>OV838917.1:10000000-14800000 GCA_929442735.1 Watsonalla binaria | reverse complement strand
GTATCTCTTATAACAGATATTATGATGATCACGCTATTGGAGTGACGCCACGCTGTATTAGCGTCGATGGCCATGACGATGTCTCGCGCAGTCCGGACATTCGAGCTTTTATTGTCATTCTACCCGCGTCCGCGCCTACCCGCACTTACACGCGGCGCGACCGGCGCTTGCATGACCTACCGTAGTACGCAATTACACCACCTACCGTCAATAAACCAAATTAAACATCGAATTTTATTCATTTCCATGCAAAAGCATTCTGAAAACACGGCCAGTTATCATGTGAAACTCGTCATCATCAATATTATACTTAGTCAATAATAACAATCACCGCTATAAGTTCAATGACACGAGTTAACCTTGTTTCACTTCATTATGTTCTTATGCATTTTTTTTCTTTCTTTTATAAAGAATAGATAGATAGGTACTTGAAGTTTCTTTGAAAATGTGTAAATTGTGATTCTCACTTCGCGTTAAGGCTTATCTATAAACCATGCAAGTGTATTGCGCTTACACAGTGCCTACATTGATACAAGCACCTCACTGTACCTCCTTGGTTGATCGACCGCTGTCGTGGTTTATGGACACGCCCAACGCCCCTGTCTACCACCCACAGCACCAATCATTATTGTCAGTCTCCTTAAATAAAGTGACAGTATTTTTGTTTTTAGGCCACTTTTGGTATAAATAGGAGTGACTTCGCATTCGGCAAAAATAAAAGTCAAAATGCAAATAAGGTATTGGACATAAATATTATTTTCAAAATTATTGTTTATCTATTTCAATCAATTGTATGAATATATATCCAACAATATGGACATTTACTTGGCAATTGTTTTGCTTACTCAATCAAAAACATAAAATAATGATTAAAGAAAGTTTGAATAAATCACGAACAAAGGAATTTGAACTTTCTTAATTGCGTCTATAAATTCATTAATCAGACAATGAACCTTAATTAATATCATTTCCATTTCTTATCTGGTCAAAGTCTGTCTGTCAATGTTCTTAAAAGATTCCTTGAAAATCAATTTATCGATTGCATTAGATGAATACTATAACTTTGCCCCTCTGAAATAACCAGGAGAAATAATTAATTTAAATGAAAACTGATTATTTATCAATTATACTCTTAGTTATCCGCTTGATTATTTCTTTAACAAAGCCACTGTTAAGTCACTAATTGTTTATTAATTATACTCACTCGCTGTAACTACAATATACTTCAGAAAGGCAAAGTTTTTATTCACACTTTGTGATAATTTATGGGGCATTCTTGTGATTTATATAAATAAAAATGAGTACATTGCATTTTGATATCGTAACAACGCATATACTTTAATTTAATGGTCTATGTATCTAACATTGCTACATCTTAAACATAGAATAACGGCAGGAGGAGGATACTTATTATATCAATCCAATATAGGCATCTATACAGATAAACAAAATTTTGTATTATTCCAAATTAACAGCTTCTCACTAAATGCAAATGAAAATACAGTACTTTAAGGACTTGGATAAAACAAAATATCTTACAGACTTAGATTTATCTCTGAGAAATACATATGTACACAATAATTGCAAGTTTAAAGTTATTAGACGTACCTATTTGAAAGTTATTAGATGCATAAGTGTGCTATGAAATGCTATAGTATACCTACAAACTAAACACTATTAATTTTCATGTAATAAACAGTTACCGCATGAAATAATCAGATCAAAATGCAATGTTTCCACGTTAATACGCAAATGTTATGTGAAATACTGCCAACATCGTATTGATGAAAATATTAATCATTAAATTGTGGGAATGCCCCGATATGCCCGAAATGTCCGAGTTCTACCTGCGGCTACATGATGCGAATTTGGTTTGAGATGTATTTAATGATTTGACAATGGAAAAATTGCTTCTACTACTGTTTTCGCGTCGTGTAGTCTGGGTACAGACTACGCGAACGAAAGCAAGCGCAGACTATCAAAAGTAAGATTAGAGCTATCACCATGGAAGACCAATCGCAATACCCAAACATACTTAAAGTAACCTCGCAGACGAAGCCACAGTACAGTGGTAATCTAACTTTGAGTGTTTTAATCTTCGCTTGCTTCACTTCGTCCGGCCTGACACTATATTTTATTACAATTCAGTATCTATTTGAAGCAGTAATAGTTTGATATTACCAGACCCATTAGAATGTCAATAAATCCGTCATCGGTCTTGGGGTTCTTTTTTTATTGTCTAAGGCTAGTTGGGGTATGTGGTTTTACCGAACTAAAACCCATCTGCCATCCTCCGTGCTTAGGGGAGACCCCGGGTACTCGTTAATGGGTTCCTGACCTGACCATACCAAACTGAATTGCAATAAAAAAGGGTTGGCCTCCACTGCTACCACCGGCGTCAGACTACGTGTGGCAATAATACTAATGTCGGTGGACAGCCTTCAAAGGCAGGTGAGCGTGATGAGCATGAATCTATCCGCGAAGCTGGATGACCTGCAGCGCGGAGACCGTCAACTAGAGACCACGGTCGCGCTCTGCGAGATCAGAACCCAGCTGCAGGAGTTGACCAAGAGCGTGGAATCATGCCAGAGCGAGGTTTCAGAGGTAACGTGGCTTTCAATCACTTTGATCTATACTTACTAACATTATAAAGAGGAAATATTTGTGTCTTGGATAAAAACTTAATTACATATTCAAGGAACACGTACTTAAAACTAATTACAAGTAGAAAACTTGACCCAAATCGGTGTCTCTCCAGTTGTTTGTTTGTATTGAATGGACAAAATAAAATATAATTTACCAACATAGGAACAATATTTAGTCGATTTAAATTATGGATGCCTAATAACACGCGGGCGACGCCGCGGATGGAAGCCAATCCCAAAAAGTAATAAGGACATTCACGCTTTGAAATAAAAATCCTCAAATATAAAACTGCTTTGAAGAATAGATAGATGAATCTTGAGAAAATATTTACACCTTGGTTCGGTCAAAGAGAATAAAAGTAAGGAATACTTAAACCTACCCAAAACTTTACTTGATCCAGTGTGAATAAGTCCAGCTGTTCTTAAAACGTATCATGTTTGTATGATCCACTAACATCTCTTTTAAAAACAGGCTCTTTCATATATATAAATAATAGATTTAATCCGTTCTCGGTACAACTTTTCACCGGTCCTTTCAATAATATTTGTTGAACATTACCATCGATACCAATAATAACTACTTTAAAACATAAGGACCACAATGGTAGTATTAATATTTCAATTTTGTATATTTGTGTTAATACTAGATATTCAACTATTAATATCAATGATACTTATTCGTAGAATCGTGAAACATGATTTATTTAACTGTCCCTTAGTAATTGTGATGCATTTGAACTATAATTTTCAACTGAATAGATTAATTTGATCTGAAGAATTAAATACCTTACATTACATAATCGGAGTGCTTGCCGTATATTGCTATATATCAGGTTCGAAAACAGAAGTGAAATCAGCGATGATCAATATATTTAATGGTGACACAGGTGAAACGTGATATGGTAGCCATCAAACAGGAGCTGGACACGGTCCAGCAGGTGAAGGAAGAGATAGAGGAGTTGAGGGAGTATGTCGACCGACTCGAGGAACACTCGCAAAGACGGAAACTAAGACTTCTAGAGCAGGTAAGTAATCACCTAAAAGTGAACGTCTTATTACAATACAGCGAACATATTCGTGATGCTTTCATCATGCGATCTAACACTGCCAAATATTTCAGAAGCATTTGTTCTTCTCATTTGTCGTGTTCACGTTTGAATCTTGATAAGAATAATTTAAAAATGTTTAATCTTATCATAAGTCTGTTGCTATAACTATACGAATGTCTTAGTTAGAATAATATAGAAAGAGAATTTATATTTCAGAAATCACTGGGCTCATTTAATGCCAGATAGCGGTTGTCAAGGAAACTAACAACAAATACCCGTAAATAAAAGAAATATTCCCTTTTCATCCACTTATCCCGCTTTGAACATTTCTCGAGAGCTCACTTCAAGGTGATTGTGATCGGATTAGTAACGTAATCAACCTTCGCATTCCCATTTAGAGGAATTCCCTATAAATTAACAATCATAAAAAGGGTACGGAAAAAATAATGTGGTAATATAAATTAGATTTATAGTAAATAATGCTACAGACGAGATATATCAAGTTATAAAATATAGGACCTACCTACTGGCATAGAACATGGGGATAATACAAGTACCTACTCAGTCACTCGCATCCAACTAGATGTAGGCGAGCGATGCAGAGCGCAGATACGACAAATTGCACTTATCCTCACTGAATTGAACAAATCTTACTCCGAACGCGATGCGCCGGTAATATCCGGTTATGATATTATGGCAGGCTCCCTTTGAGATTGTACGTCTTTTGATGTGCCGTATTTGAAAAGATACTTGTTAACCATTTATTTCCAGGGCCTCACCTTCTTTTTGTCGTACGCCATATTGGCTGCAGTCCTTGGAATGCTCCAATTTGGGTACAACACTGGTGTGATCAATGCTCCTGGCAAAGTAAGTAGAAACGCAAATATGGCAAGTGGCAAGCAGTAATAAGCATTGAGAAAGTTTTCCACAGAAGAAAAATGTTCTTTAATTTTCCGCAGAATATCGCCAACTTTATGAAGGATGTGTACAAGAACCGATATGGCATGGATCTTCATGACGACACCGTCAATCGTCTGTACTCCTTCGCGGTCAGCATCTTTGCTATCGGGGGGATGCTCGGCGGCTTCTCCGGGGGAATGATAGCCAATAGATTTGGGAGGTTGGTCTTTACTTAATTGTTGTGGTTTGACATTTTAAGATCATTGCATGGTGAAGCTTGATTATGCCTTTGGATCACTTCTCCCGATTGTGTTTTATTGAGTCTCTAGATTTGCTGTTCAAAACCTGTATGTTGATATAGTCATCAAATGCAATACGTGTGTCTGTCAACACAGGAAAGGTGGTTTATTGCTCAACAACATACTCGGCATCAGTGGCGCGAGTCTCATGGGCTTCACGAAGATATCACACTGCTATGAATTGCTCATCTTCGGGAGGTTTATCATAGGGGTGAACTGCGGTGAGTGTGTTCTTATCTGTACTTATGGCCAAATATAATAAGATTAATAGGATTAAGTAACCTACAGCTATATTTTGAGATCATCATATAAAACAATATCGTTGAGCAGACAAGCTATACTTTTCTATAATTTTTAACCAACACAATATATGGGTATGACAACATTTTCACAAATATAAAATCCAATATTTCTTGCTTCTAACAAAGGTCCTTGTTTCAAGCGGCTAATTTGCTTATTAATAACGCCATCTTCAGCGTAATATGCAAATGCTGGTGTTTTATCTGTCACAGGATTGAACACATCACTAGTGCCAATGTACATATCGGAGATAGCACCACTGAACCTACGCGGGGGGCTGGGTACGGTGAACCAGCTTGCTGTCACGGTGGGCCTCCTTCTGTCTCAAGTGCTGGGTATCGAGCAGATTTTAGGAACTGATGACGGGTGGCCGATACTGCTGGGTAAATTTATCTTTATTTAGAGATCTTTATTTAATTTCTTTTTATTAGTATGTTGGTTTGAGACATGCCACCTCAAACTCTATATCAGTATTATCTAGAACTTGTAGAAAAATCTGGTGGATAGTATAATATACATATAAGTATGGCTAAGTGACACATGCCCTGTTAATGTTCGATAGGGTTGGCGATCTGCCCAGCCATCCTCCAGCTGCTCTTGCTGCCAGCATGCCCCGAGTCTCCAAGATACTTGCTCATCACCCGCCAGTGGGAGGAGGAGGCCCGCCGGGCGCTCCGGAGACTGAGGGCTAGCAATCAGGTATGGCTATGTGACTTCAAGGCATCAAGACATTCCCAAAGTAAACATTTCCTTCCTAACTTCATTCTATACGTATTTACGTGTTGTGCAATGAAAATCTCATTCTATAGGTGGAAGAAGACATCGAAGAGATGCGCGCCGAGGAGCGGGCGCAGCAGGCGGAGGCGTCCATCTCGATGCGTGAGCTGCTGTGCTCACCGACACTCCGGGCGCCTCTCCTCATAGGCGTGGTCATGCAACTGTCTCAGCAACTCAGCGGGATTAATGCCGTTAGTGACCTCTACTATAAATCGTCTCGCTCATCGGTAGTTAGCTTTATCGCAGCGTTTGACCGGGCTTGCTGGTCTTATGAGGATTAAATAGTATCGCCTAGGTGTCGTATAGGTGATTATTCGCTACTGACATGTTTGACGGACCGGTGTGTGTTTTTAGGTGTTCTACTACTCGACCTCGCTGTTCACGTCGTCGGGCCTGACGGACGAGTCGGCGAAATTTGCGACGATGGGTATCGGCGCCATTATGGTTGGCATGACACTCGTGTCGCTCCCGCTCATGGACCGCACCGGCCGCCGTACGCTACACCTCTACGGCCTCGGCGGGATGTTCATATTCTCCATATTCATCACCATCTCATTCCTGATCAAGGTGTGTCCTAATAATGCATATTTTAAAAGGCGAGAGGAGATATCCGCAATTATGTTGATACATGGACATACATACCGATGTAGAACCAAAAAATTGGCTCGAATCGATGAATCACACTTGTCTCAACTATATAGAATTCTCGGAACATACTTGTATAAACTTCGAACTCTTGTGCCCAAGAGGCAAAGAGTTTCAATTTGTTTTAGTTATATATAATGATCGGCAACAACCAACTTATTTTCGATCAAAATAGGATAGTACAGATTGGGAAACTCAATGCAACATAACGTTTCACTATATTATCTTAGCGACAAATTGTATGTAAATGTATCAAGTTTTAAATCTAAGACTAGTAAGTCGAATTACATTCCCTTTTTCTGAAGGTGATGCTGGATTAGGTAGGTACTTGATTGTTTTAATTTAATTTAGATTGTAAGTACTTCTTAAGAGATTGAGCTAGAGTTTCATTGAGAACGTATATTGGAATTCATTTAATTTCATTATGTTCTTTGGTAACTTTATTTCGTGAAAAACTGGCTCAATGTTTTCTTTGAGTGGCAATATCAAAATACAATTGAAATTGAGATTCGAAAACGCCCCGGGTATTGCCAATCAAGGTTTGTTTTACTGCTTCCGCACGCTTCTACATCGCTTTATTCACGGATTTAATCATTTGTGTCTATTATATCAACTATTGCTTCAGTTATCTACCATAGTTTTTCTAACCTAACCCCATACCCTAATTGGTTGCTTAACTATACAAATTCAAAACTTCTTTTAACTCATTATTTCCTACTCTTACAAGCATGCACTGGTTCAATTAAATTTTTCTTCACTTTTTAATTTGCCGCAGCGTATGGTTTGACTCCCGGTATTCATTTCACAATACCGTGAGTAACTTCATCCGCTGCTTCGCTGATCACCCCTCCCCCCCCCCCTTGCGACTTTCCTGTATCCGTAACCGGACTCTCACTAGGAAAGTGTTGTATATAAAATGGAATAAATCCTCAAATATAAATGTTAGGTACATCACTCACATGGCACTGAACACTTTTTTATTTAACACCAACGTGGTGGTGATACATGTGATAGATCACGAGGGCTCTGACGCACGCGTATTTGAAACAAAAGTTGAATCACACAAACACTGCTCAGAAGCAGGGTGGCACTTTCACTAGCGATAGACGAAGAGACACTTCGCTGAGCACTCAAAGACACTCCATTGTATGGAGCGACAGACACACGGACTGACTGGTGTGTGATGTGCATTTATGTTTGCGGTTTATTTCTCCGGTCGGTGTCGGGAAAGAACGTCATTTCTATCCCCTGATAGGAGTTTTTCGGCTATGTGCAGGAAATGATCGACTGGATGAGCTACCTGTCAGTGGTGTCAACGCTCAGCTTCGTGGTGTTCTTCGCGGTAGGCCCGGGTTCGATCCCGTGGCTGATCACGGCCGAACTTTTCTCGCAAGGACCTCGCCCCAGCGCTATGGCTATTGCTGTACTAGTAAATTGGATGGCCAACTTCGTGGTCGGGATCGGATTTCCAAGCATGAAGGTATGTTCTTCTGCCCAAAATACCATTCATGCCAATTATATATCCTATTCTGATATCGCACTGGGTCTGCTGACAAACCAAAATGTGTTTTGATTGCAGGCACTGCTGGAAAACTATACATTTCTGCCCTTCAGTGTGTTCCTGGCAATATTTTGGATATTTACTTATAAAAAAGTTCCTGAAACAAAAAATAAGACCTTCGAAGAGATATTGGCATTATTCCGAAATTCGAATGGAGGGTAAGGCTTCGTTAAAATATATTGACGTACTTCTGTTTTATGTAATTTGATTCGGCACGTCCCGTGTCTTATATCATACACACGTCATTATTTTCATCCAATTTGTGTCATTACCATGAGCACGCATAGCACCTCTAACCCAAGAGAAAAAGCGAATGGCTAATTGAGGAAGGTTCATATCTATTTGCTAAGATCACTAGTTTTCCTGGTCACTCGCTCTTTGAACATCTTTTCTGCAGCAAGCAAGTGGCATATACATATACATCTCGTCGGAGTAACAAAATTGCTCCTTATTCCAGACTAGCGACCTGTCCTCGTTTCACTTCGGATTACGAGCTTTTAAGCCTATTACACAACTTTGAGTCTCCTCTACTTTCTATAAATATAATATGGATTATTATGATCTTACATGTTAGTTAAAACCGTATCAAGCTCCGTAAAGTAGGTTAGAAGAACGACGCTCTCAAACAGTCAAATTCAATCAAAAATGTTTTTGGAAGTGGCAACTTTTTTTAAAATGTACTTAACGTTTATTATAATATGTATTATATGCGCACAACAAGCCTTAAAAGAAAAAAACTAAAATATATTATTAAAAGGAGTCCGAAAAGTGGCAACTTCAATGTATATATGAGGTTTCGGTATGAATGATATTGTGTGGGTACAGGGACAGTTTCCGCGACAGCCGGCTCTACGGCAGCATGATGAACTGCGTGAATGCGCTCGAGCAGCAATTGCCGCCGCCGCCGCCCGCCCCCGCCGACGACAAACACGACTCCTGTGAGTACCCCCGCCACACATAATACACCATCACACTAACACCACCATCCTATAATTCTCTCCTATCCTAACATTATCCGTTCTATACTACTAATTCGACATGTGTGTAATCCCAGGTGGCAGCGGAAGGGTTATGTCGGCCTCCCACCGACTAAACTCCTCGTTGTTCCTCCAAGTCGCTAAGTGGGGGGTGCACGTGATATGACTTCACAAGCTTCGCCGTGTCCCCCCGGCGACTGGCCTGTCAGGCCCCTCCTTCCGTTACCAGGCTGAGCCAGGCTTTTACACTATGGGAGGGCTGGTTGGAACACGAACGCTCCCTTCGACCGCGAGGGCCATGCGTCGGAGCCAAGACCCCCGTCCCGGCGCCCGCGGCCCTCATTACGGAGGCAACAGACGCTCCTCAGCCCGCCTCCGTCGGCAGGTCCTTCGAAGGCGGATCGGGTCAGACAGATAGTGGGCCTCTCGGACCCGTTCCGCCGTTTCTTAGGACGACATTACGTCGTCACAGAAGGATACGACCGCATCCCACGCCTGGGAGCTGCCGACCATGGCCCGAACCAGGGTCGGCAGCGAAATGTCCTCTCCGTCCGGCCGGCCAACCCAGACACATCACTCATATTACATCGGGTAGAGTTCATAACAGATAACACCCAACTTGTGCCACGACGTTGAATAAATGGAAAGCTGACATCAATTTCTTACAGCGGTACTCGGGCATCTGGAGTGTTATTATTTCAACAAATCACTCGCTCGTGATACCGTCATATCATCAAAGTATACACACAAGTGAATGTTTCTATTTAATCTATACATCTATACAGATAAATAAAATTTAACTCTCTGTTCGTAATTCCGAATTAACAGCTTTTTACTAAATGCATTATGAAAGTATATACGGTACTGAGCAAAAAAAAAACTTTGTATCTGTCTCTCTGTTTGTTGCGACCAATCTCTGAAACGGTTGGACCGATTTTAACGAAACTTTCGCTGGCAGGTTAGTTGTTTCAAGGAGTAACTTAGGATATTTTTATTTAGAATACAAATTAGGGTTCCGCGAGTCCAAGCATGAAACTAAGTCTACGCGGGTGAAACCGCAGGGCGCAGCTAGTAATTAATTTTTTTTTTGTAAACGTATAGCACATCCAGATTCACAATATGATAAACATTCGGTTTGGTTGGATCAAAATCGTGATCCTTGCCGTAATCTTTCCTCGTAAGTTTTACGAGGCACGCCGTGTAGGAGATTACTCCTGCCTTGTTAAAAAAGGTGGATGTGTGTCATTTGACTGCGGCTTCTGTATGTGTTTGGGTATGTTGAGTGTATCTGATAGTCGATGTTTTTTAAAGGAGGAATTGCTGTGTAAGTGACGCGTCGGGTTCTTCTCGGTGCGAACAACCTCCCGTGGCCCTTGTGGTCTTCCTGCCGCTTTGGGCGTGCCGTGTGGGAGGTTTGAGCGTCTGAATATATCGTGGGTGTCGTTGTCGTTCCAGTGTCGGAGCAGTCGTCGGGCGGGGGCGAGGGCGCGCGGCCGCCGCCGCCGCTGCCGCCGCCCCGCTTCCCGGCGCCGGGCAACGTTTGACAATGGGAGACCACCGCCCGCGCGCCCCTGGTCGCGCCCCTCAAGGCCGCCGCCAACCTCCTATTCCACGGACTCAAGCGCCAAAACGCCGGCCGCACCATCACCGCCACACAACAAATGTTCTAAATCGACGTGATCAGGTCAAAACGAATCTAGCCCCCGAGTCACGGCGGAAAGTAAAATTAGTTCCCTACAATCGCCATCGTTGGACAAAATTTACGACGCACAGGCACACTGTAAAGTGCCACGGTTTCTTGTACCCATTTTAATTAGGTCTTCATTAAATTTTATTAAAACGTGTAACGGAGATACGGCTTCGACCCGTACGTCGAAAACTTCACGATCTACAAATTATAGCTTCTGATATTTATATTAAAAGTTTACTGATAAGCATGTCGGAGGTGAAGAATTCATTATAAAAATGTAGATTTTTATCAAGTACATTTAAGAGTAAATGCGGGGAAGCAAAACTAGGATTTTGTCGGCCGCAGAGACGACGACACCAACAAATTTGAGCCTAGGCCAAAAAGAGACATCACTACATTACTGACAACACTCTCTCTCCCTTCCCTCTAGGCCAGAAACTAGGCGGCTGTGTGCCAGACACGATACAAGCAACTAATGTACGAATTAAGGTTATAAAATGGGTACCAAGTACCGCCCACGCCCTTGCCATTCACGATGTATATACATGACGTCACATTGTTCTATGTTACATTTAAATTGTATATTTTATCATATTATTATGTTACCAATATTAGTATATTTTTACTCATTCCTTATTGTTGTTACTAAATATAGGTCATGTCTTAATGACCGTCATGTATTAGTTAATTATATAAAATAATAATATATAGTTTAATATATAGGTTATACAAAACAGATGAAGGTTAATTGCATTCGCGGGAATTGATAAATAAAATAAATTATGAAAAGTGTAATAATTATATTAACCAAATATTATTTAACGAAACACGATCAATTCCTAAGTATCTTGTTTTGTTTATATAGTTTAGTTGTTGAGCGATATTAGATGTTCATTTGTACGTAGTTATAGTAAGTAAGACACGATCTCTTTGATTTATACGAAGCGTTATGGATAGTTATACAATTTTTGTGAAGACTTTAATGTAAAGCTTTTATCTTAAGACTTCGTTGTGGGTGGATATTTACACGAGAAATGCGGACGTTATATGTTGCCTGCCTTTTGCTTAAGTTTATACGTGTTCGTTCAAAAATACTCCATATACATTTGCGTCTGAGGGCTTCAGTAATATACAATTCTAGGTATGAGTGGCACCGAAACTTTCGATCTACAAGTCAAATGTTCGAATGATGTCATAATACAGGCCTCACTTAACCACGTTCAAAAGAGATGTAAATATCCGCGCGTGCGCAAGGTTATATATACGAGGAACACTCTAGTAACATATTAGTTAGGGTTGAGTAGCATCGACAGGGTTGTAGGTCGGTCCGTCCGTGCGAAGGACGCCGCTCAATGTAAGAATGTCCTTAAGCAGGCGCGGTCGCCCTCTCTTGGCCTAACTCATTTGTGTATTGTTATCATACCGCTCTTCATTCTAAAACTACCCGCAAGATTTGGCTTGACACTTGAACGGAATACTTTGCAACAAAAAACATGGCTTAATATATTTAAATTGGCGCCTGACCTACAGTTGGGTAAATGGTCAGATAACGGTTTCTACATCATACAATTCTGTTAATAACGGATAGCATCTGTTTAAATGGAATATATAACCACAATACTGTTTTGCATTACAGCGTAAGTTAGTCCAAGTGAAGACTCAATTAAATTCTTGGGGGTTACACAGCTAACCTCTACCTGATAAGTTTTCCAAAGCTTAGTTTGTAAGCCTTAACATTTTGACCTATGTTCCATTCACAAAACTACAGATACCTTCGTCAGCAACCGTCAACTATTTCATAGTATGGCTAAGTTTTTATTCTGTATATTTAATTTGAAATATGGTCAAAACACTGAGGCTTTTCTTAAGCTTGAAACTTTAAATACTTTTGAAATAAGTTACATCATAATTTATACTTGTCCTTATAGAAACTACTAAAATAAACTATGCTCTTTCTTCCATTTAAAATGTTCTACCTAATTTGGAGAATAACGAGCTAGAAGTTTAAGAGAATAAATGGATAACTGAAGTAACGATTATGTACTAACAACAATTATGGAACGGCTTATTTGTGTGTAGCCACGTTATAGTTATAAGCCTGACGAAGTATAGGTGCTGGAGTCTTGGTGAATATTTAAATAATATAGCCCACCCAGGAATATACCACGATATAGCAAACGTATTTATTATATCGTTATTGGTTCTCTGCCAATAAATTGTATGTGATCTTCATTCTAATACTAAACTCATAAGTACAAAAGTAATACTCCAATTAATATTATAGTACCTTAAATAAAAATGTCTTATTCAAAGTCACTTAACGTTTCAATATAAATATTTGCTCACAATTTCATTATAATTATTGAAATAGCACGTCGATTGTACGGCGCGTCAGTAACTAGACGGTAGTATTCTCTCGCGCTTGAGCTCATACAAACGATACAAAATGTATGGAAATTACATAAATCAGACACTTTGTTTCTATTGGCCAAGCGTGAGGGTATGTTTCTTTGTATACAAGCCCTATACTGAAGAAAATTTGAGTCAACTATGACATAAGGGTAATATTATAAAAATAACGAAGTATGTAAGACATTTATGCCAGTGTTTGGACCGTCTTATGTTGATATTTGATTTAGTTGATCAGTAAAATATGATGTTACTTCCGTGAACATTATGAATATACTTTTCTAAATATATTGCTGAATTAACCACAACGTTAGATGACTTTGAAAGAGCCGATATAAAAAGAATTGATTGTAAACGAACGCTAGTCAAATTAATTTACGTAGAATAATGCTGTAGAGTCATATCAAATTATATTGTCGCTATATTTAATTTAAAATAGGTCATTTAAAAATTGTTTATATAAATGATACCCGATGGCTTTTCAATGTGACATAATTATATTCTACGGTCATTTAGTAACAAGTACTATGTGTAAGAATGGTAAGACAAGCTCTTTGTACGAGCAATTGATATGAATAATAATAGGTTACTTCTACATAAAATATTCTTATTATGTAACTGAACAGTCCGGCCATACTTCAAACAACCATTTTAAATTTAATATTCCAAATTAGCAAATTTATTACATAAATAATTTGGGAACATTGTATAAATGTATGTTTAAAGCATGCTTGGTTCTGGGCCTGTCGATGAAATAACATTAACCTCACGCTTCAAAGAAAAGGTACAAAATATACGGGAATGACATGTCACGTGACTGCTTTATGTAATTTCCATACATTCTGTATCGTTTCTATTAGCGCAAGCGATAGAGAAAGTTACTTTGTCTAGAACTACTGGATCAGGTTAGAATATGATCGCGACCCTCTAAGCGAGCTCTACGACTCGTAGGTCGTAACCAGCATGTATTTTTCCAATCCCTTATTAATGTCTCACGATATTGAAGTCTGACCTAAGTCATGCTTCATGATCGTATTTTATCATCAATTTATTATTCATAATTAACTTCTAAGTAAATATTACTTGCAAGCTTGAAAATTCTTCTGAGTAAGTATGGCCGGGCCCAATATTCACATTACCACGGTACCCCAAGGTTTAAAAATATTTTAATGTAACCATTTTACGTATCCAAGTGTAAGTTAGTACATGTGTAAACGTTGTCAACATTCGATTGCGTATTTAAAGTGACTAGAAATGAATTGATCCTTTGAACTTCAAATCTATAGGTATTTGGGATATGGGGCACTCGTGTGGCTCAAGATGTGTTGATACTTTTGGAGGCCGGTTGTGGATAAATTTCAAAGATGGCGGATCAAGCCAAGACCAAACACGCGATTCCAATTGTAAAAACGTTTGAACATGCACACACTTATAATTAGGGTACTGACTTATATTACATATGCGAAAGTGTTAATTATGTCTGTCTGACGCTAAACCGATTTTGTTGAAATGAGGCTACATATGTCAAATAAGGACTTTTATAAACGCGAGCATAGGCGCGGGCAGAAGCTAGACCCCAATAAAAATCAGTCAATCTTGTGCAATTCCTATTAATTGGCTCAAATTAGGACCAATATTCGTTATTTTCTCATGCTCAAAGTTTGATTAATTTACATTATAAAATGTACAGGTTAAGGTCGTCAATATGAGGATTTTTAAAAATCATCATTAAGTTCTAAAGAATGATTAGGAAAAATACGAACACGAGGCGGGACATGAACCCATGAACTCTGCAAACAGTGCAGTTGCTCTGCGAACTGAGCCACTCGTGATTACACCTCATGCGTCGAAATTTTCCTTTCAGTTTGTTTGCAGTTAGAGGGAGGCCCCTAAGGCCGCCTCGCGCCATCTGTCGGTTGGCGGAGCAAACTCATATTTTCCCACATTTTTTTCGTATTTTTCCAAACTATTTTTAAGAATTTAGAATGTAAACATGTGTGTAATGCATTCAAAATCTAATAATCATCATTAAGTACCTACTCACTTAAATATATTTAAACCTGTAATTACATAGAAATGGTCAATATGTATACATACATTTCGTATAATATATTTATCCGTTCATTTAGTACTGACCTATATATTGAGGGCAAATCTATTGTAACTTTAGTCTTGTTTAGAAGTTATGTTTGTCAATTTCAGTATATTTTATAAAATGGTTTAGTTCGATATAGAACAAGGTTATTATGAGTCGCATGGTCTCATGATATTATTATATTAACATTATTATTATGACTAAACAACAAATATACAAATCATTTTTACCATACCGATTACATTAGAACTGCCATATAGAAATGAATGATTACAATACCTCATTGTTGCGTTTGTTATTTGTGTATGAGGATCTTATGGAACAACGTGTATACATATTTACTGGTTAATTATTTTATTGAGTAAGTTGTATTCTGTTGTATGATTGCGTTGACTTGACTGATTTTCCAAGCCCATTACAATGATCTGCCCTCGCATTGTATATAGACTAGCTATATTTAAGTAGTTAGGTTATGTATAACGGTGTCGGCTTTCTCTGCGTTTGCTTCATGTATTTAGTTTACCTATTTCCATCGGGCATTATTGACTGTTCTAAATTAATGTAAACTAGGTTAAGTAAGGCACTTGGCAGTTTTGGATGGGTGGACGGGAACGCTTGGCACAGAGTACCAGATGGCTGGCTCACCATTTAATGTTTACAAGCTCTGCGGTCAATAATAAAGTACCGGTCACCGTTCAAACACCAGTGTCGCATATTTGCTTGACCTAACCGATCAGTACATGCCCGTCTGATGTAAATATATTAGTATTTGTCATTATTTAAAGCGGGCACACGAGCAATAATCTAGACACCACTGAAAAAGATTCTAAATTTATGATAAATAGTATACTTAAAGATAATTAATTAATTAATTAGTGGAGACACATAGTTACGTTCGCTGTTACGATATAATAGAGGTGAATTGTGCGCATGAGTTGTTCGACTTATTGCAAAGCAATATGGTGGCGTAATATAAGTTTAGATTGAAGGCGATCGTTGTGACGGGCTGAGGCTGCGTGCTGCCGACCATCTTAATTAGGCAGGTGACACCTCAACGACACTAATTACAATACATTCATGATACAAAAGCTAACATGTCTAATGTAAAGATCAAACAAATTTAGACATTAACACAGTAGAGTGACTAATTCTAAAATAAATTGTTCTAAAATTAGGATTTTATCGTAAAAGTAGCGTAAGTGCACCTATATTCGGCACATCTCAGAAATGTATAAAATATGTGAGGCTCTTGTCGGTGAAGCAATCGCCAACCCTCTCAATTGTCCGCGATTGAATGCGATTATGGCCGATGAAATCCATGATGTTGAAATGCAGGGTGCCTACATGTGGGTTGTCAGGCCGCAACCAAAAAACCTAACAGGCTTTCAAACTCAAAAATATCTTTATTAGATTACACTTTAAACATAGTACTTTCAAATTGTCAGAATGACATAATTATACATGCTACCGCCAGGTTCGGAAGGTCGCTTTTACTGAGATAAACTTTACCCAGAAGCCTGGCAGCCCCACATGTAGGGATGGTGGATTGTTTGAAGGTTGTCTCCTTGTCTAATTGCGACGGTCGGCGGCCCACGTACGGACGGACACACAGCGCAGTGCACGCATGTACTCCACCGAGCCACTGCAACCGAATGCATCTGTTTCTACATGGTGACTCCGTACTTGTACAAATAGAACTTGGCAAATTTTATTGGAACTAATTGTTATAAAAATGTAAAAATACTATATGTGTTTTATTGCGCCCACCCAAATGCTCCCATGTCAATTTTCATCTACTATATTCTGACAATAGGATAAACACTCATGTCATAAAACAGCCGTGGTGGCCTCGGGGTTAGAGCAGTCGCCTGCTACGCAAGCGACGCAAGTTCAAATCCCAGCGGAGCCTGTACCAATGAGTTTTTCTAAAAAAAAACTTATTTACAGTGATTTCACACCACGTGCTTTACGGTGAAGGAAAACATCGTGAGGAAACCTTCCTATTTCCGAGAAGTAATTCAAAGATGTGTGTATAGTGCCTGAGACGGCGATAGACTCACCATCTGTCACGTTGGCACTTAATCAAATTCGGTGAAAAGTGGGTGTTGTGATAACAACACCTCTGCCTACCCCTTCGGGGAATACAGGCGTGAGCATATGTATGTGTACTCATGTGGTAATAAGTAGCGAGCCTATTGCCTAACCGCGCAATAATCTAGCCTTCGGAAAGATATTTGGGGATTACAAAGAATAAACCCCATATCACATTGCCCGACCCCGAGATCGAAACCAGGACCTCGTGTTCGGCAGCAGCACTTGGGACCACTATACCAACGAAGCTATATGTAAGCAAGATTGATTAAAATGTTATTATAAGATAGCGCATCATCATCATCATCTCCCTGGCCTTATCCCATACATTGTTGGGATAAAGCCAGGGAGGCACTTGGTTCAACCCATGTGGCTGATAACCTGATTTTTATACGAAGCGACTGCCATCTGACCTTTGCACCCCTTTTACGAGGAAAATCTGTGATCTGGGCTAAACCAGTTGTCAGACTATTTTAGGCCTCCGACTGACCTGTAACGATTGCCAAAGATGATAAATTGGCAACCGGGATGACGGCTTAACGTACTCTCCGAGGCACCGAGAGGACACGGGCGGTCACCCATCCAATTACTGGCTAGAGTTAAGAGTTGCTTAACTTGGCTGATCAAATAATATGCGCAATAGCAAGGCTGCCACGAGCTCCTCATATAAGATAGCACATTTCCTCGTATTGACACTGGAATCTACACTAGACCCTGTGGTCTACCCACAATCTATAACAATAATAATAATAATGGTCTCCTACCGAATTTCGGTTACGGCGGCTAATCTTAACGGGGATCAGCCATGTGCGAAGGAGATATTATAGTGCACATGTGTGTGTGCAAACACAGGTGCACTGTTTATTCCCTCACTCTTATAGTCCGATGGGAGGCAATCCGACACGACCGGAGAGAGATCAGGCGTAGGACTAACGACTTAACGTGCTTTCCGAAGCACGGGGGCGAAAACACTGCCAACTTCCAAGCTCCAGGAATTTATTGTGAAAAACCCAATATCTAATTTTGACCCGACCTGGGAATCGAAGCCGGGACCTCGTGTTCGGCAGGCAAACTTAATAACCACTAGACCAACAGTTACAACAACAATAAAAGGAAGAAGAATTAGAGAGGGAATATAAAAAATAAATCGAAAAGGGAGAAAAAAAAAACAGATAAATACTACATTCTATTTTATTAAAGATATATAAACGACAAAATTAATGTTTCCTAACACTCGCATAAATGGATGCAGATAAGCAATAATGTGTCAACCCGCATAAACTTGGTTTTGAGAAAATGGCGTCTTAAGATGATTGTATACGTGATTTAAGATTTGTTTTATGACATAAATCCATTTTTTACGTACTTTCATGTTTCAGATGACTTGAAACACTTTTTTAGAATGTTAAATACGTGATGCATTATCAAAATATATCAAAACCTTTGAATTTGACTTTTTGTGGGTTGACACATTATTGCTTATCAGCATCCAAATGAAACAATTATTATAAACGTCATATTAGAAAATAAATCTCATTCAAAATATTTAAATTATATTTAATACGTCATAATTTCAGTACCTAGCTAAACTCTTTATAACAAATTTAAAACTAAATACATTATTTGCCAATTGGATAAACAAAACAAACAATTTTATTCGTAGCCCTAAAGCCGTCGGCAAGCAGAGGTTCAAACATGACTTTCCAAAAACGATAATAGTATTTAAGTGACAGATGACAGAAAGGCCATCGACACTTAGGATTTCACATATGCCGATATTTTTTTCTTAGATATATATCCTTCACCGTAAGTAATAGATTAAGGTTTTTCTTTTCAATGTTGTTTGCATATTTTTTATGACATATACAATGCCAGCTATAATAGTCACACTTCAGGCCACACTTCCCATAATAGTGTTGTATACACTATTATGGGAAGTGTTACAATAAATGGCAATAACCTTGAGAAATTTAATTTATTAGCATGGCAATTATTAATTCAGAGTTTGATTTGAATTAGACTATATATAGACACTTCAAAATATAGCTTGACACGCTCAATAAATGTGAATGTTAATTAATAATAGATATTTTCAGTGAACTGCACATTATTAGAGGTTTCTTCCATGGTCTTTGATAATAATATCTATTTATAATAATATACTTAAACTAAAAAGCATAATAACATTAAGCACAGTTACGAATACATTGATAAATTAAGCGATGTATTACATATAAGATCTAGACTTTTAGACGAACATTTTTATTCATAGAGCATTGGATGAAAATTTTTAGGGTTTTTTTTTTAATTTTTTTTTTTTTAGTTTTAAGAATTTTATTTCATATAAAAATGAAGCATTGTTTTATGTTCCACATATGGTCTAATAAGTATCGAGCCTTTAGTGACCTCTAACAACTACACGTTACCACAAAAAATATAAGCGAGAAGGCGCAACGGCGAAAAATTCAAAATAGGATAAATTATCTTTCTTTATTATTTATATATGTATATGCACCACTAGCAGTTGAAAACTGCTTTGTATAATATTTATGGTTTATTTTTTTTAATAGGGACATTTCACAATATACAGTTGTCAAATATAAGTCAAATGTCAAGTAAATTATGTCAGCTGCAGCGTATTTTATGTTAGCTGCAATTTATTTTCTCTCTCACGAATTCAGTTCACATTTCAGCTATCTATATGCTCTGTGCCAAAAATGTGCGTCAAAAAACTCTCGACTCTGTATTCATTAACATTATGTCATAACACAATCATTATAGATACAACATATAGCGAGACAATAAAGCCACTAAACAACCATATCACTAAATATTCCACCAGAGAGTAAGGTTCATACACACAGTTTCACAGCTGAAGTACACAAACACATAGGCGAGCTCATGAAATGCACGCACACCCCGGAGTACAAACTATAATGTGACTGTCGCATCGCATGTGTGTGTGACCGAAGCTTGATCTCTGGTGAAATGTTGTACTCATGTTGCACACACCGATACCTATCATGCCTAGAGCGAAGTAAATGTTTTATTATGTATGTATTTGTGTCTTGTGTGTGTGAGCTGAGACTGGCGACCCCACCTGGCCGTCCTAATAGGAAAAAAGTAATAAGGCGTAGTTCCACTTACCCTCGCCTTTACGTCGATGGATGCACTGATTAACTTCACAATGTTAGTCTCTTCAAAGTATTCTATGTATTATGTTAGTCCGGCTTAGCGATAGGTTAGATGGTTTTTTCATATTTAAGAAGAATTTTTGTTGCACAATGGTTTATTTACGTCTGAGGATCAGTATCACTTTGTATGTGATCACTACTTCTCTTCTAATGCCTTGAAGCGGGCTTTTAGCTGCTTTGTATAGTTATCGAGCATGTAGGCACACACTTCAAACTTAGATACTTCACTGTCAATCAAGTCAATCTGAGATAGGAGGGGTTTGATTTGTTGTTCATCTGGAAAGACATAAATATACAGGTTTAAACTTGAATTAAATTACATTTTATTACATTTCATTTATGTTTATATTTTATTTTTACTTTTATTTACATAAATACATACATATGCTCACGCCTGTATTCCCCGAAGGGGTAGGCAGAGGTGTTGTAACAACATTTCACTGAAAACGATTAAGTGCCAATGTGACAGATGGCGAGTCTATCGCCGTCTCAGGCACTATACATACGTTTTTGAATTACTTCTCAGACAGGTTTCCTCACGACGTTTTCCTTCACCTTTAAGCATGTGGGTACTGCACTGCACTGTGGGGGTACTGCACATAGCTATAACAGGATAACTACACAATATTGTCGGACTTGTAGTTTGATACTACTAAATGCTTTGAATAAGAGTCGTGGTGGCTTTGGGGTTTGAACAGTCGCCTGCTACGCAAGCGACGCATGTTCGAATCCCAGCGGGGCCTGTACCAATGAGTTTTTCTAAATACTTACGTACAGTGATTTAACACCACGTGCTTTACCGTGAAGGAAAACATCGTGAGGAAACCTGCATACGTCTGAGAAGTAGTCCGAAGACGTATGTATAGTGCTAGCGGCAATAGACTCACCATCTGTCACGTTGGCACTTAATAATCATCGGTGAAAAGTGGGTGTTGTTATTATAACACCTCTGCCTACCCCTTCGGGGAATACAGGCGGGAGCATATGTTATGTTACATGCTTTTATGTGTGTCGTTGTAGCAACTGTGCCACGAGCTCCTCACACATGCCCTCCAATTTGATACGATTTTTATTAGGTGAATAGGGCTTCTGTATAAAGTAAAATTTAACTTACACGTGTCATTGTATTCATTCAGAGTCTTGTGCAAGTTGAGTGCCAAGTTGCGCAAGTCTTCGTATTTGGTGATAGCCAGCCTGTTGATCTCCTCCAGGAGGTTGTAATGGTCCTGGAATTGCAAACAACATTATCAGGACAGTTGCCACAGACCCATATAAATAAATGTTTCTTTTGGAACAAAGGCAAACCAACATAGATTATATTTAGCGATCTTGATATGGTTTTTACAAACATATCGAATTTGAACTTATTCATACAGAGTAGAGAAATGTCAATGTTTTTTATAATACATACATACGCTCACGCCTGTATTCTCCGAAGAGATAGGCAGGCGTGTTGTAATAATCGTCTTAAAAAATCGTAATTCAAACGGAAGAGAGGGAAGAGGGCAAGTAGCTAGTCCAACTAATCCCTACTTAATATTATAAATGCGAAAGTAACTCTGTCTGTCTGTTACGCTTTCCCGATTAAATCTCTCAACCGATTATGATGAAATTTGGCACAGACAATCTTTAGACCCCGAGAAAGGACATAGGCTATCTTTTATTGCGAAAAAAAGTATTTTATAAAACTAAATCTACGCGAGCCACAGCTAGTATTATATATGTATGGATGTAAATTTTTTACTCTTTCACACAACAACTACAGAATTAATTTTAATGAAACTTTACAAATATAGGTTACACATCAGAATTATTCAAAACATTAACGATAAAAGTGTCACGTGGTATTTATTGTAGATAAACTGTCATTTAAACTACATAATTTGGACAAATATACGAATTTTAGGAACCATGAAATCAAGTGAATGTGGGTTAAACGCAAAGCAGAGCTAGTTAGTTATAAATTTAAAATTCAAAAGTCGCTGTGCTTATCAAACCTTATAATCTCAATAATCAAAGATAGCATTATTTAGCTGCATTCTTGTGTAAGTAAGAAACAGTCCCCAGTAGGGTAGCTTTACATATCACATATGAAATCGCATTATGTAGAGCATTATATATATATTTCATAAAGCAATAAAAACATTAGCAATATACTAAGGATTTGCTTACGAGGCCAAGAGCCATTTCGCCTTGCAGATAGTCATTAGTGCGCCGGAACAATTGCGTTGCCAGACGACTGATGACTGGATCGTGGGGATCCAGCACTTCGAAGCTTGAACAACTCGGAGACATTTGCAGCTCTGAAAACATCAATACAATTGCATTAATTACACTGCAGTTCTGCAAAGAGTATTCAAACAACGACTTTAGTATGTCAAGATATGTGATATTGGATACATTATACAGATAGTGATTATATATGTGGTAAAGAAACTTGAAAGCCTTGATCGTAGTTGGAAATACAAATGGCTAGCGACCCCATGGTCAATCTCCTGCCAGATGGACAGACCAAATAAAAGACACCAGGTCCCGGTAGTGTAGCTCCGTCTATAGGGCCGCAATGGTAACAAATAGTTCACTCCAAGTGTGGACCTGAGGGAACAACTGGAGAAGAAGAAAGAAGCTTGGTGCTTGGTCAAATAGTGTTTTGCCAGATAAATATTGTAATGAAACTCATGAACACTACTTATTATGATAGTTTTCTTCATTAAAATGCCATTGTTTAAGCGTCTTGGTAGCCGGTTGAGGAAGTCAATGGCGTCTTACTTGATAACAGGTTTGTAGGAACACACTAGCTGTAACTTGCAGGTTCACCCGCATAGACGTAATTTCATGTGTGGCCTGCAGAACCTTTTTTTATTTAAATTTTAAAGTAGCCTAAGTTACTCCTTGTATTATTAGCTATCTGCCAGTAAATGTCCCGTTAAAATTGACCCAGCCGTTTCAGAGATTAGCCGGAACAAACAGACAGACAGACAGACAGACAGACGGATGGATAGATAGTTTATAAGGCAATATGTGGGTTTAAGACACAAATGCACTCTGGAATAACTTGTTGTATCTTCTGATGGTAATCCATTGAAAACAATTGATCTGCCAGGGAAAATCAAAGTAATGAATGAGGCTTATAATCCTTATACTATCATGTGAATTTAGCCAACTTTACAGTATAAGCCTGTAAATATATTGGTTATACATTACTATGTGTATAACCATTTCCTAGTTTTAAGGCTATCATCCTTCAAACATCATCATCTGCAAAAATTTTGCAAAGCCTATGATACTGTATCTGTACATAGATGATAACCAAGCAAAATTGTATTCAATCCACCCCATTTATGTTAAAAAAGAAACTGGGGCATTTGTTGGCACTTGATCATATTCTGTGAAATGTGGGTGTTGTTACAACACCTCTGCTTACCCCTTCGGGGAGCATTCTGGGATGGCGTGAGCATATATATTGTTTTGCAGTTTCTTCTCCGGTCAGGCTTCCATTTGGAAATGGTAGTACATAAGCTTAATTGTTAAACCCACATGATGTTCAATGAGTGTTCCAAGTGACCCTTATGTTGAATAAAATTATTTTATTTGATTTATATGAAGTTCAAACCCGATTCAAACAAATTTTAAAGACCAGATCCACAGCTTATACTTGGATGACATGAAAATAAAGATGAAAAATATTTATTCAGTTTTGGCCCGTGGGATTGGGATTCAATAAATGAGCCTGAGATGTTGTACTGATGTATTGATTGAATCTTACATTGCATTTGATTTTTGTAACATGATTTCATTTGATTTATATTGTATTAATGAAACATAAGCCGTGGTGGCCTTGAGATTTGAGCAGTCACCTGCTATGCAAGCGAAGCAAGTTCGCATCCCAACGGGGCCTGTACCAATGAGGTTTTCTAAAAAACTTATGAACAGTGATTTCACACCACATGCTTTACGGTGAAGGAAAACATTGTGAGGAAACCTGCATACTTCTGAGAAGTAATTTGTATGTAAAGTGTCTGAGACGGCGATGGACTCACCATCTGTCATGTTGGCACTTAATCATCTTGGGTGAAAAGTGGGTGTTGTGATTACAACACCTCTGCCTACCCCTTCGGGGAATACAAGCGTGAGCATATGTATGTATGAAATATATGTCTCATTGAGTTTCTAGCCGGTTCTTCTCAGAAGGTTAGATTCCAAACTGGTGTTCAATTCTTCTATGTCAATAAAAGTATGGTCCCCTTGCTGATGCATATTCTCGATGCGTGGCTGGTTGGAGATGGTTGGGTTGTTTGAAAACAGGAGTTCCGGAACGTTTGATTGGAGGCAGTTGTAACAGATCTCCAAAAAGTAAAATGTTTATGCCTCCAAAGAACTCATCTTCATGATTCTTAACTTGTCTTAATTGGGCGTCAATCATACATAGCATTTGATAGGATACCATTGAAATTTCGTCGATAATAAGAAACTCTGTCTGCCTCCACTGCTGTCTCATTATTCGCAAATAGTGACATACCAGTTATTCGTCCATCCTTCTGTACTGGCAACTTATCATGACTTTGTTAACTTTAAATCCCAACAGACCCCCCCCCCCCAGAGGTCCAGTAAAGGGGCAAGACTTAATATAAAACAAGATGCGCCCAATCTTGAGGGGGAAGCGCTTACGACATTACATTTTTATCCACCCTAATGCCATACAGTCCTTGGCATGTTTTAACCTATTAACTTAACTTGGGTGGTATAACTACCGCTTACTAACGAGGTATCTAATTACCTATTTTTGTTATCTGCCCCTCTAACGTCAAACAATCTTGGACGCAACTGTTCTCGACACGACTAATCATGCCCCCACCTAATACGCCATTTTTTAACAGCGTTCATCTTGAGTTTGAAATTGTGACATAATGACAGTATTCTGCAGTGTAGTCCTATTATTTGATACCCATATTATGGTGGTTGTGGAAAAATATGTACCTAGTCCGCCATATTGGAACGGCGTCCATCTTGAATTTTAAATTTTGACATTTTAAATGTAGCCCTTTCATTTGATACCCATATTGAGGGGGTTTAGGAAAAATATGTAATCCGCCATTTTGTATCGGCGGCCATCTTAGATTTATAATGTTATAGATTTTATTATATTGTATTGTCATCTAAATTAAATGTGTGTACCAAATTTCAGATCAATCTGACAACGGGAAGATGCTTAAATTTCAATTTCTAATTTTGACCCAAATAAATCCCGTACGGGTCGAGCTAAATAAAACCGTTTAATAATAAAAATTAAGATATTATTCAACAAACTGCATTGCTTAAAATATACTCCTCATAGGACGTTGATATATATATACCTTTGTTTCGCCCATCCGTAGTCCATTTTTCAATCTCGTCCTCAGACATTACAACGTAATAAATTATTTACCACGCGTGGGAGACGGATATTCCCGTAATGTTTCTCACCACAACACAATATTAAAGTCACAAAGTCACAATTTAGCACTTAGATGCACTCGCGGTACACTCATACGAACTCCGCCCACAAGTATGCACTACTAGAAACTGGGGACCTAGAGCTGGGAAAATCAATACTTTAATGGCAAAACTGAAAATTTATAAATAGAAAGCAGCCTAGCAGCCTCTTTCATCCGTTGTAGGAAGAGCAAGGGAAGGAAGGAACCGCCTTCCGTACGTCATAGAAAATTAGGGATGTACATTCAATACAATACAAGTATTCAATTATGAAGAAAATCGATTCATGTGTATGATTAACAATATTATTGTTAACAAAATTAATAAAAGACAATCATTAAGCGTTATCTATTTATTAAAACAATTCATTTTGTTGTATTTCAAACTTTATTTCAATATTTAGACCTTAATTGATCTGCACAAATCTTCAGTTCAAAAGTACGACAAGTAGAGTAGAGTGCATCGATTATCCAGAATAAGAATTATTTATTTTCGTTAAATTTGGTAAAGCACATAAATTAAAAAATAAAGAAATATACATTTATTGTAAAAAAAATTGCATGTCTTCTTGTTCGAAATATCAAACATTGATAATAGATTGTCCACATTGGCATCTACTACATTAATACTTTATACAAACATACTAAGACATATGCTTGTATTCTCCGAAGGTTTTGCAGAGTATAACTCTAATACTATACCCACATTTCGCCAGTTATGTTTAAGCCCCATGAAATAGGGCACTAATCCTGACTCCGGACTCTTACTGAGAAATTACAAATGGAATAACCCAGTAATATTTTGCACGAACTGTAAAACAGTCAGAGGAAACAAACTAATTCGAAAATCGATTCTGGTGCATCCGATTAAATCATTCATTTTTAAATTAAATAAATCAAACCAACAATCGTACGATACATCCGTATCATGTCTGTGTCAGATCTTGTCAGTGTCATATGATTTGTATCCATGGTTAGCGAAAATCGTCCTTGTTCTATGGTCCATGGATTTATCCATACGTGTAGAAAAAATTTCGGTTACGACTGATCCTTTCCTGTGAAATTCCATAGTTTCTGCTATAAGTACACCACAGACTTAGATTCATGCTCTTCTGCCTCACTTTTGAGCTTAGTGCTTAGTTTAGCTTGCTCCATAGACAAAGAAAAAAAATCGCTTATTCAACATTCTTTGTCTTTGGCTTGCTCATTCTACACCGTAACTAACTTCACTACAGTCAGTCAGTCAAAGACAGAAGCAGACTGATATTCATATTCATTCACCTCACAGATTCACCTTCACTGAAGTCGCCAGCGTGGATATCGAGAACGACCGACGAGTGTTAACTCACACAGAAAGTTCAGACGTTCAGACGTGACGGTCAATCAGTTAAATGACGTTCGATATCATTACTTTTATTTAGCAATTATTTATTAGTCCATTAACGATTATAAAATGGATCACTTTCAAGTGCTAGTGAAATTAAAATCTCTCATTTGTTTGTATGTGTTGGTGCTTTGTTTTGGCCAGTGTACGCAAGGTAAGTTTGCTTCATCCCACGTATGTACATATCAAATAAAATGGTTATATACTAAATTTGATTGAAAAACTAGGAATTATATTTTTCTTAGCCATAACTGAGATTGATGGTACATCTGTGTTGTATTAATTGCGAATCGTGTATTTACCTTACCGTGTCCTAGCGTCATAGCTAAGTTGTATTCCGCGAGGACAAACTTGATAACTTGTGGAGTTTTCCTTTCTTGGAAGTTTACTTAAGCTAGCGATGTAGTTTTTGTAATTTTGCTATAGAATACGGACATTTATTTATATCATAATACGGTCTCGTATGTACGCATAATATAATGAACAACACGACACGAAACTTAGTCACCTTACTCTGCTTACAAGCAATACAACCTTCAACTTTATGCAAACGTAAGACGCGATAATAATAAGCGCAGATTTTCTCGAAATTTCTCTTAGCTCACTGTTAACAATTCACCAATGATATATAATGTTTTACGGATTTATAAGCATTATTGAGACACGCCAATTTATAAAGTTGTCTCATTCTGGCTTACCCTCTCACTGGTGTTAAAACCAGTTCCATACATTGCTGATATGCTTTTTTGTTCTTCCTACCCTAACTTAGGCACTTAATTGGACTGACAATAAAATTACTAACTTTTAATGCAAAATGTGCCGGAAATTAAAAAAAGTGGGTCTAAAAAAAGATAATTACTTATAGATAACTCTGGAAATATATCTGCTACATTGCTATGTACAATACATACTTATGCTCACACCTGTATCCCATGGCGGTAGGCAGAGATCACCATTTGCCACCTCACCATCCTTACATACTCCTTTTGATTCATTCACAATCATGCATCTCTTCATACACTTCCATTGGTTACAAGTGCTCAGAATTTGAACTACTAATACAGAATGTTAAGTTGAGATTTTCTTGGGTAAACAAGACCCTAGTACTAATTTTTTACTGTAGTGTACCCACAGAGTAAGACTGCTAAGTATGCAGTAAGCTTAGCCTTATGTAGACTGCTAAAGTAATTTAGATAACTGGATGCTGATAAGCAATAATGTGTCAACCCACAAAAAGTCAAATTCAAAGGTTTTGATATATTTTGATAATGCATCACGGATTTAACATTCTAAAAAGTGTTTCAAGTCATCTGAAACATAAAAGTACGTAAAAAATGGATTTATGTCATAAAACAAATCTTAAATCACGTATACAATCATCTTAAGACGCCATTTTCTCAAAACCAAGTTTATGCGGGTTGACACATTATTGCTTATCTGCATCCAACTGTTCTCAAGCCAAGCAGTTTCACCTAAATAATTGCCTAAGTTACTCCTTGTAATCTCAGCTATCTGTCGGTGAACATTCAGTTAAAATCAATCTAGCCATTTCAGAGATAACCCAGAATAAACAGTGAACAGAGATTTTTTTTTAATAGCATCATATGCATTTAGTGAAAAGCTATTTATTTGGAAATACAAAGAGACACTTTAATTTTCTTTATATCTGTGTAGATAGAAAAAATTGTTCAAATGAAAATTACAATATAAAGAAAATGTTATTTTAACTGTCACCTACATAGTAGTAAATAATTATGTTGTGCACATGCAAGACATCTCTATCTGCAGTTGACAATAACAAGCTACATAGCTGCTTTATTCACATTATTTAAATTGTATCTTTATATACGACAAATTACTACACTAAGGTTCTTAGAAAAACTCATTGGTACAGACCATTGGGATTCAAACTTGCGTCCACGCCTCCTCAAGTTAAATTAAGTAGATAAAGCATGCAAATGCATATGTACATAGTTGTAGCTATTTAAGTGCATCGCCGATCGACCATGAAACTATTAACAATTAACATATACCAACTGAGTAGTTTGAATCCAATGCATGCCTAATGTACCATGCATTAGGCATGAAACCTACATGAAGATTGAAGTGATTTACTTATCACTAGCTGTGCCCCGCGGGTTCACGCGCATATTAAAAGTAGCCTATGTTCTATATATATTACTCCTTATAAAATCCGGTCCAGCCGAAACAGGACGATAGACAGGCAGAAAACATTTTAAAAACTGATTTGTGTATGTAATTATCATAAAATACTTTAATAATGCTTTTAGTGAAAAGCTGTTTTTGGAATATCCAACAGACTATTCAATTTTATTTATCCGTATAGATTTCAGAACGTAATGGTTGGTAGTTCTAAAGTGACTTACTTAACAAAGGAATAAAGTGATACTTCTGAATCATCCTCATCCGTCATTGCTCATACAAAGCATTCAAAAGGCGTACAAACTTATACCGCCTTATCAAAGAACATGGTTTATAATAAGACTTGATTAAAACTGTGTCCATCCCTTTTTAAATCTATATCAGATAGAAATGGAGCTATTTTTAAACTAAGGTCTATCTTAGACTATGTATTGTAATAAACATGCAAATACTTAAAGGTTTTGATTTGTTGAAAGTACGATAAACTTCAATACTTTTGTAAGGCTGGAATTTACGCCATGTTTGGAAGTCCGCCTTCGTAAAAGTATCAATATATTTTGAGCCACGTTAATTCGTCGTTGTTGAATGTAGGTAGGCACTCGGGGCAGTGTTCTATTGGCATGTACATGTGCTGTCACGAGCTAAGAGCGCTCAGCGACTAGCTGCGTATGTCATTTATTCGCGCATCTGTAATAGACATTGTTTTATCACTGGGGCCTGATCATGAACTCTTATTGCAATGATAGTTCAGTTGTGTGACAGTGATAGATGTATACACGTTAAATACATCTGTCTCATTATAAGAGTAAAACTATCATGGCAATAAGATCTCATGGTAAGACCCTGAACGTCACAATTAAGTTAATCTTAAATGAGAGCGAGCGTCCAATTTTGTATCCGAAATGGTAGTTTGACGTGTTAAGGTTCTTAAAATTTGAGTCACGTAGGCGGACAATGTGGTTACCACGGCTTAGGAATGCTTGCAATTCACGGCACCACGCGCTCATTAAAAAATATCTTTATATCCACGAAACACCGTTATAGCATATGTATTCGCTTAGGAAAACCACCTCGAGGAGTTTCTTACTTGGAAACCTGTCTTATCCTTTAATTCTATGTCGACGTTGAGAAAACGATAAGTAGCTATGTACTTTGTGAGAGGTGACTGAATACTCTGAGGAATTTATAAAGGAAATTGTACAGATAAATAAAATTGAAGTGTCTGTTAATGTTTCCAAAATAACACCATTTTACTAAATGCATAGAAAACCATCTTTTTAAATTTTTCTCTCTGTCGGTCTGTTATTTCCAGCTATTTTAACACGACTTTCACTGGTAGATAGCTAATTTTACAAGGAGCAACTAAGGGTCACCCATGAAATAAAGTCTACGCGGGTGTGTCCGCCGGTTACAGGTAGTCCTCAAATAGATTCTGACATGTAGAAACGATTTTGCAAGAAACTATATATACCTGTTATATACATATTGAAACTGATTCGCGACCGGTTTATCACACAGCCTTTGTACATCATCAAGGAAAATATTAAAAGTAACTAATAAACATACTTGTGCCTGCAAAAACCCGACGAACGTCGTCCTTGTGTTTTTATACCAATAATGGTGCGGATCTGCAATAAAATACTGGCATATTCTGCCTTTAACTTTTGTCGCTCGAAAACAATAAAGGGAACCTTAACTTATATTATAGGATCTCACGCTGTCCGTCTATCTGTCTGTCTGTCGAAATTAATATTAAATACTAGCTGTGCCCGCGGTTTTAATCCCGTAGACTTTATTTCATGGGTGCCCCCGGAACCCTAATGCTTTTTCAAATATTTTTTTAATAACTCCTTGTAACATTAGCTATCTGCCAGTGAAAGTCGTTAAAATCGTTTCAGCCGTTTCTGAGATTTTTGTTAATTTGTTTTTTGAAGTCAGCACCGTTAATAATTTTGTATACATTTGTGAATAGCTGTTGTTTTGGATTTACAAACAGACACTTCAATTTTATTTATCTGTATAGATAGACTTTCAACAAATACTACCACTAAACATTTTATAGAATACACTAAGAATAATGTTACCCAGACTCGTTCTCGGGGTCCCGGATCCTGATTAATCTATTTCTGTACATAACAGTTACAATGATGTACAGACAGACTGCGCACAGACCGTTAAAATAATGTAATGTAATGTAAGGTCAGATGGCAGTCGTTTCGTATAAAAATCAGGTGATCAGCCACATCGGGTTGAATCAAGTGCCGACCCCAACAATGTATGGGATAAGGCCAGGGAGATGATGATGTTTAAAAGAAAGTAATGTTCCTATAGTAAAAACGAACCAATAGGGTGCAAAAATAAGGGATATATTAGAAGCATCCAAAAACGCGACTTAGCGACACGGGTAATGCGGGAATAGTTGAATTATTTTATTTACTCAAAATCGCTGATTTTGTTATAGAAGGAGTATTATAGATGGACCTCATCAGATTATATGAATGCTTCTAACTTATTTACTACTTTCTCTGTCTTCACATAAGAGTCCTCCAAGGGGTAGGGCCCACTTTTCACTAATGATAATTAAGTGCTAAGGTGACAGATTGTCAGTGACCAGTGTAGTCTGAATTCGTGTCTCAGGCACTGTGAATTACTGCGTTTCTTCTCAGCAGGTTTCCACAATAAGTTTTAAAAAAACCATTTCATAGTGGTAAGTTTTGTACTCGCGTCGCTTTCCATGACAGGCGAGTACCCAAACCTAACATTGCCATAAATACAATAAAAAAAAAGTCAAATGTAAATTTACTGTTGCCTTACAAAATATTATATAACATATCCATGCCTACTTATAATACTGTATTAACAACTCAACTAGCTAGCATTTGACGCGCATTGCTCGCCTGATATGAAATTTCACGCTCAATACAAAGACATTTCAATTTATTTATTTATAGTTACTAGCGTTCTGCCCGCGACATTTTTCACTATAGCCATAATTTCGCATCTATTCTGTGTGCCACAGACAGCCATATACAGAGCCATAAAATACTATTGCGCATTCAAGATCAGCGCTCAAATTTACAATCTATATCTATACAGATAAATAAAATTTAAGTGTCTGTTTATAATACCAAAAAACAGATTTTCACTAAATGCGTATGAAAATATTCACGATACCAACATAGAAAAACCAATTTTTAAATTCCTTCTCTGTCTGCCTGTTTGTTTCGGCTAAGCTCCCAAACGGCTGGACCGATTTTAACGGGGCTTTCACTGGTGGATAGGTAATATGACATAGAGTAACTTGGCTGCCAGCTGAATTTCATACCGGTTCTTCTCAGAAGGTTAGTTACCGAACCGGTGGTCTTTCTGTAGCATAATTAACTATTCCCACTTCAATCATGAATATCCTTTCAGTTTATTATCACGTATTTTAATTAAAAGGAACAAACATAGTAATCTTGATATTTATTATTATTAATTAAAAGTTTTTCTCTCGAGAATAAACTACCGGCTGTAAGGTGACGAAAATAGCAGATTGAGGATAATGACCAGTACTGCCCGGACCCGTCTGGGCGACCGGCTCACGAGTCGCCAACTAAATATTTACAAACAACATCACAACACTACAAATCTATATGTATTATGTACAACCCTTGTATAAATTTAAGTCGCCCGCCGCGGCTGTTCTATATAGACGGGCTAAACTCAGAAATAGATTATTATACGGATTTTCATACGCAGTGTTGCCAACTCAGATATTGAAAAATGCGTTGACTGTTTGATAAATAAGTAGAATTAGTAAATAATAGCTTATGAAATGTATTAGCAGATCTAAGTACTTTCATCAAGCTGCTATTTTTAGTTTAGTTTTCATCAGATTGGTCGCAAAAAACCTCTTGTTGGTTGGGTACCTATACGAAATAAAACAACGCGATTAGTATTTACCATCTTGTCAGGCGAACTGAGTGTGCGTTTGTTATGAAACGGGATGTTAACAAATTTTTTTGCGCGATGGTATAGAGGCACGTACTTACTGGTAATTACGACCATAGATTCTGGACTGACCGCTTGTAGCTTTGCAGGGAAGGCCTAAAATACGTAGATCTACTTATATATGAGTAGAAATGGCGACGCTCTTCATATGGTTTTTACCAATACTGACTGACGACTGGAAACTTACGTTACTTTTTAGCACAAAGAGGATTAAATAATTCCAAGCGTGCAAAGTCGCGGGCAACAGGTAGAGAAATATCTATAAATAGAGTAATTACGTAATGCATTGTTAGTTTATCTTTATGGAGGTTTCGAAGAATAATGGATTATCGCTGCATACCTACTTTCTGGACGCAACACAATAGTCACCTAATGACACATTGTCTGTCTGTCTGTATATTGGTCCCTGTCGCCCATACTTTAGTAACCAGGAGGGTACCATGGGTATTATGAATATAAATAACATGATATCTGCTGATTCATATTTTAATTTATGTAATGGCTGACGTGTGCCAAAAAATTATCCGCTTGTTTGATTGTAAAAATTTACTCTTAATTTCTATAGTAAGTTCAATGTTCAGGTTTAAGCCAGGTATGATTTCAATTCAATCATCGAACAAAAACTTTGTGAAAAAGCCTATTACACGGTAATTTATTGATTACATTTATAATAGTCAAACATGGCATTGAGATGCTCACTTCAATGAAATCACTTCAACTAAATTTTACTCCAACAAACCCATGAATAAAAAACGAAACAAATGTAAAAAAAATCCGGGGATTTTCGTTCGCCGTTTCAGTCAGAAAAACAGTAAATTTTTTTTTATATGAGTAGCGTTATACTTTTATATGCATTTAATGAAATTACAAACAGACACTTCAATTTTATTTATCTGTTGTATGCATATATAATATCCATCTGTCATTAGGGTTACTACAGATTAACAAATCTATCATTTGGTCCTTACTTTTATTCCAATATCTAATCGCTAGTAAACATTGTTATGAAATTGAAGGTATTGATAGATCACATCTGACACTTAACTGGGGATAGCAATCCATCTGTAACCTTTGATAGGTTATTGAAAACGGCTGTTAGTAAGTAAGCGTCGCGAACCACGCTTCTGTGAAGTCGGTTAAAATTGTAAGTTCTCACGGAATGCATAGTGATACTGTTATGGTACTGACACATAATATTATATTGGACACTCGTGTAATTGTTTTGAATTAGCCACTTACTCGGTCGCGAGTGTAAACTATGTTGTATGAACCCAAACATTCGCCCCTAAATTGTTATATCCTGTGTTTTCAATTAAAAATGACAATTGAATACTCCCACGGGATGTTTGACCAACAGTGGGCGTGGAGTGGGCTCTGATAGCCCTTCGAGACGAGCTGGATGTAAGCTATTAAGATTATCGCTACGGAATGCCAAGAAAACAACTGGGATTTCTAAATACGCTAAAGGGTTGATAATTGTAAAACGTTAGTAAAGGCTGTTGATAAGAGTTATGACCCTGCCTTGTCATGACAAATACTAAAGGGCGATATCCTTGGCTATAGATAAAGAGCAACCTCAACATCTACATACAGAGAAAAGAAATGTAGTGTCTGTCTATAATAACAAATTCGCTAAATGCATATAGAAGTATAAAAATTGTTTTAATTTAAAAAAACATTTTAATTTTTTCTCTGTATCACAGCATGGCAGGGTGGATCGGAGCGGCATAGAAAATATTTAGTAATTAAAATTGATACCCCGGTGGATCATAAATGGGGATCAGAAAGGCATAACTCTCGTCCTTCTGTCCGTCTGTTTTTTCCTGCGAATCTTCGATATTAACGGGAATTTCAGTGTCAAATAGCTGATGTTACAAGCACAAGCAGTAAATCAGGCGTATTTTATTTAAAAAAAAGTTAGGGTGAAGCACAGGGCACAGCTGGTAGACTCTATGCTGTGTGCGTGATACCAGTGATGTTGCAAATGTTTACGTTAGAGCCGTGGTGGCCTTGAGGTTTGAGCAGTCGCCTGCTGCGCAAGCGACGCAAGTTCGAATCCCAGCGGGACCAATGAGTTTTTCTAATAAACTTAGGTACAGTGATTTCACACCACGTGCTTTACGGTGAAGGAAAACATCGTGAGGAAACCTGCATATTTCTGAGAAGTAATTCAAAGACGTATGTATAGTGCCTGAGACGGCGATAGACTCACCATCTGTCACGTTGGCACTTAATCAAGTTCGGTGAAAAGTGGGTGTTGTGATAACAACACCTCTGCCTACCCCTTCGGGGAATACAGGCGTGAGCATATGTATGTATGTATGTAACAAACTGTAAAGTTCAATAATTACATTTACCTATTTTTTTTCATTTAAATACTTGGTTCGGTCATCTGTATTTTTATAAATATCACTGACTAGCGGATGTCACGCGGTTTCACCCGCGTAGTTCCCGTTCCCGTGGGAGTGCGATGAAATAATATAGCCCATTTTAATCAGTGATAATGTAGCATTCTAATGGTGAAAGAATTTTTAAAATCAGACCGGCCTTTGTTAGTCAATTCGTTACAAACATACATAAAAACCTTTCCCCTTTATAATATTAGTATAGATTTTAAAGAAGGTGTATTATATTACTAAATAATCATAGGTCACATCCAAAGTCTTTGTCTTTTTTGCCAATACAACCGGAATTGTATGTACATACGTCACTGATATATACCTACCTACATAGTATAATGTTGATTATCTGGTGAGATAAGGTCACGCCAGGTCGTTTGCATTTTGTTGTGTATCTATTTACTAGCAGCGGGTATTCGCCGGTTGAATTGAGAATGTTGCCAGATGGTCGAGAATGGTTTGGATTCTCCCGACATTTCATGTGATATCCAGACTCCCGCCAAATAACAAAATCTCCCGGCAAATATAAGTATATTATGAAATGTTCCCGTTTTAACCTACTGTTGTCGGAATGCTATTCAATCATGCTCATGCATACTACATAAGGGACTAAACTCTATCATTGCGTTTTGTGTACACCTGTATATATTATTGCAGCCTGGAACACGGTGTACACCCATGACGGGGATTCTCCCAACGAGGTGTACTGGCGCGACATCCACACCTTAGACCGGCACAGACGAGACGCGCCCGCCGACACCACAGCGGCCCCAGTGGCCACCACCGCTAATACGACCACAGTCGCGCCAGTCACTAGTCCTGTGACAACTGCAACACCTGCCAACGTCACTGATGCCAACAAAACCACTAATGCTGCTGAAAGTGAGTACTTTATATCATGGCTTTGATTCATATATTTGTTTCGGTGATTTTAGTGTACAGGAGTCAACTATAAGTGTATTAAGAACCTTTGACGTTTAATTTTAAGGTACCAATATGAAATTTCTCACAGGTTTGCTTAAACCGATGATGCTAGGCCCCCAGGTGCCGTCATATGCGCATGCGCATATTTTTATTCGCCTCGCGCCATGCATGTAGAAAGAGACAGGCTCATAAGATGACTGCGCATTCAAGGTTCGCGCTCATAACTCGCGACGGGACCTGTATCTACACTACCTACTTATATGCAACACAAACGATTGGGGCACTTTGTATGACGCTGTGAGTGGTAATCGCAACTGGCTAGAACAATTCGTCAGATACCAAATTTGTCAAGTATAGTAGATTGACCTTTTCTGTCAAGGTCGATTAGTTATACTGGGTGCAGTTATTTCGCAGTGTCTGGTTTCAATTTTAAATCCAAAAACCTTATTGTCATCCTGAATTGTGGTCGTTTGAAAATCCTCATCTATTTATTTAACCAGCTACATCTAAATTATCTTCTTTCCCCACTTTGTTCGACACTTGCGCCCACGCAGGCGATTGCGACTAATATAGTACCGCGATGTGCTATAAACGCTATGTAGGTAAATCTATGTGTATATTTTTTGACATAACGGTATAAAAAACAAAATACGAGTCATCTCACATTAAAATATCAGTCCGGAAATTGTATTGAGGTGAAGTGATGTGGGAAAAAATTCGAATATCCATATTTTATAAATTATGTATACTGCCCACTGTCTACCTACACTCGTGACACGCAAGATGCATATGTACACGTCATTCGTTGAGGTCCCTAAGGTTGCTGTTTTTTTTGTTAGAGATAAGGAATTGCCTTGTCTTTGACAGTTCTTCAACGGTACGTTGAAATTCTTACTTAAAAGAGAATGGTCTTGAGAGAATGATTAGCCGTGTTAAAATAGTGAACTATACCTTGTCCAACCAATATATTGCTGTTCGCAAGTACTTATGCACGATTATACAATTTCCACTGAAAACTGAAATGTTCATGATGCCAGCTGAGGTTCTTGCCGGTTCTTCTCAGGAGGCTTGTTTCCGAACCGGTGGTCAGTTTTTCGACTGTCGTAAGTGACTTATCAAGGCCTTTACTGAATAAATAATTTTCGTTTTTCATTTGAACTTTTGTATTTTTTCACAGTAAATCAAAAGTGCAAAACTCTTAACAAATTTCAAATACACTTAAATACATACAAAAATTACCTGTTTATAACATTAGGTTGGATTACCATAAAACATTGTATCCAAATAGTTATTAAATACCTATTATGCTAAGAATGTGTTAGTCCAACATTTCCACGCAGGTGTATTCGTGTCTCCTTCACATATTGTTTGCCGATGTTTTCATGACAATGTGATTAATTTCTTGCTATTTGGAAGGTATTCAAGGCTATTTTTATTGGTGGCTTTACATTGGTAAATGGAAACGTAATAGGTAAATTAAACTTACTGTCTTCCGGCATTAGCTTTGCCTGCATGGTTGTAGGATTTCGCAATGAAACTTTCAACTACCATATCACTCAATTAGGGTTGGAATTTCATAGTGAGTTAGGTATAAACACACAAATACGTTGCCTCTAAAACCAGCGGCTTCGGCTGACTTTATAAGTAAGAAATTTACTGACTTACCAATCAAATATCACTAGCGGACGTCACGCGGTTTCTCCCGCATAGGTCCCGTGGGAGTGCGGCTATAAACTATTGCCTAATTAATCAGTGATAATGTAGCATTCGAATGGTGAAATAATTTTTGAAATCGGTCCTTTAAGTTTTTGGTGCATTCAAATATTTCCTGTTTATAATATCAGTATAGATTTATGTGCAGTGATTTCACACCACGTGCTTTACAGTGAAGGAAAACATCGTGAGGAAACCTACATATGTCTGAGAAGTAATTCAAAGATGTATGTATAGTGCCAGAGACGGCGATAAACTCATCATCTGTCACGATAGCACTAAATTATCTTCGGTGAAATATGGGTGTTGCTACAACCTCTGCCTACCCCTTCGGGGAATACAGGCGTGAGTGTATGAATGTATGTCGTTCAGGTAAAGCTGAAGAGTTTGATTATTTGGTTGGTTGAACGCACTCAGGAACTAAGTACTGGTTTGAAACGAACAATTATTTTTGTACTGGATAGTTAATTTATCGAGGAAGGCTTTTAGGCTTTATCGCAATAGAAGCGAAGCATCAATGAAAATGTTACATAAGCAGGAAAAATGAAACTATTAGTTTTTATTGTTAATCAAACGAAGAAACCGCGTGGCACAGCTGTACCTATATAAATACTAGTTATAGTATTTATATACATATTCATTATTTTATATGTATACAGAAGAATAGCTTGGTAGCATTGCAGTTAATCAGATACGAGATGATGCGCGCGCACATCCCAAGCGACCAATTAATGCTGCAGTTGAATGCCCCTTTCGGCCATGCTACTCAATTTAGGACCTCCTTCTCAAGTATTTCCAGTACTTTAATTAACGACATTAATAAAGCGTGACATGTAGAAATAATTAGTGATAGATGTACAACGCAAATGTGTCTAGAATGCAGCCGTTACTAGGCAAGATAAACAGTACCAGAAAATGAGTTATACAAAGTGATTTACTTAAGAACGGGTCGTGCAAATGATACGATAAAGTTCTTACTAGGTTTCTATGTTTTTTTTCAATGGTTAATTGTTGAGTGCTTATCGATTTTTTTGTATTTAATCAAATTTAAAATCATATTTTTTTACACGATTATTTATTAAAAATATTTCTCTTAGAATATCTATGCATCATGGTATGAAATAGTCGATCAAAAAAATAACGATGCCAAATCCTATAAATTCTAAAGAAAATCAGTTTTCGCAACAGTCAGGCTTCATAATTATCCCGAAAACATGAAGGTATCGAATGGCAACTGTGTATAAAGTAAATAATACAGGAAAACAAATTCAATCAGGGCCTTTCCTTCCTACGGCCTTTGTAACGTAACCTTACATTCAAGAACTAGGTTCACTGTAGATTTATTCACGTAACTATTGCAAGATCGGTGTAGTTTGTTGGTCGTCTATACTACACATCACAATATACCCACTCTACTTGTGCAGAGTCATATATATATATATATATATATATATATATATATTGTTTTATTGACTTTTGTGTCCTGAAACTGTGTCCATGGGGTTATATATTTTTTATGATTTATATTGTATTACTCACCATTTATTTTTGAGGTAATAATAATGATGTCCAACCGAATTTCGGTTACGGCGGCTAATCTCAACGAGGATCAGCCATGTACGCAGGAGATATTATAGTGCACAAGTGTGTGCGCAAACACAGATGCACTCTTTATTCCCTCACTCTCAAAGTCTGATGGGACGGCAATCCGACACGACCGGAGAGAGATCAGGCGTAGGACCAACGGCTTAACGTGCTTTCCGAGGCACGAGGGTGGAAACACCGCCAACTTCCAAACTCTGGGCATGTTTATTGTGAATTTCTTGACAGAAAAACCCAATATACATTTTTGACCCGACCCGGGAATCGAACCCGGGACCTCGTAATCGGCAGGCGAACGTACTAACCATTAGACCAACGAGGCAGTTTTTGAGGTAATGTGTAGTTGTTAGGGTCACTAAAGGTTCGTTGCTTATTGGACCATATGTGGAACATAAGACAATGCTTAATTAACATACATATATTCTAAAACTAAACTAAAATGCCTTAAAATTATGAATGACTAGCGGACGTCATGCGTTTTCTCCCGCTTCGTTCCCGTTCCTATGTTACTCGCTGATGATGTAGCTTTCCATTGGTGAAATAATTTTTGAAATCGGCACAGTAGTTTTTGAGTTTATTCATTACAAACATACACACAAAAATACAAATATTTCCTCTTTATAATAGTAGTGTAGATATAAATGACATAGTAAAAAAAAAAAAAAAAAATGAAAAGTCCAGGCCATATATATGCATCTAAGGCTTAACAAAGTAGTTTACAACAAACATATAAATGTGTAACAAAATATGCAACGTCTGCCTGTATTATAATTGCAGAGGTGAGTACGATCGTATTATAATCTGCACATGCGATATGACATGTATAATATCATTGTGGGAATGAGAACGTGCTCATCGAACTCCCATTCCATTACGATACGTCACGTAACTGTACCATACGACATAACATTAATTACAAACAACATTGAGTTTACTACGTACTACGCATTGATGAAAACATGGTGCCTCGCTGAGTGTCTTGTCGCTTCGATAATGCTGGTTTCAGGGCTGCTGGCAAATTTTCGACATTCATAAGTGCCCTGGCAAGATTTTGATTTTCATTTCCTACAGAAACCAAGAGTTTTTCAAGGACGTGTCACTCGTAATTTTGCAAGAAACTTGCCATAACAAAAAAAAAATTAATCCGATATTATAATCGTAGGGGTTCCCTGTGTAGTCGAGGTAAATTCAACACTACTTATCCGATTTTAAAATGTACGATATTCAAAATAAGAACATTTCTTTTTTTTTATGTAAAGGATGTAAAATGTAAATAGTCTAGACTACATTCAAAACATCTATTCTAGTAGAAGACCTCTACTTGTATTGAATGTCTAAACAATGAGAGGTCAAAATACACTAGATTTCTATACAATGTGTACTCTAACTTCTCTCTACCTCTTTATACATAAAGTTATTCCTAAATCTAGCTACGACCTGTGAATTCCTATTCGGAGCAGAGGGCCTTGTGCGGGTTTTCTTAAAATCGCCGACACAAGTCACCGCGTCGATGTAAACGCAGTTTTGCCAACAATAGTGTCATCGCTAGGCCGATAGATCTCGCTGTTTCGATCCTATACAAATCTGCGTGCACGTCGACGCGGTGACTTGTGACGGCGGCAGGGAGAAACGGCCAATCGTTAGGGGGGCAACGCAAGCTTGCAAACGCGATCGGACGCCACCCTATAAAAGCGACTACAAGGAACACCCGTGGGTTTTAGCCGGTACGAGTCCGGCATAACCCTTCCACTGCCCCCGCGGTGGTTGACGTATTCGTGACGTAAAAAAAAGGCCCTCTGATGAACTGATAGATGACCCGAACAAGGTAGGGCACCACTAGATACCGAATACTGATAACTAGGTGGTGGGACCTATGTCCAGCAGTGGACCCTTACACAAAGGATCAAGTCCTCTCCATTCGTGCGTAAGATAAAATTATTCGTTTAAATTTATGTTGGAAAGTTACACGGAGATAATGTTACAAGGAGTTCTTTGAAGCAATGCCAGCATTTAATTGGTATTGGGTTTTCCCCAAGGCACGTATGGTGTCGGGTAATCGTTCGTCGTAAGCATTATTATACTTCCTAGGAACCATAGTGTATATACCTTTCCCAGTGCTGATGATAGGAGCTTTGCCATGAGCTGATATAAAATAGTATAGCTTTTGGCATGTTTCAACGGCGATGAATTTCGTTGCGTAGTCGCGTGTTACGAAAAGTGTTGATCCCCCATCATTGGAATTAGCCACAACCCGCCTCTGTCATCACATCCATGATTGTATCACCTCCTCAAATAAACTCCAAATATAATTTCGCTACAATTAATGTATGAAAGTTTATATTTCAAAATCTATGGGCTGTGGATGTCTGGACGAAACCCGTCAAAGTATCAACACTTTCCGTGCCACGGTGCCATCGCGAAATAATGGGTGCGTTCGTATACTGCGCTTGTATTTCATACGTGTTATACAGACAGTCAGCTTTCATAGCTCGTGATGTCACCTGTAATAACGAACCTGTAGCAACGGATATATATACATATACTTGAGACACATAAACGTATGTCACGCAAACAAACTATCATGACAATAAGAGCTCATGTTTGAGGTTCTGTTCGCCTTATTGGTTGATGATAACATGTTTATCACACATTGGTAATGTAAATACAAATATCCGTAGATAGATAATATAGTTCTAACAAGGTACAGCAGCAATTTTGTTGGCACTATCAGTTGTTCCAAGGGCGCATGAAAATATCGTACATCGGAAAACAAAAATGTTTTTGGGAAGTTGCTACATAGGTTTTTTATAACCGCGTTACCGCATTGGCTTAATGTCATGGGTGGTCCGAGGATCATTAATGTTTTTTTCAATAAATATAGCCTATGTTACTCCTTGTAACAGATATCTGACAGTGAAAGTCTTGTTAAAATTGGTCCAGCCGTTTCGGAAAATACCCGGAACAGACTGACAGATTTTATTAAAATATTGTTTTTTAAATCATTACCGCATATATTTTCACTTTGCAAACATACACTGCTTTTTTAATGTATCTGTATAGATGTATAGATTAGTGACCCCGCCCTCAATTCACATCGGGTAAAGATTTTTTAAACTAACACATAACGATGACTTTCTCTGCTTTCTATAATTATAATAAGGATTATTTAGCCGTGAACCGATCGGAGTTCACGATTATAGTGCACAAGTGTGTGCGCAAACACAGGTGCACTCTTTATTCCCTCACTCTCATAGTCCGATGGGAGGCAATCCGCCACGACCGGAGAGAGATCAGGCGTAGGACTAACGGTGCAAAGTGCTTATCGAGGCACGGGGGTGTAAACACCACCAACTACCAAACTCCGGGCATTTATTGTGAAATTCTTGACAGAAAACCCCAATATCTATTTTTGACCCAAACCGAGTCCTCGTGATCGACACATAAACTTGCTAACCACTAGACCAACGAGGCTGTAAGCGAGGAGTTAAATATATAGTACAGTCAGTATGAACAAGGTTTTATGATTGAGATATTTATTTATAGATCTGTTTCTTAAGACTGACTCGCTCGAACTCCATAAACTTTTGGAGAAGATAAAATATGTAAAAGTGATACAAAACCTGCGTTTATGTTTAAGGTGGATGAAGCTAAACTTATTTCTTCCCTTTGTGATTCGTCTGAGGAGGTGGAGGTCTCCAGTTATAATCCTCGTGATCGTATTTCCTCTCAATTTCATATAAGTACTTATATTCGGGCATCAGAAATATAAATTTCAAACAAATAACTTAGGCCTTTTAATTATTTGCTATTAATTAAAGATGTTTTAGACAGTGTCATTGGATTAGAAGGCTTTCGGTTGACGGCACTTCCGTCAATAGCTGAAAAGGCCGATTCGGGGTCGACACTGTCGCTCAAAGAATGAGCACAAATTTGAGTGCCGCAAGAAATATAAATAATATTTATTAAAATGAAATGTGGTACAAAATAGGTTGGTTAAGGTCACAAGAATCACATCCCAGCGGGGCCTGTACCAATGAGTTTTTCTAAAAAACTTATGTACAGTGATTTCACACCACGTGCTTTACGGTGAAGGAAAACATCGTGAGGAAACCTGCATATTTCTGAGAAGTAATTCAATGACGTATGTAAAGTGTCTGAGACGACGATGGACTCACCATCTGTCACGTTGGCACTTAATCATCTTCGGTGAACAGTGGGTGTTGTGATTACAACACCTCTGCCTACTCCTTCGGGGAATACAGGCGTGAGCATATGTATGTAAGAATCACATATTTCACCCAATTTGAGGGCATGTAAATATTAACTGAGTTATCTACTCAGGTATTGCAGTTACATTTTAACCACCTAAATTAATATTAAACATAACAGATTTTTTTTAAATTATTATACACATTTTCTTTATTGCACACTTCAGAATATACTATGTAATTAAGTACTAGAATTTTATATCTGCATGAGATCGTCCATAAATAAATTCATGTATTGTGTTAAAACAAACCGTTAGTTTCCACTAATCTATATTAAATGCTGCCACTTTGCTTTAATATCTTAATTATTATCTTAAATTATGAATTAATATCCTTCGTGGTTCCTTTTATTAATTTTAATTGGCGGACTAATTGATTGCGACCCGCGTTGACAATAAGTAAAACTCCAAATAACCATAAACACAATAACAGTAATATAATGGGAAATACATAAAAAAGGTGTTAAGTCTCTATTTAAAAACGTGAGTGAATAAGTAAGACAGAAGACCGCCATGCAATTGTGTCTAAGGGCATCGCTATCAATGAAATATTTTTTAATCTATTTACAATTAAACAAATAATTGATTGTATTTTTTTCTTTGTAATAATGTTCTAATATCGATAATTAGAGAGCACAGTATTAAATTAAGTAATTCATTACTACGTTTTCCTGTACAAATGTTGGTTAATCTAATTAATTATAACCCCGTTAATAACGTCCTTGTGCCTACGTCATCAACATGTACTTGTATTGTATACCTATTAATGCGTAATTTATTTGCGCGCGCCATGTATTGGCAATTGGTATGCGTACATGCGTTTGTGTGTGCATGGCAGCGCATATAAGGGCACGTGATGTATACAATCCAATTTGGAGTCTATTGCGTAGTGAATAGATTGCTTTATTGAGGGAAAACTCCACGAGGATGTGAAATCGCCTACTTATTTGGACTTTGCTTACCATGCATAATCGTAATTATGAATGTACTACCAACACTTGGAGTAGTTGGATGTCGAGGATATAAGACACCACCTAAAGGGCAAAAATAGTGTGTCAACTGGTTTAACCCAGATCACCGATTTTCCTCGTTTAAAGGGTTGCTAAGGTCAGGTGGCAGTCGCTTCGTATAAAAGTATGTATGGGATAAGGCCAGGGAGATGATAGGACACGCCTGCAGTAGAGTGCGATGGAATTGAAGTCAAAACAATATCATCTTTAATATTCTAGACTGTGGAGTTTTAATAGTTACGATATAAATAGAACTACTACTATGTACTACTTTTGCTTTATTTTAAATTGTATAATTTTTCTGAAAATAATAATTACTGAGTTTCTTACCGAGTTCTTCTTTGTGAAAACAAAACTACGGACGGTAGCATGTATAATCCTAGTGCCGGAGACGGCGATAGACTCACCATGTCACGTTGGAGCTTAATCACCTTCGGTGAAAGCGGGTGTTGTTATTACAGCACCTCTGCCTACTCCTTAGGAGAATATAGGCGTGTGCATATTTATGTATGTAATATAAATGTCCACTATAACAAGCGGCCTGATATACCGGAGTGACTTATGTACACAATGGGTACGTTCCACTTAACGCCCGCAACGCCATCGACCACGACCGCTGAAGTTGCCGTTCCACTAACGTAAAAACGCTGCGGGCGTTGTAGGCGAATGTTATAGGTGGAACGCACAACTTGAGCGCTGTGTGCTCGCAATATGGCGGCATGGTGAAAACGTACAGCTGTCGGGTTTGTGAGTAAATATTTCTCGATTGGAGTCAAATTTAATTCAACATCGATTCCCGTGAATTTATGGTTGCGTTTTTGACAAAACGAATGAGAGATAATGACTCGGAAAATTCATCAAGTTCTGATGATATGTTATTTTTTCGAATTCCCGCTACATTTTAGTGAAAGCCCACTCTGACCCACCAATATTTTGTGGGCGAAGAGGGCGCGATGTGGTCGCGAACAGTGACGTCAGCTACGACGTCAAGCGATCGCTCGCAACGACCACGGGCCTTAAGTGGAACGAGACAGAGAGTGTTACAATCGTTGCGGGCGTTAAGTGGAACGTACCCAATGACAAGTGTAACGCAGGAGTCAATAGAGGTGCGTATTTGGTACCAATTGCTGGTGATTGGTGAAGCGAACACATGACAATTACTGTTGACGTTGTTGACGTATCATTATGTCGCCGATGATTCACTATACGAGGCTATTGTTTGATTTATAGTACGTAACAAATGTGTCTCTGGCGTGTACCTTAATGAGCTTATATTCGCACACTGATACTTTTGTGATGATAAACATATTTATTACTTAACTAATTTACTCTTGATCAGAGGGCTTAGTGCGAGTTTTTCACTGCCGCCGTCACAAGTCATCGCGTCGACGTAAACGCAGATTTGTATAGGATAGAAACAGCGCCGTCTGTCGGCCTAAAGATGACACTATTGTGAGCCCATACAAATCTGCGTTTACGTCGACGCGATGACTTGTGACGGGGATTTAAGAAAACTGGCACTAGGCACTCTGTGTAGCCTAACTAACCGACGAAAAAAAGGAGGAGGTTCTCCACCCATATATTTTTTACAGAGAGAGATTTGGACATTTTTTTCTGGTTTATAAGGTACCATCTACTTGTAAGTAATATTTATTTGAATATTTTTATTATATTTTAAAAAGTTATAGATGTAATGTGATGAATGTTTTATTGACTGTTGCTTCTGATATACTCATACACAGTATCAAAAGTCAACAGTTCACACAGATAACACACAACTTACTACAAAATTGCCATTACATTATCTAATTAAGATAGCATTAAAAGAAAATTATGTTGAATGAGCGCCACTTAGTCATGTTATCTTATGCTTTAGGCCAGGAACTTACAAGCTGTTTCGCCTGATTTCCATTATAATACGGCTGGTTTTTTTTGCTGCTTCTTTTGCTTTTTATTCTAATAGTTCCCAACGCCCTTCTACTCAACTCAAAAGTATCTTTATTCGGTTTAAATTCTAACAAAATACTTTGGTGAGAATTATATAATTACATAGGATTATACATGCTACCGCCAAGTTCGTAAGGTTGCTTTTACCGAGAGGAACCTGACAAGAAACTCAGTAATTACTCTGTACAAAAAGATTATACAATTTTAAAAATACAATAAAATCACATAAGATATGTAAGCCCATGGACACAGTTTTAATGCACAATATGATGTAGATAAAAATTTAAATATCGTAGTAATTATTTATAAATGTTCACAAGAACGGCGCGAATGCTAGCCATGGCCTCCTCCAACCATTCTTCTTATTCGAAGGTAGGCCGTGGGGGTTTAAGCCAGTACAAGTCTCATTTCTCCCAAAACGATCGGTTAGACGGGTATAGGTGTCGTCAAGAAATATGAGTAGTAATTTTTGGGTCATGGAGAGAGCACGCTCATATACATGCGGAGTTATCCCTACTATTTTCGCTGAGCGCTCTTGTGACGACACCTGCAATTATGTAAAGGTTTTAAAAATCCTAATAATAAATAGGCGGCGGCCCTATTGTTATTCTTGTTGTGTATTCGAATAGTGTTTATTATGACAGTGAACGTTAGAGCCGTGGTGGCCTTGGGGTTTGAACAGTCGCCTGCAAGTTTGCATCCCAGAGGGCCCTCGGCGGGGGCTAATGAGTTTTTCTAAAAACTTAAGTGCAGTGATTTCACACCACGTGCATTACGGTAAAGGAAAACGTCGTGAAGAAACCTGCATATGTCGGAGCAGTAATCCAAACACGTATGTATATTGCCTGAGACGGCGATGGACTCACCCCCTGGCACTTAATCATCAATGGCTGGCATTCACGTCATACTTGTGAACAGGTGCTGCTTGTGGGGGCTGGTCATCTCAAGCTACGCATTTAGTTATAAGTAGATGTACTAGATTTTTTGTTATGTTAATTTTTATCGACATTTGTGCATTGGAACATTGTCCATGAGCTTACGTTTTTTAAATTATTTATTTTGTATTCTTTAAATTGTATAATATTTTTGAAAAGAGTAATTACTGAGTTTCTTGCCAGGTTCTTCTCAGTAAAAGCAACCTTCCGAACCTGGCGGTAGCATGTATAATCCTGTATAATTGTGTCATTCTGACGATTTGAAAGTGCTTTGTAAAAGTCTAATCGAATAAAGATACTTTTGACTTTGACTTTGACATCTGTGGTGAAATGCAGGTGTTGTTGTTACAACACCTCTGCTTACCCCTTCTGGGATGGCGAGAGCATTTTTTTGTAGTACCGAGATTTAAGGCTTTTTTATGTGTCCTACACGGAAATCGAACCCACGACACTTAGAATCAGTCTGGTATACTAACCACTAGACCAACGGTGTCATCTCAAATACGCCCCCATGTATTCGGTGTAAATTCTAGTATTCTTATCGTTGTGACTTAATTATTGCTTATGTTGTTAGTGTTGTTACAAGGTTATTTAATTGACGTTATTAAGTACCAATAGTGTTAAGTAATTGAGTTGTGATGTTGTAGGTAATGCAATGGACGACATGTGTTTTTTATCACATGTTCAATAACTATGAATTATTAATTACTAGTAGTGCCCGCGACTACGTCCGCGTAGAATAGTGCACTTTGCATTTTTCATTATCTATGCTAATTATTTTACAAATAAGGCTGACTTTTCATAGCATAAGCGTTTCTCAATAGATCGGTTAAATATCTAGAGAATGTAATGTAAATTCTAAATAAAGGCTCGGAGAAACTCGATCCAAGGTCAATTGTCTTGAAATCTTCCATTTAGCTGTCTGTAAACAGAAGCCACGTCATCTGGTACAATCACGTACAATGCATTTCATTGTGCTATGCGAGTGTTTAATGTAAATAAAATTGTTATTTGTGTTTACAATATCGCTCATCGAGTTTATTTTGCGAATTGCAACACTATTTACTTTGCAGAGTGCTCATGCGATTGCTAATGATAACTGTGACTTATCGTGCTGTGTTACATATCTTGCTTTGCGATTTGCTATTTTATCTGTGCCCTTTCTTCTACTTCATCCGCGTGGAATGTGTTTAACAAAATATATCCAATGGCTTTCTTAAAGATTGTTAGTAATGTTGTCAAAAAACCTATATAGTCAAATGTTCTACTGGTACATTGTACAGAGACATTCATCGCACATACTTTACTGTGAAGGAAAACATCGAGAGGTCACGCGGTTTCGCAGTTCCCCTTCCCGTGGGACTACGGGGATAAAATAAAGCCTATGTTACGCTGATGATGTAGCTTTCCAATGGAGAAAAAAAGAAAGTTGAAATCGGCCCAGTAGTTTTGAGTTTATTCATTACTAACATAGACACAAAAATACAAATCTTTCCTCTTTATAATAGTAGTGTAGATAATTCTAAGATGTATAGTACCTAAGGTCTAACAATCATCGGTGAGGATTGGGTATTACTGTTACAACACCTGCTTAACCTTTCGGGGACCCTTCTGCGATGGCGCGAGCATACACACCTGTGGATACCAGGTGGATTGTTGGCACGTTTCCTTTACTGTGCATATTTCATAAGATACACTGTTTGAACACCGCCATGCTGTGTTCGTTTGGGAAAACTACGCCGAAGTCATAACACAACTGACCAATCCAGAATAAGTTCATAAAGCAGGAGTTGGTTCATTAGTCAGCGTAATAAGTAGCTTAGGCTTAGTTGTTTGTTAAAAAGTAAAAAATATAAATATACCCTTCGCATTACACCTCCTATGTAAGCTTCCAGTGGAAATATTCAGCAAATTTTCCGTATTTCACATACAATATCTGTCCCAACAATTACATACAAAACTAATGAATTATTTGCCGAATGATTAAGCTGTTCCAAAGCACTTGATTCTTATTTATAAGTAAATATAGACAGAATGCAGACTGCGTTTTATTGGCATTGGGAAGGTTTGATAGCAAAAACGATATCTTTAGTTGACTTTGTTGAAGTAAAGTAAAGCAGAGATAAAAGAAATAAAAATTATACCTATTAGCTAAAGATTTTTGATCCTACGATGTATGTTGCTTTTACATGTAAGACAAAACATATTTTAACTTCATCAGTGTCTGGGACGTAAACATGAGCTTCTATTGATAGTTCAGCTGTGCGACAGTGACAGATGTATACACGTCATTTACATCTGTCTCTTAATATGAATCAAACTCTCATGGCAATATGAGCCCCTGAACGAAGTTTATAAGAGAGTATGTATTTTTTTAGACATTATATTCAACTACGGTTTTGTGACTCTATTGGGGTGCATTGCATTGTACGAGTGCCTCGTTCTATTACTACTGGAATAACCACACTGCTTCAAGTATAGGGGGAGGAATGGAGGCGCTATAGCTGTGGTACTAAAGAATACTCCTTTGTCTCTTGCTGCATTGGTGCAGAGATTCCATTTTCTATATTTATAAAAAAATATGTCTGTTGTAACACACAGGGCCCTGACCTGACCTCCTATTGCCATCATAGATTGACAATGCTTATAAGACATATATATGACATGCATAAATCTGTCACAAACTGATATGACTGAAAGAGCTTTTAGGTAGCCCATCAAGCCCTATGTATGTGTTCTGGTTGTTTGTGCCAATTTCTAATTACTCATGTAGACGGATGGTCTAACCCCAACCGGACACTGATCTTGAGATAACATTATATATATCTTTGTATAGACTTGCCATCGATTAGCGACCGACGACGCTACAAGGAAAAGTTGCCTCAAACTAGGAATAGACAATAATCATTTGTCCTTGACAGCCCGTCTCTGTCGTTTATGTTCTGTTTCTTTTTCTCTTCATATAGCAAATGAGCGTGAATGATGCGATTTAGTTTTTGAAATACAATTTGTGTGTTCAAACAGCTCTGCGAATTGCAATTAGCTGGTAGTAATATCTTGAATTGAGGCTCCAACATACGTATCTGAATGCCATATGTAGACTTGTTGCTATGGATATCACATATGCTTTTGTATAGGTAAAATATTAGACGTTTGTGTCCCATACTTGATGCGATGGTGGTATTATTACTTTATGCAGACCTATTATAGTTAAATCGTTTTAATTAAAACAATCAATAAATTATAGTAAGACTTCAGTCCCAGCATGGGACCCTCAAGTAGAGTGGATAAATGTCAAGATCTAGAAACGACGTTACATTTTAAAAAAAATGTACGTTACAGTATGAATCAGTTCATCTATATGCTACTCTTCGTGCTAAATTGCGAATATTGCCCCATCGTACCTACAGTTATAATAATTCAAACTGAGGACACTAGCACATCCATATACCTGTGAAGATAGTTTAATATTCCAACTGTTCCTATGGATATTAATATTCCAACAATTTGTTTCCAGAGTCAACTCTTGCGCCGGCGGTGGTGACCCAAACCCCACTGCTAGGCGTTAACGGATCCGGCATTCTGCATGTCGACTTGAATAACACCACTGTTAATACTGCTAGTGTCAACGAAACTCTATACCAAGATGAAAGTAAGTATCTTTACATACAAATATATAAAAAAGGTGCTTAAAAAATGTAATATTCTCCTTCTGCGTTTTTTTGTTCTGGCTAATCTCAGAGACGGCTGGACTGATTCTAAGGCTACTTTCACTGGTAGATAGCTGATGTTACAAGGAGTAACTTAGGCTGCTTTTTATTCTTTGAATAAGGGTTCCACGACACAAAGCCACTCATGAAATTAACTGATAAGGACCGGAACAGCTGGAAAAGTGGAAGGGAAGCATTGCCCAACAGTGGGACGCAATAGGTTGAAAATAATAATAACAGAGCCGTGGTGGCCTCGGGGTTAGAGCAGTCGCCTGCTACGCAAGCGACGCAAGTTCGAACCCTAGCGGGGCCTGCACCAGTGAGTTTTTCTAAAAAACTTATGTACAGTGATTTCACACCACGTGCTTTACGGTGAAAGAAAACATCGTGAGGAAACCTGCATATTTCTGAGAAGTAATTCAAAGACGTATGCATAGTGCCTGAGACGGCGATAGACTCACCATCTGTCACATTGGCACTTAATCAATTTCGGTGAAAAGTGGGTATTGTGATAACAACACCTCTGCCTACCCCTTCGGGGAATACAGGCGTGATCATATGTATGTATGTATAATAATAATATTTAAATTAAGTCTACGCTTGTGAATGAAGCAAACATCGTAAGGAAACTTGCATACGTCTGAGAAGAAATTCAACGACGTACGTACAAACATACACGAGATACGAATATAGGCTCACGTACTCTCTATAATGGTTGAAGAGGTCAATTGCTGGTATTCGCGTCACACTTGTGAACAGGTGCTGCTTGTGGGGGCTGGTCATCTCACAGATATATATATATATAAGTACAACTACTAGACTTACAGTTTATTTTAACTTTTATCGATATTTGTGCATTGAGACTGTGTCCATAGGTTTACATTTCTTGAGTAATTTATTTTGTATTTTTATGATTGTATAATATTTTTGAAATGAGTAATTAATTATTGAGTTTCTTACCAGGTTCTCAGTAAAAACAACCTTCCAAATCTGTCGGTAGTATATATAGTCCTGTATAATTATGTCATTCTGATAATTTGAAAGTACTTTTTTAAAAGTGTAATGGAACATAGATGTTTCTGAGATTGAGTTTGTGATTACACCTATCTTCGGTTGAAATTACTTAACCTTAAACATGTAGCCTTCTGAACCAAGTGTCTATTTATAAAATAAACGTACCAGCCATTGCATAAGTAACGATCTAAAGCGCATTATACCTAACCACCTTAAGATAAAACACAATATCGTTTGTACTTTTTGAACCGTAAAAGAATATTGATTTTCCGGTTAAAGCGAGCATTGAGTGAAAGTCATTACGGTTTCACTCGTGGAATTGGCGTCAATAAGATATTATGTAAATTGGAGGATCGATAGAATTATATATTTAATTCACTATTCTAACAGGGAACCGTGATGATTAGGTATTGAACAAGCTAGATATCTAACAATCCTCTTATTGTCCGACTATGAACTGAACCGGTGGTTATGTTGTCACTAAATTTCATTCATATCCTTTATCAAAGTTTTTTTTATCCGGAGGGCCTAGTGCGAGTTTATTAAGAGTCACCGTCACAAGTCATCGCGTCGCCGTAAACGCAGATTTGTATGGGCTCACAATAGTGTCATCTTTAGGCCGACAGACGGCGCTGTTTCGATCCTATACAAATCTGCGTTTACGTCGACGCGATGACTTGTGACGGCGGCACTGAAAAACTCGCACTAGGCACTCGAATATTATAAACGAACGTTTGTGAGAATAGATGTATGTTACTCTTTCACCCAATAATATAGCTTATACACCAGAATAACACATGAGCAATCCCGGCTATCCCTACTAATGTTATAAATGCGAAAGTAGCTCTGTCTGTCTGTTACGCTTTCCCGCTTAAACTTCTCAACCGATTTTGATAAAATTTGGCACAGACAATCTTTAGACCCTGAGAAAGGATATAGGCTACCTTTTATTGCAAAAAAAAGTATTATATAAAACTAAATCTACGCGGGTGACACCGCGGGGCACAGCTAGTATCTAATATAAAGATATTGTGAGAATTGTACATAAAATAAAGATATGTCTAATCTTGCGCACCAGCTAGTTAAATCCTAAATTAAACATATCTTTTTTTTTTTTATAGCCTTATTTACTTTTGACATCAGCTATCTGCCGGTGAAAGTTCTGTGTAAATCGGTCCTTCCGTTCCGTATATACTTTTCTCGTATGTATTTAATGAACAGCTGTTAATTTGGAATCACAAATAGACACTTTATTTTAATTTATCTTATACATGATAAAAGAGTCCCGTCAATTTTCATTATGATCAGGAGAGCATTTAAAGATACGAAGAAATTATATTATTGTAGATTAAACCTGCACATAGGGTCCTGAAGCATGTTTTTCATAACTACTTCCCTTGTTACAGATATCACTGAAGTCTTCAAAGGGAACATCGAGGATAGAATTGAATCTGAGAAGAATTTGACCCATTTGACTGTTGTAAGTATACAAATGCTGTCATTTTACCAAACGAGTACCACTGTAATTGTATGAAAGACGATTACCGAAAGAATTTAGAGGGCGAATGTGAGATGAAGAGAGAGAGAAAGAGCTATCATGACCAAATAAATAATCTTCTCCATTAAGGTCAATTTCGGAGCCTTCATAACCCAAGCAAGTGTATGACGAGATGCATGAATGTAGACTAAGGGAAATAAGGTGAAGACCGCAGTATTTGGTGCACATCAGTCATTGCTTGCCCCTTATAAGGGTGAGCAAACTCAAAAATTAGACTTTTAACAAAGTACTTTCAAATCATCAGAATGACATAACTATACAGGATTATATATACTACCGACAGGTTTGGAAGGTTGCTTTTACTGAGAAGAAACTCAGGAATTAATCTTTCCTAAAATATAATAACATTATATGAATACTAAAATAAAAGAGCCGTAGTGGCCTCGGTTTGGCAGTCGTCTGCTACGTAAGCGACGCAAGTTCGAAGCCCAGCGGGGCCTGTACCAATGAGTTTTTCTAAAAAACTTATGTACAGTGATTTCACACCACATGCTTTACGGTGAAGGAAAACATCGTGAGGAAACCTGCATATTTCTGAGAAGTAATTCAAAGACGTATGTATAGTGCCTGAGACGGCGATAGACTCACCATCTGTCACGTTGGCACTTCATGAAAATTCGGTGAAAAGTGGGTGTTGTTGTGATAACAACACCTCTACCTACCCCTTCGGGGAATACAGGCGTGAGCATATGTATGTATGTACAAAATAAATAACATAAGAAATGTAAGCCCTTGGACACAGTTCCAATGAACAAAATTTGTCGATAAAAATTAACATAAAGTAAAATTGTAGTAGCTCTACATATATAGAAATGTGTAGCTTGAGATGGAAATGTCTCAAAATAGTTGGGATACTGTGCATCGCCTCTTGCCATACATATAGACAAAGCCTACTGCGTATTCAAGGTGCGCGCTCATAACTCCTGACGGGAGCTGTATGTATGTATTAACGCGTTCACTGCTAACGATGCGCCTGCGCGTTTATCCGAACTTTCCTATATACTAACGTCGCTTATGTGAGTCCATACAAATTTCTGTGCCTTCACTGTGTGCTAAAGCCGACTCTGCGCGTCTATTATTTAAATAAGACCAAATTGTAAGGGCCCTTATCGACCTTGCTATATAGAACAGATACGGAATTTGCCTACATGGAATTTAGTGAACATATCAAAACCAATTACACACATAGAGCTTAGGTAGGTAGGTGGATATGTACCGACCCTTTTTCTTTTCGCAAGTTTTTATTGCCTGTCGTAAACAAGCGAGTGATTTATGACCTGCCATAACAATACTCAAACGCGCAGAAGCGCCGAATAGCACTGGGGAATATGTTACGTCGACGCTATGTTGAGGTTTTAGCACAGAGCGAAAGCGTATTTGTACAACGATATGCGTTTGGCGCACTGGTGTAAGGTCCGATTGTGTAGCACAGGGTAATGACTTTTTATTTAGCTCTAGCAGTGAATGCGTTAAAATGAATGTTTCGCGTCCCAGGACAACCACAACTTCTACAACAGCACGTTCATCGGCAACGTGTCGTACTTCAACGAGTACTGGGACAATATCACGCGCGAGTCTCCACAGATACACCCCGTGCTGAGCAACTCGCACCGGAGAGCTACTGTGAGTAATTTTTCACATGTAATAATAATAATTAAGCCTGTATTTGTTTCTTTGCTTAATTGTAACAAACAGATAGGTATTAAAAAATCTATGTCTGTTTGTTCCGGCTTGACAGATTTGATGGGGGCTTTCACTGGTATATAGCTAATGTAAAGTAAATATTTGTTGTCACAAAGAAAATATATATACAATATTTAGTGTTCTCAATTCCTAAACTAGGCTTAGCCTGTATTATAGGAAAAGGCAACAAGATATGCGGCTGGACCGATTTTAACGGGACTATCACGGGACGATAGCAAACTTTACAAGGTGTAATTAAGACTACATTTATCTAAAAAAAAAAAGTTACGCAGGTCACCCATGAACATGACATATGCTCACGCGTGTATTCCCCGAAGGGGTAGGCAGAGGTGTTGTAATCAACACCCTATTTTCACCGAAGATGATTAAGTGCCAACGTGACAGATGGTGAGTCCATCGCCGTCTCAGACACTTTACATACGTCATTGAATTATTTCGCAGAAATATGCAGGTGTCCTCACAATTTTCCTTCACCGTAACAAACTCTCGAACTTGCGTCGCTTGCGTAGCATGCGACTGCTCAAACCTCAAGGCCACCACGGCTCTCTTTTTACGGCAATTTTTATTTCAACCCTACAATGATTATGCGCAGACAATCCAGCTGAAGTTCAACTTCACGTTCTACGGGCACAATTTGCGCAACATCACGGTGGCTACCGGAGGGTTCATCTTCACGGGCGAGCACGTGCACAACTGGCTCGCAGCCACGCAATACATCGCGCCGCTCATGGCCAACTTTGACACATCCGTCTCTAATGACAGCCTTGTCAAATTGTACGATGATGGTAAGGCATTTGTATACAGGAACCACGAACATTTATTTTTATTGTAATTAGATATACATATATACAAACAAGAGGGGGTGGGCAGAGGTGTTGCAATAACAACACCCATTTTTCACCGAAGGTTATTGCCAACGTGACAGGTGAGTCTATCGCCGTCTCAGGCACTATACGCACGTCTTTGAATTACTTCTCAAACATAAGCAGGCTACCTCAAGATGTTCACCGCACGTGGTGTGAAATCAGAGCTCTTAAGTTTTCGGAAAATTCATTGGTACAGGCCCCGCTGGGACTCGAACTTGCGTCGCTTGCCACCCCGGCTCTTTTCACGCTGTGTATATTCATCATCTCCTTGGTCTTATCCCATACACTGTTGGGGTCGGCACTTGCTTCAACCCGATGTGGCATATGACCTTCGCAACCCCTGTAACGAGGTAAATCTGTTCTGTGATCTGTGATCTGGGTTAAATCAGTTGTCAGACTATTTTAGTCCTCCGACTGACCTGTTATGATTGTCAAAGATGATAAATTACCAATCGGGACCGACGGCTTAACGTCTCCGAGGCACGGAGGGAACTCGGGCGGTCACCCATCCAATTACTGGCTAGGGTTAGGGTTGCTTGACTTCGCTGATGGAATGATATGCGCAATAGCAACTGTGCCATATTAAAAAAATAACGTTTGCTCTCCCAAAGGACACAGATTCACAGCATTTTGGGAGAACGTGACGTTGCAAGAGGATCCAACGAAGAAGTTCACGTTCGCGGTGACGTTGTATGAGAACGGCGACATCATCTTCGCTTATAAGGACGTGCCCATCGACGTGCAGGAGATCAACGACGCCGAACACCCCGTCAAAGTCGGCATCAGCGACGCTTACCTCAGCGACAAGATTGTTTGGAGTGAGTACCACCACAGTATACCCCTATCACCCCTTTGTCACCGTTTCCGTAATCTATACTCGCTAGCGTCTCCGGCGAATATTAGTATGAGAAATTGTCAACTCCCAGCGGTGACGTGCAGAACTAAAATATCTCATACAAATATTGCTAGTGACACTAGCGAGTATAGATCACGAAAACGGTGACATAGACACATTGTCTCGCGCTTCCGCTAATAGAAACGATACAAAATGTATCGAAGTATTAGAAATGTGTCACGTGACATATGTCATTCAGGGTACATTTTGTGTCGTTGCTACTTGCTAGAAAACGCTCCGCTAAGCGTACCCCAGTACGGAATTTAGGAACATAATTACATCGTTCAAAATTATACACAGAAGCGCGCATCTACGAAATTATATGCGACACCGACCTAATGCCACCTTTTTAATGTATATCTATACATTAAATATTATTACAATACGAAAGTAAATTTCGCCAACATCTGTCAAGCTGTAGCTCAGACGTGAGGCTGCCAGGTTACGGGGCGATAACGAATCTAGAGTAAGATTAGAGTCTGACGTTCACCGGTTCCATTTTTCTTTTTTTATCCTCTTTGAAAGTTTAGTTTTTTGTGAGAATAGGAAACCGAGCACAGCTCGGTCAACCAGGTCCTATAATTTACATGTAAACATGGTTGCATGTTTGTTATAGAGATGCGCCGCAAGACAATCTACGAGTACCACCGCGTGACGTTCAAGAACTACATGATCACCAACAACACGATGCTCAAACTGGTGGCACTGCCTACCTGCGTGCAGTACCAGAACTGCGCCGACTGCCTCAATCACGACACTGGATTCAATGTGAGAACATTTTACTAACTTGCAACACAGCCTGGCAGTTCTGGCCGTGGGGTTTGAATACCACGTGCTTTACGGCGAAGGAAAACATCGTGAGGAAACCTGCATATGTCAGAGAAGAAATCCAAAGATGTATGTATAGTGCCTGAGACGGGAATAGACTTGTAAAAAGTGAGCACAAGTAAGTATTATCTGAGTGGAATCTTTCAACTGAATCTTAAATCATTTATCTTTAACCGGAGTTGAAATTTGGTATTTTTATATTATATTTGGCACGCTTCATTTGGGTGACGTCATTCTGATTCCAATATGGCGGTTGATTCAAAATGGCGGACTAGTTATTTTTTCCGGAATATTATAGGGTGTCAGTTAACAGGGCTGGCCGAGTAAAAAGCTATAGTTTGTTTTTTTCAATAATTGATACGAATTTTTCATAAAAGTTCTCTTTTTAAATGACTGCTTGTGTGGGTGTCAACTGCATTTAAAATCAGTAATATTTAACCAAGTGAACTGAAATTTGGTATACGTGCTTATTTTGAATGACAATTAATGCTAAGCTATTGGAAAGGAATGGGGGCTTGGGTACCCAATGATTCGTTTATTTTCCCTTTTTAATCGATTTATTGATGGATTACAATATAACATGAATTCAATTCGTATGGCGTGTATCAACGTGAGTCGGCCGCTTGTGGAATGGCTCGTCGTGTCGAGTCATACTGGAGGTTACATATCGTCTCGTGGAATGGCGTTAGTAGTGAGTGCGCAGACGCGCCGACAGTTATTTTTGATTTGATGTATATATATCTTTACGTCTATTTGTTTTCAGTGTTCGTGGTGTTCGAATATCAACAAGTGCTCCAGCGGTACGGACAGATACAAACAGGATTGGACGCTTAGACGTGAGTTCATATCTTAAAGCAGCGGTCAAACTTTAAAGCAATACCCCTACCCCACGAGTTTTTCACCGATTACCTTATCTATACTCGCTCGTCTCTGTCGAATATTTAACTATTTGTACAGCGACACCTAGCGGTGACGTGAAGAACTAAAATATCTCTTTTAAGGTGCAACCACATGCAACCGCCCGACGCTAGTTTCCAGCGACAAATGTGGTCACGTGACCCCATTTTAAATTTCCAAAATGGAACTACGTCATGCAACCGTTCCTATCACGTATCGCTACAAATCACGTGACCACATTTGTCGCTGGAAACTAGCGTCTACATCAGGTTGCACCTTTAAGTATTATAGATGACACTAGCGAGTATAGATTACGAAAATCATTCAAAACTCGGTGATAAAGGTCACTATTATGTTGAGGTAATAAGAGGTCTAAAAATCTGTATAATTAGACATCGTATTTACTTCCTAGCCTTCTTCATGAAGATGATTCAACGATGCTCTTCCTCTGAAAACTGACAGGAAACTCTTCCCAATTAAAATAAATGGTAGTATAGAGAATTCATAAGTGAAAGTCATTTTATTATTAGAGAAAGTCGCATATATCACTGGAAACCTTTAGTATAAAAAAATATATGCTCACGCCATCCCAGAAGGGTCCCCGCTGGGATTCGAACTTGCGTCGCTTGCGTAGCAGGGGACTGCTCTAACCCCAAGGCCACCACGGCTTCACCTTTAGTATCTTATGTTGTATTTAAACATTACCGAAACAAGCTCTATTTCCGTTTGCGTTTCAAAACGATGTCACCAGTAAAGTTTCTTGAATGTGGGACTAGATGGCGTTACTGAAATGTAAATGGACATAATTTGATCAAACTGTATGATGACAGATTGTGAGCAATCAGCCGTGCGCACGGTGGCCGCTTGCTCTGCGCCGGGGACCAATGGGGGCGACGGTCGGGCCGCTGGCAACGAAACTATTTACACCACCGACGAACAGGACAGTCACGGGTTCATTTCCGGTCAGTACAATGAAAAATAAATGCTGATATGTTTAATATGTGGTTAAAATGTAACTGCAGTACTTAATCAGATAATTAAGTTAATATTTACATGCCCTAAAATTGGGTGAAATATGTGATTCTTGTAACCTTTAATAACCTTTATTAACCCTTTGTACCATATTTCATGTGAATAAATATTATTTCTATTTCTATTTCTATTTCTACACTACACTCTGCATTGAGCACTCGCTAGAAGTTTTAAATAGAGGTGTAAAAGTAACGGAAAAAAAACGTACCCGTATGTATTCGTTACTATACATTCAGTACTCGTTACTATCGTATCGTTACTCGTTACTCGTAATACCTCATAACATGCTATGATATGCTAAAGAAACAACGAAAAAAAAACAACCTTAATCGACTCGTATTGCGTACGCGTACAGTATACAAACGCGGCGCGGCTTACAGTGAAATAATTTTGGAATTTCATGAGAGACTAAAACTTTCACTTAAGTTTATTTTATACTATTACATAAAAACTTATGTCATTTTAGTGGCAAAATTATATGAAAACACTTTTTCAAAAGTATATACTTTTATACACACATCAACGCAGCGTTACATTACGTCATTGAAACAGCGTATGTAACCATGATACGAAACAGGCGAGCAACGAAAAGTATTCGTGAGTAACGTTTCGTTACTCGGTACTAGATAGCGTACCCGTTACTCAGTAACGAATACATACGGTTTGCTACAGCTCTAGTTTTAAAACCAAAATGTTTGCAATAATCTTTATGTTGCGATGTTTAGACGGTAATAATGGCTGCCTCGTTGGTTTAGTGGTTACTCGATTCCCGGGTCGGGTCAAAAATTAAAAATTGGGTTTTTCTGTGAAGAAAATCACAATAAATTTCACAGCGCACCATTTTTTAAGTAGAAGATCATTTTTATTATATCCATAAATATTTTCTACACCTACTAACCCCGCCGTTTCACTCGCATTGACTCAATTATATGTTCATATGTTAACACAGTTACGAATATAATGTTGGTATTGTAACGTTAGCCCCAGAAACTCTTCCGGCAGACAAAATGAAGGGCGGTGTGTCGAGCAGCGTGGTCGGCGAGAAGAGTCAGGAGGCGCGGTCACCCATCGGGGGAGCGGTGGTGGCTTTCCTCGCCGTCACCCTCGTCTGCAGCCTGGGAGCTTGGGTGATTTACGCCTTCAAGAACCCGCACACTCGGAGCGGACAGCTGCTCATTAAGGTAACTATCAGCAGTCTGATAGAAGGTTTATGCCACAAATAAGGAAATCTCCATTTTTTTTATTATACTACGCTTCGTATTGTCAAAGTATAATAAGAACCGTGGTGGCCTTGCGGTTTGAACAGTCGCCTGCTACGCAAGCGACGCAAGTTCGAATCCCAGCGGGGCCTGTACCAATGAGTTTTTCTAAAAAAAAAACTTATGCACAGTGATTTCACACCACGTGCTTTACGGTGAAGGATAACATCGTGAGGAAACCTGCATATTTCTGAGAAGTAATTCTATGACGTATGTAAAGTGTCTGAGACGGCGATGGTCTCACGATCTGTCACGTTGGCACTTAATCATCTTCGGTGAAAAGTGGGTGTTGTGATTACAACACCTCTGCCTACCCCTTCGGGGAATACAGGCGTGAGCATATGTATAATAAGAACTAGCTTCAATTCAATAAACAATGCGCGATTGTAAGATGTTTCAACAATCGGACTCGGACAAATTTACCATCGAGTCAACCATTGGACTCGCCCAGGCGATGAAACAATCGGGAAGTTTTTCGATGATGCAAGCGATTGGTCAGAGCGCGCCGAATCTAGCTGAATGGAACCGAAATCGCGCTTTGCTAAATTAATCATAAAGCATATTTTGCGTGTCAATAACATACATATGTATTTACACACGTTTGTCAGTCCGTAAATCAAAGTTGAATACGTTTACCCACAGTACAGGCCGTCGCAGTGGAACTGGCGTCGCGGCGAGGCTCGTTACACGGCGGCTACCATCCATATGTAATAACAACATTACTATAGACGTAATGAACTGTGCGTATGTTCAATTTAACACCAATATTATGTGAACTACTCACTTATATGTTTACCTTTTAAATATGACTCACGAGACAAGACCGAGCCGACCTTCGGCAGTAGCTGCCTCGTGATTCCTTATTAATCTATTTAAAATATGTATGACATAAACAAATATATGTCTACACTTTTGAATGTGTGGAGTAAACCAACCAATCAAAAATATCTTTATTTAATTAGAAATCTAACAAAATAGCTAAATTACAGCGTACATTATAAATTCATACCGGGTTAAAAAATTTACTTGTTCAAAAAAAGACCTGTTTATCTGAGTCCGAATACTATAACAAAACAGTTTATATATGTTAGAATAACATATTATTTTGTATGACTCCGCTAGGTTGTATATGACATCGGTCGGAAAATCATGAGCCAAATGGCCAAATAGATTCAATGATTTTTTTTTTACGTCCGATATTCTTTACTCTATTTCTTCTTGTCAACTTCACGAAGAATAAACATATCAAATATAATATAATATATAATATATCTTTCATCGCGTTGTTATCTCTTATGTATAAAGGTGCAACCACATGCAGCCGCTCGTCGCTCGTTTCCAGCGACAAATGTGGTCACGCGACACGTAGCGACAAAGCTGAAAATAAGCTTTATCGCTGGGAAGTATCGAGAGTGTAAGTAATCTGTTAATTGGAATGCCTCGTCACCAACTACCACATATGGTGAAGCCATTCCATCAACAGCTTTTCTGGATCGGGTACACTCATTTCTCTCTACTTGAAATTTTGGCCCATCTTTGAACCACGAAAAATGCCACCATCACCAAACGAGCGACGAGCGACAAGCGGCTGCATGACATAGTTCCTTTTTGAGTCGCGGGAAATTTAAAATGGGGTCACGTGACCACATTTGTCGCTGGAAACGAGCGTCGAGCGGCTGCATGAGGCCGCGCCTTAATGTGAAACGGTTTTTAAAATTCGCTTATGATATTGCAACTAAACATTTAATATAATAATATAATTTGCACCTCGTTGGACAATAAGGTATATTTTCCTTTGCACAGTCAAAGTGACAAGTGTCGCTATCGTTGCTGACATAAAGAGAGATTAATTCAAATGTGAACCGTATTAATTAAGATTTTTATTGACAAGGTATCTATTGGTAAAACGCTTTTAGCGTGGTCAAAGTAATTTCAACTTTATTTACTTGATGTTAAAGCATTTTGCACGTAAGCAAACTTTAGGTGATTAGGTGTTATAAATACAATATTACAGGGTGTGGTTTTGCATTGATATCATATTTGCCCGACCACCGGTGGCTCGGGTCACTGAATTTGCCATCGAGATTCGCAGATAATTATAAAAATGTCGTTTTTATCTTCGTACCAAACATAAAAGAGAAATACGTCCCTCATTTTATGATTGACCAGCTGTGCCCCGCGGTTATACCCGCATAGAATGCTAGTGGCGCCATCTGCCGAAGATTGGTCGTACCAACTCCGAAACCTTGGTGGGCTCATGCACAACACTTCAGATCATCACATGATCAAATGCATAGTTTACGATTCTATAAATAGCATATAGACAAACATTCATTTTTATATATATAGACTAGCTGTGCCCTGCTGTTTCACCCGCGTAGACTTAATTTTATGAGTGGCCCGAGGAACCCTAATATTTCTATTTAATTATAATAGCCTTACTTCTTGTGACATTAGCTATCAGCCAGTCAAAGTTCTGTTAAAATAGGAGATCCGTTTCGGAGATTAGGCCCAACAGACAGACAGACAGAAAAAAATTGGTTTGTCTATGTAAATTTTACTTACCTGTATAGATGTATGTTCTATTCAATGAATTTATCCCCTTGATCTTCGTACTTGACCAAGTTACATAACTAGTAATGTATAAAGAACGAAAATTTCTTCCCACATAACCCGGTTTCGTACAAAGAATATTTTTTCTTTGTCTTTTATCCACGTGCTGCAAAACCACACCCTGTATTATTTCTTCATGACTGGGGCCCAACTATGACCTCTTATTGCAATGTTAATACAGTTGTGTGACAGTGACACATGTATACACGTCAAATACATCTGTCTCATAATAAGAGTAAAACTATCATCGCAATAAGGGGTCATGGTAAGGCTCCTGGTCATTTCAATGTACTGTGTTCATATTAATAACAATTTTTATATTACTTTATTTCTATAATTTTATACAGTTAGGTCTTTCTCTAAAATATACTTTTATATTCTTCCAATTTCTATTGAATTTTTAATATAAACTAACATTTTATGGAAATCGCTTAAATTTCTAACGTTTATAAGATTTATAATTATGTGCGCACGATTTGGTAATGGGTATGGTAGTATGTCCCTATTTGTGTTGTGAAATGTAACTTATCCGTCGTATGTTATTATACTGTTAACTAATTACATATTAAACTCATTAAATCTGCAATATTAGTATTTCACTTAATTTGTAAATCAATTGTATTTTTATAATCACTTCTACACTACTATTATAAAGAGGAAATATTTGTATGTTTGTAATAAATAATCTTGAAAACACTTACACCATTGGAAAGCTACGTCATCAGCGAGTAACATAGGGTTTATTTTATCCCCGTACTCCCACGGGAACGGGAACTACCTGGATGAAACTGCGTGATGTTCGCTAGTTACTTATATTTCTATTATAATTAATGTTATATTCAAGCACCGTAAAGCACCTACATAGCTAATTCGTTATATAATATTTTTATAATTACTTTATTATAATTACTTTTATAATAAGAACACTCGATACATGAGAACGGGTCACTGTGGCTCAGTAGATCGTTACGCTGTAGTCCCAAGTTCGATCCGTTCGGCCTTAATGATCGCATTTTCCTAATCCCCTTTTACATGTAATTACGCACAGTTCACTATATCTATATAGATTAGAATATGCAAATAATACTTATAATATACACCAAGTGCCTATAAGTTCCGTAGGGCACGTATCTCTCCGTCCCCTAACAAATACGCCACATAGAAAAATATGTTTATTGTATGGGCTGTTACGCACATAACTGTAATACATAATCATCTCCCTGGCCTTATCCCATACATTGTTAGTGCAACCCGATGTGGCTGATCACCTGATTTTTATACGAGGCGACTGCCATCGGACCTTAGCAACCCCTTTGATGAGGAATATCTGTGATCTGGGTTAAACCAGTTGTAAGATTATTTTAAGCCTACAACTAACATGTAACAATGGTCAAATATGTTAAATTGGCAACCAGGACCGAAGGCTTAACCGTGCTCTCCGAGGCACGGGGGTAATGTAAGGGTTGCAACTTTGCCAATCGTAATAGCAACTGTGCCATGAGCTCCTCTACATAGTTATAATATATATTAACATTAATAATAGCCAGGCATATTCTGATATATTTTCCATGCACATTTTCAAGTTTTTAAATATATTCCTATATCGTCACGAATATAATATATACAGTAGTTTATTGGTATTCATATTAATAGTAAATACAATACATGTAATATATATTACAGTTACGTGTGTGAAGGCTATAATTGTGTACGCGTTGCCTTAAATGTGAATTGCGAACAAATATATGAATATATTTTTTTTGGAATGTTTGAAATTTGCTATTTTGGAATTACTAACATACACTTCAATTTTATTTATCTGTATAGATATACCATTTTTGGCTGCGCGTATCGTAAATCGGTTGTTACTTAACGTTGTATACGTAATTTTACAAGTTGTGTGTTATGAATATCTCCGTACAATTTTTGATAACAAATCGGATCTATTTCGAATCTCTACTCAAATTAACGCAGCGTTTTTATACAATTTACAATTTTCTATATCGTGAAGTGTTAAACCTCACATTTATTAAAACATTATATTAATAGTAATCTAATTAGGAACCTACGCCTTTGTAATTAAGACTTAGTTTACTTTTCCCGAAGTGCCTTTTTGCAAGTTGATTCGTATATTTAATGAATTATCTTAAATCATGTCCCTATGCTGAGGCGTTCGTCCATTAATACTTATATAAGTTTTGTTTCACACGCCTCAGCTTATCTTTTTGGAATCACGGTTAATTCTATGTGAAAAATATTATTATAACCATAAAATGGTATTAGTTTAAGTAAAATTATCAGACGGTCTTACGGAACTTTATATTTTTATACTTTTTCCAATTTCAGTGTACTAAGTACACGCGCAACCAAAATTGCTTTTATATATCTACAATTAGTTGGTTGGTGTAGAATATAAGTTTATATATAAATATTAGTGATATTATTGTTTAAATAAATATTATAACGTTTATGTTTGACTGTACGGGGGTTGTTACGCTGCTACACCACATGCTTCGTACACCAAAGATGGTGGGTTGCAATCTGCATAGAGCTTGCAAGTCGACTAGCTCACAGCACAGCACGCATAGCATACCTGCCTGATCGATGTTGTAAATGATTACTATACATTGTATTTGAAAGGGACCATTTGGACTACAATAAATCATGCCGTTAAAATTTGCCTTTTATTTCATGATCCTTTCAACTCTATACCACATTTTTTGTGTAAATGTTTATAGTACAAATCTTAGAGAAACTAGCTGTGTTCGGCAAGCCATTGCCATATATTTTTGAGGTGGATAATTATATTTAGGGGTATAGATGTTGGTCGATTCTCAGACCTACCCGATATGTACACAAAATCTCATACACATTCCTCCAGCCGTTTCGGAGGAATTAGGTAACAAACGCGTCACGGGAATTGTATGTAGAAGATATTGAAGTATCATCATCATGAATAACTCTTGTCAGTGTAAACGATGCAAATATTTCCATTTGTCTCTGTCCAGTGCCATCTCTTTGACCTCCTTACGTCATGACAGACACCTTTTCTTTAACATATGTCCTGTATGTTAGCCTTGGTCATCCTCTCCCTTCCTTCAATATGATAAAGGGCAGACAATCTGACGCTAACTATGCACATATTGCGATAGATATGGTTTATATCTTTATAAAAGTACATACTTATGTGTCAAAGAATTGCCCCCTACTACGTTACGCTACGTTATTCTGTAAGGTATCGCTGCGATGCACTCGACGTCGAGTGTCGCTTTCAAACATACAAAATTGAACTTTACCACGTACGTGTTATACATCAAATTTGATTGAAACACAATCGACGTCGACCGACTCAAGAGCACGCGATTTTCAGAACTTCGTCATTTTAAAAAGGCTTAACCTTTCACCGTGTATGGTCTCAATACATGTTACAACGATCCCTGAATATAAAGTGTTATTTGTATTGGAAACGTTAGGCACATTGGAGCTACCTACCTAAGTCAAACAATGGATTAAAAAAGGGCTACAAAAGTCATTGATTGAACAACACCGGCTGCCAGCGCCTATACACCAGATGTCCTCGTAAGATGCATGTGTTACTACTGCTGTTACTAATCACACAAATTAAAGGAAGAATGATCTGCGAAAAGAACAAAGTGCCTTTAGAAGTCGGAGAATGGAAATCCCATCTCAAACATTTGGACTCCGCTATAGTTGAGAACAAACCTGTTACCATAAATGAGGGCCAGATTTACGTGTACGATAACTATTTTCCTGGATATTCCATCAAATACATCCACGTAGACAACCTCGCTGTGAAGACCTGTGGGGCGAATGCTGCAATCAAGAGCGGAGGGATTAACACCTCCTCGGTCCTCCTAGTGTTACATGCGCGCGCGCATCAGGAAATCAGATCTATAGTTAACATTTGGGGCGTCAAGGTGGCTCAGGAAGTCAAGAAGAAACCTCTCAGTCTCGCGGAGCTGAAGACTGCGAAAGAACTAAAGAATGCCAAGTCCCTGTATTTGTTCAAAGGACTGCGAACAGTCAACCACAACGTGCACAACCACGGGTTTTGATCTACTTCAAGGAGCCAACTATGTTTAAGCAGCGCGTTTTAATTACTTCTTAGCTTTGACGTTTAATTTTACGATCCCAAAATGTAATTTCAAAGCTCAGAAGTTATTAACGCGTTCACTGCTAACGACGCGTATGTGCGTCCAACTGTTAGAGAATTTACAAAGAAGTTGAAATGTTAGCAGTGAATGTGTTAATACTCTGTTTTATGAACTGCTTACCATCAGGTGAGTTTGGCACTGCAAAGAATGATGTCATCAAGGTGTTTTTAATGTTGCAGTAATAAACTCTTCAAGATAAAACAAACTGATTATCTTATTTAAAAAAAAACTTCAAAGACCTTAATTAAATTTAATTAACCGAGTAAAACACAAATATAACAAACATTATCACTTTATTGATCAAAAATACATTCACAAAAACTTTATAGACAATATACCAATGTCTCACTAACGTAATTATATATTCCACTTAACGCTACTGTATGATATAACTGATAAATTGTATATTAATGTTGATTACTATATTTTCACCGATGTATTGTGACTAGATGTCAAATGGCTTGTCTTTGTTTTCTATTTCAATTGACGTGTATGTATAGAAGGCGTATCTAGGAACTGCGTACTATATGTCCAAACAAACTCGACAGTACGCGTTCACTGCTAACGACGCGTATGTGCGTCCAACTGTTAGAGAATTTACGAAGAAGTTGAAATGTTAGCAGTGAATGTGTTAAGCCATCACGATATTGTTACATCTAATTTCATGTTTACGTCAACACCTATGATAGCATTACAAAATATTTTGTCGTCAAATGATCGGATAAAAATATTGTCTTTTTTGATAACAAATAATTATTTCTGGTGCGAAGATTAATTAACAATTATTTATATATATTTCACATTTTGTGAGCAGCATTTATTCGTAAAACTACCCTTTCAATATGAGAACAGGATTAATGAACCGCCATTTTTAACTGCGTTCTCGCTCCCACCTTTAAAAAATGACAAGAAGGTTAATACAAAATGGCGATGCGTCATTCCTATTCTTATTTAATTTTAACACTGTTATCTAGTTAACGTCGGATTTATAAAACTAAAACATTACATGATTACTTATAAATACTGTCAAAATTCTCAGTGCGTATCCTTCAGATGCAAAAATAATTATGCGATATGCATACGATTACATTATAACACCAAATTTACTTAACCTATACAATGGGATAACACAATTATAACATCTATCACTTAAATGAATTGATGGAACAATGAAATTGCGATAGTCGAACGACTTATATTTAATAAAAGAAAAGAAAAAAGTAGGTACTATTGAATTTGGATAGACAACACATAAAATTTAATTCGACAAAAATTATATATGATAATTTTTTCATCTGTTTTGTAGTCAGTACCATCGTTGTTTTTTTTTATTTTCATAATTCAGCATGTACATATGCACTGATTCTGAATTCTCAAAATTGTACGGAAAAGTAAAGATCTATAATGACCATTCGTTTTTGAATTATTCATGTTATTTTTGTGCATTTGCACGTCATTAGTTCAAATTGAATTGAAATGAATATTGTGACGTCCATGAAACTAATTTACATTTCGATGGTACCAGATTAGCACTGGATTAAAAGAAGCTGAGATTTTTTCGGGGCTGCCATTTTATAATAGGATAAAATATCATTGGATGAAATCTAACACATTTTGTTAATGTAAATACTTATTGAAAAACTGAAACTTGCGACGTGAACACAGATATATTGCAAATTGATATTTCTGATTGATTGAATTGAGTTGTTTTCTACAAGTTTCATCACTTGGCAGCCCTTTAGGGGACCTGATTCCCTGTAGCCTTCGAAATAAACATTGCACCACGGTACTATTGTTTTTTAACGATAATATTAAATTATTGTAAATTACATCATTACTTGCATTATAATTATATACTGATAATAGGTAGATGCAACAAAAATTATAACTAAATATTTTATTGCCATAGGGCATTGTCACATCTAAATCCGACCCTGAAGAAAACATGTGTAAGTAAGCCAATATAGGTTATGTTCAAATTAATTGCAATTGTAGGTAATATTCGATTGTATAAAGACATAATCGTCAAGCAAATTTATTATTGTCCTGACCTGAATGTTAATGTATTTCAACCATGAGCACAATCAGTGTTATTTATGCGTTTCTGCTCAAGTATGTGCGCATGCGAATATATTTGACATTGGGAATCAGACGCGGAGATTGCGGTAAGGGAAACAACAGACGACGGAAAATTTACTTTGCACGTCATAATTGACCACGCGTATACGACAGCTACTTTAATATTATATTTAAAATTACTCGGGACTTATCACGATAATAATTTGAAAATAACATATCTCGACGTTTTGATTGGGTTACACCAGTCGTGGTCGTGGGGCGAGGCTACTCGTTATTTGCAAAATATCATCGTTAAAGTCCCGAGTAACTTTAAATATGAATTTAAATCGCGAAAGTTTAAGAAATATTACTTTAATATTGTATATTGTACCCTGAAACAATTTGTATGGACATATTCACACTGCGCTATATATAAACCTTAAAAAATCACTCTATCTATTTAAAAACAACCGCATCAAAGTCCGTTGCGTAGTTTAGAAGATCTAAGCATACATAGGGAAGAAAATAGGGAAGCGACTTTCTTTTATACCTATGGTAATATGGCATGAGATTAAACTCAATTTTATAGATGTCACGGAAATCCTGCATAATTATATCAATTATGCCAATTTGAAAGTGCTTTGTAAAAGTGTAAGCAAGAATATGTAAACGTAGTTAATAGTATGGTACCTACAGTCGCCATTTTGAATTAGTATACTGTTCGTAAAATTATTAATAGATCTGTGCCCCAAAGCACTAGACACTATAGGTTTTGACACGTTCGAATCTCGTCCCTTGACGTTGCGATTTGCGCCTTTTTTGTATGGAGGCATAAAACTTCTCATACAACATGAGGAAAATACACAATACGATATAGTCAACGTTAAAACCTTTGGGGTAATGGTTTATCGCAGTTAAAGCGGGCGTCATGGCCGACATCGATCAGACCATCTTCAACTATGTGATCAAAATGAAAGTGCTCTGTCTCAAAACCGTCTGTTGATGCCTGCAATAACTATTTCGGAATCAGTAAATTTGTTAACCTCGTGAACAGTGATGTGACACCGTTATAAAAAATAAGCTCGAAAGAGAAATATAGTAATAAGACTACAAAGAAAAAAAATTAAACCTACAAAATGTAAATGGATTTAAACATAAAGATGACACATTGAATGTGCATATATCTAGAACTTAACCAATAAAAACATACAGACGCGTTGGCTTATAGGTAGTCAACGAAAGGCGTCTTGTTATGTATTTGCTTAACTAGAATTCTCATATCATTACAGTAACTGCGAGCGAAAACGTATAAATACGAATTCTTTACAAACTAACTTGTTCCAATTAGCGGCACAATAAACTAAACATTGTCTTATAGCTAAGGATTCGCTGAGCGTAGCTTTAGATATAACACAACCATATCAAAGATAAAATAGAAAAAAAAACGATAAAATATATTCGTTCACTTATTATAAATCCTTTTGATCAATCTAAGGCTAAACAAATTAATTAAGATATAGAGATCTAAAGCTCATTCAACTGCGAATTACATGTAAGCACTAAGAACTTCGCAAATTATAGGAAACATTATACATGTATAGATTAATAAGGGAGTTTGCTCATAGTAAGTTTTGCGGCTGGTGCTGCCCGACAGTAATATAAAAATCGTATTATTAATATTATGTCTAATTCTAAGTACTAATATAATCTGTGACGCATACAACTGTCATAATGACATTAAGATATAACTAAAGCAGCAATGAATAAAGAAAATAAGTATATTAAATATCATCGAGAAGGGTGCCTCGGCGACGTGCTAAAATGACGAATTACCACCGGACTGCAATGAATAATATGCAATGAAGGAATATGCTGTGACATATTCCACACTTAAATTCTTATTTTATTGTGAAGAACACACTCACCTCCTCCGATAAAATTTGACTCTCTGATGGAGTAGAAATGTACCACATTACCTTAAATACCATATTATTATTTATAGATATACAGCGTGAACCACTAGCCGGCGTCAAAATGAAACTGGGCATAAGAAAAAAATACATAAAACTGAAAAATCTATGTGACCGCCTACGTCCCAAAACTCTGCAAAGAATGTATTCCTCTGGAGCTTCACAGCTGTATGCATGTATGGACATGACCCTGTAGACATCTATAGATATATTGATCGTTGTGTCGCGATTTATTCAGTGATCGGCTTATTTGTGTGTATTAATATTATAAGGTAAGTAAGTAAGGGGGTAAGTGGCGATGTTGTGAGGCTACTCAACGTTGTAGAACTTGAAGATGGCCCGTCCCTTGATCTCGGAGTTGCACAGTTTCCTCACCACCTCCTGGGCCTCCTCGGCGGGGAACACAGCGTGGCGCGGCGGCTCGATCTGACCACAGACACAATACCTTTTACTATAAAATATATAATATATACATGGCAGGCACTTAATTTGATGGGTGGGTTTTTTCCTTAATCTTAAAAAAACCTGTACCTTATGCATTTAGTTGAAAGCTATTTATTTAGAGTAACAAACAGACACTTAAATTTTATTTATCTATCGATTGGCTTAGACATCTCACAAAGTATTGGTGTCAGGAGTCAGGTGGTCACAAAATACACGTATAACGTAGTCATCCCCATGTTACGAACCCGACAGTAACATTTATAATCCAACTCAAAGGTGACTGACTGACTGACATAGTGATCTATCAACGCACAGCCCAAACCACTGGACGGATCGCGCTGAAATTTGGCATACAGGTAGATGTTATGACGGTATCCGCTAAAAAAGGATTTTGATTAATTCTACCCCCAAGGGGATGAAAGTTTAGGCTTACTTTTAATAAAAAAAACTTAGGGTATGCTAACGCGGGTGAAACCGCTGGGCACAGCTAGTCCTGTATAATCATAACCTGACGATGTAGTACTTTGTTAAAGTCTAATTAAATAAAGATATTTCTGGGTTTAAGTTGAGGTGATACCCGTTAGTGAGTGTGTTTGAATATATGATGTGGATCGTTTATCATTGCCGTATTCCAAGTGCTCTTCAGACTTGCATATCTGGAAAGATCTAGATTGACCTCGCTTGACGATTGCAATTCAAATTACATTACGACCTCAGACAGATGCTAATTTAAATGGGATAAATATCTACTGCGCAACTCTACCCGATCTAAAAAATGGAATAGATTTTCATGACGGCACGTGTAACATGTACTTACGCATGCTCACGCCTGTATTCCCCGAAGGGGTAGGCAGTGTTGTAATCACAACACCTACTTTTCACCGAAGATGATTAAATGCCAACGTGACAGATAGTGAGTCCATCGCCGTCTCAGACGCAATACATGCGTCTTTGAATTACTTCTCAGAAGTATGCAGGTTTCCTCACGATGTTTTCCTTCACCGTAAAACACGCGGTTTGAAATCACTAAAATCACTGTATATACGTTTTTTACTGAAACACATCGGTACAGGCCCCGCTGGGATTCGAACTTGCGTCGCTTGCTCGCACCGCTAGGTCACAGATTTGCTTAATTATTTTTTGAACAGCAGGGGAACAAATTTGTTCCAATAAAGATCTAGCTGTTTTTACCCCACAAATCAATATAAGGATCAGATTCCAAGAAAACGTTTGAGATGGTGCCAAATTGTTGGTATTGATGCCGTCAATAACAAAACAAGTGTCTCCATAGGGGTGGGCAGAGGTGAAAATAAGTTTTCACCAAAGAAAGGAAGGGTGGGTCTGTCCTTCTCTGAGGCACACGCATTTGATATCTCAGACGAAGGTTGCCTTGTGATGTTGTCCTGCACCGTCGGTCACCATTTACCATCAGATGGGATGTTGGCCACAGCAGTGATATAAAAAACTGGATTTCTTTGGACGTCACATGACCACGATTATATAAACTATACGGCCGTCACGACTTTCTTTGTCCCCTAGTATAACGCATCATATCACTGAAGTAAACCATGACCTGTCACCCAGGTGCACAGCAAAAGTCATTTTATTGAGCCTAACAAAGACAATGATAACAAAACATTATATAAATAACCCATTCACGCCTTTGAGAACATACATCACCATTGTCGTAAACAGTACGTCTTACAATTTCGTATATTGTTATACAAATTGCAAAGATTCATTTACGCACTGAGTACATAATTGTACGAAATATTTTAACATGAAAGATATTCGAGTAGGTTCTGTACAATCTATAACCCCGTTTTTTAAACTACTCCGGTTTCGCCTGCGTAGTTCTTGTTCCCGTGGGATTACCGGGATAAAACATAGCCTATATTAATCAGTGATAATATAGCAATCAAATGGTGAAATCATTTTTAAAATCGGTCTAGTACTTTTTGAGCCAATTCGTTACAAACATACATACAAACCTTTCCTCTTTGTAATATTTGTATTGAAATAAGAAATACTCAAGACTCAGGACAGCACAACTGTTCATCATATAACTGTATAAAATAGGGTCCCGCAAAGTAATGGAACCCATGAAATGAAGTCTACACGGGTGAAATCACAGGACAGCTAGTATTTCCTAAAGTAATCCTACATAAGGGTCGTAAGACATGGCAAGCAGGGGTCACTACCCCATGTGCGGCGCAAGCATATGTTATATCTTTAAACGAGCAATTATTCTAGTATATATATATATATTATAATCGGAATCTCGGAAACGGCTCCAACGATTTTCATGAAATTTTGCATGTAGGGGGTATCAGGGGCAAAATATAGATCAAGCTAGGTTTCATTTGTGGAAAACATCGTTTTGACCATGTTTCCAATCACTGAAAAACTCATAAAATATAACTACAATACGACAGCAAATTTCGCCGACATCTGTCAAGTTATGGTATCTCAAAGGTGACATTCCAGCTTACGGGGCGATAACGAAATTAGAGTACCCCGGTTCGAGACTGAAATTCACCGGAATTGTTTATTTTTTTTGTGAAGAAGAAACCAGATATTATAATTGGCCAGTGGTCAGTTCTCCGACGTTCATAAATGCCTTACTAGGGCCTGAACTGAATAAATCCTTTTCGTTTTCAATATCATTCTACTAAAGTGTAATAAAAATCAAACAAGGTAGCATCGTGATACGTCACGGACGTTGGTCTCAAACTTTACGTTAAATCCGTGCGCGACCTAAATACTTCCATTTTAAAACGACGCCGAGACGTGATAATGCGCGCGATTCTACAATTCATACTAAATAGTGTTTGTTTGTGTGATCATTGCGTTGTGTATTGGCTTAATGTGCTCGTGAAGTGGCTGTGATTGGCTCAATTGAATGTTATATTAACGGCAATATTGACATGTCACTGAATCTGATCACATACAAATAATTGTTCCTTATTGTATACAGGGGATATGTCGACGAAAATAGGATAGCTGTTAAAATATGTGATAGGGTATAATTTACGGAAGCAAATAAAATGATTTTGACAAAAATATCTTCTACCGTTTTCGAGTAATTGACGTTCAAAGTTCAGCATTTCAAGACCTTATTTTGACATAAAAATTAGCAGTAACGTAGAGTTATTCACCTGAAATCTAATTACGTTTTATTTTTTTCTCCTTCTAAGTTCCTGCAATAATCCCATAAAACCAGTTTTCGAAACCATTATACCTTCTCCTTAATTTAACAAGTTTAATTACCGCGTACGTAATGTAGATAAACGCGGCCGCGCGTTCATTCAATCGCTTAAGGCCGCGAGCTCTTCGGCCCTTAGCAACCATAGCCTATAAGTACGTTATCGTTGGAGCTAGATATTTTACGACTTCAACATAATGATATATTCTCAAAACCCTACATCTTCTAGAAGACAACTGTTCCTTTTTCGCCGACATCCTGTATATATATATGTATAATCTGAATCTCGCAATCGGCTCGAACGATCTTCATGAAATGTTGTATGCCCCCTGCATATTATATATACATATTATATATTTGGGGCTATAAATCAATCTAATCAAGTTTCCTTTATAGAAAACGTCATAAATAAAATTGAAATGTCTGTTTGTAATTCCAAAATAACAGCTTATTTCATTTCATATGCATTGAAATGAAATAAGCTGTGAATATATATGGTCATGAATTTTTTTCTGCCTTTCCGTCTGTTTATCCGTCTGATCTCGGAAACGCCGAAACGGCTGGACCGATTTAAACGGGACTTTCACTGGTAGATAGCGAATGTTACAAGGAGTAACTTCGGCAACTTTTATTATAAAAACATTTAAGGCTCCGCGGATCACCCATGAAAGTTAGTCTACGCGAGTGAAACCGCGGGCACAGCTAGTATAGTATAAAGCTGAAGATTTTGATTGTTTGTTTGCTTGAACGCGGTAATCTCAGAAACTACTGGTGCGACTTGAATAAATAAGAATAATAATCAATCTGCGTCAACACATCTAACGGGTACAATTAATGTAAAATTATACGTAGAAAGGTGCGGTTTTGGCGCATAAATATCGTGCGGTGAACAGTCGCAGACAATTGCAAATTCTAAATAAATTTACATCGATCTAGATCTAAAGAGGGCATTCACCGAGCGGCTGAATATCATCTCGTTTAAGCGTTAGTATGTTTGTGTTGGTACTTCTCTATCTATTTCAAAACTTCTCTAGATGGGAAGGATTTAGAAGCTATAAAAAAATCGCTGATTGGAAACCTTTGATCTTTACCAATATAAATACAAAATAAAGCTGATGACTTTGCTCGTGTGTTTGTTTGCTTGAACGCGCTCAGCAACTACTGGTCCGGTTTGAAAAATTCTTTCAGAGTTAGATAGCCCATTTATTGAAGATACGAAGTCGCCCGTTAAAGTTAACGTTAGCCCAAAATAACTATTCCAAGTCGCGGGCAGAAGCTAGTTTTCTCTATTAGCCCAATGTTAAGGGGTTACCAACTACTACTAATGTTTACAAACGTTCCTTTTTACGTTGAGAAGGTGTTTCCTTAAAATACGAAATAAATATTAATTCAAAAGTTATCTAATGAAGCTAGGTTGGCAAGGTATGTAGCCCGAATCAATTAATGAAAATCGTATAGATGTAATAGCATTGTGTTTGACATTTCGTATTCATTATAACAAAACTCTCCTGCCGGTTCTTCCTGCTAGTGTTCAAAGTGCCTAAACGGAATAAAAATTATCATTATAATTGCCTGCACATCATCACACCACATCCTCCACCACACGATCAAATGACTTTAATAGTTCATGCGATATTTCAATTCTTTTATTTACATGAATTGGGGCACTGATTTGTTCGATAAATGTTGTTCAAAGTACTAACCTCCCCGCGCGCCACCAATGTCACTAGTTCCTTCAGTTGTTCGATGGTTCCGTCGGGCACGATCACGATGTTCACGCCCATGTCGTCCGCTTTCTTGGCGAACTTGGGGAGCAGTCTCTCCCCGATGTCTTCAGTCACCAACACCACTCCACCCTAGGGAATGAAAATTAAGGATATTTATTCAGTTTGGGCCCTGACAAGACACTTATCAATGTTGTACATTTACCGGTTCGGAAACTAGCCTTTTGAGAAGAACCGGCAAGAATCTCAGTCAGGCATCATGTACATAATCATCAATACAATATTAAAATATTTAGTATTGGTACAAAGTAGGTACACACCGAATTGCTGTGTAAACAATAAAATATAAAGAGTGAAACTTTGTTTTCTAGAATAAAAATGCTTAAAGTTACTCCTTATAACATCAGACATCTGCCGTTAATATCGGCTCAGCCGTTTCAGACATTCTTCGGAACAAACACACAGAGTTTTGTGTCTTTCTTTGTAAGAAATCAAATCAAATAAAGATATTTTATAAGAACTCTCTATTCTGTCAAACACGTAATCGGGACCTAGACGCGTGATTTGTGTATTTAGGTAGCAACATGCGATGAAGCTTCAAACATAGGTTCAACTTGTATCATAACCACAACACATACAACGAATAGCACGTTACAAACACACATATAACCCGTTCTCACGTCGTGTCCACTAATATAAACATAACAAGAACAAAAATAGCCGGTATCAATAAAAGTTATTTATACGGCAATAACAATGTCTGTTATCGCGTACTATCGACCACTGGGCGCGAGAGTGATCACCACTAAATATAAACATAGAAGGGCAACCGAGGTGACCGACGCAAGTTACAATCACACGTCTTCATGCCAATGAGTTTAATAACTTTAATAAATAATTAGTATTAGTATTTACTGAGTTTGTTGCCAGGTTCTTCGCAGTAAAGGCAACCTTCTGAACCTGGCGATAGCATTTATAATTTATAATTTATATATGATTATGTCATTCTGAAGATTTGAAAGTACTATGTTAAAAGTCTAGTCGAATACTTATACTTTTGAGTTTGAGATTGAGTAACTTATAATAGCCGCAGTGGCCGAGGGGTTTGAATACTCACCTACTATGCAAACGTTTAAGCCAATGAATTTTCTAATAACTTATGTGCAGTGATTTCACACCATGTGGTTTACGGTGAAGGAAAATCGCATATGTCTGAGAAGGAATTCAAAGTCTTATAGTGCCCAGACGGCGATGGACTTACCATCTCACTTTATCATCTCTGGTCAAAAGTGGGTGTTGTTTTTACAACACCTCTGGCTACTCGTAGAGCTACTAAGAGGGAAAACATCGTGTTGAAACCGGCTTATGAAAGAATGCGAAAAAAAAAGTTTTATAGCGAGGAGACGGCGCCGCGCCGGATCGCCATCTGTCACGTCTCCGTGTCAACTTTGTGTCGACTTCCCAACTACGGACATTTATTAAATTTTTGACATTATCTTGTCCCGACCCGGGAATAGAACCAAGGAAATTCCTGGTCAGAAGGCGAACGTACTGACCACTACACCAATGAAAATAAAAATGAAAAATATTTATTCAGTTTAGGCCCTGGTAATGTCGAGAATTTACCACCGGTTCGGAAACTAGCCTTCTGAGAAGAAAGCAAGAAACTCAGCCAGGCATCATGTACATGAGGTACTGAAATGAATAAAGCTGCCCTTCTGTTTGTGTAGGTAATCAATGTAGGTATCATTTGCATTGATCATGCAGTGCTAAGGGAGCAATGGCCCATTATGAGTAGGTACTAACATTAAAAGGTGATCAGTTTGTGTTCACTTCAAGTAATGAACTTTAAACGAGGAACGATACGCGTTGGGTTGAGTGATCAATTGCCACAAGGGTAATGTCGAACATAGTGTTATTGACACATAATGCGTGATGTAAGCAAAGATCTACAACAAACATTAATATTCTTAGATGAAATACTAGGGTCCGATCTAATATTTAATCAATATATTTCTGGTTGCGATAATGCATACATAAATATGCTCACACCTGTATTCCCCGAAGGGGTAGGCAGAGGTGTTGTTATCACAACACCCACTTTTCACCGAATTTGTTTTAGTGCCAACGTGACAGATGGTGAGCCTATCGCCATCTTAGGCACTATACATACGTCTTTGAATTACTTTTCAGAAATATGCAGGTTTCCTCACGATGTTTTCCTTCACCGAAAAGCACGTGGTGAGAAATCACTGTACATAAGTTTTTTAGAAAAACTCATTGGTACAGGCCCCGCTGGGATTCGAACTTGCGTCGCTTGCGTAGCAGGCGACTGCTCAAACCCCGAGGCCACCACGGCTCCCTATAATGCTATAATATAATTATTTTAACAAAACCGTTCAATGTTAACTGTCTTGCTCGGGCCTCGCACCCACCCACGCGCACTGACCAATATACTTGTTCCTTTACCTATTATAATACGTTTTAACTGCCTCGTTGGTCTAGTGGTTAGTACGTTCGCCTGTCGATCACGAGGTCCCGGGTTCAAAAATTGATATTGGGTTTTTCCGAAAAAAATTCGCAATAAATGCCCGGAGTTTGGAAGTTGGCGGTGTTTACACACCGTGATCTCTCTCCGGTCGTGTCGGATCGCCGTCCCATCGAACTATGAGAATGAGGGAATAAAGATTGCACATGTGTTTGCGCACACACTTGTGCACTATAATATCTCCTGCGCACATGGCTGATCCTCGTTGAGATTAGCCGCCGTAACCGAAATTTGGTAAGAGATCATTATTATGATACGTTTTATTATAATATGTAAACGTATATTTTCAACCAACACACACTAATGACACCACTGACTTTTAATCGTAGGGTTTCGTAGTAGTTTACGAGTTATGACGTATTAAAAAAAAACTTACTAGATCTCGTTCAACCAATTATCGGTGGACTTTTGAATGGTAATGTACATCATATATATACATACGGCTTAAAGTGCTATCAGAGTCACGGAGGGGACTCGACCGGTCACCCATCCAACTCCTCGCTTGGGTTAGAGTTCCTTAACTACGCTGATCGAATGGTATGCGCAATAGCAACTGTGCCCGGAGCTCCTCGTTTAAATCATGTTTTTAATAAGGTTTATTTTTGATGTCACGTAACATGCAAGTGAAGAGAAACATAGGACGAAACCTTGCGTCTGTCAAGAGTGTAATTTCCTATTTAAATACTTTACTCAGTGATTAGGTATCTGCATGTTTATTGAAACGGCACAGTTGAATGCCACATAATATTTACTTGTTGTACATTCTATACTTGACAAACTAATTAGGTATATTTCTAATCGAGTTACGTTCAAATGGAAAACAGAATAAGAAACAGGGGCCGTACCATGGCCTCTTCTTAACATGATAGTTTAACTCTTATTATGAGACAGATATATATGACGTGTATGGTAAGGCCCCAGAAGCAGTTACTCAAAATTATATCCATTATACTTGGTAAATATGGGTAGTTCTGTCGCAATAACTAATAGACGTAATTATACAGGATTATACATGCTAACGCCAGGTTCAGAAATTGTAATAAAGGAGCAAGGATTCGTTTCAAGATTATTTTCAATAATTTAGGGTACTTACAGGAGCAAGACATTGCAAGGAGCGATGCAAGGAGCGCGAAGTAGTCCCGAAATTCAGGACCACGTCAACTGGGCCCCCGCAGGCGTCGGTGGTGCGCTCGATCAGTTGCTTCTCATACAAATCCTCCGTCCATTGGATAACATTCACCCTGTTCACAGAAAAAACAACCTTGTAACATGCACATAACAGCTGAAAACAACAAAAATGCCATTGAGCATAAGAACCGCCTAATCCTTCGCGAAAGTAAGCCTTACGCTTGTCATGGTATTTTCTTTTATTATCCAATGGTTCTTAAACGGTGGTCCGTGGACCAACCAATATTATACAAATGATAAAGTAAAGGGACCGTCTACTATATAATGTATATTACTTCCAAACCTTTGGTGCTCTGTGGAAAGACAAAAACTTTGTCGAATGGTTCCTTATCACAAAAAGGTTAAGAACCACTGTTTTACACAATCCATACTAACATTTTACCCGCCGTTTTCTCTTTATCTGAACTATAAAAAGTATGTTGCTCAAGAGTTTTTTTTTTAAATAAAAGCCCTTGTTATTCTTTGTAACAACAGGTATCTGCCAATGAAAGGTTAAAATCAGTCGCGTCGTTAAGAAGATTAGCCCGAACAAGCAGACGGTCAGAGAAAATTAAATTTTATACGTAAAAACTGCAACATTTATATAAGTGTTTATATTCATATACATAATGGAAAGTTGTTAAGTGGGATCTCCAAATATATACTTCAATTTTATTTATCTAGATGTATAGATGTGTTAGTCAGTATGTCTGAAGCCTGTTTACCTCTTGATATAGTATAGTATATTGACGATCGTATAATAGTTAAGAGACCGCTAACATACGTGTCAATTGAGTAGAGCGTGCTAAACGCCAGCTAACCGGCACGTTACTTCCAAGTGATGCGTATGAATGATTACACAACCTTGTTGTCACGTCGGCTCTACACCGATCATACAACAGTGATGTTTAATTTACAATTTTAAAGATACCAACAAGGTCATTTATCTAAAGCAAAATGGGGATTTATACATCGCGTACTTGCTAGTGCGTGCTCACTCTATGTTATAACCTATCAAAGTTTACTGATATGAAAATGAAAATGATTTATTCAGTTTAGGCCCTGGTAAGGCACTTTATGAATGTCGAGGAATTTATCACCGGTTCGGAAACTAGACTTCTGAGGAGAACCGGCAAGAAACTCAGCTACCATCACTCAGCTACTCAGATAAATTACTATCCCAGTTATCCGTCAGAAATGATATATCCCTTCAACTTCATAAAATGTTAACAAGAAGTAAATTATGTGGATGAAAGTATGGAAAAGGTGATAGATTTGATCTTTAGTAAAATAAATGACAGATGGACAGAGTATTGAAATTGGTCACCTAGCTTCATGCTTTATTTAGCGCAACTATTTCTCTAAATGAAAATAATATTTTTTCTATCATAAATTCTAATTTTCTTTTGAAAGTCTACTATCTGCCAGTGTAAGTCGCGGTAAAATCGTTCCAGGCCGAACAAATACAAAGATAAATTAAATAAAAAATGTCTTGTAACGTAAATACGTGATAAATACAGTCAGTATATGTTGTACTTAGATATGCACTCAGTGAAAAGCTATTAATTTGGAAATACAAGCAGATACTTTAATTTTATTTATCTCTATGTATAGATTACAATTTGGAAGGTGACGGCGATACAAAGTCTCCACACAATTCTATTAATTGCACCTCGTCATAAACATATATCCATAGAAAGCGCTATATAATATATATATATATATGTAGTTTGGCGTATTTTACCAAACAATAATAAAAGTATGATAAACGTTTAAATATATTTACTTCTTTTAGTTTCTTAACAACACAATAAAATTATAAAAATACTACTCCTGTTTTTCGTCGTTCACGTCTTTTCATCGTCTTTCTTATCTGTCATTCTCTCTTCTTTTTAATTTTCAACTTCCATTTTTAACTTTTTAAACATTGCCTTTCACTATCGCATACAAACTCATTTCATCAATTCCACACTCGGCCCTCCTGAAACAATGTCTGTCCTCAGACATTCCCTTTCATTCACACTCATACCACATATATATATATATATATATATATATATATATATATATATACGTATATATATCTACTGGCTGTGCCCGGCAAACGTTGTTTTGCCAAATAACGTTATGGGATGGGCCACCCTTAACACTTAGGGGGGTGAAAAATAAATAACCTACCAAGTGTGAATACAAAAGTTCATTAAAATCGTTTCAGCCATATCCGAGGAGTATTGTAACTAACACTGTGGCACGTCATTTTTAAATATATATATATAGATATATTTGCCACTGTGACCCTTGTTTTTATCTCTGTGTAAGACACCACGACGGACGGTACAATGCGCGTAGCTAAGTAAACCAAGGACATACACTAGCTATATAAGAATGACCATGATATTATGTTATCTATGACCTCTATCGTCATTTAAATACAGATTTTGGAAAAGAGGACTCAGATAAACTAAAGTACTACAAAAAAATCGTATTTTAATTATTATCTTGCTATTGGTATCACGATTTGTATACGTAATAAGGTTATCCGAAATAATAATCGATCGCCGAATGTACTGTAAATAGGTCTGTTGCTATTTGAGTGATAAATATTTCTTGTTAAAAATACTGTCTAATAACTAATAAAATATATATATTTAGATACTAGATACTACATAGATATAGAAAACCGAAGAGCTGGCAGCTACCTCGGACAAAGAATTAGTCTTGCCATTCAAAGGGGGAGTGCTTGCCAGTATCTTCGGAACCTTGCCTACAGGGACTCATTTGTATAATATATTTTAGATATCAGATTATATTTTATTTTATGTTCGCCAAATCGTACGAAATAGTGGGTTAAAAATGGAATTACAGAAAATGGGCGCGGAACACAATACACCCAGTAGGTCTACGAAGGTTTCCATATATAAATCAATGTTTTTGATATTTGCCGAGCAGAAATCGCCAAAACAAACAAGAGATAACGTATTAATATAGTGACGCAAATGATTGGCCGAGTGATTATGTATGCTGGTGTAGTGAGACGAATCAGGCAAAGACAAATATTACCAGGCTCGTAACGCTTGCCAGATGTTTGCTTGCAATTGGGTCGGACGCTAACCCACTCGACCCTCACAAGGTAAATGATGTCCATCGTCATTGTCCACTCCGCGAACTGACGTGTCAATCACGATTAGACGTGACACTGCACATTTTGAGACACAAGAACAAACGACAAAAATAAATATTATAAACAACTTACTCCTCACATTCCTTGGCGAGTATGAATCCCTCGTCCTTGAGTGTAGCCACCGATATGCGAATCCGGTCCTTATGGTCGCTTTGTTTGAAGTTGTGTGTGGCTATGCGCAGCGCCCATAGGGCCAGTCCTCCTGTGCCCACTATCAGGACGGTCGCCGAATCCTTCTTGTTGGGCCCCTCGAGCACTCTCTTGAGGCACTCCCCGGCCGTGTACACGGTGTTCATGGCGAGCAGCGCGCCGGTCGGCAACATCGCCGCGACGCTGAGCGGCAGCTCCGGCGGCACCGGGACCAAACACTTGAAGTCTGGCACCACGATGTAATCAGCGTACCCGTGAGGAACACCTTCGTAAGGGTACAATACAATCCTCGACCCTTCCTCAATTCCGTCCAATCTCTCAGCTGCCTTGCCGATGGCGTCAACTATTCCGGCGACTTCGTAGCCGGGGAATAACGCTCCATCGCGCAGGCCTACATGCGCTGGTGTTGCGGTGCACATGCCGAAGTTCTCCATCTCGTTGGACAGGGAGCCGATGGATGAAATAGAAGATGTGCTGCAGATGGACGCAGAGCGGGTTCTGTTCGCTCTATAGCAGGCTCCGGCGTACGCCACGCGGATCCTGGCTCCGTACATCGGCACATCGGGCACCGGCACGTCGAAGCTGAACACGCATTCTTTCAGAGTCGAACCGGGGGACTCTATGGAAACTTGTCTGCACAACTTACTCATTTTCGCTTATCTGGGGACAAGAAAAACATTTTTAGTTATAAGAAGATAACTTTTAAAAGTACAAAATAGACTTATTTAACTTGTAAATCTTAAGTATGACTACTTGATGTTTCATTCTTCCATTACAAAATTATGCCATTAGTTGGTATGACAAAACATACATTTGATTAATCATATTCTGTGAGCTTATGTTTAATGCGGTGGTTAAATGTATTGAATGAGAGGGCGCAGCTATGAAACATTATCAACATATTTAAATGTAGATATAAAACTATGTATCAGTTGTAAAACGAGAGCGAATTTGTAATATTTTTTGAAATTTCGAAACACGTCGCAGAGCATCAAGTGGTTTGTATAACGACGAATTTTATTGTATTTTATCTCTATAATGTAAGTTGATATGGTACAAATGAAGGTAATGATCGCCTAAGCTCGCCTTGAACTCGGTATAGGCGAACTACTTCAGACTAATTAAAATTCAAAAATATCTTTATTCGATTAGACTTTTTACAAAGTACATTCAAATCGTCAGAAAGAAACGATTACATAGAATCCTATGTATAATCATACACGCTACCGCTAGGTTCGTAAGGTTAATTTTACCAAGAAGAACCTGGCAAGAAACTCAGTATTAACTCTTTTAAAAAAATAATTTTACAGGTCTGAGTAATACAATATAAATCATAAAAAATATATATAAGCCCATGGACACAGTTCCAGTGCACAAAAGTCGAATAAAAACAAAAAATAAGTACTACGATTAATTTTGTAGCTTGCGATGACCAGCCTATCTTCGATTCACCGCTTTTGCGTGGTAAATATACAATGTAGTATGACCGATGCCTGTCCATGAAGTCAATTATAAATATTGGTGCAAAGATTATTGAAACACGAGTTCTTTCGATGATAACCTACATGCACACAAACTTACAAAGTATACCCCTTTATCTATAGAGATAAATAAAATTAAAGTCTGTTTGTAAATCTAAAATAACAGCTTTTTACTAAATGCATATGAAAGTATTCACGATACTGACATAGAATCCAATTTTTTTATGTTTTCCGTCTGTCTGTTAGTTCCGGGAAATCTCTCCGGCTGGACCGATTTTAACGGGACTTTCACTGGCAGATATAATACAAGGAGTAACTTAGACTACCTAGGGTACCGCGGGAATGAAATTAAATTTACATGGGTAAATCCGCAGGGCACAGCTAGTAATATACTATAATATTAGTATAGGTGTTCTGAAATTCGCTCTAGATTACAATTCCATAGATCGTTCGCTATATGCTTATTGACAACATTGCGTCATTTGAAAGCCCAAAGTTTCTGTAATTCTCATTCCTATAATTTTCTTGAACAATAAAAGAAATCTCTAAATTCATATGATGACATCACTAGTCCCACATACAAATCATCCAACTGTTGACTGACAGGCTTATTTTCATTACATACAGCGCGAATGACGTTGTCTGGCGAATGCCTTTTTAGAATACAAAAAATACAATGTCAAACAATCCAGTTTTGCATAAGATATCAATGAGTTAAAAAAAATATAATTACGTATTACAAAATGTAGTAAATTGCATAGAAACACGTTAGACACAGTCGCAGTTGCTAGAATCCGAAGTCATAGAAGTTAAAATGCCTTTAATGTAAACTTCAAATCATTGAGGTACTAAATAACCAATGCCTGTAGAGAAAGTAGCATTATCCTCACTTATAGACACGATACAAAATGTATAGGAATAACATACATATGTCACGTGACTGATCTAATGTCACTTCCATACATTTTGAATCGGTTCTATTAGCGCAAGCGCGAGAGAATGTTACTTTGTCTGGGCGTGCTGAGAAAACGTTGCTAATGAAATATGAGCGCTACAACCAGCGGCATAAAGTTCTAGTCGCACTAACTTTAAATATATACTTTTTGTCAGAGCGTTTGTATCAGCTCTGTTTCTGTGCTTTGTCTCTTTTTGATATACGGATTTAAAAAGGGATACACACAATGATCCACATTCGGTCTAGTATTTGTTTAAACCATGTTTTGAAATTAAGGGTTAAAGATTCGGGAAGCGCTTGGATTGAGTGAATGGGAGTCGAACCTACATAGCCTTTTAAACTCATGTCTAGACACATTGCGTTATTATCGATAAAAATATCGACGCTTTAATAATATATTACAGGGTAATCAGGAATGGTAGGTGAAACGGGTCGCGGCCATTACAATCTCGTCTCTCCGGAATGCCCCAGTACTTAAAGCGATAACTCATAAATGATTTATTTACCCAACAGGCCAGGGACAGATGTCTCGCATACAACTGTCATCAATACATTTATACATTGTAACTTCTACGAATTCGTGATGTTGACTATCAAGAGAGGGCAAACGATAATAGCGATAGTGATATTCTCATCTCTACATTTATAATGCAGTGAGGTTGTACTGCAATGAAACCTATACTCACTGCAGTTTAACTTACATGGCTTGAAAAGAAAGCAAAATCAGCTAAATACTGCACCTTACAGCAGATCGCAGGCAAATAATGCTAGCTTAAAATAGTATTATATTATATTCCTTCGGTAAGGTCGACAGAGCTTCATGGGGAGACAGGGCAGGAGCCGTATTATATTGTAGGACTATTACCATTATTTATAAGGTAGGTGTTAGTCACATTCATAGGCTGTAGCCGGGCCACCAAGGCACAGAGGCTTATTTGCTATGTATTAAAAAAGAAATTAAACTCACCAAGCACACTCGCGCGTTATTCTTGATGAGAATTCACGCCGTATTCCGCACTCGCAAAACTTCGCAGTATCGTTCGCGATCTAAAAGGAAAGAGACAATGTGTCCGTTGTTGCTGCCTTTTTTTTCTTTAGGCTCTGTAATTCGACATAAATTATTTTTTATTTCGTTTTATCTCTGATTCGCGAATATTAAAATTTCAATTATTCACGTCCAATGATCTTATTCTTATTGGTTAGATTACAAGAATATTACTTCACCCTGCAAATATGCAGAGTCATTTAAATAATGTCTTAGAACATAGTGTCAAAGCAGCAGCAACGGACATATCGCCGTCTATCTCCTTTGAGCTCGCGAACGATACTGCGAAGCTGTGAGCGAGCGTACACGGGGCGTAAATGCACTCCCTGAATCGTGCGCGGGTGTGGAGCGCGCATAAATAAGCCTAGGAATCCAAAGGAATTCTTAATGTCGGGTGGGGCCAGAGTGAGGGAGATGAAGCGATTTGAAGTTCGAGCACCACCACAGTGAAAAATCTCTACAGTATCCGGCTTTAAATATTGCACATCAACCTCAGGAAAGAAACAATAGACTAATTTCGGCTTCGTAGAGCCTTATCTCTGTCGCACATTACCTACAATATAGCTATTTAGGAAATTATATCACTTTGGGGGATAACAATGTTTCATGAAAATACATAGTTTTTCAGAAAAGAAAAGATATCAACTCCTAAGATAAAATAAGGTAAAAAAAACTTTTTGTAGAATTCCACCAAGAACTGAATACTCTTACTTAAGATGACAAGGAATTATTTAGGGGCTTAATTTATGGATGAATATTATGTAGGTGGAATCTAGTCTCCTGTAAAACTATTATAGGAAGCAAATACAGTTAGTCACATGGCGCTGGAGCCATTGAATTTTATGAAAAAGATTAATACCATTAACAAATTATAAAACAAACAAAAGTGAGTTCCAACTGTAGATAATTACATTGAAATGATCACAGAGCACATCACGCGCAGAATAAATAATTAATTACCTAAATATGTGATAACTTATCTAAGTGACTGATAATGTGTACATTGTAATAATAGATGGGAAGTTTGTAGTTGTATATGAATACCTACTCGTGGTATATCAACAACTAGGTATCAAGCAACAAGGCATTTAAAATTTGTCTTCTATTAACTTCAACACCAAAGGCTTACTATATATTTTAGAGAAGTTAAAGCCTACCTAGGTAACTGTAATTATATTTAATTACAGTTACCTATGACCTAATTTCGTCGAAGGCCCGCGGACGCCATATTTATTTTTTTATTAAAAGTGGCCATTTACTCATACATATTTATGGCCACACATGTATCCCATGGGGGTAGGCAGAGACCACCGTTTGCCACATGCTACAATCCTTACATTTGCTTCTTGTAATATTAGTTATCTGCCAGTGAAAGACCTGTTAAATTCGGTTTAGCCATTTCGGACATTAGCCGGAACATACCGTAAGAATATTACATGAATACCTTCGTATTTTATACTGAAATTCAGGGGTACAGACATAGTCGGACACATTAAATGTTCTTAGAATTTTTTAATAAGAAATATATCATTGTTCAGTACTAGACTTTTAATAATATAAAGTAAATACGGTTTCATCAATCTTTTAAGAAATCACAAATTATCACACTTAGCTTTAACACAATTTGCCTTAAAATTGTTTTAGTTCTTATCAGGTAACTGAAAAAAAAAATGCGTACCTATGCATACTGCGTAATATGTTGATGTAAAATGAATGGGATTGAAAAGAAAGACAATATTAAATACCATCTACCTCGAACCCTGGCTGTTACACAAATAGTTAACCATGAACAATTAGGTAAACATGTTGTTTGATCTAGAAGAAATATCTGTTCTACAGAATTAAATAATGTTTCCTTCACTGCATGGGCCTTTGAATCCTTTGTTGACATAACAATTCTGTATAGGTTTAAATAAATATATACATACCTTTTTAACACAATACAGCTATGAAATAATAAAAAAAACACTATGTTTTGTTTTAAGAAGGAAATTAGCAAAACAGCCACCTACATCAATACTAAAGTCCACTTAAAACTGTGATTCTAAAAATAGTGAGCAAGTGGGAGACGTGCTAACGCTATAAAATCACGATATGTTTTGAGAAAAAGAGCGAGCGTAAACAAGCTGGGGAAATGCACGTGCAGGGCTCAGGGTAATTCCGAATGAGCCATCAGAGAAACAACAAGACCACCGAAGACGGCGCGAACAAACAAATTATATAAACATTCCATACTCAGTGCCTGACCTTCCCTGGGATGAAGGTCACATACAAAAAAATCTCAAAAAACAAACACAATATTACAAAGAACCTACTTAACGTGTTATACAAATATCCGCTTCTTTTATTTTATTTTTTATTTTCGCCAGCCAAGATTTTTTACATCGGTATAATATTTGTTTACTACGCAGAGCGAAACAACGATTCTACGAATACAATAAATTATTAAATGTAATATTACCTTATAATTTAACAATAATCGGAAAACAGCGCTGCACTTTCCAAATTACACTTTAAAAATTAGTACGTAACTCAATTTGTTTTTATTTTTATCAGTGAGATGAAGACAAAAGCGAATGACGTGACGTCACAACCCGATCAACTGCTACTGACTGTTTGTGTAGCCAGAATATAAAATTGACGATCATGTTTTTATTCAAAATACTAAACTGACCACTTCTTCTGTCGACTAGTTGTCCCTATTCGATTCGCGCCCATTTTGTCGCTGTTGCTCAGAGCGAGTACGAAGCGAGGGTTCTCGGAACTAATGGTAGAGAGAGATAGAACACGACAGTATACTGACGAACATTACATTTAGTTCGAGACCCTCTCGCTAGGAGCGCTTCAAATCGACTCAAAATGGAGTGTTTTAATTTGCATGCCTTAACGAGTTGAATTAAACAAATGGCCTATTCAACTCCAATATACAGTCTCTTTATATACGTTTCTTTCGTAGCTCTCTTTTAATTTCACTGTTTTATTTATAAAATATTACTTTGAAAAAAAAAACAGGAACTTTTTTTTACATTTCTAGCTACCACAGACTAGAAAGGAATCGTTCAGATCATAGATTCAGAACCGACTTCGCAAAAGTTCGATTAATTTCATTAGAAGAACCGGTTTCACTACTTTCTTTGATTGACCGGTTTATACTTAGTTTTCTTTTAATTTTATGACTTTCAATCCTTTGTTGGTATGTTAATAAATCAAATGTAGTTTTATTAAAATTATATAGGGCACAACATATTTTTTTCTTCTTTTCAATAGTCTCGCTAAAACTTAAAAATGGCTCAGCCAAATCTAATATTATTAATTTGTTAATGCAATTTGGAAATGCCCAGAGAAATACTCTAATTGAAAAATAGTATTGGGAATTCTATAAGTATTGCCATTTACCCGCACGTTACCCGTAGCCGGGTGGGCCCAGAGGCTTATAGTTCATAGATAACTCTTAAACTATATCAATATTAAACTTGTTTTTAAGAATGGATATATGATTTTCCTCTTAATCGAACAACCTAACCCATTAGGATATTATTTGATAGAATTTATATTTTCATTGAGAATAAAAAATAATATAGCAGTTTCGAAGACTAAGGTGCAACAAATGTGGTCACGTGACCCCATTTTAAATTTCCTGCGACTCAAAAGGGTAACTACATCATGCAGCCGCTCGTCCTTCGTTTTCAGCGACAATCTGATCGAAGGACTCCATAACAAATTTCCCGATCCTCTAAAAGTTACTGTCTCATGCAGTCGCTTGTCGCTTGTTTGGTGATGGTAGCATTCTTCGTGATTCAAAGATGGGCCAAAAGTTCAAGTAGAGAGCAATGAGTGTACCTGATTCAGAAAAGCTAACGGTTGATGGAATGGCTTTACCATATGTGCTGGTTGGTAACGAGGCATTCCAATTAACAAACTACTTACATTCTCGATACTTTCCAGTGACAAAGCTCAACATTTTCAGGATTGTCGGTACATTTCCTGCGACCAAATTATTTTGTGCTGGAAACGAGTGTCGAGTGGCTGCATGAGGCCCCACCCTAACAGTCAAAAGTGGATAGCAGAATCCAAATATTTTAAGCTTTTCTTACTGACTTTCATTCAAATTATATGACACGGACACAGTTTAAATATAAGCTTGACAAACAGTAAGGAATAGAGCAACAAAACGTTCGAAATGACACACACAGACGCGCACATGAATAAGCGGAATAGAGGCATAATGACAGTAAGAGGTGTCATGTTGTAGTCGATCGCGTATACGTCATTAACGTGTTATACTGTCATTTTTCAAAACTTCTATACGACACTTTTATGTTATATTAACTTTTTATCGCCATATTTTGTGTATTGGAACTGTGTCCATGGGCTTACATTTCTAAAGTTATTTATTTTGTATTTTTGAAATAGCATAATATTTTTGTAAAGAGTAATTACTGAGTTTCTTGCCAGGTTGCTTGCTCAGTAAAAGCAACTTCCGAACTTTCCGAACCGAATTTTAAAATACTTTGTTAAAAGTCTAATCGAATAAATATATTTTTGACTGACAAATCTACATTATTTAGATAGTAAAGAGTAGGTAAATTTTAACATCTTTAAGATTGACAATGCTCAACGGAGAAAACGTTTTTATATGAAAAATAAGCCTAGATTCCTTACTGCTTGTAAAGATTATATTTATACTATGACACGGCCATTGAAAAGTACTTGAGACCAATTTTTGTAATGAGCTAAAGAGTTCTAGGTTATTAGAATAAGTACTAGCTTATTAATTTCTTGTTTGCTAACTATTTCTAAGAATATAAAGACAAAGCACGTGCCATGCATTCTAAATCATTGGCTAGCTTAATTATAGTACCTAGTCTAGGCACTTTTTTTTTTATTGATGAGGCGGAAACCTTCAAAAGGTCCAATGCGCACATCCGCCTAGGAGACGCTAACGCCACACCCACTCGCAGCAGTCGCGGCGCTGTGGCGCGGCGTGGCCCTGCGCGCGTCGTTTCGATTCCAATGAATGGATCGATGCTGGCTAACGCCCTTATCTTGTGTTGCAAGCTTTTCAAAAATATATTGCGGGGGTCCAAAAACTCCAAATACAACGCTTTATTTCTGAAAAGACGATTCACTACCAGTTGTAATTCTTTATCACGTACATGAACCTTAAAAACAATTTATAGTGTGGTAAGTAAATCAGTAATGGAACAATACATTATTCGTTGATTAAAGGCGGTCACACACGACGTACTATTATTACAAAATAATTTAAAAATATGTCATAATATTTGTTTATACTTAAAGATTGCAACTGAAACAAAAATTGCAAAGAGTGTGTGTATACGTCGAAGCTGTATTACGAATATTTGCCACAATTATCCTGGACCGCTTTTGACGGAACATTCTTGGGGAAGATAGCTGCTACTTAAAATTATTGAGGATCCGAGTTTTTTTTACTATAATTATATTCAAGAGCAATTTACATCTACATTTCACATTTCATGTGATTATGTTATATGGATGCAGATAAGCAATAATGTGTCAACCCGCATAAACTTGGTTTTGAGAAAATGGCGTCTTAAGATGATTGTATACGTGATTTAAGATTTGTTTTATGACATAAATCCATTTTTTACGTACTTTTATGTTTCAGATGACTTGAAACACTTTTTTAGAATGTTAAATACGTGATGCATTATCAAAATATATCAAAACCTTTGAATTTGACTTTTTGTGGGTTGACACATTATTGCTTATCAGCATCCATTTATAAATGAAATTAAATTGATCGTAGCGATTAGGTCTGAATCATTCATTACTAGTCTAGGTATATCTATATAGATACAGATAAATAAAAGTGATTGTTGATAAATTGAAGAGTCTGTTTGTAATTCCAAAATAACAGCTTTTCATTTTATGCATATGAAAGTATGCACGGAACTGACAATAATTTTTTTTTTATTGGCGGATTCCTAATGACACAAGGAGTAACTTAGGCTGCTTTCATTCAAAACATCATTAGGGTTCTGCAACAGACGAAATTAAGTGTACACGGGTGAAACCGCCGGGCATAGCTAATATACAATATAACCTCAATGTATAATTTAGCAATCTTTTGATGAATCTATTTGAAATTAGGTCCACAAGTTTTTGTGTTTATTTAATAGAAACAAAAATAAAAATATTTTCTTTCCATAATATTATTCCACTAGTATAGATTTATTACGCATAGATAATTATTTGGCGATTGCTCCTGGCAAGCAAGGTTTAACTATTTAGAGCATTAGCCAATTTGTTGGGCTACATTCCTTTTTTTAAATATATTATAAATTGGGCTTTATTTTTTTTAATATTAGGGCAAACAATGTTAATATTTGATAAAATCGATACGAATCGTGATTTATGGCAACACTGGTCGGCGTGGGTTCGGTTCGTTCGGTGGATAATTTTTGGTAGGTAGCGTGGGTAGATTGTTAACTATTGATTGCGTATTAAACTCAATATTTTAATGCAAAGTGATAAGTATCCGAACGTTAACTATTTGCAAAGTGCAGCATGGGTGAGTTCCTTGTTAATTATAACCGTAATAACGCTGTTAAGATGCTACATTGTTATTGATTGATGTCATATCTTCGGGGTGGCCTCATACATAGATATTTTTTGTACTTTAGAATGAACGCAAATGTGAAAAATTGATTAAAACTATAATAAAACCAAGTGCAAGCAAAGGCGATGGCTCTAATTATGTGCGTGCTTCGTGTTTCGTGTAAATTGCGACCTCTTCGTAGGTATGTTCTTAATTTAATCATCGATTTTTCGAATCTATTGTCTTCTTAATGTTTCCCATTTGGTGTTTCTTGATGATATAGGATTTTGTTTTGTTCCTACTTATTTTAAATTAGTTAAAGCTATGTGTCTGCCCCAATTTATACAACATTCGCAGATAATCCATCAATAAGGTAAATCTGAACTTTACATTTTTGTTAGTGGTGATTATTTTCATACAAAAATGGAGTATTAAGCTTAATATATATATAAAAAGGAGAACTGAAGCAAGTGTTGATCAATAAAAATAACAAGATGGTTTTCCTTGATGTTGCATTCCAACCAGATTGTATGTAAAGAAAATTTGGGCGGAGTAAGCACTTGAAGTATTTTCAAATATTGATTTCAAATAATTTGGTTACTTGATCTTTCATTTTGGTTAATATTAGTTTTGTTTTAGGATCTTCGAACATTTAAGCCTTTTCGTATCTTTTTATTTTTTGTTAACATATGTTGCTTAAGTTCTACACAGCGGAAGTTATATTTTGACCAAAATATATTTTGCATGTCATTTGATAGGGAATTGCAAGCAATGTAACACAAGAGCCTGAAATATTAACTTATTATTTTCATTAGCAAGTGGAATAAACATAACTTTATAAAAAAAAATTATGGTATTTATTTGCTCTCCTGAAAAGTTGCGCATTTTCACTTCTGCAGTGTTTGAACTGAAGCAACAATATGTTGTTGGGTCTTGACTACTTTTTAGTTCTGTTTATGTGAATGTATGTACATGCATTGGCTGAGGTAACACATTGATGGTATTTTTACACACACAAAGGCAAACATGCATACAGCGAGCCTGATAAAAGTCTTTGTTTTAAATCCTGGATCCAATCTTAAACAATGTCTCGCAATGCACCATCCATTTGAGAATTTTTTTATTTTGTTACCTTAAATATGGCAAAGGGCAATTATCATGTCTTGTTTAGAGACTCACGCACTGTGTACCTAAAACAAAGAATATAATCATTGCTAATGTCTCGAATCCCTTCCACTGCGGGAAATATTCCTTTATGTCATACTCAAAAGAATATTTCAGCCGGGCAACTCCCAACTTCCAACAGGAAGTCCTGTTCGTCATAAATTTGTGCCTTACCACTATGGGGTTTGCTTGTTTAGTTTATAGGGTTAAGCTTGGATACTACTGGATCTGATATATATTTCACTAATAGTAAGCTACATTAGCTCTGAATGTTAGGTTATATTCATCTCATATTACAAGATAGTATTTGCCTATGATCTTCTGAGAGCTGGAGGTACAATCTCTAGTCAGGCAGTCCAAATATCTAATAGAGATAATGTTATATCCTGCTTCTTGAAATTTTGAATTTGGTACATGTGGGTCTATCTTGTGGTGTTTTTCGTTATTGGTGCAATGCTAATAAAGTGTAGTTGAATATACAAAAAAAATATGCGCAATGCGAATTTACTATGCTTTGCTACCATTTATTTAAGATGTACTATGTTTATTCCTAAAATCCTAATAAATTCTCATACATTTTATCGCTATTGTAATGAATTAACTAACATCAACAACTCATGTCTGGAAACTACAGTTTCACATACAAGAAGCTTCAATTGTTTTGAGCGATAATGTTGTATCTGGTCATTTGGGTGCGAACTGTTAGAAAGAAAGAAAATAAATATATTCATAACAACATACATAAAGGAGCGAAAAGGTTTGTCAGAACAATAGATTATAGTTGTTATGATTTGGACCCATCTTAGCATCACCACAGCAGCTCAGTGATGGCTGTCACGGTGATGACAACCATCACTGTTAGGACCAAGTCGAGATGTCACAGCACGGTCACACTGGCAGTGGCCACAATAATAAGTTAGGTCTTCTGTCTTACTGGACTGCTGGCAGAATTGATGTTCTGATTTTTGTTAAAATTAGTGATATAGTGAATGTATGATGGGATATTCCTTAAAGTACTAATACAAATACCAGTGGGGATGTGATTAAATAGTATGAAGATATGCATAACTGATGAAAAACGAAATATGAAAACAAAGGAAGAGGGATCAAAAAAATAGCACCAGTCCGTTATCAGTACATGGAAAATGATTAACTCATATGAAGCGCTCTGCTCCAACCAAACCCAGTTCAAACCATCATGGGCGTGGCTGCCTTGGACCTCGAATATTGATTGGCAACCTGAAGCGATTAGCAGAGTGAGTGTGTGAGCGACAAGGAGTAAACTGATGGAGAAACAAGGCTGATGGAGAAACCTGACACCTGTGTAACCCAAGATGCTGACAAGCACCTGGCACTAAACAACATCCAATAAATATCATCCAACTCTGCACTCATTGAACATGCACTTGGGCAAAATGAGGGGATGAAATTATTATTGTGTCGTATTATTACAGTGACACTTTAGAAGCCACAAGTGGTGGTAAAACCACCGCTTCCATCCATTGCTTCTTTAACTATGCCGAAATTGAGGACTTCTACATCATAATATTAAAATATGAATATAATTGTGAATATATCTAAAAATAATTCATATATCATAGAATACATTGTTTAGACTTGAACACATGTACTTTTAATAAACTCATTTCGTAAAATATTTTGTTTTTTATTTCTTATGTATGTACAGTAAAAAAACAGGAATTATTATTATATCAAAAATTGTGTTCTGAATTAAGCTGTGTTCCTTATACTGATGGAAAATGGAAATGAATCGCTTAGAGAAGAAGAAGACAAGATCCCTTGAGAGTTCTTGAAAATGGAGAGCTTTCCTGTCTTAAGGCAGCTCCAACGAGGGTTTGTTCTACGCTAAGGGAGAGCAAAAAATATAGACCGATTTCGCTATACTTTCGCTCTTTGAACCTGCGGACACTTGATGAACTGCAATATTCAGATCATACTGTGTCGGACGGTATACGGAACTACACACAAACAGTGAGGCAAATTATGCAAGTCTAGCAGGACAGGACACCGCGGTTTTGATCGTGTATAATTTTGTGAAAACCCTTATTTTAATACTGAAAGTGGCGACGCTAGCTATGTAGAAGGTAATATTCGGTGTATAGGATCCAATGGCAAGACCAGTCTCCGTACTGAATGCGCCGACGCTACGCTACCTATGCAGAAGGCAATAATCGGTGTACAGGATCTCACGGCAGGACAAGTCCCCATACTGAATGTCCCCACGTTAGTTATGCAGAAGGCAATGCTTGGGATACAGGATCCCATATGGGATTAATCATAGATGCAAAGTAATCGACATCGCCCAAAGAGTTAGCAAGTCGATGTGGCAACGCGCTGGTCGAAGAACAGATCAACGATGGAAAACTGGTACTTTAGCGAAACTACGTTTAAATAAACGTAGTGTAGAATGCGCAGCATGATAGCTGCTAAGGAGAGTATAAGTGAAGACCTCAGAGCTTGCTGTGAGGCTAAATGTGGACACTGCTGGTAGTGGATTGATGACAATCGATGATTAAGTTTTGTACATTGTTTATTGGTAAAAAGTAAAGTTCTCAATTTTCAGTAGTCAAGTAGAGGCAGGGTTGATGATGAAAACTCTTTTTTTATGTCTGGGTAGATTGTAAAATAGTTCTCCACTTATTTAGAGACATTTTTATACAACAAAGACTAATGGCCAAATATTTATACAAGAACTGAGTAAAATGGCGCTATCAGTAGGTTTTTACAGATGACCAATGCGAACGTTGTAACCCACACGAGAGCTGTATTTTTGTGCTAGTTGCTAAGCTAGAGCTTGCTTGAATCAAATAAGAATTGCGTCTTTATAACTCCATAATTTTGTATTAACTTGGCCAGAACGTTACACGTGTATGTTTTTTTTTTAATTTCTCTCGAAAATTTCGGCTTTTTAAGGATTACCATGGTAATCCTTAAGCCGAAATTTTCGAGGGAAATTTTGACATCAAGAGTCTTATAACATCAAATACTTCTTCAAAAAATATATGATTCGAGTAAACAAGTCGAAGCTCCCAGAACGCCCACTCATTAGTCTATTTATTCGCTGTAGGTGGGCGGCCCGGGATAGCCAGGTTGAGAACTTAATCAATAAAATACCCTCCTCCCTGCCCCATCTCCACCTCCTCCCACACAAACATGTTTTATTTGAGTGTCATAAATAATAATCGGCACATTTCGTCTTTCGCAGTAACGGGGCTATCACGCGTGTCAACACATTGAGAGGATCCATCCAAAAGTGAGTTTTTATTGTTATTAAGTGTGTGAAGTGTGTGGACGGTGTTTTATATGATTGGAGTGATCTGTAATTTGCGATACTTGGATAATTTGATGGGACCTTAGCGGGCGGCGACGATGCCACGACGACGCGGCGACGGTACGACATACGTTTCGTTTTTTCTTCATATTCGAGTGTTGGATTATTTCAATTTTTAATTAATTGGTAATGGTTAACTAGTGCTTTTCGCGTTTGGATTTCGGTGCGGCAATACTCGGTTTCGGATAAAAATAATTCTATATTAGTGTTGTGTCACCGGTGCGCCATATTGAATTGCTAGCAGTGACCACACCCTGCTCCAGATCGATCCGTCAAAGTTAGAATGGCGATTCCATAGTGACAACAGATAGGCAACAATGGATTACCAGACTGCGGTGACCGCTTACCATTAGATATATAGACAATGATTGCAAACTGGATAATTGCGTTAATTCGGCACACTCACATTACGGCATGCCACGGGTGATATGAAATTATGAAAAAGATCATAGATTTGATTTTCGGCAATATGGGTTGGAACTAGTTGGGACCTAAGCGGCCGGCGACGACGCCACGACGGGGCGACGGTACGACATACGTTTCGTTTTTTTCTTTATATTCGAGTGTTGGATTATTTCAATTTTTAATTAATTGGTAATGGTGAACTAGTGCTTTTCGCGTTTGAATTTCGGTGCGGCAATATTCGGTTTCGGATAGAAATAAGTCTATATTAGTGTTGTGTCACCGGTGCGCCATATTGAATTGCTAGCAGTGACCACACCCTGCTCCAGATCGATCCGTTAAAGTTAGAATGGCGATTCCATAGTGACAACAGATAGGCAAAAATGGATAACCAGACTGCGGTGACCGCTTACCATTAGATATACAGACAATGGATTGCAAACTGGATAATTGCGTTCATTCGGCACACTCACATTACGTCATGCAAAAAGGCAATATGGAGTGAACAGAGAGGGGTCCATGATCGCACCATTGGATTGGAAGATGATAGGTTACACTGGGACATAGATATAAATATATATTCTGGCATATGGAGGAGCAGCCGAATGTCCAGTGTCCAAGCGGTACTCGGTGAAGTGGAGATAAGTACATAAAAGCAGCATGTCTTCAAACACACTGTTCTAATGGAGGACTTCAATGCTAAGCTGAACGGGTGAACAGTTAACAGCGGGGCAATTAGGATATGGGAACCTTAGAGCCTGGCGGACATTTTGAACTCTTCGGGATGAAATTCTTGATTTAAAAAGCTGCCATACAGGGAATGGATCTCCATAAGCCCTGATGGATCCAGTTGGCTGTTAAGGGAGGTTGAGAAAGTGAATAATTATACCACTCAGTTATCGAACCTGCAGTTGAAGTCACCATGGGTAGGACACAGGGCGAGAAGAGTGATGAAGAATGATTACCGATGGGTCAGTCACTACTAGAGGGCAGACCACACATGGACCGACGACCTGTAGATGCAAGCGGCATCGAGGGAGAGCGATGGCGGAGGCTGAGTTTATCAGTGAACAACTTTGGGCTGAAATGAACCTTACTACAAGTATACAAAGTTACCTTTATTTTAGTGTACATAACATGTTGTTAATAAATAAATAATTTGCTATCATTATTTTTAAGTTGTTTTATTTTCTCTTAGCCGAGTGAATAGTATAAGGATGGGTTATTCCTGATACCGCGTTACCGCTAGTGTTACCGCGTTTAAACCCAAACTTCTGATTAGGTCTTATCTGACTTAGTTCAAGTCATCAAGGCTTGTCTTCACACCTTCCGACACCCGGTAGCTAATAGCCATCAGCACTGATTACCATCGGTTCAAAGTTTATCATGAAAGGCCCTGTATAGTTTTCCAGTACAGTACTCATTCCTACAAGTAATAGTGGTCAGAGGATCTTTCTGGTAGTAGTCAGTCCGGTTACTACTCGGAGGATACGGGTACGCGGCCCCGGCCCCTCGAGCTGCTGCTGCCACTCCCCCGTCCGTCCGTGGTAGTGGTATCCCCTACCTTGTCCTAATCTTCTATCTTTACTCCTCTCACCATGTCACTCTCCTAGTCCTCTCCGCCAATCCAAGGTTGCGCTACCGAAGGATGCGTGGCTAGGGGCGAGCCTAGTCTTTAGCGAATCTTCGAACTCATTTGTTACAGAAATAACAGCAAATTCTGAACATTTCTTTTTCATCAAATGAAGAACATTTTGTTCTTTTCTTAAATCTTTTAATGATCTTTATGGTCAAAAGAAAAAAAATATTGAAAATAAAAAAAATGGTATTTTTTAAAATACTAATTTAAAATAATAACAAAAACATACAAAAAAGTTTTATTCGGTGAGTACACTTTTACATATTATATGTTAGTCTTAATGTTTAATAAGTATATATACATTACTTGATGCCTACCTTACTCTGAGGCACACAAACTTATAATGTATATTTACTTATACTAGACACATTATTGGTGTTGTGCTTCCCAGACCACCCCATACAGAGAACTGACCATTTATTAATCTTTTCTAGATTCCGAGGATGAGAATATCCTTGATGAGGGATACCTTAAGAGAAAGTTGCAGCGATGGAAGAAATTGTGTAAAGTGAATTAAGGCATTTCAGACACAATTTCTTCTTCATATATGTCTACTTCTGTGATTAATTATCACTGAAGAAAGCAATGACTTGATCTAGTAAATTATTCGATATAAATGTTGTTCAGTGTGATTCAGATAGTTAGCAGGACTCGTGTTAACCATGTGTGTGTGTTTTATCAAACTCTAGTAGATTTTAATGTTGAGATTGATGTTGTCAAATTGATGATTAAATATAGTAGTCGTTTCAGTGTTATTCTGGGCACTCATAATCTATTGTATGTGTCAATAATTCAATATATAGTATTAGATGTAGGTTTTCTGGTCTGAATAAATTATTTCTGTGGTCATTAGTCTAAACCTAGCACCTAGGCTAGTATTTAGTTTTATTGTGCATACCGGTATATACTAAGGTAACTGATCTTTGTTTTTCTTTGACAGATTCACAAGAAGGGAGGCTGTTATGTACTGAGTACACTATCAAAAAACTCAGAAATGGAATCATTTTGGTCTCGGCTGAAACATTTAGTGAAGATTGAAAACTATGAGGGAATAATGTTAATGATAATGAAAATAAGATGGTATAAGATTATTATGATAAGGCGTAAAATATAAAATTATGCATTTGAATGTGTAAATGTTGGTCCGACTGTATGTATAGATGTTATTCTGTGTAAAATAGCATACAATTAAGTGTGCGAAAATGTATGTCAATCAAATGTTTGTAGTAATTGTGGTTCCCGGTAAAAACCACCAGTTAAAAAAAGGAGTAGGTCCTTTTTTTAACTGGTGAATCCGTTATCCGCTGCACCATGGTGGTAGGTGCATCCAGCACCTACCACCACGGTGTCGTTAGGTTATGTCGAACTCTACGGTTTTCCTCCTTGTCACTAAGTGGGGGGTGCAAGTGATAAGTCTTCCCCCCCCCCCGGTATACTAGCGGGTACTGATCTTTGTATTTCTTTATCAGATTGTAATGAGTCTAATATATGATATAATGACTACTACATCATGAGGCAATTTGAAAAATGGAAGAATTTCAACCTCAACTAAGATGCTTACCATCAAGGACTGGTCGGACGTTCAAAGTGATGACTTCAAGATCAACAGAACTTAAAGTGATAATCATAGGGAATTTCCATTGGGAATAGGATAGTGATATTACAGGAAATTATTGTATTCGTTTTCGGTATTAATCCGTTACGGAGACTGGATTTTTGGAAGAAGATATCTTTAGTGGCAGGAGATAGCATGTAAGTTTATGGACTTTATGATGTTTATTGCGTATCGGAATAAAATGGCGAGCTTAAAATAAAAACACAACGTATACATAATTGTATGTTTTAAAGTATATAATACGTGTATTAGGAAATAAAAACTTGTCTGTTGTTCTACTTTATTTCCCCATTTTAAGCTAAGATTAGAATTTTTGATAAATGATATAAAATCTTGTAGAAGTTATACTAAATGATTAATGTATAAAATCGATGTCGTTAAACAAACCACTATTCTGTTTTATTACAAACCCTATCTCGGTACAAGTTGGCACATCAAGGGTACGCTGGTATTTGATGAGTGATCTTGGTGAGCCAATTTAGGTAAAAATTAAATTTACAGGTATTTATATGTGTTTTTTTTCAGCTGGGGACAGATATTTGAATTTGTACTTTAGTCTTGGAAGTGCTTTGTATTCATTTATCTATACGATAATAACAAACATAAATCTTTACACTTTGCTTAGTTTTGAACTATTATACATTAATTATAAGAAATATATTTTTAGATTAAGGTATCCTAAAATGTGTATCGTAAATCAGCGTGCATACTAGTATTATCGATTTTAGGAGATGTACTTGAGTTCACTATATTGTTGTTGTTGACGAGATATTGTGGGCAATCGGCTGAGGTCTAGAGTTTATCTGGCTTGCAATAAGTGCATAAAAACGTGCATCGCGCCAGTGTCAATAAGGCATCGATCGCACGTTACCACGGGCAACGTACATCTATTCAACAAGTGCTACGAAACTAGATATATCTACAAAAACCCCATGCAATAATTTGTGTAATTGTGTCTATTTTGTTACAACCCTGTTATGGTAATACTGGTAATCTGGTTAGTAAGTTTTGTTCTTCACACAAAAAAAATGCCATAAAAGGATATAATATTTTGTATGAAGAAGAAAATTTAACGAAGGCGTAGCCCGCCCGGACATGGCGTTCACGAGATACGTCAATAGTCTATTTTTGTTTTGTATCGAAGCTGCGCGAATCTGCGCAGCAATCGGAACAAAGGATTATCGACCTTAAGGATGGGGGTAAACATGCGCAGTAGCTACACGCTCTCCAAGCGCTCAGGAAACGTGGCAATCGGTCACAGAACATTGGTCGCGGACGGTGTTGTCTTGTCTTGTCTCTAAAGGAAGTGAATAATGAAGACATGTATAATTTAAGTGTTGTTTGTCACTTCGTGCGGGTGACCGCAGCCCCTGTTTCCAGGTATTTAATTTCCTTTGTCTGTCTTATACAAAGTAGTTTATGGGGTGCATATCTTTTATCAATTCTGCTTGCGCCAATACATCCAAACCAGGTTACTAGGTGCATATATTTATGTAAACTGTTAAATTTGTAAATTTCCTTTGTCCACGGGGGTCTATATATTAATAGGTTTAAGCGGTGAATTCTAAGCCTACATGTAAATTTGTTGATTTGTGTTTTGTCGATGAATATGTCCTAAACTAAGCAAAGTGTGGATCTTTCGTAAATACATTGACTATCCAACCTAAAGCACAGAAAGTGAGAAACCACATTCTATTGTAGCTTCAATTTGTAATGACATTGATGATAGCCAAGCATGGCAATGAGTAATTCACTCATTATAAAAACCGGGGAGTTTGTTTCGCCGTTTCTTCTCCCATAAGGTTCTTTGGAAACGGTGGTAGAATCATTTTAATTAGTTCAAAAAAACATGTTTCTCACGTAAAAATTTTTATCCAGAAATATCTGTCCTGTCTCCTACCCCAAAAGTTTTTTTTATTTGTCCCCTCTTATTCCCTTTTTTTTTTCTCCTCAGGTTTCAAGATGACTCAGCAGTATAGTCTGCGCTGGAACAACCACCAGCCGAACTTCATATCTATGTTCACATCTCTACTGAACTCTCAGTCGTTGGTCGATGTCACACTAGCTGCTGAAGGGAAGCACGTGCTGGCGCACAAAGTCGTACTCTCCGCGTGCAGTACCTATTTTCAGGTAAGATATAGAGCTACATAATAAAAAACAATTTATTTTTTATACCTGTAGATATTCTTTAATGAGTCTCGAACCATTGTCATTGTAAGAAGCGGTATAATATCTTAAGTCCCAATATGTTGATTCCAGTCGCTGTTCGTGGACAACCCATCCCGTCACCCTATTGTGATCCTGAAGGACGTCACGTTCGCTCACTTGCGCACTATGGTCGACTTCATGTACTACGGAGAAGTCAACGTTGCCGAGGACCAGCTTGAAAAGGTCATCATTAGCAAACTAGCCAATGAATAAAAATAAAGCTGAAGTATTTATTCATATGCGGTCCCCATTGCCAATTAAAATCGATACTATTTATATTTATATAATTAGTTTTTTGTGTCAAACAGAACAAGGTGCGTGGATTGCTGTCGGTTTTCGAGGATTTACATTTTACAACCAGCTTACGTTAACTTGAGACCGTTTCTCAGATTTGTATGATCAGCTTTCCACTCAACTCTGCATAAAGAAGTGTCGAATATAGTTATCTTGTCTGGGAATAAAATATATTCACTTCAATGTGACATATCGTAGATTCACAACTACGTTGCTATCTCACTGATAGCTAATACTAAGATACTGATGCATATAAACTTAGGTGCTGGATACGGCGAAGACACTGAAGATTAAAGGGCTGACAGAGATGCCAGACTCTACTTCAGTGATGCGCTCCCAAGGGGCGGAGTACCAGCCGCCGCCGGAGCCTGAGCAGCGCCCGCCTTCTTCACCGGCCATGTCGCCCTCCAGCAAACGCCGCAGGTAAGCAAAAATGAGTGAAGACATAATAAAAATGAGAATTGTTTTATTTCATTCTCCTATTAACAAAAATTTAAATGAATTACCATAATCGGTGAAAATGTTTCGAAAACATAAGCATCAACCGAAGAATCTTGTCGTCTTTTAATTTGAGCTAGGGTAGTGACGGCGAAATTTATAGCGGAGGCGGATGCGGAGGTTAACGAAGGCGGAGGTGAATGGAAAAATTATGTTCATGATTGAATGAAGTAATAGGAAGTCAAAAATATTCATTGTATTCCTTGAGTTGGTTAAATTACGGTTGTAACAGCGGTATTTAAAGCGGAGGCGAATGCGGAGATTAATGGAGGCGGATGCGGAGGTGAAAGGAGGAGTGCAAAATTATTTACTTGATTGTATGAAGTAATAGGAAGTTAAAAAAAACCTTTAAACTCATTAAGTTAGATAAATTAGGGTTGTAACAGCGGTATTTATAGCGGAGGTGAATGCGGAGATTAACGGAGGCGTCTGCGGAGATTAACGAAGGCGGAGGTGAAAGTAGGAGTGGAAAAATTATGTTCGTGATTGTTTAAAGTAATAGAAAATCAAAATATTTATTTTAAATTGGTATAGTAATTACAAATCTTACGTACGGAAGATATTTTTGATATTTTGATTCCTGGCGCGTCACTTGACATATCCAACACACGAAGCACCTGATCCCTCGTTCCCGCTGTACATGTTGATTTATCCGTTACAACTCTGCAAATGCCTACGGAGGCGGAGGCGGACGCGATTGTACGACAACTTATGGAATATCCGCAATATGACGTTCCGTTATCCGACAACCATAGTCTTAATCAGCTATTGATTTTACCTTATCCTTGGCGTTTATCAAATCTTTAATAAGCACAGGTCAATTTAACACAGTAGCTTACCGTAGGGTGACAAAGACAAAATATTAGCCGAAGACTAGATTAAACTCGGTCTAAAACTATACGGTCCATCCCTTGTTTAAATCTGTATCACAGAAAAAGATGTAGTTACTTTTGATCAAGGACTTATAATATGACAATTGATTATAGTATTTCGGTAAATTATGACCCACATACACAATATCCGCTAGTTTTCGACGTTCCTAGTCTTGATTAAGGATTCTCATTTTAATGTAACCCAGGCGTCGCAAGAGTTCAAGTGGCTCGGCTAACTTGAACCTGGTGGGCGATGAGAGCCGCCCTGAAGGCAACCACTCCGTGGAGCAGATGCGCGAGTCTATCACCCTCAGCAGTCTGCCTCAGCATCGTCGCTCTACCGCCATGGATGATACGCAACAAGTAAGCCTTCTTACTCAAAACAAATAAAAAAAAATCTCTCTGTAGGCTTAAAGATTTGAATTATCATAAAACCTTCAGTTCATTTACAATGAGATATAAAATTAATTTCAGTCGTTTTCTAGGCTATATATTAAAAGCGAGTAATCTAACCACGAGTCACTAGTCAGCTGGAAGTCAATTATATTTGTGTCGGGATTCTGGAGTCGATTTCCAGGACGAGAAAATTGGTTTTTTTGCCGAAGCCGAAGATCAAATCTTCGCCATGCAGCTACATACATAATCCCTTTAATTTGACCATATTGTAATGCAAGGATGTTAGTTCAATGGACCTATTAATGTTCCAGCCAGCCCACGCATCGAACATCAGCTTGGACAACATGTCCATGGACACCGGGACAAACGCATCGCTGCAAGGTATTCACTTCAATATTACCCACTACATCTACCATCAACAATCATGTTTTTTTAAATTTATCACTTAACTATGGTCATAGGCAATTATAAGCAGACTTGCAGGATAAAAAACAGTAAGTTATGAACAAAGAATTGATCGTAAATTATAAATGTTGTGCAAATTAAGCTACTTAAGTGTTGACATTCAGAGGACACTCACAATTATTCACAACAGTCCATCCGATTATTCTGAAAAGTATAATTTTCACTTGGGTATACAAAATTACAAATAAAATTTATTCAAATTCCGTTCATTCCGTCTTGAAAAACAATTATGATATAGCCATTGCGAAAATGCTTTCATTTAGAAATCACACAGACAGATTGCTTTATAAATTTGTTATACATTGTTAAAATACAATAATTACAATACATTATACACTGTATATGTTGCATGCATTTATGTCAATTTGTAACTGCTTCCACCGAAATGTTCATTTGCTTATGTGGCGTTAGTTAGTATATGTCGATATTGTGTGCACGTATGTTGTCATTTATGTACCTTGTTTTGTCATGATCATTTTGTCTCGCCTTCCACCTTTCCATATCAGTGTTACTATGCCCGCTTTTATTGTTTTTTTGTTAAACGTTTTTATACTTCAAAACTGATGTTTTGAATGTTTTTTCAATTCAGTTTTGAAGTATCGTATTTTATTGCGAACGGCACGCGCAATCGCGAATGCGTCAAAAACACGGGCCCTCGGTAAATAGACCACGCGGTTTGTTAAACCGCGTCGTTTATTTAAAAAAATACTTTTCTGGGAAGCGAGATCAATGACGGTTTTAATTTTAAAAGCAAAGCATTGTAGTAATATTGACATGTAAAGATGAATTGATTTCAAAGAATCGTTAATCTCTCTTCCCAGGAGGGCAGTGGTTGGAGCACACGTATCAGCGGTATCCTAATTCGTGCGTCGGGGGGGGATTGCAGGAGCCCATTTATATGAGCAATATGATTAGTCCGCATTTGGACCAAAGCCTTGAATATGCCCAGGGAATGCCCGTGGCCGGTCCATCCCCAGGGCCCTCGTGCGCCCCTGAACCTCCAACACAGGAACAACCGCAAGCCATACCCAAGAGACGAAGAACTACCAACCCACAAGCGGAAGAAAACTTTCAACGCGCGCTTGAAGCTGTCCGCTTTGGTGGGATAGGATTCTGCAAGGCCGCTCGCATGTTCGGGGTGAACAACCGCACGCTGTGGCTCGAGTATAAGAAGAAGGGATATCCTAATACTAGGCCCAGCATCCGCAGTCGCATCAAACGTGAACAACCGACTCCGCCGCCTAAGCAAGAGTTGGCACAATTGGATCAACAGATGGCGCTGATGTGCCCGCCGCACCCCATGCCCGTAGGGTTCATTGACTCCAGGCAGATCGATTTCCCTATACAGGGAGTGCCGCAGAATTCTCCTCTTAACATTTTAGGGGTGAATTTTAATTCAATGCAATAGAACGCGGCTTGCGGGACGATGGAGGAGGCCTACTCGTTGTGACACGAGTGGACCGGGCACGACGGCCCTGCGCCGGCGCCTTCGCCCCGCACTATCTATATGCACATGTCACTATAAAGCTGCTTGCCTACAGGCACACTATACATATGAGCTTACTACAAGCAGTCTACAAGGAATCTAGAAACAAATGGTTCGCAACAACACACTCACACAGAGGCGCGCATCTACGAGATATTAAGCGGCCCTGACGTATTGTCAGTAACGGGTGGCCCGGTGGCCGATCGCGTATACGTCATTTACGTTTTTTACACTCATTTTTCTACACTTCAAGTAGACACGATTAAGAGCTCGGTGCCACTCTAAATTTAAAAAGGATCTAGATTCCGAACTGCTTACTAAGCATATATATATACTGGGTGTGCCTACCAGAGCGACGGCTTTCACAAACGGTTCACATTGATCGAACATGTCATATATCTATATAGACTACTTATCTATTTTTCTGTCTGCTGGTATCAGACAAGCTAAATAAAATCAAAACTGTCCATATTATTTAGCAGCTTGACAATTTTTCTTAATCTGTAAAACATATCGGTAGAGCAATGTGATGTTTGTTAGCTTTTAAATGAATGACTCGTGGAAAGTGTTGTGTCGTCAGCTCACGCAGTGTAACGGCCAGGTCCACAGGTGCTTCTGAAATATCCCTCATGTGATACATTATAAAGCAATAAAGTCAATAAATATTTCAGAAGATGCCTTCTTCGTGGGACATATTTGTGATGCTGTTTGTATATACGATTAGGTTAAGGATTTTACAATCGAGTGCAAAGATGTTTGTTTCGAAACCTTAAAGAGATTAGACATACATTTATTGGCATCTTTAAACTATTACTGAGGTTGAGGTTTGGTGATTTTCAATGGCCACTATAAGACGTTTTATAATCCACAAACTACACTATGTTAGTAACGGTTGTAAGGAACCAGTTTTACGAAAATGGCCTGTAGTGTAGAGCAAATTGTAGGAATTATTTTACGATACGATTTATTTGGTCACAGTTACCATTAATATTTGATGATCTGAATGTTTCTAGTAGGTACCCCGTTATGCGTATAATACTGAAATGAATTTAAATGTGTTAAGACTTTGATCTCTTTCTATGGCCTTGAAGCGTAGGCTATTATTTCAAAAAAACTTAGAGAATTCGAGAAAACTCGCGTGTATATAACTGACAGAATATTTTTTCTTGATAGTTAAAAACCACAATCTATAGAGTAAAATATAACTGGTTTTTAAAATCACACGCTATTTTAAATGTTTTTCTTGTGTTATGGCGAATTGATTACCCAGATTAAACTGTAAAAATTATCTCCTTTACCAAAATATTTTGACTGTTCTCAATTTGCTCTTGCGGTCTACAAAGATTTTTGTTTTATTTTTCACGAATTTATACATTTACCGTTTACACACAGCCCTATACAGCCGTGTATTCGCGGTTGGGTTAAGCCGGTATTTGCAAATTCAAAAATGAATAGTAATCAATCAATGGCTTTTGAACTATAAAAACAAACTTAATTTCAGGTTTTTTTTTAATTTATTGACAGTTATTTAAACAGCTATAATGATTTTGGCGATATATATTTTTTGCAAATAACCCTTGAACGTCATTAATGAGTATCACAAGTGGTCCGTCGACGATGTATGTTATATAGTTATTTACGAATCATTAGTTTTTATATTGATAGTGAATGGCAGGTTACATTACATTCAGTATATTTTAACTACCTCTGAAATGTAGTATTGCTTGATTTTTACAACTGATTTACTCCAAATAATATTAGTAAATTAAAGCAATATTCAATTTTAATGTAATAATAGTATTTCGTATACATATATTAATAATGACAATTATTTTTATTTTAATGCGATTTCATATTGATAGCAGCTTGACCTACCAGGAATGTTTAATTTGAATTAATAATTATTCCGTAAATTATTCATTATTATAATATAACTCTGTCTAGGTAGAATACATTGCAGATATTTTCTGTGAACAGTTGACATTTCCTCAATAGTTAATTTGACATTTCACCATACTTTGTTTAGTTGACATTGTCCCAATAGTTAATTTGACATTTCACCATATTCTATTTAGTTGACATTGTCCCAATCGTTAATATGACATTTCACCATTTGTTTAGTTGACATAGTCCCAATAGTTAATTTGACATTTCACATTATTTTGTTTAGTTGACATTGTCCCAAATTACAATATTACAACAGTTCACTTGACATTGGCTATTTTATATATTTTCAATAGTTTAGATGACATTTCCGAACGGTGATTCTGACATTGTATGATTTGTACAGCTGCCAAATACGAATAGGTCATTTAAAATTTTACTATTGGTCCAGTTGACATTTCCACAATAGTTCAGATGACTTATTTCGTTCAGTTCAGTTGACATTTCCGCAATAGTGCAGTCGGAACTTTACTCAGTTGATACTGGAATAATAATATTACAATTTATAATATGGTTATATTATGCAAACGATATGTGAAGTATAATCAATTTAATCACAATATTTTTTATGATATACATCACTAAGACGTATTCTGTGCATAATGCTATTTAAACTACTTAAATGAAATGGTTGTTTTTATTTCCTCAATGTTAATGTATGATTGATAACTGAACAGAGATCTCGATTATGTGTAAAATATAAAATGTAATTAATAATTAAGGCCCTCAAGTGTATGTCGTAGGGAACGTTCACTTGCATTTACTAGGTATAAAAGTTTAGCTAACAGTGTATTAGTAAGGAAGCCAGTGTCGAGATTCAATTACTTATTTATTAGTTAGTCTGTGACCTCGCTCGGATTATTTCATGGTTATTACAGTAGTGTCGTTGTAGCAGTGTTACCGAGGTAATATATTGAAGTACTTATATCTATTTTCACTTATATTTTCTAACTGGGTTTGACTATAGCTTTGTTAAAAATGTATTTCTACATAGATGGCCTACAATACATTTTTACATAATAATGGAAAAACTTCCAGAACAACCAATAAGTAGTTTTTGGAATGATCTAGGACGCCACTTGTATCCACAAACGCGGTCCGTCAACTTAAAAGCGTAAGCGCAGGTGACACGTTTAAATCTAAACTGCGTTATAAAATGGTTACCCCGAATCGATTAATTATTAGGTGGTATCAAAATCTATGCATCCAATTGCGGCGTTTGTGACACAGGCCTCTTAAAGAACGAAGTATTATTTTTATGTTAAGAAGAGTGTATAAGACACTCTTTGTATGTTCGATCTCCATTTTAGTGTGTGCTACTCTAGCCGACGTGGGATAGTCTCCTATTATAATTGTATTTGTAAATGGACACATCTGGGACCTGGACCCGTTAGGAATGTGGACCCATCAGAAATGTGGACCCATCAGGAATGTGGACCCATCAGGAATGTGGACCCATCAGGAATGTAGACCCGTAAGGAATTTGGACCCACCAGGAATATGGACCCACCAGTAATGTGGATCCATCAGGAAAGAGAACCCGTCAGGATAGTGGAACCGTCAGGAAAATTTACTCTGCATGAAAGTGTACCTCAATGAAAGTTTACCATTTAGGAAAGTGATCCCAGGAGAAGAGTGTACCCATCGAGAAAATTGACCGATCAGAAAGGTCACCCAATATTTCCAGACGGATTTCGAGCTTGATATATCAGTTACCACAGCTGGAGTAGGCATACGTCATAGCATTTCGACTGATTTTTATACATAAGTTATTATATAATACATAGTGTTACTTATATTGATTGAAGCTCTTAGCTAGGTAATCAATGCGCTTGGTCACAGGTTCGGTTCGTTAGTGTTTATCGTGGTGCACTTTGTAAACCGACTTAGGTGTACATGAAGGAAAATATTTTTTTAACTAATATGTTTAAAATTTCTGTAACTTTTTAATAAATATGAGAGCTCGTGATCAGACTTCGTTGTTGAACAAACATATTTTTTGGTTACTTTCGGTATCGTGTTCAAAGTGCGATTGTATTGCATAAAATTGCCATAGTACAGGGCTTACATTTGAGACGGGAAAGTTATTTCCAAACATGGTTATATAGAAATATTATTCTTTATAAAAATAATATGCGAACACAAGTTTGTGGCGAGAATTTTAGATACACTTATTTTCATTTTTTTTAACAAGAATACTATAAAACTAATAGTATATAAACACCCAAATAATCTAATGAATAAACCATAACCTAACTTTTATATAAAACCGAATGGAGACGTTTTCAATAGATATCCAGGAGAGGAATTGTGGCCAAAACACAAATAAAAAGAAAGGCTATATGTATCGAGAGTGGATTGCGGTCAGACATATGATGGATAAAACAAAAAAATATATAATGTCACTCACAGTTGAAATTATCTTAAGATACATCTCTGACACCGGTTAGCCTTGTGTTGATATGGGATATGTTCAATATATATTTTACATCTCAGCAGAATGTAATCGCCTCATTTCTTTTTTTGCTATAGCAATTTATATTAAAAAAGAAACCAAACAAAGCGCCATCTGTGGGCCCATAGTCGGCAAATTAGAATCGAACTAGCTGGTGCCCACGACTTCATATGCGCAGGATTTCTCTTAACTTTTATTTTGTGAAATACATTCAGTAGTTTTTGCGTGAAAGAGTAACAATTCCATATCCATATTCATGTACTTTCAAACTCTACATATTAGTATTTACTTATACTCTAACGGGATTTTACATAAACTTGTATAATATAGTTTCGCATATAGCCCCGTCTCAAATGACCCATGTATAAGTGTTGCTGACTAATCAGTCACAATTAAATTTAAACACACAATTAAAACGCTTGTAGGAAAATGTTATCATTGGATCACTTTACAATTACACGTAACTTCATAATTTCCCCACTATTTTCTAGTAATATTTGGTAAATGTTGATTGATTATTAAAATACGGAGTACATAGAAATAAGAATACTAATAATGGACTAGCTGTGCCCCGCGGACCCCTGATGTTTTTATTCAATAGCCTAATTTACTCCTTGTAACGTTAGCTATCTGCCTGTGAAGTTCCATTGAAATCGGTCCAGCCGTTTAGGAGATTAGCCGGAACAAACAGACCGACACAGAAAAAATGTTTAATAGCTTTTTTCTTTAATTTGGATGTCCTGTATAATTTAATATGCATCAATGATGATGTTAATTTGAAATTACGAAGACACTTCAATTGTATTAGATTTTTTTGATGATTTTCCTACAAGGACAAAGTGATCTTGATCCGTCGTAAGCTACACATCCTAATATTGTAAATAGTAGGTGTAAACAAGTGATTGGCATTTATACACTTGTGATTTGAATGAGTATCAAGACTGTATGTATTGAATCACGTATCATGGACTAATAATATTGTTTCTTCGTAATGAGTGCCATGTTATTTTTTATTGTTTCATACTCAATTTGTTAGTAGCTATACATTTATGTTAAATAAGTGGTGCGTGTTTTATAATCAGCGCTTGTGTAAAGCAATGTTTAACTGACAACAATATATAATCTTGTACGTTGAAAGCAAGTCATTATTCAGTGAGCAAATGTTACCCCACAACACGTCTGATTCTAAAAACATGTATTTCTTTATGAATTTGTGACATACTTGGGCAATGTTAGTTTACTTTCGAAAGTACCATCCCGGACCGTAATGTAATTATGGTGTTGAATATCATTGGGTACGCAGTGTTGGCTAATTCCCAGACATCTATGATGTTATAACCACCACCTCTACGGCTTTTGGTATACAAATTAATTCTCACGACATCCAAGAAATTGAATTCTTGTTTATTTTACAAAATCTATGGGCTGTGGATGTCTGGGCATAGCCGTAATGTTGACACCACCCTTATTCTGGCGTCTACATTTCGGAAAGCAAATCTAACGTTGCTGTACTTACTTACTCTAGGTGAACATGTGCATGATTATGTGCGTAGCACATGTATATACATAAGGATATTATAATATACCAAATTTACCTAAATATAAAATAAACTTTTTGGTTATTTTGTAATATGTTTTTGATTTATATTATTGTCCCACGAATATCGGCTCGGTTAAAATAAATATACATGTGTTGAAGCTTTACAAAAATATTACCATCGTGGTCCCGTGCAGCCGGCGTCAAATGAAATTTATAACATTGTATCGTATTATGTCGAAAGCGAATAAGACAGTATCGTGTCGTTGCGCGTGGTGGTGACATTATTTGAATGCTTTGGTTATTTTTGTTATTTTTTATTAAGTTGCTGAGCCTGCCTGAATCACAGTCCATTAAGTATCTCTGCGTATGTCTGATCTCTGCATCAAATACACGTGAATGTGATGTGAATGTTTCTATGAATCTCAGAAATCCAAATTTTCTGTTAAGTGTTCGGCCCGCTAGTTGTGGCCGCACCAGCTCAGGGAGGGTCACCTCTTGGCGGAGTTGTGGCCGCACCAGCTCAGGGAGGGTCACCTCTTGGCGGAGTTGTGGCCGCACCAGCTCAGGGAGGGACACCTCTTGGCGGAGTTGTGGCCGCACCAGCTCAGGGAGGGACACCTCTTGGCGGAGTTGTGGCCGCACCAGCTCAGGGAGGGACACCTCTTGGCGAAGTTGTGGCTGCACCAGCTCAGGGAGGGACACCTCGTGGCGGAGATGAGGCCGCACCAGCTCAGGGAGGGACACCTCTTGGCGAAGTTGTGGCCGCACCAGCTCAGGGAGGGACACCTCTTGGCGAAGTTGAGGCCGCACCAGCTCAGGGAGGGACACCTCTTGTCGGAGTTGTGGCCGCACCGATTAGCTTTGAGCCAATAAACCAGAGCGTGGAGCAGTGCAGCACGTCCGTGTCGATCATCCCACTTTTCGGGCCGTTCCAAGTGCAGCCCGCTCTCGAAGGATGTATGATGGGATCACCGATAAGAGTGGAGCGCGTGCCTCGCCGCACGTCCACTCCGCGCGCTGAGAGCTTGATCGAACGTGAAAGACGCGGTGAGCATGTGACCATTCCACGCGCCCGCATTACACTAGCGTTAGCATATAGAGTCCCTTACTGACGACTATTTTGAATTTGCGAATCAAATTTCCTAGTCAAACTCCCGATAGGTCCATTTTCCAAACAGTTCACTCGCTGGGGCTCTGCTTCTTGAATATGAATGATGTCCAATTACCAACATGAACCCAAAGGTAATTAATCTTCAATGCAAGTGACTAACCCAGCTCGGCTCGGCCGAGACGACTTACTAACAATAGATAAATAATAATAGGTAAATATACGAAGGGGGTTGTAACCCCATAACTGTTGTAGTAGGCGTGAAAATAGTCGAGAGCTCGTGTGTTATAAAGCCGTGTGTTGCAGAGAGCGCCGCTCGCAACCGCCGCCCGAGGATAAGGCGCCAGATCCACGTGCAGAGCGATGAGATACTGCCTCGTCAGTACTCGGACCCGGGCCGCGCACAGCCGCGCCCCACCCTCTCCAAAAACAACTCCTGCCCGGAACCGTCCAAGGTTACACTCTCTATACTTTACGACGTTATATTTGTTCTGATATTTTTTTAAATCTTTACATATTAACAAAGAAGCGTGCTTACTCATTTTTCTATTACACTTTATTATGTAAGTGTGTTATCATCAAGAGCCGTGGTGGCCCAGTGGTTTGAATAGTCGCCTGCTGCGCAAGCGACGCATGTTTGAATTTTTGCGGTCTGCTCCAATGAGTTTATAAACTAAAATAAAACATAAGTGCAGCGAATTCACACCACAAGCTTGTAAGTAAAGGAACATATCGTGAGGAAACCATCACTTACTTTGAAGGGTTTCCTTCGAGAAATTGAAAGACGTATGAATAGTGCCTGAGACGGCGATATACACACCATCTGTCACGTTAGCACTTAACCAACTTCAGTGAAAAGTGAGTGTTGTAATATCTCTGCTTATCCCTTCGGGGACTCTTTTGGAATAGCGTGTGCATATTAATTTTGTTTGTTCACTCTCTTCTTCATATTGCACCCAACTGTTGTTTATGATCACTTCATTCCACACGTAGAACACTGCCATTAACATGTATTTATTTCATTTCATGCCACTCAGATGGTATTAGTGAACTCGCCCCAACAGATACTTATAACGGTAAGCTTTGTTTATTTATATAATATTAGTTCGACATACACCGATGGGTGAGTACCTTTGTAACTGCGTGGTTGAATTTCACAACTACATACATTACTGAGGCCATACCATAATCTCTTAAGGCGGTGACTATCTGTATGACAGCGATAGTCCTATTCACGTCATATACATCTGTCTTAATCATTGTCTATGTCTAAGAGGTCATGGTAGGGCCCCTAAAGCTGGCCGCACACACTGAATAATATTTGTAATATGCACTTTATTAACAGTGTTATAGCGTGTGTATGGCTAGCCTAAAGCAAATTATTAATGGAATTGACGTTGCCGCGTTAAAGCTGTGCTAAGAAACTGTGGTTATTTCAATGTATGAGAACAGTAGGTCTAAAGAGGCCACTTTGGGAGAATCATGTGATTCGAATATTATTCATCATCGAAATGACAAAATGGTCACTTAGGTGCAGTTCATATATGATTCACGATTAATATTTCGCAATTCACCTGTTTCACACTTTCCTATGAAGATTCCTAAAAAATACGAATTGCTTTTGTGACAAATAGCATCATAAAAAGTTAGTTTGGGACTGTGATCATTCGTTCATTTTGTCATTCCGATGAGGTATTTATATTCGGATCACTTTGGGAGAATCATAATGTTTTTTTAATTAAAAGTAGTTCTTGTAACATGAGCTATCCGTCAGTGAAAGTCCCGTTAAAACCAGCCGTTTTGGAGATTAGCCGACACAAACAGACAGAGAGAAAGAGAAAAAAAATTAAAAAAAAAATTTCTTATGTCCGAACCGCATATACTTTCATAAGTACAAACAGATACTTAATTTTTTGTATAAATTAAAACTAACAACTTAACTACAAGCCTAACGAAAGGTGTAGTAGGCGTCACGAGCTTTGATCGCGTACCTTGAATGCGCAGTAGTCATTTTATCAGTCTGTCTCTGTCCGTCTGTATGGCGTAACGCGATATTTACCCCCACTACTTTGATTGACCGGTGATAACTCATTACGGCATCAGTACAGATAATTTAATCCACAGGGCCGTCGTGCAAGACTGGAAGAGATGCGTTCGGGAAGAATTCAAGTGACTACTCTATCTTTGATGAAGAAGAAAGCTGGCGACAACTCACCGACCGGCTCCTCGTCCGACACTGTGGCATACAATTCAATAGTAACAAAGTGTTACGGTCGAGCCAAACACACCCCCGCCATCCGCAACGGACCGCCGCTCAGCTGCAACTTCTGCTGGAACACTGTTGACGAAACTGGAAGAATCCTGCGCCGCAAGACGCAGTACCACTGCCCGGAGTGCCGCACCAACCTCTGCATAGTCCCATGCTTTCAGGACTATCATGAGGCTGTTAACCCGGAGCCACCCTCCAACGCCACATGAGCCACGGTTATCCATCGCTGCTAACTCCCAGCGCGAGTTCAACAGCGATATGACTCTTTACTTTGTAATCGAACGGAACTACGCTGTCAATGGATTGGTTCATTTTTATTTCCTATTTCTGTACGTCCCTCGGGTCGTTTATTGTGTTGTGAGATGGTGGGTTGTGATCTGACAACGTGGTGTTGTGATGTAGATTGCCAGAGTAGCTCCGACGCACATGTTGGCCGGCACCTCTTTGTGAAGGGTAGCCATGATTCATTACTTGTTTATTGCTTACGAGACTGCATGATGCGAATATATAAATGTATTTATAGGGAGCTGTAATAAATCCCATTTTTGCTTCGTAATTTTAGTCAATATACGTAATCAGTGTCAGGGATGAAGAGCTTTAATGTGTTTTGAAGTGCGGTGATGTATCCCATCACCAACTTAACGGTGATGGACGAAGAATCTCAGTGTATCGGAACATTAATTATCGGGAATGAATTGTGATGTTGAAAACAATGTAATGAGAAAGTGCTCGATTTGTGTGGAACTGAAACTACTTAAAATAATCTTTTGCTAATTGATATATATATATATCCCCTGACTAGGGGCAATATTACTACTATGGAACTGTATACTCTTATAAATATAACTCATGTGTACCATGTCGCGATTATTGTGTGATGGAAGGAATAGGATTGCGAAACGATATGACGAACTAAGTATTCTGCTGAGCCGCTATCAGCACGTACAGACGAATAGCGACATGGTTTTGTAGATGTAAGAAAAGATGTATTATCTGTAATATTCGGAATTTGTTACAGAAGAATTATATGTGAATTTTATATACTTACTAGAAATTTAAATCTAATGGAATATTTGTAAAAACAATCCACATATTTTAAGATACTATTTGACCCATTGTCTATGACCATCTCCAAATTGGCAAAATATTTGAACATAAAGACCACACTCTGAATTGCGTGCGTACACTATGATATAGGCGCATTTATTATAAAACGCATATTAAAATTGCACTTGTTGTCAGGGTAACTGGTGTGTCATAGAACAGGGGTCCCTTTGTAGGTTGGTAAGGGATTTTGTAGTTTGTTGGGATAGTACGTGTCCAACTGTATACGTATTATCTGAATTGTGAGATTAGAATGTGATGTTATTATACACATTGGATGCAGATAAGCAATAATGTGTCAACCCGCATAAACTTGGTTTTGAGAAAATGGCGTCTTAAGATGATTGTATACGTGATTTAAGATTTGTTTTATGACATAAATCCATTTTTTACGTACTTTTATGTTTCAGATGACTTGAAACACTTTTTTAGAATGTTAAATACGTGATGCATTATCAAAATATATCAAAACCTTTGAATTTGACTTTTTGTGGGTTGACACATTATTGCTTATCAGCATCCTTATATTATATTAATCAATATTTGTAAAACATCTGAAGCGATGTTTTACATGTGGTTTAAAAAAAAATACGGATTTAAACTTTTGGAAACGTATACTGAATCGATCGGAGGGGTTTTTTGTGGGGGGGCGAACTTCTTTGTATGTATTATTATACTCAAATCTGACGTATATTATATAAGTATTTTGGTATGTATACAAAGCGAAAACGCGTATACATTTTGAAGATGGGGGGAGCTCCGTCATTATTTATTACGTAGTAAATATTTATCGATGGTGTAATACCAACTCCATCTAATGCACTGTCTTCAATGTTCCAATGCAATTGTAAAGTTGAGATCCATGAAGGCCTGGTCATACGACCTACTTTTTTGCCCACTCAGTGCGGCAGCTTTCGTGGATCGAGTTGAGCCATACTTTCATGGCATGTTTTGTATACTAAGGAGCAAATATAATTGTGTGTAAACCTATAGAAGGGGAATTATTACTTGAATACTGAGGGTTCCCAATATTTATATTGTGTGTTCAACTTATAAATGTGATAGAAATTAAGATTTTACGTCTATTTATATTAGTAGGTATGGTGGGGAGGCTAATGTTTAATATTATTAGGATGTTACACCATTGTCCAAGGTACAGTACAGGAAGTAATTAAGTCCTTTTAAAATTTATATGAAAGTAACATTTGTTGTATGCGCATACGCGGGTTGTATGGACACACGTGTCTTGGCGCCGATGGTCACACTTGTAAAATAATGTGACTAACTTTTGAACGGAGACAAAAATGAGAACATACTCAAATGAATACTTTATTACAGAGAAAGTATTTTTGCGCACATTTGCGCGTTTTGGATTTTTGACATCTTAATGTTTAATTAAGGTTAGAAAATTAAAAAAAAAAAAAAAGAAAAAAAAAATTTAGGATTAAAGTATTGATGTCTATTTACTCGATAATTATAAGGTTTATTGACATTCCATTTGTCAACTTTTTAAATCGTAAGTTTGGTAGATGTAAGCTCTGTAGTGAAGCCTCCAGCTCGCGACACACGATGTCATGCTACACTCATATCGAACCCTTAAAAAGTTACTTTGAAAACTACAACCCGCCTAATTAAAAATCTCATATTCAAATAAACTATTAGATTATATCTTCTTGTATGATACCAAACACAGAACTGTTAGAAAAAAAGTTTTCTAGTTTTTCTTCTCCAGATCCAATTTCACGTGATCTCATATCTAGCCTATAACCAGCGGATAATCATGACACATCCAACGATACTTCATTTGCAGGGGCGTGCAGTCCATATAAGCAAATAAGCAGTGCTTACCACCTCTCAATTATCAAAATACTGATGTGATGACTGAGTACGCTCGTGTTGTTTGTGTGTGTGCAACCAAAACATAATAATATACTACCTATGTACCTACGCCGCACCACATTGGTATATAATTTACCTGTATACCTATCTCCTTCTTGTTTACCCCTCTGAAAATCCAATGAACGCCCCTGCTCAATTGTTAACTTATGACAAGTAGTTTTGGAGTCCTTAGGGAACAGATGAATATACATACCTACATACCATCTCAGTTCTTCTCAGTAAAACAACCTTCAGAACCTGGCGGTAGTATGTATAATCCTGTGTAATCATGTCGTTCTGACGATTTGATGATTTTGAATTGATCAATTCAAAATCATAACTCTCCCTTTTGTTTCGCCGTAGTCGGGTAAAAAGACGTATTTACCTACATCAGTATAATAGTGATTGATGATTCGCAAGGTATATAGATTTGGCTCACATCATCTAATAGCATCTTCATCATGCCATAGACAAAAGCAGGGTTCAAGTGGGTGTAGTTGTTTATAGTAAATAAAGTAATACTTGGCTGGGGGCTTGAATTGTCATTTTGGCAAAATTACTTATAAACTACTTATGATAACTTTCGTAGAACTTAAGAACGTAGGTGTTTTATTGAATAATTAATACTCAAACCTAATATTAATCATTATTGATATATTACTCAAGAAATAGCCATTTGTCATTGCGAATCCATTCGTGTACCTAATATTATATTCAACGAAAATAACATAAATGTAGATTCTGTAGAGCCTTGAGCTGTCCAATGAGACATAGGGTGACAAACATTTGGTAGATTACATGTTGCAACGAACAGTAGTTCATTCAATCAGTAGGTCAAACATTAATTAGTATAGAATTTAATATAATATTTAGGATTGTTGTTTCCTATAATTAGGGCAACACTTATATTAAAACATCTGTGTCAGCCATTAGAAGGTTGACACCAACTGCCCTGCTATGCCCCAAGTATCAATTTATAATGGTCTTCTACCGAATTTCGGTTACGGTCATCTGCGCAGGAGATATAATGCCCATGAGCACTCTTTATTCCGTCAGTCCGATGGGACAATGTGTAATGTAAAGCGGACGTCACTAAAGTTACTCGCTGATGATGTAGCTTTCCAATGGAGATTTTTTTAAATCAGCACAAACATACACACAGATATACAAATCTTTCCTCCTTTGACGTTGCGTGACGTAATACTTCTTACTTACCTTGGGCGCTCTATAACGTTCCCATTCAAAGAAGAAAATACGATATGTATACAGTCAATCTGAAAACAAAAACTTGGGGTTCAGAGTGGAGGATTTCGTTAGTAATTGATATCTTATCTCTAAAACTCATGATTGTCTCAATCTTGTTAGTATATAGGCTTCAGCTAATATTAAGTCTGCAAATTCATAAAGCTTCGTACTTAGTTTATAAAGTTAAAATTTTAAGGATAAAATCGTTTAAGTTTTTTATTAAATTTGCCCCCTTATTCCAAGTAATTTACTATAATGGTCCTTGGTTTAAAGTAGATCCACCTCTTCATGTGATACGGGGTTCAAAAAGTCCCGAGTTTGGTCTAGTCTTGGTTTAAACCATATTTTGCAAATAGGGGGTTCATGTTTAAACTAAAAAAGGAATAATGCCATTTTTGTTATTTTTTTATTGATATTTATTAGATCAAATCTATTTGTTAACATTTACTATAAGCATAGTATAACAGTATTTTGATTATGCACACACGGTACCGACAAAAGTTTTTGTAAGCAACTTTGAATAGGAATATATATATATATAAACTTTGAATAGAAGACGACATAATTAAATCATCTCAAATTGATGAATGACGCAAGTTGATGCTGTCGAGTCACTTAATCATTCAGTAAAATCATATTATGTAATAAGATATGTAACTTAACTGGCCTAAAACATGATACCTACTTTCATCTACTGATAAAGTACATTTCCCGTTAGAAGTAGTGCATATCCGAAAGCCTAAAATCTATACAATCTAAGACAGGGAAATAACTATATCATAATTTTGATTATTTACAATCTTAGTACGTACCTAATATTCCGGTTTCCAGGTGTAAGTACAAATCTATTTAACATTAAGTAAAAGTTTCTCGTTATTTATCTAAAATACGCAACTAACGGAAGTTTTAAATCTATATTGAGTCATATAGGACTGGAACTCAACAATCTGGGCGCGGGTCACACAATGATTATATAAACTTTGTATGGACCTGAGCCATTCCAACGTACCAGTGTAGCAGACCTCTGTTAATTTGTAGACCGTAGAGACCTATCGAGATTTATTATTTTTGACTATCCAATTATCAAGTGTGCATAATACGATGCGGTTTAGTTTTTTACATGAGTAAATGTTCACCGGATACCAGATACCCATGATATATATAGGGATGGCATCTTTTACATTCAATTAAAAAATAACCGAATCTACATCAAGATGGTTAAGCAGTAGTAGTGATCAAAGAGATTTTTCAATCCCGATGTCTCACTAAGCAACTAACAAAGCACGCTATATGCTTTAGACCTGTGTAAATCGTTCATTCCTAGTGAATCGATCGTTCAAGTATTAAATTAATGTTCAAAATACCCGGGTCTATTCAGTCGTTCAAACATTTCAATTTTATATCTTAGTACCCGTTCGGTAATTGGTTGATCGTTTCATTCAAACAAAATAGAAAATTGTTATAATTATATTTTGTCTGATTAATAATTAGAAGTCTCAAATGCGTTACACTATCTCAGTATATTAAAACATGAATTCTATTTTTCTTTTGTATTTACATATTGTACACATATTTAAATGCAAAAGATCAGAAATGCGAACCGGATCTTTCGAAATGAGTGAGTGCAATCATCAATACTTTTACGCGACCCGGGTCATTTGATCGAATCGTTTTTCACGTGTAATTAATTTTGCGTGCAACAGCCCTTTATCTCGTACTCAGCCGGAGCTCGAGCAAGCCAGTTTGTACTTTGTTGGCGCGTGCGTGAATTTGTCGCGTCGTCGGTGTGAGGTCACGCGCACATCGTCGTTTTAATTGTGAGCGCTCTCTGCACAAGCTTGATTTAATCTGGTGAATATTTACTCGTGTAGTTTAACATACGTAAAATAATATACGTACATTATTTAACCCCGTTACCAATTATTTTAGAAGCACATTAGTGTGTTTTATAACCTATACCTAAGTGTAGACGCAACTGTCTCTCTTCTATCAATAATGTTGCCCAAGGGGTGTCTCTGTTTACAGAAATGTATTTATTTGTTATTAATTTACTAAATGCTCAATTGGAGATTAATACCGGTTTTATTTATTTGTTTATTTTATAACTTTGTGATGTTTTAACTTTAATACACTTTTATTCTCAATGGTAGTACATAAGTTCGATGTTAGAAATTAAACTGTAGTGGATATATTTGGTGTTTTATTTATTAAACGTAAGAATGAAAACCCTATGACACCGAGGTTCTTGTGGTTAGTTACCGGACTGCTATCCTAGTAGGTGTCGCTAGTTCGATCCCCGCGGCAAGGCAAACCCACGTTCGCGTATTGCCTTAAATGTTTGGTACAAATAGTATATAGGTAAATGACCATAATATTCGTTTGATGCTAACCAAAGCATTAGTTAGTTTGGGACATTGCCTACTTCATTGATGCATCTAGTAAAAGAGAGTGTATATGTTAGTCTTTACACTTTGCAACTTATATTTCCATAATAGAGATGGAGAATGTCAAAAGCTGGATAATAAACTTTTTTTCTACCTGGAAAGGATGAATTATGAGTCTATTCTCAACGGTTTTGTTGAGTAATTCAGTTGGCAGAACTACTAGTAATTTTGTGCTTCTTCGTTTGTTTTATAAGACTGCGTTACACGGGCTTCGCCATGAACTGTTCCCAACTGTTCTGTCGCGTTGTTTTAAGTTCTGCTGGCAGAACTTTTCTGCTCTATTCTCTCTCTGCAATATATATTTCTACTTTCAAATTAGATGGAAAATCTAGTTTCATCCAAATTTATCTCCATTAAATTCTCACGCCCTTTTACTTTTATGAAATGAACAAAAACAGCTCTATTGACTTCGAAATATATAAATTTATTATATCAGTAGAGTAAATATAATAGCGTAAGTTAAGATTTCGAAAGAGTATGAAGAAAATCCTTCTCATACTACTGGTGGCATAAGCTTCTGGTATGAGGAGGGTTAAAGAGCAAATATAACGAATGTACTCTGTTGTCGGGGCAAATAGCTTTCTAGTGGTACCCTCTCAGTACTAAGTAGTTGGTTCGGGACAGAACTAATGGGAAAAAATTACCAGTCAGTCTGCCGAGAACGAGTGGGAACTCTATGCTACGGTTTATTCTGTAAGATGTCTCAGCGACGAACGCGAGGTCGAGTGGTAGTTTAAGTCCTGCCTTACTGTACTGCCTGCGACCACAGAAGATTATTGTAACTAGGTCTAATGGCCGCGACTTTGTCCACGTGGAATACTCTATTCCTCTTCATGACAGACTCTTTTTATTTTATGATACCAACTTTATTATTCAATTAGTCCTTGCCCTTGTCGTCCAAATGATGGCTTTTTTTACTCTCCAACACTGTTCGCTCTTGTGCTTACCTATCCCATCCATTCTCTTCCAGCCAACACCGAGACGATACCTTCACGTATGTGTACATCCCGTATTCCCGTGTTTCGGACAGGTTCCACGAGGGGTACCTACCTACTATAGCTTCACGGATTTTTGTGAACGATATCATCATCACCCTGGCCTTATCCCATACATTGTTGGGGTCGGCACTTCATTCAACCCGATGTGGCTGACCACCTGATTTTTATACGAAGCGACTGCCATCTGACTCTCGCAACCCCTTTAACGAGGAAAATCTGTGATCTAGGTTAAACCAGTTGTCAGATTATTATGTGAACAATATATCGCATAATATTCTGCATGCAACTAAGATCGGATGTTGAGATGGATACGTCTCGTATAGAGATTGGTAAGGAATGAGTTTTATAAGGGGAAGTCTGCCCTGAGTAGCACCACTGACTGACAAGTTGATGAATAAACATTTGTCGTGGTATGGACATGCTATTCGGAGGGATGAGTTTTGTTTATGAATGTGGATGGACAAGGGTATGGATGGATTTTGTGAAAGATTGTATGGCTGGAATGGGAGTTAATAGAGAAGTGACTGCTGATAGAGAGAAATGGAAGAGAACACATTGCGCGTACCACAAATAACATTGGATAAGGGCAGGAGGATGATGATGCCGCATAATATTCCTCATATAAGTATAAGGGTGTTCTATGCAAATACGTGATGTTTATTGCTCGTTTTTATGGATATATAATAGTACAGAACTCGAGTCCGACCAGGTACAAATATTTTAGCTTAAAACCGGTCAAGTACAAATTTGAACGGTTTTTTCGTTCTTTACGTGACCGATAGTGGCGCTACTGTAGAGGTACTTAGATTTTAACCCATAGAGTTTAACCTTTTTGTTCATAATTAGCCATCTACTTTACTAGTAATTTTTAAAGATTTACTCAATCAGAAAAGCCTCGTCTATCATTTTACTGTAAAAGAACAAATAATTTAGCTTTCATAATTTTCATGTTTAGATCAATGTACGGATAGATGGCGCCACATATTTTCGAAACTGAGTTAAATGTAGTTTCGAAGAGAACTTATGTTCATAAAATGTTAACGCGGTGGAGAAGGATCTGAAATGATACACAGCGGTTGGTTCCTCTACTTTTACTACAAGAATGAATAATATTAAATCGGCTACATGACTTGCGAAGTGCTGGTTCTACGGGCGTGCGGTCGTCGGGAGTCTTCGTGATGAGATGATACGAGATCAGGCGTCTGCATGGCTATTATATCAAGTTCTTAATATTAAAAATGCATGAAACTACCTACTACAAAGTATGGCAAGAATTTGCCGCGAAATATATATTCAATCAAAGCGACATCTACGGGCAAGCGATATTATTATAAGATCTCTAAGATCTATAAGCTACCTTCACGTGTAGCTAATATATGAACTATTCACTAGATGGCGCTATAATTGAAAGATTCAAAAACTTCCTAACACTAAATAAGTATTTTTTGAATATATTAAGGTCCTGTAGACCTAGGGTACGTGATACTTGTTCTTATACTAAAATAAAAGTACGAAGAGAATATTAAGACAATATTTTTAAAAATACAAGCATTCTAGTTCCTCTATAGCACGAGTGCACTAAAGTTTATTAAAAATATTCAAAATACAATGTTTTTTTATAAAGTATGTTATACGATTAGTCATAATATATGTATATAATGATCGTATCGTTGGTGGGTGACGCTACCTTTACACAGGGTGGTGAAACGAACGTCAACTGGGCATTCACCTTAAACATTACAAATGACAAGTTTTACGCAGAGTTCGTACTTTTGTTTTGAATACAATAAATAACTGTATATATGGATTGCAATACTTGTTGCCTGGACCGGGTATCGAACTGGTTTATTATGAAAAAACTATAAATTTGTGTAATCTTAAGGGAGGAGTAAATAAGATTTTTTTTTCTTTGAATCCTGCTCGTTCATAACGTAAAATGTTCTATATTTTATCAAAGACAATTGATTAGATTCATGTTATATGTGTGAGGGTTGGTACAATTTACAGAAACCGCAAGTTAACTGATAACCATAATTGCAAATATTAAATAATCACCCGTACACGCCTTACATAATAATTTGGGTAATTTCGTTACCTATAAGCCTAACAATAAATCATTGGTTTTCGCGGTATATAGTTTAAAGGTGTATGTTTTGTGGAAAAATAATTATGATCCTCATTGTTTTGAAATATTCAACCCGTTAAATTGCCATGTAGGCAAAAAATACCAAACCCAAAATGCATTTAACTACTTGAAATATTTAATAGGCCGTCGATGCGTCTCACGTTTTTTCCCACCGTGTCCAAAGATAGATTATTACACTTAAATGTATTGATAATAATATACGCTACTCGTTATTTAGTGATTACATTGTAAGGATACATTTGAAGGTAGATAAGAATGCATTGATCTGATTACTTGTAAATGTTTTGTTGATTAAGTACCTAAGTAATATTACGTGAATTATTTCAAGAGACCTATTGTAATGAAAAGACAACTATCAACTATCCTCTAACACATATATATATATATATATGTGACTTATTAACTATTAAACGAGTGACCAATATACTATCTTTACCAGGCAGCGAAGGATAGGTACAGCGCCCATTATATGTCATATAAATATGTAGCGCCGTCGCTACTGAGTATAGATTTGTATATTGTATCCTCTTGCAGCGGGTACGAATCTTGTGCGACAGAGTGGGAGATTATTAAAACTATTTGTGGTTTAATATGTGATATAGTCAATTGTATATGTTAATTTTACCGTATTTTTCGGTATATAGAGTCGCTAAAGATTTTTACCGCTTCATTTGGGGCCGTACCAACAACTCTTATTTTACAAAAGGTTTGACAGTGAGTCAAGTAGGGGACATACGTATGTAAATGTCATCATCTGTCACTGTCACTCCGTCAACCATCGCAATAAGAGGTGAAGGTAAGGCGTGATTATCATACTCAAAGATCCGTTAAACTTGAATACCTACAACTATAAAAAAATATTATACAAAGTATATTGGAGTGAAAATCGTCTTTAAACATAAATTGTTATTTATATACTAAACATTTCGTATACGTTAAATTGTAGACGATATTTCAAACCAATGAAATGTAACTAAATAGTTAGTTTAGTAAGTTTTAAGCTCGCGCCTCAACACAATGTTAGTTTTATTCAAAAACACGAAAAAGTTCCAACAATGGAGCCTCAGGAACATCAATTGCCAAAAAGCGAAACGTATAATCACAGTTCGCTTTTTTATCAATAGGAGAGACGATCGAAAGAGACTAGGTTTTCTTCAATCTCCCATTCATATAAAAAAATATACGAAAATATATATTTTGCAACTCCATACGTTTGGTTATGGAGGATGTCCATGGAAGTATAGATAGCGGTCTTACAAACTGGCGTTTTCAGGGGGTCATTTCCTTTATATCTCCGTGCCTTCCTAGGAATAAACATCGGTGTTACACCACCCACGTTCATCTGAAGATGAATAACGTGAACGATAGTCGGTTGGTCGCTGTATCTCAAGCATTATGGGTACCCAGGTGTCCTCACGATTAATTCACCGTGACGCTGGTATGACACATAAGTTTTAAGAAAACCTTATTGGTGGTACAGACCAGTGAGATCGGAACTGGCATCGTCGCGTGGCTGTCGTCTACTCAAGGCACTCGACCACCACGTCCCCTTGGAAATGACCTCGCCGTGACACACCAGTTGAACGCGATCCATACTTCCTCGGACAGCCTGTATAGTTATCACAAAATAAAATTAATAATCAATATTTTCATAAATAAGTTGGCATAAATATCCCGCGATTTAATTGATTGCCGATTTTCGAGAAACGATTTTATTACATTTCATCGTTTTATTTTTATCAAGTCGAAAGATATTAATAGAATTTACGGATAAGTCAAGCGCAAAAATATGTCACCATTCTCGTCTCAGGCACAGGCAATATATTTAGAATATGCTTCACGTTATAAATAACTTCAAATAACGTATTCCCATACCATAAGAATCTCGGGGTGGATATACATCCATTCTTAAGGAGGGCGTTTGTCATAAAAGCAGCCTATAGTCAATATCCAGTAAGTAAAACGATCGGCTATGGAAATGCGAGATAATAATATTGTGTTTTTTCAATATAACTTCAATGTTTCAACTTAAGGTGAATATTTATACACTTGACTGTACATTGAAAGCTTGTATATAATAATAAGCTGACAAGGAAGGGCTATGCGAATGGGATTGGCTGTTGGCAGGCGATAACTTAACATAGTGCGATAAATTGGATAAACTAAACTCGGTACGGGTAAGAATTAATAGGGAACGTAAAATATTGCCTTATTTGGAATCTTCAGTGTCTGGTTGGTCCCTAGACCTGCGAAACACAAAGTGGAATTGAAAATGGTCTTCCACTTCCATATGTAAGTACACTTCACCTACCGTTATCAACAATTGAGACAAACATTATATTGCGACCCGAGAGATAAGCGAAATGATTAATTAGCACCTTTCCCCATTTGACACGTTCTATGTTAATAAATAATTAAACAACCGTTTTACCCAGTATTATTTTGTTAAAAAGCATGCGTATACCCTTAATTATATACATATAATTGTTCAATGATACGATGCTCGTATGATAATTGTTTAAAATCTGCCATACAATACCAATATTGCAAGTTCCATTTTCACCGGATGAAAAGTATATTATGTTCATTATTCGACACACAGTAAAGAAAGTTAATTGAAATCAATATATTGAAATTACAAATAGAGAAAAGGCGAATGAACAATTTCGCTTGAATGGGAGCTTTACTTAAAATTTTATCTATCTGTGATAAAAATATATAGAACAAATGTATGCACGCTACGATACCCAACTTAATTTTCTCTAGGTAACGCCACAAGAAATATCCTAAGCCCAGGTCCGAGGGGAGCGGCCTTAGCTGTTGCTTAGTTTATAAGTTATAGCTCAGCTGGAGGCCTCTAGATTGAGATCTACTTTTGGTCTATGAAGCAGTGGAGGTTTTTCCATCATCTGCGGAGACCATATCGTAAAAAAATATGCTTAATACCGTTTCATGTTCATAACAGTTGCAAATCGAATATTTGATTGAGCTTTAAAAGCATATATAATCTTGAATAATCATGTCATGCTGACAATTTCAAAGTACCTTGTGAAATGTCAAATCTAATAAGGATATTTTGACAAATGTACATCACGGACGGTAACTATAAACTTATCCTTACTTATTTCATGAATATGTTTTTAAATATAATGAAAGTGAAATATCGCCTCCAGCGTTATGACATTTCCCGAGCGCACTCAATCGGTACAGTATATTTTATTTTTTTACACTATGCGTGCAAGCTACTTCACTGTGACATAATTTAAAAATGAATATGAAATATAATTAGTTTGTTTTCTATTCTGCTATAATCATGCCGATATCAAAATTGAATGTCGTCAAACTAAAGCGCACCTAACTTGTTTCGTCCGAGATTGTATTAAGTTATTAAAATTAAATTATTGAATAACACATAATTAAGTATTGCGGTAAGTAAACGATCAGCACGACGCCACTAAAGAGAGCTACGATTGACTTTGCTTTATTTCATTTTATAGAAAGTATTAAAAGGAATCCAGTCAGTCGGAGGCCTAAAATAGTCTGACAACTGGTTTAACCCAGATCACAGATTTTCCTCGTTAAAGGGGTTGCGAAGGTCAGATGGCAGTCGCTTCGTATAAAAATCAGGTGATCAGCCACATCGGGTTTAATCAAGTACCGACCCCAACAATGTATGGGATAAGGCCAGGGCGATGATGATTAAAAGGAATCCAGCAGAAAGAGCTTGCCATTTTGTAAGTGTATAGCATAATTAGTTAACGACCATCGTCCGTTTGTCACAAGTGCGAACGAAGCTGATGGTGACTGGCAGTAACCGCATTTATCAAGACTTGACCAATCTCGGATTAAAACTATGGCTATCTCTTTTTAAATCCGTATCACAGAATGAGATGAAACTACCGTTGAACCAAGGACTATGTTAGTCTATTATTAGTTATGTTTTTAATAACGACGTTAGTTTTTGTCACTACAAAAGACAAATGCTTATTATTTTGAAAATGGGCGTGGTGCTGATCGTTTGATTAAATAAAGTACGACACGTATTCGTACCTGATCATCGGAATGATTCGGTACAGTGTAAAACGTCACTTTTAATTGCATATTAATCGTTGAAGCGGAACGAGGTGTATGCCGTGCTCGAGACCTACGTCTAAAGCATAAAAAAATTTCAATACAGTTTATGTATAAGTGGTCACATGATTGACTTTACCACGCACGTGCACAGGTGAGCATGTTAATTTTAAAAAGAGGATTAATCCATTGCAACCGTAAACAAGCATTGATGTTATTGATTTAAATATATACATTAGAACCGATGGAAAAATTGCTCAATTGGTGCGCGTGCGTTATTGTAAATAGCAGTACCAGCCGCCCAATTTGCGGAAACATGTTATAAAACGTAACATTTTTTTTTATTGTGTGGCAACACTAGCATACAGTAATGTGTATGCTAGTGTCGCTGCATACACTCCGGTACATAAAGATCAAAAAAACCATCTGAATATTCGCTTGACTAATCTATAATGGCCGCAATAAGTAAATTATATTTAAAATAAATGACCGCAATTCGATAATATAAGTTATCAAACTGCGGTCAAACCATGAGCTCTTATTGAAACAATGACACTTTGTGACAGTGACAGGGTCAAACACGTCACAAACTTTTGTCAGAATATCGTGCCAATAAGAACTGACGGTAAGGCCCCAGAACTAAATGTATTGTACAAAATCAAATAAGTCATGCGAATAAAACAAATGAAATAGCTGATGAACGGCGGGCATGTGTGAGATATTGATGACTATAGATGAGGGGAATAGTCTGCTGGAATGTCAGTACATTCTGTCTCTTCTAAAGGCTCGGGCGTGAAAATGTGTATGATATATATGACATTTATAATTTAGAATCCAGTTTTTGTTTAACGGCCAATTGTACATTTATTATGCGGGTGTTAAATAAATAAAACAATTAAGTCACATAACATCTAAAAATAATAACGACATTTTTGATTTTCTCTCAAGTTTTGCATACAGTGAGCCAACGCGTTTGTTGCATTTGACACTCGTATTAGACTAATATAGCCCGAACTCCTGATAGGTGTCAAAGGCGGTTCGGGCTCATACCGTTTGGTCTGTCCAGACGGCTTCGTTGACCAACTGTATGTCTTTAGACTGTGGTAACACCATCGGGCCGTACATTTATCGACAACATTGAGATGAAAAAAAAAGTTACTTGTTCAGGTCCATCGATAGCCGGAAGACCTCTGGATCTAATGCATGTCTGGCTAGCGCGCTGAATCTCATCAGCGTTCTAGAGTCAATTCAATCAAATTTAAATGTATGTTATGAGTAGGTTTATAATAAGGATGTATTTACATAGGTACCTACACAATTCGTTAGCCCCGCCTGTCGTACAAATTGATTAAGCCCCAAACACATGAAATACACAAATGTCCGTCTTTAAAAGTGAGCCATCTTGTGGGGGATGTGTCGCAGGAAGGCTTCTTACTGGCCCCACTCTCAATTACACTTGTATAGACTTTGTATAGACTCAAACTATTGATATATGGCGTTGTGTTTAATAATGTGCCTTTCAAAATCTCTGAGACATATCATATCATGAATAAGCCGTACAAATTGTAATTTGGATCATCACGCCGTGCCAATGTTATAGCTATCGTTTCATCCATGTTCGTGAACCTCTTCATACATGCCCGCCGGCACAGTTCAATTTAGTCTCAGAGATTGTGACATAGGTTTAAACTAGGTTCTAGGAGAAAGCCATATCAGGAAATATTATTCGGAATATAAGTCGATTGGGGCGCGTGTTATCTTTATACTTTGAACATATGGTTTTAATACTTTATAATTTTACTGCATATGCCATATATATTAATCAAATCAGATTAACGTAAAATAATTTTATCACAAAATATGTGAAGTCCGTGTTCAATTAGCTATAACTTGATTTTTCTTGTGTAGAAGTATCACGACTTCTCAATCCACAACTTTATGACTATAAATAACAACACCGTTCTCGGAGATGTTATTATATTTCTTACGATTGGTCGGCAAATGATATTTCCTGACCTTATGGCGTCCTCTTTTTAGTAATAAAATCCCTTAGCCCGTACTCAGGTTGATATTTTTACAACTATTACCACACCAATATATACGCTCAATTTAAAATATTGGAAAATATATCTCTATTATTTCCCCTCGCCAATATTATTAATTTGAAATAAAATTATTAATGATTAAAATTATTTATATTTTTAAGTGGAGTTTACGGTGTGAGTAATTAAATAAATAATAATTAAAATTTGATCTTTAACCGTAAAAAAATTGGTATATAATAACTTTTCAATCGTAGGTAAGTATATAATTTTCAAATATAACGAATGTGGTTAACTAATTTGCCGCGGTCGTCAATAAATATCAACTATCATACGGGCCTAGTAATCTTGTACTTCCTGTTTTTCTGTAAGCAATTTAGTAGGCAGATGGCGAATTTCATACTCTATATATAAAATAACATATCAATATAACACAACAACCTATCCTTTAGATAAGTATGTACATACATACTTATCTAAAGGATAAGTATGTATGTACATATTACGGAACCCAGAGGTTTTTATTAAATGAAACGCAGTAAGAAAAACAGCAAGTACTTTTCGGATAAATATTTGAAAAAGTCAATTTAATAAAGTACAATGTTTTCATAGCTCCGAAACCTGACTTGGAAGCTATGTATATCATATTTGGGTACCTTCAGTTCGGAGTCCATATATTTTGCTCTTTATTTTGGACCCCAGGTTGTACAATCACTACACGTAACAAGTAGACGAAGACCTCCCATTGTACGACAAGACTATACAATGCTACAACTTATACTGGTGTTGAGCACATGGAATTCTATCAATTCGGAAATCTCTATGGAATTTTCAAGGTTAAACTGTTATTTGAGGTTGAACTTGTTTTGAAACAGCCCTTAAAGTATTCATGATAGAAAATCACTTCATCATCTAGAAGAGCTGATGACCTTTAATAGGTTGAATAAATTTTCTCAAATCATAGTGATGAACACTCTCTATCAAGTCACCTTTCAAACAATGAAAATGTAATCATAATTGGTCTTTAGTTTGGGAGCTAATTTGCTTCGGTCGGAGGTTAGTTACCTTTTTATTATTTTTATGTGGTGGCGGAGTGGTTTGTGTCACGTCCACAGAGCAAATTATGCAAGTTCTATCCCACACGTTTGTATACAAGAGATTTTCTAAACGCTTATCGGTGAAGGAAAACCTCGTGAGGAAACCTATATAATGCCTGAGTGGGCAATGGACAGACTATCTACGTTGAAGGAACGTTGGCACGTCACCCCTTCGGGGACCCTTGACACAAAAGTATACTTTTAATATCAGCACCAGTCGTGATTACTTCAAATTAATCATCGCATCACTTCTCCAATTTTATTTGTGGTCGGCGCAATGTAATTCTCTTCCATTTCTCGATTCATAGTTCATCCTCTCCCCTTGTAGTCATCCACATTCATAAACAAAACTTGTCACGAGAGTGGCAAAGGAATTTGACCGTGTCCAAAATCTTTAGGCCACACATCCATCTCAACATCAGCATCGCGTAGTTCAAATTAATGTAATATCTATAAGGAATACTCTTAGGGCTGCCACATCCGTCAAGCTAGGAATGAAATGGCACAAATAGAACAATGCATATTTGCATATTAAGGTTGCTTGCACGATAATATTTGTTAAATCTGAGTTGTCCAAATTACGCTGTCAATTGGAATTTTTTTTGGATATGGTCTCTCGCAGTTGGTAGGGGGGGGTTACCTCCACTGCTTAACCGGACTAAAAGGGCGAGACCCAAGTGCCTCTAGCCGGAAAATGTTGCTGTCATTGTAATGTTTTGTATGCAATAGCTTTAAGGCAATTTAAAAGACGGTCATGACGTCATTGTTACCAGTGCTTTTACATCATTTACGGTAGCATGTATAATTATATCATTCTCACGATTTGAAAGTATTTTGTAAAAAGTCTAATCGAAAAATATATTTTTGACTTTGACTTTGACTCATTGTATAGTTAGTAATTGGACGCAACCCACCTTAAGTAATTCTCAAAATATTTGCGATGCACTTTTTTGAATATGAAATATGCATTGTCAGACTACATGAACTTGATCGAACTTCACTACAATACAATTGATATGTCTGTATGTATATTTGTCTACTGAATGCAAATTGGAAATAATATTAGGATGCAAGTAACAATTGGGCGTGTTGTTTCTACTAAGGACGGTTTTTAAAAGTGAGTTACGAAGTGTATTTCATCCATTCGAAATTGAATCTCACCACGTATGTTAAAGGTGTTACTTTCGTATTCACAATTCGTAACTCACTGCGTTATGGCTTTTTATACAGTAGCTTAGCATAGCATGGCAGCAATAGATGCATTGAGCTATTATTACTACTATAGAGATGTGTTCTACGAACAAACGTGACGTGCTAAATGAAGCGCATAGAAATTTGACACACGTGAAGTGTGCCGCTCACTGGGAGTATGCAGTACATAATAGCTCAATGATGCGATACGACAGCGTGGGAGCAGACTTTGACCTATCTTTACACATTAAATTTCTCAAAGTAATTGATTTCCGTAAGCGATGATTCTCAGTTGAATCATGGTAAATCATTTCCATTTTGTTGAACAATGAATGCTAAGCAATTTCATACTACCCTCGTACCAGAATAGAAAAAAAAATACTTTGTTCTGCGCTACCCTTCACAAAATTATGAAAGTATTATTCGTGTAGATTACAAAGGGATCATATTATTATGACAGGACCAATATGTCAAAGAAACTCTATATAGTCTGTTTTTTTTTAAATGTGTTGTACCAAACTGGGACCATACAATTATTAATAAGTTATTTGTTAGATATTTTGCAATACAATCAATACGTATATACAGATAAATATAATTGAAATGTCTGTTTGTAATTCCAAAACAACAGCTTTTCACTAAATGCATATGAAAATATATACGGTACTGAAAAACATTGTTTAATATCTGTCTGTTTATTCCGGGTATAATCTCTGAAACGGCTGGACCTATTTAACTGTAACTTAGGCTAGGTAATTTATTTAAAAAACATTTAGGGTTCCGCGGGAATCAAATTAAATTTACGCGGGTGAAACCGCAGGGCACAGCTAGTCATCAATATGTGCAAGCGATTTATGTGTTCGCCCGATTTAATGTTTAACTGAATACTTATTAAAGATATATTTCTATTTATTATACCGATTATATTTCTATTTATTAAAAGTTGGAGTTTCAAAGTCTGTCTGTTTCATACATAAACATTGATAAGCGCACATTAGAACACACAGCTCTAGAACATATAAACGCTTAAAGCCGGAATAATAAGAATATGTCTATCCTTTTTATTCCTCATACTAAAAAGGGACAACACTACTCTAATAGGAATTGTCTTACACACATCTTACGGCACGGATATAATTAAGGTGGGCACACAAGATAAAACGAGATGGCTAATCGAAATTATCAAATAAACCTCTTTTCTCATGCGTTAATAAAAATTAAAATTGGTTGCACTATAGAGTGAGTACTATTATAAAGCTTCGAACTAAAATAATATTTGTAGAATACTCGTATAAAATAAAAAACATATTTGACTATAAGTATAGGCACGTGTACCTAATTTGTAACATATCATACGGCATCGCGACGATTACGTAATTGAACTCATACATAGAATGAAAGCGGGGCCTGTACCAATGAGTTTTTCTACAAAACTTATGTACAGTGATTTCACACCACGTGCTTTACGGTGAAGGAAAACATCGTGAGGAAACCTGCATATTTCTGAGAAGTAATTCAAAGACGTAAGATGTAGTGCCTCAGACGGCGACAGACTCACCATCTGTCACGTTGGCAATTAATCAAATTCGGTGAAAAGTGGGTGCTGTGATAACAACACCTCTGCCTACACACAGTGTGTGTAGGCAGAGGAGGAGAACACAGGTGTGAGCATATGTTATGTATGTTAAAACATAGAATGAATTTCTTCACAGTGTCAATAAATGTCTCGTTTCTATTAGTACACTAAGTACCTACTTATTTCAGACGTATATTTGAGATAGCTACATTATCTATTGCTGTTTCCAAAGCAATTCATCCTTCAAACCGCTTTGGGGAAGACGAGAATTTATACGAACAATCCTGCTCCGTTAGGATTTTTTTAAACTTACAAACTTTTCTTTACTATCTATGAATATAATATAGATTATTTAGCTATTAACCCATCGGAGTTCAACTCATTGTTCATTGTTCGTAAACCCGTATAAACGTCCATAACGTAGTTTATAACAACGGTGCGTTCAAACAGATAAAATAACGTTGTTTGGAAATAGCGACTTCAATTTATATTATTGATAGAACATTATATTTGTTCTAAGTTCGTGTAAATAATTCGGCAGTGACAATCAACATTTTGACATCTGTCAAATTTGACGTTTCGTGTCAAATTAACAGTGGTATGGAACAAACTTTATTTCGAAGTTAAATTTGTGCACTGGCTTACAATGTTAGAGATCACACCAATTAGGTAAAATGTGTAATAAATGTTTGAATGTTGCCATCCTAGTATAATCGTAACTAGCACTATCATTAGTACATTAATATTAGTTGGTGTTATACGGTACAATAATTGATTTTAATAATGTTATGAGATACATTGAAAAACAAAATGCATGGTGTGTTGAAATATACTTAACGTTGATTTAAGCTCGTTACTTTTTATTATACTCCAAGGTATATGTGTTTGTTCAGCAAGAGATCAGCAAATCTGAATTAAAATTACTGGAATTATCAAATGGGCACCTAATTTTTCATTAAGACCCCAACATATTTAAAGGTCAAGGTAAAATTGTGAGAGTAGATGTTATTTATTCATAAGTATATTAAACAATTCATTATTTGTATGACCATAAGGTACAATATAACTAATCCCTATAAAACTTAAACCTACGTACTATTTTGACCAAGGACCGATCCAATATTTTTAGAATGTTGTCTTATTGGCGTCCCATCAAGGACGCCATTAACATATAGAACGGTCGCGTAGGACAGTGAACTATTTATATAAGTATAATATTTATGATTACTTTTTATTAGAAGTGGATTGCTATCCGCTTTATAAAAATATTAGGTGAATATTGTAGTGTATCATATTATAATGATTTAACCTAATCGACATATTCACGTTACAGTACGCTTCCATCGATATAATGTATATACAGTGCCTTAACTGGGTGTCGTGAAGTGAATTAAACTTTCCTATTAAAAAAATTAAAATAAATTCGCCTACAGAAGTAATGGAAAACAGTAATGAATGTGTAAATAAATAAACTTAAAAAAATAACATATTACATGCATATGAATTAAATAGATACGACTTATTTAAAACATCAATGTGCTAATGACATAAATACATTTTACGATGCGGGCGAGCATCCATATAATATGTTAGCATGCTTGTTGTGAATGAAATGGCTGACATCGGGAAAGGGGAACGTCGACACAATACAGATGCATGCGTCAACTTGACAGATCGCGTCACTGTGACATTTGATAATTGCATCATAATTGGCTGCAAGATTACTACTCGCGAAATTTGATGTTCACACTAGTACGCTTCGAGTAACTTCGGCTCGCCTCGGCTGCCGTCGGATTGTGCGCCCGCGTCGAAGAACTATAACCCCTTTATTACAAAACATGGTTTAAAGCAAAACTAGACCAAACTCCGACTACAGCTATGTCCATCCCCTTTGAAATCCGTATCACAAAGGGAGACAGAACTACTTTTGAACAACGGATTACCATAGGCTACGTTTTGTAACAGCGTCTTATTACATAGCTCAGGAAATAAAAACAAAAAAATATTTGTGCCTCATTAATTCTACTAATCCAGTTCTGTGCCGGTGCTTTGGAATTATTCTCTATTATCTTAATTTTTTAAATATGCACTTCTTTATAATAAGGTAGTGTACATTAACGTGATTTTATCATACAGGCGACCGAGTTCCTCGCGAGGTTGCACGACTGTAGTCACGTATTCGGGATTCAGTCGATTACATCGAAGCAACTTTGCGAGTACCTACTAAGAGTGAAGAACCGAATGCGATAATATAGGCAGGCACTTTGATTCACTTGGAGCAACCTCTTCTAGCTTCGATTGACTTCCGAGTGTTTTTTGCGCCAGAGTCAAAGAAACCGGAGCGTCCCAATGTGTCACTCTATACTGCTCGGCTCACTTCAGTTTCAGTGATCCCGTACTGTTTATATGCGTTTTTCGAAGCAACTTCACGAGTAGTGTAGTGTAGTGCAGGCTTTAAGACGTAATAACGTGGCTACATAACACTGAAAAACGCGTAGACAAGTGCAACGTCTGTCAAGTTGACGCAACAGTTCATTAGACCTGTCATAACCTGACACTCTGTCAGGTTGACATATGTCACGTTGACTCCAACAAAGTTCTGGTCAGTCTTCCGTTATAATAATAATTGTCTTTAACAGTTTTTTTTACATTTTATTTAGATGAATATAATTTTATAAATTATAACTATCAACTCATACATTTCAGTAGTGGAAATAATTTATCTATAATAATAATAAGAAATAAAGCAAAATAGATCGTCAGCATCACAGACTACAATTCAATTCCATTGAATAATAAAAAAAATCATGTCTTTTCTAGGTAAATGTCGTTGTCAACGTGACAGATGTCATTTTGACAGCTGAGGGGGCTCGTTTAGTGTTTCATGTAGGTATAAATTACAATTGACGCAAGAATAAATCCAACAGTAATAGACAAAGGTTTGTAGAGCGACCTCTTCATGTTCTCCCACTTTTCAGCGTCTCGGGCGCGCTTGCGCATGGAAGCCACGCGCTCGACCAAATCCTTTCCACGGCGCCTGCGCACTGTCTCCGCTGGCTCCGACGCACTGGAACACAAACACATGAAAATTAATTGCAAAATTTGTCGCATTTTTATATTATCTGTACGAGAAAAATACATGTTATTTCTATCTTGTTTAAAGGTTTTTTAAGTAGGCACTCTGAATCTGTTCTTGGGAGATACATCCACATCTATGCTACATTTGAACGTATATCATTGAGTATGGTGTATTGATATTACCTGTCCGAAGGCCCGGCAGCGAGCTCATCATTTTCATCGTCAGCCGATGAGTCGACCTGCGGTGTGGAAATAGTCTCGTCCGAGCTCGACCCAGGGCGGTCTGGGAGCTTAATGTCTCCTGTAATATAATCCACACCGTTATTGCATATTGTAATCCCATATAATCTAATCAAATAAAAATATTTTAAAGTATATATAGTGAGTATTTATCGTGTGAAGATGATGAAATATGTATTGTCATGAGTGATTACCGAGCGAAGCACTAGTTGGGATGGCTGGCAGTGGCCTGGCCGGTGCTTTAGTGAGGCTCTCACCGCGCGGTGGTGGCGGCGGCGGAGCTTCCTCAGAGAACATCCTCTCCAGATCCTTCATGTGCCCACCAAAAGAGCGGGATGGTCCCGGGGCCGGCTCCTCTTCCGGAGCATTTTCCAATTCTGGTGCCGGTTCGTCGTCTAGATATAAAAGCTGTTCCGGAGCGTGTGCCGGCAGTTCCGGGGCCAGTTCCTCAATCACTATCGGTTCCGGCAGCGCTACCGGTCCCTGTACCTCCAAAGCCAGCATACGGGCCTGAGCCGGGGCGGGCCCCAGAGCCAATATCGGTGCATTATTCTCACCCCCCGCCCGCGCCGGTAGCGGCATCACATAAGGTCCCGGTACCGGCACCTGTTGGAAATGGTTATTTTTTATTCGTTTTACATCTTCACACTATTAAGAAGTGCTACCACTGCGTGGTGGCGCTGTTCTACTTTTCTAATATTGGAACAAATTCATATGACACTATTCTATAATTTTATTCTTCATAAGGTAGGTAATTCGCGAACGGCACTGTTGATACCCATCAGACGGCCTGACGTACACTTGCTTCTAAACTTTAATGGGAAAAATGTATATATAAAAACTAGCTCTGCCGTCCCACTTTGCTTTGTCATATACAATTGGGCGTGGTACACCCTAGTAATTTAAGGGCTATAGCCGTTTCGGTGGAGTTTTGTAATAAACGCTGTGTCACGAGATTTTTTTAAGAGACTAGTGTTCCCGATCGACTTCGTCCTGAATACCGAATGCAGAGCCATCTGCCTGTCTGATTTGTGAATCTAAACCATACAGGCCGCCACCCAAACGCAAACAAAAAAAAATCATATCGGTCCAGCCGGATAGTAGAATTAAAAATATATAAAGATAAGTCGCATTTGTTGGTTAAAGTGATTATTAATCTTACCCAATCGGGGTTGAGTCTGTTCACACCCTCGATGATAGCTTGGTAAGAGAAGCGGAGCTGGTCCGAAGTCTGGATCAGGCCCATGCGGTGCTTGCGCATGTCCAGCAACATGTTTTGCAAGTCAACGTGCTCCTCGTTTTCAGCCTAAAAATATATGAAACTCTAAACATGTAAAATTTACGGGAGTTTACAATACTTTATCTACGATTATTAAGTCACTAAAGATCGACTGAAAACAAACCTATAATTTTGTCCTTTACTAACCTATTACTTCCATTGCAATCGCTTTTCAATAGGTTTTCCTATTGATTTCCATCTAACCTTGGGAGAACGGTAAGCAATCAAAAGATTCATCACACAATTTGAGCTAACTTGCATTTCTTTCGTTAGACGCCAGAAGCAAAGCAAACATTTTAAATTAAGTATTGATATTATAACATGATTCATACTTCGTGGATTTATATATAAAACTTTGGTAAGAGATTGGGTTCCTTAACCTTAATGTATGGGTAAATACAAAAACATCAAGAGTAATACTTGAGTATGAATACAAGAAGAGGAAGAAACATTTATTAAAGTAAATAGGAAATCAGCTAATCTTTACTCCAAATAATACATTAATTACATGAGCGTGTGACAAAAATATCGAAGAATGTATTCATGCTTTGTATATACCATACGTCCACACAAATAGCCGTCCGCGTCTCGCGTTCCCTTTTAAGGCTACTTTAAACTACGAAAAATGGCGGAGGCAGAGACGAATGTAATATTTCTTCAACATCTATCGGTTACAATAAATAGTCCCCCTTGGGGGCATCTGCGTCACACTTACATCCCTGTCCGGGTGCACCGAAAGGAGTCACTTTTTTTTTTCTGGAGTCCGTGGTTGCACTGTGGATTCACAGCTTCGAATAATCCCATAATTGGGACACGACGTTAGATATCACAAAGTATTCACATGAGGATCACGTTGAATGATTTATAAATCGCACGGATTTTCTTGGAAAATCAACATCAAATGTAGTATTGAAGTAATATAATAATATAAGTGCGTGTTCCTGGGTGACACTGTCAGATCATTTTGTATGAGGAGTTTGAACGTGTTATTAGATACATCTTACGAGGGATCTCAGACATTGTAATTAAATATCTCTTTGTTATTGAGAAGGCACGAGAACGAGTTCTCTTACAGAAGTTCGCAGCCAAATCATACTACCTACAATTTGGTTGTGTTCCTGCGATGAACACCGGTCACCGGATAGTGCTCTATGGGATAAAGGCGGAGGAGTGGAGTCGATGTGCTATCAATAATTGGGCCCTTTCGTCTCATTCTTCATAAGATAATCAATGCACCTGAGTCATGTTCGTAGACTATCATAGGCTGCTTTAGCCACTTACCATCAGGCAGAGTGCACGCTTATTTCCTGCTAAAGAAGATAAAAAAATCACTTACAATGCGAAGAGCGCAGTCCACGACGCAGAAAGTGCCAGAGCGGCCGATGCCAGCGCTGCAGTGGATCACAGCTGGCCCATACTTGCACTGTAGGGCACCGGAGCGGCGCACTTCGAATAGGAAGTGCAAGAAAGCATCGGGGGACGACGGCACACCGAAGTCCGGCCAAGTTATATAGTGAAATTGGATAACCTCACGGGTTTCCTTGGTAATCATGTGGGTCAGGCTGCAAGGAGAACGTCGTATGAGCCATTTGGCACCAAATACAAACACATACAGGTCCCAGCACGAGTGAAGAAACTCTTCCTTGTGACGAGACCTGTACCACCAGCTAGCTACCTCATATTGACGAGTGTTAATGTACGTAATAAAAACGATCGCAAATAATCGTCAGTCGCAGTTCGGCTTGTTGAGTTTAGAGGGGCTCGTGGCACAGTTGCTATTGAGTACATAATTCAATTAGTGACGTTAAGGACCCTCAACCAAAGCCAGTAGTTGGCTGGGTGACCGAAAAACATAATAATTGAAATATATAGACTTACTGAGGTCTTTATTGTAGTCAAACGTTTTTATTTTAATTAAATCAAATCTGCGTTTGTAATTCATGTACACGTCTATGTATGTTGGTTATAATATTATCTCTAAATATAAGAAGAATTTCAAATGTGACTGTCCAACACCGCAAATGTCCTATAATGTACATTTGACCAGCATTTCGTCCAAGCTTATAAATGAGCTGTACACATAGAATTAGATGTACTTACTGGAACACCCTTGTAAAGTAGTGAAAACTCTCAGTCTCGCTCAACTGCACTATAGTCAGGTTCACATCCTCAAGAACCAGCTTGTGTTCCTCGCCGTTTCCCTTTGGCCAGTAGTGATGGCATTTAAGCTCAGTTTTTTCGAAAACCTACAAAATAAACGTGTTAGTTCGAATGTCCAAAAAGTGGTGTATCGTAAGATTCACCGGTTTATAATCTATCCCATCCAAAACGTAAATGTAAAAATATAAGCCACGTTAATATTTAGAATATGCGTGGTTATTTTAATATTAATTCAGAAGAAGTCAACAACGACACATTCTAAGCAATCTACTTGGCTTCCATTTTTACATTTATGTTTTGAATGAAATATCATTACTTTGAGCAAGGAATTTGTTAATTATTACTTGAAATGTAATAGTGATCTGAAAATGTATAATTTTCCTGTATCTACATCCGCGATTTCTCAAAATTTGACCGCGGTTGAGAGTGGGTTAATTACTTGGTACTTTACGAAATGTAAATAGGATAATTGTGATATTTTCATAATTTAAATACAAATTTACAGTTTTCCTTTGTATTGTGTACATACAAAGCATTACCCAGCTGGATGCCAAATTTCAGATTTCTAGGTTATCTGGAAGTGAGTAAGGTTTTTGGTCTATAAGTCAGTTAGTCAGTGAAATATCTCAATAACCGTTTGATCTATGTTCACGAAATTTGTGTTTCTAACTAATCTCAGGGGTATTGATAAATACACCAAAAATAAATGTGTTTATGTTAAATAGTTTTTGAGTTGTAGAGGTGTCAAGTGAACCATTTGCACGCGAACCATTTGCAGCCAAATGGTTCGCGTTCACACGGCTGCTGCCTGGCCAGTTTCTTTTCTTTAACAAGGGTATGTTTGCTACCGCGTGTCTCAATATTCACCAGTGAATATTATTATACACCACTACGTATTTAACAATATTCATATTATGTTTTACACACAGTCACAGGAGGGTCTTGATGCGACCGCGACGGCCCTCCAAAGTCAGGAGGTATGCTGCAAAACAAATCCTACGCGGCAAAAATATTCATATACACATAATATTAACCTATACTATATATAAATATTAATTATGTGTTTAAATATCTCTCAGAGGGTTCGGGCACATAAAATTACAAGTACAATTAATAATAGGTATCCTCAACGATGTTTCCCACACCGTAATAAGTAAATGATTTCAGAATGTTCCATTCGTCTCCCATCAATAAGGAGAGACGATAAGACGTGAGTTTCTGAATACCGTTTTAACCGGAGACATTAATTGGTACAACTATATGATTTTGTAACAATAACGTTCGCTTTCTAATTTATTCCATAATTTTAATGGAATTTAAATAGCCTGGCTGAAAGGTTTTTTTTTTTGTTGGGGATGAGCATCATCACTCGCTCTTCACTTTAAATATCAATTCAATCAATTTAAAATTAGCGGATATATTTTATTGCTCACCCAACATTTTGGGATATACGCGAAATAATTGAATCTATATTGCTCAATACATATTTTACATCTGTGCCTTGTTTATAGCTCACTAGAATGTAATCGCCTCACTGTTTCCTTGTTTTGTCTATGTACATGTTTTACTACTTCCTGTTGTCTATGAGCACGCTCTCTCTCTTCTCTTCTTGCCGCCATTACACGTACAACATAATTTTTTTTGATGTCTTTTTCAATATAAATCGTAATAACAAAGCTGCATTTCAATTATATGTAGTATTAGTCGTATACTTAATCTTAAGGTTAATTACAATTGTGCTCCCCTATGGCTGGCTACAAGTCCCTAAATTATACATACGCACCTTGTTGAGCATGAGGATAGCACGGCTGTTCTGTTCCCACACCATCAGCCAGAAATGGCCAATGGTGTGCAGCAGAGGACCCTGGGTCAAGATATAAGTGCGTCTCGCGCGCGCCATCTGCAATTAACAATTAATATCATTTATCCAACTCAGGGTTTAGTAAGCCACGTAGGCAGGGGATGGTGAAATATATAAAAAATCATCATCATCTCCCTTGCCTTATCCCATACATTGTTGGGGTCGGCACTTGATTCAACCCGATGTGGCTGATCACCTGATTTTTTAGGAAGCGACTGCCATCTGACCTTCGCAACCCCTTTGATGAGGAAAATCTGTGATCTGGGTTAAACTAGTTGTCAGACTATTTTAGGCCTCCGACTGACCTGTAACCAAAGATGCTAAATTGGCAACCGGGACCGACGGCCCATCCAATTACTGGCTAGAGGTAAGGCTGCTTAACTTCGCTGATCCAATGATATGCGCAATAGCAACGGTGCCGCGAGCACCTCAAATATATACATAAAAGAATTGTATAAGAATGTTCGTAGTAGTGCGAGTAAGAGGTCCGTGTTAGATCACTATGTGGACCAGTCGCGCACTACGGGCACAGTATAAAAAACATTACAAGCAGTAAACAATCTAAGAACATTTTGAAGGTTCCGTAGCCAAATAGCAAAAAACGGAACCCTTATGGATTGGTCACGTCGGTCTGTCTATCCGCCCATATGTCACAATCACTTATTTCCGAAACTATATATACATATATAGCTATACTGTTGAATCTCGGTAAGTAGATGTATTCTGTGAACCACATTCAGATTTTCCATACTTAAAACTGAAACTAAATTGTTTCATCAAACCAAGACGTGTGGGGTTCCTATGGAGAGATCTTCAAAAATTATATTGTTATCTAATATATTTTTTTACTAAACAGAATAGTTTGCGCGAAAAAGTGGTAAAATGTGTGTCCTCCTGTAACTTCTAAAATGAGAGAATGATAAAACTAAAAAAATATATGAAAATTGTTTTGAACGAGATCAAGTAGGTAGTTTTTTAATACGTCATTAATTGTAAACCGCTGCGGAACCCTACATGGACGAGTTCGACTCGCACTTCGCCGCTTTTATGAAATAAGAGCAATTGTTTCTTTCATTGTGAGGGTTTGTTGGTTGAAGTTTTAATAAATTACCTATTACGCCATAGGACCCGTAACACCCCCTAATGACGCTTCTGCTATTCTTATAACCTCGTAGATAACACAACACTGCTAAGTATATAGTATCATAATTTTTCTTCTCTCTATATTAGATATATATATAGAGCCGCGGTGGCCTCGGGTTTTGAGCAGTCAAGTTCGAATCCCAGCGGGGCCTGTACCAATGAGTTTTTCTAAAAAAAAACTTATGTACAGTGATTTCACACAACGTGCCTTACGGTGAAGGAAAACATCGTGAGGAAACCTGCATATTTCAAAGTAATTCAAAGACGTATGTATAGTGCCTGAAACGGCGATAGACTCACCATCTGTCACGTTGGCACATAATCCAAAATTCGGTGAAAAGTGGGTGTTGTGATAACAACACCTCTGCCTACCCCTTCGGGGAATACAGGCGTGAGCATATGTATGCATGTCTCTCTATATTTTGTAAAGTGGAGGTACCGTCCCCAAACGGTGCTTCTTCATTTACAGAGTATTGACAATTAAATATATATTGCAATAGGTATATTTTATTTCAATACGGTGCAAAAGCTAGCCCATCGCAAATCTAACTTCAACTTAACTCAAGAAATTATAAACGTAAAACGTCTAGTCAATTGAAATACCTAACATTGCTCCTAGTAATGTAGCAATCACTAGAGACCTTTCCGAATGGTCTCTGTAATCGTGGCCAGAAGGGTACATTTTACGGGACATTGGATAGGTGCCGGCGTGACGGATGGTGTGGCGCGACTCACTATATTTTCCTTCACCGCAGAATTCAATTGTACATGTGTGGTCAGGAAAGCTAAGGCTATTTTATCACTATCTGTGAGAATGTAAAGTCAAAAGTTTTAATAACCTTCATATAGTTCGCAAGCCTTCCTTTTCACCAAATATGATTAGGTGCCATAGTAACTATGCTTCTAAATATATATAACAGCTCTAAGCTATGACTTAAAATATTATTAATAATTATACCTAACTACTAGAATAAAAACAAATTGAATAAAAAAGTGTCATTACAAACGATACATTTTACTAAAAGGCAAACTATAATTTATGCATTTGTATTTCTTATAAATTTGTGTGAGTTGCCGTGGTTCCCTTGAGGTTTAAGCAGTCGCCTGCTACGCAAGCGACGCAAGTTCAAATCCCAGCGGGGCCTGTACCAATGAGTTTTTCTTAAAAACCTTATGTACAGTGATTTCACACCACGTGCTTTACGGTGAAGGAAAACATTGTGAGGAAACCTGCATATTTCTGAGAAGTAATTCAATGACGTATGTAAAGTGTCTGAGACGGCGATGGACTCACCATCTGTCACGTTGGTACTTAATCATCTTCGGTGAAAAGTGGGTGTTGTGATTACAACACCTCTGCCTACCCCTTCGGGGAATACAGGCGTGAGCATATGTATGTATGTTTGTGTGAGTTTTTTATAAATTTGTGTCTATCAAAACTTATTATTGTCCATTAGGAGAATGTGTAATACATGGAATATAATAGTATGCCTACTTGATGCGCTCCTGGTGGGTATAAACCATTACTTATGTTTAACTAACTTGATTGTAATCTAAGATCCGCTAGTTCAAATCTATATCATTTGAACCTCATAGAATGAACAAAATAACAATGCCTATTTGCGTCAGTGCATTCAATGTGACAATTGTCGGTCTGATTGACATCTGACGAGAAGGTTCAAGCGTATTCCAAATTTGAGCCACGCAATTATATTAACAAATAATTGTGGTCAAAACACTTTCATTGTCAACTTTATACGCTTCATACGGGGGAATAAAAGCTCAATTCACATGCTGCGACGAATTTATTGTTAATAGTCGGTCATATCAATAAATGTCAAAAGCATTGGCTGCCATCTTATATGTTGGCACCTCATCATTTCAGGTGATAAGTGAATGTTACGGGGGACCCTTCCGGTAAGGTCTGGGGGTAGGCAGAGTAGCACCGTTCGCCACAAGCTGCGATCCTTACATACTTCCTTCGCTTCGTCCACATTCATGCATCTCCTCATACACTTCCTGTGGTTACGAGTGCTCCGAATTTGACCTTACTGAAAAATACTATAAATTTGGTTCTTCTTTGGACGCCCTCTACCGACGCTTACAGTCACATCTAATATATACAATTCTCGTCGGCTTGACCGATTTTGATGAAATTTTTTGTGCTTATCCGGTATCTATGAGAATCGGCCAACATCTATTTTTCATACCCCTAAATTTTTAGGGGTAGTCCACGCCAAACAAAAAATGGCAATACAACGTATGCCGGGCACAGCTAGTTCGCCCTATAAATTTGTTTCGTTAATCGCCTTTCACTCATCCTTTCGATATGTCCAAACCATCTCAACATATTTCTTTCAATTCTAGTCACCATATCATTCTTCAATTTGCAACTGTGTCTGTTCACATCGGGGACTGTTTTTTTTTTAAACATTCCACACTAACTGTTTACTCTATAGGAAACTGCTGATACTATAATCTTTGCAGTATTGTTAATTTATAATCCTCTAGACCATGCCACTATCACGATTTGTCAACTAAAGAGCGAGATTCTAAAACGTTAGCTTATACTCGAATCGACGCGAATAGAACTCAAAGTGTTATTCGCCCAACAAGGCTCTAGCAGGTTTAGGACTAAAATAGAAGTATCCATTTAGTGCGAACGCTAACATGAAAAGCTTTGAAGGAATCCAATTTCCAGTGAAAATAAATTGGCACTTAAATATATTAAAATATGAAGCCGGATTAAAACCCAATCCGGCATAATACTATTAATACCCCAGACGGATGGTTAGTGGAAGAGCGGTGTATCGGCCTCCGCGCTCGTTTGTTCAGCTGATCATGTGTGAAGTCCCAATCAATTAGCAGAGGAAATTTGCAATATTTTGTATTGACTTAATTTGTTTTCGCAATCATGTAATGGTTCTGGATAGTATAATAATATTAATATCCCTATATTGGACGTCGTAGGAGCCGTTGGTAAATTACAAACCTGTAGAATATAACGTGTTTCCAGGTCAAGTGCAGATATTCCTAGGATCACTAATTTATCTATACTGACTTACTGAAAGACTGATGAATGTCAAACGCACAGCTTAAACCACTTGTCCTAGAGACATTCAACTAAACATTGTTTCAGGAATTTCCTAAGTAACTTGTTGTCTGTAATTTCGTATTTTCTCACATTTGAACGAGCTTGTTTTGCAGTACAACAAAATGGCTCCGCACATTACATACAAATACCCATATACCTATTGGTTGGTACACCTGATCTCTCTCCGGTGGTGTCGGATTGCCGTCCCATCAGAGTGAGGGAATAAACAGTGCACCTGTGGCTAATCCTTGAGAATAGCCGCCGTATGCGAAATTTTGTAGGCGACTATTAGGGGGTTAATCATAATTGCTAAAACATCGACTTTTTTCCAAAGACTGTAATGTGATGTGTATATGACGTAACTAAGTTTCCTCACGAAACTTGCGTAGCACGTAAGTAACTTCTCAAACCACTCGGTCGGTAACTACTAACCACTAGGTAAATATAATTGTTTTGATATGTCTTAGCTTAGCTTGTTCAAAGACAGAAAAAACGATAATGTTTATTTTTATTCATTTCCTCATCAAACTAAATTGAATGAAGATTTTCTTTTCTACAGGCTTTAATAACAAGCTAGTAATAAAAACGAGCTCAAGTAGATTGTAAAAGTTAATATTTTCCGCTTCAAGTGAATAGTATCATAAATAAATTGCAACTTCACATCGAGATCGCGCTATCAATGCACTTGGCTTATATTCCACGTAGAGTTTAATCAAAGAATTTTCTGTGGAAAATCTAATTACATTTCAATAATATTTCCGATAAACACGAAGATACCTTTGAACGAAGGCTTTTCGCGGAATCAACATAAAGTCTGTCTAAGTCCTTTGAAAACCTTCTCAGAAAGACTTTTCCTGTGTATACTCATATTCTCATTAAATCTTTGAATACTAAGAAGTTGCGGCATTCAGGAAGAATTAATGTTTTGAGGAAAGAACCGTGAATTTAGTGGATAATATCTAACTTCCAACTATTTAAAATTATGACGAGAGTCATGGTGACCGTGGGGTTTGAGCACGCAAGCGACGCAAGTTCGATGTGTATCAATGAGCTTTTCTATATACGGCTGGACCGATTTTAACGGTACTTACACTGGCAGGTAACTAATGTCACAAGGAGTAGCTTAGGTTACTTTTAATTAAAAAAGCATATTAAGGTTCCGTGGGCAATCCATGAAATTAAGTCCACGCGGGTGAAGCCGCTGGGCACAGCTAGTATAATATATTTTCTTAATTAATTTCCATTGCTGGTCATATGCATATTTATTTCTACCCAACTACAGCGAAGCAAAAACCTGATTCTAATTTAAAAAAAACTAATTAATCTAAACTAATCTGCATTTTGGATGTATTTACGTCACTAAAAATGCAATCCCAAATTTATTTAAATGAAAAAAATATTGAACTTAATTAAAGTAAAACTAGACTACTGTCTAATCACACCATCAAAAGTATGAAGAAAGAGTGATGTTCAGAGATTAGCCGTGGTCACATGCCAAACTACTGTATGCATAGTTTTTTATAAGTAACCCAAAGTAAAATATCACATGCTGCATTTCAAAAAAGAATTTCATACTAAATACGTTAAAAATGTGAACATTAAACCATTTACATATTTAATATTATTCAGAGTGCTCACTCACGACTGATTCCAAGTTATATAAAATAAAATATATTTAATATAAAACTACCCACATACGCGGCAATTTATATACGTGGAATATTCCACGAATAGAACCTTTTAGCTCGCTCATATCAGAAAGAAATAAAGTAAGGGCCTCTTGATGGAGCTAACAGCACATACGCTATTTCTGTATATATCTTCTTACAATGTATTTTATCTAATAATAAAATGTTTAATATAAAACGATCCATATACGTGCCAATTTATTGAAGAGGAATATTTCAGAAATATAACCCTATAATTTGCTCTTATCAAAAATAAGTAAATAACAATTTACAAGCTTTCACAAGTGATTTTCGTATGATACATTTCATCTATATTTAACGACAATTAAATAGTCAGTCAAATAACATAAGTGCCTACTAATATAGAATATTTAAAAAAAGCTAGTGTATTATTTTTTAGCATTACCATCATATTAAAGATTGTATTTTTCCGAAATAGGTAAAAGATTACTATCATTTGGATGCTGATAAGCAATAATGTGTCAACCCACAAAAAGTCAAATTCAAAGGTTTTGATATATTTTGATAATGCATCACGGATTTAACATTCTAAAAAAGTGTTTCAAGTCATCTGAAACATAAAAGTACGTAAAAAATGGATTTATGTCATAAAACAAATCTTAAATCACGTATACAATCATCTTAAGACGCCATTTTCTCAAAACCAAGTTTATGCGGGTTGACACATTATTGCTTATCTGCATCCATTTACTAAGTAAGGCAGTAGAGTTCTCGAGTGGAGACCACGTACCGGCAAGCGCAGCGTAGGGCGCCCCCCCGCGAGATGGACTGGTCAAGGCCGCGGGGACCCGCTGGATGCAGGCCGCTTCCAACCGGGTGAGGTGGAAATCATTGGGAGAGGCCTATGTTCAGCAGTGGACGTCCTATGGCTGATATGATGATGATGACTAAGTAATGGCTAACAATATGCGAGGGTTTTCCACGTTTCCCTGTACCTACAAAGATACCTTTAAAATATCAAAAATATGTCCTTAATGTTGCGTCTCAAATAACCCTTCACGTTTATCCGACGTTACTAGTCAAACTGATAGTAGATTATAATGAAGGGGGTCGATGGAATTATCATCGAGAAAACCTCAGGCAAACAAAAAAGATGGCGTCTAAATATCGACAATATGGTACGGTAGGTATGGCAAATCAGATACTGAATCCGAATTTATAGATATCATTCGGATTTCTTCCTGTTTAACTTACAATCAACACTTCATACTACCATATTATAAAGGGTCGAGCGAATTTTCATCAAAGAAAAACATAAGGTATACATAAACAATATGGCGTCTTATTTCAACAAGATGGCACTACGTAGACATGGCAAATACGTCAACATATTGATAATTACTATTCAGACTTTTTCTTTAAACTTATAATCAACACTTCATGCTACTATTAAGGGGTCGATAGAATTTTCATCTAAGAAAAAGATAAGCTTTACATAAAAAAATGGCGTCTTATTCCAACAAGATGGTAGGTACTACGTAGACTTGGCAAATACGTTAAGTTATTGATAATTACTATTGAGACTTTTCCAGTAAACTTAGATTAACAATTTTCACGCTACCCTATTATTTCTAGACATAAAATATGGTGTCTAATTTCGACAAGATGGTTCGTAGACATGGCAAATCCGATATAGATAATTATTATTCGGCCCTTTTCCTTTTAAATTAAGAAGTAAGAACGTATGGACTTACCGTGTCGACCACCTGTGACATGATGAACAATTTGTGATCTAGAAGCTTGAGTTTTAAGACGGACTAATATTTCGGCAACAAGTATTTGCTGAATCGACGGATGATGGATTCCGAATGGTATTATAGATCGCTCACTGATGAAAAGAACGAGACGTGAGCATGATAATCCAAATTTATCGTTCACTCCCTATGTTTATCACATACAATGCACGGATACACTGAACTAATCTTCTGTGTTTATGATCTAGGCAGAGACAATAGAGAATTAATTTACTCAATTTTTTTTACTCATACAGCTCGAGGCGGATGTGTTTCCTTACTTTTATTTGTGAAATTATCGTATCCGCAAAAGCCATAATAACAACATGAATTGATTAAGATGATTGACATTTACTGAGGGGCGCCTCTGTGCAAAGGGGTTGACAAATATCTCACAACGCTTTAGTAATTATAATCTGAGTTGATGACTGCGATAGTTCCGCTTCCGGACATGTTCGTTTAAAGAATAGTCAAAATGAGCATTTAACATCGCAGACAGGAACGAACCTAGTCAATTAAAACTCTAAATCTTCTTAAAACATTAATTTCCCTAATCTAGAGGTAGGCTTATGGATATATTAGTGCAAAATTAAAATAATGGTTAATAAAGGAACTCAATTACCTTAGAACATTGATTGACATAGTGCAAAGAACGAGTAATGGGAGTTCCCATAGAGTAAAATAGTGCTTTTATTTGTTTTCTATTCGGCCTACAAAATGATTAACGAAAGAAAAACTAAATTGAAATGCTTTTTTTATTTTCTATATATTAGAACCGCGAAGCGACAGAAAAATCTAATCAAAATTGTCAACAAGTAACTAAGTTTGTTTGAGTGTATTTGCAGCGTGAATCGAAGAACGAGAATTATTTGTCTGTGGTTGAATCGCGGCCGGAACTATTGAACATTTTTACATACTTTGTGTTTGAGTCGAGGATACGATGGAGAACCTTGAATATGGGTTACATTTTGCTGATATGTTTAGCATAAACGTATCAGTTTAATGCAAGAGTTAGCTCTCAACGAGGTGAACGTCGGTAAGTAAAATACATATTGGTGCAAAAGTAGATATTTTTTATCAAATAGTGAAAAAAATATAGTATGTCCCATCCATATGTTTATTTCAGCTTAAATTTTTTGTCGTGAATCGTTTAGTTCCCTAGTATTAGTAGAACTTAGGATATCTGAATACTTGACATTATCAGATATTTTTTTCTTTTCAGTATTCGCCGTTTCAGACAACATCGTTTTGTGAGCATGGGGTCCCACTGGTTCGGTCGTGGTGCAGCGAGGACCTACAATCTGATGATGGACCATGTAAGCGTCTCATATTTAAATATATACCAGCTGTGCCTCGCGTTTTTACCCGCTTAGTATAATACTTTGTGACAATACGATTTTTGATGAATACGAGGGTAAAAACGCGGGATCCTACTAGTCTATATCTATGCATCTATACAGATAAATAAAAATGAAGTGTCTGTTTGTAATTCCAAAATAAAAGCTTTTCACTAAACGCATATGAAAGTATACACGGTACTGAAATATTGTTTTTGATCTGTCTGTCTGTTTGTTCCGGGTAATCTCTGAAACGGCTGGACCGATTTCAACGGGACTTTCACTGGCAGATAGCCAATGTTACAAGGAGTACATTAATTTAAAAAAAAAGCATTTGTGGTTCCGCGGGAATGGAATTAAACTACGCGGGTGAAACCGTAGGGCACAGCTAGTTGTTAAATATAAATATAGTAGACCCGTAGGTAGTTACTAAGTATGTTATCTTATTCGATTCTTAGATAAATTATCCGTCATAAATTTACGTTATTAAGTAGTCGTTCAGCGGGATCAAAACAATATTTGAAGTATTTGAGAGATACTATCCGTGTCCCGTGGCTTCACCCGCGTAGTATTAATGACACAACTTCATGGGCGTTTTCTTACAAATTTGCTCACAATTTTTTTATAGATATCTAGATCAGTATTTCTTTTTAAGCAAAATCTGTATAAAAACATAATTTTTAAAGTGATGGTAAGCTGTTAACGTAGACTATAAAGGCTTATGTCGCTGTCCCTACTTGTAAAGAGACTTACTAGGGTGGCTTTTGGCTGGCACTCAGACAAATCAAATAAAAGTTGAGTTTACAAGACGGGCGAGCGCAGGTTATACATGCCCTTCCAGTGCTCGGGTTGTTAGGTGAAATCTTACAGAGGCCTCTCAGCACCAAAGTATAAAACTGTATTTAAAACTGATGAAGAACCCGTTGCGTCCTACTTTTTCAACTGTAAATTATAATTTCAAATAGCTGGCTGGATAGCGATGGCGCGAGAGCTTAGAATATGATAATCTAGTGGACCGCATACATAATATAACTTTTGCCACATCCTGGGGCCACGGACACCCAGATTAAACTAGAGCGCTAGTTTACGTCAACGTTGTCTTATTTGTGAATACAAGGCAAAATTTCCATTACAGGAAGAACCCAGGCGTGGTGCCTTAAGGTGTTCAATCTAAGCGTGTATTTAATTCAATATGTTTTTCAGTCCTGCTATTAATACCAAACTCGAATAGTGTCAGGTCAGAGCCTGTACAGCTACTGGCGACCTTTGTTCCAAACTAAGAAAGTTGTAGAAAACTTAACTTTAAAGGGTTTCGTGGCCAAAAGAGAATAACGAACCTCTATCATAGTATAAATATATGCTTTACAAGCAGTAAGGAATCTGGGCCTATTTTGAGGAAGAACGTTTGCTCCGCTAAGCGTGAGGATTGTGAATCTTAAAGGTTACTTTTATTTACTGTCAAAATAATGTAGGTAGATCTGTCGGTTTGTAAAATGTCTGTAAATGACCTCTTACCGTCTATATATATATATATATACTATAATATCATAAAGGTTTTTATGTATGTTTGTAACGAATTGGTTCAAAAGGTCTGGACCGATTTTTCACCATTTGTGATTTATTATATATAGACTATACTTTATCCCAGCAGTCCCACGGGAACTACGCGAGTGAAACCGCGTGATGTCCGCTAGTTACGCTTATTTTTTCGTAGATGCGCGCGTCTGTGTGAGCGTGTCAAACAGGGTACTCAAACTCAATCATGATAGTACTTTACCGACTTAAGATCGAATATAATTTGCACCTTATCTTATACCTTTAAACGAGCAATTATTGTATCTCGGAAACGACTCCAATGATTTTCATGAAATTTCGTAAGGGTTTTGGAGGCAACAAATTGTTCTAGCTAAGTTTAATTTTCAGAAAACATCGTTTTGACTATCTTTTCCTCCTCCTGCAATGTCATTACAATACGAAAGTAAATTTCAACGACATCTGTCAAGTTATAATAGCTCCAGTGAAGCTTCCAGTCTATGGGGTGATAAACTATCCATTGCTTAGTGAATTTTCAAGATCTGTCCAGTACTTTTTGAGCCAATACGTTACAAACATACACACAAAAAAACAAATCTTTCCTCTTTATAATAGTAGTGTAGATTTTTTATTGACGTAGGGTATTGCTGTCTAAACTTAAACACTTCGATGGGTGATCTTACGGTACATGAATTAATCATTTCATACAAATTCGGTTCACGGAAAAACAACATTTTCCAGTTCACGATATCTATCATCAAAATAAATTATTTATTGGTATTATGTCCATAGTAGATCAAGTATTGTAATTGTTAGATATGTGCGACACTACTACAATTGTATTGGACACAGTTATTTTGTTCACAAAACAGATATAAACTTTTGTGTTCTATGATTTTGGCAGTAGGTTATTGAATTGAAGAACGTATAATGTGAAACTACTTAACAATATAGATATTAGCTAAATTTTAAACTGAAATAATCATGTCGACTGACGGGACAGTGGACTAGCTTCTTTAAATTCAAGGCGCGATAAATTTCCTTGAATTTTCAAGTCAGATGACATCTCATTAATTCTATGTCGGATTGGGCGCTTTTTCACCGCCACGATAACGACATCTTGCGCCTGTATCGGCCCAATATCGTCGGACGACAACGATCGGTATTAGAGCGTTTCTCTTCTTTTTGCCACACTTTTGAGAAGTTGACAAAAATCTAAATATCAATATATACACTCATATTCTATGTCGTTTCCTCAACATTTTTTCGATTCATTTAAATCTCCTGTACGCAATTTAATATTCATAGCTGCAATATACGAGTATACAATACACTCGTATTGTAGTATACAATCGGTGAGGAAACAACTGTCACATTAAAGGTACCGGTGGTCAATTCTTCGACATTATATAATAATATCATTTTAATTTTCACCTCGCGATCTACCCTGAGTAAGTTTTGAATAAATGTTTCATCGTAACAACGCGTATTATGTCCGATTTGAACATGTCTGAAGAAGAATTCATAAAATATTTGTACGATATACTTACCGAGTATATGCAGACAATCCAATGTAGTTTTATGATGAAAAGTGACTCACTTAAGTAATGTTTTCCCTTTCCAGCCATTAAAAAAAATCTGTACTATTCAATAGTAATCAGTAGCCAGCATAACAAACGAAATATTTCCTCAATTGATGACGTATCACCTCGACTCACACTCACACAGAATCACTCTGTACTGTGTCGTCGCCCGATATCGTGCTGATAATCGGTCGGCGACGATATCGTTGACTACAACGACACAGTGTGAAAGCATTTAGTAATGATTGTATCAAACCAGTACTGCAACGATATCGTGTCGTTACCGTTATCGTCCAATGTAAAAGCGCCTATTGTTTGGATCATTTTGTCTTTAGTAGAATTTGTTGTTTGAACTGATATTTTCTTCAAACATAATCCTTATAGGCAATCAAATGAACTGTAATATAATAAAACATATTTCAAATCACCTTCAGGTAGATAAGTTTGCTACTTAGTAGTGCTCTTTGCTAATTAGTTGGATGTCTGGGAAGAATATAAAGCCAGGATTATCAAATATATAAAATTCTCGTGTCACAGTTTTCGTTGCCATACTCCTCCGAAACAGCTTGACCGATTTTGATGACATTTTTCGTGCTTATCCGGTATCTATGAGAATCGGCCAACATCTATTTTTCATCCCCCTAAATGTTAGGGGTAGTCCACGCCAAAAAAATATATGGCAACACAACGTTTGCCGGGCACAGCTAGTTATATTATAAGATTATAAAGAAATAAATATTTAAGAAATCTGCTGCGTACCGGACACTTATTAGAAAACATGTTCTAAACCAAGACTGTATCAAACTCGGGCTAAACGATTTTCAAACCTCTATATACCCAAATCACAAAAATGAATGGAACTAACGAAAGAAATTTATAGAGCGAATGTTTCCGGAAGTGTCGGTAGAGGGCGTCCAAGGAACAACTACTATGACCAAATTAATAGTATTTTTCAGAAAGGTCAAATTCGGAGCACTCGTAACCGAAGAAAGTGTATGAAGAGATGCATGAATGTGGATGAAGCGAAAGAAGTATGTAAGGATCGTAGCATGTAGCAAACGGTGGTCTCTGCCTACCCCCATGGAATACATGCGTGAGCATATGTAAGTATGTATGTATGAATGGAACTACTTTTAATCCAAGGAATATCTTAGTGTTGTAATAAGTAATACAGTTTGTAATAAGGGTGGTCTGAGTTTTAAGATCATAATGAAAAGATTGGAACCAAGAATTAATCCACTGGCCCCCCAAAGCTCTCTCTCTTAAGAACTTTTCGATGACATTAATCATCTATTACCTATATAGATAAATAATATTGAAGTGTATGTTTGTAATACCAAAATTACACCTTTTGACTAAATGCATATGAAAGTATACACGGTAATGTCATAGAAAAACCATTAATTTTAGTTTTTTTCTCTGTCTGTTTGTTCCGGCTAATCTTCGACACAGCTGGATCGATTTGAACGGGACTTTCACTGGCAGATAGCTAATATTACATGGAGTACCTTAGACTACTTAAATTGTAAAATATTAAGTTTTCCGCGGGATTAAAATTAAATCGACGAGGGTCGTCTATAAATAAAAAAAACATCTGTAAAGCTTTCAAAGTTATTTCAAAGACGAAAACGCCTGTAGGTAGAAGTATATAAGCGAACATCACTGAACTGTTCTAACACATTTGGCTTCCCCATGGTGGACCCTTCTAGGCGGCGACGGCTTAATATACATGTTTGTATATTAATGCGTAAAGACGTATATTTATTGCCGTAGGTACAGTATGGTACGTCTGTATTCCCCGAAGGGGTAGGCAGAGGTGTTGTAATCACAACACCCACTTTTCACCTAAGATGATTAAGTGCCAACGTGACAGATGGTGAGTCCATTGCCGTCTCAGACACTTTACATACTTCTCAGAAATATGCAGGTTTCCTCACGATGTTTTCCTTCACCGTAAAGCACGTGGTGTGAAATCACTGTACATAAGATTTTTTAGAAAAACTCATTGGTACAGGCCCCGCTGGGATTCGAACTTGCGTCGCTTGCGTAGCAGGCGACTGCTCAAACCATAAGGCCACCACGGCTCTGTTTACAATCTGTTTTCAGTATTAATTATTTTGTAAACGTAGTCGTTTAAGTATATTGAAAGTCTTAGAAAAGTCGAGTACTCTCAATCAAAGCTTACACAAATTGAATGATATTGAACGCAATATCAAACACATTTCCATTGCGTTGGATGGAATGTTACCAATTGAAAATAGCAATTATAATTAGCTTTCAATATAATATATTTGCATCGGAGTACGATCTGCGTACCTCCTGTTCAATGATATTGATTATGCCGTTGATTATGATGTTATTATTTTGTGTTCATCCTGGATACGACATCGTATCGAGGGGATTCATCTATTTGTCGATGCCATGTAATTTTAATATCATTGGCAGTATCGATGTATCGCGGTGCATATAAGTCAACCCATGCAAATAGCGTCCTCCATCGACAGGCTATGACGTCAGAAAATGATTACCTACTGTATATAAGTCGGTTTGATGCGAAAGTGAACTCTATTGACTGATATTTCGATTTTTAGGTCGCAGCTCTAGGTATTATATATGTTAAAGTAGGCATGATTGTGTAAGTCACCATGCTTGGTTACCTACACCAGCCACAGTTCTATCTGCGACATAACGTGAGTACTATTAATGGACATTGGATAATTCACATTCTGCTTACGAGTTTTTACAAGTCATCTAATTGTAGTATGAATTAGAAAAACCGGTCAAGTGCGAGTCGGACACGCGCACAAAGGTACCATTACCTATAAAAAGGGGAGTTGAATATTTATTTAATTATATTTGTAGGATTCCGAAGCCAAATCGCATAAAACGGAACCCTTATAGATTCATCATGTCTGTCCGTCCGTTATGTCATAGTCACTTTTTTCCGAAACTATAAGACATATACCGTTGGAACATGGGAAGTAGATGTATTCTGTGAACCGCATTAAGAAAACAATAAGTTTTGGGGGTCCCCAGAACTGAAACTCAAAATTTTTTTTCCTTCTAATCCATACGTTTGGGGTATCTAAGGATAGGTCTCCAAAAATGATATTGAGGTTTCTAATATATATTTTTTTCCAAACTGAATAGTTTGCGCGAGAGACACTTCCTAAGTGGTAAAATGTGTGTACCCTGTAACTTCTAAAATAAGAGAATAATAAAATAAAAAATATGATACAAAAATACGTCATAAATCGTTAACCGTTAAGGAAACTTAAATGGGCGAGTCCGACTCGCACTTGGCTGCATTTTTAATACTTGTTGATATAGCGGCAACAGAAGTATATCCTTGTGAAAATGTCAACAATCACGATTGCCTGGTGACAGACGGACAAGTTTTAAGAAGTTTAGTTCTAAAATTATTGTTTAATTAATGTGTCTTAATATCCAATAAATATGACAATAAGAACGCGTACGGAACTATTATCTCGATAAAGTATTGCGTTCCAAACATTCGCATTCGTTTCACATTGATATTTCAATTCCTATTAGTTTAATCTGAACCTTGAGAGCAATGTGGCCCGAGCTAAAGCACCAACATTTTATTCATAAACCTGAAGATAATCTGCTTTACACTTGTAAAGGATTCTCCTTTGCTTAAAAACGGATTTCACGATATTGAGTCTTCAAAACAAAAATGCAAACAGCGTGACTTTTGCACGACTGCAATAAAGTTAGAACGTCCGCGGATAAAGCCTTTGTGATCAGGTAGAAGGTAGGAATGCAGCCAATTAATGTGTGCACCTCTGTGAAATGTCCGAGCTGTGCACTTTGACATAAGCATCATAGACATAGCTCAAAGAGCAAAGTAAATTAGATTGGAATTCAAATTAAATCGCAATATACGCGGGACAATATTGCTATTTCAATCTTACTAATTGATCAAAGGGATCTCCGACCATATTGCAAATATATCAGAAGCGAAAATTTCAGTATTGGTATTCCGGATGCAATGTGGGTAATTTTCAATGAATTGTAATATTTGTTGCAGGCGGCTAGTTATATTTATAAGGTTGAAACAAACATTAATGTTCTTGAAATGAAACGTTTTTGTCAAATGTTACCGTAAGCCCCCCGTCCCAATATTGGCATTAGTGCGCTTGATCGCCTATTGCCGACGCGCTCGCATCGCGTGCCCGACCCTACGGAAACGCATAATACCAGCAAGCACCGATGATCATAACATAACACTTTATAATTAACGTACAAACTACACGTATCGACATCGGATAAGATTACGCATTAGCAAAGAATATATTAAACGAGATAAACCGTGCGCTTAGCCATACAGAGTACGAGGTTCTAAAGAGATATAAAATGTGCTCAGCGCGTCACCCGATTTCAGTTAAGCTTATTAAAATACAATTAAACATATTATTAAGCTAGAACTTGTATATTTCCACACAACAAAACTGTAACATTAAATCTCCCGATATGTATCTACTTGTTTCCATAACACCCATCCGTATATGTACACTGAAACGAAGAGCAACGAATAAAGCCTTTATGCTGTGAAACGTGCTTATGAATGCGAAAACGCGCAGCGATGGATCAAGTGTAATTTCCTATCGGTATCCTATCGCCAACAACTCCACCGGTCTCCTGGCAGCGAGGACACGGCAAACACTCGATCCACTATCACTGTACTTGCCAGGGGGTTCGTTCAACAGTGAGTGTGACGAACATTCACTCGAATCTCGGAGGTTGTCTTTAATCGCTAAGCGGAGGTATAAGTATTTCACCGTCTCCGGATTGGGCTTGGTCATGTCTTCAATTAATTTGATCGAGCCAATTAGTTGGATGTCAAACAAAGTACACAATTCTCCCACATTATGATCATAATTTAATTTCTTCTCAATAACTTTTTGATCGAACTCAGGGTCGCGCATTCGTATATACCTCACGAATAGCTAATATGTAGTAAGTAATTAGCAATAATACGTCATTAAATAATTATTATATAATACCACATTATATATTTAAGACTAAACGAGCATACTTATTAGAAGTTGGTAAGATGAAAATGATTAATTCTGTTTAGTCCCTGATAAGGCAATTATAAACGTCGAAAAATTAAATACCGGTTCAACTAGTGAGGGTGAACCATACAATCGATGCAGTCGTTCGCACATTCTCGGCGTGAGACAAACTCATAGTGTGACATTAAAAGATGTGAATTTTTTTCTTCTTACTTATAGGCACAGACTAATTAGAACCCGCATGTTCTAATCACATGGCTATATAACCACGGTACTTATTGATATTTACCTCCTTGGCAATATTCTGGTTTCTGCCCCTTACACCTTACGAGCTCGCACAAATAATTATATATTTTATGAATTCCCGCTATACAATATAAAGACGTACTCATTGTTTAAAATTAAAACGTAAACTATTCAAACTAATACATCTAACACGGCAGTAACGTCGTCATCGTGCATCTCTGATTTCAACAACATAGTACGGTCCAATAAATATTGCACGTGCATGTTGACGACTCAATTGGATTTTGGTTCAGTTCAAATAGAACTGCTTCGAGATTCGGATCATGTCATATGTCACTGTGTAACAAGAAACAGTGACGCAGTACCGTACTGTGGATTTCTCACTGTATTGGTTACGTGGTTAATTATTACTAGGCTAGGCGCAGTGCTCATCAGACCATTATAACAATATCTAGTGCGATATTTACGACTACGAGGATTCGCACAACAGAATTTGCTTCGATGAACAAGTTAATGCAATCCTAGAGGACTGTATAATGTATATGGACTGTGTAATCTATGTATTAATATCGTCAGATCGAACAGGAACATAACGCATCGGTGATTACAACGCCAGTTAGCATTTCAATATTCGATATACTGTAAGCCAGAAGCGGTGAGATTTCTATAAGGAAATATGAATCAATTCAGTTAGGTTGTAGTCTTTAATTGCAAGATACAATGTTTATTAAATACATTTACAATTAACGATGAGCTCAACAACATATCAACCGTAATTTATCAATATTAACAAATATTTTTTTTGTTTCAGCGGACTCGACTGCTGGTCAGGTAAGCTTTTAGAATTCGCTTATTTTAAGAAATATAAGTAAGTAATAAGCCGTGTTTCTTTGAGTGAAATTAGATATTTGTTATTATTAATTGGTAAACCCCTGTAAACGTGCTGAAAGGATTCTCGTACATTCTGTTTACTTTATTCTTTTGCTTGAGCCTTGTTCCCGTATAAACTTTTACGCTGTTTTCCTCGGCTTCTTTTCCAGATATTTTTACTTTGCATATCTGTTTACTCTCGTCTTTCATCGCATATTCGTCCTAGACGCAGCATGCATCTTCACATTTAAAATCACAATTTTATTTACACGAGTAACTATGCGAATCCGTGCCTTATGGATCACATCCAAACGTCTCATTTTAGTATAGACAATTGGACACAGTATAAGTATATATAAAAGCTTATGTACATACTGTGGCATGGACGTGGTTGATGAATAAAAAATAGTGTACACTTATCTTTAAATTATAATATTTCTGTTAATCTGTGGTTATACTCATTTCTGAAAATACTGAAAACAAATGCAAATTCAGTTCAGAAGTTTAATCTTCACGGGGTCACAGACATCTTCACATCACAACGACTTTCATTATAATTTATTATTACTCAGTGAATAAGAGTCTTTCCATGTCACAATGAATATCAAAGTATTTTTTGTGAATACAGATAATATGCTACTATTATCACCAAACAATGCGTCAATGCCTACTGGTAAAACCGCAGGGAGCTATTCTGGTCAATTAATAATTAATGATTTATATAGATAATAAAATAATTGCAACCCCATTGTGACAATATCGACCTAGTCGTGGTGGTATAAATATTAAATCGACACTGCAGCGATCTTCATGAATCGCTACTATGACATTACCTCCGAATAAGGAAACGTGATAAATGAACATAGGTACAAGTAGTACCTATGTTCATTTATCGATTGTTGGTATCAAGTGCATTGCAAGTGTATTTTCCGTTGTTGTGAGCCAGCTCTTCATTGAGTTTAACGCTCCACTGATTCAACTAGCTGATTTAATAACCGAACCGTTAACGTTTGGACTGACAGTGAACACATTGGACTTAAGTAAATGTTTTGCAACACATTTTCGACGGTCTAATGGAAACTCACTAACGAACGAGTCCTACTATTTTAATTTTACGTTACAAATATCGATATATGGGGGTGACGTCTTAACAACTTCTAAGAAGTATTAAATACGCCCTGCTTAAACCAATGATTGTAGACCTCCCGTTTTTTCTTGTAACAACTCAAATTCATCAGTCAGTATTTTTTAATGACCCTGTGCATCTCTGTCCACACCACGTACCGTAATTTTTATACAAAAGAGGCAAACAGCCCGCCTGATCTTAAGCAACTGGTTTAATTCGTACTCATACTAATTGTTAGAGGATTGTAAGATTAACGATTTTGTAAGTAATTAGCCTACCCTATCTATACGAATATTATAAAGAGGTAAGATTTGTATGTAAGTATGTTTGTATTGAATAGGCTCTGAAACTACTGGTCCGATTAGAAAAAATCTTTCAGCAATGAATAGCTACATTATCAGCGAGTTACATAGGCCATATTTTATCCCGTACTTCCATGGGAACGAGGGTGAAATCTACGCGGGTGAAGATCTAATGAATTTAAATTTTAATTATTTTCCAAACAACTGATAAATGTTATTTTCAGGACGCTGTTGGGGGTTTTATAAAATTAATCAAATTAAAACATTTCGAACTTCCGCCGGATCAAACTTACCACCGGCTAAGCCACTTCTCGTGTAACTGTCAAATTGACACGCAAGTCAGAAAGTTACTAAGTCTGTGGGTTAATTGCATTTATTTATTTGTTTAAGTATTGTGCCGTTACAAGTCTAATTTTATTTCTTTGTTTTTTGTATTTTACATTTTGCACTTTTAATAGTCAGTGCGAGAATTTCTTTTTTTCTCTTCCTTACCAAGTGAGCAGGTGCGATGGGATGTATCATGCTAACAGTGAATGATGATGTCACAGCTAGGGCCATCATACACTTAAGTATATCAACGTACACACATGCACGGTTTGCTTGAAGCGAATGAGGGCCCTTAAATTTCCAGTTTTCTACTGCATTTTCTTTGACAGCCGCAACGTAAACGCGTTCGGCTCTGCGACTGACACATTTCAACAATTGCAGCGCACCGCTAAATGGATATATCTTATCGGCATAACTAAATTGTATATACGCAGATAGTCTTTACAAACATTTTCCGAATATTAATACTTAAGTAATGACGGCCGGTGCTGCTGCTGTTCAGCAAGAGTGCCTCAAGCGCCGGAAATATGCTTGCATTGGTCAAGGATACATATTTTCTGCGTTTGCGGTTGCAACTCTGGGGCCTTGGGGTCCAGATGCTCATCAACTTTTCAAAGAGGTTGCACGTCGTCTGGTAGAAGCTTCTCGTGACAAGCGGGCTGGGGCTTTTCTCGCTCAGAGAATCAGCATTGCTATTCAACGTGGCAATGCTGCCAGCCTTCTTGGCACGATCCCGAGACACCGATTTGGGCCAAGTTTTCTACTTGTAATTAGTTTTTAGCTACTTATTAGTTACTTAATAAAAAAAATTATATCTAGTAATGAAGACAACAAATAGCAATGTAGTGCCAATGTCCCAAATGCTACTATCATCCAATCAAAAAGTTTAGTATTACGTAATAGTAATTCTTAATTTCAGAGATATCGACTGGAATCTCGGTTCCAGCTCTTAGTGGTTCCAGTTGGCTGTATCCTCATTATCTTGAAGCCGGTGGCCCAGATTAATTTCATTATTCCAGAACGTATTTTTACAATGTAATACGCTAATCCAGGCTTGAATGCTCCCCCTTGATATTCGCATGGAAAACCTCAGTTTTTTTTCTATCGGAGGAACGTGTACATGAATATGCAAGTGAAACAATACGCAACTGATTTTGTATTCATCATAAAATTAATTAATTTAACAATACATAATTTTTTTATGAAGATATTTAATGTAACATAGTATTTTTTCACGGATAAAATTGATGTTTCGATAATTTATTTTCTAATATTATAATTTATATCATAACCTCATAATAGTCTGAACAAAATCGATGCGATATATATACCTATGTATCCTTTCTAGTAGTTCTACTAACTAGTATTTGTATTTCATGAAAGGATACATAGTATGATGTAATACATAGAGACACGGGGCACCATTTTCATTGTATTTGATATCGAAGCCCACGCGAGAGTGCCCCAGACCCCTCCGGAGCAAAATGTGCAACACACGACGAACAATAGACATGGCACCAAAGCTTCAACTGAACCGGACGAATAATTCGCGAACGCGTTGACAAAACATTGAAAACCAAACCCTTTTGCATATTTTATGTTCTCGTTATACCTTTCACGAAATATGACGCAAGAAAGAGTAAATTAACTAAATTAAAAAACATATCAATGTCTAGCAAAATATTGTGAGAAAATTTTATATACGAATTCTACTCCACTACTTTATCCTTTCTTAACAACGATGATGCACATACTCATGACTATATGATGAAGAAAACAAAATCTAACCGTGTGGAGAGCCATGTGATATTAGATAGTTTCGGCAAAAGGTACATTCAGAAGAGTGTATTAATTACAAAATACGCAAATTCATCATGAGTCCACCCTCATTGAATGTTCGTTGATTCTAAATGAAGTAATACTCTGATCTAACTGCATTCGAGCTCATGGCGATGTAATCAATATACCAGACGGACTTACAAAGTACACTTTGTACGTGGACACAATCCCCTTTTCCAGTACCTACAGTCACATCATGTTGATATACCTAGAGGCTACAAAGCGTCTGGCTTCCCAATGCCCAGCTTATTTAATCCACATACGTTTGCTTTGATCATTCTACCTTCGACATGACATCCGACTTGCTTTGAGTATACCTAGGCTTCATCCAAATGCAGGCATACCTAATTCGTTTTTAATTTACATGAAAGGTCAACTTATATCTCGTTTTGTGTCAATAAATGGGGCAGCGTAAGTCTAACATACATTTTTATTTTCTCTGTCGAATACTATTCTAAAATTGTTGCGAGTTTCCAAGAGAATTTTCGGTATCGGCATTTCACTCAACTTCAGAAACAGAACTTATATGAAATGCAATCCATCCATCTCGAATATCCCGCAAAAGTTGTTGTCGTGAAACTTTTCATTATGAAGTTAAGAAATTCATTCAAAGGTACATTTTCCTGGTGCATTTTGCCCTGGCAGTCTTTAGCCGGAATAGTTTTCCGGGGGGCAATTAGAAAGCTCACTCAGAAGCCTTATACCTGGAATGACGTTGTTCATGAAAGAATTAAAGCACTAGTGCTTTACAAGAAATATGAAGAGAGATTTTTCAATTTATCACAATTAAAATTCGTAGACTGCAAACAAAGCTCATCGTTCTTTTGGCCGAATACTTGATTGACCACCTTATTCAATTCAAAATTGCTTTGACTAGAATTTCAACACTGCACTTTAATGTGATACAGACATATAGATACTACGCAAAACAAGTATAATTTTTATCGTAGCAATAATAAATCAGATAGAAAATATAAGAGCATGGACACAGTTCCACTGTAGCACCTATTCACAACCAAATATGACGCATATAGAACAATATCCGTAGTTGGAGTTAAATACAAAAAACCACTGATATAAAAGGCTACATACTTCGAATTGTGATCAGTTCATATAATAAAATATTATGGTTTTAATTACCCCACAATAATAAGCTTCGTGACAAACAATTTGTTAATACGAGCATCATATTATGCATACACGTTTTTAGATATTTCAAAGGTGAAAAAAAATACCTTGGTAATCAAGTAATGTTAGCGAATTCATCCTTCATCGAAAAAATATCAATATTAGTTCCCGTGAATTTTTCACGCTGCGCCCTGTCACGTATCGGTTCATTCGTATGTGAGTATCCGGACCTATGCCCCAGAACAAAGTATCACAGTATCAGAACTTTTCAGAGAAAACACTTCACAAGTTCTTACAACATTAATAATTTAATCCGGTAGATATTATCACCTTTTGCATTCAATCAATCTTTTTAGCTTATATCTGAAAATATAAGTAATATTACGCAATTTTACAAGCTCATGCTAGCCTCCCTGCTATATACATCCGCCCGGGCTGTTTCAGCGCTCTTAAACATTCATCCGGTCCAAAATAAACCTTTAAGACAGTTGATAAATGCCTTTAATAATTAACGCCAGAAACTTAGCTGATTTCTTATTTAGGTCGATAGAAAGAAGATATTTTATCAGCGAACCTTTAACCTGCAAATTACGTAGCAACGTGTATTAAGAAATTATTATGTAAAATATTTTGTATGAACAGAGAAATGTGTGTTTCGTAACTTTTCCCACAAAAGTCAAACTCTCAAAAGGCCCGGAGGAGACTTATTATTATTAGAAAACTTTATTTACTCCCACACTTCACCTCCGGGAGTCCTCAAAGGGGTAGCCAGAAGTACTTACACAGCTAACTAATCGCAAAATAAGTATGTATGTATGTAATGCTAATACGACTGCCACAACAATGACATCAGCTCAAAAAAACCCGCTCACACAAATTTCTTCACGGGCGTTACGCAGGGTTCCTTAGAGCTATCTAGCTCTGAAATCATTTGGTTAGAGGTTTTACGGAAAGTTCGTAGTGTGAGTGAGTAAAATAGAGAACATTACAGACGAAAATTACAATCATTATTAAATTAATTTAACTTCAACGCGACAACTAGAACAGGATAGAGACAACTCCGTAGTAGCCAAGAAAGTAAATAATATGCTTAGGCCATCCCCGAAGGGGTAAGCAGAGATGTTGTAACAGCAACACCCACATTTCACCGAATATGATTAAGTGCCAACGTGACAGAGGGTGAGTCCATCGCCGTTTCAGGTACTATACTTACGTCTTTGAATTACTTCTCAGACATGTGCAGGTTTCCTCACGATGTTTTCCTTCACCGTAAAGCACGTGGTGTGAAATCACTGTACATACGTTTTTAGAATAACTCATTGGTACAGGCCCCACTGGGGTTTGAACTTCCGTCGCTTGCGTAGCAGGCGACTGCTCAAACCCCGAGGCTACCACGGGTCGACACGGTAAAAATAAATAAACTAAATTATGTACTGATACAATTCTCAGTATTGTGAATAATTTTTGATGATTTTTTTTGAAATTATCATTCTTTACTAAGTAATGAAATGTACATGATGCCAGCTGAGTTTCTTGCCGGTTCTTCTCAGAAGGCTAGTTTCCGAACCGGTGGTAAATTCCTTGACATTCATAAGTGCCTTACCAGGGCCTAAACTGAATAAATAATTTTCATTTTCATAGCATTCTATCACATTCCGCGCTAATTGTATAGTCTTCGCTTTTGGATAAATATATCTATATCTTCGAACGTGTGTTAATCAGGCTAATAGCGCTTGTCGTGTTTAACTTAGCAGGTTTACTCCGGTCACCACCACTCAAACTGAGTAATAGTTATTCAGGGACCAATACCAGAAAAGCATACACATATAGTTAGGGCTCCATTTTTCCTGATACCAAAGATAGCACAAGTATTCGTTTCAAAGGTGATAAGTATTCATCGGATAAGTGCTTATTGGAGTAAAAGTAAAGTAAAACTTGGAATGTAAATTGTTACGATCCCTGTCATGTCGTAAGTATATAAACGAAAGCACTTCTTATTTCATGTATTATCTACTATATAAAAATAAGTCGGGTTTTCCTTCCTGACGCTATAACTCCAGAACGCACGAACCGATTTGGCTAATTTTGGTCTTGAATTATTCGTGGAAGTCCAGGGAAGGTTTGTAAGTAGAGAAAATTTGAAAAAAGTCTTGAAAAAGTGTAAAATCAACGACTTTCTATATTCCCATGTACAAATAATTTGTACTAATACTTAAAAGCCAATTTGAACCTTAATACCATACTGTAAAGTTCAAGTAGGTATTAGTGAAGAGATTTCGGGAAGGCAAAACAATCGAAGACAGAAGAAGTGACGATAGTTCTGTCAAACACATTCAATGTCATCATATGTCATTTCATTTTAGCAGCGATAATTGGATGCTGATAAGCAATAATGTGTCAACCCACAAAAAGTCAAATTCAAAGGTTTTGATATATTTTGATAATGCATCACGTATTTAACATTCTAAAAAAGTGTTTCAAGTCATCTGAAACATAAAAGTACGTAAAAAATGGATTTATGTCATAAAACAAATCTTAAATCACGTATACAATCATCTTAAGACGCCATTTTCTCAAAACCAAGTTTATGCGGGTTGACACATTATTGCTTATCTGCATCCAATTATTGCTTTGTGTTTATATTTTTTCAAAATATTGTTGTGATTATTCAAACAATCGGTGAATCTTGAATTTGTACGAACCAGACGACCAAACATAGGCCGGCGAACGCGTAATGCAAATCAAGTGGAATTATTGTTATTGCCGAATTAATATTTTTTTTATTACTATACATTATACGTAGCGAAGCATGTACCGGGCCGCTAGTTATTCAGTAAAAAATACTATAATAAATTACATACATACATATGCTCACGGCTGTATTCCCCGAAGGGGTAGGCAGAGGTGTTGTAATCACAACACCCACTTTTCACCGAAGATTATTAAGTGCCAACGTGACAGATGGTGAGTCCATCGCCGTCTCAGACACTTTACATACGTCTTTGAATTACATCTCAGAAATATGCAGGTTTCCTCACGATGTTTTCCTTCACCGTAAAGCACGTGGTGTGAAATCACTGTGCATAAGTTTTTTAGCAAAACTCATTCGTACAGGCCCCGCTGGGATTCGAACTTGCGTCGCTTGCGTAGCAGGCGACTGCTCAAACCTTAAGGCCACAACGGCTCAAAAAAAAAATAATTCTTAAATATATTATGCTTTTGAAAGTTTCGGATACATAATTATTGTGATTAATGCGGTTTACTTGTGTTTTGCCAGTGCTTCTCAGAAGGCAGCTTAGCAGAGCCGGCGGAAATTTTCCATTTTCCTAAATTTCCGATGAAAGTGCCTATGCTTAAATCATGTAAATTTTCGCAAAATAGACATGATGTATTATTTTGCCTAATGTTATATATTTGTGTTTGATCATATTTTATAAAAAATATATCAAGCAAGTCAAAGGAATAATCCTCTAAGGAAAATTTCCCATAGGTATCGTAGCCAAGTACATTGAATTAATTAATTTAAATTATTCCGACACGTGTAGCGCTCTTCATCAGGAATAGTCGAATGGGAAGTGAATAGCCGGCGATTGTCTCTTGTGTCGCAGGACACAGTAATCAGATCAGTGTACATATTTGGGCAATCAGAGTGCCTAGTGCGAGTTCAGAGAGCCATAAATTGCCGTCACAAGTCATCCAGTCGACATACATTTTTCGACTATTTTCCCACCGGCATGCTGCATATATTATAGATTATTTAATTTTGGAAACTTAATTGGTTTAAGTTTATTTTAAATATGTTTTGTTTAATTTATGTTGCAATAAACTGTATGTTTCCTTTACATAAATAAATAAATAAATAAACGCGGATTTGTATGGGCTCACAATAGTGTCATCTTTAGGCCGACAGACGGCGCTGTTTCGATCTTATACAAATCTGCGTTTACGTCGACGCGAGGAGTCGTGACGGCGGCAGTGAAAAACTTGCACTAGGCCCTATGGGGTGATGTTACCAACACATCTGGTCCAACAAGGGTGTGTTAATTGTTCCGCTCAATAGTTTGTCAATTTCTCCATTAATAACCTCCCTTATTACAAAACGTAGACTAAGATTGTCCGTGGTTTTTAAAAAAATGGGACATATTCTTAGTCCAATTTTGGTCAAAAAGACACAATATTCAAATAAATAAATATCCAATTTTACATGTCATCGTAAAATAATTACACAGTATTCATTTAAGCCCACTCAAGTAATTATCTGATGAGTAGAGAGCAAGTATAGAAAGTAATTTTAGTCTATAGTTTTTTTTATGTAAAGTTTTTGAATGTAAAAGATAAGATTAAGCAGAGAAAAATGTGTCTGGTCATCAATGCATATAATGAATTCTACTAACATTATAAATGTAAATCTAAGTTTGTTTGTAAACTTAGTACAATATTCTTGGAGGTATCAAATGTAACATAGGATACACTTGATAAAAAAATTTAAATTGCTTCAATGCGAGCGAAGCCGCGGCTGTAAACTAGTATCAAATAAATGAGGACATATTTTATGAAAAGCGAGTGTTACTAAGTGGACACCAAGCCACTTCGGGGGCCTATCGGGTAAGCATTATGACTAGGACAATCACTCGCTATCAGCAACGCGTCACGTATAATATTGAGCGGTCGATAGCAGTGGGCTTCGGCAGTAGCTTGCGACGATTCCACACAGTTTGACCTAGCCCCACATAGCCCCACTAAGTATTACGTTCCATGTTTCTATGCGAAGTTATTCTCTTCACTAATAGGTATAATTTGAAGATATTTGAAAACCGTGAAGTGTTTAGGTACTTATGACTCCGAATCACCGATTTGTCTACCATCATTTTAACTGTATCTTAATTTCTTTGATTGAACATCACGGATAATCTACTGAATCTATTTAAAATGAACAGATTTTGTATTTAAGACACTTAAAATCTGTCGTTATATTTTATCTCGCTAAGATGTTGGTAGCAAGGGAAAACAACGTTTTATACTAATGTAAATTGAGCTCAAGTGGATGGTTTACAATTTAGATAGATATGGTCCGGGAGGTATCCCTACGATCGGATTCAGGACAACGTCGAGGTACAAGGTTGACGAATTTGGTAGATTAGCTGTGCCCCGCTGATTGGATAGACTTAACTTCGTGGTTCGTAAAAAAAAAGTAGCACTTGTTACATCAGCTACCTGTCATTGGAAGTCCCGTTGAAATCGGTTCAGCCGTTTCAGAGAATACCCGGAAACAGGCAGAAAATTGATGTGTTTCTTTCATATGCATCTAGTGATAAGCTATTAATTACAAACAGACAATTTATTTATATATCTCTGCCTACCCCCATGGGATACAGGCGTGAGCATATGTATGTATGTATGTATGTATGTATGTATGTATCACTTTATTTGCTTACTAACGTAGTAAAATATGAATTAGTATGACTTAGTGAGTACTGAAACCGTGCTTAATATCATCAACTCTAGAGAGACATTAATAGTATAAGCGTCATACAAATCTGTCCCCTACATTGAGTCTAAGCTAATCATTGTCACGAGAGATGATGGTGCGGCCCCAGTTTACAATTTAATTAGCTCGCACTCGATTAGTACGCAGGACTATTAAGGGTAAAACACTAGTTTTTACCGGTGACTTCCCCGCCAAATTTTTCAAACTCAATATCTTTATCCGTTTTGACTTTTAACAAAGTACTTTCAATTCGTCACAATGACATTATTGTACAGGATTATACATGCTACAGCGAGGTTCGGAAGGTTGCTTTTACTGTAGAAGAACCTAATAAGAAACTCAGTAATTATTATTAATAAATTTTTTATACAATTTTTAAAACACAAAATAAATCACATACGAAATGTAAGCTCATGGAAACAGTTCCAGCGCACAAATGTCGATAAAAGTTAAAATAAAGTAAGTATAGTAGTTTTATCTCGGTGTAGCTTGAGATGACCAGACCCCACATGCCGCACTTTTTCACAAGTAAAAATTATTTGTAAAGCATCCATATACCGACGAACTTAGGCGTCCTTAAGTACTTCGCAAATTAGGCTCTGCCAAAGGATTTTGTTTCAGGTAAGTTTAATCACTAAACGATACAAGTAAACGCTATTCACATCATACATTTGCATCATATTGATTGACTACTGACGGACGATGTGCATGCATCGCAATATAGTATAGTTATGCACATCGATATATAGTATAGTTATGCACATCGATATATAGTATAGTTATGCACATCGATATATAGTATAGTTATGGGATCGGGTAACTGATGATAGCTGCCCTTTACCTGTCGGCTCTTGTGAAACTCGATAATTTAATGCCCCGTCTGCAGGGGATGGAATATAATGGGGAATATTGTTGCCATTTATTGAACCCGATACCATGCTATAATTTCTATTATTTCAAAATTATTTGATGCCTTGATATGATGCCATGGCTGCAGTTTATTAGACAAGTAGTCTTGCCTTCAAAGGCGGACATAATGTGTTTAAAAAAGCATTACAAGTCGGGTTAAAAGCTAGCATACTCAAAAATATTTGACTTATAAAATTAAATATCTTACACAATTTACGTACTGATGAACGTCGAAAATATAACCGTATCTGCAACAAGCGTAGAAACCAATATCTATTTCTCAAGCCCTGAGTATTCGATATATATTGCCGATTCTGTATATTTATCCGACTACGGCGAATCAAAAGCGAAGGTTATGATTTTGGCCGGTATGTATGTATTTTAGAAATGAAGCTACGACTGTAATAAATAAATGATTATCGGAAAATTATTGATGGCTTGCCAACCATTTTCCGTCATAATACCTGAATCATTTGCACAATGTTATTTAAATACTTAATATAAATAAATAAAGACGTCATATGAACAGAAAATTCAAAGCAATTTATGACGCTAGTCAACTGTCCTGCCAGTCGACTTGATTATTTTAGTCCAAATTTTAGAGAGCATCTTTATTATTAAAAAGTTTCACAATAGCAGTTCTTCAAATCAATAAGCTACTGCCAAAATCATAGAACACAAAAGTTTATTTTCATCTGTTTTGTGACTAAAATAAAGCATTAACAATAACTGTGTCCAATACAATTGTAGTAGTGTCGCACATATCTAACATACAATACTTGATCTACAATGGACAGAATACCAATAAATAATTTATTTTGATGATAGATATCGTGCACTGGAAGATTTTGTTTTTCGGAGAACCGAATTTGCATCAAATGATTAATTCAGGAAGTGCTTTAGTTTTGACAAAATCACCTTGTTCTTAAAAAATATTGCATCAGATTTAGAATACGCCGGATTATAGGCGTCTTAGTGACAATAGTAACGAAAATGTACTTTGGTAGAAGGGCTTCAAAATCATGTATTCATTATATATTCCTTTCTCTAGTACCTAATCTATGAACTCACGAAGATAAACATACCTATGCACCAAATAAAATAAAATGTCTTCATTTATCAAAACTTTATTCGTAAGTACTATCAAATAGTCAGACTGTCAACTCTACGTCTTCCCTGTTTTATAATCAGTTAATGGGAAACAGTAATGTATTTTTGCTAAATCCTCGATGTGATTATAGCCGACAGCAAATAAAGACTGATGAATAAATGATATACAATACACTGTTTCAAGTATATAACCAATATAATCCGTGATCCGTGCATATTGCGCATTGATAACCAGCACAATAGCATCCACGTCGGCCGAATTATTTAGGCTTCATGCCGGCTTCATTTAGGCAACACAAAGATAAGCTGGACTTAAATCGGAAGCTCACATTTAGCCTATCTATCTAATATATAAAATTCCCGTGTCACAGTTTTCGTTGCCATACTCCTCCGAAACGGCTTGACCGATTTTGATGAAATTTTTTGTGCTTATCCGGTATCTATGAGAATCGGCCAACATCTATTTTTCATCCCCCTAAATGTTAGGGGTAGTCCACCCCAAAAAAAAATATGGCAATACAACGTTTGCCGGGCACAGCTAGTTTTATATAAATATCTATGGTATATTTCTGACTGCGATAATGACTGGAAATAGCGTCATACTTGTGAACAGATGCTGTTTGTAGGGGGGTGGTCATTTAAAACTTATTAAACTTTTTAATATTAGCTGCCGCTCTCAACTTGTTCCGGGTGGAATATACTTTTGGTCAAATGTCACCTTTTTCACACAGAGTACAAATGAATATCTATACAAATATAATAAAAAGGGAAAATTATTTTAAGGATTGTATGTAAGAGGTAACTCTGTTGTGATCTAATACATTATATTTCAAATACATAATTCTATCTATAAAAATACTTCGGTACTGTGTCCATGGGGTTTATATTTGTTTGGGATTTATTATTATGAAGATTAAAGCTGTTATTTTTTTAAATTTAGTATTCGGTATTCCCGTTTACTGGAACTGGATCTCGAACTGAACTGATCCAGTCAACTGTTTTGTTTGTATTATAACTTAATATTCGTAAATATTTCCATAACTCATAGCCTCCTCCTATAACAAAGGTAACCGACTAGTAAAAGACTAGCTGTGCCCCGCGGTTTTACCCGCGTAGACTTAATTTTATGGGAGGCCATCAGAACCATAACATTATTTTTAGAAACAAGTAGCCCTAAAATCAGGTGATCAGTCACAGAGTTGAATCAAGTGCCGACCCCCACAATATATGGGATAAGGCCAGGGACATGATGATGACAAGTAGCCTAAGTTACTCCTTGTAATATTAGCTATATGCCAGAAAGTATCCCGTTAAAATAGGTCCAGCAGTTTCGGGGATTAGCCGGAACAAACATACAGACGGACAAACATACAGACAGAGAATAATTTTTTAAATTGATTTTTTTATGTGAGTTCCGTATATATTTTCATATGTATTAAGTGAAAATCTGTCATCTTGAAATTACAAACAAACACTTCAATTGTATTTATCTGTATATACTGTAATGATTTTTCTCATCTATATAAATGAAAATAAGTGACTTTAAAGTGTATTTAAAAAAAACAGGGTTTTTAAATAACACAGCTAGTTAATAAATAAAAAAGAGGATCACGGAGGTACATGATTGCCTGATAAACATATGAGCAAATATATACCTCGTAGCAAAACTCAAATATCCCGAAGCGTAGCTAGGGAGCGTCGCTAGTTGAATATAATTTCATTGCATCAAAGCATCCTGCAGTCACAGACTGCGATTTAATATTTACAGATTGAACGGCTGCGGAAATCATTTCCATGGTAGAATTTTGCAAAACTTGCTTATCTTATCTTATACCTTTAAACGAGCATTTCTTGTATATATAAATACATATATATATATTGAATCTGAATCTCGGAAACGGCTCCAACGATTTTCATGAAATTTTGTGTGTAGGTCTCAGGGGCAAAAAATAGATCTAGCTAGGTTTCATTTTTGGAAAACATCGTTTTGACCATGTTTTGAGGCACTGAAAAACTCATACAATATCACTAGAATACGACAGTAAATTTCGCCGACATCTGTCAAGTTATGGTAGCTCAGACATGAGGCTTCCACCTTACGGGACAATAACGAATTTAGAGTACCCCGGTTCGAGTCTGACGTTCGGTTAAATATTTTTTTCAGCATACATATACATATGAGATAACGTCATTGAAAATGAAACGGAGCGCAGCTCGATCAACCAGGTTATTTTAATTTAAACAAATAATGATACTCAGATTCGGTAATCATATTCTATAGAGAAGTTAAAACACGCAGTATATTAACCGCACTTTACCGGTGTACATTCACACAGATCTTTAAGAACCGCATAATACAACATGGGGTCCCTTGGGAAAACGAAAGTCGGAGAGCTTGTTCGACAACTCGAGCTTTTATTCTCTATGACCATGAAACATGTGCGATGCATATCTGGATTTGGACAATGCTCGCCTTTTTTTTTATTTAATCTAGTTTGACACACACATCTCAATCATAATGACTTTGCAGGGAATTCCGTGTACGTTAAAGAATGGCCAGAGCTTACGAGAGATCTTGAAAATTGCGTACTTCTAGTATGTATCTTGACGCCTTCTCGATGTAGATTCACAACGGGTAGGTAGAGGGCTTGAAACACCCAAGAGGAAATATTCCAATAAATCGAAATCAATGCCGAATGAATGGATTGGCATAGCTAGCGAAACGTCTCCACTATTTGCCTAATTATTCTTTGCTCAAATGTTTAATTTGAGTTAAAACACCTACATATAAGTCCTGACTAAATCATCATCGCCCAGTCACTGGTCGTAAAGATATGAAATTTTAATGGTGTGTGCTTGGTGAGGTGTAAATTTCCACTAAGGAAGTTTTAAGCTCTAAGAAAATTCCACTCCTAAGGGGGTTAAATGGGGATTGAAAGTTGGTTTGCGAAATCTTACTGGCACACGAGCGAAAGTGCGGGCGAAGGCTAGTCTTCATGTAAAACAATGAGTGAGTACTCCCACGCAATCGAGATGGAATGAAATGAAAAGGCAGGGCAGAACCTAAAACATTTTCAATGAAGAATTCAAAATGTTTAATTTTTAGCAACGCTACAAGTCAGTGCGTCTGTTTATTCCCAATGAAAGACATTTCATTATAATTCCCTTTTAATTTTAATACCTTTCATGAATAGACGCGGCTTCTGCACAGTATTATAATTACTTCTTACACGGGTGGTTCTATAAAGTGTTGTTTTGAAAGAATCTTTAGTAGATACAAAAAACATTTCTTTTGAAAGATAACGCACTTAGCGTGAATACATTTTTGGTTTGATAAATGTTAAGGTTCGTGTGGTGAGAGCGTATTAAGAACTTCTGAGCTTTGAAACTGGAATGTTCTACTTCTAATACACGCTGTTGCATAGTTTCGAACGTTAAGACCATAGTTGGCGCCTTGTCCATGAAAATAATTAAAAGTGACTAAATTAACAAGGTATGAACGTCTAACTCAGAGGTAGCATTATTTAGTTGTGTTGCACTGTTATTTGGTGCCCAGACAGGTAGTTCCGATTCGGCTTGCTTTGAAAATTCTTAATTCGAAACCTCCAAATATACGTCATGCCAACTTTAAATTTCAAGCAATATTATTGATTATTAATTATATCAGATATCGAAATTGTAAAACTCTGTGATATTTCCGAATATGATATCCGCCAGACAAACGGATTGCAATCCCTAATTGTAGTGGATTAAAATTAACTCGACCGGATTATCATACATGAAACATTTTCCGTAATATCAAGCTTAAAAATAAAAAAATATTGTATTGAAAAAAATAACATGCTGTTACCAGAGACGGTTAATCACCGCCTGAGGCACAATACTTTTGCCTTTGAATTTCTTCGTAGACATATGCAGATTTTAAACAATGTGAGTCAAGCTCGTGATGTGACATCCAACATGCAACTCGCAAGTTTTTAGAAAAAACTCGAACGAGAAGAACTTACGTTGCAACCAATCATACGACTCAGCCACCACAGCAACTTTTATATATTGTTACATGCACACAAAATGTATGCGTTTTCCCAGGAGGTGTGAGCAGGGGTCTGCTCACGTTTCGATAGATATGTTTAAATCCCATGTATGAAGCTAGCCTGCTTAGCCGGGCACTAATCCAGACTCCAGGCAGCTACTGGGAAATTGCAGATGGTAAACCCAGTAACACTTTGCCCGACCCGGAGATCGAGCCCAGAAACTCGTGTTTTGTTGGCTTGCGACCACTAAAAATATTCCTATCAATTATTGAGGGCGTCATCCTGTATTAGCGCTCGGTTTAAATTAAGTATCCATCTTTACTTAAACGCCAGTTCAAGGAAGTATGTAGTGATGCATAAGAAAGTAATTAAGGGCCAAAGAGTTTTAATGACATGTTCTAGCGGGTAGAACGAAAATACACTAAAGTTGGTAGGATTGTAAAACAAATCAGTGTCGTGCATTTTTACTTTATTCCAATAGCGTACATGAACAATTATGATAGTTATTGAATGTATGTAGATATTATTGGAAGTCGGAATGTACTTCTGCAAGCAATGTTCGTTTGTCGCCGGAAAGAAGCGCTGTTTTTCGAATGTCCATTTTTTGGGAAAGCTCAGCGTTCAGTGGATTTTTAATAAATGAGGAGATAGCATATTCCAGGAAAGGAGGGATAGGGAATTAAGAATAAAAGAAATCGTTTAAGTTATTAAATTGGAGTGGTTATTTTCCGTTAATTTCCAACTAGTACATCTTCACTAGGTACCTACTGTCAGTGTTATTATCAATAAACATTCACTCGTCATCCAGTTAGTTATTGCACGTAGCTGAAGAATTTAATAACTGTTGGCGTTACATTTACGTCATTTTCCTGGAAGAATTATAGCTTATCACTTACTTTCTGCTCATTAATGAAATTGGTGTACCCTTCAATTAATTAAAGGTTATTACAATAGTGGCATCGCAACAAGGTGAGGTCACGAAAGTATTTACCAGTTTTGTCAACAACTCCTAGTTAATGAACACAAGCGTTTAGGCGCAATTTGGAATTAGAATGTTCGTTTTATAGACGTCTGCAAGTGACATTGACCGTGGTGTCCGTGGGGTTTGATCAGTCGCCTGCTACGCAAGTCCGAATACCAGCGGTTCCTGTACCAACGAGTTTTTCTAAAAACTTATCTGCCATGAGTTCACACCACGTGCTTTACGGTGAAGGAAAACATCGTGGGGAAACCTGCATATGTCTGAAATGGAATTCAAAGATATAGGTACTTAATCATCTTCGGTGAACAGTGGGTTTTGTTATCATAACACCATCTTACCCCTTCGGGTATATATGTAAGTATATCAAACTGGATTAGTGTAAATTATCCTAAAGACAATAATGAAAGTTTCGTAATTCTTAGTTCATTCATTTATACCTGTTTGAGGAGCTGGACATTTTCCAAGTACCCACTACATCTAACATTTTCCACGTAACCCACGTAACATGTAGTGATACATGTTACGTGGGTTACGTGGAAAATGTTCAGCTTTAGTGTAGAAAATCTAAAAGCAATTTAATAGTACCTAAGTACCATTAAGTGCTTAGGTATCTTTGCTAAAGTGCTGTAGCTCGATTCACGTAATGAAAACCGTAACGATGTCGTAGCGACTTGGTAGTTGACAGTGTTTTTGTATTCATTATATCAAAAGAAAATACGGAATAACTCAGTCGACGTCGCTAAACTTCTTATTGATTTACGATTTCGGAGCACGTAAATAATACCGCATTGGGAGAGGATATCGATCGAATGACTTTAATCGTTCATCGATATTTCGATTGTTTGCAAGCACTGAGAGTATTGTTAAGAAATATAAAGGTTGTTTACAAAAATGACGCAATCCAACTTCAGTCAGGTTAAATACATTTTAACGAGCATAATACCTAGCAACGGTGGATTGTTTTGTAGTCTATATTAAAGTTAAGCCCATTGGGATTCGGACTATGAAATCATTAGTTGGACAAATATATCGAGTTCTTGTATGGAATAATCTGCTGGAAAATATATATTTAATGTTGTGATATACTCGTTCGGTATCCGCCTATCCTTGTGTAAAGGATGCTGAAGGTGAAGACTATTTTGCTGCTCCTTGGCATGAAGGGCAAAAGGTCTACGACGATACACAATTCAATTGCGTCCTCTTTGCACGTAAAAATTACATTAGGTATATGAAACGATTACTTGTCTTACCTACGTGACTTCAAATACTGCAGACTCGATTTAATCTAATATTTACTCAAATATAAGAAGGGCAAAAGGTTGAATGTAGCGTTTTGAATCTAAAAAGAAACGGGAAGGTGAAATAATTTCAAGAATTCTTCTTCGTTCCCAAACTACGGCACGGCAACTGTTACAAAATATATACAATCGCAGTGCTGCCAAGGATAAAGTTTCAATCGCAAAGCATAATTTCGCCATGACGTGTTAGTTAATCCTGATAGTGCAGTGGTTATTAGCCAAGTTTGCAAAACCTTACCATCAACGCTTTTGGACTTAGCTATATATATAACGAACTCATCAGACACTGTCACCACAGTTTAAATATAATCTACGAACAAATCGTCTAAAATAACACACTCACACTTCGCACAAAAGCCGTGGTGGCCTCGGGGTTCGAGCAGTCGCCTGCTACGCAAATTCGAATCCCAGCGGAGCCTGTACCAATAAATTTTTCTAAAAAACTTATGTACAGTTATTTCACACCACGTCCTTAACGGTGAAGGAAACATCGTTGGGAAAACATATGTCTGAGAAGTAATTTAAAGACGTATGTATAGTGAGACGGCGATGGACTCACTGTCTGTGAAATGTGGGTGTTGTTGTTACAACACCTCTGCTCACCCCTTCGAGGACCCTTCTGGGGGGATGGCGTGAGCATATATATACTTCGCACACCTACGTGATTATAAGCCGAATAGTAGTATCGTCAATAAGGGGTGTCACGTCGTATCCGATCGCGTATACCTACTTCATTTGCGACATGACAAATATTCATTTCTTGAATCTTTAAGATTGACCCATACGCTCAATGGAACAAACGCTCTTATTTCAAAAATTAGGCCTAGATTCCTAACTGCTTGTAAGGCTTATAAGCTGCGCTGTCACTCAATCGACGTGTAACACTTCAGCAGCGTTGATGGTAAAAGCTTCAGAGAATTCGCACGCTGCAGACTTTGTGTGGAGAAGAATCATTTAGGAGTCCAATAGTGTGCGACTGTCCTAAGACAAAATGAGGACGACTGAGATCCCAGTAATTAATTGTTTAACTATTATCCTCCCTTAACGTTTATTTAAATGTTGTCATAATTATTTTAACCACAAAAAAGCGCTATATTTACATCTACCTATATATAATATAGATACATTATGATCAGGTCTTCTTTTTTTAAATTCAATAAATTCTTTGTCAATTTGGTAGCTTTTGCAGGAAGAATCCATCAAAATGTAAGTTACGACATGAATACCACTAAATATCCATACAAATATTTTCAGCGTAAATGTATCGATTTGTCTGCCTCTTAAAACGAAGTTTGTTGACAAAGGGGTAGCCTAACACTTTATAAGGACAGACTTCTGGCACTATAAACTGATTGCAGGTCGCCACTGCAATAAGTTCGATAAAAGTAAAATATTGCATTCAACCGTTCCCTGTGTACGAATATCGAACATTTTACTTAAATGAAAACATATTTCTTCAAAAGTATTGTTAGCGTGAATTGTGTTTCCTCGACAGCCTTACTTGCTCGGTAGATGTTAAAAAATACACGTTATTCTTTAGATTATTTTGGTAAAACTTATAGTTGAAATGATTGTGATCAGTTTTTGGGTTGTTTTAACTTGTTATATATGCACCTACCTAATCATAGCTATCTCGTCGGTGGGTGTAAGACATAGACAGAGGTACATTCGCATCTACAATTAGTATGGACATGTATGGTATCACCAATATCAAGTGTTAGATTAGATACATGATTGGGCAGAAACGGCGTTTACTAGCCTCGTCCGAATTTTATCTTCTGGTCTGTGATTTTTTTAATTACATGAAATCCTTTCCGTGTATATAGATATCGAGCTCCTAGTACACGCCTCCTAGTAAGCAACTACATGACATTAAGGAAAAACAACACAGGTAATGTTACCTCCACATAATAGAAACGTATTGGAAGGGCAGCTTTTTACATTCCACACGCGAGTACGAAGATTATTATAACCAACTTTAGGAAGCTATACGTTTTTATTTTGTGTTACCACATAGAACTTTATACACCTTCATACAGGTTCACCCAGCTGCCATCTTTTCTAGGTGGGATATAGTCAATCCAAATTCATACCCCCTTTTTACAAAACATGCGATGACTAGCCCAAACTCGAGTTAAATCTATATCTATTACTTTCGAAACCGATATCACAAAAAGAGATGCAGCAACTTTTAAACTAAGTACTAGCTTAGTCCATGTTTTATAAGAAGGGGATAATGTACATATAAAAGGTGATTGAGAAAACAAAACACATGTCCGTAAATTTCTCAGCTGCGTCACCCATCGACGCTCCCGCACTACACCGCTGTGTGCTAGTTGAATGACATTGATATGTGCACAAATTTTTACGTAGCGACTTTGAATGACTTTCTTATTAGTAATTTAAAAAAAATTTATTTGAAAATTTAATCTTCAAACTATATCGATAATTTTTTTTAAATACTAGAGTCTTTATTTAAATTTACCTGTATCGTCCTTACATGACAACACTGAGTATATGAATTTACTAATGTCAATGTCATCCAATGTATCTTAAAATCTTAGTTACTTAGCTTTCGAAGGCGGCTACTGCGGTCCGCTCCGGCCCTTAGAAGTCGCCTCACCACCAGTGGCAAACCTATAATACAATTTTTACACCGACAACAATTAAGTACTTACCCTGACTATATTGGCATTTATGTAGTCATTATCGATTCCTCTCAGGATCACGCGGCTGTGGTCGTACGGGTTCACATCGCGGTAGCGGTTCAATGATTTGTTGTGCGGTTTGCGAGCTTCATCGCACTTCAGATCGAAGGCCTGGCTGGTTCGCCCGAGGGCCTGTGGGCAAAATATAAAAATTAAATACCGCTTCTACGTCACACTGTGTGTCCTATAAAAGTCGCATATACACACACATCATTATCATTACCCTCCTGCCCATATCCCATGTTATTTGGGGTCGGCGCAGTGTTCTTCTCTTCCATTTCTCTCTATACCGGTATATCAGTACTCACTCCCATTCTACTCATATCATCTTTCACACAATCCATCCATTGTTTCTTAGGTCTTCCACTCCCCTTGTACCCATCTACATTCATAAACAAAACTTTTTTGAAACATTATCCTTACCCTCAAGGTAGCACACACATGTCTAGTCAGAAACGGATTATAACCGCCTCGACTTAATTTGCGAGCTTGTCTCGAGACGATGAGATACCGCTAAGATGCTTAGTGTGCGTTGCAATACGAAGTTTCAGACAAATAATACTGCCTTTCAGTATTATTTGTCGAGTGGTGTTCGTTCGAGTGCGTTGCTGATGCGGTGTCTAGCTGATAAACAAGCTTCAACCTTTAGACTTTAAGACTGTTCTTGGCAGCCTTTTTGTAAGTGAAGACAAAACATTCGCGTCATACTTGTGAACAGGTGCTGCTTGTGGGGGCTGGTCGCAAGTTACGCATTTAAATATAAGTAGAACTACTAGATTTTTCTTTACGTAATTTTTTATCGATGCTTATGTTTGTTAAGTGATTTATTTTGTATTTTTAAAATTGAATAATATTTTTTGAAAAAAGTAATTACTGAGTTTCTTGCCAGATTCTTCTCAGTAAAAGCAACCTGGCAGTAGCATTTATAATCCTGTATAATTATGTTATTCTGACGCTTTGAAAGTACTTTGTAAAAAGTCTAATTGAAAAATATATTTTCGACTTTTACTTTAAATAATTACATTCAATGGGTGTTTTATGTGCCTCTTGTGCTAAATATAAATAAGTCATTAAGATTTTACGTTTGAGACAAGTGTTTCATAAAAGTGATCTCAGAAAGGCTATTTATTAATCGTGCCTCTCTATCACCCACCTAAGATCCTCGTACAAAATGTATTACTCCTCCGTTTAGGGATGGCATTTGAAACTCTTTAAGGCCTTAAACTAACTTACTTAGTTACTTAAAACTTCTCATCTCACATCTATACTAATATTATAAAGCTGAAGAGTTTGTTGGTTTGGGTGATATTGCGAATATCAGAAACTCAGGACTGAAATGAAAAAATATTGTTGTGTTTGATAGTTCACTTATCGAGGAAGACTTTACGCTTTATAACATTACGCTGCTATCAATAGGAGCGAAGCATCAATTGATGCTAAAACGGAAATAAATTAAAGGACTTTCTTAAATTATAGGTGATAAAAACATAGGACTCCGCTTGTCTACACTAATAAAGAGGAAAACTTTGTTTGTTTGGTTGTAGGGTCAAAAACTACTGGATCAATTTCAAAAATTCTTTCACCATTGGATAGCTACATCATCAACGAGTAACATAGGCTTTATTTTATCCCCGTACTCCCACGGGAACGGGAACTACGCGGCTGAAACCGCGTGAGGTCCTCTAGTTATTTATATGCGTGTAGTTAAAGCCCTTAAAATTTGAGAAGCGTATCAATAATTAAAATTTCACCGGTTAAGGGTGCAAGTTATCTGATTTGTGGGGCATTTTCTGCGTCAAGGATATAATATTGTCCATTCGATGGCAGTGAATTAGAAACGTTTTAACAAATATTTACAATTTAGCTAAGGGCTTTGATTTTTCGAGGAAAAGTTGCTCAGGCCGAGGGTTACCTATGATTGAATTTTAATGCTTCCATTGTTCGAGGTCGCGAATTCAGAAACGTTCACGACAATAAATACCAATCAAGACGGTAGACTATATTACTATATAGTTATTAATATTTCTTAATTACATGGCACTATACGACACTGTTTCGTTCAAAGTTTATTAAATAAAATGAGTCTTTATTTTAGACTAACTGTGCCCCGCGGTTTCACCCACGTAGACTTAACTTAGTGGATGGTTTTATGAGGCGGAACTCTGACTTTATTTATATTGCCCAAATTACTCACTGGCACATCAGTTCATCTGTCAGTTCAAATCAGCCGGAACAAATAGACAGAGACTATTACATAACTTTCATATGCATTTCATGAAAAGCTGTTAAATTGGAATTACAAACAGACACTTAAATTTTATGTATCTGTATAGATTCGAGTTTAGGGTGGTAAAATAACACCCATACCACTCTTTCTCAGAGTTGCGTTGCAATTCCATTGCGAGGCAAAACCTCGTAAATACATCTAATCCCCTCGTTTGTCTGTAGGAGTGTACATCTTTATATATACTACTGTACATGTGTATGTCACTGAACTCTTCCGATTTGAATGATTTTTTTGTATGCGTTTGTGTGGCGCCCTGGATGGTTTAGATTAACAAATCAGCCCGGCTAACCTAGTCCGCTAGTATTATTACGAAGGGGCAAAGCTTGTGAGTCCGTGATGCTGTAGGGGGTAATCTATGAATCGACTGAAGCGTTTTTTAAATTATACCAACAATAAAAAGCAACGTTATTCGTAAGGGTCATAGGCATATTTTAACCCGAAAAATGAGAATACTTTTTAGTCATATGAGACTCAGCTTGCATAATATAAATTGACATTATCTCTCGCTAACCCGCTGCAAGCGGGTTTATTGGAAATGTGCAGTATATTTCCTTACAAACAGAGCATAATAATACGATTCCACATGACTGCATAAAGCTCATTACATGACAGCTTTCATTCCATTCATGCTGCAAATGTTCAGAATACATTCAGCACTTCCAATTAAGAGAAATGCATTAAATAAAAATTTAATTGAAATTTCATTTTGAATAAATATGGATTTAAATGTAGCTGGATGCTGGATAGCGCCCATGTTCCCTTTATCTATATTTGCATATATTATGGCCGTTTCTTTCGAGCTGTTTTTGATCGTAAGTACTGGTCAAAATTTTTAAAGAAGTGTTCGGTATCAGCCAGCCTGGCCAAAGAATTTTGACTTAAATTTTAACATTTTAACGTCTTTTATAAGAAGCTGTGCCCCACAGTTTCACCTGCGTAGACTTAATGTCAATGGTGGCTTGTAACAACAAGAATAAGGGACTTATTTTAGCGGGCCAGAGTAATACACCCTTTATTTCGCGAACTGCCAATGAAATTCCCGTTACAATCGCTGTTTCGAAATTAGACGGAATAAAAAATACCGGTGCTTTATGTAAGTACCGTATAAACTCTCATATCTATTTAGTGAAAGCTATTAATATGGAATTAAAAGGCACTTCAATTATATTTATCTGCATATAGTTTGTGTATAATTATACATCAATTATTAATAAAGCAGTCAGTCGCAAGGTCGAATCGAAAATAGGAAAAAATATTACTATTCCACGTGGATGTAATTGGGATCAAGTATCCTTGGGTACGAAAATAAACGTTCCATTTGGAAATCCAAAATGGCCGACTTAGTTTTTCTTTTAAACTCAATATGGGTGTCAGTTTCGGGTATTTCAGGTTGCTGAATACGAACATAAGTGTCATATTCGAATTGCATGTGGACGATCAAAGCAATTCTTGATAAGATTTCTCAAAATTTTCCATTAACATTACATGAAATTTTGGAAGATCGTTTTTTATTCAGTTTAGAATAGACTCAAATTTATTTGTCAAATTATTTGCAAATATGTTATCTTTTTTGCCCTCAAATTTATTATTAAAAAAAAATTTAATTACGTATTATAATTTATTTTCTAAACGAGATTACTTTTTAAATAAGTTTTTTTAACCAGTATTCATAATTCACCTGTGCCTCGGAGAGCACGTTAAGCCGTTGGTCCCGGTTGACAATTTATCATCTTTGGCAGTCGTTACAGGTCAGTCGGAGGCCTAAAATAGTCTGACAACTGGTTTGACCCAGATCACAGATTTTCCTTGTTAAAGGGGTTACGTAGGTCAGATGGCAGTCGCTTCGTATAAAAATCAGGTGATCAGCCACATCGGGTTGAATCAAGTGCCGACCCTAACAGTGTATGGGATAAGGCTAGGGATTTGAGTATACATAATAAAAAAAAATATATTTTTATTGTAGCCTAGCCCTTCATGGGTGGCCCGCGGAACCCTAATGTTGTTTATAAATTAAAGTTTGCTATGTTACTCCTAGTAGCAGTAGCTATCAGTCAGTGAAAGGCCCGTTGAAATCGGTCCAGCCATTTATATTACTCGGAACAAACAGACACAGTCAGAAAGACAAAGAAAAAGTTTAAGATTGGTTTTTTTACATTTGTACCATATATGATTTCATATGCATTTATTGAAAAGCTGTTAATTTGTCACAAACAGACACCTCAATTTTAATTATCTGTATGGATGTATAGATTGACCATAAGTACTCAACATTATTTTTGCGCTGTCATATACAGTTTATGAGTCTAGAATTTAAACCGAACCATCAAATAAGTTTTAAAAATCAGTTTAACTCAATATAAGGGACAGATGTATACAACATGTATATTGTATAGGTATATATATATACATTACTAGTTGTGCCCGGCAAACATTGTATTGCCATATATTTTTTTGGGGTGGACTACCCCCTAACATTTAGAGGGATGAAAAATAGATGTTGGCCGATTCTCAGACCTACCCGATCTGCACACAAAATTTCATACAAATTGGTCCAGCCGTTTCAGAGGAGTATGGCAACGAAAACTGTGACACGAGAATTTTATATATTAGATGGAAACCCCATTGCATTAAGATTAGTAGTAAATTTGTCAAAAATAAAATGAGTTTAATTTTGCTTAGTTTTTAGTTTCGAAACTCATCTTTTATCAAGATCAATTCAGTTTTATAACAAAGGACAGGGAGAATTATAGGCAGAACTATATTGCAACTTGATACTATGGATAAACAATATAATTTCAGTATGATGCATACATTTTTAAATGACTTTTAAATAACTTTATATAAAAAAATCTAATCATTTGATATTTTTTAAGTTTGTGTGTTTATTTATAAATATCCATTTTAAAATATGAGTTAGTGTTTTATTTATAATAGACACTAATTGAATACAGCTGAACCGCTAATTATAAGATGTACCAACTAGAAGTACCCACTTTGTATGGCCTTTTGAAAAAGGAATTTAAAAAAAGCATTATTAATTAAAAGGAAAATTTTAACCAAAAACTTATCAATAATCAAAAATCTGATGTAAAGTAATTGAAACTCGCTGGAAATGGCCCTTTGATTTATATAATAATCATAATGCTCATGCTTTTTCTGTTTTAATATATGTATATATTTTGAATGCAAGTCTGCCGTTATACAAATTAAGTATAAGGCATAATATTTAGCCTAGCAATCATTGTTTTTCCTTTCAAGAATGTATTTCAGCAACAATTTAAAAAATATTATTCATATTTGCACATTCAACTTAAACCAATTTTGTTTTGAGTTTCAAATTAGACGAAGCCAAATTCAAAATATCTTTATTTGATTAGACTTTTAACAAAGTACTTTCAAATAGATTAAGACCTCCAGGGAGATAGTGATATACTTATGTGGCATAGCAGAAAACTCAGAAATGCACAAGGAAAATGCATACACAACAGTAGAAAAGTTTATTCAAAAACTTGTGTTAAAGTTCCTAACTTCACTTTAAACTATTATCAAACCGCGTTCGAAGATAAAGCCGCCGCCGCCGCCTTCCAGGTCAAACAGGACACCATATCTTCTGAGAGTTCACTTACCAGATAATTTAGAAGTTCATTGCACCAGCAGGTTTTTGAGGAGGAAGAGCTATAATGAAGATGTGATCAGGGTCGGCAGGTCTGTCACATGAAGTCCGGCTCCCAGCGTGACGATGGCGCGTGGCATATTTCTAGCACGTATACTCCTACGCAACGTACCTGGTATACCAGATTCCAGTTCTGGCTTGTATTAATTTCTTCATACTCGTCCACCAGGTCCCTGATGTATCTTGTGTAGTCACTCATTTTGAAGTTAATTCATGATATTCGGCTTCTTCAAAAGTAACAATTGTGTCTAACACACGAAAAAGTTTTTGACTTTGAATCGCGACCGAAACTCCCAATAAGTTCCCAACGGATGGTTATAATAACAGAGTGTATAGTTATATTCAGTATCCCGAGACTTTACTAGTTTTCGTCTGTTCGGTTGGGACGACGAGAGCGATTTGATTTGATTTCAGTCATCGGCAGCCTTCTTGAACGGGAGTTCGGCTGTCTGTTTTGGTGATGCTAGTTTTAGCTCAATTTCCTACCAAAACCAACCATAGGGCAGTGTTTACATCCTTGAATTTTTTGTTCGCAGCAGGAGTGCTGTGGCAATAATTTTTATGCCTGGCACCGTGCTATTATTATCCTTATCCTTACAATTTTTTATAATTGTGAAAGTTACTCTGTATATCTTTCTCTCTATCACGCTTTCACACCACTGATTCTAATTAATTTGGTGCACAAACACTAGATTCTGAGAAAGGACATAGGATACTTTTTTATGCAATGAAAGAATGATAATATAAATGCTATATATGAATATGTAAGGGATTGAAATATTTTATAGAAGTATCGTCACTTCTAAAGCTAGAACATCGTACATGTAGTACGATGTTCATTAAAGTCATACGTAAAGAAACACCGTACTTAATTTAGCCTTTTCATCAGTCATCAAATCTTTCTAATGATGATGGTTGTTATAATAACTGAGGTTAACATTGAGTAATGCAATAATAAAATAATGGGATTAAAAAACACCAATTAGGACGCTGTATGACGGTTATTCATTGCGTTATATCAAACAACACTTGATTAGAGCATTGAGCAACAAATTATTAAGAAATTAAATTATGGTAGAAAACAAGATTGTATGGCATCCCCAAAATTGTTCATGGCAAACTTATCCTTCAAACAACATGCCGTGGAAAAAATACACTTGTCTATGACGATTAGAAGTACGTCATGTCACGTCATTCGACCAACCTCTTTGATTTGCGCAGAGTTTGATTGTTTTGATTGGGTGAAAACTGAAGTGAAGTAAGCGCTTGTCTTTCTTATTCTTTGACGTGTCAAATCTTAGTTGACGTCTTCAGAAATTTGACATTACAAAGTTTCGAAGTACGGTCGGATCATTTCACTTAGTCGGTATCCGATCCGCTGCTTAATAGAAAGCTAATTGATTCCGGTCTAAGGCAATACCAAGTTATCATTAACTAAATCGTTAAACTTTCCTCAGCTTTTAGAACCGGAAATGGCATCTCCGCGTACCAGGCGCAGGCTGAACATGATGAAAGAGGATGACGATAACCATGTAAGTTTTGACTGAATTCCATTCCGTATGTTGTATGTCCTATTGGTACTGACTTTAATATTGTGCTTCAGCAATGCTTCGAGTGTGGATCGTTGAATCCGCAATGGGTGTCGGTGACGTATGGAATATGGATCTGCCTGGAGTGTTCGGGGCTGCACCGCGGTTTGGGAGTCCATCTCTCGTTCGTGCGCTCCGTGACGATGGACAAGTGGAAGGCCATAGAGCTGGAAAAGATGAAGGTAAGCCATTACTTAACATTTATATTGTATATAACATATAACAAATAATATTGCCACAGCGAGGTCTCACAAAATGTTTGCACAGCTCTGTGTCATTACTTTATATTGGTTTTCTCTTAAAATTATTTTATTATTATAGTACTTAAATATGTGATTATGAATACTGTGTTATAACTTTATTAATATAAACTCATTATGAGAAAACCTATGTGGTTGATCTGGCAGAAAAATAAATACTTTTCACAGTTGAAGTTTTAGTAACTAAGTTTGTAATAGAAGTTTAAATAATATTAAAACATAGTTTGGATTAAACTATATTTAAATTAGTGAGATTAAAATTAATAATTTATTAATTAGAAATTCAAAAAGAAAAATATTTTAGTGTTAAATGATTAGTTAGTAAGTGGCCACTTTTTAATTTAATGTACTAGCTGAACGCCCTGAATCCCCTGAACTTGCATTCAATTAAAAAGAAAAAGATTAATTCAGTTTAGGCCCTATTAAGGCACTTATGAATATCAAAGAATTGACTACCATTTCGGAAACTAGCCTTTAGAGAAGAACCAGCAAGAAACTCATATGTTTCTCATTTAGTTTTCATGTTTGTTAAAACTTAACTAATCAAATTAATGCCTTGTAACATCTGCCAGTGATAGAACCATCTGAACAAACAGACTTAAATATAAGAAAAATATATATTGTTATAAGTACAGCATACTTTCATATGCCTGAAGAAAACTTACCCTAGAAAACCTACTTTTTTTGTTGCTAACAGACACACTTACATTTTATTTATTACTATATACCAAACATATGTTTAGAAGATGATATTGAATTTATCACTAATGAAAACAGACAAATATAATCTGCAAAATTTTTAAGCTTACCATTCACCTGAACAATACACTGACATAAAATATGACTTCTAAAGTTTGAATAGTCAAATTGTTTAGGATATTCCATGCACACATCTGCGACAATGTGCGAGTTACTAGGTACATTTATACAAGCAAGCTATCTGATGATAACCAAACATTGCCATCAACAACAAAGCTATGTAATTATATAATCATGGTAACATTTATAATCATGTATAATGTATTTTGTGTCCTTCTGACGATTTGAAAGTACTTTGTAAGAAGTCTAATCAAATAAAGATATTTTTGATTTGATTTGATTAATTGCCACCTTTCATTCTTAGTTGCCCCTGTGATATTAGATGCATAGACTAAATGTAAAAGTTTTTTTTTTATATGGAAATCTTATTGCATTTCTGAAAACCTTAAATTTGTAGAGTGGGACTCCAGAACTTTTACGTATATCTAAAAAATCATTGAACAATATTTTTGGAGTTTGAGCTTCTAATATATCTAAGGGGTTTTCAATAAATAAACCATATTTCATGTTTGTACTAAATATATTTATTTATTAAGAGGGTCAAAAAGCTTCCCCTGGTTAAGTTATTAATATTTATTTACTGAAAACACAGTATAAAGATACTACAGAACATGTATATTTGTTTACTTATATTATGGCCATGCAAATATTTGTAAATTTTTTCCCATTTTAACATTTGAATTGTGAATTTGCCGCCATTTAAACTTTTGTACTGTGATGTGCTCATGCAAAGTCGCGCAGGTATAATACATTTTTATTAATGTAGGTAATTTCGATCGCATTGCATTCTCAAGAGTACAGACGCCGTCGACCGGACACCTTTAATAATCTCTTACATGGAAATAATTTACAGGGATGATTTATATGACCTTACATAACAATTTTCGCGCGAATAAAGTCGCGGCCGGAAGCTGGTTGTGTAATAAAGTATGCCAATCTACAATGTATTGCATTGAAGGGTGCAAGGTGCAGTTGTATACAATGTTTAGGTGTCAATTGAATAAGTGGTGCCTCCATTAGCACTGAACGGTCTGAATGACAGGATCCATGATTTATAGTACTGTTATCAAGCTGAGTATGTACTTACACAACAAAGCTAAAACGCATAGGACACCCATCTGGGTCGCGTGCTCTATTCGCTCACGAAAATTGATACATGGAAATATGTTAAATGAAAGTAAATGAAAAATATTTATTCATTTAGGGCTTTGGTAAGGTACTTATGAGAGTCGAAAAATTACTACCGGTTTGGAAACTAATCTTGTGAGATGAACCGACAGGACACTCAGCCAATCATCATGTACATATCCATCAATACAATGTTAAAAATATTAAGTATTGGTACAAAATAAGCACCTACTGCGAATCGGATACAATATTGGTGTATATATTACGTAAGTAATATATATTCACAAAGTAAGTATAAAACGATACCAGATACAGATTTACAATTTACAATCAAGAAAGAGATTTACAATTATTAACTGTGGGATTTTATTGTATAATTTATTTACTTTTAATAATCTGAATCTATTTGCAAATCGAATGAATATCAATGTTTAAATTAAAAGAGATTAATTAATTAAAATTATAAAGAATTTAGTTTTTTTTTACAATTCAGGCTTTGTAAGGCACATACTGTTTGGGAACTAGACCACTGTGAAGAACCGGGAAAGGCTCAGCAGCTGAAAGCTGACCTTCTATACAAGTATCCGTTACTTGCAGTTTTTTTTCAGGACTTAGAACTAAATTTAAAATTAGATTTCGGCTTTGGCAGCGCCCGAAGGTTGTATATACTAAGTGAATTTGCCTATATTAACCCTGAAACAATTTTTTATAGTCTACAAAAAAATATCCCTTTGAATTGTCAAAATATTGTCGCGTGGTCCGTGAGATAAATCATAAGTACTTAAAATGTTGCTATTGCCTAATGCTATTGTTTCTACTCGTATTGTTTCGTGATAAGTTCGGCTTGGGCGACATTCAGCGCGTATTTCAAGTAGACTAAATTGCTTAGAACGCTGCCGACGAAATCGCAAGCGATTTTTTTCCTTATATATTGTTTCTATACATCTATGCTGTCTTTTTGTAATTCAAAATTGGTAGCTATTCACTTATTGCAATGTTATCAATATTATTATTAAATTTCAATAATATGAAGGTATATAAGGTTATTATAAGTAAAACACAATTTTCAGAAATTTCTCTGTTTGTCTGTCTATCTGTCTGTTTTTTCCGAGTAATCTCTGAAAAATCGGCGGGTTCGATTTTAGCGAGATTTGTACTGGAAAATAGCTGATGTTTCAAGGAGAACTTATGCTACTTAAAATAGGAAAATAATAAAGCGAAATAGAGGAAATAACTAAGTCTAAACGGGTGAATTCGCGGGGCACATATAAGTAATAAATAGGGGCTAGTCATTTATTTATTACAGGGAGAAAATCGTGCACAGAGAGACTTCTCAGTTTCTCTTAACCACTATTTAAATGTATCACAAATTTAATGGCTCGTATGGGAATGGAAGCCAACGAAGCTAACTATTTCATTAATTGAACAGTAAGGATCTCGAACTACTGTATATTCGTAAAGTAGAATCAAGCTATCTATATTTGATAACGATATATATTTGATGACTCAAGATACGTTGAAACATTTGTTTAAATAACACTGTTTGACATGATTTTAGTAATGTATGAAAAACTATACAAATAAACAGATATGAAGTGTCTGTTTGTGTAAGTGTCAAAATGTATAGTATTACAGTATTTTATTTACATTTATATGTTAATATGGTACTTAAAAATAAATTTATGTACCTAATGTTTGTCCCGACTATGGCGCAAAAGTGACCGAATTCCCTATTAGATAATCGTCAAAAAACACACGCAGGTTACTTTATTTTAAGAAAATATACACTACAAGTAAATAATTCGTCTGCTAATGAATATATAAATTTGCAGTTTACATAGCGTCGATTAGAATATCATTAGCCCTTCACGAAGACCCAGATTATGATTTATTCCTATATCAATATCTATTCATCTAAAAATATAAATAAATTTGCGATGTCTGGTTGTAATTCTAAATTAACAGCTTTTCACTAAATGTATATGAAAGTATAAACCCGTGTATCCTCACAGCAATTACATAAAAAAATTAATATTAAAAAAAAACCATGCCTGTATGTCCGCCTGTTGGTCAGTCGATCCTCTATTTGTTTTTTCCAATTTATCTCTGAAATGGCTGGACCGATTTTCAGAGGCAGAAAGCTCTTGTTACAAGTAGGTTACTTTTAATTTAAAAAATAGGGTTTGGAGAAATAACGCCATCTCTGAAATGAAGTCTAAAACGGCAGGGCCGACCTAGTTTATAATATTATAATGAGTTATAGAGAGTAGTACTAGTAGATTTTATTTTTGCATCTTAGATGGAGCGAGCGCGAACAAATACGCAGTTATCCCCACTATTTTTACGGAGCGCTCAATATATGGATAAGTATAGATTCATATTTGAGTTCAGAATGTTAACGGAACTTTCTTCCAAGAGATAACGCTCTGCTTAAACCGATGATAAGCAATCTATATATATAAATGAATTGCTGTTAGTTACGAAGTTCACCGGGTCAACTAGTAATTAAATAAAGATATTAAGTGGACCACATCAAAAACGGAGGAACTTTCAACCCCTTTTGAGATAAAATTCAAGAAACATATCTTTATTACCAGACAAACATAAGAATATTCCTAGAACTCGACAACAATGATTTTGCATACACACTTTGTAATCCCTTTAGAGATTTAATTTCAATGAATTCTTTCTTAGCGTGGCCTCTACCCACTACGAAAAATGCACCTTACAAATTGATAAGTAATTATGTATGCTTAGTTCAAGAGAAGTATCTTATACCTTTAATTTAACGAGCAATTTTTGTATATATAGAATCTGAATCTCGGACGCGGCCCCAAAGATTTTACATGAAATTTGAAATGAAAACATCGTTTTGACCCTGTTTTAAGGCACTGTAAAACTCATACAATTCGACAGTAGATTTCGCCGACATCAAAGTCAAAACTATCTTTATTCGATTAGACCTTTTACAAAGTACTTTCAAATCGTCAGAATGACATAATTATACAGGATTATACATGCTACCGCCAGGTTCAGAAGGTTGCTTTTACTGAGAAGAATCTGGCAAGAAGGTCAGTAATTACTCTTTTCAAAAATATTATACAATTTTAAGAATACAAAATAAATCACTTAAGAAACATAAGCTCATGGACACAGTTCCAATGCACAAATGTAGATAAAAATTTACGTAATTAAAGATCTAGTAGTTCTACTAATATGTATATAAATGCGTAGCTTGAGATGACCAGCCCCAACAAGCAGCACCTGTTCAGAAGTATGACGTGAATGCCAGCCATCTGTCAAGTTACGGTAGCTCAAACGTGAGGCTGCCAGCTAACGGGGTGATAGCGAAACTAGAGCATCTACCCCGGTTCTAGACTAACGTTCACCGGTACAATTTTTTCTTTTGTTTTCCAAAAAAGAATCCGACCACAGCTCGCTCAGCCAGGTTCTTATTCAATTAAGTCAGCAAAGTCATTAACAAAAAAGCGCTTCTCAGCATCATCCTGTAGTATTCCAATAAGATTTGAAAATACTAAACTGGAAAACGTTTCCGGATAAATATAATTAATTTCGTTCATGTAACATGCGCCCGGTAATGGATGTTTAGTTAATTGCAATCGCAAATAGAGTGCACGTTGGTAAATGATTCGGAAGCTTGTCTACATGCAGGGAATTCCTAGGATCGCTTCATCAATAAATTGTTCCAGGAAATAAATTGAAATTTGTTGAGCTCGTTGAAAATTCACTCTTACGGAAGCGCAAGCGATAATTGCGTTCCCTCATGGAGTTAAGTTCTGTGTACACACAGTCGCGTTAGATATCCTAGCGACTTTTTATACTTGTAGAGTAAAAAAAAAGATCATATACTCAGCATCTGTCATGTTGGCACTTCATCAATCACTTCGGACAATACAGGCATAAGCATTATCTTATAGCTTTAAACTAACTTTGTATCCCATGGGGGTAGGCGGTTTGCCACATGCTACGATCCTTACATACTTATTTCGCTTCATCCACATTAATGTATCTCTTCATACACTTTCTTCGGTTACGAGTGCTCCGGATTTGAACTTTCTGAAAAATACTATTAATTTGGTCATAGTAGTAGTTCTTCCTTGGACGCAATTTATCAATTTTTTTCATCATATATATATAGATATAGAATCTGAATCTCGGAAACGGCTCCAACGATTTTCTTTTTTCAGCATACATATACAGCACAGCTCGGTCAACAAGGTTATTATTTAATTAAGTCAGAACAAAAAAGCACCCCGTTCGGGTAATACAGGCAAAAGCATATGTATGTATAACGTACTAAAAAACATACAGAGTATTTAGGAATTAATTCCGCCCGCAGCTTATTCCGCGTTGTGTTCGATGCAGAGAGTTAATAGTTTTACTAGGAGCTCAATCCCCCAGATCATCCCCTTAGAGGTGGAATTTCGAAGAACTAACTTACCGCCCTCTCAATTTCAAGTCTAGCTTACGGTTGTGCGTTGATACATCAGTCAGTTAAGTTTTTGCATTTTATTTTTAGACGTAGGTATAGCATGTAACGTACAATATAACATATCACATACAAATATTTCTTAAGAAGCTTTCCGTGGGTAGGCCCTCCGTAAGCTTCGAATCGACGTCTTGTATGCTCGTATGCAACTGTGACCACAAACCAGATACTATCAGACAGTAATTTACGTATTAAGTGCATGTCATATCCGTTATAACGTTCAATCAGTATAGTTTTTATTATATTAGGGCACGCGTGCATACATTCATTTGATTGAGCGTTGCGTTATTAAAGCTTATAGCAATATTAATACTGTTGATGACGGATTTAATTACTGCGAATTGAATGCAAAATATTGCAACGCATTTCCCAGGGATTAATTTAGAGTATGAATATGTCCCTTGCCAGTTTTCATTAATAAAGTAATAAGTTGATTCCTAAATGAAAATAGATACTTATATCATACACAAGGTAACCTATTTTTTTTTAATTAATTACTACGAGCAACTTACGTTGCTTTTATTTAAAAACGTTAGGGTTCAAATTAACTCGACGCGGGTCAAACCGCGGGGCACGGCTACTAACTAATATTTTTAATGCGAAAGAATATACTTACCTTTTGAGCGTCAACGTCACCTATAGATAAAAAAAAATATTTTTTTGTTCAATATTTCCTTGTATCAGTTACCTGTGACGTATAAGAAAGTAACCATAACAGATACATATTTAAATTATACTCGAAACGAAGAAATACCTCAAGCACAACACACTCTCATAATGATAAGGGCTCAATTCAAATTTCAGATGTTTTTGGAAATCATAATCATTATCGGCCGGCAAGTTGGGATTCATATAATGACAGTAATTATTTTACTAGTTTTGAGTGCAAATAAGACATTTGTATGACAATAAATTAAAAAAAAATCTCAATTTTGTACAAACTTCGCGTAGAGGACATACATTTTAGATCTGTCTATGATATTAATTATCATTTGCAAAATTTGGAGTTAGTCCCTATCGTTCTGAGGGTGCGACAAGTTTACACGTTAGAGACATCTATAGTGGATCGCTAGTGACGTGCCTGCCTACAATGTATTCTCCGAAAAGTATTCAAAATTAATCTTATAACAAGTAATAAAACTAATCTATTTATTTCCATTTGCATATATAAGAAGGTATGTAACGTAAAACTATTATTTAATACAATCGATAAAATAAATTGAGCGTAATTTTACATTTCCGCATTTCGCATCCCTAGTGCAATACCAATAATGAGTTAAGTGGGCGATGTCCAAGAATAGACGACGAGCAGATGCACCCTGACTATGTCCCGACACGAATGTCTTCGTCTCTTGGAAGACTCTGAAGATGAATCGGATTCAGAGGTTAGTTTCTTAATTTAATCTGTATTGAGCTGTGTTTATTTATTGATTGGTTTAGTATTTTTTATTGCTCTATTTTTTATAAATTTTTCATTAATATTTTTATTATACATCTGATAATTTTGCCTTGCGTCTCGTGTTTTAAGATTCCATGACTAAATTATGTTGTAATGATTTTACCCGGTGTGAACTCTAGAATGTATGATTGTTGATTTGATTAATGGTATTTTTATTAGGCATTTATTATATTAATAACTCACACTTACTTAATTCAATAATTTATAACTTTTTCTAATTAAAGTGGTTGGTAATAAAAAATAATAAAACTAAATTTGTTTTCTTTTTCATATTTCTTTATTATCCGTAATTTGGTGGTCTGCTCGTGCAAGGGATGCTTTGCGATTATTTTATTTGTGTTCTATGGAACGATGACTTAATACGATCGATAATATAAATAAATGGTGGGACATAGATCAAGAAAAATTATTCCAGCTTTATAATGTTATTAATAAAATTACAATTGAAAATATTTTTTTTTGTTTGTGGTACCGATATACTGTAACTTTACTAGGTGTGCTCGGCAACCGTATTGCAACATACCTTTTTGGTGGACCACCCTAATTACTTAAGGGCATGAAAAATATATTTCGTTCTCTTCTCAGACTATATTATAGCGTGGAGAACATACACAAAAATCGTGCGGACTCTTGTTCTCTCCTTTTCACGACTTACATACATACATATGCTCACGCCTGTATTCCCCGAAGGGGTAGGCAGAGGTATTATAATCACAACACTCACCTTTCACCGGAGATGATTAAGTGCCAACGTGACAGATGGTGAGTCCATCGCCGTCTCGGACACTAAACATACGTCATTGAATTACTTCTCAGACATATGCAGGTTTCCTCACGATGTTTTCCTTCACCGTAAAGCACGTGGTGTGAAATCACTGTACATAAGTTTTTTAGAAAAACTCATTGGTACAGGCCCCGCTGGGATTCGAACGTCGCTTGCGTAGCGGGCGACTGCTCTAACCCCGAGGCCACCACGGCTCTTTTTCACGACTTCGTTTATTAAAAATCCCAACAGGCTATGTGGGATCGGCAGGATCACAGGCGTCTAAGCTCACTCGTGTCTGTCACTGTGTATGTTCGTTGGGATAAACTTTAATCAATAAATCCCGCATTAATCCAATAAATCACGACTTCGTTTATCATAAATCCTAACAAAAAACACTGTGACACAGGAATTGTATATATTAGATTTTTTTTTGCAACAATTATGATTTGATGGTATTATTGTTTGGCTTGGCAGTTGGCGTACAGAGCACGCAAATGCGTTTTTGGCGTGGCGCTCATAAGGTTAATAAACGGGACGTACGGCGTACTTGCGATAATCCAAGGATTAGATTAGTCTAAATACATATTTTTGTGATATATTTATTTAATATTAAGGATATAAATTGCGCCTGATAAATAAATGTAAGGACCAAGAAAGTTATTAGCGGTGACCTAGAATGTTCGGTAATCTTTACTCTATTAAAAAGTTGACAGATTATAGATAAATTATATATGGGTCTAACCTTAACTTGTGTTGTATAAATTGTATTGTTCGGAATTAAATTATATTATAAGGCTTCGCGTAAACGGTCCACTGACCGTAGCCACCTTTGTCTACCTGTTTGTACGCATTTCCATGCATTTTGTAAGCTTACCACACGTGTTGATGGCCTCTCGCTATGCGTGAAAAAGCGAATTATTTGTCGCCAGGCCTCAATACCACGAGTATATAGCATGTTGTTATATCGACTGCGAATGTTCCTAATTTTGTATGGAAACATAAAAGCGCCTCTAGCGGTGAGTATAGAAAGATTTACGTCCCTATACAATATGAAGATAGAACGGAGTCGATATACTTAGGCAACGTTAAAACATTTTTTAACTTATATTTGGGGTGTTGTTGTTACAATACCTCTGCTTACCCCTTCGGGGACCCTTCTGGGATAGCGTGAGCTTATTTATTTATTCATATTTGGGCTGTTGTCGGCGGCAGTAGGTGGCCAAGGTATCTACAGGCGGAATAATTGATTGAACGTTCTACCAGGTTGGTGGCAACGCAAATGCCCGTCAATTCTTCGAGGAGCACCCGAGTGTGAAGGAGGGGATGACCATCAAGCAGAAATACAACACTGTTGCAGCTGCCATGTATCGCCAGAGGGTAAGTCCTTGTTCACAATCTCACTTTATCTGTGTTGACGATTTTATTTATGTATTGGTGTCTATGGCATTGGTTTGATAGTATTTTGAAGGCGAATTTTGGTTCTTGAGCTGGCCGATAAACAAATTTCTAGCCACACCATTTGAGGTACTGTGCTACTTACACTAATACCACTACAGCATCTCAAGGATAGGATTACTGGCCTGTACCAACGAGTTCTTCAAAACACTTATGTACGGGATCACACCATGTGCTTTACGGTGAAGAAAAACATCGCGAGGAAACCTGCATTTGTTTGAGAAGTAATTTGAGACGGCGATAGACACACCATCTGTCACGTTGGCACTTAATCATATTCGGTGAAAAGTGGGTGTTATTATTACAACACCTCTGACTACCCTTTCGGGAAATACAGGTGTGAGCATATGTATGTGACATTTTGTCACCTACTTGGCGTGACTCGAAATGTGTTGATCGCCTATCTATGGATATCAAACAAAAAGCGCTTCGGAAAAGTATCAACACATTTTAAGTCATGCTAAAACGCAAGATCAAGCCATGACGATTGCACCTTGTCAAAAACCTTGAGGTATTGTAGATTCCCAATTTGGTTGAGAATAGTCGCATTTGAGGATGAGATCTGTAATATTCTTTTGCTGATAACAATTCGTAAGACGCGCATGTTCCCGAACGTCTGTTTCCGCCATTGTATGGGAGCCGTGTATAACGTTTTATTTCAAGGAAAACATGACAGGCACCCTCTCACTCCGATCAAACTTACACATGAATACACCTATGCTAGTATAACTATAGAAATGAATATAACTGGAGCATATGCATATATATAGCATCTATAAGCAAAACAACGAATTATCGGCTTACGGCTAAATGCATATAAGGTCCTTTCAAAACAGCACTGTTTAAAAAATCTGTTTGTCCGACTGATCTTCGGAACGTCTGAGACCTCATATTTCAAGGAGTAACTTTTTTTATATATTTCGGTTTCCGCAAAATAAATCCACCCATAAAACCGCGGAGCACAGATAGTCCTCTAACACAAGGTTCCAGTATCGATCACGTAAAGGAGTGTTTTACTATGTGTGTGTGTTTACAAACACTAATGGATATAAGATACAACGTCAATATGCCCTTGTTGTCAGCACAGCGGGTCTTCAATCAATTTTGGCGACTTCTCATAACATGAGCACTTAAACGAATTACAGTAATTAATTGGTGGACGCAATGCCCCTGACCTATATCAGTGTTAGAATTGCGATGATTGGTAAACCTACATATTCATACATACAGACTTGACGACTATATAGACGTCATATTTATGCCACGTTTTGGCACCTAGACTTGACTATAATGATATTATAAAGCGGAAGAATTTGTTTGTTTGTTTTGTTAATAGGATCGAATAATCTTTGGAAAATGTTACATAAATAGTGTTGTTTTTAATAATGTGCGAGTAAAACCGCAAGGCACAGCTAGTTTTTTTAGCTTTTCGCTCTTTAACAGTTGAAAGACCGTAAAAGTAATCCTTTGGTCCGAAAAATCCAGGGGGCAATTTTGCCATCCCCGGGACACCGTCTACAACAACCAGGCTATCTATGTAATCTTGCGCGTCTTATTTAACTACAAGGTATTTATTTTTCGGGTTAATATTTAGCCCTCTATCTATGTAGTGGAACCGACCAAAATAATAACCATAAAACCTTACAAACTTTACCAGTTTAATATATTATATTTGTATAGGTATTTTCCATATTTGAGAGGGTTTATAAGTCATAGGTGGAGTAAGTTCCTGACGGAATTGTGGCTTAGATTAGAAAGCGTTGGTCAGCGGTAACTGTAACCCGGTGGGTCGACGATGTAGAAAAGATAGGTGGAAAGACCTGGTTGAGGATCGCACATGACCGATGACATGGCGAAACAGAGAAGAGGCTTATGCCCGTGACAAAAGCTAATGGTGATGATGATAGATAACTCAGAGGTCCTCAAAAACAGGTGAACAAGAAGTTTCCGTACCGGTGGTAAATTCCTCGACATTCATAAGTGCCTAACCTGGGCCTTAACTGAATAGATCATTTTCATTTTCATTTTCATTGTAAGGCCGTACCTGCTGTGTGTGAACTCACGTCAAACTGAGTCCAACCGTTTAGTACATAGGCGTTTGTATTGTTATTACAAACAGACACAATTCATCATACATACACAGACATCAATTTTTTTTATCATATAAACAGTCAAGTATGAGGGCCTATCAAAGCAATTGACCATTCTCACAATAAATTGGCAGTTAATAACACATCACATTGACATTGACAGTTATAGTCTGCGACACGATCAGTAGCAAACTAGTTAGCTCCATCTAGTACCTACTCCTAGCTCTTATTTGTTTTTTATACTCATGGTCACAAGGGGAGAGGAAGACCTAAGAAACGATGGATGGATTGTGTTAAAGTTGCTATGGCTAGAATGGGAGTGAATACTGATAGAACGGAATGAAAGAGAAGAACACATTGCGACGACCATAAATTATATGGGATTAGGGTAGAATGATGATTGTATGGTTGTCACAAACAAAGCTATTGGCAATGTACCGTATATGCTTCAGTGCATAGCTGTTAATTTAGAATTAAAGACGTACCCTTAATTTTATTTTGGGTAGAGATAGAGTTAATTAATTTGTACATATTGTTAAATCTCCGCATCCACGCCGCGATGCGGAGATCATAAAAAATACAGGGGGATGATGATGATGTAGCTTGCTCAATAGTAGTTTGCTTATTCCATAGTGTAGCTTTAATTTGTTTCGACGAGGCATAAGTTCCGTTAAACATTGATTTACTACCTACTAAGCAAATAGACACGGTAATTTACCATATAAGAAAAATGTAATCAAAGGGTGAGATATGCAAAGGAATGAAATAACACCTATACCTATTCACGTTCATGCTGAATATAGATTAAATAAATAGATTTGAAATTCAACTACTACTACATCCTAGAGTTCTAAGAGGAAATAGCTCTTTTGTAAGGATATTACGCCCATTATGCTCACAATAACGCTGCCGACTCGTCTCTGACTGACAAGAATAAGCTTTCTTGCCGTGACTCGCTCGTTGGTTATCCTATTTTGCACACTATCACCACTTAGCAGTATATTTGGATCAACTGTCAATTCAACAAATTCTTTGTTTGGCTTGTATTTAAACGGTTTTATTTAGCTCAACCCGTACGGAATTTATTTGGGTCAAAATTTGAAATTGAAATTTAAGCACCTTCCCGTTGTCAGATTGATCTGAAATTAATTTAGATAACACTACAATATAATAAACTCAATAACATTATATATCTAAGATGGCCGCCGATACAAAATGGCGGATTACATATTTTTCCTTAACCCCCTCAATATGGATATCAAATGAAAGGGCTACACTAGTAAAACACGATGATTATGTCAAAACCGTTTAACTTAAACATTTTTTTACCGATTTTTATTTGAGAGTCATGTCGATGATATCCATACATCTATACAAATATGACGTGTCTGTTTGAAATTCTAGAATAACTAACAGCTCTTTGTAATTGTATACGATCAATACATTGTTACGGCTAAAATCATTCGATCAGTGACTACTAAAAGGCATTGCATACATTTTCAAAAGCTTTTATCCATCCAATAAAGAAAATTGAATGCGAGAGTACGATATCTGTAGTCAACAAGTCTATATCAGCGCATATACGAGTTGAAAATTTTCTCAAATACTTTGCTGCATCGTAGCCTTTGAGCTTTGAAGGCTAGAAAATCTGTCATGTGTGTGCAAGATACGATGCGATGGAATTACTGGCTCACGTGCAAAGGTGCTCCAACAAAGTCTTTTCACTGTACTTTATATTCGAGAATTTATATCCCAACAAGGATTTCATAATGCATCCTGTTCATCCTTTGACATTTATGTGCTTTATGCCCGGAACAGGATTCCTAGACTTGTTTTAAATACAACCTTGTTTCAATATAATCTTATACATCATGGAATTTTGTGTGTAGGGGGTTTCAGGGGCAAAGAATAGATCTAGCTAGGTTTCAATTTTGGAAAACATCGTTTTGACCACGTTTTCAGGCACTGAAAAACTCATACAATATCATTACAATTCGACAGAAAATTGCGCCTACATCTGTCAAGTTATGGTAGCACAAATGTGAGGCTTCCAGCTTACGGGGCGGTAACGAAACTCGAATACCCCGGTTCGATACTGACGTTCACTGGTAACATTTTTCCTTTTTTTCAGCGTACATATATGAGAAAAAGTAATTGAAAAGAAACCGACCACAGCTCGACAAATATATTCTCTTGATAAACTTGGCTTACATTTGCGCTGAGCTCGACCGCTTACAATTCGTGACGAGTACCTACTATAAAATGATTGGTATAAATTATTATATGATATGAGCCGTGGTGACCTTGAGGTTTGAGTTGTCGCCTGCTATGCAAGCGACGCAAGATCGAATCCCAGCGGGGCATGTATGCGGTGAAATGTGGGTTTTGTTATTACAAACCCTCTGCCTACCCCTTCGGGGAATACAGGCGTGAGCATATGTATGTATGTATGTATAAATTATGACTAACTCTCAAATTGCAACAAAATTGACATCTATTTCGAATTCAGAGTACATTGATCTATGGGCTCCCAGCGCACAAAGTGTTTATCGCCGAGCCGATATACACTGCAAATTTAATACTCCACAATAGAACTGGGGCCGGACCATGAGCTCTTATTGCAATGATAGTTCAGTTGTGTAACGGTGACAGATATATACACGTCAAATACATCTGTCTCATAATAAGAGTAAAACTCATCATCATCATCGCCCTGGCTTTATACCATACATTGTTGGGGTCGGCACTTGATTCAACCCGATGTGGCTGATCACCTGATTCTTATGCGAAGCGACTGCCATCTGATCTTCGCAACCCCTGAAACGAGAAAATCTGTGATCTGGATTAAACCAGTTGTCTGATTATTTTAGGCCTCTGACTGAACTGTAACGATTGCCAAAGATGATAATTTGGCAACCGGGACCGACAGCTTAACGTGCTCTCTGAGGCACGTAAAACTATCATGGCAATAAGAGCTCATGGTAAGGCCCCTGGAGTGTCTTGTGATGTGTTTATCGTCAATCAATAGGTGACCGCAGAGACTGAACTCACTCAGTTATTCAAACCGTCCATTTTTTATGGTTGTTGCTTGGACGACGACAGTAATGTAGGACAATAGAATACGCATAACTAAAACTAATAGAGTTCGTGCAATGATAGGTCAGTTATGCAGTCGTGCCTACATATTTAATGACTACCGTGTCTCTCGGTTTCACCTGAGCAGGGGCGTGCATTCCATATACGGAGTGCTTACCTATCTACCTACGTGTGTACCCCATATTGGTATGTAATTAACCTACCTATCTACCCTAATTACTGTTTATGATTACCCCTCTGAAAATCCATTGTACGCCCCTGCACCTGATGTAATTTCATGGGTGGCTTTATATCGCGGAATAATATTCTATCCTCCTTATGATCGGTCCAATAGTTTCTTAGATTAGTCTGCAAATAGACAGAATAGAGAGTTTATCAGAACAATTTTATTGCGACGTATTTTTCTTTATTAATTAGGAGATAGCACGACGCGTCAACTGGAGCGCATTTCCACAGGATTCACGAAACGATTGCGTTGCCAAGAAAATATGTTGGCTGATATCATTATTGTTTCCATTTTCATATCAATATCCACAAACACTTTGAAAATGTCTGTCTGTTACTGTTTCATCGTTTTACCGTTGCAGTTTTACTAGATTTACTTTTTTTCATATCGATATTTATGCATTGGACATGTTTACGGGCTATAAAATTTACTATGGCGTGAGTATTTATTTATTTATATTACTTTAGTTAAACCAAAAACAGGAATGTTTGTGACGATTTGAAAGTACTTTGTTACGTAAATTTAAATTAATTAATGTACCTTTTTATGAGGATTCCGTGCAGACGAAGTCGGAGGAAGAAGCTAGGATTAGAAGCTATTTTAAGTTATTTTTGTGTCTATTATCCAAGCTTGGTCGTTATCAGAGAAATAGCGAAAGATCGGATTTCCTTTCGAAATTAATTATGAGATATAACGTGATCTGTTAACTGGTGCGTAATTCCACAGGATGTTTTGCCTTCGCGTTAACACACTCTTGCGAAATTTTCTCGTTAATAATGTAATGATATTTTTATTTATTGAACCAAACATCCGTCGTTATAACATCCTCTTGGTCCTTAGTAACGTGTTAAGGCACCTGAGCGAACTTAGAGGATACGTTTCTATTATTGCCTCCTAAGATATATTTCTTGGTAGGATACAATTAGACATTTTCGCCGCGTTAAAGAAAAGGTGTCTGTCATGACGTAAAAAATGGACCTGGACAGGGAGGAAACAAATGGAGGAATATGCTTCAGATACACCAGCATAAAACTGTCGTTTTACTCGTAAGATCACCATGATGATGGAAGAAATAATAAATTTTGATAAGAAAAAACATAACGCATAAAGCTTTATACTCAGACTTTATTTACATATGCTGTTACCGTCTCGTCGTTATAATTGCTTAGTTTGTCTCTGTCCTGCCTAAATGGTTTTGTTACAGCATTTTCGCTAAGCGATCTCTATAATAGGTGCTTAAGAGTGTTGAGCGCGGACTTTGAAAGCGCAGAATTTTTGTATATATATATAGATATAATAGAATACTTGTATGGAGCGAGCGCTAACAAAAGCATGCGGTAATCCATACTATTTTTGCTGACCGCCCGAAACTTGTGACGATATCTGTAAAAGCCCGCTGTTTATAATCACCTTTTTCCCTTAGATCGCAGCACTAGCTGAAGGTAAGCCCTGGTCCCCTGCTGACTTCATTCCGGAGGATCAAGAGAAGGAAGACGATTGGTCTCCACCGAAGGATCGCTTCGCTGGTTTCCAATCCAGCGAGTCTGATGGCAACTTTAGCTACCAGTAAGTACATTTACGTGTCATAAAAGCAAATGGGGTAGCTAAAATATGTTTTCACCAAAAAGCGATGGACACGATTTTATTATCCTTTTTTGGTTGGTTTTCCAATATTCAGAGGTGTGCACGGTTAATCCTTTGTCCTTTCACCCCTTGTTACGGCCATAGTCAGACATTTTCAGCGCTTTTATAAAATAAAGCGCGACCATCAGAGCGTAAGTGGAAATCTGTAATCCTATTAGTTGTTCCATAGGACACGTTTGTCAACGATAATTTCCAGTGGCTCTGAAATTTGCGTTGCCTAAAGCCAATATTTATGTATGGAACAGCGATGGCAGGTGTTGAGTGGTTCACAGTCATTTTTCAACACACGCGAATTTAATGCAGCAATTTTTTGTTAAAATATCGCAATTGTGTTGTTTTTCTAAGCATAATTCTATTAAAACATGAATTTTAAAAAGTGACATGAAAACGACCCATCCTGATGGTAAGTGGTTACCGCAGACTATGCTCGCCATACAAGGGGCCACGCGCGTGTTCCGACTCCGTAGATATCTCTTCGCACGCTTGCTTGTGTGGTTAAAGTATTTCTTTAAAAAAATTGTCTAAATTCCACACTGCTTAATAAATATATGAATATATTGTAAAGAGCAGTTGTACATCTGTCGCAAGTCTGTCATAATTTTGATCTGGATGTTGGAACTTTGTAACTTCTAAGAATATAATTGCTTAGCTTTTCTGTTTAATGGGCAAGTTTAGGGGTTTTACCTTTAGCTCTTATTGCTGTGTGACAGCGACAGACTTATACACGTCATATACATTTGTCTCATAAAAATTGTCAATGTATGATGGCTATAAGAGGTCACGGTAGAACCCCTATGTTATTAGTGATGGTACTACGGGATCTGCCACCACTGGCACAGTTAAACATACACAAGTTGAAACCTTATACATACCACCGCGAGGTTCAATTTCTTATAACAGAATTGTACCTCGCAGCCGAATCCGCTTGCGAACATTACATGTGTTAGTACGGTGTGCAAGCAAGACCAGAAGAATAAAGGTTACAGATGGGCGACTTCGTATATTTGATAATCGCACCATCCAGCGTATGAAGATCTGAGAGAAAATCGGTATAAAATTATATCGCTATACCCAGCGTACATACTAATTCGGGCTACATTAATTATTAACTTAGTACAGAACTACACACGTAATAAATATGTATACAGAAGCCATTGTAGATCGTATGAAAAATTGTGTGATAAGAGACAGTTGCAAGTTAAAGAACGATGTGGTGACCAGAATTGAAAAAAGTATGTTGAGATGGTTTGGACATATCGAAAGGATGAGTGAAAGGCGATTAACGAAACAAATTTATAGAGCGAATGTGACCAGAAGTGTCGGTAGAGGGCGTCCAAGGAACAACTACTATGACCAAATTAATAGTATTTTTCAGAAAGGTCAAATTCGGAGCACTCGTAACTGAAGAAAATGTATGTAGATGCATGAATGTGGATGAAGCGAAAGAAGTATGTAAGGATCGTAGCATGTGGCAGACGGTGGTCTCTGCCTACCCCCATGGGATACAGGCGTGAGCACATGTATGTATGTACAGGAGCTGGCTTTCTGTAAGTTATTTGTGTGGTAGACAGTTCCATTATGTTAGTTACGTCACAGTGTCATCAGGCAGTTAATCCATTTGTTTGTTCCAATATTTGCTCCAATATTTGCTCCAATATTTCTAACTGTTATCTTGTATAAGCGGTTAATAGTCAACCGTTATGTCAAATTAACTTATTGAACGGTAAAGAGTGGCTAATAAGATACACCATAAGCTTATCAACACGATTATCAAATTGACACTCGGTTTCTATAATAATACTGTTGCTGATCAATGTATATATTATATTTTTGAAGCTATGGATTATATGAAAATATACCAGCTCTTGGTGCAAAATGTAACCTACTGTATTAAGTTCAGGCTTATTATGGGGAGTCTGGATGAAGTTATTGGTTATCATCACAAGTCTCAAATCCATGACGTGTTCAGAATTACTCCGATCATTGCCTTCCTGTCTACAAAGGGCGTTTAGATCAACCATTATACGATGTTTAGACAAGATTATCTAGTTCTCTATATTATTATTTCAGTCTAGATCATCTAGATTTCACACCACGTACTTTACACTTAATCATTTTCGGTGAAAAGTGGGTGTTGTGATTACAACACCTCTGCCTACCCCTTCGGGGAATACATACATACATATGTATGTATGTATGCAGTCTAGATCATCCGTAAAGTACTAATCCATACAGATAAATAGTGAAAAAAAGTGTCTGTTTGTATTTCATTTTGACTATGAAAGTATACACGTTACTGATATAGAAAAATATTTTTTTAATTTTTTTCTCTGTACGTCTGTTTGTTCCGGCTAATCTCAAAAACTTTTTTATTTCACTGGCGGAAAGCACATTTTACAAGGAGTAACTTAGGCAACTTATATTTATTAATGCGGAGCTGACGGCCACCTCCATTAGTGGAGAGGCACCGCAAGAAGATATTTAAAAAAATTGGGTTCCGCGGGCGACCCATAAAATTAAACCTACACGGGTGAAACCGCGGGCAGAGCTAGTGAATTATTTATAATTAAATGTGAACTCACTTCTATTTATTTACAGGATGCTTTTTTTTGTTTTTTTTTTTCATACTTTTTCATCTTTAAGAAACAAAATAATGTATATTTCCAATATAGAATCTTTAACGAACATCTCTTTAGCATATCATTATTTTTGACCATTGCCTTAAATATATGAAGAGTTATCTAAATAAGTAGAGCTTAATTACATTTGTCAGCCTCTAATGTAATTTTAAACGGTACCTTGACTGACTGACTTGACTGAATAATTCACACCTGCTGATCAATTAATAATAAAATGTTTTTCAGTAGTAAGCACATCTGCTGACCAATTTCACTCAAAAGTCGGCAGAGCTCAGCAGTTCTGTGAAATTCCAAAAAAAAACCGTACCCGTTTAAAGTAATTCTTAGTTATTTTGATTTGATTTTAAACCTTAATGTGAAAATTCGTGAGATTCAAGCTGACAAATGTGTTTAGGCTCTAACAGGTGATATTTGAAGTGAGTGTTCTCGAAAGCAGTAGCGAGAACGGCAGCGGACGGTACACGGGTTTTGGGAATACCCCGAACCAATCTCATTCCACCCCGATGTCGCCCATACACAGCGGAAACGAAACGGTTGACAACACCCTGGCCACCCTTGCTTCGGTATGTATTACTTAATTTTACAAGCTTTTTATTGACTCCCAATGTGTATTAGCGTATGCGTATGAAGAGATGCATGAATGTGGATGGAGCGAGAGAAGTATGTAAGAATCGTAGCATGTGGCAAACGGTGGTCTCTGCCTACCCCCATGGGATACAGGTGTTGCCCACACCTATTTATGTATGTGTATTAGCTAAGTATGTAGGCTAGACAATACCTACAATACCGGTAGATATGGTTAACTATATTGTGCTGTAGAGAATCTCTGCGGTATAAGTATATATTAAGACTTGTTGCATAGTAAAATAAACTTTTATCTTCTTTGGTATTCATTCATGTAATTAGATCCGGAGCATTGGATTGTTAATAATGTATGTATGTTTGGTTAAGTCGGTTATCTTTTACTGATTGAGCTGAAATGTTGGTTGGTATACACGCTTATTGGATGACACGGTTAACTATGTCACATCATTCTGATTCCAAGTATTTATCTCCCCGAGCGATTGCATTCGTTTGCTCTAAGCCCTATCCAAATGTTCTATACACGGTTTCCAAAATAGTACTTCGATAGATTTTAAACCATAGTCTTCAACTATATCGTAAATAACCAGTTTCTCAGCGAGTCGTTTAAAATTATATATATGCTGTCAACGAGTATGTTTGTAAGTGAAATTACTTACAGCCACTTACAACCTGCGGGGGCGCAAGCTAGTAAAACAATACGGTGGATATATGCAGCGTTGGCAACTCTCCTTATTTTTAAGTAGATCTACGTATTTTTGGCTTCTCCCGCAAAGCTACTAACTTCAGTCCAGAATCTACTTATTTTTGAACAAATTTCCAAAACAGGTCTCATTAGGCTAAATTGACGTAATTACCAGTACATACCTACCCGTCCCGTTTCATTGCAAACGCACACTCAGTTCGCCTAACAAAATAGTAAATACTAACTGCGACTTTTTTTAAATTATATCCTATAGGTACACAACCAACAAGAGGTTTTTTTATCGACGAATGTGATGAAATAAGTAGATCTATTAACTATTCATAGGCAATGCTTGCAATCACAAATTAGCCCTCAATTTTTTTGAGTGCTTTAGTAATTTGAACCTTACGGAGTTGTAGTGTGATTTATCTATCACTTCCACTTAAAGTGTGTGTTTTAGACTTAGTGTTCCTATTACATTTAATCCCCTTTTAACCTTAATCATTTGCTTGGCATCGAAATCTCGCCCTTAACGTATAATAAACAGCTAGTTAATTGAAAGTTTGATTAATGTTAATCCACTTACACAACTTATTAATATAAACTTAGGTATGTAAGTTGAAATATGTAGTGTATTTTCATACATTCGTGATATAAATGAGGCGTAAATTTTTTTAAAGGACGGACTTTACCGCACCCAATTTATTATCATGGAGTTTGTGCCAGCTGATGCTTTTTTTCGTCTTGTGATAAACATGACTAAGATAAGGCGCTGTCCTATTGTGAGCAGTATTATTTTTTCCGCGCACGTACAAAAACTTGCGAGGTCTCACTAAAGCTCTTTATAGCAGGCTAATTCTAGCAAGTAACATGGTAAACGCTTTGTTGTAAATAAATTAAAGAATGATTGTGGCTTCAGGGTTGGTCTTTATTCGCGTCTTCTGTGAGTAAGGCAGCCAAAACAGCGTCTGAGAGCGCCGCGCGCTACGGAGGGATGGCCACTCAGAAGGTGTCCGAAATGGCCACCACAGTCACGGAGAAGGTACGTGTTATATTTAACAGTCTATCATTAACAATAAAAAATTCTTAATTTTAATTCCTTTAATAATTAATTTGCACCCTATCCACCCGCAGCATTCAAGTCATCTAAATTCAAAATTAAAAAATATCTTTATTCGATTAGACTTTTAACAAAGTACTTTCAAATCGTCAGATGCTACCGCCAGGTTCAGAAGGTGGCTTCTACTGAGAAGAACCTAGCAAGAAAATCAGTAATTACTCTTTTAACAAAATAATTTTACAGGTCTGAGTAACACAATATAAATCATAAAAAATGTATATAAGCCCATGGCCACAGTTCCAGTGCACAAAAGTCGATATAAAAAATTAAAAACTATAAACAAGTAGTACGAATAATTGTGTAGCTTGAGATGACCAGCCCCTGCTAGCAGCACCTGTTCACAAGTATGACGATCTAACCTGCGCAACTAACATCATTTATTCATCATCATTCAAATGGAAACTTTCCTTGAAGTTTCTTGCCAGATTCTTCTCAGTAAAAGCAACCTTCCGAACCCGGAGGTAGCATGTATAATCCTTTATAATCATTTCGTTCTGACGATTTCAAATAATTGGCAATCGTTTCTGGTAAGTCGGACGTCTAAGAGAGTCTGACAACAGGCTTAACCCAGATTACCGGTTTTCCTCGTAAAAGGGATTGCGTAGGTCATATGGCGGTCACTTCCTATAAAAATCAGGCGATCTTGGAGTTGAACCAAGTGCCGACCCCAACAATTGATGGGATAAGGCCAAGGAGATGGAACATCTTACAAGAGACGCACTTTGCATACGTATCTAGCCGTGTATCACATTATTATGTATAGGAGATCCGTTCCCCAAGTCGCGCGTAACTCACTGAGTGCTCTCGACGTTGCCGCGTTTAGATAAATATAGGTTTAACAATATGTAAGTGCAGCATTTCATTAATCAAAACCCCCTTTGATCGCGGCATGTTACAAACGAAATCATATCCGGAGCTGACAACACACAGATTGACGGGCTTAAGACTTTATAAGGGTGATTTATGCTTCGTATCGTGTGAACATTTCAATTGTAGTACGTTCTATTATTTATTAAATGATTAAGTTACGCAAACAGGTTGGTGGAGATGAGATTGTGTGATAAAACAATTGGATTGGATGATTGCTATGTCCAATGCCGATAGAGGTATCAGCTTTATTATTACACGCTTTATATTAGCCTCACCTGTATGTATGTATGTATGTATGTATGTAACCGACCCCTTTGAGCTCTATTTTGTCCTACTTTGAACGATCAGATCTAATTCAAACTTTGTGCACCTGTCAAAGATCGAAGACAATGCAATAATCCGATCAAAGCATCCGATTATCCTAATTAGATCCGAATTAGATTCGCCAGGATTAATTAATTCCTTTCCGCATCCTTTATGCGTCCTCTATGAGATCGTTCCTTAAAAACCTGAGCTGTTATGCTGCTTATATACCAGATCGAGTTCAGCAATAATTAGAAGCTTATTATATTACTAGTGCCCTGCGGTTTCATCCGGTTAGACTTAACTAAATTAAAAAAGAAAGTAGTATCGTCAGTTTTAGTTACCTGTATTGATAAAGCTTTTGAAAGCTTGTAAAATAAATAAAATAATTATTGAAGGTGAACAACCGCGGTGGGTGGAGTTCTCTAGGCGGCACCAGTGAACCGCGCCGCTCCAGCAACTCCAGCGCGCAGTACCAGTCGCAAGGCTATGGAGCTATGAAGAACTCCACTTCGGAGCCTTACTCACAATGGTAAGCCCTGTAATTGTTACAATAATGTATTAACTCACGAAATTACAACACTACTTGCTCTAAAGTAGCTATTTGACTAATCCAGCGGGGTGTTCCGGCACTTTCAAGATGGCGGAACCAAAGCTTGGATTTCCAATACTAAATTTCATATTTTTATATTCGCATAAACTTCTGTGCCCCGCTGTTTCATCCGCGTAGACATGTATGTGTAGTGATTACACACCACTTGCTTTACGGTGAAGGAAAACATCGTGAGGAAACCTATGTTGTAAATTATAATTACTGAGTACACTAAAACTTTTACTAATTTATTTTAATAATAATTTACACAAGACACGTTAGCAGTTTACCGATATATATATGAGACAGGCAGATAAAAACGTCTTGATGACCGCTGTCATATTAAGCCAGTTCAAATCATGGGGCCAGTCGTATTTTGGCGTCCTCCATTTCAACAATCAATATTGAGACACCTGAGACGGCGATAGAATCACCATCTGTCACGTTGGCACTTAATCATCTACGGTGAAACAAATGGGTGTTGTTATTACAACACCTCCGCCTAATACAGCATATGTAAGTAGGTATGTATGCTGTCAAGTCGGAATTGCAGACACCTCAGTCTTATTTTATTATCTATAAAAAGACGTAATTCAAAGACGTATGTATAGTGCCTGAGACGGCGATAGACTCACCATCTGTCACGTTGGCACTTAATCAAATTCGGTGAAAAGTGGGGGTTGTGTTAACAACACTTCTGCCTACCCCTTCGGGGAATAGAGGCGTGAGCATATGTATAAAAAGACCCGGTTAACTTCGTACCACCGTTTCCTTTACTTATTATTTATGTTTGTCACCTTCGTTTAAACCTTCCCTGAGCTTTCACAAATATATCAAAATCAAAATTACCCAAATCAGTCCAGCCATTCTCAAGTTTTAGCGAGACTAGCAAACAGCAATTCATTTTTATATTTATAGAAGATATTTTACCAAACTGTGTGATAATGTGAGAAGTGCTGCTTTTACACGATTGCTATTATCTTGTATTGTAGGAACGAGCAAACCCAACCGTGGAGCGAGTCCATCGCGGCCCGCAACAACCTGGACTCCCGCGACCTCTCCAAGGTGGGCGTGTCGAGCCCTCCGCCGGACATCAAGGACATCACCATCAAGAAGAAGAAGGATGAAGACTCCTGGGATTGGCTCAACAATTAAACTACGGTGAGTTTTATACATGAAGAAATTCATGATAAACATACATGATACCCCCCATCACTAGTCCATTTACATTTTTACTTTCACACACCTGAACTGTGTGGCGTAACGAGATTGGACAAGGTAAGGAATGACTGACTGACAAGTTGAAGAATAAACATTTGTCGTGGTATGGACATGTTATGCGGAGGAATGAGGATAATGTTGCCAAAAGAGTTCTGTTTATGAATGTGGATGGTTACAAGGGGAGAGGAAGACCTAAGAAACGATGGATGGATTGTGTGAATGATGACATGGCTAAAATATGGAAGAGAAGAACACATTGCGCCGACCCCAAATAACATGGGATAAGGGCAGGAGGATGATGAGAGCTGAACTGTACCCCTATCACGGGTTTGCCACCGTTTTCGTAATCTATACTCGCTAGCGTCACTCGCAATATTTGTATGAGATATTTTAGTTCTTCACGTTACCGCTGGGAGTCGCTGCACAATTTCTCATACTAATATTCGGCGGAGACGCTAGCGAGTATAGATTACGAAAACGGTGACAAACCCGTGATAGGGGTACTGTCATTGCAATGAAAGGTCATGGTTACCCGTGGTTGGTCCTTTAATATCTACGTGTCATGATGAGGCAAACATTTGCAAAGTTGTTATTCATACATACATATGCTCACGCCTGTATCCCATGGGGGTAGGCAGAGACCACCGTTTGCTACAAGCTACGATCCTTACATACTTCTTTCGCTTCATCCACATTCATGCATCTCTTCATATACCTTCTTCGGTTACGAGTGCTCCGAATTTGACCTTTCTGAAAAATACTATTAATTTGGTCATAGTAGTTCTTCCTTGGAAGCCCTCTACCGACACTTCCGGTCACATTCGCTCTATAAATTTCTTTCGTTAATCGCCTTTCACTCATCCTTTCGATATGTCCAAACCATCTCAACATACTTTTTTCAATTCTGGTCACCACATCATTCTTCAACTTGCAACTGTCTCTTATCACACTATTTTTCATACGATCTATAATGGTGACCCCACACATACTTCGTAACGACCGCATTTCCACTGCATTCACTCTACTTTCATGTTTCTTCTGCCAAACCCAACATTCACTTCCATACATCAGAGTAGGTACTAGCACCCCGTTATGGATGGCCAGGCGTGCATTTTTTGTTATTCATATATATTTATTTATACCTACAATAACATTAGAACAATAAGTCCCTTATAACAAATCATGGTCTAAACAAAGACGAGACTACTCAGACTTAATCTATGTCCATCCCTTTTAAATCCCTATCACAGAAAGAGAAAGAGTTAGTTTTAAACATGTCTTAGTTTATGTTATGTAAAAATGTTTGAATCTCGAAATCTTTTCAAAAGTTGTATTCCAGCTCTGTTAAATATTAAAGTACATACGTATGCTTACGCCTGTATCCCTCGAGGGGTAGGCAGAGGTGTTGTAATAACAACACCCACTTTTCTCCGTAGATGGGTTACTTCTCAGACGTATGCAGGTTTCCTCACGATGTTTTCCTTCACTGCCACCAGGGCAGGGTTAAAGAGATGTGTAATAATTTAGTTTGTATTAATTTTTACATGTGCAGTCACCGCTGTATCGCTGCACTGCTTTCTTGGACCTGGCTAGTTGACTCATGGCAACTAACAATAGCTATAACAATCACCTAACAATAATCTTAGACGGTAGCTGCTAAACAGCTATGATAACTATTATTAATGTTACAATCGATGTGTCTGTGTCATATAACAGGCGATGTGTTTTAGATGTTACAGTAAGAATAATTGCCGGTAAGTATACGTTAGCCGTAGACTTAAGAATATCCTGGGATACCATTTTTGTTTGACTAGCAATATGATAGAGCGTCCGATTCAAGATCAAATAAACTTGAAAGACATGACAGCTGAGTTTGACATTTGCCATGAGGATGCCATATGGAAAAAAAATATGTTAATTTAGGACTTATCGCGATTGTTTCGATTGTTCAAGCATCTCGATTTTCTTCAATGGCAATAAATGTTACCGAGTCCGACTCGCGAGTAGTCGATTCATCGCGTCGGTCGACGATCGGTTCCATTCGGTTCGGAATTGATTACACTTGTATAACTAACTAATTTGAAAACCTCTCGATTGTTTCATCGCCAGAGCGAGTCGACAGTAAATTTACCGAATCCCATTGTTAAAACATCTAGCAATCGCGCATCGCCACTATATAAACTTACTATTAGGCAGCGTTTCCATCAGAGGTGCGAGGTTGCACAGCTTATCTACTTGCTTATTACTGATACGCAGCTTTGCACCGTGTTCGGAATCTATACTCGCTAGCGTCACGCACAATATTTTTATGACATATTTTAGTTATTTAGAAGCCGTGGTGGCCTTGGGGTTAGAGCAGTCGCCTGCTACGCAAGCGACGCAAGTTCGAATCCCAGCGAGCTGTACCAATGAGATTTTCTAAAAAAATTACTTATGTGCAGTTATTTCACACCACGTGCTTTACGTTTAAGGAAAACATCGTGAGGAAACCTGCATATGTTTGAGAAGTAATTCACAGACGTATGTATAGTGCCCGAGACGGCAATGGACTCACCCTCTATCACGTTGGGACTTGATCATATTGAGTGAAATGTGGATGTTGTTACATCACCTCTGCTTACCCCTTTGGGGACCCTTCTGGGATGGCGTGAGCATATTTTTAGTTATTTACGTCACCGTTAGGCGGAGACGCTAACGGGTATAGATTATGAAATCTGCAACAAACTTGTAATAGGGATAACTATGAACTTGTATAACATGTGTGACAGGGCTTTAAAACATTACGACAAAGTTATATTCTCTCGCTCATGGAAACGATACAAAATGCATGACCTAAATCAAAAACGTGACATATGTCACGCCGGCCTGTATGTCCCGAAGGGGTAGGCAGAGGTGTTGTAATAACAACTCTCACCTTTCACCGATGATTAAGGGCCAACGTAACAGATGGTGAGTCTATCGCCGTTTCAGTCACTATGTATCTTTGAATTACTTCTTAGAAATATGTAGGTTTCCTCACGATTTTTCCTCTACATATTTTGTATAGATGTCTACAGGCCATATCTATACTTTTGAGAATACCTATGTCTATAATGTTTTTATCCTGCTTACACTCAAATCATGTTCGCGTCATGATGTCACTAGAATTATTTCCAAGCTTTAAGGAATCGAAATTATTGCTAAATATTGTAACTTTGTATGATCTTTTCTATCATTCCTTTAATAGCCGAGACAGCTGTCTGTGTCTAGGTGAGATCCTACGGGATTAAAATTATTAAGAATATTTTAAGCAACGCATTTGAAATTATTATATATCATAGTATGTATATCGAAGTGTTGCAGTTTGCATCTCGCGAGTTATATAGAAGTTAAGCATTTTAAATCTGTCCATTTATTTGGTGCATAATTGTGTATATTGTATATTATATTTTTGTATACTAATAACGTATTTTTTTATAAATTGCAGTTTTTCTTATATGGTTGGGTTTTAGATCTAATGTTATATATTAATTTTATTCTCTCTTTGCTTTTAGATGTAAAATTTTAAAGATATCTTTGATACACCGCCAGCCAGATGTGTCAATTTTTTTTTATTTCATCTAAAATCCCAATTAATTATTTTTTTATGAGTGTGTGCACATTGTATTAGTCTCATACAATATAATATTATAGAATGTTGTTCAGGGGCTCAAAAATAGTATAATTGTATTTATCAACGACAACTAGTTTAAAATGGCGATTTTTTCGTATTAATAAAGTGACCATCCGAGCCAATTCCATAGAAATCACAGAACTGATCTATAGTATATATATATATGTTCTTTGTCGCCAGCTTTGGCGCGTTAAAGTTCATAGTTCGAAATATCTTTATTTGATTAGACTCTTACAAAGTACTTTCAAATGGTCAGAAGGACTCAAAAATACACTATACATGATTATAAATGTTAACACCGGGGTTCGGGAGGTTGCTTTTGTTGAGAAGAACCCGGTACTAATTATTGCCGCCAATAGATTAAACAATATTTAATCAAGTTGATCCCGGTAGCGGCTCTGCTTTATAATACTAGGCTATTGAAGGCTTTGGAGCACTAAATTGGTTTGGCCATACGCTGCTGATATCGCGTATGGCTCACTCGATATTATTGATACGCGACCTATTGTCTACGGCTTTGCGATTTAAGCCGGGGGAGCGACGAAGCATATTATCTCTCCATGCATGCTTTAACTCGCATCAATATCGAGATTAATTATAATATAAACGTGTTCATTAACCATAGCACATTATGAAGCTTCCTGAACGAATATTCTGTTTAATCGAAATAATATAAAATGTTTATTAATTGTTAGGACAATAATATTTAATAGCATATAGCACTTGTATTTATGTTTCACTTTGTAATTAATGAGAGGAGCTCTTGGAATAGTTGTTATTGCGCATATCATTCGATAAGTGAAGTAAAGCAACCCTAACCTAGTTGGATGGGTGACCGCCCGATTTCCCTCCGTGCCTCAGAGAGCACGCTAAGCCGTCGGTCCCGGTTGCCAATTGAAAATCTATGGCAATCGTTAACAGGTCAGTCGAAGGCCTAAGTCTGACAACTGGTTTAACCCAGATTCCCTCGAAAAAAGGGTTACGGATGTCAGATGGCTTTCGCTTCGTATAAAAATCAGGTGGTCAGCCACATCGGGTTGAATCAAGTGCCGACCCCAACAATGTATGGGATAAGGCTAGGGAGATGACGTTCAGTAATTATTGAGTGCATCATAATACCCGTCAAGTAATAATGTACCTGTATGTTCTATGAGCGTGACTTTCACCGCCATCTATTATAATATCTTGGACCATTTTTTATCTATGCGAAAAAGTTGATACGTGTGAATGTAACTGAAGGGAAACATTCTCAATTGAAATATTAGAAGAATATCTTTATCTGTGTAATAATGTTATGATTTATGACATGTTGAAATTATGAACCTTATTGTTTTATTTTAAGATCGGTTTTTATCAGTACAAAAGCTACACTTACAATAAAGTTTAAATGAAGTATTTCTATATAGTATTGTATTATGCCTTAGATCACAATACATATATTATTTGCTAGTTAAATATGTAGAAGACGAGATAAAAGTGCATATTGTGTGCGTGAGCGCCATCCTACATTCGCTGTATCGATGTCTTGATTGTGGTTATTCAATAAAGTAGAAAAATATTGGTATTATTGTTTTATTTATTCCCATAATAATACACGTCACCATATATCACAAATTAATTAATAATTATGTACACATGATTCTAATAATGACTGAACCCAACCCTTTTTATTTAATAAATTATATCTACCCTTCCTCACAAGAATTCACAGGAACACACTTTAATTAATAATTGATTAGGGGCTCAAAAAGCAATTTCTACGGGTAGTTTTAAAAAAAATATATAATAAATGTTTTTTAATCACTTATCGTGATGCACCATCTAAACTATACTTTAAAAATATAAAATACACTGTATTCAAAACTGGTAAAACATCTACTGCCCAATGCTACTATAAATTCAAACGATCTTTAAATGCGATTTAAAAAAAAAATATAATTGAGCCCCTAAAGGTGACATATGACAGATGTTTATTATGTCGCCTTGCAATATACCATATACATACATTATGGTTATAGGAAATATACAATTATTTTTGAGTGCTCAGCAAAAATACAAGAATGATTACTGTGCATTCAAAGCCAGGTTTAAGGCATGATAAATATACAAATGACATAGTTATCCCAATGAAGTGCAGTCCAGTATGCACTGCCCGACGGCTAGCCTGCAGAGATGTCTCAACAGTACCCCTATCACGAGTTTCTCACCGTTTTCGTAATCTATACTCGCTAGCGTCACTCGCAATATTCGTATGAGATATTTTAGTTCTTCACGTCACCGCTGGGAGTCGCTGCACAATCTCTCACACTAATATAGCGAGTATAGATAACGAAAACGGTGGCAAACCCGTGATAGGGGTACAGCCAACAATGGTCGAGTAAGCAGTATTAAGAGCTTAGCTCAGACGTTTAATGTCAAAGCCTAGAAGTTTTTAATATGCTCGGCTTAAACCGATGATGGTAGGCTTAGAGCTGGGAATAGGCGTGGATGTCTGCAGAACACACCGCTAGGCCGATCTTGACTTCACTGATAACCATGTTACTTGTATTTTTGTAATGAATAAATAATTGTAACATTTCTATTCAATACACGTAGACATATGTAGAGCTCCTCGCATAACTATCAGTCTCTCAAAAACTTGTGTGACAAATCATTTAGTATACACAGAATGGCGAGATTTGAACTCTACTTGCGAGGTGAGTAGGCAACTACTAAGCCACAGCGAATGCATCTCTTATACAGCGTTTATAAAACACTTTCTGCAATAGAAATATTAAACAATTAATAGTATTATTTCTAGATAGAGCTACAATTTATTTGACAAGCACTGAAGGTGTTGAAAGTAGACAGTAATTAAAATACAAAATACAATTTGGAAATAATTTAAATAGTATATTTAAAAGTACCTAATACATAATAGTACACATACCTTTACAGATAAATAAAATTGAAGTGTCTGTTTGTAGTTCAGAAATAACAGCTTTTCACTAAATGCATGTGAAAGCGAAATTAAAAAAAAAATCTGTGTGTCGGTTCTGGGTAATTTCTAAATCTACGCGGGTGAAACCGCAGGGCACAGTATAAAGACTACATACATACATATGCTCACGCCTGTATTCCCCGAAGGGGTAGGCAGAGGTGTTGTAATAACAACACCCACTTTTCACCGAAGATGATAAAGACTAGCACTTAGTGTAAAGAATGCAACCAGATAAGTCAAGTGTTAAAAAATAAATGTTTTAAATGCAAAAACTATAAAAGACGTGAACTAATTGGTATGATGAACTATGCAATTCAACAGTCATAAATTGTAAGTTTGTGTGTAACAAACACTTGAGTATACCCTGTATACTGTGTATCATTGCCCAAGTATTTGGTGTTGACATGTTTGAATGTCGTTGCACTTTAAGGGAGAGACGGGAATGTGTAATCTATAGAAAACTACGATAGGTATGAACTTCCACTTGCAAGGATAAACCCCAATGTATACTGGGGTTTTAATTACAACTTATTACAAAACAGCCTAAGTTAAGCCTTGGCTTAATTCCATCTCCTATTCCGATTTGAATTTCAAGAGAGATGGACATAGCTTTAGTCTGTGTTAAGACTTGATTTAAACCATGTTTTGTAATGATTCATGCGGCAATAACAGTTGATGCTAGCCTTTTCAAGTTTGAAAATTACAGATTACAGGAACACTATAATTTCTTTTCCCTATTTTCACAATATTCTACAATTTACTTTTTAGAAACTACTTATTAACCACAGACACTTATTATGTAATAATTATAATAATATTCATTTATTGACAACAATTTCGGCAACAAAAGGGGTACCATCACATTGGTAGTTGCCGTACATTGTTGTAAAATATAATTGAATATATTTAACTCTAGTTTAAAATACAATTTTATTGATAAAGATGATGAAAGTTATCTATATTTATAAAAATGAATTGCTGTTCGTTAGTCTCGCTAAAACTTGAGAATGGCTGGATTGATTCGGGTGATTTTGGTATTGATAAATTTATTGAAGTTTAAGGAAGGTTTAAACGGTGGGAAATATGATGTGACTGACTGACTGACTGACATAGTGATCTATTAACGCACGGCGCAAACCACTGGACGGATCGGACTGACATTTGGCATGCAGGTAGATGTTATACGTAGGCATCCGCTAAGAAAGGATTTTGATTAAATCTATCCCTAAGGGGATAAAATAGGGGATGAACGTTTGTATGAAACTTTGTCAATTTTAAACCGATAAGTATATTACATAAAACTAAATTTACGCGGGTGAAACCGCGGGACACAGCTAGTCTAGTATATAAATATAGTATATGTAAGTATGTATAGTAAAACATGCGTACCACTTGATTATAAGAATTTGTTTCAGAAAGTTAAAATGTCAGCTTAAAATAGCAGGTACAGTGTGACACAGCATCAACTCAAATTGTCTAACTTCTGTACAGTAAGTCTGTCTAACTATGTTACGGTAAAGTAACATTCTCTGCCACTTGTGCTAATAGAAACAATCAAATTTTTATGGAAATTACATAAGGATGCTGATAAGCAATAATGTGTCAACCCACAAAAAGTCAAATTCAAAGGTTTTGATATATTTTGACAATGCATCACGTATTTAACATTCTAAAAAAGTGTTTCAAGTCATCTGAAACATAAAAGTACGTAAAAAATGGATTTATGTCATAAAACAAATCTTAAATCACGTATACAATCATCTTAAGACGCCATTTTCTCAAAACCAAGTTTATGCGGGTTGACACATTATTGCTTATCTGCATCCTAAATCTGTGATGTGACATATCATTGTGATATATCATTCCCATACATTTTGTATTTGTTTCTACCAGTGAAGCGTGAGGGTAATGTTTACTTTGTTTACAGGCCCAGTTGTTTTTGTTGTGATTCATTTAAAAGCGAACATGTTCCAGATTCAAACATACAATATTTAAAGTAATAGATATTATGCACTCTATAAAGAAATAAATTTTTTTTAAACATTTCGGATGCCAGTTTGTAGTATAAAAACTTGAGAATAACTGAGAAATGAGGCTGGAGTTTTGACTATAGCCTGAACTTGAGTATATTAATTGATATCTAAAGATAGGCTATATAAACCATCTTCGAGCTCATCAGTGCTATTTATCCCACTAGCAGTCAGTGGCTGAAATTGGTCAGAACAATCATGATCATCATCAATTGATATCTACCTCTTATATGGAAGACCCCTACATGCAAGAATGACAAATAGGAATGTAAGAAAAACTTGATTATATCCATATAACTTGAACTTACACACTACCTTACAATTACTTACAAAGCCCACATATAGAAGTATATTTCCTGCCAGTGGCTCAAATACTGCATGATCGGAGCACATATAAATGATGTCATTGGAATACTCCTCGCCAATGATGTTAGGAATCTCTCAACAACGGTTTTCGAGTAGCCATTATACATTGGACTCCTTAATAAATACAAGACAAGACCCAATTTCCTCCGGCTGATTTCCAATCGCTGTTCGCTTGACAACTTCCCCGTGTGTCTGTTGTATAACTTCATGCTAGTGATGTCCAAGCACAGTGCTACCAGCCATTGCTTCCACGCTTTGGTGCCAAACAATTTCATTGCAGCAAGATGTATTATCGGCTTCATTATATGTAAAGTCTCAGCGGAAATAAGGTCTTTCTCTTCAGCACTAAGGATGTGTTGGTCATCCTCCATTTTCAATGGCTGCCAGTCCCTGAATGCAACTGGTGGGGCTCCATGGACCCGTCTTACTACTCGACCGGACCGCCGAAGAGTGAAAAATGAGCTCCCAATATCCTGTGATTCCTTGCCTTCAACAAACTTTTTTCTCTGGAGTGCTGGAATTGGTGGGTGGGATATAGGCAGTTCCTTGAATCTATAGAGTAGAATGAGGGCGGAGGAGCACTTGAAGAGCTGCAGCAGCGTCACTAGAGTCCACTTCCCGCGGGAGCCCCACTTATGCTTCACAGATAACTCCACAAACACTTCACAATAGTGTATGACCGTCAAGCACAGCTTCAGTTGGTGCCGAAGCCCGTAGTATTGTACTTCGTTAGTGTAAGCGTCTCGTATTAATCGATCGTTGAACAACGTCAGCAGCTTAGATACAGAATACACGAGCTCCGATACAATTGGCGATTTATTTATCTTGCCGGCGATGAAGAATGATGACCACGTTGCAATTGTCTCCACATCAGTAACTACATTCGGATTACTGATCACCCACTTCTTATAGGCAGCGATAAGTTCCTTCAATTTCATATCCATTTTGTAGATTAGAAAGGATTTTTTGGTAAGCGTTTGTTTATCGCTAAAGCAAAATGGTATTAGAATGTACCTTTACCTTCTTTGATTGGCTTAATCCTGGAATATGGAGAAGGTAACATTTTAAAGGTGATGGAAATGAAGGTGTTGTCTCTACTCATAATAATAATGTAGATCCAACATTTGATATAAAAGTATGACTAGACTTACCTACATTCAAATTGTATTATGATCTTCACTTTAAGAGTTGAAAAAACGGGAACTGAGTGAATTGAACTGACTGACGTATTGTTTGACTTTGGCCCCCACGAAAGTACCATAGATAGCGAGTGGTGGACAGCGTAGCAAAGATAAAGAATGTAGAGTAAACGATTTTTTATCCTATGCAGCGTAGTTCATAGCAAAATGCGCATAGGTTTAAAACATGTATAAACACGGGAGAATGTACGGTTAAGAGATACATTAACTATATATTAGATTTTCAATGACTGCTGCTCGATAAGTCGCAAAAAAAACATTCAAACTAACATCGTGTTTATATTTCATACCATTCTAAGAAACTAGCAGCTAGATTCGCTTGAATGCACATATTAATTTAGTTTAGTAAAATTTTTCGAGAAGTTGAAATTGTGAGCAAATCTCTAATACATCTGATTACGCTGAAAAAATAAATATGCAGTAACTATTCATAAACTACCTCCAATATAACGCGTCCGTGCTTGACTGTGCTTGGCTGTTTTGTCTATGATTTGTCAATTGATCTGCCATTGTCATATTTCTGTCTAATGACATTGCTAATGTCTATTTCTACGGACGCAAAATAAAGCTTCCGTACTTTTCCTTGCGTCATTCTCTCTCGGTGTGTTCGGTACTCGACAGCTTCGACCGGCACTTGCCAGTTGTAGAGCGTCGAAGTTGTTTTGATTCTGAAACTTAAATTATTTCAATTAAGTTATGATAAATATAAATTGAACTTTTCTCTGTGCATTCCTGTGATTGTCTTTCCTTAAAATCATGGCGAACAATAACGTAATAACTAGAACTGAACAATTAGATCTTGAGAGGGATCTATTGGTCGCATCAAATGTTTTTTCCAAATATGAAGAAGAAGAGGAATCAGCTTGGAAGACCGGCATGGGGAACTGCTTCACGTCGGTGTACACGCTGTTCGGCAGACCTCACGAGGAGGAACCTCATCCAGGTATTCAATACAACTTTTCTTACAACTTTTTTTTTGTTTTTGCATCACTTGATAAATTTGCATTTATGGTGCACTAGAAGCCTGGGAGCATTTACATATATTTTGTTGAATTATTTTTTATATTGCATACTACATATATTATGTGTTTTATTTATTGCTGTTTTTAATTATATTAAATTAACTAAAATGATTTAGTTATTTTTTTAAATAGCTGTGCCGCGCGACTTCACCCGCATAGACATCATTTAATAGGTGTTATATCACAGAACTGTAATTATAAAGAAATTCAAGTAGATTAATTCACTCCCTCTAACATCTGCTAGAGAAAATCCCACTTAAATCAGTCCAGCCATTTCAGAGATTAGCCAGAACAAACAGATAGACAGACAAACAGAAAAATTGTAAAATAGTTTTTTATCTAATTAATATTTTTTTATTAATAATCTAAATTGTATTTAATTTCAACATGCATTTAGAGAAAAGCTCATAGTCTGGAATATAGAGATAAATAAAATTGCAGTTTGTGTTTGTAACACCTATTAAATGATGTCTACGTGGGTGAAGTCGCGCGGCACAGCTATTAAAATTTTACTAACCAATTTTATTTATCTCTATAGTTATAGTAGGTACGCAGTCTGTATCTAAGATGCTTGTAGAGCTAGAGTTATCACACTCTTTCTTTTACTCATTTGGAGACGCAAGAATAATATTTTTTTTTAAAAATGGCATGAAGCTTTATCCATAATGGAAAATGAGCAAACCCTGTCTCTAAAATAATAAAAATCATATTTTCTTTCAAATTTAAGGCTCTACTATAATTTGTTGACAAACTCATGTATGAGAAAGCGATGAAAAATATGTGGACCATAATTTATACTTAAATATTAAAATGTCTAAATTCTCATCAGAAAAAATAAAACATGTTGTACAATGACATAAAGCTCATGTTGTAAAATAAAATAACAGCTCATGTTGTAAAATAAAATAACAGCTCATGTTGTAAAATAAAATAACAGCTCATGTTGTAAAATAAAATAACAGCTCATGTTGTAAAATAAAATAACAGCTCATGTTGTAAAATAAAATAAAAGCTCATGTTGTAAAATAAAATAAAAGCTCATGTTGCAAAATAAAATAAAAGCTCATGTTGTACATTGAGTTAAAATCTCATATTGTACATTGAAATAAAAGCTCTTGTTGTAAATTAAAATAAAAGCTCACATTGTACAATAAAATGATGGCTTATGTTATGCAGTAAAATAATATATCATGTTGTACAATGAAATAAAATCTCATGTTATATAATGAAATAAAAGCTCATGTTGAAAAAGAAAATAATATCTCATGTTGAACAATAAATTAAAACTCATGTTGAAAAAGAAAAATGAAATCTCATATTAAACAATAAAATTAAAGTTGGTGTTGTAAAATCAAATAAAAGCTCATGTTGAACAGTAAAATAAAAGTCCTTGTTGTAAATTAAAATAAATGTTCACATTGTACAATAAAAAGAAAGCTCATGTTATGCAGTAAAATAAAATTTTATGTTGTGCAATGAAATAAAAGTTTGTGTTATACTTGAATAAGGTGATGAGCATTTTAAACTGCCCTTAATACTATAAGCACAGTAGCATAGCAGTTTTTAATTTATGACTTAGAGAAACAATTCAACTGACACTCTTTTTACTCATATTTTTTGATATCAGCATATCAAAGAATACTAAATATAAATAATACGCACATATTGGTAATTAGATTATCAATAATCAGATATCTCTGTATGTTAGTAGAAATACTACATGGACAGATGTAGCTAAATTTACACGCGCCGATATACCACAGAATATCTTATACCTTTAAACGAGTAATTCTTGTATATATATATTAAATCTGAATCTCGGAAATTTGTGTGTAGGGGATTTCAGGGGCAAAAAAAAGATCTAGCTAGGTTTTATTTTGAGCATGTTTTCAGACACTGGAAAACTCATACAATATCATTACAATATGACTGTAAATTTCGCCTATATCTCAGGTTACGATACCTCAGACGTGAGGCTTCCATTAGTATAACATATTCTGTTATTATACATATAATATGTTCTGCTTGACAAGTAGAATTTTTTGAAATAAGAGATATTGCTCCATTAAGCGTGAAGGTTGTCAATCTTAATGATTTTATAATGTACCGTCAAAATAATGGAGAATATGATAAAATAAAATGTCGGTAAAACACGTGAATCGTGTCGTGACACCTCCTACTGTATTACGCCTATATCGCTTATTTTCTCGTAGATAGGCGTGTCTGTGTGAGTGTGTCATTAATATATAAACTATGTAACGCTAAATTTTAGATTTCTATAATTACAAAGAGGAAAGATTTTTACTAATCTACACTTGATCGATCCCAACGATGTACTTATGGGATAAGGCCAGGGAGGCTATGATGAGTAGTTAGGAAAATTACTATAATATTTCTAGCCAAATCACCTTGTAAGCTTCTTTAACAAGCTGTTGATAAATTATATTAATCTCGTGAACGCCTTGAAATCATTATTCAGGCACCAATCACTCCATAATCCTGTTTATTGACTATGTTACTTCTGCCAGGGAATTAATCAGCCTGCATATTGCATATGCATGCAAGTTTCAGAATTAGATTACTTAGGCTTCCTACGTCACAGCAACGGTGGCGAGGGTGTGAGATTGGAAATACATTCAGGATTCGTGTCACTCCCTGTGTCTATTGAAATTAAAATATCTAGCAATCTCTCCTTTGCTTTTGGGCAACAATTCACCTTGGAAAAAAAGATGACCTTACTTTATCACGTCCTGTTTTGGTTGGTTAACGCGCTAATTTTTGGAACTACTGATATGAATTGAAGGTTCGCCAGGTTCGGAAGGTTGCTTTTACTGAGAAGAACCTGGCAAGACACTCTGTAATTACTCTTTTCAAAAATATTATACAATTTTAAGAATACAAATTAAATCACTTAAAGAACATGAGCTCATGGACACAGTTCCAATGCACAAATGTGGATAAAAATTAACATAATAAAAAATCTAGTAGTTCTACTTATAACTAAATGCGTAGCTTCAGATGACCAGCCCCCACAAGCTTTTCGAATTTTATATAGCATCCTCCATTATATATATGTTACTTATCCTTTACATTCCTTATATGTTGTTACTTTCTTATATTATAATTGTTACTTTCCTTATATGTTGTTATCTTACTCCTTAAATTGTTTAATGTATTTATCATGTGTAATTTCGCTGCGGATCGAGCTTTCAGCTTTGCACGCTGTCACATTTTTCCAACTCCATTAGATTGTGTCTACATATAATTTGTATCCACTCTCCTGTTGACAAGTTGACATACATTAGAAATGGCTCTCTGACAGCCCGCCTGAAGGTAAGCAGTAAGAATGTTTGTGACACCAAATATAATACAGACGTTGTTTATCTTATTTTAATATGTATAACTCTAAAGTGACTGACTCACTGACATAGTGATCTATCAACGCACAGCCCAAACCACTGGACCGATCAGGCTGAAATTTGGCATGCAGGTAGATGTTATGACGTAGGTATCCGCTATGAAAGGATTTTGATTAAGTCTACCTCCCAGGCGATAAAAAAGAGGACGAAAGTTTGTCAATTTTAAACCGATATATTATATAAAACTAAATCTACACGGGGGGCACAGCTAGTATATGATATATGAAATCGCTGTGCCATTATAATGACAACAGGACCCCTGTCACGGGTTTCCCATCGTTTTCATAATCTATACTCGCTAGCGTCACTCGCAATATTTGTATGAGATATTTTAGTTGTTCACGTCACCGCTGGGAGTCGCTGCATAATTTCTCATACTAATATTCGGCGGAGACGCTAGCGAGTATAGATTACCGAAACGATGGCAAACCCGTGATAGGGTACTGATGACGTCAATAACACAACACTACTCTCTAACGTACCGGTAGCATTATTTAGTCGTTATCATCTGTAAAGTGCAGGTAGGTACATACAGTCTCCAGTAAGGTAGTTTTAAATATCGAACGGATGATCCTGTTATGCCTTACCTCTCTTTAAATATACCTACGCAAATATGCTCACGCCTGGATTCGCCGAAGGGGTAGGCAGTGGTGTTGCAATAACAACACCCACTTTACACCGATGATAATTAAGTGCCAATGTGACAGAGCTTGAGTCTACCGACGTCTCAGGCATTATACATACGTCTCTGAATTTCTTCTTTGACGTATGAGGGTTTCCTCACGATGTTTTTCCTTCGCACTTGGTGTGAAATTGCTGCACTTAAGTTTTTTAGATAAACTCGGTGTACTGGCCCCGATGGGAATCGAACTTGCGTCGCTTTCGTAGCAGGCGACTGTTCAAACTCCATGGCCACCACAGCTCATGCACGACTATTTAAATATATATTAATCGTTTGTCCCCAGTTTATGATTGGGAGGTCCCGTACAGCGCCATCACCGATCTGGTGTACTTGGGCTCCGGTGCTCAGGGGACCGTCTACAGCGGCCAGTTCTGCGGCGAAATGGTTGCTGTAAAAAAAGTCAACGATGAAGCCGAAACAAACCTGGCCCATCTGAGGCAGCTCGATCACGACAACATTGGTAAGTTCCTAGTTTATTACTCATCTCACTCCCTGTACCCCGTCAAAGGAGCTTTCAAACAATACGAACAAACTTCTCTTTAGTGGAACAGAAATCAAACTATGTTTTGTAAAGTATTTCTGTGAACTTGCTCTCTAGTTATTCTCGTTTAAATTTAAATTAAAAGTTTATTAACATACCTGATGATAAAATTGTTTGCGAAGTTTGTTGGTACACGGTGCTGAATTTAATGTTTTATTTCCGTCCTCATTAACTGCGCTCAGTTTCACGGAAATACGTATTCCCGACTGTCCGCGGAGGTAAGTAAGGTAAGTGGGTATATTTTTGAACAATATTATATTAGATGGTTATAAATAAAATGAGTAATTATTGAAGAAGTGATTGAACAACAAGTTAAGATGAAACGAAGGACACTACAACGACTAGGAATATACAGTTTTTCCAGGTGTAAAAAATAATTATAATAATGTTTGCGCCCGTGACCGCTTTTATTATGTATTTCATGATATCCGTGAATATGTAAATGAGCAGGCGTGTATGAAGAAACGTTGTAGGTGAGTGAGTTGATAATTCGAAAATCTTTAAGTATTTACATACATATGCTCACGCCTGTATCCCATGGGGGTAGGCAGAGACCACCGTTTGCCACATGCTACGATCACATTCATGCATCTCTTCATACACTTTCTTCGGTTACGAGTGCTCCGAATTTGACCTTTCTGAAAAATACTATTAATTCTTCGAAAATCTTTAAGTATGCCCGTTTTTCTAGATGATATGAGATGACGGGAGAATTAAGGTTTTAGAACTCAATTAAGACGTAGTAGATGCCACCGCGAGTTGAACCAAGCGTTTCCCCCGCTCTCGCCCCCGCGGCCGTGATGTCACTACCGAAGGTGAGATGCGATGAGAGGGGCTATATTATAAATATAAGTAGATTCAAGCATCAATATTATATTTTAACTCTTCAAACTGTCGGAGTAAAGGTATCATTGATTTCTTTCGTCAACTTTAGTATTCTTACCAAACAGATGTGCTTATATAATATTTTGATGATCATAAAAACTGAAAATTAGATTAGGTGGTCTGAGGAAGTCTTGAACCCTATAATAACATGACAGATGACCATGAAAGAAGATTTGCGCAATCAGTTTATTTACATGTAAAACTTAAAATTGAAATCACCTTATTTTCGCCTGTTTGCCCCAGTCATGATAAACTGCAGTTCAGTTTAATAAACTTGTAGAAATATTCTCGTAACTTTGAGGAAATACGAAATACTCAGTCTCTTATTTAATTTCCACTGGCGCGTCCTTTGTGCGTGTCACCAAGGTCTCACAAACAGGGTTTATACAACAAGCTCTGAATGAAGTTTGAAATATATAATGCAATATTCCTCGAAATACTGAAATACAATTCTCAAAATTTAATTATTTAAGCTTTTTCCACTATGAAAATTTTAGTTCAGACCAGTGTTTAAGCAGCATCCCTTTATGTCCAGCGCTTGCACAGGTGATAGTTGATATTTCCATTGTTGGTATGAAGTTCATACTGGAAATATAATTTCTGTCCGTTTGACAATGAGAACAAAAGCAGGCGAAGCTTTTGTTAAGTATTAAATTTCACCTGACGCCCTCGCGCTGAGCTGCCGTTATTGTCATGGTCTTAATGTTCTACAAATATATTGTCAAATGGAATATCACACATAAAACAATAAGCTTGTTTTTCGGTGAAAATGAAAATGAAAATTATTTATTCAGTTTAGATCCTGGGAAAGCACTTATGAACGTTGAACAATTAACCACAGTTTCGGGAAAGAAGAACCGGCAAGAAACTCAGCTGATATGTAAATAAAGTGGATCTTATTATAAGATTATAGGGCGTGAAATTTATCGGTGTTTCTCAAACTCTCTCTGCAGCACTTCTTTCGGTAAACTTCTTATTAAAGGCTATTGCGTTCTTCCTCTTCAGTCACATTCTGTGTTCGCGCATTTATTACAAACCTACCCTAATATTAAAACTTTTTTTTTTTTTTTTTTGTTTTTTTTTTTTTGACGAGGGGGAAACCTTTAAAAGGTCCCCGACCGCCCTGGGAGAGGCAGATCGGGGTATGTGAGATTTTTACCTCACTAAAACCCCCCCGGTGGCCATCCTCAGTGCTCAGGGGGGACTCCGGGTACTCTGATAGAACGCACCGGTGTCCCCCCACACTTTGCCGGGGCACATCCCCGGGGCAGCTGTGACGCCGCCCCTGGAGACCTCGCTGTGCAAGGCAGCGCGAGCCACATCGCGCTGCCACCTTCCCGAGCCCGCGCCGGTGGTCAAAGCTCCCACCCCGACCACCGCCAGCGGGCCCTCCGGCCCCCTTTTAGTCGCCTCTTACGACAGGCAGGGGATACCATAGCCATATTCTTAGACCCTGGCTATTGGGTGGACCCTAATATTAAACCTACCCTAAGGCAGGTTTGAAGGTACCAGACCGCAGGGCAGATCACCCATACGATGGACAGATCCGATTAAAGCAGCCTTGGGCGGACCCTTACACGAGTGCACCAGAATGACATCCAACAGAGATCGATGGCGAGACATTGTGAGGCGAGTGACATCTACGCCGAATAGTATCACATGACGACCACGACCGCTCTGTCAAGAGCGTAACGAATAAGAAGAACCCTAATATTCTATAGCTATTGACATACATACATATGCTTACGCCTGTATTCCCGAAGGGGTAGGCAGAGGTGTTGTAATCCTAATAACACCTACTTTTCACCGAAGATGATTAAGTGCCAACGTGACAGATGCTGAGTCCATCGCCGTCTCAGACACTTTACGTACGTCATTGAATTACTTCTCAGAAATATGCAGGTTTCCTCACGATGCTTTCCTTCACCGTAAAGCACGTGGTGTGAAATCACTGTAATTAAGTTTTTTAGAAAAAATCATTGGTACAGGCCCCGCTGGGATTCGAACTTGCGTCGCTTGCGTAGCAGGCGACTGCTCAAACCTCAAGGCCACCACGGCTCCTTTATGACTACGTATTGGTAAAATATATCTGTGTAGCGGAAACTTCGGTGCGCGAGTCCTCGCACTTAATCTGTTTAGTTTTTATAATACAGCGTCCTTGCTTAAGTAAACCACGTTGTCCTACGTCTGACATTAAGGGTTAACTTCGGCTCAATGTTACGCGATGAACATCGCCTGTTTGCCAAACGCGGCTTCGGGTTAGCTTATTTATTATTCTGAGAAATTGTGACTAATTTGACGACGATGAATATATTTTTTGGTTAACTTAATAATCTCGTCACTATTCCACACTACTTGACATAGTCCCAAGCGTATTTAGACAACGATAATTACTTATTAGGTAGGGAAACATACATGATGTCCAGAATAGCAACTTATAAGCCCGAAGGTACTGTTTAAGTTTGATGTTAGTTCGTGTCTCTGTCACTAGATGGAGTTGTACCCCTTTTATACACGGTATCATTGCGCTCTTTTCGTTGTATATATAGTTTAAGTTAGTATCAATAAATGCTCTCTATGATTTCCGGAGTTTGAAGTATATCCTCATTTCCACGGCTCTCCCGACCATGAACAAGGTCCTTTGGAGCTCGGATAGTATTTTGCAATAAAAATGGTGTCTTCGAAATAATGGCAAGTGAGTCAAAACTTCGAAGAAAATCAAGCGACTGCTTCAGTAGCGCCCCCTAGCGGCGGAAGAAGGCAGTAAAGGAACGCCCCCTGGCGGCGGACACAGCAAGTAAGTGAATGACACAAAGATGGTAAGTGCGCAAGTGCAAGGCAGGAAGAAAAACTGACACAGTAAAACCCATGTCAGAATATTAACTGACATTCTAAATTTAAAAACTCAGAAAAAGTCAAAGTTTGTCATAAGTCAAATTGGAAAAACTTACGTCAGATTGAATATAAAAACGTAAAATTTATTTCGATTTCAATTATTATTGCAAGTATCGAAAGATGGAAGAGATGGAGGCAGAGTTTAGAGTAATGGATGATCTAAAACAGCAAATAGAAAAAGGTAGAATAAACTTTAAAAAATCTTCTCGAGATAGATTAACAGAAGGTTACGTTACGGCAAGATTAGAAGGTCTAGAAGAGATACTAAAGAAGTTTACTCACAAACATGAAAATATAATTGGGACCTATAGCAAGAAATTGTTGGACGAAAGCGTCTACATAGAACTAGATGTGTTTAATACTGGATATGAGATTTATTTAAGCTACAAGGGTGAGTTAAAGGCTACATTGAATTCCATCGCCCAGTTGGCTGCGCCGTCGTCGCCAAGCGAAAGCAGTGAACCATCATCGTCCAACGGTCATTTTATTTCTTTAGTTAAGTTACCTCAGATAAATATACCTATGTTTAGTGGCAATTATGCTGAATGGTTGTCGTTCAAGGATCTATTTGTCTCATTAGTTCATAATAATCCTGCCTTAGATGATGTACAACGTTTACATTATTTAAAAACTCATCTCAAGGGTGAAGCGGAACAATATATTAGATATATTCCGATTACTCAGGCTAATTATACCAAGTGTTGGGATTTGTTGCAGCATAGATATAATAACAAGCGATTCATGTCTAATTGTATTCTCAAACGGTTGTTAGGTCAACGTATCATGAATGTTGAGTCAGCTAATGGTATCAAGGAGTTGTTAGATACTACTTCCGAATGTGTTCACGAATTGTCAAACTTAGATATAAAGGTGGATACCTGGGACATTATTATTATATATATTGTTAGCCTGAAGTTGGACGCAGAAACACGTAAGCAATGGGAATTATTTATTAGCAATAAAAATCGGGAAAAGTTACCTACGTTTATTCAATTTAAAGAGTTTTTAGAATGTCGTTTTCGTGCTTTGGAATGTTTAGAACCCATTAGATTAAAATCTGAGTTTATTCCAAATAGCTATTCTAGTAATACCAAGTCTATGCATGTGCCAACTAAGTTAAATTGTCCTCACTGTTCTAAAAATCACAAATTGTATTCTTGTAGTGACTTCTCCAAGGAAGAAGTCAGTAAACGTCAGGATATAGTGAGGTCACTGAGACTATGCTTCAATTGCCTTGGCAGCGGTCATTCGGGAAGAACTTGTCGAGTGCCAACTACGTGTCATATCTGCAAAAGGAGACACCATACACTACTCCATGGTTCGGACAGTTTGTATACAGCCGCAGTGGCTACGGAAGCCGCTGAGGCCGACCAGGAGATTGAGGAACCGGAATCGTCTAGTACGATGAACGAGAGCAAAAATATTTCGAATCATTTCGTTACAGGTGTAACATATAACCAAACCTTATTGGCTACAGCCCTAGTTCGAGCTGAGGCCAAGGAGGGGTATTCGAAGACACTGAGAGCCTTACTTGATCAAAGTTCTCAAGCATCCTTCATTTCTGAAGCAGCTGTACAATTCTTACGACTAGACAAAGTTACTACAAAGAGTTGTATATCTGGTGTTGGTGGAGGGCAAGGTGGCTTAACCTCCAAGTACATGGTTATCGTCAACATACAGTCACTTCAGGACCCCACATACAATTTGCAAATCAAAGCGCATGTACTGAAAGAGGTTACTTCTGTCTTACCCCATAAAGGGTTCACATTGCCGAATTGGGCAGAATTAAACATGATGCCACTTGCTGACCCGCAGTATAATTCACCCAATAAAATAGATATATTATTGGGCTCTGAGGTCTATTGCCAAATAATGAAAGAAGGGTTAGTTAAAAGTCCCTCTGGAGTGTTGATAGCGCAGAATACTTACCTTGGATGGGTATTGTCGGGTCAGGTAAATGACAGCCATGAAGAGCTGTGTTGTCATAATATTATTTTGACAACGGAAAATAAACTGAAACAGAATGGGTTATTTAATGGAATTTGGGAAATAAATTCTGACTCAAAATCAATGAAAGGAAAAATGTTGACGCCCGAAGAGCCAGAATATGATAAACATTTTAAGGAAACTAATTTCAAGGATAAACCAGGACGATATATTGGAAGGAGATTGCAACCTGATTTTTGGAGACATTTAATGATGAGGGGGAGATTACATCCCACAGGTCTAAATACTCACACAGTAAATATGTATAGGCAGGTGAAGGTGGCCGGTAAGTGGTTGGAAAGGCTGAAAGACGATGAGGGTGTAGATAAATAAATTAAAGAGGATCATATTCCTAAAATTACGAGACATATTTGAAACCGCAGAACTGTTGAACTTAGTTAATTTGCACATACCGAAACCTCCCATAGAGATATTAAGTAGTTTAATTACATGGTTATTGCAATGGTCCTAATATTGGGTATAATGCAGCAGAATATGCTCGATGTTTCGGAAACAGGAATCGTTAAATCACAGTAAGTGACTGTAAATATTAAGGTGATCATAATGAAGCAACTATCATTCCACGTCTGGAATTGTGCGGGCGTATTAGGGAGTTATGAAAATTTATACAATAATAAAAATTGATTATACAGGATATACCAACATATCAGGTTCTCTAAGGGAAGAGGTCAAGGATCCCATAAGGATTATATTTATCTTCTCCTTTATTAATACTTACTCGGACGATTCACACTGAAGTTGTATCAGATCTCACTTCAGAAGATTTTCTAGGTATATTTAGAAGTTCGTTGCTGTGCGGTCAAGGGCACTAAACCTCACCTTAGTAGAAGGATTGGTGATTCGATCTCGGAACTCTGACATGATTTGTCTTCTGTTCTTAATTCGGGATTGATGTCAAGCAGTGATTGGACGCTATTGCCCGTCGCCTCCAAACCATTAGTTTTACTGGTTTTTAGTTAGTGAGGACTATTACCTCCGACAAAATTATTGATAACTCCTCCAGGAATGATAAAATTACAAGAATTAGGTATGGCACGTTATATAAAGACTCTTCAATTCAACGTCCAACTTCAACATTGTATTTAATCTATGAATAGTAACTGAAAATGATTTTCGTTATTATTAACAATGAATTTTGGAATTATTTAGCAAAATAAGATTTGTATTTTGTATTTGGTTATATTTTACAGTCCACACTTGAGTTATCCTAGATATTTATTATATTATTTTGCGTTCCAAAGATGTATGTTGAATGATTATTTTGCTTGTATTTTGTTATAATTTTGGAATTTGAGTTTTATTTTAATTATGTTTATGAAGGACTATTCCGTCCTTGGGGGGAGTATGTTTAAGTTTGATGTTAGTTCGTGTCTCTGTCACTAGATGGAGTTGTACCCCTTTTATACACGGTATCATTGCGCTCTTTTCGTTGTATATATAGTTTAAGTTAGTATCAATAAATGCTCTCTATGATTTCCGGAGTTTGAAGTATATCCTCATTTCCACGGCTCTCCCGACCATGAACAGGTACTTCGATCAAATGTTTGTGTAATGTACACGAGCTTTTAAGACCCGTCATCAAATAGTTTTACCAGTTTTCGCAACAATTTCTATTTAATAGACATTAGAATAAAGTTAAATATTATAGAATAGCATCTTTACGAAAATTGTCACATTGAATATAAAAGCGAAAATATACCTTGTTATCTAGAGTGTAAATGATATTTGATCTTAAAGCGGTAAAGGACTTTTGACGGCGGCTGTACTTTTGCTTTCGATCTTTTTTGTAATACAGTAAACAGGATGTCGAAAATTTTAACTAATATTATAAATGTGAACGGAAGTTTATTTGTTACGCTTTCACGCGAAAAAAAACTTACTTTATGCAAAAAAATCAAATGCTTGTAACACCGTGGGTAGAAGATGGCGGGTGGCTGATGTTACAAGGACAACTTCGACACATTCATTTAATAGAAATAATTATGGATACGAAAAATTAATAACGAAATTACGATATTAAGTCTACGCAGGTGAAACCGCAGGCACAGCTATACCGAATTCAAGTACCTACTAGTTCATCACACAAATCTCTATTTGTGCTCTCAGGCACCTCACCATGACCTCTTATTGCCATGATAGTTGTACTCATATTATGAGACAGATGTATATGACGTGTATAAGTCTGTCACTGTCACACAGCTGAACTAACATTGCAATAAGAGCTCATGGTCTAGCCCCAGGCCAGTATAACACTTCTGGGGTCAACAGCCTTAAATCCTGCCGCATTATTCCTTTGACATCAAAGTGCCTATTCGCGCATAGTCGTAACTTCCTAAAGTCATGGTAAAGGTTGAAATATGACGTGGTTATATACGTGTGAAGTCATGTAGTCCCGCAAGCTCCGATGTAAATAGATAGATAGATAGATAGATAGATAGATATACGTTTATTTGCCACACACTAATAAGTTAAACAAAACTACAGTGATGAAGACCTACAAAATAGACATTAACAGTAAATGAGTAAACGAATACAAGGAACTTAGGTCTAGCAATATGACAGTGCGCTGCAGTGGTGCAAATAGGCCATGGCTCAGTGTATCGCTTTGCTCTTACGAACAAAACACTGGTATTCTGCCACCACCCAAATTCAACTAAAATTATGCATATTTTGTATGTATTGTTTAGTACGCTAGTTGATAAACGGAATCTCCACAAAGGATTCTGATCGTTGTAGTCCCCAACGTTTGTACAGGGCTAGTTGTAATTGAGACATTTTGAGACGTTGATGTTGTCGAAATAGGAACATTGCCCACACAATACCAATAAGAAAATGCAATGTAGAAATGCGTGCGCCGACATTACGCCAGTTATATTTAGTCCCATGTGATCTCTCAGGCGAACCTTGGCATTCAAGGTCAAGGAAAACATCGCGAGGAAACCTGTATATGTCTGAGAAGTAATTCGAAGACGTATGTATAATGCCTGAGACGACGATATGCTCACCATCTCTCCCGTTGCCACTTAATCATCTTTGGGTAATACAGGCGTATGGGCATATGTATGTAATAGTACTACACGTAATACTGTAGTAACGAACAACTATATTAGCTTACATTTTCTGTACGCAAAGTATCGTCGAGGGACCTTATATATTTCCTTTCCACAGCTCCAACATAAAATTATCAAGCGTACAATTTTCTTATTTCTTCTCTTCATATTTATTATAAAAAGTTTAGATTGCAAATACGACCTCATCATTCTCGTTTAGTATTGAGTTACGTTATACCAAGTTATCCCAGGTCAGGATTCTTTAACAAGGAAACTTATTAAAGGGAAGCATCCATGCAATATTTGCCTGACTTGCTTAGTTTATCGTGCTCGTTAGAACTTTTTATTTCTTGTTGGAGTTTCTGAACTGGGAAATAGTGTTTTAGTTCCCGTTCAATTTAGTTAGCTATTGAATCGTGTGAATAAATTATTCAAAGTCGACACAAATAGAACTCCTTCCTCGGTATAGTTGATCGGAAGTCGTGACGTCGTAGGCAACTATTATTTACTAAGAGGTCACCCATAATATTTGAGTTCTTAAATAAATTAACTAGTTGTGCCCCGCAATTTCACTCGCGTAAACGACGAGGGTGCTGCTAGTGTGGGCTGGTCATCTCAAGCTACACAATTATTCGTAGTACTTTTTTTAGTTTTTTAATTTAATTTTTATATCGACTTTTGTGCACTGGAACTGTGTCCATGGGCTTATATATATTTTTTATGATTTATATTGTATTACTCAAAGCTGTAATTTTTTTTTTATAGAGTAATTATTGAGTTTCTTGCCAGGTTCTTCTCAGTAAAAGCAACCTTCCGAATCTGGCGGTAGCGTGTATAATCCTATGTAATCGTGTCTTTCTAACGATATGAAAGTACTTTGTAAAATGTCTAATCGAATACAGATATTTTGAATTTTGAATTTTGGTGTGGGACACTAACTATTTTTCAAAAATAAAAAGAGTCTTTACCTTGCCTGATAGGGAAATTCTCGTCGTAATCGATCCAACAGTTTCGGACATCGAAATCTCTTGGGTTTATAAAACATTTCAAGAATGTTCTATTAGTCAGTTCTACGGAGACGTAAAGTAACTATTACTCAATTTGCGATTTAGTGACTTGAAAGAGCTCGCGATTCAGTGAACGCTATTGGTACAAACTAGATGTAGAGTTTTGTTAGTCGCCTTGAGTTTCTTCAGCGAGGGGTGAGTCACTGGTGACGTCATCGAACCTGAAGGACGCCGTTACAGTGACCCTGCGTATTACGTTGTTTTTCGTGAGTTTTCTCGGTTACCTTTTATTTACGTGGGCGGTCGCATTTAAATATTTCGTCGAGTTTATGATCAATTTGAAACCACTTCAAATTCATATAAATAAAAACCTTTATACATATTTTTTTTACAAATTACTTTTTAATCGTCGGAATGACAATTATATTCTACGGAATTGTAAATGCTACCGTCGGGTTGGGAAGGTGATTGAGAAGAACAATTATCATTATTAGGGAGATAGGGCACAAGTTTTTTGTTATTTCACGCTATCAGTCGTCCTCGGATTTTATCTCTAAAATTCACCAAGAGCAAAATTAAAGAACCAAGTACTGAACCCTGCCTATGGGATTCAAGGAATATTTTAAATGCGGAGCTATCCTACCGGGGACTGTAATTTTGAGTGCGGCGAGTAAGGTCGCCACCACTCCCAGGGGTTTGGGAGGGGAGGTGTGAAGGCCTCGTGCTAACTATAGTAGGGCCCTTCCGTCTGTCCCTAATCCAATCGTTTTCCGTGAAAAGCGAGTGTTGTAAGAATACTTCTAGCAGGCAACCTGTATACCTATGTCTAGCCCCGTAGCCAGAGACTACTATGCGCCATGTAGTAAGATCCTTGCGTACTTCTTTCGCATCGTCTCAGGCACTAAGATGGCGATGGACTTACGATTCGTCCTGTGGCAGCAAGTCTTCTGAGATTAGTCTGAGAAGGTGTGAGCAGATTTTTTTATTCAATTGATTGCTCCCATTGTAATTGTTGTTAGTAGTGTTCATTAACACATTTAGTTAAGCGTATACGGAAAAAGTAAAACCTATAGGGCGGCCTTCATTAGGGCGCTGTTCATACGAAGTGAATATAATACTGTCCGTTTATGCATCCCCGGTTCCAACAATGACCTGATCAGAAACAGAATTTTATTTGGGTCTTTATATTTGTATGGTATTCGGTTTCGTAATATTCTATTTTGAGATAAACCTTTTCCAAATATTTGATATTCTCATAATGTTATATTTGACGACACACATGTTATGGATGTGTTTATGTTATAACGTCCCAGCGAATTGACATAATCATAACATTTATTTTGTTAATTTCATAGGTTAATATGTAGCACAATCATAAAACGTAATAGAGAGACATTCTCACGCCTGTATTTACCGAAGAAGTAGGCAGAGGTTTACTCATTTTACACCTAAAACAAAGCCTAACTAAATAGTACTTTCTTGAAATAAATTGCGCAGTAGTATAGGATCCAGTTACGACGAGAATAACAGTCGTTGTCGATAAATAATCAGCTTATATCACTCGAGCAGGACCGGTACCACTCTAGTGTCGTTAAAATAATTTCTAGTTTTTATTCCCAAGAAATATTTACGTATTTGGAAACAAACTTTTGATTGAGGATAAAGTTTTACAGGGAATCAGAAGCTTCTTACGGCTCCTTGCCTCGCATCAAGATACTTCACAGTTAGAAATACAATTTTGGAATTTTTCTTCGTCTAAGTTTCAACTTATGACCTTTTGGTTACTTTTGTGGTGTCATGTGAAGGTGAACACTACCACGCTTATAATAGAGTATCAATTTCAGTAACACTACACATACACTCAGAATCGCAGTCCCACGATTTGTAGGGAACAGCTCTTGATTACACCTGATGTGGTGGAGCCTGATTTATACGCAAAAAAATTACAACCGAGGTATCTTTTTCTGATCAAATAAGTTGCTGATTGGAGGAGTCATACTAGTTTTAACGGGTGCAGACAGGTGTAGTTACGAGTCGCATTCAAGTCGATTTCAGTAGTTTTTTTTGCGTTCGTTTGGCTTGAATGTGTTAATCTCAATATTTTCGCTGAGCACTCTGCCAGGGAGTTCATTTCATCTCCGACTTCGTGGTCTTCAACATTTAATTTTTAGTATCGACGTAGCTTAGATTTTCTTTGATTTGTTATTGGAACTTATAAGCATTATTTTACTTCAAAAGTGACTTTGCTTTAGTAATATAAGAATTCTGTTATTGCCTTTGATTAATAGAAATGTTATATATCAACTGAAATTGTTGGTATCAGAAGAAAAAGAACCGAATACGTACGTCGGTTATCAAAGTTTTAAAACCGATGAACAGTTTCTGATAATGCAGCAGCCCCTGGTCTATAGCCATACAGCATATCTAAGAGCTTTCGAATGTAACCTTTTAAATAAAGAAATCACATGGAATTGAACTTGCAGTTTTTGATGAAAATGTATAGCAAACAAACTTCAGGTTCTCAGACGCAAACAACTTTTAGCCTCAAATGTATATATCGCCGCCGTTCCGGGGAAAACTCTGTAATTGGCGATTTCTGCACGTCTTCGTTCAGCGGAATAATACATATTTTATCGAGACATTTCCAACGATTTCCATTACGAATATTGCGATATGATTACGAATATATCTCAATAAAAAATTCTCACGTTTAAAGATTTCGCTAGCACTTGCGATCTGGGATTCTACCTTGGGCTAGATTTGCGAGGGTAGGTTAACTCCTACCTTTACTTCAAGCCTGGTGCCTTTACTTCAAGCTCGTGCCATAATAGTTTGGCTGTGCAACAGTGACAGAATTATACACATCATATGCATCTGTTTCATAATTATTCAATAAATTCAATTCAATCTCAAAAATTAAAACGATAATCAAATCAAAAGACCAACAAGTGAAAAAAAAATCTTTTGTTGTTATCAATATAAATTATTTTATGTCAGTCATACATAAAATAATTTATAGAGGTCGATCAGAGAATCTCCTCCATTTTTTTGTCGAAGGTTACTAATAGTTCATGGTAGAGCCATGCCATGCCCTGACCTCTTTGCTCTTATTGTGAGACGCATGTTTATGACATCTCACCCTCAGAACGATAGGGGCTCTACTCCAAATATTGCGAAAACTAATACAGATCATCATAGACAGACCTAAAAGTGTAAGAACATACATTTTCCCAAGTTTTAAAAAAAATCTGAATCTTTTTCATTTATCGACAAAACAGAACCTAGAATTTACTATAAAAATTATGTTATTGTACTCAAAACTAGCAAAATAATTACTTGCCGGCTGATCTATGATTGCGACTTCCAAAAACATTTGATTCCTGAATTCAGCCCCTATCTGTTCTGAGGGCGACATGTATACATAAGTCACACAGTGGAACCACGATGGCAATAAGAGCTTATGGTAGGGTCACAGAAGACATGGATCTGATGTTGTTACATCTATCACACACACACTATGAATGTTATAGGCTGATCTATTTTCTTCTGTTAGTAAAATGATTCCATGAAGTAAATTTTTTTTCATATCATTCTTTCAAATCTTGCCTTATTTGTGGTAAATAAAAAGAAACATTCCAAGAATAGAGTTTATTCATAAAGATTACAAAAAGTCGGCAGGTAAACATCAAAGGAGCTTTTGCTTAATGAAGTTGTTTATAGATACTTGCAGTTGACAGCTACTCTACTGTTAGCTTCAACTAATTAAAAATAACCCTGTTAACGAGCTCTCAGTCCTCCTAGTACTCACTCAGGGTCTAATGTTACGGATTGTAAGGAAATGGAAATTCGCCTCAGAAAGAGGATCCATTGTAAATAGCGGTTACCTTCGTTATTTTATATGCCATTTTGTTTGTTTTTACTTTCTTCTATTTGTGTTCGTAAAAGCCTTTACTCTTCGAATTATTAGTGGCATTATGTCGTTGAGTAATTAACCAAAATGTTTGCTTGGACGTGACAACAAGAGACGATAAAAGTATTTATGAAATACTAGCGGTAAACTAACTATGAGTCAGCGGCTTCGCTCGCGTACCACCTACATATAACCTACATATAATACGTGGCAGTATAATTTTTGTGTCTTCCTGACAATAAGAAAGTCAATTGAAAGTAGTTTAATTAAGTAAAGATTTTTGATGTTTGAATATCGCCTATGTTTGTTTAGTAAGCTCGCCTGCCAATCACGAGGTCGCGTGATCTACTCCCGGGTCGGGTCAAAAATAAACAGTGTTTTTTTTTGTCAAGAAATTCACAATAAATGCCCGGAGTTTCGACGTAGGCGGCTTTTACACGCCCGTGTTTCAAAAAGCACATCCTACGCCTACAGGCCTAGAGAAAGTAACGTGCCGTATAGTAGAAGTATGGAAATTACATAAATAGGTCACGTGACATTTGTCATTCCTATACATTTAGTATCGCTTAGACTAGCGAAGGGTGAGGATAATGCTACTTCGTCTACAGGCGTCTCTCCGGTCGTGTGGGATTTCCGTCCCAACCGACTATGAAAGTTAGATATTAAAGAGTGAATCCTTGTTAGCGCATACACTCTGTGTGCGCGGCATATCTCCTGCGCATATGTCTGATCCCCGCTGAGATTAGTCGCCGTGGCCGAAATTATGTTAGGAAGTCAACACATACGTTACTCAGTTAGGATGTAGCATGCAATTAGATAATTAAATTTAAAGACGATCGAGTTATAGTCAAACTTTAATAATGCTTTCAGGCATGTTTTTTATTACAGGGATTATAATATTTTTTAAATAACAACTAATGTGGTGACCTGAATTGAAAAAAGTATGTTGAGATGGTTTGGACATACCGTAGAGATGAGTGAAAGGCGATTAATTAAAATTTATAGAGCGAATGTGACCGGAAGTGTCGGTAGAGGGCGTCCAAGGAAGAACTACTATGACCAAATTAATAGTATTTTTCAGGAAGGTCAAATTCGGAGCACTCGTAACCGAAGAAAGTGCATGAATGTGGATGAAGCGAAAGAAGTATGTAAGGATCGTAGCATGTGGCAAACGGTGGTCTCTACCTACCCCCATTGGATACAGGCGTGAGCATATGTATGTATAACAACTAACTATCTGTAGAGGACTCATTACACATTTGGCCACATATTTTGCAACTAGGGTTAGCCCGGCACTGCCTTAGGGAAAACTAGCCGTGCCGTGAAAATTTGTTAATTTGTAATTACATTCAGACACTTCAATTGTATTTATATGTAAGGTAAAGAAGTGTATTACACACATGTGTGACGACGTGATTAATTTATAGACATTAATGCCGAAACCCAACGTATTACAAATTCTGATCCTTATAAATGATAAATCAATAATTTCGTGGTGAACCAACTCGGTAGAGGTACCACCTTTTTTACTATTATTCCTTTCACGGTTTGTATATAAAAACTATGATTACCATTTGATGCTTATTTGTTTCGTCGGTGATGTTATTCAAGAGATGCCAGAACTACTGTCACTACTGTTTTTTGTTATTGACGAGGGGGAAACCTTCAAAAGGTCCCCGACCGCCCTGGGAGAGGCAGGTCGGGGTATGTGGGATTTTTACCGCACTAAATCCCCACGGTGGCCATCCTCAGTGCTCAGGGGGGACTCCGGCTACTCTGATACCGGTGTACCCCCACACCACGCTGTTACCTTTCCGGGCCCTCGGCTCGGTGGTCGAAGCTCCCACCCCGACCACCGCCAGCAGGCCCTCCCGCCTTTTAGTCGCCTCTTACGACAGGCAGGGGATACCATAGCAAAATTCCCTGGCTATTGGGTGGAGAACTACTTTGACACCTGTCTTAACTCTGCCACTGCCACTTTTCTTTGAAGATTATTAGGTAAAGACGATGAAAATTATTATTGAATATTATTGAATTTATCATATTACATAGGGTTTGCAAAAACTTGGGGCCCACCATTATCGGTTTAAACCCAGCGTTTTAAGAACTTCTGAGCTTAGATGTTTTTTTTTTAGTACCGTAAAATTCTGCCAATGCTAAGAAGCTCTTAATACGCGTTGCTTAAATGATCATGGTTGGCCCCATTATAGATATCAAGTTAGTTAAATACAGATTACGTGCAATATTATGATTAACTAGCTGTGCCCTGTGGTTTCTCCCACGTATAATTAGTTTGCAAACAAATTTTCAACACCTATTTAACCACGGTAGGAGCATTTTCAGAAAACCTTTATTAATGTATACCTGCATATCACTTAGAACAAACTCACGCATCTCATGTCTCTAGGAGTGAGCTCTAAGACCAGCAGTTTAGTTGTGCGTTGAAAATGAAAATATTTATTCAGTATGGCCGTACATAATGGGCAAAACATAATTTTAACCGTGTTTTCAGGCACTGAAAAACATACAGTTACATTATTACCAGCTCACGGGGCGATAGCGAGTACCCCAGGTCGAGACTAACCGTTCACTGGTACAATTTTTTCTCTTTTTTTATTCTTTTTTTTTCAGCATATATATATATATATATATATATAGCTCTTTATATATATATATATATATATATATATAAAGAGCTATATGCTGAAAAAACAAACGAAACAAACAAACAAAAAGCTGCAAACGTCATTGAAAAGAAACCGAGCACAGCTCGGTCAACCAGGTTCTTTAATTATAAAGCATGACAATTATTTTATAATTCGGTGCGGTTGGCAGTCCTGGGCAGTATTTCCATTGCATCTGCAAATTGTGAGTTTAATATTAATATGAACTGCATAAACTACTCGTTCCCTTTGAACATAACGCTTTCAAAACAGAAGTAATAGCGGAGAATAGAAGTAATCAATTCTGTGTGGTTTAGCTTTTGAAGCCAGAAATGCGACATATCAATATTTGAATGACACATGTTTACCTTTCGCTGCAAAGGCTGAGGATTCTGGCGATTGGGATCGCTAGCTAACTGGAACCGCGTTCCCAGGTGCCTGATCCATTTTCATTTTGATTATTTTTCAGGCGAGTGGGACCGCTCGTAATTTTAACCAGAAATCCATTGCTTAAACTGGTTTTTAGTATCGATAGCAGAAAAAGTGTCACTAATAAAATCCCATTGTACCAATCAGTCTAGTAAAGTCTACTTGTGGTTACTTATACTAATATAGTCATACATATTTTTAAGCTATTCTTGGCTTAATTTTGATCATAGTCCCCCTCGTCGTCCCTACAACACAGTACTACATAAACTAACCCTGCGTTGTATATGCTATGATATGGTATAATGCTATCAGGCGTTCCAGTGAAATATCCTCTAAAGGCTGATATTTATGAATATCTGCTTTTAATCAACCACACAGGTCTTTTATACATATGAAGTGCAAGAGTATCAATGCATTGAAAAGCTTTGACGGCACGTCCTTTAGTGATTCGACAGATCCGCTCACAAATTGAGCATACACATGAGTGCTGATGGCTTTTTGTTGGCAAAGGGTTTGCCGCTTGTTGATGCCTTTGAGCACCATGTCATGCCATGTCAGCCAGGCTTTGTCGTGTGCGGTAGTGCCGTCTTGTATGTCGGTAATGTTGCAAAGTTTATTCTTCGAAGGAAGCGACTCATACTGAGCTCCGTTTCAAATATTTTATTTGATCTAATACGCAACGACGCAATATCGAATCCCAGAGGATTTGTACTAATGAGTTATTCTAAAACCTTATGTGCAGTGATTTCACACCACGTGCTTTACGGTGAAGGAAAACATCGTGAGGAAACCTGCATATGTCTATGTGACTACATTAATGACATACAAATTTAAATATATGGAGCGTAAATAATATTATGTGAAATATATTTCGTGGTACTTTGGAGTTGTTGTCAAAGGTAGCATCAAACTCGGTATTTTACAAAGAATTTTTGAAAAGAGTAATTACTGGGTTTCTTGCCAGGTTCTTCTCAGTAAAAGCAACCTTCCGAACCTGGCGGTAGCATGTATAATCCTGTATAATGATGTCATTCTGACGATTTGAAAGTACTTTGTAAAAAGTATAAACGAATAAAGATACTTTTGACTTTGACTTTGACTTACACCAAGTCTAGCTCTTAATACGTAATCAAAGCAAGAGACTATAGAGTCTGCACGAGTTTAAGTTTTCTAAACTACTTCACACTGATTGGTCAGTCAACGAGCTTTACGATGAACGGATTTTAGCAAACATGCATAAGCATGAGAAGAAATTCACCGATGCAGGTGTTGCCACTTAAGTAATTAGCTTTGGTAAACAGTGAGCTTGTTGCAACTCTGTTAATCCCTTAAGTGACTGCAATGGAAGGCTTTAGGGATGCACGCTAGCATTCGATTTTTTTGCTGATTGACGATCCGAGCCGGGATTCAATTAGAAGCATCCGATAAAATCTTTTTAAATCAACTAAAATCACCGAGTAGTGGTTTTTCCAATAGTTAACTGTGCCCCGCGGTTTCACCCACGTAGATTTAGTTTTATATAATATATCGGTTTAAAATTGACAAAGTTTCATACAAACTTTCGTTCCCTATTTTATTCCTTTGGGGGTAGAATTAATCAAAATCCTTTCTTAGCGGATGCTTACGTCATAACATCTACCTGCATGCCAAATTTCACGATCCGTCCAGTAGATTGGGCTGTGCGTTGATAGATCACATGTCAGTCAGTTAGTCTGTCACCTTTGAATATTAAGATTAGATTGTTCTGGTATTGCACGTGTTAAGTTCCACCACTGACTTCTGATATACGAACCGACTTCCAGTATACTACGATCTCCACTTTTCCAGTACTGTCCACTGACGTTTGAAATATATCATGATTGACAAAAGGTGTAGAGGGCTGGGGCTAGGTGGAGGCTAACTAACATGTTTAGATAGATATTTCTTATTTTACACCACAACTTTGTGTTTCAATTAAACTTAATCTAAACATCTATACAGATAAATAAAGTTTAATCGTCTGTTTGTAATTCTCAAATTACAGCGTTTCATTAAATGCTTGTGAAAGTACATAGGTATATACGCTACTGACATAAAAAAATCTCTCTTTGTTCCGGCTAAGCTTCGGAATGGCTGGACCGCTTTCAACGGGATTTTCTCTGGCAGATAGCTCATTTTACAAGGACTTGGGTTTCCTTTTTTTTTTACTCTACGTGGGTGGGTCTAGAACAGGAAGAGATCCTATTTTAATGCGTCCAAATGCTGTGTGATAATTACTGCCGTTGGACTGTAATTTTGTTGTAGATCTCCAGGATTTTGGATAGATAATCCAGGGGATAAATATAATCTCTTAAAATCGTTCAAAATAACACACTCACATGACTCAAATCACACGGACAGAAGCGCGCATGTACGAGATTATTAGCAGAATTGCAGTAGTTTTATCGACTTTTTTCAAAACTTTAAAACGATAATTCTACATTATTTTGATAGTAAACAAAAGAGGAAATTTCAAAATCTTAAACATTGACAACCCTCACGCTCAATGGAGTAAATGTTCTTATTTCAGGAAAAAAGGCCAAGATTCCTTGCTGCTTGTAAATATTATATTTGTACTGTGTCTCTACATCACACCAGCTTAGTCTATGCACAGCCATAGTCAGTCTTCAGTATCCTTCCTACCTCTGCACTAGTAATCTAGCTCAATCGATCTCTTCTCTTACTTCACTCAAAGGCGCAGTTTTTCAGCAATAAAGTAGCGTTTTCTGTGGGCGGTTCCTTTCAAGGGGCGGGGTTTGAGAAAACACGCTTGTCATGTCCAATAGCACCTCGAGTGTATAATTTAATATAATAACATTAGGATTGCCTCTTTTGAAAGTTATGCAATTCCTTCTGTCATCATATTCTATGTATGGAGTCGGCACATGATTTCACATGATGTGGCTGATCAGCCGATTCTGACAGCACCCTTTACGAGGAAATTTGGTAATCCGTCGTGAGTTTCGTAGACTTCGAATGAGCTGATGCCACGATATCAGGACGATATCGGTCGGTGATAGGGCGTTTCTCTTCTTTTTGCCATACTTTTTAAAAGTTGATAATAATTAAAATATCAGTATAGGCGGGTGATAGGCAATGTCTGAATAGACATTTTACAAAATTTACAGGAGAGCCATTTAAAGTTAAATTTCCATATTAGAAAAATAAAAATAAATAAAAAAGCTAATGCTCTTACTTTTGTGGGAATAGCGGATATTTATTGCGATATAAAACCCTTTATGTTTTGGTTTGTGGTTAAAAAAACAATTATGACTTCAAAAATAATTTACTTTATCTAATGTGTCTTGTCCCATTTTAGTTAACGTGCTGATATCTGTAACGTAGATTCATCCTGCACTGTGTCGTCGCCCGATATCGTCCTGATAATCTGTCGGCGACGATATCGTGGACGATAACGACACAGTGTGAAAGCGTTTAGTAGTAATATCGTGTCGTTGCCGTTATCGTTCAATGACCAGCAATTTCTTCTCTAAAGGTATATTAGCATATACTTTGAGCAAAAACGAATCACAAAAAATAAGCGTAGTTTTCCAATACAACTTAGGAATAATAAAATCTGAAAACTTATTTTCCCCTTCTAAACGCCACTAATAGATTTCATCGGAAATGTCCAGTAGTGTCATGGCTTTAAATCCTGTTTTTATCGTGTCGTGTAATTGATGAGATTAGATATTTACCAGAACAGCTTAAAGCACCGACCGCAACAAATTGATGTTGGTTATATTTCTATTTCGAATGGCACCCAACGCTTTATAACTTGTTGAGTATACATATGCTCACGCCTGTATTCCCCGAAGGGGTAGGCAGAGGTGTTGTAATCACAACACGCACTTTTCACCGAAGATGATTAAGTGCCAACGTAACAGATGGTGAGTCCATCGCCGTCTCGGATGCTATACATACGTCATTGAATTACTTCTCAGACATATGCAGGTTTCCTCACGATGTTTTCCTTCACCGTAAAGCACGTGGTGTGAAATCACTGTACATAAGTTTTTTTAGAAAAACTCATTGGTACAGGCCCCACTGGGATTCGAACTGGCGTCGGTTACGTAGCAGGCGACTGCTCTAACCCCGAGGCCACCACGACTCTATTGTGTTGTATGTTGAGTATATTTCCAATTTTCAATTTGAATCAGAGTAGTGTAGTTAGATAGGTAGAGTTGTCGTTTGTTCTCTCAGCCGACAGCTCTACCTATCTATAATATCTACCTATCTATAATATCTACCTATCTATAATATCTACCTATCTATAATATCTACCTATCTATAATATCTACCTATCTATAATATCTACCTGCTATCGCAATAAATTGTTTTATGCTACTTTTTTATAAAAGTAAGATGACAGAGGGAAATTCGAATGCTGGATGACGCACGGCGTTGGACTACCCTTCATGAGGATAGCAACTTTATTTGACGTTACCATTTTACCAATATTGCGAATATGCATTAGAAAAATTGCTGTGATTACGAACACAATGCAAGATGTGCCAGATATAATTTCTTACCATTACAGGAAAGACGTAACATTGCTGATATAACAATGCTTGTTAAAATGATTAAGAATGATATTGATTCACCATATCTATTGTCACAAATTGGAATTGAGGTGCCAAAGAGATCTGTGAGGATACCAGCTTACTTGGATATTCCTCACAGTTCTTCGAACTATAGACATAACTCGTTTTCTCGTTTCCACTTAGAACTGCGAAAGCAATTAACTCGGTTGACCATTCTGAACTTGACTTATTTAATTCAAAGGTGCATACATTAAAAGATTACTTTCGAAGTCCTGGTTCTCGAAATTCGAAGCAGGCTTAGTGTAACTCGCTTTGTTCTGGCTAATTCTTATAAATAAGTAGTTACTGTTAAACGTAGAATACCCTTCGCCAAGTTAGTGTAACTATTTCACACAAGATGGCGTTATATCCTTTTAGATCGCGCTGTCGAAAGTCTCCTTTCATAACGTATATAGCACACACATTTCCTGACGTAGTTGTGGTCTTCAAGTGGTCGTCAAGGGAACAAGTCAATACGGTTGTGGAATCAATAAATACCAGGATTGCCCAAGTTACGGTGTTTCACTCAAACCAACCAAGGTCTGCTCCGACTGATCCTGGCTCCCAGGCATCATTTGTCATACAGTTACTTAAATGCGAAAACGTGTTAATGGTTTACTCGTCACTGTTATTCATGTTATCTTTTTAAGTTTTTATAAACTGTATGTTTTCCCATTAATTAAAAATAAAATAAATAAAAATACTTCTACAGTTAACATTACGGTATAACGCGTATATACTTGTACGGACTTTCGCCTGAATTGATTAAATACTTACTTCTTTTATGCAACCAGTACCTGGTTGACGAGCTGTGCTCGGTTTGTTTTTCACAAAGAACTTGACATTTAGCACGTGGCAAACGGTGGTCTCTGCCTACCGCCATGGGATACAGGCGTGAGCATATGTATTAAGAATGTTTGTTGAAGGAAAAGAAAAAATGGAAAAATCGGACGTGTAACATTAGGATTCGAACCGGAGTATTATAGTTATTTTATCGCCCCATAGACTGGAAGCTTCACGTCTGTACTAAGTATCATAAGTAATGAAATTTTATTATGTATTGTAATGATTGTTAATATTTCGGCGCAGGGTATTAAGCACAGCACAGGCGAGGAGATGATGTAAAGTCTTTGTACGGTAAAATATATACAGTTTATTCACAAAAACACATACGCACACACACACACAAATCAGTTCAGACACGAGTATTATATACAATCAGTTTATCACACAATCCACATAAGTCAGTTATCGTTTAATTCAAACTCAATCACAAAAGGCAAAATAGAAAGATGAAAAAGGGCGGGAGCGGAGCGACTGTCGCGTTCGCTACGTTGTTCACAGTACTATCTTGGCCACGCAACTAAATTGGCGCGCAGATTTTAAAAACTCAAATGCCGCGCGCTCATTGGCCGATACGCGGGAGCTCCGTTCCAAATAATGGAACATTAATAATACGTAGCATACATTTGCTACGTTCCACATCTGACCACAGACATATATATTTAAAAATACAGATATACAATTTCTAGAAACTACCATTGAAGCATTATATTTTCTACAATGATATTGTAGGAGTTTTTCATTGTCTGATAACAAAGTCAAAACGACGTTTTCTGAAACCTAGCTAAATCAAATTGTTGCCTCTGAAGCCCCCTACATACGAGATTTCATGAAAATCATTGGAGTCGTTTCCGAGATTCAGATTCTATATATAATATATACACAAGAATTGCTCGTTTAAAGGTATACCACCATAATATTACTAACACACAAGAAGTAGAGAGACGGTAAAAGCTAAACACAGATAACTTGTTATTTATATGTATCATAAGAAACCCGTATATAATTTCATCGAAGTGTTGGTGATTGATTGATTTCTATTCACTGTGATTTAAACACAAAAGTATAGGGAGCTCCGCTTCTCTTGGCATTTTCCCAGGAAATTTATATGTACTTAAAAGGGATATTATAGAGTCTAATAAACCTTCATTCTTGTTTCCGACTTCTTAATTATTTCTGTAGAAATTGTATTCGGTGTGGGATTTCACGTAACTTGGACCGATTGGTCTTGAGATTTGAGAACAAAAATATTAAAACTTTCACGTTAATAATAGCTGGATAATTAAGGTTTTGTTGTTGGATTAGTTCCGATGTCTGAGCTCGTCTTATTGTAACCTAACCATAGCCTAATACCTCGTTAACTGTTATACAATGTCCAATCAGTATGCCTCAGGTGCTTTGATTCAAAGACACGTTCACAGCGTGTATTGTGGTAGATCAGGTATTATGTTGTATAATCCACGTCCATATTTATTATCCATGTATAATATCTTTAAATGGAAAATGACAACGTATTATTGACTACGTTGTCATTTTCCATTTCGCCATTCTCATAGGTATAAAATATTTATGTCTCTTGGAACAAACTGTTCTTCTTAACTACGTTACGGATCTTGATAGGTTTGTGGCTTAAAAAATTCCATAATATATTTAAAGAAAAGAACAAAAATTGTATCGTTTTGAAGTCTTAAAAAACTTAACCCGAAGCAAAGCTTTGGTGGGTTGCTAGCTAATGTTATAAATGGGAAGTGTCCTGTCCGATGAAGAGGGCGTTTGCTGATCATACTGAGATGTAAGCTCGACGGTGAAGAAAAACATCGAGGAATATTGTGCCTGAGACTGCGACGGACATCATCTGTCACGTTGGCACCTAATATACGCCGAAAATGTAATGTTAAAACTTCTCTCTACGCCTTCGGAAACCCTTCTGGGAAGGTATGAGCTTTAAATATATTTATAAAGTAGTTCTCTTTCAAATCAGCCGTAATTACTCGAATCACCCTAATTGAGGCTTGTGTGTGCGATCCGTTTTGTTGCTCTCGACTCGAGTGTAGGCACACATGGAAATTCTAAAGCTTAGTGCTCAGTTCTGCGAATATAATATATTTGTATTTTAATTATGTAGCGCTGTGTCTTATTGGACGACGTTGAATATTTAATGAGGGTTGTAACCGCTAGAGGACAGAGATTGAGGTGTCGCTGGTAAATGGTTCGTTTTGCACAAAGCAAACGTTTCCGAGAATGTCTATTTTTAAAATGTTACGTAAAATGTGCAAGTTTAATGTGACTTTACTAAATTGTTTTTATATTGGTTTAAGTGCTATTTGAACGTAGTACACGTTCAAATAGTCCTCATGTAACGTGGTTTCATCTGTTAACTCTTTTAATGGGAACTAGTGTTTAGTTGTAATCCTCGAACTAAAAAAACGAATAGTGATTTTACAGCACTTTAGATACATTTAGGTGTTCTCTAGGGCAAAAACACAAGTTGATTATTAAAAATTCATTTTAAAAATTGCTGCCTCTGTTAGTCGAACCTCTTCATTTTGAATGATGGAGGTTGAAAGGGTTTCTTCTACTAATATGAAATAAAGGCTTTCAACCCTACTAAATCTTCCTTTTCAAAGACATCTTATACTTACCTTTAAACCAGCAGTTCTTGTATATATATATATATGTTTCAGAGCTAAAAAATAGATCTAGTTAGGTTTCATTTTTGAAGAACATCGTTTTGACCATGTTTTCCGACATCCGTCAAGTTATTGTAGCTCAGACATGAGGCTTCCAGCTTACGAGGCGACTACGAAACTGACGTTCACCGGTAATTTTTTTCTTTATTTTTCAACATACATATATCACAAAGTCATTGGAAAAAAAATCCATTCTATAATTATATTACCATCACCTAAACGGCTTATGTTTACAGTCAGCATGAATAAGGTTCTTATGATTGAGAGTTGAGAATCTTTGCAATAGAATTTCAAAAATCCTTCTTTCTCTGAACTCTACTTAGAACGCCTACGATCATATATTGTGGCTCTGTGTGTCGGAACATCATTCAGATAATCAGTCACGATAAGGAATTATATTATAATAATAATATGTAACGTTAAAATAGCTGGACGAAACATATTGAATGATGAAAAGTTTCAAATAAGCTCTCTCACTACCTCTTTACTCAGATGTAAGTACAGTACTCTAAAGTTGCGTTATTAGACTGTAATCTTTAAAGTAGATTCCCTTCAGCACCGTAACTCGAACGTAAGATCTCGCTCAAAATAAACAAGTTTACATTGAATGCACTCTTGATCAACGCTCAACGCTAATTAGACTTCCAAAAGTAGCGTGCCGGCTATACTTAAACCAGCTTTGCAAGTTAAACATAGTGTAAGTTCGAAAGCTTACTTGCAGCAAATTTGTCTAGATGCGTTCAATAGAAACGGCAATGAAAGGATTAAACCCAATCAGGTAATGTGCTGCGAAGTCTTACAATTTAAGGCCACAGTGTAGATAAAACGTAAAGCAACCTTCCGAACCTGACGGTAGCATGTACAATCCTGTATAATTATGTCATTCTGACGATTTGAAAGTACTTTGTAAAAGTCTACTCTAATAAAGATATTTTTGACTTTGACTTTGACTTGGGGCTTACTTTTCGGGACACAACGTGAAGCACCCAATATTGCATCGATCATGAAACGCGAAGTGTGACGAATGGAAGTTTACTTTAAGTGAATGTGTGATCGACAATTACAAAGAGGAAATGACTCCGGAGTTTAAGCAATCGCTTGCTACGCTAACGAAGCAAGTTTGAATCCCAAGAAACTGTGTGGTGATTTAACAGTGCTTTAAGGTGAAGGAAAACATCGCGAGGAAACCTACATACGTCTGAGAAGTAATTCGAAGATGTATGTATAGTGCTAGCGGCGATAGACTCACCATCTCATCACGATGGCTCATAATCATCTTCGGTGAAAGTGGGCATTGTAACACCTGGTTATAATATTTACAATACTCGTATATAGAGCCCAAACAAAAGGCAAGCACTAATTCTCTTCACATAAAATGCTTGCTCACACGCGGAAACGAACGTGCGACACCCCGTCAAATCAGTCAACAGGTAAGTCAAAGTCAAAGTCAAAGTCAAAAGTATCTTTATTCGATTAGACTTTTTACAAAGTACTTTCAAATCGTCAGAATGACATCATTATACAGGATAATACATGCTACCGCCAGGTTCGGAAGGTTGCTTTTACTGAGAAGAACCTGGCAAGAAACACAGTAATTACTCTTTTCAAAAATATTATACAAATTAAAGAATACAAAATAAATAATTTAAGAAACGTAAGCTCATGGACAATGTTCCAATGCACAAATGTCGATAAAAATTAACATAACTAAAAATCTAGTACATCTACTTATAACTAAATGCGTAGCTTGAGATGACCAGCCCCCACAAGCAGCACCTGTTCACAAGTATGACGTGAATGCCAGCCATTGACCTCCTCAACCATCACTGAGGGAAGTGGACAACCCGTCATCCAGACGCAGCCGCAAGCAAAGGCATTTTAGTGAGCTTGACAACTCAAGCCAGTCAAACAAAGATCAAAACTAATAAATATTAAGAATTGTAACATAAGTACAGTGTCCATGAGACTACTTACAATATTTATCTGGTAATACATTATTCCAAGTTTCTTTATCAACCCAACTACTCGACCAACGGCACAGAATACATATGAGCTTTATATATAGGTACATATAAATACTGTTTCAATGGTGTCGTGTAATATGCAAATATTTTTTAAATACTCACCATCCTGTCACCGCACGGCCAGACCACATTTTAATTAATGTACGCTATTAATAGAGGCTTGAAATTATTGGGAATATAGACGTGGAGAGGGTGGCCAGTACTTTGTGCACCGCACAAAATCAATTTAGTATTTTGTGCATTTATAATTAATTCTGTGAACGCTACGTAGAAAGCTTGATTAAAATGGAATCCATCATTGCTGCGCAGTGGACACCATTTACCTGGAAACTTCATTCAAATCAAATCAAATCAAAATTTCTTTAATTCTGTTATTAATATCTGTTATATAAGTATGGAGTTTCAGCTTAATTGAAATAAACATTGATATCGCTTTACAATTGGCGCTCACATGTTATCAAACTCTTATTACACTGGGAAGGTTTTTCTTTACATTACACGTTCCTGTAAAGATTTATTGCTTCAATATAAAGTGAGTTTCTTTCCGGATTCTGCTTAATAAAAGTATCTTTTCGAACTCGGTGGCCGCTGTGCTGGTTTATAATCCCAAGGCATTCTGACTTTTGAAGGTATTTAGTCTAATCAAATAAATATATTCTGAATTTGAATGGTCTGCCTCAATAACTTTTTCTAAAAACGTGATGATATGTGATGTCGCACCACGGGTTTAAATGATGACTCAAGGTAGACCGAGCCCAACTCGAGCCGAGCCCGAGCCGAACGATCGCCTACTTATTAAGAGCTTATTGTATCCCACTGTTGGGCAAAGGGAAGCCTCCTTTCCCCTACTTATTCATTTTTAAGATTAACAACACTCACGCTCGAATAAGCAATGGTTCTAATTTAAAAAAATAGGCTTGTGTGGTGAGTCATCCGCTCAACGGAATTTTAAAGTGACATTATTGGTGCTTAAAACGCCGATATATTTAACGTATAATTTCACGTTGACACCTAATCAATAAGGTGAGAGGTGCGAGTTGTAAGCCCTGCTTGCGCACGCGGCTTTGCCTCGTGGTGATACCCTACCCTTTGTACTTTCCTATAACCCTGACGACGTGTGTACAGAATTTCATGATCGATTGAGACGTTAAGGCGGGAAAGCGTAACAAACAAACTCACGCTCGCATTTATAATATCAATCTGAAAAAAGTAATACTGTTTAGGTTTTGTACTCTATTCCCCTTTGATGGAATAAAAATAACATTTCTGACGGCTGGAAAGGGAAAATATACCAAAGCTAAGCAAAGGAAAATGCCATGTATATTTTTGTACATTCTTGGAACTTGTTATACCTACCTACGTGTACTTAATACCTACTGCCGGAAAATATGGATCAATTGTATGTATAATTTATATGTTGGCACTTTGGTAACATTGTACGGCTAATTACACGTGTCCCGTGTATTTGGAGCTATGGCACTTATAATGTTTCGAAGAGCTCGTGGCACGGGTGCTATTGATCATCCGATCAGCGAAGTTAAGCAGCCCTTACTCCAGCCAGTCGGGTGGTCACCCATCCAACTAGGATGAGTGACCACCCGAGTTCCCTCCGTGCCTTGGAGAGCACGATACGCCGTCGGTCCCAGATGCCAATTTAACATCTTTGGCCATCGTTACAGGTCAGTCGGAGTCTTAAGAAAGTCTGACTACTGGTTTTACCTAGATTAAAGATTTTCCTCGTAGAAGAGGCTACGAAAGTCAGAGGACAATCGCTTCGTATAAAAATCAGGTGATCAGCCACATCGGGTTGAATCAAGTGCTGACCCAAACAGTGTTTGGTATAAGGCCAGGGAGATGGTGATATGGACAAGGAGTTGGTAAGTTGATTGTGTCTAACATGGAGCCACATCGGGTTGAATCAAGTGCTGACCCCAACAATTTATGGGATTAAGGCCAGGGAGGGGGGGGAGGGAGTCGATTGTACTCATAATATGGTACCTATATGAAAACTGGCAACCACGGGGTGTAAGTCGCGTGTTGCTGCCAATGATAAGAAATGTGGAGTGGAGGGGGAGGTGGGGCAGGGCGCAGCCAAATAATGCTACCTTAGAATGGTATAGTGTTCCTTCCACCAAATAGCCAGGGTCTAAGAATATCCCTAAGCAAACGGAGGATAGCCACAGGTGGGATTTAGTGCGATAAAAATCGCACATATTCGACTTACCTCTCCCAGGGCGATCGGGGACCTTTTGAAGGTTTGCCCTTCGCCAATAAAATAAAAATATTGTGATCTTGCGGTGAGTAAAGTCGCCAGTGCTCCATGAGGGGAAGGGGGAATGTTGCCTCTGTGCTAGCGTATAGTGGGACTCTTTTATCGTTGAATATGTTGACACAGCGATTCCATTCTATATAAGGTGGGCAATGCGTGACGGACTCTGCTGTTGGACATGTTCATAGGTTGCTGTCAGGCGGACTAATAAAAAAAAACACTAGTATTATAAAGCATAATATAGCCGTACATTATCTGCGATATTTATAAAGTCTGGACCCGGTCCGAGAGCACCGAAGCGCACGGGAAGTTCCGTTTATGCGATTTCCTGTTGTCGTTGTTAATAAAATATATTGTATCATATTCTATGAATATAAATATATATGAATATAACGTTTAAATTTGTCGAGCTGACAGGATCGGAGCACGTTAAGCTATATTAAATTGTCGAACGTTCAATTGAATTGGAAATCGGAACGGATTATTAAGACTCATGGTCCTCGTCGAGCGCAACCATACTTCTAGCAATTAACGTTATGAAGCTCGGGCATAGTTTATACCTGCAGTTTAATTCATGAAGCGTATATACCTAATTGAAACTTGTCAGTGTGATCCGAATTCCATATACCAGCTTCTGAGTTAATTAAGAGATGCTCTTCGCGAATTTCAGTTCATAATGAAGTCATATTACTTTGTTGGAAATGTCGACTAAACAATGGAGCGAATTTGTTAAGATGGTACGCGTTTTATGTTTAGTTACTTACATATATTTGATCTTCCTATAATCCTGCGGCTATACCCGCAGGATTATTTGTACAGGTGCCGTCATGAACTTTGAGCGATCAGCGAAAATAGTGGGGATAATTGCGTATGTTTTTATTCAGACTCATGAAATGACTACCGCGCATTTAAGGTCTGCGCTCATAAATCGTGAATGCCTGTACGTGTGTGTTACTTATATTTGAATACTATCGTACATAAAGATTGCAATTTGGAAACTGAATTGATTAAGTTTATTTTAAATATGTTTAGTTTAATTGCTTTGAACTAAATGTTCCGCGAAGTTGGTTTGTCTCTTCACACAAATACATTTGCATTTATACTAATGAACAACTACTTATGTATTGTAATAGTATATATTTTATTACTATGTCATTGATAACCACTAGACCAACTGCCTCGTTGGTCTAGTGGTTCGATTCGGGTCAGAAATAGATATTGGCTTTTTCTGTCAAGAAATTCACAATAAATGCCCGGAGTTTGGAAGTTGGCGGTGTTTCCACCCCCGTGCCTCGGAAAGCACGTTAAGCCGTTGGTCCTACGCCTGATTTCTCTCCGGTCGTGTCGGATTGCCTCCCATTGGACTATGAGAGTGAGGGAATAAAGAGTGCACCTGCGTTCGCGCACACACTTGTGCACTATAATATCTCCTGCGTAGTTGGCTGATCCGCGTTGAGATTAGCCGCCGTAACCGAAATCCGGAGACCATTATTATTATTACCATGTCATTGGTATAATAATATTGTCCATATTAAAGGAACTCTTTCCACCCGTCACACGACGTACGAACTAAAAAAATCGAGCATATACCTATTTTCAGTACCTTACTGGCTTTTCCGCCTGATGCATATCGCTTCCTAAAGTTTCAGGTAACAAACAATTTTATACAGCGACTCAAAGGAAAAAACCCGCGTTGGCATATTTACAAAAGAGTTTGCATGCAACTGACAAACAAATCCGACAGCGTTTGTGTTTCAGGATGCTTGTTAGCTAACTTTGGTATGTTCGTTAAAATTCTACGTTAGTGGAATTGAGTCCTGGTTTGGAGCAGGCTTTTGTTCTGGTCCTCTTTGGATGGATACTAACCTCTTTTTATTTAGAATTAGAAAGAAATTGGTATAGTGTAAAGATTATTATTATTATTATTATTATTATAGTGTAGGTACTTGTTTTAAATAGTTTATTATTAAAAGATTGAAGATGTACAGTGCTTTACGGTGAAGGAAAACATCGTGAGGAAACCTGCATATTTCTGAGAAGTAGTTCAATGACGTATGTATGACGTCTGAGACGGCGATGGACTCACCATCTGTCACGCTCGCACTTAATCATCTTCGTTGAAAAGTGGGTGTAATGATTACAACACCTCTGCCTACCCTTCGGGGAATACAAGCGTGAGCATATGTATTAAAAGATGAGATATACTTATCGTTTAGCATTATAATTTTTATAATGATTCCGATGTATCCCACTGCTGGGCAAAGGCCTCCCTTCCCTCTATTCATCTTTAAATATGTTGATGTACATTCAAAACTTAGTTAATAAAATAATATGTTCACGTCATTGCAGACGAAACCCTGTTGTCAACACCCCCTTCCCAGGAGACTACTAAGTGTCTACGTCATAGATCGTGTCCATCGCCGGTTCAGGCCCATATGCATTCTTCTTTAAATTATTTCTCAAACATATGCAGATTTTCTCACTATGTTTTCCTTCACCGAATAAACTTGTGGTAAGAAATCACTGCATTTGAGTTTTTCTTGCACTTAGTAAAAGCTCAATGGTTTGGACTGTATTAGATCGAGTTGAGTCTTAAACAGACTTTTAGGAAACTTTTCGGACTCCTTACTGCCATCACTTTTCGATTGTACTTGCACTGCAACAAGAAAATTATTTTCTAGCTCCAGTTCCAGGTTCTATGAGTACATAAAGCTTAAACTTTTAAAAAGGAATTTGAACAACGAAAGCTTTTAATTTAAGCGTTTTAAGGCATGATATGGGAGCCGTGGTGGCCTTGGGGTTTCAGCAGTCGCCTGCTACGCAAGCGACGCAAGTTCGAATCACAGCGGGGCCTGTACCAATGAGTTTTTCTAAAAACTTATGTGCATTGATTTCACAGCACGTGCTTTACGGTGAAGACAAACATCGTGAGGAAACCTGCATATGTCTGAGAAGAAATTTAAAGACGCATGAATAGTGCCTGAGATGGCGATGGACTCACCCTCTGTCACGGTGGCACTTATTCATATTCGGTGAAAAGTGGGTGATGTTGTTACAACACCTCTGCATAGCCCTTCGGGGACTCTTCTGGGATGGCGTGAGCATATTTCTTGTATTTATTTATATTTATATATTTAATATTATGGTTTAAAGCGTCGGAACCACTACTTACTAACATACATATGTCCATCGATGATATACTAGTAATGCACTCCTATAGATTTTATTTGCTTTTCAATCCCCGTTTCTCTTTATTCGTGTGAGTACTCCTTGTCTGAAAGCAGGACGATTAAAAACACCTACATTCGTATGAAATATAGTACGTAGGAATAATTAGATAATTACATTGTTTACAAGAATGGAAATCCGAAACGTGTCGAAAATAACAGACATGAAAGGAATCGAGTTCAGTCAACTATATTAGAAGGTACTCATACAATAAGACAAGTTATTTCAATAGTCGCCTGATACGCAAGTGATAGATAGAGAAGCTAGAAGAATATCAGCGCTCAGTATCAAAAGTATAAAAATGCGTTCACGAAACAAACGAAAAAATATTCCGTTCGCAGTTTGTTACGTCAAAGTCAAACTCAAAAATATCTTTATTCGATTAGACTTTTTACGTACTTTCAAATCCTCCGAATGACATAATTATACAGGATTATACATGCTGCCGCCAGGTTCGGAAGGTTGCTTTTACTGAGAGGAACCTGGCAAGAAACTCAGTAATTATCTACTCTTTTCAAAAATATTATACAATTTATAGAATACATTATAAATAATTTAAGAAACGTAAGCTCATGGACAAAGTTCCAATGTGCAAATGTCGATAAAAATTTACTTAAATAAAAATCTAGTACATCTACTTATAACTAAATGCGTAGCTTGAGATGACCAGCCCCCACAAGCAGCACCTGTTCAGAAGTATGACGTGAATGCCAGCCATTGACCTCCTCAACCATCTACTACGTGTCAAATAAGTAGAATAATTACTTGAGAGAAACTGAGGACAGCGACTAGAGAGGTTTAAACGCCTTAATTTTGGCACGTCTGTGACATATCTATCTCTTTTAAAAATGTCTAACCGTTGTCCACCCACCCACTTTTTACCATCTGGAACGTTGATGAAAATTTGGAGTTGTACCACTTCTCACCCCCTAACCTGGGATGGCGTGAGCATTTATTTATTTTATTTATTTGCTAAATTAGATGTTTGTTTTGTCCCACAGTCCGGTTCCGGGGCGTTTGCATCGAGGCCCCGAACTTCTGCGTGATCATGGAGTATTGCCAGTATGGGCCGCTCTTTGAATTCCTGCACAATGGCTCGGGCTTCTCCCCCAAGCAGGTCCTCAGGTGGGCCAAGGAGATCGCCACCGGAATGGCCTACCTGCATGCCAACAAGATCATCCACCGTGATCTGAAGAGTCCCAAGTAAGTCACGTCACTAGAGACAAAATAACCTTTTACAAGTAAGGAATCTAGGAACAAATCTTTGAAAATGCACACATCTACGAGATTAAAAGCTGATTGCATGTACACAATTTATGTGTTATACCGATTTTTTTCGAAACTTCAAACTTTCAATCTACATACATACATACATACATATGCTCACGCCTGTATCCCATGGGGGTAGCCAGAGACCACTGTTTGCCACATGCTACGATCCTTATATACTTCTTTCGCTTCATCCACATTCATGCATCTCTTCATACACTTTCTTCGGGTACGAATTCAATCTACATTATTTTGGCAATATATAAAAGAGTACATTTTAGAGTCTTTAAGATAGTCCAAATTTCGAAAAATAGGCCTGGATTCCTTACTGTTCGTAAAAGATATATTTACTGTGTACCATGCCATAAGCTCTAATGCCATGATGACATGATTATTGGCAACGAATCATGGCAATAACAGGTCATGGGTGGGCCCCTGTTTTTTTATTTCTAAGGATGTAGTTTGCGTTGTTAAATATATTCCTTCCAAAGCAGAACTTCGCTACGAATACCAGTCTAAAGGGGTACTGTGTATTACTTAAAATATGTGTTGCTTGCGTTCGTTAACTGTTATAAATGTTGATGTTCTTTTTAAGTATTAGTTATTTTCTATATTTCATGGCACAGTTTAACTTTGACCATTGCATCACAAATATGAATGTGTATTTAATATTTGTAGTCTTCTGCGGATCTCCATGTTTACTTTACAAAAGTTGCGCGCGTATCTACTGCGGCGATAAACGGCTATTGCGCTCGCTCGTTGCATGCCTTATAAAGAACTGACTTCCATCCGCAGCTTCGCCGTAGTATTATTAGGGAGTTTTGATTAAGATCGATTATCAAAATACTCTATGTAAATCAGTGATTACGCAGCATTACATTTGTGAAAGATTTTTTTTAATCTGTTCAGTATTTTCGAAGCTAATTCAATGAATGTCGTGTGTCGATACGTTGGCTCTTTCCCATCTCCCCGGCACTGCTGTGGCGGCCGGTGCTGCTGCTGTTCAGCAGGAGTGCTTCAAGCGCCGGAAATATGCTTGCATTGGTCAAGGATACGTATTTTCTGCGTTTGCGGTTGAAACTCTGGGACCTTGGGGTCCAGATGCTCATCAACTTTTCAAAGAGGTTGCACGTCGTGACAAGCGGGCTGGGGCCTTTCTCGCTCAGAGAATCAGCATTGCTATTTAACGTGGCAATGCTGCCAGCCTTCTTGGCACGATCCCGAGAGACACCGATTTGGGCCAAGTTTTCTACTTGTAATTAGTTTTTAGTTACTTATTTATTATTTGTATAAATTCAATGAATTAACCTTTTTTGAATTTTTATTATAGAATAAATCGCTCTGCTAACATAATGACAACATTTATTCCAAGCACCGCTGTGTTAGCTATCGGGATGGTTATTACTCCACTATTCCTTCTTTCTCTATGCACTGGCGACTCCACATTTCTCTTTTCTGAGGCATTATATCAGACAATAGTCCGTGTTATTTGTATGTAGGTAGAGTTCCCAGCCTTATACATTTGCATGGGAGATCTCTTTCCTCTTTCAAATTAAATGTACCTATTTGTTTGTTCCATTAGTTACTTCGTCATAACTTTCATGAGCATTGCAATGTCAATATTCTTTTGAATGTGTTCCATTTAATTATATCATTCGGTGTTATTTATTTTTTAATGTGTGCTTTCTGCGGCTCGTGTTATCATTAAGTATCATTGTAATAGTTGTTGCATATTTTATGTATTTTATGTTGTCCAATTTTTAAACTTAATTGATTAGATATCGTATTTTCAAAGTCAAAACAAATTATGTTCATTATGTTGTGTGTCGTTTGTAAAAATAAATGCCCGATATATCGCACCGTCAGAATAATAGGGGCTCTACTCAATAATTTGCAAAAAATGTTGTGTTCATACACATACCTCACAATGTACACGTCATGTTTAAAAATAAATATTTTCTTTAACACTTATCGACTACCTAAACTATACTTTAACAATATGAAATACATTGTATTCTAAACTGGTAAAATAATTACTGGCTATAACTATTATAAATTCAAACTTTAAGTACGACTTCCAAACAATATTGATTTTGGAATTGAGCCCCTTTCGTTCTGAGGGTGCGATATGAATTATAACCTATGTGTTGTATTTATGGCTAAGCGATTTGAAAATACCGTAATTACTTCCGTATCGGAAGGTTTTATTATCCGAAGCAGAAAGTGGAATATATTAGTAGTATCATAATAATTGGATTACAAATTCTTCCTAATAGCTATTTACTTTCTCAAATGTACAAAACCCCGAGATTTTATATCATACAATAGGGACAAAGACACGTACAGACCTGATGGAAAGTGTATTAAAGCTTGTTACGAGAAAATGGAACAGAGCGTTCAACTCTAGAGTAAGACTTCTCTATAAAGGTATATTTGTGGTGTATCCCGACCAACGTAGCTTTATTCGTCTTTAAAATCATATTCCCAGACACACCGATTGGGCTATTTATAAATTATTTCCCACCCAGGGCTTCGCTCTCGTGGTTTAAATAAGTTTAACTTTAAATTCACCACCAATTTCAACCCCTTATAGAAATTTCTGTAAGCCTGTTCTGTCTATAAGTCTGTTAGTGAGTCAGGTCATTTTATATGCCTAGACTAGCTGTGCCCCGCAGTTTCACCCGCGTTATTTCATGGATGGCTTTTTATAGTACCTTGTAACGTCAGCTATCTGCCGTTGCAGAGAAACAGTTCCGTATATAGGTACTTACATGCGCGTGTTGTGAAAAGCTGTTAATATTGAATTAACAGACACTTATATTTTGTTTATCTCTATAGATTTTTTGTTTCATCCGTACCCAGTGGGAAGGTATGATGATAATGGGTTCTGTAAGTGTTAAACGTATATCCATATCCTTGTATTCTATATATAAAAGTCTGAAATCATATTTTCCGCGATGTCTGTCCACTGGAAAAAGGATTGAGAAATAATCCAGGGCCTTTTGCTTAGCGAATCTCTCTGTCGTTTAATCAATGAGACTAGCGCCGCGCATTTTCCAAGGAGAGCGCGCCCAGCTCGCTGCGTTTATCGTACTTCACTTACTTAGGATTAGTTGCCGTGCAATAAGTTTAACGTGGTGTGCACAGCTCTACGTGCCTCCTTTATATCACTCTAATCATATTAGATGGAAGAGACGGGTGTGCATTTCTACAGCATCTCATTAAAACTTTCCCAGATGCACCGCAATTCAATCGCAGAGATGTGGTCTCCCTATTTTAATCTATACTAAACATTTTAAATAGGAAAGATTTGTATGTACGAATGTTTGTGATGAATTGGCTCAAAAGAACCCGGACCGATTTTTTAAATTCTTTCACCATTTGAATGCTACTTTATCAGCGAGTAACATACGCTATATTTTTTCCCTATACAACCACGGGAACGGGAACTACGCGGGTGAAACCGCGTCTTTATATGAGAATAGAATGGTTGAAATGTAAAAGTGGTTGCGTCAACTGACTTTTTTAAAACACGTAGGGTGTTCTAATTGCCGTAATACTTTGGCTCATAGTATGATACATCTGTCACTGTCGCACAGCTGAATTATCATTGCAATAAGAACTGGTGCTGGTTATGCAATAAATTAGTAGCACAAATTTTAAATTGCAAGATGACGTCACGTGCTTGAGTACAGCTATAGAGGAGCTCGTGGCACAGTTGCTATTGCGTATATCATTCGATCAGCGAAGTTAAGCAACCCTAACCTTGGTCAGTAGTTGGATGGGTGACCGCCCGAGTTCCCTTCGTGTCCCGGAGAGCACGTTAAGCCGTCGGTCCCGGTTGCCAATTTATCATCTTTGGCAATCGTTACAGGTCGGTCGGAGGCCTAAAATAGTCCGACAAATGATTAAACCCAGATCACAGATTTTCCTCGTCAAAGAGGTTGCGGTGGTCAGATGGCAGTCGCTTCATATAAAAATCTGGTGGTCAGCCACATCGGGTTGAATCAAGTGCCGACCCCAACAATGTATGGGATAAGGCAAGGGAGATGATGAGCTTGAGTATAGCTATTCCGCAAATGTCAAGTGATTGTTGAGAAAAAAAATATTGTAAATTGTTCATTCCATTTAAAATGTTTTTCGGGTTAAATCTATTGCTAAAATTAAAAGCAAAATTTGCCAATAGACAGTGTAATTAGGAGCAACGCATTTGCCTTCAAAGCTACGTACATAGCTATTTTTATCGTCAAATTTGACTTCACTTTGACAACTATTGATTGTGAACCAAGCCTTACAATTTTTTACCGAATAGAAAATCGTGATGAAATATTACTTGGAAACTGAATGTAGATACGAAAAGTTAGTAAGCAAGCCTTGTAATTTGATATTAATTTTGCAACAAGTAATCCATGTTTCCTACGGCCGTCTAATTAAAAGCTTTCAGGTTTTTCCAGTTATTGATCGAGTAAAATATTATTAGATTTTATTACTTTATGGTAGAGCCTTGCTGGTCGTGGGGTTTGAGTAGTGAAAGAAAACTTGAGGGAATCACCCTCTGTCACGTTGACACTTAATCATGCTGGGTGAAATGTGGGTGTTGTTACAACACCTCTGTTTACTCTTTCGGGGATGGCGTGGGCCTGCTTTTAATATAAGATTATGATTCAGAACATTTGAATGTTAATATATCAGTATTATATTAATATGATATGATTATACCTTTATAAAATTTTGTAGGCAGTGTTTACTAACTGACCAATGTAGGTACCTGTTCGCCAGTTAAGAAACTCTTGCAACCTTTTGTATAAACTAAAGTAATGTATCTTGCCAATCAATCACTCAACGTTATATAACACTAGCGGACCTCGCGGGTTCACCCGCGTAGTTCCTGTGGCAGTACGGGTATAAAATAAACCCTATGTTACTCGTTGATAATGTACATATGCAATGGTGAAAGAATTTTTGATATCGGTCCAGTAGTTTTTGAGCCTATTCAATACAACCAAACAAACAAAGTTTTCCTCTTTGTAATATTAGTGTAGATCATTAACCTATAATTGTGACGTAGATCAATCAGCTTAAATGATTCATTCCGTATTCGGGCCACGCAAGTTCGTCCCGAATGTTCTGATTAGGTTTGACGCGTGACATTTACTGTTAATGAATACAAGATATCCCAGCGACAAGCTGCCTACTACCTTCGGTTTAAGTAGAGCTTATTAAGAACTTCTTCATCATCATCATATCAGCCATAAGACGTCCACTGCTGAACATAGGCCTCTCCCAATGATTTCCACCCTCAAGAACTTCTTAGTTTTGAAGTTTCCTCTAAAGTTCTTAATACGCTATGCTGGTAGGCCTCATAATAAGTTTTCAGCCTGCTTGACGGTAAGCGGCTGCAGCACGCTATTATTGTTTGCATTGTACGTCCCTCGCGCTTTATCTACCTTATAATTGAATCTCTGCTGAACACGAAAAGGTAATAGACTTCACAAATCACCCCTCCCTTCTATGGAGCACTGGCAATCTTTCTCACAACAGAAACACAATACATCTTAAAGATACCGCCTGCGAGCTCGTAAAATGTTCTGAATAGTATACTTCAAACGTGACATATAATGCACCACTAGGAAATTGCCTACATTATCAAGTATGGAATCGCTGTGACGACATAATGAAAGACGGATTATGTGTAATGAAAGACGACTTCAGCTGCACAAAAGTAGTCTAACTTACTCCTTGTAACATTAGCTACCTGCCAGTGAAAGGCCCGTTAAAATTGGTCCAGACACTTTGGAGATTAACCGGAACAAACGGACACAGACGGACAGACAGAAATAATTAAAATTATCCATTCTTAAAAATTAAATATTTTCATACTAACATTCGCCGTTATTTCGAGTCTCTCTAAGCTTAAGCTTTGCGTTAACGAACTAGTCTGCCAATCAGTCAGGCCGGATAATTAATTATATAATATCTAGATTGGTTTATCGATTGAGGTCCTCATTCGCTATTATCTATATTTACTAATATTATAAAGATGCAGAGTTTGTTTGTTTGAACGCGCTGATCTCAGAAATTAAAGGTTCGGAAATATTTCAATGTTGGATAGTCCATTTATCGAGGAAGTTTATAGGCTATATATTTTTTTTAAATCAGAGATCCGTAAGGAAATTTCGATTTTGTAACCCAAGGTGTAAAATCGAAAACCTATTTATGCGCTGCAAAAACTGTTGACAATAGAACAAAATATTATTAAGATCTACAAAAAAGTCCGCGAGAGCACATATCTAACTATCATAGTTTAGGCACAATTACCAGTTTTATTCTCATAAAAAATATCCAATCCTTTGAAGAAAGAAAGTACGTTACATGTGTATCGTTATATTAATCCTTATTCAAATTAAGCAGTATGTTGTCAAGGCATTTATGTCGAAGCTTTTTTTATTCCAATCGGACATTTCGTTGAGAAATTATGACGAGTATTAAAAAGCAAAGAATTGGTACCTAATAGTGAGTTATTTGCTAAGTGCAAATGAAAGTATACAAGATACTGACACAGTAAAACAAATTTATATTTTTTTTGTCTGTCTGTCTGTCTGTCTGTTTGTAAAACATTTAGGGTACCGCGGGAATTTTATTAAATGTACGCTGGTGAAACCGTGGGGCAAAATTAGTACATAATATGACGTTTGGTAAATACGTCAATGCTCGTTGGCCCGATAAAAAGTTGACCGAGTAATCATAAGATAATATTAAAAACGAGGGGAACGAATGAATGAATATTGTATATATTACTCTTAATTAGTGTAATTGGCTTTTAGCCGTTCTAATTAATATATGTATAAATAAATAAAAAAAAAAAAGATTTTGCATTTTAAAATTAACCGTTCTATGCACGCAATCGCTTCCCGCGTGTGTGTTTGTATGTCTCCTAACATCTTCCTAAGCCACGTAACGGATTATAATGTCGTTTCTACTATCAAGTAAATGAAACCTTTTCATTTAAGTAGAAAATAAACTACTTCTGCACACGCTCTATATATTTCCTTTTTTAGTCTTATTTCTCCAATTCCAGCATCCTCCTCTCAGTACCACATCTTTCTTCTAAAGCAGAAGCTTAAAATGTCTATCAACAGCTGGTTAAACTCGATAACTACCAATATCCCTTGTAAATAGGGGGTGGGAATATCATATTGCATTTGCTTAAAAATCAAGAACGATAACAGCTCCATCAGTTCACATTGCCTCCAGCAATGCATAGGGTAAGGTCTGAACGAATTTAATTAAAACCACCGTAACTAAAATTTACAAACCACTTTTCACTATTTTAAACAGACATTGACAAACAGTCAGCGCTTATTTGATAACGCAAAATACCAGAATACCGGGTATTAATGTAGCAGGCGTAAATATTAAATGAAATTTCGTGAAATTCAATGTGCTTCGAGGCAGGCTGACAGGCCGGTTGAGGCTGGCAACATTATTGACAGCTATCAGTGATGAAACATGTGTCCGATGCAGAAATGCCCACTGTGAATTGAAATAAACAATGACGTTAAAGGTAAAAATACGTTATGCGCTCACAAATTGAGGACAGGTGCTAGAGTTCTGGCAACTTTGACGCCTCAATATCGGCATTAGTGACATATTTATCAATTCTTCTTTAAATAGTCTTAATATAATTGTACTGATACTTGATTTTTGGCATTTTATTCATGAACAAATGAGTAAAAAGGTTTATTTCGTAATATGGTGTATATTACGAAATAAACCTTTGAGCTTGAGAGCTTGGCGGTAAGGAAAAACGTCGTGTTGGGGCGTATTTGTGAAAAGAAAATTATATCATAAAAAAATATGCATAAGACCCATGTAATAGGGGACGAGTCTATTTGCCGTAAATCCGACACTAAGCCTGAGCCTTTGCTCTGGTGCTGGGAAATAACAGATGGAAAAACCAATAACACTTTCGGGATCAAACCTTGGACCTCGCGTCCGCAGTAGCGTTTGCGACCACTAAAACAATAATGCATTCTTACATTAATAAATATATAAAGGAGGACGCTTAAATATCTATATATACAAAAGAAAGTCGTGTTAGTTACACTATTTATAACTCAAGATTTCTGCGCATGTATATTATTCGAGCCGTGAACAATTCTAAGACCTGACGGAATGAATATATTGTATAGGTACGTCAACCCACAACCGCTGTTCCTAGAGATTTGACATTTAAAGAGTTTGTTGAATAGGGGTTGAAAGTTGGTATTTAATCTTACTGCAACGCACGCGAAGCTAGTTATAGTCAAAGTATTTTTGATTAGTATATATTACCAGCTGTGCCCGGCAAATGTTGTATTGCCATATATTTTCTTGTGGTGGGTCACCCGTATTATTTAGGGGTATGAAAAATAGATGTTGGCTGATTCTCATACATACTGATCATAGACATACCCGGTGTGGACACAAGATTTCATACAAATCGGTTTAGCCGTTTCAGAGAAGTTTGGTGACAAATATCGCGACATGAGAATTTTATATGTTAGATGAACATTTTAGTGAAACGGTGGTCTCTGCCTACCCCCATGAGATACAGGCGTGAGCATATGTATGTGAAAGTGAAAAAGTGAAATACATACTTTTCAATAATACTATGCTCTTCTACATGGCACCGTTGATCTAGTGGCTAGACTTCTCGGCTACAGGCGTTGCGTGCTCGATACACATTTATGTGATGAACAATTTTGTGTTTGCCTTAGGTTGGGTGCTATGTATTTTAAATTTGTATCTGTATAAATATATTAGTGTTATATTCGTATCGTACCCATCGTATACGCTTTGGTTATTTTGGAAGAAGATAGCGCTGTGTGAATGTCCGAACTTTATTTTTTTATATTTTTATACGATGTTTTTTGCTGTGCAGCTGTTGCGAAATTACTACGTACGCCTAGTGATCACAGGTCCAATTCCAGGTTGATGATATAACACAAACCGAAACTGCACACTTTGACGATTTTGATTGCCTATCAGGAATTCTTTGACGACGTATGTTTTTATACATACATACATATGCTCACGCCTGTATTCCCCGAAGGGGTAGGCAGAGGTGTTGTAATCACAACAACCACCTTTCACCGAAGATGATTAAGTGCCAACGTGATAGATGGTGAGTCCATCGCCGTCTCAGACACTTTACATACGAATGAATTACTTCTCAGAAATATGCAGGTCTCCTCACGATGTTATCCTTCACCGTAAAGCACGTGGTGTGAAATCACTGTACATAAGTTTTTTTAGAAAAACTCATTGGTACAGGCCCCGCTGGGATTCGAACTTGCATCGCTTGCGTAGCAGGCGACTGCTCATACCTCAAGGCCACCACGGCTCTTACGTTTCTATAATTTCAAAAAAAAACTTTCGAGTTGAGGTTGGAGTAAAATTGTGGGATTAGATTCGGATATCAACAATTCAAATTCTGAAATATCTTTATTTTATTAGCCAATGTAAAATATGCGTTAATTATGATTATAAATGTTTCCATCGAGTTCGGAAAGTTGCTTTTACTGCAACAATTACGAATATTATAGCCGGCACATTTATCTACTTAGCGTATAAGCGGGTTAGTGCAGTGTAGAATATCGTCGTCGGCTGAGTGCAGACACATCTGTGCATATCATATATATATATATATACTGTGTCTATGCAGTAGGCTCTGTCATTAACTATTGCTGGCCAGGCGAAGGGATTAATGAATCTGGTTTTCAAATATGCCGTGGTGGCCGAGTGGTCTAAATAGTCGGTTACTACGCAAGTGACGTATATTTAAATCCCAAAGGTCTGCGGAACTTATATGCGGTGATTTCATCCGTAGCTTCCGGTGAAGGAAAACATCGTGAGGAAAACTTGTTATATGTCCGAGAAAAAAAATTGAGACGTATGTTTAATGCCTGAGATGACGATGAACTCACCATTTGTCACGTTGGCACTTAATCATTTTCAGTGAAAAGTAGATTTTTTAACATCTTTCGCTTAGCCCTTCGAAGACCCTTCTGGTATGGTGAGCGTATTAATTTCGATCGATTCGAACTCTTACATCGAACAAGTGCATATGTTAACATAGCTTGTTTGTCGCAGCATCCTGATCTCCGACGACTTGTCGGTGAAAGTGAGCGACTTTGGCACCAGCCGCGAGTGGAACAACGAGAGTACTATCATGACCTTCGCCGGCACTGTCGCCTGGATGGCTCCTGAGGTCATCCGCCGCGAGCCCTGCTCTGAGCGCGTAGACGTCTGGTCATACGGAGTGGTTCTGTGGGAGCTGCTCACTCAGGAGCTGCCGTTCAAGAACCTCGAGACTCACGCTATCATTTGGGGAATTGGGAGTGAGTCTATCTCGCTGCCGGTGCCACACTCCTTCCCAGACAACTTGCAGCTGCTTCTCAATCAGTGCTTCAACCGGGTGTCTAAGTACAGGTAGGTTAAATATATGTTTAATAAAGATAGTACTTTCATGTTCTTTCTTGTTTATGGTGACGAATAAATGGAATATCTATATATATATATCAAATGAATATCACTAAAATATAATGTTTGAAATACATTTGAATCTTCATAAGCTTTTAAGACGTATAAACTAAAATAGCTCGTATTTATATTTAGCATATATCTCACAATGTATGTGTCGGATGATGTTGAGTACGCAGGCTTAGATCGATCTACACCTACGCCTTAAACTACTTATGTAAGTACATATATCTTAAATATATATAGCTACCCTCATCTGACAACCTTGTCACTAGATCTATAGCAAATTTATTACAGGTACTTATATTTCACTTCGCAGAATACAATTAGTACGACTATTATGATTATTTTCACGAGACGTATTTGTTAGAAGTAAACGACATTACTTAGACTAGGTGCTTTAGGTATTATGTTTCAGGGAAAAATACCCGTCAAACTCTTTGATGATTTTGATTGATATTAGCGGAATATTTTTCTCAATGGTACTTAATTTCCGACTCACTTTGCTAGTCGCTTCCCACTTATCAACTTGCCACGATCAAATATAATATTTATCTTTTTTTTAATTAGATATTTAGGGTTAAAAAATTACATTATTTAAATGGACTTTCAAACCTAGAAGGTTATTAAGATATTGAATGAATATTAAATTTTTAATCGTAATATTGAGGTGATTTTCTTTGTTTCCCTAGGCCCCCTTTTAAGATAATTCTAGCCCATTTGGATGTGGCTACCGAAGATTTCGAGGCCATCAAGAGCAACGTATTCCACGCGTCTCAGATCGCGTGGCGCGAGGAAATCGACCAGTACATGCAAGGAATCTATAACGGGTAAGTTCATAGACATAAGATACAATTTCCAATGACAAATCATCGAACACTGCAACGAGCATCGAACCGTTTTACTACAACTACCATATCCAAATTACAATCAAATTAACTTTCTATATTGTATTGTGTAAACACACGTGTTTATTTCTCCTCTAAGGCAGTTATATGTTATAATATTAATGATCTAATATCGATTCTAATTGATCGACTCAAGTGCCGCTTGGTTCGCCATTAACGTGGATAGTTTGTGTGAAGTTTTTAGTCTTGTATCCGAAGCTAGAGTGCTTTATAGCACGAATGTAAATTAAGCCACCGTATAAGTGTTTTCCTGGGGCATATAATAGTATTTGTGTAAGTAAAGCTTAAAAGATACCAATGAATAGTAAACAATACAGTCCTATTACAGCAATGAATTGATATTGTAGTAAGAATATTAATAAAGTATAATTAGTTTTCATAGTAAAGGGTAAAGGCAAGTTTATTGTAAGTGTCATCCACAAGGTATGTTTCCGAAAAACTATGTGAAAGTCCAACAAAATATTTCGAGTTTCACAATTTGAAATTCAGTACAAAGGAATATCTAAGTAAACGACATCAACGCACACCTCACGTTACAAATCTAGGGTTGTGAAAAAATATACTTTTTATTGTAGGAGAGCACTATAGAAGGCTTTTTGGAAAATCCAAACCTAAGGCAGTGAAATGGCATGTTAAAGATGACCCGCATGATTTAATTCAGTTCAAAATTTATGTGTCTAATGGCAGGCGCACCTGAGTATAGAATCTAATATAAATAGATCTATCTAGATAGGTCCTCTCACTCGCAATACTCATCCACGATTAGCAATTTTCTCTTATTTAATTAGTAATATAACTAACTAGCTGTGCCCCGCGGTTTCACTCGCGTTTAGTTTAGTTTTATATAATATATCGGTTCAAAATTTACAAACTTTCATCCCCTATTTTATCCCCTTGGGGGTAGAATTAATCAAAATCCTTTCTTAGTGGATGCTAACGTCATAACATCTACCTACATGCCAAATTTCAGCCCGATCTGTCCAGTGATTGGGCTGTGCGATGATAGATCACAGTCACCTTGTGTTATATATATTTAGATATTCTCCAAAAAAATTAACCGGTTACTAATTAAACCACAAAAACATCTCACAGGATAGATTTCAGATAGACTGACGGACAGGATAATGGGTTTGGTGTCGTAAGTCGATAGGTCTCTGAGCTCTATAAATAGGATAAAGCTGCCGTATCGGACAACAAAGGGTTGTTTTGATATCAATTCCATATAGCTCGTGTTTAATGTTGGCTTATTTATGCATTCAGGTAGGTAGTAAGTAGGTACGTATGTAGTCGCCTGGCGCAATCAAACGCAACAATAATATAAATGTTCGCTGAGCCTCGCGGGTCTCTCTCTCCTTCTGACTAACTAACATCTATACATATATACAGATATAAACAGATACAGTTAAATAAAATTTAAGTGTCTGTTAGTGATTCCAAAATAACACCTCACTATATGCATATGAAAGTGTATAAGGTCCTCCCTCTGTCTGTTTGTTCCTCCGAAACGGTTGGACTGATTTTAACGGGTCTTTCAATCCCTGATGTTGTTTATTTCATTTTATAAATGTTAAAGAATTCGGCGCAGGGTATAAGTACAGCACAGGCGAGGAGATGATGTAAAGTCTTTGTACAGTAAAATATATACAGTTTATTCACAAAAACACATACGCACACACACACACAAATCAGTTCAGACACGAGTATTATATACAATAAGTTTATCACACAATCCACATAAGTCAGTTGTCGTTTAATTGCAACTCTATCACTAAAAGCGTAGTAGAAATATGAAAAAGCGCGGGAGCGGAGCGACTGTCGCGTTCACTCGTTGTTCACAGTACAATTTTGGCCGCGCAACTGAATTGGCGCGCAGATTTTAAAAACTCAAATGCCGCGCGCTCATTGGCCGATACGAGGGAGCTCCGTTCCAAATAATGGAACATTAATAATACGTAGCATACATTTGCTACGTTCCACATTTGACCACAGACATATATATTTAAAAATACAGATATACAATTTCTAGAAACTACCATTGAATCATTATATTTTCTACATTCCACCCCCTTGTTAAGGCTTAAGCCGACAACAATACTGTCAAGTAGAAAACATTTCCGTCTGGCATCATTTCAACCCAACGTACTTACTATACAATCCTAGGTAATAACAGAAACAAAAATATTAGTGGTCAACACTAAACACTAGAACTTGTTTGTTACTAAGCAACATAACAAAACAAAAACTTCAATATGTCAAAACAAAATATAAACATATGACAGTAAAAACAAAAAACACCTTCAATTATTTAGCCATCGTGGCAACACAAAATATAACAGAAACAAAAAGTCTGGCCTCTTAGTATAACACACACGTAGGTAACAATAATAATAATATCTGACCAATAAAAATCAACACAATCATAACATACAATTTAATAAAATTGGCCATCGTGGCTCAGGCACTCTACACTAAAATGTGGCACTCATATAGGAACATACCTACTACGCGGTTATTACTCTCAACCTCGCATCGCAGAACATACCTACCAGAGCCTGAGCCTATGTTATTACCTACTCTAGTGTCTAAGACGCGCTTAAAGGGCCTTGGCATGAGATCATATGCCAGGTTTCCATACGCTTCGTGGTAGGATGTGCGACTTTATTATATATTTAACTCCAAGGTCCAAATACTCTAAAATAAAATAAAACATGCCTATTGTCGTCACAATCCTACGACCTACATTTGTGTCAGATGACCACCGTTTGATTGAGACATCAAACAACTGGTTGAAGGTCCTGGGTACAAATCCTACATCTAACGTACACTCATGACTACCTGGCGACTTGTCTATGGCAACAGAGCCAGACACGACAGCAGACAAGCCTAGTTCCAATATGCTTGTGAACCACCCCCTACTAGGAGAACCATCTGCAGCTTGAATCGAAGGGACGTCACTAGTCAGCTGACGCACCCTCTCCACTGACTCAACACTACCCAGACAGCCATTAACATAGTGGTTATCGCGGGTGGTCTGCATGGTACGCAGGTTCGATTCCTGATACTCGATGTCGGATAAATTCACGGTATCACGTGCGCACGGTCCTATTTCCCAACCACCGTCTACGCGTCGGCGGCTAGTGCTATCTAAAATACCATGGGCGCGTTCCGTCTCGACATTATTTGTGGAGGCCTCCATCATACCTACGGCCTCAGGTTCAAAAGGCACCTTCACAATGTCATGGCATGCACTAGTATACATGTTATACTCTAACGCTACATTTACAGACTCACAAATTGTATGTGAAGTCTCACCCGATGGTCCATGAACAACCCAACCTAACTTTGTAAGAGAGGCCACTGGTTGTCCGGATATACCCCATCGCATATTCCGGTTAACTATCAACTCCCAATTATCCTGCCCTAATAATAACAAAGGTTTTGCATCGATCATTTCCTCAAAATCTACATCATGTAAATGCCTATTACTCGACATAACTGTGGCAGGTACGCTCTGCGACGGTAAATCAATATTACATATAGTTCGCAACGAAACACTATGACAAATACGGTTAGGTCCACGAATTAGTGTAGTTACCTTACGTGAATCGCTATCAGTTATAATATGACCCCGCGCGCTGACAATCTTCAGCGGGTAATTCGGACCACTTATAATATCACTGATTTGACTGTCTATTAGTGACACTGTGGACCCGTCGTCCAACAGTGCATAGGTACTAATTACTCGACCGGCACTAATCACGTCAACTGGTACTACTTTTAAAAATGTTTTGGGTGTTCGCTCACCCATGTTGGTTACTGACTCTGTGGAGGCGACGTCCTCGGAGACCGAGCGCGGTGATCGCAGCCCCGCTGCCAGCGGCTCGGTCGCGGCGGCGGAGGTCGTGGAGGTCAAGCGGGTGGAGGCGGCCGGTTGCGGCAGCGGCGTTGACAGCGCGGAAGCGCGCGCGTCGGCGCTCACCCTCTCGTAATGCAGCAGAGTGTGATGTGAAAAACGACAATTATCACATCCTTTCGCGCGGCACTTATATTTCGAGTGACTTTTTACCAAACACTTAAAACATAGCTTATTTACTTTTATGTACGCCCACCTTTCGTCTACACTTTTATCACGGAACTTTACGCACTGTGATAAGCTATGATTTAATCTACACAACGCACACATAACTTCGCCGGCCGATGAGGTCCTTGACCTCGCGGATAAGGGCGGTTGCACTATGCGCAACAGCTGTGGCGATGACGGCGGTAGCGCCGTTGTTCGGGAACTAGACATCGGTAACGGCCACTCATCGGATAAATCTACACTGGTGTGTACACGGTGAGCATCTCGATGTCTTGTCTTGTGTGTGTAGTTCACAGTATTACTACCGGGGGCGTTGCGGGTGGATATAGCAGTAGGTAATCGGTGCATATTATTACTTGCGTTTGTGTCGAACAATGTTGACGGCTCCATTATAGGTATATAATATGACGATGCACGAGCTATGTGTGTGACGAATTCCAACACGATATTTAAATTCGGTGACACTCGTAAATCCTCGGTGTGCAACGGGCCTTTTTTCATCACAAATTCTCCGTACTGAGCTCGCTGTGTCGGTGTTAATTTGTACAATAATTCACTCACTAGTTGTGGGTTATTGATATAACCGTCAGCTCGAATGTTCTTCAACACTGATATGCAATTTCGTATCACTACTGCCATACTTCGTAACTCACGTCCAGATTCCGTAACTTTAGGTAGGTTACGTATTTTCGTTATCGCGCACTCTAATAATATGTTGGGATGACCGTACTCTTCCTCCAGGGCGCGTATGATCTCCAGCGGGTCCGAACTGGTCCGAAGAAGGTCCTCAACTGCACACCTGGCATCTCCATGGAGTGCAACCTGCAGGCGTGCTAGGTTTTCGTGGTCGGTATACTCGAATTCTGTTGACCTGTCGTAAGCGGCTTTAAACATCAACCACTCCACAGGGTTACCATGGAACCTCGGCAACTCGTACGTGTGCCTAGGTACCGCTTTTTTATTTCCCAGGTTGTTGATTGCTCTGGCTAATCCATCGAATACATCCCTTTGTAAGACATCTATATTCGGTGTATTGGCGGGAATCGGTGCGCGGCCGTCGCAGGGCGCATGCGCGAGCGGACGGTTTATACTGTTATTTGGCGGGAACGCAGCCTGGTGATTCGCGGGCTTTTCGAAATGTGGCGGCAAATCTGTCGACTCTACTTTCGACTCCAGCCACTCCTCCACACGGTCACCAAGCGGATGAACTTCCTCTCCATCCTCAATAACTTCTCTGTCTTCCAGCTCCTGCTCTTCAATTTCTGCGATTTGTAATGCCAGCTTTTTCATGATGAGCTGCTTTTCCACCTTAGCGATCTCCTGCTCCGCCTCATACTCGACTCGGAGTCGCATGGTGGTGCTCGATCTTGAACACCTCGATCGCGACGACTCATTGGTGATACTACTCGTGCATTGGTGTGCTACCCGGCGTGTTTCATCCAACAACGCTTTTCGTTGGCGGGTAACACAACCCGTAATCTGTGTGGTGTTATCCTTCTCCATGACTGTACTGCACTGATGCGGCTCAGAAGGACCAATTGTTAAAGAATTCGGCGCAGGGTATAAGTACAGCACAGGCGAGGAGATGATGTAAAGTCTTTGTACAGTAAAATATATACAGTTTATTCACAAAAACACATACGCACACACACACACAAATCAGTTCAGACACGAGTATTATATACAATAAGTTTATCACACAATCCACATAAGTCAGTTGTCGTTTAATTGCAACTCTATCACTAAAAGCGTAGTAGAAATATGAAAAAGCGCGGGAGCGGAGCGACTGTCGCGTTCACTCGTTGTTCACAGTACAATTTTGGCCGCGCAACTGAATTGGCGCGCAGATTTTAAAAACTCAAATGCCGCGCGCTCATTGGCCGATACGAGGGAGCTCCGTTCCAAATAATGGAACATTAATAATACGTAGCATACATTTGCTACGTTCCACATTTGACCACAGACATATATATTTAAAAATACAGATATACAATTTCTAGAAACTACCATTGAATCATTATATTTTCTACAATAAAAATCCCATGAAATTTAGTCTACGCGGGTGAAACCGCGGGGCACAACTAGTAAAACTATAAATCTTTATTGGTATAAACCTAAATACTCAAATCGGAGTTCGTATCGATCTTTTTTTAAAAATGAAGTATGCACAAAGCTTCATCCCCTACGCTACCCCCAAACGTTTACCCCCTATTTAACCTCCTTAGATAAATAATATTAAATCTCTTTTAAGTACACCTTCCAAGTTTCATGTCCTGATTAACTATTTAGTCCGAATTTTAATTCTGTTCATAAGTAAAAATATAAAATAAATATGCTCACGCCATCCCAGAAGGGTTCCCGAAGGGTAAGCAGAGGTGTAGACAACACCCGTATTTCACCAAATAAGATGAGGTGCCAAGTAGTTTGGGTAGCCGTCTCAGACGTCTAAAATAAATTAAACTCTCATCCCTAATAATTCGCAATCATATTTAGCATAGAATACGCTCTCCGTAAGTAGCTCAATTCAATCAAAGCCTATTATTCGTCCGCAAATAATGTATTCTTTCTATGAAAAGAAATCTGTAAAAAACATATTTTATTTGTTGTCAAGTCATTTCTGAACAGCATATTATTCCGAAGTGCATTCAGAGTCTTAAGGGATTTCTTCTGCACTGTAGGTTCCAGCAACAATAACTTCAGTTTCAAGCCATTATTTGCACAAGTCAGTTATAATAGCCGACAACAGAAGTTAAAATAAGAAAAATACTTTTAATAGGGGCTCAGACGTATAAAGTATCAATTTATATTGAGTCGCAATGTTCATTTCCAAGCCGATTATTGACGATAAATCGCATCCTTATCTAGTTCACGTCCTCTCGTCAAGTCTAGTACTCAGTTACGTTGTTAGTGCATAAATAATTCTGTATAAAGTAACTTTCCATCTCCCTTAACATATATATGTAGTGTGATTTTTAAGTACGAAGACAGAAGTTAAGATATACGTATAAATATGGGCCTCGAACAACAACACAACATTAAGAGCTAGCAACATATACTAGTCATAAGACTAGTAAACGTATCATCACTTGAAGCTAATGTAAGTACAAAAGTCTTCATATTCATATATTTATTGCATAAGTTACTTACATTTGACACACAAACTTAATTATAATGGTTATAACTTAACCCTATTAGGGCACATGTAATGTGAGACGAACTACATATTTATACTTATAGTATATTAACGTACTAATTAAATTTAAATCAATTATTTCTAAGTTTTCAAGAATTGTATATTATACCTACTTAAACATGTTATTCACTTAATATATTTTTAGATTCTCTCGTTTGGAAAATTACAAAAATATAAAGTAGATTACTTTTTTGTAGCAAGAGGGTGATATGTACGAGTGGGTTTTAAGAAACGCCCGCGTGATTTCTCTCGTATCTCGGCGTTACCTGTTGATAGGGCACGTGGGCATGCGCGCAGCCGCTCGGTGCCTCCGTCCTAGCGCTGCCGCAGCTTTGACAGTTAAGCGCGGGCTATTGACACGAACGGTCGAAATCAAAATGGGTAGTTCATTCAGCAAAAGGTGGGGGCACTCTTTACATTTTATATTCATTAATTTAGTTTACAAGTGTTTGTGATTAAAATGTATGCATATTTTTCGGTAGTGCACAGCCGGACATAATTAATAATTTTGTGGGCTTTTTTATATTATGACAAAAATCAATTACTTACTTACTTACTAACGCGGTTAGAATTTGTGTTTTTTTATGGTATTAAAAAAATATTCTTATTGAAAATTAATTCAATGCCAATCGTCTCAATTCACAAGGTTAATACTTTAGGATATTTCCTATTTAATGGATGCCAGTGGAATATTCGTCTTTTTTCGTTGTGGATTCGATTCCTTGCGTTGTGGTATTTAGATTGACACTTATGAAGTGCACATAAAGGAGTTGTCTGCGGGAGTATTCGATAGAATGAATATGTCTTTCCCATTAGCTTTGTTCCTTTGTTTATCCTGGTGAAATACACCAATCACTCAAACAGTGCATTCAATATGATATTTTAGTTGGGGTGATTCGAAAATGATATTTTAGATCTGAATACGGACGTAGGTATTAATTAAATAAGATAAATTATATCGGTTTCCAACACGGGGAAATAATTACATGTCCGTAATGAAATTATTTTGTTTGTTTCGGATAATTTCGGTTGGAGATATTAGTCCAAATAGTAAGTGATAATTTGGTTTGACGAAACATCACGTTTTATTTAGACTCCACCCTTATTTGAAACAATTCGAAACTCGTGAAACGGCTACGGATTTATTGTTGTTTAATGCCTGATTCATAGTGTCGCGGTGACTGCGTGGTTCCATTTCGTCTAAAGCGAGTGAGCGAGTTCTAAAACTTAACTGAAAATTTAATACCATGATTTTCAGTTTTACACCATAACCGGACTCACTATCTTATTCTAACATTGTTCATATATTTGGAAGATTAGTTTTCCACGAGTGATTCGTTCAAATCTACGACTTTTATAGGCTATGTTGAGTACATACATACATACATACATATGCTCACGCCTGTATTCCCCGAAGGGGTAGGCAGAGGTGTTGTTATCACTACACCAACTTTTCACCGAATTTGATTAAGTGCCAACTTGACAGATGGTGAGTCTATCGCCGTATCAGGCACTATACACACGTCTTTGAATTACTTCTCAGAAATATGCAGGTTTCCTCACGATGTTTTCACCGTAAAGCACGTGGTGTGAAATCACTGTACATAAGTTATTTTTTAGAAAAACTCATTGGTACAGGCCCCGCTGGGATTCGAACTTGCGTCGCTTGCGTAGCAGGCGACTGCTCAAACCTCAAAGGCCACCACGGCTCATGTTGAGTACATAAATTAAATTGAAGTGTATATTTGTAATTACCAACCGAATTAGCAACTTTACACTAAAAGCATATAAAAACTTTTTTAATTGTCTCTGTCTGTCTATCTGTTAATTCCTTATCCCAGAAGGGAATTTCACTTAAAAAAAAAGTCTACACGGGTGAACCCCCAGGGCACAGCTAGTCTTACATTACACGTTTCTGGGAATTTATGGAAAATGTATTTTAATAGCATTCGCAATTGCTAAAAATAAGCACAAATCTGCCCCTGATATTAAAATGCCACGTTTTATTCTATTTTTATTTCATACGTCACGTGGGCATCCAATTAGATATTTTGAAGCGTTGTAAAGCTTCTGCCTACCCTTGTAGCCGAGACAAATTACGCTTTTCATCCCATTGTGCCGGTGGCTTAGCGATGGCTTCGTGCGCTCGTGGGTTTGATTTCGCGTCATAAGGTACGTTTATAAACTTCCAAATATGTGACGTTGGTGTATTCCTTTAGGTATTTTCAGCTTGATTTAACATTTTTACATAATTGTATCGCTTTATTTCGATCACGTTACCTTCGCTAATAGGTTATGGTAATTCTGCCACCTCTTAAATATTTTAATATCTTAAGTGGAATGAGCAATGGAAAATAGTCAACCTTACAATGAAATACAGTGTAGAAGTGATTATGAAACACAATAGTTTGGAAAAATTTAATCGATACATTACATAACTGGTTACAATGATTTAATTTAGTATTTACTAGCTTCCACCCGGTTTCACCCGTGTAGCTTTAGTTTTATATAATATTAATATTAAGATACACATTTAACGTAGTTTCTTTCCTCAGACGATTTAATGTTCTTTATGAACATAAAAGCGGTTATTGTTACTAAACTATGATGGTTAGATATGGGCTCTCGCGGATCTTAATAAGACCTACAAACCCGAAGTACATCATTGTTCTATTGTCAATAGTTTTTTTCAGCGCACGCATAAATAAGTTTTTGATTTTACACCTTGGGTTACCAAATCTTTTGTTACGAATTTAAATTTATATTTGAAAATTAAAAGTAACCTACATAACCTTCCTCGATAAATGGACTATCCAATACTGAAAGATTTTTTGAAATCAGACTAGTTATTCCTGAGATTAGCGCGTTCAAACAAACAAAGAAACTCAGCCGCTTTTATAGATTATAATTAGTATAGTATTATATTAGTATAGATTTTCGTCTCATTCATTAATCGCCTTCCAGTAAAGGGAGTTTTTGTATTTGCTGGCCGTGTTTATAGTGGTAAAGGAATTAATATATAAATTAATAAAAAGCGATTAAACTCTGACTTTAAGTACCGCTCGCCTAAACACGAACAAAACAGCGCTTCGAAAGTATTCCTTGTATAATTATGTGCTCGTGGAGTGTCCTCGTAGCTTGTCTATCTTCCATCACTCAGCTTATTTACTTATTTGGTAATTGGATGTATAAAATGTTTAAGTATCTACTTTTCATCGTACGACTTCAATCTTCAATTCCCTTTAATATTAAATTGATGACTGATTAAAATCGTTTTCCCTAATTTAAAATATTTCCACAGAATTGCGATTTTGATAATTTTCCCTACTCTTTTTTGTCAACAACTTAACCGAGTATGGACAGTATAAACAGTAAAAAAATAAACATTATTTTTATACATACATACATAGCTTTGCGCTGAGTTTCTTAAGGGATTTCAGAGAGAAAAGGCTGAACTTACAAACTTGCCCTCTTTCATTTGATATATTTATATCAGGTTATCCCTTCACTTTTCTCTGACTACAAACAGCTTAACGTATGTCACGGTGGGTAGATGATAGTCACGACTATTACAATGAAGAATAAATATTGCTGCTAAGTATCATACTTCATTGTTGCATACAAGCTTTGATGTGGGAAATCCCCACCCATACATACTGGGTATTAGGCAATGAACACCTAAATGCGGCTGTATCTATTTATAATTTACCTACAGAGTTATACCGACGGTACTATAAAGCCTGTATAATATTGTCCTTCTGACGCCTTTAAAGTACTTTGTTACGTACGTACGAGTGGAAATAATAATATGTGTTTGGTCGCGGAATATTCATGGCAACTTAATTATTTATATCAGAGAACGATCAATCGTTCTGATCCAATCAAAATTTCTACGAATTAATTTCATCATTTTTGTATTAATTTGATAAAATTATTGAAAATCTTCTTCAAATTCTATTAATTATTGGTGCTTCAAGCCATACGACGAAGTAATCGTGCAGAGGTAGGAGCCCGAGCTACCTACGACATCTTTGCTATTTTCAAGGATATTATTTTCGCAGAATGCGTGGGCTCACTTAAATAAGAATTAATTTGTGCAAACATGCCTTAGTGTATCTCAGTATGAAAGGCGAGAGGAATACGTAAGAAGCGGTCGATAGATAGTGTGATAGATTAAATATGAGCTTTGAATCCTAGAGATAAAACCGAATACATATAGCTGCCGATAGAATAAAACGTGATGAGTGTATCCCAAAGTACCGTCTCCGTTATCTTTACGATTTTATGTTCGTTACTTTTTTATTTTACCAATTGCAGCGGACTGTATATACTGACAAGTTTATTATTGCGGCCTTTGATCTATCGAATGCAGAATTTTTCAATCTGAAATATTGGCGATTCCCGTGTAAGCCAAACTCTCATCGATGGCGACCGCGAGCTAGCTAATACACACTAGCTATGTGAAGTAAAGTTATAAGGATAAAGGCTCTTGGTAACTAGATTTTTTTTTGTTGTATAATGGTTACACATGTGAACATACTCAGCCCCGCGGTTACGCGATCGCGTTTATTTAGACTTAAACAAAGAAATCATCAGAGTTATTATTTTAGCACTAGATTCTTCTCACGGCTTTGTCCGCGTGGGCTAAAGCTAACTTTAACCGGCGATTGGTCTTAGCGTGATGATATAGGCTATAGCCTTCTCCGATAAATTCGGTATCTAACACTGAAATATCGTGGTGGCCTCGGGGTTAGAGCAGTCGCCTGCTACGCAAGCGACGCAAGTTCGAATCCCAGCGGGGCCTGTACCAATGAGTTTTTCTAAAAAACTCATTTCACACTACGTGCTTTACGGTGAAGGAAAACATCGTGAGGAAACCTGAATATTTCTGAGAAGTAATTCAATGACGTATGTAAAGTATCTGAGACGGCGATGGACTCACCATCTGTCACGTTGGCGCTTAATCATCTTCGGTGAAAAGTGGGTGTTGTGATTATAACACCTCTGCCTACCCCTTCGGGGAATACAGGCGTGAGCATATGTATGTATGTCCAGCCGTTTCGGAGATTAGCCGGAACAAACAAACAGACAGAGAATATTAAAAAAATTGGCTTTTCTATGTCAGTATCGTGTATACTTTCATATGCATTTAGTGAAAAGGTGTAATTTTGGAATTACAAGCAGACGCTTCAATTTTATTTATATCTATAGATATGTTTTACTATCACACTCTTAGGATGTGTGAATTTATGTGAAACTATTTTCAAAACGAAAGAGAACTTCCTTAGAACGGTATATATTTTAAGTACCCTCAGTGCTCTGTCTCAAAAATTCACCTACTATATATTTATTCATTTATTTTGTATGTATTTATTTACAACACACGTAATCCATGGAAATTATCATAAAGGTTTTTGTATGAACTTCGTCGCCACTCGCCAATATCTGATAATCAAGATGCCGGTCGATATATTTAGTAACTAGCTGTGAACCGTGGTTTCACCCGCGCAGATTTAGTTTTATATAATAATATCGGTTTAAAATTGGGGGGAGAATTAATCAAAATCCTTTCTTAACGGATGCCTACGTCATAAAATCTACCTGCATGCCAAATTTCAGCCCGATCCGTCCAGTGGGCTGTGCGTTGATAGATCACTATGTCACTCAGTCAGTCACCTTTGAGTTTTATAGTCAAAGTCAAAGTCAAAGTCAAAAGTATCTTTATTCGATTAGACTTTTACAAAGCACTTTCAAATCGTCAGAATGACACAATTATACAGGATTATACATGCTACCACCAGGTTCGGCAGGTTGCTTTTACTGAGAAGAACCTGGCAAAAAACTCAGTAATTACTCTTTTCAAAAATATTATACAATTTAAAGAATACAAAATAAATAATTTAAAAAACGTAAGCTCATGGACAATGTTCCAATGCACAAATGTCGATAAAAATTAACATAACTAAAAATCTAGTACATCTACTTATAACTAAATGCGTAGCTTGAGATGACCAGCCCCCACAAGCAGCACCTGTTCACAAGTATGACGTGAATGCCAGCCATATATAATGAGATGGTTATGTATATACTTTCATCCGCTTACAACTGAAAATAGATGCCTTAAAAAAGAAAGATGTATGAAGTAAAATATGAAGGAACGTGTTTTCTCGTTTGTAAACCGTCGTAAGAAATGATTATTTTCTTTCATTTTATTTCAAGATGTTTCGCATGACGCAAGTTTCCAGCTCGTAGGAGAGCGGAGGCGACGGATGTCTATTTCTCCCACCGTCCTACAGCTAAATATAAAAATGTAATATTTTCTAATAAGTAAAGGATATGTCTATATGTACTCGAATGGGCTTTATATGTGGCAGTGAGCATGTGTTATTTATCGCTAGGAAGAGGATATTAGGCAACATTGCTGTTGAATTAAGAAATTGCGCCTTACATTTTCGTAATCAGCGCCCCTTTTTATCGTAAGAATTTTGGTAATATTTATCCAAAATCCGAGGTCAAATAGCGCTGGCCGGGAGCAACAGGTGCCGAGTCAACAAGATAGCAGCCTCCAACTCCATTCGTATGGGGGAAAACTTGTATTGAAAATGAAAATATTTTATTTAGTTTAGGCCCTGGTAAGGCACTCATGAATGTCTAGGAATTTACCTCCGGTTCGGAAACTAGGCTTCAGAAGAACCGGCAAGAAATTCAGCTGGCATCATTTCATTACACAGTAAACAATGATAATCAAAAAAAAACATATAAACTTTACTTTAACTGTTGCCGTGACATTTAAATTGCATTTGTACCACTGATCTGACTGTCCCATTGTTCTAAAGGTCGCATGTGTTTCTGTTGAACAGGACCTGGGTTCCATACCCGGGTCGAAAGTGCTGTATGGATTTGATTTTACATTCGTAATTCGTGTACATGGCTAATGGCAATATACTCCCCCGTTATTACATGGAACTTAAACATAACACATCTCTGCCTACCCCTTCGGGGAACACAGGCGTGATCATATTTTGTATGTTTGCACCATTGATCTAAATGTGGATGAAGCGAAAGAAGTATGTAATGATCGTAGCATGTGGCAAACGGTGGTTTCTGCCTACCCCCATGGGATACAGGCGTGAGCATATGTATGTATTTATGATCTAAAAAGTGGTATCGTTTTACATAATCATAATTTCAACCGTAGGTTGTCCACTGTCGAAACATACGTGACCAAAATGATAATTTCATAGACCACCTTAATTATAAACCTCGCTTTTGCATTAATAAAATATATTTGGTCTAAAAATACATCCCCAGTCTCTACAAGCTTTTGGTAAAGGAATACATCGTGAGGAAACCTGCATCAAGAGGCACATATGTACAGTGCATGTATATAATAAAGCCCCATACTAAATGTACCATGTACCATTTTGCGTCCGTAAACATATGATTACGTTTGATCGATCGTATTATGCTGAGTATTTCAGCTTATACCAATAGACTTGGGGCATAGACAATGTATTGCAAATTGTGTAAAATGTCAGCATTGATTGCTCTATAATGCCTGTGATTCAGAGTAACCATATAGGTTCATGGCAAAAATATTATTTAGTTGTTGGTATATCGCTTGAGTGGGCGGGAGGGGGAGGGATAAGGGGTTGACAGTGAGTTGATGACGTCGTTAGGAGCTTAATATATTCTGTGAATATTCGTGATAAATTAATTCGTGCTAGACGATTGTTGCCGCTCTCTTTTATTATTAAAACGCGTAAATACAGTTCTGGAGTCGGTGCGACTCACCATATATATCACCTTACTTACAAATTTATCATCGGTGTAAAATTGACGTTGTCACACCCTATTCACGTATCCACCCTCGATGACCAGTAGCCCGATTCACGTAATGAAAACCGTAACGATGTCGTAGCGAAATAGTACAACAATGAAACGATGGGAATAGCTCAGTCTTTTCACTTCGAAATACGATTTCGGAGCGCGGGAATAAATTGAAAAGAGCCGTGGTGGCCTCGGGGTTTGAGCCGTCGTCTGCTACGTAAGCGACGCAAGCTCGAATCCCAGCGGGGTCTGTACCAATGAGTTTTTCTGAAAAACTTATGTACAGTGATTTCACACCACGTGCTTTACGGTGAAGGAAAACATCGTGAGGAAACCTGCATATTTCTGAGAAGTAATTCAAAGACGTATGTATAGTGCCTGAGATGGCGACAGACTCACCATCTGTCACGTTGGCACTTTATCAAATTCGGTGAAAAGTGGGTGTTGTGATAACAACACCTCTGCCTACCCCTTCGGGGAATACAGGCGTGAGCATATGTATGTATGGGAATAAATTGGGAGAGGTATCCGATGGAATTACTTTACTCATTCAACGATATTTCGATTGTTTTACGTGAATCGTGTCACAGTGGTCACGGGGAGCATTGCTCGCGTGGAACGGCCTCCTGTGAATGTAAACAGTAAAGAAATTGTTCCTGGCGCTATGCTTTCAAGTGGGCCTTTGTTATTCTAGAAGGCTCACCATTACCTCTTATAGTCATGATGATGAGACCTTATAATACAGATTTTAATTATAAATATTTCATTAACTAAGTACTATCGAATCGCCAGAATAGCATGATTAGACAGAATTACAATTCTGCCGGGAGCGGAAGGTTGTTTTTAATAAGAAGTACTCGTTACAGAGCTCAGTAACTTTACTCTAATCAAAATTATTTTACAATACAGATAACGGGCGGGCTTTAATGCACACACAATATTAAAAAGTTAAATATTACTTACGGTTGTGTGACAACGACAAGCACCATTTGTTTAGTATGACGCGAATGCGAGCCATTCTCCTCTCCAACTACTGTCGATGGGTATGAGCAACCCGTCACCCAGGCTTATACTTAACCGAACAATCTTGGTAATAAGAGTTCATTTTAACATCAGATCGGATCTTAACGAAATAAAACAAATTTCCTTTTACATTATAGCTCTTGCATCATTTGCAACTGCCGTAGTTGCAAATGGTGCAAAATTGTCTTAGTGTATCTTTATCTCATGTTATCAATCACATATGCTCTCGCCTGTATTCCCCGGGGTAGGCAGAGGTGTTGTAATCACAACACCCACTTTTCACCGAAGATTATTAAGTGCCAACGTGACAGATGGTGAGTCCATCGCCGTCTCAGACACTTTACATACGTCATTGAATTACTTCTCTGAAATATGCAGGTTTCCTCACGATGTTTTCCTCCACCGTAAAGCACGTGGTGTGAAATCACTGTACATAAGTTTTTTTAGAAAAACTCATTGGTACAGGCCCCGCTGGCATTCGAACTTACGTCGCTTGCGTAGCAGGCGACTGCTCAAACCTCAAGGCCACCACGGCTCTGGTTATCAATATCTAGTCATAATCATATCCATATTCAATATTATAGTATAACAATGGAACACAGAAAATATCTTGGTGTAACAACACAAACCAGTTCATATTTGTTTGTTAATTGGGATGTGTGCAATGAAAAATTTTACTTACAAACATGTTTATATTTTTTATAAGAAATAGCTTGCTATGTTTTATTAACCCACACGTGTTATTGGCAATAAATGTCCCATTATATTATTTCCAGTCCATCCTATTCCATCCCATTTCACCCTTTCCTAGTCTATTCCATTCTAGTCCACTCTATTGCATTCCAATCCATAATCTTATAATTAGGTTAAATCTTTGTCTTCATGAAACCGCAATCTGTTCCATTTCAGTCCATTCTACTCCACTTCAATCTTATTGAATTCGAATCCATAATATATTTCGGTCTGACATTAATTATATGGAACTCGCAGCTCCATGTCATCCCATATCATTGCACTCGACCCCACTCCACTCCTCTTCGATATATTGCATTCCACAATATTATTTTTAATTCCATTTAATTTCATTGCACTCCACTTCAATCCATTACATTCCAATTGTGGGGAGAGCTAGTGACCGTGCCATCCCCAGCAAGAGGAAGATCTTCCAGCCATGAGAACCGCGGCTTCAACTGTTCTAGTTGGATACTTGTAACGCTGTTACACAATCTATCATCATGCCCTTATCCCATGTTATTTGGGGTCTTGTGTTCTTGTCTTCCATGTCTCTCTGTCAGCCGTCATATCTGTATTAACTCCCATTTTAGCCATACCATCTTTCACACAATCCATCCATCGTTTATTTGCTCTTCCTCTCCCTTTGTAACCATCTAGAAACTTTATTTCTTTTTTCCAATCCATAATATTATATGTTGGTTTTCATGTTTATCCTCAGGAACCCGCAGCCTGTAGCAGCGGATTCTAGAGCTCGCCGCGACGAGCTGGAGCATGCTCGGCACGTGAAAGACTATTACATAAGAAATCTAGGCCGCGCCAATGAATTGTTCATGGAGATATGCTCCGTACAACTTGAACTCGAGGCAAAAGCGATGGCGATCGCCGAGTAAGTATAGAAGTCAAGTACAGTCGAGATCGAGTGAACTACACTATAAGCATGTGGTTTATTACATTTCACGGAACATCATCATCTCCCTGGCCTTATCCCATACATTGTTGGGGTCGGCACTTGATTCAACCCGATGTGGCCGATCACCTGATTTTTATACGAAGCGACTGCCATCTGAACTTCGCACCCTCTTAAAATCTGGGGTTAAACCAGTTGTCAGACTATTTTAGGCCTCCGACCTGTAACGATTGCCAAAGATGATAAATTGGGACCGATGGCTTAACGTGTTCTCCGAGGCACGGAGGGAACTCGGGCGGTTACCCATCCAATTGCTGGCTAGGGTTGCTTATATTTGCCGATCGAATGATATGCGCAATAGCAACTGTGCCACGTGCCTACTTACTTTAATCACAATCGTGAAAAATATGATAGTTTCATACTTCTAATACTTACACATACATTTTACATGTATACTATTATTGTGATTTGTAAAGAAAGTATTTGTTGCAATCATTTAAAACTGAATTGGCAGGTGAAAAATTATCAGAATGGTCCTTTGAGACCATTAGTTACTCCATGCTCGAAACTCATTAATTTATATTTTTTGGATTTATACCATACCTAAAAGGTATTTTTGTAGGGTCTACTACATACACTAAGTAAGAGGGGTGTTGAATTAACAACACCCACATTTCACCGAATATGATCAAGTGCCAACGTGTCAGAGGGTAAGTCCATCGCCATCTCAGGCACTATACAATCTTTGAATTAATTCTCAGATATATGCAGGTTTCCTCACGATGTAATCCTTCACCGTAAAGCACGTGGTGTTAAATAACTGCACATAAGTTTTTTTTAGAAAAACTCATTGGTACAGGCCATGCTGGGATTCGAAATTGCGTCACTTGCTTAGCAGGCGACTGCTCTAACCCTAAGGCCACCACGGCTTTCTTGGTCAATATTGTAATATGTATATTATTTGACTATCGACAGACGCGAGAAGGCGTTAGAGGCGTGCCACTGCGGCGTCGGCAAATCGCTGCAGCAGGTGCGTGGTGGAGCGTCGACTTCCTCCGACGTGATCACCACCGCTCCAGTACACCGCAGCAGGAAGCCGAAACGGGCCAACATAGTTGTGGCCCTCAAAGGCAAGAGCGCCGTTAAAAGCTACGCCCTGGACGAGGTAGCTACGGACAATTACGTTAACAACAACGCTCACGGCACGCCCAAAGAGACCGTTGTTGGGATTGACGGCGAGATCTACACCTGCCCCAATGACGCGATTATTTCCAGCAACAAAAAGCTCTCTGAAATTGCTCGTGTCTAAATTTACTGTGAGAAAATTTACGGTGCAAATGGCTTGCATTTTTTTACATTATGCTGCACCGTGGGTGGCGACGAACATTTGTTTAACATTCCGTTTCGTGCATTTAAACATAGATTTAGGCTAGTTCAAGGATGTAATTAGAGGAAAAAAAACAAAAAAATTATAAAAAAACAAAAAATAAAAAAAAAAAACAAAAAATAAAAAAAAAATTAAAAATATATTAAATGTCAAAATTCCCTCCTGGCACGTGTGTAAATAGTCAAGATTTTTTCCCGTCAGTGGATTTGCCGTTTTGTTTGGCACATTTTACAGGTATAGAAAGCACTAGTCGATAGTTAAAGATTTGGTAGTGATAATTTTTCTGGTCAAATCCCAAAGAATTTGTATTATAATGTTCAAATAGTTACCAGTACTTTTCATTAGTGCAATAGAAAACCTAGATATCTTATAAATTCCATTCAAACAAGACTTAAAATATTATATTGAATTTTATGATCTCAATGTATCCAATAAGGTAAGTACTGATGTTCATGTGTTCCATGGTAGCGACGATTTTACAAATGTGAGTCAATAGAGCGTAATAATTGTACCTTAACTGTGTGCAATAGAGCTTATAGTCCAACATATTTGTGAATATCGGAAACAATTCGTGCCAAATCAAAATTATTGGAAAATAAATTCAATAATTACTCAGTAACGTAAATTCTCCGTCGAAATTCAAATTTAAGCTTTATTTCAAACAAGTAAGGGATATTAAAGTTTCTCGCAATTTAGCCTTTGAGCACAAATTAGAAACACGTGGAATGTAAGTAAATAAATATTTTTATCGATAAGTGATTTATTTAAATATGTAAGCCATATAAATAATGATATGATTTTGTAAATTCAGCACTTTACCCTCTATGACATGATTATTTATTATGAACATTGCAAATATACGTATTATTTAGTTTGGAAGTCCGTTAAGAAATACATTGCATACAGTCCCCGTACGTATTTATTTCTTAACGGACTTCTAAAGAGTTTTTATATTTCGAAATTAATGGAAGGCTAACGACAAATATTTGATGTGCCAACTTTGATGTTACATAAATAAATATGCATTTCTTTCATTTATCATACAAAAATTGAATCCTCTTGATAATTTGCTATGAAAAGTGGAAAAAATTGTTTTAGATCTTCTGCAACTTGCCATATCGAATACCATATTTGTCGGTAGCCGTAGCTCTTTGCTTAAATATGAAAACTCTTTAGAACTGTTTAACCTCGTTACTTATAAACGTTACGTGATAACGCGTGACACTATTACAACATAATTAAAAAATTCGCGTAACGTCTGTAACTAAGGGGATAAATATTATTAATTATTTTGCAGAAAAGTATCCTCTCAAGCACAGAGACTAGAGATCTTTGTTCACTTTTATTTATATTTATTAAGATTGTATTAAGGTGTATATTATAAGTACTTTAGTGCATAGTGACTGAGGTGGTGACACAAGTGAAGTGAACAGTAAAGTTCGATGCATATTGTGAAGGAAACTTTTGGAGTGAAATATTGTGTCTGGATATAATCTTAGTCACACTCGCGCCATCCCTTGTTACGCCCTGAAGTTGTCTCCGCACCAGATTACAGGTTAGATGCAACTTCAGACCGTATTTGAGGGATGACGCGAGATTCTTCGTGTTACACTGTTACTCAAAGGAATTTGTTCCCCATTGTGTGACAGTGTAGCACTTGCGGGGTTCCAATGCGAATACGCTGGGTTGCGGCCGTAATGCGATTTACCACAACCGCGGATGTAGATGTGGTATTGGCATACGCATATGCAATATACAATAATTATTTTTAGTAAACGCGAATACTTTTATTTTCCATTAATCTCTTTTTGCTTCGGTTATTATAGGAAGGGTTAGATAATTGCTTTAAATACAATAGAAATTAGAATTAGTTATAATGATTATTCTTCTGAGCCTATTGTACCCCACTGCTGGGCAAATGCCTCCCTTCCACTTTTCCAAATGACACAAATTAAAAACAATTAGTTTTTTACATTATAAATATACTCAGTGACAGACAAATCATCAAATTCTAAACTAAAGAGATTAATGTAGAAAATCAATTTTCACGTCTACATAGGATAATTATTGTGGATGGCACATGCGAATGCTAAAATTTACGAAAAATGCGAATGCGTATGATACGAAATTCGTCGAGAGTCCTCTTGTATGGGCTGCGATGCTATACTGTGTCTGACTCACTCTTGACACTGACCCAGGGCTCACTAAGCGAGTCTTTTCGAAATGTTTATTATTATTTAATTTAAATATTTACGCTTTGCAAAAGTATATTTATTTTTCATAAGTATTTTATTTAGCACGCGAATATACGTTTATTTTGCATAAAAACGAAAAAACATATGTAATGATCGAATTATTACATACAAAAAAATATTTAAATTATATTTAGTTCAATAACAACCTCGTTCAAATAATTTAATTTTTTTAATTTTTACACATTTCAACGATGCAGGAACATTCTAGTCAATTTACTCATTATTTTATAATACAATCATTATTTTATGAATTAATTTTCGAATACAAATATTATTAAAGTTAAGCGTATCTTCAAAAACGCAGGAATCGTTATATACAGGAGTATGTTATTACAAGGAATGACGTTGAATGGCAATTAGTATTAAGTTCACATTTAACCATATTAATACTAGTCAAGTGTGTAATCAAATTTGATAGTTGTAAGAGTATTTAAAGTTATGCGTATCTTCAAAAACGCAGGTGTGACCGCAAGTTGAGAATTTATGAAGGTGGTAAAGCAGAAAGTTGTAGTTATTATATTCGTAGATTTAATCATACCATACATAAGACTTCGCTTATTGTATTTATAACAGATGTATCTAATGACTATATCATTCCGATTTATAGACAGGTTGGGCTCTTGTTGTCTATGGTTATAAAAATCAAAGTCAAAGATATCTTTATTTTAACAAATTACAATTTAACAGGATTATACATACTATCAAATACGATTCGGAAAATGCCAAAAAAAATGTTATTCGTACGTTTTTTAATACAGTTTCCTTTCGTACTTCAGCACTACAAATCTATAGATTATATGCGTTCCAGTTCAATTTCAACTCATGTGAGTTGAAATTCTGACGTAAAAACTCAATCCTTGCAGGGAATATGTATTTAATATTACCATAGAGAATAAGAGCCCAAAATTCCCACATTCATGTCGTGAAGGATTCGATCATCTGAAATAAACTCACAAACAAACAAAACATCATTACGATACCTATATTCATTCGTTGTCCGGACAGTGAAGTTACCAAGAACTTCTATAGGTCAACGTGCAAGTATGTACCATCTTCTATACTGCTAGCACGTTTCCACTCGATAAAAGGTCGGCAGTAACAGTATCACCGCTTCTCTATTATTACTCTGGTGGGTAACACCTCTGTTACAAGCTTGTTCTTCTAATCTATACTCGCTAGCGTCACCGCGCAAAATTTGTATGAGATATCTTAGTTCGTTACGTTACCGCCAGGTGGCGCTGTTCAATTTCTCACACAAATATTGTGCGGTGACGCTAGCGAGTATAGATTAGGTAATCGGTGTCATATCAGTAATAGAAAGATGTTGCTTACGTTCTTACCATCAGGCGAGATATATGCTTATTTTGTCATCTCTGGGCCTGTAGACAAAGTGACATTATCCTCACGCTTCGCTAGTAGAAACAAGGTACGGGAATGACATATGTCACGTGACCGACTTATGTCATTTTGTATCGCTTCTATTAGCGCAAGCGCAAGAGAATGTTACTATGTCTAGGCTTACTGTTGTGTATAACTTTTCGAGTTGTCTGTCCGGACATTGAAATATTTGTTTCGGCCGGCGTCGGTATAGGCTGATACGGAGAACAGTTAAGACATAGTATTTTATATTGAACCCTGTTGAATTGTAGACGTGAATTTTATTGACAAAGTAAATAATTTCTTATACGCGATAACCATTAATTTATTATTAATGTCAATTTGTTTTTCCATCAAACATAGTAAACGTAAGTTACGTCTTAGTGACTAGTGCCTGTATTATGATTTTGGTACCTTTATCATAATTCACACTCGACGCGTCACAGCACAATATTTGTATGAGAAAATGAACAGCGCTTTTAGCGGTCACTTTAAGAACTAAAAAGTGTCAAACAAATATTGTGCGGTGACGCGTCGAGTGTGAATTGCGAAAGTGGTAGAAATCTCTTAAATAGGTTCAGGGGCCCTACAATGAGCTCTTATTGCCATGATAGGTTGACTCATATAATAAGACTGATGTTTTTGACGTGTATACATCTGTCACTGTCGCATAGCTGAACTGTCATTGCAATAAGAGCTCATTGTAGGGGGGCCCTACACCATTTTGTAGCGACGCCGGTATAACTGATCCATCATTCCATCCAAGTAAATAACAGTCATTAGACTACATTCTGTATAATCTATACTTTGGTCTATACCCTCACTCTTTACGCGCCTTGCAACAACGCGGAATGACAGGTCAAGGGCCTTTTAACTTGTAAAACAAGTGAGTCACAATGGTATACCTAGTCCAAATAAATGTATCTATTAAAGACCCAAAAAGTGATGCTCTCGTGCTCTCCCGATTCTATTATTCGTTTTGTTTATTATTTTCGTTCAATTATGAACTTTTTTTTATAAAAAAGCTCGAAGGAAAATCCCAGGATTTTCAGACTCATCAATAAATATTGGCAAACTTGTAACTAGTTTTTCGTGAAAAAATTACAAAACGTCATAGAATAAAACTTCAGGGGCTAACTTTTTGTAAAGTAAGGTATGTTATTGTTACTCATTTGAGACTTGCAAGACTTCGAGTAATGAGAGAAATATGTGAAGTCATCATTGCTTAAATATGTATCCAAAGAATTATTCATTTATAACGTTAAAATATTATTTTAAAAATTATATCTATTTTTGATATCCCCATTACATTATATTTATAAAAATTAGCTGTACCATGAACTTAAGGGTTGGATGTATTAGGAGAAGTAGGTGCGATATTCGGTGCTGTCCAGGGCCTGTATACAAAGTATCATTATCCTCACGCTTCGCAACTAGAAACCATACAAAATGTACGGGAGTGACATATGTCACGTGACTGATTCATACATCATTTTCATACATTTCGTATCGTTTCTATTAGCGCAAGCGCTAGAGAATGTTACTTTGTCCAGGCCTGCAGTTGAGGATCTTGGAGACGCAACCAAATAACGCTGCCTCAGAGCAGTGTTATGTTCCTGCGGTGAAGGTCGCCAGTGTTAGATGGACCCCTTCAAAGTAAGGGGAAAACGAGGCTGAGAGTTGGTATGAATGGTTAATACACCTGTCCCTGTCCCTCAGGCTAACCGGAATTTATATTTTTATATTAAAACGTATTTTTTTATTCCTAAAATCCATAAATTTTTGGCATATTTTTATACCTACTCATATGTACATTAAATCTCCATACTAAGTTTGGAATAAGATTTCAATCATGGATACATATTTCGACATCATTTGGAAAGAAATATTATAGACAAGAATATGCTTTAGATAAGGAATATTGCAATTAAGTAGTTACCATATTTGACTTCGCACTTACTAGTCTTTCCTGTAGTGTGGAAATCTATCTCTCCTATCATTTATATTTATGATATTATTTATTTATATTTCTTCGTTGAGTTCCCATAGCTCAGTCCTTGTGGCCTTACTAGCGATACAGGGGCCCTACCATGACCTCTCATTACCACGATAGTTTAACTATTATTGTGAGACAGATGTATATGACATGTATAATTCCGTCTCTGTCACACGGTGGAACTATGATGGCAATAAGAGTTTATGGTATGGCAAATATTTGTGAATCGAAATCGGATAGTTTTATCTTGTTCTTGGATGTTACCTGCATTTAAGATTATATAAATCTTTGTAAATATGTCGCTCTCTTATTTCCTTACGGTGTGTTTAAATTTGGTTTTTGGATGTATTCTATAATAATAATTTGGGACATTATTCCATAATGCCGCGGGTTTTTGTTATAAAATATGTCCGGGTTCCAAATTAAAACGCATTTTAAGGAAGTTAGAGAGCGATATAACTACTTAAACAGATTATATATATACTTAAATACATAAACATCTTATTATCAAGGTCCGAAAGTTGTCGGTGTCATTGCATTTACATCTGCCCTTATCGGGGATTCGAATCGCGATCAGTATCACACGCAGGGCCCCTGGACCACTGGTTCATTTAAAGACTGTTTCATTACATATGCTATATATATGTGTCTTTTTGTCTCTTCTCCAAAACCGTTTCGATCCGAACGAAGAAAATACGGCCTACTCATCTAAACTTGGTTGACTGGTGAAAAATTCCTAAGGCGTTAAGTTCGCCTATACAAATATGTAATTATTATAATTCCTACTTAGAAATTGATTTTATGTCGTGACAGTAAATATTTGCTTTACTTACTTGTCAACGCCGTCACAAATATCGGCTTAATACATTTAATATTTCTGAGAAGTAATTCAATGACGTATGTAAAGTGTCTGAGACGGCGATGGACTCACCATCTGTCACGTTGGCACTTAATCATCTTCGGTGAAAAGTGGGCGTTGTGATAACAACACCTCTGCCTACCCCTTCGGGGAATACAGGCGTGAGCATATGTATGTATGTACATTTGTGAACACATTCCAAATGAGTGACACAGTTACTCCCACGTATTCAAGGGAATAAGATGGTATGTATCACGTATTTGACAAGAGTAACTGAACGGGCCTATAGTTTTTGACACAAAAATGTTGGATCGAATCGTATTGGTACAATTTCTGATTGGTTTCTATATAATTTTACTGAAAATACTTTTGTTATGTTTGTTTGTTTTCCATACTTCTAGTAGGATATACCAAAATGTTTTGGGTAATTAGTATTAATTGATAGGTAATTAATTAGAATTTAAGACGTTTGAAAAAGGTGCTCATTTTATTTCTTTTCGCTATCACCTATCTCATTATGGTTAGACGATAAAAAATGTATAGACTGCACTAGTCTGAACTTTTTGATGCCCCTTTATCTATCTTATCTACCTTATAAGATTACCGGTAATGTTTAGAATAAGGCACATTGTACCATCAATCGTCTTTTAACCATAAAAGCTATCATTTCAACCGTAGTCTTAAAGGCTTAAACAAGACCAATTTTCTTTTACAATGTATAGAAATTGTTGATGACTCGCGCCCAACAAGAGTTCAGTATGGACAGGGAAATTATATTTTTTTTTTACAAGATTTTTAATTACTTGCAATGTACTTATGTTTTTTCCGGGTTATTTTAATAATCCCCACCAATGGGGAATAGTGGAAAAAAGTCCGAAAATCCCCATTGCGATCGAAAGCAGCTCGTAATTGGGGATTTTTGGACAAATTTTCCACAAATCCCCATTTTTTTCATAGTTTATTCCGGATGAATTTTAAATCTTAAGCTTAGTTTTGTGACGTCATTATAATTCCAATATGGTCCATCATAGATAATCCATCTTGGATAATCCGTTATCCAAGATGGTGGACTAGGTACGGACGTGGAATACGTAATTATATTTAAAATTATTTTAATTCTACCCATTTTCGATGAAATAATAATTATTTTAGAGACATTATTTTGGATTGTGACATTATTTTTGGCGCGGGTCTGTCACTCATCTTACTTAGTAAATTTCATCTAAGTTAATCAAATGAATAATCTGAATAATCAAAAATAGGGGCAACGGAAAAGAAGGTCGTTTTTAACCCTAATTTTCCATCCTGTATCTAAGTGCTGTTTGAAAAGATAGCTAGCTAACAAAATCTTAACTGGAACCCTTTTGTTTCTAACATCACAAAACCTGTTCACATATTATTTAAAGTAACCTATTTCAAAAAGAAGCCAGGGTCCTTACCATGGGCTCTTATTGGCATGATAGTTTTGCTCTTATTGTGTGACAGATGTATATGACGTGTATAAGTCTGTCACTGTCACACAACTGAACTATCTAATCATTCTAATGTTTGGTTTTTACCTCTCACTATATGTTATTTGTCTAAATTATTCCAATATTGTTTTTAATACTGTTTAAAATATTTAGTGTATTGAAGTGCAGTGTAACTATTCATATATGTTTGGTTTTGACCTCTCACTATTTGTTATTTGTCTAAATCATTCCAATATTGTTTTTAATACTGTTTAAAATATTTAGTGTATTGGAGTGCAGTGCAACTATTCAAACCCCCACAATTGCCGAGTGTTTTGAGCAGTCGTCTGCTACGCAACCGTCGCAAGTTCAAAACATCGTGAAGGAAACCGACATATCGAACCCTCAGAACGATAAGGGCTCCAAAAGTTGTGAATTAGTTGTAAAAAAAATATTATACGATATTTTTTAACACTTATCTACAATGCACAACCTATACTATACTTAAAAAATAAACACATGGTATTCAAAACTGGTAAAATATTTACTCCTTAAGTTATAAATAAAAAATTGCCGATTACGATGGAGCCCCAATCGTTCTGAAGGTGCCATATGTCTCGAAAGTAATTCAAAGACATGTATAGTGTCTAGGACGGCGATGGACGCGCCTATTACAAAACGAAAAGTGGGTGTTATTGTTACAATACCCCTGCTTACCCCTTCGAGGCCCATTCTACCATGGCGTGAGATGCGATGGACATTGTTTTAGTCCGAGTTTATTTTAATCTTTGCTTGAATCATTTTTGTAATAGTTATACGTATTTAATTTAGGAAAAAATAAAATGATCACCACTAACAAATGAGTTTTATTGGGAAAGTGTATAAATCTACCTAGAGATAACGTCAGAGGAATCCATTGGGCCATTAAATAAATAAAAGAAACAAATAAATCTACCAAGAGCCTGGGCAGAGTTTAATTTCTAAAGATAAAAAAAATGCTGGCACTAGCTAAATATAGTTCATTTTTAAATTCACGTGAGGCTTTATCAAATCCCAGTTTTACCTAATACGTTTCCAGTGAAACATGAGGTTTTTTTGTTATTATATGTTCCGCATTATTTTTTTTAATGCGCCATGTATTACGTAGAACCTATCTGGAAACCTAGCACATACCTAAACAGTCCTGTAAGCCTAGACAAAGAAACGTTCGTTGCGTTTGCGCTAATAGAAACTATAAAAAAAATATCATTATGACATATGTCATATTTTGTATCTTTCCTACTGGTGAAGCCAAGTAAAGTCAAAAATATCTTTATTAGATTAGACTTTTTACAGAGTAGTTTCAAATCGTCAGAATGACATAATTATACAGGATTATACATGCTACCGCCAGGTTCGGAAGGTTGCTTTTACGGAGAAGAACCTGGCAAGAAACTCAGTAATTACACTTTCCAAAAATATAATACAATTTAAAGAATACAAAATTAATAATTTGATGAAGCGATTGCAATCATAGTTCAGCTGTGCGACAGTGACAGATTTACGCAGTTCTTATACATCCGTCTCATAGAGTTCAGCTATCATGGCAATAAGAGCTCATAGTAGGGCCTCAGAATCTAATTGTTGCAGTCAATCCAGGTATATAATTTTAAAATAGCATAAAGGCATTTTGTCTGATTAAAAAAAGATCCTCTTAGGAGGGAATCTTAAGGGGAAAATAGCGAATCCTGTCATATACAGCGCCTCCTCTTTGACTCCACTTCATCAAGGACAGGCAACTTTACTTCAGCAGACGTAAGTAGTGAAGTAAATAATTATCTATAGATATATCTAAACAGATATAATAACATTGAAGTGTCTGTTTGTAATTCCAAATTAACAGTTTTTCTACTTATGCATACATAAAACATGAAATATTACTAATTTGTTCTCTGTCTATGGTTTGGTCTGTCTATAATTTAAAAGAGACTTTCACTGGCATAATAAATGGCAAATCGCCGAGCAAATAAAGCTACATTTACGTATGACATTATTAGGTTCATTTAGGTGAAACCTCGGGGCACTGCTAGTTAGAATATGATAGTCCTTTAAATATGTAAGTATTAGTTGCGAACGGTAATCGCGCCCATAGTGGTTTCGGTAACGGCCTTTGAGACATTCGAAACTCGCTCATAAAAATTGTACATAAAAGTAGTAGTAGCAATAGTAGTGTTCCATAGACGCTACACTCCGTACCAATCATTCACATTGAGCCATAGAGTTCGCACGACCACAGATACAATATGTAGAGACACAAATTTTGATGGTGTGTTCTTGGTGAGGTGTTCCAGCCATAATGAATGAATGGTGGTTGAATTTTTGCATGTGAAATTATGCTGCCACGCAGGTGAAGCTGTAGGCGCATACTAGCATAATAATATGAATATTGGTTCTGAGTGACTGATTCATCAACGATTGGAGTTACACTCTCTAAATTTAAAATCTCCTATTTGTCGATCAGAAGGTATTTTTCGTGCTGGGCGCCTAATAGGCAGATCTGTTTATAAATAAATCCCCTTATTGAGGAATCAATAAGATAGCTTCTATATAGAAATGCTTAATTTTTTAAGATAGGTCCCTGATTTTTGAGTGTTTATCTACATATACTAATAAAAAAACGCAGGATGGTTTTTGTCAAAATTATTTGCATGTGAAATCGCAGGACCTTGTTAGTGTGTATACTTAATAGGTACATAATAATAAGCAAGGTGGGTAAGCAGTTATAATAGGTCTGCCTTCCTACCTACATACTCCTTAATTTATCAGTACCAAAGTCTATGGTCAGTTAAGGGCACTTTTTTATATTTTCCAAAAAAAAACCTGGACAGTTTTTTTATGGAAAAAACATGGAAATGTTCCTCATAACGATCAGCTGTTCCCGGACAAAACTATACTCGTGTAATTGGCGAAACATTCGCTCGTATTCGCTGTGCGCGTAACATTTTTGTGTATTATTTATAGAAAGGCGGGTGGCGGGAGTCGAGCGACGCACACGGCAAGGCGCGCGCGCACTGAGAGCACTGGAGCCGATGGAAGAGCCCCCGGCCTTCCCCGGCAGCGAGCGACCCTCCGTCAGGGTCGCCCCCGACACCGCCGCCACTATCACACTCGACCCCCCAGCTGGAACACCCCCCTTCACCTACAAATGGTAAGTTTTACATTGCCTTATAGGTTATAAGAGCTAGCGAACCCGGCCGAGCGCCGGCGTTGTTTATTTTCTTCATATAAATACACCAGGAAGCGTTCAGGATAACACTTTGACATATACATGCGCCGGCGCATTAATAGCGAATGCTTTTCACATTACGTTATATGCGTTAAATACGAAAATAAAAATACCGTGCGACGTGCGTGAACTAAATTTTTTACTTGCGAGAATGAAATCACAATATGTATTGCTCCGATTACAGATTCAGTTCAGTCTTTGTTACAAGGTGATAGAGTTGATAATCGCGTGATAGGAAGTGACATAGTTGTGTTATGTTGGTGTTCAAATAGGTGAATTCGGGTAGTACATATCGGCCTGATTGTTCAGTGATTCATATTTCGAAGTTGAATACAAGGCAAGTACTTCTGGCAACCATTTATGAAACTATCAGCTTTCGTTAATGGTTTTGTGTCAGGACCTACAATTTAATAATATAAATGCGAATGTCACTGTCTGTCTGTTGACTTCCTTTTCACGAGCGCTAGCCCGATTCGAAATTGTTTCCTGAACAAGGCCGGCGTTATCGTCAGTTATGACTAATTTATCAGAGCAGAACTCAAACCGCTGGTCGTAGGGATAAGGAAAGGACACGTAAGAAAGGAGTTTTTTGAAATCCTATCTCTATAGGGGTTTAATAGGGGCTGAAAGTTGATATGCAAAACCTGCTTTCTTGAATGAAAATCCTTATTAGCGTGTACATACGTTATTACGTCGAATAATAAATCAAATGTTTCCTTTACATTATCGAAGTCCTTCTGAAGGGGAGCTCCATGAAAATTCGTATTTGGTTTTTAAGTTAATTGAGAGTGTAGTCTAGCAGTCAGACAAACTCATACGCATTTGATATATACATCTATCTCATAATCGATGTTGAACAAAACTCAGTGCTCTGGCCTTCGAGTAGGTACTTGGGATCAATTAAAATACGATGTACCAAAGAGATGAAAGTTTTTTATTATACAGCGAGTCTTAGTATATACGTATGCCGTAGAGAATCTCTATAGCGTGATTCACAATATAATTAGCCCCATCTATCGGCATTGTTATACACTACTACTTAAACATACATACTTGGCTTGTACAGATGTCAATCACTGATGGCAATAAGAAATCATATTCATAGACTAAGCGAAATGTTTAACTAGTTTTCAATTTTAAATTTATTGCAATTAGTATCTATACTATTATTATAAAGCTGCAGAGCTTGTTTGTTTGTTTGAACGCTTATCTCGGGAACTACTGGTCCGATTTCAAAAATTCTGTCATTGTTGGATAGTTCATTTATCGAGGACGGTTATAAGGCTATTTTATTAAAAAAAAAATTTGGGTACCGTAAGAAAATTGCGATTTTGTAACTCAAGGTGTAAAATCGAAAATCTATTTATGCGTATAAACTATGGACAATAGAACAAAATGATGTACTTAAGTACTATGGGTTTGCAGGCCTCATTAATGTCTACAAAAAAGTCCCGGAGAGCACATATCTAACTATCATATTTTAGTCACAATAACCTCTTATATGTTTATAAAATTGTTTAAATCGTCTGAAGAAAGAAACTAAGTAGGTACGTTAAATGTATATCGTAATATCAACCATATATATATATAAAAATCAATTGCTGTTCGTGAGTCTCGCTAAACTTGAGATAGGCTGGACCGATTTGGTTAATTTTGACCTTAATATATTTGCAGAAGTTCAAGGAAGGTTTAAACGGTAGGGAACTAAAATAATCAGTAAAGGGAATTAAGTATGATATGAAGTTCACCGAGTCAACTAGTCTAATATATAAAATGTCCATGTCACAATGTTAGTTATCGTACTCCGAAACGGCTGGATCGATTTCTATGACATTTTGTGTGCAGATCGGGTAGGTCTGAAAATCGGCCAACATCTTTTTCATACCCCTAAATGATAAAGGTGACCACCCCAAAAAAAAATATATGGCAATTGCCGGGCACAGCTAGTATTATATAAAACGAAATTTCCAAATTAAAGTATTACAGGTTGTTGCATCCACAACTATAGGATTGAACCTTAGACAATTTCTATATTTTTAACTAGCTTAGCCTCGCGGTTTCTCGCGAGTGTAATTTAAGTGCTTTCCTAAATAGTCTTGGAACTTTCTCCGATTTTGCAACACTTTCCATTAATGCTTAGCTCCGCAGTCGCAGCGTGATGTTATAAAACCTAACCTGTCGCTGCTTCCAAGCCTTACTCGATGAATTTACTATCCAACACAAAAATTATGATTCAATGGAAAGCAGTAGTTCCGGAGATTAGAACCTTCAAGCAAACATACAAATTCTTCAGATTATAATATTTTTGCCATATTTTTTTTTGGGCGGATCACCCTTATCCCTCTTAGGGGTATGAAAAATAGCAAGCAAATGTAAACGAGAATGATTCAGACACTCCTGATAAGCACCGACAGCAAACTCAGATGACATCATTACATTTAAATATGCCTTTATTCTTTACCTACTGCTTGTATTTATACAGCAACCATCATCTGTCATCAATGGCCATAATGATGATGAAGTTTAGTACACTTGTCCTTTATTCACGCGTCACATTTCCCACATGTGAAAACAAGACAAGTGTTTCAATGTGTGTATCCCTAATCTCTATTGTGTGCAATCTTCTCTTTTGTGAATTTGTCCTTTTATGAATAAAGGCTATATATGTTCAATAAAACTCCATGGAAAGCCACGCGAATGCGAAAAGGTCGCAGGTTTACATCTACACTACTATTATAAAGAGGAAAGATTTGTATTTTTGTGTGTATGTTTGTAATGAATAAACTCAAAAATTACTGAACCGATTTCAAAAATTCTTTAACTACTGAAAAGTTACATCATCAGCGAGTAACATAGGCTTTATTTTATCCCCGTACTCCTACGGGAGCGGGAACTACACTGGTGAAACTGCATGACGTCCGATTGTAAAAGATAAATCTACTATATGTATCACTATTTCGTCCCGTTTTGTATATCCGATATGGTCTAAGGGTTAAGACACCCAACTATACGTTGGTTGACCCGGGTTCGAATCCCGGTATCGGACGGGTGTGAGTTGAACTTTTTTGTCTTTTTTTTCAATTTATTAACTAACTAAATTAGCCCTGCGGTTTCACCCGCGCCTAATTTGTTATTTATTCACGACGTGTATAAGCTATTTCAATTTTGTACACATATTCTTGGAGGTATTAGAAGTAAAATAGGATAAGTTTTACTTAATAAATATATCAATGCGGGCGAATCCGCGGGTGAAAGCTTATTATAAACGCGAAAGTTTTTAAGTATAGATGGATGGATGATTCACACAAAAACTAGTGAATGTGTTAATGAAACTTTAAAATAATATAGATTATACATCAGAATAACACATATATACCTACTTACCTAAGGTAAAGGCACCTATGTTGGACGCGCACCAATCATGGACATTTTTTGTTTTTTCTTCCAAAATTAAGGAACCCGAAGTATTTTTTCAAATGTCGAACCGATCGGTTGTGCCAGTATTAATATCAAAAATATCTTTATTTGATTAGACTTCTTACAAAGTACTTTCAAATCGTCAGAAGGACACAAAATACATTATACATGATTATAAATGTTACCACCGGGTTCGGAAGGTAGCTTTTGTTGAGAAGAACCCGGCAAGAAACTCAACAATTACTCTTTTAAAAAAATATATATATTATACAATGTTTTTGGTTACAGTATTTATATCTCATGAATATAAGCCCATGGACACAGCACAAATGCTCAATTGTCAAATATAATAACTAAAATATTACAAATATTTGTGACCATGGCAAATTCCAGCCAGTCAAAGCAAAGATCAAACTAAGATTAATTAATTATAGCAAAAGTACAGTGCCAATGGGATTATTTACAATAATTTTTCGACAAAGATACATCCCAGGGTTCCTTATCACAAATATAATCACTTACAGTATAATATCCTTTTTGGAGCAAAACTGCTTTGATGGTCTCTTTAAATTTATTATAGCTCATAGCAACTGTTTTTGACAACAAACTTTTATTTAATTGCGACCATAGCGGTCATTAGTTTCGCGGTGTTATTTGGTGTCGGGAATCGTTCATTTATTACTAGAATCACGATGCGAGCTACACTTATCATCTTATTTTATGTCTCGAGGACGAGGCGCTCGTATAATTATGATAGAACTTCACTTACTTAAGTTTGTTTAATCATTAATCATATATTATAGTACACAACTTGTAGAGCTTAAATTGGAATAACATCAATAAATTAGGTACATAGGCCTATTTACAAATTTAAAATGAATCACTTAAAGCAAAGTATTATTTATAAGAATAATCGTAAAAATGTAAGACCTAATTATAAAAATAATTAGGAATAATTTAATAATCAATCTGGATACATGGGTTTATTGGAACCTGTTTTAAAATGTTGTATATATATACAGGTTCCAATAAACCAGTAACATTTGAACAATAATCTAGGGTGTCTAAGTTATTCTTACCCGGTAAGAAAATTGGAAATTATATAGATTTTACCTACGGGCTGTGTATTTCCAATGTCGTGATAATTTGTTTTGAATTTTACTACAGTTACCAAATTGAACTTGATAGGAGAAACCTTGCCAGTTGTTGTTGAACCTCGTGTATTACCTACCTATTCCTACGGCTTGTGTTTTTCAGCCAACGATTTTTGTAAGTATTACCTACGGTACTTAAGTATGTGATACTTCCTCTAGCACAATCATTACATAAAGTATTGTTACTAAGTATTGTACTTGAGGACTGAGGATTCGGATTTTTAGGTAGGTGTGTCTATCACCTACTTACATATCTACCAATGTGATCACACCCTATTTGGGTGGGTAATTATTCATAAGATTTACATTATCTTACATTAAATATATATATATATATATATATATACATACATATGCTCACGCCTGTATTCCCAGAAGGGTAGGTAGAGGTGTTGTAATCACAACACCCACTTTTAAATATATATACTTTTTTAAATATAATATATAATGCTACCTATTATGTGAACACTACTTTCAGGAAAGTGTTCGAAAAGAATTTAATGACAGTATTTACATAATAGTATCAGTAGGTAACAATATTATTAGGTACCTATATTGAGTAATGGAATATTTATTATCAACCATCTTTGACCAGCCGACCCAAAAGCTAAGGACTTGTCAATTTGAACCTATCCTATGCAACATTTTAAAATTATACTCGTTCTTTGTAATTTCATGAGAAGATTCCATTGCATGTTATGAATACTTTAAGTATGTTATTATGTATACATGTATATTTTAGTACGATTGATAACTATGTTTTCAATTTAATTTGCTTTCAATATAATTTGCTTGAGCTTCTATATTGCATCCGTTTTCGTTACACGGAATGAAAATAAATCATTAACCTAATGAGCTAATAAGCGCTGTCAGTGCTTTATGACAAGATAATTGAGTATTTATTTATGATATTATCTGTGCTTAGGTAGGTATCCTCGCTAATGCCCCCCGATAGTTGAGAGAATGTTGACGCGATTGAAGCTACTGTTGTTTTAAGCTGTTCATCATCATCATCATCATATCAGCCATAGGACGTCCACTGCTGAACATAGGCCTCTCCCAATGATTTCCACCTCACCCGGTTGGAAGCGGCCTGCATCCAGCGGGTCCCCGCGGCCTTGACCAGATCGTCCGTCCATCTCGCGGGGGGCGCCCTACGCTGCGCTTGCCGGTACGTGGTCTCCACTCGAGAACTCTACTGCCCCAGCGGCCATCAGTCCTTCGAGCAATGTGGCCTGCCCATTGCCACTTAAGCCTGCTGACCCGATTGGCTATGTCGGTTACCTTAGTACGTCTACGGATCTCCTCATTTCTGATTCGATCTCGTAGCGAGACACCAAGCATAGCTCTTTCCATTGCACGCTGAGTGACTTTGAGCCTATTCAAGAGGCCTACAGCTAGAGACCACGACTCGGCACCGTAGGTCATCAATTGTAACACGCACTGTTCGAAGACTTTGGTCTTCAGACACTGAGGTATTTCGGATGAGAAGACGCTGCGTAACTTCCCGAACGCTGCCCAGCCGAGCTGAATTCGCCGAGTGACCTCCATCTCGAAGTTGGATCTTCCTAGCTGGACTGTTTGTTCTAAATAATCGTCTACCACTTCGAGAACCGAGTTTCCAACTGATATTGGGATAGGCGCTACATGGGCGTTCGACATAGCTTTCGTCTTGTCCTTGTTCATTTTGAGGCCTACCTGTTGGGAAACTCGATTGAGGTCCTTGAGCATTTTACTGAGGTCGTCCAGCGATCCAGCTATGACCACAATATCGTCGGCAAACCGAAGGTGCGTGATGTATTCGCCGTTGATATTGATGCCAAGTCCTTTCCATTCCAGGAGTTTGAAGGCATCTTCCATTGCGTTGGTAAAGAGCTTCGGAGAAATTACGTCTCCTTGTCTCACACCTCTCTGCAACGGAATTGCCTCCGTAGTCTGATCCTGTACTCGGACTGACATGGTGGCGTTTTTATACAAACACTTCAGCACTTCGATATACCGATAGTCAATGCAGCACCGCTGGAGAGCCTGCAGCACAGCCCACGTCTCGATCGAATCAAAGGCCTTCTCATAGTCCACGAACGCCAAGCAGAGTGGCAGATTATACTCTTCGGTCTTCTGTATAATCTGCCGCAGTGTGTGGATGTGGTCTATGGTGCTGGACCCTTTTCGGAAACCGGCTTGTTCGGGAGGCTGGAAGTCATCGAGCCTGCTAGCGAGACGATTCGTGATGACTCTCGAAAACAGTTGGTAAACATGGCTCAGAAGCGAGATGGGCCTATAGTTCTTCAAAAGAGCTTTATCGCCCTTCTTGAAGAAAAGTACCACCACGCTTCTGTTCCATGCTTCCGGCGTAATACCATCATGCAGAACGGAATTAAAGAGCCTTTGAAGGACTTTAAGTACCGATGTACCACCCGCTTTCAGCAGCTCTGAAGTGATTCCGTTCTTGCCCGGCGCCTTGTTGCTTTTTAACTCTTTGAGAGCCATCCTAATCTTGTTCAGGCTGATGTCCGGGACATCTTCGGTATAGTGTCGGGTAAGCTTAGCTCTCGGGTCTTTAGCTAAGTCATTAACAGGTTTCGCGATCGAGGTATACAACTTTCCATAGAACCGTTCGATCTCCCTCAGCACCTCTGGCTTGGTGGACGCTATGCTGCCGTCCTCTGTCTTCAGCATTGTCAGCTGGCTCTGCCCAACAGAATACTTTGGAGCCTTTATTCCGCTCAATCGTTTCTCTAATATGCTTAGTATTAAAGTCACGAATATCGCGCCGTAGGGATTTATAAATTCGTCTATTGAGCTGTCGATAAGACTCCGCGTCGGCAGAGGACTGCAGCGTCATCGAGCGCCGTTCTGCCATGAGGTTTAGAGTTTGATCGGTAAATTTTTGGGGTCTATCCTTACGGCCGGGTCTAAAGAATTTAGACTCTACCGTGTGGACAGTCTCTACCAGCCTCTAGCAGCTCAGTCTCTAGCAGCATTATTGATATCGTCCACCGTTTCGCAATCCAGGCAAGTAAAGCGATTTGTGAGCTCGAGTTGGAAGCTTTCGGGGTTTTGAATGTGGGCTGTAGTAGGTCGGAGCGCAGACTTCATCAGGCGAGACCGTTCTAGATTGATATCTATATTCAATGTGCCTCTGACCATTTGGTGATCACTGCCGGTTTTCACCCTGTGAATCACGGAGACATCATTGAATATTTGTCTCCTTGTGGCCATAATGAAGTCTATCTCATTTTTTGGTTCACTTCCTATGAGGCGGCTTCCTGAAGAACGAGTTCATCATATAGAGTTCCTCCTTCTCCAGGAACTCGGCCAGCCTCTGGCCTCTCGGGTTTCGATCCCCCCACCCAAATTGCCCCGCCACCAACTCGTTTTCGCTTCTCTTGCCCAGCTTTGCGTTGAAGTCCCCCATAACAATAGTGAAGTGCGATTTGGAAGTATGTATGGCTTTGCTGATATCCTCATACATAACTTCTACTTCGTCATCCGAGTGAGTCGAGGTCGGTGTGTATACCTGGATGACCTTCAGCGAATATCTTTTGGATATTCTGAGTAACAGGTACGCGACCCTGCTCGACACACTCGTAATGGCTATAATATTGTTGACGAGGGACTTGTGGACGATAAACCCGACACCACCTTGGGACTGGTGGGTTGTATGATTTTGATTTGCAATATTGCCTATAATTTCATACTCGTCTCTTACTAAGTTTGATTTGAATTCTTTATGTTCCCTAAGGTGCAACAGACATGTAGGGACTTTAATTTTTGGTTGGTTTTATACTCTCAATGAATTCATATGCGCACATAATCTTAAAAAAGTTACTTATCATAATAATAATAGTTACCTCTTAACAATTTTCGGGTACGGAGGCTAATCTTAACGGGGATTAGCAATCTGCACAGGAGATATAGATAGATAAATAGATAGATAGATCAGGCGTAGTACCAGCGGCTTATCGTGCTTTCCAAGGCACTGGGGTGTAAGCAAAGCCAACTTCGGGCATTTACTGTGAATTCATTGACAGAAAAAACTCAAAATATAATATTTTGACCCGACCCGGGAATTGAACCCGGGACCTTGTGATCGGCAAGAGAACTTGCTAACCACACGGCCAACGAAACTAATTTAGTAAATATAGGTATTTTTTAACTGCTATAGCAGGGGTGATTTCCTTTTTATTAAGTATCTAAGACTTCTTTAGTCGTTAAGAATTTGTAACTACTTCTGTCTGGAATAGAGATTGAAAAATGTACTCAGATATTTTACCAAGAACATTTTCAATTGTTACCTATGTATGTGAACGCGAAGCGAAGTATTGTAACATACAATTGTTGTAGCCCTAACATGAAAGTGATTAATGTAATGTAATAGGCACGGTAAAAAGATAGGTACTTAAACCATTATATTATTGTTATATTCTGGTATTAAATAAAACAGGAAAAATCCTGTTGCTACCTGATCATGTTAATTACTGAAATGCTCGATACGTTTTTCAGAGCTTAAATTTTATATTTTGAACTTAGTAGGTAGATTGAACTCCTACGGTATTCTTATTTCCTATTGATAAACATTCTTTATTTATAATGGTCATCATCACCATAAAGATAGGGAAATGCCAATTAGGTTTATAATATTTTACTTTATATTATTATTCTTCGCTGTCATTGTTCTGCATGATATTTTTCAACCAATAAGGTATATTTAAAAAAACAGGGTACAACGTACTTAGGCAGTACGATGTACATTACAACTTATTCAATTAAGTTACCTTTTGAACGTGTTTTGAACAAACAGGTAAATAAAGGCGTTCATGTCAATACATCACTAAGACAACTGCCTAAAATGAATGCTGCTTAGATTTACATCTAGTAAGTAATTGTATTGAAACAATCTTAATGCCTTTGCGTGTACATATAGTAGGAAAGGCATATTTATATAGCTAATAGCTAAATAAATTATGTTCACTTACATGAATATTTTCAATTACCTAGATATTTCCGGGTTACAATCCACATCAGCCGGAAAGCTTTCCCGGTTGTATCTTTATGTTGCTGCATATTTGTGTTAACGTTCCACCGGCAGTCTTGCTTGTAGTTGCAGGCTGGTTGCCGGGTATGTCCTCGTAGGATGCGGAAGGCCTCCAGGGCAGACCCATAGCCATGGCCATATGAGCGGATGTCGGCCATTAGATACAATGCATGGGAATCCCAAGGGCAGACCCGTATACATGTACACACGTATTAAGGCACTATGCAAGGGAATCTCAAAGGCAGACCCGTGAGCATGGCCATACGTGTAGATCTAGGCCGGTAGGTACAATGCGAGGGAAACCCAAAAGTAGACCCGTATGCACGCACGCACGTATTAAGGCACTATGCAAGAGAATCCCAAAGGCAGACCCGTGAGCATGGCCATACGTGTAGATCTAGGTCGGTAGGTACAATGCATGGGAATCCCATAGGCAGACCCGTATACATGTACACACGTATTAAGGCACTATGCAAGGGAATCCCAAAGGCAGACCCGTGAGCATGGCCATACGTGTAGATCTAGGCCGGTAGGTTCAATGCGAGGGAATCCCAAAAGTAGACCCGTATGCATGCACGCACGTATTAAGGCACTATGCAAGGGAATTCCAAAGGCAGACCCGTGAGCATGGCCATACGTGTAGATCTAGGCCGGTAGGTACAATTCGAGGGAATCCCATAGGCAGACCCGTATACATGTACACACGTATTAAGGCACTATGCAAGGGAATCCCAAAGGCAGACCCGTGAGCATGGCCATACGTGTAGATCTAGTAGATGACGGCAGGTGAATGTCTTCACGTGTTGAGTCACGATGCGATGAGAAAGCCCAAAGCAGATCCGTATGAATGGCCATACGTGACATTGATGTACATGAAAAAGAAAAGGATTGATTTAGTTTTGACCCTGGTGGGTTATATGTAAAGCCGGTGAATGACTCCAACGGCAGACCCGGTTCCATGATCGTAAGCAGCTGTTCACCTTGTTTGTACGTCGTTCCATGATTAGGTACACGTTAACACGTGGTTAGATACAATGCGGTGGTAAAAGATCCACCATTACACACAGATTACATATTGCAGTTCGTATGCATGAAAAGTAGGTAGGTTAACTTTTTTCGTGAGAAAAAATTTAAGGTCCCTACATCTGGTTTTATAATTCACGTAATTTAAAAACGTATGTAATACACAAGGAAAAAACACATTACGTAATGCATATAAGTATTGTATATTGGCCTTTACATCTATGAAAGATGATTTAAGCATCAGTGGCTCAAATTGTTGGCCGATTCGGGAACGACCGGTAAGCAATAAAGTATATAAGGCACGTTTTCTTTGAGAACGGCCTTGAAACTTATCTAATAAGAATAACACATTGATATACATTTATTAATGTATAAAATGGTTGTAAATACCTGCTGACGGTGTCTTTTTTTGAGGCATATGACTACTTTCTCCAGCTGGTTTTCATAACCTATGTGTAGAATTATATCACTTGATTTTGTATGCCTTGTGTAAATAAGCATGTAAAACTTAATTACTTTATAACTTTGGTTACGAATTATAACATTAAAAGTGTGAGATCATGAAGACGTGTAGAGTGGTTGAGCACTAAAATGCGAATGAGTAACAAACTGAGGACGACGCAGAGGAATATACCTACTACCCGACAAAAAAAAATACCAAAAGGAGGTATTAAATATCTCTCAAATAAGTGCTGGAGTGGTTACACTTACGGGTTACTACAAGTTTTGTACTAATCTCGAGGACGAGGCGCGAAGTATAATGCTCGGTTGATGGCCATAGGCTCTATATACATGGGACATAAACCTTAACTGGTGACATGTAGATGTACTACGAGGACACCTCTGTCTCCCTACGGGGAATACAGGCTTGAGGATCACACCCTCAGAACGATAGGGACTCTAACCAAAATTTTGCTAAAATGAGTTACGTTCGTAGTCAGTCCCCAAGACTTATATATATTTTTTAACACATCGATTAAGCACAGCCTAAAGTTTGCTATATTCATTCAAATTCAAATTGAAAACTATCTTTATTTGATCAGGCTTTTAACAAAGTACTCTCAAATCGTTAGAATGACACGATTACACAGGATTATACATGCTACCGCCAGTTTCGGGCGGTTGCTTTTACTGAGAAGAACCTGGCAAGAAACACAGTTATTACTTAAAAATATATATATATAATTATACAATTTAGAGGAATACAGTGTCACGTTGTTGGTCCGCGATGGACTCTTAAACCGATATTAAATTTGGTTTGCACACCGTTTGCAATTCGATCCGACTTGAAAGATGGGATTTTTCAAAAACTACTGTGCCGATTTCAAAAAGAAAGAATCACTACTGAAAAGCTACATCATCAGCGAGTAACATAGACTTCATTTTATCCCCGTACTCCTACGGGAACGGGAACTACACAGGTGAAACTGCATGACGTCCGCTTATATAAGATAAATCTACTATATGTATCACTATTTCGTCCCGTTTCGTATATCCGATATGGTCTAAGGGTTAAGACACCCAACTATACGTTGGTTGACCCGGGTTCGAATCCCGGTATCGGACGGGTGCGAGTTGAACTTTTTGTCTTTTTTTTCAATTTATTAAGTAACTAAATTAGCCCTGCGGTTTCACCCGCGCCTAATTTGTTATTTATTCACGACGTGTATAAGCTATATCAATTTTGTACACATATTCTTGGAGGTATTAGAAGTAAAATAGGATAAGTTTTACTTAATAAATATATCAATGCGGGCGAATCCGCGGGTGAAAGCTTATTATAAACGCGAAAGTTTTTAAGTATAGATGGATGGATGATTCACACAAAAACTAGTGAATGTGTTAATGAAACTTAAAAATAATATAGATTATACATCAGAATAACACATATATACCTACTTACCTAAGGTAAAGGCACCTATGTTGGACGCGCACCAATCATGGACATTTTTGTGCCAGTATTAATATCAAAAATATCTTTATTTGATTAGACTTCTTACAAAGTACTTTCAAATCGTCAGAAGGACACAAAATACATTATACATGATTATAAATGTTACCACCGGGTTCGGAAGGTAGCTTTTGTTGAGAAGAACCCGGCAAGAAACTCAACAATTACTCTTTTAAAAAAATATATATTATACAATGTGTTTGGTTACAGTATTTATATCTCATGAATATAAGCCCATGGACACAGCACAAATGCTCAATTGTCAAATATAATAACTAAAATATTACAAATATTTGTGACCATGGCAAATTCCAGCCAGTCAAAGCAAAGATCAAACTAAGATTAATTAATTATAGCAAAAGTACAGTGCCAATGGGATTATTTACAATAATTTTTCGACAAAGATACATCCCAGGGTTCCTTATCACAAATATAATCACTTACAGTATAATATCCTTTTTGGAGCAAAACTGCTTTGATGGTCTCTTTAAATTTATTATAGCTCATAGCAACTGTTTTTGACAACAAACTTTTATTTAATTGCGACCATAGCGGTCATTAGTTTCGCGGTGTTATTTGGTGTCGGGAATCGTTCATTTATTACTAGAATCACGATGCGAGCTACACTTATCAGCTTATTTTGTGTCTGGTGTATCGTCGTGGTTGCAATTAATATATGATTTATCAATAGAAATAAATCAATTTCATAATATAATACTGGACTTTCACTGTCCATTAATGGCGTGTAAGTATGAGTGTTGTTTATTTAAATATAATTTCATTGTCTTAAGTACTAAATTGAAATTTAAACATTAAGTTCTGATTAAGAGAAGAGCTTTTAATTTACCTCCAAATCCTTTTGAATGTCTGTTGAAAAATAAAGAAATTACAGAGCAAATATGAAAAAAAAAATTGCTTATACTGCCCATGACTGGTGACTTTATCACCAGTCTTTGGCAGTATAAGCGATTTTTTTATACAATTTCCAAACCGGAGAACACCGGAGATTTCCGTGCCTCGGAGAGCACATTAAGCCGTCGGTCCCGGTTGCTAATTTATCATCTTTGGCAGTCGTTACAAGTCAGTTGGATGCCCAGAATAGTCTGACAACTGGTTTAACCCAGATCACAGATTTTCCTCGTTAAAGGGGTTGCGAAGATGGCAGTCGCTTCGTATAAAAATCAGGTGATCAGCCACATCGGGTTGAATCAAGTACCGACCCCACAGTGTATGGGATAAGGCCAGGCAGACGAGGATGATGATTACAATTTCCAAACACATTGCGGCGACCCCAAATAACATGGGATAAGGGCAGGAAGATGATAATGACCATTGCGATTTAAAAAAAAAAATATTTTTGATTCGAGTCCCAGTTGTGAGTGTGCGATATACAATGTATATACATACATATGCTCACGCCTGTATCCCATGGGGGTAGGCAGAGACCACTGTTTGCCACATGCTACGATCCTTACATACTTCTTTCGCTTCATCCACATTCATGCATCTCTTCATACACTTTCTTCGGTTACGAGTGTATATGTAGGTGTAATAAATAGTTGTGGAATTCATGTCCCGCGTTGCATCATCCAAACGCCGGTTCGGAAGTAAACAAGTAGTCTATAAATACTCAGGTGGTGTGGTGGTTTATCTATAAGCAATCGTTTATACACAACACAGGTCTAATAAAAAACATTTTTTTTCTATTTCTTTGGATATTATCGCATATTTTACGTTTTCATGTGCCCAGATTACGAATATAGTCATGAAAGTTCTCAATGTGCTCTATTTTGAACAATTAACGGCTTGTTAAAAATAATTTTATTTTCCAAGTCATGTAGAAAGAAATATTTGAGCAAATCTTACAAAATCATTGATAGGTCATTAATTGTAGACTTACTAGACCACTGTAGACCAGTGAATTTATGAAATACACGGGGACTTTTTTACATGGGTAAATCCATCATGGATACATGGATACACCAATCGCCGCGAAGGTAACGTGGTCCCACTGCTATTAATCCACAGTGGGTCCATGTTTAAATTTAGCCTTATCCATGTTTATGTGGCTTTCGGACCGAAATTCCAGCTCCCAAACTATAAACAGTATGGGAGAGAACATATATGCGAGAATCGGGTATCCCATAGCATAAGGCATCAAAGTTTTCCTTTTAAATGTCTTCACATGGGCCATCCTGTATATCTATATCTATACATCTATACAGATAAATAAAATGGAAGAGTCTGTTTGTCATTCCAAAATAACACCTTTTGTCTAAATACATATACAGAAAGTATACACGGTACTGATGTAGAAAAAACTAATTTAAAAAAATTTCTCTGTCTGTTAGTCTGTTTGCTTGTACCGGGTTCCTTTTTTTTTTTTGTTGACGAGGGGGTTTTTTGTTCGAAAGGTCCCCGACCGCCCTGGAAGAGGCAGATCGGGGTCGGTGGCCATCCTCAGTGCTTAGGGGGGACTCCGGGTACTCTAATAGAACGCACCGGTGTCCCCCCACACTTTGCCGGGGCACATCCCCGGGGCAGCTGTGACGCCGCCCTTAGAGACCTCGCTGTGCACCTTCCCGGGCCCGCGTCGGTGGTCAAAGCTCCCACCCCGACCACCACCAGCAGGCCCTCTGGCCCCCTTTTAGTCGCCTCTTACGACAGGCAGGGGATACCATAGCCATATTCTTAGACCCTGGCTATTGGGTGGTTGTTCCGGGTTCCTATTGTAACGTAACTTAGACTAAGAAGCAGTAACTTAGGGTACTTTTATTTAAAAAAACATTTATTAAGTACACTTTAGTACTAGGCTTTGCAGTGGGTACAAGTCGCTCAGTGGCGCGCGCTCACTCCCCTGTCCCCCGCACTCTCTCCGCTCTCAACGCTCTCTTGGTCTCCAACCCTGATTGTGATGTGTTCGCGGATGAATGGCTGACGTTAATGTCAGTATGTCTGGAGTATTGTGAGGGGAACGAATGAATGGATATTGTATATATTACTCTTAATTAGTGTAATTGGCTTTTAGCCCTTCTAATTAATACATGTAAAAATAATATATAATAATAGCCGTGGTGGCCTTGAGGTTTGAGCAGTTGCCTGCTACGCAAGCGACGCAAGTTCCAATCCCAATCGGGGCCTGTACCAATGAGTTTTTCTAAAAAACTTACGTACAGTGATTTCACACCACGTGCTTTACGGTGAAGGAAAACATCGTGAGGAAACCTGCATATGTCTGAGAAGTATGTATGACGTATGTATAGTGTCTGAGACGGCGATGGACTCACCATCTGTCACGTTGGCACTTAATCATCTTCGGTGAAAAGTGGGTATAGTTATTACAACACCTCTGCCTACCCCTCTTCGGGAAATACAGGCGTGAGCATATGTATAAATAAATAAGAAACAAAATAACATTACTTTTGGTGACCTTGCATTGGTTTCTAAGAAACACATATTTACTTTTCTTATCGGAAACGTCAATCACGTTACATTTATGGATTTTATAAAAGAACAAGCTGTACCCTGCTGTTTTACCCGCGTAGACTTAATTTTTTTATACAAGTAGCCTAAGTTACTCCTTGTAAAATTTGCTATCTGCCAGCCACAGTCCCGTAAAAATCTGTCCAGCCGTTTTGGAGATTAGCCAGAACAGACAGACAGACAGAGATTTTTTTTAAGAATAGGTTTAAATCTGTATGTACTTTCATATGAATTTAGTGAAAAGTTGTTATTTTGAAATTACAAACTGTTCGGGATTTTAGCCTTAAGTTTGCTGGATTTCAGGTGAGATGTGCGGCAAGAAGAAATCCAGGACTTTGTAGTAAATTTGGTTTATTCCATACAGTTACAATTTAAAAAGCGTACATCGGATTCAGAGAGAGCGTTCCGTTGAATTTTAATATCGAACTAGAGATCGAGTGGGGGGGGGGGTCGCGTTCCAAAGCAGTGGCTTGCTTAATATGTAGCATAGGTTGAGTTCCGAGTTCGACGAAGTCTGAACATGCCCCCGGCCTTGGAATCACCAGCGGTGTCCAACTAATCATTCATCAAAAAGCGGACATATCTTGGAGAATGCGCGTCTGATTTTGCCTGATGATGTCTGTATATCAGCAACTCTGGCAATCCCATCTCTTCCAGGAATCGTAGACAGAATACGACCAAGGCTCCATTTCAGAGGTGGAGAGTTATCTTCTTTTATGACGACCAAGGTGTTCGGTTGAAGATCAGGTGCCGTTGTCCTCCATTTTGTTCGAATTTGCATCTCTGAAATGTACTCCTTGCTCCACCGATTCCAAAAGTGTTGGCGAATCTGCTCTAGCCTTTGGTAGCGTGTGAGACGATGCGTAGAAATGTCACCCAGGTCCTGGGTAGCGGGCGCTGTTAGGAGTCGACCAACCAAAAAATGAGCGGGACACAAGGGAAGAAGGTCATTAGGATCGGTGGACATAGGGCTCATAGGACGGGAATTTAGAATGGCTTCAATCTGTGACAATACAGTGCTCATTTCCTCAAAGGTCAGGTGTGCGTTACCAACTACGCGCAACAAATGGTGCTTGCACGACTTCACCCCGGCTTCCCACAATCCACCAAAATGAGGCGCGTAAGGGGGAATGAAAGAAAATTTTATGTCCTGATTGCATGTGTATTCTACAATATCTTTAGAACAATTAGATAGAAATTTTGAAAATTCATTAGCTACACCTACAAAGTTCCTACCGTTATCTGATATGATTTCAAAGGGCTTGCCACGTCGAGAAATAAATCTCTTCAACGCAAGTAGATAAGCATCCGAAGACAGGTCACTAACAAGCTCCAAATGTACTGCGCGAGTTACAAAACACACAAACATACAGATGTAACTTTTTACGAGTTGCGAGCCTCTGCCCTTTCGGTTCAATGTGAGCAGCGGCCCAGCGTAGTCTACACCACATCGCGTAAATGGATAACTTGGAGTAATTCGCCCCTGCGGTAAGTTACCCATTAGAGGTGATAAGGTTTTGCCTCTCAATCGTATACAAGTAACACAGTCATGTACAGTACGCTTGGACAGGTTTCTCCCGCCTATCGGCCAGTAAGACTCGCGGATGTTATACAAAAGCGCCTGAGCGGCGGCATGGTGCAGTCGCTTGTGTTCGTAGCGAAATAATAATTGGGAATATTTATGCTTCGATGATAACAAACATGGATGTTTTTTATCGTATGGAAAACTAGGTGAATATTTAATTCTTCCACCAACGCGTAAAATTCCGTTACTGTCCATAAACAGATTCAATTTATTTAAATTATGTTTACTCGGCAACGAATGATTATCGCCTAAACGTCTATATTCGTCGGGAAAAGATTCCAGCTGTGACAACTTTACTAGCGTTGCATTTGCATTGTTTAGCTCGTCAACAGTCAGTTCAGCCCGGCGACTATTATTTCTATTGCGTGCGTTGTAAATGAAACGTAACACATATGCACACGTGCGTTTCATACGGTTATACTGAGAGAATCGTTCAAAGGGGAATAATGCATTTTCTGTGGTAGCTAGAAAAGTGTGTGCAGTGTTGTGCTTAATTTCTGGTAAAGATAATTGACTTAAATCAGGCCTAGCTTGACTGCAGTCATACTCAGGGTCTTGTAAGAATGATGGGCCTCTCCACCATACTTCAGAATACTGAAGGTCCTCCAACCCTATTCCACGTGATACCAGATCAGCTGGGTTGTTTTTTCCGCTTACGTGACACCACGGAAGATCCTTTGTTGTCTCGTGTATTTCAGCTGTTCTGTTTTGTACAAAAGTTTTCAACTGGTTTGGGGCCATGCGTAACCATCCCAGTACAATAGTGGAGTCGCACCAAAACACTATTTTGTCAAATGACTGATGAACTGAATCGCGAACCTTCTTGTATAACCTGGTGCCTAGGAGGGCCCCACATAGTTCCAACCTGGGAATGCTCACTGGATTTAATGGAGCAACCTTGCTCTTAGAACAGAACAATTTAACCAGTACCGATGAGTCGTGATTGACTGTGCGTACATAGATACATGCTCCGTACGCGGATTCGGAGGCATCAGTAAAGGTATGTAATTCGATGCGAGCAGGAGTGTTACTGATTATATGCCGTGGTATGCGTATACTGTTGAGGCAGGACAGAGAGTCTGCGAAGCGGTACCATCCTTTTGTAACGTCACTAGGAACTTCATCATCCCAGCCCAGTTTCAACAACCACAGTCTTTGTAACATGATTTTTGCTACAATAATCATGGGGCTTAACAGTCCCAGTGGGTCGAATATTTGTGACACAATGGAAAGAATGTAACGTTTGGTAATAGTAGGATTACTGGATTGAAATTGTGTATTATAATGAAATTCATCAGTTGAATTGAACCAACCAATCCCTAAAGTTTTAGAATTTACGTTGTCGCCTAGTGATAATTCCTTCGACAAATCAGGTGCATTACTTTCAGGGTGTTCCAAGTCAAAATTAAACATCCATTTCCTGAGAGAAAAGCAACCAGTTTGTAATGTTTGTGCTACGGCCTGACAATTCTTTATCAGCGTTTCTTTGCAATCATTCGACGTGATCATGTCGTCAACGTAGAAATCTTCATTTATAATTCTTTTGACGTCAGGATCCGTGGACTCTGCTGCTAACTGTTTCAGACATCTACAGCTTAAAAAAGGAGCAGAAGCGGTCCCATATGTGACAGTGTTAAGTCGATAAACATCTACAGGTTCCGACGGATCGTCACGCCAAAGAATCAGTTGGAGATTACGGTCGTCCTCGTGAACTAAACACTGGCGGTACATTTTCTCGATGTCCGCGCAAGCTGTGTATTTTGATAGACGAAACCTTAGGAGTATAGCCATAAGGTCGCCTTGTATAGGTGAGCCTACCATTTGCAAGTCGTTCAACGAGACATTCGTACTTGACAAAGCGCTGCCGTCAAACACGACCCGTAGCTTGGTGGTGGTACTATGCTCACGCAGGACACCATGATGCGGCAGTACGTAGTGAGACGCACCACACTCCTCAACGCGGCTCATGTGACCTAATCTTTTATATTCCTGAATGAACTCGGTGTATAATTTTCTATATATTGGATCACGTTTTAGGCGCCTTTCAAGAGCATGAAATCGTCGTAAAGCTTGTGCGTAAGTATTACCTAATGTTTTAGGGGATTTTTTGAGTGGGATGCGAACACAGAAGCGTCCGTCACTATTGCGTGTGGTAGTAGTGACAAGATGTTGTTCACATTCCCGTTCTTCATCGGTGCGCGTATCGCGACATGGAGGCAACTCCTCCAGCTCCCAGAATTGTCGTAATTGTGTGTCAATTGACTGAGAAAAGTTACACTGTATTTGCTTACCTTGTTGCGGAACAGTACAAAGACTTCCCGACAAAATGTATCCCAGTTGTGTGTCAACTAATATAGGCCCGTTAGGCAACCGTAACTTATCGGTTTTAATTAAATCCCAGAATTTATCTGCGCCAATAAGTAATTCTATATTCTGAGACATGTAAAACTTAGGATCTGCCAGTACAATATGTTCGGGTATCATTGATTTTAATTGTGCGTATTGTAACGGCATTGCCGGCAATGTCGACGTAATGCTAGGTAAAACAAAACATTGTAGATGCGTAGTATATGTGTTGGTGCGCGATTTAATCTCGACATCACATATAAGCGTCGATTTAGTGACCGAGTTACCAACACCTATAACTTCATGAGTGGACTGTATTGTAGGCGCGAGTAGTAAATCGCATAGGGATTTTGTTATAAAACATCGCTGACTACCACTATCTAAGAGTGCGCGTGTTAAATGATACTTGTTATATTTGTCAGCGATGTAGACTAAAGCGGTCGATAATAGAACCGGTTTAACAGCTGATTGAGAGCAATGCACATTATTAACATGTATCGTGGGGATATGCATAGAATAGGCGCAGGACGAGAGCGGTGCGGCGGCCGAGGGAGGGTGCAGCGTCTCAGTGGTGGTGGACGCTGGCTCTCCGCTTGCAGTCGTATGGACTGAATGCAGTGAGATGGTTCGATGCACGTTATTCGAGCTATTATCGTTATCAGTGGGATGAATTAGGGTATTGTGTTTTTTGTTGCACAGCCTGCATGGGCCTAGCTTGCAATCATTTAGTGCGTGGTCCGCCCGTAAGCAATTAATGCATAGCTTCCTATCGCTTATAAAATTAAGTTTAGATTCTAGCGAGTAATCGAGAAATTTCTGACAAGAATATAGCGGATGGTCTGTGTTACATAGTAAACAAAGTTTCTTAGTGATATTGCGGTGTTGACGTGCTAGTGGCTTATTGGTGGAAACATTGCAGTGAACCTTTGTAGCCGTAGGTTGGAATTGTGCGGTGTGTTTTTTATTATTATCGAAACTACCCTTGCTATGAGATAATTGCAATGATTCCAACATATCGGCCCGGTCTTTTAGGAATTTGAATAGGTCATTTAGCTTAGGCTGCGTCACAGAATCACGGTTTCTGGAGAACATAGTGCCCTTAATTTGTTCCCATTCGCGTTCGGTTGTGGGATCCAATTTTGAAACTACTAGAAAGATGATTAGTGTATCCCATGAATCAGTAGGCTCCCCTAGGATTTTGAGGGCGCGTAAATTCTTAAGCACAGTATCTATTAGCTTCCTAATTAGAACCGGAGACTCCCTGTTGACACTGGGCATGGTGAATAGGGATTTTACATGATTGTGCACTAACAATCTACAGTTATTGTACCGATTGAGAAGCAACTCCCAGGCTACAATATAGTTGTCACTAGAAAACTCCACCGAATCAATTACGAGTTCTGCGGTACCCTTGAGTGATGATTTTAAGTAGTGGAATTTTTCTATAGGACTGAGTTCAATAGAATTATGCACTAACGATAGAAAAGTGTCTCTAAACTCTAACCACTGCTCGTATGAACCGTCAAACGTGGGCATCACAATGCTAGGTAATTTTATTGAGTTTCTTGTGTGAGTACATTTGGTAGAACTATTATTAGTGACCTGATTTTTATTCAAAATAAATTCCGCCTGCGACATGACACTGTAGTAACAGTCTTCGAATGACTCTCTTTGAACCAACTGCTCATCTACGTCTGAGACTTCTGCTTCGAGTTTTGTCTGTAGCTCATTGAACTCACGAAACAATGAAGTGGCTCCCTGTATGCGTAATTTAAGGTCGATTGATCTCTGACCATCTAAAACTACACTTTGAACAGTAGATAGGTAATTAGCAAACTTTGTTAATCTACCCTTGACAATACCTCGCTTTTTCACTAATTCCTTTATTAAATTTGTATTTTCACTAGAAATAGGTCTATAGGGGGATTTATCTCGAGATTCTACACTCATTTTGATGGATAGAGAAACTTAATGGGTACTCACGTTTGAATTTAACGGCGCTTTCGCCTGGCTGGTTCCAGGACCGGGTTGGTAACGCACAGTTGGCAGATGCTAGTTGTAACTGAAATAGATATGAAGACACGGTATTACACAGAGGAAGTGGAGAGGTGGCAGGAATAGACAGGATAGCTGGCCGTACCTGTTATGCGCGTTTTCAGATTCGTCAGCTCGACTACTCCCACCATTTGCGTGTGTTCTGGATGAACTTCAACCTCCCCTTGTCTTCCTGTCTGTATAAGCTGCTGGTACCTCTTCGACGAAGTTCCAAAACTGTGCCGGCTCCAATGGTCTGCGCTGGTTTGCGTTTTCTTGTATCCGGCTCGAAGGACCAATTTTATGTTCGGGATTTTAGCCTTAAGTTTGCTGGATTTCAGGTGAGATGTGCGGCAAGAAGAAATCCAGGACTTTGTAGTAAATTTGGTTTATTCCATACAGTTACAATTTAAAAAGCGTACATCGGATTCAGAGAGAGCGTTCCGTTGAATTTTAATATCGAACTAGAGATCGAGTGGGGGGGGTCGCGTTCCAAAGCAGTGGCTTGCTTAATATGTAGCATAGGTTGAGTTCCGAGTTCGACGAAGTCTGAACACAAACTGACACAAATTTTATTTATCTGTATAGATAGGTAATTAGGAGACTTTTAGTATCGTGTTTTACATCAGAAGGTAATTTATCAATCGAAAGGTAACCGCTTAGTCGCTTGCCTGATGGAAGCTCTGATTGTATGGAGATAAGAACGCTCGATAAAACCTTTCATTAACTGTTTTTAACTCCCAACAGGCTCTTTATACAAATACTTACATACATACATACATATGCTCACGCCTGTATCCCAAGGGGGTAGGCAGAGACCACCGTTCGCCACATACTTTCGAATAATAAATAAATATGCTCACGCCATCCCAGAAGGGTCCCCGAATGGGTAAGCAGAGGTGTTGTAACAACACCCACATTTCACCGCATATGATCAAGTGCCAACGTGACAAAGGGTGAGTCCATCGCCGTCTCAGGCACTATACATACGTCTTTGAATTATTTCTCAGACATGCAGGTTTCCTCACGATGTTTTCCTTCACCGTTAAGCACGTGGTCAGAAATAACTGCACATAAGGTTTTTAGATAAACTCATTGGTACAGGCCCCGCTGGGATTCGAACTTACGTCGCTTTAGTAGCAGGCGACTGCTCTAACCCCAAGGCCACCACGGCTTCTTTCACCATGAATACTTACGTAATTTTAATAATCTTCGAAACGACTGGACTGATTTTATCCGCCAGTGATTTCCACTGGCGGATAGCTAATGTTGCAAGGAGTAACTTAGCGACTATTATTTAAAAAAAAATCAGCGTTCCGCGGACCACCTAATACGCCAAATAATCAGTTTTTTGGCGTATCTACTGGCATATTTACTTATCATCATCATTTATTTAAGAGCTAGGCTTTTGTCGGTGGTGCATAAAATAGTGATATATTATTTGTATTAATTATTGTAAGTTAGGCAACAAAGTGAAGGCTTTTTTGCCTTAAAAACCCCTTAAATAATAGTTCTAGCCTTGACATTTAAACAACGTCACGTTATATTTAGACTTTCAATGGAAACCTACAAATACATAATTAACTGTGCGCTCAACTATTTGCCATCTAACTTACATAAAATAGCCCGCGGGTAACGCTCGCCAACTTTACCATTTACTCCGTTTTTACAAACCAAAAATAAACGTGAGGTTATGTCACGGCTATCCCGAATGTTTTCAATGTTGTGACGTGTGGCGCCATCTGTCTTTGGCGCCATGAATCTCTCGCTCCGGATTTATTCCTCTGACCAAAGTGTTCACTGCCATCTATCATGGGAAAACTGTACTTTCGCAGAATTATTTCTGCCGATATCATTTTTAATTAGGAGTACTTATCTTATTAGTATATATATTCAAAAGCATAATTATATTACTTTTGCCCCCCCAAATTATGACGAGCTAATTGAGTACTTAATTATTTTGTGTCGCATCGAGTCAACTGTATGACAAATTTAATTCTTGGGACAGATCAGAGAGGTCGCTGATATATATAATAAATTTTAATTTTATATAATCTATGCATCCATACAGATAAACAACATTGAAGCGTCTGTAATTTCAAATTAACAGCTTTTTACTAAATGCATATGAAACTTTATAAGTACTGTACCATAAAAGAAAACCAATTAAATATTTTTTCTGTCTGTCTGTCTGTCTGTTTGCTCCGGCTAATCTCTGAAACAGCTGTACAGATTTTAACGGGATTTTCACTGGTAGAAAGCTAATGTTACAAAGAGTAAGTAATGCTACTTTTATATAAAAAACATTAGGCTTCAGCGGGTCATCCATGAAATTACGGCTACGCGGGGCTGCGGGGCACAGATAGTCTATACTAATATTGTAACGAGAAACATACATACATATGCTCACGCCTGTATTCCCCGAAGGGGTAGGCAGAGGTGTTGTAATCACAACACCCACTTTTCACCGGATTTAAGTAAGTGCCAACGTGACAGATGGTGAGTCTATCGCCGTCTCAGGCATTATACATACGTCTTTGAATTACTTATTACTTTTCAGACATATGCAGGTTTCCTCACGATGTTTTCCTTCACCGTAAAGCACGTGGTGTGAAATCATTGTACGTAAGTTTTTTAGAAAAACTCATTGGTACAGGCCCCGCTGGGATTCGAACTTGTGTCGCTTGCGTAGCAGGCGACTTCTCTAACCCCGAGGCCACTACGGCTTGGTTGTAACGAGAAAAGATGTGTATTTTTATGTGTAACAAATAAACTTAAGAACTACTGGCAGGTTTGAAAACTTCTTTCAACAATCCATAAGCACATTATAAACTATATTCAAAGACGTGTATGTATAGTGCCTGAGACGGCGACGGACGACCTCTGTCACGTTGGCACTTAATCGTATGCGGTGAAAAGTGGGTGTTGTAGTTACAAGACTTCTGCGTATCCCTTCAGGAACCCTTTTGGGATGGCATGAGAATATAAAAAAAAATACGCACGTCATCTCCTCCCTGATTCCTCATTGGAGCCCTAACGACGTGACGACATAGGACCAGGCACACAAAGGTCGGATTGTTTGCTTCTGTTCGGATGCACAGTCCCCAGTCAGGCAAACTCTCCATAATTCATTTATTTACTATCCTACCTATTTATTTATTACCTACTATCTGTGCCCCGCGTTTTCACCCGCCTAGACATAATTTCATGGGTCTTATGTCTCCTTGTAACATCAACTGTCTGCCAATGAATGTCCCGTTAAAATCTGCTCAGCCATTTCAGAGATAAACCGGAACAAACAGACAGATTAATAGATAGACGGTCAGATAGACAGACTAAAAACAGTAAAAAGTACACACATACATATGCTCACACGTGTACTTTCCGAAGGGGTAGGCAGAGGTGTTGTAATAACAACTTCTCTGCCTACCAACGTGACATGGTGAGTCCATCGCCGTCTCAAGCACTGTACCAACATAAGTCTCTGAATAACTTCTCAGACATATGCAGGTATCCTCACTATGATGAAATCACTGCACATAAGTTTTTTTTTAAATTCATTGGTACTTGCCCACTGGGATTCGAACTCGCGTCGCATGCGTAGCAGGCGACTGCTCTAACTTCGAGGCCACCACGGCTCGTTTAAAGTATACTATTTCGTTCAAACAAACACTCACATTTTATTTATCTGTATTGATTTCTACATAGTTTACTTACTTATTTACCCACAAATATGGAACAGTTAAATTGCAATCAGTATTACATGCTTTCACACTGTGTCGTTGTAGTCAACGATACCGTCGCCGACGACGATTGTCAGGATGATATCGGGCGACGACATAGTGTAGGTTGAAGAAGAGAAACGCTCTAACACCGACCGATATCGGCCCCATGGCTGCGGAGTCGTGTCGTCATCGAGGCAGTGAGAAAGCGCCCTAGGGTCACAAAATTCTCAACGACTGTTCCTTAGGCTCTCACTGTAAATTAGATTTTGTGTTATACATACGCGCCATAGATTCAGTTCTTCTAGATGTCTCTGCTTTGGCTCAACGTCTCATTCACAGAGCAGTGTTTTCAAAGGCACGGGTACGTAAACAGTACAGTTTAGTAATGTAAGGCGCCCGCGTCGTTCACGAAAATAGCTGACGCTCGCCAGTTCGCGCGCAACCGCCGCTAACTCACGCCGTGAGATGGGTAGCAACTGCTGCAAGGGCGACGTGGCGCCCGCCAGAGCCAGCTCAGTCTACAGGTACTTATGGCTGGTGGTCTGCGTGGCCCAACAGCTGTGCCACGTGCCTTGGGTCCTCCGCGAGTACGTCTGTTACGTAATGTGTCGTGTCTGTGTTCATGTGAAGTTCCCTAGAGCCCTTAGTTTGGTCAGTAAGTGTTTTTACTTGTTACGTGCTGGAGGATTTTCACACGGCTGTGTGTGTCTGTGATTATTGCTGTACTGTCTATCTGTTAGCTAGGGTCACCTAAAAGGTTACCCCCTCTAAATATTAGGTACGTTTAGAATTTAACGTAACGTAATATCAATGTATTATTGTGTGTGAAACACGAGAAATGCGTTTACTTGTTAAATTATATTGATTTTATCGATCTTAATAAGAAGTAACAAACACGGTTTTGTGGGAATTTAATGGTACGTAAAATAATTATTCATGTCCACACAAATAGAAAAACAAGGACAACTCTACGTGTGATCATGAGTTCGAAATTCAGCAAAAAAGGTGCTAGGTACTATATTTTATTACTACCCCACTACGCGCATATATCCCTACGTACTTAAGAAATCCCCTACGTAAGAAAGCTCACGCCTTCTCAGAAGTGAAATGCACGGGGTTGAAACACCTACTTTTCACCGAAGATTATCCAAATCGACAGACGGTAACATCTACGACGGTATCTATCAATAAAGGCAGTGTTCCTTCATCCCTTCGAATTACTTCTCAGACATATTTTCAGCATTCCTCATAATATTTTCCTTCACCGTAATGCACGAAGTATATTATCACCGCACTTATATTCTGATAACCAATTAGATTGGAACTTGTGTCGTTTGAGAGAATATTCAATAAAATTATTCAATTTGGGCCCTCAGTAAGGCACTCATCATCAGCCTGGCCTTGGGGTCTACCATCATCGCTTTAAACAGTGCGTATTAAGAACATCGTTGCTTTGACGTTTCGTTTTTGTAGCGCAAAATTAAAAATCAAAACACTGCTTAAACGATCAAAGTTGGAATCATTATTTTTATATAATCTCGTAATCGGATCCAACGATTTTAATGAAATTTTGCATGTAGGGGGTTTCTAGCTAGGTTTCACTTATGGAAAACATCGTTTTGACCATGTTTTCAGGCACTAAAAAACTCATAACATATCATTACAATACGACAGGAAATTTCGCTGACGTCTGTCATGTTATGGTAGCTCAAAGGTGAGGCTTCCAGCTTACGGGGCGATAACGAAACTAGAGTACCGTGGTTCGAAACTGTAATATATTTTCTTTTTCTTTTCCTTTTTTTGTGTAAGAAGAAACCGAGCAGAGCTCGGTCACCCAGGTACACCCATTTTATTTGTGGTCGGCGCATTGTGTTCTTCTCTTCCATTACTCTCTATAAGCCGTCATATCTTTCACACGATTCATCCATCGTTTCTTAAGTCCTCCTTTCCCCTTGTAACTATCCACATTAATAAACCTAAACTTTTTTAGCAACGTTGACCACAGCCCTGGTAAGGCACTTATGACAGTCGAGAAATTATTACCGGTTCGGAAACTAGCCTTCTGAGAAGAACCAGCAAGAAACTCAGCCAGGCATTTTGTACATTTCATCAAAGCAAATAATATTATATTATATTTTATTATGTAGAGTTGCAGTAGAGCAACAGTATAAACCTCTAAGTCATCACGGCTTAATGTCATATCCAGCTCTTGCTTGTTAGGAAGAACACACAGGTGTGGGTATGGGTGACCTAACACCTCGGCCTACGCTGGTGTACAATTCTGTAGCCCCGCGTATGATCCATAAATCAATACAGATAAATTATATTGAAGTGTCTGTTTGTGATTCCAAATTAACAGCTTTTCCCTAAATGCACATGATAGAAATAAAAATACAATTTGTAAAAAATTCTCTGTCTGTCTTTCTGTTTGTTCCGGGTAATCTCTGAAGCGGCTGGACCGATTTATACGATCTTTCACGGCCAGATGTTTCAAGCAGTAACATATTCTACGTTTATTTAGAAAACATATTAGGGTTGCGCGAAATAAAGCATGCAACTAAATGTATGTAGGTGAAACCGCGAGGCAAAGCTAGTACCTATTTAGATAAATGATCTTTGTTTGACTGGCTTGAGTTGTCAGGCTCACTAAAATGCTTTTGCTTGCGGCGGCGTCTGGATGACGGGTTGTCCACTTCCCTCTATGATGGTTGAGGAGGTCAATGGCTGGCATTCACGTCATACTTGTGAACAGGTGCTGCTTGTGGGGGCTGGTCATCTCAAGCTACGCATTTAGTTATAAGTAGATGTACTAGATTTTTAGTTATGTTAATTTTTATCGACATTTGTGCATTGGAACATTGTACATGAGCTTACGTTTTTTAAATTATTTATTTTGTATTCTTTAAATTGTATAATATTTTTGAAAAGAGTAATTACTGAGTTTCTTGCCAGGTTCTTCTCAGTAAAAGCAACCTTCCGAACCTGGCGGTAGCATGTATAATCCTGTATAATTGTGTCATTCTGACGATTTGAAAGTGCTTTGTAAAAGTCTAATCGAATAAAGATACTTTTGACTTTGACTTTGACTTTGAAATAAAAACCAATCAAACTAAATTTCCTCAACATCAATGAACAAGAGATGTTTATAACAGTAGCCCCCAAAATGATAGTTGTCCTCATGCTATACTTTTCCTTTCCTTTATTTATTTAATGGCGATGAGCTTAAGTAAAACTATTGATTGTTGAGAAAAATATCTTGTAAATTGTTAAAAATATGTGGAGGAACCCATTGGATTCCTCGCTGTCCTAATTCCAAAGATTAAAATCAAACCATAACTTATACCGAAATATTGCTGCTAATTAATTACACTACCGTTCATGTAGACATTTTAGGCGTAAATTTGTAACACATATCATTGGTTAGTGTAGTACATATAAATTTAAAAATGAAATTAAAATGCTTCATTCTTTGTATTCTTGTAGTATTATATATTCTGTGTTATATTATATTCTTGTAGTATATATATCCCGACAGACACTGATTTGGGCCGAGCTTTCTACTTTCAAATGTTTTGTTAGAGATATATTTAAATATTTCATTATATATATAAAAAAATATATCAAACTATTGAAATATATAAAATTTATGTGTAGTTCGATAAATTTTGTGTTAAAAATGTTGCAAGACTAAACCTAATTATGAATTTCCATGAACTGGTGTAATATTAAGGTTTTCCATATTTATTTTTGACCTCTTTTTAACTATGATATCACTATACGGCATAGTAGAAAACAAAGTCGATTCCCGCTGTCTGTCTATCCTAAGCCTATATCTTTTAAACTACGCCACAGATTTCCACCCGATTTTTTTAATATAGTGATTTGAGAGCCGATAGAGCCGTAGTGTCCTTGGGGTTTGATCAGTCGCCTGCTACGCAAGCGACGCCAGTCGAATCCCAGCGGGGCCTGTACCAATTAGATTTTCTTAAAATTTATGTGCAGTGATTTCACACCACGTGCTTTACGGTGAAAGAAAACATCGTGAGGAAACCTGCATATATCTGAGAAGTAATTCAAAGACGCATGTATAGTGCCTGAGACGGCGATAGACTCACAATCTGACACGTTGGCACTTAATCATCTTGTGTGAAAAGTGGGTGTTGTTATATATGTAATGATTTAAGAGGAAGATTTATATGTATAATACATGCATAATAAAATAGTTTTATATTGTGATGTCGTAATTAAACACTTTTTTTGCGCTAAAAAACTTCGAAACCCGCTTGAAGCGCTTTTCAACGTTCCCATACAAAATGAGTAAAATACGCAAGCGCTATCGTCAACGTGAAACACGTTATATACTATACATTATATACTATACAGACTATATTGAGTCACATTCAACAGTTCTCAGAGATTTATTTTTGTCGATTTGGGATTTTTTGTTGCTGTAGGCCTAGACAAAGTAAACCCCTTTGCGTTTGCGCTACTAGGAGTGATACAGTATGAAGGATACAGATGTCATAAATGAGGCACGTGACGTGTCATCCTATCGATTCCATCAATACACAAAAATATTAACAAGTCTTTTCGGTAAATATGATGTATTTATTACGTTAGGGCCTTGCCAACTTTTCATTAGTTCTAGGTTCAAGGACAACTGACGTCCATCCCTTACAATAAGTTCAGAATAAATCTATTCAGACGATATGTAAGTGTGTTTACAAATTATTTATAAATCTTTTCTCATAACGAGCCAAATACAAGCGGCTATAAGTCATAGGCTTTTTATATCACTGCCTCGGACGGCTGGCGATATAGGTCGACTTATTCACCATCATTTGTTAAGATTTCAAGGTAACATCTACGTCATATCTGTGACTTTTTTCCTCTGCTGGCTAATAATGTTATATAATCCCCGTGATATCACACGCTTCAACTGAATTTAGTACGTTTTCAGTTTTTTGAGTGGAACAAAAGACCCCTAATCGGTTTTGCATATGTTCACGCCTGTCTATCCCGAAGGGGTAGGCAGAGGTACTGTAACAACAACACCCACTTTTCACTGAATATGATGAAGTGCCAACGTGGCAGATTGTGAGTCTATCTCCATACGTCTTTGAATCACTTCTCTGACATATGCAGGTCTGTTCACGACGTTTTCCTTCATCGTAAAAAACGTGGTGTGAAATCACTGCACATAATATTTGAGAAAACGCATTGGTACTGGCCCCACTGGGACTCGAACTTGAGTCGCTTGCACAACAAGAGGTGGCCTTGAGGTTTGAGCAGTCGCCTGCTACGCAAGCGACGCAAGTTCGAATCCCAGCGGGACCTATACCAATCAGTTTTTCTAAAAAACGTATGTACAGTGATTTTACACCACGTGCTTTACGGTGAAGAAAACATCGTGAGGGAACCTGCATATTTCTGAGAAGTAATTCAATGACGTATGTAAAGTGTCTGAGACGGCGACGGACTCACCGCCTGTCACGTTGGCACTTAATCATCTTCGGTGAAAAGTGGGTGTTGTGATTACAACACCTCTGCCTACCCCTTCGGGGAATACAGGCGTGAGCATAAGCATAAGCATAAATATTACCTACAATTTTTTATCTATATATGTAAAAGAAAGCCGTCATAGTTACACTATTTATAACTCAAGAACGGCTGAACCGATTTGTCTGAAAATTGCTAGGGAGGTAGCTTAGAACCAGGAACATAGGATAAGACTTTTCTGAATATCCCGTTTCTGTGTCACGTGGTATAACAAAATAATGTTTACGTGAAATCGCGGGGTATAGCTAGTTTTAGGTAAATACATCCTATATACTTAAGTTTTTTTCGTCGGTTACGAAAAACACAAATATATTTTCACTTTCAACAATTTTTCGCCATATCTCCGTAGATCTAAGAGTGGAATCCAGACACCGAGAAGTATAATACTCCTCTTCCGTTCCTGGAATAGGCGTTTTGATCTAGTTGCTTCAGTGTTAGATAAACATATTGTATTCCCAGTGGAACATTAACATTGTTGTGCTCAATGCAGGATAATGTAGGCTGATATTTATAGAAACTATTTAAAAAGCATAGAATCTACTTACATACATACGCCTGTATTCCCCGAAGGGGTAGGCAGAGGTGATGGAATAACAACACCTACTTTTCACCGAAGATTATGCTCCAGCGCGACAAATGGTGAGTCTATCGCAACTAACACAACAACATATACTAATTTAAAAGAAAAAAAAATAATTTATACTTGCGTGGGATGAACAGTAATAAATATGCTACTTAGTGAAATTTTTCTTTTAGTATCAGCTATCTGCTAGTGAAAGTCCCGTTAAAATTGGTCCAGCCATTTACGTACAGACAGACAAAACAAGTAGTTTTCTTTATAATGCTGCTACCGTATATACCTACTTTCAATTTAGTGAAAAGCAGTTAATTTGGAATTAAAAACAGACGCTTCAAATTGTGTGTTCAAAGCAGAATGCATATTGTCAGTTGTAAACCGTTGACCCGCATTGTAGGGCGTTGGGCACAATCCACCGGTTGGTCTGTCCGTCGTATTGCATGTGCATTGGCTATCCTCCAGTTACTTGCGCAAGCCACTTCTTCGTATTAATCTCCTTCGTCATGTCACCGGGGTTATTAATACTTTCTTATTTACTGCTTCAAAAGTTAAGAGCGATTATTCGAAATAATATTTTTTGATTACTATAAAAAGTAGATTTATTCATTCATCATCGCCCTGGCCTTATCCTATACATTGTTGGGGTCGGCACTTGATTCAACCCGATGTGGCTGATCCCCTGATTTTTATACGAAGCGACTGCCATCTGACCTTCGCAACCCCTTTAACGAGGAAAATCTGTGATCTGGGTCAAACCAGTTGTCAGACTTTTTTAGGCTGACCTGTAACGATTGCCATAGATGATAAATTGGCAACCGGGACCGACGGCTTAACGTGCTCTCCGAGGCACGGAGGGAACTCGGGCATCACCCATCCAATTACTATCTAGGCTTAGGGTTGCTTAACTTCGCTGATCGAATGATATGCGCAATAGCAACTGTGCCAATAGCTCCTCGAGAAACTAGAAATAATAAATAAATAAAATAAAAAAATACAATATTTTATATGAAATATTTTTTCGCTTTAGTAAAACCTTAGGTGAAACCAAACTTTTTGAATAGATGGGAGGGAAAACGCTATCTACTGTTTGTTTGACAGGGATAGCCGTTATCCTCCATTGTGAAATGCAAGTTAAGGATAGATCAAATCTGACAGCTAACTAGGGATAGCTATCCATCTTTAATCGTAGGTAGAATATTGAGAATATTGGCCGTATGTCAATAAGAAAGGAACTTACAGTCAGATGAACAACGTTATAATACCCGAGCCGGAGGAGAAGCCCAACTGCCAAGCGTTAGGGGGGCAACGTAAGCTTGCGGACGTGATCGCATGCCTCTCCTGTAAAAGAGGAGTCTGCCAACCTTTCAGTAATATGAAATTAAAAATAATTTATTCAGTTTAGGCCTTGGTAAGGCACTTTTAGCGGGCCAGAGTGTAATACACCCTTGTGAACGTCCAAGAATTGACCACCGATTCGGAAACTAGCCTTCTGAGAAGAGCCGGCAAGAAACTCAGCTAGCATTATGTACATTTCTATAAAAAATCATATCAAATTATTCTATAGACTTCTCCCTTGGGTGCTAATCTTTATAACTCATCATATTTTATTTACCTATATTCTATAGTAAACAAGTTTTTAATAATAAATAATAATTGCTTTCAGGCTTATGATATTGACTGTTATGTATGTAAGTATATGTTCACCTGGGTTCTTACCACAAGCTTTCATTGCCATCCTAGTTGTGTGACAGTGACAGATGTATACACGTCATATACGTCTGTCTCATAATAAGAGTTAAACTATGAACTCCAAAACTACATATCATAATTTGACAAATGAGGTATCGTTGAATGCGTCTCAATTGTCCGCTGAATATAGGCTATAAAAGATCGCATACAATTAAATGTGGCGTCCTCTAAAGGCGAAAAAGGGGCGAAAAATTCCATGTTTGGTATCAAATGAAATGATTTATTGATTTGGCTTAATGAAGAAATTTCCATATTATGTATGTATACCATTTAATAATTTAAATAAGTAGCTAAAAACGAATTACAAGTAGAAAACTTGGCCCAAATCGGTGTCTCTCGGGATCGTGCCAAGAAGGCTGGCAGCATTGCCATGTTGAATAGCAATGCTGATTCTCTGAGCGAGAAAAGCCCCAGCCCGCTTGTTACGAGAAGCTTCTACCAGATGACGTGCGTCTTTGAAAAGTTGATGAGCATCCGGACCCCAAGGCCCGAGAGTTTCAACTGCAAACGCAGAAAATATGCATCCTTGACCAATGCAAGCATATTTCCGGCGATTGAGGCACTCCTGCTGAACTGCAGCAGCACCGGCCGCCACAGCAGTGCCGGGGAAATGGGACGGAGCCAACGTATATATATATTTTTTTTCTCGCGGGTATGTTTATATGCGAATATTTTCTAAAATAGCGCAACTAATGTGAGCCCAAATATATTCCCATGTAAACTAAAACCCGACGGCTGAAAAAGCTGACTCAAGAGTATGAAACGTCGATCGATTGAATCCATATGTGAACTCAGAAGTATGTAATGTCTTCTTCATTATTTTCTTTCGTGGCAGTAAAACTCATCCAACATTCCATTGCCAAATATAGCTTGAGCTATTAAGTTCTGAGTGCCTCTAAATCACCGTAACACCTAGAGGGTAGTGCTATGTATTGTAAATATAATCTAGTGGGGAAAAGGTCGATGCTCTTATTCTAAATATAAATAAATGTGCTTGTTAATGTTGGTCATAAGCATATAAACTCTGCCTGATTTTGCCTGTTTTTATCTTATCTTATGTAATACTTATGCGTAGACTTAATATCGGCTTATTCCCAGCCCATAGATTTTGAAAAATAAACTTTCATACATTAGTTCCCGCGACCTCCACAAAGTCAAAGTCAAAGTCAAAAATATCTTTATTCGATTAGACTTTGTACAAAGTCACTTTCAAATCATAATGACATAATTATACAGGATTATACATGCTACCGCCAGGTCACAAAAATACAATTTCTTTGATGCCATGAAATTCATTCATGAATGAGCCTTATGTCTGAGATGTCTGGGAACAAGCCTTCTTAGGTGGCTCGCGCCACCGCTAATGTTTCATTAAATAAAAGTAGACCAAGATATTCCTTGTAATATTAGCTATCTGCCAGAGTTTCGGAGATTAGCCGGAACAAACAGACAAAATAATATACTGTCATATACTGTCACATGCAATTAGTGAAAACTGTTAATATGAAATTACAATCTGTATGATTCTATTTACTTGTAAAAATAGATAGATTACGCGAAAAATAGTAAGATATTACTCATTTACTTATGTGCAGTGATTTCACAGCACGTGCTTTACGATTAAGGAAAACATCGTGAGGAAACCTGCTTATGTCTGAGAAGTAATTCAAAGATGTATGTATAGTGCCTGAGACGGCGACGGCCTCACCCTCTGTCACGTTGGCACTTAATCATATTCGGTTAAATGTGGGTGTTGTTGTTACAAAACCTCTGCTTACCCCTTCGGGGACCCTTCTGGGATGGCGTGAGCATATTTATTTTATATTACTTATTTACTTTTTATAATGATACTTTACAATAAAATTGTGTATACTTACATCAGAATAACATAAATACTATAATTTATAAAGATATTGATAGAAGCCTTGGGACATGAGCTGATTGTCGATAAATTACATAATTGTAATACTTCTGCAATTGAATATCTTTCTTTTCTCGTTTCTTCATCTTAATATAAAGTATCTTACATTAGCGTTTTCATTTGCTTGTTTCTTGAAATTAGCGATAGAAACGACGGCCTAAAGCGCTTCGCTCTATTTAGACGATACGTCGAACATCTGTCAGACGGTATTTTTATGCGATTAATTACTGCATTTCGACATGTGGATGGTGAATTTAAGTAGGCATGTTTAGAAAAGACTACATTCTTAACATGCCAAGGTCTTATATTTTTAATGTTAATCCTATCTATCGTCTGAGCTCATGGCACAGTTGCTATTGAGTATATCATTCGATCAGCGAAGTTTAGTTAACCCAAGCCTATAATTGGATGGGTGACCGCCCGAGTTCCCTCCGTGCCTCAGAGAGCACGTTAAGCCGTCGGTCCCGGTAGACAATTTAACACCTTTGGCATAAGAAAGTCGTTCCAAAAGGGATTGTAAAGGTCAGAAGGCAATCGTTTTGTATAAAAATTTGGTGATCAGCCACATCGGGTTGAATCAAGTGCCGACCCTAACAATGTATGGGATAAGGCCAGGGAGATGATGATGATCAATTCTCTGGTTAACTACATAATGTATCCAGTATGTCGCCTGCTTGTTGGTGTTGTATCACCCTCTTCATACCAAAGATTAATTTGGTCAACATGACGAAATTGCTGTCTCAAAGTCCATTAGAAGTTCGAATTGTAACGACATCATTTGTAATGATCATTCATCATCTCCCTGGTATGATTTGCAATGACAATAAGGTTGCTTTCACTGTCCTGTAATTTTGTTGACCAACCCCCACCAGAGGCACCTTTTTTTCACCTTTACAAGTATGACGTCAATGCTAGTCATTGTCTTCCTCGACCATAGATAATCCTTCTTCTTCTTAAATTTAAGAGTCTGACTCTTGTCGGTGTAACCGATGCAATTTCTTCCATTCGTCTCTATCCAGTGCCATCTCTTTGACCTCCATAATACGTCGTCGTTCAGTACTCCTATCACGGGTTTGCCACCGTTTTCGTAATCTTTACTCGCTAGGGTCACCCGCAATATATGTATATATATTTTATCCTCCCTGTAAAATTTCTCATACTCTTATTCGACGGAGACGCTAGAGAGTATAGATTACGAAAACGGTGACAAACCCGTGATAGGGGTACTGATCGTCCTTACAAAATATTCATCCTCTAATGCGTCTTTGTAAAACAGCGCAAACGTCCCATATCTTGTATGACGTAACAATATATTTTTAGAAGACCATAATATTCTGTTCGCGGAAGGAAAACAGAGCTCATTTTATTGAGTTGCATTATACGGGAAGTGAACTGACCGCGTAACGGATATTTGTTTACGAATATATATCATATTATGCAGTTTGTTTTGATTGTGATAAATTTGCTGCTTCGCCTGCGGTTATAACAGATCCCTATTCGTTAAAGATTGTTTTCGAACGCCCGTAACCTAGTTGCTACAAACAAACAAATAAGCCTCATTATAATATTAGCATATATGGCTCGTGGCTCAGTTGCTATTGCGCATAACATTCGATCAGCGAAGTTAAGCAACCCTATCCCAGCCAGTAGTGCCTTCGAGATCAGGTGGATGTGGACAATACAATCAATGATTTGTCGAGTGTGATTATTAAGCTTATTTTTTAATTTATTTATAAGCTGTATCTATCATGGCAATAAGAAGCCATGGTAGGGCCCTTGGTTATTATAATATATACTTATTGTGTTAAAGATAAATTATTAGAGCCTTGGTAGCCTTGGGGTTTGAGCATTCATCACAAGCGACGAAAGTTCGAATCCCAGCGCGGCCTGTACACCACGTGCTTTACGGTAAAGGAAACATCGTAAGGAAACCTGCGTATGTCTGATCTGAATTCAAAGACGTATGTATAGTACCTGAGACGGCGATGGACTCACCCTCTGTCATGTTGGCACTTAATCATATTCGGTGAAATGTGGGTGTTGTTGGGACCCTTCTGGGATAGCATGAGTATATATTTTTTATTATTAGAAAAAGTCATGATGACCGTGCGGTTTGCGTGGTTGCATGCGATGCGATTTCAAATACCAGCAGTTCAACTCCCATTGGGAATACACAGATAGTATACAAGTAATAAATCAAGATAATATGATTCAAACCACCGACAGGATCGATAAATTAAAAATGCAATTGAAACTTCACTTGTAAATAGGTTTACGACGAAGTTTATTACAAATTTATAAAAATATTTGCACCATTAAACGTTTAGCTACGTTTATTATTGCAAATATTGTTTTACAATAATACTTATATATATTTTTTTAATTTTATAATAATAGTTATCGTTTAATTACGAACTCTTAGAAAAAATGTATATATATATATACTAACGGACGTCCCGCGGTTTCACCCGCGTAGTTCCCGTTCCCGTGGGAGTAATGGGATAAAATATAGTCTTTGCGACTATAATTTGAGATTTAAACTATCCTATCTCTCAAGTTGGATCGAACTGCACATGGTGTGCGAATTTTATTACAATCGGTTAAGTGGTTTAGGAGTCCATTGAGGACAAACATTGTGACACGAGATTTATATATATTAAGATATATATATATAAGAAAGTCGTGTTAGCTACACCATATATAACTCAAGATCGCCTGAACCGATTTGGCTGAAAATTTGTAGAGAGGTAGCTTAGAACATCAAGGATACATCTATATAATACGATATAATATTTACATAAATACATACATACAGATAAATAAATATGAAGTGTCTGTTTGTAATTTCAAAATAACAGTTTTTCACTTAATGGTAATGAAAGTACATACACTTACATATGCTCACGCCTGTATTCCCCGAAGGGGTAGGCAGAGGTGTTGTTATCACAACACCCACTTTTCACCGAATTCGATTAAGTGCCAACGTGACAGATGGTGAGTCTATCGCCGTCTCAGGCACTATAAATACGTCTTTGAATTACTTCTCAGAAATATGCAGGTTTCCTCACGATGTTTTCCTTCACCGTAAAGCACGTGGTGTGAAATCACTGTACATAAGTTTTTTAGAATAACTCATTGGTACAGACCCCGCTGGGATTCGAACTTGCCATACTTGCATAGCAGGCGACTGCTCAAACCTCAAGGCTACCACGGCTCTCTGGCTTTTATCTATATCCGTATTTTTTTAAGTATAGATGTAGATAATATAGATATATATATTTAATACTAGCTGTGCTCGGCAAACGTTGTATTGCCATATTTTTTTTGGTGTGGTCACCCTTATCATTTAGGGGTATGAAAACTAGATGTTGGCCAATTCTCAGACCTACCCGATCGGCACACAAAATTTCATACAAATCGGTCCAGCCGGAGGAGTACGGTAACTAACATTGTGGCATGGAAATTTTATATATTAGATTAGGTAGACTAAGCGAAGTACGCACCGAACGAGCAAATTATTTACAAAGAAAGAAAGAAAATATATTTATTCATAACAACATACATAAGAAAGCGAAAAGGTTTGTTGACTTAACTCAGCATAATCTGGCTGTCACGGTGATGACCACCATGATCTTCCGCTGGGACCAAGGCGTGTCTTCACAGCACAGTCACAATTTAGAAAGCTATTTACTAGTTGCCCGCGCTTCAGACGGCTAATAATACTCCCTTGTGTATAGACATACGTCATTGGCAACAAAACAGAATTCTCATTCACACAGTACACTTTTCAATATGAAACATTGGAATGTAAAATGGTATGTCTTAGATTTATTATTTAAAACTCAGCCGGTCTAATGGTCTAGTGGCTAATGGCCTTGCCTGTGAAACTAAAGGTTGTGGGCTCGGTCACAACAAAAATAGTCCACAATATGTATTATAAATAAATGAACAGGCAGTGATTTTTTTAAGCTCATTTTTTACACTGTTCCATATAACAAATTAATATTAGCCAAAAAGGTGCAGTGATTTTGAAGTTTGTGTCAAATGTTATCATCTTAAAAATAAATCTAACCATATCCATACATCTATACAGATAAATAAAATTTAAGTGTCTGTTTGTAATTCCAAAATTCAGATTTACAATAAATGCACATGACAGTATATACGGTACAGACATGGAAAAAACTATTTAAAAAAAATTCTCGGTCTTGACCGATTTTAGCGGAACTTTCATTGGCAGATAGCTGATGTTTCAAGGAGTAACTTAGGCTACTTTTATTTAAAAAAACATTTCCGCGGGAATGAAATTAAATCTACGCGAGTGAAACCGCAGGGCACAGCTAGCTATTTAATATATCATTATAGTATATTTATTAAAATAAGGTTAGTAGTGTTATGTTGTATACTAAGTACTTCGTGTATTAATTTGGATGAATGTATGGTTATTAGTGTGACTAAAATAAAAATAATATTAATAAGCCCCTAAATATAAATAAATATGTTAGAATCGACCTCGAATCAGTGGGAGCTGAAGAGCGAACCCGTGACCTTGCGCACTGGTTGCAACATTTTCGCAGGCACTGAATCGGTCTCCGTATAAAAATAACTTGGTTGCGAGACATTGGTTTGACGCCAAGATAGTATCCCCATTCTGACTAGTTCCGATCGGATATAGGTTCCGTTCAACTTATGTAATCTAACTAGTTTCCGTTCGCGGCTGCGCCCGTATTTTACTATTACTACCCACGACTTCAATCGCGTAGACTTTATTTCTTATCATCATCTCCCTGGCCTTATCCCATACATTGTTGGTCGGCACTTGGTTCAACCCGATGATCACCAGATTTTAATACGAAGCGACTGCTATCTGACCTTCGCAACCTCTTTAACGAGGAAAATCTGTGATCTGGGTTAAACCAGTTGTCAGAGTATTTTAGGCCTCCGACTGACCTGTAACGACTACCAAAGATGATAAATTGGCAACCGGGACCGACGGCTTAACGTGCTCTCCGAGGCACGGAGGGAACTCGGGCGATCACCCATCCATTTACTGGCCTCCATCCATCTAATAGATTACTGAGAACATGCCATTGAAAGTTATGTTTAATTCTTTCGTCATTGAAATTAGTATTCACATTGTCAAACTTATATTCTGGAAAAAAGTCAAAAAGTCATTTTAGATTAAAGTAGGATGAACAGAAATTACAAGCAAAAACAGCACTACGATTATTTTATCATTTTTAAGAGAAGAAGGGCATACGACATGACCTGTGTAAATACAGATTCATAATATCTTTATTCGATTAAAATATTAGATATATTTTTATCGGAGAGAGAATGTTACAGCCAGTAACATTCTCTCGCGCTCTAATGACATGAATCAGTCTCGTGACATATGTCATTCCCGTACATTTGGTATCGCTTCTACTAGCGAAGCGTTAGGATAATGTTACTTTTTCTACTGGGGCCTGACCATGAGCTCTTATTGTAATGATAGTTCACCTGTGTGACAGTGACAGACATATACAAAACTATCATACCAATAAGAGCTTATGGTAAGGCCCCAGGCGCTTTATCATGAGCTCTTATTGTCATTATAGTTTTAGTCTCATTATGAGGCAGATGTATTTGACGTGTATGCATCTGTCACTGTCACACTAATGTAATAACATTGCATTAAGAGCTCATGGTTGGGCCCCAGGCCCTGGTTAGCGATCCAGCGAAGTAACGCAGCCAGCCAGATAGCTGTCATTTCACAGATGTCAAATTCTGTTCTCCATTTATATTTTCACTCTTGTCTGGTTATACTGTTTATTATTGTACATTTTATGTGATATCTTATTTTTTTTATTGTTACCTGTAGTATGTGAATGCAGTTAAGTATTCAGTGTTTCATACACGTGGTGCTATCGAGACTTGTCTGTAACCCAACACCGGAACAATTCCATTGTCCTCACGCCTGCATGCACTCGTGTAACTTGTTGCTTTCTTAAACAATGTGCCAGACTGCCTTCATTACCGCCCACGGCAGTAACATAAATAATTTACAGCAATCTATGTAACATAGAGTATGAAGCACTGACCGAATAGTCGTGTTAGTGTTTATCTGTGGATATGCCATATGAAGTCTGTGTGTCAATGTAAATGTCAATTGAACGGTATTGAGCAGTAGTATCTGTGGAAACACTCTATATTTTAAGAATTATTGTCTACCTTTAGATAGAATCATTACGAGGGATTCTCGAACGTGTCAAGGGCCACGACCGTTACAAAGTTAAGCATCCCTAACCCTAGCCAGTAGTTTGATTGGTGACCTCCCGAGTTCCCTCCATGCCTCGGAGAGCACGTTAAGCCGTCGGTCCCGGTAGCTAATTTATCATCTTTGGCAATCGTTACAGGTCATTCGGAGGTCTGAAATAGTCTGATAACTGGTTTAACCCAGATCACAGATTTTCCTCGTTAAAGGTTTTGAAGGTCAGATGGCGTCGCTTCGTATAAAATCAGGTGTCGACCCCAACAATGTATGGGATAAGGTCAGGGAGATAATGATGATTTATCTAACTGTGTTTAGGGTATAGTATATAGTATTTATATTGGGTTATTATGCAATATGCATTGAAATCGATGCAGAAACCAAATCCGTTTTAGCTTGACTGTATATCATGAGAAAACTACTAAATGGATTTTGATGAAACTTGGTAATGATAGATGTACAGTAAAACTGGGTTGAACTTGAACACAGGTCGAACAATCAACCGATTTTGATGAGCGTAGGATTAAAAAAATCCTACTTAGCAATACGTAAAGGTACCTTTCTTTAGGGGGAAAAACGAGAAGATATTTCACATAGAATATATAAACATAATTCTGATGTAAACCAACCTAGGTACTGGATTAGGGGGCACGGTTGAATCAAGATGCATTATTGCAATCTCACATAATTAAAAAAAAATAGAGTTGACAAAACATACTGGTATTAAGTACCTACCACAGTATTTGGAAACATATATATATGTAATATTCCTATAATGAGAAATATATTCCACCATAGATGTGTATTATATAATTCTGTAACTGAGTACACTGTCATTTTACTAACCTCCTGTTGTTATTATAAATAAATGCATTCCAATTTACCGATAATCATATATTTTTTGATCAAGATTACTTAAGTAATAATTATTGTGGAGGACCGAGGGTGTATATTCCCCTTAAGTTCATTTATGAATGCTGCACTAATATTCGATATTTAAACAGTGGAATATAAAGCTGTGTATTCACTGCACACAGGAGCCGAGCTGGCGCCACTTTGGACGATCGGTTCACATCGTCCGACGATGCGGGCGGGGTGAGGTTGACGGTATCCGCTGCTCAGGCGGGCGACAGCGGTGTATACACTTTGCAAGTGAGTATGGTTCCTTATCTACATATACACTCAATGAAAAAAAAAGATATCTAATCGGACATGAAACCTTTATGCTACAGCTGGTAGTGCTAGGTTGGTTTGTAAGGCAAAAAGAGCTTTATTACCTGTTGACAGCAACTGTTACGGTTCAGATTTGGAATACGCATCTTGATGTGAGCCAAATGGATTTGTTAAGCTATAGCGAGTATATGATAGCATATTTGGAACTATTCGAAGATATTTTACACAGTCAAGGAAAACATAGATAGGAAAACGAGGGCCTGACACGGCGATGGACATGTGAGACGTTAATCATCTTTGGTAAAAAGTGTGTGTTGTCCTGCTCACCCTCAGTGTAGGCACCCTTCGGTTCGGATACTTTTTGATTTGAAATGAGCAAATAATTTTTAATTATAGTTTTATTCCAACGACAGGCCAGCAATGCCGCCGGGTCTGACACAGCCCGTGTCCGGCTGGAAGTGAGTGCGGACGAGGCGTCCGGGGACGACCCTCCTACCTTCTTGCGCCGACTGCAGGACCTCACCGTCAAGGTCGGCACCCGGACGCGCTTCCTCGTCGAAATTGTCAGCTCTACAGAATGCAAGGTATCTCTCGCTCTATTTCCATTACCAAAGTGTCAAGATGCGTAGCGAAGGATGTGTTTGATGAGAGCCAAAAGTATCTTAATTTTCCAAGGCTAGCTCAGTGCAGCTCCTTTCGGCTTAGCGGAGCGAGGGATGTGTTCTAGGGATGGTAGCGAGCGAGATAGCAGTCACTAGACGGTTTGTTGCTGGGTTAAACCAGTTCCAAAGCTTCGTTACTCATCCTCGCACCGCTCAAATACCCTAGTGGAAATGTTCTTATACGGTTTTCCAGCTAAGTGTCGCGGCTTTTATCCTCATGTCACGTCAAATTGTTTATGTGATAAATTTGTGTTCGACTAATCAAGTCTGGGTATAGGTGTGTCTGCTATTTTGCTTACTAGGCTTTGACTATAGTAATTTGTTTCTGCAATTTTCTTTAGAAAAAAATAATTCCTCTACAGTGCAAATGGCAATGATAATTTACTCCGGAACTATTTACTAAAATGCTATTTTTATTCTGTATCCTAGTATATCTTAAGTTGGGTATACTGTCAACTATATTCTTTATGTTGGTAGAACTATTTTATAAATGTTTTTAAGTTCCGAGTGTAGTTTATCAGGTTATAGGTAACGTAATTTTTTTCAAGTATAGAGTAATCGCAGTGAAATACAGTTTGAAAAAGTATTATTTTACGCAACAATGCCCGTAAATTACTTAAAGAAACAACGGCAGATCAGATAGATAGATTTATATATTACTAGACTATGAATCCTATGTGATGTGTACCTACAGTCTGGGGCATTAATTCTACCGTCAACTTTTCACAATTCCCGATATTTAAAACGACCCAATTTCTATTCCATGCTTGTATCCCGTATCTCAAGTGCTAATCCATCCGACTCATTAACGAGCCGAATTCACAAATAGAACTTCAAAGCATCCACCGGCTATTATGTCAAACGAGAAAAAATCTGTCTTTTGGAATTCGCTGATGAGTGGAATTGTTTTTTTTAATCTCATCCGAATAATTTCTAAATTAAGGCGAATGAAATTAAATGACGCGGCTTTGTAAAAATTATGTTATGTTTTTAATAGATTTTTATAGGCCCTTTAGATATTATTTTCAAAGTCAACGCAAAAGTATCTTTATTCGATTAGACTTTTTACAAAGTACTTTCAAATCATTAAATTTTTCTCATATATAAACCTTTGGACTCGTTCAAAAACGTCGCCGGATCTGGACCAGTGGTCGTCAAACTACAGCTCGCGGGCCACTAGCGGGCTGCGTATTATATATTTGAGGCCCGCGACACGAAAAACAATTTTAATAGATAATGGCCTCATCTTCCAACAAAACCACGTTAAAGCTCAGTTTAATTTAGTCTGTCACTTTCAATCATACTAGTAATAAAAAGTAGAATGTAATCGGTAATCAATGATTATGTCAATTAACTGATGGTCAACTAAATGATCCAAGAATGTGCGACCCTGGACCAGAAAAGTGTGCCCACCACTGGTCACTCATCTCCCTGGCCTTATCCCATACATTGTTGGGGTCGGCACTTGATTCAACCCAATGTGGCTGATCACTTGATTTTTATACGTAGCGACTGCCATCTCACCTTCGTAACCCCTTTAACGAGGAAAATCTGTGATCTGGGTTAAACCAGTTGTCGAACTATTTTAGGTCTCCGACTGATCTGTAACGATTGCCAAAGATGATAAATTGGCAACCGGGACCGACGGCTTAACGTGCTATCCGAGGCACGGAGGGAAGTCGTGCGGTCACCTATGCAATTACTGGCTAGGGTTATGGTAGCAACTGAGCAACGAGCTCCTCAATCAACTGTGACCACCAATGGTCTAGACAGTTCAAAGATCAAAGTTTATTTATTGCATGAAATGCATATAATGTATAAAGATGACAGTTTATTTACATAGAGCATCAATGCAATCTACCTGTGGAGGCGTGCAATATAATTATTTTACAAAATTACCTTATGTCTATAAATCATTACTATCTATATATTTTACACAATCATTATATATTTTATATATTTTAATATTTTACATAATCATCTATATATTTTACACAATTATTTCTATTTTCTTTTCAAAAAAAAAAAAAAATCTTGGGTCAAGTTAAAGGTAACATTTCTAAAAATAACAATTTATTAGAACTCCTCCAAAGGTGTCAGTTACAGTCGAAAGGAACATGTATTTGCGGGCTCGAGGTTCTTTCATGTTTCACGCTTTCAATGTACAAAATGACATAAGTCACAATTTCCAAACCATGACTACTAAAGTCAGTAAATAGTGACATCCGGCAATGTTATATTTATAATCTAAATCTACATTGTTCAGCTTGGCACATTACTGAATTTGTCTTGAAATTGTTTTTGTACGTTTGAAATATTCAAAAGTACTTTTCTTTTGTTCACTGTTGACTTTTAGTTTAATAGTTGAACTACAGTATCTTGACGACCGAACCTTGATCGTTTTTTTTTACTTTTTCTTAATACGAAATCTAGATAAATTTATGTGTATATACATAGCTTATTTAACCCTATTACATAGTGAAAAGGATAATAAAATATAATAAAAATAAAAATAAAAAAATAAAACACGGAATTTAAATTAGTGTCTGCGGGAATGGTGCCCAGTAAGCTGGCTGCGTTACCTCGCTGGATCGCTAAGCTAATCCTCTGACCGAGGTAAGAACCAGCTCGACGGTCACCAGAGACGGCTAGCTAAATTGATGTAACTCGAAACTGCATACAAAATTTCAAATAACTTTCCTCTTCAGATTATATATGCATTTGCTGTGCCCTGTTTCACCTGCGTAAATTGAATGTAATTCCCGGGATACCCTCAATTGTTTTTTTTAAGTGAAAGTAGCCTAAGTTACTCCTTGTAACATTAGCTATCTGCCAGTGAACATCCCGTTGAAATCAGTCCAGCCGCTTCGGAGATTACCCGGAACAAACAGATAGACGGAAAGAGAAAATTTTTGGAAATTTCTTTTTTACTTCAGTACCGTATATGCTTATTGAAAAGCTGTTATTTTGGAATTACAAACAGACGTAAAACAGATTTATCTGTATAGATATAGATATTATGTATATATTAGTATTAAATAGTAGATATCTGATGCCTGATCATGGGTCATGCGAGTTTTGACAATGTATCTATATTTGCGAATTTTTGGTGTTCAACCTTTGCTACTGCGATTTATTGTGTAGATAAATGACTACACCGTTGGTGTAGTGGTTAGTACCTATACCTAACTGCTACACTAGATGTCGCGGGTTTGATTCCCGCGTCGAGACAAACATTTCATGTTATGAGGGAGCATATTTGTGTTTACTTTGTGTTTGGGCGATTGGTATGTATTATAACAAATTAATAAATATGCTCACGCTATCCCAGAAGGGTCCCTGTAGGGGTAAGCAGAGGTGGTGTAGCAACAACACCCACCGAATATGATTAAGTGCCAACGTGACACAGGTGAGTCCATCGCCGTCTCAGGCACTATACATATGTCTTTGAATTACTTCTCAGACATATGCAGATTTTCTCACAATGTTTTCCTTCACCATAAAGCACGTAGTGTGAAATCACTGCACATAAGTTTTAGAAAAACTCATTGGTACAGACCCCGCTGAGATTCGAACTTGCGTAGCTAGCGTAACAGGCGACTGCTCAAACACCACGGCCACCACGGCTCCTATGTATTAAATGTATTTACAAATAAATAGACATAATTATTATATCCGTTGGTCTGGTACCCATAGTACTTTACTTAGGTTGGGAGTAGATGACGCAATATGCTAATGTTCGAACATTATATATACTTATTTAAACATCACTTTGTTTTTATTGTAGGTTGACGGAATTGTCGCATTGCAAACTTATCGTATTAACTGTTACTGAATCATTGAACTATTGTGATTCCGTACAAATCTGCGTTTACGTCAACGCGATGACTTGTGGCGGCGAAAACTCGCACTAGACACTGTCCACACTCTTTACAAAGTATCGCCTGAAAAAATTATTGGTTTATATAATAGTTCCATCTCTTTTTGTGATTCGGACTTCAAAAGGGACGGATATAATGGTGGTCCGAGTTTCTTATCTTATCTTAAGATCAACCAAACTCGGACTGAGTTTGGTCTGGTCTTGGTTTGAACCTAATTTGTAATAAAGGGGGCTGTGTTCTTTCAGGTGACATGGTATCGCAACGAGCGGCGGTTGATGGAGGCGGAGCGGGTGTCGCTCGTCCGCGACGGGAACTTCTGGTGCGCTGACCTGGCGACGGTGACCGTGGACGACGCTGGCCGGTGGACCTGCACTGCTGAAAACGTCGGCGGAAGAGCCAGCTGCTCAGCGCACCTCAATGTCCTTGGTAAGCCCTCTGGCTTTACCACTGGCTCTCATTTAATAGTTTAAGACATACCTAAAGTTCTGAAAGTCTGTGTCAGCGGTAAATGGCCCATAGTAGTGGTAGTCATTTCAACAGGTCGTGAATTTAATTGACTTTACGGAAGCTACTACTGCTTCCGCAAACTTAAGGACCAAAAGTCATATTTTGTCTGTATTCACTAACGCACACCAACAACTGGTTGTAGAGATTTTAAATTTAGAGAGTGTATTTCTGCGCGATGGATGCAGATCCACACTTCATGGCCGCAACACTAATCATAGGTTTTTGCTGCCTTTAAGAATGTAGTCTCAAGTCGGCAGTTTCGCATTGATCACATGCTCTAAATCTTTACTATCTTCTCTGTAGTGCCCAAAGCCTACAAGCGGCCGGAGTTCGTGGAAGAGTTGCGCGCGTTACTCACCGAGCAAGGCACTGTTTCACTGGAGTGCAAGGTCATTGGGGTGCCCACGCCGGTGCTCAGGTGGTTCAAGGTACACTAGGATCACTGCACTCTACCAACTAGTACTACATTGATGAAATGCATAAAATACCTGGCTCAGTTTCATGATGGTTCTTCTCAAATGGCTAGTTTCCAAACCGGTGCTACATTTTCGACGTTCATAAGTGCCTTTTACTATGGCCCAATCTGAATAAATCATTTTCATTTCATTTTCGTTATCTCCATAGACAACAGCGCAAATTAAATAGGTACCAATAATACGTTGGAGACCTAGCAATTGGTCAGTAGGTAGGTTTACCTCAGGGCAAACATTATAGTATGAGATTTAGATTTGTGCTTGCCTTGAGTCTGGGGGTTTGTGACGTGCTCGAGGCATATATTCATAATAAATCTGTCTGTGTGACACACCTAGCCCCTTATTACAAAACATCGTTTAAACCAAGACTTGACCTATCTCGTATTGAAACTATGTCCATCCCTTTTGAAATCCATATCATAAAAAGAGGTGGAACTACATTTAGACCAAAGTGATGACGTGATGTTTTATAAGGGATAGTGGTTTGTACGCATTTCTATTAAATAAAATCGCATTATACAGGACAGCCGCGAGATCAAAGCAGGTGACGTGTTCGCTCTGACTGCGAATGCTGAAGACCCAACCTCCCTAGGCACGTACACTTGCGAGGCGGTCAACTGCATGGGCCGAGCTTATTCCTCCTCCAAAGTGCACGTCGTCGGCAGCAGAGAAGGATCAGCCAGGCCTAGTTCTAGGTAACTGACAATCCTAGTTTTTAAACTGGCTGTTGTTATTAATCGTAATCATACTTTGTGTGGACAAATATCGAAAGATTCCAGTTTCTCTTTTAAATTAATAACCTTTTCATCTTTGTATCTAAAAGAGCAAAATTTCGGCACGTTGCAAACGTGACAGATGGTGAGTCCGTTGCCGTTTCTCTAAACTTAAATTTTTCTTATCAGACCTTCACTGTAATGTGGTGTGCTATCACTAGGCACCCTTCAACAATAGAAGAACTTATTGGTAGAGACCAACTGCCTCGTTGGTCTAATGGTTAGTACGCTAGCCTGCCGATCACGAGGTCCCGGGTTAGATTCCCGGGTCGGGTCAAAAATGTATATTAGGTTTTTCTGTCAAGAAATTCACAATACAAATGTCCGGAGTTTGGAAGTTGGCGGTGTTTCCACCCCCGTGCCTCGGAAAGCACGTTAAGACGTTGGTCCTACGCCTGATCTCTCTCCGGTCGTGTCGGATTGCCTCCCATCGGACTTTGAGAGTGTTTGCGCACACACTAGTGCACTATAATATCTCCTGCGCACATGGCTGATCCTCGTTGAGATTAGCCACCGTAGCCGAAATTCGGTAGGAGATCATTATTATTATTATTTTTATTTTTCATCTATCATTCTCGGCTTTTAACCGGTTTTCTAATGGCACGGGCCTAGGCCAAGTGTTCATCAGGAGGTATGTCTAAATAAGTTGTGTGTATGGTGGTGAGAGTAAGTATTTAGGATGGCTGCTTTTTGTAGAAGGTGGTAGGTGTTTTGGTGCAGGTTCAGGGTGGTGAGGGACTGATGTAGTTGTTTGGGTATGACCCCAGTAGTAGAGATCACTATTGGTACTATTATAACTTTTTGAAGGTGCCAGAGGCGGGCTACTTCTTCTTTTAGCTCAATGTACTTAGTTTATTATTATTATTTATTATTGGTAGAGACCGCTGAAATGGGATCTTGCAGATGACTACATACACTACTTGACCACCATGGCTTTCTGTTATTTAGTTGTATGTATATAATATACTTTCCTGACGATAAGACATTTTCCATATTCGCAGCGCCTTAGCCCCGGAGCCGCCTCCGATCTTCACCAAGGAGCTCGCGGACCAGTCGGTGCGCATCACCGAGCACATGACACTGAGCTGCCATCTGGTGGTGCCACCCTGGCCGCGCTCCGTGGGCTGGTACAACAAGGAGGGGAAGGTTGAACCCAGCGAGAGGTATTGCTACACTAATAAACTGTCTTTCCTCCACGTACAAGGATGCGGGAAGCAATGTAGTCGCTTAATTGTAAGTCTTGCTTAGCCCTGAGTGTTCCAGTGAAAATACTCTTGTGTTGCCTTTGTCGTGGTTTTTTTATACTGCCCTGATAACACTGCGTCTTTGAGTAGCCCAAATAAGGGATTGTAAGATGTAGGTATGCCTTATTCGTTCTGTAATTGGTGTATGTTTAAATACCCACCTACAAATTCATCGGTGGAGACTGCTGGAGTTTGAACATGCGTTACTTTAGAAGACGACCGCAGTAAAAGTACTCGACTATGATTCCAATACAGAAAAAGTTTCGTGAATTTAAACATAACTTAAGAACAGGAGCGTTAATACGAACACAAATTAATCATCAAATTACCATACCATCATTAATAATCATCTAAATACCTTAGTTATGTTTTTTTTATTAGATACCACGTAGTGGAAGATGGCGTGGGCGGATATTTGGTGGAAGTGCCGGCAACGGAGTGGTCCGACGAAGGCGAGTGGAAGTGCGTCGCTACCAGTGCTGGCGGCCGCGTCGGCATCTCTACTTGCTACGTCACCATGGATGGTAGGCTATACAGTAATTCACACCATATGCCTCTTGGGCAAAACTTTGAAATTCGTTTTAACCTAATATTAGTAGTAGCACCAGATAAAGTGTGGTGCTGTCTGAAAAGACTGTATGGACCTATCTCAAGCAGAATAAAATAATTTTGTTGTATATCCTCTTTTATTTTGAAGTCGATAATATCTACAACCAACAATGTTTTCTAACTAAGTACTCGTTTGATTCCGCAGTTCCCAAGAACTACCGCAAACCTCGATTCATGGAGAACCTACAAGCAGTGCTGACGGAAGAGGGTCTGGTCTCATTCGAATGCAAGGTTGTCGGGTTCCCGACCCCTGTTCTCAGCTGGTTCAAAGACGGTCAGGAATTGAAGCCTGGAGACGTGTACCAGCTCACAGGAACAAACTCATTAGGCTCTTATTGCTGTATTGCTAGGAACTGTATGGGAAAAGCGAGCAGCTCAGCTGAGTTGACCGTCGAAGATATTCAGAACCAGTTGAATGATGAGGAGAAGTCACTCTTGTTCTCCAAGAATCAGGCCCCGAAGTTCACCCAGGGATTGAAGAGCGTCGAAGCTAAAATCGATGAGCCATTCCGTTTTAATATAAAAGGTGAGTTGTCTGATTTTGAATAATGTTAAGAGAATTATGCTCTCAAATTAGTATATCTCTCAAAATAGTTTCACACATACAAACAAACTTTCCGAGGCTGAATATTTAAAGACAACTATAACTTTCGTAATATTGTGATAAAACGTATATAGATATATATGACTTATTTGATGGATCTGTATCGTTACAGAGGTTGTAAATATGAAAACATTTTGTTCCAGTTGCCATTCCGCCTGAACCTTCGATATTCTGGTACCGAGACGACCAGCCGGTGGACGAGTCCTCCCGCTGCCACCTCGGCAAGGAGGACCGCGGACTTTTCTTCCTCGACATCCAAAACCTCGAGTTTTTGGATCAGGCCGAGTGGAAGTGCGTAGCTACTAACGACTTTGGACATAGTGTCACTTCATGTTTTCTCAAACTGACCATACCTAGGCACTACAAAAAACCACGCTTTTTAGAAAACCTTCAAGCTATATTATCTGAAGAAGGCGCCGTGAATCTTGAGTGTAAGGTCATAGGCGTGCCACAACCCGTGCTCAAGTGGTACAAAGACGGGGAAGAGCTCAAACCTGGTGACATCCATAGGATTATATCTGGTCAAGACGGCACCTGCTGTCTCGGCACGTATACTTGTGAAGCGCAGAATTGCATGGGTATCGCCGCAAGTTCTGCTTCTCTATTAGGATTCGACGAATCAATAAAGGCTAAGAAGAAGAAAGCAGAGGAACAGGCTCTGCAGAGGAATCTCTCTCTTAGCACGATACACGAAGAAAGAACATCGCAAATGTATGACACTCCCGTTGGGGACATTACTATTGACGATAAAGGTGAAATTTCCTTCTCATTCGATGGTAAAGAAGTATCGGTATCCTTATATGAAACTCCAGATTTGACAGAAGAAGAAGCATTACAAATTGTAGAGATGTACGCTGATCAGTTATCTGAAAATGTAACGGAACATAACGTTGTTGAATTGCCTCCTCTAAGGTTTGTCAAAGAAACGTCAACGTCAGGAAACTTGTTAATGGAAGCTATTATTATCGATGTGTCCCCGGAATATTTTGCGTCACCAGAAGAAGATCTTCGGACCGAAGCCGATGTTGAAGACCTATCCATTGCAGATGAAAATGGACCCCCGCAACTATCTTTGGATCAAGACGTTGAAATTAGTGGCGAAGACTACTTAGAAAAGACAATGGCGTTATTATCAGAAGAGAAATCTGATATTCCCTTAAGGTTAGGACGAAAAAAATCGGACTCACAAAAAAGTGCAGACGACTTCTTTAGTTTATCACGTGACCAGTCGCTTTCAGAAGAAAAACACGACGACGATACTCAAGTTATGTCTGAGGGCGATTTCCCAAGTTTTGCCAGTGCCAGGAGTTCCGGTAAACCAAAATCGAAGTCCTCAAAACCTTCGGGAGACGATGAACCAGAATCTTCTGATCCGAATAAGACGGTACTTCTTAAAGAAGATAAATTAGCTGAGCCGCCTGTGCCTAAGCCTAGACGTGAACGTCGGACCAGTCGAAGTTCCCGTAGATCTAGCTCGGGCAGTGAAAAATCATTTAATAAGCCCAAAGAAGAAGTACTTACTAAAGTTGAAATCGAACTTCCTAAGAAGCCCTCTATGACTGGTGACGAATTTAAATCGACAATGACCAACGTCAGTACGTCTCTTTCGAAGGTGATGAATGACCTTCAAATCATCGAAAGGGATATAATTCTTAAGTCCGAACTCATGTCCTCTGCTGCAACGGCATCAAGAAGTTTGGAAATCATTAGCAGCTTAATAACTCCCCTGTCTGAAATACATAGCATTGTCGATGCTACCAAGGAATCAACTGAATCAAGGGAAGTAAGCAGTTCGTTGTTCAACAGCCTTCCTCAGTCCTTGAAAGCACTTCAACAATCTCTGACAATCATAGAAAAATGTATTGATGTCGAAAGCGATAATAAGACTTTAGTTAAGAGAACTTGTGTCGCATTTATTGAAACTTGTGCGGATGAGGTACAAAAACTCATGGCAGATATAAGCGCCGTAACGAAGACGGATTATTTGTTAACAGAAGCGAAAGCTCTTAAAGAAATCGAGTCTTTATGTGATGAAGTGTCGACGGTTGTCAAATACTCTGTTGATTCAGTCAAAATGAAAAACTTACTAAGCGAAGCCAATGATATCAAAGTAGAAGAACCTTCTTTAGAAGGCAAGCACAAGAAGGAAACACAAAAAGCTCTCTTTGAACTGAAGAGCCCTGTGTCCTCTTTATTGAGTATTGTGGAAAGTGCTGACAACAAAACGACGGACTTAATAAAAATTAAAAATAGTGAGGTTATACTTAATGATATGTCAGCATCTATACAAGACCTGGAAAGTGCTCTTGTACAAGTCGAATCTTTATCGGTTAAGGAATCAAGTACATCGTTACAGAAGTACAATACTGAAATTGTCGAAACCGTCATGGAGTCAGCCCTGAAGTTGAGAAATTCCTTTGAGCAACTATCTATTGAAACCAAAAGTGAGGAAGATAAGATCAACTTAAAGCAAACATTACAAAGTATTAAAACTAACTTGAACGAGATATCAACACAAATAGTTGCGATTGAAGGTAATGTGGGGACATTCGATATATTACAGAGTGATAATAAATTAGAAGCTCTCCAAAAGATGGCACAAATTCTCATTGCTTTTGAGAATAACCTACCAAGATTGGAGCCCATGACAGACGTCAAAGTTCACATGGACACATTCCATAAGAATCTTACGAAAGTCCTTGAAAATGTTATTGAAAGTAATGACGCAAAGAAATATTTCACGTTTATGGAAGTATGTGACGCCGTAAACAGGATAAATGCATCAATACGAAACATAGATTCGGACAATATTTTATCTCTTGCAAGTTTGAGCAACACTTTGGGTATTATTCAGGACCAATTCGTTAAACACGTGTTTGACTCAGAACTTAACTGTTCAATACTAAGTAACGTGGCTGATGTTCTTGTGGGTATACAAGAAGCTATCAACAACGCTGAGGAATTGAGTTTACATGTTGATTCTGAACATATTGAAGACATAACTCCCAAAGCTTACGAAAGAAATAATGTAACTGTAATTATCGAACATATTGATCACACTATTGCTGCAATAAATACGGTTAAAGCAATGGAATCGACTGTGGAATTGAAATCAATAAAGCCTACTATAGAAAATATTTGTCCAGTATTAGAAGAACTAAAAAGCTGTGTAGCCTCTTTAAAAACCAATACTGTTGAACAAGATGAACACTTGTCAGACTTGGAACTAGCTTCAGTTACCCAAACTATAGCTAAACCACTTTGTGTGCTTAATCAGAATATTATTACTCTGAATCATATGATTGTCGAAAACATCGAAAGTGTAAAAGAAAATCCAGAAGTAATGGCAGCTATTGCTGTACCACTTCATGAACTACATGTAACATTAGAAATCTTTCAACAAGACGTTATATCACAGTACGGTGACGATGTACTTCCATACGACATTAGCATCAATATGGCAAGTGTAGTTGAAAACCTGCAAAGTTGTATTGTCATGATACAAGAACAAGCTGGCGTAGAAGCAGCGGAAGAAATGTCAACTTTAGATGATATTTCGGCCATTAAAACTACAGCTGATGCAATACCTTCTGATCGCTTAGTGCTGCCCATAGTTGAAGAAACTAATTTAGAGCAGCCAGTCACGTCATTTAAAGAAGAAATACAGCCATCCGCAACTGTCCAAGCGCTGCAAACATTAAACAAACACATAACAGTATTACAAAACCCTGATGTTATAGATGTATTGGATACCCTCTCCGAAATCAGTGATTATTCAAGTCTGAAATCTGTAAATTTAGGTTTGACTGAATTACACTCTGGGATTCAAGAGCTCTTACATCCAATTATTTTAGAGGGCTCAGATGAAATAAGCTTGTTTAATACATCTCAATTGACAGCTATCGCCCAACCCATGCAGGAGCTTCAGCAATGTTTGTCTGTGTTAGATATAAACAACATTCCAATTTACGAACAGATATTAGAAATGCCAGCGGATTATATAAATGTTATGTTTCAAAACGTGTCAGAGTTTAAAAACCATTTAGAAAAATGTATGCTGGCTATATTTCCTGCAATACAAACAGCTGAAAGCACTATTGATATTTCGAATAAAGTTGGAGCTTTGCGGGAAGTTTGTGAGAACCTCAAGGACATTATATATACTAAAGAAGCGCCTATATCTGACGTAATGCAAGACTTGGAGCAAACAGTAAATGATCTTCTTGAAGCGACAGATGTTTTGAAGGGAATAAATATCGAACAAGTGAAATACTTCACTGAAGAATTGCATCAGAAGATTGCTGATGTTCAGGACGAAATAATTCCATTTACACCATATTCTTCAAATAAGCTTGAACAAGAAGCTAAACTAATCCAAATCATAGATGAAGTAGAAAATAATATTGCTGTTTTGGAGCAGTATGATTTTGTTGATCTATCTCGAGCTTCTGATTTATCGGTTGCTCCCTCTCCGCAGTTAGCCTATGAAAGAGAATCCGATTCACTTTTGCAAATTGAAGATATAGCTCAAAACGCTGTTAATATAATCCAAAACTTCTCGAAGGAAATCCCTGTAGTAGACATGTTAATAGTGGAAGACTTTTTCAAGAGTTGTAAGACAGATTTTTCAATTATTCGGAATTTACTTTCCAAGCAAATGAGTCATAAAAAGTTGATAAGATTACTTCAAGAGTTTATTTCTCTACAGCAAACCATTCAAGACTTTAAAGTGAAAAGGGAAGAATTGAGATTGTCTGATAATGTTAATGATTCCTTGTCAGGCTTCATAACCCAAGCTGATGAATGTTTAGTTGAAATACAATTATCACTTGTGAAGATAGTTGATTCTCAATCTGGGGTCCTATTTACTACACCAATGACAAAGCTACTTAACTCTTCAGAGGTGCTTAAAAACGTTGCAAATAGTAAAAGAGCTGTTCATCTTGAAGAGTTCATAGAAAAATTCCTAACCATCATTGACTTAGCAAAACCTTGTGTTGAAGATACTCAATCTCGTATAATTGACGAATTGACTAAAGCTGAAATTACCATTAAAGCTGAAGATTCATTATTAGTAGAGAAAATGGACGCTTTTTTGCAATTAATTGAAGATAAGGAAAAAGTTCAAATGCCTAAAGAAGACCAACAAATTTTGTCACAAGTACATGATTGTATTAAAAAACATGAAGATTTCAAAGATGCTGTAGGAACTGGTAAAATCCTTATACTTATGAAATGCTTATCTGCTTGTACTGACATCTTACAAGAAGCTGAATCTGAGAGTACAAAAGAAATCCAAAAATTAGAGAAGAACCTTGAAGATACAGTCTTACAAGAAGTCCTCAGCGAAATGCTACAACCACTTCAAGTACTTCAAAATCAAGTTACCCATATTCAAGAACAAATATTATCAGGATTGATTGAAGAATCCAATTCAGTAGATATGGCATCAACTGAATCTGTTATCCAGACAATGACTGAGATGCATAAAGAAATTATTCACCAATTAGAATCCGAAAATACACCCATTGACGACAAAGCAATATCTCTTATTTTGGAGGTAGACAAGGAAATCCATTCTCTTCAAGATAAAATTCGCTCTATTGATAACGTAGAAGTAGCCGAAAAGGTCAAAGAAATAGCAGTGCCTATTGATAATATTGAAAAATCATTGCACGTCATGCTATCTTCTGGAAATGATGGCGATTTTAAGACCAAGATTCCCAAAGGTAAGTTCCAACTAAATATAACTTCTTTACTTGATGACTATAGTTAATTATACTCCTTAATTTTAAATTTATTTTGTAGATATAAATTCCAATATTGATTCATTGGAAAACGCACTTGAACGGTTCATAAACATAGAAATTGACTTATTGGTAACATCTGGATTGCTTGGCGATATTGACGTTAATGAAAATATTCAAATTGCTGTTGAACTTAAAACCTTGCTATCATTAAGTCCTGAAGAACTTGCGTCTCCTAAAGTAGTTGAAATGAAAAATGAGAAAATTTCTACTCTTAAGAAAAACCTGTCTAAATTCGATTGGCTAAACGCAGACACGCAGCTAGAGGGAAAATATTCATTGGAAATTGACAAATTAAAGCGTGTTTTCCTAACTAGTTATCAGCTTATAGCTGCGTTAGATCAGGTTGATAAATGGGCAACTAATATAAACGAAGCAAAACAAGGTAAAATTCAAATTCGAAACATGTACTTCAACATTTAATCGATTGCTTTGTAATTGGCAAGCAAATTATCAGGCTATAAATTGTGCTTCTCTATGTGATCATTTTTATAACGTACATCATTTTAACTTTTCATATTATGATTTGTCGTAAACAAAATAAATACAAAGTGACTATCGAGTGTTTTATGTAATTAAACTAATATACAATGTGGGGAGAGTAACGTGGTCTTGAGAATCACGTGATTTGGGGCGTCATATTTAAAGACAACAGGTGTTTAAATTCTGTTTTATATTAATTTGTTGCTACTTATGAATATTTTTCCCTAAAATGAAAGGATATTTAATTTGTAATTGTATTATTTCTGGACATAATACCTTAGTAAAATTAATAAATTCATACTTAGACCTTTTAGAACACCTTTTGTTTTTAAATCTTCATCATATTATCATTTTATGTAAATAAAAAAATGTATGTAGGAATACTATAACAGCAAATATAAACATTGGTGTGATTACACCTCAAATATGACTTTGAATGCCTATTTGAGTTGTAACTCTAAGGCAGCTGATGGCAAAAAGTTATTACGCTCAGTTTAACATTGTGTACACATTTTGAGTTCGGCTAAGAATCATAAAGAAAACGGTACGTAAGCAAATGCCTGCTTGCTTAGCAGTTAATGTTTCTGAAACCTAATAAAGTATTTTTATTTTCAGAACAAGCTACTCAACTTATTCAACATATTGACCAATATATAGAGCTTATTGAAATAGTAGAAGAAATATCTGCTATAATAAAAATAGAAGATTTGAAAGAGACCGTCGACTTAGCACGTGAATTGAGGGATAGTATTGCTGTTTCTGAAACAACTGCAGAGACTGGTGTTTGTGAAGATGCATGTGTAGTTGTTAAGGCAGAACAGACCTTTTTAGCTCAAAAACTACAAAAAGCGATCACATCACTACAAGTCCAAGTGTTAGATAGCGCTCAAGAGCTAGCTCCTGAACTCAGTACAGATATTCTACAGCGAATAGCAAGAATAACGTCTCAATTACAAGCTGACTTAGTCGCGGTGACAGGTGTGCAAGTCGCGGTTCAAGCTCCCAGTGAATTTAGAACTGAAATCACTAAAACAGTAGGAGCTTTAGAAAAACACAACTTGAAGCTTGCCACCTCAGAAACAGCTCAGAGTTCGGAGTTGGAAAGTTATGAACGAGTAAGTATGGTAGATATTCCGCAACCTAAGCAAATAGAGGATTTCAATTCGAATATCACAGAAAATGCAACTGCTACATGCCAAGAGCAAGTGACTGTAGAACAATCCAAATCAATGGAATACGAGATAGCTCAAACACAAATCTCTGAGGACATTAAAGAATTAGCCGCTGCAGAAACCACACTAGCATTGGAAGATGAAAAACTTGCACCAGAATTTGAATCAAAACAACAAGGAGCATTCCAGCAGGGTGAGGTCAAAGTAGAAGATGACTTATCTATAGCTGATACAGGTAAATCAACTTTTCCCTCGATAGATTTTCAACATAAGAGTATATTATTGAATGTATATAACACATTATTACTTAATAAGTTTATTTTGCAGGAACCCTTATTCAGTACATTCAAGAATTCACTTCTAATGAGACAGCCGAAGTAGTACATAAGTTGGCTTCGTTAGCCAATATGGAAGGTCTTAAGGAATCAGTAAGTATTGCAAAGAATTTACTTAAGAGTATTGCAACTACTGAAATTAGTGCAGAAGAACAAGTAAGCAACATAACCAAAGAAGAAAAAGAAACAGAAAAGGCTGAATTAATTCAACAACTTCAAAGTGCGTTATCAGGACTCAATGAACAATCACTTGAAAGCGTCTCAGAACTTGAAACTATCAACACAGAAGCTATACAGAAAGTTGCGGTTATATCTGATCAAATTCGTACTCATCTCGCTATAATAACAAATTCTGAACCAGAAATAAAGCAAACACTTAAAGACAAAGAAAACGAGTCTTCTTCTGAAATTATTGATTTTACTGCTGCTGAAGCGAAAATTGCACACATTATTGAAAGTGAAGCTTTAGACGAACAAAAAGTTGGTATAAAAGTAGAAGTTTTGCAAGATAGCACCGAAAGTACAAGTACGACAGTTCATGAACCTTCTATGGAAAATGCTAATATTCTAGATCAAGAAAGTATATCGAAAACATTTGAAAACGTAACGGATTCAGGTTTGCCTATTGAGGCTGAACAAATGGAAGAACGTAATGCAAAGCAGAGTGAAGCAGTTGAAATTGTATCTGTCGCCACTGAAGAAAATGTAACAACTATTGCTGATAACTCTAGACAAGTTGCAATATGCAAAGATACAGAACCAGTATTACTAACACAAATAACTGTCACGGATGAAGTAGAAAGCTTGGTCTCAGTGCAGGCAGCAGAACAAACACAAGAATCTTCACATAAATCTGTTAAAGGTAGGTATTTTTTTGATTTGGCAATATATAATAAGTTTATAATTACTGTTCTTTGAATTCTTCATTAAGAAATGAGATCACCAATACTGTTCAATGAACATACATATAATTACACAAAGTATATCACGGGACACGATATTCCACTTTTAAACTTAATAGGACCACTTTAGCTTCTATGAACATCACTCTCTCAAAACCAACACAATTTATTCACTGAACATTTATCCGTTTATCACATACATGTTTATTTCAGAAGAACTATTACATAGTATCGATGAATATTTAACTGCCGATAATGTACAGATCATTAATGATTTGTCAGACACGCTCAATATTGACGAACTTAAGCAATCAGTTGCGGTCGCTAGAGTACTGCGTGAGAATATTGCAGTAACGGAAATGGTTACAACACCTGAATCAAGTTGCATTCCTCAAAGCGAAGTATTATTAGAGCAAGCAAATTTAGTAGAAAAACTTCATAATGCTTTGTCGAGCCTCCAGACAGAAATGTTAGAGAATGTTGCTAACCAGTTAACACCAACTCTTGATAAAGATAAAATTCAAAATTTTGCCAGTGTAGTATCTGAGCTTGACACTCAACTTACTTTAGTAGGTTCGTCCAATGTGATTATAAAAGTAGCTCCTGACGATGTTAAAAGCATACATACAGGTGAAATGAATAAAGAAGAACATGCAATTATTTTAGAAGAAAAAGCGCCTAGTGAATCGGCAATGCTATTGCAAACAACTGCTCAATTAGAAGAAATTATAATTGCTACAGAAACATTAGCTATAGAGCAAACTGATGAAATTAAGAATACGCCTGCAAGTGAAGGCAACTTTGACACTAATGACTTAACTGTTACAAATATTGATGATGCAACAATTGCAAGGGAGTCAGACAATACTTCAGTGCAAGTTTTAGCTATGGCTGAGGTTATTGAAATTAGCCCTGTTGAAGGAGAACAAGAAGAAACGAGCAATATGGATGAAATCACGGCAATAAAACCTAAAACTGACTTTGGTAACTATTATCAGATTTTAGTAAGACTTCTAAATTAAGCTCACTAGTAGGCAATTTGGTTTAAATCCCCATAAATTCAAACTTTATTACCATTTTCACAACTCAGCAAGTGGTTTTTGTGGAATAAAAAAGTGCGTAATTATTTTTATTTTATAGAAAGAAGACCATGTTTATTGTTACAGAAAATATAAAATGTAATTGCTTTATTTTGCTATTTCAAATATACAAAGTACATATTTCTCTCAACTAAGTGCAGTCCAATATGAGCCCGTCTTCCTGATCACCTCGGGACGTCTGCCTGATTTGCCTGCAGGACATCTTCAATAGATTTTTTCTCTTTGATTCTACAAAAATTTGCTTAAAAAAGGGTTTTTAATTTTTTTGAACACTGACCAACATTCACAAATTATTAATTACCGTAATAATTAATACTAAAAGATACCAAATCTTTACACTTTCAGAAACACTTTTAATATATCTCAACGAATACATAACCGATGATGTTGCTGATGTTATTACTAAAATATCTTCAGCTTTAGGTGTTGATGAGTTAATACAGTCGGTAAATGTAGCGAAAGAACTGAGGGAAAATATAGCGGCCTCGGAATTAGCTGTTGTTGCAGTAGAGGGTACAAAAGAACAAAATATTATATCAGAACAAATTAATCTGGCACTGGAATTGCAGAATGTATTAAATACTATGCAAGTTCATGCTATTGAAAATGCTGAGAAAATAATTCCAGTCTTCGATAAAGATAAGTTGCGGCACGTAGCTAATGTCATGGCACAGCTTTCGGGTAAACTTACCGACGTACTTGCATCCCAGGTTATCATACAAAATACGCCAGTCGTTAAAGAAATTAAAGACGCTTTATCCGATGAAAACCACACGTTGAGTGCAAATGTAACAATTGAAAACCCTGTTTTGGCAACAGCCACAGGAACTATATCTGATAAAATACAGCTATCAAATAATGACAATCATACAGATTTACCAGACGCGCTGCCACCAATTTCAGTTGAAGAAGGCAAATCTAATAATTCAGACCAAGACATATTTGAAAATATTCAAGTAACTTCTATGGAACAAGAAAATATAAAAGTAAAACCTTCTGAGTCTATTACTGACGTGATTGATGACCAAGTAGAAATTGAGAAACATTCGAAAGCCGTTGAGTATGATGAGATACAGGCAAGTGTAATCAGTCCGACAACGAAAGTTCTTAATTTTGAAACTCCAAAAGAAATTGCAACTGATAAAAATGAATTATTGAAAGGTGATAAATTAACCGTTTCATTAAACACAATATCACAAACAACTATTGAAGGTAGCCCCAATGCTGTAGATACTTATGTAGGAATACCTACTGAATGCAAACCAGACACAAATGTAGTCGATGGTAAGGTAGATATCGGGAAAAATAAAGAAGACATGTCTCAAGACGACAAGATAATAGAACCCATTATTCATGATATTCAAAATGTCAACTTCGATGAAAGTATTGATGAAGGAATTTTACGGATTACCACAAGTGATTTTGAAAAACCTTCAAATATCGAACAAGAGAAAGTCGGATTGATTGAAGATGTATCTGAAAAAAATGTCACTGCTCATAATAATGTTCTAGAAACAGAAGTACAAGAGAGTAAACATCAATTCTCTGAAACAGTTATTGCTGATAAAAAAGTTATGTTCGTGGATGCAAATAATATTGATTTAATTGCAACTTCTGAAGAAATTATCGAACAGATGACAACGGACGCTGTCGCTAACGAAGTTATTGTTACCAATGATGAAGACTTAGGAAAACGATTTGAAATGCCAAAAACGAATGATCAAGAGTTTCTGAAACAAGTTACGGAATGTAATAACGAATCAAGAGATAATAATGCAGAATCGTTATTGGACGACGTTCCAGGTTCACAAGTTGAAGTAAGCGTAGGACCAAATATTGATGCTGAAAAATCTACAGAAACCAATTTAGGTGGAGAAATGGAGGTTTCTGAGACATTTCCTGGAAAAGAATCTAAAGAAAGTTCTGTTTTGAAACCAGTTCCAGTGCCAGATCCTATTTACGGTAATCAACAGTTTTTTTACGTGCTTTAACTAAATTTAAGACGACAGCAATTTAAATATCTAACAATGCTGTTTAGTAAATTTAAGCTAAGAATGCCAAGTATACTGAAAATATAAAAACGTATTTTACATAATTATCTAAAATCCGACATAGCAAACTTACGTTTACTACTTCCATGTTAACCACATTATTTATAATCGCTTTCGCATTTACGTTTACATCGTACTTAGATATAACTTAAAACATATTTAATAATAATACAATAATGATTCATCAAATACATTTCACGCTTGAAACAGCTATGCTGAAACTACAAGTTAGTCATGTAAAAAAATTCTTTCAGAACCACTGCTCTTAAAAATTGACGAGTTCTTAAATAATGAGGTCGTCGAAATAATTGATAAATTATCTTTGAAAGCGAATATAGATCTTAAGCAATCAGTAGTTCGTGCTAATGATCTACGACAAAGTATCGTTTATAATTCAACTCCCAGTGAAAAGCGACAAAATCAAGCTTTAGCACAACAACTTTCTAATGCTCTATCAAATGTCCACGTACAAGCTCTTAAAGAACAAGAAAGTGGTTTAACAATTGATAAGAATGGAATACAGCGAGTCAACGACGTGACTTCAAAGTTATCAGACGAACTTAAGTCATTGTTTGACCTTGTCGCTCAGGAAGTTGAAGATGATGTTGCACAAGCCCCGGTGGTAGAAACCGCTGTTGGTGTAATTTCAAAGCAAGAAAAACTGCCTGTTGAACCAGAAATTGCTAGAGGAGATTTTCTTTCTGTGGAAAAGAATCCCGATGCGGTCAATAAACAGAGTGTCATAACTGAAGAAGAAAGGGCAGGTAAAGATGTTCAATCTCTTGAGATAGAAAAACAGCCTCTTATTACAGTAGCAGGTGAATACAATGAAGTAGAAAATTTCGAAACATCTACAATAAATGTGATAGAACCTTCAGACCAGGAAGCACCCCAATCAGCTATCGTTAAGACAACTGAGGCTTTCCCTATTTCCAATGCTTTTGAAATTTCCTCTGAAATCATGGAGGCTACTGTAGAAGATAGTATTTATCCTTTGGAATCGAATATAGAAAGTCAAATATCTGAAAATGTTGCACTTCAAACGACAATCACGGAAGCTTTAGAAACAACTGAAGAAATCAAACTGGATATAGATGAGAAACAACCTGCTTTCGGTAATAACAATATTAATTGTGGTATCTTTATCTTGTTAACATTTAAATATCAGTGATGCTTGGCCGACTATTTATTTTGATTGCTTAATTTATGAAAGCTCTTACATCAAATTGCTTTTAATTTTGCCAATTTATCAAACTATTATTTTATTTGAGTTAATTTTTTTCGGAAATAAACAGTATTTTATATCAAGACACATATGAACACTACAAATATCTGTGAATCATTTAAATGTTTCCACATTTTAATAACTAATTATACTCTTTGTCACATTCACAAAATCTAAACATAATCATTAAGTATTATTTAAATACACAACGTAATGTATAGTTGATATTAGATTGATATAGTACCGTAGACTACATACTTAACTAATGAGATGAAACTTGCTTATATTATGTATTCTATATATTAATATGTATTATTTAAATAGTGGAAATCTACCCTCATATTATATTATATAATCACATTCATTGCTAACTGATGGATTGGGTAACCTTCAAAATCAAAATCAAAAAATCAAAAATATCTTTATTTGATTAGACTTCTTACAAAGTACTTTCAAATTGTTTTACTTTAGGTTATGTGGGCACACCACATTTAACATTGCATTTCCATGACTATTAGTTCTAAGGCGTTAAACTTTACACAATAGCTTCGTATAGTATTGTATTTGAACCGTAGATTAATATTAACACTAATCTAGCTAATATATTTGATACGGTCATCAAAACACTACAATACACTTTTATTTCCAGAAACACTGTTACAGAATATTGACCAATACATATCTGACGACATAGCTCAAGTCGTGCTTAGTATAAGTACAGAAGTATGCGTTGATGAAATAAAGCAATCTTTAGATTTAGCAAAAGATTTACGTGAAATGATGCCAAATTCTAGTGCAGTAAGCGCGGAGGTGGTATTAGAACAAGTAGCATTAATAGACAAGCTGCAGAGTTCTCTATCCGTTCTTGAAGGACAAGTTTTGGATAACGTACAAAGCTTAACTACAAAAATCGATGAAGACTCTTTGTTACAAGTTGCACATGTTGTATCAGCACTTTCTAATGAATTAGAAGAATATGTTACCATATCAAAAGAGAAAGCCGCTTATATAGATACTCATACGGATGAGGTACATGAAAATATAAAAACCGACATTCAAGAAGGCTGTATGGAGTTGTATACGATAAGTGAGCCGATTCAAATTGCAGTGCATTCGGAAACTGAGACACTGATTATTGAAGAAAGTGAAAATGCTGGAACAAATATATGTATTAAACACGAGCAAGAGGCCACTTTAGACGGTTCAGAAAATGGTAATACTGAATTACCATCTGACAAAGCAATAAATAAACTTGAAGATTTACAAGTTAATGTCGCAAGTACCGAGGGGACTATTTTAGATAGTACAGTGCCAGAAGCCAATAAGGAATCCCAACTAGAAGGTGTAAAAACTGAGATAGCAACAGAGTTAGATAAAATATTTACAGATCAGGAGCTTTTGCATTATACTGCTGCTCTTGAAAAACAAGACGCCCCTGAAACAGAAAAAGTAATTGTTGTGAATCATGATATTGGAATGGTTGCTGATAGCTCTGAGATAATAGTATTAGATGGAACTGTGCAACTTAATATCGAAAACATTGAATCTAACTGTGAACAAGTACAACCTGTTGTTGAAAATGAACTTACAGATATATATAATGAAGTTGTGGGACAACAATCTGAAATTTTGGTTATCGAAAATACAAAGTCTATTCTGGAGGATATACAACCAAAAGAAACCGAACTGATTTCAGATATGTCAAGTACACACGAACAAGATTTAGATAAAAATAGCCAGGAAATGCTTATTTGCGATGCTAAAATTTCTGCTATTAGTGATGAAGCAATAATAAATGTGTCTGAAGGTTTCGAGAGCACTGAATCTGCGACGAGCGGAGAATTGATTCCACTAGAGAAAACTGTAGACATTTCATTAAAACATATACAAGTTAACATGGAACAAGATACTTTAGAACAACTTGGTAACATAGAAGAACAGGAAATTCCTACAGAAATGATAACACAAACAATAACCGCAGATGTCTTTGAATCAGTTGAAAGTTCGGATTCGGTTGAAGTGAAGTTTATGGAAAGTAGTATTACTGAAGCACAACTTTCTACTGAGGGTACTGTAGTAGATGAAGAATGTACAACTCCTGAAAAGAAACAAAATTCAAGTATGGATACCGGTAAATAAACAATAATTCACTAAACTGGAGTTTAAAATGTTAATTGTAATCGCTTAGCTGTTGTAATATTAATAAAGTGAAATCATTGCTTGTTATTTGCTTAACTCTTTAATCTCGAAGATTATAATCAAATTACCCATTTCCAGCCACTGTTCCACAATTCATTGAACAGGTCGCTGAGGATTTGAAGTCATTTGAATCAAAAGAACTTTCAAAGAATCAATTATCAACAGAACCAGTATTAGAAAAACAAGAAGAAATCATCCAAACATTAGAACAAGAAGATGATAATTTATGTGATCTTTCAAATAAAGACTCAGATAAGTCGGAACGAGCCACTTTTTCAGAAAATAATGTTATTGAACCAGACCAGGTGCTGATTGAAGAAGTTTTGTCCATTGATTCTTTTCAAACAGACAACAAACAAACTGTGGTTAGCACTGATGTAGAAAATGAACAATCGATAGCAAAGGCATCTGAAACAGTTATGATGGAGAATTATTATAGTAATGATCCTAAAAAAGAGGTGAGCCCTTCGGAAACAACTGAATCTAATAATAATAGCAGCGAACAAGGCCAAATTGTTGGATCCATTCAAGAGGATTCAGTTCAAGAGTTTTCTCCTAAAGATATACCAATAGAAATGGTACAAATTTTGGATACAGAGACAAATTTGGGACTGGTTGTAGCAGATGTAACTCTAGTTGAAAATACAGAAGAAGTCAACACACAAAATACAGCTGTAACTGCTTCAGAGAGTGAAATAGATGAAAACAAAACAACATACACAGTCTTTGAACCAGAAATTTTGGTTGAAGTTACAGATGAAAAAGAGAAACAAATCATTGTTCATGCAACTGATGGTAACATTTGTACTGTTTGCTGTATCTGTAACTAATGCCTAATAAATTATATTCAACATAATGTTCATTAAACACGCTTATTTTTGTATATTTTTTGCAGTGAGGGTAAATACATTTTCCTAGAGTGTCATTTGGAAGCAAGTCATGGTGTACACTCACAATGGGAAGTGATTTATTCTACTCATTGTGATTGCTCCATTTCAAGTGTTCATTCCAGGCAATCAACGCAGTCTTGTTGATACACAAGCTCGTTAATTATTTCACTGCCTTATTTGGTTTTAACATAATTATATGCTCGTATTTGGAAAGTCATTTTGATTCCAACTGTATTAACGCACTTGCACTCCTACTCTATAATAACTTAGATAATATAATATAGGATACTATAAATAAAATTTGCTTAACGATATTAGGTTTTATATATAATTTGTATTTCTGAACCTACAATTTAATTGAGATTCTAAATAATAATGATAACATGCTAATCATACCTTATATATATTAAAACATGCGCGTTATTCTTTATACCGCAGGCTCATGATCAGATGATGGATGTTTACTCTAATACCTAATTACTCATATAACTCGCACATCATCTACTAGTAGCACTAAACACAAGGGAACACAGGCACACACAGCACTGAACTACAATATTACACTTTCAGAAATACAAATCATTGCGGATATTTACGAAAACGTTTGAAATGAGGGCATACCATCATCGGTCGGCAGGGCGTATTAAGAACTATTGAGCTTTGACGTTTCATTTTGGTGCCATAAAATTGAACGTCAAATACAAGAAGTTCTAAATACTCGCTGCCTAAACGATCTCAATTGGCCCTTGTTGATTGCATTGAAATTCAGTAAAATTACCTCGAAATCAACATGCACCATAAATGTAATAAACAAAGTCACATCGCTGATAAAATTTAAGTGCTTACATCATGTTTTAACATAATAAAGTAGGTGGGTAAACTGTACTAATAAATTATTGATTTCAAGTTAATATGTTTGCAGAACATGCAGCCCTTATCCAGCATATAGATGCACTGATTTGTAATGAGGTAACGGAAGCAATTGAAAAAACATCAGGTGGTGAGAAGTTGAAAGAATCAGTAACTTTAGCAAAAGAGCTTCGAGAAAGTATCGCTGCTCTTAACTCCTGCGTTGGTGTTACTGAAACCAGCCAAGATATTGACGTAATTCAAGCAAAACAGGCGGAGCTTGCTCAAAATCTGCAAGAAGCATTGACTACACTGACGATGGGTGCATTTGATAGTGTTCAGGACATTGAACCTGATGTTAAATCTGATATAATTCGGAAGATAGGTAATATTGTAACCCATCTGGAAGAAGATTTTGCAACGGTAAAAAATTCTGTTTCAGAAGAAGCTAAAGTCACAGGTATTTGCTAAAATTATCTCTCCTTGAGCATAAATTTGTATTTTTTTATATATTATTTTATTTATATTTATTTTAATACATTACAGAACAAGAAATTACTGAAGAGAATTCAATAAAACACCTTCAGTCATTACTCGAAGAAGTGAACGACCAAATAAATGTGTCTCTTACTGACAACATTACAGAGGATAGTGAAGCCCTCAAAGATTCATTAGATGAAGTCCAGACAGTTATCATAAAGCTCAAACGTGATTTCGATGGATCTGGAAATGACACTCTCAATGAAACTCTTGATGATTTAGAGTGCAGTGTGAGGAGTGTCCAGCTTCAAATCAATGAAGCTAGCCCACCAGAACTTCTGAAAGAAGCTTATGCTTCTCTACAATTGCTTGTCAATAATATGAATGAAATCCAACAGGTACATGCTCACGAAACAATTTCCATAAAAACGAATTCTGAAGAAATTCTTGAAAAGTGTTCGAGTGAAACCGATGAAACTGTAAACCTTTTAGAGTCTGTGTCTCAAATCAACGTATCGGGTAATATTGATAATATTCTTTCAAGTCTGAATTATCTGCGAGATACGATGAAATCTTTGAGGCTTAGCTTTTTAGGGAATGCAGACTCTTTGATAGACAAAGGTATTGATGTACTTCAAATATTAAATCAAGTTGAAGATAAAGTATTCTCTCTCGAAAAAGACTTGGACGCCGAAGTAAGTCTTTTAGCTGATATCAGAGATAGTATTTTTGTTGCGGTCCATTCTGTTTACGGTAGTATTTCCAACATGCGAGGTACTATATCAAGCATACAAAAACGGTATATGTTTGAAAATTACGCCCAACCATCTCAAAACCTTTTGTTATCCATCAAAAATATAACATTTGTCTCTAACGTCGACACAGAACAAGACAAAAAATGGAAAAAAATATCGAACGTTCTTCGAAAAACTCTGAACCACTTTGAAGATATAAAATTTTACGTGAATCTGGATAAGACCGCCAGATTGCCAAGTGATGCTGCTTTTACAAAGATTATTCTAGAAGAGTTAAAATCAAATATATGTGACGTGGTGCTCTCAAGGACGACTGAGTTGAAACTTGATGTGGCCGCTCAAGTTTATAAGGTTATTAAAGATTTTGATATAATTCTACAGTCAATCGAATCACAATCTACGCTAGAAGTCAAACAAAAAATACCGATGTTCAAAAAAATTGCTACACAGCTCTTGGAAGTTACTAATCAGATTAAGGCTTCTATTGAATCGTTAAAACATGAAAGTGATAATATGACATCAGAAATTCCCCCAGAAGAAGATCAGCCACGCGAAGAACTGCTGACAGATATTAAACGAGGTGTCGGTGAGAGTCCTATTGAGAAAGCATTTAAGGATGCTGATGAAACAATCCCAATGAAAACAGAAAAATCTGAAACTGAATCACAACATTCTCAAGATGTGTATGATACTGTCGTCCCTGAATTGAAATCTATAGAAATTCTTACTAATGTAGAGAAAGGAGAAACTTGTTTAGATATTGTCAAAGAGAATATATCCCAAGTTAAAAGCACAGAAACAGTATCTGCTTTTGAACAGGAATGTGACAATCCTCAATTTGTATCTGAGTCCACAGAACCTAGTTATTCTGAAACTGCTAGTGTAACTAGTGTTGCTCAGGTAACTGTAAAATCTGAGGACCTACTATTGATAGAAATGAAGGCAGGTGTTGAAGAATATAGTCATGATGAAAGTGTGACAAAAGAAATTCCGTCAGAAAACATTGTTGGTGACGATAAAAAAGCTGTTGAAGATATGCTACTGTCGCTATCTCAACCAACAACATCAGGTGTAAACCGTGAAACTGAAAACGTGAATGATGAAGCTAAAACGTCTATTATTGATGAAAAAAATCAGGAATTCGAAAATCAATTACAGGTAGATGTGCTCAACTCTTCTCAACAAGTGCTACAAATAGAAAATGTAACAGCAACAGATCAAAAGCTAAGCCAGTCAGTTGAACCAAAGTCTGATAATGAAAATTTGAGCCCTGGACATAGTAAAACATCTGCTACGATTGGTAAAGAGACAAAGGATAAATCTGAACAAGAGGATCAAGAAAATAAGGGATTGGTCACAGAGGAAACCAGTTTGCTCGACGAGCAAGGCGATTGCCACGCAAAAGACGATGAATTAATTAAAGAAGAACAAAAAACTGTCCAGCAGTCCGAAGTTGTGACTTTAAATCTACAAGCTGAAAGAGAAGAGGAAAAACGTGATGAAGATCTTTTGATGCAAAATGCTGATAAAACAGCTGGAATTTCCATGAAAGATGCTGAGATGCTTGGACTTGCAGAAGCGAATGAGTCACAAAAATGCACTCACGAAGAAAACTTGAAAACATATCAAGAAGTACAGTCTGCCGAGGCTAATAAAGAGAAGGAAGAGTCAGAAGAAGCTAAGGAAGATGCTGAACAGGAAGTAGATGCTAAAAAACTTGATAATGGCGCAGCAGAAGCTGATGTGGAACTAGAGCAAGAGAAACACCCCGAAAATCTTTTAAAGCAACAAAAAGCCGATGACATTGCTCAAATCGCAAAGATTGAAGCAGAAAGTCTTGGCCTTAAGGAAGAAAAACGTGTTGAAGAGAATATCAAAACAGAAAACCTTCAACTGGAAGAAGATAAGCAAAAATGTGAAGAAGCTAAGAAAACAAGCGAAGAGGAACAACAACGAACTGAAGACGAACGTGTAAACATAGGGAAAAATGAAGATGCCAAGGCTAAGAAAAAAGCCGAGGAAAAAGCTGTCAAAGAAAAAGAAGAGCAGAAACGACTTCTCGAAGAGCAACAACTAACTGAAGACGAACATCTGCATAAAGAAGAAGACAGTGAAATTAAGGCCAAGAAAAACGAAGATAAATCTCAATTGGGAGCAGAAGACAAACAAAAGCAGGATGCAAAGAGAACTGAGAATGAGAATATAGAAACGGAAAGACTACGACTCGAAGAAGAGAACCGAAAAGAGGAAGACGTTGAAAAGGCTAGAGAGACAAAACGAAAAGAAAAAGAAGAGCAAAAGCAACTTCAGCTTGAGGAACAAAAACAAACTGAAGAAGAGCGTCTGAAAAAAGTGAAAGATGATGATGTGATAGAAAAAGCTATCAAAGAAGATGAAGAGGCAGAAAAAGCTAAGCTGGAGGCTGAAGAAAAACGAAAGGGAGGCGCAAAGAGAGTCGATGATGGCAATGCAGAAGCAGAAAGACTGCGTGATGAAGAAGATGAACTTAAAGAGGAAGAAGCTAAAACCGCAAAGGATAAAGAAGGAAAAGAGCGACTTCAACTCGAAGAACAAAAACATGCTGAAGAAGAGCGTCTGAAAAAAACACTTGATGATGAAGCTAAGGCGAAGAAAAAAGCTAAGAAGGCCGAAGAGAAAGCTATCAAAGAAAAAGAAGAGGCAGAAAAAGCTCAGCTGGAAGCTGAAGAAAAACAAAAAGAGGATGCAAAGAGAGCTGAAGATGAGAAAGTAGAAAGACTTCACCTTGAAGAAGAGAAACGTAAGGATGAAGAAGCTAAAAAAGCAAGCGAGGCCGCAGCGAAACTCAAAGAAAAAGAAGAGCAAGAACGACTTCAACTCGAGGAACAAAAACGTGCTGAAGAGGAGCGACTGAAACAAGCACAAGATGATGACGCTAAGGCGAAGAAAAAACCTAAGGAGGCCGAAGAGAAATCTATCAAAGAAAGAGAAGAGGCAGAAAAAGCTCAGCTGGAAGCTGAAGAAAAACAAAAAGAGGAAGCCAGGAAAGTTGAAGATGAAAAAGCAGAAGCAGAAAGACAGCGAGTTGAAGAAGAGAAACGTAGAGAGGAAGACGCTAACAAAGCAACCGAGGCCGCAGCGAAACTCAAAGAAAAAGAAGAGCAAGAACGACTTCAACTCGAGGAACAAAAACGTGCTGAAGAGGAGCGACTGAAACAAGCACAAGATGATGACGCTAAGGCAGAGCAAAAAGCTAAGAAGGCCGAAGAAAAGGCAATCAAAGAAAGAGAAGACGCGGAAAAAGCTAAGCTGGAAGCTGACGAAAAACAAAGAGAGGACGCAAAGAGAGCTGAAAATGAGAAAGTGGAAAGACTTCGCCTTGACGAAGAGAAACGTAAAGATGAAGAAGCTAAAAAAGCAAGCGAGGCCGCAGCGAAACTCAAAGAAAAAGAAGAGCAAGAACGACTGCAACTCGAGGAACAAAAACGTGCTGAAGAAGAGCGTCTGGAAAAACTGAAAAATGATGAAGCTAAGACGAAAAAAGAAGCTACGAAGGCCGAAGAAAAGGCTATCAAAGAAAGAGACGAGGCAGAAAAAGCAAAGCTGGAGGCTGAAGAAAAACGAAAAGAGGAAGCCAGGAAAGTTGAAGATGAAAAAGCAGAAGCAGAAAGACTGCGAGTTGAAGAAGAGAAACTTAGAGAGGAAGAAGCTAAAAAAGCAAGCGAGGCCGCAGCGAAACTCAAAGAAAAAGAAGAGCAAGAACGACTTCAACTCAAGGAACAAAAACGTGCTGAAGAAGAGCGTCTGGCAAAACTGAAAAATGATGAAGCTAAGGCGAAGAAAAAAGCTAAGAAGGCCGAAGAGAAAGCTATCAAAGAAAGAGAAGAGGCAGAAAAAGCTCAGCTGGAAGCTGAAGAAAAACAAAAAGAGGAAGCCAGGAAAGTTGAAGATGAAAAAGCAGAAGCAGAAAGACTGCGAGTTGAAGAAGAGAAACGTAGAGAGGAAGAAGCTAACAAAGCAAGCGAGGCCGCAGCGAAACTCAAAGAAAAAGAAGAGCAAGAACGACTTCAACTCGAGGAACAAAAACGTGCTGAAGAAGAGCGTCTGGCAAAACTGAAAAATGATGAAGCTAAGGCGAAGAAAAAAGCTAAGAAGGCCGAAGAGAAAGCTATCAAAGAAAGAGAAGAGGCAGAAAAAGCAAAGCTGGAGGCTGAAGAAAAACGAAAAGAGGAAGCCAGGAAAGTTGAAGATGAAAAAGCAGAAGCAGAAAGACTGCGAGTTGAAGAAGAGAAACGTAGAGAGGAAGAAGCTAAAAAAGCAAGCGAGGCCGCAGCGAAACTCAAAGAAAAAGAAGAGCAAGAACGACTTCAACTCGAGGAACAAAAACGTGCTGAAAAGGGGTGTCTCAAACAAGCACAAGATGATGACGCTAAGGCAGAGAAAAAAGCTAAGAAGGCCGAAGACAAGGCTATCAAAGAAAGAGACGAGGCAGAAAAAGCAAAGCTGGAGGCTGAAGAAAAACAAAAAGAGGAAGCCAGGAAAGTTGAAGATGAAAAAGCAGAAGCAGAAAGACTGCGAGTTGAAGAAGAGAAACGTAGAGAGGAAGAAGCTAACAAAGCAAGCGAGGCCGCAGCGAAGCTCAAAGAAAAAGAAGAGCAAGAACGACTTCAACTCGAGGAACAAAAACGTGCTGAAGAGGAGAGACTGAAACAAGCACAAGATGATGACGCTAAGGCAGAGCAAAAAGCTAAGAAAGCCGAAGAAAAGGCTATCAAAGAAAGAGAAGACGCGGAAAAAGCTCAGCTGGAAGCTGACGAAAAACAAAAAGAGGACACAAAGAGAGCTGAAGATGAGAAAGTGGAAAGACTTCGCCTTGACGAAGAGAAACGTAAAGATGAAGAAGCTAAAAAAGCAAGCGAGGCCGCAGCGAAACACAAAGAAAAAGAAGAGCAAGAACGACTGCAACTCGAGGAACAAAAACGTGCTGAAGAAGAGCGTCTGGAAAAACTGAAAAATGATGAAGCTCAGGCGAAAAAAGAAGCTACGAAGGCTGAAGAAAAGGCTATCAAAGAAAGAGACAAGGCAGAAAAAGCAAAGCTGGAGGCTGAAGAAAAACAAAAAGAGGAAGGCAGGAAAGTTGAAGATGAAAAAGCAGAAGCAGAAAGACTGCGAGTTGAAGAAGAAAAACGTAGAGAAGAAGAAGCTAATAAAGCAAGCGAGGCCGCAGCGAAACTCAAAGAAAAAGAAGAGCAAGAACGACTGCAACTCGAGGAACAAAAACGTGCTGAAGAAGAGCGTCTGGAAAAACTGAAAAATGATGAAGCTCAGGCGAAAAAAGAAGCTACGAAGGCCGAAGAAAAGGCTATCAAAGAAAGAGACGAGGCAGAAAAAGCAAAGCTGGAGGCTGAAGAAAAACAAAAAGAGGAAGGCAGGAAAGTTGAAGATGAAAAAGCAGAAGCAGAAAGACTGCGAGTTGAAGAAGAGAAACGTAGAGAGGAAGAAGCTAAAAAAGCAAGCGAAGCCGCAGCGAAACTCAAAGAAAAAGAAGAGCAAGAACGACTTCAACTCGAGGAACAAAAACGTGCTGAAGAGGAGCGACTGAAACAAGCACAAGATGATGACGCTAAGGCGAAGAAAAAAGCTAAGGAGGCCGAAGAGAAAGCTATCAAAGAAAGAGAAGAGGCAGAAAAAGCTCAGCTGGAAGCTGAAGAAAAACAAAAAGAGGAAGCCAGGAAAGTTGAAGATGTAAAAGCAGAAGCAGAAAGACTGCGAGTTGAAGAAGAGAAACGTAGAGAGGAAGAAGCTAACAAAGCAAGCGAGGCCGCAGCGAAACTCAAAGAAAAAGAAGAGCAAGAACGACTTCAACTCGAGGAACAAAAACGTGCTGAAGAAGAGCGTCTGGCAAAACTGAAAAATGATGAAGCTAAGGCGAAGAAAAAAGCTAAGAAGGCCGAAGAGAAAGCTATCAAAGAAAGAGAAGAGGCAGAAAAAGCTCAGCTGGAAGCTGAAGAAAAACAAAAAGAGGACGCAAAGAGAGCTGAAGATGAGAAAGTAGAAAGACTTCGCCTTGAAGAAGAGAAACGTAAAGATGAAGAAGCTAAAAAAGCAAGCGAGGCCGCAGCGAAACTCAAAGAAAAAGAAGAGCAAGAACGACTGCAACTCGAGGAACAAAAACGTGCTGAAGAAGAGCGTCTGGAAAAACTGAAAAATGATCAAGCTAAGGCGAAAAAAGAAGCTACGAAGGCCGAAGAAAAGGCTATCAAAGAAAGAGACGAGGCAGAAAAAGCAAAGCTGGAGGCTGAAGTAAGACAAAAAGAGGAAGCCAGGAAAGTTGAAGATGAAAAAGCAGAAGCAGAGAGACTGCGAGTTGAAGAAGAGAAACGTAGAGAGGAAGAAAGTAAAAAAGCAAGCAAAGCGGCTGCGAAACTCCAAGAAAAAGAAGAGCAAGAACGACTTCAACTCGAGGAAAAAACACGTGCTGAAGAAGAGCGTTTAAAAAAAGCGCAAGATGATGAAGCTAAGGCGAAGAAAAAAGCTAAGAAAGCCGAAGCAAAAGCTATAAAGGAAAGAGAAGAGGAAGAAAAAGCTAAGCTTAAGGAAGCTGAAGAAAAACAAAAAGAGGACGCAAAGAGAGCTGAAGATCAGAAAGTGGAAAGGCTGCGACTTGAAGAAGAGAAACGAAAAGTTGAAGAAGCCAAGAAAACAAGTGAGAAGTTGCAGGAACTTTGTCTTGATGAAGAAAAACATAAACACCAAGAAGAACAGGAAAAACTACAAATCGAAGAATTGAAACGAACTGAGGAAGAGAACCTCAAAAAATATGGTGAACAAAAGGCTAAAAGAAGAACAAAGAAAGCAGAGGAATTGTCTTCTAAGGCTAAGCAGGAAAAAGTAGAAACTCAGCTAAAAACAGAAGAAAAACAGAGAGTTGAAAAGCAGAAAGCTGAAGAAGTGAAAATACGAGAGGAGGAAGAGAAACTTAAACACGACATGCAAAGACGCAAACAAGACGATGAGTATAAACTAAAGCAGGAAGAAGCATGCAAACAAGGAGAAATGCATGTTGAATATAATAAAAATGATAAAGCTAGACTTCAAACTAATAATATACAGGAAGAGAAGATAGATGATCGCAGAGAAGAACTTAAGCAAGAGAAGAGAAGACCATCGAAATCAAAATCAAAAGATGAAGTATCCCAAGTATATGACAAGAACAATGATAACCAGTACAAAATTTGTACCGATTCTCAACAAAGTACTATAAACAGAGCAGGTAAAACATTGAAAGAAAATGGAGACATCAAGGGAAGTAGCATTGTAGACATAGGGAGAGATAAGAATCAAACAGATTACCTTGTGAAGGAATATCAGTACGAGCCCCAATCTCGTCGTAAAGACGAAAAAGATAAACCTAAATTCGTGGATCACAATCATCGAGACTACACCATGGAATTCGCTCGACCTTCTGGATATAGAGAGAAGACTTATGAAACTGATAATCTTTCACTTACCAGAGAATATGGAGGGAAGAGCTCTTCGTTTTACAAAGCACAAAACATCGTTTTTGACGCGCAACTGAGATCTTCAGCTCCTCCTTATCCTGACATCAATCGAAGTAGTGAGCCTCGTGAGAGAAGACCAGATTTTAGGCTGAAGTCGAAAGCTCTTAGTGAAGCGCGAAGCGTTGCTTCGGAGAAGAGGGGTCTGTCCCGCGATATCAAGAGAAAACCAGTACTTTCGACATATTTAACTGATAGAACAGCTGTCGAAGGCTCGCGAGTCAAACTGACTTGCAGTGCGCTTTCCTCAATGGATTCTACTATTACCTGGTACAAAAATGGCGTACTTTTAGACGACAAATTGAAATACAGGACAAAGTTCGTAGATGGGCTAATAACTTTAGAGGTTCTAAACGCCGTGCCCAGTGATTCCGCAGAGTATAGCTGCACTGTGGTAAATGAACATGGCTCTGTAAACACGTCAGCCAATTTGAAAGTGTATCCAAGTTTCGAAGCTTCTCCTATTCCACCAACATTTACGCGTTCTATTCGTGGTAAGTGCCTAAACATACCCTACAGCAATACAGAATTAGTTTAACTCGAGCAATTGATAATATAAGTCTTAATTCATCCCTAACAGATACATATCACCTGGCTGAAAACGAACTAATCCTCGAATGCCGTATCCGCGGCCAGCCTCTTCCGACGATATCCTGGCTGAAAGACAACAAGCTGATAGTATGTAATGATCACTACCAAGCATACTACCTAGCGGACGGGGTATGCAGGCTAGCCATCAGCTCTCCTACACCTGACGATAGTGGAAAATATACATGTAAAGCTGAGAACTCCGTGTGGTCGGATCAGATCACACACGTCGTGAATTTCACTGGTATGTATAGGGCTCCTAGAATAAACATGTAAATATCTGACATATAATTGTCATTGAAATATTTCGTTCAAATGTATACATACATATAGTAACATCTCGAGTTCTTGTGCATTTCATAAACGATGCAGTATTTTATTTGTAATAAACTTTCTTTAACAACATTAATGAATACCATCGCTATAGATCGTAATCACAACCTTGTTATTGTTGTTCTAAAATACGTCTGAAATAAGTTTTCATAAGCAAATGGAAGAAACCATCGTGAGTAAACCTGCATATTTTTATGTCTGAGAAGAAAATTCAAAGAGTACTTAAGCGCCTCATCTCATCTTTAATTAACTTAACGTTGGCATAAAGCGCTTAAGCTTACCAGAAAGTGTTGAGCAAAGCAATACAAATAAATATACTTTTTAGGTAAAGAATGTCGTCTCAATCCAAACATAGCTACTATAGAAAAATCACGCTTCAATCGACAAGCTATGGAATCGCGTCGGCCTCACTTCACGAACGTCCTGTCAGATCACAAAGTAGCTCGGGGAGGTACTATCGGCCTTCAAGTTGAAATACGAGGATCCCCAACTAGAGTCGAATGGCTTAGAGAAGGCCGATCTGTAACTGAGGCTTATAGAAACGCAAGAACATTTGTTGAACATGGATTATACACTCTAGCTTTGTCTGATGTCACTGAGAAAGAAACTGGGATGTACACATGCAGGGCGTGGAGCAATCACGGCAATGTTGATATGAATGCAGCTATCACTGTCGTTCAGCCTAATGAGCTGGAAGGCAGACCAGCTATTATAGTGGGGCGTCCAGAAAAAGATATTCTTATTTCAGTTGGCGAGGATGTGAACATTTCATTCAGAGTTCAAGGCGAACCAAAGCCTAAAGGTAAATAATCTATATTCCTATTCCAAATAAAAACATACGTCCTTAAAAAAAATATTATGTCAATATAAAAAAGCTTCGGTTTTTCGACGTGATTTGGAGCCCTATTACGATTTGATTTGGAGCTCTTATTGATTGCAATAAGAGCATTGGATAGACATGTGATAGACAATCACATAATCATGTCTCATAAAGACAGACTATTATGGCATTATGAGGTCACGGTAGGGGCGTTCTTTGTTCTCTTGCGATTGTAAATATTTCATGTAGCAATAAAATCACTACTTACTAGATAGGGATTCCTCACCAATTAGCTTCTTTCTTCAACAGTGATCTTCATGAAAGGGATGAGGGACATAACAACTAGCCAACGAGTGTGCAAAATGACGTCAGACGACTACGTGAAGTTTACTCTGAAGAGATCCGTCGTCTCTGACGCTGGTACCTACTGCGTATTGGCGAGGAACGCATATGGCTGCGACCGAGCTTTTGTTACTGTTGTGGTAATTAGACAATAAAATTTAAATTATGATTTTCTGATGAGCCCTGTGGGCCAACTATTATCGTTTAAGCAGCGCGCATTAAGAACTTCTTAGCTTGGGCATGATTTAAAAATTTCAATACGTCTAAGCTCAGAAGTCCTTAATACGCTCTGTCGATGATGGTAGCCGCCTGGTAACCGTGGAGTTCAGTCAGTTATACAAGTGACGCAAGTTCGAATCCCAGTCTGTACCAATGAGCTTTCTCAGTAATTTTACACCACGTGCTTAACGGTGAAGGAAAACATAGTAAGGAAACGTATAGTGCCTGATACGCCGATGGACTCGCTACCTATCACTTTCACAATTAATCATCTTCGGTGAAAGACAAGCTCTCTGTTTACCCCTTCCAGAACGGCGGGGCTTGAGCATTTTTATGTCCAGAAAATTACTTACGTTCGATACCCTGAGAATCTGTTAAATGATAATAGTGCACTCGACTATCTAATATAATAAGACTCAACATAGACACAACCTAAAAAAATATTTTTATATTCATTCCTGCTTTCTTATTGATTTCACAAAAATTGTGCGATTAGCGATCCTCAACACAGATATATATACATAATCTGAATGAATACCTGAGTAACAATGCAATCTAGTACCTAACACGAATTACTGTGATTAATATGTTCAATATTCATAATCGAGTCTATACGGTTTATTGATAATATGAAATATATAAGTACCTAATATGCATATAACTTTACTTTTGTTAGGTGAGACAGCGCGCGTCATCAGACCATTTAATATCTGACTGGACTTATCCCATGGACGATTCTGCATTATCGACAACTGAGAGGAAATATAAATGTAAGTGTATATTTTGCGTGTTAATTATGTTAAGTGTGTTAATTATGAACCAGCAGAGCTGGATTTTGAATTGGCAGATTTTACTTATACACAATACACAGACAGACAAGAATAGAAGCTAGTTAATCTATACTTATATTATTTATTTATTTGGAAAATAAACAGCTTTTATACAAAAAAGTTAATGTTACATGATTTAAAACTTACAAGCCTTCAGTTTACGCAGGTAGAACATAAAGATACAATACGGTCGATTATACAATTTTTCGAACATTAAAAGTAGCATCAAACTAATATAAACTATATCAAAATTACAGGATCAGAACTAAATTTAGCATTTAACAAATAATTAATGAGATCGGTTTGAAGAGTCGAAGAAAGTATTTGCTGTCAGGCGACAAATTTGTTGTTTCTTTGTATTGAAAATATCAATTATGAAACTGAAGAGTTCGCTTGTTGGTTTGGTTGATCTTAAGAATAACTGGTATGAATTTAAAAAAATATTTAGTGTTAGACAGTTCAATCATCAGAGCAACAGTTCTTAATTTTACAAAAACTGAAAAAGTTATTATTAAAACATAATTTTTGTTGTTAATTCTACGTGGGTAAATCCGCAATGCACAGTTAGTTATCAAAAAAAAATTGGAATCGGCAACAGCTATCTTTTTCTTTAGTTTAGATAATAACCCAAATTGGATCTATCACCATCTGTATGAGTCTTCGAAGCATTGTGATATAAATATATGTAGACAGCCAATCAAACGCACTTCAATCTTTAATTAGCATTGCCAATAGTTCGATACGTCATTATGTCGCAATTCGGCCAGTTGGCACGTCATCAAAATAAACGACAGGCGTTCGCGCATTGTCATTGAAAAAGTGACTCGTTACAGCTGTTCCGGAGCGCATTCCAGCTGAACCAACCGTAGTGGACGGGGGAAACAACTGGGTATCTCTCGCCTGGCCCAAGCCCGACCCTGGACCTTCGGCGCCTGTACTCGCCTACAAGGTTGAGAGCTGGCTACTGGGCAAAGAAGGCGGAGCTCGCTGGGTCGAGCTCACCATCACTCCTCTCAACTCCTTCGACGCGTTCAACCTAAAACAGGGAGAGGAGTACCACTTCCGAGTGACTCCTAGAAATAGACACGGCTGGGGAGAGTCCGTTCAAACGGCTACTCCTGTAAGGATAGGCTTAGCTGGAGACCGACCGGAATTCGTTGAGTTTCTACCCGGACAATTAAAAGTTTTGGCTGGTGACACAGCGAACTTGTCCTGTAGTATCAAAGGCAGACCGATTCCTGATGTGGTATGGATGAAAAACGGTCATGAGATAGAAGAGGATAGGAGAGTAATGACGTCATTTAACGGGTACAACTGCTGCTTGACGATAAATGATATCAATGTGGAGGATGAAGCGAGGTATAGCTGTGAAGCAAGCAACGCGCACGGCCGCGCGTCCACCTACGCCAGGCTTGCGGTCGTTACTGACAGGTCGATCTGGGAAGCAGATGTCAAACTCAAGAGGTAAGGCGAATGAAAATAGCATTCAAATGTGCGTATTGTTTAGTGCAGTGAATTATTTACGGTGAAATAATACATAGTGAGGACACCTAACGAAAATAATAGTAGTGGAAATGTATGTAGAACCTTTGTATAGCCCTCTGGAACCTTACAAACTGTGATCTGTATATAATCCAAAGAAGACATCCCTTTACTTGCAATCTCTGTGTTGATTCTTGTTTATGATAAAAACATCACGAATATTTTCTCAAAAAGATGTCAAATATTATCATCACTGCCCTGACTTAATCCTGTACAGTATTGGCGTCGGCAGCTGATTCAACCAGGTGCAGGTGACCATGCCATTACAACTTAGAAAACTGTAATCTGGGTTGAAACAGTTGTTACAAATATTTAGGCTTACGACTGACTTGTAACGATTGCCAAGAAGCTATTTGGCGGTCACCAATCGAACCTACTGGATTAGGTTGCGCTTGTTAAACTAATAGCGACTGTACAAAGAGCCCTTCAAAATCACATCACGATATAAAAGTAAATTAAATCATACTATAAATTCTTTAACATTATAACTATGTGCAGGGAGAGATCAGCAGACGCCGAAGGGGAGTATCCCCCTCAGTTCACAATGAGACTCCGTGACAGAAGGGTGCAGGCCACGTATCCAGTCCGTCTGACCTGTCAGGTCATCGGGCGTCCACCTCCTACTGTCACCTGGTTCAGAGATGGGGAGGAGGTCATTGCTGACTGTGAGTTTCTTTCAACATCACCTTATTTTAATCGATTTTGGTCGCCTCACTGGAGTATATTCTCGTTTCTCGCGTAAATATTGTTTTATTTATGTATAATCTTTATGCTGAAAGTTGGCAAATAAGCGAGCAGTCCGCCCGATGGTACGATAGCGTGTGTATGCTTGCAACCGAGAGTGTCACTCGCATACTTCTCGCCTTTTATGGAATGAAAACCCTCATACCTATCAATAGCACAGCAACTCCATTCCTTCTTCACGTATTCAGTACATCATTATTCTAAGGTAGTAATATTTGGCTGCGATCACCTTTAAAGTGGAACCTACAGTCCCCAGTAAGCAGCACCCCTCTACGATCACTGCAATTTTAGTAAGTAGTATCTTATCTTATCTTGTTTGTGGCATTATTGGGTCCGGTTGCCCGGAAGCACGTCGACCCTTGGGATCTTTTGTGCCGCCCTTTTGCCCTACGTACCTGACTCCTCAAATACTCCCTGAACAAGCCGGCAGATCTTGCCCATGAGGAAGAGCTTGTAGTCCTCTGGTTTCGGATACGCCTTACCCAGTAGGTCCATTCGCCATCTGGCCATAGTAAGTAGTAATAAAAAACCGGGGATCAACGATGATCGTTTTAACAGCGCGTGATAAGTGTATTGTTGGCACTTGATTCAACCTAATGTGGCTGACATCTGACCTTCCTTATTCATAACTCCCTTTACAAGGAAAATCTGTAATCTAGGTTAAACCAGTTGTCAGATGTTTCATAATGACCATAAAGTGATACATCAGAGGTTCTTCAGACGCGCTGCTTAAAGGATGACAGATTGTGACGGCTGTTGTCGTTGCTCGGTCGTTTGCCGTGAGGTATAGCTCTTGCGTATATACAAAATACCTATATGGAATATCAGTTGACCGTGCTAAAGCGAAGGCTCGATTCGGACCCGAAACGGTCTAGAGAAAGTCATCATTAAAACGATCACAGTTGGCATCTAGTTAAAGTTAAATGAGTACTTCATTTGTACCTACTGAATAGTTGATTAATCGGTCAAAGTCTGTAGTATGTCATTATAAACAATCAATCCCGGTTGACAGCTGGCCTCTGCCAATTGTAACGATCTATTTTGTTATGGCAATCAGTCAAACAATTTGATTGATAATGATTATTGTTCGAGGATACTACCGGTTACAGGTATGTATAAATAAAAATTAAACCGTAACAAGGTCGAGTCTGAACATTTGTTTTTAAGATATGCACCAAAAAAATACTTTTATATACCACCTTACTTACATATCCCACTGAAAAATGAGGATGGGAAACTAAGGTTGGGCATTGATATTAAGGCCCATTTTTCGAAAGCATAATACCACCGGTTCGTAAACTGAAATCGACTCTGAAAAACTGGCAAGGAACTTGCCATATTACATTAAAATAAAAATTGGTATATTTATTATGCTTGTTTGCCACCTTTGCCGAAACCGACAAGTTATTAGACCTATTTTAAAATAACGATGCAAAAAGCGGAAATCTGTGCAGGAATATTTTAAGTGCATCCAGGCTACGCAGTCGTAGATGCCCTCTCTGGACCTTTCCCCCCGTTACCCAGTGGAACGGAGACCAATACGCAGCGGGGGCGGTAGGGTTATGTCGGACTTGCACCGACTAAACGCCACGGTGATCCTCCTGGTCGCTAAGTGATAGTGCACGTGATATTTTTTCACATGGTTCACCGTGACCCCCTCTAAGGAATAGGGAGCCTACCATCATCAGTACGTCAACGCTAAGAAGTTCTTAATACGCGCTGCTTAAGCGATCATAGTTGGCCCCCTGATAGCATAATCTTCATAATTACAGCTCGCCACAGTCTCTCCCAAGACGAGCACTTCCACACGCTAGAGATTGCCCCGACGACGTTGGAGGATGGCGGGGTGTTCGAGGCCATGGCCCGCAACACCAGTGGGGCCGTCAGCTGCCGATGCAGCCTCGTGGTCGATAAGGGAATCCGAGCATACGTCGCTCCTGAGTTTTGTTGTGGATTGGAACCGCTGTATAGACTTGCTGAGGGTAAGTGGACTTCTTATTCGGCTTCGAATGATTATTTTTATCTAGGTAAGTGGTTTGTACGCAAATGGATGGTATAACCTCGCTTTACGAAAAGGAAGGAATACCTATCTTTTCTGTACCTGTATTACGAGTTACCTTAAACTTGATACGTCTTGCGATGCGAACAATAGATATTTTGATATTTGTACATAATATGATACATTTCGTTCTTTACGGGACTGCTAGAAGATATTTTCAATGACGCATGCAGTATTTTCGGTACTGCTAAAAGCGACGTACAATATAGTTCCTTACGTGATAGGTTCTTTAATTATTTTCAATCAAATTCTTATAAAAAAAAATGTCTGTCTGTCTTATATGTTCCGGCTTTGAAACGGTTGGAACGACAGGACCTGCTATAAGAATGCAGCTAGTACATACATAAAATAACGCATTTCTAAATAAACAGGTGAAGAACTAAGGATCTCAGCAGTAGTGGAAGCATACCCATCAGTCGGAGTAACTTGGTACCGAGATGGAGTGAGACTGCGTCCGAGCCGGCGAGCCATCATGACCTTAGACAGGGACGGTCAGATAGAGCTGGCCCTCGCTGCGATCACGTCTCGTGAGGCTGGAGTATATAGCTGCACAGCATCAAATGAGGTCGGCAGAGCCTCCACTGCAGGGAAGGTTGAGGTGATCGCTGGGGACGTCACGGAGAAGAGGACTCCACCACTGGTCATCAGCCCTGACATTCCGTTAGTATTAACACTACATTGGTGGTAAAAAATGTAACAGTGAGTGATGGTTTGCGGCTTCTGTAATCTTTGAACTAATGTGATATGAAGGAATGATTTGAAATATATTTCAATTTTTTTTTAAAACATTAGTTTACTCATATTTTTTTGTTGACTTCACGGGATATATTTTTCAGCGAGATATAAATTGTCTTGTTGAAAAACGTTCTTCTGATTTTAGTGGCAAATATCTATGTAGGTTGTATCGAATATTATACTAGAATACCTACCGCTTTAGCTTCGCTTTGGGTTACGAATTTTTAACACTTACAAAACATTAGTTGAAACTTCAAATACTTCATTTCTCAGGTACTCCAAAGAGCCGACGTTCATCCGCAAGCCGAGGTCAAGCGAGGCTTATGAAGGAGACACGGTGATCATACAGTGTGAGGTGATAGGGGATCCCAAGCCTGATGTCTACTGGCTAAGAGATTTCCTCAAGGTTTGTTCTGCATTATAAACTAACCAGCCTAAAATCAGAAAACAGGACCGTAACCTTCTCCCATTCGATTATGCATCTTATCTTATCTTAGTCTAGAAACACGTTTCGGACGGGTTTGCCAGTTCGGGAGAATGTATAAAAATATTTTTTTTGTCTTAACAACACCTGATAAATGATTGATTTTTTATAACACCTATGCTCGTAAAGAGACTCTTATTTCACCAAATTCAATACTGCATATATCTCAATGTAAATTGTGCGTTAAAACGCATGGTTTATCAAATGCTCCGTTTAAAACAAACGGTACCTACTTTTTTAAATCTTAGCTAAGAGTTATTTTGTCAGAATAGCGGTTATAATTTCATGAATTAAATTATTCTGGGTGATAAATATTAATTTACTAGAATTTATTGGTAAAACTGGCTGTTTATTTTGCCTTTATCTTAAAAGCGCTGAAGCACGCGCATCGTTAATTTGCGAACAATGTGAAATGTAAAATCCAGTTTGAGCTTAGTAGATAAATGAAAAATATATTTCTTTTTTAAAAACTTTACAACGTAAATTCGTTCTGAGGGAACGATATATTGTATTTTGTTTGTCAAAGAAGTCTGCTATGCTATGGAAATGATCCTTACATGTGTGTTTTATATATCCAGCCGGATTACTACCGCGATGCGACCCACTTCAAGCGCGTGGGTGCCGGTCCAGAGTACAGATTTGAGATCCCTCATGCCAAGTTGGATTACACCGGCGCTTACTCTGTGGTCGCGAGGAATGTCCATGGAGAGGCCAAAGCTATCATATCGCTGCAGATTCTGGTTAAAGGTACCTAAGATTAGCAATAGTCTTCACTGTATTATTCTCTCATTGATATGGTCACATCTCGTGAGGGGCTCGTGGCACAGCTGCTATAGCGCTTATCAGCGAAGTTAAGCAACCCTAACCATAGCCAGTAATTGGATGGTGGAGAAGGAGGTGGAAGTGCCTGGAATTAAAGAAAATTATAATAACAAAATAAAAACAAAAAAAAAACAATAACTGATGACACATTATTAGTACACACGTATAATATAAGTCTAGTTAAGAGTACTGAAAAATAGTACTCACTTCGGAGCGCTGTAAAACCTTAACTATTGACTTAATGAAAAAATGTTGCTTATAAAAGTTGTTCCTCAAAAAACGATCCAAAAGTATGGTCTGATATCATTTTTTCGTAAAATGATTAAATAAAAAGTTATATCGAAAAATATAATTTTTTTTCTCGAATTTCTAAATATTTTCGCTTATAACTTTTTTATTACGTTACGTTCTACGACAAAAAGTTACTCAACCAAAGTTGTAGAGAATTTAATTTGCAACAAAAAATATTAATAATTTTTTTTTTATCAGATAAATAGTTTAAGTGATATTTCGTAAAAACCATTTCAACCCCTATTTTCAAGATGGCGGCCGTGGGACAAAGGTGGCGACCCCACAAACTTGGTTTTAGCTTTACACTGACCCCCCCTACACATCAAAAAAATAAAATTGCGTCCTCTAAAAAACGCAACCCCAAATGTAACTTTTCAATGGACTATATGGAATGCTGGAAATGATTATGACGCTTATGTTATCTAGAAACTTGTACTTGAACTTGGAGCCGTGGTGACCTCGGGGTTTGAGCAGTCGCCTGCTACGCGACGTTCAAATCGAAGTTCGAATCCCAGCGGGGCCTGTACCAATGAGTTTTTCTAAAAAACTTATGTACAGTGATTTCACACCACGTGCTTTACGGTGAAGGAAAACATCGTGAGGAAACCTGCATATTTCTGAGAAGTAACTCTAAGACGTATGTATAGTGCCTGTGACGGCGATAGACTCACCATCTGCCACGTTGGCACTTAATCGAATTCGGTGAAAAGTTGGTGTTGTGATAACAACACCTCTGCCTACCCCTTCGGGGAATACAGGCGTGAGCATATGTATGTATGTATGTAGAAACTTGTATTGCAAAAATCCATAATTATCGTTTAAATGAACCACGTGCTTTTAAAAACACAGTGATATATATATATATATATATATCACTGTGTTTATATAAATATAAATATATATATATATATATTTATATAAAATGTGTAATTCTTCAGATCTCCAGTCTTCGGAGGATGCCCACAATATCCGATACGGGTAAGTTTATGAACAAAAGCTAATTGTTTATTTAAGTAGAAGGTGTTTTGTAGGTGGACCGACACACAACAGATTAAACTCATGAACTTTTGATTAAAATTATATTAAGTATTTGCTGTGCGTCTGTAACCAGCCGTGCTATCGCAAAATTTAGTGTTGAGACCTCGTTCTGAGGGTGCAAAATACTGAAAAACAATAAAATAAATATGTAAGTGGGCTCCGATACAGCGAAATAATATTGCCTATTTATATTTCAGCCGTGTCGAAGTAATCCCGCGTTTTGCGAGAGAGCTGACGGACCTTTTGTCGTACGACGGAGACGCTGTAGAATTCGAGTGCCACCTATCCGGGAATCCTGAGCCAGACGTCAGGTGGTTCCACTATAATGAGGTTTGTTTATATCTTTATTTATTCTTACTCTTTCTTCAGAGATGTGGCTTATTTTAAGGATTCCATGCGCAAAGTTACAATGCATTAATTACATACAACGAAATTAATTCCCGCGTACTTAGCGGCTTTGGAATACATCGACAGATTTCATCAAATGTATTCATAATTATTTCTTTTCTCCTATACAGTAAAAAGTCCCTATTTTACTTTAAATTATTTTATCAAGAGTAGTTATTAGAGGTTCCAAAAGGTTCGATGACTATTGGATGAAATTATAAAAATATAGTTTTTATTTACACATTTTGGTCCAGAAAATGTGCGTCATATAAGTATCGATCCTGTATTGTCGTACGGACACCTTCATGTGTGAGTCCAAAAATTAATTTTCAAATCATAAAAATGCAAAAAACATGACAAGGTTTACGTAGCCCGTGCGGGGATCGAACCCACGACCTTCGCATGATCATGCAACGCTCTACCGTCTGAGCTAACGGGCTGTTACAAGTTACGACGAAATTTCAGTACATTAATCGCTGAAACCCGATTTTCATCCCCTTCAATATTCGTCCTTAAGGTTCTTGATACAGAGCTTAAAGTTCAATGACAATGTGCTGCTGGAATTATCGATTGGATGTACACAACACAACGTATAGGTAAGAGTTGCTGTTGCCTTCTGGCTTGTCCTGTGACTTCGTCCATGTGATACTACTACGTGTATTTAACACCATGTAGTTAGTGTCCTCTACCTCAGAAGTTAAGGTGACGAATATTCACCTAATTTCATCGGAATTTATTTATGATATTTCACTAATGCTGGGTGACTTTTGTATTGAGGATAAATCTGCAAATCACCTAAGTACTTAGGTACCTACATTCTCGTAATCCGGAGGAAATCCTGAGATTCTATACAAGGACATGTCTAATTAAATCGAATAGCTCCTTTAATTTATATAGTTACAATCCCTGCGACCTGTACTAATGGATTTATCAAAAACTTATGAGCTGTGATTTCACACCACATTTTTAACGGTGAAGGAAAACATTGCGAGAAAACCTGCATTTTTCTGAGAAGTAATGGTGAAAATGGGTGTTGTTATTCCAACACTCTGCTTACACCTCACCTATCTTTAATTTTATTGCTTTTTAAAATAGCTTTTATTTGCTGCTCCCTTCAGATAATCCGTGATTGTCCGGACTTTGAAACGACGTACGAAGAAGGGGCGGCCAGACTGAAGATCAAGCAAGTGACTGCAGATGATGAGGGCACCTACACCTGTGAAGCATCTAACAGCCTCGGAAAGGCCACATCCACCGCTTGCCTTGTTGTTTATCGTGAGTACACTGTCTCGTTTATCTAGTGGGCTTGATTACTGTATCAAGTCAAAAAAAGATACTGGGATTTTCTGTCAAAGATGCACGGAGTTTGGAATCCGCCGTGTTTCCACCCCAAGCTTCGGCATGCACTGATCTCTCACCGATCTATGAGTATGACTATGAGTAACCGAAATTCGGAAGGAGATCATTAATCGTATACTATAATGACTATGCCTAGGCTACAACTTAGTCGAATTCTCAATCAGAATGTTGACTGAATGTATTTTTTCTTCGTGTGGAAATGCAGCTTACGTTTACGAGGCTCTATGATACTATTTTGTTTTCGAATAATATGCACAAAAGTGTTGAAAGATTGAATACGTCATAACTACAGCCCCTGGTGAGCCGAACACCCTAAGTCAACGCCTGCGTCGTCCCCCCGCGCTGCTGTCAGCCGCCTCCACCCCCCGCTCCACGCCGAGGAGTACTCCGGCCAGATCTGTCTCCAGGACTCCAGGTCATTACTCTCAACCTTATATCATTACTTAGATATCCAATAAAAAGTAATTACCTTCGATACTCCTTCAGAAACGCTTATGAATTACATAATTAAGCAGGTTTCCAGGGGGCAAACTGCTATCCCCCTTTTTGCAAAACATGGTTTGTTCGATGACTAGACTAAACTTGCTCTAAAAAGATGTCCTTCCTTTTTTGAAACCATGATCAAAGAGGAGCTCCTTTTAAACCAAGGACTATCCTAATCGATGTTTTGTAAGAGGAGGTTCGCATTTCGTGCTGCTTGAAACGAGCAAATGGGGACAACCGTCCCCATTTTCCTTCAGCAAAAAGTTTGTACTGTCATAACACTATCTACGTTGAAAAACACTGTAAGAACTCGAATGAAATTATTTCCCAGGGCCGGATACACACCGCCTGAGCAGCCCAGCTCGACAAGCGGCGCCTTCTTTCTACACGTACCCCTTCAACAAAGTGGTTGAGGAAGGCGAGCACGTGGTGTTCCAATGCGCCGTGAAAGGTCTTCCAGCACCCTGGACTACTTGGGACAAGGACGGTGTCATCATAATACCCTCTTCTAGAATCACTATCAAGGAAAAAGACGAGATATTAAGAATATTAGAGATTGAGGAAGTCACGATAGAAGACGTGGGTCTTTATAGAATCACTTTGGAGAACGATTTCGGAAGAGCTGAAGCTTGTGCGAGGCTCGAAGTGATTACGCAAAAAGGGAAATTCTATGGTAATGTGAGGGCGTACAGTCCCTCTCCTAGGAGGGCGCTGAGGAGACGAATGCCTTCCCCTAGACAAGACTGATTGATACCAACTTGACAGTGTAAGTCGTAAGTATCAAGTCTTATGTGACTTACTGAGATAGATTTAAACAACTGTTCACATCTATCTTTGTCACTCGTTAGAATATTCATCGCGATAAGAGTTGATATAATGCCTCTGTTTTTGGTAGACAAGTTGTTTCGGTTAATCATCAAGTACTTCATTTTATTAAGTCATGCAGTTACTGAACTTATAAGCATTTATTAAAAATAACGCTACACATTGACATTTCTCCAGTATTAGTAGAGCCTGCATTAAATAGGTTTTCAGTACTAATGGTAATTAGTCGCGTGTTCTAACTGCAGGAATTATAGTTGTTAAATCTAATAAATAAAATAAAAAAAGATCGTTGTCTATGATGTTGAAACAACTTGTCAGCTGAATTACAGATTCTTGTCTTTTTTTAAACTAGAATTGTCTATGCTATGCGAAATGGGGTACCCTTTAAGTGTGTGAAGCTCTGCGAAATATGCTATGCTTGTTTTCTTGTCAATTAAATTCTTAGTTTTCATTTTAATAATTCTATTTCAGGATGCCATCTGTAATCTGTAGAACGTTTTGAGACCACAGACGTACTTATAGAAGTTTGTTATATTAACTGCATTTTATTCAACGTTATTCAGATGTCAAATAGTCACAGATGTTAAGTTTTCGTTTTTTCTTGTTAGGTTGTTATTAAGGGTCACTACATGAGTATATTGTACTGAATGCTTCCTTTTGAACCGAAATATATGGTTTGTATAGGTGATATTTTATTATTCTTAATGAATTTGTGAACAAGATGGCTCTAACCATAAAGAAAATGCATTTGCTTGAGGAGTCTAAATGGCGGATCCATTTCCTTCGATTGGAGGAAGATGGCTGGCATCCACGTGATACTTGGGAACATTTTGCTGAACCCAGCAGTTACATCTTAATAATCCTTTATCCTGGAATTTCATGTCATTCTGACGCTTTCAGAACGAAGTCGAATCAAATAAAAATATTCTGAAATTTAATGCTCTACATGATTGCAAAATAAACAAATAAAGCCATAGCTTAATAGAGGTATCCCCTGAGACTAAGATAATAGTAAGGTATCTACCATATGATTTAATATGTAACTTATTTGATAAGCCTACACAGTTAAAGCTATTAGTAGAGTTTCTCCGCTCGCTGCATAGATGGCGCTGCTCGCTAACAATTGCAAAGTTTGAGTAACAATACACGAGAACCTAAATCGCGCTATGAGAGTTTTCGTGCGTATTAACAGAGCCGGTGTTCCCAAAGCATGACACCCGCCTGGCTGAAGGAGTTTCTCTTTGCTGGAGATGAGCATGATTACACGCTCTCCGTACACATGCATATCACCTATACATTTTAGTATAAAATATAGCATTCAGTACACTTTTATTTAAAATTAGGAATATGTATGTAGTTGTAACTGGTTTTGAACATTAACAATGCTTTATAATACGCACCAGTAACATGATATGAGCTCTTCACCTAACACAAATTATAGCAGATAGCGACGTCAAGCCAAAGTGTTACCTATTGTTTTAGTGTTAGAGTCCAGCGTTAGTAGCAACCCGGGTATTGTGAAATAAATTTTATTACGAGTTTACATGTTGTTTTATTGAAGCCACCAATAACAAGAACCCAAAATGCATGTAATATACGATTTGTCCTTGATATTTGACATGTCATTTGACATTGTAATCAAATCAAACTAGATGATCATCCTTTCAGCAACTCAATTTGCACTTAAAATGCCGTTTGGACAGCGAGTAATCCAATAGGTTCCTTCACATATTTTTAACAATTTACTAGATATTTTTCTCAACAATCACTTGACATTGGCGGAATAAGTTTACTCAAGCTCATCGCCATTAAATAAATAAAGGAAAGGAAGGAAAGGAAAATGCCGTTTGATTGAAGATTAGTAAATTTTTGACATGACAAGCCTTTCGGAAACCGGCCATAGGTGTCGCGGGTTCTATTCCCGCGTCAGGGCAAACATTTTATGTGAAGTGTATTAATAATTCGGCGAAGATTATTTATGTACAGTACCTACAGACGAGGAGATGATGAAAAGCGTTTGTACAGTAAATTCAACATTTTATTCACAAAACACACACAATGCGTTTATCACATAATCCAAATAGACATTTAATTGAAACGTTGTCACAGAAATATGAAAAAGCGCGGGAGCGGAGCGACTTAGTGCGCTCTATTAGTTGGTTTTTATTTTTACATTCAAAGCTGCCGCGCGCTATTTGACCGATGCGCGGGAGCTGCGTTCCATATAATAAAAAATATGGTACGTAGCATACATTTACCGCGTTCCACATTTGACCACAGACATAAATATTTGCAAATACAGATATACAGTTTCGACAAACAAACCAATCATAGTGTCTAATATTTTCTACTTTCGACCCCCTTGTTGAGCCTTCAGCTGACAACATACTCAAGTCAGGTAGAAAACATCTGCATCTGGCATAACTTTAACCCAACGTACTCAGGATAGAAACAAAATTATAAGCAATATTTTTTACAAGTAATTATTAGTTTGAAATAATTTTCTAAAAAAAATATTTTATGTGGGAGACTGTCGTACCGTACCTTTGCTTAAAAGCATGAAAAAAAACACTTGAAGCACTTGACTTGACAGTTGACAATACGTCTTACTTGCTATTTATTTACATTGCAGCTAAAATAAACATAATATTTGGGAAGATTCCAATGGGTTCGTACACATATTTTTAACAATTTACAGGATTGTTTGTCTCAACAATCACTTGACATTGTCGGAATAGCTGTACTCAAGCTCGTCGCCATGAAATAAATAAAAGAAGAAGAGAGAACATAAAATGATTTAATAGGCTTTTTGGTAAATAGTACGCGTATTTGACCATAAATCGAAAGACGAGGGAGCTTCAAAAGACTTCTGGCGTAGTATATTGCAGCTTTTGGTAAGTAATTTTAATTATAACATGCATTAATACTTTGAATGAAAAAATATTTATTGTGTTTCAAATTTCCTATGTAGATTGTATTGAGTAGGTACCCAAGAATATCAATTCTTTCATAATATTCCACCGGCAAGAGTGATCACTTTATCTAATAATATATATTTCTTCGATACATAGCGGCGGTCATCAATTATTGCACCAAGTCAAGGTACAACGGGGACTCTTGGACAGTGTACTAGCTGATGAGGAAAGACCAATGATGGTGAGTATCAGTTTTATAATGAACATTATATATTATTCATTATTATATGTAATAATTATGAATCGAATTAATATGAGGTTTACAAATGCTCATACCCATATTCCCTGAAGGGGTAGGCAGAGGTGTTTTGTGGTTATAGAACTTTATTTCTCTTAAGAATTTACAATTCACTTACAGAGAAAGATAAGTTTAGTATGCATTTGCCGTTCGTTTGGCGTGGTGATTTAATCATTTCAATGGTATTAAGTAAGTACTTGATTTCTTAACGTTCATTAATATTTAAACATTACAGTACTTTTACTGGCTACCGATAACTGACTGACAACATTAGAAATATTAACTAATGTCATGTTACAATTTAGAAAACATGTGGGTATTCGGAAACTTTTACGGTAGCAAGTCGCTATGCAGTATGTGCAAGCGAGTTGCTAAGGCGGTAAAGCCTGTGCGATACCGACAGAGAAGATGCTATGCTACTTATAATATTCATTAGTTTTTTATCAACTAATTGTTAAACATTGATTATTTATTACTTGCCTAATAATGAAAAATCCTTTAAAATATGACTCCTTAATAGCTTTTTGAAGGTGTTTTAATAACAACACCCACTTTTCACCAAAGATAATTAATTGCCAATGTGCAGGATGATTTCCTTCAACATGTATAAGTACACATATAAGTTTTTAGAAAAACTCATTGGCCTTGCTGGCTTAACTAACAAATTAATATTATATTTAGACTGAGAGAGTGTTGAACAGAGAAGATCTATACTAGTCATTGTCATGTAATAAATGCATAATTAAATTAAAGGAGCCGTGGTGGCCTCGGGGTTAGAGCAGTCGCCTGCTACGCAAGCGACGTAAGTTCGAATCCCAGCGGGGCATGTACCAATGAGTTTATCTAAAAAAACTTATGTACAGTGACTTCACATCACGTGCTTTACGGTGAAGGAAAACATCGTGAGGAAACCTGCATATTTCTGAGAAGTAATTCAAAGACGTATGTATAGTGCCTGAGACGGCGATAGACTCACTTAATAAAAAATTCGGTGAAAAGTGGGTGTTGTTACAATCACACCTCTGCCTACCCCTTCGGGGAATACAGGCGTGAGCATATGTATGTATGTATGTTAAATTAAAGAAAACTGATTTCGAGAAACTACAGGTGTCTTATGTAAATGTTATTGTTTTTGCAGCTCCTCTCCGGCGGTGTGTGATGCTCGGGGGTGCTTGTTACAGCACACACCTCCCACCCAAACAAACTCAGCTTGGAAGTTCAACAGAACAATCTCACTCAAGTTTTAAATAGATAGGTATTAAATGTATACAGATTAATATAATTGAAACGTCTGTTTGTAATTTCAATAAATAAACACTTCTATCACAAAATGCATACGAAACTATGATATATGGTATATATTGTATGATATAAATAAGGGTAAATTGTAAATATAATAATTATGAAGAGTTGCTGTGCACCAGAGGTCTATGATATATGTTTAAAGTATATAGTATGATTGGCCCCCAGTTCCTATCAACTTGTTGTTAAATAATTAAAAAACTATTAAGCAATATTCTTTTTTTTTTTTGATACACATTTACTTAACACGAGCCGAGTCTTTTAAGGCGCTCCTTTTTGGTAGAGAACCCAAAAATGTGCGCCAAAAAGTGTCGACCCAGTAATAATCTATGGTGGTACAAAAGTATGGAAATACAAAAAAAAACTATTTTCAATGCAAAAAGCATTATGTCCTGCACGTAGCCCGTGCGGGGATCGAACCCACGACCTTCGCATGATAATGCAACGCTCTACCGTCTGAGCTAACGGGCTGTTACAAGATACGACGAAATTTCAGTACATTAATCGCTGAAACCCGATTTTCATCCCCTTCAATATTGGTCCTTAAGGCTCTTGATACAGAGCTTAAAGTTCAATGACAATGTGCTGCTGGAATTATCGATTGGATGTACACAACACAACGTATAGGTAAGAGTTGCTGTTGCCTTCTGGCTTGTCCTGTGACTTCGTCCTCGTGCATTTAACATTTAACACCATGTAATTAGTGTCCTCTACCTCAGAAGTTCATGTTATTCTTCACCGAATTTAATCGGAATTTATTTATGACATTTTACGATTGCTCGGAGACTTTTGGATTGCGGATAAATCTGCAAATGAACTAAGTAGGTACCTATATTCTCGTAATCTGGAGGAAAAACTGAGATCCTGAATTTTCTGAAAACTTAGGTGCTGTTATTTCAGACCACGTTCAACGGTGAAGGAAAACATAGTTAGGAACCCTGTATTTGTCTGATCAGTAATTCCAATACTTATATATGCCTGAGACGGTGAATGACTCACCCTCTATCAAGTTGGACATAATCATCTCCGGTGAAAAGTGGGTGTTGTTATTCCAACACCCCTGTGTACCCTTCTATTATTTTATTTACTTTATAAAATACCATTTATTTGCTGCTCTCTTCGGATAATCCGTGATTGTCCAATCTATCGCCAATTACCATTCGGGAGGAAATAATTGAAGGAAAATCCTCTTTCACGGACTATTAACAAAATTTGGATTGTGTCTTATCAAGCAGGTTAGTATCTAAATGCCTATCTCTACGGTAGCACTTTACCAATACCATTTTTAAGCTGTTCAACTTGACATCTCCAGCAGTTATACCGCTAACTTAGGCCTCATCATTATGTCCCTCTCCATTTCTCATGTATTGTTGATGATCACCGGGTATATATATACAGCCACCTGACCTTTATAAACACTTTTGGGGCGACTTTCTTAGACTCCGACAGACCTGAAACGATTGCCAAAGATGTTACATTGTCACCCGGGACTGATGGATTAACGAGCTCTCCGATGAACGGAGGGAGCTTGGGTGGTCACCCACCCACCTACTAGATTGGATTAACTTTGTTGATCGGATAATATGCACAAAAGCACATCTGCCTCGAACTCCTCTTCAGATAATCGCGTTGAAATATTTAATATGCCATTACTAGGCACAGCCCCTGTTGAGCCGAACACTACGCTCGCGTCAGGGCAATCTTATGTGATTTGCATTGGTGTTGGCCTTGTGTGTGGTGTTGGGGTGTAATTATAAGTGTTACAATAATAAAATAAGTACCCGTTATCGGGTACCCGTAGTACCTACGAGCTTTATTATTTATTATTTATAATCAAATGTTTTCTGAGAGCCTCGGGGTTTGAGCAGTCGTCTGCTACGCAAGCGACGCAAGTTCGAATCCCAGCGGGGCCTGTCCCAATGAGTTTTTCTAAAAAACTTATGTACAGTGATTTCACACCACGTGCTTTACAGTGCAGGAAAACATCGTGAGGAAACCTGCATATTTCTGAGAAGTAATTCAAAGACGTATGTATAGTGCCTGAGACGGCGATAGACTCACCATCTGTCACGTTGGCACTTAATCGAATTCGGTGAAAAGTGGGTGTTGTGATTACAACACCTCTGCCTACCCCTTCGGGGAATACAGGCGTGAGCATTATGTATGTATGTAAAATGTTTTCTAGTAAATATATTTTCTTAGATTTGATAAAAAAAACCAAGTCATAAATTTTGCTTTATTCGAAGTTCAAATATTACAAGCTTTTAATAATAGGATTACGCAATATTCCTAGTGTATAATAAGCTCTACGTTTTTCATCATATATGTAGGTACTTGATGTCCGTGCCTTTGTCATGTTCCAGGAAAGTTAAAATTATCTTTTATTTTCAAAGTTCTTACTTCTAACACTACATTATAAAGCTGTCATATAACGCAATATTCCTATTCTACAATAAGCTCTAGTTGCTACGAGTCGGTCATGAAAGTCGTTATTTGCAGAAGAAGCTAATGAACATTTCAAATTTGTATACATTTTAATCTTATTGCTAGCTCTTCTCATATACGTAATCGACACATTGCTTGTGCGAACGAAAATACACCTTGTTGTATCATAAGTATAAAGTAGATCTTTCATCACCGACTTTACATAAAATAAGTGTAGGGATTTAGAAATAATGAGAAATCGGATTAGGGGCTTTACCAAGACCTCTTATTGCCACGATAGTTTAACTCTTATTACGAGACAGATGTATATGAACTGTATAAGTCTGTCACTGTCACAGTGGAATTATGATGGCAATGAGAGCTTATGGTAAGGCCCCAGATAGGCTCAACTCAAAAAGTTGCGAAAATAATCATGTTAACCTCAAAGTGAATAAATATAAAGAATGTTTTTTTATATTTTTATGATGTAGATATACAACTTAAACTATACTTTAAAAGGACACTGTATTCAGAACTGGTAAAATAATTACTGCCTAAGTTATAAATTCTTATCCGATCTTTGATTACGAATAAAAAAAATATTTTGAATTGTGCCCCTATCGTTCTGAGGGTGCGATATGTCACGTGATAAATTGATTTCGTTTCCATACATTTTGTATTGTTTCTATTAGCTTGCGCGAGAGAATGTTACTTTGGCTAGGCCTACAGGAACACAATCAGGAACTCCCTATCATTAAAGACGTGATGTCAAAAACTGCGCCTTACTTGTTTTGTTACATCAAGTTCGGAATCAAAATATAAACGAAATTCTGTATTTAAATAGGGAAAATCGCTTGACAGACGATTCTGTCAAGCGATTTTCCCTTTGTCTATCGATATAGCGATCCAAAAAAGTAATTATATAATATTATACAACATAGTCAATTTAAACTTTAACAGCACCAAAAAAAAAATATGTGCTGGACACCTAAATACTATTTCTTATACACAATACAAGTACAAGTACTTATTTAATCTTATTGCTAGCTCTTCTCATATACGTAATCGTCACATTGCTTGTGCGAACGAAAATACACCTTGTTGTATCATAAGTATAAAGTAGATCTTTCATCACCGACTTTACATAAAATAAGTGTAGGGATTTAGAAATAATGAGAAATCAGATTAGGGGCTTTACCAAGACCTCTTATTGCCACGATAGTTAAACTCTTATTACGAGACAGATGTATATGAACTGTATAAGTCTGTCACTATCACAGTGGAATTATGATGGCAATGAGAGCTTATGGTAAGGCCCCAGATAGGCTCAACTCAAAAAGTTGCGAAAATAATCATGTTAACCTCAAAGTGAATAAATATAAAGAATGTTTTTTTATATTTTTATGATGTAGATATACAACTTAAACTATACTTTAAAAGGACACTGTATTCAGAACTGGTAAAATAATTACTGCCTAAGTTATAAATTCTTAACCGATCTTTGATTACGAATAAAAAAAATATTTTGAATTGTGCCCCTATCGTTCTGAGGGTGCGATATGTCACGTGATAAATTTATTTCATTTTCATACATTTTGTATTGTTTCTATTAGCTTGCGCGAGAGAATGTTACTTTGGCTAGGCCTACAGGAACACAATCAGAAACTCCCTATCATTAAAGACGTGATGTCAAAAACTGCGCCTTACTTGTTTTGTTACATCAAGTTCGGAATCAAAATAGAAACGAAATTCTGTATTTAAATAGGGAAAATCGCTTGACAGACGATTCTGTCAAGCGATTTTCCCTTTGTCTATCGATATAGCGATCCAAAAAAGTAATAATATAATATTATATAACATAGTCAATTTAAACATTAGCAGCACCAAAAAAAAAAAAATGTGCTGGACACCTAAATACTATTTCTTATACACAATACAAGTACAAGTACTACACTTGTACATAATTATATTTATATATTTTATGCGTATCTATACTATGACTTACGGTAGTAGAAAAGTTACGAGAATTGTAATGGACACACTATTAATAGACGCTGACTACGCCACCTGGAATCGACACCTCATCAGAATGTGATGAATGTTCTGTAATTTTATCAGCTGACATGTTATGAAGCCCTTTGTAATAAAATATATACGGGGTAATCTGTCACCCGACCACGAGTTAAAGTGAAGAATCTGACACCCAAGCAAGACTTCACGCGGCAATCTGCTACCCGTGCTAGACTTCACGCGGTAACCTGCCACCCGTGCAAGACTTCACACGGTAATCTGTTTCCCGAACATATGACGTGAACGCGGTAAAGTGTCACCCGAGTATAAGTGGGCGCGGAAATCTGTTACCTAAGTAGGTATGCGTCAACCCGATAATCTGCGTTCATTCTAAGAAACTTTCGCCACCTGGGAGCCCGCAGAGGAGTTGTATCTATTATGATATTGCCTTGATATTGTTTTAAACTATCAGTTTTGTTGATCATCCGATCTTTTCAGAAGGTCCAGTGCACGCAGAATAGTTCGCAAACGTTCAGTTTTTGTGTCGGTATGTCGAAAAATAATACTGACGGACAGCTCTTAGCTCGTTACATAGATGGCGCATTCGTGATAAGTGAAATACAAGTTTCTTTTAAAGTACCCGCTGGTATTTACCTTGCATAACACCTAACTGGAAGATCGTTTGAGGTGACAGAGTACGATCACAAATTTTAACCCTAAACACAGCATATACATTAGTCCGTTCTACCGACAAGTGTTCATTGGTCATCACAAAATGAAGAGGTGTACAGGTTCCAGGATATTTTTCGACTTTAATTTTCATGTGTTTTCATTTCAATGCTCATGACTTTGTAATGGTCCTTTATCGAAGAGATACCCTGTTTTATAGCAGATTCTTATAAGGCGATAATTATTTCAGAAATTATCTGATAATAAGTGATCAAATCTAAGTGATCTTCGCGGCGGCGTCTTCGATCTGCGGACGTGCGGGGGTGCGCAGGCGCATAGCCGCGATCATCACGTTTCCTGCGCGCTGGAAAAACATAAAGCAAATAGTTAGAAGTACTTAAAAAAGTACCTAACGTACCTAAAAAGGTCGGCACGTGCTTGGAAAATTGAAATTAATATTATTAATGTTATATTATCTGCTATAAATATAAAAATTAACCCCTTGGTCACGCCATAATTTGACAACGATTGCATTAATTTGTCCAATTCATTTTGTTGTGTTTGTCACGGCAAGGATTTTTTGAGAAAATAATCTTGCACATAAGCCCAAGACTTCGGGTGAAAAATCTATGCGGGCTAAAACCGCGGAGCGCAGTTGCATTCAAACTATAAAAATATAAATTATTCCTAGTTTAATCAATAATCATTAGACAGTAAGATAGCTAACAATATTCTTACTTTACCATGCCTATACATATTTGAAGTATGCATATTCGTTCACTCCCACCTGACCATTTTTGAGAAAAGAAAAGTACAATGTAAATTTAACACAAGGTTCCCAAATAAGTTAACTTTACCCTCATCACAAACTCAATGTTTTTCCCAAAATAGCTACAGGATGTGTATTTCAATTTACAATAAAATACCAGAAAAATGGAAAACTTTACCCCCAAATACATTTAAAAGTACATTGTTTAAATGGCTAGTTAAAAAATGTTTTTACACAATACATGATTTTATGGACGATCTCATGCAGATATAATATGTATATATATGTGAACATTTAGAAAAATAATTATAAATTCTAGTTCTTAATTACGTAGTATATTTTGAAGTGTGCAATAAAGAATGATGTATATAATGAAAAATAAATGCTGATATGTTTAATATGTGGTTAAAATGTAACTGCAGTACTTAATTAGATAATTAAGTTAATATTTACATGCCCTAAAATTGGGTGAAATATGTGATTCATGTAACCTTTAATAACACCTACCCTTTGTACCATATTTCATGTGAAAAAATATTATTTCTATTTCTATTTCTACTAATATTTTCAGCCGTTATTTTCTAAAAACATAAGTACACAATAACTCACTTTTCAATGAAAAAAGGCATCACAAACCTGCCACCGCGCCCGGTAGTTGGCCATGTAAGACTTGAGATTCACGCGGGCCTTCTTCATGAACCCAGCCTTGGAAGTCTTGGGAGGCCCTTCAACAATCCACTTATGGTCCAAGGCCTTAGAAGCAGTCATTCTAAGGTCGGAGGACACCAACAGTTGGTCCACAAAGTTTATCGCCAAGGGTGATACCTCGGTAAAGGCTGAGTCTTCGTAATTGAAGCTGATCCTGACAATGTTGGCTGAACGTTCCGCCCAAGTGTCGCCAGGAAACGGCATTATGCCCGAAAGCCTGGAAATACATCTCCGATTAGCGTCTGCAACCTACGTACCAGTGATTCCGCACAGACATCTCTCCTTTTGTGACATAATTTTCTTGAGTTCAGTTATTTGTTACCACGAGGTTCTCGGTGAAAGAATACATTGCCAAGAATCCTACATATATTATGTGAGAAGAAATTCAAGACCGTACCTATTGCATAGTGCCCAAGGCGGCAAATGCCCAACCATCTGTACCTAACGTTGGTGCTGAATAGTATTCGGTTAAAAATGGGTGCTGCATAGTAAGCCTTCACCTTCTGAGTGAAGAAGTGGACATTATTATGTATGTATGTATCTCGGAGGTGGGAGTGTTTTATAGTAGCGTGTGGCGGGTGGTAATGGCTAAAGTCTTCTAACAGACATCAGATTCTTAAAGATTTTCAATAATTAACTTGAACTGACGGCTGAAACCTAATACCACCAGCACCATTTCTCCCTCGGAATAGCTCATAAATACCAAAGAACACAAAGGAAAGGTTGCGGCCAGAAATACTTTCTCATTTATAATGTACTCACATCATATAGGTGACGACACCCAGACTCCACATGTCACAAGCAGGGGACAAGCTCTCGAAGTTCAACACTTCAGGTGCCACATAGTCTCGGGTTCCGTAAAGGGCTCTGGTGATTGCACCGTCTTCGATGACCCTCGCTAGACCAAAGTCTATGATCTTCACTTGCCCGGAATTAGGACTCATGCACACGATATTCTCCGGCTTCAAGTCGAGATGGGCAATTTTCCTCTGGTGAAGGTACTGAAGACCCTCGCAAATCTGTCGTATGTAGAGCACCACGTCGACTTCCTTGAAGTGTTCTTCTTCCACCATTCTCTCGAATAGCTCGCCACCCCACAAGCTGGAATAGTTCAGAGGGATTGTTTATCAAACAGGAGTCAAATATAGTACAAGCCCAGAATGGTAAAGTTTTGGTTTAGCCTTAAAGAGTGAGTGAAATGAAAATCTCCTCTACCTGTGGTAAGTAGATAAATTCACGTTCAATATAGATAATGTGCTAAGGGGAGCTCTTGAAAGAGAATTAATGTAATTGCGGTCTTTTTTTTTAACTATTTAAACATACTTTTGTTTTGGATTAAGAAGAAACAATTTGCATTGATGGGATTGATTGATGAGAAGAAGAAAAAGAGTTATTGGTAAGTAAAGAGTTATTGGTTGAAGGTGCTACTGTGCTGCGTTAACTACGTAATTCGTATCTTCTAATGATATTGATTGATGAATTTTTAGTAATTATGAATAATTAAATTTGTAGGAATGTTAAATATACTTACAAATCCATGACCAGAATAAATGTGTCTCTAGCGATGAACGCGTCATTGAGCTGCACGAGTTTCGGGTGGTGAATACTTTTCATGATATCATACTCCCTTATTGACATGTCTCTCTTTCTCTGAGTCCTGGTTCTGAGTACTTTGGCTGCGAACTGCTCTCCGGCATTGTTTTTGATCAAGATCACACTGCCGAACGCACCAGTACCAATGACGACAGAGCTGTCGGTGTATAGTCGCTTGAACAGTTCCATAACTTTGACCTCATATTTTTTACGTGGTCTTTCGACCTCGCCTTTAGGTTCTGGAAGTAAACATTAGTAGGTAGGATAAGGACTAGATATTTTACTAATGGACATTATCTTACACCTTTAACTTTCTAGTTTATGGGGTGATAACAAAATTAGAATACCCCAGTTCTATTCCTAATGTTACCTGCCCGAATTTTTCCCTGTTTGTTCTGCTTTTTTTTTCAACATACATACATACATACATATGCTCATGCCTGTATCCCATCGGGTGGAGTGACCACCGTTTGCCACATGCTAAATGTCAAGTTCTTTCGTTTTTGTGAAAAAGAAACCGAGTACAGCTCGGTCAACCAGGTGCTTTATTATTTAGTTGACTAATGTTGAAGTTAAAAGCTAGCTTTAACCAGGCAAGGGTTTCAACCATCACTGGTTTAAGCAGAGCGTATTAACAGCTTCTGCGCTTTGACGTTTCAATGTGGTACCGTAAAATTAAAAGTCAAAGCTAAGAGGTTCTTAATACGCGCTACTGAAATGATCGTAGCTAGCAAGCATGGGCAATATAAGTTATGACGTCATCTGACAGTTGTCAAAAGGCGCAACTAATTTTTGCCTCACCGGTAGGCAGCATTTTTGTAATGTTCAAATCTGTTAAGGTAATCCTTACCAATGGCCACAAAGGACTCGCTTCGGCTCACAGGTTTCATCGTCTTCACACGGAAACGGAGCATGTGTCCAATCTTAGGATCGTTTATTTCGAACCAAGGGACGCTGCTCTCGCCCGCTTTCACGTAACCACCGTACGTCAATCCCACTTCAATGGTGTACCACACCGGTACTGGATAGGTTGAGTCATGCCTGGAAAATTACGAAAACGGTGCAATACTCTATTAAGGGTACACCTGCAGGAAGGAATGTAGTCGCTGTGCTAACTATAGTAACACCCTCGAATCTTATGTAACGTTAACGGCCTGAGACGTAATCTTGAAAAAATAAAAATGTCCGTCTGTCTATGCTTTTTACGGCTCAACCGCTGAATGATGTATAGTGAGCTTTGATCCCTAGTACAGTAATACGGTGTGCGAAAGAAAACGAAGAAATACCAACACCCACTTTTCACCGATGATTAACTGCCAACGTGACAGATGCTGAGTCTATCGCCGTCTCAGGCACTATACACACGTCTATGAATTACTTCTCAGTCATATTGCAGGTTGCAGGTTTCCTCACGATGTTTGCCGTCTCCGTAAAGCACGTGGTGTAAAATCACTGTACTTAAGTTTTTAGAAAAACTCATTGGTACAGGCCTCGCTGGGATACGAGCTTGCATCGCTTGCGTAGCAGTCGACTACTCAAACCCCAAGGCCACCACGGCATACACGAAGGAATTATTTGCGGGAAAGTAAGTTGTGGTTCTAATGTTGATAATCATTTTCTTAACACACGTAGGTATAGTAAGTCACTTACCAATCAATGACTATAGTATGTTTATTCGTGGGATCTGCCTTATTCTCGCACACATGGAGTTGTGACGTCACGATTTGGCTCCCTCTACAGGCGTGAAGAAAGCACGACCCATCCTCCTCCACACTATAATACATTTCCTTTATTACTATAGATTGAGAAGTAGAAGCTTCTCGTGACAAGCGGGCTAGGGCTTTTCTCGCTCAGAAAATCAGCATTGCTATTCAACGTGGCAAAGCTGCCAGCCTTCTTGGCACGATCCCTAGAGACACAGATTCGGGCCAGGCTTTCTACTTGTAATTAGTTTTAATTACTGTTCCTTGTATAATAAATAAGTTTGAAAAAAATATACATTCTATTGATTTAGTCTTTGGTTTAAATGTAGCTACATCTCTTTCTCAGTGATGCGGATTTCGAAAGAGATATACAAATTTTTAGTCCCAGTTTGGTCTAACAGTGGCGTAGTATTTTATAATATTGAAGAAATAACAAAACACAATAATGCATAAGACAGAAAAGGAATTGTTATACAATTGGTGAAGAAATATTTGTGCTAACGAATTTCTTTATATGTTTTGCTACGACACTGAGTACAAGAGTATTTACACCTGCCATGCCTGTCTCTGCATCACGAATGGTTTACTGGTAGAGAAAGCCTGTGAATCTAATGTAGTGCAGACATAAAATAAATGAATATGATCCCAATATGGTAATATTTACCGGCAGTAGACTATCTCCAAGACCAGATCATCGCGGGGTGCCACATATTTGCTGCAACTAGCGCCTTCTTGTGACACCTGAATTGAAGAAAAACATCCAAAAAACTGCAAACGCATAGCACTCGGTTCACAATAAAAATAAAACGATACTCGTATTTGAATTGAGAGAAATTTGAAACATGTAAATTGAATTCGCATAGGACAATATTTAGTTATCAATAAGAAATTAGTTGAAAGAAACAGTATCGCAAATTGCATTTGAACAATAGTTCAGTAAAATCGATGGCAGTTATTTAGAATATAAAAATAGGTTTAGATCTTATATCTGATAGCACTATAAGCTTATTTGACGCCATCTTAATAAAATAAATAAGAATACATTTCAAAACAATCGCCAGGCAATAACGTCGCACGCACAAAGCAAATTAAAAAGCACTTCGCTATGCCCTAAGCACTAATTCTTATTACTATTTAATAATAGACAATAATTCCAACGCTACGGGCGTTGGAATTATTATATAACACGGACTACTAGAAGCAGTCAAAAGCGACTGCTCCGAGCTGCACCTACACAGCATACCACCACAGTATAAATATACGCTTCACAAGCAGTAAGGAATCTAATATTTTTTTTAAATAGCTAAATTTTCTCCAATGAGCGTGAGGGTTGTCAATAATAAACATTAGAAAATTTACTCTTTTATTAAGGGTCCAAAGGCGCTGATGTGCATAATATGCCGTTCCAGGGGCCTTTTATGATAAGCTTTGCCGTTCCACTCTGGTACCATAAAGTGAAACGTCAAAACTAAGAAATTCTGCTTGAAACGATCAGAGTTGGCCCCGAGCGGCAAAGATCTCTATTACTATGTAGTGGCTTAAATGTTAACTATACATAACTATAAATAAAATATCAAAATAAGTGACACTTTGTAATTTCAAAATATTTTGTCTGTCGGTCAATCAATTTGATTTTGACAGGCAGATGACTGATGTTCTAATAATGTAAAAACAGGCTATTATTTAAGAAAATTTGTATAAAAAAGTAGAGAGGCACCGCGGGAGGAACGAATGCCTATGATATAAACTCAGCTGAAGTCGGTTCAGCATTAACTGAAACAGCTTCACTGTGTCCATAGCTCTTCCAGGGAGTATCAAAAGGAGTACTTACATTTCCAGGTTCCTTGATTTTGTCCGCTTTGATTATTACTCCTTCCGGTTTGTCAGCATATACCTTTCCATTATTGAACCTAGGTAATGCTCTGACTCTGTCTGCGAGATACGGGGGTACTACGGTCAAAAAAGCTGTGGTACTGTTTATCAGCAGCGATTTACGGTGAACCAAGACTTTGCGGAGTTCGCACCTCACTTCTCCGCACATTGCCGGTTCCAATTTTTTGATGTAGAGCATAAACTCTCCACCTTCGCAGCCCACCTAAAATGCATTTGTTTTTTTTTTCAATTAGTCTTTTCTTGAAATAGTTTATTAAATTGAAGTCGCCATTTGCATACATAATATTTTAGACTGGATGCACAATCCGATCATATAAACTTCGTTATGTAGGGCCTAAATTTCAATGGGTTTATAGCCAAATAATTGTATATTATTCAACGATTTTCCATAGTCTTGAAAAATCGTAACTACTAACGAAGAGCTAAAGAAGCGAGGGAAAGGCGCTAGCTATTAAGCTTATCACTAATACTTACAATGAAACGACTGTTGGTCCTCTGCACTTTCATGTGGCCAACATACCAAACGACAAAGAAATATTTACTGTCTTGCAGGTGAAAACCACAGTCGAAAGATATTCTAGCGCCACAGTACCCCACGCCAGATTCAAGGGCCCTCTTCAATGGCACATTAGGCACATACACATTGGGCAACGCTGTATATATAAAAACAACGTATATATATATCAACGAAATGTAATCCAAATATGACATTTTAAATGTAACGATCACGGCTCACCAATTATGAAATGTTAAGATAAACATTTTAGTGTAATGGAAGCCTATTTTACCCAAATGTGAGACAATGTTTGCTCGATACAGACGTAATAACATGCAATTAATATATACTCTCAAGATAATCGATTTAGGTTATTTTTTTATTCAACAGTAATGGTCAGTTTCATGTTAGGTGACATACTGATGATAATAAACTACGTGATCAAAACACAAAATGACGCTAACTAATCGTATGAATGTAACACCCTTAACAATAAATGTCAATAATTCCCGACACCATAATGACAGACATAAATGTACTCACAATTCACATTTAGATAACAAGTTGTTGAATCCACGCGCCCTGTCGTATCATCTCTCAACCTTATCGTATAATCCCCAGAATCAGATCGAGATGGATTTAAAATCCTAAGACCTATATAGTGGGAGCCATAATCTTCTGCCACAAATTTTTTACCACCTACAGGAATTTTATTCTTCAACCATTGCACTGTTGTGTCCATAGTGAAAGTTGCCTGACATATTAAGCGTATTTCTTCCGTTTCATTAACATCAAGCTCGTCTGGCAAATCTTCTTCTATATATGGAAGTGTTTCGCAATCTGAACAATAAACTGTATCTTCTAACACTTCGACGGCTGCGATGCTAGATGCAACACTCAAATTAGCCTCTATCACTACGATATAGATGCCAGAATCGTCTAATTCCGCTTTGTGAATAGATAAAAGTGAGGATCTGTTTGAGTCCAGTTGTATTATTCGATCATTTTGTGTCACCATTTGATTATTTCTATACCACGTGTACGTAACGTCCTCTTTAGCGTGAACGTGCACTTCTAGTTCTACCCTTTCCTTGACCCTTATTCGGACATTTGACAAGTGTCTTGTCACTGATAAATGTCGCACTGGAGCAGCATTGAAATAAAACACTTTGTCTAGAACACATCTTTTTGGTGTTGCATGTAGTACAGCTCTAGAGGAAACAGAATTGTTGTAGCCAACGCACAGGAGCGTATACACGCCCTGGTCGTCGGTGTTAACTGAGCTGATTTCAAGTCTGTGCCATTTAATAGAATTGCTTATTCTAGTTCTCCATGTGTGCTTTATAAGTCGACCATCTTTGTACCAAAGGGCTTTTGGTTGGAACTTAAACTCGATCTTGCATTCGAAGACTGCATCTTCGTTTTCGATAGAAATCACATCTTCTAAGTGTTCTGCGACTTCTAATACATCGTGTGCCATCTCTTCGATCGATTCTGAAACAACATATTCATGATGGTTTAATTTGCAAATTTAATTGGTTGAATTTAATTTGCCGGTCAGGTTCATAGGCTGCAGTAGCCGCTTACCATCAGGCGGACGCTTCTTTGCCATATATTTGGTATAAAACTGTTCGAAAGCGGTGCTTAGAATCTCAAAGATGTACGCGTCAAATGCGTCAATGAGCGTATCCTTTCGAAAGCTGTGTACCTAGTATACTGCTTGTAAAAACAAGCAGTTTGTAGATTATATGTACTGAGGCGGTATTGATACCGTTCTGTGACCGTAGGGTGTTAGACGACATTTTTAACTGTGGGATCATTTGTGGTACTTACGTTCTTCGGCAATCTCATCGGCCGAATCAATACTGGCACCAGCCATTATTGCGATATAGAGGTCAAACTTTAAATCGGAGGAATTACTTGCGTCTCAGGGCTGAAAAAAAGAAAACACTTTATTAATCAAAACGATACATATGATATATTTGAGGAGCCCGTAGAACAATTCAATTAGCGAAGTTGAGCAACTCTGTTTTTTTTTTATGTAACCCAAGCCAGTATTTGGATGTGTGACCGCCCGAGTTCCCTATGTGACTAAGAGAACACGTTAAGCCGCCAATTTAACATGTTTGACAATCGTTATAGGTCTCTCTTACAATTGGTTTAACCCAGATTACAAAGGTCAAGTGGCAGTATAAAAATCAGATGATCAATAACATTCGTTTGAAACAAGTGCCCACCAACAATGTATGTGATAAAGCCAGGGAGATTAATTCATCTAACATTCAAAGTGCTGACTGACTGATATAATAATAATAAGCCGCTGGTCCTAGAGACATGAATTTAAGAGTGTGTGTTCTTGGTGATGTACAGATACACTAAGAGTGTATTTTTCGACTGATTTAGTTAAGATATTTGTATAAGACAAAGGGCAGGAGGATGATGAGACATAGGGTATTTAAATAATCTGGTAAAAGCTCTATTTTTTAATAGTCATAGGAAACACCCTTTCCAAAAGAAATTATTTTGCCTATTTGAATGCATCATTCTAAACTACGTTACTGATCTTGGGTTTAAAGATAAACATCTTTATTATATTTATAGTTAGGAAAGTAATAGGTCAAAGATATGGCACTAAACAGAGACAAATGGAAAGAGTTGCATCGGTTACACCGACAAATCATGATGATGAAAGAAACTAAGAAAAGTATTTAAAGGGCAGGTCAAGGGCAGGTTGCTAGTAATATAATCTATACTAATATTATAAAGAGAAAAGATTTATGTGTAAGTATGTTTATAACAAATTGGCTCAAAAGTACTAGACCGATCTTGAAAATTCTTTCAGCAATTGATGCAGCTACATCATCATAGGTTATATTTTATCCTCGTACTCCCACGGGAACGGGAACTAAACGGTTGAGGTCCTAGTAAGCAATAGTTTATTTACTACACATAAACAATTCAGCGAGTAAGCCGTAAACAGAAAGTGTTAGCGTATGAATCACGTGTAGGTACTTATAAGGCACTCAAGGCAACGTGGAGGCAACTCGATTCCAAAAACATGAGCAACAGCGCTCGTTGCAACACACCCTATTTTAATACTAAGTATTTCCACTTTCTTATGTGATGATAGATTTTTTAGGATTATGTTTGTTCTGTGCCCAATAATAGAATTTGACCGCGTGGTCCCCGACCTTACGTGGATCTAAATGTTCTAGTTGAACGCCAAAGAAGGCGGATCAACACATTTTGAGCCACGCTAAATGGAAGGTCAATGACACTTGAACATTTGCAAATCTATAAGTACTTGGAGTACAGTAAGTTGGAGACCGCGTGTGCACCTGGTCATTTGCAAACTCGTGCTGGGACCGAAGACCGTCATGCTTATCAACTTCAGCCGCGTTATTCACTATGGTTTCTCAGCGTCACCTCAAGCAGAACACTTAATCAATCATATAATATATTTGAGTAGCTCGTGGCTCAGTGGCTGTTGCGCATATCATTCGATTAGCGAAGTTAAGCAACCCTAATCCTAGCCACTAGTTGGATGGGTGACCAGTCGGTTGCCAATTCAACATCTTTGGCAATCGTTACAGGTCAGTCAGAGGTCTTACAAAATCGAAATATCGAGAAATTTCCTCGAAAAAGGGGGTGCGACAGTCATATGGCAGTCGCTGCGTATAAATATCAGATGATCAGCCACATCGGGTTGATTCAATTGCCGACTCCAAAGAATACATGGGATAAGGCCAGGGTGATGATATTGGCTGCCGCTTATTTAAATTCCTTAATGTGTACCTTATACCTAATTAGGAGAAAACTAAAAAGTTGCAAGCAACTAACTGTCCTGTTTGCATGCGTTTAAGGTATTTTTGCTAAACACGACCTAGATGCCTTGTTTCCATGTAAAGGTATGTTTTATTATGTCATAATTCTTAAGGCGCAGTTTCGCCTGGCTCAGATTTGATCTGTATGTAAATATGTCCTTTATTGTTAGTACTTCAAAGATAAAAAAGGTCATGCTCTTTCTTATCTCTGCATTTAGTACTTAAATATCTTAACAAGATTTTTTTAACGTATAGTGGATGCCCTGCGATAGATTAAGTCCTACTAAAATAATCATCAAATTGTTTTTTTTTTCTATTTGTTGGTTGATCAATTATGGTTTCCTTTTAAACAAGTGGTTTAGGGAACTCGAAACAAAATAAAATGTATATATAATTAGTGAATAATCACTTAATTTATATATACATGGAACAGTACTTACTTAAATCTAATTACAAGAAAAAAATTAGGTCCAAATCGATGTCTCTCAGGATCGTGCCAGAAGTTGATGAGCATCCGGACAACAAGGCCCGAGAGCTTTAACCGTAAACACAGATAACATGTATCCTTGACCAATGTCCAATCCAGTATATAATAATGTTTTTATACAATAAATATTAAGTGTCAATTAAATCATGATAAGAAGAAAGGAGAAAAATAATTATGTTTCCTTAAATCGGTAAACTTAACCGTAAACACAGATAACATGTATCCTTGACCAATGACCAATCCAGTATATAATAATGTTTTTATACAATAAATATTAAGTGTCAATTAAATCATGATAAGAAGAAAGGAGAAAAATAATTATGTTTCCTTAAATCGGTAAACTTAACCGTAAACACAGATAATATGTATCCTTGACCAATGACCAATCCAGTATATAATAAAGTTTTTATACAATATATGTTAAGTACCAATTCAATCATGATAATAAGAAAGACGAAGAATAATTATGTTTCAAAAAGTACTGGACGGATTATAAAAATTCTTTCACTACTTGATAGCTACATTATCACTGATTAACAAAGGCTATAGTTTATCCCGGCAATCCCACGGGAACGAGAACTATACGGGTTAAGCCGCGTGACGTCCACTAGTTTACAATAAGCAAAACTACTTATTTGCCAGCATTGGTAAATTCGAGTGTCGTATCTTCAAGCACAATAATAATTGTCTTTAAAGAAGTTTCATATGTTAATTTGTAGAATTTTATCACACAATTCTAAATAAATGCAAGTTAAGTCATTATAAAGTAATTTTCACTTAATCTAAAGGTACAATTCTCGCTACATCAAAACTGGTTCGGAATCCTCAACGCCTGTTATTTAAATAATCCAATTAAATATGGCATCATTATATTACGAAAGAGCATCGAAAGTGAACTGTCAATACGTGTAAATTAATAAACCTTACTACGCTGATGTTAAGATGAAAATTACAAAATCACATCCAACTTTCGCCTGACGACGACATCGAATTGCATTGGGATGTTTTCGTGGTGACCTTCATATGCTGCATATTTTTAATACAATAACAATTTCTTATTAGTCAGACACTTGTCTGAGTGATTGTGGTTCAAATTCTAATCGCGTAGACATACTTATTTTTAATAATTGTAGCACATGTTACTCTTTTATAAGAGCAGCTCAGGGGCCCTACCATAAGCTCTTATTGCTATCATAGTTCCACTGTGTGATAGTGACAGACGTAGTATACACGTCATATACATCTGTCTCATAATAAGAGTAAAACTATCATAGCAATAAGAGGTAGGGCCCCAGGTCCTGATTTCTGATTAAACAGACAGATAGAGAAAACATGTTTTTTTAATGTAATTTCCGAACTAACTTTCTTAGGATTATTTTCTTGGAATTAATGTAGGCCTGTAAGTATATAGATGATCGTCAGAATAAAATGATTTAACACAATTATAAAATTTACTATCTAGTCGAATACCCGACTTATTGTAGTCGGGAATTCCTAACTATCCATAAATAAAATGTTCACTTCTTTTATTTTGAATTGCTTGGCTGATATATAGATAGCTTTCAACTGTCCCAGTACCCATTGTAACGAGAATAGTAAGAATAACACGTGTTAAATAATGAAGTCTTACTTTGTCCATCGTCGGGAAATATGTCAAAACAATTTGCATCTTGAAAGGCCAGTAGGTGTAAAAAGGCCACTTTGGGAGAATCTTTTTAAAGAAATAACTAAAAGGTTAATCGACATCACAGGAGACCGAAGAGCTGGCAGCTACCTCTGTCAAAGAATTAGTCTTGCCATTCAAAGGGGGAATGCTGCCAGTATTCTCGGAACCTTAAGGTTTTTAGTTATTAGATTAAGGTAATTAGTTCTTAAGAGCTATGTTAGTTTTTAGTTATACTTTATAATTTTAATTCTGTAAATTGAGTGAGCCGTGGTGGCCTCGGGGCTTGAGCAGTCGCCTGCTACGCAAGCGACGCAAGTTCGGATCCCAGCGGGGCCTGTACCAATGAGTTTTTCTAAAAAACTTATGTGCAGTGATTTCACACCACGTGCTTTACGGTGAAGGAAAACATCGTGAGGAAACCTGCATATTTCTGAGAAGTAATTCAATGACATATGTATAGTTAATCTAATTCGGTGAAATGTGGGTGTTGTGATAACAACACCTCTGCCTACCCCTTTGGGGAATACAGGCGTGAGCATATGTATTTATCTATGTCTGTAAATTGATATTTCGAATAAATATAAGCCTTTTCTTCAGCGTTGAACTCGACGACGAACGTTGGTTTCAATAGGAAATCGATACATAGTACATAAGGTTCATTTTCATTTCTTTAAAACCGACAGTCGGGACCGACGGCTCGGGCGGTCACCCATCCAATTACTGGCTAGGGTTAGGGTTGCTTAACTTCGCTGATCGAATGATATGCAACTGAGCCACGAGCTCCTCAGTGAGAATTATAACTGTATGCATTTATAATTATGAACTGATACCAAGGCCTCTATGTTATAACAGCGCGTAAAGTATTTTTTAAAGATAATTCATTGCACATTTGCTGGCTCGACTCGGCTAAGTGGGTCGCTGACACGCACTAAAATAATATATATTATACTCACGCATTCTATCTGTACCAATATAAACATATGCTTACGCCTGTATTCCCCGTTAGGGCAATTGTATATATATAATTTCAATTTAAATTTTCTGCATATTTATGTATACGTATAGATGTAGATGTATTGATAATGATTCTTGGAGGAGTTCGTGGCACAGTTGCTATTGCGCATATCATTCGATCAGCAAAGTTAAGCAACCCTACCCCTAGCCAGTAGTTGGATGGGTGACCGTTCGAGTTCCCTCAGTGCCTCGGAGAGCACGTTAATCCGTCGGTCTCGGTTGCCAATTTATCATCTTTGGCAGTTGTTACAGGTCAGTCGGAGGCCTAAAATAGTCTGACAGCTGGTTTAACCCAGATTTAACCCAAATCAAGTGATCAGCCACATCGGGTTGAATAAAGTGCTGACCCCAACAATGTATGGGATAAGGCCAGGGAGATTTAACATGTATGTTTGCATTTGATCATGACTTTGATGGCCTTCAGTATTCATGAGCCGACAGAGGTTTCTGAGTCGGTACGACCGATCTTCGATAGATGGCGCCACTAGCATTCTTCGCGGGTGTAACTGACGGGGACACAGCTAGTATAATATAATATAGTATACCCAATTTTCGCTCGTTATATTAGGATTGAACGTTTATTCCCATAAGAATTATAATATTCACTTACATGAGAACTCATGATAGGCACTTAATTAAAATATGTACATTTTAATGTATACTGGAACGCACCAAGCTAATTATTGTAACCATAACGAAATGTCTAATGGAAAAGATGGAATACAAATCAAATCAAATTTAAAATCATTTTCATGCTAAAATATATACAATTTAAAGTATCTTTTATATTTATATTCCTAAAAAATGTTTATATTTGGTGGGCATAATGATTGCAATACAGTTGTAAAACTATCCGCAGTTGTTATAGTTTATCTATTGTCTGTAACAATATTTTCTGAAATAAAAATTATTATTATTATTATTAATACAATTTTTTTATGTAGAGAGCAAGCCTATTATTGTCAGTAACCGGGCATGAATCCAGACTCTTTGCTGCTAATGGGAAATTAACACTTGGTAATATACGAAACTGAACTTTATCATATACGTATTATGTATCACTTTCATATGATTGAAACCGGCGCTCGACGTCGAACTCGACGCTGAGAATCCTTACAGAACATAATCCCAAAACTTTGCGATCCGCAGTAAAGTAGATACCAATATGAAGGGGCTATATTTGTTTGTTTGTATGTCAGGGGTTATCTCCGGAACCAGAAAATTGCGTCTCAAGAAAATACGAATTGATTGCGGTAAATGTGGACATTATTTTTGAGCATTAAAATAAACCTCTTCCTCTTTGTGATAAGTCGGTTGAAGTCTATGCTTTCTTAGTATGTATAGTATAGGCTATATTATGAAGAATTTCATGATGATGATGATGATGATAGTCTCATGCGGATCTACTAGTTTATAATTCTCAGTAAGTCAGTGGGGAAAGTAAGATTACATACTGTGCAACATTTAAACTAAACTGAGATAGGATTTTATAATAAAACTAGAATAACTGGAACTCTTAGTACGGAATAACCTTAAATTATACTCGCGAGCTATTAATTTCGGACGCTCAACTAAATATGTTTTGTTTGGTGAAAAAATCTACTTTCTTACAAATGACATTAAATTCCGAGCTTTTTCCTGTTACTTGTCTTATTTGTTAACATACGTTAGATATTTAGAGACATGAATTCCTACTCAAGAGTTTATCATGTTTTAAGTAATAACACAATATCCTTTCTAGTTAGATTTGAGTGGCATTCTCTGACACTAAAAGCGTTAAAAAAACGAATCTTACCAGTTTTATTGTATGAGTACCTATTGATAAAATATATGGCCCGAGTCATTGACACGTGCTTAAAAAGCTAGCAACATTACAAAATTACCTACGTTTTTTCATTATTTTTAATTTACTTTCTTACAAAAATATATTTTTGGTGAACCCAAATCCAGCTCTAGGGTGTAGTTCATAGTTTTTGTGACACCTGTGAACGTAAGGCTGGTTGTTGACCTAAGGACAAGGGCCCGGCCCATTAAAATACCTCATAAACTCTCAGATAAAGCACTCGCCGTCTAAGGACAGAGAAAGTTTAAGTTATTTATGAAACCTAGAGCTGTCCGAGTACCGACAATTTGTCTAGAGTCTGTCAGATTTGTCGACATCGCTTATTATGCAAATGAAATAAATAAATAAATATACTAACGCCATCCCAGAAGGGTCCCCGAATGGGTAAGTAACTGTTGGAACACCCACATTTCACTGAATATGATTAAGTGTTAAAGGGACAGCGGGTGAGTCCATCGCCGTCTCAGGCACTATACATACGTCTTTGAATTACTTATCAGATGAATTATTATTTATTATGAAACAAAACATTATTAATACTTCAATTAATTTCGTTCGTTTACAGAGTGTCGTTTGTGGAGAAGAGAGTAGACCCCTCTTTCGGCTAGCTTTTTACTGACCAACATAATACGGCTAATGATTTTGTAACATTAGATACGTTATGTTCATAGTAACCTTTGCAATCTGTTCCCGAAAATGTACAGTATAGAAGATAAGATAAGCTCGCGAGTAACAGAGAGAGCACCATACTAAAAAAATCCCAATTGGGACGTCTTTGTGTTATGCGCGCTAATGACATATCTGCCTCTTTAGGTGTATACAATATCATTGCTTGATTATGACCATGACCTCATATGTCTTACGACAAGGATTATGAGACAGATGTATGGCACATGTATAAGTCTGTCACTGTCACACAGTGGTACTATGATGGCAATAAGAGCTTATGGTAAGGCCCCAGGTGCTTATCAATAAGCCCTTATATTGCAATGATAGTTTAACTGTGTGACAGTGACAAACTTATACACGTCATATACATCTGTCTTATAATAATAGTTGACCTATCACGGTGGGGCCCCTATTTGCAAAATTTATATAACGGCTGTTGTCAAAAGTGATAGTGACTGATGCATACTCGTGGATACATCTGTCCCTTACAATGTCGAACTATAGGCTTCTGACCTTCGCAGCATTTACAAGAAAATTTGTAGCATGCGTCAAACCTGTCAGTCACATCTGTTAGCATGACGCGATTTAAGTTAAGTAGAGATTCAATATAAATCAAGTTTTAACAAAATAACATTTGTAAAATAAGATTATTCACCTAGATTTTTTATTTTTAACTAAGAGAATTCGTTACTCTTGCCGCCGCAGGGGTTATGTCACACTTGCACCTACTAAGCTCCACGGTGTTCCTCCTGAGGGCCTAGTGTGAGTGTTTCATTGCGTTGACGTAAACGCAGATCTGCGTGGGATCACCACAGTGCCCTCTAAGGGCCGACAGATGGCGCTGATTCGATCCTATACAAGTCTACGTTTTCGCACTAGGCCCTCTGGTCGCTAAGTGCTTCACATGCTTCACCGTAACCAATATTATTGTAATAATTTCCCATTGTAACATTAACTGTACTTAAAAAAAAAAAAAAAGGTTATTCATTATTTTTTTACGCCTTGGCTTACATTATTAGAGATTTCTTAGACTGTATAATTCATTTGATTCTGAATTTCAAAGTACCTTGTTAAAATTCAAATCAAAATTCTAGATTTCTTTTTTATTCCATCCATCCGATTCGATCCATTTGTCTTGTGCGCATGTGACAGCCGTGTTATGCGATTTATCTTTGTATGGAATTAAGTGTCAATAAATGACAGAACTTGACAGCACTGCCGCACTATTCGCTAAGTTTTCTCAGCGTCGAGTGTCTGTTTTAAAGAAACGAAATTGAACCTTATCCTCTAACAGCTGTACCTTGCGATTACCCGCGTAGATTTAATTTCATTCCCGCGGAACCCTAAATATTTATTTTTATTAAACTAGTCACTCCTTGTAGCTATCCGCCAGTGAAAGTCCTGCTAAAATCGGTCCAGCCCTTTCAGAAATTACCCGGAAAAGGCAGTGAAAAAATTTGAAAATTTTTATCTACTTTTAATAATAAAAAAACATAAGTGTTCCGTGATTCGACCGTGAAATGAACTTTACGCAGGTAAAATCGCGGGACACAGCTAGTATTGAATAAAGTTATTTGATCACAGACGAAGCTATGGACGGAAGCTTGTATATTATTTACAAACATTCATACTTGAAGGCATTTGTCAAGTAATCCTAACCTGCTCAACAAATTCTCTACTAAATACAAGTAATGCGCATTTAAGCGTTTAGATTAAATAATATGTTACGTGTGGAATGCTCACATTAACCCACTTATTTTGAGAAAAAAATTACGTTGACGGAGGCGTCAGCGTGCCGAGAGATTGGGAGATACAGTCGCGTCGAGTCACGGCACAAGCGCGAGCGGACGTACTTTCGTGGTTAATAGTCCTCTATGGAACATAAAGCACCCTCTATCTATAGTGACTCAATTCAGGAATCAATTTTTTTTGGAAATCGCAATCATAGATCAGCCGGCAAGTAATTATTTTACTTATGTTTAGTACAATGAGACTTCTTTCATAATTTTATCGTAAAGTCTAGATTGTGTTTAGGCGATAAATAAAAAAAAAAAACAATTTTTTTTAAACTTAGCGTAGATCATACATTTTTAGATCTGTCTATGATGATCTTAATCAGTTTTCGCAATATTTAGAGTTGAGCCCCTATCGTTCTAAGGGTGCGTGGTGGTCATGTACATTTGAAAAGAGAAAGCGTTCAATCTGTTTGTTGCTTGACGTCATGCTGAACAATATACAAAGATAGCAATATTATGCATTTGTTATGTATTCAAAGCGCTTATAGCGTTTTTTGTCCATCGTCTAGTATCCATATAAAAAAAATTGCTTAGTTTGCAACTAGATGTCGCTATTATTTTTTAATTTGGTATCATTTATATGTTATCAAGCGCATAATAATAACTCATTTAACTTTGTATGTTTTTTAGAAACCAATATAAATATTAAAAAAATAATTAGGTTGGTCATTATTATAAATGATATTACATACAACTAAAGAAACAGATATGTCAATAGTATGCGTATGCGTAAGGTAACATAGTCGAAATATAGTCTCTTACTCGCGTGCTTATCCTATGCTACTGTAAGTTCACGGCCAGGATTTAAACGCTCATTACAAAGAACGTAAAATATCCAGTGTTACAATACATTGGTTTATATGATGTAAGTAAATGCCGCCCTCTTGTGCCTTGACGTGTGTCAAGCATGGCAAATGTTCGGACCTATATGGAAGGTGGACACCGTTGTAGCACGCTACTTACGAACTTAACACAGACATATTTGTCGTACGTATGAAAGTTGGTTTTTACTTGCGCTCCATCTGGAATGGAATGTGATGGTATTGTTGAAGATTGAAATATAATATCGAGTTGGCTAATAATCATTTCGTACTTTGAAATAATAATAGGTGCCTATCATAATATATAACTATGCTTTAGCCAAATATATGTTATTCAAGTCTTACTCCTTTACTGGATAGGCGTAACTAAGAATTTAAATTTATAGGAAAATAAACTTATCTCTCTCTGATTTACAATTAATGTTACACATTGGAAATTAAGCTTCATTGTTAAATAGCTGGCGGCTTATCTTGTTTTCAACGTTGCTTATCGACAGCGCAAATGCAAATCTAAAAGTGACGAGTAGGTATAAAGCATGTGACCTTGAATTGCGTCTGCAATCTCTGAATTTGATTTAATCACTCTCTAAAATAATAATATACATCAATACTTGATCCAAATCGTTGGCCCTCTGAGGCCTTACCATAAGCTCTAATTGCCATCATAGTTCCACTGTCTGACAGTGACAGACTTATACACGTCGTATACATCTGTGTCATAGTAAAAGATAAATTATCATGGCAATAAGAGGTCATGGTAGGGCCCCTGGATCATCAACAAAAGCAGCATTCAAAGGCATGGCAATCAGCATTGCTCCCCAACGCTGATGGAGCTGGGGAGCAATGCTGATTACCTAAGCGAGATTTCCTGCAGCCCAGTGATAGTTTCTATGATCTCTTTTTAACAGACTTCGTAAATCGATGAAGTTTTCAATTCGTTTGCTTTTTTTATATTTGTTATCTCGGAATTTTCGGCTAGGTGTACCGATTTAGTGATTCAATATTATTTAGAATATGGTGCTTGTTGCGTGGTCCCATTTAAATTTTGTCCAGTTGTGCCATTCATGAGAAAACCATATTAAGTCTTAAATTTATATTATTTGAAATTTATATATTTTATATAAAATTTAATATTTATATTTCATTTCATTCCTGACTGATATATAATATACGTACAGCCTAAACTGCTCGACGTAGCTACATAATATTATGTGGGTGTGTTCTTGGTGAATTGTACAAAAGGACCATCTGAAATTCCACCACTCAGGCTAAATGGAGGTTGAAAGTAAATTTCTGGTATTTTACTGCCACGCAGGCGAAGCTGCGACGCGAACGGAAGTTCCCACCAAGTTTGCATAGTTTGGGACTAGATGGCGCTGATATGCTGAGGTGATATTGTCCGAATAGGATCTTTATTAAATGAGGTGAAGCAACAAAACTTTGATTTGCAAGGATCTTACTTCATCGCCGAATTAGTATAGAACTTAAATGTAGTTACGTACCGTTAACAATTAAGCATTATTATTGAAATTAAACCTTCAGTAATCAATTGTCTTAATGGATGTTCAACACAAGAGTTATATGGTTGTGAATAATTTTGCATATCATCACGCATTCCGAGACAGCCTTGCCGTCGTGGCTCTATTTAACTTTTGTGTCTACTTTATTATGGAATTTCTCAAGTATTTCTTAGATTTTCTAGACTAGTTTCCCCCAGCAGCTTCGGTTACGTTCCTTAATCATATTTTACCTATGTCCACCTGAAAATTCATCAAATGTGATATGACTCTCTATACATATAAATGTTATGGAAACAAACTGATTGGAGGCCTTTTTCAAAGCATACAAGCCAAAATAATTGATTGAATTTAAGTCTGTTTGTGCAAATCTTTGTTTCCAACAAAGTATTGTAGTAAGTTTCACTATGAAAATATTGTTTTTCTTCATAAAGTAAATAAATTAATAAGCACATAAATTTTAACATTTGATAAAATGAAATAACTATTCAGCTGCATTGGGTGAAATTGTAGTTGACTATTTCCATTATAATCCTGTCATATCTATATTCACACAATACATGCATCGTTTAGTCAACCACATTATGGATGAAATGATGATGATTGGTTATGAATTTGACTTTGAAGTTAAAAATAACCATATTAAACAGAGTTCAGCTTAGGCTCGACGCATATACCCAAGTGATTTTAGGTACTGTTAGGCCTCAGCCTTACAAGCTAGTTAAAACATTTTTCGTTTAATACTTAAAACTTTATGAAAAATATTTAAAATAATCCAGAAAGAATTCGAAAAAGAATTCGAAAAGAATAGTAGAAGTTGTCAGATATAGAACGGGGATGGAAGGAAAAAGAATAAAAAGTGAAAAACAGGATATTAATTTTATTTTATAGTAAAAACTAGTGATCCCGGACAGCGAGTGACCCGAGTCGGGGGTCGCTCGCCACAGTACTTAAGAGGAATATTACTGTCGCTTCATGGGGCATAGCACTTTCTTTTCAGGATTTTATATATGGAAGTTTTACCCTCGACTCAATTTAAGGCACAGATGCCGAATATGGATTTAGTTTAGGTGCACTAAGAATTGATGTAGATAGTGAAATCCCTGGACAATGGCTCTGATTACAAAAGCTTGTATTTTGAGTTACATTATTTCAAGTTAGTAATCCTGAATGTATTATATTGTGAGAATAAACATGAAAGAAAATGAAAATAAGTACCTATATCCGTACAGAGACCGTTTGCCACATGCTACCGTACATACTTCTTTCGCATCTCTTTATATAATGTTGTCAAAAAAATACGAGGCTGTGAATTGAATAATGTTTTTGAAATTGTATCTGAGTTACCAACAACAGACAATTTACTTGGAAAAAGCGAATATGAATAAATCTTAATAATATGCCTCGTGCTGGCCTGATGCATAAGACATTTAGTGCTCAGAGCTTTTTAACATTCCAAGGCTGAGATTTTAGTCTGGAACTCTACAGAAGCGCTTAAAATGCACGATTGTTTAAACAATAAGTGGACCTGGTCAAGTATACATAATATATTTGCTGTTCAAAGTCCGGGGCCTTGGGGCCCGGATGCTAATCATATTTTTTAAACAGGTTACACGTCGTCTGGAGGCCTTTCGTGATAAGTGGGGGCTATTTTAACTCAAGGTAAGTATCTGGCTGAGCGGTATGCCTAAATAATGTTTTAGTTTGGAGTACCTAAAGGTGCCGCCACGAGTTAGGAGCGCGCTACGAAAATGGTATGAATTCTGCGCATGCTTTTATTCCTCTCGCGCCATACGTATAGACTCTAAAAATGACGACTGCGCATTCAAGGGCAGTGCTCATAATTGCGACGGGATCGGTATTTCATTGAAATATATGAAGATATATATTTCAATGAAATACCATAATATATTTTTCTCAGACATCCTATTTACATCCGAAGGGATGTAAATAGGATGTCTGAGAAAAAGGGACAGTTGTCTTCTAGAAGTTGTAGGGTTTTATGAATATATCACTTTGTTGAAGTCGTAAAATATCTAGCTCCAACGATAACGTACTTATAGGCTATGGTTGCTAAGGGCCGAAGAGCTCGCGGCCTTAAGCGATTGAATGAACGCGCGGCCGCGTTTACCTACATTACGTACGCGGTAATTAAACTTGTTAAATTAAGAAGAAGGTTAATGGATTCAAAAATGGTTTTATGGGATTATTTCAGGAACGATTAGTGGGGATATAAATTAAAACGTAATTAGATTTCACATGAATAACTCTACGTTACCGCAGATTTTTGTGCGAAAATAAGGTCTTGATATGGTCAACTTTGAACGTCAATTACTCGAAAACAGAATAAGATATTTTTGTCGTACTAATTTTATTTGCTTCCTAAAATTATACCCTATCACATATTTTAACAGCTGTCCTATTTTCCTCGACATTATGTATCCTGTATATTATGTATTATTTTCCTACCATTGATACCGACACTCGACGTTGAGATCGACCCTGAGATACCTTACAGAATAACGCGACAGACCTTTAAAGCCCTACCAAAGTACGAGGACTTCTAGGCTCTACCATTCTAGTATGGTAAGCAATGTTTTTTATACCTTGTATGCCATCTGAAGTAAATACTACAAACAAATTGAATGTGTCATTTATAAGGACATAACCCGACCAAGTATTCTAATAAGCCCTATCTAGTGCGGCGAAGGACGTATGAGTAACTTACCGCTGTTTTTACCGTAAAATGGCCCATTTAATTGAATTGTAACGTCATCGGAGACATTTAATTTGTAAAAACAACTAATTACATCATACATTTTGGCTTTATTACAACTAATTAGAGAGAGAGTGAGACTTGAAGTACTCGAGATGTGGTGCCGGAGAAGAATGGAAAGAATTAGCTGGGTAGAAAGAAAATGTGAGAAAAGAACACTGTTGACAACGATATGAAATAGAAGAGGAAAAATGGATGGACTTTTGATACGACACGATAATGTACTGTAGCTAGTAATGGAAGGAAAATCTAAGAGTGAAGAGGAAGACCGAGGATAAGATACGTGGACCAACTTAAGGAGAAAGCGGGTGTAGTGTCGTATTAAGAGGTCAAGGATTGTGCACAAAAGAGACAAGAGTGGCGATTGCTCCACCGACAAGGACTATTCACTATTTATGAAGAAGACTACTAATTACAAGCGGATTAAATTTCTAAATTTTGTTCACTAGCTATGCCTCGTGGTTTTACCTGCGTTCCTATCAGTCAAAGTCGTGTCACTTAGTGATGATTTTTCTCGTTTTTTAACATATTCCATGGATGCTTTGCTCCTATTGGTCGCAGCGTAAAACATTATCCTCGATGAATGAACTATCGAACATAATAGGTAAGTTGTTTATGTAATAGACGATAAATATAACTTAGTTATAAGAAATTTCAGATTAAAAAGTTGACACCGTCGGTCCAGTGGTTAGCATAGTGGATCGTATACTAGTTATCACAGGTTCGAGTTTGGGTGTCAAATCATGACTTTTCAAAGAGGTTGCACGTCGTCTGGTAGAAGCTTCTCGTGACAAGCGGGCTGGGGCTTTTCTCGCTCAGAGAATCAGCATTGCTATTCAACGTGGCAATGCTGCCAGCCTTCTTGGCACGATCCCGAGAGACACCGATTTGGGCCAAGTTTTCTACTTGTAATTAGTTTTTAGTACTGTTCCTTGCATAACTAATTACCAACAATTCAGAAACGTTTATCAGTTACTAAGATGATTACGTTTCGTACAGGTACCGTCATGAGTTATGAGCGAGTACATTGAAATAGAAATAGAAATAATATTTATTCACATGAAATATGGTACAAAGGGTAGGTGTTATTAAGGGTTACAAGAATCACATATTTCACCCAATTTTAGGGCATGTAAATATTAACTTAATTATCTAATTAAGTACTGCAGTTACATTTTAACCACATATATCATCATCATTATGTACATCATTCTTTATTGCACACTTCAAAATATACTACATATTTAAGTACTAGAATTTATAATAATTTTTCTAATTGTTCACATATATATACATATTATATCTGCATGAGATCGTCCATAAAATCATTTATTGTGTAAAATCATTTTTTATTAATTTGATTAGGTACTTAGTCATTTTTTGAGTCCGTCTCTGTCTATATTGTATGAAACAACCGCAGCCTAATTGAATAATGTAGAGATAATTCAAAAATTCTAAATAAAGGTTTATTTGATTAGATTTCTTACAAAGTACTTTCAAGTCGCCAGAAAAAGAAAAATACATATACTCACGCCTGTATTCCCCGAAGGAGTAGGCAGAGGTGTTGTAATCGCAACACCCACTTATCACCGAAGATGATTAAGTGCCAACGTGACAGATGGTGAGCCGTCTCAGACACTTTACATACGACATTGAATTACTTCTCAGAAATATGCAGGTTTCCTCACGATGTTTTCCTTCACCGTAAAGCAAGTGGTGTGAAATCACTGTACATAAGTTTTTTAGAAAAACTCATTGGTACAAGCCCCGCTGGGATTCGAACTTGCGTCGCTTGCGTAGCAGGCGACTACTCAAACCTCAAGGCCACCACGGCTCTCTAGAGATAAATTGAAGAGGAAAATATAATTGCGACGATCACAAATAACACAATAAAAGGGCAAGAGGATAATTATAACATATACGTACTTATAATCTACACTCACACCCACACAAGACACACACAAACCCGCTTATCATATCCTGTAGACAAAGTAATATTATCCTCGCACTTCGCTTTGAGAAGCGATACAAAATGTATAGGAATAGCATTTACGTCACGTGCCTGATTTATGTAAATCCCATAGATTGACTATCGCTCCTAATGGCGCAAGCGCGAGAGAGCGTTACTAGGTCCAGCCTACATGTAATCAGACGCATCAGGTTGAATCAAGTGCGTACGTGCGAAACGTACCCTCTACGTTCCAAGCAAGGTTTTCCCCGCCTCGTGTACCATCATTATCACCTCCCTTATCTCATGTATTGTTGGGGTCGGCTCTTGATCTCAACAAATAAATTAAATTGACGTGTCTGATTGTAATTGCAAATAAACAACTTTTACTTACACTAAATACATATGCACGATACTGAGACAGAAAAACCAATATTCAAATTTCTATTCGGTCTGTCTGTCTGTTCGATCCGACTAATCTCCGAAACGGCTGGACCGATTTTATCGGGACTTTCACTGGTAGATAGCCAGTGTTACAAGGAGTAACTTAGGCTACTTTAGATAAAAAACGTTTTCGTAAGTCTACGCGGCTGAACCCGCGGGACGCAGCTAAGATAGCCCTTGGCTTAAATGTAGTTCCATCTCTTATTGTGTTACGAATATAAAAAGAGATGGAGATAGTTCTAGCTCGAGCTTGGACTCTTGGTTTAAACCATGTTTTGGAACTAAGGGAATAGAAATGTTGAAATGAATGATCATCGCGACATCTAACGTAGATATATAAAACTATTCACTATACAAACCGGTCAATATGATACAACTTTCGAACATTCACATAGGAATAACTTCGGGAAAGACTCGCTACATGCGCCTATTACATTTAACCAATATACAGATAAATAGTGTCTGTTTGTTATTCCAAAAACAGCTTTTCACTGCTTATGGAACTGTAACCTACATATTACCCTGTATCACAAAAACAAAAATCATTTAAATAAAAGATCCCGGTTTGATTGTCCGTCTGTCTGTCTCTTTGTGCCGACTAATCTCTGAAACGGCCGATTATAATAGGACTTTCACTGACAGATAGCTGAGTTTCGGAGATTAGCCGAAACAAACAGAGAGACAGACAGAGAAAAAAAAAAATTTTTTTTTTGATACTTTTTTACTACCGTATACACTTTCATGTGCATTTAGTTAAAGGCTGTTAGTTTGGTGTTACAAACAGACACTTCCTTTTTATGTAGGTATAGATATAGATACAATAAAGTATATATTACTAGTATGTACGTATGTGTAACCTACTTTATAACTGTATTGTTATAACTCACTGAAATCACGCGTAAATAGAGACAAAACACGGTTCAAGAAATCAATGTTTCTCCAACGTGTGCAAGTGAGATGTAAAATCTCCAACCTTAAACACCTCAAAGTTAGACCACCAATCATGTTAAAGAGAGCATATGGTCAGGGGCATTACCATAAGCTCTTATTGCCATCATAATTCCACTGTGCGACAGCGACAGACTTATACACGTCATATACATCTGTCTCATAACAAGAGTTAAACTATCATGGTAATAAGAAGTCATGGTAAGGCCCTAGTTACTCATTACACAAAGAACTTAACTACGATATTAATGAGTCAGTCGTTAGAGAAAGCTATCTAGCATTTTTTTATTATGTATCAGTAGATAAATAGATAGCTAAAGTATCTATACAGATAAATATAGCTGAGGTGTCTGTTTGTAATTCAAAATTAACATCATTTTTAACAAATTCATATGAGAGTATAGACGATTTTTTTTAAATCTCTAAGTATCTGTTTGTTTCGATGAATCTCGGATGCGTCTGGACCGATTTAAACGGTTTGCTTGTAATTCCGAATTAACAGCTATTAAAAAAATGAGAATGAAACTATTACAGAGTAATCTCGTAAAAAACATTTTTAAATTTTTTTTTCTCTCTCTGTTAATCTGTGCAACTAGCCTCTGACTGGCTCATGTTTCAAAGAGTAACATATCTAACTTTTATTTAAAAATTATTGTGATGCCACGAAGCCGCAGGGCGCAGGTAGTTTATTTTAGTTCAGATAAATAACTTGCGTTTGTCATTTGGAGCACCATCAGCTACTATTTTTTTTAATTAGGGTTTCCAAATTCAAATTCAAATTCAAAAATATCTTTATTCGATTAGAATTTTTACAAAGTACTTTCAAATCGTCATAAAGACGCGATTATATATGATTATACATGCTACCGCCAGGTTCGGAAGGTTGCTTTTACTGAGAAGAACCTGGCAAGAAACTCAGTAATTACTCTTTAAAAAATATATTTTATAGCTTTGAGTAATATAAATCGTAAAAAATATATATAAGCCCATGGACACAGTTCTAGTGCACAAAAGTCGATATAATTTTTTTTTAAACTAAAGTAAGTACTACGAGTAATTGTGTAGCTTGAGATGACCAGTCCCCACTAGCAGCACCTGTTCACAAGTATGACGAGAATGCCAGCCATCGCCCTCCTCAACCATAATAGAGGGAAGTGCGCCCGTCATCCAGACGCCGCCGTGATAAGTCAAGTCATGAAATTAAGGGTTGTTCCAATAATCCCCATAAATGGGGAATACTGTAAAAAACGTTCATGACTCCCCATTACGATCGAAACCAGCTCGGAATGGGAATTATTGGGCAAATTTTCCACAAATGCCCTTTAGGTTCAAAAAATTATACGGACAACATAATTTGTAAGAATCACGAAGCCTAGTTATTTTAGAAATCTAACTAATTTGTATAATAAAGCAAAATAATTTTAAATACTCAATGTTAAAAATGAAATTAAATAATAATCTTAGTCTAAATAAGCATCTTTGATGGGGATCTCTATATCTAATGGGGATTTGTCAAAAGTCAAAAATATCTTTATTCGATTAGACTTTTTACAAAGCAATTTCAAATCGTCAGAATGACATAATTTACCAGATAAGGGGAAAACAGGCGTGTGCATATGTATGTATGTATAATAAATGCTACCGCCAGGTTCGGGAGGTTGAGGTTGAGGCTTTATAAACCTTTTCCCTGTATTCCGAATTAATGGGGATTATTGGAACAAACCGAAAATAATTCACAGCGCGTGAAACGGCGAGACACAGTTTTCAAATATATCGGCGGAAACCGTGATATTACAATAACTAAGTTGTTTTTTCTGTAACACGTGCCAGACAGAAAACATATTATCAATTGTAATTGTATGGTTCACAATGTCTGGACAGAGGCAATCAATAAGACGCCAAATTTGAATATCCTTGGAAATGTCCATGGTTTCACGTATAATAAGTAGATGCCTACTACTTTATGCGATTGCATAAAAGACGAGTTGGGAATTTTTTATAGATTTATTTGAGACGGAAAAAACAGGAAAATTTTATCAAGGATATTGTAAAATCAAGGCAATTTTACAAGCTAAAGTCTGAATAACAAGAACTTATTATTTTGTAAATGATTTCAATGAAATCATCAAAAGCTCTTGATAGTAATATACATACATATATATGTTCACGCCTGCATTTCCTCAGGGGGTAGGCAGATTGTTGTAATCACAACATCCACTTTTCACCGAAGATGATTAAGTGTCAATGTGACAGATGGTGACTCTATCGCCGTCTCAGGCACTATACATGCGTCTTTGACTAACTTCTCAGACATTGCAGGTTTGCACGTAAAGCACGTGATTTGAAATCACTGCACATACGTTTTCAGAAAATCTCATTGGTACAGGCCCCACTGGGATTCGAACTTGCGTCACTTGCGTAGCAGGCGACTGGTGAAACCTCAAAGCCACCGCGGCTTTATATATATTTGTTATTAATGATCGCTATTAATTATTAGAATGTATGTTGTTTTGTTAAAGGGGTGACTGTTGCCACCATTTAAACATCAGTACCTACATTATTTTCAAGTGAGAATATTGTCTTATTTCATACTTTTGAGAGCGTGATTTTTCAGCAGTCACGTTATAGTATTGAAGCTATTTTTAGCCGACTGCAAAAAAGGAGGGGGTTATCAATTTGCCTGCATGAAACGTCACAGCTCAGAAGTTTTTAATACGCACTGCTTAGACCAAAGATGGTAGGCCCCCAGTAGTTTAATTATTGTAAAAATACCGTTTCATGACTAATTTTATTTCCGTGCATGGGCATTATTTACATTTTGTACTTTTTATAGCCTGTGAGAGAAAATGAGGAGCTCGTGGCACAGTTTCTATTGCATTAGGAGCTGTTTCCGAGATTCAGAAGAAGAATTGCTCGTTTAAAAGTATAAAATAATTAGCAATCAGATAAAAGGACTGTCATATATTATGTTACCCGACTACAGTAAAACGCAAAAAGGGATTTGACAACCTTCGGAATCCGACGGTAATATGTAAACTCCAGTATAATAAACTCATCCTGACCATTACAAAATAATTTGCCAAGTGTTATCAATTTCAGATGTTTTGAGTTTCATTTTAAATAATAATATAGTACGTTGGGGTAAGTTCGACCAGAGTATAAGACCGTATGATAGACATCTCCAGCGAAATCTACACTGATTGTTTCGGGTGGTCACCCATCCAATTACTGGCTAGGGTTAGGGTTGCTTAACTTCGCTGATCGAATGATATGCGCAATAAGAAATGTGCCACGATCACGATATATATGTAAAGTTATAATATCTTAGGTATTTTCGTAATAAGGTGGATAATGTTCATCTTGAAAGCCTATTCTAAGTATTGATGCAGCCATTTTAGTTGTTTAGTCGTTATTACCCAAAAAAATAGGTATAGGTGTAGTTATAATACACCCACATTCCACCAATTATGTATAATTCCTATGTCAAACAAGCCTGTCGTCCCAGGGGTCGAACCTATTACCGGTCTGCTGCTAGGAATTGACATTTGGGGACACAAACCCTAATAACACTTCGCCCATCCGGATCGAACGTAGGCAAGTATCCGTATTAAAGTTTTCGGGTATATTTAAAGTATTTACAACTCGAGTTACATATTGGAGACTGGATCGCTTTTTCTGGAACCCATCATAGATAACGATTGTATTCCGTATTAAATATAATTATATTGTTTACATTATATAAAAAGTAATAAGATGCGTCGTGTTTTCAACCACCGCGCCGTATCGTCGCCGGATGAATTTATATTGATTGACAATACAGGCCATGCTATCATATCACATACTTTTACACAATGCAGCATTGTATAAAAGTACATTATAAAAATACCAATCAAATCATATCATAATCAATCATAACAAAAACAAATATTTAAAAAAAATATACAAATCTTTATAATATTAGGACAAGCCAAGTCGCGTAGAACGCGTGTATGGCTCCCTAATTTAACTCGATTAACAATATAACCCATGCTACTCCATGATCATGTTTTTTTTCTAAAATCTATACATCTATACATACAGATAAATAAAATTGAAGTGACTGTTGGTAATCCCAAAATTACACCATTTGACTAAATACATATGAAAATATACACGGTACTGGCATAGTTAAACCATTTTTTTTCTCTGTCGGTCTGTCTGTTTGTTCCGGCTAATCTCCGAAACGGCTGGATCGATTTGAACCGCACTTTCACTGGCGGATAGCTAATGTTACACGGAGTAAAATAGGCTACTACTCATTACAAAAAATATTACGGTTCCGCAGGGCACAGCTAGTATTTATTAAAATCCGTCGCGTTTTCGAGATTATTATATACAAACGAAAATACGAATCATTTCTCATTATTATTATTAGTATCGATATAAACATGTTTTTTCACATCATTATATAATAAAATATGTAATATATATAATAAGCATATAACGAGTGTGGATAGAATTCATTAAATCAAAAATATTTTAACCACAACTACTTCGATAAGTCCGCTAATTAATTAACACTTTGTATAACAGCCCCGGTAAACCTACAAAATATGATTGGTACAAGCTAAAGCAAAGCCATCGGATCCCAAAAAAAAATTCTGCAATATTTCTTCAGATAATTCTATAAATTTAAAATATATTACATTAAAAAAGCGAAAAGTGAACAAACTGTCCGAACCGCGCCACTTTTGAACAAAATTATCGAAAAAACGTTAATAAAATATAGTAATTAGACATTAACAATAAATAAAAGTAGATATAGTCCTTATTTCCACAATTCGAAACTAAAAAGCAAGTGAAATGTACTCACCGAGATGTTCTGCCACTTTTAAAATCACCGTTACACAGATTGCTTGGTAAGTTTAAAGCACGCGTGCGCTCCCGCCGAGGGTCGAACCACTAATAAAGTGAAGCGTGCTCACCTTAAACGTGGTGAGTAAACAATATATACGCACTTACTTATGATTCTACCAAAGTGGCCTTTTTATACCTACTGATGTTTCTGGAAACAGTGGAGCATATTAAGACGTGACTTTTCAATGAATAAATCTGGATATAGTTGCTATCTCATCGATCGGGTATGGCGTAGTAGAATAAATTTAATAATTATATAATTACAAAATGTTATCGCTTTTAATGAAATGCGAAGGGTATTGATGAGTGATTGATGTGTGTAGAGTTATGTATGAATTCGTTAGTGAGATTATGGGATGAGCTCTGACAATTTGCTGTTATAAACAAATAGTTGTGGCCCGCAGTTTCACCTGCGTAGTCTTTATTATGTTATACCAGGATATTTGTCAGGGTACGGGATAAAAAGTATCTTATTCTCCTAGTTCTCAGCCATATCATCTTCATTTTTGAGTTATAAATTTTGTAACTTACACGACTTTCTTCTATATATATATATATAGATGTGTATATATAACTAATATTCTAAAGAGGAAAGATTCGTATGTTTGTAACGAATTGGCTCAGAAGTACTGGGCGGACATTCAACATTCTTTCAGCAATGGATAGCTACATCATAGGCATTTTATCCCCGTACTCCCACGGAAACGGGAACTACGCGGGTGGAACAAAGACAGAAAGTTATAGATTTAGATTTTTATAAGTATTGTATTGACTACATTTTTCTCATGGACACTGTACTTATGTTACAATTCTTAATATTTATTAGTTATGATCTTTGTTTGACTGGCTTGAGTTGTCAAGCTCACTAAAATGCCTTTGCTTGCGGCGGCGTCTGGATGACGGGTAGTCCGCTTCCCTCAGTGATGGTTGAGGAGGTCAATGGCTGGCATTCACGTCATACTTGTGAACAGGTGCTGCTTGTGGGGGCTGGTAATCTCAAGCTACGCATTTATTTATAAGTAGATGTACTAGATTTGTAGTTATGTTAATTTTTATCGACAGTTGTGCATTGGAACATTGTCCATGAGCTTACGTCTTTTAAATTATTTATTTTGTATTCTTTAAATTGTGTAATATTTTTGAAAAGAGTAATTACTGAGTTTCTTGCCAGGTTCTTCTCAGTAAAAGCAACTTCACACAACTCAACAAGCTTCTCGGCTAGGTCCTAGTAATAGACATAAAGTATTTAGGCATACTGTTCTTGATTATCGGTTCGTAATTAAATCATCGTTTACGGAATATTGGCAATATAGGCCCGTTAATTAAAACACGGCTCCAACCAGATAGTCTGTGGCCAGTAATTTACTTATATAATCATGCAACCACCGCCAAATTGATAGAGTTCCGAAAACTAACATTTTGTTGCAAAATATTTGAGGCTGGATGAAAATTTATATTTTGAATTAAGTTCCGATGGAGTGTGTTTATTTTAATTGTATTTATTTCAAGTTATCTATACTAACTAATATTATAAAGGGAATGTATTTATATTTATGTAAGTAACGAATAAACTTAAAAACTAAGTAGGTACTGGGTCGATTTGAAATATTACCATTTATAAACGGAAAAAAAATAAACGTGCTCACGCCTCTGCTTACCCCTTCGGGCAATCTTCTGGGAATAAGAGTCCCCAAAGGGGTGAGCAGTGGTGTTGTTACAACAACACCCACATTTCACAGAATATGATTAAGTGTCAACGTGACAAAGGGTGAGTCCATCGCCGTCTCAGGCACTGTACATACGTCATTGAACTACTTCTCAGACGTATGCTGGTTTCTTCACGATATTTCCTGTCACCGTAAAGCACCTGGGGTGAAATTACTGTACTTAAGTTTTAAGAAAAACTCATTGGTGTAGGCCGCTGAGCGCTGAGACTCGAACTTACCTCGCTTGCGATGGAGGCGACTGCTGAAACCCCACGCCCACCACGGCTTCGTATTTCATAATATGTTTATTATTTCATTCGCTCAGCCGTAGATTAGCCAGAATAAACATTTACAAATTTTTGTTACGAAGACTAATTAGGACTATTTAGTACTTTTATTTTGAAACTTTGTAAAAAAACTATAACCTACATACCGAGATCCCTACTCTCCCCCAGGTGAGATGCAGCACTTATTATAGTAATAAGGAGAAATGTGTTCATCATTATGTTTGAACGTTGACAAATGAGAAGTAGGTAATTCGTTATGTATGGTGTCGGCCAGTTTGGTGTATGTAGGTCATTTGGGTCAAAGGCAGACATCTCGCATTGTTATGCTGCATTATATTGAGTCATTTGATATATTTAGTGACCTCAAAAACTAGTACGTACGTATTATATTATATCTTAAGAGCCGTGGTGGCCGAGGAGTTTAAACAGTCGCAAGCGACGCAAGTTCGAATCCCAGCGGGGTATGTACCAATGAGTTTTTCTAAAAACTTACAACAATGATTTCACACCACGTGCTTTACGGTGAAGGAAAACATCGTGAGGAAACCTGCATGTCTGTGTACGTAGTTACAAGGAGTAACTTCAGCTACTTTAGTACTGTAAATTCAATCATTTACATGCCATTTCATTAAGTCTACGAAACCGCGGGGCACAGCTAGTATCTATAATACTATAATTTTCTGCCATTGTAAAAGAACCAACATAAAGAACAAACGAAGTATTAAAACTTTCCATAACTCCTAGTTGGGTATGCGGGTAAATTATTGGAAGACTTTATTTAAAACGATCGATAGATTCGTCTCCCTCGGGACGTCCAGATGTATCCTGTAACTTTACCCAGTGAAGTGTTAACCAACGTCTCAACGTTACACCCACGCCTACTAACAGACAATACTGTGACGAGGCGGTGTCTGTACGTTGCAGTTTTTTTATTAATATACATGCGAATAATGAAAATTATATATTCGGTTTAGGCCCTGGAAAGGCACTTATGAACGTCGAAGAATTGACCACCAAGAAACAACAAAAGCAAGAAACTAGCCTTCTGAGAAGAACCGGCAGATAGCTCAATAGATATCAATTTGGAAGGTATACGTGACAATATTCCATTGGAAAGTCTATATATCTTTTTACAGGCTAAATGGGTGAACTAAATTTGATGAAATTACATAGTATTGCGCCAGTTATTTAAATGAATGGTAGGTAAAAACCTTTTAATTATCCACGGCATATTTCTGAGAAGTTATTCAATGACGTATTTAAAGTGTCTGAGACGGCGATGAACTCACCATCTGTCACGTTGGCACTTAATCATCTTCGGTGAAAAGTGGGTGTTGTGATTACAACACCTCTGCCTACCCCTTCGGGGAATACAGGCGTGAGCATATGAATATATCAACACAATATTATAAATAACTTGCAAGCAGAGTCACGGAACAAAGTAAGTGATGAATATTAATTAGACAAAGGGTATAAAGAGGCGAGAATAAAACTGAGCCGCACTCTATCACGACTCCTTGCGAACGTACGTAATATTATGATAATAGACGAATCATGTTGTGGCAGTACTTACTCCTGGGGACGCTTCCCGTCATCCTGGCTTTTGAGGATGAGGAATGGTTACCGATGGTGCCCCATACATATTGTGGGAGTAAGCTGGCCGATACCATGGCGATTCTCTGCCATGTAGAGAGGATGAAAGCGAAAAAATGTATCACTCACCTGAAGTGGAATCCTTACAGTCCTGAACCTGATTATGAGAAAGAGATGGCGTTGGTTTGGACTTTCAATACGGTCCGTGGTGATAGGAACATTCATTCAGAATGCTGTGAAAAACCATGCACTGTTAGCGTACTGCGAAGCTACTGCCCCTTCTAAGAATACCTCGGCGTGCATCCTGCAACAAAGTCTTTGGTGTCCAAAATGGCATTACGAGTTTCTTATCAACAGACAATGGTCTAATGATGTTTCTTAGTTGTTAAGAAATTGTAAATGTTATTTGTATCCGCTGTTAACCCCGTAATAAATAAACTTGAACGCATTATATCCATTCGCCGAAACTGTTTAATTTACATCCATACATATGCTCACGCCTATATTTCCCAGAGGGGTAAGCAGAGTTGTTGTAACAACAGCACCCAAATTTCACCGAATATGATTAAGTGCCAACGTGACAGATGTCGAGTCTATAGCCGTCACAGGCACTAAACATCGTCTTTGAATTACTTCTCAGACATATACAGGTTTTCGTACGATGTTTTCCTAGACCGTAAAACAAAGGTGTGAAATCACTGCACATTAGTTTTAAGTAAACTCATTGGTACAGACCCCGCTGGGATTCGAACTTGCGTCGCTTGCGTAGCAGGTGTCTGCTCAAACCCCAAGGCGACCACGGCTCTTTCATTTATTTTTCCTAACACACTTATAGATTGCGATCGAATCTCTAATAAAAATCTGTAACAGGTTAAAAGGTATGTTCCTTCCATCATTGAATATTTTTTTAACATTTTAACAGGCCACTATTAAATTCCCAAATACCAATACCAACATTATTGACTAGCTATGTCTCGCGGCTTTACGAGCGTAGGGTAAACAATAAGGACATTGTAATTAACTGATATATGGATGCAGATAAGCAATAATGTGTCAACCCGCATAAACTTGGTTTTGAGAAAATGGCGTCTTAAGATGATTGTATACGTGATTTAAGATTTGTTTTATGACATAAATCCATTTTTTACGTACTTTTATGTTTCAGATGACTTGAAACACTTTTTTAGAATGTTAAATACGTGATGCATTATCAAAATATATCAAAACCTTTGAATTTGACTTTTTGTGGGTTGACACATTATTGCTTATCAGCATCCGTATTTTCTAGTTTCTTCAATATTTTCTTTTGATGCTTGGCTCCTATTGCTCGCAGTGAGATTTTATAAATCCTGAAGCCTTCCTCAATTAAGTAACTATTTAAAACAAAGAAAAGTTCTATTAAAATCAGCAGTTCAACCACACTAACAAACTCGTTAGCTTTATAATTCTAGTCTGGTTAGATATACTTATATATAAATCGTATCAGATGTTTTTGCATTGTGGTCTGTCCTACAAAATCGTAATGGTCCCGTGACGACGATTGGAGTTACGTTAGTATTTTAGACTAGGTTTCTTCACGTAGTTCCCGTTCCCGTAGGAGTATGGGGATAAAATATGTTACCTATGTTGCTCGCTGATAACGTAGCTATTCATTGCTAAAATATTTTTTAAATCAGTCCACTTCTCTTTGAGCCTATTACTTACAAACATACTTACATACAAATCTTTCCTCTATATAAATTCATTTTTATTTTTCTTTACTATTAGGTTTTAAGGTATATATAGAATATGAGCTACCTCCCTCCAACTAGGAACACCGTGGAATGTATCCCCTTTATTACAAAACATGGCTTAAACGAAGACTTGACTAAACGCGGACTGAAATTCTGTCTATCCCTTTTCGAATCCGTAGCACAGGAAGAGTTGGAGCTACTTTTGAAGTACTTATGTGTGAGCTAACACACATAGCGGCCTATGACGTTAATGTTGAGAACAAATGAACAGATCCAGCAGAAAGTTGTTTAAGTGCTAGGGCAGATTTTCTATCCCTTTTCAAATCCGTAGCACAGGAAGAGTTGGAGCTACTTTTAGTCCTAGGGCAGATTTTCTTTTTCTAGTCCTATTTTCGAGGATTTCATTTGCCCTATTTTGAGCGACGTACTGCGCAATTCCTGTATTATAGCTTGAAGGTCTGTGAGGCTGTAGACGAACAAGATAACAACGTCGGAAAACCGGATATGACATCTTGACTCAACCCAGTCTAGGTATCTTAATACGTCTTCCAAGCAGGATGTAAATAGTTCGGGAGATATAGTATCACCCAAAGTGCGCAGTTATCCCTATTATTTTCGCTGAGCGCTCATAGCTCGTGACGCTACCTGTGCATTTTCAACTCAAACGTTATGAATAAATTTCCATTTCAATACACATCGGTGACTCAGTATGGCGCCTTCTTGCTACAATAACAGCATATTAATGAAGCAGGTTATTCATTTAGTCTAAATTATGTATTCCCGATTAATAGGAAAGTCATTTGAGTGGAAAATCTAAGGGTAGTGTCCAGACACATCCTGTGACTTTATTCAGTGAATCGTGAACCTGCGTCATAGTTCCTATGCAAAGAGTTATTTACATACCTACATATGCTCACGCCTGTATTCCCCGAAGGGGTAGGCAGGGTGTTGTTATCACAACACCCACTTTTCACCGAATTTGATTAAGGTGCCAACGTGACAGATGGTGAGTCTACCGTCGTCTCAGGCACTATACATGCGTCTTTGAATTACTTCTCTGAAATATGCAGGTTTCCTTACGATGTTTTCCTTCACCGTAAAGCACGTGGTGTGAAATCACTGTACATAAGTTTTTTAGAAAAACTCATTGGTACAGGCCCCGCTGGGATTCGAACCTGCGTCGCTTGCGTAGTAGGCAACTGCTCAAACCCCGAAGCCACCACGGCTCCTAGTAGAGTTATTTGTGTACATCTATATATACGGATAAATAAAATTTAATGGTCTGTTTGTAACTCCAAATTAACCGCTTTTTACTAAACATATTAGGCGAATTAGGCAACTACCCAGAAGATAACTGGACAAAAAAATATATTTAAGAGTATGGTTTCTGAAAGGGGAAATCTTAATACTGAAATTTTAAATGATTTCTCTGTCTGTCTGTTTGTTTCGGCTACTCTCTGAAAGGGTTGGACCGATTTCGGGATACGCGAATTAAAACGCACGAAATAAAGTCTTCGCGGGTCAAACCGCGAAGCAGAGCTTGTTTCAATCCCTTAAACATATCCTTTGTGGCTGAGTGGTTTGAATAGTCACCCGCTTCGTGAGCGACGAAAGTTCAAATACCGGTCTGTACCAATGAGTTCCTCTAAAAAGTTGAGTGATTTCACAAGGCGAGCTTTACGGTCAAGGATAATATATAGGTACACAGACTCACTCACTCAAAGGGTGGGCAAAGGTGTTCTTATAGAACAATCACAGTTCGGCAGTTATGTTAGGAACCATGTTAGGGCAAGCAATTATATTGCCACTAACTACGAAATGACAGATCGAAAAACCTAATTTCCATCGAATCCGGGACCTCGTGTTCCGCAGTAGCATTTGAAACCACTAGACCAACAAAGCAGTTTACAATTACTGAGATGAATTTACCTATAGTACATGGAAATGAAGAAATCGCAAAAAAGGGACGATCGCCATTCAAACAAATAATTTAACCAATTATAATGATTTTATCCCCTCCTAAAGCCTTACTCTACATTACCTCCTTGTAAAATTTAGCGAGATGCGCTCGCAGTTTAATAATATTTTATACAAAACCTATCCTATAGTATAATAAAAGTAAGAGCGCTAAATTATATTCCTCAGTTCACTGCAACCCTGGTGCATGTGACTATTAAAAATCAATACCACAGATGCGCGCGTTGCCGGCTTTTAATACGCCACGGATAATAGTCTAGACATCGATTGACGTCGTGACGTAGCGTAGCAAGCACGAACTATATGAATACTCTTCTGCGATCTGCTACCCTGGTACATCAAACTATTATTAGTTGCAAACATCAATACCAAACTGCGCGCGTTGCCACTCTAGAAAGAGATGACTACATGTTATCTGTGGCACTGTTCTAGCTAAGTAAAAGTAGTAGTTACGTCTACCTACCCCCATGGGATACAGGCGTGAGCATATGTATGTATGTATGTAGTAGTTACGTGGTACACATCAGATTGTATACGTTGAATGCAGTGAATGAAATGATTCATTCAGATAAGGCACTTGAAAGTCGAGAATATTAGCGCGAGTTTCGAAATAAAATTTCTAAGAACCGGCAATTCCTGTGTAGTGCTTACATCAAATAAATTATAAAATTGATAATAATATATGAATTCAAAATTTAGTGAACAATCAAATGTGTAAAATCAAATGCTTCTAGTCCACAACCGTGACGGCAAAATATTACGCATGATGAAATTAGGTCGATTTTATGTATTCTTTAGGTAATTAATTGACGTACAAGGAAAATAATTTCTTTTAAACCCCTTTAAACCCCTGAGACAATGTAAAGGGAAAGGGTTACTTCAAAATGTCAACGTGAATATTACGTGCTACGGCCTCTTGAATGCTTTTAACACAATAGATCAGTGCCACTATGACGAGCTTGCTAACACTTGCGCAACTCTTCAATGCAAATATTTCTTTTAATTCAAAATTGTATGCAGAGAACGCACCTATATACTTATTTCAATTGTGAAATAATGCCAGTATAATTCTGAATTTGCGTTATCGAAACCTTTTAAGTGTATGCTTGTCTTTATATTTAGAAAAAATATTTAAAAGGCAAAGTTATAGTTGTCCTGTGGTATACATAGATACATCGAACCAACGAAGCACAAAAGCAGGGAAATATTGTTTAATTTAGTCTGAAACTAGGACCAAATTCAAAAGTAGTTACTCAAAAGTATAAGTAGAAAACTAAAGGCGACAAACGGCAACGCCGCAAAAACCTCGCATGCAACAGGTTATTTGTACTAGGCTATCAGTACTGCACGGGCGTATCATTTCTGTCTCTTTCACACACAACCTAGACTCTGACGTCACGATATCAACAGGCATGCAATGTCATTGTAAAATCTATCGTATACAACTAGCATTCCAAAATCGAATGCATTCTCATATTAAAATCCCATGTTGGGCGCCAATCAAGTACATTTCAAATGTCTAAATACTTGGTTAGCGCCCATCTGCATTTGACTAACTGCATCTATACGGCACTTATGTATTTCATATTCTTATTTAACTTTTTTACGGTTTATTGCGTTGCAAGAAATACTTTTATTTATGGTTTTGACAGGTTAATTGTATTATCATAAAGATATGTAAGAAAAATGTGAAGGCGCGTAGGAAAATTTGACTGTCGTACAAAAAGAGACGGTGCGTGGATTTGAATCGCATATCCCTTGACAACTTATCCTGTTCCCGCTGCGCCACACTGCCTTTGAAATATACGAGTACGACAGGTGGAAGGTGCGCAATATTATTGCTATTATAAACCCTATTTGCTTGTAATAAAGCTAATATTTATCGACCTTATAGGCAATTTCTTCGGTTATATTTTGTGACATTGATATTTTTACACGTCAAAAACAATTATCATTTTTTGGAGGAGTTTTTTTAGAAACATTGCGACATGAGAATTTTATATATTAGCAGATTTTCAGATACTCGTTTACGCTTCGAATTTTTATAAAGATGCAAATTTTTATTCTCCAGAAAAATATTCAACAAGTTGCTATACCCAATCAGTACCAGGCTCGTAGAAACGCTAAGGCACAGTATATTTGTATGCAGTATGGAAATTAGGTAATGTTTTTAATTGAGAACGCTTGCTCCATTGAAGCGTGAGATGACATTCTCAATTTATTTTAAATAAAAATTTGTCGTTCTGATGTTTTGAAAAATGACGGTATTAATTACTTCTACGCGAGCGAGCGGTCACGACGTGCCACTACTTAAGTAAAGTATAGTACTGCCAGGGCTTAGGATCTTGATATGAGATATACGCGCTCCTGTGTGAGTTTGTCATTTCAAACAATGTTTTCCTAGTTTCCATACCGCTTGTAGTAAGCTTATATAGAGTTTTAGAGCGAAAGAGACTAATATTTTACTTGATTTCCACGTCTGGGGGTGAGTTGAAGTAACCCCGCCTTGACTCCGCCTTGAGCCACGTAATGTTCTCTTGCTTTTATGGCAGCCTGGTATACTGCGGATAAACACTTGCGGACGCGTTTAAATGCAGGCTAAGGCATTTTACCTATTGCTCTAAGGCTAGCCGCACACACGCAATAATACGACATTAATTTTATTTATTTATTTTACACCAATTACATTAATTAAATATTCAAAAAGCACAGAACACAGATGAAACAAAATGTATTGTATGATTAATAAAGTACGTATATATAATAGTATTGGGCCTGTTTGTAATTCCAAAATTTCAGCTTTTCACGAAATGCATATGAAAGTACTTTACATACGGTACCTACTAAATTAAGAAAACAAATTTTCAAAGTTTTCCTTGTTCCGGGTAATCTCTGTAACCGCTGGACCGATTTTGGCAAAAAGGTAATGTTAAAAGAAGTGACATTACTTTAAAAAAAACCGATTTTTATGTATGTATTTTAAATAAATAATTTTGCTCCACTGAGCGTGAGCGCTGTCAATGTAAATTGTTAAAAATATGTGGAGGAACCCATTGGATTCCTCGCTGTCCCACTTCGTTTCTTATTTATGACTTCTGCGGGATTGCCTCGTCTGTCGTTTGAAGTTAGAAATCTTCGGTAATACACGTGAATGGCGTATACGTCGTCACCTTATACTGTCATTATGCTTATTTTTCCGTAAAAGCGCGCGTCAGTGTGAGTGTGTGTTTTTTCTCTTTCTTTTATTTATTTAAATGTCAAGCGATTGTAGAGAAACAATCTTGTAAATTGTTAAAAATATGTAGAGGAACCTATTGCATTCATCTCGCGATTCCAATAATAATCGTCAGTGTGATTTTCGCATGATTTGTACCTAGATTTATACATAACGCTTAAAGTAAAGGTTTCGTAATAGTCATAAAAAATTGCTCCCGAAGTATAAGGGAGGGCGGGTCGCTAGTAAGTTATAAATTAGCAGCCCTTATGAAGAATACCAACAAGTTCTATACAAAATAAGATATAATATAATGTAGTTGGTTCACGCGTCTGTACCAGGATCCCATACACGGCGGGCGACTATATTGAGACCGTTCGCAAGGGGCGGGACAACGTTTCCCAGTCATCAATTTCATAACCCTTACTACTTTCCCATCTCACGAACTCGCTTTAAGTGGCAATGTTAGTAATTAATGTAATATTTAAATAATACATAAATAACACTGAATGTACCTTACTATAGTTTTTTAACCACCAAATCCTTCTCTCAAATCTACTACACACAGAAAATTCATAAAATTAAATAAAGGCACTTCGGAGGAGTACTGTTACTAACACTATAACATAAGAGTTTGATATGTATAACACTGTATAATACATTGCATAAAACAATTAAATTGTCCTTCAGAGAATGATTGCCAGCTAATATAGAACTTACAAGAGAACTAGCATCCGCTCACAGCTTCGCTTCACTTTATCCTTTTTTACCGTTAGGTGGTATTTTGGAAAACCCTTTCATTGCGGATATTCCATATTATAATATGAACTTATAGACAACGGAAGAGAATAACTACTCCCTGCTACTTCGAGTACTGTGATTTGGTTGGAGTGGAAATTGTTTTGAATATCTAGTCATTCGGAACGCAAGCGACATGACATACATACGATAAATTATATCATAGGCGCTGGTATGCTTAATATATGGTTAAAATGTAACTGCAGTACTTAAGTAGACAATTAAGTTAATATTTACATGCCCTTAAATTGGGTGAAATATGTGATTCTTGTAACCTTTAATAACACCTACCTTTTGTACCATATTTCATGTGAATAAATATTATTTCTATTTCTATTTCTATTTCTATTTATATTTCATTCCTAAGTAATAAAACATGTTAATTGTGAGAGTGGGTAAGTAGTAAGGGCTTTCAATTGGAAGTTTCTCACCCTCATTTCAATGAAAGGCGTGGCTAAGGTGATACGTGCCCCATCACGAGGGTCACAAGTGGCGATCTTCTGCTATATCATGCGACCCTGGTACCGAGCGGCTAAACTCGCAGAATACGCGCGTAATGCGACATTTCTTTCTTTCTTTCTTTTATTTATTTAATGGAGATGAGCTTAAGTAAAGTTAAAGTTACATGGCTCATTTTTAGGACAGTGCACACGCTTCTATAATAAATTACCAACAGAAATTGTAAACTTGCCCTTCAATAAATTTAAAGAGACCATCAAAGCAGTTTTGCTCAAAAAAGGATATTATACTGTAAGTGATTATATTTGTGATAAGGAACCCTGGGATGTATCTTTGTCGAAAAATTATTGTAAATAATCCCATTGGCACTGTACTTTTGCTACAATTAATTAATCTTAGTTTGATCTTTGCTTTGACTGGCTGGAATTTGCCATGCTCACAAATATTTGTAATATTTTAGTTATTATATTTGACAATTGAGCATTTGTGCTGTGTCCCATGGGCTTATATTCATGAGATATAAATACTGTAACCAAAAACATTGTATAATATATATTTTTTTAAAAGAGTAATTGTTGAGTTTCTTGCCGGGTTCTTCTCAACAAAAGCTACCTTCCGAACCCGGTGGTAACATTTATAATCATGTATAATGTATTTTGTGTCCTTCTGACGATTTGAAAGTACTTTGTAAGAAGTCTAATCAAATAAAGATATTTTGAGTTTGAGTTTGAGTTTGAAAACTATTCCGCCAATGTCAAGTGATTGTTGAGAAAAATATCTTTTAAATTGTTAAAAATATGTGGAGGAACCCATTGGATTCCTCGTTCGTTTTTTCTTTTTTATTGTCATCGCGACATTTAACACACGCTAACATTAACATTGTCACTGGAGAAAGATATACAGCGAGGAATCCAATGGGTTCCTCCACATATTTTTAACAATTTACAAGATATTTTTCTCAACAATCACTTGACATTGGCGGAATAGTTTTACTTAAGCTCATCGCCATTAAATAAAGAAAGGAAAGGAAAGGAACATTGTCACTAAATATTATGTCAATAATACCACTATTCGAGGCGTAGTAAGCTATTTGAAAAATCTCTCTGCTTTTTATTATTCCTCTTGAGACAGGAACTTGTGAATATAACTCTGAGTACAAAATGTATAACTTGTAACATTGTTTACCCTCTGCTTACTATTAACGTCACATACACATCATCGCCTAAGGGTAGATTCTGAAGCCTAGATCACCTAGCAAATAAAGTACGACTTTATCAGTAAGCAATAAGGTATAATATATAATAAATAAAAATAATATAATAAATCAAAGTAAATTAAGCAGATTCGCTGAAATACATGAACAATTGCGCCTGTTTCGCCAACAAGTGGCGCAGTGGTAGCGCACTGAGCGTTAGAATGCTCAGAGGTCCGTGGATCGAAACCACGCCGTGCCTTCCTGGATCTGGAGGTTTTGTTTATATTTATAATTTTAGTTTTTCGCACTGTTATCAATAAACATCCATTAGATTTACATAACGAAAACGTTTAGATTCGTTCGTGTTAAATACTTACTAGGTCTTAACTCTTGGAAGAATTTATGTCCCATCCACTGGGACTGGAGGCTTATCCCTATAAATGAATTAGGCTAAAAGTAGAACAAGGCATAGCAATAACTATGAATAGGCTAGGTAGGTAAGTTATAATTTAATTCAATCTGACAATCCTCTTAGTTGAATTATACGTGAGAATATGTCAACATTGTCCTGTGGGATTTATTATTAATGCACCAAAATTATTTAGAAAAAAAGTATTCAAAATTATTTTGGTTTATAGTTAGGCCCCAGTTTGTAATACGAAATTCAAACACTGGCAGGCGATAAACATTTTAAACCAGAATAATTGAAGTTTGACAATACAAAAACAGAAATTGTGAAATTGCGATTTGTACAAACGCAAAATCAACGTAAAGCATTTCAATAATTTCAATGGGAAATTAAAAGTGATAATACCACAATGGAAACCTTAAATCGGATAAGTAACACATTCGAAAACGTTCGGAATACTATCAAGAACAAAAATTCTAATGACCGCCTTCAGGCCTTGAAAAAAGATATCCAAGTCCTTACCACAGAGCTGGTGGTACTCGGGAAAGAAAACCACGATCAGTATGTGAGGTCTTTGGCCATGGAGGGCTACCTCGCCCTACTCTCAGCGAAGACCATGCCTATCTCCCTCGTGGAAAAGAGAAACATCCTCCAAGTCATCTTCGATAAGCTCAGGCCCTACGCCCTACGCGACGAGTGTCTCTTCATCATGTTGTGGGTCCAGAACCTTCTTTGCTACCACCTCATACAGCTGGATCAGATCACCGTAGCCCGCGACATCCTCGAGAGCATGGAGGACCTGTACGATAAAATCAGCAAGTCCCAGCCCGACAAGTTCCTCGACGCAGAAGATTTGTTCACGGCCGATGATCTCAACAACATCCGTCCTGTCAACCCTGAGAAGATCGACAAGGTGATCACAAATAACGTACAAATGCAAGCGTTTCTTTACAATAAGCTGAATATCCCCCAAAAATACACGCTTTATAACCACACGGCGCTCCGACGTCAGCTCGAGATGAAGGAAGGCACCCCCCAGGACTGGGCGTTGCGCACTGCTCGCCTTGGCAACTACTTCACCTACCTGAACCAGATGGGCAACGCGCGCCATCATCTCTGCGCAGCTTACCATGTCCTTCGCACGTGCCACGACAACTGCAAACTAATGCCGCAAGAATTCGTCCTCCAAAAAGCAGACTTTGAAATGCACTTCCTCGAATTGAGCCACCATTGGGTCAAGTTTGGACTTACACTGTTTAAGCTTTCGAAAAAGAAGATTTTGAATCGATACTTCTCGCAGCCTACATCGCGCGCCGACTTGTGGAAAACTGTCGACATGCTTGACCAGCGTGGCGAAACCGAGAAATTTGAAGACGAGAACATGAAAGATTTGGGTACGGAGAAGAATGAAAAAGGTGACTTCACCCCTGAGAAGCTATTTTCCTTTCCGTCTTTGGATTTGAAAGAGATGGAGGCAAGGGTACCGCTGGAGATGGTATGCGGCATCGAAGAGGCGCGCAAACTTTTCTCTTTCACACACAAGTGGCTGATGAGAGCAAAGCACTACTACGACTTCGAACATCACTCGGCGCAGTACATTTCGTGCTCGCTGCAGTTGGCCGAGCTGTACGAGCACCTCGCGTTCTTTGAGAGGAACATCGACAACCAGTACAGCATCCAGAAGCGCCGGGCAGATGTGTTGGAAACACTGAACTCATTGCTGAAGACGTGCGACAATGCGATATCGGTACAAATCGACGTGATTCGAGAGCTGTCGCAGGTACAGCTAGAGTTGATGGCGCTGAATCTGCAGAAGCTGTGGCGTGAGGAGTCTCAGACAAATATTTTTAACTTGGACACAGATGCGGACTCGATCATAAACTCCTTGGACTCGGAGTCGAACAAAACTTTAACAGAGAAGACCCTTAACACGTCATGTAAGAACATGTTCTTACGTAAGATGGAGGCGGCTACGTCGATCAATGGAAAGTTGTCCCGACTGAGCGGCCAGCTTGGTGTCACCACTCCCTCGCAGCTCAGCTTCACTTGCCCAGGACACAAGAACTGAAACCAACAAGCTACTTTAAGCCACCACATGACCACCCTTTAATTACACCACATTTCATAGATATTTAATAAAACCTGCCATAGAAATAACAATTTATTTTTCCACTCACAATTTCCCCTCCAAGCACTTTAATATTACTATGATCCTAAGTGGTTCGTGTGTTAATATAAACTACTGTTACTTTCTTCGTCTACACCTTTTGAATAGTACATTTTATATATCAGTTGACAGCTTCATCATCAGTACATTTTAGAATACCGATAGTTATTTCACTTCCAGCACGGTGCACCTTTATATCACATCTCTGAATGTAGCAGCATAATTGCGCCTCCTCCTTTCTCTAAGCTCTATGTTTTAGTTTAGTGTTGCGTCGTGGATATTTTTATTTCCCTTCTCCTATTTATTCGCGCAATTTTGACATATAGCGAGAGCGAGAGTCCTCGAATCTAATCATATACTCCTCACCCCAATAGGACACTCTGCCCCAAGTATAGATTGTAAGTATTAATTTTATATTATTAATAGCTGTGCCCCGCGGTTTCACCCGCGTAGATTTAGTTTTATATAATACTTTTTTTCACAATAAAAAGCCTATGTCCTCTCTCAGGGTCTAAAGATTGTCTGTGCCAAATTTCATCAAAATCGGTTGAGAGGTTTAAGCGGGAAAGCGTAACAGACAGACAGAGTTACTTCCGCATTTATAATATTAGTAAGGATAGTAAGGATAAGTATTTGTCCTTATTTTGTATGGCAATGTAAAAATTCCTCCGCTCGCCACTAGGGGCGTTTTTAAGTTTCTATACAAAATGTGTAAAATTACGTATTTCCGTCATCGATATCGCCAACATTAAAACATTTTAAAAGCTATACTTGGGGTACTTATACACATCCTATTTTAACGGAGCTAGATTTTGCTGCGACCTTCTGTATGGTGGTAGAGTTCCTATAAAAAACAATATTGAGAAAATAAAACAGACTTTCGTATTTAAAAGATATATTGTAATACAAAACAAAGGCGATCGCTCCACACTGGTTTATATATTAACTAACACGACTTGTGAGCCCCTGTCCTCTTTTACACCAAGTTTAATAATGGCAAGATTTCTCCTCACCCTCTATATCTGCGTAATCTGAGACTGATATAATATTATTAAGTGTCTTCGAAAATGCGAAATTGACACCTATATACATGCATTGAGGTTCAATTTTACTCACCGTTCTTTTAAAATATCATTGCAGTAGATACCAGCATCTCCTATCGCGAGTTTAGTTCGTCTCACTGTAAGGGACAGACGTATATGACATGTATACAGCCATCACTTTCACTCAGTCGAATAGAAATAAGAATTGGTGGCACTTGCGGTCATGGATTTAAATAGATGGCGCGAGTAACTATGTCTTTATCGAGACAAAAAATAGAACAATTCTCTTCTTTTGATGCCGTTTATTTCGCACTCCATTATACCGACATAATTTACCCTACCGAGCCGAGCCATGCCTAAGATGTGGCCGAAAGTCAGCCCAGGCCCCGAAGAGTCTCCTTTAAGGCTTAAACTCCACTGGGTAACTTGACCAAGATAATAAAATCAGCGTAGGTAGCAATTGTGGCACGCCTTGAGGAGGACGAATAACGCATCATCTATCTACATCCAGATACTTACAATGGAACAGCATTTATGTAACTCTTTTTCTTTATTATATATTATTATAAATAACTCTAGAATACATTAAACACACAATATGAAAGGGGAGTAATCATAAACGTTACTCGAACAGTGAGAGGGGCAATTCTTAATTAATATGACTATGTTATACGCACACTAAAATATATGGATTTCTAATAATAATCGGAACAATAATTATTGTAAATACCTAGCTTTATGTGACACATTACATTATGTATTATATATTATATACTTCATTCATAGGGTATATTTATTAGTAGCTTTGGAAAAACTTCATTCGTGAAAATAGAACCGAAATCTTTTTTTCTAAATAAACATATTATGTTCGAATCCACGATCCACCGATCTCGATCTTTTAACAGGTAATCGATTCATTCACAAAAACCCAACTATTTGCTCAAAATCTCATTAAATATGGTTTTAGCGAAGACTAGACCAAACTCCGACTAAACCTTTTTAAATCCGTATCACGGAAGGAGATGGAGCTACTTTTAAAACAAGGACTATATAAGTCTATGTTTTGAATATATCGCACCCTCAGAACGATAGAGGATTAATAAAAAAAAATGTTTTTGGAAATCGTCCTCAAAGGTCGGCAAGTTTGAACTTATAACTTTAAGTTTTGAATACAAGGTATTTTATATTATTAAAGTATAGTTTAGTTTAAGCATCGTCGATAAGTGAAATCCAAAAAAAAATTTTTTATATTTTTAAAATACAACTTTTTGAGGTCTGTCTTATGATCTAAGCGTAGTTGAGCCCCTATGGTTCTGAGGATGCGATGTATATATAAGGGGTTTCCAACCAAGATCGACTGGCGAAAATATCTTCGGTATTATCCCCAAACAAAGCAGTATTGTACTATGGGTACCAGTGCCCAAGTACAGGGGCCCAACTATGCTCTTATTGTTATGTTATTACAGGTGTGTGACAGTGACAGATACACGTCAAATACATCTGTCTCATAATAAGAGTCATGGCAATAAGAACGCATGGTAAGGACAGTGACAGATACACGTCAAATACATCTGTCTCATAATAAGAGTCATGGCAATAAGAACGCATGGTAAGGACAGTGACAGATACACGTCAAATACATCTGTCTCATAATAAGAGCTCATGGTAAGGCCCCAGGTTATGACACGTTCTATCGTCGCCATTTTGAGCTGTTTTGTAACGACACGTACATCAAATTTATCTCTAACTACTAGACCAATATCGTCAAAATAATTACGATCATGCTTACATAACGCACTCACAGAACGGTATGGGTTCAAATCAAAAATTAATTTTGTTTAGAAATACGGACAGAAGATAGGCAAATTTTAATTTATAAAAAGGGCAGTAATTATTTACCAGTTCTGAATACGTTGTATTTAATATTTTTAGTGTATAGTTTAGGTCGGTAAGTGTTTAAAAATCGTTTATGAGGTTTTTTTTAATGACGTGTCTTATAAATATAAAAAAAATCCCAAATTTTTGAGTCGAACCCCTATCTCTCTGAGGGTGCGATAATGACATCAAAAGATTATATATATAAATTTTGTTCTATTTTCACGTATTATAGTTATCATGATAGAGTTTGATACAAATGAAAAAGGCTTTAAATAACACCAGTCAAAGGTTAGGGTAAAAATATCACAACTATGGTCATTTTAAGTACCAAGTAATATATACAGATAAATAAAATTTAAGTGTCTGTTTGTAATTCCAAAACAACAGCTTTTCACTAAATGCATATGAAAGTGTACACGGTACTGATATAGAAAAAACTTTTTTTTTTTAATTTTTTTTCTGTCTGTCTGTTTGTTCCGGCTAATGTCCGAAAAGGCTGGACCGATTTTAGCGGGACTTTCACTTGGGACTCAAAAAAACACTAGGTTCCTTGGGTCACCCTTGAAATTACCTCTACGCGGGTAAAACCGCGGGGCACAGCTAGTGCGAAATAAAGTACCAAATAAAAAATCTTTGGTTATTCAATTTGTATGTGACTAGCATCGTAGTTTTTAAACACAATTATCTCATTTTTGGTTTTTTTAAGCGAGCAAGTGAGAGAGAAATATACACGATGTTCTGTCTCCGAAAGGGACACAAAAGTATTTCCATGGCGGCTTTATTATATTGACAGTATATTAAAGAATTATACATCCTATTTTTCGGATTATTCTGAGAAATCCACAGCCAATAGACCCTGAAAAATTAACTTTCATCTTGGATGTCGTGAGCATTTATTTCAATACCAAAAGCCGTAGAGGCGGTGGTAATAAAATCAAAGATGTCTGGGACGCCATTTTAAATGCAATTCGATCAAAAGCGTGATTACGTATTCCCTGCGACCTTTACGTGATCGAATCATTTTGGAAAACACTCTTTCATTTGCACCAAACAAATAAAAATCAAAATTTTCATTACAATAGCATAATATAAACTAAATTATATATTACGTAAACTCAATGTACACGATTTTATTACAATCAATAGGTACGTTTGTATCAATGATTTACAATCATATTTAATTTTAACATTCTAAATGCTAGCAAAATCTATGGAATTTTAATGTTGATATTTCTTATATACAACACACACACTTATGTATATATTTTTAATGCATACTTGCAATTTGGTCCAATATGGTGTTTGTGCTATTATATACTGATTTCTTTCATATGTCACCGTTGCTTACTATCTATTACTATACACGTGTGGCTAAATCCAATATCTTAAATACTGTTGATCGATATTGATCCATCTCCGATTTGATAGATAGGTACGCCTCCGTCCTGCAGGCCTAGACAAAGTAGCATTCTCTGGCGTTTGCGCTAATAGAAACGATAAAAAAAATGGAACTGACTTCTCAGTAAAAGCAACCTTCCGAACCTGGCGGTAGCGTGTATAATCCTATGTAATCGTGTCTTTCTGACGATTTGAATGTACTTTGTTAAAAGTCTAATCGAATAAAGATATTTTTGATTTTAATATTTGATTGATTTTGACATAAATCAGTCACGTGACATATGTCATTCCCGTACATTTTGTATCGTTTCTACTGGCGAAGCGTGAGGGTAATGTTACTTTTTCTATAGGCCCTGGAAAGCAGGATAACTTTTTAGTAGAGAAATTGGTGATATTCATAAAAAAAATTCCTCATTGTTCTAATATCAAGAAACGTGTTAAAGGGTCGAAAATAATATTAAAGGAACCGGTAACATGAAAATAATATCTGATGACCCTTCGAAGTATGGGATTACTTCGTAGCGTCATCAAGGTTTTTGCTACACACTTTATACAGTCGGTTCAAATTAACCAACTTCTGAAAGGCGCGGAAGATCGTTTCCTTATTAAAGACGTTATAAGGCCACAAAAGGAAATTATAATGATAATTTTGTCTCATGAAAAAATACAATAATGCTAAATTTAAACATCCAACAAACTTTATTATTAAAATATACGTAACGATTTTGCATTGAATATTGTACTGCATGTACACAATTTTTTGATAATCAGTCTTAGTTCCACCGTGTGAAGTTGAAGTTAGCTTGAACCAACCGCGATAAAACTAAAAATGCAATAACAAATATTTACACAAACCTAAATATATTAATGGATTTTACAGTTCTCAATCTTACACACAATACCTGTAAGTCCAAATTAAATAAATAAAATTATATACCTACTAAAATTATATACCTACTAAAATTATATACCTACTAAAGTTATATACCTACTAAAATAACAACAAAACTAGTTACTACAGTGAAATCAATTTGAATTAGGAATGTTACATAACTTCAAGAGGGTGCTACGCGAATTTGACTTTAACAAGATTACCAATAAAGTCTAAAATCAATTACAGCAACAACACTCTTAGTATTATTTTATGGAATGTCAAATATTACGCACACATCAAATAAAAGTCAAAAAACATTTTGGAACACGGGTAAAATATAAGCCATCAGTATATATTTTAGTATACTTTATAATCTTTACATATATAATTCTACTGTACGTGTGTACTGAACTCCTAAACGTAAATGTGGTGCCCTGTATTTGACATATGTCAAATATCAATGATTGAGTGCTGAGTCTAATGTCTGGTATTTTCAACGATTAACATAAACGTTAACGGCAACGATTCGATTCTTAAAAAAATATTCATCCTTATATAAATATATATATTATATTATTTGCAAATGATTGAGTTCTTTAATGATTCTTCAGCTAAATTTAACCATTCTGTAGGAACAATATTTGATTTGTCTATTACTATACATGTTAGTACAGACGGCCAAGAAATTATTTAAATACGTTATGATCGAAAATTATATACACATTGAAGTTCGGATTTTGTGTCGATATGAAATTTCAATATTTATCCAAATGTAACTGACATTTTTATCAACCATATCATTTAGCCATGAGAGTGCATCTACACTCTCATGGCTAACTTATCAAAGGGGAGAACTTTACACAATACACGTTTAATATAAATGCATTGCATACATATGCTCACGCCAGTATTCCCCGAAGGGGTAGGCAGAAGTGTTGTAATCACAACACCCACTTTCCTCACGATGTTTTCCTTCACCGTAAAGCACGTGGTGTGAAATCACTGTACATAAGTTTTTTTAGAAATAATCATTGGTACAGGCCCCACTGGGATTCGAACTTGCGTCGCTTGCGTAGCACGTGACTGCTCAAACCTCAAGGCCACCACGGCTCTTGCATTGCATAATATTATATTTTTATAATATAAGTGTATATAAGTTTACATCAATAAGCAAAACGAATAGCTAACAGAGTAACAAAATTTTAAGTGCCATATGAGAACCAACCAATTTATGATCGCAAAGAAATATATTCTTCAGTATAAAAATATGATGTAATTCTATATAAAAATACTACAATACTAGTATTGTATTAGATATCAGTATAATATTTAAGTGACCAATTCTTGCCCACCACTTACAAATCAAATCAATATATTTAAAAGAAATTGATATTATTATATATATATATATATATTCTTCAAACTATGCTATATTTGTTAAAGTGGTTTTTTAAATATAGCTAAGTTTGAATGCTCGTTAAATAATATATAATTCTGCTTTAAATATTTGAAGGATCATCAATTGTTATTCCTGTTTCTCAGTCACAATATATTTATTTATAAATACAATCACTTACACTCGTACCCATAAACCCGTCTCTACATTTTATTAATACAATGAAATACAGATAGCCGAGAGGAGTTCGTGGCACCGTTGTTATTGCGCATATCATTCGATCAGCGAAGTTAAGCAACCCTGACCCTAGCCATTGATTGGATGGGTGGGTAAGGGTGATTTTACATATTGTAAAATTCAAATGTGTGTGAGTGAGTGAACTACAAATGTAACATTTTATAAAAATAAAATTTCACTCCTACTTTAGTTTGCTTCAAATTTAGTTTAGATAATCCGTGGTTAGTAACATGGACTTGTAAATTTCCCCTATTATTGATAAACGGAACGAAATATAAACGAGAAGGCATAGCATAGCATGCGTTTCCACCAGAGATGAGCAAAGATGCGTAGCGAGGGATGCGTTTATTATTTTATAGTTCAAATTCGAAGCACTCCTAACCAAAGGAAGTGTATGAAGAGATGTAAGGATCGTTGTATGTGGCGAACTGTGGCAGGGATTATTTTGGTTATTAAGAAACTCATTCCTCGCGACTCGTTCTAGCTCCTCTATAATGTAAATGCACCTTTAGAGTACCTTATAACTGTAATAGTCCTATCTCTTTTTGCAATGTGGAATTAAAATGGGATAGACATAGATTTTTACAGGAGCTTAAATATTTATTTACAAGGGAGTTGAATGTTATCGAAATATACAAACGCCTATATAACCACTGAGTAGCGTATCATAAATTGGTGCTAGCCTAAGAATATTTTTATTTTTATATATGTATATTATTTATGAGCGTTCGGTACATTGTACAATACATACAACATCAAAGTACTTTATAGGAAACATAATTTACATTGTATTAAAAAAGCACATTAGGCACACGTTTGTGTAACGATACGTCATTAGGAAGATCATTATTTTCATCCACATTAAACGACTTTTAAATTTCATCAAACAACAGATATATTCTCTATCTGTTACTAATTAATATTTTAAGTGACACTTTGAATTTTGTACGTTTAAATTCTTAATGGGACGACGTAAAAAAATACAGTATAAACGCTGTACTCAAATAAATGCTTTATATCTCTACTGTTAAGGTCAATAATCGCACGCCGGTGATCCTATCGTATCTACCTACCATCCCTCCTTTGGACAACTTCGAAAAGCACCATATTGGTGTCGACGTCACTATCATCGCTCTGCCAAGTGGTTTCTTCGAGAAGCGGTTCAGTGTTCTCACCTTTGAGTTTGGGTCGTTTCTTGACATTGCCAAAGTCGTCGTCTTGAAGGGCGCGTACGGAACCCGCGACCGCCTTGATGAACAATACTTTGTGCGTGATGTGGCCGATGATTCCCAGGAGGCACACCGCCAGGCCGACCACATTGATGGGACTTAATACATCGCCGCTCACCTCCACTGCTAATACCAGGATGCACATTTCCTGAAATTACAACAAAATCGATTCAAATATTGCATCATACGTCGAAAATGATGGAGGAGCTCGTGGCACAGTTGCTATTGCGCATATCATTCGATCAGCTAAAGACGGGTGACCGCCCGAGTTCCCTCCGTGCCTCGGAGAGCACGTTAAGCCGTCGGTCCCGGTTGCCAATTTATCATCTTTGGCAATCGTTACAGGTCAGTCGGAGGCCTAAAATAATCTGACAACTGGTTTAACCCAGATCACAGATTTTCCTCGTTAACAACAATGTATGGGATAAGACCAGGGTGATGATGACGTCGAAAATGAAAATTAAACATATTTATACAGCTTAGGCCCTGGTAAGGCACTTATGAATGTCGAGAATTTACCACCGGTTCGGAAACTAGCCTTCTGAGAAGAACCGGCAAAAAACTCAGTCAGGCATTGTGTACATCCATCACACCTGCCCATATTACCTCTTTTAAATTTGATTCTATCTCTTCTGTACCCTAAGGTTGCCGAGAAGAGATCGCTATAGCGATAAGACCGCCTTATTGTATATCAATTCTTATTGATCTTTTTTTTTCTGTAGGTCCTTGTGTTTGTGGTTTGCAGTAAAGTATCATATTATTATTACTGCTGAATATGTACGACACTGTTCGTATGCCTGCGATCTTATATCTTATATATATCTTAGCTCTTGTTAAAAATAAAAATGATTTACTAGCCTTGTGTCAATCATGAATGATTCGATCAAATGAATGTGTTGATGATTGCAATCAATCGTTTTGATAGATCCGGGTCGCACGATCGATTGTCAAACAATTATATATTATTTAGTTTGTATCTTAATATACTGAGATACTTAGTTTAAACGCATATGAGAATTTTCTATATTGATTGAATGAAACGATCGACCATCGACTAAAGGGGACAAAGATCTAATAAAGTACGAGGTCAAGTTATTGAATAATTGATCGACCGAAATGTTCAGAGTATTTCCGCCGGTCAATACATGAACGACCGAATCGCTGGGAATGAACTATTGACTTAGATCTATGATTTACTCAGTTTGGGCCCTGGTAAGGCACTCATGGACATTAAATCACCACCGGTTCGCATACTAGCCTTCTGAGAAGAACTATAGCCTGAGACGGCGATAGACTCATCATCTATCACGTTGACACTTAATCATCTTCGGTGAAAAGTGGGTGTTGTTATAACAACACATCTACCGTTCTTCGGGTAAAACAGGCGTGAGCATATGTATGTATGTTGGACGGTAAATTAAAAGTAAATTTCAAAAACATTTTCATTTAACACATTCACTGGTAACATTTCAACTTGTTCGTAAATTATCGAACAGTTGGACGCACATACGCGTCGTTAGCAGTGAACGCGACCAGGACGCGAAAGGACCAGGCTACTTACAGCTTCGTAAGCTTAGTTAGACATATACTGTGCCCGCTGGCTGGTTGATCCAAGACCGTTCATCTCTCCTCCAATGAAGTAGTAAATACACCGGCGCGCGCCGAGTCACTAGCCTTAAACATATCCCTAAATAATACCACTCAGATCCAGCTCCCTAGCTCATCCCCCAGCAACGCCCTAAGCCGAGGTCCGAGCCGCGCACCGGGGTGCCCTTAGCTGTGTTGCTTAGCTTATAAGTTTAAGGCCCTTGGGTCTCGCCCTTTAGTCCGGTTAAGCAGTGGAGGTAACTCCCCCCTACCAACTGAGAGAGACCATGTCGTAAAAGAAATAGTAAATACCTTGAAAATGCCAGCAATGGATAGTGTAAGACTAGATGTGTATGTGACCACGAGGAACTCGCTGATCTCCATTGCGAAGGCGATGGTGGCGCCCACCGATATCTTCAGCATCGTCGGCAACAACTCCTGAGGCGATAGTTTCTGAAGTTCGTAGAAGCACTCGAATCCTGGAACGCATAATTGACCTGTCACTATTCAGTGCCTGATAGATGGAATAAGGATTCCAACATGGCCTAATCATAAAATTTTTATTATATGAAATAATCTGTGCCTCGATTCGCTTAGGGTTTCAGCCGTCACACGATACATAAGCGACACAAGTTCGAATCCCAACAGGGCCTGTATCAATGAGTTTTTCTAAAAACATATGTGCAGCGATTTCACACCATGTGCTTTATGCAAAGTGTGCGTAAGACGATTCACGGGAAGCCGCCCTTCTATAAGTATTTGATTTAGGGATTAACATCAGTCGACTTGCAAATTTCATCAAGCGCTCCACACCGTCAAAAGCGATAGTATAAAGATTACTTCAGCTTCAATTTAAGACCATAAGTAGGTAACTACATACAAACTACATACATCTAAAATATTAACAGTAAAGGATCTGTAAGACGCCTTTTGATATATGCTTCATTGGCATGGAACCGTTGGTACAGATTCTGGTAAAATCGATTAACGCGTTCACTGCTAACGACGCGCCTGTGCGTCCAACTGTTAGAGAATTTACGAAGAAGATTAAATGTTAGCAGTGAATGTGTTAAGCAGTAATTTTGGGGTATAGCCCATCGTCTAAGATGTAATTTTGACAGATTTTGAGATTGGGATACTGTTCCGGTCGGTGTACACATTGGGTAAGGTGCGTTGGGCCAACGTCTTGTCAATATGTTGGACTTAGGAGGATGTTGGTGTTTGGCGCCAATACTGGCTGGCCAACCGAATAGTGTATAATAATAATAATAATGTAAATACCGGTTTATTTCTGTAATAAATTTGGTTGCTTATCCCACTAAGGCGGGTTAGTGTCTCATTTGCATGCTATACATTCAAAGGGTTGAAATAACCTCCGAAGATTTAAGGAATATGCAAATTTCTGAACGTATTGACGTCATTGTTATTGAAATTCAATGAACCGAATGAAAATTCAATTATTCTATCTTACCATTATTTTCATTCAACTCCATAACTCAGTCGTTTAGCTTAGTTTATGTGGAGTGACACTAATGTAGTCGCGCATTTAAATAATACATATTAAGTGACATTGACATATTGTGAACACGTGTATGTGCACAATAAATTTTTCCAGGGTGCGTTTCCACTATATATATGTGTTCGTTAGGAACCAATAGAATCACTGAACTGAGCTAGGCTAGGAAGCGATTCTATTGGCGTTGGCAACACAACATTTATCTATACAATGTTTGTATAATATTGTGTAAGGCAACTCTCTGGCACCTTTGCTTTCATGGAATACACATAATTCTGTATGTAATAGTATCAGTTTCGCACTTTAATTTAAGAACCTGCTCGGTAGCTTTTCAATGAATTTTTCTCATATAATTATGCTGACAAAAAAAAGAAAAGAAAAAAAATTACCGGGGAACTCGAACTCTAGTTTCGTTATCGCCCCGTAACTTACCAGATATCAGCAAAATTTACTGTCGTATTGTAATGATATTGTTCGAGTTTTTCAATGCCAAAAATGAAACCTGGCTAGATCTATTTTTTGCTCTTGAAACCCTTTTCTGAGATTCAGATTCTGTATATAAACAAGTATGGCTCGCTTAACGTTATAATATTATTTACCGACTTACGACATTGATACACCTCAAAACCTAACAATATAGTCCACTATGCGAAGTCACCTTTCTACGATTGATTCCTAAAAACACATCCCTCGCTACGCATTCTCGCTCTCTGGTATCGGACCCTTAGGAACGTAGGACGGGTGTACAATTTAATTTAATTATAAATAATAATTTGACAACTGGAGATGCAAAATGAGAAAATATAATTCCTACCCTAAAAGTATTAGGTACTCACGTCAAGAAGCTTTTCAAAATGTTCTAATAATGTATTCTCAAAGAGGTACGCAGACAAACACATGCTAGAGATAGGTAGATACCTACATGTCATCGAAGTTATTAAGTTCCAAAGCTGCTTCCCCAGACTGTGGAAGAGCTCGCTGACGTGAGTTTCCAAAGCGTGTCGTCATGAGGATCTTCAAAGGCGTGAATAAATTCTTACAGGGTCGGTAACGCGCACGAGTTGCCCCTGACATTTCAAGCAAGCGTCCATAGGCTGCGGTGGGGGGACATATGGTTTTTCCAAAAAAAGGTGCCAACCGTTAAGATCATTTGGGTGGTAGTCCTGTCTCGAAGGACATCTAAACATACGTCTATGAATTTCTTGTCAGACATATACGGCCGGTTTCCTCGTGTGTTCGACGAAAAATCGTGTTCAATTAAATTAAAAAAATATATTTTTATAGGATCTAAAACGTTTTTATCTAGATAATAAAATATTACTAAAGTCATTTCGTATGAAATTCATCGGTGTAATATTATATATATATATATATATATATATATATGTATGTATAGTAATCATTTTCATTGCACCGGTATATATATATATATATATATATATATACATATATATATATACCGGTGCAATGAAAATGATTTATTCAGTTTAGGCCCTGGTAAGGCACTTATGAATGTCGAAGAATTTACCACCGGTTCGGAAACTAGCCTTCTGAGGAGAACCGGCAAGAAACTCAGCAGGCATCATGTACATTTTCATTACATAGAAAATAATGATACATTACAATAAAATTCATATAAAATATTTCTAGAACTTTTGTGTTGTATTATCAAACAATCATGTTTCCAGCTCCCAATTTGTTTGTAACATACATACATATGCTCACGCCTGTATTCCCCGAAGGGGTAGGCAGAGGTGTTGTTTTCACAACACCCACTTTTCACCGAATTTGATAAAGTGCCAACGTGACAGATGGTGAGTCTATCGCCGTCTCAGGCACTATACATACGTCTTTGAATTACTTCTCAGAAATATGCAGGTTTCCTCACGATGTTTTCTTTCACCGAAAAGCTCGTGGTGTGAAATCACTGTACATAAGTTTTTTAGAAAAACTCATTGGTACAGGCACTGCTGGGATTCGAACTTGCGTCGCTTGCGTAGCAGGCGACTGCTCAAACCCCGAGGCCACCAAGGAGAATGACTTCTGACCTTCGCTAATCATGTCAGGGGACGTACCGGTATGGTATAAGGAATACGCACGCACCGTACGCCACAACTGGCCTAACCTACATACACCGTTCATACGAACTATATTTGCAAATAGATGTAATATATAGGGCTCACGGTAAACGACCACTGCAGTCTACGGTGGCTCACGACACTGCCATAAAAGTGTAAGTAAATATTTTAATCAGACACTCAAAAATAGTTAAATTCTTCACGTCACTATCTATAAATAAGACGTGAGACCTAATAAGATAAGACCCTAACATACCGGCATTTAATGAGTGGGCTGTAGAGTGTGTTAAGGAAATATACGAGTACATACACCAGCTTCCACCAGCGGCTTCGCCCGCGTGTTTCCATTTTCCACTTTATGCACATGTAGCGATATAAATGAATTTTTGAAATCGGTCCAGTAGTTTTTGAGCCTATTCATTACAACCAAACAAAAAAATTTTTCGTCTTTATAATATTAGTGTAGACTAGCTGACATCACGCTTAGTTCCCGTTCCCGTGGGAGTAGGTACGGGCACAAAATAAAGCCTATGTTACTCGCTGATTATGTAGCTTTGCAACTGTGAAAGAATTTTTGAGATCGGCACCGTAATTTTTGAGTTTATTCATTACAAACATACACATAGAACTACAAATCTTATCTATTTATAATAGTAGTGTAGATAGACTATTTGGCACAGTGCAGCGGCTGTTAGTACATTATATATATAAAATAACACATTCCTTATTTTTTTTTGCTTTCGTTGTTATATTTACTTTTTATTTATGTGGTGAAATAAAGTTGTAAATTTTGAATTACAAGCAGACACTTCAATTGTATTTATCTGTATAGATATAGATATGTGGTACACAAGGCAATGCTTATTTTTAATATATATAATTCTTTAAATTAAAAAAATACTATAATTTTTTTTAAAAAAAATTGTAAAAATAGGTGTAAAGATTTTTTATATAGATGTTTATGTATTACTAAATTGTTTCGCCTATTAGTTACAAAACAAAACAAATTATATACTATTCTATTATTTAGTTATAATGTAATATTAGTATAGTCAACCAAAAATAATAATCTTCTCACTTTATAATATTAGTCTCTCTAACTCCTCATCGAGAATGAAAACAAAACCTTACCTTCAAACAGTATCATGAAGGGCAGTAGACTGATGAACATCCAGGGTTGCACGTGGAAGACCATATCCACAGGGTTGTGTAGACCGAGTTTCGACTTCTGCATCAGGAGTTGGGCGAAAGTCCACCTTAAGCCCGCGGCAAAGGACGCAATCAGGAGGAAATTGAAACCGAGGAGGTTGAATTGCGTCACTTTGTACGTGAACATTATCAGTCCTGCAGATATCATCAGCACGATGCCCACCAACGACCATGACTGGGAACAAATAAGGTTCATTTTCACATAACAGTTTGAGGCTGTGAAATGTTCATAGTACATACAATATATGCCTAGTTGTAGATTTAATTTGATTCCCGCGGAACCCTAAATGTTTTTAAACCAAATTAACCTAAGTTACTCCTTGTAACTTTAGCTATCTGTCGGTGAAATTCCCGTTAAAATCGGTCCAGCCGTTTCAGAGATTACCCGAATTTAAATATTGTTTTTTTTTTAATTACTTCAACCCGATGTGGCTGATCACTTGATTTTTATACGAAGCGACTGCCATCTGACCTTTGCAACCCCTTTAACGAGGAAAATCTGTGATCTGGGTTAAACCACTTGTCAGACTATTTCAGGCTTCCGACTTACCTGTAACGACTGCCAAAGATGATAAATTGGCAACCGAGACCGACGGCTTAAAGTGCTCTCCGAGGCACGGAGGGATCTCGGGCGGCCGCCCATCCAATTACTGGCTAGAGGTAATGTTGCTTAACTTCGCTGATCGAATGATATGCGCAATAACAACTATAATCTAATTATATTAGATCCATACGAGAATTTAACTACACATCACAACATTAGCTTGACTATAAATGCAGCCGGATTGCCTTATTTTTACTCATATTAAGCGACCTCTTCAAGTATCCTGTGACTGTGCTTACAGCCAAAGGTATCGAAATACATACACAAATACATAACATGCTCCTCAATACATACACATACAACCGGACACTAATCCCGATTCGGGGCCTGGATATTACAGATGGGCAAACCCAATAACAATTCATTCAGTGGAAATCATTGGGAGAGGCCTATGTTCAGCAGTGGACGTCCTATGACTGATATGATGATGATGATGAATAACAATTCGTCTCACCCGGGAATCGGACCCAGGACCGCAGTCTATATTCATTCCAAATTTCAGTAGGATCGGTTCAAAGATGCAGTCATGAAAATTTAACAGGCAACACCCTCGCATTAATATTAGTATAGGAATAGATAAAACATTCAAGACCACCATAGAACTTTGGTATGGATGGTGATAATAGATGATGCAATGTAATATAATACTAAATAATAAGTGTATCATAATATCGTATTCTATGGGTATTCAATTTAGCAGTCGTAAGTACGACACAGGGCCGGATTAGGAGGGACAATTGACTAGCCCTGGCCCTTCCAAGCTGAAGGGCTACAGAAATTGCGAAGCAATATAAAAAATAGGAAAGTATGTTTGTGTCTCTGCCTTTCTGAGACCTTTTCAAAACTAAGCCGTTGAACACATTCTGCAATTCAACATTCTATTTCTGCTTGAATTATTATTATATAAAATTATGGGGATATCTCTCCCATTAATAACTATGTGGACGAAATCGCGAGTAAAACTAATAATATTATAAATGGCAAAAGTGTTCTGTCAGTTGTCAGATAAAGAGAGCATTAATATATTTAAGAAAAAGTTATCATTGTGTTTACAAAGCGTGTGGCGGCATCTTGTGAGTATGTTTACGCAGTCTGCCAGTAAACTTTTCCGCTAGCTGGGCCATTAAATCCATTTTGCTAAACTTTGCTACACTGAGGAGAAAATTATTTTTTTGGTTTTATATAAAAAAATATTAGGAGCCTATAAAAATATTATACAAGCCTCGCGTTCATTTTAAAAATACAAACCTAAGTCCGACCCTGGTGTCGTCGTGGCGATATTGGCACATGAACACCTACTCTATATTGCAATGTTTTGTCTAAGGCGTGTCAACACAAATCGTCTAGACAGAGCAATCGCGAAGTAGGCACGCGGGGAACCAAGCCATGCTACCTACCACTTGTCTATTGTATTCTGAATATATGATGTAAGTATTGCCCGTACAAATAATTTTTAAATAAAATTTAATATTTGCACTAGGAGCTCGGGCAAGTTCCTCGCTAACCGCAGCAGTTTCGGCAACAACTACCTTGCGCCCGCAGATTCGCCCGCGTATTTTTATGATATATTTATACCTACCTTACCTACTTTAAAGTAAAGATCCACCTTGAAATTCAATTAAAAAAATATGAGTGGTTTTATGACATTTAGCATATTAACTATAACGAACTTCTATAATATCAGTAAATATACCAGTTATACCACTCAGGTAGGTAGATTGGTTATATGCAACAACAATAAACAAACAGATTGAAGCAATTGGAAATAACTACCAATGATTGGCAGTGACTTTATCAAGTCCTGGGGTGAATCCTTGACCTTGGTCAATGATTGTAATTTACCCTCCACCTTTATCGTTTCATTTACGTCGTAAGCAATAGTTGCAGTAACATATTAAAAATAATATCAATATCAACGATTTCTTAAATGTCAGTTGGTGATTTCAATCTTTTTGTATAAAAATCTAATTTTAAGTCAAATTCGTTTGTTACATAGTTAATTACTAACCACAGATCCTTAATTTGTACGCCCCCCGGGGTAAAACATGAAGAAACGAATTGTTATCTGCCTAACACCTACATTGTCACTCATGTTTTTGCAAATAAATTATTCTATTCTATTCTATTCTATTCTATTCTAATATTTGACTACTGTCGCAGTGATAAGAAACAAAAGTATTCTTATGAAGTTGATGCCAACTAACGTGTGACGAAAAAATATCTTCGAATGATATTTATCAAAATAATAATATAAAGAGCCGTGGTGGCCTTGAGGTTTGAGCAGTCGCCTGCTACGCAAGCGACGCAAGTTCGAATCCCAGCGGGGCCTGTACCAATGAGTATTTCTGAAAAAAAACCTTATATACAGTGATTTCACACCACGTGCTTTACGGTGAAGGAAAACATCGTGAGGAAACCTGCATATTTCTGAGAAGTAATTCAATGAAGTATGTAAAGTGTCTGAGACGGCGATGGACTCACCATCTGTCACGTTGGCACTTCATCATATTCGGTGAAAAGTGGGTGTTGTGATTACAACACCTCTGCCTACCCCTTCGGGGAATACAGGCGTTAGCATATGTATGTATGTATGTATGATATTAATCAATTACTAACTAAAATGTGTTGTATTCACCTATGTAGGATTACAATAAAAACTTTATAACTTAAGTGATATTTATGATATTTATTTCCGATTATAAAATTTTCCCTAAATGCTTCGTTCTTGATCATAGCGTGAGCCTTGCTCAATTAATGAACTAAGTACGCAACACATTTTTTTATATACAAACCAGTAGTTTCAGATACTAGGGCATTCAAGCAAATAAACTCTTAAACTTTATAATATTAGTACCTATATATTTATTGGTAACAGAAATCGGATTTATGACACATGTGTGACCAAATATAATAGAAGGCCAAGGGAGGCGAAGGGAGAGAAATTATTGAAAATTTAAACTCAACAGAATTAGTTTTACAAAAGGTTTATCGGCGTTCGCTCAGCAGGAAAATAAACAAGACCTTGAAATAACTTACAAAACAAACAATAAAAAAATCGCAGAGCAATTAACTAGGTTAGGGAAGTACCATCGCTGTGCGTTCAACCGAGGCGATCAAAAACGTACTACATAAAAAAGATCGACCATAATCTTACCTGGGCCTGTAGACTAATCATCCTCAAGCTTCGCTAGTGAATGACATATGTCACATGACAGATTTATGCCATTTCCTTGCATTGTTTTATCATTTCTATTTGCACAAGCGCGAGGGAATGTTACTTTGTCTAGGCCTACTGATAATTAGGTAGTTATACATACATGTATATCTTCACGATATACCCTAAAAGTAAGCAGGTCAAACACTCACTTAACATAGGGCGAATTTTCTTAACCTAAAAGGTATCAATGACTGGCTGTGCCCCGCGGTTACACTCATGTTCATGTTACAAAAAAATATATGTAAGTGTTCTACATCAAAATCCAATTACGCTTTGGGGATTTAAATCCAAGACTTCAATGCTCCGCAATAGCGTATTGCGACCACTAGACCAACGAGGCAACGCGTCGCTTATAACCTTCGCTATAAAAGATGGGAAAAAAGGGGAAAAATTGAGGGGGAAAAGGCGAGTCGGAAGGAGGAAGTTGTCATGGCTCCGAAACCTAAGGCAATGGACTGGGATAAACAGCGTCGAAGAATTGTTTAAGCTTGCGAAAAATAAGGACAAATTTGCGGAGCTGACGGCCAACCTCCATTAGTGGAGAGGCACCGCAAGATGATAAAAGATTATGGGTATAGATTCTGATCCGTATTTATAAATATATATTAGAGCTGTTCTCATTGGGGATATAAAGGAAGCCGCGGGAGACACGAATTAATAAAGAATGGTTTTACTCGCTGAGTAAACTAATAATTATAATGATCTCCTACCGAGTTAAGGGAAATATTACAGTGCACAAGTGTGTGCGCAAACACAGGTGCACTCTTTATTCCCTCACTCTCATAGTCCGATGGGAGGCAATCCGACACGACCGGAGAGAGATCAGAGGGCCTAGTGCGAGTTTTTCACTGCCGCCGTCACAAGTCACCGCGTTGACGTAAGCACAGATTTACTTGGGCTCGAAACAGCGCCATCTGTCCACAGATAACACATTACGATATCTGTGGGACTTGTGGTGGGGATTTTAAGAAAACTCGCACTTGGCACTCTGGCGTGGGACCAACGGCTGCAAAACGTTCCAAGCTTCAAACCAAGTTCCAAACTCCGGGCACTCGTTGTGAATTTATTGACAGAAAAACCCAATTTCTATTTTTACCCGACCCGATACCTCATGTACGGCAGGCGAACTTACTAACCACCAGACGAGGTTGTGAAGTGAGTAAACTTTCATTACACCTGACAAGTGTACCTATGCAAACAGCATCAAGGTTGAAACTCCATTGCATTATTAGGTACATTCTATAAAGCCTTTTGTGTAATAACATAATGGGGGTATTGTTTCATTTCATTACGGTGATATTAGCGAGTGCTCGGTATGATAATTTGAGCCTTGAGTGGTCGATTTAGGAAATAACAACAAACCCCAACTCCTAAGGGAGTGTATTTACTACTTAACCTCAGATTGTACTGGCAACCTAAGTGGTGTGTAAAGTATATGCGTGTGGGCCTCCAATCCCATCCTTTAGGAATGACGCCCACGCAATATACTCATTACTAATCTATGTACAGATAAATAAAATTGAAGTGTCTGTTTGTAATACAAAAATAACAGCTATTCACTAAATGCATATGAAAGTATACACGGTACACATATAAAAAAACAAAATTATTTTTTTTCTTCTATTCCTGTCTTTCCGTCTGTCTGTTTGTTCGGGATAATCGCCGAAACGGTTGGACCAATTTTAAGAGGACTTTCACTGGCGGATAGCTAATGTCGCAAGGAGTAACTTGGCTACATTTAATTAGAAAAAATAAGTAGGGTTCCTGAAATTAAGTCTACGTGGGTGAAGCCGCGGGGCACAGCTAGTCTTTAATAATATAACAATGTATATCAGATTACAAAAAATCCTTCAGGTTTTCAGGGTTGAGAGAACTGAAGGTTGCAAGAAAAGAGCATACACACCCCAGCGACTACGTAAATTTTAAATATTTTTTATTAAGTGGTAATACATATTTAGCTCTTATTTACATGTAAATTTTGTCATTTAGCGTCTGTCAATCGTACAAAAAACAGGTTACTAAGCCATTAGTACAATAATTCCATGGTCTACACGAGCAACGTCACGAGTGAACCGCCCTGTGACGTCACCACGTGTGAACGTACGTTGTATTGAAAATATCATTAAATAACAATTGTGACGTAATGAATTGCCGAATAAAAATACCAGACGAAGTCCCCATTCGCTCTTTAAATACAGAACACCAAAAATGTTGTTTAAAAAAAACGCGACAAAAAATATTGACTCAGATGCAAAAGCAAAAACAAATAAGGTGATGAAAACAACATACCTTTTTCTCTAATCCAAGTAATATTGCGAATCCCAGAATGAATATTATGGTCGTGGATTTAGTCATCGTGTAGAGGGATATAGTGACGAGCTCTAGCCCCCAGTTGGAGAATCCCACGTCGATGCCGCTGGCTAGACCCGTGGGCCCAACAGACTTGAGGCAAGTGAGGAAAGGCAGGATCAGTTGTGGTGTTCCGGTGATCAGGTAGAGCACCATGCGAACGAGCACTGACAATATCCATTTAATGATTAAATGGTACATCACTACTGTAAGCGGGTAGTGAAAGTCCTGGAAAGATAAATTAATTTAATAATGTGTTGGGCACAAAGGATTTTGGTTAGCGTCATGTTTTCCAGTTGAAATCTAAATATATATAACTCAAAGGCGACTGACTGACCAACATAGTGATCTATCAACACACAGCCCTAACCACTGGACAGATAGGGCTGAAATTTGGCACACAGGTAGATGTTATGACATAGGCATCAAGGGATAAAATAGGGGACGAAAGTTTATATGTAACTTTGTCAATTATAAACCGATATATTATATAAAACTAAATCTATGCAGGTGAAACCATGGGGCACAGCTAGTCTAGGATATAACAGGTTAAAAAGGTTGAAATTTGATACTCAACACCTAATGAACCTACAAACTGATTGTAAAGGAAATTAATTTAAAAGAAACAAATTTAAAAAAAAGATTAAAAAACCACAAATGATCAAGTGGGTAAAAGAACTAAATAACAAAATAAAAAAAATTCCGAAGGGGTAGGCAGAGGTATTGTAATAACAGCACCCACTTTCCACAATGTGACAGATGGTGCGTCCATCCCCATCTTAGGCACTATACATACATCTCAGACATATGCAGGTTTCCTCACAATGTTTTCGTTCACCGTAAAGCATGGTGTGAAATCACTGTACATAAATTTTTTTGTAAAACTCATTGGTCCAGGCCCATTTATACATATACATTTACACATGCATGTATTCCCTGGCCTACCCCTTCAGGGAACCAGAGATGTACTTAAAGTAAACACATTTTGCTAGCTATTATATAACCTAGTCCCATGTAATAAGGAGTGTTTTTTTTTTTTCTTGACTAAGGGGAAACTTTCAAAAGGTCCCCGACCGCCCTGGGCGAGGCAGATGGGGGTATGTGGGATTTTTACCGCACTAAAACCCCCCCGGTGGCCATCCTCAGTGCTCAGGGGATCTCCAGGTATTCACCATCCCGGACCCTCGGCTCGGCGGTCAAAACTCCCACCCAACCACCGACAGCAGGCCCTCTGACCCCCTTTAAGTCGCCTCTTACAACAGGCAGGGGATACCATAGCCATATTCTTAGACTCTAGTTATTGGGTGGAAGGAGTGAGCCTATTGCCATTACTGGGCTAATCCAGACTGTAAGTTACAGATATAGAAACAGAATAATGCCCAGGGATCCAACATTAGAGCAGTCTACAAAATAATGAAATTGATAAAAATCATTGTTAAGCTATCATTCTTATCCAGTAACATGTAAACAGATAAATGTGGGGTTAACTAAAATTTATTGTTTGTGATAAAGTAATCAGTTTGCATTGCCTTATCTATGTTTTGTAATTTTGCCTTTAAACTTTATTTTTGCATACTTTACAGGTGTCGTCAGGAGTTATGACAGCTGACCTTGAATGCGCATACTAATTTAAAGTCTCTGTATCTAGCTATGGTGGTTTGAGTAGAAAAAATATATGTATGTACCAAGGCAAATTATCCCAAAGACTTTTCAATCATCGATGCTACAAACAGACTCTTTTAAACTTATTTTTTATCAAGAATAAAGCAGATATAGTATAAAACGAACTTACCTTTAGAAGCCATCTCTGGTAAAACGTCAGCCCTATAGACAGGGAGAAGTACAGCAAGATGAGGCCTAGGGACAGGAGACTCTTCTGGACGCATATATCAGACCATCTCCCCTTCGGTTTGGTCGCAAGCACGTCTTCCTCAGCGTCACCTTTCGACGACAGCTGTTCATATTTAGTGCTCGGCATAACGACGAACTACTTGTCGCAATGTCACAACTTTGCATAGCAGCAAAAGTGTAGCTCGAGAAATATTCTAACTTTTATTCATTGGAATAACATCTAAGTTTTCCTGTTGCATTACTTGTGTTACTCAGTGGTGTGTGTCTGTCTGTTACCAAACAATATTATAATAATAACACTACGCTACTGTTGATCAGTTGCCGATTGCCAACTTGACTTTCTGATTCTATGTCCTCGCAAAGACTACTATCATATCAACTAACTTTTTCATTTGGTTTGGTTGTCGTCCCGTCCCGTACCCATCTGTCAGTTTTAGTTTGTTTCGGGACATTTATGACACGACTTCAAGTGCTGCCACATTGAATTATCGTATGTCCCTATAATGTCATGAACATATTTGTTAGGGTTTGTAGTCTACCAAGGAAATTTGTTACCACAAGTTATATATTGGCTAGCGAATTTTATAACGTCACGAATACTTAATGTGCCTTTGCATGTTATAATTATGGTTTCATGTGCTAAAATGTCGTTGTAAACGTTAAAAAATCCAACTTTATCAGTATACACGCCAAAGTTAGGCTCTCCAAGTACTTTCTTGTTTAAGTTTACCGATAAAATTATTTGGAAAAATTATACAATTACAGAATACATAAATGAAACGTTGAAAACCTGTAGTAGGCAACATACACTGTTTGAGAGGGAAATTTATGAACATTTTCAAATACAAATTATGTAATTTTGTCTGACATATTGTGTTTAAAGAAAACTGAATGTTGTAAATGTACTCTAATTAGTTAAGGAAAAAAGAGTGCTATAGAAAACAATCCAAAATCGAAGGGGAAAGATGATTGGCCACTTTTTGCGACGTGACAGCTACTTTAAAAACATAATAGAAGGAAAGGTAGAATGGGAGAAACGAAAAGGAAGATCAAAACTAACATACATGAGACAAGTTAATGAAAAGGTGTCTTTGATGTCGTATAAGGAGTTCAAAGAGATGGCACTAAAAGAGTTATTCTTTAATTTACTCTTAAATTTATGATAATGATTGGTTTTTATAATTTTCCCCAACATAAAGTACAAATCTGCAACATGATAACATTGGAACGTCAGTCAACTGCCAAATACAAAATGTCATTATGTCACTAGAAGTTAAATAAGTATGTGCCAAATGCACAGACTTACACCCGGTTTCTCGAAGGCTGGTCAAAATGAAAATCAACTAACATCGATGTCAGTTAACATGCGCTGTCAGATTTGATTGGGTTTCTCGAACGCTTGTCAAGCAATAATTAACTAATCATATGTTAACTAGTACGATTTTTTTTAAATATGGCCACTTTTTTAAATAGTTCAATATTGTCATTCAATCGTTCGTTCTAGCTGTCAAAGAGACAGAAAAAAATAATATTATTACTGCCTGTGTTGCATTGTTTACGATTACATACACAAAATAAAGCAAGAAAATTTAGTATTGTACATGTGTGAGCATATTAGTGAATCGATGGGATCACCGTCTCGTCACAAGCAAACTATTCAGAATCTCCGCAACAAGGTCTTACGACGCAGGCAAATTCCATATCCTTGCATGACGCAAAATCAAACTCTGCCTCCCTCGTCTTTCCAGTGTTTATTTATTTATTACACCTGCTCTACTCTGCACAGAACAAAAAGGTGCATGTGCACCGAAAACCGAGACAGACACAGAAAGAGTGCAATACCTGGATTGGTACCGAAATAAGATTAACTAATATAATGTTATCATATCACTTCTTCAAAGGACTACTAGACACAGGACGCGGTGGTTCGTCTTGCTTCCCCGGACAAGTGATAAGTACACATATATGCAGTGATACTGTTTCAATGTGAAGTGCTACTTATTATCTACCAAAACTAACAAAACTGTGTGTTTGTTAATCTTTAATGTAATAAAATGTTTGGAATAAAAATAACATTGTTATTATTTTCTCATGTATACATAATCTTTTTTCTCTTGCTTACTGCAAGGCAGAAACATGTAAATGACTTTTCCAGGATTGAGAAAGATAACTAGATCCCTCACTGCTAGCAAATGAGTTATTTAATCCTTAGATACTTGTAGCAAAAACAAACTACAGAGAAACATTCCATTAATGACTTCTTATACTGAGCATAATGCTTTAATGGTAAGGGGGAGGTACTGACTGACAAACCCAAAGATCCTGTTGCAATTTACTATTATTATATCTCAATCAACGGTGTAAATATGATATTCATAACTAACTTTTGTATGCACTGAAATCAATATATTGGCCATTTATTTCTGTACATTTATAAGATTTGTTTTTAATCTCTACAAATAAATTGTTCAAAACACACAATAATTAATCATTACTTATCTAGTTATAATGTAGTCAGGTATGTTTTCAATTCATGGAAACAAACTATAATTTCAGCCCAATAGTCCCATTCACACATATTATACAACCATACACACAATATGTAGAAGGTTCATCATTCAAACATTTCATAATATTTCTAATCATAAAACTACCTAAGGGAAAATATAGGTTGTACATATGTTAAGTACTTAAGTTGTTTGTACAAACTTAAGGCTTTTAAATATTGAATTAGGTGTCCAGTTTGTTTAGCACTTGAAAGTTTACCTACCTATATCATTGTTTTTGTAATTTGTTCAGAAATAAGTTTAATTTAGTGATATTTTGCACCTATTGTTTACTAGATTCATGTCTATTTAGCTACCTTATGTACTGCACACACTGTTTTAATACTTTTGATGAGAAGATTATTCTTTGCTGTCAAACCATAGCACATACCTATTTTTTTTCTTCAATAAGTAGAATTTATAACATATTATATTGATTTCATTTTTAGAATGTAGTTAAGAACTGAGGCTACATCTAGAGTACATATTAATAAGCTAGAAGGTAAATAACAAAACAAATTTGAATGAACATTGTTATTATTAGGTAGTTTGATATGATTTTGCAGTTTTTGAGTATACAATAATGTTAATTAAATCACTTTCGTCACAAATTTATCACTAAAGGTAGATTGTTATCCAGCTATTTCGTCACCATAATCATCTTCTCCGTTTGTCTCATGTTATCGCCGGGTTTGGTCAAGTGTAGGCGGCGTAGTATGGGTTTTCTATATTTTAAATTTTCCCGCGATCATATACGCCTGTATTTTGTGAACATTTTTTTCAACCTTGATTCGAGCATTGTTATTTCCATTTGATATATAAAATAGCATGCTATAGCACTTGGGAATAATGTAGCTTCCTGTGAGTGAAATAATTTCTAGAATCGGTGCAGTATTTCTATAAATATTACATTAAAATACAATGATGGTAATAAGTTAATTCGTCCACGACCTCCGATTAGCTGACATGCCATTTGACATTACTTTGATCATAGATTATCGCTTAATCAGCCTTTCGGAAACCCAAAATGCATTTAACATACGATTTGATCATAGAAATTTGACATGTATGTCAGTTGACATTGTAATCAAATCAAACTAGATGATCATCCTTTCAGCAACCCAATTTGCACTTAACATGCCGTTTGATCGATGATTAGTTAATTTTTGACTTGACAAGCCTTTCGGAAACCGGCCGTTACAATAACAAAGTGAATAGAAATAAGCGCATCACTTTCATCGGTATTGACTTTAACTATAAACTATCTATATTATGTAGATTAACATATATCTATATATAACCGATTAAGTTGTATAATTTGCTAACTTTTAACACCGATTTTTATCGGTGTAGTTTTAGTTTATCCCTTAATTTTGTTTATAATTTAGTTATGTATTTTGGATCATTATTATTAGGTAAGACCACAACGAGTGTATTTAACATCGTTTATCTACGTTTATTATTTAACTATTTAATACGTACAACTAACTATATATGTAGATGGAGTAATATTTTCTATCTTAGCATTTATTAAGAGATTTAATCACTATAAAAAAACATCCCATCGATGCAATTAATAATTTAAAAAATACTATTTGGTTGTACAATACGCCACGCTCTTTGCCAACTTGCTAGAAAAACCATATAATATTCATTCACCTTCCTCGCTCAAGCACGCAGCAAAATGCGCATAGACACATAGACGCAACAGCATAGCCACAAAGAGAAAAAAAGTAATCAAATCAATCAATAACAAAGAAAAATGGTTGAACTAAAAAATACTGTGTAAAATAGAACTACAAATTATTTGTTCCCATTAGAACGCTGTGAGTTTGACTTTAAAAAATAAAATAAATGCGGTGGGTGTATTTCTTTCAAGACTAACCAAGGTAAACAGCAGTGTTTTATCGAGCATCGATCAAAATACGCCATTCAAGATGACTGACTCGTCGTCTTTTACGTCATTACTGGCTCTAGTGGATAGCCATTTGTCCAAGTGCAGTATGCAGGAGGGCGAGGGTAGTGGACCGCCGCCATTTCCAAGGTCAATCCCAATCCCATCTATGGGCGGTGGTCAAATGTCGTCTATGTCCGAAACCAGAGTGATGTCGCCTAGTCAGCGACTGCCTATCCCTACACTGAGCGCAAGTGATAGTCCAATCACCAATATTCTGGCTACACAGCTATCAAACATGTTTAAAGCTAAGGAATTAAAGAAACAACAGGACGAAGAGAAGCAGAGATTAGCAGAGGAGATGAATCAAATGAAGCTCGGGGAAGACAACTGCTTCATTGATTTGATGCAAGCTATTCAGAGACCAAGTGACAATGTGCCCAAGCCGATGGCAGGTAAACTCAGCAACAGCAGCTCACTAGAGTCGCTTATATTCGATCAACAGGATATCTTCACTGACATGGAGGAAGATAATGCTCAAGCTGCTCCTGTATTACTACCCTGCAAGACAGATATGTCATACATATTGAAAGAAAAGACAGTGGGCAAGTGCTCAGCCTTCGGGAAGGTAATAACAGCAAGAGTGCATCCAGTAGCTGCGCCATACTTGAGAGAGAAAGTTGATACTAAAGTCGTAAGGTTTGACTTTAGTACAAAGTCACCGTGTGACATGATTAAGGAGAAGTTGAAGCGACCTACATGCCACACCCCTAACCATGGGGACTTGGTCGCACAGTTCTTAGCCACCTGAGACACGCCCGCTCCCTTCTGGGAGCGTTTGATTGAATCGGAGCGCTATCAACGGAACAGGGATGATATTTTGTAAATTTATTAACAATTTATTGTGTATTGTAAACATATGCTCCATCAATGCAGTGTATTGTAAACATATGCCCCAGCAATTTTTATTTATGGTAGATATCTGTCTTTTTTTTAATAAAACTAAGATAATGAAGATAAGATTTCTGAAATGCATACATTTTGTTTATAAATATGAGTATTCTGTCTATTAGAGAGTGTAATATGGTATATTAAGGTATAATAGTGATAAATAAATAAATATTAAATTCTTGATCAAACTAGGAGTAATGTTGTGTTCCTGCATAGAATAAGGTTGCAAATGCACGAGAGGAGAACTGGAGGCACTGTGTTAGCGATATTGGGACTCTTACATCTTGCATTATGATAGCACAGCAATTTTATCTATAATGATATTATATATGCGAATGTATTGTGTGTCTGTATTGTTTAGTTTGCTGAAACTTAGAATAGTAATCGCTTCCAATCTGAATATGAGCGAGATTGTCAGCTTTGCAAATGTTTATTGCTTGAATCTTTGTGCTGTCTTTATGAGCTCTTGAATTTATGGAAAATTATATTGATAGTCATCTATACTAGTATTATAAAGCGGAAAGATTTGTATGTAAGTATGTTTGTAACAAATTGTCTCAAAAAGTTCTGGACCATGCTCCCACGGGAACGTAAACTACGCGGGTGAAGCCGCGTGACTTCCGCAAGTTTAATAATACTTTGAAAATAATGAACATTCATATACAAAATAAGAGTAATTGGATTAGATTTTCAGTTTTCTTATTTATATAATCGCTAGCGTGTGCGCTGACACTAGCGAGTATGGAATGGAAAACCTTGGCAAACTCAGAGTGAGAGATGAGAATCAGTACAGGTTATGAGCTGATCGTGTGAGCAGTAGTCATTCTATGAGTCTGTACTCCTACTATAATTGCATCAAAATTGTCCATTGTGGTTCCACTTTGCTTCTTCACCATATTCCAGTAACATGGCTGATGTCGTCCTCGTCTTCTGTCTGGCTCTATGCTTTTCTCCAGAATGCTGCTAGATATCTATACTCCATTCGTCTTTGGAATTAAAACAATCCATTTTTAATTCTATTTGTTTTGATTCGTTTTGTATGGAGATGTAAAACCCGCCGCTTGTGGCTTTTTAACGTTCCTATACAAAATGATGAAAATACGCAGGCGATATCATCATCATATCTCATCGGTGATCAGCCACATCAGGTTGAACCAAGTGCCGACCCCAACAATGTATGGGATAAGGCCAGGGAGATGATGATGATTGATGAAAATAAGTAATTGTGACTAGTTAGAAGTGGACCTAGGTAATAGTTTTCTGTTATTCTTACACTAATCTAATGGAAAAGGGAAAAAAATTAAAGTATTTAATCGATTCACTATATTTTATTTATTCGAATTGAGTCTATAGTTTCTAAATTCGTAATCATAGATTAGGTATACATAAGCATAAAAAATACCAATATTATAATATGTCCGTGTTGAATATATAATATACTTGTGACTAGTGGTAGTGAGTGATTTGCTTAAGTAATAGTTACACTAAGAAAATGTAAAATAGTTACAGAGACATTATTGTGATTGAATGTGTTAAAACTTGGGGCCCTACCATGACCTCTTATTACCATGATAGTTTAACTCTTATTATGAGACAGATGTATATGACGTGTATAAATCTGTCACTGTCACACAGTGATACTATGATGGCAATAAGTGCTTATGGCATGTCCCCTAATGTTTTTTCATATATTAATGCCAAAATCATAATTCGATATATTATCTAAATACAATTTATCTACATAATATCTAATCCATAATTATATTACATAATCTGTCTACCATAAAATAATACTATAAAGACCATGTTTCCTAAACATTATAACCTGTACCTGTTATTAGTCTATCTCTATCTCTAGTCTAGTTCTATCTCTGTCTGTCTGTATGACGCGTCGCGAATAAAATTCAGTGGGGTGATTACCATAATAGTGGTAACGCTAAGCTCTCAAAACCCATGACATACTCATCGTCTTAAACAAGGTTGAGTGCAAGGTCGTGCTCCTACTAAATTATCCTACTGGTAGGAGCAAGTACACCTTAATGTCCTGACTCTGACTGCAGATGAAATTTTTATCTAAAATTTACAAAAAAATACCCGCTATTTGGAAGGGGGATAACTGTATTTCTCAAATTGTCCGTTTCCCGTTGTTCTTGTTTGGTCCCGGCGTCGTTTCTATGGTACTACTTTGAAACTACCCTTATAACGAGTTGCTTCTTCAATGACACTTGGCAGGCGTCAAATTTTTACATGTGCTTCATTCAATATTGCATCTCTCAGCACCCAGGGCATGTAGACGATGTAACATATCCTCGCTTTTCGCTAATAAAACGACACAAAATGTATGGGAATGACAAAAGTATGTCACGTGACTGATCTATGCATTTTAATGTGGTTTAAGTGTCATCTCCAAACATTTAGTATCTTATTATTTATTATATTAATAATAAATAGGTAACTAAAAACTAATTACAAGTAGAAAACTTGGCCCAAATCGGTGTCTCTCGGGATCGTGCCAAGAAGGCTGGCAGCATTGCCACGTTGAATAGCAATGCTGATTCTCTGAGCGAGAAAAGCCCCAGCCCGCTTGTCACGAGAAGCTTCTACTAGACGACGTGCAACCTCTTTGAAAAGTTGATGAGCATCTGGACCCCAAGGTCCCAGAGTTTCAACCGCAAACGCAGAAAATATGTATCCTTGACCAATGCAAGCATATTTCCGGCGCTTGAGGCACTCCTGCTGAGCATCTTATCTATAATCAAAGCGTGAGGAGAATGTTACATTATCTAGGCCTGCAGTACGGAATTCGCCTTTCGCAACTATTCGTTTCGAAAGGAGGTTTCATATCCCTACTTATTAAACGCATCGGAGTCGCTGAAGTACTAATGATATATTAGTAACAGTACTTGAAAACCTTGAAGTGAGTAGGATAACGAGAAATTCTATTGTAATGTTTTGATGTAGATAAAAAGTCTCCTGACTCTCTTATAACTACATTCCTCATTACAGTCAGGAGAGTCAGCAGGAACAGAAATTAACCGACGTGTCAGTATCGCTTTTGTTTAAAAATGAATTTGAATAGGTTTAGAATTTGTAAGTAAACGTCACAAATAGTAAGAACCGCAGGAACTTTACGAATTTTCGGCCGAAACTTTGTTTATCGGGTAAAGCGAGTAGACCCCCAGTACATTATTGTATTCGTGCTCCTACCAGTAAGATAATTTAGTAGGTGAACGACTCGTCAGGAAAAATACGAATCCAAGCAAACTTCACAGTTTGTTAGTTTGAGCTACGTTTGTACCTACTTAGCTACATATCATGCCATGCCGCATATGTCTGAACAAATACTTCTTCAAATTTGAATTAGATAGTAAACATTAATGAATACAAATATTCCCCTAGATCTAAAGTGTATTAGTCCGAACAAACGTGTTTTTAAATTGTTAAGGTTTATATTATACGTATATGAAAACAAGTACATGCTGTTTATCTTCTGTAATTTGTATTCGAGCTCTTTGTCATTGGCTGGCACTTGAATCTTGTATATCTTTATAAATAACTATTGTATATGCTCACGCCTGTATTCCTCGAAGGGGTAGGCAGAGGTGTTGTAACGATCAAGTGCCAACGTGACAGATGGTCAGTCCATCACCGTCTCAGACACTACACATATGTCTTTGAATTACTTCTCAGAAATATGCAGGTTTCCTCACGATGTTTTCCTTCACCGTAAAGCACGTGGTGTGAAATCACAGTACATAGGTTTTGTTTCAAAAACTCATTATACCGGCCGCGCTGGGATTCGAACTTGCGTCGCTTACGTAGCAGGCGACTGCTCAAATCTCAAGGCCACCACGGCTCTTGTATAGGTAATAATGTATAGGTTTATTTATAATTTGTTCCATGTGTCATGTCTCGGCGGCGCTAGTTTTAGCATCAGAGAGTTGTCGACAGATGGCGTAGATTTGATAGGTGCTCTGGTACGGCAGCTCGGTGGATTTTTTTCTCCTATGGTAGCTCCATCCAACGTTCATTACCCGTAACTTGTAAAGGTAGTTTTAGTCCCAACTTGCAATGAACAATTGCGTTTGGTTTGTACCAGTAGGTGGCGGTAGGTACCTTATTTTAAGGGCGATCTTCGCACAGTTACACCGCTGCGTAATTTGTTAGTAATTTTTATATTACAACAAAGCGTAATCCTCGTTTGTTTTCTAAAGTAAAACTATGTTGAAACTCAAAACATTTTACAAGTTTTTACGGCGTGTTTGAGCAGGCTATATCCCATACCAGCACATTCAAATCCAATTATAAATTTTTTTGCAAACCAAATTATTTTTTTTGCCTTGGGTTGGTTTTTTGCTTGGAGTATTCTTAGGTTGAATTTTCAAAAACACTGTTTTAGAGCTTACATACAGTATGATGCCGAATGCAAATTTACAACATAATTAATTAAGTATATACATGACACTTAAGTTCCTTATATATTAAAAAAAGACTTAAGTTACTTATATATTAAAAAAAGATTTGCTATTATAGAAAAAATATTTTATTGATTACTTATAATATATAAGCTCTCCTAAATGTGGCGGGTGCGAGTCATTGGTGAGCCTGTGGCCTTATCTCCTCGGCCACCGCCGCAAACCAGCATTCCTGCGCGGCCTCCACCCCACCTCGTCGCTGTGAGCAGCGAGCAGATCTTCTATGAGGGCTCCGGCCAGTTGCTGCTGGCACCATCGGAGCAGGCAATGGGCTCGTTGACTCCTAGAAATCCCAATGTATCCCGCAAGTGCAGCGATTTCACACCACTAGCTGTACGGTGAAGGAAAGAGTCGTGATGAAATTTTTTTTTTTTTGTTGACGAGGGGGAAACCTTCAAAAGGTCCCCGACCGCCCTGGGAGAGGCAGATCGGGGTATGTGGGATTCTTACCGCACTAAAACCCCCCCGGTGGCCATCCTCAGTGCTCAGGGGGGACTCCGGGTACTTTGATAGAACGCACCGGTGTCCCCCCACACTTTGCCGGGGCAGCTGTGACGCCGCCCCTGAAGACCTCGCTGTGCAAGGCAGCGCGAGCTACATCGCGCTGCCACCTTCCCGGGCCCGCGCCGGTGGTCAAAGCTCCCACCCCGACCACCGCCAGCAGGCCCTCCGGCCCCCTTTTAGTCGCAAATGTCAGCAAAATAAAGACGAACGTATAGCGCCTGAGACGACGATGTACTCACCCTCTGTCACGTTTAAGCAACACAGCTTACTCAGACAATTTTGATACATAGCCACGGGTTATACCCTGTCGGACATGTCCTTTAATTGGCGGATTGGAATATATTAAGCAGTCAAATACATCGTGTGTTCAGAAAAATAGGACATGTGATTGTTAAAGATAGACAATGCAATTTAGTCTGTGGTTTGTTGAAGTTACTGGCAAGTTGTTTTTGTTCTTTGGTGTTGCTGTGTGTTTAAGTGATAGTGTTTTGTTAACAAGAGAAAAAGAAAACAGAGTGAACGGTTCTTGAAAGAAATCTTTTTAAAATATATTATTCAAAATATATAAAAATATATTATTTTATTATATTGAATTTTTCACTATGGTTAATTAAATAAGCTATGTATATACAGATAAATACTTGAATAAACCGTATATTACTATTAAATATATAAAAAAACTAGCTGTGCCCGGCAAACGTTGTATTGCCATTTTTTTTTGGGGTGAACTACCCCTAACATTTAGGGGGATAATAAATAGATGTTGGCTGATTCTCATAGATACCGGATAAGCACAAAAAATGTCATCAAATTCGGTCAAGCCGTTTCGGAGGAGTATGGCAACGAAAACTGTGACACGAGAATTTTATGTATTAGATACAACAGTTTATTTCAAGATATCTTAAGGATAGGGAACATGACTGGGAAGATGTAGCAAATAATTTAAAAGTAAAGTTAGCTTTCATATGTGGCTCGGTGCCATAGGTGGAAAACATATGGATGCAGATAAGCAATAATGTGTCAACCCGCATAAACTTGGTTTTGAGAAAATGGCGTCTTAAGATGATTGTATACGTGATTTAAGATTTGTTTTATGACATAAATCCATTTTTTACGTACTTTTATGTTTCACATGACATGAAACACTTTTTTAGAATTTTAAATACGTGATGCATTATCAAAATATATCAAAACCTTTGAATTTGACTTTTTGTGGGTTGACACATTATTGCTTATCAGCATCCATATAGGAATCCAAAATGTTCCCAGTTCTAGATCTATGCACTTTAATTATAAACATTACTGCTCCATAGTGCTTTTAGCCATTGTTATCGTTATACATTTATATTTGTTGATATTGGAAAATATTGCGAAAAACTGAGTATTGGACAAAACTAACTAATAATCAATTGAATATAAAAATATATCCAGATGGAACGCCCATATTACCGGTTTAAAAGTACCATATGTGTTTATTGGTGACAATGCGTTTGCAATGAACGAACACATTTTAAAAGATTATTCAGGTCGCAGTTTGAGTGTTAAATAACGTATTTTTAACTACTAATTGCGTAGAGCCCGTCGTCGTTATGTGGAGTGTGCTTTCGGCATAATGAGAAACAAATGAGAGATTATTCCACAAACCTCTTAACTAAAATCCCAGCGGGGCCTGCACTAATGAGTTTTTCTAAAAACTTATTTAAAATATATTTCACACCACATGCTATACATCGTGAGGACCTGCATAATATGCCTGAGAAGTAATTCAAAGACGTATGTATAGTGCCTGAGACGCCGATGAACTCACCCTCTGTCACGTTGGCACTTAAACATATTCGGTGAAATGTAGGTGATGTTGTTACACCTCTGCATACCCCTTCGGGGACCCTTCTAGGATGGCGTGGGCATAATAATTTTAAATAATGAAACCTCTCAACCTTTCTAAGCAATTCTCGTAAAATATTAAGGTTTGTGTTATTTTACATAACAATGTACGCACAAGATACGGGTATCGTAGTCAAGATCTATTCATTTCTGATGGCTCTCAAACACAAAATCTTTCTCAGAATAATGGATGCGTATATTTTTTGAAAATTATTTCGTCAAGGAGAATGGCCAGTTGCCTGGGCAACTATCAAAGAACTAATATTTGTGACACATTAATTTTGCGTTGAGTGTATTACCATGCAAAATTACACTGTTTAATTTTCATATCATTGAAAATAACTCTATAAGAAAAGTCATGTTTTCTAGTCACAAAAATTAGATGGATTGTGAGAAAAACAACGAGAACAGCGTAATTAACAAAGATTTATTACTGAGCAAAAAGTATAATTACAACGTAGGACCGTACAGTACAGCGGGGTGAGAGAGAGAGAGAAGAGATAGGATACAGCTCATTGCGCACTTTCTTATTTTGACATGACATGATAAACAACTTGTCACTATTGACAATGGCGTGATATATTGATATTTGTATTTTCTTTTAACACTCGTCCTTAAACTAAATACAAAAACACCATAAAAATCTTTATGCTGGCCCAAAAACAATACAGATAAAAATGATAAAACTGTAACTGGCCATTAAATAATTTATAAAATTCACAAAAAAATGTTAATGTACCATGTTAACTACATACTATTTATAAATGCCACCAAGTATCCAAGTTGTAACAGTAATTCTCAAAATAATACACATAAGCCTAGGATAACTCTATATGAACAAATAACTGTCTTATAATAAACTATATATAAAAATATAAATCATACAACAATTAGCATTAAAAACTTTATTGTAATTAAACTTAAAATTAGTAATAGAATAATATAAAACTTATTAATAATTATCAAAAGTGTTCGTGAAATAAATCTCGTAATACTTTCGTCGCAATAACAACTTTCAAATTCCGACTTGTGTAAACAACGGACGTTATTCAAAGTTTCAAACACCTGTGGTGGCCTTGAGGTTTGAGCAGTCGCCTGCTACGCAAGCGACGCAAGTTCGAATCCCAGCGGGCCCTACCAATGATTTTTTCTAAAAAACTTATGTACAGTGATTTCACACCACGTGCTTTACGGTGAAGGAAAACATCGTGAGGAAACCTGCTTATTTCTGAGAAGTAATTCAATGACGTATGTAAAGTGTCTGAGACGGCGATGGACTCACGATCTGTCACGTTGACACTAAATCATCTTCGGTGGAAAGTGGGTGTTGTGATTACAACACGTCTGCCTACCCCTTCGGGGAATACAGGCGTGAACATATGCATGTATGTCAAACACCTGTAGTGACTCATCGAATCTAAAACACGGGGAGTGTAGTGTTTATATAATTAATTACTCATAATAATACTACACACTACATCCCTCACTACCACATTACACTGCTCATAACCTGTGTGTATGTGACACTTTCTTTTCTTGCCTTGTTAGTGGAAGTAAAGTTGAAGACAAATACTATCGCCACAGACAAATATACACTTCCTTCTACCTGTTAAATGGTATTTATTATTTTTTAAATCTTATTTAAGTAGCTAAAAACTAATTACAAGTAGAAAACTTGGCCCAAATCGGTGTCTCTCGGGATCGTGCCAAGAAGGCTGACGGCATTGCCACGTTGAATAGCAATGCTGATAAACGATATTACTTTGCTAAAATATACATATACATTACCAATTTTATTGTGGTTACACATTATTAACTGTACCTAACAACTTAACAACTTAGCTTTTAACTGCTTCAGATCTCACACACCTCTTAATTTGCATTCCAGTCCTCTACAATAATGAATACCATGATGACCCGTAAAGCAACAGCCCGGGATGTAGAGGACAAACTCGAGAAAAACAAGAGAGGGATTGACAGTGAAGAAAAAGTAGCTAATATCTATAGGAAAAACAGTCAATTGAAGAGGGAAATGGCCGAACTACGGCCCTGCCTATTCCAACAAAGTTAATAAATAGAGTACAAAATGTATGTTTTGAGTAGGATCTGGACCGGTGGGACTATCGGTCCAGATCCTACTAAACAGTGCGGCTTAGCTACTTTACTAGCGATCCCATAATTTATTAGTGCTTTAAGTATTACTTTGATGAATTTCTTTTATATTTTGATTGAGTCAGGAAATATACATATTTTTTAAATGTATATCCCTTCTTTTTGGATATGATATGTATGATTATATATGATTGTTAATGATACATACATACATATGCTCACGCCTGTATCCCATGGGGGTAGGCAGAGACCACTGTTTGCCACATGCTACGATCCTTACATACTTCTTTCGCTTCATCCACATTCATGCATCTCTTCATACACTTTCTTCGGTTAGGAGTGCTCCGAATTTGACCTTTCTGAAAAATACTATTAATTTGGTCATAGTAGTTGTTCCTTGGACGCCCTCTACCGACACTTCCGGTCACATTCGCTCTATAAATTTCTTTCGTTAATCGCCTTTCACTCATCCTATCGATATATCCAAACCATCTCAACATACTTTTTTCAATTCTGGTCACCACATCATTCTTCAACTTGCAACTGTCTCTTATCACACCATTTTTCATACGATCTATAATGGTGACCCCACACATACTTCGTTACGACCGCATTTCCACTGCATTCACTCTACTTTCATGTTTCTTCTGCCAAACCCAACATTCACTTCGATACATCAGAATAGGTACTAGCACCCCGTTATGAATGGCCAGGCGCGCATTTTTTGTTATTTTAGAATAAAACAAAGATATATTTTTATATATTTATTTTACAGTACATATTTTTGTAGGGTATGCAGTAAAGAGTCAAAGAAAAATTCAGATAAATTCTGTTTACAAACAAGTTTATCTTGATTTAAAAAAATCGCTGATGACATCATAGGGGTTTATAAACATCTTATAGACTTTGGATACAATACCCCTTTACACAATTTTTTATTAGCGTCATAACTCTAAAACCTTACATATTTTTATCGACTGTGAGAAAATTTAAATATTGTTTGTTTGAACAAAGTGTTATGCCACAAAATAGGTCAAGAAATGGAAGTAAGCATCAACGCACAAGGCTTGTTTCAAAATCGCAAAACTTATGTGCTAAAATTAATTTTACGAAAATCTATTGTGTTTCAGATTTGTGACGCAAACTTGAATACATAGATGAATCATTTGGAGGAGGCGCACCGCACCACACATGATTCCTGTCTGAGTTTAATGCATACTCTAACAAACATTTTAAAGAATACAAAACCGAGAGCACTATTGGTTTCTTGGTAAGTACACATCATTGTCAATCCGAAACCATATTTCTACAGACATATTATTCTAGATTAAAAAGTACATTATTAAGTGATTAACTATTGTACATTCATAATAATATCAAATTCTGGTAATTCTGTATACGCACGGCGACCATGGATGATGACACCGATCTGAGGAGCATTCTCAAGATCACAGAAAAAACATTATAAAAACCCGACATTGACGTTTATAAAACGCAGTCAAATTAACGTCGGAACTTGTTTGGCAAAGGCACACAGAGTTCTGCTTAACAGCAGGCAAAATAGTAAATGCTGGAGCCGTGTTACACAACATCGCCAATGCCCCAAGCACAATGTCCCATGGGGATTTGAATGCAGAAATTATTGGCGGTTCATCTCGAAGGCTAGTTTACCAACTGGTGAGCAGTTCTTCGACGTTCATAATTACCTTACCAGCGGTGCTATTCCCTAACTTTTGAGTGATTATCACTTTGCAAAGTGTGCAACGATCAAGTGTCAAACAGGCGTTTTTGACAGATTTGGTATTCCCTAACGTCAGTGTCCAACTAAAATGACGTCACGAGTGGCTAACCGATTTGATAGCCACCATAACCATTTTTGACAGCAGTTTGTGTATCGATAAATCAAAAGTTGCGATTTTGTAAGCAAAGTGTACAACGAATTGGTACTTATTCGTTGGGCACTTTAATTGTTCATAGCAACTATAGAATAGTAGTGTTTTATAGATCGCAAGCGATGAGCACTATTATCCAACCGAAGATGGGAGTTAGTTAATGTTTCTATATGTGAAGCAATTTCCGACCACTTCGATTTGGAAGCTTTTACTAAGCGGTTCACACACTACAAATTTATTGTTTTGTGTTACGATACCTCAGAGTTTATAAAAAGTATCACGTAAAGTGTAAATAAAATTGTAATACTTTCTAGTTTACCGTTTTGAATTTTTGTAATCTAGAAAAGTATACAAAGATCTAGATTTGGATTTGAGAAGGAATCAAAGGAGAAACTGATTTAAGTAAGAAGATAAATTGATACATCAAACCAAATTGCTAAGAATGCTAGAGGCCAGAGGGATTTATAGTGATGTTGGCCAATTTTCGCTCTAAGGCCAACAAGATCTATGAGAACTGTCTATTCGAAAAACTGCCGACGCAATGAACACTACATAATACTTTCTATGAGAGACTCTAAAGTAAGTATATCTTTCTACAGTAGGAATGATATGATGCAGCCCGTGTTGGTTGGACTAAATAAAGTAAATAGACTAGCACCCGGTTTCTCAAAGGCTGGTCAAAATCAACTAACATCGATGTCAGTTAACATGCGCTGTCAGATTTGATTGGGTTTCTCGAACGCTTGTCAAGCAATAATTACCTAATCATATGTTAACTAGTACGATTTTTTTTAATATGGACACATATTTGAAATAATTCAATATTCTCATTCAATCGTTCGTTCGAACTGTCAAAGAGATAGAAAAAAAATATATTATTTCTGTCTGTGTTGCATTGTTTACGCTTGCATACACGAAATAAAGCAAGAAAATGTTGCATTGTACATGTGTGAGCATATTAGTGAATCGAGGGGATCACCGTCTCGGCAAAACCAAACTATTCAGAATCTCCGCAACAAGGTCTTACGACGCAGGCAAATTCCATATCCTTGCATGACGCAAAATCAAACTTCTACCTCGTCTTTCCAGTGTTTATCTATTTATTACACCTGCTCTACTCTGCACAGAACAAAAAGGTGCATGTGCACCGAAAACTAAGAGAGACACAGAAAGAGTGCAATACCTGGATTTGTGCCGAAATAAGATTAACTAATATAATGTTATCATATCACTTCTTCAAAGGAGTACTAGCCACAGGACGCGGTGGCTCATCTTGCTTCCCCGGATAATTGATAGGTACACCTGTATGCAGTGATACTGGTATGCAGTGATAGTGGATAATAAGAAGCATTTCACATTGAAACCAATGTGAAATGCTTCTTATTATCTACCAAAACTAACAAAACTGTGTACCTTTAATTAAAAGAATTCATTTCCAAGAAAGACGAAATTTCACAAAAAAAAATTCTGAAATATCATTCCTGGTGAAATATAGTTAACATTAAAGGATGGAAAGATGACGCCTCACAATGACAGGAGTCTGTCCGAAATAGAAACCTCTTTATACCATTAAGGTAGCAAACAAATCGACGTCCTCCTGATGGTATATATCTCTAAAGGCTACGCAATGGACGTTACCAATAGCTGAAACATCAAAGGAGCTTCGACCAAAACAAATCAAATCAAAAATATCTTTATTCGATTAAACTTTTTACAAAGTACTTTCAAATCGACAATAAATTTTAAATAAAATTTCAGATCGATTATTTCAAACAACATTCACATAAATATTTATGTCAATCATTATTAACATGTCCATACAACATGGCAAAAAACAAACAGGAATTCTTGTTATAATTCTAATGGTAATGAAATGATTGACCATTAAAATGTTTGTAAGAATTGCCATAGTAGAAACTATTTTGTAACGTTTATAAGTCCCTTAATTCAGGGTAAATGAAATGGTTGCAGTGAAATTATTTTCTGTAATATCATTTCTGGTGAAATATAATTAAAATTAAAGTGTGAAAAGGTGATGCCTCACAGTTACAGGAGTCTGTCGGACATAGAAACCTCTTCATACCATTAAGGTAGCAAACAAATCGACGGCCTCCTGATGGTATATTATCTCTCAAAGGAACAAAGGCATCTGTGGATGACAGTGCCCCGTTATCTTTGCCAATACGTTCTATTAAAAATTTTAGTTCCGCCGAACTTTAATACGTATTAGGTGCTTTTGCATGATACAAATACTTATTGTTTTGACAGATTGAGCCAAAAGATGAGTAACATTTGAATAAGAAAGGATACCAAGCGAAGCAAACCGGTGTTACCAAATTTCAATGCCAACCAGGGAACCCTAAAAAAATCGATTAACGTTCCAAGAGTGTAATTTATGTTTTTCTATGTCAAGTTGAAATCTCAATATCAATTTCAATTTATTGCTTTAAAACATACTCCTAATTTAGCACTTACAGGTACTGAACGGTAACACTGTAAATTAACAATATGGACCCCGTTGGGCACAGCAATTTTTTGAAATCCCAGATGCCTTGCTATGTATGCTTCTTGTCTTTTCTTCTCATACAATTAATTAGGCAATGTCTTCGACGTTCATAATTCCCTTATCGAGGCTTTAAATGAATCAATTCATTCGCATAGAAATAACAAAACGGTCACATAGGCCGGGAAAACCTGTAAAATGTACATTGCATGAAAATTTGGCGAAATGATTTTCTAACATTATAAGCTGGAAAATGACAGAAGACTCCAAAACAGAAACAAACCTGTTTATACCATACAGGTAGCAAACAAACGGAAGGCACCTCGATGGTATAAAGGCAAATTATCTCTTATGTGCCCAAATTTAAGTAAAAATTTACAGGAAATGTTATTTAATTCAAATGGCTATAAAATTAGTATCCATTAAAATGTGTATAAGTGCGTCTTTTCAGAGTAAGCAAATATAACAATCTTTGAAGTGAGCATCGTGCACAATGACAGCACGGCTTGAAATAGGAAACTTCGGAACTTACATTCCTAAATTGAATGTAAAGTCATTCAAGAAAATTGGTAAAGTAATTCCTTGCATAAGAAAGGATACCAAGAGTTCAAAATCGAAATCGATTTTTTAAACCCATATGGTAGGTAGCAAACAAGCCTGTGTTACATCGCCCAATACGATTGACTTGGAAATCCTAGAAAAACATTTAACGCATATTTGTTTCAAAACAAACTGTGGGATGAGATAAGACTTGGGAATTCTTCATAATCATTCATCAATTTATAAGATGACTCCGAAAGGGAGCATGATAACAGTGTCTATATGCGATATAACAATAGTGTTCAAGAAGAAAATTGGAAACGTTTATGAGAGCAAACCAGCGTTACCAAGTTTCACTGCCGACCAGGCAACCCTAAAAAATCGATTTACGTTCCAAGTGTCTCACAATGACAGGAGTCTGTCCGAAATAGAAACCTCTTTATACCATTAAGGTAGCAAACAAATCGACGTCCTCCTGATGGTATATATCTCTAAAGGCTACGCAATGGACGTTACCAATAGCTGAAACATCAAAGGAGCTTCGACCAAAACAAATCAAATCAAAAATATCTTTATTCGATTAAACTATTTACAAAGTACTTTCAAATCGACAATAAAATTTTAATACATTTTCAGATCGATTATTTCAAACAACATACACATAAATATTTATGTCAATCATTATTAACATGTCCATACAACATGGCAAAAAACAAACAGGAATTCCTGTTATAATTCTAATGGTAATGAAATGATTGACCATTAAAATGTTTGTAAGAATTGCCATAGTAGAAACTATTTTGTAACGTTTATAAGTCCCTTAATTCAGGGTAAATGAAATGAAATGGTTGCAGTGAAATTATTTTCTGTAATATCATTTCTGGTGAAATATAATTCAAATTAAAGGATGGAAAGGTGATGCCTCACAGTTACAGAAGTCTGTCGGACATAGAAACCTCTTTATACCATTAAGGTAGCAAACAAATCGACGGCCTCCTGATGGTATATTATCTCTCAAAGGAACAAAGGCATCTGTGGATGACAGTGCCCCGTTATCTTTGCCAATACGTTCTATAAAAAATTTTAGTTCCTACGAACTTTAATACGTATTCGGTGCTTTTGCATGATACAAATACTTATTGTTTTGACAGATTGAGCCAAAAGATGAGTAACATTTGAATAAGAAAGGATACCAAGCGAAGCAAACCGGTGTTACCAAGTTTCAATGCCAACCAGGGAACCCTAAAAAAATCGATTAACGTTCCAAGAGTGTAATTTATGTTTTTCAATGTCAAGTTGAAATCTCAATATCAATTTCAATTTATTGCTTTAAAACATACTCCTAATTTAGCACTTACAGGTACTGAACGGTAACACTGTAAATTAACAATATGGACCCCGTTGGGCACAGCAATTTTTTGAAATCCCAGATGCCTTGCTATGTATGCTTCTTGTCTTTTCTTCTCATACAATTAATTAGGCAATGTCTTCGACGTTCATAATTCCCTTATCGAGGCTTTAAATGAATCAATTCATTCGCATAGAAATAACAAAACGGCCACATAGGCCGGGAAAACCTGTAAAATGTACATTGCATGAAAATTTGGCGAAATGATTTTCTAACATTATAAGCTGGAAAATGACAGAAGACTCCAAAACAGAAACAAACCTGTTTATACCATACAGGTAGCAAACAAACGGAAGGCACCTCGATGGTATAAAGGCAAATTATCTCTTATGTGCCCAAATTTAAGTAAAAATTTACAGGAAATGTTATTTAATTCAAATGGCTATAAAATTATTATCCATTAAAATGTGTATAAGTGCGTCTTTTCAGAGTAAGCAAATATAACAATCTTTGAAGTGAGCAACGTGCACAATGACAGCACGGCTTGAAATAGGAAACTTCGGAACTTACATTCCTAAATTGAATGTAAAGTCATTCAAGAAAATTGGTAAAGTAATTCCTTGCATAAGAAAGGATACCAAGAGTTCAAAATCAAATCGATTTTTTAAACCCATATGGTAGCAAACAAGCCTGTGTTACATCGCCCAATACGATTGACTTGGAAATCCTGGAAACGTTTATGAGAGCAAACCAGCGTTACCAAGTTTCACTGCCGACCAGGGAACCCTAAAAAATCGATTTACGTTCCAAGTGTGTTCCATACATTGCAATGTATAATTCATATTTTTCTTTGTCAAGTTGAAATCTCCCAGATGCCTTGCTATGTTTCTTGTCTTTTCTTCTCATAAAATGTATTTGGTAATATTTTCGGCGTACATAAATGTCCCTTATCGAGGCTTTAACTGCATAAATCATTTTCATTCGCATAGAAATAACAAAAAGGCCACATAAGCCGGGAAAACTTGTGAAATTTACATTGCATGAAAATTTGGCAAATTATTTTCTGAAATTACATTACAAGCTGGAAAATGACAGAAATCAATCCATAATAGAAACCTGTTTATACCATAAAGGTAGCATACAAACGTAAGGCATCCTGATGGTTTACTATAAGCATTTTCCTTGAAGACTACGCAATGGGCGTCGAGCGTCGCCGACAACAACATTGAAATCAAAGCCACATATCGAAAAACTATTAATTATCTCTCATGTACCTATATCTAGGCAAAAACGTATAGGAATTGTTGTAAAGTGCCTCATTTAATATTAAATGAATATGGACTAGTAAACCCGAAAAAAGAAATTCGCGAAAGTAGCTCAGTCTAGTTCATATTTTGCAAATCAAATAGTATTGTACTTGTCAGCTCTAACCACCAACAAAACGAACAAGCTATGAGGAAAAGCGAAAAATACTCAGATGAATCTCGGGACCGATCTTCATGAAAACGTGTCGAAAAGGTAAAGAACTCCGAAACCCCTCACTTCATCGAAAGTCGGTATATGAATGAAAAAGTACTTCAATACTTGGATAGGGTGCGGCGGTTCAATAGCATGGCTTAACAGATCGCCAGATTAACCCTCTTACTTTTTATAAGTGGCGCGAAGCAAACCGGTGTTACCAAGTTTCAATGCCAACCAGGGAACCCTAAAAAAAACGATTTACGTTCCAAGAGTGTCCCATACATTGCAATCTATAATTTATATTTTTCTTTGTCAAGTTGAAATCTCAATATCAATTTCAATTTATTGCTTTAAAACATACTCCTAATTTAGCACTTACAGGTACTGAACGGTAACACTGTAAATTAACAATATGGACCCCGTTGGGCACAGCAATTTTTAGAAATCCCAGATGCCTTGCTATGTATGCGTCTTGTCTTTTCTTCTCATACAATTAATTAGGCAATGTCTTCGACGTTCATAAGTCCCTTATCGAGGCTTTAAATGAATCAATTCATTCGCATAGAAATAACAAAACGGCCACATAGGCCGGGAAAACCTGTAAAATGTACATTGCATGAAAATTTGGCGAAATGATTTTCTAACATTATAAGCTGGAAAATGACAGAAGACTCCAAAACAGAAACAAACCTGTTTATACCATACAGGTAGCAAACAAACGGAAGGCACCTCGATGGTATAAAGGCAAATTATCTCTTATGTGCCCAAATTTAAGTAAAAATTTACAGGAAATGTTATTTAATTCAAATGGCTATAAAATTATTATCCATTAAAATGTGTATAAGTGCGTCTTTTCAGAGTAAGCAAATATAACAATCTTTGAAGTGAGCAAAGTGCACAATGACAGCACGGTTTGAAATAGGAAACTTCGGAACTTACATTCCTAAATTGAATGTAAAGTCATTCAAGAAAATTGGTAAAGTAATTCCTTGCATAAGAAAGGATACCAAGAGTTCAAAATCGAAATCGATTTTTTAAACCTATGGTAGCAAACAAGCCTGTGTTACATCGCCCAATACGATTGACTTGGAAATCCTAGAAAAACATTTAACGCATATTTGTTTCAAAACAAACTGTAGGATGGGATAAGACTTGGGAATTCTTCATCATTCATTCATCAATTTATAAGATGACTTCGAAAGGGAGCATGATAAGAGTGTCTATATGTGATATAACAATAGTGCTCAAGAAGAAAATTGGAAACGTTTATGGGAGCAAACCAGCGTTACCAAGTTTCACTGCTTTTCTGAAATTGTATTCGGGCATTAAAGTATATTATAACATTATAAGCTGGAAAATGACAGAAGTCTTTCCAAAAAAGAAATCTCTTTATACCTTAAGGTAGCAAACAAATGGAAGCCCCCCTGATGTTATGTTATCAGTATTTACCTTAAAGACTACGAAATGCGCGTCGAGCGTCGCCGACAACAACATTGAAATCAAGGCAAAATATCGAAAAACTATTGGTTGCCTCACATGTACACGAATATAGGCAAAAACGTAGTGGAAATTTTATTTTAATTCAAAAAATTATTCACCACTAAAATGTGTATAAGAATAAACACAGTTACAATTCCTTCGAGGTTTTGTAACGAATATAAGTGCCTTTTTTCAGAGTAAGCAAAAATAACAATCTTTGAAGTGAGCATCGTGCACAATGACAGCACGGCTTGAAATAGGAAACTTCGGAACTTACATTCCTAAATTGAATGTAAAGTCATTCAAGAAAATTGGTAAAGTAATTCCTTGCATAAGAAAGGATACCTAGAGTTCAAAATCGAAATCGATTTTTTAAACCCATATGGTAGCAAACAAGCCTGTGTTACATCACCCAATACGATTGACTTGGAAATCCTAGAAAAACATTTAACGCATATTTGTTTCAAAACAAACTGTAGAATGAGATAAGACTTAGGAATTATATATATTTGTACATCAATTTATAAGATGACTGCGAAAGGGAACATGACAAGAGTGTCTACATGTGATAGAACAATAGTGTTCAAGAGGAATATTGGAACCGTTTATGAGAGCAAACCAGCGTTACCAAGTTTCACTGCCGACCAGGGAACCCCAAGTAAATCGATTTACGTTCCAAGTGTGTCCCGTACAATCTATAATTTATGTTTTCCTTTGTCAAGCTGAGTTCTCCCAGATGCCTTGCTATGTTTCTTGCCTTTTCTTCTCGTAAAATTAATTTGGTAATATTTTCGACGTTCATAAGTGTCCCTTATCGAGGCTGTAACTGCATCAATCATTTTCATTCGTATAGAAATAACAAAACGACCACATAGGCCGGGAAACGTGTGAAATATGCGTGAAAATTTGAATAATTTATATTTTTCTTTGTTAAGTTGAAATCTCCCAGATGCCTTGCTGTGTTTCTTTATTTTGTTCTCATTATACTAAAGTGCCTCAACCGGGCCTTAATACAATAATAATTTTCATTCGCATGGAAATAACACGACGGCCATTTAAGCCGGGAAAACACGACGGCCATTAAAGCCGGGAAAACTCGCCACTTAAATGTGTATAATAATAACCACCGTTACAATTCCTTCGTGGTTTTGTAGATTTGCTATTATTTTGTCCCGTTTATAAGTACCTCCTTTCAGAGTGAGCAAATATAACAATATTTGAGGTGAGCATCGTGCACAATGAAAGCACTGCTTGACATAGTAAAGTTCGGAACCTGCATTCCCAAATTGACATAATTTTAACAATGTAAAGTATATCAAGAAAATTGGTAAGGTTAATCATCCTCGCGTGAAAGAAGACATTAAAGAGTCAAAAACCGTAATCATACCATTTTGTTTTCAAACCGAATGGTAGCAAACAACCGGTGTACGGCCTACCAAGGTTCACTGTTGACTAGGACACCCTAGGAAAAACATTTAACGGGTGTTTGTTTCAAATCAAACTGTGTGATGAGAAGAACATGAAAAACGTCTGGAGAAATGTTTTACAATCATCCATCAATTTATAAGACGACTCCGAAAGGGAACATGACAAGAGTGTCTCTTTGTGAAATAACAATAGTCTTCAAGAAGAAAATTTGAATGTTTATGGGAGTAAACCGGGGGTTACCAAGATGATCCCAGGGAACCCTAAAACATTCGTTTTACGTTCCAACTGTGTCCGATACATTGCAATCAATAATTTATATTTTTCCTTGTTAAGTTGAAATCTCCCAGATGCCTTGTTATGTTTCTTTATTTTGTTCTCATTATACTAATGTGCCTCAACAGGGCCTTAATACAATAATAATTTTCATTCGCATGGAAATAACACGACGGCCATTTAAGCCGGGAAAACACGACGGCCATTAAAGCCGGCAAAACACTACGGCCGTTTAAGCCGGGAAAACACGACGGCCATTTAAGCCGGGAAAACACGACGGCCATTTAAGCCGGGAAAACACGACGGCCATTTAAGCCGGGAAAACGAATGGAATATTTATGGATCAAATTTGGCAAAATGGTTGTCGGAAATTGTATTTCTGAATTGAAGTATATTCTGAAATTATCTCTCATGTACACGAATACAGTCAAAAACGTACGGGAAATGTTATTTTAATTCAAATGGCTATAAAATTATTCGCCACTTAAATGTGTATAATAATAACCACAGTTACAATTCCTTCGTGGTTTTGTAGATTTGCTATTATTTTGTCCCGTTTATAAGTACCTCCTTTCAGAGTGAGCAAATATAACAATCTTTGAGGTGAGCATCGTGCACAATGAAAGCACGGCTTGAAACATTAAAATTCGGAACCTGCACACTGAAACAATTATGCCATCAATTTTCTTAAGAAAGCTATCAAGAGCCCAAGATCGAAATCTATTTTCTTTAAATGCATAAGGTAGCAAAATGACCGGTGTACGGCTTACTAAGGTTCACTGTAGACTAGGACACCCTAAAAAACGGGTGTTTCGAACGTTAGAGATATCTCAATTTGACGTCGGTTAAGAAGGCAAGGTCTCCCAGAAATTTTAATAACGTTTATACGAAGGGAAATCTTAGAGGTGAGCATCGTGCATAATGAAAGCACGGCTTGACATAATAAAGTTCGGAACCTGCATTCCCAAATTGACATAATTTTAGCAATGTAAAGTATATCAAGAAAATTGGTAAGGTTAATCATCCTCGCGTGAAAGATGACATCAAAGAGTCAAAAACCGTAATCAAACCATTTTGTTTTCAAACCGAATGGTAGCAAACAACCGGTGTACGGCCTACCAAGGTTCACTGTTGACTAGGAAACCCTAGAAAAAACATTTAACGGGTGTTTGTTTCAAATCAAACTGTGTGATGAGAAGAACATGAAAAACGTCTGGAGAAATGTTTTACAATCATCCATCAATTTATAAGACGACTCCGAAAGGGAACATGACAATAGTGTCTCTTTGTGAAATAACAATAGTATTCAAGAATAAAAGTGGAATGTTTATGGGAGTAAACCGGGGTTACCAAGACGATACCTGGGAACCCTAAAACAATCGTTTTACGTTCCAACTGTGTCCGATACATTGCAATCAATAATTTATATTTTTCCTTGTTAAGTTGAAATCTCCCAGATGCCTTGTTATGTTTCTTTATTTTGTTCTCATTATACTAATGTGCCTCAACAGGGCCTTAATACAATAATAATTTTCATTCGCATGGAAATAACACGACGGCCATTTAAGCCGGGAAAACACGACGGCCATTAAAGCCGGCAAAACACTACGGCCGTTTAAGCCGGGAAAACACGACGGCCATTTAAGCCGGGAAAACACGACGGCCATTTAAGCCGGGAAAACACGACGGCCATTTAAGCCGGGAAAACGAATGGAATATTTATGGATCAAATTTGGCAAAATGGTTGTCGGAAATTGTATTTCTGAATTGAAGTATATTCTGAAATTATCTCTCATGTACACGAATACAGGCAAAAACGTACGGGAAATGTTATTTTAATTCAAATGGCTATAAAATTATTCGCCACTTAAATGTGTATAATAATAACCACAGTTACAATTCCTTCGTGGTTTTGTAGATTTGCTATTATTTTGTCCCGTTTATAAGTACCTCCTTTCAGAGTGAGCAAATATAACAATCTTTGAGGTGAGCATCGTGCACAATGAAAGCACGGCTTGAAACATTAAAATTCGGAACCTGCACACTGAAACAATTATGCCATCAATTTTCTTAAGAAAGCTATCAAGAGCCCAAGATCGAAATCTATTTTCTTTAAATGCATAAGGTAGCAAAATGACCGGTGTACGGCTTACTAAGGTTCACTGTAGACTAGGACACCCTAAAAAACGGGTGTTTCGAACGTTAGAGATATCTCAATTTGACGTCGGTTAAGAAGGCAAGGTCTCCCAGAAATTTTAATAACGTTTATACGAAGGGAAATCTTAGAGGTGAGCATCGTGCATAATGAAAGCACGGCTTGACATAATAAAGTTCGGAACCTGCATTCCCAAATTGACATAATTTTAGCAATGTAAAGTATATCAAGAAAATTGGTAAGGTTAATCATCCTCGCGTGAAAGATGACATCAAAGAGTCAAAAACCGTAATCAAACCATTTTGTTTTCAAACCGAATGGTAGCAAACAACCGGTGTACGGCCTACCAAGGTTCACTGTTGACTAGGAAACCCTAGAAAAAACATTTAACGGGTGTTTGTTTCAAATCAAACTGTGTGATGAGAAGAACATGAAAAACGTCTGGAGAAATGTTTTACAATCATCCATCAATTTATAAGACGACTCCGAAAGGGAACATGACAATAGTGTCTCTTTGTGAAATAACAATAGTATTCAAGAATAAAAGTGGAATGTTTATGGGAGTAAACCGGGGTTACCAAGACGATACCTGGGAACCCTAAAACAATCGTTTTACGTTCCAACTGTGTCCGATACATTGCAATCAATAATTTATATTTTTCCTTGTTAAGTTGAAATCTCCCAGATGCCTTGTTATGTTTCTTTATTTTGTTCTCATTATACTAATGTGCCTCAACAGGGCCTTAATACAATAATAATTTTAATTCGCATGGAAATAACACGACGGCCATTTAAGCCGGGAAAACACGACGGCCATTTAAGCCGGGAAAACACGACGGCCGTTTAAGCCGGGAAAACGAATGGAATATTTATGGATCAAATTTGGCAAAATGGTTGTCGGAAATTGTATTTCTGAATTGAAGTATATTCTGACATTATCTCTCATGTACACGAATACAGGCAAAAACGTACAGGAAATGTTATTTTAATTCAAATGGCTATAAAATTATTCGCCACTTAAATGTGTATAATAATAACCACAGTTACAATTCCTTCGTGGTTTTGTAGATTTGCTATTATTTTGTCCCGTTTATAAGTACCTCCTTTCAGAGTGAGCAAATATAACAATCTTTGAGGTGAGCATTGTGTACAATGAAAGCACGGCTTGAAATATTAAAATTCGGAACCTGCACACTGAAACAATTATGCCATCAATTTTCTTAAGAAAGCTATCAAGAGCCCAAAATCGAAATCCATTTTCTTTGAATGCATAAGGTAGTAAAATAACCGGTGTACGGCTTACCAAGGTTCACTGTAGACTAGGGCACCCTAATAAAACGGGTGTTTCGAACGTTAGAGATATCTCAATTTGACGTCGGTTAAGAAGGCAAGGTCTCCCAGAAATTTTAATAACGTTTATACGAAGGGAAATCTTTGAGGTGAGCATCGTGCATAATGAAAGCACGGCTTGACATAATGAAGTTCGGAACCTGCATTCCCAAATTGACATAATTTTAACAATGTAAAGTATATCAAGAAAATTGGTAAGGTTAATCATCCTCGCGTGAAAGAAGACATTAAAGAGTCAAAAACCGTAATCATACCATTTTGTTTTCAAACCGAATGGTAGCAAACAACCGGTGTACGGCCTACCAAGGTTCACTGTTGACTAGGACACCCTAGGAAAAACATTTAACGGGTGTTTGTTTCAAATCAAACTGTGTGATGAGAAGAACATGAAAAACGTCTGGAGAAATGTTTTACAATCATCCATCAATTTATAAGACGACTCCGAAAGGGAACATGACAAGAGTGTCTCTTTGTGAAATAACAATAGTCTTCAAGAAGAAAATTGGAATGTTTATGGGAGTAAACCGGGGTTACCAAGCCGATACCAGGGAACCCTAAAACAATCGTTTTACGTTCCAACTGTGTCCCATACATTGCAATCAATAATTTATATTTTTCTTTGTTAAGTTGAAATCTCCCAGATGCCTTGCTGTGTTTCTTTATTTTGTTCTCATTATACTAAAGTGCCTCAACAGGGCCTTAACACAAAAATAATTTTTATTCGCATGGAAATATCACGACGGCCATTTAAGCCGGGAAAACGAATGGAATATTTATGGATCAAATTTGGCAAAATGGTTTTCAGAAATTGTATTTCTGAATTGAAGTATATTCTGACATTATCTCTCATGTACACGAATACAGGCAAAAACGTACGGGAAATGTTATTTTAATTCAAATGGCTATACAATTATTCGCCACTTAAATGTGTGTAATAATAACCACTGTTACAATTCCTTCGTGGTTTTGTAGATTTGCTATTATTTTGTCCCGTTTATAAGTACCTCCTTTCAGAGTGAGCAAATATAACAATATTTGAGGTGAGCATCGTGCACAATGAAAGCACTGCTTGACATAGTAAAGTTCGGAACCTGCATTCCCAAATTGACATAATTTTAACAATGTAAAGTATATCAAGAAAATTGGTAAGGTTAATCATCCTCGCGTGAAAGATGACATCAAAGAGTCAAAAACCGTAATCAAACCATTTTGTTTTCAAACCGAATGGTAGCAAACAACCGGTGTACGGCCAACCAAGGTTCACTGTTGACTAGGACACCCTAGGAAAAACATTTAACGGGTGTTTGTTTCAAATCAAACTGTGTGATGAGAAGAACATGAAAAACGTCTGGAGAAATGTTTTACAATCATCCATCAATTTATAAGACGACTCCGAAAGGGAACATGACAAGAGTGTCTCTTTGTGAAATAACAATAGTCTTAAAGAAGAAAATTGGAATGTTTATGGGAGTAAACCGGGGGTTACCAAGCCGATACCAGGGAACCCTAAAACAATCGTTTTACGTTCCAACTGTGTCCCATACATTGCAATCAATAATTTATATTTTTCTTTGTTAAGTTGAAATCTCCCAGATGCCTTGCTGTGTTTCTTTATTTTGTTCTCATTAAACTAAAGTGCCTCAACAGGGCCTTAACACAAAAATAATTTTCATTCGCATGGAAATATCACGACGGCCATTTAAGCCGGGAAAACGAATGGAATATTTATGGATCAAATTTGGCAAAATGGTTTTCTGAAATTGTATTTCTGAATTGAAGTATATTCTGACATTATCTCTCATGTACACGAATACAGGCAAAAACGTACGGGAAATGTTATTTTAATTCAAACGGCTATAAAATTATTCGCCACTTAAATGTGTATAATAATAACCACTGTTACAATTCCTTCGTGGTTTTGTAGATTTGCTATTATTTTGTCCCGTTTATAAGTACCTCCTTTCAGAGTGAGCAAATATAACAATCTTTGAGGTGAGCATCGTGCACAATGAAAGCACTGCTTGACATAGTAAAGTTCGGAACCTGCATTCCCAAATTGACATAATTTTAACAATGTAAAGTATATCAAGAAAATTGGTAAGGTTAATCATCCTCGCGTGAAAGATGACATCAAAGAGTCAAAACCGTAATCAAACCATTTTGTTTTCAAACCGAATGGTAGCAAACAACCGGTGTACGGCCAACCAAGGTTCACTGTTGACTAGGAAACCCTAGAAAAAACATTTAACGGGTGTTTGTTTCAAATCAAACTGTGTGATGAGAAGAACATGAAAAACGTCTGGAGAAATGTTTATAATCATCCATCAATTTATAAGACGACTCCGAAAGGGAACATGACAAGAGTGTCTCTTTGTGAAATAACAATAGTCTTCAAGAAGAAAATTGGAATGTTTATGGGAGTAAACCGGGGTTACCAAGCCGATACCAGGGAACCCTAAAACAATCGTTTTACGTTCCAACTGTGTCCCATACATTGCAATCAATAATTTATATTTTTCCTTGTTAAGTTGAAATCTCCCAGATGCCTTGTTGTGTTTCTTTATTTTGTTCTCATTATACTAATGTGCCTAAACAGGGCCTTAATACAATAATAATTTTCATTCGCATGGAAATAACACGACGGCCATTTAAGCCGGGAAAACACGACGGCCATTTAAGCCGGGAAAACGAATGGAATATTTATGGATCAAATTTGGCAAAATGGTTGTCGGAAATTGTATTTCTGAATTGAAGTATATTCTGAAATTATCTCTCATGTACACGAATACAGGCAAAAACGTACGGGAAATGTTATTTTAATTCAAATGGCTATAAAATTATTCGCCACTTAAATGTGTATAATAATAACCACAGTTACAATTCCTTCGTGGTTTTGTAGATTTGCTATTATTTTGTCCCGTTTATAAGTACCTCCTTTCAGAGTGAGCAAATATAACAATCTTTGAGGTGAGCATCGTGCACAATGAAAGCACGGCTTGAAACATTAAAATTCGGAACCTGCACACTGAAACAATTATGCCATCAATTTTCTTAAGAAAGCTATCAAGAGCCCAAGATCGAAATCTATTTTCTTTAAATGCATAAGGTAGCAAAATGACCGGTGTACGGCTTACCAAGGTTCACTGTAGACTAGGACACCCTAAAAAACGGGTGTTTCGAACGTTAGAGATATCTCAATTTGACGTCGGTTAAGAAGGCAAGGTCTCCCAGAAATTTTAATAACGTTTATACGAAGGGAAATCTTAGAGGTGAGCATCGTGCATAATGAAAGCACGGCTTGACATAATAAAGTTCGGAACCTGCATTCCCAAATTGACATAATTTTAGCAATGTAAAGTATATCAAGAAAATTGGTAAGGTTAATCATCCTCGCGTGAAAGATGACATCAAAGAGTCAAAAACCGTAATCAAACCATTTTGTTTTCAAACCGAATGGTAGCAAACAACCGGTGTACGGCCTACCAAGGTTCACTGTTGACTAGGAAACCCTAGAAAAAACATTTAACGGGTGTTTATTTCAAATCAAACTGTGTGATGAGAAGAACATGAAAAACGTCTGGAGAAATGTTTATAATCATCCATCAATTTATAAGACGACTCCGAAAGGGAACATGACAAGAGTGTCTCTTTGTGAAATAACAATAGTCTTCAAGAAGAAAATTGGAATGTTTATGGGAGTAAACCGGCGTTACCAAAACGATACCAGGGAACCCTAAAACAATCGTTTTACGTTCCAACTGTGTCCCATACATTGCAATCAATAATTTATATTTTTCCTTGTTAAGTTGAAATCTCCCAGATGCCTTGTTGTGTTTCTTTATTTTGTTCTCATTATACTAATGTGCCTCAACAGGGCCTTAATACAATAATAATTTTCATTCGCATGGAAATAACACGACGGCCATTTAAGTCGGGAAAACACGACGGCCATTTAAGCCGGGAAAACGAATGGAATATTTATGGATCAAATTTGGCAAAATGGTTGTCGGAAATTGTATTTCTGAATTTAACTATATTCTGACATTATCTCTCATGTACACGAATACAGGCAAAAACGTACAGGAAATGTTATTTTAATTCAAATGGCTATAAAATTATTCGCCACTTAAATGTGTATAATAATAACCACCGTTACAATTCCTTCGTGGTTTTGTAGATTTGCTATTATTTTGTCCCGTTTATAAGTTTCAGAGTGAGCAAATATAACAATATTTGAGTTGAGAATTAAAGCACGGCTTGACATATTACAATTTGAAACCTGCACTCCTGCATTAAAATAATTGTGTCTTTTAACAATGTGAAGTATTTCAAGAATATATCTCGCATGAAATAAGATATTAAAGTCAAAAATCATAATCAAACCATTTTGTTTTAAACCGAATGGTAGCAAACAACCGGTGTACGGCCTACCAAGGTTCACTGTTGACTAGCAAACCCTAGAAAAAACATTTAACGGGTTATTGTTTCTAACGAAGAAAGCAAAGAATCCTAGTAATTATTATATTTTTTTGAAATGTTATGGTATAATTATTTACTGTTTTTCTTTCGGATATAAATTAAAAACTATTTAATGGAATATTTGTGCGACTGCCTTAGGAACTGCAATCACCGCTTAGCCATTAACATTATGATGGCCAAACAATTTTTTGTTCAGTAAAGAATAATTTAACGGATAAATTTAACAGAATCTAAACTGCTTTGTTAGTAAATGGTTGATTATTTCAACTTCTTTCTTGCATATTTTTGACCGAATTATAAAAAAACCTGCATATTATCAAACGACATTTCCAAATAGAAAAATATATTATACCAAGTGTCAACTACAAATGTTTGAGGTATTTAGATTTGCGGACTACGAAAAGGAAACCCATTTTCAAATCCAAAATTGTGAAAAAGGAGACTTTCACATGCGTGTTGTCTTCCAGGTTTAAAAATTCAATACACCAAGTATGTATAAAGCATTCTTATATCGCAATAAAGCATGATTTTAAAAAACATATCTTTCCCGTCCGGTTAATATATTTTCTTGTGCAAACTGCCTAACCGCTGGAATTCGATATTTCGATAGTTTTAATCCTGAAGACGGGGACATAGGGTACTTTAAAAACAATCTTCATACCCCGGGGTCGAATTGTGGATGGACATTTATATCAGCTAAGATGTTGAAATGGCTAAACAAGTATTTAAACCCCTAAATGATCGAATACAGGCAGGGGAAGATATTGTATTAACTCAAATAATAGGCTCAGGATGTAAAAAAATCACCCTGCAAAGGAAATAAAATATAATTTTAAACCTTTTTGTAGTTCAGTGTGGTTTGCGGCGAATTTAGTGTCACTTATTACTCAAACAACAAAACAACGCATATCGAAGTGACCTTCGGTCACTTCATAATCAAAACCAAGCATTATCCGAACATATTTCCAACCAGATAAATATATAATGACAAAATCAAATTTTCGATGTATTTAGATTTGCGGACCACGAAATAGTAAGTCGTTATCAAATAAAAATGGTGGGAAAGTAATTTAGCCCAATTTCGAATTCAACGTGGCTGAAATTTGGATAGCTTTAGCCCCAACGACGCAAAGTCGTGGGTAAAGCTAGGTAGCGCCTGCTAGCCTACTCGGGTACGTGGTGTCGTAACTCACCAACAGCTTGCTACAAGCTGCCCTGCGACCTTATTTTTACGTTCTATGTGGATTTTCTTTATAATATACTTCGACCTGTGATTGTAAATAATATTTTTAATTTGAAAGTGAAAAAAATTGCAATGTGAAATTATAATAAGGATTTAAATAAAAATAAAATAAAAATTAAAAAACAAACGTGTATAGAAAACAAATAAATATTATTTATATACTATTATAGTAAGTATATGCCATGAGATCTGAAAAAACTCAATAAAAATAACAAGAGAATTCAATTCCGCAATGGTTATCAACACTCGCTACATTGGGTGCAAATTCTATTCCATACCCCAAAATTTTAATCGTTGTGAAATATGTGGCTTGGTAACGACACATTACATAGAAAAGAAAAACAAAAAAAACGCTTACGTATAATCCAAAGAATTTAAACAAAATAGAGTTGAAAGAAATTGAAGAATTAAATAATTAGTCATTGGGTCAAAAAATTACAATGAGCGATAAAAATAAATGAGTCAAACGTAGATTCGATAGAAGTAATTTTTGAAAACGCAAAGTTAAAAAACATTAATGTCACCATAATTTCCAACAAAGAAGAGTTGAAAGAAATAGAAGAATTAAATAACTTAACCCGTAAGACAAAAAATAACAAAGAGTTATCAAAAAAACATGACTCAACCGTAGATTCGCTAGAAGTAAATAAAAAAAAATCGAATATTAATTTCATTATACAATTATTTTGAATCAGTGGTACGAGCAGGAAATGAAAAATCCTCTTTGTACTAATTGGTGGTTCGACGAGGAGGAAGTATTATTATGCTCTACGTACCTGACTCTTCAAATGCTCGCAGTCCTCAGTTTGATGGATGAAATCTCCACCCCTCTCCTCCATGGAGTAACTGGCGAACATTCTCACCGTAGGACCGTACAGAGAAGGCGATCCTGAATTGCGTAAAGTAAAGATATTTTTCACAGCGACCCCACTTTGCTGCAATTTCCACTCCAACTGCGAAGTTCGACCGGAGAGTGAACAGCATCTGTACGGGAATATCACGTGAATAACTCTCGACGACGGAAACTATGGCTTTGCTGACGATGCTATATAGTTCACGACTAGTATTTTCCGAATGAAAGACCTGTTGGGAAATATTGAACCTAGATTATTAGATAAGTTCGTCGTAACTTTATCATATGATCTTATCACTTGCAGAACGAGAAGACCAAGCCTTGCTGTTTAAATTTGCAAGTCTGCACTACACCATTGTCCTTCTCTGCTTTCACTAACATTTTCATCTATGCGTTCTCGTAACACGGCAGGCTCCACTGCAGTCATGTGCATCGGGTGCGGTGCGGTATCCTGTTTCAATAATCAGCGTTCCATTCCGCCAGGTAGATTAACCTGTTCACCGTAGCCATTCAGTTTTACGGAAGGTGTACTTTATAAAGTGACAGATAAGTCCAAAACACATTCTAATGCTTGTGCAGTTGCATTCTTACTGATAGTACACATAACTGTTCGTCTTTCTAGAGTTCCGTTGTCAAATGGCCAAAAACGGAACCCTTATGGAATCGTCATGTCTGTCTGTCTGTCTTAGAGATATGAGATTAATGGAGAATTTATTAAATAAAATTTGATTTTTCTTCATTCAAAATTAATCGTGTTGTGTGCTTGTTGTCTAGCCCTGAGCTTGTGCTAGACAACAAGCACAGGGCAGTTTTTCTAATATCAACAACTATATGAATACATACATGTGCTCACACCTGTATCCCACGGGGGTAGCGACAATAATGTTAATCATATCACATTGTTTATATTAAAAGCACTGAGGTTACTTTTAAAAAAAAATTACATATCACTCATAGTTAAAAAAAATTGTCGTATTTTTCACTATGGTTTATAAGTGATGGCGAAGTAAATTTGGGGAACTTTTATTCCCTATTAGGTAATCCACCTTGACCCCTCTTGTCTAATTGTCAATATCAGACTTAAATTTTATAAAGGTTTGTTTGATATATGACGTATTATTTGAATTGCCGCATTCTTGACTCATTACGCATTACAATACATGCCAGTATCTTATGTGTTTGATTTTTGTGATACTGATCTCAAAAAGGGATGGATACACTTTTGTTGCGAGTGTAATCTTATCTTCGTTTAGCTCATGTTTTATTAAAAGGGGTTATGTAACTATGAAGCACTACGTCAACAGACACTTAAAAAGAAAACTATTTATCAAACAGTGAGTTAACGCCAGAATTATATATATATATATATATATATTTTTTATAAATACAAGGTCGTCTACGGTACTACAGCTTATGACCGTTAGTGACATCAGTTTCATTAGCGCATTCCCTATTCATGATATATTCATTCATCACTTTATACTTTATATTAGATGACGGTATTATGAATACATGAAACATTGTAATAATGTGCGTAGGGCGTTGCAAGTCTTGTATGCCCCTAACCCTCCCATTGCCGGTGTACGACGACTGTCAGCTTTACAAAATAATATTAATACACCAAGCAACACCTGATAAACAGCGCCCTACTCTCACAGTTTGAGGAATACCACTTTACTGGTTTGCACTGGTTACCGTACCAAATCTAAATTTGTCGAACACTTCAATTTGGTATAGTGGTTCCCTTCCAGCTTACTATATTAAATGTCTTAAAACGGTAATTTACTTAAAATCAAAAACTGGATTAAGTATTATAATATTATGCTGCTTTTTAATTATTTCAAAGTATTATAAAGATAAGAAGGAAGACAGTGTAATAGAACTTCCGATAGATTTTTTTACATCCAAAAAGAAAACCTATTTAGTATTCTGTATAATTATAATGATACATTGAAATAAAGAATGGACTTATTAACATGCAATAAGACAAAAAAGTATATAGTAAATATTTTTCATGATCTATTTATAAAATGTTGGCAAACTATGTATTTAAATTTGCACTTATACTGAAACATATTATCTTAACATTTATGTAGTCCAAAAGAAGATGTTCCTTATTGAAAGGGTTCTCGGGCAGGACCCTATACTATCTAACAAATACTCAAAGTTACAACATATTAGATAATAGAGTACTATGTAATTTAAAATAATAGTTTCAAACTGCTTCAAACTATTATTTTCCACTAAAATACTGTTGCATAACAATTTAGTATATAACATGGTAACAGTAAAATGCGATCTAAAGGTGCGTTTAGACTAAGTCACATATTATACAGCATCCAAGTCACATTGGAATATTGCTATATACCTCACCATGCTTTATAACATGTTTTTTTGCATGGACGCACCTTTACACCGTTATTTGCCTCTGGCATACATATATCACTTTTGTTGCCATGATCATAGAGTTGCTATCAATATAATAACATCGATCATTGTATATGTTAATTATACAAAACACTGATACCGTTGCATTTGACACCCAAAACTGAATAGTTAGACTGACAGTGCGCTTTGAAAAGAGTAATTATAATGTCTTACTCGTGCCGTTGAATGTATCTATAGTTATTATGGTTGAACTCAGTGTCTGTAGGTACGTATGACACTTTAACCTAAAATTATAAAAAAATTACACTTGAACAAATATGAGCAAAGCAAACTTGAAAAAATTGATTCAATTGATCGTGTGTGAACAGATAACATATGTTAAGTTATGGTTGATAATGTCTACCGAGGAACTGTGGTTCCCCGGGACCTCTAGTTGCTTGGTATACGTCTCGCTCCTTGTCCGGGTACTTGGTGGGCAAATTAGGCGAATGGAGATTTACTTTTGCTGCGTATCTGAAAATATTATAAATATTATACTGCTACCCTCTAATTCATAGAAAAAGCTATTTCATCTACATTATAGATGACATACAATACTGTCACCCATATGATATGTCCATCACTTTTAATTGAATAAGGCTAAAGTTGGCTGAATTAATATTACCCCTCAGGTAAGCTAGAATATTAGAATAAATCAAATTACCTTATGCCAGCAATGTCAATTTCATAATGGCCGTTCATAACGTACTCATTATTAATCTTCTGCGGCACTCCATCGCCATCCAAGTTTTCAACAAAGCCAAGGCATACCTGGACGGGAGAGATTAACGTGATAACAAAGAGCCATCCAATTAACGAAACATAAAAAACAAAAACGTTAAAAAGCTTGAACTTACCTAAAAAGCTTGAACGTTGTTCGGTACGAAAATAAAATTATTTTTTTCACTGTTGTTATAATTCGTGGCACAGTGGCAACCCTAACCCTAGCCAGTAATTGGATGGGTGACCGCCCGAGTTCCCTCCGTGCCTCGGAGAGCACGTTAAGCCGTCGCTCCCGGCTCACAATTTATCATCTTTGGCAATCGTTACAGGTCAGTCGAAGGCCTAAAATAGTCTGACAACTGGTTTAACCCAGATCACAGATTTTCCTCATAAAAGGGGTTGCGAAGGTTAGATGGCAGTCGCTTCGTATAAAAATCACGTGATCAGCCACATCGGGTTGAATCAGGTGCCGACCCTAACGATGTAAGGGATAAGGCCAGGAAGACTGTTGTTAAAATGCAAACAAAACCGGGTAACGTAGACAACATAAACCGTGCGCGAAAAACAAAGGACGTACCTGCTTTTTAAAGGTAAACCCGTAACTGGTTGTGGTAGTTTGGCCGCAGTAGTTCCCGTCTCTGTATATAGGCTCGCCACCCCACGACCACAGATCTAACTCGTGATCATGGTCTGTCAGTAACAACTGCACGTAGAGACGGCGTACGCCTTCCTCGCGCTGCTTCAGGAGCGCCTCGCGACCGATGAAATCGATGTCTTTCTGTTGAGTTTTTTTTTTTTCTATTACACACGCTTGATATAATTTGCTTAAACAACCGCGCATACCAACAATACTCAATTGCGACCCAAATTCTTACAGTGTGAAGCACTAAGGCGGTACGTAATTATCTTGATCATATATATTTTCTCAACCATAGTTAACAAATAAATGAAATTTTACTGTCAATATGTCAAAAAAACAGCTTTCTAAAAAGCATACGAAGTAAGGTACATACAATAGTATAATCTGATTGTTATCGCTGATCTCAGAATGCGTTCGAAAGACGTCAACAATTTTTATTACAGTTTATTCATAAATATTATTTAATTGAATAATAGTAAAGTCGATCAATTATAAATCTCAATAGATAAATAAAATCAAGTTTCTGTTTATAATTCAAAGCTTTATAATTTTTTTTTAATATTTTCCCTCTCTGTTTATTCCAGCCAATATCTGGAACGGCTGGATATATTTTAACGCAACTTTCACTGGCAGGTAGCTAATGTTACAAAGAGTAACTTATGCTAGAAAAACATTTAGGTCGCGTGAAACGCGTGTGAAACCGGAGGACACAGCTAGTTTGTAATAAATTCAAAGTACTTACGTCAAACTTGACACGCCACGTGCGGCCACACTCCAAAGGTGTGGTGGTAGTATCGAGGTCTTGGCCCCAGAAGGCGAAGAACTTCTCCACTCGGAGTGCGCGCGAGGCGTAGTATCCCACGTGACTGATCCCATACTTCTCACCCTCAGTCATTAGCCGAGTGTACACGTGGAGGGCGAACTACGAGGAAATACAATATTTAATGTATTTGTATTAAGGAATAATATACATATATACTCATGTAATAATAAGTGGCCACAGATAATTTGCAGAACTTTTAAAAGTAAATATTATACATTTTATAAATACTTTTTTTATCAGAACAAACCCATGTTTATATTTAAATGAATTACTTTTGGAGCAGTGGAATATTACAGGATTCATTTGATTCACTGCTGTTTGTCAATTCACAATTATTTTAGTAACTGAGCGATAAACTCTTAGGATAGTGGTCTCAGATTGTACGATCGATTGGACCACTCGATCGGACGCGTAGCCTAAGGGTTCTTAATAGTTTTATTTTTAAGTTAATAAATTTCGTATTAATGTAGATAAGCACGTCATTATGAAATAAAAAAGATTTTTTTATTAAGATTCATTAAACCTACCTCATTGGGAATATAGAGTACATATCCCAACTCGCCGGTGTGTGTGAGATTCATAGCCCGTACTCCATTCGCCAATCCAACGTCGATTTCTTTGAATGTGAAGAAGGGAAAGTTTGTGGGCGCTAGATCAGTGTCGGTGAGCTCCGACAGTAGGTTCCTCGTGAATGGTCCCATGACGCAGATGGCGGTGTACATCGATGTGACATCTGACATCGTGACTGAACCGTTCCGGGGCAGATGGCGCTTCAACCAGGCTTTGCAGCGCGTCTGCTGGATCGTCGGTGCTATCATCATGTAGCTGGAAGGTAATTTTATTTTATACTAGCTGTCCAATATATAAATACTTGTACTCTAAAAATGAAACCTAGCTGGACTGACTTCTTAAAAATCGCCGGAGCCGTTTCCAATATTCAAATTATATAAACATTTAGATTACACATAATATATTATAGTGTGGCTAGTTAACTTAAGAGGTAACTATTTAAGGGCAAAATATTTTTTTCGATTAGACCTTTAACAAACACTTAACCAATTACTTCGCAAATCGCCAAAATTATATGATTACACTGCTACCGCCAGGTTAGGAAGATTGCTTTAACTAGGAAGAAATTCGAAATTACTCTTTATAAAAAATATAATATTAGTAACGTACTGATTCTCCGTTATCCTTGCTAAGCTGCAATCGTTCTCGTATCCCCCGCGGTTGTTCTGCATGCCAGTGTGGATGATACTCCCGACCGGCACGTCCACGTTGTTAGAGCACAAGTACTGGAGCAAGTCGACCACTTCACGACCTTGAGACTGGAGCAACAACAAAAAAATACATTTACCAGTAGGTCGATTACTTTAAAAATAAATGGCCATTGGAATTTATACACACTATTCCTCGGAATAGAGTTCCTATCTGTCGCTGTGTATATAAAAAATGGTTATCAAGCCTTATCCCACACATTGTATGGGATAAGGCCAGGGGGATGAAGATAATGGTCATTACTTCTTATATTTTTAATTTAGGAATTAATTAGGTACTTAAAAATGAATGCATATCGCATGTTCTTTTAAATACAATAGACATATGAACTTGTTTCTCAGAGTTGTGCTATAAATTGAATATTTTTCTCAACGTACAAGGTTTCAATTATATGGAAAATAATATTAGTTTCATTCATCAATTAATTTTTTAAGCACATATTAATAAAAATTCGAATTGAGATTTTACCTATACAACCGAATAATAATAAAGCCAGAGATTTTTATGAACAAGATTTCTTTAAAAAAAATACGTATTGGAACTGTGGGTCTAATTGGAATATAATGTAGATATTTACGTGTAAATCGATCTTGGTGAAGGACGAGTAGTCAGCAAGGCCAACGGCTTCCCGACATGCCCAGTATTCCCTCTGCACGGTGTCGAACCAGTGAGGTTTGCCAAAAGACTTGGTGTGCGCTATCTTGAACGGCCGTGGTTTCGTCGGAGTCACTTCTGATGCTTCTAAAACAATCATACACCATTTAATTATTATTCCACTTAAATTCCATAGACGTTATATCCTTATTTTCTTTCAAAACATTTTTTTCTATACATCTATACAAAATTATACATATGTATGTACAGATAAATAAAATTGAAGTGTCTGTTTGTAATTCCAAAATATCAGCATTAAATGTGTATATACGGTATAGCGACAAAAAAAAATCTCTGTCTGTCTGTTTGAGCTAATCACCGAAACGGCTGAAGCGATTTTAACGGGATTTCTAGTGGCTACTTTTATTTAAAAAAAAACATTCAGGATTTCCGCGGGCATGAAATTAAATCACAGCTAGTTATTATAATATAATTATACTCGCAGAGATGGCGCTGCACACCTCGCCTGCGCACGCGCATTATTAGTTCCAAAGACGTCGCGTAGATGGCGCCCATAACAAAATTATTCTTCTAGTTTTCATTATTTAACGTAGATATAAGTATTATTTTTTTTTAATTTCGCGCTACTATGTTTTTCATACTACGATTTCAAGGATATTAATATGGATTAGAAGAAATATATACATTTTTAACATGTAACGTGATGTGTTGAAATACAGCCAAATCAGTTCAGCGGCATAGACGTGAAGAGATAAACGAAATATTGTAGATCACTCACCTACGGTTTCGAACCAGGTGGGTCTCTCGTAGCCCATGACTTGACCGAACACTGCGCCGTTATCCCTCAAGGTGGGGTAGATGGGTGACAGGCGCAAGTTGCGACCCGTCTGGAACTCATGGAACGGGTACGGGAGACCGTAATGTACACCTATAATGAAAAAAAATAACTATTTTTACTTTGACCCAAACATGGCGAACTAGCGTAACCTAAAATATTTTTAGTAAATATTTTCCACTCCTTATCTTGTAGGTTATAGGTTAATTATGAATAATCTGCATTTAAAAAATACATGGAAAAAATAAACTTACAATCTTTCTATTTTTGAGTAAGTTATTCCTGGTATATTAAAAAATTATTTCAACTTAATAATGTTCAAGTAGGTACTAACCCGGCACTTCCTTGACACGGTCCCGTAGAAACCTCTTGTTGTTGTGCAACCCCAGGAACCTGTTGAGGCCGAGCTCGTACATGTCATACTTGGTGTGACCATCCACGATCCCGTCCACGGTAGCCTCAGCGACCCCACCAGCGGCCGAAATGCCCACAGTCTTCATACCAGCTGCCACGTGGTAATTGAACATCTAAAAAAAATTAAAGGCCCTACCTGTATCAATTGTCCTCCTATACTAAACTACTACCCTAGCGGTGAAGGAAATTCGGATACCCGTTAGGTACTAGGCCCTGAGACTTAAATCCACGATGGAAAACGGTTACAAACTCTATCCATAGCGGAAAGACTTTGATACCCGTTTCGAATATCTAAGTTACTTTTTTTGTCGAGTTGCTACTCGCTTAGAGTTGCAACCCTAAAAAAAAGAGAAACCCGATATAATTTATCACCACTTCACACACTTCAATATGCAATTCGAGATTATTACGACAAAACCATAAAATTAATAATAATTATACATATGTCAGCTCATAATCTGTATATCATGGTAGAAGGCAGACACCAATATACAATAATACACGTTCTGCATGAAAATAGCTGACATATTTCGTACGTTTAGTGAGTATTTTTTTTCGATCAGCACATTTTCAAGACACATTCACGCAACGCTATATAGTCCAAATAAAGCAAAGCTTGTATGTGATATGGCTACATTTTCTAAAATATTATTCATTTATTTAATAATATTACGGAAAATACAACCATAATCATCATAAACATCAAACCACAAGGAGAAGAATCAGAAAATATATTTTTAATTTTAACAACTTCTGAAGCAATTGAAATACCCAGTGATTATTTTTTATCAAGCATATATAAAGCATATCAAAACACCAAGGCACAAGGCAAAGCCGCTGTAGTAAATATCATTATTGTATAAAGCACATCAAACACCAAACACAAGACGAACAACCAGACAACGGTTATATTACTTATCAACTTTTTTTTTACTTAATATAACATTAATAATAATATGATTATAGACACCAAACAACTGACACACTTATGTCTAGATTTAAGTGTTAAACACACAGAAACATATGAGATATACATCTACCCCTTCGGGGTATACAGACGTGTACTTATACCAGACCCACATTTCGCCAGTTATATTTTAAATACCATGGGAGCGAGACACCCAATATCACGTTGCCTAACCAGGGGATCGAACCCATGACCCATTGTAATACCTTTCACCCGCCATTTCATCCACGTAATGGTTTTTGGTATAAGCAAGTATTTCGAAGTAGTTTCTTAAAGAGATAGACACTTATAATTACCTATAGATCATAATAGGCCCACCCAAACACCCCAGACACGGCGTAATCAATAGACAGCGAATATATTACTAACTAACATTTTTATAAATAAACATTCATTATTATAATAGAAATGTAATACGGAGCCCGGAGGCATTTTTTGGTATAAATAAATACACATATAATAGACATGTAATACGGAGCCCAAAGGCATTTTTTGGTATAAATAAATACACATATAATAGACATGTAATACGGAGCCCGAAGGCATTTTTTGGTATATATAAATACACATATAATATACATGTAATACGGAGCCCGAAGGCATTTTTTGGTATATATAAATACACATATAATAGACATGTAATACGGAGCCCGAAGGCATTTTTTGGTATATATAAATACACATATAATATACATGTAATACGGAGCCCGAAGGCATTTTTTGGTATAAATAAATATACATATATCCTTACAATAAACACCAAAACATCCAGACAACAGATATATGACGTTCTAACTATTTATTCATAACACTTATTATTCTAATAAACACCAAACATCGAGACACAAGCAAACTAATAGACAACGAATACATTAAAACTATTAAATAAACACTTATTATTATAATAGACACCTCAAAAGGGGCCCGAAGGCATTTTTTTGTCTATATTCTTATAATAAACACCAAACACCCAAATACAAGAAACAATCCTTCAGCAGATATATTACGTACTATTTTTAAGACACTTATTATTTTAATAAACACCAAAACTCGAGACACGTAAAGCAAACAACTAGATGACGAATATATTGCGTTCACTATATTTATAAAATAAACACATATTATTATAATGAACACCTAGCACCCAGACAATGTAAACAGACAACCTATTTATCAAGTATAACTTTGTGTATGTGAATACACACTTTTTTTTTTGGGATGGAGATATATTGTTTATTGCTATACGCAAAAATCAATATATTTCCATTCATCCAATTTTTTTTTGCGACATTTTTTTCATTTCAACACTCTACTATTGCAACTGATATTATTACAGAAGTTCCAAATCTTTGTGCTTTAACGACAATTTTTGGAATTAATGTCATTCAGTAATTTTTTGATACACCACAACAGTCACTGACCAGTTCGAACAATAGACGGAAAAGCATACCCATATTATAATATACACCAAACAACCACATAGACACCAAACAACCAGATAGACACCAAACAACCACATAGACACCAAACAACCAGATAGACGGCAAATAACAACAACCAGACAACAATTATAGTACGAACACTTTTTTTTTGCTTTTTTTTTCTTTTTTTTGGACATACAGTCAGTATATTTTTGCACCACAACAGTTATTGACCAGTCCGAACATTACTTTAGCATACCCTTATTAAAACAAGACACCAAACAACCAGACAACGAACATACTGCGTACAACTATTTTTACGTAAACATTTTTGTGCTAGTATTTTTTTATTTCAACACTCTACTAATGCAACTGATATTATGACAGAAGTTCCAAATCTTTGTGCTTTAACGACAATTTTTGGAATTAATGTCATTCAGTATTTTTTTGATACACCACATCAATCACTGACCAGTTCGAACATTAGACGGAAAAGCATACCCATATTATAATATACACCAAACAACCACATAGACACCAAACAACCAGATAGACACCAAACAACCAGATAGACACCAAACAACCAGATAGACGGTAAATAACAACAACCAGACAACAATTATATTACGAACATTTTTTTTTTGCTTTTTTTTTCTTTTTTTTTGGACATACAGTCAGAATATTTTTGCACCACAACAGTTATTGACCAGTCCGAACATTACTTTAGCATACCATTATTAAAACAAGACACCAAACAACCAGACAACGAACATACTGCGTACAACTATTTTTATGTAAACATTTTTTGTGCTAGTATTTTTTTATTTCAACACTCTACTATTGCAACTGATATTATTACAGAAGTTCCAAATCTTTGTGCTTTAACGACAATTTTTGGAATTTATGTCATTCACAAATTTTTTGATACACCACAACAGTCACTGACCAGTTCGAACAATAGACGGAAAAGCATACCCATATTATAATATACACCAAACAACCACATAGACACCAAACAACCACATAGACACCAAACAACCAGATAGACGGCAAATAACGACAACCAGACAACAATTATAGTACGAACATTTTTTTTTTGCTTTTTTTTTCTTTTTTTTTGGACATACAGTCAGAATATTTTTGCACCACAACAGTTATTGACCAGTCCGAACATTACTTTAGCATACCATTATTAAAACAAGACACCAAACAACCAGACAACGAACATACTGCGTACAACTATTTTTATGTAAACATTTTTTGTGCTAGTATTTTTTTATTTCAACACTCTACTATTGCAACTGATATTATTACAGAAGTTCCAAATCTTTGTGCTTTAACGACAATTTTTGGAATTTATGTCATTCAGTATTTTTTTGATACACCACAACAATCACTGACCAGTTCGAACATTAGACGGAAAAGCATACCCATATTATAATATACACCAAACAACCACATAGACACCAAACAACCAGATAGACACCAAACAACCAGATAGACACCAAACAACCAGATAGACGGCAAATAACAACAACCAGACAACAATTATATTACGAACATTTTTTTTTTTGCTTTTTTTTCTTTTTTTTGGACATACAGTCAGAATATTTTTGCACCACAACAGTTATTGACCAGTCCGAACATTACTTTAGCATACCATTATTAAAACAAGACACCAAACAACCAGACAACGAACATACTGCGTACAACTATTTTTATGTAAACATTTGTTGTGCTAGTATTTTTTTATTTCAACACTCTACTATTGCAACTGATATTATGACAGAAGTTCCAAATCTTTGTGCTATAACGACAATTTTTGGAATTTATGTCATTCAGTATTTTTTTGATACACCACAACAATCACTGACCAGTTCGAACATTAGACGGAAAAGCATACCCATATTATAATATACACCAAACAACCAGATAGACACCAAACAACCAGATAGACACCAAACAACCAGATAGACACCAAACAACCAGATAGACACCAAACAACCAGATAGACGGCAAATAACAACAACCAGACAACAATTATATTACGAACATTTTTTTTTTGCTTTTTTTTTTCTTTTTTTTTGGACATACAGTCAGAATATTTTTGCACCACAACAGTTATTGACCAGTCCGAACATTACTTTAGCATACCATTATTAAAATAAGACACCAAACAACCAGACAACGAACATACTGCGTACAACTATTTTTACGTAAACATTTTTTGTGCTAGTATTTTTTTATTTGTATTGCTAGACATAATGTCAGAATATTTTTGCACCACAACAGTTATTGATCAGTCCGAACATTAGCCGGAAACGCATACCATTATAAAAACAGACACCAAACAACCAGACAACGAATATATAACATCAAACATTTTTTTTTTAATTTCTTTTTTATCAATATATTTTTTTGGAAAATTCGTGATACATAGACCACGTCAACAACATTTATTGATCAGTATACCATTAATATAATATACAGCAAACTACCAAACAGAAAGCAAACAATTCGACAACGGATATTTTGCGTACAACTTTTTTTGTGTAAATATTCATATCATTAATATTTTTAATCTATATCATTTGGAATATGTATCGTGCATAGACGATATCAGCAACATTTTTTCCTACGCTAAGTATAACAATTTTCATTGATCAGTCCGAACATTAATCGGAATAGAATACCAAATTTTACCAACCAAACGACCACGGCAAAGAATTATTGTTTTCTTTTATTTTTTATCATTTTCAAAACCTAACACCCAGACAGAAGCCAAACAACCAGACAACGGATATAATACTTATATATTGTTTTGTAAATGTATACATAAAATAGATACCAAGCACCCTAACACAAGGCAGACACAAATGTTTTTCACATAAAATGTTTGCCCTGACACGGGAATCGAACCCAGGCCACCTAGCGAAGTAGTTATGTAAACTAAACACTGAACTAACTATAGTTGAATTAATCCCACAACATTCATTTTGGCGTATATACTGATAAAACAACAATGATTGCAGATATAAATATTGGGCACACTTAATATATTATATAAATACTTATATACACATTTAAATCCACTGAAGTTGACATATCGCCTGATACTTACTCTAATACCGAATTTAGCACGATAATACGGCTATATTCAATATTAGAAACCATACAGGGAATAACATGTAGCATTTCCACCATCCACTCATTGTGGTCTGAAACTGTCGGCCATGAATATACTTTACCATCTTAGATAGAATTTAGATCGAATATCAATTGCATGTCAAATAACAGCGTGGTTCATTTACGTTTTCAAATTCAACATTAGTTACAATTAAAATTCGTCGCTATGTAATAGGCGGATTTAAAATGAATATTCGATAATTCGATAATATTGATAACTCATCAAACCAGATAAAGCGATTTCAGTGCCGACGGCTTAACATCCAATAAATATACACACCGGGCAAATTTTTTTTTTAAAATTGCCATTGTGGGCGTTTATAAATCATTGTTTATCCATATTAAACCCCTGATCAAATCAACAATTCGTTAATTTTCTATTCATATTAAACAATTAAAATATTTTGATAAAGGGCCCGAAATTTGTATTTTATGCAATTGTTAACTGCACCGGTGTGTATATTTCAACATAAACATTCCACAACAGTTACCTACGATACGAATTTGTTTCGAATTCCCCGGAGTTCAACGACCTTGTGAAAATTAATTGTGAATTTTTCATCATTATTCATTTGAATTTAAAATCATTTATTCGTGAGGTCGATGTAGGTTTGATATCAAATTCAATCCATCATTGATCTCATATTTCCTGATATGCAACCTAGGACCGAATTTAGCATGATAAAAACCGCTATAATCGATCTTAGAGAGCATCCAGGAAATAGCAACACCAACTAGCACATCCATTCTTATAATAACACTCAGTTCACATATGATTGTTTAATCACATGCTCTGATATCTTAGAAATCACGAATTTAGCAAATGCAAGCTAAACTGGTGGTTTAAAAGAACACCAAAAAATAGCAATGCTCCATTTATCTTCACATCTTCTAGTGGTATTCTCTTCGTGTTGGTAATGCAGCTGAAAAATTTTGCTCACGAATGAGAATATATGAATGAGCTTTGATCGCCATATATATCTATATTTGCCCAAAGAATAACTAGCCCTGAGATAGAACTGAAAATTGATGCCTTATAAATACCGTGTATATGTATACTGTGTGCATGTATACCGTGTATATGTATACCGTGTATTGGGTTAACTCTAATACAAATTGATTTTATGTCGACGTTGGATCACTTGTATTATAAAATAGTAAAAATTACCAAATCATAGGATTATTTACTCGTTGGACAAGTTATAGTTTTTCACTTATTTGTTAAAAGCTCGTTGCCCAATCGGCTCAGTGTAACGGACCGCGCATGGGCAAGATTGCACAATTAATTGAGCTAAACGAGCTAAAAGGGAGGTTATACTCTTTTCATCGGAAAACCCATAAACTCTCTTTCATGTCAGTGAGCTTATTATTCGCCTGATTGCAACATACTTAATAGTAACATTGGTCTTTCTACGCTACGACATCGAATAAGCAATGGAAACGAGCATCGATCAGAGCAAATATTTTCATCGACTGAGGCTGTTTCCAAATAGTTCAGTTGAATGTAAAGCATATAATACGTGTCTGATGAGCGCCATTAGCACATTCAAAGCAACATCTAACAACAACCATTGAAATAGCAATTATCCTATAACTGCCCCCAAGGGATACAGACTGAGCGTGATATGTATGTGTTACAATCAAAATATTGCAGATATCAAAACGATTGTAATCCAATAATAACCTCATATAGACAAAGAAAGCATCACCTACAAAAACTATTTTGATTTAAGTAATGTATGAATATTTTTTAAAATCTGAATTGCTGGTTGAATATTAAAATGTCATAGAAATATTTATTTGCATTGCATATAGAAAGGATAATTGATACAGTATGTAGTGTAAAACTACATACCTCTGGTGCTTCGCCGACGATCCACTTGCAATCAGGGGAGAACGCCTCCAAGCCGTTGCTCAGTTTATGCAGCACTGCCTGGTTCAAACTGGGGACCCGTTTGAGCAGTTCTTGAAGCAGCACGTGGAAATGGTCCCAATCTTCCGTGACGCATCGTTGTGACGAGTTTAAGACTGTCGATATAAGCGCACTTGTTATAGAAAACTATACATAATTATATGAAGAATTAAGAAAAATAAGTTGGAATAGCAAAAATCCAATACGAAATTTAGGTTTTTAATAACCTATTTCTGTTGCATCGAATATCTATACAGATACATAAAATTGAGGTGTCTGTTTGTGATTCCAAAATTACAGCTTCTCACTCAATTCACATGTATACACGGTACTGTATGGAAAATTTTATTTTTAATTTTTTTCCTCGTCTGTCCGTCTGTCTGTTTGTTCCGGCTAATCTCCGAAACGGCTGGGCCGATTTTAACGGGACTTTTACTGGCAGATAGCTAAGTTACAAAGAGTAACATTGGTTACTTTTAAATAAATAAATAATTAGTGTTAATAATAAAATAATTGGTGAAACCGCGGGGCACAACTAGTATTAATAAAACTAAAATAGCGCAAATAGTATTCACGTATTGAATCAAGTGGTCGATACTTAATCTACAATTAGTCAAGAAAGTCCTGAAAAATACCACCATCATTTATTTGATAATTATAACTCCAACTTCATGATTAGGCAGGAATAGTTTCTTGATGTGTGTGTGTATTAAAAAATAATATTACATAGAAAACTGTGCTCACTTACCCTTATCCGTGTTGCTCATAGACATAACACAGATAGTTTTAGATAAGTATTTAAAACTATCTGTATGATGTTGGGGTGCAAGAATTTAAAAAAATATATATATTTAAAATTTATTATCAAAACAGCTTGTACAAATGTATTTCAAGGATTTCCTAGTCCACAGTGACCCTTGGCAGACAGTATTTGGCATCAAAACTTAAATTGTCACTATCTGAATTTTTTGATCTATCTTGGGTTGAATTTGGGTACTCTTGGAATCCTGAAACCGTTAAATGTATTGTAAAAAAAAGTACAGTGAAAACTGATGCCTACTAAAGTAATTATTCAGACATCAATTTCTTCAAAATTACAATTACGTACCAGTTCTTTGTATGTCTATTATGAAATCATTTATATGTATAAATATGATTTTATACGGTTTCCTAGGCCACACTATCTTATAAGATAAGATAGTCTGCGATAACCCTTTATGGAACTGGAATCATATTTCCATCAATGTGTGTGCTTTTTGAAAAACCTGAAACCAACTAAATAAAATAAGAGTAAATAAAATAAATGAACCAAACTGAATGCCAAATAAATTTTATTTAAAGTAATACATACCGGTTGTTGGTATGACTGAGTTTATATTAAGATTTATGAACGTCTACGCCTACCCCGAGGGTAGGCAGAGGTGTAACAACACCTAGGTACAATGAGGATTCTATTATATTTGCAACATCTAGAATTATTTAGTGTTCCCTGGTCACCAATAAACCTTGTCTTTGGCTCATGTACAGTTAACCTGAAATCAATGTTCCATTAGAAATGTTCCCGGAAAAACTTGTATACTTCACTTTATTTATTTTTAAATGCATGTACATACCAGTTGTCAGTAGGGTGAAACTCAATTGCGGATTCATTAGTTTTTTTTCAATATTAAGTGCATAAATGACTTTTTTCGCATTTACTAGTCAACAATGAGCCCTGGTTCTATTGGATTTATAGTATTTGTTATTGGGAACACCTGAAACCAACTAAAAGTACCTAAAATAAAAAAAAAAATGATAAAAAATTTGCATAATAAATAAGTAAATAGTATTAAAAAAAAATTTCCTACTTTGAATAAATATACGTACCGGTTGTTGTTATGAATTTGAGTTTGTTTTAAGATTTATGAACGTCTACGCCTACCCCGGCAGGGTAGGCAGAGGTGTCACAACACCTAGGTACTCTTCAATGAGGATTATATTACATTTACAACCTCCAACTAGATTAATTTAGTGTTCCCTGGTTACCAATGAACCTTGTATTTGGTTCATATATGGTTCATCTGAAATCAATATTTAGTAAGAAATATTTAAGTCTCGAATAATTTCACAGAAAATTCAAGTAAATTTCTTTCTTTTTCTTAAATATGTATCATGGCATAATTTGTATATAGATATGATAGATAGATTTGATTCATAAATATTTTATTTTAAATTTACTAGTCAAAAATGAACCCCGAATGACTTTGATTTTTTAATAAACTGAACTCAACTAAAGGTACCATTGTTCAACCCTACTAATATTATATATGTGAATGTAAGTTTGTTTTTTTTACACTCACATCAAAACTACTTGATATTGGATGTACTAGAAGTAACCTCCTATTTTTTTTGTAAATATATGAATGCATAGCAGCTGGTATAAGCTATAACAAATATCTATAAAACTCCCTTTAAATTGTGCTAATTTTTTTTTACCATACTGGTTGTTGGTATGATTACGGTTTACTTTAACATTTATGAATGTCCACACCTACCCCGAAAGGGTAGGCAGAGGTGTCACAGAACCTAGGTACTTTGATTGAGTATTCAATTTTTTTTTATTTCTACTCACTTAATTTTATAGCAATGGTTCCCTATTCACTAATGAAACTTGTATATGGTATAAGTAAAACTGATACCAAAGTATAAAAAAAAAAATTATACTTAAAAAAAGAAGTAAAGACGAACAAAACTAAATACACAGATACATTTTTATTTTTTTCTGCATCTTCTGGTACATACCGGATATATTTGTAGTTCGAGTGTATGCATTGTCCAAATTGGTTTCGACACGAATGGAGGTCCTCGGTTTTGGGCCTGCAAACAGACGATCGAAATAGGTACCCGAAAATCCTCTAGTTTTTATAGTTACACCACAATTTGTTTTATTTCATCAAGTTCAAGAAAGTACTGACACTGTTGTATTAGCAATTTTGCCTAAATCAATATTACACTCAATAACGATTGTCACTGATTTTTATGAATAAACGAGTTTATCCTCTTTGGTACCTTCGTTATCTAAATATATATAACTCAAAGGTGACTGAGTGACTGACATAGTGATCTATCAATACACAGCCCAAACCATTAGACGGATCGGGCTGAAATTTGGAATGCAGCTAGATGTTATGACGTAGGCATCCGCTAAGAAACGATTTTGATTAATTATACCCTCAAGGGGATAAAAATTTAGGCTACTTTAGACTACTAGAAAAACCTTAGGGTATGCTAACGCGGGTGAAACCGCGGGGCACAGCTAGTTATTTATAAACTATGTAAAGCGACAGCCCCAATCACTTGACATAGGCGGAATAGTTATACTTAAGATCGTCGCCATTAAATAAATAGAAGAAAGAAAGACACGGGTCCAACCTAGTTCAGGAAGGTGTTAGTAACGTTACCATCTACGGCACTATTTTGTAATCTACACTTAGGGAAATTGCGTATAAATTTAACGGTTAGAATGACTAAATATTAAATTTAATTCTATAGTTTGCTTTATTTTTCTAGTATTTGAAATTTTAAAACTGCAACTACTTTCAATTTGCAATAACGACATGTTTAAAAAAATAAAAGACAGCTGTCACCTACTGTCAGTGCTGTCACTTTTATGTCAGATAAACAATAGCAAACCGACAGTTTATTTCGCTGGATTAAGTAATAATTAATTCCTTTAAGCTGTGAAAAAAAATTCTTTTCATCTAATAAAAAGTACAAAACATTCTGATTTATAATTTAATTTACTATAAGGTGATTATTCATATTGGTGCAAATCAAGCAATGTATGAATATTATAGTGAAAGCAGCTTTATATAGAATATTTATTTAAAGAGTTAGTATCAATGTCTATTTTATTAGAACTCTCGTTACTGGAAAAAAAAACGATTGCATGGGACAACTGCCACTATCTAGCAGCATGTGTCTTATTCGAGTTGGCAGCACTAAATCCATTAGAATTATTGATTATAACCTATATATTGATCCATAATAAAAGTAACAAAAGTAATGCATTACCTACCCTTGTTATTTAATACGAAAATACATTAAAACTCTGGAAAGCTGACTGCAAAATTTAACTAAAGAATGGAGTAATACCAAACCAGACAGAATAGTTTTTGACCTTAGCCAACAGTAATGAATGAAACCAAAAAAGCTCTAAGCGACGTGATATTTCTTTGAATTTATTTATCAATATTTAAGAAGAATGGTTCTAAGCAGACACACAAAAATACCGTTTCTCCTTATTTCAAATATCGTAGTCGAACCAATTTGGGTAAAAAATAATTGAACCTCTCAATAATATTAACGTACATACTGTAATAACACATTTTTTTCATAAATAGCATGATTTTTCCTATTTGGCTACAGTTGATAGTTGTGACAATTACTAATTTAAAAATAATTATTATTGTAAAAAATTCCAGTGCTGTTGCATTAATAGCGAAATTGTTTGGGACTTAGGGGTGTCTTTTGGTCAAACACACACACACAGAATAAACATTTAAAATATGTGTCGTTTAAAACTGCGCTTATAAACTTCGATTAAATTCACAATATTACAAAAAATCCTAATTTAACTGTGTTGCCAGTACAACACAACAAGAAAAGGGATTTACAAAATGAATAAAATTCTGGAAGCATTTTCCCGACTTTCTTGACATACTGTAGCAGTGTTTAATATAATAAAAATGGGTATGTATGTACTTACTTTCTTCTTCATAAACCGGTTTAGCAACAGGTTCGAAGCCCCCAGCTAAGATGCAGCCATTTCTTTCCCTCAGGTATATGTAGCCATCTGGATCGCGGACCACTGGAAGCAAGGAATGATGTGTTATTGCCTAAGTTATTTAGTTAAGTAAGTATTAAAATAGGTATGAAGTTACAGTTAATCATCGGCTCAAGATTACTAAGTTGACTGTGATGTGCTTGGTGACAATTTAGTCATTACAATATTTAATTTATTCTGAGAGACTTGTGTTATATTAATCTGTATATTAGATTTTATTATTATTTATATATATTATATATTTTATTTTGTCTAGTTAGCGTAATTGATGTTATGTCGTACCCATCATGAACCCAATTTTTAAAGATTTAAAAATAACTTAAGTTTCTCCAGCTAACTACCAGTGAAAGTCCCATTACAATCGGTCCAGCCGTTTCAAAGAATGTCCAGTCAAAAAAAATATATTTAAATTAATATTATAATGTATAAATTCATATGAATTTAGTTAAAAACTGTTATGGAATTACATACAGACTATTTTAATTATCTGTACTGTTATTTTGTTGAATTAAATATATTTTTAATTCACAAATACAATTTTAAAATATTATATCACATATATGCTCACGCCTGTATTCCCCGAAGGGGTAGGCAGAGGTGTTGTTATCACAACACCCACTTTTCACCGAATTTGATTAAGTGACAACGTGACAGATGGTGAGTCTATCGCCGTCTCAGGCACTATATACGTCTTTTTTTAAATTACACCTCAGAAATATGCAGGTTTCCTTAAGATGTTTCCTTCACCGTAAAGCACGTGATGTGAAATCACTGTACATAAGTTTTTTTGAAAAACTCATTGGTACAGGCCCCGCTGGGATTCGAACTTGCGTCGCTTGCGTAGCAGGCGACTGCTCTAACCACGAGGCCACCACGGCTTTAAAGTATGTGTCCTCAAATATCCCAAGACCATAACAAAACATATATCCATACCTAGTATGTTAATAAAGTGACACTTACCTGGAGTCATAGGGTGGAGATTTTCAATAGGCTTGGTGTGTAAGTAATAATGCTCGCATGGAAGTAGAGGCACTTTGACTTGAGGCTTCGCTAGTTGACCAACCTGGAACAAAATACAAAGAACTATTAGACTCCATATTATTTTAGCTATTATAAATTGCATTGTGTAATATTTTTGAAAAGAGTAAATACTGAGTTTCATGCCAGTTTCTTCTCAGTAAGAGCAACTTTCCGAACCTGGCGGTAGCATGTATAGTCAAACTAATAGTTAATCTACAAATTCTAATCCAATATTTATGACTTAATTTGATATAAATAAATAGTACTGTATAAAACACACTAGGTAATATTTCCAAGGTGTTTGAAGCTTCTGAGGGATCAATCTACTAACACAGTCAGAATAACGGGAATAAAAATGTAAAATCCTAATTATTGATTTAGCCCTGACTACTAAACAGCTATTACTTATATATTTATTATATTTATATTATATTATTTATTATATATTTCTTTAGCTAATTTCAGTTTGATCAGAACTTTAAAACGTCTAAAATATTTTAATATTATTATGTAAATTTTTAGTTTGTACATAGGATGTAAACTTTTAAATCAGACATCCAACTAAAAAATCTTTCAGTCATAAGTAGAATGTAGTTTCAGGGCAGACATAAGTTATGTAATACAGCACAGTCGCGGGCGAAAGGTAGTAAGTATTGCCAAATCAGAAATATTTTTTTATTTCATTTTCATTTAATATAATTAAAACTGAAATTATAAGTAGTTTTCCAGAGAATGTGCCAGTGTTTTTATTTAATCTTGATAGCTGCACGAACATTGGCATCGAAGCCTGTGCGAGGAGGATAACTTTAATTCATACACATTTTAGAATTCTATAGATACACGACTTTTTTATATCGTGATAAGATAAGATAAAATTGTTTACATTAACTGTACCATACTTCCCCAGAGCAGAATAACAAACAGCTATGTATTAGGCGAGTTAAAATGTCCTTAAAATGCTAATCAATTTCACTTAAAATTGAAAATCTTTGAAGGCATTCTGAGCTTTGCTTGACGTGATTAAGTATTTGTTATATTATTATTCAGCTTATTAAATTAGCATACTTTGAAATAATTACCTAATTGTTTACTAGTAATTTCTACAGATTTTTCGGGTATATAGGTTGGAGATGGCCCCCTTCCCTTATTGAAAGTTAAAACCTCCTTAGTATTGCATTGGGGGTCTTAGCCTACACCTACTGTAGGTATGTTTCTTAACTGCTTTTCTTTTCTTACCTGTCTAGCCCAAAATCCAGCACAGTTGATGAAATATTCGCACTCAATCGGCCCCTTTGTCGTCTCCACGCCACATACTTTGTCTTCCTTTGAGAGAACCGACGTTAATGAACAGTCTTCCATTACTCCCACACCTAGGGATGACAAAATATACCATATTTAACCTTACATCCCAATAGGAAAACTTAAAAACTACTGGCCAATTTGAAAAATTCTTTCAGTAATAGATAGCCACATCATCAGCTAGTAAGATAGGCTATATACTACGCGGGTGAAACCGAGTGGCATCTACTACTACCAAATATACGGGTGTCCGAGCAAAACGGAACAGTTTTATAGATGTATGGTTTTATGAATATATCAAGTAGATGTAGAATATTAACTAGGTCCAAAGATAACGGAATCAAAGATAATGGAAGTTATAAGTCTAGAAACGTATGCCCTTATGCGTGTCAATGACCGTGCGGCCATCATTACCTATGCGGTAATGATCTACGTAGGTACCTTAGATATCTTAAGTAACAACTGACCCTATTTCTGACCCAGCGCATATCTCTAATAAACAAATTCAATCTGTTATCGCTGAAAGTGCCCTCCTTTAAGAACCCCAAGCTGTACTCGCTTGAGCATATTGACCTGTTTTAGGCACATTACTTCAGCCATTTAGTTCAATGTTTCCATAAGTATACCATAACTGTAAAGCTCTGTAAGTCTGTAAACTAAAGTATGTACATACCATTATGAACTGCCTCCTTCATGAGGGTCATGCCAAGTAAGTGAGGGTCGGCGACCCCATCACCCGGTATCCAGAGACCACCCAGTATATCCTCCACATTCAGCATGGGCATCAGCTGTTGACATCTCTGCGGGTTCACCAATTCGCACGGTATGCCCCATGATCTGCATACAAAAAAGAATCCTTATTGCTGTGGGAAGTCACTTCACATTGGAACTCTATTTCTATGGCCACAGGAGTCAGTTTACTTTATTGCAAGTTAAGCTTGTGCGTAGTTACGAAAAGCATGGCATAATGCATTTTGCATTGACAAAATACATGAATGTGTGAAGATTAGTTTGCTTTAGCGTTAACAACATGTTTTGTATTTCGCTGGTTTCTGCTGTTTTATAAATTGAATGTCAGCAATCAAAAGTATTTTCAATATAGCTCTTATTACATCATTGTTTAAGGCTTGAGAAAGTAAATTCAAGATATAATTTCACACTTCAAAGTTCTAAATACGTTGCCATAACATTTAGCCACTGTTGCAGTTGCAAATTAATTATTAAGTTTTTTCTTGCTACAAATTAAGTTTATGCCATTAGTTATTTCTCATTCGCAATATAATATAATAAAATACTACAAAGTAGAATAGCAAATTTACTATAAGTATAAGTAGTAGCATGTAGCTTAAAGTTTCCAATAATATCAGCCTATAAGTCTAGCTGCATAGGGCATAAAAATCTTACAATTTGCATTAGCAATATGTTGTCAATAATTTTTAATTACACATGACATGAAATGCTAGAACACAATTCTAAAACAACTCCATTGAATCGCTGAACAGATAATTGCATTGAATCACTTCAAAGTTTATTATAAACAGAGCTTTGCATAATATGCTAGCTTTAAACAAATGCATAATTGAAAATAAATAATTGTTGTTTGTGCATCATAACTTGTGTTTCAACCCAATCTTTAAGTTGTACATATATGTAAATAAACAAATTATAAGGAATGTTTTTAATTGCAACAGTTTTATCTAGGAAACTAATAATTCGCGAGTGTTTCAACAACAAATTGTATGAGCAATGCGCAGGAACAAGTGAATATCTCTTGTACATAGAGATACAGCAATTCGCAAAAGCATTACGCACAAACAATGTAGTAGCAGCAATATAAAAGGGGATTAGGATAGCGATGGAACACGAAGTATAATAGTACATATAGTACTTATTTACAGTAAATTATTATATAAATAAGAAATTGTATAGATTAAATAATTATATAAACCTACACTGATTGACTCTTCATCCTCCTGTAAACAGTCATTCGGTCTCGAGTCCTGGCCAGCAGTAGCGAGCCACATTGCTTCCATCCTGTATTCAGGCCTTGTGACTCCAGGTCTTGTAATAGTTTAACAGAGGACTGTGCGAGACGTACTTGTGCTAAGGTAGGTTTAAATGCACCAACAAGCCCAGATGAATGCCATCGGCTTGGAGAGCCAATTCTGTGCAAAGAAATTTTTTATATGAGAACTCTTAATGTCTAATAAAATGCTAATAATGCAGATATTTAATGAATACTCAAAACTAAATGCAAGAAAAAGACAAAATATTGTAGTATCCCAGAGATATACCTTGATGTCCCACCTCATCTGCTTAGTGCATAAAGCCATAAGCCTCTCCCTGTCCCCCCCCAAGGATCCCCTCTACCAACAGACTAAGAATAAATTCTTCTCGCCACCCCCCAGTCCAAGCACAATGTGAACTGCCCTCCCAAAACCCACGGCCCCCCCAAGACCCAATGCCCCTCCCAAGACTCAATGCTCACCTCCCAAGAACCAACGCTCCCCCACCCAAGACCGAAGGCCCCCCTCCGTAAACCCACACCACCCCTCAAATCCCAACGCTCCCTCCCCCAGGACCCAACGCCTCTCCCCATGACCTAACACTCCCTCCCCAACGCCCCCCCTCCCAAAATCCAATTCCCCCCTAAGAACCAAATCCCCCACTCCCAAAGTCCCCCCATAACCCTATCGCCCCTCCCCAAAACCCAAGATTCCCTCCCTTCCAGACCTAACACTCCCTCCCTTCCAGACAAAACACTCCCTCCCCAAGAGCCAACATTTCCTCCCCAGAGCCAACATTTCCTCCCCCAATACCCGAGTCCCAATACTCCCTACCTTTCAGACCTAAGACCCCACTACGAAAACCCAACGCCCCCCCCCAATACCCAAGACCCAATACTCCCTCCCTTCCAGACCTAAGGCTCCACTACCAAAACCCAATGCCCCCCCCCCCACATACCCAAAGACCCCCCTAATAGCCAAGTCCCAATGCTCCCTCTCTTCCAGACCCAAGGCCCCACTACCTATACCCAACGCCCCCTCCAATACCCAAGACCCAATACTCCCTCCCTTCCAGACCCAAGGCCCCACTACAAAAACTCAACGCCCCCCCCATACTTCCTCCCTTCCAGACTCAAGACCCAACAGTCTCTTGGATCAACAGGAATCTTGGGTACCTTACTACCATGATTCATAATTAATAATAATTTGATACACATATTTAAAAGAACAGGATTAATATGGAGAATTAGTATCCCAGAGGAACCCATTTACTTGGTTCTCCCCATTTGGCCCACTCCAGATCCCGTTGAGGTTGCCCCCTTCAACCCTATGTGCTCCCCTGCCTCTATGTACATCTCCACCGCCCTCCCCCAATCTGCCTCCTCCCCCAATCTGCCCCCTCCCCCAATCTGCCCCCTCTCCCAATCTGCCCCCTCCCCCTATGTACACCTTTGTATGCATTTGTGTTTTCCCCCTAAGCTCAACTAATTGCTGGTGCCACAACCAATGCGCACTGAAGATAAATCTATACCAATACCCAAGTATCTAAATCCTGTATATATTTGTAGTCTCTCAGCAAACACAGGAATTTTCTTCAGGTCCCCCATGACATCTTTGTTGCAGCAGCAGGGAGAGATTACATACTAGGTACTTACTTTTGTGTTCTTGTCAGTACAGCTTCTTTGTCCCAGGAACTCTTTTCTCCAAAATTCAGCCGAGGAGCAGGAATAATTATATAAAAATGTAAGGACTTACTTTTCTCGCTCGATCAATACTGTATGTTCACCCCAGCCACGCCTTGCCAGGTGATACGCGACCGCTGCCCCCATCACTCCACCCCCACATATTACAACCTTAGCCTTCGACGGTAACGAAGATAGTCCCCCATCTAATCTTTCCTCGCGATTCAAAGCATTTAACCGGCTCGTTAGAGGTCTCGATGCATCACGTTTGTACGCAGTCAATCTCTTAACTCCTAACTGCCTAGCCAACATATTGCTGAAATATGCAATCTGCCCGGGAAACAAGGTGTTACATCAATTCAATAGAGCAAAATAGATATCGTTGACTCTAAATATAATCGCGCGCGACAGCCCACAAACCGATGACACTTTTGTTTTGACATTTTATTTTATTTTACGAACTGACATTACTTGACTTTTAATATTGAACCATTTTTCTTGCCACGTACAAAAAATCTTATTTTTTAATTTTATTATCTATGATTTTATTATATTTTATGCTAAGATTATTATATTTAGGAGAACTTAGACCGATTAACTTCACTCCGGTAGTAAGGGACTTATAAACGTTGCAAAATAGCCTCTACTTAAATCTCGATTTTTCTTGAGTCCATGTTTTAAATCAAGACTACATTTTTTTACTTTAATTTTTTGATATTCCCCGATCTCAATCAATAATATTTGAATTACTTGAAAATTAATTATTTGATTTAACATTATTTTATTTAAAAGGGTACTTTTAGTGAACAAAGACACTGCCAGCACTGTTAAACGGGACACGTCCGTTCACCACGGAGACTCGCGCAGAACAGGCAGAGCAGAATAATCTTTGGGACGCCCTAGCCGAAGCCATCGTTTATATACAACGCATGCGCCATTTTGAAAATGGTGATCGATACCAGCCCCACCCAAGCCGCGCCCTGACGCTACACCTTAGCCGGCACCGGGAGCTAATTATAGAGCCACCCCATAACCCGGCGCTCCTACTCACACATTGGCAAAGATTTTCAGGATAGGGAGCTTTATCTACATGATAGGCAATCTATCATATTTACCTTACATAGGAAGTGTTTCACACTACATTGCTACAATACCTGTAAATCTGCGTCAGTGTAGCCAGAGTAACTTATTTTACCTAGAATTTGGTAATAGCTTCTTTTGCCGCCGTTCTGCAGTGCCTGGACTGAATTGTCTGTTCAGTTTGGATGTAGCTTAAACCCTTAAGAACGTAGCATGTGGGTGCTAGTAGGTAAAAAACCATCCTTGAACCATGCGTTGATCAGCAAGGGCACGATTAATTTCCATGTTGAATTGACGGGAATAGATTTTTTTAGACTTACCACGACATGGGTGTCATTTAAAAGGGTTCTTAGATTGCTGTACTCATATAAAGATCACATCCATTTTAAATTCGAGATGGCCGACAACATTTTATTTAGTGTGCTGAGTACGAACTTATTGTCTATTTTCATAATATCTAATATGACTGAAACGATTTTTTTATTGATAAACTTGAAACTGAGTGCATTTGATAAGAACGTGTGCGTGTTAAAAATATCTACTTTGAAATAGATAACTGATGTAAAAAAATACTTATTTGATTTAACTAAATATTATAATGTTTTATCCAATTAAATAGAAAACTTGTATGCACGTGCTCGTCAAGGTTTCTAACACATCCTACAAATATAAGTTTATCAAGCCGTACCTTAATAAATTATATCACTTGGATGAAGTCGCAGGTAGTTGAATTCAATGCTGTTAAAGTTACCATTTAGGTATTATAAAAATTGTTAACTAGCAAACATTATATTTTAGCTTCGTAAAACAATAAAATAAAATCTTGGAACAAATCCATGCAATGAATACAGTGAGACACGTGGAGGACCTACTAACCATCCTGGTTCCGAACATTGGAAGAGCAAATATGTGAAAATAACAAAGATGTTATCGGGCCAGAGTGAGATAGAGCAAACGACTCGTGGAGGCTAAAAACTACCCCGGTTTCGAACGTCGGGCTTGGTAAGAGCAGGTGAGAAGATCGGAAATGAGCTAGCGACCCTGGGAGAGTGAGTGAGATAGCGCATAGGCACGAGGCGTGAACTGTCTACCTTGAGGTCTTCGGGCGTCATACACGTGTCGTCGTCGACTATCTACCTGCGCACGGTGGTCTCTTGTTGTTGCTTTGTCAACGCATACCTTATAAGGCCATAACACATTTCCAGCCTCACCTACGCAAATGAAATCGTCGTTTTGTGGAAACCTATACTTGGGGTGAAAACGGTAAAATATTGGCTTTTACCGAATTGGTTTAGTGAGAAGGACGAGTTTTCCGTAATCCCTCCAAACATTAAAAATGTTTCTTGTTATGTAGGTAAAAAACTTTAAGTACTTAAGTGTCGGTATAGAAAACCGATGATATGGATTGTTATTGAGAAGACAGGAGAACCACTGTTGGGTCTTTTAAACTAAAAGGCTAGCAACACTAGCTCTCCCTGTAATCTGGGGCAACGAGCCCGGATTTGAGCTCAACACATTGCAATTGATAAATAAATAAGGCACACATGCATACTATATTCTTTCTACGCTTGTGTGCGTGCAGACGAGCTAAAATCAATACTGCAAGACCTGACCGGGGGGAAGCCTAGCCCTAGGTTTAATAATAACGGGCGTTCGAGGGATGGGGTGGTAAGCTCGCTAACTGCAGACTATAATTTTATAGTGAATGATATTCACAATTAAATTATTAGTAAGTACCGTGAGAGTACTTAAGTACTTCATCGTTGGATGAAAGTAGGTGTTGAGCGCATAGATAAAAAAATCACTAAGCGCTGCGAGATTCTATTATATATATATGTAAGCTACTTTGGGAAGACTTTATAACAGGTTAAAATAACACTTTGCTCCTATTGCATATTCCATAAACATTCAAAATGATTCCAACAATTTATTACTCATTTTTTATGCGTAGTTGTTTCTGAGGAAATCGTAAGTCTAGAATAATACTTATTATTTCCATCACAGAACATAAACAGCAAGTTTCAGTTATGTGATTTTCATTAGAATTACAACTTAATAAAGAAATACGCATAGATAAGGAAAAAAAACGATTATCTTTGTTGGAAAGTGACCATAGTGAAACTTCCAGATGTGTCGTAAGCGTGGCAGCCTAGTGGCATCTGTCAGAGAAAAAAAAATGTGTTTACTTTTCTATGGTATACTGCAACAGTGATCAAACATAATTTTTTAACCATTTCAAAAAAAAAAATTTTTTTGAAATTGGACTGCAGTTTATACACATACACGTAAAAAATATATTAACGTAACTAAAGTCTATGACATGCAAAGTTAGAGAATATTTTTTTTCTCTGTGTGTTGCATGCTATATTATGCCTGTAGTACCGCTACGTATGAAAACCAAGAGATGTAAAATTATAAACATTATTTTATATTAAATCCTACTAATATTATAAATATGAAAGCATATGAGTATGGATGTATGAATGTTTGATGTAACACGCAAAAACTATTGAACGGATTTAGTGAATTTTTACAAAGAATATAACAGCTTTTATTTATAAAAAAATATTATGAATTGGCCAAAATATAAAGATAAGATAAATCCTGAGCAGTCGAGGGCTTTCGTTTACTCTGTCCCATGAATATTGTATCAATTATTCGGTTTCTATGCACGGTTTCTATGGCAACGAAAGTAGGTTGACTGCCAGTTGCTGCCCTTTACTTTCGTTATTTTCGTTTTTATTTTAGTTTACAACAGATATTAAACTATGTCTTTGGTCGAGATAGTTGAACACGATGAAGTTATTTACACTATTCTTGATAAGCCCCCGCCAGAACCACCAAAAACACCCAGGTAAGTAAGTACCGTACCTAGCAATCCCAGTGTGGCCTGTTAGGATATTTTTCTGTTTGACATTATATACTAGCAAATAAATCTGGAGTCTTTAGAAAAAGAACCGTCCGAAGATCTAAGCAAGCACACGAGTAGGCACTGGTAAAGTAGCAGGAGCCGCTCGTGGTGCTGAAGGCTGGCCTTCTAGACGCGTAAGGGTCAATTTCCTGGTGCTCAAAAGTGGATGGGCCGCCGAAACGAGTCTATATTGTCCGGACACATGGATATTTCGAGAAGTACTTGTGGGGTGGCGCAGAGGGAGATGCTCCCAACGTGCCACGAATGCTGCTGCGACTTGGCCACCGCCCAGCACACACTGGAACACTGTCCAACCTGGACGTGTTACAGGTATGACGAGGTGCCCTTGTTGCACCTTATCGCTATGCTGACACTACTGCAGGCCATAGTTGGCATTTCACGATTATGGGATGCGGTCATTCCATTGAAAGGGCAAAAGAGTCCAACAGGAAGATCCTCTGTCGGATCCAATCCATTGTTTCAAGACCGTCCGACGAAGGCAGTCCTCAGCCCGCTTTCGTCGTCTGCGGCTGAAGCCTCCGTAAAAAGGGCCGTTGGCAGGCGTCGGGACGAGGGTCTTCGCGCCGACACATGGTATTCGTGGTCGAAGGGCGCGTTCGCTCTCCCATTGTGTAAAAGCTGGGTTCGGCCTGGTATCTTAAGGAAGGGCCCAACAGGCCAGTAGCTACCGTGCACCCGCTACAAGTGCCCAGTAGGAACATCTTGGAGTTTAGTCTGTGTGAGTCCGGCGTAACCCTCGCGTTACCCCCACACCGGATGGTGCAAGAAAAATAATCTAAAAGTACCTGTTCGATATTCAGCTAGATCTGGTGACTCAACACCGCCAAGGGTCCCAAGTGCTAGGCGTCAGTTCAGTGTCCACAACCACGACACTGTAAGCTGTTCAGCCTATAATGAACTAATGTCCATAGGATAACAAGGTCAGGTTTTTCTTGGGAGAAAGTGATATTGGGATAGGAATACTCAGACGTTCACGGTTAAAGATGCTGCGATGGCAGATGACAAAGAGGTTTTGCCAGTGATAGTGACCCGGCTCGGTCTATTTATACGTATTATATAGTTTGTCAGAGGCGGGCTTAAATTACAAGATGGCGTATAAACACATTCGAGCCGCAACAATTAGTTATACCAAATATGCAATCGAATGTCGACAACGTTTGAATATGTTTCACCATCCAAAAATGTTTACTTTTCCAAACACCAGGTACCAGTCGAAGCTGGAAAAGGAACTTAAAGAAGCAAAGAGACCTCAGCGTCATAGAAACTTCGGTTACGCCGAAACTCCGCTGAAGCCGCCTGACGAGTTCCTTAAAAAGGGACAGGGCTTGAGCCAGCCCGTCAAGAAGTCGGAGCACAAGTGTTTCGTCACCGGAAAATTACCACCTGTACCGAAAAGGCCACCTCCAGGAAAGAAACCAGAAAAAGCCAAAGTCAATTTCAGAGTCTTGAATATTAAAAAGGCTATTAAGATTAAAGGAAAACCAGTTGAGCCCAGGTAATTTCTAAAAGTATTTAAGTATATAGTTTCCATCGATTTCGTCGGCGTGATATAGATTCACATTGCGAAATCTTTGAATTGTTAAACGATTCAGAAACCTTCAAAGGCATGTTCGAGCAGGAATATGTTGCATCTATAAACTGGCTATTAAAAATTGGGCTCACTATTATGAAATGAGAGCTCACTTTGTATTGGTAGTGTAAAAACAACATTTAATTGAGATCTCTCCGGGATCGTTGCGAGATAAAAATTGTCGTGGACGGTAGACACATCACAGAAGTGAAGTTTCCCTCTAAACAAATTTAGAAAATAGCACGGCATCCTTATCATGTATTCATTAATGATCTCCATAACCCTATAATATTGCTTGAACCATAGACAAAAATCACAACTTCATCTATCGACATGGCTGGAAATCTTTATTCAGAGCAGCACGAGAATTATGAGAGGACATATTCCCTCCACTAACTTCAAAACGCTAATAAACCTATATATTCTTCGACTGTCAAATCACATCTTTTGTGTCGCACATTGTACCATTTTATGAATTTGAAACAAAGCATGTCTTGTATGCAACAAATCATTTATTCCGCACTACACCCCCGACAGATTAGTCGACACAAGAGATGGCCATATCAAGAAGATTAAAGGCTCCGGTGAAGTTCCTGAATACTGCCTTAGATCAGATTTTGGCCAAATGCCAGCATACTTGGTCAAGCGGAACAGGAAGATCCACAAACAATTGGAGAAGATGAGAATAGCTGAAGAAAATAGAGAGAGCATGTGCCAACTGATCAATGAAGAGGAACGACAGAAGTTGTTAGATGTAAGTATTTATCTGTGCTCCAGCACTTGTTCGTGGCTCGATACGTGTTGATTCTTTTTTGTAGGTGGTTTGAGGTTGAATTCCAAAGATCGGTGGATCATTTCATATTGTGCCATTCAAATATCATTCGTTCCAAATTCGTTGACATTGAAACATGACAAATATACACTTGGTTGGGACATATATAAAGAGTAATAAGTCCACGTGCCGTCTCGAGTTTTGAGCGCTCAGCGATGGGAATGACATGCCAAGTAAATGTTCCGGCTCGCTCCGTATAAGACTCCAAATTACTACTGAAGATTCAAGGACAGCGCTCAATACAAGTGACGGAACCTATACCTGTAATAACAATGCATTGTACGACAGTAGGTAAAGGGGTTACCCTTCACATCTTTTACAAGCGCGATAAAACACGGCGAGTAATGTCGGAAGGGTTGGACCCTAAAGTTGTTTATATTGGTACATCGCTTGCATTCTGTATAACGTGGGTAATGCGTGAGAGACACCCTTGGTGTTGCTAGCTTGAAAGCACTTATTGGCTGCACTAACAGCTGTTTGTAAGGGCTTTTTTGTAAAGGTTGACTGTATCTTTGGAGGAATAGAAATAAATATTTTGTGCATTATAACAGCACAGTTTGAGAATTATCTTTGATCTTTTTATGTAGGTATATGAAATGTTGAGCTGTTGGTTCTACGCCTGGTCTTGAAGAGATCAGGCGTAGAACCAACGGATTGCTATCCCATTGGACTATGAGATTGAGGGAATAAAGAGTGCACCTGCGTTTGCGCACACACTTGTGCACTATAATATCACCTGCGCAGATGGCTAATCCTTTGTTGAGATTTGCCGCGGTGCCTGAGATTCGGTTAGGAGATCATCATCATCATCATATGATTGTTGGTCCCATTGAAAATGCGCGGTTACCTATTTTTATTATTACATCATGATGACCTTACCTGTCAGTCGATTAAATTGACTATTCAATATGCATAATTGTCGGGATGTCTCACCCCTAAATATTGCCCCCAGCCCTAGAGTTCAAACTTCTACAAACTTTCAATAAGTTTTCGTCAAAAGTAGCGTATAAGTAACATTTTAGAACGTTCTTGAGATATTTTTTTTGATCAGCAATTATTGTGGATTGAGAAAAAAATCTACATCCATACAGTCTATATGGAGAAATAAAATTGAAGTGTCTGTTTGTAATTCTTTAACTCCTAAAACCCTTTGACTAAATGCATATGAAAGTATACATGGTACTGACATAGAAAAACCAGTTTTAATACTTTTCTCTGGCTGTCCGTCTGTCTGTATGTTTGTCTGTCTGTTTGTGCCGGCTAATCTCCGAAACGGCTGAACCTTTTTAACGAAACTTTCACTGGTGAATAGCTAATGTTACAAGGAGTAACTTAGGCTACTATTAATTAAGAAAAATTATTAGAGTTCCGCGGGTCACCCACGAAATTAAGTCTACGCGGGTGAAACTGCGGGTCACAGCTAGTTAATTAATAAATTCAGAAGTCCTACGTGCGTCACTTGATTTGCGACCTTTACACCCAGCCACCCACCCAGCCTCCCGAAACCCCACAGCTTCCCTGGAGCTGACAGCATCCTACGCCACCCAACCACCCTATCACCCAGCCACCCCTTAGTAACACCAGGCACCCCTTAGTAACACCCAGCCACCCTTAAGTAGCGCGCAGACCCAGCCACCCCTTAGTAACACCCAGCCACCCATTAGTAGCGCACAGCCACCCCGTAAGTACCTCCCAGCCTCCCAATCACCCCGTAACTCCTAGCAACCGTGTATTTAAATACATAGTAGTCTGATCGAATGACGCACATATATTTGTATGTGTGCAATAACGCTACGCACACTATAATGTGGTATATTCGTTACCTGGCGAGGTGGTACATAAATCACTCACACTAAAACATTATCATCCCAAACTACCCCTCGTTGCCAAGCAAATTGCGCATGTGTCGAATCTCCCGACTCCTAATGTATTGATCGCCTTCAACGGGCGACATTTTGTCTCGTTGCTATGCGCACAACATTGATGTGTTTCCTTTGTTCTCGAAGGAATAAATTTGAAATCCATTAGATTGAAACCCACATAAAAAGGACAAAGAAAAACACATTTAGCATACATCGTCGAGGCTAAATATTAGCATTTAGGTCACTTAAATCTCCTACTTTAAATTCACCCGACAAAACAGATTGCGACACGTTTACGGGGAATCTTTTTCGTTTCGTTTCCGATAATACCTACTATTTGCACCGCTTCACTTGAATCTTCGAAGGGGTATTCTCTCATAGTACTTTTACTGGGATGATGTCAATTCGTGATCTGGCATAAATAGATATATTCATGATCTGGGAAAACTAAGTCCGCCGTTAATTGGCTATTGCAGCCTATGAGCCCTCGCAACACTAGGGGTGTCACTCACACATTACTTAACTCATAGAGAATGGAATCGCTATGCCAACAGTATGATAAACGAAAAGTTCCTACTGTAGTCAGCACAGCGCCTCTTCCCCAACATGGAGCACTGGTCACCTTACTTACCGCGGGTAAAAGTGGACTTGAACTGGGTTATTTGGTAGCAATATTTTACAAGTCACGTGATAAGTTCAAAAAATTGTTACGAATATATATATATACAATAATTCCGCCTTCGGAATTCGAAAGGGCGATCTCAACAAACCCTATCTCTATTAAACTTCGATTAAACTTTCCTAAAATTTCCTAAACTTTCACCGATTTCTTCAGGACTTGAAACACAATTGGCAGATAATGCAGAAGGCATTCCTTCAGCTCCCAATGCTGACGGATACTATTCCCAAGATCATCAAGAAGACCAAGATGGAATTGGAACTTAAACAACTGGAGAAGGATATCGCCTTAGTCGAAAGCAACCCTTATATTTATATTTATCCTTAATATTTTCTTTGCAATTGAAATTTTTTCGCGGAGTTTGTAATTTTAAGATACGATATCAGATTGACGTTTTTCAAGATGTAGTTAGAATATGTCTAAAGTTTTCCAGTAATCTAGCTAGTCTTAGCACGCCCTTAACGAAAATATTGAATTACTTAAGTACTTAACTAAGATAATTAGGAATTTATGAATTCAAGTGTGTCACGAATAATTTGAATAAAATCTGTCATGTGTTCGGAATAATAGACGTTGTTTTTTTTGATGATTGAATTACCTCAGAACGCTTGATCGAAATAATCGGAATTGTTTCTAGAAAAATATCTCAAGACGATCCAACTAATTATCGAAGCTCTTGGAACAAACGATTTGGATTGAAGTTGATGATTTTCCTTGTCTCCATCTATGATATATCATAATACGTATAAAAAGAGTATCTTAATGCAATGCTCACGCGAGCATCGTTGCACTCAATTTATAATTCTCTCACTACCCAAAGAGCAAGGTTGTGACTCGACGGTTACAAAGGGGTTGAACCTCGATAAAGATAATACATTCATACATATGCTCACGCCTGTATTCCCCGAAGGGGTAGGCAGAGGTGTTGTAATCACAACACCCACTTTTCACCGAATTTAATTAAGTGCCAACGTGACAGATGGTGAGTCTATCGCCGTCTCAGGCACTATACATACGATACGTCTTTGAATTACTTCTCAGACATATGCAGGTTTCCTCACGATGTTTTCCTTCACCGTAAAGCACGTGGTGTGAAATCACTGTACGTAAGTTTTTTAGAAAAACTCATTGGTACAGGCCCCGCTGGGCTTCGAACTTGCGTCGCTTGCGTAGCAGGCAACTGCTGTAACCCCGAGGCCACCACGGCTTTTTGTAATAAAATAATACATTCATTGACAGAAATAACACTTATAAGATGCATGCATGCACTTGCCGTATTATTGCCGTAATAGTTTTAATGTACAAGGCTGACAGATGTACATACATACTGCAGCATTATAATGCTGCATGTTAATACTTTTTTTGTCATAAACCCTTTTTTCTTGATTTGCTCCACCTGGCCGTCAATATCATCGTGTCTTCGGCATTTGAAATGAAAAATATGAGATATTGGTTTTGATTGGCGTTTTTGACAGTGAGATGGAAAAAATTGGTCCTTGCGAAGGGACCTTCGCCGGTCTGGTTTTGGAAATTAAATAACGTTTGTTCGCTGGTGAAACATACGTTATTTATCTTTAAAATATTGTTGGTGGAATCTCGTGCTCCGTGAATTGTGTGTGGCTGATTTCGTCTCCTTTGGTCGCTCGCATCCTACAATAATCAAATTCCAGCTGTAAATAAATTTTGGCAAATAATTTCTGTGATAAATAATATATTTTTTATACCAGCGGGATTAACTGTTTTGTCCCGAAGACCATTAATTACGCTATAATAAATAATAGGCAGCTATGGTACTTGCATTCTTCTTTCGCTTAGTCTATATTCATGAATCTCTCGTAAAACACGTGGTGTGAAATCACTATAGTAGTAAGTAAAGTTTTTTAGAAAAACTCATTGGTACAGGCCCCGCTGGGATTCGAACTTGCGTCGCTTGCATAGCAGGCGACTGCTCAAACCTCAAGGCCACGGCTCTCGAATAATATATAATATGTAATCATATTTCACTGATTGCTATCACGTTACGGCGCACGGCGAATTTTCCCTAAAGGTAAAAAGGGCCGCGATCGGGCGTGGTCCATGTGACGATTCCGCAAGTCGATTATTTTATATAATTTTGCATTTTAGCATCTTTCGATAAAGTACCAAATTTTATGTGGACATAACAATATATTATTGTGATTTAATCACACAAGCGTCAGAGATTGCATTATACGAATACACTTCATCAATACAAAATGCAACTTTTGGATAACATCTCAAACATCTACTTTCTTGGATTTCCTTGGCATTAAAATAGGGTGGCAACAGGTGAAGAAATATGTCTTTATTCTCGGCCGTATGAAGGCAGGCATCGCGCAAGTATTTTAGGTAGGTACTTACTTTAAGGGGTTACAATCCAACCCTCATATTTGATGGTTTAAAATAAAGAAAAAATGCAGAAAGGAATTCGAAAGATATCACGATTGTCATACATATATACATATGCTCACGCCTGTATTCCCCTGAGGGGGTAGGCAGAGGTGTTGTAATCACAACACCCACTTTTCACCGAAGATGATTAAGTGGCAACGTGACAGATGGTGAGTCCATCGCTGTCTCAGACACTTTACTTCACTTTACGTTTGTCATTGAGTGTTAAAATATATAATTAATAAAATATGATTAAAATAATTCCCAATAAATGGTTTGTATATAATATATTGGGTCCCCATCTAGAGCTACGCCACCACAGTACTTAGTCGTCTGCAAATTGTGACTACCCTATATGTGTAACGATTGCATCAACAGATCGTCCAATTATGCTTTGTCACCTAGTGCTCGGTGAAGGAAAATATGTGTTTTCAAATAAATTGCCTGTCTAAGATGAATTCATAATACGATGGACTCACCCTCTGTCACGTTGACACTTAATCATCTACAGTGAAATGTGGTTTTTGTTGATACAAAACCTCTGCTTACCGTTTTGGGGATCTTTCTGGTGTTAGCAAATTGATATTTATTTTTTACTCTTATTATGGAATATATACCTTTTTTTCTTTTATTGACGAGAGGAAAACCTTCATAAGGTTCCCTAACCGCTCTGGGAGAGGCAGGTCAGGGTATATGGGATTACCGCACTAAAACGTGGTCATCCTCCGTGTTTATGGGGGACTCCGGATACTCTGATAGATCGCACCTCTGTCCCCCCGCACTATGCCTGGGCACATCCCCCGGGCAACTATCGGCACCCCAGGAGACTTCGCTGTGCAAGGCAGCGCGAGCCTCATCGCGCTTCTACCTTCCAAGGCTCGTAGCTCGGTGGTCAAGGTCCGATCACCGCCAGCAGGCCCTGCAGCCCCCTTTTAGTTGCCTCTTACGAGAGGCAGGGGTTACCGTAGCCAAATTCTTACACCCTGGCTATTAGGTGAACGGTCTGGGGTATATGCGTTGCTTCCGCCCCACCGTCGCTGTCGTCTCCTAGAAGGATCGGCTCTTTTCCGTTATGGAATATACCTAGGTGAACGCGGTTGAAGCTGCAGGTGGAAGCTAGTTTCTTATGTATACATATAAAATTATGATTAACCTATTCACAATAGCGTTAGAGATTGCCAGTCAAAAAATCTGCGTTTCCACTTCCGCGTAAAACAATCTCCACAAATCGGGCTGTAACTTTTAGCTAACATCCGCAAAAACATTGACTTCCTAAACAAAACCTGTTGCTACAGAAGGGCGGCAACAAGTAAGGAAGTAAATCTTGTCTTTACGACAGTTTTACGACCTTTGTAATAATATTTTCCTTCACGGCTCTTTGAATTGGCGTTCCAATATAAACTGTTTTATCAGAAAATTACGTGCAATCACATACGTTAATGTCCTACGCTCTTACTACAAAAAATGGTTTAAACAAAGACCTAACTCGAACTAAAACTATGTCCATCCCTTTTGAAATCCGTATGACATAAAGAGTAGGAGAAACTTTTAAAACAAGCGATATTATGTTATAAGGGAGTTAATGTCTGTGCTTCATATCACCATAGACAAAAAGGTCTTTGTGTGACAAGCCGTGGCGCTCTTTGTGCGCCGTATGGAGGCAGGCATGGTTAGTAAGTTAGGTACTCATCATCATGAATTTAAGAGTAATTACTTGTCTCAAGTTATGTACTAGTCATCAAATTGTGACTCCTATCAAAGCCGAAGGGTCGTAGTTTAATTATTATAGACGATAGCTAAAAACTAAGAATAAATTAGAACGAGAGCAGGGAAAAAAGCAGCTGACATGAGAAATATTTATTGACAACTAAAAAACAAAAACAACTGTCTCTTTCGACGTATATAAAAAAACTAATAAAAACCATAATTATTTACAAAATAGTTTACAACATCGTCCCCACCGTGTAGGGAAGCTACACGATGGTGACATTGCGTAAGGCCAGTTTACGCGCTGGCCTCTTCAAAACTCCACCTTTGGTGGCCACGTCAGCTACTCGCACGACTCCGTCTGCTCCTGGGTACACCTTTTTTATTCTACCCATAGGCCACACTCCTCTGGGCAGAGCTGGGTCAATAAGGAGGACGACGTCGCCTACTTCGAGGTTTTTGTATTTATCTCCTTGTTGGGATCTTGCTCTTAGGCTGGTCAGATATTCTTTGAGCCACCTGTTCCAAAAATGCTCTGAAAGACGAAGAACTTTCTGCCAATTCTTCCGCAAAGAAAACACTCCATCATCTAAATGACTTGGTAACTGAGTGTTTGAAGAAGTTCCGATGAGGAAATGGAATGGCGTGAGGCTTTCACATTCACCATTTTGAGTGACATATGTCAAAGGTCTCGAATTGACCAAAGACTCCACTTCCAGAAGAAGGGTGTGGAGAAGTTCTTCTTTTGGTGCTCTCTCCTTAAGTGTCACGGAAAGCGCATTCTTAACTGTTCGTACCAAGCGTTCCCAGCAGCCTCCCATGAAAGGCGATGCCGGCGGTATAAAGATCCTCTCACTGTGCATAGAGCCGGTAAAGTCTTGTACGGGCTCACTGAAGAACTCTTTCAAGTGGCGATTGGCTCCTACGAAAGATATCCCACTATCGGATATAATCTTACGAGGAACGCCACGGCGTGCTATAAAACGACGTAATGCAGATATGGCTGAATCTGCTGTTAGACTATTAACAACCTCCAGATGAATGGCGCGTGTTGTCATACATGTGAACAGTGCAATCCAGCGTTTTTCTCGGTGACGGCCGACTGATACATCCAACGGTCCAAAATAGTCCAATCCCACGTTAGTAAAAGGGCGAACATTGTGTTCGAGGCGAACATCGGGAAGGTCGCCTGTCGGAGGTATTTGAGGCATTGTCTTTCGTTTCATGCAAAATCTACAACTCTTTGCGACCATCCGGACTTCTGTACGGCAGCGGAAAATCCAGTATAGCTGTTTTATTTCATTAACAACTAATTCATTAAATGAATGTGCAGCTTTTGTGTGATAATGCCGAATGAGAAGACGAACGGCTGGATGGCGTCCGTCGAGAATAATGGGTGAAGCAGTTTCATAATTAATGTTCTTGATATTTTTGACACGGCTATCTAATCTTAACAAGTCAACTTTGTCTATAATTGGAGACAGTGAAAACAATTTACTAGACTTTGGTAAAGGTTTGGAGTCGTGCAGTAGTGCCTATTCAGGGCTGAAACAGTCTATCTGCGACTTTCTGAGGATAGCTTTTTCCGCTTTTTCAATATCTGCGGCAGTTAACGGCAGAAGCTTGGAAGATAAGTTATTATAAGTGTGTAATTTGGAATTTGGATCTTTATTTGTTAAAAGAGAACGAAACTTGGCCGTGCACTGAAACACGCGCGCAGTTGCACGGACCAATCGTAGCCACTCACTGAAACGTGAGGCGTCTGGAAGAACCGATGAAGGTCTATCCAGAAGGAGACCTACCTGCACTTTAGAGGGTTTCAGTTCTTCTAAAACGGGTGAGATTTTAGGAACCGATGGTTCTGCGGGCCACTTGGCGACAGGCTCTAACAAACAATCTGGTCCAGAAAACCATCGATTCAGATCAATATCTCAATCTTTGAGTCTTGTCGCGTCATCCGCGACATTCAAGCCACCGGGTATCGATCTTTGAGTCTTGTCGCGTCATCCGCGACATTCAAGCCACCGGGTATGAATTTCCAATTATTTATGTTTGTCACTTCAGTGATTTCACCAACACGATTTGCGACAAATGGCTTAAACGTTCGCGCATCACTGCGAATCCAGCTCAGTACTGTGGTCGAATCAGACCATAGACAAATTTCGTCCGGCTTAACATCGTGACCTATACACACGGTATTGGCAAACCGAGCCGCAATCAAGGCCGCTTGAAGCTCTAACCGGGGTACAGAGGTAGGCTTTAAAGGGGCCAGCCGTGCCTTGCCACCAATGAGAGAAAGCTTCACAGAACCATCTATAAAGGAAAATCGCCAATATGCGACACACGAATATGCTTGTTCGCTAGCATCTGCAAATACGTGAAGCTGCCTTTCACGGATATCTATACCTTCAAACCCACATCTGTACCACCGAGGAATTTTAAAGTTTGATATTGCAGCTAATTGTCAAGTCCAAAACAACCATTTTTGAACAGTATCTGATTGCAGCTCAGTATCCCAATCTACGCCAGTCCTCCAAGTTTGCTGAAAAAGGATTCGGCCTTGAATTACTAGTGGAGTGAGAAGACCGAGAGGGTCATAGAGACACATTAAATGAGACAACACCTTCCGCTTTGTCAATTTCTCAACGTCAGAAGTATGAGAACCATTGCGAAAACTAAATGTATCACTTTGAGGATGCCAGATGAGTCCTAATGTCCTAACAAAAGCTTCCGGGCCAACATGGATGTTGTCAAGTGGCGCAGCTCGAAGGTCTTCAGGAACAGAATTAAGTGCGGCAGGTACATTAGAGACCCAACCCCGCATTTCCATCCCTGCTTTTTTGTGAACCGTGACTATATCGGCTGCGAGCTGTGAAGCCTCGTGTTCATCATCCACACTACCCAAGTAATCATCCATGTAATGGTCATTGATGATAGCTTTTGCTGCAGTAGGGAATGACTTCTGCAATTCCTGAGCGTTGCGGTTTTTTATATACAACGCGGTGCACGGACTGCAAACAGCGCCAAAAATTACAGAGGTCATTCTATACTCTTTCAACTCACAACTAGGCTCTGGTCTCCATATAAAACGTAATGCGTCTCGATCTTGTTCCCTTATCTTAATTTGAGGAAACATTTCCTTAACATCTGCTGTCATGGCCACACGACCTTCGCGAAAACGGAAAAGAATATAAAGTAATGATTGCAGCAGGTCGGGCCCTGGTAGCAGTAGTGAGTTCAAACTAACACCGCAACTTTTTGCAGCTGCATCGTGTACAACTCTTAGCTTCTTTTTCTGAGGGTGAACAACTGGAAAATGAGGTAGATACCAACGAACCGATTTTTGCGTCGCACCTACTGAGTAGTATGTATTTTTTTAACATTCTTCAGCGTAACCTTTATCGATCATGCTGTTCATACAAGTAGAATAGGCGTCTTTAAAAACTGCATCTCGTGCCATACGTTTCTCCAAACCAATAAATCGTGAAAAAGCATGAGGATAGCTGTCAGGTACTTTGTCAACGTCTTTTCGCCACAATAAACCGACCTCAAACCTATCAGAAGGCAAACGTTTTGTCGAGGTATCTAATATTTCCAAAGCATGTTCGTCGTCTTTCAATAGTAAGGTTTCTAATTTTGAAATACCTATGGCGTCGAGACGAAAATATTCCTTGATAAGGTCATCTGTGATAGGGTCCCTACGCTCTTCAAATGAAGTAATATGGTTTACAAAGTGAATGGATTTAGTCCAAGTGCTACATTTACCGTGCAGTACCCATCCTAATGCTGTGCGAGTAGCTACAGGTTGTTTCTTAGTTTCTCTAACATCGCGACTAACGGTCAAATACCAGTGCTCGGCGCCCAATAGAATTTTTGGTTTTGCGTCTACAACTGTGAGCTGATCAACTAAATCTGTCAAATGTGAAAAGTGCTCCAAATCATCGCGGCTTATATTTTGGGTGAACAGTGACAATGAGTCCATAGCTTTAGCATTTTTAATATGAAAAGTTTCAGAGCAATTCTCACCCTTGATTGAAAAACTCACGTGCTGAATGGGCTTACGCAATGACATTCCGGCAACGCCGTCAACCTTAATCGAATCGATAGGCCCTGTGGCTCCAATCTGACGAGCCACCTCGGAATCAATCTAGGTTGCCGTCAAACCGTCATCAAGCAAAGCAAAAGTGTTAAATTTACCATTAGGACCGCTAACCTCAACAGGTACTATTTTCAAAAACACACGTGTACGCTCAGGTAAAGTCGTCTCAGTGGTGTTAGAAATTATAACAGTGTTATCGCTATGATTGGAATCGGTAGCAGGATCGTTACAAAACAAAGACGGAGTCTCGTTGGTAGTGAGGGTCACGTGTTGCATCTGCTCTGGGTGCAATAAAGGGTTGTGGAATCGCTCGCAACCGTCAATACCACATCGTGCAATCTTACAAGTCTTCCAACGATGTGCTTTAGATTTAAGGCATTTTTAACACACCTTAGTCTCACGTAACCACTGCCACTTATCATCTAGAGACAGGGATTTAAAACTATTGCAATTCATGAGCGTGTTTCTGTTTGCAGTATCGACACAGCTCACTTGTACTGTGTCGCGTTATTGATGCGACGTGAATTGTTTCTCGGCGATACGAGTTATTAAGTGGTGGGGCACCGGGGCGCTTAGCGTATTCAGCAATCAAACCAAACCGATTATGTTTGTCAGCTTCGACACTTAGAAAATCGGATAATAATTGAAGCTTCGGTATGGACTGATTACTATGATATGCAAAATCCTTCCACTGACTGTGCAATATGGGAGTCAGTTTGCTCAGTACAGTGTGAAAGATTTCAATGGAGTACAAATACTCTTTTTGCTCCAAACTATTAATGACAGCTATGCAATTACGCAGCCTACATGCGAATGAGTTCAGATCTTTTTGATCAAAGCTTAACTTTGGTAAATTACGAACAAGAGAAATCTCGTGCAGAATGATGGTCTCGGGCAGCGCGAACGTCTGCTCTAACATGTCGATGACTTCGTCAGGTCGCTCGGCCGTATACAGTAACGCCGATACACTTTCGAGAGCGCGACCTCGAAGAGCACCGCGCAGGCGAGCGAGATTTTCTGTGGGTGTAAATAAACGATAAGTATCTTGATAAGTGCGTTTGAACATCAGCCATTCGGTAGGCTTTCCGCTAAATGGGATCAAATCTACAAACTTGTAGGAAATATTATGCGGACGCAATGTATTATTCGGGGCAGCTGGAAACTCGGATCTATCCGGAAGAATTTGTTCAAACTCTTTTTCGTTTGGATGTCGGGTTTTGAACGTTGGCCGCCTGCATGATACGTCATTGACGTCTTTGAAGCTGTGGCAGTTTTTGTTTGTATCGTTCACCCACGACGATGTGCGTAATAAAGAAGAGCGAGAACTAACCGAGTTGGAGCCGCCTAGAGCGGCTAGACTCGCCTCCATCTCGAGCTCTTCTACCTTCCGCTGATTTTCGAGTAGCTTTTGTTGGCTCTCGAGGAGCTGTTCAGGCTGTCGCGCTCCAGGTTTCGACGGGCTAACTGTGCTTCTGCGGTCAATCTACGTACCCTTATCGTGTTGGACGTTGACCGCGAAGAGCCCGATAAGCGCGACCTGGAACCTAAACTTTGTGGTTTTAAATTATTCGTGGGATTATCTGTTGCTTTTACGGATCCAGGACCCACGGATGAATGAGTGGAGTCAGTCTCAACGTGGCTCTCTGGGAGCCGACTGATCCCATCCGTGACGGGGGTATTTGGTTCCGCGCAAGCAGAGTTGTCCTCCCGTGCCAGCTGCTTGGCTTTAGATCTTGTGTTCATTTTTAAACGACGAAGGTTCAAAATATAGACGATAGCTAAAAACTAAGAATAAATTAGAACGAGAGCAGGGAAAAAAGCAGCTGACATGAGAAATATTTATTGACAACTAAAAAACAAAAACAACTGTCTCTTTCGACGTATATAAAAAACTAATCAAAACCATAAATATTTACAAAATAGTTTACAACAATTATTTTATATTGTCTAATACAACTAATTCAATGCAATGGGGGTTGAGCATAAAATTACATGTGTCTGAAACTAATTCAAAGACGTACGTGCCTATAATGTGGGTCCGTGCTGGGCAAATGAATCAATGGTCTCACCAGAGGGTGAGCCCATTGACGTTGGCACTTAATTATATTCAGTGAAAAGCTGGTGTTGTTGATACAACACTTCTCTTACCCCTTATGGCGTGAGCATAATATTTATTTGTATTTTATGTATGAATAATCTTCCATAGTTAAAAGTCTTTCAACATTTTAATATTTAGGTACAGGCATCGCAGAAGGACAATATAATATATATTGTATTTAGTACCTAGTTAGAGTGTAAGAGGATTTAAATCAATCATCCACACAAATACACAATGAAATAAAAGTATTCCTTGCAACATAATTCTAAGAACAAATCTAAAACGATAGTGGTGTGGTTTGAATAATCGATTGCAACACGAGTTTTACAATAAAACTTAAGTGCGGTGTCATACCACCAATTGTACGATGAAGGATACGTATGTAGATTATGTAATGTCTGAATAGTAGGAGTTTGTTAAACGCGAGAATACCCTATCTTGAACCCTTCTAGGAAAGCGTGTTATTCAAGCCAATTTAAAAAAATCGTTTAAATGAAAAGCCCTTTTTTTTAATTCGCTTAAAAAACATTTACTTTCAAGGGTCGAAATATCCCCTAAGTAAACGTAATATTCATAATTGTATCGTAGGGTTGGACAAACATCATGATATTACCATAAAATGATGTTAGTACATTTTCTTTGTGTCTTTATCTCGTGCGAATGTTCTAGAAGCGTTGAGCCAACACCCTAGGTCCTGTATCTACCTATAAAACGAGTCATAAGACAGCCAGCCTCCCTAGGTCTCCACAGGATTGCGCTTGTGTGTAGCAAGGGCGTTGGCTAGTAACGCAGCTCAGTTATTGGAAACCCATACATACGCAGTTAGTACATAGAGTTATGTGCGCAGACAACTCACACATTAAGAAGTGCCGACATATTGATTATTACCTCATGCCCGGGACTTGAAATCGTTTTTGTCCATTAATATTAAAGAGTCTTACACCCGGTTTCTCGAAGGCTGGTCAAAATGAAAATCAACTAACATCGATGTCAGTTAACATGCGCTGTCAGATTTGATTGGGTTTCTCGAACGCTTGTCAAGCAATAATTAACTAATCATATGTTAACTAGTACGATTTTTTTTAAATATGGCCACTTTTTTAAATAGTTCAATATTGTCATTCAATCGTTCGTTCTAGCTGTCAAAGAGACAGAAAAAAATAATATTATTACTGCCTGTGTTGCATTGTTTACGATTACATACACGAAATAAAGCAAGAAAATTTAGTATTGTACATGTGTGAGCATATTAGTGAATCGATGGGATCACCGTCTCGTCACAAGCAAACTATTCAGAATCTCCGCAACAAGGTCTTACGACGCAGGCAAATTCCATATCCTTGCATGACGCAAAATCAAACTCTGCCTCCCTCGTCTTTCCAGTGTTTATTTATTTATTACACCTGCTCTACTCTGCACAGAACAAAAAGGTGCATGTGCACCGAAAACCGAGACAGACACAGAAAGAGTGCAATACCTGGATTGGTACCGAAATAAGATTAACTAATATAATGTTATCATATCACTTCTTCAAAGGACTACTAGACACAGGACGCGGTGGTTCGTCTTGCTTCCCCGGACAAGTGATAAGTACACATATATGCAGTGATACTGTTTCAATGTGAAGTGCTACTTATTATCTACCAAAACTAACAAAACTGTGTGTTTGTTAATCTTTAATGTAATAAAATGTTTGGAATAAAAATAACATTGTTATTATTTTCTCATGTATACATAATCTTTTTTCTCTTGCTTACTGCAAGGCAGAAACATGTAAATGACTTTTCCAGGATTGAGAAAGATAACTAGATCCCTCACTGCTAGCAAATGGGTTATTTAATCCTTAGATACTTGTAGCAAAAACAAACTACAGAGAAACATTCCATTAATGACTTCTTATACTGAGCATAATGCTTTAATGGTAAGGGGGAGGTACTGACTGACAAACCCAAAGATCCTGTTGCAATTTACTATTATTATATCTCAATCAACGGTGTAAATATGATATTCATAACTAACTTTTGTATGCACTGAAATCAATATATTGGCCATTTATTTCTGTACATTTATAAGATTTGTTTTTAATCTCTACAAATAAATTGTTCAAAACACACAATAATTAATCATTACTTATCTAGTTATAATGTAGTCAGGTATGTTTTCAATTCATGGAAACAAACTATAATTTCAGCCCAATAGTCCCATTCACACATATTATACAACCATACACACAATATGTAGAAGGTTCATCATTCAAACATTTCATAATATTTCTAATCATAAAACTACCTAAGGGAAAATATAGGTTGTACATATGTTAAGTACTTAAGTTGTTTGTACAAACTTAAGGCTTTTAAATATTGAATTAGGTGTCCAGTTTGTTTAGCACTTGAAAGTTTACCTACCTATATCATTGTTTTTGTAATTTGTTCAGAAATAAGTTTAATTTAGTGATATTTTGCACCTATTGTTTACTAGATTCATGTCTATTTAGCTACCTTATGTACTGCACACACTGTTTTAATACTTTTGATGAGAAGATTATTCTTTGCTGTCAAACCATAGCACATACCTATTTTTTTTCTTCAATAAGTAGAATTTATAACATATTATATTGATTTCATTTTTAGAATGTAGTTAAGAACTGAGGCTACATCTAGAGTACATATTAATAAGCTAGAAGGTAAATAACAAAACAAATTTGAATGAACATTGTTATTATTAGGTAGTTTGATATGATTTTGCAGTTTTTGAGTATACAATAATGTTAATTAAATCACTTTCGTCACAAATTTATCACTAAAGGTAGATTGTTATCCAGCTATTTCGTCACCATAATCATCTTCTCCGTTTGTCTCATGTTATCGCCGGGTTTGGTCAAGTGTAGGCGGCGTAGTATGGGTTTTCTATATTTTAAATTTTCCCGCGATCATATACGCCTGTATTTTGTGAACATTTTTTTCAACCTTGATTCGAGCATTGTTATTTCCATTTGATATATAAAATAGCATGCTATAGCACTTGGGAATAATGTAGCTTCCTGTGAGTGAAATAATTTCTAGAATCGGTGCAGTATTTCTATAAATATTACATTAAAATACAATGATGGTAATAAGTTAATTCGTCCACGACCTCCGATTAGCTGACATGCCATTTGACATTACTTTGATCATAGATTATCGCTTAATCAGCCTTTCGGAAACCCAAAATGCATTTAACATACGATTTGATCATAGAAATTTGACATGTATGTCAGTTGACATTGTAATCAAATCAAACTAGATGATCATCCTTTCAGCAACCCAATTTGCACTTAACATGCCGTTTGATCGATGATTAGTTAATTTTTGACTTGACAAGCCTTTCGGAAACCGGCCGTTAGTACAATATTTTTTCAGAATTTATTGCTGGTACTTCTCAGAAGGCTAATTTTCGAGCAGGTGGTCACTTTTTAAACATAAGGAGCGATAAGCATAGTACACAAAATAATGTTTAAAAAAATTAAGTAATGACTTTAATGTAAATTAACGTAGTATTAACTTATTTCTAACATTTAAAGGGATGTATGTGGAGGGAGATAGTGAAGTTGTAGGGGAATAACACAGTATTACCCGGGGATCTTAATTTAGGCGAGCCCTGTACTTTGAGAAACCAAGAAATTAATTATAATAAATATATGAATGACATATCTAATGTGTTAGCTAGTGTGATTTCGTAGGAGAGGTGATAATGTGAGGGTGAAATATATGAATGAATGTGAGTTATAACTGTTGAACGGTTTTTTTTATTTATTTAGATTATAAAGTGTATTTCGATGTGAGTGATATGTGTAGATGCTGCTGTGGGGTGAATTATATTTTCGGTTTCGGTAAATTTTCCTGAACCCACTTTGAACTAACATAACCGTCAACGTTGATATCGGCTTAGGCCCATAAATTATTTTCATTAATATACCACCTGTTTTACATGCGACTTCATTAATAGTTTTTGGATACTCTGTCCCTGTCTTACAGGTTAAAATTAAGAACTCAGTCTGATTGGTTCAGCTTCTTGATCGTTATGTATATCTCTGATATTGAGACACTTTCATAATATTTATTTATCTTTACTCATCATCATCCTCCTGGCCTTATCCTATATATTTTTGGGTGGGCTCGGCACTTTATTCAACTTGATTACCTGACAGCACAAACACTGCCATCTGAACTTCGTAACCACTTTTACGAAGAAAATCGGTTGCCAGACTCTCTGGCCTCCGACTGACCTGTAACGATTGCCAAAGATGTTAAATTAGCAACTGGGACTGACAGCTTAACTTGCTCTCCGAGACACGGAGGGAACTCGTGCGGTCACCCATCCAACTTCTGGCTTGGAAAACGGTTGCTTAACTTCTTTGATCGAATAATGTGTGCAATAGCAACCGTGTCACGAGCTCGTTATATTTTCTACTCATATTATAAATATAAAGTGATTGTCTGTTAACATTTTACGGCTAAATCACGTAACAAATTCCACTGAACTTTGGAGTTAAGATAGCGTTGTCTCCAACAATAGACAAACGATACTTAAAAAAACGAATTACGTAAAATCGCGGCTAATAGTTTGTATTGTTGAAAAGTAAAGTGTCGATGTTTGAATGGATTTGTGAGAGGCAAGCAGATTTACCTGAATTAACTGAAAGGATTAAGTACTTAATCCCGTAGTTATGTTAGGTTCTGGTGGGATTTCAAAGAACAGTGTAGAATGCAGGAGAAAGCACCTACTCTCTCTCCTGCATTCTACACTGTTCTTTGCTGCTCTAGCTACCCTTTTGTCTTTAACTTTAGGCAACGCGCAAAGGGCATGTGGCAGATTACCAATGAGATGGACGAACCAGACTAAAGCTATGACGGGTGATCATACTATCAACAAATGCTCTCGCAAAGCAGCAGTGTGAAGTGAAGGGCGCCGAATTGTTCAGCAAGCCACCAATTACGACCACGATTAGTCTACCAAGAGTGTAACGATTAAGAAGAAGGCAATGCGCTAGTGACACAGTTGCCCTATCACGGGTCTGCCACCGTTTCATTATCTATACTCGCTAGCGTCTCCGCCGAATATTAGTATGACAAATTGTGCAGCGACTCCGGTGACGCGAAGAACTAAAATATCTCATACATATATTGCGAGTGACGCTAGCGAGTATAGATTACGAAAACGGTGGCAAACCCGTGATAGGGGTACTGGTGTCGGTCACGTTAAGGCTCCAATCGCATACCATCAGGCATCAGGACAGCATGCTTGTTCGCACCTTGCATAGAAAAGTATACAATAATTGTCCACTAAATATAAGAGTTTCACGTGTTATATTTCGTTGAATTTATTTGCAATATTATTACATACATATGCTCACGCCTGTATTCCCCGAAGGGGTAGACAGAGGTGTTGTAGTCACAACACCCACTTTTCACCGAAGATGATTAAGTCCCAACGTGACAGATGGTGAGTCCGTCGCCGTCTCAGACACTACATACGTCATTGAATTACTTCTCAGAATTATGCAGGTTTCCTCACGATGTTTTCCTTCACCGTAAAGCACGTAGTGTAAAATCACTGCACATAAGTTTTTTAGAAAAACTCATTGGTACAGGCCCCGTTGGGATTCGATCTTGCGTCGCTTGCGTAGCAGGCGACTGCTCAAACCTCACCACGGCTCTGCAATATTATTTTCCTTTGATTAACTTTAAATGGTACGCAGGGCTTTCGACAACTCCTTTGAAACACGCTGCATTGTTGCAAGTTTAAATTTAAAATTGCGTTTTTGTAGGGATGCCAAGGGGTCCTTTATAATTTGTGCTTTGATGTATTTTACCTGTTTACTTTACTTGTTTAACATCACAATAGACGATGTTTTAAAAAAATTACGTGACTATAATTAAACATTTTTCTTCCCCTTAATTTACACGTGGAATTCTACTTCGCCTTTATTTACACGTGGCATTTTTCTCCCCTTACACGTGCCACATTTTCCCCCTCTACACGTGCCATTTTTCTCCCCTTACACGTGCCACATTTTCCCCCTCTACACGTGCCATTTTTCTCCCCGTTTGACGACAATTCTGAGTAAAATGCGTCATCGGACAAGCTTCATAAAGCTATATTAAGATTTGAATACGATTTGTACACATAAAGAGCCGTGATGGTCTTGGCGCTTGAGCTTGAGAGCTACGCAACCGACGCAAGTTCGAATCCCAGCGGGGCCTGTACCAATGAGTTTTTCTAATAAAACTTATGTGCAGTGATTTCGCACCACGTGCTTTGCGGTGAAGGAAAACATCGTGAAGAAACCTGCATGTGTCTGAGAAGTAATTCAGAATCGTAGCGCCTGAGACGTCGATAGACTTAAAATCAGTAACGTAGGTACCAAATCATCTTCGGTGAAAAGTGTGTGTTGTTATTCCTCTGCCTACCCATACGGGAATACAGGCGTGAGCGTATATATGTATGTTGTACAGTTAGTGAAAAACTGTACAACATACATATATACAATTTAATTTGTTTCTAAGCATATACAACGTTGAAGTTGTCTATAACATTCGCTAAGACTGCATGCCCAAAGCAAAGGCTCTATATCCAAAACAGTTTCAATCTTCATAGTTTGGACACTTTTCCCAATAAGTAAGCAAATTTTCTTTCATGGGATACTTTGTCATCCACATGACACCAAATCGTCGATTTATTAGTATTTTTTTAAGACACCAATATTAATATCTTAAACAACAATGAGCTGCGATGTAGTATACTGGGGGCCTACCATCATCAGATTAAGAAGCATGTTTTTAGAATTCCTGAGCTTTGCCGTTTCAATTTAATTAAAAATATTTTATTACACTTTTAACAAAGTAGTACTTAGTAAATCATCAGAACGACACGATTATACAGGATTATGAATGCTACCGCCAGATTCAAAAGGTTGCTTATACTGAGAAGAATCTGCCAAGAAACAGCTCCATTCAAAAAAATAAGTTTACAATTATGAGTAATACAATATAAATCAGCAAAATATATATGTAAGCCCATGGACACAGTTCCAGTGCACAAACGTCGATAATAAAATATAAAATCCGAAAGTAACGTATAATTGCGTAGCTTGAGATGACCAGCCCCCAAAAGCAGCACCTGTTCACAAGTATGTCGAGAATGCCAGCCATCGCCCTCCTCAACCATTATAGAGGGAAGTGAGCGACCCGTTATCCTGACGTTTCATTTTGTTATCAAATTATCCGTCAAGTAAAATTAAACGTTAAAGCTAATAAATTCTTAGTGTGCACTGTTTAAATGATCATAGTTAGCACCCTGATAAAAACCCGCGTAATAAAATTGTCTGTGCACACAAAATTTGTTCTATGTACGTAATCTCCGAAAGCTGACTGAAGTGGTTATAAGAAGGAATCTAGTTGATATATTATTTTCCTTTCTTTTCAAATATATACTAATATTATAAAGAGGATAGATTTGTATGTGAGTATGTGTTGTACTAGGCCAATTAAAAAAAAACACTGATTGAATGCTACATTATCAACGAGTAACATAGGCTATGCGGAGGAAACCGCGTGATTTCCGCTAGTCCATGATATTGGGTCTACGATGAAACTGGCTACATAACTATTAATAATGCGAAAATTAAATCAGTCGTTCAAATATCCGACGCTACATAGTCCATACAGAGCTCCACGTACCCCCTTGATTTCATTATCCCAGCCAACGCCCTATGTTCGTCCTGTCTCGCTTGCAAACTCATACATGCAAGTTACAGACACAGCATCTACAGCGCCCGGGCCGAGCTGCTGCACACAGATTTAAAGTATTGATTGATGCAACATCCCCGGGTACCCGGACCCCTCACCCTGCGTCGTATTGCATCTGTATAGATCAAATAGTAAAACAAGCGATGGACACGACCGAACAAAGACCCTTTTGGTATATTTATCACTTGACTAAAAACACATTAGCGGCACTCATAGCTTAATTTCAGGGTTAAGAGATGTCAAGTTAGTTAGAAGTGTAACTGAAAATTATGTTACAAATTAAAAATCTCCTAATTTTTTGTTCGCCTTCGTAGATCACTTACAGGGGTCGGCAGAGGTGGTGTAACAACACCACCCACTTTGCACCGGAAATGATTTGGTACTAATGTGATCGATTAGTCCATCGAGATGTATTCGTTCAAGAGCTATAACGGGATTTTCTTTTGAATATAGAATCAGTCTGACTGGGGACCGTAACGGGATTTTCTTTTGAATATGGAATCTGTCTGACTGGGGACCGTATATACCACCTCATAGAAGATCGCAGCGATATAACGATTCATTAAAGATGTTATGTTCCTCTGAACCAGGTGTGGATGGGTGAACAAGGAGTGGAGTCACCTACTAGTCACTCACTACTAACATGTGTATTTTCACTTTGTCACAGATATCTATACTAATATTATAAAGCTGCAGTTTGTTTTAACGCGCTAATCTCTGGATGGATCTCTCTCGTTGGATAGTCCATTTGTCAAGGATAGTTATAGGCTATATTTTATTTTCAAAAAATTCAGGGAGCCTTGGGATATTTTCGATTTTGTAACCCAAGGTGTAAAATCGAAAACCTATTTATGCGTGCGCTGCAAAAGCTATTGAAAATAAAACAAAATTTTTAAAAGTCCACGAGAGCACATATCTAACAATCATAGTTTAGTCACTATAACCGCTTCTATGTTCATAAAAATATTATATATAATAGATCGTCTGAAGAAAGAAACTACGTTAAATGTGTATCGTAATATTAATCCTTATCTTAATTAAGCATTATGTTATCAAGTACATTTATGTAGAAGTAAAATACTTTTTGTTTTATTCCAATCGGACATTTCGTTGAGAAATAATAAGTTATTTGGTAAGTGCAAATGAAAGTACTTATTCAAGGAACTGTCACAGAAAAACTAATTTTAATAATTTTCTCTTTCTATCTCTCTGTTCCGGCTGTTAGTCTCCGAAAAAACAAATTTTGACGGGACTTTCACAGGCAGAGTTAATATTACAAGGAGTAACTCAGGCTGCTTTTATTAAAAGAAAAACATTTAGGGTTCCACGGGAATTAAATTAAATCTACGCTGGTGTAATCACAGGGCATCATACAATTTAATGTCCTGACTGACTGGCTGTGTGGTTAACACTTATTTCAACGCATATCCTGCGGGTCTGATGCTGCTGATCTTAGATATTTGAAATTTAGAGGGGGTGTTCTTCGTGAGGTGTAAGTATTCCACCTTCGAAATTCCATCCCTAAGGGTGGAATAGGGGTTGCTAGTTTGAATGTGAAATGCCACGCAGGTGAATCCGTGGGTGATAGCTTGTACATCTACACTACTATTATAAAGAGGAAATATTTGTATTTTTGTGTGTATGTTTGTAATGAATAAACTCAAAAACTACTGTGCCGATTCCAAAAATTCTTTCACCATTGGAAAACTACATCATCAGCGAGCAACGTAGGCTTTAAATTATTATTTTAAATTATTTATTTTGTATTCTTTAAATTGTATAATATTTTTGAAAAGAGTAATTACTGAGTTTCTTGCCAGGTTCTTCTCAGTAAAAGCAACCTTCCGAACCTGGCGGTAGCATGTATAATCCTGTATAATTGTGTCATTCTGACGATTTGAAAGTGCTTTGTAAAAGTCTAATCGAATAAAGATACTTTTGACTTTGACTTTGACTTTGACTTTATTTTGTCTTGTACTCCCACAGGAACGCGTTGAATTACGCGTTGAAACGACACTGTTAAAAACGTTCATAGGATCTGCATAAATCATTTGTATGCTTGTGTGCAACCCTTTGCCGTATAAAAACCACGATAGGAAACCTACATAAATCTCAGAAGGAATTTTAATGTGACGTCAGTCATATTAAGCGGGACTCATTTCACAAGAGATATGATTGTTAGCGCTGTTTGACGCAATGTTCCCTATCTTAAAATAGATTTCAATGACGTCCGTTCTCGGGTCGTTACAATATATTCGCTTATTGTTGCAAGAATCCATAGGCAACGTTAACAAGAACCACGTTTTATTCTTCTTATTATTTGCACTGATCGCTAGCCTTATGTATGTAAGGGCCTATAACTTTGTCTATAGCTTATGCAGCTGCACGTCAGATACCGAGATAAAAACTTGTGACAGGATCAGACGAAAACGTGTCTTAACAATGGTTCCACCCCAAATTACTGACAATCAAATCTGTAGTCCGAACCGAAAATACTGCTCTTATTACTTTTATTTCAATTAATACAATATATACAGATAAATAAAATTGAAGTGACTGTTTGTAACTCCAAACTAACAGCTTTTCCTAAATGCATATGAAAGTAAGTCATATATACGGTACTGAGGTAAAAAAACAATTCTAATTATTATTCTCTGTCAGTCTGTCTATCTGTTTGTTGATGGACAGCTTGAATTACACTTTCACTGGAAGATAGCTGTTGGTAAAAAAAAGGGAATCTGCCAAATAAGCCGACCATAAAATGAAGTCAATACGGGTGAAACCGCGGCTACAGCTAGTTAGTAATAATCTGCTCTCTGATCTCATAGCAGCTGCAACTTTCAGAACGGTACTCTATTATTATAGTCCCCTTGTAAAAGCACTCGACTATATACACATTCGCCCGTTTGCTACCCTATTCAAATTGGACGTACAATGGCTACTCTTTGTATGATGCTTCATTATAGCAGGTCCTGAGGTATTGATTTATAATTTATAAATGATATGTCATTTCATGTCGATCCGACCGGATTTATCATCAAATTTTTATCTTTTATTTTAACAACCTTACCATCTTTATCAGTTTTAAGTTTCAAGCTGAAGTGACGTTCCGAAGGAAAACATCGTGAAGAAACCTGCATATGTCTGAGAATTAATTCAAAGACGTATGTGTAGTGCCTGAGACAGCGATAGACTCACCATTTGTCACGTTGGTGCTTATTGATATTCGGTGAAAAGTGGGTGTTGTTATTACAACACCTCTGCCTACCCCTTTGGAGAATACAGGCGTAACTCATTGGTACAGACCCCGCTGGTAATCGAACTAGCGTCGCTTGCGTAGTAGCCGACTGCCCAAACCCCAGGGCCACCGCGGCTCTTATTCAGTAGCAAAGACATTTTAGAAGCAATTTCCCGACCTAATTGAAATAATTCGTCGGGTTTATTACTTAAGTTGATATCTGTGTAAGTATGTATAGATATTAATTCGTATTTGAAATGAAGGGGTTGCAGTAACGTGTCCGTCGAAGCAAATTCGGTTGTGTGTATCTCCGCAGATAACGCACGGCTGGAGATTGCTAATATGGTCTGATGAGCACTGTATCTAGCCATGCCTAATATTTGCTACATCACCAATACAGTACGAAATCCAACACAGTACGGTACTGCCTCACTGTATTTGCTTACACAGTGACGTATTGGGATACGAATTCGATCCAGTTGTATTTGAACTGAACCAAAATCCAATTGAGTCGTCAACATGCACGTGCAATATTTATTGGACCATACTACGTTGTTGAAATCAGAGATGCACGATGACGACGTTACCGTGATAGCAGCGTATTACATAGTTTGAATATTAAGGTTATAATTTACAAACACTACTGAAACAGTCGCCTACTACTCGCTACGCAAGTTCGAATCCCAGCGAGGCCCATACAAATGAGTTTTTCTAAAAAAACGTATGTACAGTGATTTCATGTCACGTGCTTTACAATAGTGGAAAACATCGTGAGGAAACCTGCATATGTATGAGAAGTAATTCAATGACTCACCATCTGTCACGTTGGCACTTAATCATCTTCGGTGAAAAGTGGGTGTTGTTATTGTAGTGACTGCTCAAGCCTCAAGGCCACCACGACTTTTTGCTAATAATGTTATAAGTTGAAATTTACAGCCGAGAGGATATCGCTAGCCGAGCCCTAGGCCAGGACTACAAGAAAGCAGAGGCTGTAATTATCAAAGCGTACTTATGTCATACGACAATACATAACATATTTAAGAAGGAATAAATAAAAGTCGGACTTTCTTAAACGAATAAATCTTTAATCACTTGTGAAAGCAGTTATAAGAATTTTATTACTAATTATAAATGCTGACCATTTCTCTGACATAAAAACTCTTTACTAAGATTTAAAAAAGTAGCGGTTTCTCTTCTTGATAAACCGTGCGTTTTACATTACAATAGGACAGCGAGGAATCCAATGAGTTCCTCCACATATTATAGATATTTTTCTCAACAATCACTTGACATTGGCGGAATAGTTTTACTTAAGCTCATCGCCATTAAATAAATAAAGGAAAGGAAAGGAACATAAAAATAGGCTGAAGTTTTTGACAGTGAGGAATCCAATGGGTTCCTCCACACATTTATAACAATTAACAAGATATTTTTCTCAACAATCGCTTGACATTGGCGGAATAGTTTTACTTAAGCTCGTACATAATCGCCATTAAATAAATAAAGGAAAGGAAAGGTACATTACAATAACAAGTACGTAATGAGATACAATACTACATTGGTGAAAGAAGACACCCTTTACGAGCAAATGTGTTATAAATATATAAATAATTAGTTATTATCGCCTACTTATTACTTATTCATACGTGTAAACAATATTTAATGGCTCATTACTAAGCTCGATATTTTTTTTTACATAATATCACCTAAGGTAATCCTTTCTTTGAAAGTAGTTCAAGCTCTTTTATTATCTACAGACGTTATAACGGTTGGACATAGCCTTAGCCCGAGTTTAGTCTCGAATTAAACCATGTTTTTTAGTAAGGGGAATGGAATAATGACTTGCATCCTATCAGTAAACGAACTGCTACCTAAAAAGGTGTCAAAAATGTATACCAGAAGGCGAGTTTAAGGGGACCGTGAGGTCTTGGTCCGTATCTAACAAATAGCTCTGAAATTAATTGAAGACATGACCAAAGCCCAATACGGAGACGGGGAAATACTTATTCTTCCGTTTAACGATTAAATACAATCATCGAGTGAGAGTACGTCACACTCACTGTTGAACGAACCCCCTGGAAAGTACAGTGACAGTAGATCGAGTGTTTGCCGTGTCCTCGCTGCCAAGAGACCGGTGGAGTTGTTGGCGATAGGATACCGATAGGAAATTACACTTGATCCATCGCTGCGCGCTTTAGCATTCATAAGCACAGTTTCACAGCATAAAGGCTTTGTTCGTTGCTCTTCGTTTCAGACATATAAGGATGGGTGTTATGGAAACAAGTAGATACATATCGGGAGATTTAATGTTACAGTTGTGTTATAGATGGAAAAATAATGTGTAAGAAAAAGTTCCCTTATGCTAATTTACATATGCGTACGTCTGTATTCCCCAAAGGCAGACATGTACGCAGAGATGCACTTATTTATAGTACACCCACACTCCGCAAGTTATGTTTAAGTCCCATGGAATTGTTAGTGAGTATTTCCATTAGGGAACTAATTGAGACTTCGGATTGCTTTTGCGAAATTATAGATGGAAAAACTCGATAACTGCTATTCTGCTGTTCTTTATGCAACTAATTTGGTAAACAAGCTATCAGTACAACTGACGTTAAATGGTTACGGAATTAATGATACGAAACCTATGACCTCACATTAACGTAACACAAAGTAGTGGTTCGCGTGCCTACTTGACGGGTAAACTCGTTACAGAATGAATGATGATAAAGACCCTGTGGGGCTCCAGAACACTCACTTATAACGCGCGTGTATCTTCCTAATCTTACTTAATATTATAACGCTGCAGAGTTTGTTTGTTTGAACGCTCTAATCACACACTACTGGCCCGATTTAAAAAAATCTTTCAGTTATCGATAGGTCATTTATCGAGGAAAGTTATAGGATATTAAATTTTCAAAAAATATTGTATCTGTATGAAAATTACGATTTTGTAACCCAAGGTGTAAAATCGATAACCTATTTATGCGTGCGCTGCAAAAACTATTGACAATAGAACAAAATTATGTACCACGGGTTTGTAGGTCTTATTAAGATCTGCAAAAAGTCCTTGAGGGCACATATCCAACTATCATAGTTTAGTCACAATTCTCTATTCATCATCAGCATCATAATTTTAAGAGTCTGACTCTTGTCGGTGTAACCGATGCAATTTCTTCCATTCGTCTCTATCCAGTATTATCTCCTTGACCTCCCTATACGTCATGACAGACACCTTTTCCTTAACTTGTCTCATGTATGTTATCCTGGGTCTTCCTCTTCCTCTCTTTTCTTCTACTTTTCCTTCTACATTAAATCGTTTGAAGAAAGAAACTACGTTCAATGTGTGTCGCAATATTAATCCTTATCCAAATTAAGCATTTATGTTATCAAGGGACTATCCAAAAAAGAAAGAATTTTCTAAATCGGACCAGTAGTTCCTGTGATTAGTGCGTTCAAACTAATTCTCCAGCTTTATAATAATATCTAATTATGCATTTATTAAAAAGATATTATTTTGGAATTAGAAACAGAAACTTCAATTTTATTCATCTGTAGGTATAGATGTATAGATACGTCTGAGAGCTTTCAACGCTCCGTGCAAAAATCCAATATGGTTCGAGTGCTTTGATCAATTAGTAAAATGGAAATAGCAATATTGTCCCGTGCATGAGTATATTGCGATTTTATTTGAATTTAATCCGATTTACTTTGCTCTTTGAGCTATGTCTATGATGCTTATGTCAAAGTGCACAGCTCGGACATTTCACAGAGGTGCACACATTAATTGGCTGCATTCCTACCTTCTACCTGATCACAAAGGCTTTATCCGCGGACGTTCTAACTTTATTGCAGTCATCCTAATGCACTGATTGCATTTCCATTTTCCTTTGTAGACTACAATTTCGTTAATTGAATTGGAATACCTGTACGTTTTTCGCCCAGGGCAGAACAGGTGTAATTGCACCGTTTGATTAAGTATAATGTCAGTTGAAAGCTCGTGAGACCACAGAAAATCTGTCAGAGAAATTAGGGAGAATGTTTGAAACGCAAAACTTTAAAGAATATTATTTACTCGCTGCGCCCAACGGTTTCACCCATATAGATTTAATTTCATTCCCGCGGAACCCTAAATATTTTTTTTAAGTTACACTAGCCTGCCTAAGTAACTTAATGTAACATGTCCCGTTAAAATCGGTCCAGCCGTTACAGAGATTATCCGGAACAAACAGACAAACAGACGGAGAAAATTTTATTTTTATTTCAGTAGCGTATAAACTTTCATATTATTCATTTTGCAATTAAAAACAGACACTTCAATTTTGTTCTGTATAGGTATTGATGTGTAGATTTAGTTACGTACGAGTAGCTATTTTCATGAGTGGCAAAATGACAAATGATTGAATTCATGATTATGTTTTTCATTTCGTGAAGTACCTCTACTCTGCTAAGCAACCATTTAATTGCTGCTTTATTATGTCTTTATACTAAAGGTGATACCCAACTGTACCCCTTATAAAGGGCTAAAACAAAATGGGATTGTGTCGCCGTTTCAAATGATTTGTTGCGGAAACAATACAAAACAAGTCATACAAAAAACGCATTACCCTATCTTGAGACGATCGGAGCGAACACATTTGTCAATATGTAAATCAGATCCCAGGGGATACAGGCGTGAGCATAATGTATGTATGGAGATTGAATGGTTGATCTTTGTGACATTGAGATACGAATAACTCAACTACACGGACAAATAAGGAATATACTTATTCTTTTGTTACAAAGTAAGCCTTTTGTGATGACAACTGTTAATAGCAAAACTTGTATATTATAATATCTCAATGATATAAATTTATCTATCTCTCTGTAAGGAGGTTAGACCAGACAGAGGATTTATTTTTATATTGCATACATACATACATATGCTCACGCCTGTATTCCCCGAAGGGGTAGGCAGAGGTGTTGTAACACCCACTTTTCACCTAATTTTATTAAGTGCCAACGTGACAGATGGTGAGTCTATCGCCGTCTCAGGCACTATATATACGTCTTTGAATTACTTCTCAGAAATATGCAGGTTTCCTCACGATGTTTTCCTTCACCGTAAAGCAAGTGGTGTGAAATCACTGTACATATTTTTTTTAGAAAAACTCATTGGTACAGGCCCCGCTGGGATTCGAACTTGCGTCGCTTGCGTAGCAGGCGACTGCTCTAACCCCGAGGCCACCACGGCTCTTTTTATATTGCTTCCTCCTAAAGGGCTAAAAGGGCCACTTTGGGAGAGTCATAATGTGATCCAATTATTTATTTATTTATTTATTTATTCAATAATTAGAACGGCATACAATGCCAATTACACTAATCAGACACAGGTAATGCAATATACACATAAAATATAATATAAAATTATGATTCACGAATGTAGCGTATATACTTTCATATGCACTTAGTGAAAAGCCGTTGATTTGGAATTACAATCAGATAATTCAATTTTATTTATCTGTATAGAGTATAGATGTATAGATAAAAAATAATTGTCAAATGCCATGTTAACTTACCGTTGAAGAAGTAAAGTTAAGGTACCGGAGAAGCAGAACACGTGTCTAAGACACTCACGGCTGTTTTCCGGTTCAAGACGCTCATTACAATTGATGAGCCCTTATATGCTCAAAGAACTCAGACAATAGATCAAAAATTGTAGGAAATTCATAACTAAAAGAGCCGTGGTAGCCGTGGTTTGAGCACAATGAAGTGAAGGAAAACATCGTGAGGAAACCTGCATATGTCTGAGAAGTAATTGATAAACGTATGTATAGTGCTAGAGTTAGATGCTAGAGTTTAGAGGAAAGTTATGATCTCAATAGGCTGTGCTACATTTATAATAGGTATTAAGAAAGTAATAAGTGAAGCATGTTTTAATTAATTAATATTTCTTATTGATAGACATATAGTATGGTATAGATATATGATAGAAACAAATACTAGAAAATATATTATAATATAATATTAAGTAGCGCCTCTCACATTGCTGCGCCCTAACAGGGTTTATGTTAGTTACACGTAAATGTAACAATTATAATTAAGTTTATGTTGTATCATTGTAACTAACTGATTGCAATAAAATATATGAATATGAATAGAGACGGCGATAGACTCATCATCTGTCACGTTGGCACTTAATCATCATCGGTGATAAGTGGGTGTTGTTGTACTATTTCTGTCTACCTCTTCGGAGAAAACAGGCGTGAGCATATATATTGTGACAATATCGATCCCCGGCGGATGGAGGTCTATGTATTAAATCGTTACAACGACAGATGACATAACTTTACGTGTAACCTATAACTTGTAGTATGTATTTTCATATTCTTTGTATTTATTATACCTGAGAAACCTGCATATGTATAAGAAGTAATTCAAAGACGTATATATAGTGCCTGAGACGGCGATGGACTCACCCTCTGCCACGTTGGCACTTGGCACCCAGTCATATTCGGTGAAAAGTGGTGTTGTTACAACACCCTTTCGGGGCATACAGGCATGAGCATATGTATGTAGGGCATAATTTACATTAATGGCTGAATTTGTTCTTAAAATTTGTTTGGGTTAATTTTTATTATGAAACCAATTAGTAGCAGCTAGCCAGCCAACGCTTAAACAATAAAGAGGCAGGTACGCTCTTGAAGCTCAACTACTATGCACCTCTCCTTAGTCAAGACAAGTCAAAAATATCTTTCTTTATTTGATTAGATTTTTTACAAAGTACTTTCAAATTGTCATAATGACATAATTATACAGGATTATACATGCTACCGCCAGGTTTGGAAGGTTGCTTTTACTGAGAAGAACCTTGCAATAAACTCAATAATTACTTATTTTAAAAATATTATACAATATAATTAAATAAATTAATAAGTGTTACATAACTAAAAACCTTAAAAATATAATCTAATAACCTAAGTGAATAAAAATTATAAATAAAACACGGAATTTAAATTAGTGTCTGCGGGAATGGTGCCCAGTAAGCTTGCTGCGTTACCTCTTTCAAAACGCCTGGTTGACGTCTCTGGTGACCGTCGAGCTGGTTCTTACCTCGATCAGAGGATTAGCCTAGCGATCCAGCGAGGTAACGCAGCCAGCTTACTGGGCACCATTCCCGCAGACACTAATTAAAATTCCGTGTTTTATTTATACAATTAAAAAAATACATAATAAATCACTTAAGCAATATAAGCCCATGGACACAGTTCCAATGCACAAAGGTGTGTTTATGTGTCTGTCTTAGTCAAAACTCTTACTCAGTCTTTTGTTTGAAGACGCGATATTTCAGTTGTAGTTAACTGAAATATCGCGTCTTCAAACAAAATCAGTCTAAAATACTTTGATTTACTTATTTGGGAGTGGTTTCCTCGTAGCACACATGGTTTTAATGCCCCAAAAAGCAAATTGCAAACATTTCCAATGTGTTCTACCTGTGTTTGGTTTTTTAAACCTGTTCAGACAAAAGTAGTTGAAAAGTTCACATTTTGAAACTAAATTGCGTATTTGATGTAAAAGGAACTCGAGGCATAGTTGAGAACAGCAAAGTTGAGAACCCTAGCCCCAGCTAGTATTTTGATGGGTGACCGCCCGAGTTCCTTCCATGCCTCGGAGAGCACGTTAAGCCGTCGGTCCCGGTTGTCAATTTAACACCTTTGACAATCGTTATCGGTCAGTCGGAGGCCTAAGAACCGATTTTTCTCTTAAAAAGAGTTTCGAAGGTCAGATGGCAATCGTTCGTATAAAAATCAGTCAGTCAGCCACATCGGGTTGAATCAAGTGCCGATCCCAACAATGTATGGGATAAAGTCAGGGTGATGACGAATAGGTGTGCGAGCCACACTAGATAAGTATTTAGTTGTTGAAATTTCAATTATATATATTTACTGGCAGACGTCACGTGGTTTCACCCGCGTAGTTCCCGTTCCCAGATGATGTAGCTTTCCAAATGTGAAAGAATTTTTGAAATCGGCACTGTACTTTCTGAGTTTATTCATTACAAATATACACACAAAAATACAAATATGACCTCTTTATAATTCTAGATATAATAAACATATTGAGAGCCACACCAATACGGAATCGAAATTTAAACCTATAGTTTAAACCGATACCCATACCGATCTCATTTAAATTTTACATTGACGTAAGTATTTTCCTGTGGGACAAAAAAAAGATAAATGCCTTCAGTGACTGGCGGAAATTTCCGTGGCCTCTCGACAGATAATTCATGAATATAGTCTAGACAAAGTGGAACTTATCACAATATCATTCGATCAAGCCGTGCTCTGAGAACAACACCAGGTGTTCAATTTGAATAAGACGTCATTGCTTCACCATAGTTGTTTTTGTTGCGAAAGATTTGATCAATATATTATAGATAATTCACACAATATATATATATATATAAAAATCAATGCCACGTTTCGTTGTAATGTTATAACTCAACAACGCCTTTACCGATTTGGCAAATTTTGGTCTTGAATTATTCGTGGAAGTCCAGGGAAGGTTTGTCGATAAAATTTAACTAAGACTCTTTAAAAAGTGTAAAATCAACATCCTCCTATACTCCCAAGTGAACTTAATCATCATTTTTTAATTACTATGCCTTATACGTAGCGAAGCACGTACCGGGCCGCTAGTATTTTTATAAATTATAGCTTAAGTATGTCTTGTTCTGATGTATAATCTATATTATTGTAAAGTGTCATTATAACCATCCAGTAGTTTTTGGGCGAGAGTGACCATACACATACATCCACACCTCACATACCTTCGCGTTTGTAACATTAGTACGATATGTATTGCAGTAATATAATATAATTTTTCATTAAAAAATTGCAGTTACTTATTAAAAAAAAAAAATTAGCATTTGGCTAATTATGTATTAAGAACGAAAGATCATTATAATCCGGTTTATTTGATTGAAACAATGAATTAGGATGTCATGTAAAATAAACTGTAATCCATCAGTGAGACACAAGCGACTAATCGTGCTCGGTCTCAAAAAGGGGCAGATCTCACAGTCAGGCAGGTGATGTCTAGGAAATCGCGGCTACAATAATTTTAGTTTTAAGCTTCTATACTATATTATCTTATATACTATACACATAGTGTTGTGTAAAGAGCCGTTGTGGTCAGTGATTTAACAATCGACTGCTACGCAAGAGACCTATGTTCATAGATCACGAGCTTTATGTTGGAAGTAAACATCGTGAGGAAACCTGCATAGTATTTATGGCTCAGAAATATTCAAAGACGTTTGACGTATAGTGCCTGAGACGGCGATGGACTCACCGTCTGTTACGTTGACACATCAGAATGTTTGGTGAAATGTTGGTGTTGTAACACCTGCGCACCCCTTCGCGGACCCTTGTCTCTGTTTGTATGGCGTGGGTATATCCATCTTACTAATATTATGAAGTAATTAAATGCGCGGAAAATGCTCCATAGCGCGGTTAAGGCCGCCTTATTGTTCACAAAGTTGTAATTTCTAAAGAGTAGCGCCATCTATGAAGCGAGCGGACAAACGTGGCTACGAAGCATTACTAGTGTGCATTACTGCATTACTGTGCGCAGCTAATTTATCGGCACATTATTAATTGACTACTAATACTGTTAATACAGTTGCCATCAAGAGATATGAGCGCTGTGAAAATAGGGGTATTATTATTAATAGAACAGGACCAATGGCGATGGCTCGTATATCATAGCCAAGACTCACTTCGTTAAGTCAGCGGAGTAAGTAAGTATTATCTAAGGAATTGGGATACTCATACAATAACTAAAAACTAACATAACTAAAAATATAATCTAATACCTAAAAACCTTAAAAAATATAATCTTATATCTAAAATATATTATTATAAGGAGTCCCTGTAGACAAGGTTCCGCTTCCCCTTTGGATGGCAAGACTATTTCTTTGACCGAGGTAGCTGCCAGCTCTTCGGTCTCATGTTATGTCGACTAACCTTTTAGTTAAAAAGCCTAATAGCGCTAGGACCCCACGGACCAAGGGTCTCAACTCCGAATGGGACAAAATCATATTCGGAGCCCAGATATGCAGTATTTGCAGGCTTTGGCTTTTTCAGCCGCTTCACAGTAAGTATTATTAACAGAGACATACTCATAAAATTACTTCTAGTCAGCGTTCATAGCTCCTGACGGCACCCTCTGTACTAGGCTTTTAGTATATTAGTTTAAATTTATAGAGCCGTGGTAGCCTCGGGGTTTGAGCAGTCGACTGCTACGCAAGCGCAAGTTCGAAACCGAGCGGGGCATGTACCAAAGTTTTTCTTATAAACTTATATATGCAGTGATTTAACACCACGTGCGTTACGATGAAGGAATTGCTACTGAGAAGTAATTCAAAGACGCATGTATAGTGCCTGATACGGCGATGGACTCATCCTCTGTCACGTTGGCACTTAATCATCATCGGTGAAAAGTGGGTGTTGTTGTTACAACACCTCTGCTTACCCCTGACCCTTCTGGGATGGCGTGAGGATATTTCTTTTATAGTAAACATTTTTCATGTTGCGTTGGCTTTCAAAATGTCAGCTCCGTTGTGGTTACACATCTCATTTGATTATTCATTGACCAGTCCGAGGTTTTTTTAAACTCATACATTGTCTGATTTAAGGAATAGATAATGGATTGTTTCCTGTCTTCAGTGACATTAAATAAGTAGATTCTGAATCAAAGTAGTTTGACGCTTAAAGATAAAACCAGTGAAGCGGCAGAGCTCACACCTCAAGAGTTCCGTACTATAAAAAAACGCTATATATATATATATATATATATATATACCGTGTACTATATTATCAATATCAGGTATATTTGCCGTGGTGGCCTCGGGGTTTGAGCAGTCGCCTGCTACGCAAGCGACGCAAGTTCGAATCCCAGCGGGGCCTGTACCAATGAGCTTTTCTAAAAAACTTATGTACAGTGATTTCACAATACGTGCTTTACGGTGAAGGAAAACATCGTGAGGAAACCTGCATATTTCTGAGAAGTAATTCAAAGACGTATGTATAGTGCCTGAGACGGCGATAGACTCACCATCTGTCACGTTGGCACTTAATCAAATTTGGTGAAAAGTGGGTGTTGTGATAACAGCACCTCTGCCTACCCCTTCGGGGAATACAGGCGTGAGCATATGTATGTATGTATGTATATTTTTTGTCTGTCTGTTTCTTGGCTTCGCATTACAACTTGGTATAAACTTTGCTATAGACTAAACTATATAGCTATAGCTGAGGATCTTCACTTACCAGCCAACTATAATCATGTACAGTATCATATAATTTTTATTCCAGAATTGGAACGCTTAGAATATATCATGAAACTTACATATCTTATACCTCTAAATGAGAATTTCTTGTATAAAACGGTGATTTCTAAAAATAAAACCTACCTAGATCTATTTTCGGCCCCTAAAACCCTCTACACATGAAATTTCATTAAATCGTTTTCTGAAAATGTACAGTATCATATAATTTTTATCACAGAAATGGAACGCTCAGAATAGATCATGAAAGTTATTCACATATCTTATACCTTTAAGCGAGCAATTCTTAAAAATGAAACCTAGCTAGATCTATTTTCGGCCCCTAAAACCCTCTACACATAACATTTCATTAAATCGTTATAGCCGTTTCCAAGATTCAGATTCTATATATAGGTCTAGCTAGGTTTTATTTTTAGAAAACATCATTTCGACTATATTTTCAGGCCCTGAAAACGTCATAAAATATAATTAGTTACAATTCGACTGTTAATTTCGCCGACATCTGTCAAGTTATGGTAACTCAAACGTGAGGCTGCCAGCTTACGGCGCGATAACGAAACTATAGTAACCCGGTTCGAGACTGATGTTTACTGATTTTATCATATTTTCTTAAGTTTGGTTTTTTGTGAGAAAAAAAAACCAGGTTCTTATATATTACTAGCGGACGTCACGCGGTTTTACCGCATAAAATATAGTCTATACTAATCAATGAGGTGGAAGAATTGTTAAATCGGTCTCGTATTATTTGTGCTAATTCGTTACAAGCAAACATACAGACGTCTTTATAATATTAGTATAGATAAATACTTTATCAAAGGCAAAATTATATATTAATGACCGCTTAGCGGGACTGGACGAAACTTGGTGTGTTAATAAAATATTTGAGTGAAAGTTACTACTATGGCATACATTTTCCTTATGAAGATCTATACACAATACAAACATACATACGCCAATATCCCATGGGGGTAGATAGAGACCACCGTTTGCCACATACTTCGATCCTTACATACTTCTTTCGCTTCGTCCACATTCATGTAGTGAGTGTTCCAAATCTTATTAGACTTTTGATATTATGTCATCTAAATATTTCCGCGCTGACATAGTTGCGGGCAGTCTCATTAGGGTATGTCCCAGAGAATTTGATGCAAATCCTTTACTTAAATAAGCGGGGTCCTTTAAAATCTGACCCTATATGGGTTTTATTCATCTTTGGTACGGATCTCTAAGGAAGTGCAAAGCTATGATGTAAATTTAGTTGTTGCGGACTTAACTTTTGGAACTGCTTGTAAAAATGATGTCAATGAATAATAAACACGATCTACATAAACAGATTTAGTTTTCAGTTCCTGATCGATCTGCCGGTCAGATGGTTGTTTCGGAGAATGTTTCTTGTCATGTTTTAAATCTAGATGCATTGGTTTTCATTGCTTTTCTCTTCTGCATACATACATGCATACATATGCTCACGCCTGTATCTCATGGGGGTAGGCAGAGACCACTATAAATTTAACTCAGTGCCGGCCGATTGTTCATGTAAGTTTTTTTACTTATTAAAATTCATACTGAAAGCCTTGGTGGTCGAGTGGTTTTAGTTATGGCCTTCTGCGCTAGAGCCTTAAGTACAAATCTGGCCTTATTAGCAGCTGTTATTGCCACGGTGGTCATGATAATGTGTCTGAGTGACAATGACATATTCGTACTTTAACTAAATTACCATCTTTTCACTAAATGCTTATGCACTAAATATACTATTTGTCGGTACGTTCCGACAAATTTCTGAAACGGCTGGACTGATTTAATCGAAACTATAAAGGGCTACTTGTACATTTATTTATTATTTCATTTTATTTAGAGCCCGATGTGTCCCACTGCTGGGCAAAGGCCTCCCTACCCTCTTTCCAACCCTTCCGATCCAGGGCTATCTCCGGCCAGTTTTGAGGTAAGCGGCGAGTTCGTCCTGCCATCTTTTTCTCGGCCTGCCACGTCTGCGCGTTGCATTCGGAGGAGTCCATCGAGTGGTTTGTTTAGCCCACAGTTCGTCTGACATGCGACACTCGTGCCCAGCCTAGTCCCATTTCAGTTTAGCAGCTTGATGACCAACATCGGCGATTTGTGTTTTGGAACGTAGTGTACTATTTCGAATGCGGTCTGTTAATCTGACTCCCATTATACTACGTTCCATGGCTCGCTGGCAGACCCCTAGTCTGGATTTTTGATAGTCTGTCAAAGACCAAGTCTGAGCACCGTAGGTGAGGATTGGGAGAATGCATATGTTCATCAGTCTCTTTTTTAATGGTAAAGGGAGCTTTCCTTTCAAGAGGTCTTTCATAGCCCAATAACTCTTCCAGGCGTTTTCTGTTCGACGTGTGATTTATCTTTCTTGTCTTGCCTGGAAAGAGACTATTTGACCGAGATAGATGTAATCTTGAACATATGCGATCTCCCCACCGTCCACCTTTATTTTGTGCTTTGTACTGTTTGTCATGACTTTTGTCTTTGACATATTCATCTTTAGGCCAGCTTCAAGGCTTGCCTCATTTAATTCTTGGATCATCAAGGCCAGTTCGGAGGTCGAGGAGGAAAATAAAACAATGTCGTCAGCAAAACGGAGATTTGTAAGTTTCTTTTCTCCAACTGTTAATCCTCTTTCTTTCCAGCTGTCGTTTAATGTTCGAAAGATTTGTTCCAATGTGGCGGTGAACAGTTTGGGGAGAGAGGATCACCATGTTTGACACATCGTCTGATTGGGAATGATGGGCCAGAAGAGTGAAGTTTGATTGATGCCATACTATTATTATATATGTTTTTGAGTTTGTTCACTTGTATATATTTTAAAATAAATAATGTATACATCTATACAGATAAATAAAATTGAAGTGTCTGTTTGTAATTCCAAAAATACACCTTTTGATTAAATACATATAAAAATATACATCATCAACAGATCATAGAAAAACCAATTTTTAATTTCGCCTTACTAAACAATAAAAAACTTAGTGTCTAGTTTTATACTTATATGAAAATGATAATTTTTGCATGTTCAAGTTAGATTAGAGTAAGATTACTTACCGGGAGTTGTTATTGTTAACAGATGTTTTATAATCGCTGGTCGCTTTGACGATGGCTTCCTTCTGCACTTATTACAGCGCAATCCATTCTCGCCTCTATTGTAGCAATTCTTAAGGACCAATATTCATATACAACATGCTCTATTAGGATTTATGTCATTCTGTGAGATGCTTTAAAGCCACGTGCTTCAGTAGTTGCCAAAGGATACACAGTAATGACGTTACGATATCTCGAGTACCTTTCGAATATATTTTGTCGATTAATGTAGGGATTTTGTGGATATCATATTTTTAATACTGTGTTTCGAGAAGTAACGCTTTTCACGTTCTTTTTAAAATATTGCTATACATCTCCATATTATTTGTGTAATATGGTGGTAATTTTTTTTCTTTTTCAAATAAATTATCAAAGTGTTTACGGAAGAAGTCTCAATTCTAAAAGTAGTGTATTTAAGAGCGCTTTTTAGTTAGCAGCTCGAGAGTAATGACACGCTTTTATACTTGATATTGTCTTATGTGTACGGCGAAACAATGGTCCGAAGCATAAATACTTCCAAGATACAGCCCCAAAGGATGGTATTGGAGTGTAATGAAGTATTTATAAATCAACATTCCCGTGTACACATTATTAACGTCCACTGCCGGAAGGCGTTTAGGCTTAGTTCCAACAACATTGGCAGTATTCATCACTCATTATACCAGTACACTCTTTTCTGTCGTTACATAAACAAATTGGGCCATATTTAATACTTTATTGAAGAATAAAACATAAAATTTATAACATTAAAAATATATTTATATATTTCGAGACGGAATAATCTTATAATCTTGAAAGGATATTAATAATATAGTAGCGACGTGTACCGTAACTCAAGCAATACGACCACAGCTACCTTTACTCAATATTCAGATATATTAATATACATTTATATATTATTATATGTTATATGTTTCACTTATTGTCGGCAGAGCACATTGGAGCAAATTAATACTATTACTGTGTAGACTGTACCTTAGTATTCGCTTACGCAATAACATATTGCGCGGCCGCGGCACCTTTGGTTTTGTGGTTTGGATAACTGTCTGGCCGCGTCAGGACAAACTTTGAGCGTGTGTTTAAAGGAATATATTATTTACAAGAAAAAGTATGGTAAAATCCCGTTCTGTAATGAGAAACGTGTTTAGTTCAAGGATTACGTTGCCTACGATCATAGGTTAAAAATCACTGCGCAGATTTTTTTATCAACGGCCAAGATCTTATTGTGTAGAAAATAGATATTGTTAACTATTCATGTGGTAATCTCATGGGCGTCATTTAAAGGAGGATGGGATGTCAGATTTCAGAGATGATAGTCAAATTTCTGCCGTGTTTTTTTTTTTGCCGTTCTTTACACCATGTTTCACCGTGGTCCAAGCTGGAAGCGTCGATGTTTCTTAAATTAATAATATTAAGGTAGGTACATATACTTTATGTGTGTGCTTAACGCGAGGTAATTGCTTGTTTTCCTATTTTTGTATTAATGTTATTTCGATACTAACTTGCTCAGCGTAGAAATTACTTTCAACAGCAAAAGTAGCTACGATTTTGTGATAGCTCAGAATTTGTCTTTCTGGCATTATTATGTGAAGCTAAATCTTTATATAATACCTATTAACGAGCATTTCTTGTATAAAAATATTATCAAATACAGGGGTCTAGGCTCCGAATATGATTTTGTCCCATTCGGGGTCGAGACCCTTGGTCCGTGGGGTCCTAGCGGTATTAGGCTTTTTAAAGAAATAATAAAAAGGTTAGTCGACATCACAGGAGACCGAAGGTCTGGCTGCTACCTAGGACATAGAATTAGTCTAACTATTCAAAGTGGGAATTCCGCCAGCTTTTCCTAACCTTGCCTTATTTTTTTGATTATATTCTTTAATGTTTTAGTTATATTTTATATGGTCTTGAAACAGCTTCAACGATTTTCATAAAATTGTGTATTCGGGGCCGATAAATCGATCTAGCTCGGTTTTTATTTCTAAACCGTCAATATAAACGGCAAAGCTCGGTCATCGAGGCCATTTATTCATGAATGCAAGTGTGTTTCAGTGAATATTTCACAGCTACTGATCTAAAATATACAATTCTCGTACCACAGTGCTTTTAACAAAAAAATCTCCGAAAAGGCTTGACCGATATTTATGTTTTTTTTGTGTACCTAGGTATATTCGGTAAAACTATTTTTCATACCCCTAAGTGATACGGGTAGTCCATCCTAAGAGATTATAATACAAAACATCGATTGCCGGGCATATCTATTTATATATAATGGTCTGATAGCCTAGCGTCCTATAGCTAAGTAATATTTTTTGTCTGAATACGATCCTGCGTAATATTAATTTATCAACCGACTTCATGAAAGGAGTTTTATGTTCGTAAGTTTTGTTAGAGCCGTGGTGGCCTTGAGGTTTGAGCAGTCGCCTGCTACGCAAGCGACGCAAGTTCGAATCCCAGCGGGGCCTGTACCTATGACTTTTTCTAAAAAACTTAATGCAGTGACTTCACACCACGAACTTTACGGTGAAGGAATACATCGTGAGGAAACCTATATATGTCTGAGAAGTATTAAATACACTTATGTGGTGCTTGAGACGGCGATGGACTCACCATCTGTCACGTTGGCACTTCATAATTTTCGGTTAGAAGTGGGTGTTGACCCCTTCGGGGACCCTTCTGGTTTTAGTTTATTTATATTTGTATTTCTCTTTCATTTCAGTTCAGTTCCAGTCACATGAATTAATCTTCATGTTCGGAAGCTCTCCATCAGACTGCAAAACGCAATGATGCAATCACTCATGAAGAAACCAGAAGATTGCAGTGATCTGATAATAGCACATCCCATAACCCACTCACTAGTGATAGGTAAAAATGGTGTAAAGGTTCACAATACTTTAACTATTTTCGCTTATCACCCTCGAGTAGGTTGCAGGAACGAGTATAACATCAGCGCCGCTGCTCCAAATATGACTGTAAGTAACTTAGCCCCATTAAATTCAGCAGAATTAAGACATTCTACACTTACGGTTGCCAGGCGTCGGGATAAAGCCGAACATATTTAGGTATTTTGTTTACTTGTCCCGCTTTTTTAAGGCAAACGTTGCCGAACTGATCACTGACCGATTAGTGAAAAGTACTTGTACTCATTTGGCATCCGATGTTATTTAGTTTTTAGTAGAATTTAAAAAGATTTATGGTAATAATCAAAATGCAATTTTTGTATTACCTATTAATACTGAAACAAATTCCTCAATAATGTGGGCTGTCCGACTATTTGGTTTGGCAACCCGGCAGCCCCATCTAAAATACATATTTAATGTTCTTCCATGTGGCACGCCCTGGGGCCCAACCATGAGCTCTTATTGCAATGATATTTCAGCTGTGTGACAGTGACAGATGTATACCCGTCAAATACATCTGTCTCATAATAAGAGTAAAACTATCATGGCAATAAGAGGTCATGGTAAGGCCCCTGTATAATAACGTAACGGGTAAAGCTATTTTTAGTTACAATAATAATTTATTTATTTATTTATTCATAAATATATAATTGAATGAATAAAAGACAAAGTGTCATGTCATGTTCATATATAAATAATATGTTCACGCCTGTATGGGGTATAGCAGGGTAATAGAGGTACTGTAATAACAACACCCACATTTTACCGAAGATGATTAAGTGCCAACGTGACAGATGGTAAGTCTACAGCCGTGTCAGGCCCTATACGTCTTTGAATTGTCATGTCAAGTACATGCTAGAAATAAAATCTGAAAGTAAAAAAATCATTGCGCGTTCTAACTGAAATATGACTCCATCTTGTGAGAAATCCTACTGCTACACGTTCATGGCTGAACTCAATACACTGATTTGAAATGACGGTAGCATGTATGATAAGGTGCGTCATTCAGTCATTAAACTTTATGAATACCCTATTTTGTGAGCCGTGGTGGCCTCGGGGTTTGAGCAGTCGCCTGCTACGTAAGCAACGCAAGTTCGAAACCCAGCGGGACCTGTACCAAAACTTATGTGCAGTGATTTCACACCACGTGCTTCACAGTGAAGGAAAACATGGTGAGGAAACCTGCATATGTCTGAGATGTAATTCAAAGACGTATGTACAGTGGCCGAGACGGCGATGCACTCAGCCTCTGTCACGTTGGCACTAAATCATATTCGGTGAAATGTGGGTGTTGTTACAATACCGCTGCTTACCTCTTCGGGGACCCTTCTGGAATGGCGCGAGCATATTTTTTAGTGATCAACCAACTATGTAGTTAAAGGTCTGATTTACAATGTGTTCCCTCCATACAATATAACATGGTTTAAGCCAAGACTAGCCCAAACTCAGACTAAAATAACGCAATCCCTTTTGAAACTGTATCACAAAAACATGTTTGAATATATTTTGTTATAAGGAGGTTCTCCATCAAACAGCAACTATCACCATGATGCAATCAATCGTGGTGAAAACTGCAGTGAACTGATACCAGCACATTATTCAACCCATCCACTGGTGGTGTGCGAAATTAGTTTAAAGTTGTTGATAATACTTTACTAGCTTCCCTCACCACCAGTGGGCGGGTGCCGACAACGGGTTAATACCAACGATAGCCAAGGATAAGAGAAGATACGATCTACCCATCATGAAGTCTTCCCACGTAAGTATGCTAAAGTGTTACCACAGTATCAATATGAGCAGTACGGAATCAAGGCCATTTTTTTGAAATATAAACGATTGCTCAATTGAGCGTGAGGGTTCAAAAGTTACTCTATTAGTTACCGTCAAATTGTATAGAACATTTATTAAACCAATCTAACATAATCTGTAGATGTTTTGAAGTTTTGGAAAAGTCGATACGCGATCGGCCAAGAGGTGACATTTCTTACTGTCATTATGCCTATTCCATTTATTTTCTCATGTCATTTGGAATGTTTTTTCCTAATTTCCTGACTGCTTGTAAAATGTACTATACTCACATATCACAAAATATATTGGATGCTAACAAAGGCCTTTTCTATAAAATGTTAATTGTAAAAAGTTACTGGTTACATGTCGATGAGGTTTTATCTTTGAATCCGTGCTACTTGTGCGTATTAGATATTTTCAGCGTTAGCAGCCAACTGTAAACCACACAGATACGGCTTTTCCCTGAAAAGTAAAGACGCAAGTTTAATACAAAGCTGATCTGTGAAGAGCCGTGGTGTCCTCGAGGCTAGAGCAGCCGCCTGCTATATATATATTTTGTGTTACAAACATAATTTCAATTTGAAACTAAATATATTTTTATTATTTAATTGTTCCATTTCACCCATGCACTTCCTTCATTGAGTCACTTGAATAAATCTCTTAATGTTCGGCGCTTCTCCATCAAACAGCAACTATCGCCATGATGCAACTAGAACCCGTTCACTGGTGGCACATGAAATTGGCTTAAAGTGTTGCCCCTACTTTATGCTGATTTATGTGCACCATATGTGGGTGTAAGGAAGACTGCAACGGGTAATAACAATGCTCCTTCATGATGACAGCTGCCCAAGGTAAGCCACGGGTTACACCCACTTTTTACTATTACGAATTAAAACAGAGCAAAAAACATGAAAATGACTATATAAATTTTGGCCCTGGTAAGGCACTTATGATTACCAACTACTACAATTGCCACTAGCTTAAAAACCAACCCTTTGAGATGAATCAGCAAGAAATACAAATATTCCAATTGTATATATAGAATCGTTTTGATCGAAAATATGTACAATAAAAGTATTTGTACTTTAATCAGAATACAGTCGAATTGAGAACAGAATTAAATAGATGTGATTTTTTGTATACCATGTCATTGCCAGGAGCAACAGCTTAAATCAATACTAGACCTAACTTGACTAAAACAATATCCATGCCTTTAAAAATCCGTATTACTAAACGAGTGGAACTACTTATAAACCATGGATTATCTTAGGCGATGCTTTGTAGTTGTTTAGTCATTTGTTTCAGATCTAATTACTTGTGATGAAACTATAAGAGAGAAGAGAAGAACTGAAACTACGACATCACACCAACTCACTGGTGGTACATGAAATTATTCCAAAGCATTACCACTGCTTCACATAATTTCATATACCATATGTGGGTGAGTGACTGCATCGCATCAATGCTATTCATTTATTTATTTATTTATTTATTTATTTACCATTTATACACCATCATTACAGATATTTAAACCTAATTCGATGGAATACACACAATAATATTTATTCTTGCTTAAATCTAGTTTAATCTTAATTTACACCTAAATATAATATTGTGGCCCATGTGAAGTCGTTCAATGAGCCCGAAAACAAATCCACCCGCGATGCGACCGCATTGAGCGTACGCAGCGCCCGCGTTATAGGCGCGCATTTCAATAAGTTGGTGCGCGCACGAGGGACATCCAACAACGGTGGCTTCCGTCGCCTCTCCAGGAAAGCCTGCGGCACACACAGGCGTAGCTCTGCCAACACGGCTGGGTTGTGAACCTTACCTCGCATCACTTGAAGTAAATAGGTAGCCAGAGCAAGTTCCCTCCTTAATTCCAACTTACAGTATCCCACCATACCCAGAACAAATAAACTAGGATACAACAGTGGATATCCAGGATAAATGCCATACTGTTTTAAATATAGGAATCTTGTAAATTTATTCTGGATACGTTCCAACATCAATTTATACTTGACCTCATGCGGAGACCAAATCACAGCGTTGTATTCCAGGTGACTTTTAACTAAGGCCTCATACAATGCTTTTAAAGCTCCAATATTGTTAAAGTCGCCTGCCTGTCTCAATACAAACCCCAAGTTACGGTAGGCCTTCCTGCACGTGTCAACAATATGTTTGCGAAAGTTTAAATCGGTGGTAAATGTAATACCTAAGTCCCTCACCTCAGTTACCCGCTGGAGCGGCGTCCCTTGCATATGATACTGGTAATGCCGAGGAGCCCGCGCGCGACTGAATGACATCACTGAGCACTTAGCAATATTAAATAGCAATTTATTATCGGTGCTCCAAGCCACCACTTTATTTATATCCCGCTGTAAAGTGTCATGATCTTCGGGTCCCTTCACTACATGGATTAATTTAAGGTCATCAGCAAATAGCAATGGCGTAGACCGCTCCACGATTTCAGGTAAGTCATTTATCATTAATATAAATAATAGAGGACCCAAGGTGCTACCTTGACTCACTCTCGATCTGGTAAAATAAGGCTCAGATAAGGTAAGGTTCATATCATGCCGTCTGCCCACGACGGTAAGGAGCCGGTACTACACCCACTTAACGTTCACGTAATGTATTCTATTCTCTAGATTATAACAATATATGCATCGCAGAAGGGTCCCCGAAGAGGTAAACAGAAGTGTTGTAACAACAACACCCACATTTCACCGAATATGATTAACGTGACAGGGGGTGAGTCCATCGCCGTCTCAGGCACTATACATACGTCATTGAATTACTTCTCAGAGATATGCAGGTTTCCTCACGATGTTTTCCTTCACTGTAAAGCACGTGGTGTGAAATCACTGCACATAAGTTTTTAGATAAACTCATTAGTACAGGCCCCACTGGCGACTGCTCCTCCAATATAAGACACTAATATCACAATAGAGGAGAACCCGACAAGAAGCTCAGCAAATACTGAATTCACATCTTGACGTCTGCCTACGTTCTATGGGGTCTTCCACGGGGTATTTACTAAACTCCAAGCTTCGCGGTTAAAAAAATAAAACAATTTTATTCAGTGATAATTTTTGTAACATCTTTCATTGATTCTTCGTCTTTTTGGTCGCGGTGAGATGTTATAAGGCCTAAAGTCCAACAAAAACAACAGTACCATGATGCAATCACTCGTGATGACACCATAAAATCGCAGTGGACTTTCGGTCACGGCGGCTAATCTCAACAGGGATTAGCCATGTGCGCAGGAGATAATTATAGTGCACAAGTGTGTGCGCAAACACAGGTGCACTCTTTATTCCCTCACTCTCATAGTCCGATGCGAGGCAATCCGACACGACCGGAGAGAGATCGTAGCACATTACACGAAATTAAACATATCAAGAAAACTGTGCAAGCTTGTGCTTGTGCTGCGAGCTTTAATGCTGAACACGAGGTCTTGGGTTCGGAGGCGATACCCGGGTTAGGCAAAGTGGTATTGGGTTTTGTCCATCTGTGATTTCCTAGTAGTAGTAGGAATTGTGTCCATTCAATGGCAATAGGCTCGCCCCCCTTAGCACGGAACATAACATAACTGGAGAAATGTATATATGTATATGAATTCCTATAATTAACTTAACAAGAGCCTGCAACACTGTAACTGATAATTTAGAATGTTGTTTTGCAGAGGATACAGGCGACTGGGACCACTAGGTAACTGGAACCGCGTTCCCTGTTACCTGCTTCATTTTTATTTATTTTTATTATCAGGCAAGTGGGACCACTCCATTGGTGCCATATTTACGCGGGGTTCTGTGGTTATATGTTCATTGAATAGAACATAAGCCTATCATCATAGCCTTCGGGGTATACAAGCGTGAGCATGTAAGTACATATTACATCTGATCACCTGATTTTTATACGAAGCGACTGCCATCTGACCTTCGCAACCCCTTTAACTAGGAAAATCTGTAATCTGGGTTAAACCAGTTGTCAGACTATATTTGGACTCCGACTGACCTGTAACGATTGCCAAAGATGATGAATTGGCAACATGACATATCAGTGTTAATACTTTATCCAATTTAATCCACCACTTGTATTTGGGATCAACGGACTAAATATCACAACATCCACACATCATAAAATCTCCCCAAATAAGTTACCCTATTTTACCACAATATAAGCTTACAGGCAGTAAGCAATATAACAAGAAATCGTTCTGAATGACACACTCACACAGTCGCGCGAATTCACTAGAAAATAAACGGACGTAATGACAATAGGACGTGTCACGTTGTGGTCGATCGCGTATACGTTATTCCCGGGTTTCACCGATAATTTAAAAACAAAGGGACTGTTCTTCATTATTTTTACAGTAAATAAAACAACCCACAGGCTTAAATATTAAAAAAAGCGCCTAAGTGCGAATCGGTTTCGCCCATGAAGGGTTCCGTAGCGGTTTAGACACCTAACTGATATAAACACAGCTCGGTTGGTCTATTTTAGTTATTTCCATAGTGTTATGTCTTATGGCATCCTTTTATGGGGAAATGCTGCAGACATCAGTTCTATCTTTGTGCTGCAGAAACGGGCTGTTCATGCAATCTATAAACTCAAATCTAGAGATTCTCTCAGAGAGAAGTTTAAAGAAATAGGGATAATGACTGTGGCATGTCAATACATATTTGAAAATTTGATATATGTAAGAAAGAATATAGATAGTTTTAAGAAAAATAGTGATATGCACAATATAAATACACGCAAGAGGGATAAACTCCGTGTCCCTGTGACTAGACTGCACAAAACTAGTAACTCTTTTGTGGGGCAAAGTATACGCCTTTTCAATAAACTACCATTAAAAATGTGTGAACTACCATTTTTAAGTTTTAAGGCAAGCATCAAACAGAAACTTTGTGAAAAAGCATATTATAGTGTAACTGAGTATATTGATGATAGCCAAACAGGGCAATGAGTTGCTCACTCTTCCATTGAAATGTACTTAAACAACCCTATGTATATAGAAGGGACACATGTAAAAAAAAAAAAACCGGGGAATTTGTTTCGCCGTTTCTTCTCCTGACAGGCTTACTTTTGGAAACGGTAGTAAATTAACTTAAGTTAACGTAAGAAAAATGACGTTCAATAAGTGTTCCAAGTGTCCCTTATATTGAATAAAACTTTTTGATTTTGATTTTGATTTTGATTTTGATTGTTTACGATTTATGACGTATTAAAAAACTACTTACTAGATCTCGTTCAAACCAATTTTCGGGGGAATTTTCTCATCATATATATTTTTTATTTTTAAAATTATAATTTTCTTTTCGTTTTCGTCAAGAGGTTACAGGCAGAGGGGGATCACACATTTTACCACTTTAGAAGTGTCTCTAGCGCAAACTATTCAGTTTAGAAAAAAATATATTAGAAGCCTCAATATCATTTTTGAAGACCTATCCACAGATACCCCGCACTTATTTGATGATTTTTTTTAAATTTTTGTTTTGATTATGGGGAGCCCCAATTTTTTTTTTGTTTTATTATGTAAATCTTAATGCGATTCACAGTATAAATCCAATATATTCAGTAAATTACTTTTATCAACCTTACTAGATTTCAACAGCTCTTATGAAAAAAGTGACTGTGACATACGGACGGACAGACAGACATGACGAAATCCATAAGGGTTCCGTTTTTTTGCCATGTGGCCACGGAACCATAAAAATGGGCCTGGATTCCTTACTGCTTGTGTAGGTTATATTCATACTGTGGTTTTATTGTACCCACTTTACTGTATATATTGGACGATTGAATGGTAATTTTTTTTTATTCGAATAAAGTTAGCTCTCCCTTTTCACAAGTTATCAAATTAAATAGAAATAATCAGAATTTTGCGGTTTGCTATTATAAAAGGCAGTCTGAATAAGAAATTACGTTTTCAATACAAAAAGAGGCGGATAAGCGCTATGCTGCTTCAATAACAACATATCAATTATGTTCTTTATCTGCACTGTATATTACAAAGAGGAAATATTAAACAAGCTCCGAAACTACTGGACCGATATTAAACACTACCGGACGTCACGCGGTTTCACCCGCGTAGTTCCCGTTTGAGTATGGGAATAAAATATACCTATATCGAAGGGAGAAGAGAAGCTACATGGACCAACTTAAGGAGAGAATGGGTAAAGGTTCGTGTCGAGAGGTCAAGGATTGTGCCTAATAGAAGCAAGAGTGGCGATTGGTCCACCAAGTAAAAAGCTCGAAGAATATAATGCTGCGAAAAAAATGTGCTACTTTGTAAATTGGTTGATATTATAGATCTCAAATAACACGCATGCGAAGCCACAGACCGAAAATTATATGAAATTTACATGATGCCAGGTGAGTTTCTTGCCGGTTCTTCTCAAAAAGCTAATATTTTGTGGTCAGTTCTTCGACATTCATGAGTGCAGTTGAATAAATCATTTTCAGTGTTATTTTCACTATACATTCCCGATAAGATGCTAAGCCACAGGAGAAGATACATGATGTAGTACATACTACATCACTACAACAATCGTCTGACAAGATGAAGTGGCCTATTCTTATGATGATGATGACACATTCCCGATTAATAAGAGAGCCTGGATGACTTTAGTTCGTGGATCTAGAACCCCCGAAATAGATGCTAACTCATATAATAGAAATAGCTGCAATAGTCACCTATGAGCTATTCACACTAGAAGAACCAACATTCAACTATTAACTACAACACTACAGCAAGGTTGGTAATTTGGAAACTTTCAACTGATCATAATTTGTTAAGTGGATAAATAATTTAAATAAAAACTTAATTATGTACAACAATACTTAAAACAAGTAGAAAACTTGGCCCAAATCGGTGCCTCTCGGGATCGTGCAAGGAAGGCTGGCAGCATTGCCACGTTGTATAGCAATGACGATTCTCTGAGCGTTAAAAGCCCCAGCCCGCTTGTCACGAGAGGCTTCTACCAGACGACGTACACTCTTGAAAAATTGATGAGCATCCAGCCCCAAGGTCTCAGAGATTCAACCGCAAACGCAGAAAATATGAATCCTTGACCAAAGCAAGTATATATCCGGCGCGGATATATACTTGCTTTACTCCTATTATACCTCTTTAAATGTTAGGAATAAGTAAACAACTGGTATATTTTTTTTATTAAGATTATGAGTAAACATCTTTATCCCATTTATTTTTCCTTTTTAACATTTTGTGTACAATGCTTTATGAAAATATGTAAACAAATAAACATTTTTATTATTAAATAAAAATATTCCAATTTGGATTTTGCAGGGAACCCCTCATACAATTAATTTCGCAAGGTACTCTTATTGTATAAATTATTCCTTTGAAGATGGTAATTATGAGAAAAAAATTGCGTGCGTCAATTACACGTGCCTTGGAAGCCATAGGAAGAAAAAATTTCACCCCTGTTTTAAAATCAAAAGAGTTTTTCAATTTGCGGGTCAAAACAATAGCTAGCCAGTTTGTATAGGAAACCTTAACAAATCGCGTGAACTTATAATTGGGAAAAAAATCCACTGTTGAAACCTGTACAAGTCACTGTTTACAATTGAGTAACTTTTATAACGCAACTAAAGTATGAGACGATCGTAGGTGACTAAGTATTTAAGTGAAATGTTAAGCCTTTAGGGGTGTTAGTCGCGATTTGGGCGGCGAAGAGAGTCCTTCCTCCGCCCTCGTCATAGAGTGTAGTTGTGTAGTGCTCTCATTATTGGGTAAGTACTTCTGCCTTTTAAAATTATTATTCTTCACTGCGTTTAATATAGAGCTTAGGGTAAATAAGTGTGTGTCTTCCAATTTGACTACCTTTAAGAAAGTAAGCTTGATAATTTCTTTGCGATAAAATCATTTTCCACTTTGACTGTTTTCATGTCATCTCCCAAGAGGGTCCCTGAAGTATTAGCCACATTCCTCGATGATTAAATTTCAATGTGACAGATGGCGAGTTCGTCTCTATCTTGAACCTACATACTTTTTTCACACTTTACAAAATTCTATAATGCTGATGTCGTCGCGAAGTTTGCCTCCGTCGGAAAACCTACCTGTTGCTTTATTTTGAGAGAGATTCTTGCACGCGCAACTGATGAACCATAATGACAATTTATGATAAGTGTCATCATCAAATAATCGTTTTACGTTGTTAGCTAGAAATATAAACCTAATCGGCATAAGTTCGATCATAACCATTAAATGGAACTGGTTAAGCTGAGTTCGGTTTCTTTTTCTCACAAAAAACTGAAGTTTGATAAAAAAAATAAACGAATCGGGGTAGCTGGCAGCCTCACTCTGAGCTATCTTATCTTGACAGGTATCGGCGAAATTTACTGTCGTATTGCAATGATATTTTATGAGCTTTTCAGTGCCTGAAAACATGGTCAAAATGATGGTTTCCAAAAATGAAACCTAGCTAAATAATTTTTTTGCCTCTGAAACCCCTACAAACTAAATTTGAAAACTGAAATGAAAATCGTTGGAGCTGTTATATATATAAAAAATCATCAGTTTGAAATCAATTAGCGAATTTTCTACGTATTTTTTACATCTCATTTTAATAAGCATTATTTATTATTACGCTTTTAACTTATATCTTAACCAAAATAAAATCTCGGAAAAAACATTGGTCTCTTTCAAAGTACACGCGTTGAGGCGATGCACGTTAATTATATTACTAGCGGACGTCACGCGGTTTCACCCGCATAGTTCCCGTTCCCGTGGGAGTACGGGTATAAAATATAGCCTATATTAATCAGTAATAATGTAGCATTAAATTGGTGAAAGATTTATTAGTATAGATTACTTATTACTTAGTAAACATATGTTTTTATGTCATACTATCCTATGCTACTGAACCATTTCTTTTCGAAGCTGTGTATTACTTAATCTAGATAGTATGTTGCCCCAGTCGATGTAACATGGTGCTTCAGTGTAACTAAATTAGAAATCTAATTTTTGTCCGCACTAGGTCTTCTTCTTCGTCTTAGCGTTTTCCCGGCATGGTGCTGGGGTCCGCTTTCCTGCTCTCTCTCCTCCACTTTGCTCGGTCTTTGGCATCCTCCTCTGTGAGGTCGTTCTCTCTCATGTCGGCTTTAACGACGTCAAGCCAGCGCTTCTTGGGTCTGCCACGGGATCTAGGTCCTTGTATTACGAGGTTGAGACATCGGTGCCCGACGTAATCTGGTGGCCTGCGACTTGTAACAAAAATTTTTTTTTGCAAATATATGTGTTCCGTCATTCTTTATTTCTTAAAAAACGTATTCACCCGCGTTAGCATACCATCATTTTGTTTAAAAGTAGCCTAAACTTTCATCCCCTATTTTATTTCCTTGGGGGTAGAATTAATCTAAATCATTTCATAGCGGATGCCTGCGTCATAACATCTACCTGCATGCGAAATTTCAGCCCGATCCGTCCAGTGGTTTGGGCTGTGCGTTATATATTTAGATTTAACAGTCACATGTGAATCAGAACTTCAAAACCTAATAGGGCTCTATTGACCTTGTACACGTAGCAAACGGGAAAATCATGTAACCGTACATTTCTAGCCACAAAAATATCCACGGCAACTAATTACATGATATTTATACACCTGCTATATATCTATCTATATCTATACACCTATAACAGATGAATAAAATAGAAGTGTCTGTTTGTAATTTCGAAATTACACCTTTTCACTAAATGCATATAAAAGTATACTGACACAAAAACCATTTTTTTAAATATTTCTCTGTATGTCTGTCTGTTCCGGCTAGACCGATTTAGGGACTTCCACTGGCTGATAGCTAATGTTACAAGGTAATTCATCATCATCATCATCATATTCAGCCCACATGCACCCATTGTTGGGTATAGGCCTCCCCTGTGACACGCCATAGCTATGGGTCCCGAGTTAGTCTCGACCACAGTTTCCCAGACGTCCGCGCGATATCGTCGGCCCACCGAGCGGGTGGTCTGCCTGTTAGTCTTCGCCCTTCTCTCGGCCACCATTCGGTTACTACTTTGGTCCACCTTCCGTCTTCCCGTCTAATTGACCTTGGTCCGGCGTCGCATTTCAACATTTGGTACACGGTCTACCAGGGATATGCCTAACATGGCTCGGTCCATTGCCAGTTGTGCAACTTTAATTTTGTGCATATTGGCTTTTGTGAGCGTCCATGTTTCGGCGCCATATGTGAGGATGGGTAGTATGCATTGGTTGAAAGGGTAAATTCCACTTCTGACTTTGTTATAATTGGTATTGTGTCATGATTGAGGTGTTCATTTGGCATTGCTCCGAAGTTCGTGCCGTCGGGTAAGGTCGGTTCTTGTACTTTGAAGTGTACAGTGCTTCGTAAAACTCTTCAACAATTCGTACTTACTCATCTCGGTCTGTGACAGTGACGTCTGCATTATTCTTTAGTTTACTTATTACTGATTTATGTTTATTTATTTTTCTGCGAAATACCTTCGGTCCTTTATTTTCTTTGATGGTTTCAGTAATGATTTTTGTATTATAAGCTCGAAAATCTTTTAATTGATTTTCGTATAATTTTATTAAACTGCTCTTGTCTCCTATTGTCTCTGATCTATTGTGGAGTTGTTCTTAAGATTTCTACGTTGCGGGAGTAGAGCCAACGTGTTTAGTGTTAATTTTCTCTCTTGCTGTCTTCTTGGTCTCATGTGTTTTTTAGTCGTTTCTACAAGTGTATTGCATAGTACATCGTTTAGTCAGTCCACATCCAAGTTTATTTCCTGGAGGTCCTTAAACTGGTTTTCTATGTCAATCTGATAATCCTTACCTAAATATTGAAGGGCTTTCTGATCATATTTAGGTTTTTGAGGTCCAACTAGTTTTGATCTTCCTTTGACTAGGTTGTACTTGAATGTGACTCTCACTAAACGATGGTCGCTACTTATTTTGAACCGATTTAATGTAGTTACATCGGTAATATTGTTCTTGTGTGGACTTAATAAATATAGTCGATTTCGTTCCTTGTCTTGCCGTCGGGACTAGCCCACGTGCACTTCTCTACTTCTTCATCTGAATGAGTGGAAGTGGGTGCATATACTTGGATCACCTTGAGAGAGTACCGCTCTCTGAGCGTCACAATAATGTAGCAGACTCGAGTAGACACACTTTTTATATTTTTTATTGCCCTATTCAGTCTCTTATTCACAAGGAATCCAACTCCCCCGTAGGTAGATTCTTCATGTCCTCTAGAGTAGAACAGATGACCACTATCCAGTTTTCTCAATTCTTCTCCCTTTCGTTTCACCTCAGCTAAACCTATTATATCCCACTTAATCTAATTAACTCCCTCTATTAATTCACATAGCCGCTCTTCAGTGTTCAAAGTCCGTGTATTCAATGTAGCCAGATTCGTTTTGTGGCAGCGGGATCTCTTCCGGAAGGTAAATTAGGCTACTTTTATTAAAAAAGTATAAAAAAAAAAAAAAGTTTATGTTGGTGTAATTGGGTGGAACGGACCAACGACCAAGGAGGATTCTGATGCATGGGGAGAGAAGAGGTCCTGGTCATACCTGTCCACCCTGACGGTGTTAATAAGTGTGCTATTTACTCCATCTGGGTGAACTCGTCTTTGTAGGACGGAGCAACGAGGGAAACGTCATCTAAGCTACTAGTCTCTGTCCTTTGCTTTGTCGATGTCTTATAACCCATCCTTAATTAACCTCAATTAACAATTTAACCTATGTTATCCGCTCAAGATGTAGCTTTCTAAGGTGTTATTATTTTTAATCGGTTTCGTATCTTTCCTCTATATAATATTACACGCGGCTTCACCCGAGTAGTTCTGATTCTGTTCTATTTAGTATTCAACCTACATGTATATACTGGTTATCTGTGGCGCGATCTGAGATGGCGCGTATATGGCAATGGCAGGAAAATGTAATAGGACCATTGGAGGCAAGATTATAAAAGTCAATAAACGGGAATTTCTATCCGGGACGGAGCTTACATAATCATCCATATATTATTAGACTTTTCAAGTTCCCGTTCTTGTGCGAGTACGGGGATAAAATATAGGCCATTTACTCGCTGATAATGTAGCTATCCATTGCTTTTATGTAATTTCCATACATTTTGTATCGCTTCTATTAGTTTACAGGCCCCGTAGGGACATGTTATGCGGAGGGATGAGGATAATGTTGCCAAAAAAGTTTTGATGATGAATGTGGATGGCTACAAGGGGAGAGGAAGACCTAAGAAACGATGGATGGATTGTGTGAAAGATGATATAACTAAAATAGGAGTGAATACAGATATATCGGCTGATAGAGAGAAATGGAAGAGAAGAACACATTGCGCCGACCACAAATAAGATGGGAAATGGGAAAAGGGAGGATGATGACAGGGCCCGTAGAAAAGGAAACTTTCTCTCGTTGCTTCGCCAATAGAAACGACACAAAATGTATGGGAATGACATATATGTCACGTGACAGATTTATGTCATTTACATCCAATTTTTTATCGTTTCTAGTAGCGAAACCGCGAGAGAAAGTTTCCTTTTCTACAGGCCCAGTAATTTTTCAGTTTATATTAAGTATATTTATGTGTCAGCGTAAAAACATGTTAAAACCTTTGGGCACTGAAACGAGACACTCCAGGATACTTGAAGAGGGAAGCAGCAGTGCCTACCCACTCGTTTGTGTAAAAACGTTACCAAAATTGATACATATTACATACATTTTGACGTCTTCGCACACACTTGTTGGTAGAATGAAGCGTCAAGAATAACGTCATAACATTATCGTACACCAATTCAAAGTGTGGTGATTACGTTTAAAAGTTCTAGTTTCAATTATGATATATTTAACCTTTTTTTATGTATTCTTTAATTTATTTGGAACTTTTGTATAACTTTGTACCATATTTCATGTGAATAAATATTATTTCTATTTCTATAGACACAGTCAGCTCCATTGAGCTCGCACATCACAACTCAAGAATCCAAACATTAATCAGAAAAACTACGGTGTATTTATAATATGTATAATGGTAAACTACGTTCAATCTTTTTCTTTTAACTTTGCTTTAACATTTGTTACTCTTTACAATATCAGCTATATATCAGTGAAAGACCCATTAAAATAGGTCATGTCGCTTTTGAGATTAAACGGAACAAACAGACAGACTGGCAAAAAAACATTTTGACTAAATACCGTATATGTATTCTGTCATATGCATTCAGTGAAAGGCAATAATTTTGGAATTACAAACAGACACTTCAATTTTATTTATCTGTATAGATATATATTAATACGTCCGAATGCAGTTTCTGATAAAGGATCTACACAATCAGAGAAGAAGCTGTCCTGCTCTCTCGTACATAAAATGATGAGTCAGATAAGTGTTCTAATGTCTTATTGTAAGTCTTTTTATGTAGGTACTTGTGGGTAGGACGGTGCAACGCTTAATACATCATATTAATTATTATTTATTCCATTATAATAACCTTAGTTTCTGTGTTTGTGATAAGATACTTGTTATATCGCACCCTCAGATCGATAGTCGCTCAACTCAAAATTTGCTAAAATTATTATGTTAAGATCATAAGACATACCTCAAAATAAGTACACGTAGTATTTAAAAAAAATAAAAAAAAAGTTTCACTTCTTATCGACAATGCACAACCTAAACTATTCTTTACAATTTATAAAATTCATTGTATTCAAAACTGGTAAAATAATTACTACTGCCTAAACTAAAAATGCAAACGATCGTTACTTGCGATTTAAAAAAAAAATTGTATTGAGCCTATCGTTCTGAGGGTGCGATATATGTGTGTTGTTTATTTTAGAAGCCTTCGATTAGTGCCTACCCACTCGATTGCATTAAGACGAAACAATAATTAAACGTGCATATATATTGATTTCGCCTTAATGCATTCCTGTGGGTAGGACGAAGCAGCAAGGGAGAGGTCAATAATAAAAATACTGTAATTTTATATTGATAGTTAATTTAGTCGTTGTGTGTCAATCATTTATATATTTTAAAACCAATGTGTTGAAATTATACTTAAAATTTGATGAGTACTTCCTTTTACTGTGTAACAATTTATTATTCTTTATATTCGTAAGTTAAGGTTTACCAACATATTATTTTAAACAGCATTCAAGCGGTATATTTTATAATATTGATTAAGTACTACACAATCACGTTACATACATTCGTGCCTTGGAGCTGTGTCCATGAGCTTATGTTTCTCAAGCGATTTATTTTGTACTCTTAAAATTGTATAATGTTTTTTTTGTAAAGAGTAATGACTGAGTTCCTTGCCAGGTTCTTCTCAGTAAAAGCAACCTTCCAAACCTGGCGGTAGCATGTATAATCTTGTAAATTATGTCATTCTGACGATTTGAAAGTGCCTTGGTAAAAAGTCTAATCGATATTTTTGACTTTGACTTTGACATACGATCAGGTGGACGTGTGATGATAACAGATCAAAATCCAAAGCTTTAAAGAAGTCACTCCATGATGCACGAAGAGGAAGATGCAGTGCCTGTCCACTCGTACATAAAATGACCTGGCAGATAAGAGTACAATTCTTTAGCTGAGTCCTTTTATGTACTTGTTGGTTAGGACGGAGCAACTATGGAGGAGCGATTAGATCGTTATGATTCTCTACTTAATCTCATAAAATTCTCTTATCAATAGGATTTGTAACAATACTCTTTTTAACGGCGAGGTGATCTATGTTTTATCCATTCTTTTAATTAATCTGTGTTAAGTAATAATTATGAGCATTTTTTAATTATATTCTGTCTGTATCATAGAGTAATATAAATTACTACGCAAATCAGGTAAACACGTGTGGCGAGAACCTGAAATAAATTACTGGCATATGCACGAAGAGAGAAGAAGCAGTGCCTGTCCATTCGTACATAAAATGACAAACTGCATAAGTTTACCAATGTCTTATGCTGTGTCGTTTTGTGTACATCTGGTTAGGACGGACCAACGGCGAATACATAAAATAATCGTTTAATTCATTGTTTCATCATCATCACCATCTTCTTGCCCTTATCCCATGCTAGTTGGGGTCGGTGCAATGTGTTCTTCTCTTCCATTTCTCTGTATCAGCCGTCATATCTATATTCACTCCCATCCTTGTCATATCACCTTTCAATCAATCCATCCATCGTTTCTTAGGTTTTCCTTTGCCCCTGTAAACATCCACATTCATGAACAAATATTTTTTGCCAAAATTATTCCTTTCCCACCGCATCACATATTTAATTTATATTAATAATATTATAACCGTAGTTTTCTGTGTTTGGGAATGTATGGGATGTGTAAAATGTATGGGAATGACATATATGTTACGTGACAGATTTATGTCATTTACATCCAATTTTTTATCGTTTTCGTCGCCCAGTAATTTTTCAGTTTATATTAAGCATATTTATGTGTCAGCGTAAAAACATGTTAAAACCTTTGGGCACTGAAACGAGACACTCCAGGATACTTGAAGAGGGAAGCAGCAGTGCCTACCCACTCGTTTGTGTAAAAACGTTACCAAAATTGATACATATTACATACATTTTGACGTCTTCGCACACACTTGTTGGTAGAATGAAGCGTCAAGAATAACGTCATAACATTATCGTACACCAATTCAAAGTGTGGTGATTACGTTTAAAAGTTCTAGTTTCAATTATGATATATTTAACCTTTTTTTATGTATTCTTTAATTTATTTGGAATTTTTGTATAACTTTGTACCATATTTCATGTGAATAAATATCATTTCTATTTCTATTTCTATTTCTATTTCTATAGACACAGTCAGCTCCATTGAGCTCGCACATCACAACTCAAGAATCCAAACATTAATCAGAAAAACTACGGTGTATTTATAATATGTATAATGGTAAACTACGTTCAATCTTTTTCTTTTAACTTTGCTTTAACATTTGTTACTCTTTACAATATCAGCTATATATCAGTGAAAGACCCATTAAAATAGGTCATGTCGCTTTTGAGATTAAACGGAACAAACAGACAGACTGGCAAAAAAACATTTTGACTAAATACCGTATATGTATTCTGTCATATGCATTCAGTGAAAGGCAATAATTTTGGAATTACAAACAGACACTTCAATTTTATTTATCTGTATAGATATATATATTAATACGTCCGAATGCAGTTTCTGATAAAGGATCTACACAATCAGAGAAGAAGCTGTCCTGCTCTCTCGTACATAAAATGATGAGTCAGATAAGTGTTCTAATGTCTTATTGTAAGTCTTTTTATGTAGGTACTTGTGGGTAGGACGGTGCAACGCTTAATACATCATATTAATTATTATTTATTCCATTATAATAACCTTAGTTTCTGTGTTTGTGATAAGATACTTGTTATATCGCACCCTCAGATCGATAGTCGCTCAACTCAAAATTTGCTAAAATTATTATGTTAAGATCATAAGACATACCTCAAAATAAGTACACGTAGTATTTAAAAAAAATAAAAAAAAAGTTTCACTTCTTATCGACAATGCACAACCTAAACTATTCTTTACAATTTATAAAATTCATTGTATTCAAAACTGGTAAAATAATTACTACTGCCTAAACTAAAAATGCAAACGATCGTTATTTGCGATTTAAAAAAAAAAATTGTATTGAGCCTATCGTTCTGAGGGTGCGATATATGTGTGTTGTTTATTTTAGAAGCCTTCGATTAGTGCCTACCCACTCGATTGCAGTAAGACGAAACAATAATTAAACGTGCATATATATTGATTTCGCCTTAATGCATTCCTGTGGGTAGGACGAAGCAGCAAGGGAGAGGTCAATAATAAAAATACTGTAATTTTATATTGATAGTTAATTTAGTCGTTGTGTGTCAATCATTTATATATTTTAAAACCAATGTGTTGAAATTATACTTAAAACTTGATGAGTACTTCCTTTTACTGTGTAACATTTTATTATTCTTTATATTCGTAAGTTAAGGTTTACCAACATATTATTTTAAACAGCATTCAAGCGGTATATTTTATAATATTGATTAAGTACTACACAATCACGTTACATACATTCGTGCCTTGGAGCTGTGTCCATGAGCTTATGTTTCTCAAGCGATTTATTTTGTACTCTTAAAATTGTATAATGTTTTTTTTGTAAAGAGTAATGACTGAGTTCCTTGCCAGGTTCTTCTCAGTAAAAGCAACCTTCCAAACCTGGCGGTAGCATGTATAATCTTGTAAATTATGTCATTCTGACGATTTGAAAGTGCTTTGTAAAAAGTCTAATCGATATTTTTGACTTTGACTTTGACATACGATCAGGTGGACGTGTGATGATAACAGATCAAAATCCAAAGCTTTAAAGAAGTCACTCCATGATGCACGAAGAGGGAAGATGCAGTGCCTGTCCACTCGTACATAAAATGACCTGGCAGATAAGAGTACAATTCTTTAGCTTAGTCCTTTTATGTACTTGTGGGTAGGACGCAGCAACTATGGAGGAGCGATTAGATCGTTATGATTCTCTACTTAATCTCATAAAATTCTCTTATCAATAGGATTTGTAACAATACTCTTTTTAACGGCGAGTTGATCTATGTTTTATCCATTCTTTTAATTAATCTGTGTTAAGTAATAATTATGAGCATTTTTTAATTATATTCTGTCTGTATCATAGAGTAATATAAATTACTACGCAAGTCAGGTAAACACGTGTGACGAGAACCTGAAATAAATTACTGGCATATGCATGAAGAGAGGGAAGAAGCATTTCCGGTCCACTCGTACGTAAAATGACGAGCCTGATATGTTAAACGATTTCTTATCCCTAGTTCTTTTATGTACATGTGGGTAGGAGGAAGGAGCGGCGATCTGACCATCATGATTATTTATTTAATCCCATGAATGACTTGGTGATAAATGTTTAATCAATATTTTTAATAAAACTGTATTAAGTTAGTGATAATTATGTGCATTATTCACTTATAATAAAACTGTTGGTGTACACTGTAGTATCACAATGTAAACAGGATCTGCAGTTATTTTCATTAGACCTTATTTTCCGACTTTTCTGACTTCTCAATGGATTTGAATTAAAATAGGCATTTTTTGAAAATCCAAGCGTGTCTCGAGGGACAGGGGATTAAATTTTTGTGAGGTGAAATTTTCATTACTCTCTGCCTGTTGAGGGCAAAAACTTAGCAGGAGGTAGTATCTACTTAAACAAGTTTTTCTAATATTATAGAAACGTGTTAATTTTAAGGTTAATGAACCTTCAGATATTATTGGCAAAAACATACATACATAAGCTCCCGCCTTTATTCCCCGAAGCGGTAGGTTCAAAAAACCATTTTTTTATTTTCAATTCATTTACGTAAGTGCGTAGAAACTAGTGTATTAATGTTTATAGTTATGACTTCCGTTCCTTACTTTCTATAGATATTTGTGTTAAGGTACTTGTAAAACGAAAAATGTGTTTATTTTAGAAGCCAGACATGAATGAAGAGTGAGCAGTGCCTACCCTCTCGTTTGTACTGAGACGTGTAATTGATCGTGTATATTTATTTTTGTCGACCTAGTATATTCTTGTGTGAAGGATAGCAAGCAACGATGGAACGTTTTTATCGACGAATTTATCGTTGTAGTACGTATCACAATATCCTCGAAGCATTCAAAACCGATGTGTGGAAATTGTTTGAAAACTAAATGATTTCAATAATATAAATTTTCTATATGTAATTATTTTTTAAATTGTATTATGTAATAAACGTGTTAAGATAACACTCAGTGATTTGAAGCTGATAGATGATACTCCGTGATGCACGAAGAGAGAAGAAGCAGTGCCTGTCCATTCGTACATAAAATGACGAACTGCATAAGTTTACCAATGTCTTATGTTAGGTCGTTTTGTGTACATCTGGTTAGGACGGACCAACGGCGAATACATAAAATAATCGTTTAATCCATTGTTTCATCATCATCACCATCTTCTTGCCCTTATCCCATGCTAGTTGGGGTCGGTGCAATGTGTTCTTCTCTTCCATTTCTCTGTATCAGCCGTCATATCTATATTCACTCCCATCCTTGTCATATCACCTTTCAATCAATCCATCCATCGTTTCTCAGGTTTTCCTTTGCCTCTGTAAACATCCACATTCATGAACAAATATTTTTTGCCAAAATTATTCCCTTCCCACCGCATCACATATTTAATTTATATTAATAATATTATAACCGTAGTTTTCTGTGTTTGGGAATGTATGGGATGTGTAAAATGTATGGGAATGACATATATGTTACGTGACAGATTTATGTCATTTACATCCAATTTTTTATCGTTTCAATTAGCGAAACCGCGAGAGAAAGTTTCCTTTTCTACAGGCCCAGTAATTTTTCAGTTTATATTAAGTATATTTATGTGTCAGCGTAAAAACATGTTAAAACCTTTGGGCACTGAAACGAGACACTCCAGGATACTTGAAGAGGGAAGCAGCAGTGCCTACCCACTCGTTTGTGTAAAAACGTTACCAAAATTGATACATATTACATACATTTTGACGTCTTCGCACACACTTGTTGGTAGAATGAAGCGTCAAGAATAACGTCATAACATTATCGTACACCAATTCAAAGTGTGGTGATTACGTTTAAAAGTTCTAGTTTCAATTATGATATATTTAACCTTTTTTTATGTATTCTTTAATTTATTTGGAATTTTTGTATAACTTTGTACCATATTTCATGTGAATAAATATCATTTCCATTTCTATTTCTATTTCTATTTCTATAGACACAGTCAGCTCCATTGAGCTCGCACATCACAACTCAAGAATCCAAACATTAATCAGAAAAACTACGGTGTATTTATAATATGTATAATGGTAAACTACGTTCAATCTTTTTCTTTTAACTTTGCTTTAACATTTGTTACTCTTTACAATATCAGCTATATATCAGTGAAAGACCCATTAAAATAGGTCCAGCCGCTTTTGAGATTAAACGGAACAAACAGACAGACTGACAAAAAAAAACATTTTGACTAAATATCGTATATGTATTCTGTCATATGCATTCAGTGAAAGGCAATAATTTTGGAATTACAAACAGACACTTCAATTTTATTTATCTGTATAGATATATATTAATACGTCCGAATGCAGTTTCTGATAAAGGATCTACACAATCAGAGAAGAAGCTGTCCTGCTCTCTCGTACATAAAATGATGAGTCAGATAAGTGTTCTAATGTCTTATTGTAAGTCTTTTTATGTAGGTACTTGTGGGTAGGGCGGTGCAACGCTTAATACATCATATTCATTATTATTTATTCCATTATAATAACCTTAGTTTCTGTGTTTGTGATAAGATACTTGTTATATCGCACCCTCAGATCGATAGTCGCTCAACTCAAAATTTGCTAAAATTATTATGTTAAGATCATAAGACATACCTCAAAATAAGTACACGTAGTATTTAAAAAAAATAAAAAAAAAGTTTCACTTCTTATCGACAATGCACAACCTAAACTATTCTTTACAATTTATAAAATTCATTGTATTCAAAACTGGTAAAATAATTACTACTGCCTAAACTAAAAATGCAAACGATCGTTATTTGCGATTTAAAAAAAAAATTGTATTGAGCCTATCGTTCTGAGGGTGCGATATATGTGTGTTGTTTATTTTAGAAGCCTTCGATTAGTGCCTACCCACTCGATTGCATTAAGACGAAACAATAATTAAACGTGCATATATATTGATTTCGCCTTAATGCATTCCTGTGGGTAGGACGTAGCAGCAAGGGAGAGGTCAATAATAAAAATACTGTAATTTTATATTGATAGTTAATTTAGTCGTTGTGTGTCAATCATTTATATATTTTAAAACCAATGTGTTGAAATTATACTTAAAATTTGATGAGTACTTCCTTTTACTGTGTAACATTTTATTATTCTTTATATTCGTAAGTTAAGGTTTACCAACATATTATTTTAAACAGCATTCAAGCGGTATATTTTATAATATTGATTAAGTACTACACAATCACGTTACATACATTCGTGCCTTGGAGCTGTGTCCATGAGCTTATGTTTCTCAAGCGATTTATTTTGTACTCTTAAAATTGTATAATGTTTTTTTTGTAAAGAGTAATGACTGAGTTCCTTGCCAGGTTCTTCTCAGTAAAAGCAACCTTCCAAACCTGGCGGTAGCATGTATAATCTTGTAAATTATGTCATTCTGACGATTTGAAAGTGCCTTGGTAAAAAGTCTAATCGATATTTTTGACTTTGACTTAGACATACGATCAGGTGGACGTGTGATGATAACAGATCAAAATCCAAAGCTTTAAAGAAGTCACTCCATGATGCACGAAGAGGAAGATGCAGTGCCTGTCCACTCGTACATAAAATGACCTGGCAGATAAGAGTACAATTCTTTAGCTGAGTCCTTTTATGTACTTGTTGGTTAGGACGGAGCAACTATGGAGGAGCTATTAGATCGTTATGATTCTCTACTTAATCTCATAAAATTCTCTTATCAATAGGGTTTGTAACAATACTCTTTTTAACGGCGAGTTGATCTATGTTTTATCCATTCTTTTAATTAATCTGTGTTAAGTAATAATTATGAGCATTTTTTAATTATATTCTGTCTGTATCATAGAGTAATATAAATTACTACGCAAATCAGGTAAACACGTGTGGCGAGAACCTGAAATAAATTACTGGCATATGCACGAAGAGAGAAGAAGCAGTGCCTGTCCATTCGTACATAAAATGACAAACTGCATAAGTTTACCAATGTCTTATGCTGTGTCGTTTTGTGTACATCTGGTTAGGACGGACCAACGGCGAATACATAAAATAATCGTTTAATTCATTGTTTCATCATCATCACCATCTTCTTGCCCTTATCCCATGCTAGTTGGGGTCGGTGCAATGTGTTCTTCTCTTCCATTTCTCTGTATCAGCCGTCATATCTATATTCACTCCCATCCTTGTCATATCACCTTTCAATCAATCCATCCATCGTTTCTTAGGTTTTCCTTTGCCCCTGTAAACATCCACATTCATGAACAAATATTTTTTGCCAAAATTTTTCCTTTCCCACCGCATCACATATTTAATTTATATTAATAATATTATAACCGTAGTTTTCTGTGTTTGGGAATGTATGGGATGTGTAAAATGTATGGGAATGACATATATGTTACGTGACAGATTTATGTCATTTACATCCAATTTTTTATCGTTTTCGTCGCCCAGTAATTTTTCAGTTTATATTAAGCATATTTATGTGTCAGCGTAAAAACATGTTAAAACCTTTGGGCACTGAAACGAGACACTCCAGGATACTTGAAGAGGGAAGCAGCAGTGCCTACCCACTCGTTTGTGTAAAAACGTTACCAAAATTGATACATATTACATACATTTTGACGTCTTCGCACACACTTGTTGGTAGAATGAAGCGTCAAGAATAACGTCATAACATTATCGTACACCAATTCAAAGTGTGGTGATTACGTTTAAAAGTTCTAGTTTCAATTATGATATATTTAACCTTTTTTTATGTATTCTTTAATTTATTTGGAATTTTTGTATAACTTTGTACCATATTTCATGTGAATAAATATCATTTCTATTTCTATTTCTATAGACACAGTCAGCTCCATTGAGCTCGCACATCACAACTCAAGAATCCAAACATTAATCAGAAAAACTACGGTGTATTTATAATATGTATAACGGTAAACTACGTTCAATCTTTTTCTTTTAACTTTGCTTTAACATTTGTTACTCTTTACAATATCAGGTATATATCAGTGAAAGACCCATTAAAATAGGTCCAGCCACTTTTGAGATTAAACGGAACAAACAGACAGACTGACAAAAAAAAACATTTTGACTAAATATCGTATATGTATTCTGTCATATGCATTCAGTGAAAGGCAATAATTTTGGAATTACAAACAGACACTTCAATTTTATTTATCTGTATAGATATATATTAATACGTCCGAATGCAGTTTCTGATAAAGGATCTACACAATCAGAGAAGAAGCTGTCCTGCTCTCTCGTACATAAAATGATGAGTCAGATAAGTGTTCTAATGTCTTATTGTAAGTCTTTTTATGTAGGTACTTGTGGGTAGGGCGGTGCAACGCTTAATACATCATATTCATTATTATTTATTCCATTATAATAACCTTAGTTTCTGTGTTTGTGATAAGATACTTGTTATATCGCACCCTCACATTGATAGTCGCTCAACTCAAAATTTGCTAAAATTATTATGTTAAGATCATAAGACATACCTCAAAATAAGTACACGTAGTATTTAAAAAAAATAAAAAAAAAGTTTCACTTCTTATCGACAATGCACAACCTAAACTATTCTTTACAATTTATAAAATTCATTGTATTCAAAACTGGTAAAATAATTACTACTGCCTAAACTAAAAATGCAAACGATCGTTATTTGCGATTTAAAAAAAAAAATTGTATTGAGCCTATCGTTCTGAGGGTGCGATATATGTGTGTTGTTTATTTTAGAAGCCTTCGATTAGTGCCTACCCACTCGATTGCAGTAAGACGAAACAATAATTAAACGTGCATATATATTGATTTCGCCTTAATGCATTCCTGTGGGTAGGACGAAGCAGCAAGGGAGAGGTCAATAATAAAAATACTGTAATTTTATATTGATAGTTAATTTAGTCGTTGTGTGTCAATCATTTATATATTTTAAAACCAATGTGTTGAAATTATACTTAAAACTTGATGAGTACTTCCTTTTACTGTGTAACATTTTATTATTCTTTATATTCGTAAGTTAAGGTTTACCAACATATTATTTTAAACAGCATTCAAGCGGTATATTTTATAATATTGATTAAGTACTACACAATCACGTTACATACATTCGTGCCTTGGAGCTGTGTCCATGAGCTTATGTTTCTCAAGCGATTTATTTTGTACTCTTAAAATTGTATAATGTTTTTTTTGTAAAGAGTAATGACTGAGTTCCTTGCCAGGTTCTTCTCAGTAAAAGCAACCTTCCAAACCTGGCGGTAGCATGTATAATCTTGTAAATTATGTCATTCTGACGATTTGAAAGTGCTTTGTAAAAAGTCTAATCGATATTTTTGACTTTGACTTTGACATACGATCAGGTGGACGTGTGATGATAACAGATCAAAATCCAAAGCTTTAAAGAAGTCACTCCATGATGCACGAAGAGGGAAGATGCAGTGCCTGTCCACTAGTACATAAAATGACCTGGCAGATAAGAGTACAATTCTTTAGCTTAGTCCTTTTATGTACTTGTGGGTAGGACGCAGCAACTATGGAGGAGCGATTAGATCGTTATGATTCTCTACTTAATCTCATAAAATTCTCTTATCAATAGGATTTGTAACAATACTCTTTTTAACGGCGAGGTGATCTATGTTTTATCCATTCTTTTAATTAATCTGTGTTAAGTAATAATTATGAGCATTTTTTAATTATATTCTGTCTGTATCATAGAGTAATATAAATTACTACGCAAGTCAGGTAAACACGTGTGACGAGAACCTGAAATAAATTACTGGCATATGCATGAAGAGAGGGAAGAAGCATTTCCGGTCCACTCGTACGTAAAATGACGAGCCTGATATGTTAAACGATTTCTTATCCCTAGTTCTTTTATGTACATGTGGGTAGGAGGAAGGAGCGGCGATCTGACCATCATGATTATTTATTTAATCCCATGAATGACTTGGTGATAAATGTTTAATCAATATTTTTAATAAAACTGTATTAAGTTAGTGATAATTATGTGCATTATTCATTTATAATAAAACTGTTGGTGTACACTGTAGTATCACAATGTAAACAGGATCTGCAGTTATTTTCATTAGACCTTATTTTCCGACTTTTCTGACTTCTCAATGGATTTGAATTAAAATAGGCATTTTTTGAAAATCCAAGCGTGTCTCGAGGGACAGGGGATTAAATTTTTGTGAGGTGAAATTTTCATTACTCTCTGCCTGTTGAGGGCAAAAACTTAGCAGGAGGTAGTATCTACTTAAACAAGTTTTTCTAATATTATAGAAACGTGTTAATTTTAAGGTTAATGAACCTTCAGATATTATTGGCAAAAACATACATACATAAGCTCCCGCCTTTATTCCCCGAAGCGGTAGGTTCAAAAAACCATTTTTTTATTTTCAATTCATTTACGTAAGTGCGTAGAAACTAGTGTATTAATGTTTATAGTTATGACTTCCGTTCCTTACTTTCTATAGATATTTGTGTTAAGGTACTTGTAAAACGAAAAATGTGTTTATTTTAGAAGCCAGACATGAATGAAGAGTGAGCAGTGCCTACCCTCTCGTTTGTACTGAGACGTGTAATTGATCGTGTATATTTATTTTTGTCGACCTAGTATATTCTTGTGTGAAGGATAGCAAGCAACGATGGAACGTTTTTATCGACGAATTTATCGTTGTAGTACGTATCACAATATCCTCGAAGCATTCAAAACCGATGTGTGGAAATTGTTTGAAAACTAAATGATTTCAATAATATAAATTTTCTATATGTAATTATTTTTTAAATTGTATTATGTAATAAACGTGTTAAGATAACACTCAGTGATTTGAAGCTGATAGATGATACTCCGTGATGCACGAAGAGAGAAGAAGCAGTGCCTGTCCATTCGTACATAAAATGACGAACTGCATAAGTTTACCAATGTCTTATGTTAGGTCGTTTTGTGTACATCTGGTTAGGACGGACCAACGGCGAATACATAAAATAATCGTTTAATCCATTGTTTCATCATCATCACCATCTTCTTGCCCTTATCCCATGCTAGTTGGGGTCGGTGCAATGTGTTCTTCTCTTCCATTTCTCTGTATCAGCCGTCATATCTATATTCACTCCCATCCTTGTCATATCACCTTTCAATCAATCCATCCATCGTTTCTCAGGTTTTCCTTTGCCTCTGTAAACATCCACATTCATGAACAAATATTTTTTGCCAAAATTATTCCCTTCCCACCGCATCACATATTTAATTTATATTAATAATATTATAACCGTAGTTTTCTGTGTTTGGGAATGTATGGGATGTGTAAAATGTATGGGAATGACATATATGTTACGTGACAGATTTATGTCATTTACATCCAATTTTTTATCGTTTCAATTAGCGAAACCGCGAGAGAAAGTTTCCTTTTCTACAGGCCCAGTAATTTTTCAGTTTATATTAAGTATATTTATGTGTCAGCGTAAAAACATGTTAAAACCTTTGGGCACTGAAACGAGACACTCCAGGATACTTGAAGAGGGAAGCAGCAGTGCCTACCCACTCGTTTGTGTAAAAACGTTACCAAAATTGATACATATTACATACATTTTGACGTCTTCGCACACACTTGTTGGTAGAATGAAGCGTCAAGAATAACGTCATAACATTATCGTACACCAATTCAAAGTGTGGTGATTACGTTTAAAAGTTCTAGTTTCAATTATGATATATTTAACCTTTTTTTATGTATTCTTTAATTTATTTGGAATTTTTGTATAACTTTGTACCATATTTCATGTGAATAAATATCATTTCCATTTCTATTTCTATTTCTATTTCTATAGACACAGTCAGCTCCATTGAGCTCGCACATCACAACTCAAGAATCCAAACATTAATCAGAAAAACTACGGTGTATTTATAATATGTATAATGGTAAACTACGTTCAATCTTTTTCTTTTAACTTTGCTTTAACATTTGTTACTCTTTACAATATCAGCTATATATCAGTGAAAGACCCATTAAAATAGGTCCAGCCGCTTTTGAGATTAAACGGAACAAACAGACAGACTGACAAAAAAAAACATTTTGACTAAATATCGTATATGTATTCTGTCATATGCATTCAGTGAAAGGCAATAATTTTGGAATTACAAACAGACACTTCAATTTTATTTATCTGTATAGATATATATTAATACGTCCGAATGCAGTTTCTGATAAAGGATCTACACAATCAGAGAAGAAGCTGTCCTGCTCTCTCGTACATAAAATGATGAGTCAGATAAGTGTTCTAATGTCTTATTGTAAGTCTTTTTATGTAGGTACTTGTGGGTAGGGCGGTGCAACGCTTAATACATCATATTCATTATTATTTATTCCATTATAATAACCTTAGTTTCTGTGTTTGTGATAAGATACTTGTTATATCGCACCCTCAGATCGATAGTCGCTCAACTCAAAATTTGCTAAAATTATTATGTTAAGATCATAAGACATACCTCAAAATAAGTACACGTAGTATTTAAAAAAAATAAAAAAAAAGTTTCACTTCTTATCGACAATGCACAACCTAAACTATTCTTTACAATTTATAAAATTCATTGTATTCAAAACTGGTAAAATAATTACTACTGCCTAAACTAAAAATGCAAACGATCGTTATTTGCGATTTAAAAAAAAAATTGTATTGAGCCTATCGTTCTGAGGGTGCGATATATGTGTGTTGTTTATTTTAGAAGCCTTCGATTAGTGCCTACCCACTCGATTGCAGTAAGACGAAACAATAATTAAACGTGCATATTTATTGATTTCGCCTTAATGCATTCCTGTGGGTAGGACGAAGCAGCAAGGGAGAGGTCAATAATAAAAATACTGTAATTTTATATTGATAGTTAATTTAGTCGTTGTGTGTCAATCATTTATATATTTTAAAACCAATGTGTTGAAATTATACTTAAAATTTGATGAGTACTTCCTTTTACTGTGTAACATTTTATTATTCTTTATATTCGTAAGTTAAGGTTTACCAACATATTATTTTAAACAGCATTCAAGCGGTATATTTTATAATATTGATTAAGTACTACACAATCACGTTACATACATTCGTGCCTTGGAGCTGTGTCCATGAGCTTATGTTTCTCAAGCGATTTATTTTGTACTCTTAAAATTGTATAATGTTTTTTTTGTAAAGAGTAATGACTGAGTTCCTTGCCAGGTTCTTCTCAGTAAAAGCAACCTTCCAAACCTGGCGGTAGCATGTATAATCTTGTAAATTATGTCATTCTGACGATTTGAAAGTGCTTTGTAAAAAGTCTAATCGATATTTTTGACTTTGACTTTGACATACGATCAGGTGGACGTGTGATGATAACAGATCAAAATCCAAAGCTTTAAAGAAGTCACTCCATGATGCACGAAGAGGGAAGATGCAGTGCCTGTCCACTCGTACATAAAATGACCTGGCAGATAAGAGTACAATTCTTTAGCTTAGTCCTTTTATGTACTTGTGGGTAGGACGCAGCAACTATGGAGGAGCGATTAGATCGTTATGATTCTCTACTTAATCTCATAAAATTCTCTTATCAATAGGATTTGTAACAATACTCTTTTTAACGGCGAGGTGATCTATGTTTTATCCATTCTTTTAATTAATCTGTGTTAAGTAATAATTATGAGCATTTTTTAATTATATTCTGTCTGTATCATAGAGTAATATAAATTACTACGCAAATCAGGTAAACACGTGTGGCGAGAACCTGAAATAAATTACTGGCATATGCACGAAGAGAGAAGAAGCAGTGCCTGTCCATTCGTACATAAAATGACAAACTGCATAAGTTTACCAATGTCTTATGCTGTGTCGTTTTGTGTACATCTGGTTAGGACGGACCAACGGCGAATACATAAAATAATCGTTTAATTCATTGTTTCATCATCATCACCATCTTCTTGCCCTTATCCCATGCTAGTTGGGGTCGGTGCAATGTGTTCTTCTCTTCCATTTCTCTGTATCAGCCGTCATATCTATATTCACTCCCATCCTTGTCATATCACCTTTCAATCAATCCATCCATCGTTTCTTAGGTTTTCCTTTGCCCCTGTAAACATCCACATTCATGAACAAATATTTTTTGCCAAAATTATTCCTTTCCCACCGCATCACATATTTAATTTATATTAATAATATTATAACCGTAGTTTTCTGTGTTTGGGAATGTATGGGATGTGTAAAATGTATGGGAATGACATATATGTTACGTGACAGATTTATGTCATTTACATCCAATTTTTTATCGTTTTCGTCGCCCAGTAATTTTTCAGTTTATATTAAGCATATTTATGTGTCAGCGTAAAAACATGTTAAAACCTTTGGGCACTGAAACGAGACACTCCAGGATACTTGAAGAGGGAAGCAGCAGTGCCTACCCACTCGTTTGTGTAAAAACGTTACCAAAATTGATACATATTACATACATTTTGACGTCTTCGCACACACTTGTTGGTAGAATGAAGCGTCAAGAATAACGTCATAACATTATCGTACACCAATTCAAAGTGTGGTGATTACGTTTAAAAGTTCTAGTTTCAATTATGATATATTTAACCTTTTTTTATGTATTCTTTAATTTATTTGGAATTTTTGTATAACTTTGTACCATATTTCATGTGAATAAATATCATTTCTATTTCTATTTCTATAGACACAGTCAGCTCCATTGAGCTCGCACATCACAACTCAAGAATCCAAACATTAATCAGAAAAACTACGGTGTATTTATAATATGTATAACGGTAAACTACGTTCAATCTTTTTCTTTTAACTTTGCTTTAACATTTGTTACTCTTTACAATATCAGGTATATATCAGTGAAAGACCCATTAAAATAGGTCCAGCCACTTTTGAGATTAAACGGAACAAACAGACAGACTGACAAAAAAAAAACATTTTGACTAAATATCGTATATGTATTCTGTCATATGCATTCAGTGAAAGGCAATAATTTTGGAATTACAAACAGACACTTCAATTTTATTTATCTGTATAGATATATATTAATACGTCCGAATGCAGTTTCTGATAAAGGATCTACACAATCAGAGAAGAAGCTGTCCTGCTCTCTCGTACATAAAATGATGAGTCAGATAAGTGTTCTAATGTCTTATTGTAAGTCTTTTTATGTAGGTACTTGTGGGTAGGGCGGTGCAACGCTTAATACATCATATTCATTATTATTTATTCCATTATAATAACCTTAGTTTCTGTGTTTGTGATAAGATACTTGTTATATCGCACCCTCACATTGATAGTCGCTCAACTCAAAATTTGCTAAAATTATTATGTTAAGATCATAAGACATACCTCAAAATAAGTACACGTAGTATTTAAAAAAAATAAAAAAAAAGTTTCACTTCTTATCGACAATGCACAACCTAAACTATTCTTTACAATTTATAAAATTCATTGTATTCAAAACTGGTAAAATAATTACTACTGCCTAAACTAAAAATGCAAACGATCGTTATTTGCGATTTAAAAAAAAATTGTATTGAGTCTATCGTTCTGAGGGTGCGATATATGTGTGTTGTTTATTTTAGAAGCCTTCGATTAGTGCCTACCCACTCGATTGCATTAAGACGAAACAATAATTAAACGTGCATATATATTGATTTCGCCTTAATGCATTCCTGTGGGTAGGACGAAGCAGCAAGGGAGACCTCTCCCTTGCTGCTTATATGCAATAATAAAAATACTGTAATTTTATATTGATAGTTAATTTAGTCGTTGTGTGTCAATCATTTATATATTTTAAAACCATAGTGTTGAAATTATACTTAAAATTTGATGAGTACTTCCTTTTACTGTGTAACATTTTATTATTCTTTATATTCGTAAGTTAAGGTTTACCAACATATTATTTTAAACAGCATTCAAGCGGTATATTTTATAATATTGATTAAGTACTACACAATCACGTTACATACATTCGTGCCTTGGAGCTGTGTCCATGAGCTTATGTTTCTCAAGCGATTTATTTTGTACTCTTAAAATTGTATAATCTTTTTTTTGTAAAGAGTAATGACTGAGTTCCTTGCCAGGTTCTTCTCAGTAAAAGCAACCTTCCAAACCTGGCGGTAGCATGTATAATCTTGTAAATTATGTCATTCTGACGATTTGAAAGTGCTTTGTAAAAAGTCTAATCGATATTTTTGACTTTGACTTTGACATACGATCAGGTGGACGTGTGATGATAACAGATCAAAATCCAAAGCTTTAAAGAAGTCACTCCATGATGCACGAAGAGGAAGATGCAGTGCCTGTCCACTCGTACATAAAATGACCTGGCAGATAAGAGTACAATTCTTTAGCTGAGTCCTTTTATGTACTTGTTGGTTAGGACGGAGCAACTATGGAGGAGCGATTAGATCGTTATGATTCTCTACTTAATCTCATAAAATTCTCTTATCAATAGGGTTTGTAACAATAATCTTTTTAACGGCGAGGTGATCTATGTTTTATCCATTCTTTTAATTAATCTGTGTTAAGTAATAATTATGAGCATTTTTTAATTATATTCTGTCTGTATCATAGAGTAATATAAATTACTACGCAAGTCAGGTAAACACGTGTGACGAGAACCTGAAATAAATTACTGGCATATGCATGAAGAGAGGGAAGAAGCATTTCCGGTCCACTCGTACGTAAAATGACGAGCCTGATATGTTAAACGATTTCTTATCCCTAGTTCTTTTATGTACATGTGGGTAGGAGGAAGGAGCGGCGATCTGACCATCATGATTATTTATTTAATCCCATGAATGACTTGGTGATAAATGTTTAATCAATATTTTTAATAAAACTGTATTAAGTTAGTGATAATTATGTGCATTATTCATTTATAATAAATCTGTTGGTGTACACTGTAGTATCACAATGTAAACAGGATCTGCAGTTATTTTCATTAGACCTTATTTTCCGACTTTTCTGACTTCTCAATGGATTTGAATTAAAATAGGCATTTTTTGAAAATCCAAGCGTGTCTCGAGGGACAGGGGATTAAATTTTTGTGAGGTGAAATTTTCATTACTCTCTGCCTGTTGAGGGCAAAAACTTAGCAGGAGGTAGTATCTACTTAAATAAGTTTTTCTAATATTATAGAAACGTGTTAATTTTAAAGTTAATGAACCTTCAGATATTATTGGCAAAAACATACATACATAAGCTCCCGCCTTTATTCCCCGAAGCGGTAGGTTCAAAAAACCATTTTTTTATTTTCAATTCATTTACGTAAGTGCGTAGAAACTAGTGTATTAATGTTTATAGTTATGACTTCCGTTCCTTACTTTCTATAGATATTTGTGCTAAGGTACTTGTAAAACGAAAAATGTGTTTATTTTAGAAGCCAGACATGAATGAAGAGTGAGCAGTGCCTACCCTCTCGTTTGTACTGAGACGTGTAATTGATCGTGTATATTTATTTTTGTCGACCTAGTATATTCTTGTGTGAAGGATAGCAAGCAACGATGGAACGTTTTTATCGACGAATTTATCGTTGTAGTACGTATCACAATATCCTCGAAGCATTCAAAACCGATGTGTGGAAATTGTTTGAAAACTAAATGATTTCAATAATATAAATTTTCTATATGTAATTATTTTTTAAATTGTATTATGTAATAAACGTGTTAAGATAACACTCAGTGATTTGAAGCTGATAGATGATACTCCGTGATGCACGAAGAGAGAAGAAGCAGTGCCTGTCCATTCGTACATAAAATGACGAACTGCATAAGTTTACCAATGTCTTATGTTAGGTCGTTTTGTGTACATCTGGTTAGGACGGACCAACGGCGAATACATAAAATAATCGTTTAATCCATTGTTTCATCATCATCACCATCTTCTTGCCCTTATCCCATGCTAGTTGGGGTCGGTGCAATGTGTTCTTCTCTTCCATTTCTCTGTATCAGCCGTCATATCTATATTCACTCCCATCCTTGTCATATCACCTTTCAATCAATCCATCCATCGTTTCTCAGGTTTTCCTTTGCCTCTGTAAACATCCACATTCATGAACAAATATTTTTTGCCAAAATTATTCCCTTCCCACCGCATCACATATTTAATTTATATTAATAATATTATAACCGTAGTTTTCTGTGTTTGGGAATGTATGGGATGTGTAAAATGTATGGGAATGACATATATGTTACGTGACAGATTTATGTCATTTACATCCAATTTTTTATCGTTTCAATTAGCGAAACCGCGAGAGAAAGTTTCCTTTTCTACAGGCCCAGTAATTTTTCAGTTTATATTAAGTATATTTATGTGTCAGCGTAAAAACATGTTAAAACCTTTGGGCACTGAAACGAGACACTCCAGGATACTTGAAGAGGGAAGCAGCAGTGCCTACCCACTCGTTTGTGTAAAAACGTTACCAAAATTGATACATATTACATACATTTTGACGTCTTCGCACACACTTGTTGGTAGAATGAAGCGTCAAGAATAACGTCATAACATTATCGTACACCAATTCAAAGTGTGGTGATTACGTTTAAAAGTTCTAGTTTCAATTATGATATATTTAACCTTTTTTTATGTATTCTTTAATTTATTTGGAATTTTTGTATAACTTTGTACCATATTTCATGTGAATAAATATCATTTCCATTTCTATTTCTATTTCTATTTCTATAGACACAGTCAGCTCCATTGAGCTCGCACATCACAACTCAAGAATCCAAACATTAATCAGAAAAACTACGGTGTATTTATAATATGTATAATGGTAAACTACGTTCAATCTTTTTCTTTTAACTTTGCTTTAACATTTGTTACTCTTTACAATATCAGCTATATATCAGTGAAAGACCCATTAAAATAGGTCCAGCCGCTTTTGAGATTAAACGGAACAAACAGACAGACTGACAAAAAAAAACATTTTGACTAAATATCGTATATGTATTCTGTCATATGCATTCAGTGAAAGGCAATAATTTTGGAATTACAAACAGACACTTCAATTTTATTTATCTGTATAGATATATATTAATACGTCCGAATGCAGTTTCTGATAAAGGATCTACACAATCAGAGAAGAAGCTGTCCTGCTCTCTCGTACATAAAATGATGAGTCAGATAAGTGTTCTAATGTCTTATTGTAAGTCTTTTTATGTAGGTACTTGTGGGTAGGGCGGTGCAACGCTTAATACATCATATTCATTATTATTTATTCCATTATAATAACCTTAGTTTCTGTGTTTGTGATAAGATACTTGTTATATCGCACCCTCAGATCGATAGTCGCTCAACTCAAAATTTGCTAAAATTATTATGTTAAGATCATAAGACATACCTCAAAATAAGTACACGTAGTATTTAAAAAAAATAAAAAAAAAGTTTCACTTCTTATCGACAATGCACAACCTAAACTATTCTTTACAATTTATAAAATTCATTGTATTCAAAACTGGTAAAATAATTACTACTGCCTAAACTAAAAATGCAAACGATCGTTATTTGCGATTTAAAAAAAAAATTGTATTGAGCCTATCGTTCTGAGGGTGCGATATATGTGTGTTGTTTATTTTAGAAGCCTTCGATTAGTGCCTACCCACTCGATTGCATTAAGACGAAACAATAATTAAACGTGCATATATATTGATTTCGCCTTAATGCATTCCTGTGGGTAGGACGTAGCAGCAAGGGAGAGGTCAATAATAAAAATACTGTAATTTTATATTGATAGTTAATTTAGTCGTTGTGTGTCAATCATTTATATATTTTAAAACCAATGTGTTGAAATTATACTTAAAATTTGATGAGTACTTCCTTTTACTGTGTAACATTTTATTATTCTTTATATTCGTAAGTTAAGGTTTACCAACATATTATTTTAAACAGCATTCAAGCGGTATATTTTATAATATTGATTAAGTACTACACAATCACGTTACATACATTCGTGCCTTGGAGCTGTGTCCATGAGCTTATGTTTCTCAAGCGATTTATTTTGTACTCTTAAAATTGTATAATGTTTTTTTTGTAAAGAGTAATGACTGAGTTCCTTGCCAGGTTCTTCTCAGTAAAAGCAACCTTCCAAACCTGGCGGTAGCATGTATAATCTTGTAAATTATGTCATTCTGACGATTTGAAAGTGCTTTGTAAAAAGTCTAATCGATATTTTTGACTTTGACTTTGACATACGATCAGGTGGACGTGTGATGATAACAGATCAAAATCCAAAGCTTTAAAGAAGTCACTCCATGATGCACGAAGAGGGAAGATGCAGTGCCTGTCCACTCGTACATAAAATGACCTGGCAGATAAGAGTACAATTCTTTAGCTTAGTCCTTTTATGTACTTGTGGGTAGGACGCAGCAACTATGGAGGAGCGATTAGATCGTTATGATTCTCTACTTAATCTCATAAAATTCTCTTATCAATAGGATTTGTAACAATACTCTTTTTAACGGCGAGGTGATCTATGTTTTATCCATTCTTTTAATTAATCTGTGTTAAGTAATAATTATGAGCATTTTTTAATTATATTCTGTCTGTATCATAGAGTAATATAAATTACTACGCAAATCAGGTAAACACGTGTGGCGAGAACCTGAAATAAATTACTGGCATATGCACGAAGAGAGAAGAAGCAGTGCCTGTCCATTCGTACATAAAATGACAAACTGCATAAGTTTACCAATGTCTTATGCTGTGTCGTTTTGTGTACATCTGGTTAGGACGGACCAACGGCGAATACATAAAATAATCGTTTAATTCATTGTTTCATCATCATCACCATCTTCTTGCCCTTATCCCATGCTAGTTGGGGTCGGTGCAATGTGTTCTTCTCTTCCATTTCTCTGTATCAGCCGTCATATCTATATTCACTCCCATCCTTGTCATATCACCTTTCAATCAATCCATCCATCGTTTCTTAGGTTTTCCTTTGCCCCTGTAAACATCCACATTCATGAACAAATATTTTTTGCCAAAATTATTCCTTTCCCACCGCATCACATATTTAATTTATATTAATAATATTATAACCGTAGTTTTCTGTGTTTGGGAATGTATGGGATGTGTAAAATGTATGGGAATGACATATATGTTACGTGACAGATTTATGTCATTTACATCCAATTTTTTATCGTTTTCGTCGCCCAGTAATTTTTCAGTTTATATTAAGCATATTTATGTGTCAGCGTAAAAACATGTTAAAACCTTTGGGCACTGAAACGAGACACTCCAGGATACTTGAAGAGGGAAGCAGCAGTGCCTACCCACTCGTTTGTGTAAAAACGTTACCAAAATTGATACATATTACATACATTTTGACGTCTTCGCACACACTTGTTGGTAGAATGAAGCGTCAAGAATAACGTCATAACATTATCGTACACCAATTCAAAGTGTGGTGATTACGTTTAAAAGTTCTAGTTTCAATTATGATATATTTAACCTTTTTTTATGTATTCTTTAATTTATTTGGAATTTTTGTATAACTTTGTACCATATTTCATGTGAATAAATATCATTTCTATTTCTATTTCTATTTCTATTTCTATAGACACAGTCAGCTCCATTGAGCTCGCACATCACAACTCAAGAATCCAAACATTAATCAGAAAAACTACGGTGTATTTATAATATGTATAACGGTAAACTACGTTCAATCTTTTTCTTTTAACTTTGCTTTAACATTTGTTACTCTTTACAATATCAGGTATATATCAGTGAAAGACCCATTAAAATAGGTCCAGCCACTTTTGAGATTAAACGGAACAAACAGACAGACTGACAAAAAAAAAACATTTTGACTAAATATCGTATATGTATTCTGTCATATGCATTCAGTGAAAGGCAATAATTTTGGAATTACAAACAGACACTTCAATTTTATTTATCTGTATAGATATATATTAATACGTCCGAATGCAGTTTCTGATAAAGGATCTACACAATCAGAGAAGAAGCTGTCCTGCTCTCTCGTACATAAAATGATGAGTCAGATAAGTGTTCTAATGTCTTATTGTAAGTCTTTTTATGTAGGTACTTGTGGGTAGGGCGGTGCAACGCTTAATACATCATATTCATTATTATTTATTCCATTATAATAACCTTAGTTTCTGTGTTTGTGATAAGATACTTGTTATATCGCACCCTCACATTGATAGTCGCTCAACTCAAAATTTGCTAAAATTATTATGTTAAGATCATAAGACATACCTCAAAATAAGTACACGTAGTATTTAAAAAAAATAAAAAAAAAAGTTTCACTTCTTATCGACAATGCACAACCTAAACTATTCTTTACAATTTATAAAATTCATTGTATTCAAAACTGGTAAAATAATTACTACTGCCTAAACTAAAAATGCAAACGATCGTTATTTGCGATTTAAAAAAAAATTGTATTGAGTCTATCGTTCTGAGGGTGCGATATATGTGTGTTGTTTATTTTAGAAGCCTTCGATTAGTGCCTACCCACTCGTTTGCATTAAGACGAAACAATAATTAAACGTGCATATATATTGATTTCGCCTTAATGCATTCCTGTGGGTAGGACGAAGCAGCAAGGGAGAGGTCAATAATAAAAATACTGTAATTTTATATTGATAGTTAATTTAGTCGTTGTGTGTCAATCATTTATATATTTTAAAACCATAGTGTTGAAATTATACTTAAAATTTGATGAGTACTTCCTTTTACTGTGTAACATTTTATTATTCTTTATATTCGTAAGTTAAGGTTTACCAACATATTATTTTAAACAGCATTCAAGCGGTATATTTTATAATATTGATTAAGTACTACACAATCACGTTACATACATTCGTGCCTTGGAGCTGTGTCCATGAGCTTATGTTTCTCAAGCGATTTATTTTGTACTCTTAAAATTGTATAATCTTTTTTTTGTAAAGAGTAATGACTGAGTTCCTTGCCAGGTTCTTCTCAGTAAAAGCAACCTTCCAAACCTGGCGGTAGCATGTATAATCTTGTAAATTATGTCATTCTGACGATTTGAAAGTGCTTTGTAAAAAGTCTAATCGATATTTTTGACTTTGACTTTGACATACGATCAGGTGGACGTGTGATGATAACAGATCAAAATCCAAAGCTTTAAAGAAGTCACTCCATGATGCACGAAGAGGAAGATGCAGTGCCTGTCCACTCGTACATAAAATGACCTGGCAGATAAGAGTACAATTCTTTAGCTGAGTCCTTTTATGTACTTGTTGGTTAGGACGGAGCAACTATGGAGGAGCGATTAGATCGTTATGATTCTCTACTTAATCTCATAAAATTCTCTTATCAATAGGGTTTGTAACAATACTCTTTTTAACGGCGAGGTGATCTATGTTTTATCCATTCTTTTAATTAATCTGTGTTAAGTAATAATTATGAGCATTTTTTAATTATATTCTGTCTGTATCATAGAGTAATATAAATTACTACGCAAGTCAGGTAAACACGTGTGACGAGAACCTGAAATAAATTACTGGCATATGCATGAAGAGAGGGAAGAAGCATTTCCGGTCCACTCGTACGTAAAATGACGAGCCTGATATGTTAAACGATTTCTTATCCCTAGTTCTTTTATGTACATGTGGGTAGGAGGAAGGAGCGGCGATCTGACCATCATGATTATTTATTTAATCCCATGAATGACTTGGTGATAAATGTTTAATCAATATTTTTAATAAAACTGTATTAAGTTAGTGATAATTATGTGCATTATTCACTTATAATAAAACTGTTGGTGTACACTGTAGTATCACAATGTAAACAGGATCTGCAGTTATTTTCATTAGACCTTATTTTCCGACTTTTCTGACTTCTCAATGGATTTGAATTAAAATAGGCATTTTTTGAAAATCCAAGCGTGTCTCGAGGGACAGGGGATTAAATTTTTGTGAGGTGAAATTTTCATTACTCTCTGCCTGTTGAGGGCAAAAACTTAGCAGGAGGTAGTATCTACTTAAACAAGTTTTTCTAATATTATAGAAACGTGTTAATTTTAAGGTTAATGAACCTTCAGATATTATTGGCAAAAACATACATACATAAGCTCCCGCCTTTATTCCCCGAAGCGGTAGGTTCAAAAAACCATTTTTTTTATTTTCAATCCATTTACGTAAGTGCGTAGAAACTAGTGTATTAATGTTTATAGTTATGACTTCCGTTCCTTACTTTCTATAGATATTTGTGTTAAGGTACTTATAAAACGAAAAATGTGTTTATTTTAGAAGCCAGACATGAATGAAGAGTGAGCAGTGCCTACCCTCTCGTTTGTACTGAGACGTGTAATTGATCGTGTATATTTATTTTTGTCGCCTAGTATATTCTTGTGTGAAGGATAGCAAGCAACGATGGAACGTTTTTATCGACGAATTTATCGTTGTTGTACGTATCACAATATCCTCGAAGCATTCAAAACCGATGTGTAGAAATTGTTCGAAAACTAAATGATTTCAATAATATAAATTTTCTGTATGTATTTATTTTTTAAATTGTATTATGTAATAAACGTGTTAAGATAACACTCAGTGATTTGAAGCTGAAAGATGATACTCCATGATGCACGAAGAGAGAAGAAGCAGTGCCTGTCCATTCGTACATAAAATGACGAACTGCATAAGTTTACCAATGTCTTATGTTAGGTCGTTTTGTGTACATCTGGTTAGGACGGACCAACGGCGAATACATAAAATAATCGTTTAATCCATTGTTTCATCATCATCACCATCTTCTTGCCCTTATCCCATGCTAGTTGGGGTCGGTGCAATGTGTTCTTCTCTTCCATTTCTCTGTATCAGCCGTCATATCTATATTCACTCCCATCCTTGTCATATCACCTTTCAATCAATCCATCCATCGTTTCTTAGGTTTTCCTTTGCCCCTGTAAACATCCACATTCATGAACAAATATTTTTTACCAAAATTATTCCTTTCCCACCGCATCACATATTTAATTTATATTAATAATATTATAACCGTAGTTTTCTGTGTTTGGGAATGTATGGGATGTGTAAAATGTATGGGAATGACATATATGTTACGTGACAGATTTATGTCATTTACATCCAATTTTTTATCGTTTCTATTAGCGAAACCGCGAGAGAAAGTATCCTTTTCTACAGGCCCAGTAATTTTTCAGTTTATATTAAGTATATTTATGTGTCAGCGTAAAAACATGTTAAAACCTTTGGGCACTGAAACGAGACACTTCAGGATACTTGAAGAGGGAAGCAGCAGTGCCTACCCACTCGTTTGTGTAAAAACGTTACCAAAATTGATACATATTACATACATTTTGACGTCTTCGCACACACTTGTTGGTAGAATGAAGCGTCAAGAATAACGTCATAACATTATCGTACACCAATTCAAAGTGTGGTGATTACGTTTAAAAGTTCTAGTTTCAATTATGATATATTTAACCTTTTTTTATGTATTCTTTAATTTATTTGGAACTTTTGTATAACTTTGTACCATATTTCATGTGAATAAATATTATTTCTATTTCTATTTCTATTTCTATAGACACAGTCAGCTCCATTGAGCTCGCACATCACAACTCAAGAATCCAAACATTAATCAGAAAAACTACGGTGTATTTATAATATGTATAATGGTAAACTACGTTCAATCTTTTTCTTTTAACTTTGCTTTAACATTTGTTACTCTTTACAATATCAGCTATATATCAGTGAAAGACCCATTAAAATAGGTCATGTCGCTTTTGAGATTAAACGGAACAAACAAACAGACTGGCAAAAAAACATTTTGACTAAATACCGTATATGTATTCTGTCATATGCATTCAGTGAAAGGCAATAATTTTGGAATTACAAACAGACACTTCAATTTTATTTATCTGTATAGATATATATATTAATACGTCCGAATGCAGTTTCTGATAAAGGATCTACACAATCAGAGAAGAAGCTGTCCTGCTCTCTCGTACATAAAATGATGAGTCAGATAAGTGTTCTAATGTCTTATTGTAAGTCTTTTTATGTAGGTACTTGTGGGTAGGGCGGTGCAACGCTTAATACATCATATTCATTATTATTTATTCCATTATAATAACCTTAGTTTCTGTGTTTGTGATAAGATACTTGTTATATCGCACCCTCAGATCGATAGTCGCTCAACTCAAAATTTGCTAAAATTATTATGTTAAGATCATAAGACATACCTCAAAATAAGTACACGTAGTATTTAAAAAAAATAAAAAAAAAGTTTCACTTCTTATCGACAATGCACAACCTAAACTATTCTTTACAATTTATAAAATTCATTGTATTCAAAACTGGTAAAATAATTACTACTGCCTAAACTAAAAATGCAAACGATCGTTATTTGCGATTTAAAAAAAAAATTGTATTGAGCCTATCGTTCTGAGGGTGCGATATATGTGTGTTGTTTATTTTAGAAGCCTTCGATTAGTGCCTACCCACTCGATTGCAGTAAGACGAAACAATAATTAAACGTGCATATTTATTGATTTCGCCTTAATGCATTCCTGTGGGTAGGACGAAGCAGCAAGGGAGAGGTCAATAATAAAAATACTGTAATTTTATATTGATAGTTAATTTAGTCGTTGTGTGTCAATCATTTATATATTTTAAAACCAATGTGTTGAAATTATACTTAAAATTTGATGAGTACTTCCTTTTACTGTGTAACATTTTATTATTCTTTATATTCGTAAGTTAAGGTTTACCAACATATTATTTTAAACAGCATTCAAGCGGTATATTTTATAATATTGATTAAGTACTACACAATCACGTTACATACATTCGTGCCTTGGAGCTGTGTCCATGAGCTTATGTTTCTCAAGCGATTTATTTTGTACTCTTAAAATTGTATAATGTTTTTTTTGTAAAGAGTAATGACTGAGTTCCTTGCCAGGTTCTTCTCAGTAAAAGCAACCTTCCAAACCTGGCGGTAGCATGTATAATCTTGTAAATTATGTCATTCTGACGATTTGAAAGTGCTTTGTAAAAAGTCTAATCGATATTTTTGACTTTGACTTTGACATACGATCAGGTGGACGTGTGATGATAACAGATCAAAATCCAAAGCTTTAAAGAAGTCACTCCATGATGCACGAAGAGGGAAGATGCAGTGCCTGTCCACTCGTACATAAAATGACCTGGCAGATAAGAGTACAATTCTTTAGCTTAGTCCTTTTATGTACTTGTGGGTAGGACGCAGCAACTATGGAGGAGCGATTAGATCGTTATGATTCTCTACTTAATCTCATAAAATTCTCTTATCAATAGGATTTGTAACAATACTCTTTTTAACGGCGAGGTGATCTATGTTTTATCCATTCTTTTAATTAATCTGTGTTAAGTAATAATTATGAGCATTTTTTAATTATATTCTGTCTGTATCATAGAGTAATATAAATTACTACGCAAATCAGGTAAACACGTGTGGCGAGAACCTGAAATAAATTACTGGCATATCAGTTCGTCTGTTGGTTCCAGAACCTACGGTCGTGTATTTGTTAAACCTACGGTCAATTTATTTAAAGTGAAACACTGTACCTCAAACTTCAAATCTTTTCTTATTTTATTTTATGAACATACCTTGTCCTAATTTATTTAATTATTACCAAGTGATAAATTATGAATAACCAACATTGTGGAGCATGTGGCGATTACCTAACAGATGGTGTCAGCTGCACAGTCTGCAATCAAACACTACACTTTCAGTGCGCGGGAATCACCGAGGCTGGTTATCGAAAACTGGGAGATAGGAAGCTTACATGGCGCTGCATTAAGTGTAAGCAGACAAGTCAACCGCCTAGTTCTCCCCAACCGCTGGGAATGGCTCAAGAGTCTGCTGTATTACTTGAAATTCGTGCTCTGTCAGCTAAATTTTCACCATTAGAAGGGTTAAAGGATGACGTACTCTCCCTGAGAAATGAATTCTTGGAGTTAAAGACGGCTCTGGACTTGAAATTTACTGAAATGGTTAAAGAACTCAACAACAAGATTAATAGCATTGAGCAGCGGGTGATATATGTAGAGAAAACCAAGGATCAGGTAGATCAGCTTCTCGCGAGAATTGATAAATTGGAAGAAGATGCTGACAGAAAAGATCAGTGGGCCCGCATGAATAATGTAGAAGTGAAGGGATTGCCACAAACAAATAATGAAAATCTTTTTGAATTGATTTCTATAATTGGAACAAAAATTAATTATCCAGTAGCTAAAAGTCAGATAAATTTTATAACGAGAGTACCGACCAGGGAAGACAATCATACTAAACCGGTAATTGTGTGTTTTCAAAACCGCTACATGAAAGAGGATTTTATTGCTGCGGCCAGACACCAGCTTAAGACTGCTGCACTCACGAGCGGTCAAATTGGATTAACAGGAAATCAAAGGATTTTTGTCAATGACCATTTGACACCAAAAAATAAAATGCTGCTGTCAAGAGTAAAAAAGGCTGCAGCTGAAATAAATTTTCGTTATGTATGGGTCAAGCACGCAAAAATTCAAGTAAGAAAAACGGACACTTCCCCTATTATTACTATCAAATCGGAAAAGGATTTATCAAATATTCGTTAACTTTAGTAATCTATTATATACTTATAATACTGATAATTATTAATGTTCGATCACGAAAGTTTAAGAATCATAGCCTGCAGCGTGCTGACTGTGTTTTCCAATTGATACATGCACATTACACAGTGCATCCATACAACTCACATAGTTGCACTCCGGTCTTAATAAAATGTGTTCAACGAAAATCTAACCTTATAACTATTGCCTTAAAGTTTAGCTCAGATAATTGCATAGCGTGTCATTGGACCTTTTGTTGTTTACTTTTGTTATCTAGCGGCCGGTCGAGTTCTTTTGTTACTATTCATAATATTGATTGTTCGTTTGCGCGTTCTGCTGTACTCTGTGTTTTTATGTGCATACTGGGTAGCAGTAAAGTATATCAATATACCTCACATGCAAATTATTATCAAATGTATTGGTATGTTACTCTGTGTTTTAATGGATCAATTATTGCTTATATAGTTAGGCTTAGGAATGGATCCACTTAATATATACTACCAGAATGTACGCGGTATTCGTACGAAAACGAGTGACCTTTTTCGTAATATATCCATTAATGATTATGATGTGATTGTTTTTACCGAAACCTGGTTGGTCGACAGCATTAATAATTGTGAAATGTTTGATGGTCGGTATATAGTATGGAGGCGAGATCGCGAGTATTCCCGAACTGGTCAAAAAATGGGTGGGGGTGTTTTAATAGCAGTTAAAAGTGGTCTGACGGTTGTCGAAAAACATGAATGGCGTAGTTCTGCTGAGGACATGTGGCTATCTTTTACCATAAAGAAGTCTAAGCCATCGATTCATTGTACTTTACACATTTGTGCACTTTATCTTTGTAAAGAAAATCTAGGTAATAATTACAACACTCAGTTGCAAAATTTTTCTAGTAAACTTAATCACTTAGTTGTAACAAATCCGGCAGACAAGTTTATTGTCATGGGTGATTTTAACTTTGGCAATGATGTTGACTGGTATCATTCAAGCACGGGAGGTTTAGAGTTAGAGCCTCGCCATGTATTGAGTCAACACATACACGATTTCCTCGACACTATTGTAACCTCTAACTTGAACCAGTACAATGGTGTGCGTAACAGCAACGGAAGGTTACTGGATCTCGTTTTTTCCAATGACATTGTCAGTGTTATTGAATCTACTGCACCCTTAGCTCTGCCTGTTGATAGCCATCATAAGCCATTACTTATTCAAGCAAATTTCTTTGAGTTTCATAGACTTCATGATAATAATTTGAGATCTTTTCTATTTTCTAAAGGTGATTACGTAACTATTGCATCTGAGCTTAAATGTATAAACTGGATCGAACTACTACACAACCGGCCATTGAATGATGCCGTAAATGATTTTTATACAAAATTATATGAACTAAGAGATAAATACATTCCAATTAAATCTTTATCTAAATCCACCTATCCTCCATGGTACAACTCAGCGTTAGTAAAAATTCTCAAAGAAAAAAATAAATTTCATCGAAAATACAAAATTTACGGAAATATTTCAGATTACAATTCTTTTTCTCTACTACGAAACAGAGCTGTTGATTTGGAAAAAGCATGTTTCGACGATTACATTAATAAAATAGAATCGGGTATCTCGATAAATCCAAAATCTTTTTGGTCTTATGTAAAGAGTAGGAAATCTGACAGCACATTTCCAAATAAAATGCGGTATGGCGATACTTCGGCTAGTGAAGGCGATGAGATCAGTAATCTATTCGCAAGTTACTTTCACTCAACCTTTCAGGAGCCCGATCCGGCTGTAGCAAGTAATCCAGATGTGGACTCGTTTTCTATCTTCCCTCCCGATGGTAATTCAGCGTGCCTTAGCTCAATCGAAATATGTGCCTCTCAAGTTTTGACGCTGTTAAAAAAATTAGATATATCTAAATCAGGTGGGCCTGATCTAATTCCTCCCATATTCATTGTAAACTGTGCAGAAAGTCTTGTCGAACCACTATGTATTTTGTACAAGCGATCACTATCGGAGGGGATAGTTCCATCCATATGGAAATCAGCATTTATAAGTCCGATTCATAAAAGCGGCGACAAATCCGATATGAAAAACTACCGTCCTATTTCAAAAATATGTCTATTTGCCAAAGTGCTCGAGCGCTTGATCCATACAGAGGTATACGCCATACTTAAACACAAACTAGGTGATGAACAGCACGGATTCCTAAAAAATCGTTCTACTACATCCAACTTAATTTTATCACACGAATTTATATCGGAAGCAATGGAGCAGCATGCACAGGTAGACGTTGTCTATACTGATTATAGCAAGTGCTTTGATCGCATCGATCATCAAGTGCTGTTGAGAAAGTTGTTGATTGCAGGAATTCACGGTGATTTATATAGGTGGTTCTCTTCCTATATAGAAAATCGAACGCAGGCAGTTGTACTTAGAGGATACACTTCTAGGTGGTGTTATGTCCCCTCAGGAGTCCCGCAGGGATCTATTCTGGGCCCTCTATTATTTACACTTTTTATTTCTGACGTCAGACACTGTTTTGAGCATTCTTACATTCTTTTATATGCCGACGATATGAAAGTACACAAAATAGTCCGTAGCAAATCAGACATACAAGAACTACAGGCTGACTTAAATAGATTTGTGGCATATTGCGATTATAATAAGCTTCAGTTAAATGTCTCTAAATGTTATCAAGTAACCTTTACACGTCAACGTTCAATAATTGAGTCTGAATATACATTAAATAATCAAATTATCAGTAGAACAAATCAAATAAGGGACTTGGGTGTTGTTCGGGATAATAAGTTAATATTTGACGAACATGTTAACAGTATAGTAAAAAAAGCATCTAAAGCATTGGGATTTATTATGAGAGTTTCGACGTGTTTCCGTTCACTTAAACCCCTTAAAATATTATATTGCTCATTTGTTCGTAGTCATTTGGAGTATGCCTCACAGGTCTGGAATCCTCAATATGAAATTTATAAATCTCGTATTGAGGGTGTCCAGAAGAGATTTTTACGGTACTTAGATTACAAGGCCCACCAGCAATCGGATGACTACACACATCGCTGTAAACGGTATCATTTTCTTCCGCTCGATTGTAGACGTCAAATAAATGATATTTGTTTTCTGTTAAAAATTGCGAATGGATCGATCGACTGTCCAGATCTATTGGCAAAATTAACCTTGCGCACCAACCAACTAGTGTTTCGACAGCGTCCTCTGTTAAGTGTACCTTCGGCAAAGACTAAGTATAGACTGAACTCTTTTACGTTCAGAAGTTCGCTCGTTTTCAATCGAATACCCAATCATCTCAATATTGATTTGTTTTGTACCAATCCAAGTACGGCAAGACGCGTAATAACAAAGGCTCTGTTTGATGAAGATCTTAAACAGCAGTATCTTTTGTAGGTTGGTTTTCTATCTTTCTTTATTACTTTCATTTTGTCCTGTTAGAAAGTTATTGGCTATGTTGTTATGGTTATGGTTAAGTTATGGGTTGTTCTAAATTTGAACTGTCAAATTATAAATTTTATGTTATTCATTAGTATTTCTAGTATGTTTCGCTTTAAATTCCTTGACTTAGATAATTATGTATCTGTGGAGGCTTGTTAATAGCAATCGGTATTATATAAGTACATTTCATTTTCTATTAATGTAATTTGTCTGTAAGCCTTCTTAAAATAAATAAAAAAAAAAAAAAAAATATGCACGAAGAGAGAAGAAGCAGTGCCTGTCCATTCGTACATAAAATGACAAACTGCATAAGTTTACCAATGTCTTATGCTGTGTCGTTTTGTGTACATCTGGTTAGGACGGACCAACGGCGAATACATAAAATAATCGTTTAATTCATTGTTTCATCATCATCACCATCTTCTTGCCCTTATCCCATGCTAGTTGGGGTCGGTGCAATGTGTTCTTCTCTTCCATTTCTCTGTATCAGCCGTCATATCTATATTCACTCCCATCCTTGTCATATCACCTTTCAATCAATCCATCCATCGTTTCTTAGGTTTTCCTTTGCCCCTGTAAACATCCACATTCATGAACAAATATTTTTTGCCAAAATTATTCCTTTCCCACCGCATCACATATTTAATTTATATTAATAATATTATAACCGTAGTTTTCTGTGTTTGGGAATGTATGGGATGTGTAAAATGTATGGGAATGACATATATGTTACGTGACAGATTTATGTCATTTACATCCAATTTTTTATCGTTTTCGTCGCCCAGTAATTTTTCAGTTTATATTAAGCATATTTATGTGTCAGCGTAAAAACATGTTAAAACCTTTGGGCACTGAAACGAGACACTCCAGGATACATGAAGAGGGAAGCAGCAGTGCCTACCCACTCGTTTGTGTAAAAACGTTACCAAAATTGATACATATTACATACATTTTGACGTCTTCGCACACACTTGTTGGTAGAATGAAGCGTCAAGAATAACGTCATAACATTATCGTACACCAATTCAAAGTGTGGTGATTACGTTTAAAAGTTCTAGTTTCAATTATGATATATTTAACCTTTTTTTATGTATTCTTTAATTTATTTGGAATTTTTGTATAACTTTGTACCATATTTCATGTGAATAAATATCATTTCTATTTCTATTTCTATAGACACAGTCAGCTCCATTGAGCTCGCACATCACAACTCAAGAATCCAAACATTAATCAGAAAAACTACGGTGTATTTATAATATGTATAACGGTAAACTACGTTCAATCTTTTTCTTTTAACTTTGCTTTAACATTTGTTACTCTTTACAATATCAGCTATATATCAGTGAAAGACCCATTAAAATAGGTCCAGCCGCTTTTGAGATTAAACGGAACAAACAGACAGACTGACAAAAAAAAACATTTTGACTAAATATCGTATATGTATTCTGTCATATGCATTCAGTGAAAGGCAATAATTTTGGAATTACAAACAGACACTTCAATTTTATTTATCTGTATAGATATATATTAATACGTCCGAATGCAGTTTCTGATAAAGGATCTACACAATCAGAGAAGAAGCTGTCCTGCTCTCTCGTACATAAAATGATGAGTCAGATAAGTGTTCTAATGTCTTATTGTAAGTCTTTTTATGTAGGTACTTGTGGGTAGGGCGGTGCAACGCTTAATACATCATATTCATTATTATTTATTCCATTATAATAACCTTAGTTTCTGTGTTTGTGATAAGATACTTGTTATATCGCACCCTCACATTGATAGTCGCTCAACTCAAAATTTGCTAAAATTATTATGTTAAGATCATAAGACATACCTCAAAATAAGTACACGTAGTATTTAAAAAAAATAAAAAAAAAGTTTCACTTCTTATCGACAATGCACAACCTAAACTATTCTTTACAATTTATAAAATTCATTGTATTCAAAACTGGTAAAATAATTACTACTGCCTAAACTAAAAATGCAAACGATCGTTATTTGCGATTTAAAAAAAAAATTGTATTGAGCCTATCGTTCTGAGGGTGCGATATATGTGTGTTGTTTATTTTAGAAGCCTTCGATTAGTGCCTACCCACTCGATTGCATTAAGACGAAACAATAATTAAACGTGCATATATATTGATTTCGCCTTAATGCATTCCTGTGGGTAGGACGTAGCAGCAAGGGAGAGGTCAATAATAAAAATACTGTAATTTTATATTGATAGTTAATTTAGTCGTTGTGTGTCAATCATTTATATATTTTAAAACCAATGTGTTGAAATTATACTTAAAATTTGATGAGTACTTCCTTTTACTGTGTAACATTTTATTATTCTTTATATTCGTAAGTTAAGGTTTACCAACATATTATTTTAAACAGCATTCAAGCGGTATATTTTATAATATTGATTAAGTACTACACAATCACGTTACATACATTCGTGCCTTGGAGCTGTGTCCATGAGCTTATGTTTCTCAAGCGATTTATTTTGTACTCTTAAAATTGTATAATGTTTTTTTTGTAAAGAGTAATGACTGAGTTCCTTGCCAGGTTCTTCTCAGTAAAAGCAACCTTCCAAACCTGGCGGTAGCATGTATAATCTTGTAAATTATGTCATTCTGACGATTTGAAAGTGCTTTGTAAAAAGTCTAATCGATATTTTTGACTTTGACTTTGACATACGATCAGGTGGACGTGTGATGATAACAGATCAAAATCCAAAGCTTTAAAGAAGTCACTCCATGATGCACGAAGAGGGAAGATGCAGTGCCTGTCCACTCGTACATAAAATGACCTGGCAGATAAGAGTACAATTCTTTAGCTTAGTCCTTTTATGTACTTGTGGGTAGGACGCAGCAACTATGGAGGAGCGATTAGATCGTTATGATTCTCTACTTAATCTCATAAAATTCTCTTATCAATAGGATTTGTAACAATACTCTTTTTAACGGCGAGGTGATCTATGTTTTATCCATTCTTTTAATTAATCTGTGTTAAGTAATAATTATGAGCATTTTTTAATTATATTCTGTCTGTATCATAGAGTAATATAAATTACTACGCAAATCAGGTAAACACGTGTGGCGAGAACCTGAAATAAATTACTGGCATATGCACGAAGAGAGAAGAAGCAGTGCCTGTCCATTCGTACATAAAATGACAAACTGCATAAGTTTACCAATGTCTTATGCTGTGTCGTTTTGTGTACATCTGGTTAGGACGGACCAACGGCGAATACATAAAATAATCGTTTAATTCATTGTTTCATCATCATCACCATCTTCTTGCCCTTATCCCATGCTAGTTGGGGTCGGTGCAATGTGTTCTTCTCTTCCATTTCTCTGTATCAGCCGTCATATCTATATTCACTCCCATCCTTGTCATATCACCTTTCAATCAATCCATCCATCGTTTCTTAGGTTTTCCTTTGCCCCTGTAAACATCCACATTCATGAACAAATATTTTTTGCCAAAATTATTCCTTTCCCACCGCATCACATATTTAATTTATATTAATAATATTATAACCGTAGTTTTCTGTGTTTGGGAATGTATGGGATGTGTAAAATGTATGGGAATGACATATATGTTACGTGACAGATTTATGTCATTTACATCCAATTTTTTATCGTTTTCGTCGCCCAGTAATTTTTCAGTTTATATTAAGCATATTTATGTGTCAGCGTAAAAACATGTTAAAACCTTTGGGCACTGAAACGAGACACTCCAGGATACTTGAAGAGGGAAGCAGCAGTGCCTACCCACTCGTTTGTGTAAAAACGTTACCAAAATTGATACATATTACATACATTTTGACGTCTTCGCACACACTTGTTGGTAGAATGAAGCGTCAAGAATAACGTCATAACATTATCGTACACCAATTCAAAGTGTGGTGATTACGTTTAAAAGTTCTAGTTTCAATTATGATATATTTAACCTTTTTTTATGTATTCTTTAATTTATTTGGAATTTTTGTATAACTTTGTACCATATTTCATGTGAATAAATATCATTTCTATTTCTATTTCTATTTCTATTTCTATAGACACAGTCAGCTCCATTGAGCTCGCACATCACAACTCAAGAATCCAAACATTAATCAGAAAAACTACGGTGTATTTATAATATGTATAACGGTAAACTACGTTCAATCTTTTTCTTTTAACTTTGCTTTAACATTTGTTACTCTTTACAATATCAGGTATATATCAGTGAAAGACCCATTAAAATAGGTCCAGCCACTTTTGAGATTAAACGGAACAAACAGACAGACTGACAAAAAAAAAACATTTTGACTAAATATCGTATATGTATTCTGTCATATGCATTCAGTGAAAGGCAATAATTTTGGAATTACAAACAGACACTTCAATTTTATTTATCTGTATAGATATATATTAATACGTCCGAATGCAGTTTCTGATAAAGGATCTACACAATCAGAGAAGAAGCTGTCCTGCTCTCTCGTACATAAAATGATGAGTCAGATAAGTGTTCTAATGTCTTATTGTAAGTCTTTTTATGTAGGTACTTGTGGGTAGGGCGGTGCAACGCTTAATACATCATATTCATTATTATTTATTCCATTATAATAACCTTAGTTTCTGTGTTTGTGATAAGATACTTGTTATATCGCACCCTCACATTGATAGTCGCTCAACTCAAAATTTGCTAAAATTATTATGTTAAGATCATAAGACATACCTCAAAATAAGTACACGTAGTATTTAAAAAAAATAAAAAAAAAAGTTTCACTTCTTATCGACAATGCACAACCTAAACTATTCTTTACAATTTATAAAATTCATTGTATTCAAAACTGGTAAAATAATTACTACTGCCTAAACTAAAAATGCAAACGATCGTTATTTGCGATTTAAAAAAAAATTGTATTGAGTCTATCGTTCTGAGGGTGCGATATATGTGTGTTGTTTATTTTAGAAGCCTTCGATTAGTGCCTACCCACTCGTTTGCATTAAGACGAAACAATAATTAAACGTGCATATATATTGATTTCGCCTTAATGCATTCCTGTGGGTAGGACGAAGCAGCAAGGGAGAGGTCAATAATAAAAATACTGTAATTTTATATTGATAGTTAATTTAGTCGTTGTGTGTCAATCATTTATATATTTTAAAACCATAGTGTTGAAATTATACTTAAAATTTGATGAGTACTTCCTTTTACTGTGTAACATTTTATTATTCTTTATATTCGTAAGTTAAGGTTTACCAACATATTATTTTAAACAGCATTCAAGCGGTATATTTTATAATATTGATTAAGTACTACACAATCACGTTACATACATTCGTGCCTTGGAGCTGTGTCCATGAGCTTATGTTTCTCAAGCGATTTATTTTGTACTCTTAAAATTGTATAATGTTTTTTTTGTAAAGAGTAATGACTGAGTTCCTTGCCAGGTTCTTCTCAGTAAAAGCAACCTTCCAAACCTGGCGGTAGCATGTATAATCTTGTAAATTATGTCATTCTGACGATTTGAAAGTGCTTTGTAAAAAGTCTAATCGATATTTTTGACTTTGACTTTGACATACGATCAGGTGGACGTGTGATGATAACAGATCAAAATCCAAAGCTTTAAAGAAGTCACTCCATGATGCACGAAGAGGGAAGATGCAGTGCCTGTCCACTAGTACATAAAATGACCTGGCAGATAAGAGTACAATTCTTTAGCTTAGTCCTTTTATGTACTTGTGGGTAGGACGCAGCAACTATGGAGGAGCGATTAGATCGTTATGATTCTCTACTTAATCTCATAAAATTCTCTTATCAATAGGATTTGTAACAATACTCTTTTTAACGGCGAGGTGATCTATGTTTTATCCATTCTTTTAATTAATCTGTGTTAAGTAATAATTATGAGCATTTTTTAATTATATTCTGTCTGTATCATAGAGTAATATAAATTACTACGCAAGTCAGGTAAACACGTGTGACGAGAACCTGAAATAAATTACTGGCATATGCATGAAGAGAGGGAAGAAGCATTTCCGGTCCACTCGTACGTAAAATGACGAGCCTGATATGTTAAACGATTTCTTATCCCTAGTTCTTTTATGTACATGTGGGTAGGAGGAAGGAGCGGCGATCTGACCATCATGATTATTTATTTAATCCCATGAATGACTTGGTGATAAATGTTTAATCAATATTTTTAATAAAACTGTATTAAGTTAGTGATAATTATGTGCATTATTCACTTATAATAAAACTGTTGGTGTACACTGTAGTATCACAATGTAAACAGGATCTGCAGTTATTTTCATTAGACCTTATTTTCCGACTTTTCTGACTTCTCAATGGATTTGAATTAAAATAGGCATTTTTTGAAAATCCAAGCGTGTCTCGAGGGACAGGGGATTAAATTTTTGTGAGGTGAAATTTTCATTACTCTCTGCCTGTTGAGGGCAAAAACTTAGCAGGAGGTAGTATCTACTTAAACAAGTTTTTCTAATATTATAGAAACGTGTTAATTTTAAGGTTAATGAACCTTCAGATATTATTGGCAAAAACATACATACATAAGCTCCCGCCTTTATTCCCCGAAGCGGTAGGTTCAAAAAACCATTTTTTTATTTTCAATTCATTTACGTAAGTGCGTAGAAACTAGTGTATTAATGTTTATAGTTATGACTTCCGTTCCTTACTTTCTATAGATATTTGTGTTAAGGTACTTGTAAAACGAAAAATGTGTTTATTTTAGAAGCCAGACATGAATGAAGAGTGAGCAGTGCCTACCCTCTCGTTTGTACTGAGACGTGTAATTGATCGTGTATATTTATTTTTGTCGACCTAGTATATTCTTGTGTGAAGGATAGCAAGCAACGATGGAACGTTTTTATCGACGAATTTATCGTTGTAGTACGTATCACAATATCCTCGAAGCATTCAAAACCGATGTGTGGAAATTGTTTGAAAACTAAATGATTTCAATAATATAAATTTTCTATATGTAATTATTTTTTAAATTGTATTATGTAATAAACGTGTTAAGATAACACTCAGTGATTTGAAGCTGATAGATGATACTCCGTGATGCACGAAGAGAGAAGAAGCAGTGCCTGTCCATTCGTACATAAAATGACGAACTGCATAAGTTTACCAATGTCTTATGTTAGGTCGTTTTGTGTACATCTGGTTAGGACGGACCAACGGCGAATACATAAAATAATCGTTTAATCCATTGTTTCATCATCATCACCATCTTCTTGCCCTTATCCCATGCTAGTTGGGGTCGGTGCAATGTGTTCTTCTCTTCCATTTCTCTGTATCAGCCGTCATATCTATATTCACTCCCATCCTTGTCATATCACCTTTCAATCAATCCATCCATCGTTTCTCAGGTTTTCCTTTGCCTCTGTAAACATCCACATTCATGAACAAATATTTTTTGCCAAAATTATTCCCTTCCCACCGCATCACATATTTAATTTATATTAATAATATTATAACCGTAGTTTTCTGTGTTTGGGAATGTATGGGATGTGTAAAATGTATGGGAATGACATATATGTTACGTGACAGATTTATGTCATTTACATCCAATTTTTTATCGTTTTCGTCGCCCAGTAATTTTTCAGTTTATATTAAGCATATTTATGTGTCAGCGTAAAAACATGTTAAAACCTTTGGGCACTGAAACGAGACACTCCAGGATACTTGAAGAGGGAAGCAGCAGTGCCTACCCACTCGTTTGTGTAAAAACGTTACCAAAATTGATACATATTACATACATTTTGACGTCTTCGCACACACTTGTTGGTAGAATGAAGCGTCAAGAATAACGTCATAACATTATCGTACACCAATTCAAAGTGTGGTGATTACGTTTAAAAGTTCTAGTTTCAATTATGATATATTTAACCTTTTTTTATGTATTCTTTAATTTATTTGGAATTTTTGTATAACTTTGTACCATATTTCATGTGAATAAATATCATTTCTATTTCTATTTCTATTTCTATTTCTATAGACACAGTCAGCTCCATTGAGCTCGCACATCACAACTCAAGAATCCAAACATTAATCAGAAAAACTACGGTGTATTTATAATATGTATAATGGTAAACTACGTTCAATCTTTTTCTTTTAACTTTGCTTTAACATTTGTTACTCTTTACAATATCAGCTATATATCAGTGAAAGACCCATTAAAATAGGTCCAGCCGCTTTTGAGATTAAACGGAACAAACAGACAGACTGACAAAAAAAAACATTTTGACTAAATATCGTATATGTATTCTGTCATATGCATTCAGTGAAAGGCAATAATTTTGGAATTACAAACAGACACTTCAATTTTATTTATCTGTATAGATATATATTAATACGTCCGAATGCAGTTTCTGATAAAGGATCTACACAATCAGAGAAGAAGCTGTCCTGCTCTCTCGTACATAAAATGATGAGTCAGATAAGTGTTCTAATGTCTTATTGTAAGTCTTTTTATGTAGGTACTTGTGGGTAGGGCGGTGCAACGCTTAATACATCATATTCATTATTATTTATTCCATTATAATAACCTTAGTTTCTGTGTTTGTGATAAGATACTTGTTATATCGCACCCTCACATTGATAGTCGCTCAACTCAAAATTTGCTAAAATTATTATGTTAAGATCATAAGACATACCTCAAAATAAGTACACGTAGTATTTAAAAAAAATAAAAAAAAAGTTTCACTTCTTATCGACAATGCACAACCTAAACTATTCTTTACAATTTATAAAATTCATTGTATTCAAAACTGGTAAAATAATTACTACTGCCTAAACTAAAAATGCAAACGATCGTTATTTGCGATTTAAAAAAAAAAATTGTATTGAGCCTATCGTTCTGAGGGTGCGATATATGTGTGTTGTTTATTTTAGAAGCCTTCGATTAGTGCCTACCCACTCGATTGCAGTAAGACGAAACAATAATTAAACGTGCATATATATTGATTTCGCCTTAATGCATTCCTGTGGGTAGGACGAAGCAGCAAGGGAGAGGTCAATAATAAAAATACTGTAATTTTATATTGATAGTTAATTTAGTCGTTGTGTGTCAATCATTTATATATTTTAAAACCAATGTGTTGAAATTATACTTAAAACTTGATGAGTACTTCCTTTTACTGTGTAACATTTTATTATTCTTTATATTCGTAAGTTAAGGTTTACCAACATATTATTTTAAACAGCATTCAAGCGGTATATTTTATAATATTGATTAAGTACTACACAATCACGTTACATACATTCGTGCCTTGGAGCTGTGTCCATGAGCTTATGTTTCTCAAGCGATTTATTTTGTACTCTTAAAATTGTATAATGTTTTTTTTGTAAAGAGTAATGACTGAGTTCCTTGCCAGGTTCTTCTCAGTAAAAGCAACCTTCCAAACCTGGCGGTAGCATGTATAATCTTGTAAATTATGTCATTCTGACGATTTGAAAGTGCTTTGTAAAAAGTCTAATCGATATTTTTGACTTTGACTTTGACATACGATCAGGTGGACGTGTGATGATAACAGATCAAAATCCAAAGCTTTAAAGAAGTCACTCCATGATGCACGAAGAGGGAAGATGCAGTGCCTGTCCACTCGTACATAAAATGACCTGGCAGATAAGAGTACAATTCTTTAGCTTAGTCCTTTTATGTACTTGTGGGTAGGACGCAGCAACTATGGAGGAGCGATTAGATCGTTATGATTCTCTACTTAATCTCATAAAATTCTCTTATCAATAGGATTTGTAACAATACTCTTTTTAACGGCGAGGTGATCTATGTTTTATCCATTCTTTTAATTAATCTGTGTTAAGTAATAATTATGAGCATTTTTTAATTATATTCTGTCTGTATCATAGAGTAATATAAATTACTACGCAAGTCAGGTAACGGCAAGGCAAAACACGTGTGACGAGAACCTGAAATAAATTACTGGCATATGCATGAAGAGAGGGAAGAAGCATTTCCGGTCCACTCGTACGTAAAATGACGAGCCTGATATGTTAAACGATTTCTTATCCCTAGTTCTTTTATGTACATGTGGGTAGGAGGAAGGAGCGGCGATCTGACCATCATGATTATTTATTTAATCCCATGAATGACTTGGTGATAAATGTTTAATCAATATTTTTAATAAAACTGTATTAAGTTAGTGATAATTATGTGCATTATTCATTTATAATAAAACTGTTGGTGTACACTGTAGTATCACAATGTAAACAGGATCTGCAGTTATTTTCATTAGACCTTATTTTCCGACTTTTCTGACTTCTCAATGGATTTGAATTAAAATAGGCATTTTTTGAAAATCCAAGCGTGTCTCGAGGGACAGGGGATTAAATTTTTGTGAGGTGAAATTTTCATTACTCTCTGCCTGTTGAGGGCAAAAACTTAGCAGGAGGTAGTATCTACTTAAACAAGTTTTTCTAATATTATAGAAACGTGTTAATTTTAAGGTTAATGAACCTTCAGATATTATTGGCAAAAACATACATACATAAGCTCCCGCCTTTATTCCCCGAAGCGGTAGGTTCAAAAAACCATTTTTTTATTTTCAATTCATTTACGTAAGTGCGTAGAAACTAGTGTATTAATGTTTATAGTTATGACTTCCGTTCCTTACTTTCTATAGATATTTGTGTTAAGGTACTTGTAAAACGAAAAATGTGTTTATTTTAGAAGCCAGACATGAATGAAGAGTGAGCAGTGCCTACCCTCTCGTTTGTACTGAGACGTGTAATTGATCGTGTATATTTATTTTTGTCGACCTAGTATATTCTTGTGTGAAGGATAGCAAGCAACGATGGAACGTTTTTATCGACGAATTTATCGTTGTAGTACGTATCACAATATCCTCGAAGCATTCAAAACCGATGTGTGGAAATTGTTTGAAAACTAAATGATTTCAATAATATAAATTTTCTATATGTAATTATTTTTTAAATTGTATTATGTAATAAACGTGTTAAGATAACACTCAGTGATTTGAAGCTGATAGATGATACTCCGTGATGCACGAAGAGAGAAGAAGCAGTGCCTGTCCATTCGTACATAAAATGACGAACTGCATAAGTTTACCAATGTCTTATGTTAGGTCGTTTTGTGTACATCTGGTTAGGACGGACCAACGGCGAATACATAAAATAATCGTTTAATCCATTGTTTCATCATCATCACCATCTTCTTGCCCTTATCCCATGCTAGTTGGGGTCGGTGCAATGTGTTCTTCTCTTCCATTTCTCTGTATCAGCCGTCATATCTATATTCACTCCCATCCTTGTCATATCACCTTTCAATCAATCCATCCATCGTTTCTCAGGTTTTCCTTTGCCTCTGTAAACATCCACATTCATGAACAAATATTTTTTGCCAAAATTATTCCCTTCCCACCGCATCACATATTTAATTTATATTAATAATATTATAACCGTAGTTTTCTGTGTTTGGGAATGTATGGGATGTGTAAAATGTATGGGAATGACATATATGTTACGTGACAGATTTATGTCATTTACATCCAATTTTTTATCGTTTTCGTCGCCCAGTAATTTTTCAGTTTATATTAAGCATATTTATGTGTCAGCGTAAAAACATGTTAAAACCTTTGGGCACTGAAACGAGACACTCCAGGATACTTGAAGAGGGAAGCAGCAGTGCCTACCCACTCGTTTGTGTAAAAACGTTACCAAAATTGATACATATTACATACATTTTGACGTCTTCGCACACACTTGTTGGTAGAATGAAGCGTCAAGAATAACGTCATAACATTATCGTACACCAATTCAAAGTGTGGTGATTACGTTTAAAAGTTCTAGTTTCAATTATGATATATTTAACCTTTTTTTATGTATTCTTTAATTTATTTGGAATTTTTGTATAACTTTGTACCATATTTCATGTGAATAAATATCATTTCCATTTCTATTTCTATTTCTATTTCTATAGACACAGTCAGCTCCATTGAGCTCGCACATCACAACTCAAGAATCCAAACATTAATCAGAAAAACTACGGTGTATTTATAATATGTATAATGGTAAACTACGTTCAATCTTTTTCTTTTAACTTTGCTTTAACATTTGTTACTCTTTACAATATCAGCTATATATCAGTGAAAGACCCATTAAAATAGGTCCAGCCGCTTTTGAGATTAAACGGAACAAACAGACAGACTGACAAAAAAAAACATTTTGACTAAATATCGTATATGTATTCTGTCATATGCATTCAGTGAAAGGCAATAATTTTGGAATTACAAACAGACACTTCAATTTTATTTATCTGTATAGATATATATTAATACGTCCGAATGCAGTTTCTGATAAAGGATCTACACAATCAGAGAAGAAGCTGTCCTGCTCTCTCGTACATAAAATGATGAGTCAGATAAGTGTTCTAATGTCTTATTGTAAGTCTTTTTATGTAGGTACTTGTGGGTAGGGCGGTGCAACGCTTAATACATCATATTCATTATTATTTATTCCATTATAATAACCTTAGTTTCTGTGTTTGTGATAAGATACTTGTTATATCGCACCCTCAGATCGATAGTCGCTCAACTCAAAATTTGCTAAAATTATTATGTTAAGATCATAAGACATACCTCAAAATAAGTACACGTAGTATTTAAAAAAAATAAAAAAAAAGTTTCACTTCTTATCGACAATGCACAACCTAAACTATTCTTTACAATTTATAAAATTCATTGTATTCAAAACTGGTAAAATAATTACTACTGCCTAAACTAAAAATGCAAACGATCGTTATTTGCGATTTAAAAAAAAAAATTGTATTGAGCCTATCGTTCTGAGGGTGCGATATATGTGTGTTGTTTATTTTAGAAGCCTTCGATTAGTGCCTACCCACTCGATTGCAGTAAGACGAAACAATAATTAAACGTGCATATATATTGATTTCGCCTTAATGCATTCCTGTGGGTAGGACGAAGCAGCAAGGGAGAGGTCAATAATAAAAATACTGTAATTTTATATTGATAGTTAATTTAGTCGTTGTGTGTCAATCATTTATATATTTTAAAACCAATGTGTTGAAATTATACTTAAAACTTGATGAGTACTTCCTTTTACTGTGTAACATTTTATTATTCTTTATATTCGTAAGTTAAGGTTTACCAACATATTATTTTAAACAGCATTCAAGCGGTATATTTTATAATATTGATTAAGTACTACACAATCACGTTACATACATTCGTGCCTTGGAGCTGTGTCCATGAGCTTATGTTTCTCAAGCGATTTATTTTGTACTCTTAAAATTGTATAATGTTTTTTTTGTAAAGAGTAATGACTGAGTTCCTTGCCAGGTTCTTCTCAGTAAAAGCAACCTTCCAAACCTGGCGGTAGCATGTATAATCTTGTAAATTATGTCATTCTGACGATTTGAAAGTGCTTTGTAAAAAGTCTAATCGATATTTTTGACTTTGACTTTGACATACGATCAGGTGGACGTGTGATGATAACAGATCAAAATCCAAAGCTTTAAAGAAGTCACTCCATGATGCACGAAGAGGGAAGATGCAGTGCCTGTCCACTCGTACATAAAATGACCTGGCAGATAAGAGTACAATTCTTTAGCTTAGTCCTTTTATGTACTTGTGGGTAGGACGCAGCAACTATGGAGGAGCGATTAGATCGTTATGATTCTCTACTTAATCTCATAAAATTCTCTTATCAATAGGATTTGTAACAATACTCTTTTTAACGGCGAGGTGATCTATGTTTTATCCATTCTTTTAATTAATCTGTGTTAAGTAATAATTATGAGCATTTTTTAATTATATTCTGTCTGTATCATAGAGTAATATAAATTACTACGCAAGTCAGGTAACGGCAAGGCAAAACACGTGTGACGAGAACCTGAAATAAATTACTGGCATATGCATGAAGAGAGGGAAGAAGCATTTCCGGTCCACTCGTACGTAAAATGACGAGCCTGATATGTTAAACGATTTCTTATCCCTAGTTCTTTTATGTACATGTGGGTAGGAGGAAGGAGCGGCGATCTGACCATCATGATTATTTATTTAATCCCATGAATGACTTGGTGATAAATGTTTAATCAATATTTTTAATAAAACTGTATTAAGTTAGTGATAATTATGTGCATTATTCATTTATAATAAATCTGTTGGTGTACACTGTAGTATCACAATGTAAACAGGATCTGCAGTTATTTTCATTAGACCTTATTTTCCGACTTTTCTGACTTCTCAATGGATTTGAATTAAAATAGGCATTTTTTGAAAATCTAAGCGTGTCTCGAGGGACAGGGGATTAAATTTTTGTGAGGTGAAATTTTCATTACTCTCTGCCTGTTGAGGGCAAAAACTTAGCAGGAGGTAGTATCTACTTAAACAAGTTTTTCTAATATTATAGAAACGTGTTAATTTTAAGGTTAATGAACCTTCAGATATAATTGGCAAAAACATACATACATAAGCTCCCGCCTTTATTCCCCGAAGCGGTAGGTTCAAAAAACCATTTTTTTATTTTCAATTCATTTACGTAAGTGCGTAGAAACTAGTGTATTAATGTTTATAGTTATGACTTCCGTTCCTTACTTTCTATAGATATTTGTGTTAAGGTACTTGTAAAACGAAAAATGTGTTTATTTTAGAAGCCAGACATGAATGAAGAGTGAGCAGTGCCTACCCTCTCGTTTGTACTGAGACGTGTAATTGATCGTGTATATTTATTTTTGTCGACCTAGTATATTCTTGTGTGAAGGATAGCAAGCAACGATGGAACGTTTTTATCGACGAATTTATCGTTGTTGTACGTATCACAATATCCTCGAAGCATTCAAAACCGATGTGTAGAAATTGTTCGAAAACTAAATGATTTCAATAATATAAATTTTCTATATGTATTTATTTTTTAAATTGTATTATGTAATAAACGTGTTAAGATAACACTCAGTGATTTGAAGCTGATAGATGATACTCCATGATGCAAGAGAGAAGAAGCAGTGCCTGTCCATTCGTACATAAAATGACGAACTGCATAAGTTTACCAATGTCTTATGTTAGGTCGTTTTGTGTACATCTGGTTAGGACGGACCAACGGCGAATACATAAAATAATCGTTTAATCCATTGTTTCATCATCATCACCATCTTCTTGCCCTTATCCCATGCTAGTTGGGGTCGGTGCAATGTATTCTTCTCTTCCATTTCTCTGTATCAGCCGTCATATCTATATTCACTCCCATCCTTGTCATATCACCTTTCAATCAATCCATCCATCGTTTCTTAGGTTTTCCTTTGCCCCTGTAAACATCCACATTCATGAACAAATATTTTTTGCCAAAATTATTCCTTTCCCACCGCATCACATATTTAATTTATATTAATAATATTATAACCGTAGTTTTCTGTGTTTGTGATATGGTACTTGTAGTTGAGTATGTGTTTCTTTTAGAAGCCAGACACTCCATAATGCACGAATAAATGTGATTATTGCTTACCCACTCGTTTGTACTAAGAAAAAAATTATAATTGAAGGTGTATACATATTGATTTCGCCTTATAGTAGGGGAGCCCACGATGCTAAATGGGGATTTACTCGAGCGTCGTAGAGACTTATTGGGTTTCAAAGCTTAAATGATAACAAGAAAAAATTGTTATATGATATATACCTTTTCATCGGTGGGGGAAGCGGCTATAGATTTTTAAATATGTAAAAAAGAACTGTTGCATGGACATCCTCGAGCGCGTCAGGTATTGGTAGCATCAATGCCCTACGTATTTTTAATAATGTACGTATGTTAATCTGATCGTTTGCATGATGGGTGTGGTTGTGAGTAAGGGTTGAAAATGAAAAAAAAAATAGTTTTTCTAAGGGAGCGTTAAGTGTACCAAAAAAAAGCTCTCATTCACTAATCTGACGGTTTCGATGGGACCCAAACTCGCGGCCATTATCCTAATGTGCAAAAAATATTTGCCATATTGAAATATTATGGTTCATCTTTATGTTCTAAACGTACTGTCTCATAATCTGAGGACTATCTAGAGGGATTCGCCTGATTTCACCCTAAAGGCCATCTCTGCAACTTCCCGCTATTTCCATTCCTGGGCGCTTAAAATTGTACTTATGACATTTTTGAATTCTAAATATAATTTATGTGATATTTTGACATCTGGGGCCCAATCATGAGCTCTTATTGCAATGTTAGTTCAGCTGTGTGACAGTGACAGATGTATACTGGTCATATACATATGTCTCATAATAAGAGTAAAACTATCATGGCAATAAGAGGTCATGGTAAGGCCCCTGATCTATTGATTTCTAAAGAAGATTTTTTTATGGGACAAGTATTAGCAAGCCAGTTTCTTTAATGTTGTTACTGACACCACGGCGGAATATCAGTCAGTTTTTTGCGATATATACATAGTTTTTAGTTTGAGTTTGCTTAAATATTACGCATTACTTGTATACTAAGAATAAATATTTTTTCAGCAACTGTATATGGTTGTGCTGAAATCATCTAAGTGGCCCGACGCAGCACTCCACGACAAATGATGACACGGAGAAGAAAAGTCTGGGCTTTGGGGAGTGTAGGGACGAGAGTAACATGTCATTGGTACTCGTGCATAGAGCAACGAAGATAACTTTCTAGTCAGTAATTAATTAGATATGTTGCACTACAATTACTCTTTATTTCAGCTTTTAACAATGTGTGTGTGTTTTATGCATGTATAATGGTAAACTACGTTCATTGACCTTCTTTTACCTTGGCTAGCCTGCGTGTGATTTGCAACAATATAATAGTGCTTTCTTGACGTCGAGTTCAGAGTCATGCTCACCATGCAAATGCCTTTGCTTGCGATGGCGTCAGGACGACGGGTCGCTCACTTCCCTCTATAATAGTTGAGGAGAGCGATGGCTGGCATTCTCGTCAAACTTTTTGCTTTTATATTTTTTTTATTGACTTTTGGGCACTGGAACTGTGTTTTTTTTATGATTTTTGTATTATTACTCAAAAGAGTAATTACTGAGTTTCTTGCCAGGTTCTTCTCATTAAAAGCAACCTTCCGAACCTGGCGGTAGCATGTATAATCCTGTGTAATCGTATCGTCCTGACGATTTGAAAGTACTTTGTCAAAAGTCTAATCAAATATAGATATTTAGATTTTTAGCTTTATTGTGTCCTAGCTGTATCTATAATCTATGTAGCTATAATCTTTTATAATTATGAAATTTTGACAATTGAAAGTACTTTGTAAAAAGTCTAAGCGAATAAAGATATGTTTGACTTTCACTAACCCCTAACCCCTGACACAAATAGAAGAGAAAATATTATAAGTTAGACGTCGATGTCTCTCTGTGTGTGGCATCGTAGCTCTGAAACGGATTGACCGATTTCGATGCGGTTTTTTTTCCATTGCTATGCAGTGGTACTTGGCTATGTGTTGTCATCGAACGGCTTCCAGAATAAATATTGAGTAGGTATGCAAGAGTGTCCTCGCAAGAAACTGGCAGTCAGTTAAGTTTTTCTATCTCAAAACTCAATGATAAGTTGATTATAGTTAATATTGTTATGCAAAGTTACTATGCAGCTAACTGCGAAATTATTCAATAATATAGGCACGGTAACAACGTGCGTCATGTGCAAAACAGATTCTATAATTATTCAAATTTCATTTAATCTAGGACTTTTCTCGCTCAGAGAATCAAGGGCTATGAGCTCCTATTGCAATGATAGTTCAGCTGTGTGACAGTGACATATGTATACATGTCATGAACATCTGTTTCATAATAAAAATAAAACTATCATGGTAATAAGAACTCATGGTAAGTATTTAGCGAGGTAATGCTGCCAGCCTTCTTGGCACGATTTGGACTAGTTTTCTACTTGTAATTATTTTTAGTTACTTTACTTTTGGTACTTCCTTGTGTATGTATATAATTATGTCTTTCTGTGTGTATTTTTCTCCGTGTTCAATAAATGAATAAAGCAGCAATTCAAATATGTTTATTGTATAATATGACACATTTATGTACATTCAAAGTTGAAAGGGATACACAATACTGTTAAGGCAAACAATGTTAAGCGATTTTATATAATACTGACATAGGTGACATTGAATAAATAATTTCGAAAATATACAAAGCAATTAAATAAAAATACAAATTGTTTTTTTTTTCATCTTTGAAATCACAAATCCAATAGTCATAATTACTCAATCCTTTTGAAAATGTCTATGGCTGTAACATTCAGTGCTTTGGGTTGCTTATTTATTTGAAAAAATATATTATTCCATTAATTCCAGTCCTGAAGCTCAACCGTTTTACCATTATGTATCAAGTATAATCAGGTATAATCAAATATATCAAGTATAATCTCGAGACTTCCGTATAACTCGTCGCTATCCTCCACAGATGTTGTGCCGGGGTTACATGGCATGGGTTTGTATGGTTCATTATCATCGATTATTCATCAGATTCATCAGATTGTAGTCAAGCTCGTTCTTTTTGGATGGTAGATGCCAACTCCGTTTCTGATCAAATCATCCCCTCTTTAGAAAACACGTGTGCTGCTCTTACCGATGTTATAATATCCTTGACCTCGAAATGGGTTTCTCTTAAAATTGGGTGACATATGTGATTCTTGTGACCTTAAAAAGACATATTTTGTTCCAAACTTCATGTAAATAAAAATTATTTCTATTTCTTATACACCAAAAATTTTAGTTTGATATTTTTCATGTCACGCACGATACCATTTAATTTTCCAGAGTGCAATATTTCTTTGAAGATGCTGTGTCAGAATTGATATTTTTCTAACCATATAGACGGAAAAATGTTACTAAGCAGCAGTTCTTCCATCGAAGGCCTGTGGTTGCGGTGGGCGCCGGTTGCTAGCTTCCTCCTACAAAACATATTCCACATTTATTCTCATCCTTAAATGGTTTTCTGGAAAGATAATCGTGGTGTGCTTCTACGTCCTTGCACGTCAGTCTATTAGAGGTAATTTAGTCCCTCTCGGTCTCTGTCAGCCGCTCCATATCAACTCATTGGCCGGGATTGGGTTATTTGACCGCCGCCCAATACTCGGCGTTCGGCTTCTACAGTAAGTACTCCCCCTCGCTCAACTAACCCTCCTCCTTTCGTATCCGGGCTTGGGACCGGCAATGGCGGAGTTACGTAGTTGGGCTATTAAAATTCAAATTCGAATTCAAAATGATCTTTATTTAATGAGGAATCTCAATAACATTAACGTTGCGAAGGGATGTTGCATCATGTTTCTTCATTCAGCATCATTCCACGGCCATAGCCTTACCCTAACACCTACGAGTGCGGCTAGGGATGTGGTTACAGGCAGGCGAGGCATGTTCGCGTAGTACCGATCAGTGTCTTCCCTCCCTGAAAAATAGTGTACTTTTTAATATCAGAGAGATAGGGCATATCGAGGTTTGGCGTTTTTGATTCGGAGCTGCCCGACTGAGAATTGTACCAATAGATGTACTGGGTCAACAGGGTCAAAAACTTAAATGAGTTCAATCAACAACTCCAAGTAAATAACACATTTAATAAAACGAAGAACGCAACATTGGAAGTTAGTTCCAAAAACAATTGTGACATTTAATAATGTAACTTCATCGATGCAATGCCCTCTCCACAACGGGCAGAGAATATTATATGAAGCGTTGGAACCTCAATGGCGTTAACTTGGCCTATCGTGAAGAGTTATTGATTAATTTTCTTCATTCAGGATCATTGTTAATGTCTCCATGGCTCTCTCCATTCCTGCACCTTAATTCGAACTTAAAGACAGGCGAGGCATGTTCGCACAGCCTTACATGAGGAGAGATATACCACGTGGCAACGGAGATAGGCCGAATCTTCCTAAAAAAAAAACTCCATATTAATTCTCATCATTAAAAATATACTTTGGGAGATGATCGTGGTGTGTTCCCACTTCCTTGCACGTCAGTCTTTTAGAGGTAATTTAGTACCTCACGGTCACTGCCAGCCGCTCTGTAACCACTGAGTGTATATTGTACAACCCAATCCCGTTTCAACTCATTGGCTACGGGATTGGGTTATTTGACCGCCCCAGACGCGGCTTGTGCTTCTAGTATTACCCCTCGCACAACTAACCCTCCTCCTTTCACATCCGGGCTTGGGACCGGCAATGGCGGAGTTACGTAGTTGGGGTTAATAAAATTCAAATTCGAATTCGAAATTATCTTTATTTGATTATACTTTGAAGAAACTGCTTGCTAATAGTAAGAACATCATGATTATACAGGATTATACATGCTACAGTTGATTAAACATATGCCTTACATTACTTTATTATATTGTGAAGTGTATAAGTTCTCGATTGTATAAAATCTCGCTAGAAATATTATTTAAAATAACGGCGCCCTCAAGCCGCGATGACATATTTTCATACTCATATATTACCCGCAACTTAGTACTCTAAATCTACATAAAATGTAGCAAATTGGTTCAGCCGCTTAGAAATTGCAACAGACAGACTGACAACTTATTTTTCCAGAAGCAGGCGCTACACGCCAGAATGTACAATTATTACGTTTGATTATATTCTTATGATTATCTGACAACTGTCAGGACCTTCCACCTACTTATTATACTAACTAATACTAGATACAGATAGTGACGATAGTTACTTCATTTTAAGTAAAAATATTATTATTTATTACTTATATTTGCTGAATAAATTCCGCATTATTATGTTCGGTAGCTCCTTCGAGTAAATAAAGCCAATATTTTTTATGTACCATAGATGCATAGTGTCAAAGTGGTTGAATTCAATAAAAGATGGCAATACATAAGTTATACATGTAAAAAAACTTGCGTCATTTAACAAATATTTGATATTCTCCTCGTTGCTATGTCCTCTCCACGTCGATGATACCTATTGAGCGTTGGGAGTCTCAATAACATTAACCTATCGAAGGGGTGTTGCTTGTTTTTTCTTCATTTAGCATCATTCTTAATTTATTCTATTCTAAATTATTCCACTGCATTCTCCATAGTTGCACGGGTTGTACCCTAATACTGTGGATTGCGGCTAGGGGTGTTGCTATATGCAGGCGAGGAATGCTGGCGAAAAACCGATCAGAGTCTTCCATTGCTGAAAAAATGTGTACTTTTTAATATCAGAGAGATAGGACATAACGGGGTTTGGCGTTCGTAATTCGGAGCTGCCTGACTGAGAATTGTACCAATAGATGAACAGGGTCAACATGGCTAAATACTTAAATGAGTTCAATCAACAACTCCTACTAAATAACACATTTAATAAAATGAAAGATCGCAACATTGGAAGTTAATTACAAAGGAATAGAGACATTTAATAATGCAACTTTCTCGATGCAATGCCCTCTCCACAACGGGCAGAGAACATTATATGAAGCGTTGGAACCGCCTATCGTGAAAAGTTATTGCTTAATTTTCTTCATTCAGGATTATTGTTAATGTCTCCGTGGCTCTCTCCATTCCTGTACCTTAATTCAAACTTAAACATAGTTAGTATTACCCCTCGCTCAACTAACCCTCCTCCTTTCACATCCGGGCTTGGGACCGGCAATGGCGGAGTTACGTAGTTGGGCTATTAAAATTCAAATTCGAATTCAAAATGATCTTTATTTAATGAGGAGTATCAATAACATTAACTTATTATTTTTCTTCAATCAGCATCATTCCATGGCCCTCTCAATAGCCTTACCCTAACACCTACGAGTGAGGCTAGGGATGTGGTTACAGGCAGACGAGGCATGTTCGCGTAGAACCGATCAGAATCTTCCCTCCCTGAAAAATAGTGTACTTTTTAATATCAGAGAGATAGGGCATAACTGGGTTTAACGTTTTTAATTCGGAGCTGCCTAACTGAGAATTGTACCTAAAGATGTACTGGGTCAATATGCTAAATACTTAAATGATTTCAATCAACAACTCCAACTAAATAACACATTTAATAAAATGATAGATAGCAACATTCGAAGAAAGATAAAAACAAATTTATGGCATTTATTGGTGAACATTTAATAATGTTATTTTCTCGTTACTATGCCCTCTCCACAACGGGCAGAGAACATTGTATGAAGCGTTGGAGCCTTAACAGCATTCACTTGGCCTATCGTGAAGAGTCATTACGTAGTTTTTTCATTCAGGATCATTGACGTCACATCACGTGACGACGGAGGAAGGCCGAATCCTCCTACAAAACACTCTATATTAATTTTCATCATTAAACATTTACTTTGGGATATCTCCCAACGCGGTGTGTTTCCACTTCCTTGCACGTCAGTCTTTTAGAGGTAATTTAGTACCTCACGGTCACTGCCAGCCGCTTTGTAACCACTGAGTGTATATTGTACAACCCAATCCCGTATCAACTCATTGGCTACGGGATTGGGTTATTTGACCGCCGCCCAATACTCGGCGTTGGACTTCTAGAATTACCCCTAGCTCAACTAACCCTCCTCCTTTCGCATCCGGGCTTGGGACCGGCAATGGCGGAGTTACGTCGGCGGGGTAATACTTCACTACAATTTAGATTTCACAGTTAGATTGCGAACGCCGATAGCTTATATTCTATCTCGGGACATTGTGAACTGTTGTAAAATTGTCAACTGTATCACATTGCTTTTTATTTTTATTTCTTTATTGTTAGTTATTTTATCTATAAGTATACCCGCGACTTTGTATTAAATTACATTTGTATAAAATTGCTGCAAATCAGTTCTGCGGCTTAACCATGAAAAGGAAATAGAAAGACTGGCAACTGTTTGACACTAGTTAAAGCTGCCAGTAAGTTAAGCCACAATGATTACGATTGCTTTTATTAAAATGATCTCCGGATCTGACAACTGAGAGGACACTTTTCACATTAATAATATTACTTATTTTGATACAGATAAAATATGAATACATTGCAAATATAATTCTTATAATTACAAATGAAAATCAAATGAATGTCGGCAAATTAAATCACGTTGATAATGTTATCTACTCGTTGCTACGTTCTCCACAATGCGCCAATAAAATGATATTAAGAATTATGTAATCTCAATAACATTTAATTAACCTATTGTGTTGAGGTATTGCTTCATTGCTTCATGAACAGTCCTTGACCTGCACACGTGAATTGTGGATATCTGGGAACAAATGAAAGACAGCGCAGCAGCAGCTACTCATGCACGGGGAACGCATTGAATGTTCAATGTTTCACAAATTCTGCTCCTGTTATTAATATCTCCCGTGCTTATGCTAATAAAAGCGATACAAAATGTATGTAAATGACATAAATCAGACACGTGATAAATGTATGCCATTCCGATACATTTTGTATTGCATCTATGAGCAATAATGTTACTTCGACCACAGGCTCTGGTCTAGACCAGACTCGCCTGCCTGTAAGTATACCACCACCACCATATCCAACCACGTTGATAGTTAAGATCCCTCGTTGATATCTCCTGCCGTCCACAATCGGCTAACAAAAGGGACCAAAGAGTAGAATGAACCGTTGATCCGTTTCGTTAGTCTATCGTGGACTGGAAATTTTTCGTAGCTCTGCATTCAGCATTATCCTCTATTGGTTCAATTCACATGATCTTATTTCAATGGGGTTTTTAAATATCAATAAAGCAAACTTATATCTTTATCAGCGTATATTTTTTTAATCCAATCCAATCCTAAGTTATCCATTACTTTAGTGGAGAACTTATTGACACTACAATTTACACCAGATCTTATCAGAAAATAACTTGATTTGATATATAATGTGCGCGTTTGTAAACATTTGTCAAGTCCTTAAATCCTTTTGTCTCTGATTGTAGACAAATGCGGCCACCCTGCTAGTGTAAACTAAGATAAATAATGCATGAATGATAAAACCCTGTAACAGTTATATAAAAAGATACATTAATGTTTGCATAGAAAATAATAAAGAGTACTTAGGGATGATTCTTTCGTATTGAGAAGATAATCCCATAAACGCACTGCAGTGGCTTCGAAGGAGTAAGTGTTGTAAGATGTAATCGTTCGTCCCTTGTTGCCGTGTCCTGCCCACAAGCATTTGTGAAAAGTTACCAAAGTGTATAAACCTTTGGTCCCTTTTCACAGACGGGCGTGGGCAGGCATCTGGCTCTTCATTCAACATTTCCCTCGATGATGTCATTTATAAAACAGACAGACAGTTAAACACTGTATTGTAACTATTTTTTGGTAATAATCCTCAAAGCCGACCCAACAATGTATGATATAAGGCCAGGAGGATACTGATGAATCTTCTACGTATCCCTGTAACAGTTTCATAATAGTATAGATACAATAATACCGGAAAATTAATTAAATGCAATCGTCCACAAAAACATCATCGTCGACAGCTTCATTATTTACTCCTGATAACGGATGAGCACCAACGTCGTACTCAGGAGCGGTGGGTATTCACCTGTCATGTTATCTTCGTTGCTATTTCCTATCCACAAAGGGACGTCTGTGCAAGCTTTAAGGTTTACTTAGAGACCTTAAACGAGCATCGACGTCCAATATTGGGTAGGTACTTACAATCCTATATTTTATATTAATTATATAAAGGAGTTGCCTTTAAAATTCCTTGGATCACAATAGTTTATTGTCTACTGTAATTATACTTCAGCATGCGGCCTACCCACGATAACCCAGAAAAATGGACCATAGTGTTGATGCACTTTGGTGGACTGTTAAGAACAGGAATTGTTTCAGCACTCCTCATTCAGCATCTTCCTCGATGTCTTCATTCCTAATCCAAACAAAGATCCAGAAAGGAATCAAAAGACACGACATTAAGACATAAGACGAGACATTATATCTGTGATCAAACAGGTATCAGTGACTTGCAGGGCCTCGCGGTTTCAATTGTGAATAATGTTGACAACCGCGGGGCTACAAGCAAATTATTAAAAAAATCTAGATTAAGAAAGTGTTCTTTGAGTAGGGAGGTTAAAAGTAATTGTTATTGGAGATTTTCAAATGTTGAGCATTTATCGTAAATCTTGTGGGGTCCAATTTCTTCATAGCTATGTCCTGCCCACGAATACACATTAGTAGTTGCCAAATTGTAGGAACCTTTGGTCCCTTTTAACGGATGACCGATGGCGGGCATTGTTTCTTGGCATTTCATTCAGCATCACCCTTGATGCTTCAATTCCTTCATCCATCACTATATACACTTCATCTATTTTATGATTTAAACCTAAGTGAACAATCAGATTAGCCATGCGACAATATGCAACCTGCTTGTGATACACTGGCAGCAGCAGCTCGAGGGGCCGGGGCCGCGTACCCGTATCCTCCGAGTAGTAACCGGAATGACTACTACCAGAAAGACCCTCTGACCCTCCTGTTTTGTTCTTCTTTGAGCAAGGTGTTGAAACCTCCGATCCGATTTGAATTAATTGTTTCATCGCTCTTCGACTTCATACCTAATTCATCTCTGTATTTGTGAATGACACGGGAAAATAGTGCAGTGGATTTCCGTTGCCTTCTTCGTCATACTTTTAGCTATTTTGCCTCCAAGGTGTCTGAAGCCTCTTGTGGTCGGTGTGTAATTGTACCGCAGTTACTCGGTCGCCAGAGCCCCGTCTGTTATCTAGCAGGGAGTACCACAGCAGTTGTGCTGCTGCTGCCTTGCGGCACGTGCAGGTGGGGTTGACAATTGGGCCGGAAATATGTTTTTACTCCGTTCTCCCCTTACTCCCCTCCGGTGGTGACTACTCAACTCAACATTTGCAGCGACACAGTCGATCAGTCATCCAGCAAAGCGTTTGATCAATAAGAGTTCCAATAACGGTTTCTTTCAATGTGAAGTACGTATCTTTTGACGCGATGTCACTATGAGTCGTTTTTTTTAATTAGCCGTCGTAATTCGAGATCGTCAATTATTCTGATGTTCCCAATAAAAGGTCGCTTTTCACTTGTTGTCCCCTTACTCCCCTCCGGCGGTGATTGCTTGATCCAATTTCTGCAGCGAGGCGGGTGGTCGTCAACACAGTCGATCCAGCATGACTTTTGACCAATTTTAATGCGAAGTACGTATCCTTTGCAAAATGTTACTTTGAATATTTTTTTTATTTACCTTCTTAATTTGATATCGGCTATTATTTTGATGTTTCCAAAACATATATTATGTTACTATTTAACGAATTTAAGTATGAAATAAAAGATCGTTTTCTAAGAATCACGTATAATAATCATATTCTGCAATTAATTGGTGCTAGAGTAAACAAATTCAAATATATGAAAATTAATACCATGTCACATTTTTGCATGCAACATACATTTTAGGAGTATAACTAATATTAAAGAGTAATATTAAAGAAATAACTAAAAGGTTAGTCGACATCACAGGAGACCGAAGAGCTGGCAGCTACCTCGGTCAAAGAATTAGTCTTGCCATCCAAAGGGGGAATGCTGCCAGTATGTTCGGAACCTTGCCTACAAAGACTCTTTTAATTATATGATTATATTTTTAAGGTTTTTAGTTATGTTAGTTTTTAGTTATTCTATGAGTGTCCCAATTCCTTAAAGTTTTAGGAGTATAAAAATATTATTTTCGTGTTATATATGAAAATAAAACCATAAGAAACACTTATTGAATAAAAAAATAATTATATAAACAAGAAATAGTACTTAAAACTACAAGTACAAAACTTGACCCAAATCGGTGTTTCTCTGAGAGCATAGCAATGCTGATTCTCGGAGAGAGAAAAGCCCCAGCCCGCTTGTCACGAGAGGCCTCTACCAGACGACGTGCAACCACTTTGAAAAGTTAACAAATTTAAAGCTATTGTTTTACATAGGTCCATAATATTGGAAATTACCACCAGTTCAGTAAAGCCTCTTCTGAGATCTGTTTCATAATCCAACCACGTTGATAATAAAATTATTTCATTGCTAATTGTCTACAAGTCACTTTCACTTCTAACTCCGGGATGAACACCAACGTCGTACTCAGGAGCGGTGGGTACAATTCACCTTTGTACAATTATCTTCGTTGCTATTTGCTACCCACTAACGGACGTCTGTGCAAGCTTTAAGGTTTACTTAGAGACCTTAAGCGAGCATGGACGTCTGTTAGTGGGTAGGTACTTAATAAACAGGATATGTATAGTATTCATATAGCTGCCTTCAAATAATCTGATTGCAGTTGAGGTATAGCTATATTTTCGGTACGGTCTCTTTGTTCAGTTTGGAATTAATTAAAACACTTACCAAAGTAATAAATAACAATCCAAGATGTGATTCTCTCGATTCTTTGACCTGCCCACAACAACCCAACAAAAGGGACCAAGGTGTAGGAACCTCCGATCCATTTTGTCGGACTGTCGTCGACAGCTTTTGCTTCATCGCTCTTCATTCCCATCGCAAAGATCTATTGAAATAACGTTCCAGTTAGCACTATCCTCATCACATGTCATTTCCTTGACATATCGGTGAACATATGTACCTGGAGTGACCTCCGGGTAGCCTTCTTACTCTCAATATATATAACAGGCATCCCATTTTCATCAATCAAGTGTTGCTAAAACCGCGATATGGTCATGTGCTGCTGATGTTAATCTTTCAATTAACCTCTTCCATGTCTTTATACTTATGAAATGAAGAATATAAATTATTTGTTCAGTTTAGGCCCTGATAAAGCAATTATGAACGTCGAAGAATTGACCACCGATTCGGAAACTAGCTTTCTGAGAAAGGTCCGTGTTTTATCTGATATAAGTATTTTGACTTTCTCCTATCTCGTCCACGTTTAACTACTCGTGGAGGCCATAGATGCTTTCTCAGCTGACCAGCCATTGATATCACTATTTGCTTCGGGTCTAATTTCCACATCTAGTAGAGTTTTAGTCGTTGGAGTTTTCAAATTAGAATTGAGCTGAGCGACATCAGCCTGCGGACTTTGGTTAGAAGAAACTTGGATTATATTGATGCTTCATGGTCTGGCCTCCATTTTATTATCATGGCCCTGTTTGACAAGGGTTTAAAATTAATGTCGTTACTGCCTTGGAAGTGTCCTTTGTCAGCATTATATGAATAAAAAAGAACATTGTATTTCGTGGTCTGTAGTTTCTTTACCGGTTATTTGGTAACACTTGCACCCATTATGTCGATCTCATTACAAACCATCTCCCTGTCAACCTTTTCCTCTCCAAGTTCCAATCCTAAGTATTTTTTTGAATACCGTATGATTCTTTGTAATTTGTGTATTACAAGAGTAAATAGTGCAGTGGATTTCCGTTGCCTTCTTCGTCATACTTTTAGCTATTTTTCCTCCAAGGTGTCAGAAGCCTCTTGTGGTCGGTGTGTAATTGTACCGCAGTTACTCGGTCGCCAGAGCCCCGTCTGTTATCTAGCAGGGAGTACCACAGCAGTTGTGCTGCTGCTGCCTTGCGGCACGTGCAGGTGGGGTTGACAATTGGGCCGGAAATATGTTTTTACTCCGTTCTCCCCTTACTCCCCTCCGGTGGTGACTACTCAACTCAACATTTGCAGCGACACAGTCGATCAGTCATCCAGCAAAGCGTTTGATCAATAAGAGTTCCAATAACGGTTTCTTTCAATGTGAACGTATCTTTTGACGCGGTGTCACTATGAGTCGTTTTTTTTAATTAGCCGTCGTAATTCGAGATCGTCAATTATTCTGATGTTCCCAATAAAAGGTCGCTTTTCACTTGTTGTCCCCTTACTCCCCTCCGGCGGTGTTTGCTTGATCTAAGTTCTGCAGCGAGGCGGGTGCTCATCAACACAGTCACATCTAGCAGGACTTTTGACCAATTTGGAGTAACATTAACGGTTTCATTATTTTTAATGCGCAGTACGTATCCTTTGACGCGATGTCACTATGAATATTTTTATTATTTGCCTTCGTAATTCGAAATCGTAATTTTTTTTGGATGTTTCCAACACTGTTTATATCACTTTTAAACGAATTCAAGTATGAAATAAAATATCGTTTTCTAAGAATCATGTATAAATCGTAATTAATTTGTGGTTTATTTATACAAATAATAAATAAGTAACTAAAAACTAATGAATTTGTGGTAGAGTAAACAAATCCAAATATATGAAAATTAAAACCATGCCTTCATGTCACATTTTTACATGCAACATACATTTTAGGAATATAAAATATTATTTTAGTGTTCTATGTGAAAATAAGACAATATGAAACACTTATTGAATAAAAACTTAATTATATAAACAGGGAACAGTACTTAAAACTACAAGTATAAAACTTGACCCAAATCGGTGTTTCTCGGGATCGTGCCAAGAAGGCTGGCAGGTTTGCCACGTTGAATTGCAATGTGAATTCTCTTAGAGAGAATAGCCCGAGCCCGCTTGTCACGAGAGGCTTCTACCAGACGACGTACAACCTCTTTGAAAAGTTAACAAATTTAAAGCCTTTGTTTTACATAGATCCATAATATTGGAAATTACCACCAGTCCAGTAAAGCCCCTTCTGAGATCTGTTTAATAATTCAACCACGTTCATAATTAAATTATTTCGTCGTACTCAGGAGCGGTGGGTACAATTCACCTTTGTACAATTATCTTCGTTGCTATTTGCTACCCACTAACGGACGTCTGTGCAAGCTTTAAGGTTTACTTAGAGACCTTAAGCGAGCATGGACGTCTGTTAGTGGGTAGGTACTTAATAAACAGGATATATCTAGTAATCATCTAGTTGCCTTCAAATAATAAGATTGCAGTTGAGGTATAGGTATATTTTCGGTACGGTCTCTTTGTTCAGTTTGGGATTAATTAAAGAACTTACCAAATTAATCAATAACAATCCAAGATGTGATTCCCTCGATTCTTTGACCTGCCCACAATAACCCAACAAAAGGGACCAAGGTGTAGGAACCTCCGATCCATTTTGTCGGACTGTCGTCGACAGCTATTGCTTCATCGCTCTTCATTCCCATCGCAAAGATCTATTGAAATAACGTTCCAGTTAGCACTAACCTCATCCGAATCATTAATTGGTACATGTCATTTCTTTGACAATTCAGTGAACATATGCCTTATGTACCTGGAGTGGGCTCCGGGTAGCCTTCTTACTCTCAATATGTAAAACAGTTGCTAAAACTGCGATATGGTCATGTGCTGCTGATGTTAATCTTTCAATTAACCTCTTCCATGTCTTCATACTTATGAAATAAAAAATAATAAATTATTTGTTCAGTTTAGGCCCTGATAAAGCAATTATGAACGTCGAAGAATTGACCACCGATTCGGAAACTAGCTTTCTGAGAAAGGTCCGCGTTTTATCTGATATAAGTATTTTGACTTTCTCCTATCTCGTCCACGTTTAACTACTCGTGGAAGCCATAGATGCTTTCTCAGCTGACCAGCCATTGATATCACTATTTGCTTCGGGTCTAATTTCCACATCTAGTAGAGTTTTAGTCGTTGGAGTTTTCAAATTAGCTGAGCTGAGAGATTAATTAAATTGAGCTGAGCGACATCAGCCTGCGGACTTTGGTCAGAAGAAACTTGGATTATATTGATGCTTCATGGTCTGGCCTCCATTTTATTATCATGGCCCTGTTTGACAAGGGTTTAAAATTAATGTCGTTACTGCCTTTGAAGTTTCCTTTGTCAGCATTATATGAATAAAAAAGAACATTGTATTTCGTGGTCTGTAGTTTCTTTACCGGTTATTTGGTAACACTTTACCCATTATGTCGATCTCATTACAAACCATCTCCCTGTCAACCTTTTCCTCTCCAAGTTCCAATCTTAAGTAATTTTTTTTTGTATTTGTGTATTACAAGGGTAAATAGTGCAGTGGTTTTCCGATGCCGTCTTCGCCATACTCATAGCTATTTTGGTTCCAAGGTCTCTGAAGCCTCTTGTGGTCAGTTGTCCGGCCAGGTGTGTAATTGTACCGCAGTTACTCGGTCGCCAGAGCCCCGTCTGTTATCTAGCAGGGAGTACCACAGCAGTTGTGCTGCTGCTGCCTTGCGGCACGTGCAGGTGGGGTTGACAATTGGGCCGGAAATATGTTTTTACTCCGTTCTCCCCTTACTCCCCTCCGGTGGTGACTACTCAACTCAACATTTGCAGCGACACAGTCGACCAGTCGTCTAGCAGGCCTTTTGACCATTTAGGAGTAATATTCAAGGGTCTTTGCCTACCCTAATGGGATACAGGCGTGAGCATATGGTTTATTTTAATGTGAAGTACGTATCTTTTGACGAGATGTCACTACGATGCCGTCGTAATTTGAAATCATCAATTATTCGCTTTGTCCCCTTACTCCCCTCCGGCGGTGATTGTTTGATCCAAGTTCAGCAGTCATCAACACAGTCGCCCCGTCATCCAGCAGGACTTTTGACCAATTTGGAGTAACATTAACGGTTTCATTTAATGTGCAGTACTTATCATTGGACTCGATGTCACAATCCATTTTTTTTTTTTTCATAATTAGAAATAAGTCAATTATTTTGATGGTTACAACATATAAATAGTTTCCAATTAAAGTACGCTTTTCACATTTTTTCATTGACATTTTGTGAGTTTTTTAGACGCTTAGATAGTTTTAATTTATTTCATGCTTTATATTATATTACTTTTATTTAATTTTAAGAAGCGAATTTTAGTATTAAATAAAATATAGTTTTCTTAGAATCATAATTAATTTGTGGTAGAGTAAACAAATCCAGATATATGAAAATTAAAACCATGTCTCCTTGTCACATTTTTGTATACAACAAACATTTTAGAAATTCAAATACTTTGTTAGTGTCCGGTATCCTCTAAATGAAAATAAAACATTTTTATTTTCTTTTTCGTTTTCTCGTAGTTCTTTTTAAGTTAATAATTATGTACAAAATATGGACAAATGTAATTAATAAACTATTTGTTTATATGAAACATTTATTGAATAAAAAAATAATTGTATAAACAAGGAATAGCAGGTACAGGATCGATTTGAAAAATTCTTTCAGTAATACCACGTTATATGCTACGAAGAAAATAATATTATATTGTTTGTAAATTTTAGGCCAATTTTGCGTGTTAGCTAGTCGTATTTCTGCGGGCACTTGGCATTTAAACTCAAGGGTATTAGAATTATTATGAACATTCCAAGTGTGGTTACTATAGTGAACATAAATGAAATCGTTTAATACTTTTTATTGCAACAGTCAATATTACTTATCTATACAGATAAATAAAATTGATAGATAAAATTAAGGCATTACCTTTTTTTTAACTACAAACGAAATATGTTTCCCTACAAACAACTTCATATTAAACATTCCAGATGGCAAAAACACATTTTTTTTTCAAGACGGTTTTACAAAGATCGCTTACGATCTAAGTTCCACGAGCACTTAACAATGTCACCTGGATAAACGGAACACACAGTTTATTCGTAACAATTAAGCGTAAGTCCTTACACTAGTGGTACAGATCTCAAATTATTTTAAAAGAATAAAATAAACTAATCCAAACTACACAAATAATTAAAGCACGTTTTCATGTGCTTTTCATTTTTGAACAACTAGGTATTTAATTGCCCGCTATTATAAAACATCATCGTATACCTTTATATCTTAATATATATAAATCTCGTGTCACAATGTTTGTCCTCAATGGACTCCTAAGCCACTTAACCGATTATAATAAAATTCGCACACCATGTCCAACTTGAGAGATAGGATAGTTTAAATCTCCAATTATAGTCGCAATTTTAATTTATTGCTAAATTATATAAAAATCTATGCGGGTGAAACCGCGGGGCCACAGCTAGTATATGTATATATATAATTAATTAGATATGCTTGCATTGGTCAAGGATACATATTTTCTGCGTTTGCGGTTGAAACTCTGGGACCTTGGGGTCCAGATGCTCATCAACTTTTCAAAGAGGTTGCACGTCGTCTGGTAGAAGCTTCTCGTGACAAGCGGGCTGGGGCTTTTCTCGCTCAGAGAATCAGCATTGCTATTCAACGTGGCAATGCTGCCAGCCTTCTTGGCACGATCCCGAGAGACACCGATTTGGGCCAAGTTTTCTACTTGTAATTAGTTTTTAGTTACCTATTATTAATAAATATATTGACTATGAAAAATTAATTAGATTTAATGAAATTTTGTTTCAGAGGCAAAAAAATATCTAGCTAGGTTTAATTTCTGGAAAACATCGTTTTGACCATGTTTTCAGGTACTGAAAAACTCATCAAATATCATTACAATACGACAGTAAATTTCGCCGACATCTGTCAAGATACGATAGCTCTGAGCGAGGCTGCCAGCTAACGGGGCGATAACGAATTTAAAGTACCCCGATTCGAGGCGGACGTTCACCAGATAGATTTTTTTAATTTTTATTTCTATTTTCACAGTTCAGTTTTTTGTGAGAAAAAGAAACCGAGCACAGCTTGGTCAACCAGGTTCTTTAAAGTTTAAACGTAGACCAAACTCGAAATAAAACTATTACCATCCCTTTTGAAATGTGTATGTAAAAAAGAGATGGAACTGCTAAAAGTAGTTTCAACCACGGGTTATCTTACGATATGTTCTGAAATAAGGGGTTGGAGTTCATAATCCAAAATGCGATTAAAATATGAATATAAACCATATGTTTCAGAGGCCGTGGAGAAACAAGTACCTATTCATTTCGTGAAAATAGTCACCGGTTCTGCAATACTTTTCCTGGGGCCCAAACATGAGCTCTTATTGCAATGTTAGTGCAGCTGTGCGACAGTGACGGATTTATATACGTCATATACATCTCTCGTCTCATAATTAGAGTAAAACTATCATAGCAATAAGAGTTTATGGTAGGGCCCCTGAGGTTAGGCTAATAATTCAATCAACCACGTTGACGATGTATTCCCTCATTGCTTCGACAGCTCACCAGATCTGTTTTGAGTTTTTTGTGAGCAAGGATTGTTTAAGAAAGAAAGAGAATTATTACATAATACATAGAGGGTAAGGTTCAATTTCGTATCTTTAAAACCGACACTAGACGAAGAGTGCGATGCTGAGAAAACTTAGCGAATAACGCGTCTGGACTTACACCAACATCGTACTCAGCAGCCGGTGCTATTCCAATCTCATCTTTTCTATCAGCTCCGTTGCTACTTCCTACCCACAAGGGGTAGCTTACGCAAGCTTTAAAGGTCTGTTATTATATACCTTAAGCGAGCATAAACTACCTCTATTGGGTAGGTACTTACACAGCTATATTTTGTATTCATGGAGTGTCCTCAAAGAATCTTGGATCTTGTTGCTTCATCACAATTTATTACAGTGTAAGTAATGATTAAATAAGCTTAACAAGCAGTAAGGAATCGGCTTATTCCCTGACCTCCATGATGTTATTACCATCACAGCTTTGGTTTTGGTATACAAATTAATTTCATGACATTCAAGAAATTTAATTGACGTGGAAGTCACGAGCTTTAATATATGAAAGTTTATTTTTCAGAATTAATGGGCTGTGGATGTCTGGGAACGTTAGCTCAATTGAGCGTGAGACTAGTCAATATAAAAGATTAAAAAAATTACTCTTCTATTTACTGTCAAAATAATGTCAATGTGTCGTTATGAAGTTTTGAAATGTTAGTAAAACACGTGAATATACGCGATCGGACACTACGTGACACGGGACACCCCTTATTGACGCCACAGGGGACTGACCATGACGTCTTATAGAAATGATATTGTAATAATTTGTGTTTTGGTACCACTACCTCAATAATAGCAGGCTTACAACCCTATAAAACAATATGATTTTCACATCAGGGTGACATCACCGCCAAATCATTCGGTTATTTCGTTTTATTGAAAAGTAATCGTACATTTTCTTTTCACATCTGTCAAAAGTTTGAAAGCTAATAAAGTTTTTTCAATCATTATTAAATTATTAATTATTTAACTTAGTAGTTTTAATAAAACGAAAAGTATGTGAAACGTCTTATATTCACATTATCCTGAAATATGACTGCTTTTAACTTCAGTATCTAATGATTTTAGTATCAGTTTAGGTAATAAATTTCCTTGTTTGGTTTTACATCACAAAATAGAACGAGATGATTAAGTACTTTATGAAATCTGTACCCAATATACAATTGTGAGGCATGCAATTCATACGTCACTAACAATTAGTGCGTCAAAAGATACAGGCCCAGAAAAGCCTGCTTGTGTGAAAGTCTCTGGAGAAGAACCCAAAAGGAATCTTCTTAAAATCTTTTCATAGTATACAAACGCAGGTATCGAATAACTAGCCTTACCCATACCCCAGATAACGTGTTGCAAGTCACACTACGTGTTAATAAATATACTAATCATCATCTCCCTGGCCTTATCCCATACATTGATGGGGTCAGCACTTGATCCCTTTTACGAGGAAAATCTGTGATCTGGGCTAAACCAGTTGTCAGGCCTCCAACTGACCTGTAACGATTGCCAAAGATGATAAATTGGCAACCGGGACCGACGGCTTAACGTGCTCTCCGAGGCACGGAGGGAACTCGGGCGGTCACCCATCCAATTACTGGCTAGGGTTAGGGTAATAGCAACTGTGCCACGAGCTCCTCCTGCTCCTTAATCAATTTATTAATATGGTTTTCAATTCCACCAAATAAAATATGAATGATTTATAGGTGACGTCACCAAATCTGCTGAGAAAACAATGTGCTTTTATAGGGTTGTAAGCCTTCTATTAATGATGCTGTGTACTTTTTTTGTTTCGTAGAAAGGGACACAGAAAATTGTGCACTACCCAATTTATATCGCGTTGTCTCTTTCATTTTCTTATCAGGTTATAGAAAATTCTTTCAAATCATTCTTTATTTCCCAACACTATACAGGAATGTCAAAGAGTATAGCAGGCATGAACCAATAACGTTGTGGTACAAATACGAGCAATCATATTGTATGTACATGCGGCATGATTACAGTAAAGTGTGATTTTTTTCTAAAATGTCATGGACAGCTCCTGGTATTCTGCTTATAATGTCGTAGATGTGCGAGTCTGTCATTTTGATCGATTCGTAGATTCCGAACTGCTTGCAAAGCTAATATTTATAATGAGTTAAAACTTTAAGACCAACTTACAAAACAAAATATAGTGTTCTAATCAATTTTACAAGGACAATTTCATAATCCACCAATTTGTAAACCATTATTTATTTATTTCTGTAGAACAATAATAATATATGTACACTTAGTGTAATGGTTTTATTTTTCGTATAATATCTGGATAAGGCTACAAAAGCACAAATTTATTTAAATTAAACATATTGAAAACTCTCTAACATTCAGATCTCCGATGTTTTGAATATGTATTAGACTATTTAAGAAGTTACTATTATATTCATTTTTAATACGTAATTTTATTTTCATATTATAATCTTCATATTGTTTTTTATTTTTCATATCACATGAAATCTTGAATTATTTTGTTGTTTCAATTATATTGCAGTATTATATTTTTCGTTATCTTAATTGTGGTCTTGTTAAAATTCTGCGAGCACTTCACAAGGCCACGTAGAACACTCAATTTGAAACATATCACTGATTCGTAACAATCCGCCTTCACTAAAACGCACATAAAAGAGTTGAGAATGAGATTGACCTTTCCATTGTAACCTCCAAAGTTAATGCATTTTTCTCTCTTGCTAAAATTATGAGCAATGGAAATTCATCCAAATTTCTTCATATAAAATATAGGCACCCCTTTCTTAGAGTACCTGGTAGGGACACCGGACCCTCCACCAACCCATGGCCTTGTCGACATCGAGGTCTTTTAGGCCGAATCACGGGAGACACTGGTGTTACTTGCTATGACGCTCTTTCTCAGCCAGTTCTTCTTGACTCCCTACAAATAACTTCCTAGTCCCTTCTCAACAGTGCCTTCCCCCGAGGGGTATGCGACGTCACGTTGAAGGCTCCCATAATTCTTCCTCTAATGTAATGTCAGCTTAAGTTCGGATCTCTAGCTATTCCAAGTATTTGCAAACGTTTGAGGCGCCAGTAATAACCTTGGAGGGACACCTGGCCCTCCACCAACTAATGGCCTTATCGACATCGAGGTCATTTAGGCCGAATCGCGGGAGACGCTGGTGGTACTTGCTATGACGCTCTTTTCCAGTCAGCGCTACTTGACTCCCTACAAATTACTTCCTAGTCCCTTCTCATCATTGTGCCCTCCTCGGAGGGGAACCCAAAGTCACACGAACGGCTTGCTCCCACCCGTAGTTACTCCTCCAGAGTGCTGTCGTCTCTCTCCGTATGTTTCAGCCCTTTGCAAATGTCTTCAGGCGCCTCAAGTTGTCCCCCATACCGACGAGGTCCACGTAGTGGACCGGACCCTCATCCGCGCGATGGATGCTCTCTCTCCGTTCTCACTCATACAGCTCACACTCCCACAATACATGATGCATAACTGGGACTCATTTTGACCACCTAAAGGATCACCAGCCCGATTAAATCGTAATTCTTACAAATAACTAGCTAAGTGTGATTGCTAGCATATTCTAAAACATTTGCTTCACCCGCCTATATATACTTCATTTGGTCTTCGTACCGCTAATTAATTTTTATAATAAAATTATAAAAGTAGTTGCAAAATACTATTTTTGCTAGCCGCATAATTTTTCAGGCATTTTCTATCAAAAAACCTTATTATTTTTAATATAAAAAGACACAAAACACCATTAATGACCTAAACAGTTCTCGAATTTTGCGCCTTAGAACACAAATAAGCACACTTAGAACACAATTTCAATTAAATGTATTCAAACACATCTAAAAATAAAATGACAATTCGTCTTGGTTTTCTTAATATTCCAACCTTGTTGACATTATTCATGATTGCTTTTGTTCTGTCCACAAAAGTCTATTAAAAGGGACCAAAGTGTAGGAACCTCTGATTCGCTTTAACAGACTGTCGTGGGCTGGCATTCTTTCATCGCCCTTCATTCTGCATCACTCTCGACAGCTCCATTCCTCCTCCTGGATTTATCTTTTCAACTCCTGGATTAACACCAACGTCGTCCGGGGCGGTGGGTGCAATTGCCATCTCACTTTTTACTTATTTATTTATTTTATTAACTCCAATGAGAAATACACTGCTCTTAATATTATAAGTTTTATACAATACAGTTTAGACAAAATGAAATCTTGATTATGGGTGTTACAAGCTAGCTTAATATAATAAGAACTGCGTCCAATTACCTAGTAAGTAAGTATCAAGTTCTTACAGTAGTTCAATGAAGAAAAAAAATCTTTTAAATTTTAAATGAAGTGATTGAAAAATATTGTGTTTATTGTATAAAAAAATATTCAAAGCCTTCAAATTATGTTTGATGTTTATTGGACTATCAAAGAAGATATCCCCTGGGCTGCTTCACTAATTCGTCAGATACAGTGAATAAATCTTCGTAATATTATCTTCGTTGCTATTTCCTATCCACAACGGATAGTCAGAGCAAGCTTTAAGGTTTACTTATTAAAGACCTTAAGCGAGCTACAACTACCTCTATTGGGTAGGTAGGTATACTCACGTATTTTGTTTTTAAGGTGTGTGAATATCTTTTGGGACTCCTTGGATCATTGTTTCTTATCGCAGTGTAGGTTTATTTTGTATGTGTTGTTTATATACGTACTTAATATTTATATACTTACCGAAAATAGTTTATAATATATGTAAAGTACCGGTCAAGAGTGAGGGCTTGCTTAATAAGAGTTCCGTACACTTACAAAATGTATTTTAACTTACAAATATAGTGTATTGTCAACTAATTAATGATTACTACCCTAGCTAAAATTTTCCAAATTAATTTTATAAATTAACATAGCTTGCGGTTCTTGAATTGGAACACCATACTGGGTATTGGGCTTTCAACATCCATTTTCCCAGATTTCATTGGAGTTCCAGATTTTTCTACAGGTTATATTTATGCGTGGTTGGATTCCTTCCGTACTTTAACCTTTCCATGAATTTTGTTTTCGTTCGTATAATATGTAGCTTCTTCCTTAATTAGTATTTAAGCGGCTTCCTTAATCTCTCTCCCTTAATCTAATCAAAATTTTGAGACGTCTATTGTTTCGCTTTTCTTGTGTAGCTTTTATCATGTCGTATTGATTGTTTTTGGTCTGCGCGAAGATTAAAATGTCGTCTGCAAATCTCAAGAGCCTTGGGTGCGGCCTAACCACACGAATGTCTTTTTTCAATCTTGGATCTTCTTGCTTCCTCTCGCCCTTGTCTTGAACGCACCCGTTCATGGCTCGGACATAAAAAATCCTGGATCCGGGGACGGCTCCATAACCGCTTTGGCCTGACAGGATTAGGAGAGTAATGTGTACTATAAAACGTGTAAGGAATCTGACTAGAATCTCCTTGAATGCTATCACCAAAATGCCATGTGGTATTATCGTAATGGAATGAAGTATCGTATATGGAATCTAACGGGAAATAAAAAAAAATCTGCTTCATATAATATTTGGGTAGAATTTGCGTTGGGAAAAATAAAAAAAATACTCTGTTAACTTTGCGGCGAAGAGTAACTTCAAACTTCGCGGTAAGTACGTCCATTGGTCGACTAACTTTTCAATTCAATTCAAAATATCTTTATTTGATTAGACTTCTTACAAAGTACTTTCAAATCGTCAGAAGGACACAAAATACATTATACATGATTATAATGTTACCACTTTTGTTAATTTGACGGGATTAACGGAATGACTCTTTTCTCTTACAGAAGCATGTAGCGTGTGACCGGCAATACACGATTGTGCTCCAGAATCGACTAACGCAGAGGCATACTCAGCCAAAACACAAATATTTTAAATAGGGCGTCGACACAGCTTACTATTTGAAAAAGCGGTTGAGAACTTTGTCCGATACCGAAAAAGAAAATTACGTGATTGACTCGAAAAAGGTTGAGAGCAACTAGGATTACTATTTACCGTTGACGAAACACCTTTAGGTGTAAGCTCCCGCTTGACACGACTTTGAACATTACGTTTTACATTAGAGTTCTAAAAGTTTTATCTTCTTCTTCTTTAATTTAAGAGCTTTGCTCTTGTCCGTGGAGCAATCGCCACTCTTGCATCTCTTGTGCACAATCTTCGACCTCTTGATACGACACTACATCCGCTTTCTCTTTAAGTTGATCCATGTAGCTTTTCCTCGGTCTTCCTCTTCTTCTTCTCCCTTCGATTTTTCCTTCCTTTATTAGTTGTAATAGCTTGTCGTGTCGTATCAAGTGCCCAACCATTTTCCTCTTCTAAGTTCTCTTCTTCTTAAAAGTTTTATCACGAACCAGAATTATAAGAACGCAAAGAATTGCACGACGAACATTTTCGTGTGTGCGACACAGTATTGCAACAATTGCAACCATAAGTACAATTAAAACATTCCGAATTGCACGAAGATTTACACAAATTATTATTAACAATAACAATCGTATTTACAACAACTAGAATTGCCAACACAATCATCACTAGTACTGAAGTTCGAATTACTCAAAGTAAAGTTATTGTGAACCCCTACGGCGTAGGGTTACCTTGAATACTCGTCGCAGGCGAAGGGTTGAATTGTGCGGCGGCCGCTGCTAGCAGCGGCGATAGCACGCGAGTGCTGCTGCATTGAGCCGAATGTGTGTCCCTGCCGGCCGCTGGTGCTGGCGCTATCACGGGCACTGGAGCTAGCGTACGGACGGCGCGATCGGTGCGCGTCGTCGGCGCGGGACCCACGCGTGGACCTTACGCCCACGGAGTAAATCGAATGTCTGGATTGAGTGGGCTTTTTTCACTTTTCACACTTAAATTCGCGGCACGACAACCGAAACACGACATTTTATCCTCAGATTCACCCTAAGTATTGTTATTGTTTAACTTGGAACAATTGTGATTGTTTAATTTTCCGTGGCATTTTCGTACACGTATCACTTTTGAACACCCGAATAAATTATAAAATGCAAACAGTTCGGTCACCCCTAGCCCTGAAAAACGTTGCGCGATAGTCAAATGTAAATAATGTTTATTACTATTGCCCGACACAGGTTACACAATAGGGATGACAAAAATAACTAAAAACACGAATGAATACAAGAGGTGCGAACGTTGCAAACGGTAGATAAAACATGGATTGAGTTTCGCATAACTCGAACGAAAACTGCGAATGTCACGCCAGCGTCGTATGTGATGACGGACGGAACCAACGCGCCGTAGATCAATATACAGTTTGGTTGAGTTAGTTCACGACTCGTATCGAAGAGGGCGCTGACACTTGAGGTGTAGATGAGAAAGTAATTCGCTATAATTTTCATTCACATGTTCGTTCATTTTATTCTCATTTTAATTTTAGGCTCAGCGAAACTACTACTCGATCCGAGCTGGTGCGTGAAGTTGCGTATTGCGGAAGCACGTGTGACCGGCGGACATCTGTGAGGCGTCGTAATCCGAATCCACCCATCTAACATTTTGGTTTTATAGCGACAGTAGGAGATAATCGATATAATCCTCGGATTTACGTGCTTTGGTCAGGTCGTTCTTGCCGATATCCTCTCTGATCTGGTATCGTTTCCAGTTGTGTTCCCGACGCTCGAGTCCCGTGCTCTCCTCCTGACCCTTTCGTGTATCGTCATGGTTTGGGACTTGGCCGGAGAGAACTTCAGCCGGATTCGAGTCCACCAAACCGATACTGCAACCGAAATTGCAGAGTTTTTCTCCTGCCCTCCTGCTGACACTCTTGGTGTAACAAAAAGTATATCCCTAGTTTTCTTCCACTGCCTGACACCGGGGGGCGGGCCCCCTCTTCACCTCTTAAGAAAATGGTGGCCCTTGTCCTTTCTTTTTTTACCACGGTGGCTCAGTGATTCCAGTATTTGCAAGGTTCGTAAAGCATACAATATCATTGGACTTTTTCCTGCCCTTTTTTCTATTACAGAATCCCCCTCCCAGAATCCCTCGTCACAGCTCTCCCCTCCTAGAGCTCTAACCCCCCTATTTCAGGTCCCATAAATCTAACCCAACCCGTTACAGGTTCCCCCTCACGGATCCCTAACCCCCCGTTCCAGGTTCTCCCTCATAGAACCCTAACCCCCCCCGTTAAATTCCCTGAACCCAAGCGTCCCGTCCCAGGTCCCCTCTTCTTGAACCCAACCCGCCCGTTCTAGGTCCCCCCCTCCCTGAACCCTAGCGTGCCGTCCCAGGTCCCCTCTTCTTGAACCCTAACCCGCCCGTTCTAGGTCCCCCTCCCAGAACCCAAACACCCCCCCCTGTTCCAGGTCCCCTTCTCCCAGAACCCCTCCCACTGCCAGGTCCCCCCCCTCCCAGAATCCAAGCGTCCCGTCCCAGGTCCCCCCTCCCAAAACTCTAATCCCCTGTCCCAGGTCCCCTCTCCCAGATACTGAACCCCTTCACCCTTGCACCATGTGTTATACTTTGTGAGCGAATATCCTCAGTTTTCCTCATATGATAGGCCCCCCTGAATTTCTAGATATATGTATATACAAGCATATATCTAGAGATTCTTTCTATCTTTACTTTTTTTTCTTGCCCCCCCTCCTTCTTTGCCCCCAAACAGTAACCCCCCCCCCCCCCCGCTCACTGTAACATCGGCCACGCCTTTGCTCTTTTCCTCTTTGTCTTGCACTATTATATAAGAACACAGGTTCATTTTCCAATTTTCTAAAAGGTTCAAAATGCGTGAATTGCACTCTTGGTGCTGCAAGCGTATTAACCTTGATTTTCTCCTCACTATAACCTTGCTCTTTGTCTTGCACTATTATATTACCGGTCACATTTTCCCATTAAGTAAAAGGTTGAAAATGCGTGAATTACGCTCACGGTGCTGCAAGCGTTTAATCTTAGATTTTCTGCCCAATCAACCCCCCTCATCCCATCAATTTAACCCGGTCACCCCCTTGCTCTTTGTCTTACATGATGACATTTAGCACAACGGTTCCATAATGTAAAAAGTACTAAACGCGTGAGATACGCCCTTGGTAGTGCGAGCATATATCCTTAGATGTTCTCCTGCTCCTCTCCCCCTCACCCTCCCTAATAGTAACCCGGCAACACCCTTACCCTTTTTCTACAATAAATAAGAATAATGATTCCATATTATTTGCGGTTTGCGGCATAGGGGAAAGCCCCTGCTAATGAAAAGTATTTTCATCGTACCTTATCACCGTAGTCATTCTTGTCAGCAGATTAAGTCTGTTGGAGATCCAGTCGATTTTCCAGAAGCTGTTGCTGCTGCTGCTATCTCTTTGTCCAAATAGATAATTCGTGCGGTTTCTTTGTTCAGCTTATTCATTATCTATCTCGAGTATCAACAAGCTGCTTGCTTTTTATTCAACCTCACGAAGTCGCAGAAAATCAATCTCTTTAAAGAATTCACACCGCACAAAAATCACAATGATTGAGTGACAAATTTTATTGTCCTTCACTCCCATTATGAGGTATATAATATGGCAAGGGCCACAACGCGACGATTGAGCACGTCCCACCATTAAACTGGACAGGAGCGCAATAAATCACGAATGCAACAGATGCCCCGTGCAAGCTAGTATATATAACGTTAGCAGACACCGTATCCCGCATGCGCCATGACCGGCAAAATCTAGACTTTGTAATGATTGGTTTCCCACCCCATCCCGATAGGACCTCTAGCTATTTTCAGACCTCAAGTTATAGGTCATCTAGGCTGGCCTAGTTACCTGGCCCCGGAAATGAGTACGAAGACACGCCCATCACCCGGGAGGATGCTCGAACATAGATCGAGACCAAATTAAGTAACAATGTAGTTTTCAGTGAAAACATATCTAGTGCAGTTTTATGCATAGAGCTGCTATTCAATGCACCCAAATATATTAATTAAGTACCTAATCGGTCGGTATACATGTTTGCTGCATTTAGAGCACAATTTTTGCAGGTAAGTTCCTAAATCAAACGAGGATGTTTCGCAGTAAAAATATCTAAAACCTAATCGGTTTTGTAGTACCTATTTACTAAATAGCTTGTGGAACTAAGTAGATATAACTACGCAAGCTCAAGCCTTAACCAGAACAAAAGGGACAGGGAGAAGTTGGCTACAACACGACCTTAAACCGAAGCCGAAGCCGATGATTAGGTGAGTTCATCGCCGTGTCAGATACTATAGGTCGGTAAATCTAAGATCCCTTACATGAGTGCACGATCGAATTTCTCAATGAAGTTTTATTAAAAATAACAGCTGTCCACTAACTGCATATGAAAGGTATGTAAGGCAATCAAATAACAAAAACAAAAAAAAAATGTTTTCTGTCCGTCTATTTTTTCCAGCTGAAAATCTGAAACGGCCCGACCGCTTTCAACGGGACATTCACTGGCAGGTAGATGATGTTACAAGAGTAACATAGGCTAGTTTTATTTTAAAATAATAAGGCTACGTGAAGTGGTGTCCACATACAAAGAGTTTGAGTCCACACGGTTAAAACCGGGTACAGCTAGCTTTAATATATATACGTACCTAATTGCTTGTCCTTACTGATTCATTAATATTCAACACAGAGAGGATTTGGAGGGTGTATTTGTCAAATTAATATTCCATCTCATAAAGGGTTAAAAAGGGGTTGCAAGTTTTTATGCCAAACCAAACTTACTAAAGTAGAATTAATATTTACGTTTGGGTGAAAGATTAGTCGTGCCAGTATTGCTATGAAACACATTTAGGGACTAACTAAGATTGTTTAAGCAGCGCGGATCAAGAACTCCTAATCAAAATGTCTTAGCTTGACCATAGTTGGTCCCTTGGACTCTTTTGTCATATTGCACTAGGTCAGGACCGCGGTCCACCCAATAGCCAGGGTCTAAGAATATGGCTATGGTATCCCCTGCCTGTCGTAAGAGGCGACTAAAAGGGGGCCGGAGAGCCTGCTGGCGGTGGTCGGGGTGGGAGCTTTGACCACCGGCGCGGGCCCGGGAAGGTGGCAGCGCGATGTGGCTCGCGCTGCCTTGCACAGCGACGTCTTCAGGGGCGGCGTCACAGCTGGCCCGGGGATGTGCCCCGGCAAAGTGTGGGGGGACACCGGTGCGTTCTATCAGAGTACCCGGAGTCCCCCCTGAGCACTGAGGATGGCCACCGGGGGGGGTTTTAGTGCGGTAAAAATCCCACATACCCCGATCTGCCTCTCACAGGGCGGTCGGGGACCTTTTGAAGGTTTCCCTCTCGTCAACAAAAAAAAAAAAAAAAAAGTCAGGACCGCGGTGTTTAAGTTCAGTAGTTGTAGAGCCTAGAGAAAGGAAAATTCTCTCGCGCTAATAGAAGCGATATAAAATTTATGGAAATTATATAAATCAGGCACGCATACTTTGTCTACAGGCCTAGGAATCAAGCTATCATCTCCATCTAAGTAAATCCGTCTAGAAGTTGTAGCGTGCAGTAACAAGCATAATTTCCCATTGACATTACTGTGTTGAATTTGTCCAAAAAACTATTAGGTAGATACATAACATCTTAGTGATAAATATAATTTTCATAATTGTGAAAATGTTATCTATCGTGATTCTAGGTGGCTATCTAAAAGCTATCGCTTCTACTAGGAGGATAGTAAATGAAAAACGGATAGTTACCAAGAAATACGTTTATTTGTAGTTCACAAAAATATTTGGAAAATTGCTCTACGCCTAATAGACTAGATAAGACAATTATATATAGAGACTGAGCCTCGGTAGATATGTCACCATATTGACTTGAGTCCAACATTTTTTGTACACCAAAGGTACACACGCGCACTCGCCAAACCCCACATGATGAACATTTTTTGCGATGCACAAGAAATTTATCGCTCACGTTTATTCGCTACGCATGCACAGGTTGACAGAAGTAGAGAATACCACGAAAGTATGTAAATACTACGATATATAAAAGATATTATGGAGTATAATCTAGTACTTACATAACTAATAGCCATACTGAAATATCACCTCAAGTTTAGAGCCTCCTTAACTATTTAAGTAGTCGTTAACTTTATTCCGCATGGAAAATAAGATGGTTAGTTTTGAGTGACGTTTCAGCATTAGGCCGTTTAAGTCTATTATTAAGTTATTAGTGTGATATATAGTTTATAGCTCGCATGACCAAAGTGTTTTATTCGAGGTTATAATATAAAAAAAGTGCAAGCTACAGACAAAATTATACCAACTTTTGATCACCTTTATTGCACCTGTATATTAGTGATGTGACGAATAATCGCATTGGCATTCGCAATCGCAAAAGTGATGCGAATATTTCGAGTGATTATCAGTACAAAAATAATATCTAGTTTACTTTGACTGTTTAAAAATATTCTCCATTATCATAAGCTCTAATTATCATACTTCCACTAGTGTGACAGTGACAGAATTATACACTTCATGTACACCTGCCTCATAATAAGAGTAAAACTATCATGGCAGGGACCTTTTGGCTATCAATATCATGCTGCGTATTAAATGGTATGCATAGCTATGCAGATGATGGCAGTATGCTTGGTACAGTTGCGAACAACTGGCGGTGAAATCAGGAGTATCTACAATAGCCAGTTTGTCTAACTAGACTAAGACTAAGTTGAACTAGCCTAATTCAACAGTCTGCGCAATTAATATAATCCCGTTCGCTATAGCGTAACTCTAGAAACTACCCTCACCATTACCATCACCAAAATACTTAGTCGTAGGAATCCCTTGTGTAGATATTTCTGATGACGTGAAGAACCGCAGTCACCCAGTAGACCTGGCCAAGCTGACTCCAAGAAGTTCGATGTGCTAAATAGCGTGAAGCAGTGCTTACCTACTTCACAGCAAGGAAAGGACTAGGGCTAGGGTAACCACTTACCATCAGCTGAGTCCATTGCCGTATCAATCGCTATGCATACGGTTTTGAATTTCTTGTCAGATATAGGTATGCAATTTTCCTCACGACGTTTTCCTTCACTTTGAAACACAAAATGTGGCACTTTATTTTTTAGGAAAACTCATTGATACAGATCCGTGAGATTGGAACCTGCGTATCTTGCGGAGCAGGCGAGTCATCAATCTCTCGCCAAAAGCAATCCACGACTCTTTTCAAATATAGATTATAGAAACTGACTCAATAACACACCAAAAAAAATAATTCGCATTCGCAGTTGCAATCGCGAATGTCTAAAGTTTGACATTCGTTACATCACTAATACACCATACTGTCCCTCGACTTAAAAATGCATTTCTTTATATCATTATAAGTAGGTGCAATAGACTAACTGCTCACGTGCTAAGGTCACGCAGAACTATGAAAAATAAACACTAAGAAATACCTATTATAATATGCAAATATCGACAAATGCTGGAAAAGCATTCACATTTTTTTTCTTACTTAATCCTAATACATATTTTTTCTGCACTTGGAACTGGAAATATCTTACAATACATCGTTTACACACTATGTCCTATTTTATTTAATCTTAACAACATTTGACAATGGACATATTTGGGTATTTATATAATATTGCACAAAATACATATATGAATTAACATAAGTAGATCCAAGATATAACCATCATAAAATATATAATATTAAAAAAAATACATATAAAATAATGATTTTTTTTTAATTTAGCAAAGCTAATGATGTTACTGAGGTGATACGTGGGTTAAATGAGTGGAGACAAAAAACCAATTTAATATAATTGTAAGCATTACATACATTGCTTAAGTATTACACACGTACCCACTTTATATCAACCAAATTACCCTATTTTTATTATTATTTACGGTAGTTGTAGTATGGTAGCGATTATTATATTCCCTTAATATTGCATACATTAATACATTTTCATATAAATAATTTATTTTATAACACCTCTCGACACTCATTATATTCGAAAAAATCTTACCACTAAGAATTACTTACGACACAATATTGCTCATTACAAGCGATCCTACCTACTATATTATTCACGGCGACTTTCCATAGGAATTCCTATTAAATAGAGGAATCACTCTTTAAAAAAACTCAAAATGTTCCTTAAACATTATTAACACTAAAAACTAATACACTTATGATTACGAAATGTAAGTACCTATACTTAAATGACATCATTTTATCTATACAAATAAATAAAATGTACGTGTCTGTTTGTAATTCCAAAACCAATTTTCAAAAATTTTCCCTGTTTGTCTGTCTGTTGGTTTGTTCTGGGTAATCTCTGAAACGGCTGGGCCGGTTTAAACGGGACTATCGTTGGCAGATAGCTAATGTTACAAGGAGTAACTTAGGATACTTTTATTTAAACAAAACATTAAGAGTACCGCGGGTCACCCTTGAAATTAACTCTACGCGGGTAAAACCACGGGGTATAGGTATTTAATACTAAAAACTAATTCAGTTATTACAAAGTGTAAAGTTACAAGTCATCGTATTACTTACGACACAAAATTGCTCATTACAAGCGATCTTACCTAATATATTATGCGACTTTCCGCGGTAATTCTACGCACGTAGAGGAATTACTCAATAAAAAAAATCAAAACGTTATCAACTGCACTTATTCAATTACATTTATTTAAGCTAAGTGTACTTATATTGGGTCCAGACATTTCCGGCGCACATTTTTGTCGATCATATAAATAAAAAAATCTTTTTTTTTATATGTCATAGTTAATTTTACTTGTAATTTCAGTTGAAGTTACTAATGATTCGATGCTTATTGGATGATATATGGCACACAGATAATGCTTATTGTTGTTGTAAAATAAAATATCAAAAACGATTTTTATAAAATGAACGAAAACTAAAATGATAAGGGATTTATATATTTAAATTAATAAGTATCATCAACCGTTGTTCTGTGAAAAAAAAGTGTGTCTTAAAAGTCTAGACCTTATATAAGACTGCAGGGGCCTTACCGTAAGCTCATATCGCCATGATATGGCATGTGAGACAGTGACGGACATATATACGTCATATACATAGTAAGCTATCATGGCAATAAGAAGGTAATAATACATTGGTTTCAATATAACTACTTTTCTTAATTATGGCATTTTTCAGCTCTTTATGAAATATTATTATGTTAATAAGTACCATCTTACATCCATGTAGAAAAAAATATAAAATTCTTGAAAAAACCTAATCAACTGCACCCACTTCTACTTCGTAGGTGTCCATTAAGTTCACTGAATTTACTACAGTACAATATAATACTATATTAATTTGAATATTACTACATTTATTACTAAAGGCATTTTTCAGCTCCTTATGAGATATATTTATGCTAATCAGGATCATCTGGTATTGTGAAAAATTGAAAATTAAAAAAGAAATACAACATAAAAGTATACCTAATTCACAAATTGTACACAAACCGAAGGTTTTGACACGTTTAAAAGCATATTGATAATTTGGCGGACATCATACAAAATATAATTTGATTTTATATAATTTACGGGATTTCTCGAACACATCAATGACAGAACCGATTTCATGTTACTTATTATAATATAGTTTTTTAAATAAAGTCCTACATGTTTGTGAGTCAACGTTTACCCACCTTGCTTACTCTCAAATATACTAACCATCATCAAACCACCCATCTTAGTTAGAAGTTGATTATAATCTACCATATGTCACTCGAAATCGTAATAAATTATCGAGAAGTGAATTTATAACTTAGGCAGTATTTATTTTACCAGTTTTGAATACTATGTATTTAATATTAAAAATTTTTTTTAAATAGTTAAGGCTAAGCACTGACTTTCTAGCCGGTTCTTCTCAGAAGGCTAGTTTCCGAACCGGTGGTAAATTTTCGACATTCATAAGTCGCTTACCAGGGCCTAAACTGGATCAATATTTTTCATATTAATTTTCATTCAGTGTTAAACAAAAATTATTTTTATATTGTTTAAAAACAACGCGTAGAAATACATTTTGATGTCTGTGATCTTAACATAATGAAGTATTTCCGCAATTTTTTTACTTGACTATACTTCTGAGGTTGCGATATATATTGATATTTTATTGAGAAGATACATGCTCAAAGGGGAATAGTTAAAGTTAGTACGTGTCAAAACCTTCGGGTACATTACTACAGACTAGATTACTACATTTGCTTAAATATAACTACATTTCTTAAATTATGGCGTTTTTCAACTCCTTATAAAATACACTTATGTTAATCTGTACCATCTTATATCCTCGTCCAAAAAAAAATTAAATTTCTACAAAAAAACTTATCAACTGCACCGACCTCTTCAAAGAGTAGGTGCCTATTAACACTCCCGAACTTACTAGATTAAAATCTATACATCTATACAGATAAATAAAATGTGTCTGTTTGTAATTCCAAAATATCATCTATTCACTAATTGTATAGGAATGTTATAAAACACACGGTACTGAACCAGAAAAAAGAATTTTTAAATATTTTCTCTGTTTGTTTGTTCCGGCTAATCTAACGAGAGAAACGGCCGAATTTAAGCAATATTTTTAGATAGGTATCTATTATTACAAGGAGTAACTTAGGCAACTTGTATTTTAAAAACACTAGATTATAACCGCTGGGTACAGCTAGTATAATACTTAATTCATTACAATATCACTACAGTTATTAAAAATGCCATTTTTCGGCTCATTTTGAAATATACTTATTAACGTTCATCAGGACCATCCTCGTTAAATAATGAAATGTTTTTCTAAAAACGTTTCGACTATGTCTAGTACATTTTTTTTTCTAATTCTACTCTTTGACATTTACTACTGCGCTAGTCTCCCCGTTTCAAAGTTAATTTGAGACATATACCTACAACAATTGAATTTAAAGTCTTATTAATTATCATTGTTTACTAAATGACATGACCAAATTAATAGTATTTTTCAGAAAGGTCAAATTCGGAGCACTCGTAACCGAAGAAAGTGTATGAAGAGATGCATGAATGTGGATGAAGCGAAAGAAGTATGTAAGGATCGTAGCATGTGGCAAACAGTGGTCTCTGCCTACCCCCATGGGATACAGGCTTGAGCATATGTATGTATTTATGTTTACTAAATGTACATGATGCCTGCTGAGTTTCTAGCCGGTTCTTCTCAGAAGTCTAGTTTCCGAACCGGTGGTAAATTCTTCGACATTCATAAGTGCCTTACCAGGGCCTAAACTGAATAAATCATTTTCATTTTCAGTTTCAATTAGTTTTAACTTTGAACTTTAGTTTTTACTGGCTGGAACATTCAAAGCTAATATTTTTGCCAATTGAACAATAGAAGTTTTATTCTGAATTAACTTTGGACCTGAATAGGTATACGAAGCTTTTATGTCCATGAGATTGTAACCATATTTTTGAAAAGAGTAATTGATGTGTTTGCTAGACTATTCTGGCGGTAGCATTTATAATCATGTCATTCTAATTTGAAATTATTTTTGTAAAAAGTCTAACCATATGAAGATATTTAGAGTTTGAGAAAAGAAAAATAAAGTAAAAAAAGAGCCGTGGTGGCCTTGGGGTTGGAGCATCGCCTGCTACGCAAGCGACGCAAGTTCGAATACCAATGAGTTATTCTAAAAAACGTATGTGCCGTGATTTCACACCACGTCCTTTACGGTGAAGTAAAACATGGTGAGGAACCCTGCATATGTCTGAGAAGTAATTCAAAGACTTATATATAGTGCCTGAGACGCAATGGATTTACTTTCTGTCGCGTTGGCACTTAATCATATTCTGTGAAGTTGTTGTTATAAAACCTCTACTTACCCCTTCGGGGACCCTTCTGGGATGGCATGAGCATATTTATTTATTTAGTAAAGAAAAATAGTTAATTTCGTATGCGAATATACAGTCAGTTGGGTATAAACGTGCCGTGCTCAAACTGGCATACCTTGCACATATGGCGGTAGCATGTATAATCCTGTATAATTTATGTCATTCTGGCGATTTGAAAGTACTTTGTAAAAAGTCTAATCGAATAAAGATACTTTTGACTTTGACTTTGACATGGTAGGATTTAATCTCAGATAATCTTAATCAAACAAACAATTTCGTTATTCTTTTGGTTGTCTGTAGGTACTAAAATTATTTTAGTTTTACTGAAATCTCAAATTTACTTCAGCCGGCTGACTGAGCGCTGTAAAACTACCTAGGTATATAATTTACTTATGGAAGAGTTGTCAAAAATAAATAAGTCCATAGACTTCGTGAATAATCTTAATTATTGGACAATATACAAAAATCTAATTATCATGATAAATATAATTATGTAAAATAATACTGCCTACTGGAAGATACTGATGAGGATTTTGCAAAGTGATTTATGACTTAATTTATTTTCTAATCTATACAGATAAATGAAATTGAAGTGTCTGTTTGTAATAGGTACCAAAATAACAGCTTTTCACTAAATGCATAAGAAAGTATATAAAGTACTGAAATGAAAAAAAAAAACAATTTTGAAAATTTTATCTGCCTGTCTGTTGGTTCCGGCTAATCTCTGAAACGGCTGGACCGATTTTAACGGGGTTTTCACTGGCAGAGTAATGGGGAGTAACCTAGGCTACTTTTATTCAAAAAAAACATTAGGGTTACCCATGAAATTACACATTAGGGTGAAACCGCGGGACACAGCTAGTTAAATATAAGGAGATTGGAAGTGCCGTAAACTAAGTGTACATTCTTCACATGGTAGACGTGAGGGAGACTACACGCGTGTTTTTCGCCTTGGAAGTATAATATACCTATGTTCTATCAGAACGGAAGAAGTTGATTGAATTTTAAATATAATATAAACATAATCTATGCTATATACTTGGTTATTATCTGAGTAAATACTTCACTATTGCAATTATCTCAAACACGTTACGTTGTTACACTAAATTTGCAGCGGCAATACAAGGAAAAACGTATCTATAGTTTTACAATAAATATGAAATATAAAAATATTCAATTCTATATAAGTTTTCAATAAATTTCGATGAATCATTTCAGCCTGAGGAAGATCGTAGTTGACGATAAATAAATTGATGGAAGTACGTCTTACATAAACATTTACCCCTTATTATAAAACATCGCCATTATAAAACATATACAACATCGAGATAATCCTGGTTTAAAAGTAGTTCTACATCTCTTTGTGATACGGATTTCAAAAGGGATGGACATAGTGTTAATCGGTTTGGGCTAGCCTTGCTTTAAGGGGGTTTGTGTCGATTTGAAGCGCCCCTACCGAGTGGGTATGGTACTAAATTTGACGTTGGACGAAAATTTTGTATTCTATCTCTCTCTAGCATTAGTTCTGCGAACTCTCAGTGCCAAAAAGGCGCGACATAATAGAGGTCTTGAATATGTAAAGCTCCAAGTTCAAATTAGTCTTGCCTATACATTTTTGACATAAACAATAGGTAATAGTTATTTCCGAAGATTCAGACCTCCCTCTTCCCTTTTTCTCTTTGTCATATGATTGGAGAATTGAGAAATACTTAATTAATAAAAAATAAACACCTAGTTATGTAAATTAACTTCGGAACTAACAGTCATTTAAATGGAATCTTTGGCAAGGTAACAACCATAGTGTCGTTTGTGATATATTCACTAAATACAAGCTAATTAAACTTCGCCCGCTTCATAATTTCTTTTACGATAATCCTGATATGAAATTTACATTTTGACGAGACAAAAGTATCTTTCGTAATCCAAACATCTATTATTCACATTTACATACCCAAATAATATTAATTAGGGTTCGTTAAATGCAAAATCATATTCTACACACGTGGAATAAATAATATCTATCGGGCATTGCAACATCGCTATGGAACAAAGTTATTTGACCGAAGTACCTTAGAAATAATGTTATACTATAATTTACATACTAAAATCCATATTTGGTATCAAAATGGCCACTATATAGATGTCATACTACAATATAGTATGGGAACGTATTTCAATAATCCTATGGAATAAAGTTATTTGACCGAAGTACCTTAGAAATAATGTTATACTATAATTTACATACTAAAATCCATATTTGGTATCAAAATGGCCACTATATAGATGTCATACTACAATATAGTATGGGAACGTATTTCAATAATCCTATGGAATAAAGTTATTTGACCGAAGTACCTTAGAAATAATGTTATTCTAAAAGTTACATAGAAAAATCCATATTTGGTATCAAAATGGCTACTATATAGATGAGATATTACAATTATATATTGGAATGTTTTTCAACAATCCTATGGAATAAAGTTATTTGACCGAAGTACCTTAGAAATAATGTTATACTATAATTAAAGGCTACTATGGAATGCATTCATAAATTGAGCTTATTCTACAATTTTCACAAAATATAACTTATAAGCCCTGAAGTGATCTTATAATTATTAAAATACATTATTAAATTTGAGCAATAATGCTTCACAGAATGAGATCACTAAGAATGTTAACTACCGTTGCTTCAGCGTTCTTCTGGGAAGGTTTCTTGCCGGTCCTCCTCAGAAGGGTAGTTTCCGAACCGGTGGTATTTCTTGATGTACAGGTAAGTGCTTTAGCAGGGCTTAAGCCCTTTATTATAGATTACAACAGAATACTGATTATGAGTGCTTAGTGAGCTACGTGCATGTAACTATAGAAATAATTTCTTATTGATAAACATATAAACTGAAGGAAAATTCTTCAAAAGCTCGATCGATTCAGCCAATTCTGTAAATATTACGACATATTCTTTAGTAAAACATAAATGAATACTTATAATCTTATTAAATTCAGATCAATCAAAAATTAAGTTCAATTTCTATGTTAATTGTATATTTTTAGATTATTACGATTGCTTGCAGCACTAAGTATCTCCCATGCATTAGGTACCTACCTTGTAAGCATGCTGGAATCACTGTGCCAACACAGTGAAATAATAATGGATCCCATTGCAGCTGGTAGGATATTAGTAAGAATATGCATTTACAAGGTGTGCCTCGCGGTTTTACCCGATATTTTCTATAAAATCTATGTTACTAAGTAATATTTTTTCTTTAAATAATATACCAGTGAAAGTCAGAGTTAAAATAGGTCGTTAAGTTAATGTTTGCAGGACAAACAGACAGACACAGTTTTTTTTATGATTGTACTTTCATATGCATTAAGTGACAACCTGTTTTTTTTGTTGCAATTACAAACAGACATAATTGTATATATGTGTGATACTTATGTATAACTTACATTTTAGCTGTTTTCTTGCCCATCTTTTGATAGATAGAGCCCTTGGAGAGGCCAGCGGGGCCTTTAGCGACTCCTGAAGGCCCTCGAGCGAGTGGAAAGGGTCTGTCACGTGGTTCAGGCCCCTCAGGTTTGATTGCTTGCCCGGTTCGCAGATCAGGATCAGGCCCGGACCAAGGTATATAGTCCTCCCTTGAAGACATTAGGGGGTAAATTTTATGTCCATTAATTTTTAAAATTGTTACAAGCGCAAATAACCCAAATATTATTTAATACCGATGATGTTATACTATGATACGCGTACAATTTTCGGTACTACAACTAAATGCGATTTTCTACCACTACATACATACATATGCTCACGCCTGTATTCCCCGAAGGGGTAGGCGGAGGTGCTGTAATCACAACACCCACTTTTCACCGAAGATGATTAAGTGCCAACGTGACAGATGGTGAGTCCATCGCCGTCTCAGACACTTTACATAAGTCATTGAATTACTTCTCAGAAATATGAAGGTTTCCTCACGATGTTTTCCTTCACCGTAAAGCACGTGGTGTGAAATCACTGTACATAAGTCTTTTTTAGAAAAACTCATTTATACAGGCCCCGCTGGGATTCGAACTTGCGTCGCTTGCGTAGCAGGCGACTGCTCAAACCTCTAGGCCACCGCGGCTCTTTCAATCACTATATTGGTAAATATACAAACAATGCAACCCTTTCGGAGAATACAGGCAAGAGAATATGGAAAAGAAAAATTATTGGTGAATATAATTAGATTTCCCACTATATTACTACTTCGAACATGTATACTGGGCCTACCCATGATAATATACAATGTGTATTAGATACTTCAAATATACGTACAGTAATATACTGTCTTTAGGCCCCTGGCGCAGAGCGAGGTTGGGTCCATTTGTTGGTGTACAGTACTTGGACTTGTACTTAGTTTCCGTACTGCTACTCGACTTCAATATGGGCCTGGAATGTTGGTGATGTGTCACAAATATTTCTACAAATGTTTGGCTGAATAGAGCCGTAGAACGAACGTTTCAATACATAAATGCATTAGAGTAAGCACAAACACTTCACGAACAATCTATATTTGTTTTCTTACGACACACTCAATTCTTACATGATTCTAGTTCAACGTTTCTAAAACCAGAAAGGACTTCCTCATCAAAACAAATCTACGGTAAAACCATGCAAGGTCAAATTAAAATATAGGGTTAAACAAACTACTGAAACAATGTGAGAGCTAAACGAAATATAAAATGTGTATGAGAATGATTACTACTATGACACACATCTAAAATTGTACGACTAACAACTATCGATTAATCACATTTCTATACTGACGTAACAAGCAATGTCTAGAATATTTTTATTTTCCCTGAGAGATTAAACAAGCATTTATTGTAAACACAACACTCACACAAGGCTCTGTGAAAACTAGTCTTCGTAATGTTAACAATAATGACATTAATCTGTAATATCTACAGTCATAAACAATTATAACGACGGTTGGATGAAACAAAACCAACAATAGTGGAATTGAATTAAAGTCACAAGAGAAACATACATACATTTAAATACATAAATATATTTTCAACTAATCACACGAAGACACTGAGTCTAGCTATTCCTAGCAGATTCATCTAAAGCTTTTGACAATAAACATCACAATAACATCACCATGCTTGGAAGAAAATACATAGCACCACATTATAACACAGCTATCACACAACACAAAGTGTCTTAATAAACTTTATTTTATGCAAGAAAACAATGTATTCTTAGGAATTATCAATACCATCACAATCGTGGTGCAACTGTGTGTACTGGGTCCCATTTCATTCCTCGTGTACGTAATAAAAGTTTTCGAATAAAAAGTATTTATAAATATACATTACGTCAGTGCATAGCCAATGTGAGTATTGTTTTCAATATTTTAGACTCACTGACATTCGAAATAAAATCCCCAGACTATTCCGCGCTAGTTTTCAAATCCTTAGACAGCCAAATATACGAGACGATTATTTATTTAGTAACTTTAATTGTTTAAATTTAACTGTAACTAAAATTGTTATTGGGACCCAGAACTAGCATGCAGGACCTACTTCAAATGTTCAGTCCATGTCTTCAGGCGTCGAGTTGCTGGAGCGACTGGCGGCGGACTCGGCGTACGCACCTCCGCGTCGCAAACACTAATGCAACGGATGAATGAGGTGTGGCATTCAAGACCCTACTGCTTTGTTCTTAAGACCCATTCATCATTGAAAGCAATGTTTTTTCATAATATCACAAACGAGCATATTACTATCCTCCCTGGTAACAAGTGACATCTGCAACCTATCGGTGTTTGTTGCACCAAGTGCAAAAGATTGGGGTCTGGACATAGCAGTAGAGACTCTGATTATAGTTTGAGTTGTCTTGGGAATTATGTAGGTTAATCTTAACCTTTTGAATACTTATTCATGATCATCGTGTGGTAGTGTTGCATGCATATCGATAATATGTTAAAATTAATATGTTTTACAAAGATATTTATGAATAATTTCCTTGTTTTGTTCATAAATTATATCGATATCCATGCATCAGTGTGAGAAGCTAAAAAGCATTTGAATTAAAATATTTAGGTTCAGTATATAATTTGAAGTAGAAAGTGTTATTTAAGATAGGGGTGTAGATTTATGAGTGTTCCAATACGATTGGTCCAAAAAAAATACTTTATTGCTAACGTATTATTAAAATAATTATAGCTGTTTAGTGTTCTAATCTAATGAGAGAAAGTCGAATTTCCAGTGAACATATCCTTATTAGCTTTAAAATTATCATGATTAAGATATGATAAGTAAGCTCTGATTCATTCACTTATAGTTTTATTTCCGAGTGTTCAATGTTCATCGAAAAATCAACCTTAATTAGATATTGTTATAATTCATATTCTTGCCAACTTACTCTTTCATTTGTTCTATGATTGACGGCCTTATCTCTTTCGTTTGAACAACTTTCATAGGCTTTGGCATTTCTTCTTCTTGAAGCATCGCGTTAAGGATTTGCTCTGCTCTTTCTTCATGATAGTCTACACTGTCCAACGCTATTGATATGACTCGCTCTGCCACAGAGCTGTATTGCTTTTGGAGTTTTTGTTTCACTGTAGATAGAAACCCTACATGAATAATAACCCTAATATCATGTAGCAAACAAATACAGGTATATGTCTAATTATTCAAATGTACGTCAATCCTAATAAATATCTTACATGCATTTTTTTCTTCGAGCGTTTTCATTATGGTGACAACTTTCTTAGGCAGCTGCGGTGTTTCTTTATCCTTCTTCTTCAATATGGTCTCCTTCTTATTGAACCCCATGGTGATCAGTTCTTCACTCGCCTTTTGGACATTGTTGTCTTTGTTCGCCAGGACATCTAGGATTAGCGTCTCTTCTGCTTTCGGGAATATACTTTTTAGGTACCTGGTTGCATTAAAGATTGATTATTTAATGTGGTTATAAGGACCAACAAGATAACAAAACAACAACGGGTAAAATCATCCTACTACAAAAGCACTTACTTTAGTTTCATCTTCGGCGACTGAGGCCTGGACTGCCCGTCAGTGGATCTTTGCCCATAATAGCTGGATGCTCCCGATGCCGGCCGTAGGAGTGACGGTGACCCTGATTTTAGGAAGACGAGTAGAAATGACGTTAATAGAAAAGTATTAAAACCAAAAAACATTAAATATTCTAAGAGCAAGAGAACAATCACTATATTTGGATATTTAACTGAGCTGAATCAGAACACATTTGAAAATATAAAATTGATTTCAATATCTAACTACTTGAACCTATCTAATCTTCTGAAAACTTGAAACCAATGATTGCATGAGAGATGTTGCTCGGAAAAAAGAGGATCAAAATATAGGGGAACTGACCCAAAAAAAAACAAATGATACGCAAAATTAAGACATCTTGATGATTCTTGCTTGTTGCTCGGACGTACCAACAGCGGGCTGACGAAATGAGCTTAAAGATAATTAGATACTTCGAACCCGTTTCGTCAGCCCACAGTGGATAGGCACCATTTCAAGTCGTTAGTAGTCTTCTCAGGCATCACATCAGCAGGATCACAGTTGATGGTTTCATTCTAGACTTCATGCTGTATTAAAAAGCATAGTTATGACGTAACACAGAACAAAATAATTTAATTTCGCAAGATTCTTCGCAAATCGCTGTCAAAACGCTTCATAAAACATCTATAGGTATTATGACACAACAATGATTGAAACTTATATAAATAGTCTATGAAGTAAGAACACTAGTTATTCCATTATTTATTTCTTACCGTATGGTGTTCCTGTCAAAGGTGTGAAGTGCGACCCTTGCATAGATCCAGAGACTCCCTTGGCAAGTTGTAGAGCGGAGTACACTCCAACGGCTCCTTTCTGCAGCCTCATAGCCGATGGGGACATGGTGAGGGGCCCTGGTGTCGTGATGGGATGTTTTTCCACTTGTAAGGCGCTTATCACTACTGCCTCCCGATTGTAATATCTGTATAATAAGATGGTATTACCATCAAGCTATAGATTTAGTCGTTATGCCATGTGAATTTGCGAATAGCTATCAAGTCATAGAAGTCCGATCATAGTATCCCAGTAAAAAAAAAATGGTTTCTCTGGTGTGTTGTCATATCTCCCTTCGTTCACTATTTGCATATATTTGATGAACTGTAACTCAACGGTACTCACTTCTTTAACAATATCTTGATGTGGGTTTCGCTGACAGTGGGGAACATAGCACTAATCTTGGCAACTAGTGCGTCGGTATCTGACGTTAGAGTCAGGGAGTCCTGGAACTTCTCGTTGAGATGTGAGACACGCCCCGGCACCGGGCTGCCTCGGGGCGTGAGGCATAGCGCCCGGCCCAGGATTGGACTCTCATTCGGCGTAGAGTAGGATCTTGGGTCCTGAGTAATTAATTGTATTCTAAGTATCACTTATATTGGGATTTGTTACACTACCTCGCTAACTATCTTGACATCCTTAGGATCGATGTTACAACACTTACAATAACCGACGAATTTCACAAACGAGTCTTTTAGAATCAAAAATACTACAGAATAAATCTATGAATCTCAAAGACAAAGACAAATGAATTCACTAGATAATATCATGGGCGTGCCCAAATCGTATAGTCGGCCATTTTGGGCTACGCGCCATCTTGGGCTGTCCGCCATCTTGACCCGTCCGCCAATTTGATGAAATCAATTAGCTAACCGGTACTGCGATCCAAACTACATTTACGTGTTTGCAAAATTAATCCTAAGTGGATCAGGATAACAACTTTAAAACTCGGTAGCTAGGCCCAAACAAACAAAGCAAGTTAAATAATAGCTCGTAAAAAAATGGACTTACCTGAACACAACATCTTGCACTCGAGACAAAAAAAAATCTACACTTTCAGTTATGAGTACGCTCGGCCATATTTCCTTTGTGAGACACTTACATATATACCTACGCATAATTATACACTCATATATGATCTACCCTCTTCCTTTGTAAACGTGGACGAAGTTAATACTAGCTATGTCACAACTATCCCGCAGAGGATGCGCCGCATAAACCATTGTGATTGGACAATGAGACCGCGGGGAGAACATACAAAATTTCCGCTTCAATTTCGAATAAGAATTAGTCACAAGAAAATATACGCACATCTTGATAGCGATTTAAAACATGGAACAAATAAAAACACTAGATAATCTGGGATTAGGTTGCTATTTTGTGATAAACTAAGAGCCCTATATCGCCACGTACACTTATTAGTCTCACATTGGAATTATGGCCGCAGCCTCTCCCGAACGCGTCACTCCTATGCAAGGGAATCAATAGTTTGTGCAACAGATACCTATGCAATATCTAGTACCTGGACCGTAGCCCGCATGCGCCATGACCGGTAAGACCTAGACTGGCACGTAATGATTTTCGACGCGCCCTATCTCGATGAATTCGACTCAATGGATGAAAATTATTATCTCACAATAAACTTGTTCTCATTAGATTTTTACAATGACACTGATTACCAGAGATCTGAGTCCAAGATAACCTAAACTATTTTTAAATATTATAAATAGTGTCCTATGGCAAACATTACTTTATTTTGATAGATTGAAAAAATCGTTCTTCTAAACTACGTTAACGATCTTGCGAAAAGTTAACAATTCGTAATACTCAAAAAAATCCTTAAACGAGCCAGATCGCGCTAGTCTTTAATAAATTGAAGTCGTCATTTCCATACAGAATTATTTTATCTTAAGGATCTTGTAAGGGTTTTACATGTAGGAGATGAACCCCAAAAGGTTTATAGCTAAAAAAAATAAGTATGAAATTTAAGCATAGTAGAGAAAAGTCAAAGGGTCGTAATAATCTTAATAAATTGAAACGAGGGTATTGTGAACTTACCGAAATGAAACGGGTGGGTTGCTAGTAATATTATAAAACGAAAATAATTGTAATTCTGTGTGTGATTAATAATATCAAAAACTATTGGACCGTTATTGACAACTCTTCTGTTAATTGAATATCACTATCTTTAATCAAATGAAATAAGGGATCCTATAAAAGCCGCTGAAAGTAGCTAGAAGGTACATAATAAAGTAGCTAGTTCAATCTGGAAAGTAGCACAGAATCAAATACGCAATGCTCCTATTATTAATAGGCCTAGAAAAAAACACAGGAACATCATAAAGTTAAATTATACTTTATATCAAAGCAAGAAAGCATACTTACGAGGTGCGGTTTGAGCCCCTTCGGATGAAACATCTTGGGACTGTGCTGGCTGAAGGCATGCTGAAGGCGAACTGGTGAAGGATATGGGTGCACGTGGTATGGAGAGCCGTGAGTAGACTATGGTCCCAAATGTACAGACATACGGACAATAGCGATACTGTGAACAATTTGTGAAGTTTGGCATAGCTAATTTAGTGCATGTGTCATTTCTGATAGTGTTTATAAAAGCCTTGGCGTACCTACCACACGTACTACTGAGGACCTCAAGGTGACGAAAATTCGGAATACTTTTTGAGTACAAGTAAACTTGCTCATACTACTGTAGGTGGGACCGGTTGGTCAAATCTACTTACTTTATTAAATAGTATTAGAGCAAACGTTAATCGGCTGGATGAAATATGTTACGTCCTGTTTTCACATAAAGACAATCTATCGCGTGAAAAAGAGAGAGAGCTGATCATCGTCTAAGCAACGTAAGAACTTTGTGAGGTATTTGATAGTTTCCATTGCCACTTAGTGCAGCATTAATTGTAGATACAGGTTTGGTTCAAACCAAATTGGAACAATTTGTGAATCTCTAAGAAGAGAGCAAATATCGATTAAACTACAAGCTGATTCATATTTTCGTCACTAAATGTAACGACTCCGTGGCGCAACGGTAGCGCGTCTGACTCCAGATCAGAAGGTTGCGTGTTCAAATCACGTCGGGGTCATAGCATTACGAATCCGTTTTTTTGAGCTTTTTCCTTCTTTTTTATAAATTTATTCCAGAATACCGAACTCTCGATAAATTTATGTAACAAATATCGTTTTATTATTCTTTTTTTCCTTTACATCTTCCATGTAAAGGAAGACGGGGTTAATCGGGTATAAATGAAAGAATTTACAAGTTTAGACCCTTCTTAAATGTTGGATTAAATAAATGCTTAATTTTAGTACGATATGTAATCCTTAATTAGGCCAGACGGGCGGAATAACTAAGTAAAACTATTTGTTACGAAACGCTCAACGTTTTTTTGTAATAATATTTTTTTGAACGTTAGTACACCATAACGACACATCTTTTTTTGGCTGGAAAAAAGTTTGCTGTGTTCAAGTGCTGAGCGCTGCCAATAAGTAAAAACGAATGGTACAAGCGCCGCCATCTTACGTCGCAGTTATAGCCTAGTATGCTCCCAGTATTTTCGGAACCTTGCCGACATTGACTCTTTTTAATAATAATTATATTTTAAATATTCGTATACATTAATAAAAAGATTTTGCTCTCATTTCACCAAGTATGAAGTATGAAAACGTAAATACGACCTCAGTATTGAATTCGTTTACCGGCTTATTAACACATTAATAAAAAAAACAAAGAATTATAAAAATAGGTTCCTAAACGACGAAGTTATCTGCAAAGACTCAAAGAAAATACACACGGTCACTGACGTTTTAATAATTTTATTAAGTTACAGTTCACCAAGCAAAAGTAAAAATAAAGATGAAGTTTACATAAACTGTACGGACTTATCAAAAAAATTAGGCGCGACTTTATGTCTTGCTCTTCCCGCTTTTCATGCCTACACGGCTGCATTTTTCAACAAAGGGAAACTTCGACCCTTGAATCTATTTATTAAACATCCAGAAATTCAAAAGGTTTTTGCTTCCTTAACGAATCCTACTGACATCAAATTGATGTCAGTAGGATTTGTAAGAAAGAATATAGATAGTTTTAAGAAAAATAGTGATATGCACAATATAAATACACGCAAGAGGGATAAACTCCGTGTCCCTGTGACTAGACTGCACAAAACTAGTAACTCTTTTGTGGGGCAAAGTATACGCCTTTTCAATAAACTACCATTAAAAATGTGTGAACTACCATTTTTAAGTTTTAAGGCAAGCATCAAACAGAAACTTTGTGAAAAAGCATATTATAGTGTAACTGAGTATATTGATGATAGCCAAACAGGGCAATGAGTTGCTCACTCTTCCATTGAAATGTACTTAAGCAACCCTATGTATATAGAAGGGACAATTGTAAAAAAAAAAAAAAAAACCGGGGAGTTTGTTTCGCCGTTTCTTCTCCTGACAGGCTTACTTTTGGAAACGGTAGTAAATTTACTTAAGTTAACGTAAGAAAAATGACGTTCAATAAGTGTTCCAAGTGTCCCTTATATTGAATAAAACTTTTTGATTTGATTTGATTTGATTTGATGCAGTCCAAGAATTTACGTGCCTTATGTATGGAATCCCAAAGTCTCAAAGTGTAAATGCCGCAAGATTTTTATTATTTAACAAAATGTACACTTCAAAACAAAATAATGAAAAATTTATGAAGATAATTAAAGGTTTAGACTCGACGCACATTCCACCGTGCTGGAAATCTTTGAAACAAAAATTTCTACGGACAATCTTTGCTAATTCTATGTGGTTAAATGCCACTGAACCAGACTGCATCAAATTCAGCCCAGAAAATAATGGCTGGCTGCTACTCGATGGTTTTTTAAAACCATCATGGTTCCTGGGAGACTCAACTCCAACGCAAGTTAATAGTGTGCTATGTGGATCCATGAACAAAGCTTCCAAAAGGCGGCGACATAGCTGCCCCGGGTATGTGTCCCGGCAAAGTGTGGGGGGACACCGGTGCGATCTATCAGAGTACCCGGAGTCCCTCCTGAGCACTGATGATGGCCACTGGGGGGGGGTTTTAGTGCAGTAAGAATCCCAAATACCCCGACCTGCCTCTCCCAGAGGGGTCGGGGACCTTTTGAAGGCTTCCCCCTAGTCAATAAAAAGAGAAAAAAAAAGATTCCTCTACACATTTTTTTTTGTTTGTTTGATGCAATTTCAAATGAAAGGGACAATGAAAACTTTCTGCTTTTCTTATGTAACACATGGTATCATCATCATTATCATCAAACACGATGTCCTGTCAAGAATGGAGGAGTGGAAATTCCTGACACAAGCATTCTCACTCTATTTACGAAGTCTACACACCTGGCTTTTTACAAGTAATCCAATGATAATTAGAAATAAATCGAAATAGACATTTTTTGCACTTTGTATCGGTACTCGTCAACGGGATTTTAAACCTAGTAATGAGTGAAGGTTTTTAGAATGCCTGATTTGAAGTTTATAAGAGAATGTCAGTCGGGTTATTAAGTAAATTCGAATTAATTATGATGCATTAAAATAATTATCCCACAACACAAAGAAAAAAGAAAAAAAATAACCCATAAACACATATTCATATAAAGAATTCAAAATAAGTGCGTAAAAAATATTTATTAATGTGTCAATAAGTACTTTTGTCTCTGTCCAGCCATCTCTTTGACCTTATACGTCATGAGAGACACCTGGTCCTCAACTTAGTTCATGTATGTTTGACCTTGGTCTTCCTCTTCCTCTACCTTCTACCTTTCCTATTATTAAGTTTTGAAAATTCTGTCTTATGGCACAAGGTGGTAAATTATCTTTCCCTCCCTTCATCTTCCTTTCATTTCAGATTGTTCCCCAGGACAAATCTATCCATTTTCAAATTCACAAGACTACTAAAATAAATATAGCTTCTGGGTCCTTACCATAACCTCTTATTGCCATGATAGTTTTACTCTTAGTATGAGACAGGTGTATATGACGTGTATAAGTCTGTCACTGTCGCACAGCTGCACTAACATTGCAATAAGATCTCATGGTTCGGCCCCTGGACTGGACTAAGTATAAACATAATGGTACTCACTTTAGCTAAAAGCAGTGCGAGATCACTCTAATGATTTCCAATAGGTCCCTACAGAATCTGTTCCATGTTTCACTGATGAAAAGGTAGCTACTAGCTACCATAATTCTGATTAAATAAGCCCCACGATGGGCGCCAATTGTAATGGGGACTCGAACCGCTACAATAAATAATGAGTTCACACAGTTTTTAACCAGTTCCAGTTTATTATACGATACTTACGTTAGATACGTGAGCACAGCACAAACATGACACGACACAAAAACATACAAGACTGACTCCTTCTAGAACGAAACAATCGAATGACTAAGTTCAATGGAAGGCGCCAGGCGGCGCTAAAGTTTATATATAATAAAGATTACATACCTAAGTGGACAAATATTGCACGGCTTTACTAATAAATTTACGAATCTATATACATATATATTTATACAGATAAATAAAATTTAAGGGTTTGTTTGTAATTCCAAAAACAAGCTTTTCACTAAATTCATATGAAAGTATGTATAAAAAAATGCTATTTAATATTTTTTTCTCCGTCTGCCTGTCTTTTTGATCCGACTAATCTACGAATTGGCTTGACCGATTTTAATAGGACTTACAATGGCAGATAGCTATTTTTACAAGTAATATCTTACTATTTGAGCAGACGTTAATCGGCTGGATGAAATATGTTATGTCCTGTTTTCACATAAAGACAATCTATTGCGTGAAAAAGAGAGAGAGCTGATCATTGTCTAAGCAACGTAAGAACTTTGTGAGGTATTTAATAGTTTCCATTGACACTTAGTGCAGCATTAATTGTAGATACAGGTTTGGTTCAAACCAAATTGGAACAATTTATGAATCCCTAAGAAGAGAGCAAATATCGATTAAACTACAAGCTGATTCATATATTCGTCACTAAATGTAACGACTCCGTGGCGCAACGGTAGCGCGTCTGACTCCAGATCAGAAGGTTGCGTGTTCAAATCACGTCGGGGTCATAGCATTACGAATCCGTTTTTTTGAGCTTTTTCCTTCTTTTTTATAAATTTATTCCAGAATACCGAACTCTCGATAAATTTATGTAACAAATATCGTTTTATTATTCTTTTTTTCCTTTACATATGTAAAGGAAGACGGGGTTAATCGGGTATAAATGAAAGGTTAACAAGCTGTTTAGACCCTTCTTAAATGTTGGATTAAATAAATGCTTAATTTTAATGCGATATTTAAACTTTAATTAGACCAGACGGGCGGTTTAACTAAGTAAAACTATTTGTTACGAAACGCTCAACGTTTTTTTGTAATAATCTTTTTTTGAATGTTACTAAAACATAACGACACATATTTTTTTTTGCTGGAAATAAGTTTGCTGTTTCAATTGCTGAGCGCTGCCAATAAGTAAATACGAATGGTACAAGCGCCGCCATCTTACGTCGCAGTTACGAAAACGTAAATGCGACCACAGTATTGAATTCGCTTAGCGGATTTTAAAGCATTAATAAAAAGAATATATATAAAAAGTATTATCATAATGACGACGGAAACGACGAAGCTATCCGCGAACACACATAAAAAATTAAACGGTCTAATTGAGAAACCCTTTTTCCTTCCTTTCTCCCTTTTTTTAGTCGGTTAAAAAGCGAACTACGAAAGCGACGTTCGAAACCCTGCGGAAAAGCCTTGATACAATTTTCAATAATTGTGAATATATCTTATAATTTTATTGTACTTAATTATTATTTACTATGAATGAAGGCTAGTTTCCGAACCGGTGGTCACTTCTTCGACGTTCACAAGTGCCTTACCAGGGCCTAAACACGTTTTCCTTATGGGATGGCTTGAAGTTTTATTTTTTTCAAATAAAACATTATGTTTTATTTCAAGTTAGGTACATGATTGTACCAAACTTGATTTTTATTCCTTTTTATAATTTTAGCTATGCCAATAAGTGCAGTGCTTCACACAGTGTCAATAAACAGCTAGAAGCAGTGTTGTGGGTGAGCATAAAATGAGTACACAATTTGTGTACAACAATTACAAGTGCTATGTGTGAATAATATTTTACGTTAATAATTTATGTACTTTTAGGCCATTGTTGTGATATATGCCCCAATGCAATCTGCTCTTCATTGTCACAGTTAGCATCATATCTGGAATTGATATTGTGAATTAAAAATTATTTTATTTCACTGACTATTGATAAATAAAAAAAAATGATCGCAATCTATGGTATTATAAAACTTTCACTGCATGAATGCTTTATATTTTGTAAAACCAATGTTAGTAGTTAAGAATATGGACAAAACTTACTTTTGAAGCTAAACCCCATATTACAATCGTCTATAATAAACAATGCCAATTTTAGATAAAAATATTAGCAATGGCCACTGTCAGGTCTTTGTAGAAAACATGGCCCAAATCTGTGTCTCTCAGGATTATGCCAACATTCAAGATGCAGACAGCATTGTCATGTTGACTAGCAATAATGATTCTCTGAGCCAGAAAAGTCACAATGCAATATCATATGAAAGGGACAATGTAAACTTTCCGCTTTTCTAAACTATAATGTAGCACCTACATGGTATTGCCTCATCACCATCATCAAACACAAGGTGCCTTCTAGAATGAAGGACTTCCCTGACTTAAGCAACTTAATACTGTATAAGAATCTTGCTTTTAAATATAAATATAATCAAATGATATTGGATATATATATTTTTGTTAAATATCATTGAATTTTGTATTGTTTATCTGAACACATGTCAACAGGATTTGCCATGTTATATTAGACCCAGTAATGATTTTAGGCTTTTAGCAGTTGGGTTCCGTAACTTAATTCGGGCTAAATTATTATGCATAAGAATACATTTTCTACATAATAAAGAAGATCACAAACCCACAAACAAACTTTCATGTTATAAATGCAAAATAAGTATCTATTAAAAAAATATTTATCCATCTATCAATAAGTACTTAACTAGAAAAACTCATCACCATCATGAATTTAAGACTTCCTTAACTAAGTTCATGTATGTTATAAGAGTTATTTGTTAGAATTGTTTGTTTACACCTGTAATGGTCTAACATACGGTCCTATACCTAGCTGTAACCACAAACTGAATGTCTTTATGATAAGCCGATGGTGTAACTGTATTAATAAATAAATGTTTGACCATATTCTTCCTCTTCCTCTCTTCCTTCTACCTTTCTTTTTATTAAGTTTTTAAAATTCGGTCTTCTGGTAGAGGGTGGTCAATTAATGTTCCCCATCGATTTCAGATAAGGACAATTATCTATCCATATTTCAAACTCACATGAACAAAGAAATATGAATTTATTTGTTCAAATTCATGTTACATTGATGAAATACATTGAAGGTAGCTAGTTGCTACCTAACTAGCTACCATCATTCTGATTGAATAGTTTTATTACATATAAAACTATTATATATATCTTAGGAAGATTACATACTTAAGTGGACAAATATTGCAAGCTTTACTAATTAATTTACGTATAATAATCTATACATCTATATTTATATAGATAAATAAATTTTAAGTGTCTGTTTGTAATTCTAAATATATCAGCTTTTCACTAAATGTATATCAAAGTATATAATATGGTACTGACTTCAAAAATACTATTTAATAAATGTTTCTCTGTCCGTGTGTCTGTCTCTTTGTTCTGGCTAATCTCTGAAATGGCTTGATAAATTTTAGCAGCACTTTCATTTTACAAGGAGTACCTTAGGCTACTTTCATTTAAAAGAGCCTTAGTGTTCCGCAGGTCACCCATGAAGTTAACACTACGCGGGTAAAACCGCGGGGCGTAGCTAGTAATAAATAATTTTGATGCCTTGTTGTCAAGAATTTAATTTAAAATTTTAGAACATATTGCGCATTCCGCGACTGAAATTCGGATGAGCTACCAAATACCTCTATTTATAGAATCCATTCAATAGTATTGAGAACACAGCAAGCTCTTTATCATGGACTACCGCCCGAAAATTTGTAAGTTATATTAATTATATTAACCCTCTTACCTGCGGATTGATGCACTCCAGTGCAATATGGTGCGCCGCAGTTTGCACCGGCTTGTTTTTAGTTCTTGATTCTTCCATTTTCATTCAAAAAAGTTAATTAGAAAAATTAAACTGATCCATACTTGAAAATAAGTCTTTTTCCATTTGTAAACAGAAACTTGTCGCTGTGCTTTCACATTTTGTTCAAATTTACATTTTATCTTTAATATCCACTGATGTTTCACTGAACATAACGTATTAATATCATAATAAGGTACATTAAAACAATAACTGGTTGGAATATTTTGATTTCGGCTTTCATAATTAAATAGAAAAGGCACCAAATTTTAATAGGTATCTGATATTTGTATAATTCGGCGGCTATTGGTTATAAAAACGATTGAATTGGAGTCTACTCAATCTGACTCGGTAGCATTGCGTAATTCGGCGTTCCAAAAAATCAATACCTGCTACAGATGCGTTCATGAACATGAAATTGTAGTATTTTTTTTTTTATTCTTGATAGACAATTATCCTTGCCTCGTAAAAAAAGCAATAAATCTATGGTAAGGATAGAAAAAATGCATAGTTTGTGGGTATTTTTTTATTTAATAAATTTTCAACTCTCTACTTTCAATAAAGTTTATAAATAGACATAAAAAAATTACTGACGTGTATTTGCTTAGAACACCAAGCAAGGTTGCTATGTCTAAAATATTGACATACAGAATGAATGTAAAAAATTAAAAAACTACCTTTTATTCTGTATCATCATTGGTTAAAATAAATAAATAAATAACACGATGTGCCCTATCATCTTTTTCAAGTTTGTTATTTCCTGTCATCGAATTGATTTGAATTTCGAATTTGCCGCCATAACCTCCTTCGAAGCGTACGTGAATGTTTTCAATTTTAATTCAATTATGGCGGACAGTGATAGAGTCTGTAGTAAAAATGGAGCTCATTATGACATAGTGTGTCCGTGTGTCTGTTCCTGCTTGGATAGATATTCATGAAATTGTTAGAAATATATCGCAACTGATGGGGGTCAGTTAGGCAGGCGGATGTGAGATTATGGCGGAAAATAGGAGTTCGGACAACGTCGTCATGCCGGACATTACCGAAGTGTCCGATCCCGATCCACTGACGGTTACAGCCGATGCGCAGCGAACTGATGGCGCTACGGTTTTGACGAGAGGTATCAAGAGTTCTCGCTTATCTACCGATTCGAATGGTGTAGTTTCGGTGCCGGTTTCCTTGCCAGTGGGGACTCTCATCTCGGGCTCTACGTTTAACGTGATAACGTCGGACCACCTGTCGCACTTTAAACCCATGCTATGTGTGGATAATGGTTTCATAACTGGCGGATCAGTAAGTGAAGAACTGAAGGCTACTCATATAGTGATACGGAATCCGCCGTCGCCCCCTCCGAGCAGTGAGGAGGGCAGCGGCGGGAGCAGCGCGCGCGCACCTTCCGGCCGAACATGGATAGAGACTGCCAGCTTGCCTATCTTGCCCGTGCGCTGCAAGAACACCTCGGCGGAACTGCACAAGCAAAGGTTTGGTTCAGGGGGTCGCGGGCGGTGCATAAAATACGGCATCGAGTGGTACACGCCGAGTGAGTTCGAGGCGCTTTGTGGCCGCGCCTCCAGCAAGGACTGGAAGAGGTCTATCAGGTTTGGAGGGCGCAGTATTCAGGCCCTCATTGATGAGGGCATCCTGACTCCCCATGCCACCAGCTGCACCTGTGGGGCCTGCTGTGATGACCAGTCGGGTTAGTTATACCTAATACCTAATAATATACCTAATAAGTAAGAAATTAATTAATTAAAATGCATGCCAAACTTAGTTGATGATAATTAATTATGTATTTATGTGCCTTCACCACAGCTGATGCAAAAACAACCTACCTACATTATAAATAATTATCACAAAACAGTGTATTTATTTAGAGGACACTTACCTATATACATTCTGTATTTATATTTATGTAAACAAATATATAAGCTGCAATAATATTTGTTGCATGCTACCAATAATCCATCATATTTGCTCATCAAGATGCCACTGGTAAGTTGAAAACACCATATTATATATTATATAATCTTTGCCTTGAATTATATATTATTGAGTTTGGCACACTCATATATTTATTATTTACATACTTGTAAGAGAGGAAATTTGGTACTCAAAATTCCAACCTGAGACTATCATTATCATCATCCATATTCCATGCATTATTGGGGCTAGCACTTGATTCTACCTGATGGCGCAAATCATGGGATTATTATATGAAGCAACTGCTACCTGGAATTAGGCTCTAGAATATGTCAACAAAATAATGTCCTTTCAGTAGTGTTGTGCTCTTGAGGAACATTAGTTTACAAGTATTGGAGGACTCAGTGGTGGAGTTTCTGGCCATATAATGGGATCCTTGCATCTCTCTCATTTCAAGTCAGGCATCATCATAACTGTATGCTTGCATGCATAGTTACTATATAGTCACGAGTTTTGAGCTCCCAGCAAACATTTCTGTACATGTTTGTATTTCCCTCGCACCATACATATAAACAGACACATGAATTGACTACCACACATTCAAGGTCCACTCTTATAATTCATGATAGCACCTGTAGTAAGTAACAAAAAATACTCAAAATCAAAATCAAAAATATCTTTATTCAATTAGACTTTTTACAAAGTACTTTCAAATCATCAAAGAGACACAATTACATAGGATTATACATGCTACCGCCAGGTTCGGAAGGTTGCTTTTACTGAGAAGAACCTGCCAAGAAACTAAGTAATTACTCTTTTAAAAAAATATTTACAGCTTTGAGTAATACAATATAAATCATAGAAAATATATATAAGCCCATGGACACAGTTCTAGTGCACAAAAGTCGTTATAAAAAAATTAAATACTAAAAATAAGTACTATGAATAATTATGTAGCTTGAGATGACCAGCCCCCACTAGCAGCACCTGTTCACAAGTATAACGAGAATGCCAGCCATCGCCCTCCTCAACCATTATAGAGGGAAGTGAGCGAACCGTCATCCTGACGCTGCCGCAAGCAAAGGCATTTTTGTCAACTCACTCTTTGAACACACACACACACATTACACAATCAGTATGAGGGATTTGTGTAATTAACTATATCTCTGCAGCCAATGTGTTTATACATTTTGCTTAGTCCTGTGTAGGTAACAGACAGGTATTCAAGGGGCCTACCATCATTGGTTTAAGCAGAGGATACCTATATTCTTCTAAGTTTTGATGTTTCATTTTTGAACATAAAATTAAATGTGAAAGTTTGTGGTTCTTAATAGGCACTGCTTAAATGATCATAGCTGGGCCCTAAAACAGGCAACCTAAGGCAGTAAAACAAATACGAAATTGAAAAAAAATATGTTCAATATTTCTTTCATCTTATTCTTCTTCACACCTTCCCAGAAGGATAACCATAGTGGTCTTATAACACCAAATTTTACCAAAGATAAGCTGTGTCCATAGATGGTTTGTCCATCACCATCCCAATATTCATGCTTCTCAATATTTTCTAATAAATTATGATGTTTTCCCGACAATCATTACATCTTACTCTATTGTACAATCTGTGAGAATAGAACATCTTTTTATTTGCAGGCGACCATACAAACTACTTGACCACTCAAGAACATTCCTTTGTTAAATTAATTATTCAATCTGCATTATGTATGAGTAAAAAGTATTAATGTTATACCAGTACAACATTAACCCCTTGTATTCAAATATGTTTAGGTCATTTGCAGAGTAAGATATAGATTACAATCAGGATCCCCTTCCCTTTTGTCCCCATGTCAGTCCTAAGATGTCTCCCCAAATCTTCTAATTTTGTGAATAGCTTTTTGTTATATCCATCTTACGCATAGATTAATCTATGGTAATAAAATAAATTTAATACCGAACAGAAATACTTTTTACATATACTCGCCTGTTTTCGCCAAAAGGGTAGGCAAAAGTGTTGTAGCAGCAACACCCCCTTTTCACTGAAGGTGATTTAGCACCAACATATCAGATGGTGAGTCTATATCACAAACACACATCACCTAAAATGTTTGCCCTGACCTGGTAATTGAACCCACAAACAGTCACTGGCAGCAGAGACGTTAACCATTGGATCAACAGTTCCGTCTATTCATTCTTATGAATCCCCAGTTGACCTCTTTATCTTAATAGGTTTATCTTTAAACACTACGGAAGATTTTACTAAACTTATGACTATCTGTAACATATATTGTGAATACATTCCAGCGATGGGACCCGTGCGTCTATTCACACCATATAAGAGGAGAAGACGTGCCAATCTAGAAGAAGATATTAAGAAGCCGAAGGTGAAACGAGAAGGCAGTCTTGGCGACACTGATGTAGACAGCATCCATCAGTCGAGCAACCACAGCACCTCTAAGGAGACTTGGCAGTCAATTGCAGAAGGATTGGACAGTACTACTGACTATCATCTGCTGACCAGCACAGATACTAGTACTGATCCCACTGCAGGTTGGTTATACAATAATAATTTATTTTTTTCTTTTGCTTTGCGACTAACAAATATTTGTATAGTAGAATAGAATATTCACTTATAAAAATAATGTTTGTAATTTAACTTTCTAAGTATAGATGACACAAAATAGTGCCAGCATTATATTAACCATTTGAGCCAATAGTGCTGTAGAAGCTAACATTTTATTAACCACTAGCTGTGCGGGCGGGTTCATCTGTGTACACTTAATTTCATGGGTGGCCTGCAGACCTCTACAATTTTTTTTAAATTAAAAGTAGTCATTTTACTCCTTGTATCATTAGCAATCCAACAGTGAGGGACTTGTTAAAAAAAAAATCTGAAAAGCTGTCACTTAAATTTTATTTATATAGAGATTTCAGCCAGTGTCAAAACATCCAGAGATTACAAATGTTCAATGCTGTCTGCGAATATTTTAATTTTAATCCTACTGGTTTGAATTTATTTGTATAAACAGGCACATGTTCACGTATGTTAAATCGGTGGTCTGTACGTAGACGACATCAAGGCTGTGTTGCCTAAGCTGAATAAATGTATCAATCAAACAGAAATGGGACCAATTTGCGCAATGATACTTGGAGGAATGGCTTGGTAGTTCTACCTAAAAATGTAAATGCATACTTGTTATGCAAGGTGTGTATGTAAATCTGATTATATCCAAGCATGCTTTGTTTTAAAGCCTGAGCGAAGTGATTGTGACATTATTTGTGTATAACCACTTTATTGCAGTCCTTATGCTGATAGTGCGAGTTATTTGTATTAGAGACTATTCACCTTATTATTAGCAGTCCTGCTGAAATATAAAAGGTATTTGTTTTAAACTGTAGAACTGTTTGTGAACTGCTGCATGTTCAAATCCCTTAAACTATGATGAAATGTTATAAATTAAAATGTCCATGTCTTGATTAATATATTTGTAATACAAAATGTCCATGTCCTTTGTAATTTAAAATGTCCTAAAATTACAAATATGGTAATTTATAATTTATATATGTTTTAAAATGAAGCAAATGTAATCAAGGTATATATGTAATCAAAGTATAAGTAATCAAACACAATCAAGGTGTGTCATGCGAGGCCTGCAGAACAAGCCCATCATCTAGCTAATAGCAAGTTCGATAGTGTCTGATGAACCTACATTGTTAATTTATGTTGCAGATAGAATAGCGACGCGTTATCCTTACTAATAAATTTGCTCGCTTTTGCATCACAATCATTGTGTTCATATTTCATTTCATATACATTGAATGCTTTTACGTGTAACTTCTGCGGCTTACAGCCCACCTTGATAAATAGTTACCATTGCCCATTTTTTTAAATTATGGTGCATTTTAACTTGTATTGAGAGATATTGCTTGCTCTGCAGATACTGCCAGCATGAGCGGTTACTGTATGTCTATGAACGCCTGCGAAACTACGAGAGCAACTGATGTATCTTCAACTCTATGGTCAATTATATATGGTCTGTCTGGTAGTAAGAGATTACAGAGCCTATGGACGAGACATGGCAGTATGCCTGTGCTCAGTATATTCTAAATCCAGTGTAATTATAGATTTTTAACCAGAGTAATTATAGATTTTTCTGCTAACTGTACATTGAAGTAATTAGGTTCATGGTCCCAATCAACTGATTCCAAGTTGCTATAAGGTGACTGGGACAGCGGTCCCAGTCGCCTGGATCCTTTAGCCTCGTGGTGGAAGCCCTGCTGGCATTTTAGTCAGCTGATTCCTCCCTAGGCTACACCTTAGCTTAGTATTAACTTTTAATGTTATTATACTAATTTCATTTGTATTTTATAATTATAGATAATATACATAAAAGTGATATCGCAATTGGGGCCAATGGCGCTATTTCTCTACCGCTTGGGGCTGGTTTCTCGGTGGCAGAGAAACATCGGGTCAGAATGTATTTTATACCTTACTGTTTGCTTTAAAAAGGTCTTTGGGTGCTTGCAACAACAGAGCACCTTTATTGTACTCCAAGCTGAGAACAATAGTTCGAAAATACCCTTAGCTACTTAATAAGCGCAATAAGCAAAATTCTAAAATAACCTATATGTTATAATATTAAAAATTAAGGTCTGTTAAAAAAAATGCTCACTCCATATCAGAAAGGTCACCAGTTAATCAGAGTTCCTCACGATGCTTTCCTTCACCGTGAAGCTTGTGGTGTGAAATCGAAATTGCCTTTAAGTTCTAACTCTTCATTCCTGGGATTTGAACTCGGTTTCCATACAAGCAAATATCATATTGTGGCTTTTGTAACCTATGTCAACCAGCAATTTCATCAGCAAGTCTTTAAGCCAATTGCTTCCAATTGAATATACTTGACAATCATTACAGATCTGACCGAAGCGTGAAAGAGTTTGACTACTGCCCAACCCAGGCTACTTATGTTATTCTCGTGCAAAGGCTATAAAATATTTTTGCATGATGCATATCTATGTGTACCCAATGCATTGCGAAATAATAATGTTTATTATTTAGTAAATGGAATCATGTTTTATATTGCACCTAAAGCCCACTAAGCTAATATTTATGTGCTTTTTTGCTGGCAATGTTACTATATGTGCTTATTTATCTGATATACAAGCTTAATGCTATCACAAACAGTAATATTATTTCAATGATATTTTATCTCTGTGGGGTATCAAAGCCAGGCGAAGGGATCTAATTCTACAGTCTCAGTCAGTGTTTGAGTGGCGCTCTGGATGGCTTAGATTCACAAATCAGCCCGGCAGATGGCGCTGCAGACTGTATCTAATTTATTCATCTATGCAGGACGTCTGTCGGGTCCGCTAGTTTATTATAATTATTGCGAATGTCTCAGCATGATGATAATGTCTTGCATATGTCAGCTTTCTTTTCATAAGTAACCTGCTGAACCGATTATGCTGAATTAAGAGTTGTTGAAGAGCAGACGAAATAGCGAGTTGAACCATAAATATAATGTAGACTGGATGTTTGAACACTAGGAATATCACTCTTTGCAGATCCCAAATAATTTTATCTAGAAATAATCTGCTATAATTTATTAGGTGGAAACAATATGCATGATTGGCTATTATGGATTTGTGGTATATATATTTGATGTATGTACATCCTTTAGATAGAATCCCAGTAATATGTATAGTAGTGCAATGCAAGCAACGCCAGTTCCATAGTCATATAATTCCATGGTCTGTGCCAATGAGATTTCCCTCATACCTTAACAAAGTAATATAACGGCACATGGTTTACGGAGAAAGCAGATATCGTGAGGAAACTTACATATGTGTGAGAAGAAATTCAATGACGTATACATTCATGAGACATCAATGAATGAATCACAATATGTTACGGTGGTACTTAATCATCTTTTGTGCCAGATATATTACGTGAACATTTGATATGTATTTATTTACAACTGATACATATTTCTTAGGGAATATGATATTCAATTGATTTATTATAATGAATTTCAGATATCCCAAGCATGACCAGCGTGGATATAAATGCTGTTATGAAGCGGCTAGACGACATAGGACAAGCCCTGGTCCGTCTGTCAAGCGAGCTGAAACAGTGTGTTGAGGATGTGAGGCTAGTGAGTGCGAGACACATCGAACAGGAGAGGACCACAGCTCTACTGGCTGCCAGTGTGGATTCACAAGTGGAGCCCGAACCGGTCACACTTCACAATGTCACCGACACTGAGAAAAAGGTAAGCAATCTTCAGCGTATTTTTAGTTTAACCAACAGATGGCGCCAGATGGCTCTTAAACCACAAATAAAAAAGGAAGGAAAAATTCGACGCAAGACGTGAAATCACGAGTAGCTCAGTTGGCAGAGGTCGTGGGTTCAAGTCCCTCCTCATGTTCGTATTTTTCCTAACCATTTCAAAAACTATTTGAAGTCGTCTCAAGATTCATATGTTCTTGCCTGTATTCGCCGAACGGGTAGGCGAAGGTGTACTTGTCACCCACAATTCGCCCGATATATTTAAAGTCCCATGTAATTAGGGGCTACTGGGAAATTACAAAACCCACTCAAACTCTTATTGAAATTTTATTTCAGATGTGTGACAGTGACAGATGTATATACGTCAAGTACATCTATCTCATAATAAGAGTAAAACTAACATGGCAATAAGACCTCATGGTAAGGCCCCAGGGCCTCGTGTCCTATAGAAGCGCTGGCAGCCACTAGACTAACGAAGCTATATTTATTTGAGGCCAATTTTGTAATTGCAGTGTGCAAACTGCAACCGCGAGGCGTCCGCGGAGTGTTCCCTTTGTCGTCGCACGCCGTATTGTTCGACGTTCTGCCAGAAGAAAGACTGGGCTTCACACCAGATCGAGTGTCTGCGGTCAGTTCCCACCATCCACGTGGATGCTCCCCAGCATCAGTCCATCATGCTAATTGTTGAGAGCCCGCAGCAATAGCATACGGTAAAAAAAAATTCTGTGCATACATACATATGGATAAATAAAATTACATATTATAGTGTATAAAATATGTCGTAATTTCTTTCCGGTCGATATTTTAAAAGGTTGAGTAGATTTAACGGGATTTACATTGACAGAAAAAATTGATAGTGAAAAATGAATAATTGTTAAACACGGGTAATACCACGAGGCACAGCATGCTATACATACATGCATTGTAATAGATGGCGCGCCTTATATAATTTGTACAATATATTTAAAAAAATGCGGTGGGGGCCTCGGGGTTTGAGCTGTCTGCTGCGCAAGCGACGCAAGTTCAAATTCCAGCGGGGCCTGTGCCAATGAGTTTTTCTAAAAACTTATGTGCAGTGATTGGAAAACATTGTGAGGAAACCTGTATGTGTCTGAGAAGTAGTTCAAAGACGCATGTATAGTTAGTGCCTGAGACGGCGATAGACTCATCTGTCACGTTGGCACTTTAAATTCAAAATATCTTTATTTGATTAGACTTTTAACAAAGTACTTAATCATCAACGGTGAAAAGTGGGTGTTGTTATTACAACACCTCTGCCTACCCCTTAGGGGAATAAAGGCGTAAGCATATGTTATGTAAGCAACCTTGACAAGTCTAAAAGATTTCTCATTATTTTTTGTTATTTCAGGCTCCTTGGTTGTGTACTAATCTTGTACTGAAAGGACAAGTAAGTATTGGTTTCTTCAATACAGTTTGCTTACATATTAGTTTGTTATAATTATAATATTTAATCATTGTTTTGTTTATTTTCAGGACACACCCAACAATGGTCAATAAAGAATATGAATGCAGTTGCAATTGCGGTATGATCTAAAACTAATGTTGTTACCAATATGCTAGAGTGCCTATTCGCACTTACTGTTACCAAATATAGTCCTTATTGTACATGAGGGCGAATTTAGATTAGTTGTATATTTTGTCGTATTCGCGTTTCTATACTTGTTATTAGCAAGGAATGCACTTAACATACATCAAACATTCTGGAACATATTTTATATTCATGTATTGTTACTCCACTAACATTATACACATACAAGACTGCACATGCATGCTAGGTATATAATATATTTATACATGTATATTGTCTCGTTGTTAACAAGTTTCCCTGCCGATCACGAGGTCCCGGGTCGAGTCAAGATAGATATTGGGTTTTTCTGTCAAGAAATTCACAATAAATTTCCGGAGTTGGGAAGTTGGCGGTGTGTACATCCCCCGTGCCTCGAAAAGCACGTTGCACCGTTTTTCCTACGTCTGATCTCACTCCGGTCGTGTCGGATTGCCTTCCCTTCGGACTATGAGGGTGAGGGAATAAAGAGTGCACCTGTGTTTGCGCACACACATGTGCACTATAATATCTCATTGAGATAAGGCGCCGTAACCGAAATTCGGTAGGAGACCATTAAATATATTTACGTCTGTTCTTATGTATGCCCGATCTGCAATTGACTTGCTCTACAGAGTCGAGACTTAGTCGCAAATATTTGACATAGGGCATCGGCTGGCACCGTTAATATTTTAAGTTTAGTTAAAACTTGTCGTTGTTTATTTTATAAAAATTACAGGCTATTTAGTTTTTAGAATTTTATCGTTATCTGGTGGAACGCATTTAAACGAAATATCTGGAGTCATATTTACATAATTACTAGCTGTGCCCGGCAATACGTTTTATTGCCATATATTTTTTCGGGGTGGATCACCCTTATAAGGTGTGAAAAACAGATGATGTCGATTCTCAGACCTACATGGTATGCAGTTATGCACTCAAAATATAATACAAATCGGTCCAGCCATTTCGGAGGAGTTTGGTAATAAACACCGCGACACGAGAATTTTACATATTAGATTTCTCAGATCTTCTCAGCTACCTCCGAACCCGGTGGTAACATTTATAGTGTAGTTTTTCTTCGTCCTTTTGACAAATTCAGTGAACAGAGCAGTATCACGGGTTTGCCACCGTTATATATACTCGCTAGCGTCCCCGTCGTATATTAGTATGAGAAATTGTGCAGCGACTCCCAGCGGTGACGTGAAGAACTAAAATATCTGATACGAATATTGCGAGTGACGCTAGCGAGTATAGACTGCGAAAACGGTGACAAATCCGTGATTCTTATCCGTCGGCCCCTCATCGCTAAGGATCGTCACTTCCTGCGAGTACTGTCTCAATAGATTTTCTCCACCGCCCTCTATCTTCGGCATGGTGGAATGCGACATTCACCGGTATTGCCAATTGTTCGGCCACCTTCCTTTAGGTCTAAAAAGGCCACTTTGGGAGAATTAATGTGATCCGAATATGATTCACCATTAAAATGACAAATGGTCACTTACGTTCAATTCATATTATGATTCACGAATGATTACAATAATTGTAGATGTTAGTCCCTAACTAACTGTTTACGACGCTATTTGTCACGAAAGTAATTCATATTTTGTGGAAAATTTTAGGAATCATCAATTGCGAAATATCTAATGTAATTAAAATATAATTTATTATGATGAATCATATTCGGATCACATTATGATTCTGCTAAAGTGGCCGTTTTGGACCTACTGGTCTGACCATCTTTTTGGACTACGACCTCTTACCCGTGATAAACCCGTAATTTTCAGTCTTCAGACCTTATAATTATTCGAATAGCAATAAAAACACAGATACATTTAACAAGTTGTATACATTTCATAGTTTACTTGTATCACAAGCTGTATGGTACAACAAGCTAAATAGACTCAGTGTAGACCGACCTCTTATTATATACACATTATACATTATATTCATATTAATTATCTGTATTTCTTCGTCTAATATAGTGACCACAAGTCTTCCCAGCTTCCTACTTGTAAGAACTTGCAGTATTTATCAACATTGTCTTAGATGCGTCTTGGTTTGGTGCCGTCACGAGCTCTGAGCGCTCAGTGAAAATAGTGGGGGGTAACTTCGCATGTGTTTTATTAGCGGTGCGTTATACATACAAACAGATAACTCAAACTCAAACTCAAAATATCTTTATTTGATTAGACTTCTTACAAAGTACTTTCAAATCGTCAGAAGGACACAAAATACATTATACATGATTATAAATGTTACCACCGGGTTCGGAAGGTAGCTTTTGTTGAGAAGAACCCGGCAAGAAACTCAACAATTACTCTTTTAAAAAAAATATATATTATACAATGTTTTTGGTTACAGTATTTATATCTCATGAATATAAGCCCATGGGACACAGCACAAATGCTCAATTGTCAAATATAATAACTAAAATATTACAAATATTTGTGAGCAAGGCAAATTCCAGCCAGTCAAAGCAAAGATCAAACTAAGATTAATTAATTGTAGCAAAAGTACAGTGCCAATGGGATTATTTACAATAATTTTTCGACAAAGATACATCCCAGGGTTCCTTATCACAAATATAATCACTTACAGTATAATATCCTTTTTTGAGCAAAACTCCTTTGATGGTCTCTTTAAATTTATTGAAGGGCAAGTTTACAATTTCTGTTGGTAATTTATTATAGAAGCGTGTGCACTGTCCTAAAAATGAGCCATGTACTTTCTGTAAGCGATGCGCAGGCACTACAATTTTGTTTTTGTGCCTTGTGTTTATGTTATGCACATCACATTTTTTTTGAAACGATCCAATGTTTTGATGCACAAATAATAAGTTAGCTAAAATATACTGTGAGGCCACTGTCAAAATTCCAATTGATTTAAATTTTTCCCTTAACGAATCTCGGGGTCCCAAATTATAAATTGATCGTATAGCCCTTTTCTGTAATGTGAATATATCCTCTATATCAGCAGCTTTGCCCCAAATTAAAATAGCATAGGACATAACACTATGAAAATAACAAAAATATACGAGTCGAGCTGTTTCTATGTCTGTATACTGTCTAACTTTACGAATTGCATAAGCCGCGGAGCTGAGTTTTCCTGATAACTTGGATATATGTGGGCTCCACTGAAGTTTGTTATCAAGGGTTATACCTAGAAATACTACTGACTCTACGATATCCAAAGTTTCGCCATTTACCATGACCTTTGTATCAACAGGTTTGACGTTTGGTAAAGTGAATTTAATACATTTAGTTTTTTGTGCATTTAAGACTAAGTTATTTACATTAAACCATTTCAATACCTGATCAAGTGCACTGTTTACATCTGCATAATTCGTTTTGGCTCTGTCGACTTCAAACAAAAGAGATGTGTCATCAGCGAACAGTACAATGTCACACGTATTCTTGACTAAATTTGGTAAATCATTAATATACACTAAGAACAGAAATGGTCCTAGGATTGAACCCTGTGGGACGCCCATTAGTACTGGAGAACCGGAAGATTTGACGCCATTTACTTCGACCGTTTGAATCCGCTGACAAAGATACGATTTGATTAGGTCGAGTGCCCTACCTTTGACACCGTAATAATTTAATTTAACTAATAAGGTTTCGTGTTGGACACAATCGAAAGCCTTGGATAGGTCGCAGAATACACCTATGATGTCATGAGCGTTCTCCCACGCTCTATAAATATGTCTAAGAAGTGCAACACCAGCATCAGTAGTTGAACGACCTTTTGTGAAGCCATATTGCTCGCCATGTAGAATATTATTAAGATTAAAGAAGGCGACTATTTGATTCAAAATAATTTTTTCAAAAATTTTGCTGAGGGCTGGCAGGATAGAGATCGGTCTGAAGTTGGTAGGATCACTATTATCACCACCTTTAAATAATGGAATAACTTTACTATATTTCATGAGGTCCGGGAATACACCGCTCATAATACAACTGTTAAAAATTTCAGCTAAACAGGGGGCAATTATGTCAATAATATCGTGAAGTACTTTCACTGATATATCCCACAAATCACCAGTCTTTTTGGAATTCAAACTTTTAAATGTCTTTATTATTTCAAAAGGCGTGATAGTACAAAAACTAAAGCTAGTGCCACACTCAGAAACATTTGATTTCAATAATAATTCGGCGTCTGTGGGAGATGAATTTAGGGAACTAGTAGTTACTAAAGGAATATTTACAAAGAAGTTGTTGAAAGTTTCAGCTATTTTGTTATCATCTTCGATTACTTTGTTATCAATATTTAAAGTAATACGACAGTCGCGACTCTTTGCCTTTCCCGTCTCGGCATTAATAACGTTCCAGGTAGTCTTTATCTTATTATCAGAGTATTTGATTTTCTGGGCAAGATGCAAGGCTTTAGCTTTTATACAAACTTTCTTAAAACATTTAGAGTATCTAGTTACGAATGCTGAGAACTCAGGACTATGATCATATCGTTTCATACCATAAAGATCATACAACTTCTTTCTACTTATATGTATACCTACAGTTGCCCATTCATTGAATTTTACTTTACTTTGCTTCTGAACAGTTTTTAATTTAAAAGTACTATTGAATTCCGTTTGTATAACGTTAAAAAGGCTATTGTAAAGAGCATCAGGATCTTCTTGTGGCCCTTGTAGGTTGGTTATTTTGCTTGCCAAGTTAGACCTGAAATTTGCTACAAGTTTCTTAGTAATAGGTCTATAAGTGGTTTTTTTTACTACATTATTTGTTTTATTTAATATTGTGATTTTTTGACCACAATGGTCTGACGTAAGATCACTGATAATAGATTTTTCCAGGGCCTCACAGTCGCAGAACACATTATCTAGACATGTGGCAGAAGTGGCAGTTATTCTAGTGGGTTCTAGGAATAAGTGCTTTAAATTAAAAGAATTAAACAGACTAATTAAACGCACCGAAAGGGAATTATTTTCTAGCAAGTTAACATTAAAATCGCCACACACTACAATGCTTTTATTATGGCCCGCAACACGTCTAATGGCATCTTCAAGGATAGATTCAAATGAACAGAAATTGCCAGATGGGGGGCGATATACGCATATTATTACATGTCTTTCTAGTTCAATACACGATAGTTCGGCAGTACGCTCGATAGACAGGTTTACTATATCACTACGCTCTTTACATTTAACATTATTAGATACCAAGATTAAAGAGCCACCATGAATTGCTGATTTTCTGACGAATGCACTACAAAGTCTATAATTATTATTGTTGAGCAATAGCTCATGATTTTTAAGCCAATGTTCAGTTAAACAAAGCACATGAACATTATGGCTTTCTAAAAATAAATCAATTTCTAATTGTTTGCCAGCCAAGCCTTGTATATTTTGGTGCACTACGTTAAGGCGACAGAGCCGGTTGACGAGGGACTCGGCCGTTGTCTTAGTTACTAGTTTAAAGAACTAGAACTAGAACTAATTACTGTGTTATTAGAACTACATAACACCGTTTCATTACTTAGCCTAAGTTTCGTTATAGTTGCTATAACACCGTTAATATTATATGCTACCAATGTAGCTATCATATTCATGCATTTTTTGGGGATGTAAAACAAGTCCCCAGTTATAATAAATCGACTAATAAATTTATTAGTATCAAAAAAAATAAAATTGTCGCTATGACAACCTGTCCTACACATAAGATTATTTAACCTACCTATATAATCATTTTGCCTGTCTGTGTAGCTTTTACTATATGGGAAAGCAGTTATCATAATTTTGTGGGCATTTAAATGTGACAGATATTCTAAGCCACTTATTAACTCATTTTTGTGCACACTAAGTCCCTCACCTATCAAAATAATCACAATAGATTGAGGATCTATTTTCATACACTTAATTTTATTAATTATTTGTGTGTAAGAGGCCCCTGGCATACAATAATTAACTACTGGACCGCTAATGTGTCTATTGAGTAATATACCCATGTTTTTACCTAGGCTATCTGAAAACACTAAGGTCTTGTGTATAGGTGGACATACACTTATTTGTTCAATGGTGTCATTCAACTCAGCAACTCGCAACTTACTGGGCTGTGGCAAGGGCTCACTATCGGATGGTGATGATGGCAGCCCACAGTCACAAGAGATAAATATAATGACTCGTGACGGATCTATATAAGTATTGCCAACCGAATCTGTCATCCCCATACACATACGTGAATTTATTAACGCTTATCAGAGACTCGGGTTCTCTCACACACATATACTTTATTGTTCCAATTTGATCTATGTGATAGTGATAAAAATTATATTTAGGGTCCAGACTTTTAGGGCGAGAATTTTTGTCACAAGGCACCGGTTGATGGTAAAAGTCCCTTAACATTTCCACGTTAGTTGTTCCACATATCATCCAATAAGCATCGGCCCTTTTGTAACTTCTAATAATTACACTTTAACACATGAATAAATAGTAAGTATAATGACGAAAAAAATAAGTAAAGGAATGTTTTTTTTTATTTTTAAGTCGATATGTTTCACTGCCAATGCTCTGTGATAAAAATGTGGGCCTAAAAATCTCGACTCTGGATAATAGTGTGATATTTGTTCCATCTTAAACATATATTGTAAAACTGTATTTATATACTTATATTTAAGGATTAGACGTGTATTCTTAAACAAGCAACTTCTAAATAAAATCCTTAGACTAGTATAAGAATTTATTATAAGTCTTTTAAACTAATACGAACTTTATGGAGCCTTTTGTACACGCACAGTATAAATATTATAAACTTTACAAGCAGTAAGGAATCTAAGAACGAATCGTTCAAAAATACACTCACACAGACGCACGCCCACCTCTATGAGACTATAAGCAGGATAACCGTAACGGCCATAAGAGGTGTCATGTCGTGTCCAATCAATTATACGTTAAAGCTACATTATTTAGACTGTAAATAAAATAGTATATTTTAATTTTATTCAAGACTAGCTATGCCCCGCGGTTTCACCAGCATAAATTTAGTTTTATATGATATATAGGTTTAAAATTGACAAAGTTTCATACAAACGTTTATCCCCTATTTTATCCCCTTGGGGGTAGAATTGATCAAAATCCTTTATCGGATGTCTACGTCATAACATCTACCTGCATGCCAAATGTCAGCCCGATTCGTCCAGTGGTTTAGGCTGTGCGTTGATAGATCACTATGTCAGCCAGTCAGTCAGTCACATCATATTTCCCACCGTTTAAACCTTCCCTGAACTTCAACAAATTTATCAATACCAAAATCACCCGAATCAGTCCAGCCATTCTAAAGTTTAGCGAGACTAACGAACAGCAATTCATTTTTATATATATAGAAGATTTGCAACACTAATAAAACTAGATTTCTTACTGGTTGTAAAGCTTGCATTTATACTGTGGTACAGGTTACAATTGAGATATAACGTTCGTGCGGCCAATTGATTCTAAATTAACTGTTAGTTTACACTGAAACTCCAATGCAACAACTTAGCCACTGACTTTTACTAACATTAATATAGTTATTACATTTACTACCCATAGATTAATTATAAATCAAATTATATTATTATATTCAATTTACGCAATGTAATAAAATATAGCGTATTTTAATGTAGAATAATAATTATACCATGTTAGCGACAACGATATATACACACACACACACACATATATATATATATATATATATATATATGTATACCGCATATTTATAGTCTGTATATGTTTCTATATTGTTATCTCTATTGCATACACAAGTGTTTACTTAACAATAGATAATAATTAGTGTTAATTACTGTTGCAATAATATGAGTGATATATCATACAGTTCAAAATTAATAATCAGATGTGTGTAATTATAGTACTTATATAATATCAGGCTTTACATAAGCTCTTATTGCCATGACAGTTTGCCTGCGTGACAGTAACAGTCTCATATACGTCATATACATCTATCTCATATCACATATCATCTCAATCTATGATGGCAATACGAAGTCTTAGTGGGACCCCAGGATTGAAGGTGAGATACTTAATACATACACCACCGTCGACGCATATATGCGTTTTCAGCATTTCGTTCGCTGCCATGTTATGATCTTTTTGATTATGTTTCGTAATAGACCTGTACACCTATAATATGTGTCAGTAGACTGCATTTGATGCGTTATGTTTCTTACCAAGTATTAACCAAACTTAAAGCCTTTTTGTTTCCATATCTCGAAAAGGGACAACATAAAATACTTTTCGCATTTCGCAACATATGGAATGGTGAGGAAATGTATTATTATATTGTAAGTAAAGTCAAATGGAACCGTACTTACTTAGACCAACTCCAACTCGTAAACGAGAGACGGAGGCTTCCGTCCCATTTCGGCATTTTAGTTATTATGAATAAAGTAATAGTAAAACAGGCGTTGTGTTGTCAGCAATAAAAGTCGATTGGCGTTTAAGTACTAAATTTATTGTAGGAAGAAATATTTATTCTTCAATTTATTGTGCACTTATTTTGATGGTAATCGGCCTGCATAAGTGAAGTTTACAGAGTTTCTTAAGGAGGAGAATGCTAGCACATGCGCTTTTAAAAATTGCACCACTTGCAAAGAAGTTGCGGATAAAAATTATATTATAAATTATAAAGATTTAATTTCAATCTGGAAAACGATGCAATGGCTAAATAAAGAAGTATTAAAGTTTACTTCCATAATTCAAAATCTTACAATTGGAACAAATTATATTATTAGATGGTATTCGACTGTTTTATTGTGATATTAAATCAAGACTTCAGAGATAGACATTGTAGTTTCCTTTGCACCTCATTTAAGTAGTAAGACGACATGGCCTTGGTAAACAGAACTTTATCGATACTTGTTTTAAGATTCGTTTTGCATAAAACATATTTCTAGTAAAATTACGAAGAAAGTGGTTTTGTACACTTGGAATTTGTTTTTGCAATAAATAGGTATTAATCTATACATTTGTTAGCTTTATGTGGATATACCATGTTTTGGTAATATTTAAGTGTAGTATGTCCTACATTTTGTTAGTTATAGTTATATGAGAAAAACTTAAAATGAACCGAGTCTGATTAAGACGCATTTTGTTATGTCAATTATTTTGAATAAGTTTTCAATTTACATGTAGGGCAGGGCTTAGGTTTAACTTTTTCTTTTAGGAAACATGTTTCAAATAAACACCACAGATCTCTTTTTCCACATTCAAGATGAATGCGCAATGCCTTCAATATTATAGCTTGTAAACAAATGCGCGTCCACAGCATCTCAGTAAAGAGATTTGAACGTGAATACGCGTCAACAGCACTGAATGGGTAATGAAAGAGTAATTGTTTTTGTTTCTATTTCTTTCCATTCTAATTATAGAACTAGGATATATTAATAATTCTATTTTATTATTCATTGAGGCTTCATAAATTACCAAAATATTATTGTCGAATTTAAAGAGGCGACAACGAAAATATAAGCATTGTATTCTTGTGAACCCGTTTGAAAGAGAATTCAGAAGCTTTGTAACTTCCTTGAAATTAGCAATTAATATTTCGTGGTAACTGTTGTAAGCTATTTATTTTGTGGGTCGTAGTACAAGAGCTTTTCAATGGCGGTGAACCCGCTTGATGTGATTTTAAGTTGCAGTTGCGCCGACGAAAATCTGAAAAATCATTTCATGGTTGAATGACAATTATGACATTTGCTTCAAATTTTAGCGCATTTCTAAACATTGTATTTTCCATCTATGAAATTAAATATAAAACCCTTTAGAGAAAATTTTCATTGTTACCCTTGTACGTGATTATAAAGTATGGAAGCTAACAATAAATATTAGTAATCAATTTCGTATAGCCCTCTAAAATTCTGGTTCTTGCCAATTTTGCCGTAACTTTGGTCTTTAATTTTTATAGGAACCTCGTACATGCAACATGCAATCGAAAATTCTAAATGAAAAATATTTATTTAAAAAACTTGTACGGCTTTATCGAAAACACATATTTCCTTGAACATATTTTATGAAATTTCTGCATATTTTTTTTGTTTAATGCTTTCGCCTTCTCGATTGCTAGTTAGTTAAGAAAAATTGCGTTGAATGAAACCAAAACGTTTAAACCACCGCGAAAGCCTCCTTAAACCACGAAAGCGGCTTAGTCGAAATCTTTTTCGCATAAGGGATATTCTTTACATGTGACCTAAATGGCCAAATCATTATTTTAAAAACTTTTTTATAATCTTTAAAATATGATATTACACTTCGATGTTAAACATGTTTTAAATGTTATAAGACCTTATAAACTATAAATAATGGATTCATTAGGATAACAATTAATGGATTCATTATATTATTAATGTTTTTTTGTGTAAATATGGATGTAACATTGGTTGTTTTATCATACATTATTAAAATAATGTAAAATAAACATTTCTGTTCAATGTTTTTTTGTTTTTTATTTTGGTTTGTTTTCAGTGTGTTCTAAATGTCACCTTTTAGGCCGAATGCTATTTGTGAACAAGTTCGCAAAGTATGTTTTACAGTAACATAACTTTTAGCACCTGCATATTTTCCAGCCAGGACCCACTTGGCTGAAGAATATGGCTGGACGTTATGTCTAGGGAACACCCGTTCAACTACTCCAGTTTGTAACTTGTAGAATGTAACAAGCTGGAATAGTTGAACTCGAAGTATCTGTGCAGAAATCTCCCGCGATTTCGGCTGTTTTCGAGTTGTACACAAACTTATTATGTAGTATGTAAAATGCGTATCATAATCAATTATAACTCTAGCTGGTATTAAGAAAAAAGTTTTTAATTTTATACATGAAAGGATATATTTTTGGTACAAATTGAAGTGATAATCACTTGTTCGTCAAAATATTCAGTAATTTAAAGTTCAAATTTGAAATATTGTAGTTATAAACAGCTTTCATATTATTATTATATTCATTGCAGCACTGCTAAATGTTTGCAACTATTTATATAATTATATAATGATAATTTGACAAATATATTAATTTCAAATGTATATTCATGTCTGGTACTTATTCTAGTTTTGAAACAAATATTTACTTGTTAATCTTGTATTAAAGGCAAAAGGCAGCTGACGCATTTATGCGTATTCAGCATTTCTCAGTCATGTTTTATTTAAGTTCTCAGCGACGACACCCATACTATGAACAGACTTGAGTGGAACAGATGAATATATTACCAAGAATTGGCCCATTATTTTTTATTTCCGAAAGAGAAACCATAGAATTGCATAGAGAGAGAATGTATTATTATGTGGTACTTAGTTACACCAACTCCCTAGGTGAGGCTCCCTTTCCATTCTGCCGTATATTGGTTATTGTAAAAAAGATTTGTTGAAAGTTCGGCTACTCAGTGAAATAATAGTAATGAAGTCGCAGGTAAAAACTAATGTTATTATGTATATATGACCTAATTTCAATTTGGAAAACGAAGCTAAGGCCAAAATCACAAGTATTAAAGTTTGCTTCCATAATTCCAAATGTTACAATTGGAACAAATTATATATTCGTGTGTGTGACTGTGTTATTGTGATATATGTGATTTCCTCATTTTTATTAATGTCCTAACTTGTTTTAATTGTACACATGAAACGCATTAGAAACAAAAATAATATTAAAATTGTATTTATTTGGTGCATTGCCACGGAACAGGCATACAATACCCATATAGGCCACAGGCACTGTTGGTAAATTGTACGTCTTTGTGCATTATTTATTTTAAGATTTATTTTGCATAAAACATCCTAATTAAATTATAACGACGTAATAGTTTGGTACATAAGCTTTTTTTTGCAACAATCAGGTCTCTACATTTTATTAGCTATGTAACAGGATTTGGTAATATTTAAGTCTCTTATTTTTTTATAGTTACAATGATATGTGAAAAACTTAATGACCCTGTCTGATTATGTCTAATATTTTGTTATGTAAATTATGTGAATAGTAAGTTTTTATATTAGAACATGTAAATGTCATAGGTTTAACCATTTCTTATGGGAAGCAGGTTTTGATTCAAGATGAATGAGCCATGCCTTCGATATAATATGTACATTTGTAGCTTGTACACGAATGCGCGTCCACAGCATCACAGTAAAGTATTTTTAACGCACATACGCGTCAGTGGCATTTAATAGGTTTAACAAATGACACTTTTCATTGACATTACAAATTATAGAACTAAGCTTTATAAGTTACCTATATGTTTATTGTCGAATTTAAAGAGGATACAACGCGCTTAAAAAACTTTTTCAAATAGGTTTATAAGCCAGAAAATATAAGCATTGTATTCTTTTAAACCCGTTTGAAAGAGATTTCAGAAGCTTTGTAACATCTTTGAAATTAGCAATTGAAATTTGGTGGTAACTTTTGAACGCTACACTATTAATGATTTTACTCTGTGGGTTTTAGTACAATTTAGTTTTTGTTATCAAAAATCTTTTAAAAACACTTATAATGTACGAAAAATTATACTTAAAGACCTTTTAATAATGCAAGTGAACGCGCTTGGTGATATTTGTTTATTTAGTTGCAGTGACATGAGATGAACTAAAAAACAAAGGAGGCATTTTATGTGTTAATTAAAATGTTTTTTTACTTACTGGCGCATTACTTACATTGCATTTTCCATTAATTAAAGTAATTTTATAATCTACGAAGGCCGTTCAGTCGAAACTTGTATTGTCTAAGAAATAGTTATACGTGTGAGTTAATGGCCAAAACATTTTATATTTTGTAAATGGTATTCCAATTCGACGCTTAACTCTTCGATGTTTGTAAGGACTTCGAGAAATGTTTTGTCAAAGTCCTTATAAAGCGAATACATTGATTTTGATATCGAATTAGTGTTATTTGTGTAAATATGGGTGTAATATTGTTTGTTTTAACAGACTTTATTAAATTAGTGTAAAATAAACATTTCTGTTCAATGTTTTTATTGCTTTTTTATTTGTCTCTTCATGACACATTCGTTAAACTAAGTTAGCTTGACTTCATCTGCAACCCTTATTAAGCCCAACTAGTCTAGATCGAAACTTGTATGTTGTGACTAGTGGGCGATAACGCGATAAGTAAATTATAAATATTAAAAACGTGGAGATATTATTTCACACTTCTATTCTATTATATTCTTATAATATCATATCTTCATATTTTTTTTACAAAACCCGCCAATCACTGCTGTCAAAAACATTACCATATCCAAAAATAAATCAGTGTTCCATGTTCTAAAAGAAATGTAACCACAAAGTAAAGAATAAATTCACAAATGTGTTTTATGACTAATCATTTTGGTAATTATCTATGTCAATGTATTTTGATATGACTTTAAATAATAAATGTGAGTCTTGTATTTATGTCTATGGCAAGCTAGTGCTGCCCGTTAACACTAATGCGCAGTAGTCTTATGCTTAATCGGATACTTAAAGTGCGCACGGTTTTTGTTCAGTCCGAATAATCTACTAGTTACCTTATTAGTACTCGAACTTTGTTACCTTAACTCGTATACAATGACACATAAGATTTTACTTCTCTATTAATTTAAAGGCATAAACAAATGCAACGAAAAATATTCGAACTTCAATAGTCAGTATCTCGCTTACTCTCAATATGAAACATGGCGATTGCACTTGAGTGACTTTAGGTACAGTGTACGATTAAGTAATATATATGTAAGATTAATACAGTGTACGACTGTCTGATTAAGAGTTTACTTTCGATAACGTCACCCTTCGAACTGTGCCGAGTACCATCACCTATTAGTAAACCTTGTATGAACTGTGGTGAATGTATGAGTCTGTCTCTGTCTATGTGTATGGCGCGAGGTGAATAAAACATGCGCAGTATCCACACTATTTTCGACGGCATTTGTATTAGCGCCATCTATGTGCTCTGCCGAGAAACTTTTCGTAATCGGTGATAACTATAGCTAGGATTAAAAAAAACAACATTTCTCATATATATACGCTTATATTTTTGGTATAAAATTAAAATAAGAAATGGTTTTAATCACACGTTAGTCAAATACATAATAGTTGAGAATTACACAAAATATTTAAAATAATAAACTACTGCCACATAGTAATTAATTATACATATTATTAGGATTAAGACTGATATGATGATGCAACAAATTTACAGAATCCATATAGATATATGCGCAATGATACTGATAATAATTGGCAAAGTTATTTTCGTATATTTCAATCGGATAATCAACATTTTTATACTTACAAATGTTCGCGTACTGGGGCCTTAACCATGAGGTCTTATTGCCATGATAGTATTACTCTTATGATGGGACAGATGTACTTGACGTGTATACATCTGTCACTGTCACACAACTGTAATAACATTTAAAAAAGAGTTGTGCCCCAGGTTACGAAAGAGGCAAAAACTTGAAAACTATGCAATAATGGTTAAAACTGAGCCTTATTTTCTAGTCAGCGGGGCAAGCGCCGATATGTACGTTCCGAGCGGCAGTCTTCAGAGGCACAGGGACGAGAGTGTCGCCCACCGAGATGTTCCTAATACAACCAGTGAAGCCACGTTGAGATTTCACCCCTCGTAACTTGTTCAAATGCTTGTCGTGGCCGCCCACGAACAGGTAAGACCTCGTGTCAGTAGACTTCAAGGCCCCAATGCCAGGTTTCGAGAAGTGACCGTCCACCCCCACCGACACCACGTAAAGCGATTTCACCACTGCAAAAAAAATATTCTAATAAGTACACGATAGAGCCCAACGGCACTATTTTCGCTAAGCTGATATGTGAATCTTTATGATGAAAAAAATAATCTTTATAACTACCAAAGAGGGTAGGCCGAATAAAAGATCTAATTATTGAAAAACATAAGTGGATATCGAACTATGTGGACGCAAAACGAAATACCACAAAATTGACACCCATGCCAAATTAATTAATAAATCATGTCGGCCGTTCCGATCTTTCAATCAGATACGTGTCAATTTCGCATTTAGTATTCCATAATACCCCGAAAACGACAACTACTTATGAGAAGTAAATTTAACAATTATAATTAAGTTTATGTTGTATTATATCATGTGACTACTTGCTATAAATACATGAATATGTAAAAAAATCATACAATCAATGTCCGCCATTTTGAATTATAAATAAATAGGGTATACTTAGTTGAAATCTATTAATTTAGAATGACAAACAGACACTTCAATCTTATTTATCTGTATGTATATGAACTATATGGATAGTCCTGGTTAGGTACTCACCGTGTATTTTATGCCACTTGCCATCACACAGGGAGAACTTATTCCCAAGCTTATAGGTGGCTCTAAAGGCTCCGTTCCCGTTGTCAACGCTAGCAACAACCTCATTGTCCAGCATTTCCAGGACCATGTAGTCTTTCCTCCCGTGCACGCTCAGGAGGAGGCCGGTCGAGTTGCGAGGCTTCACTTCCATAGATATCGACACTTCATCACCCACTTTGAAGTTTTCTAGAAGCTGAAACATTTACGTCGATATTGAACGGTCTCTCCATCCCAGTAGGGTCCCAAGGGGTAAGCATAGGTGTTGTAATGACGAAACCAACTTTCCACCAAAGACATCTTTAAATTACTTCTCAGATATATGCGGGTTTCCTGACGATTTTTTTCTTCACAGAAAAGCTATTGGTGTGACACCACTTTATTAAAGTAATAGGAAAACTCATTGGCACAGGCCCGTTCGGGGAATACAGGCATATTGAGCATATGTATGAATTTCGAACCCACGACTTCTTGAAATGTTTTATTTAATAGCTTACTTGTAAATAGTTGCTACGTGCGTTGTTAGAATTGCCAAAGTAGATCCCGTCTTCCACAGTGTCGATGCAGCGAAGGGCGTTGACACGAGTTGATATCTCGCTCACTGGCTGACCGTTCATCAGAAGGCCCTTTAGACAGCCCTTGAACGGTTGGTAGAAGCCCTGAAAAGAAAGTTTGATTTTAGGTTGGTTAGTTTTCTTTTAATCGACTTCAACAGGTTACCTACTCAATTCGATCGCATATATTTTTGTGTAATTATTATTATGGTAATTGAGGCGATGGGTCTAAGAAAGCAAATAATACATATCTATAAACATGATACTATTTTCAAATCCAAATTCGAAAAGGTCGATTCGAAATCAAATGTCGATCGAGCATCACGATAGGAGCAACATTATTTTATACTACTTAATTAAAATATTTTGGTGTGGCTGTGCTATAAATAAATTTGATAATGAGAAATGTACTTGATTTGTTGGAATCACCTGTACCTACAGGATTATATAAAAAAAAACAATATATCTTTTTTAATACTATGAATATGTGGGGAGAGCGAGTGATCATGCTTATACCGAGCTGCTACAAATATGATTGATTCAAATTGCGGAATATGACCCACTTTTGTCGCTGTTTCACCAACGTGAAACTTACATTCAAATTATCCATAGGCACTGGGATGGGGTCCCTCAGGCCTCCGTAGTAGAAGGGCTTTGCAAGGAGTGCGGGCGCAGCACACGAGCCAGTAGCTTCGCCGACACGCTCAGAGTCCACGGCCAGCTTGGCATGGTCGCCACTTCGAGTGAGCGTTACTGTATGCCAATATGTGTCGTTGTATGTCTGCGTTGTAACTATGTTCGTCGTGTCACCACCGCAGTTGAACGAAAAGTGCAACTAGAAATAATCAGATATATGATGTTGATATAAGGCAGTCAATGATATCGCTATGTTTTTAACAAACTTAAATTTTCGTTATAGGATATATATATACATACACGTCAAATAATTTTGTAGCAGATCACGTTCGGGCGTAGTTTTAGAACGAATAAGGACCGCGGTAGGAATTTCGTCCGAAGGTTTGTTTTTGAAATTTCGAACCTTCAAAATTGTGGGTTTATTTTTTTTATTAAATCTGGCAGCAGTGGTATTATAGTAGGTATACATTCCGTCACGAGTTTTGACCGCTGGTCTTGAATAATAGTATAGTAATTTTTGGGTCTTGTACCTAATACGTGCGTAGTTATCACCACTATCGCTGAGGCTAACGGCGCTTGGGCCAGTAAGCAAAGTAACATTATCCTCACGCCTCGCTTGTAATAAGAATAAGAATAAGAAACAATATAAATAAAGATCTCCTACTGAATTTCGGTTACGGCGGCTAATCTCAACGAGGATTACCCATGTGCGCAGGAAATATTATAGTGCACGCGTGTGTGCGCAAACACAGGTGCACTCTTTATTCCCTCACTCTCATAGTCCGATGGGAGGCAATCCGACACGACCGGAGAGGGATCAGACGTAGGACCAACGGCTTAACGTGCTTTCTGAGGCACGGGGGTGGAAACACCGCCAACTTCCAAACTCCGGGCATTTTATTGTGACCCGGGAATCGAACCCGGGACCTCGTGATCGGTAGACGAACGTACTAACCACTAGACCAATGAGGCAGTTGTATGAAAATGACATATGACACGTGACTGATTTATGTCATTGCCATACCATTTCTCGTTTCTATTAGCGCAAGCGCCAGAGAATGTTACTTTGTCGAGGCTTACTGTATCATTTACGCTTTGCCTTAACGATCTTCTCTAAGGTGGTGGTAAGGGGGGCCTTCCATTGTCGGTTTAAGCAGAGCGTGTTAAGAACTTCTGACCAGTCCCTGATCAGCTAGGAATTTGTCTCCAGAGAGTCTAGGTCTATTGCTCCCTTTATTAAAATAAACATCGTAGAAATGTATAATATTACCTGAGCATCTTTCATATAGAGTGCTAAAAACTGGCTGGGGTCCCGTTCAGCTTGCGAGTAAAATATTAAGCCTCCGTGGCGGTCGAAGGTGCGGAACGTAATGGACAGATCGAAGCCAGACTGCCTACCTGGCAGCTTGGCGTACTCGATGCGACTGTCATTGCGAGTACCTAGAAAATATACATAGTTAAATTAGCCAACAGAAAAGGATTTTTTTAATTCACTCCTGAGATCCTGAGATGCGCAACCAAGCTTACAGACAAACATACTTTATAATAATACTAGCAGTGCCCCACGGTTTCCCCCGCGATGAGTAAGTTTTATGCTTTATATCGCAGAATCCTGATATATTTTCTAAATAAAAGTAGCGTATGTTTCCCCAGTGAAAGTCCCCTTTAGACCCTTTGAGACATTTGCCGTAATAAACAGACAGACAAGACAAATTTTTTGGTCAGTTTCATATCCATTAAGAGAAAAGCTGCTATTTTGGCAAACGGACACCTCAATTATATTTATCTGTGCGATTATTACTTACCTATAGATAGATAATAGATTAAAAACATATTCTTACCAAACCTATATCCTTCATTGGGATCTCCAATAGTATAATAGGGATCGTAAGCCAGAGCGCAGCCCGTTTCTGGCATGGGCGGAGGCCTGGGACTCGTGGTCAGGGGCCTAGCGGCCGTGACTGGAGGTCTGACAGTTGGGGACTGCGTTATGCTAACGTTGGCAGGGGTAGTTGTTTGCACTTCAGTTACCTTCACCGGCACGAAGGCGTTGTTGAACGATACTGTGGGGTCAGAATGTATTAGATTAGAATAGTTATATTACAACTTAGCAGTGGACTCGACTAGGAAAAGGAAAATAAAAATAATTGATTCAATTAAGGCGTCAACCACGTGTGAACATCAAAAAAATAGTACCAGTGTGCATATTCAATAGAATTGGGTATTCCTTTGAGAACTACGTGTTTGTGGTTACACAATATAAACATATAAGTATACGTTAGTTATCACAATAAAGTGTGAATAAGGATCTTTGAATAAGAAACGATGGATGGATTGTGTGAAAGATGATATGGCTAAATTAGAAGTGAATACAGATATATCGGCTGATAGAGAGAAATGGAAGAGAAGAACACATTGCGCCGACCCCAAATAACATGGCTCAGGAGGATGATGATGATGATTTTTCTTTGAATAGTTCTTGATATAATTCCTAAACTTAATTTTAAGAGAGTACATACCACTCCTATTGATAATGTCTTCGTGTGTCAGTGATGTGAACGCTACAATTTCTAGAAGACAACTTCACAAAACCTATATTTAAATTATACTTTAAAATTTTTATAGACACCCAGGGGCCTCTAGACCTCTTAATCGGGCACTGTTTAGTTACCTGCATCGTTGGTCGCGGGCGCAGGTATTTGTGGGTCCTGCGTAGGAGCCGGCGTCGGTAGCACATCGCCTCGCACGGGCACCTCCCATTTTGTTTCATCTGATTACCCAACGTGATAATACGTAAATACCAATTAAACTAAATAAAACAGGTAACTACAACTATTTCTGCAATTCGTATCTCTACAATTTATATTTATTCTACCTTTTCAGCCCTCGTAATAATGTACGAAATAAATTCATTGAGTTTGACAGCTTGCTTGAAGGAGGAAAAAAGGAGTTCCTTTAGACAACCCGTAGTTTTTTTGGTGTTTTGTGTTATTGGAAGTAATAAGTATCTACTACGAATAACTATTAATTCCATGGTTCCATGCATAACTTTTTACTCAGTTGTCCGTTAATAAAAATACAAAAAAGTCACAAAAATATATATATTATATAAAATGATGTCCATGGTTAGACACTCACCTTGATTAACCCCCCCAGTGCTGGTGGTGTCTCCGCAGCGTCCGAAGGTAACACTGCCGTGCGAGAATGGTCCCAACAGGTTGAGCACTTGTTTGTTGATAGTGGCGTCTGCTATGCACCCTGAGAAAGGTACCTTTGACCCGACTTTCCCACCGACTACATAGCCCGGTTGAACGCCTCCGACGAACAGGACTCCTTGTAATATGTGTAGGGCAGCCGGCGCTGTGTCCGTGCTGGGGGAAGAGATCATATACATTTATATATTATGTAGGTTCAGTCTACAGTTTATAGGTAAACATACCATAACAAACAGAATATCAGATGTCGCAAAATATAAAAAAAAAAAATAATAAGCACTCTTATGTTACACATATCATCCAATAATCATCGAGCCTAAATAACATCAAACAACCACATCATAAATCCGCGCGTATGTGTGAGTATGTCATTTCGAAGTACTTCCTAAATTTTGTCATTTTAAAATCAGCTTATTTGTATTTTTTTTTCATAGAAATAGCTCATTTCTTTCGTAATACGTTGAAATACAGTGTACAGACCTGAAGTAGTCGAAGTCGTCGACGACCAGTCGCAACGCGTCGCTGTCGTGTGTCACTGTGACCACGTGCCACTGAGAGTCGTTGTATGTACTTAGCCCCGTGTCCAATTGCTCGCGCTGGCTCATTAGCACCAGCTTACCTACGTTCACAGGGTTTGGTTATACTCTAATCATTTAAAGAAATAAAGATTTGGCAGGATTAACGTTTGAATCTAGAGCTCTTTGACTGAAGACTGTGTACTGTGAAATGAGGTAGTAAAAAACTAAATACATACTTATTGTGGGGAGAGCGAGTGATCATGATCAATCGCTCCAGCCAGGGGTGTACTTAACCACTCACGGAGGTCGTGTGTCAAGGCTCGCCTTATGTGTTTCGGCGAGCCTTGCACGGAGATAGCCTATAGGCCAAGGGGGGAGCTAATCTCTCCCCTTCAGGAGGGGCTGCCCTCGGGCGGCTGGTCGCAGGGGGGGTTCACGGCAAAGCAGTTGAAAACGTATCACGTGTCCCCCCCAAAAAGCGAGTTGGAGAAACACCATGGGGTTTAGCCGTTGAGAGCCAACCGGCATAACCAAAAAAGAAAAAAGGGGTGTACTTAACACCCAGACTGAAGGTCAACACAAAAGTTAGGACTAGTACGACAAGAAATCAAGCATGGTATAAGTTGATACCTTTGATTAGCGACAGGGATATACTGTCCGGTGTTGACGTGGTCTGTGTCCGGCTGACGTAGAGGAACACCAGTCCGTCCGGTTGTCCGGTCTTGAACTTAAGCGTCAGTTGTAGGTTTTCTGACGTTATGTCCACGAAACGGAGGTAGCTGTCAGTACCGTTCAGGGATACTAGCGATGCAAACTGTGGAGAAATTATCCCAAATTTGAAGATGCAATAAAAAACATAGAATTGTAAAACCTGTGGTTGCCGTTGGGTTTGAGCAGTCTGCTACGCATGCGACGCATGTTTGAATCCCAGCTGTCTGGGATCGTCATCGGTTTAAGTATCTACTTAAACCGATGACGATCTCGTAATAAGAACTTCTTAGCTTCGACGTTTCATTTTTTGGATACTAAAATGAAACGTCGAAGCTAAGAAGTTAGCAAGACGTCACTGCTATAACGATGATGGTAGGCTCCTGTACCCCACGTTCTTTATGGTGAAGGTACCTAAACATCGTGAGTAATCGTAATGTAAAGACGTATGTATAGTGCATGAGACGGCGATGGACCCATCTGTCACATTAGCATTTAATCATCTTAGGTGAAAGTGGGTGCTGTTGTTGAAACATCTCTGCTTACGTTTTCTGTGAACATAAGTATTTATTTATTTTTTCATCAAATTACACACATTATTGGCAACAAAGTTACAGTGAAAAGTGACCCTCGGTATTTCTTGTAAGGAACTTTACGTATATGTATGTAATAATCGTTAGAGTTAAATAAAAAAATAATTCTTTGGACATCAACAAAAATCAAGAATATTGAATTTATAACTTAGGCAGTTAGTTATTATCTTACTAGTTTTGAATACAATGTATTTGATTAGATAAGCTTTAAAAAAATCTTTTTACAACTACTTGTAGAAATACATTTTGAGATCTGTCGATCTTAATTAATTTCGTAAATTTTTGATTTGAGCCCCTATCGTTCTGAGGGTGCGGTATGTTCAAACGATTATGGGTGACTAGCTCGTAAGTACTGGTGATATACAAATATAGAATGAGTAAATAAATAAAATTACAAAGCATAGACAAAGATAGCCAGTGGCTTAAAAGTAGCTCACGTCCAACTCTTTCTGTGATACGGATTTAAAAAGGGATGCATATAGTTTTAGCACGAGTTTGGTCTAGTCTTAAAACCAAGTTTTGTAATAAGAGTGATAGGGCCTCACCTTACACCCGTACGCGACTCCAATAGATTCACGATTTTCACTTAGATCTATATTAACGCCGTCTATACTGATCTGCCTGATGCAACCATCGAACCCTTTGTTCGTCACGTGTATGATGTTCTTGTTATCACCGCCGAAGTTCATAGTGTCCAGCGCAGTTATCTCAGCTGAGGATGAACTAGAGTCTACTTTCAACGTTTCATTGTCCACTTTGAGAGAGCATTTGGTCAAATATCTGCCAGCATCCAGTTTGTGCCATTTGCCGTCGTTGTATGACTTTGTCGTGCCGATGATCACCATGTCGTCTGGGTTGCCGAGGGATACCTTGGAACAAAACATACTTTATTACTACTAGCATAAAGTGCAATTTCAGTAAGAGTATTATAGCACGAACGAACTACATAGTAAGTTTAAAATTTAATATTTTTATTCGTAATTTTGTACACTTTGGTGCTAATAATACTGGTCAGTGTATTCAAGGTAATGACAACCGCGCTTTGTGTCGATTTGACGCGTTTTTGGGTTACGAATGAGCGTCTTCGAAACTATATCAGAAGTTTATTATGATTGAGATAATTTACGTGCTCGATAACCCTCTATCTAGTTGTGATGACGTTACTTGGAAAACTACTACAACTCGCTATAGAAAATAGCCTTTATGGCGTACATCAAATAGGCACACCATTAAATATTTACGCGTCAGTGCTTATAAACGCATTACCACTAAGGGTTTATCATGAGCTCCCATAGATAGCCATGACTGAGCTGTATGACGAGTATAAATCGTCTGTCTCTGTACCCAACTATCATGGCAATGGGTTGATGACTACGGAAAATGCTTTACCTGTAAGAACACTTTCCCATCTTGCATTTGAAGGGAGAAGAAGTGGGCGTCTTCCCCAGCGAGGTAGATGAGGCCATCAGGGGCGTAGGTTCTGAAGAACAGCAGCACGTGGTTCTTTTGCGGTGTGAGGTATCTCCTCCCTGGTATCGTGACGTGCGCGCGCCCGTTGAACCGGTATTCTTGGGGACCCGACTGGGATGTTATTAACTTGTCCCTGTTAAAAGTGCAACTCTTCATTTAGTTTTGCACTATGACCGAACATAATCATACATGATGTTATGCGTTCAGTTATATTTTACAGTATACTTATAAATATTACAAGGAACAGTTCTAAAAACTAATTACAAGTAGAAAACTTGGCCCAAATCGGTATCTCTCGGGATCGTGCCAAGAAGTCTGGCAGCATTGCCACGTTGAATAGCAATGCTGATCCTCTGAGCGAGAAAAGCCCCAGCCCGCTTGTCACGAGAAGCTTCTACCAGACGACGTGCAATCTCTATGAAAAGTGTATGAGCATCTGGACCCCAAGGTCCCAGAGTTTCAACCGCAAACGCAGAAAATATTTGTTATTTATTTAATCTTTTTTAAACGCACAAACAATATAACATACGAAATAAAGAAAATAAACGCATACAATTAATATGGGGGATTAAAATTGGTGGCCTTATCGCACCAGGCAATCTCTTCCAAGCAAACATAAAACGTAGGACACTTATTGGTTCAAACTACCAATGATCGGTAATCGGTATGGCATTATCAGGATTAAAAACCTTCTAGTTGGCCTTAAAGCCATTATCAAATACTCAGGACTTGAAGGTGAGACAAGCGTACTATTTTTTTTCCAAATTATGCAATAAATTCAAGTTAGTTCCCAAATAAAGTTATTGCCCAATTTTTTTCCAATAGCTGCCAAGATATATCAGTTATTAGTGATTCCAAAGCCTTACCTCTGCCTAGCACCCTTCAGCTTGTCACCATTAACGAAGTTCCAGAGCCCAACAGGCGTGTCTCCGATCATGAGCTCTTCAATCTGTCCCTCGAAGGCCGGGAACCGAATACCTTGCAGCTTAGCGTCGGAAGGCACTCCACCTACATAGAGTTTGGACTTGTCCCGATCCAGGTTAAAGATGGTGTGTTGTCCTTGCAACTCGCCGTCTTTTACGTGTGTCTTCTCCGTGCCGTTATCCAGGGTTTCGCGTATTGAGAACTTCACTTTTTGACCAACCCTGTAGGGACAGATTAAAAAAGTATTGATATGAGAAGTTTTGAAGGTTAGGAGGGTCTTGAATGTCTATTACCACCCTAAGATCGATGATCATTCGATTCGCCTCGTATGTATGTATGTATGATGACAAAGTCTATTTTCGTTTGCATGTTCAATAAGAGTCTAAACATTAACGAAGTTTTTATCAATACTGGTAGAAAGCTTTCCTAAAATTAGAGTTTACCTTTGGAAAAGTAATGTGCGTAAACCATAAAAAACTTTACGTCTTTACGAGAAGTCACAAAATCGCTTACCTGTCCACAATGACCTGGTACCAGTGGTTGTCATTGACCAGCTTCTCGCTGGATATCCTGGTGGGCTCCCGGCCAGACTCCGCGCTATCACCGATGTCCATCTCCAGGTAAGGATAACCGTTCTGTACTCCTACCACCATGAAGTCATCCTGGTACAATCATAGTTATTCAAAAAAATGCTGAATTAGGATAAATTTGGAAGTTATTTCACAATCTATGATGGGATCTAGAGAAAATTGCATATATATGTCGGATTTGGCCGTGCGCTGAAGTTTAGATAATCCGACTATGAAAACATTATATATCAGAACTATGCGTTCCGATACTGCTTCGATTTTACTCACCGATTTAGTTCTCCTAAGCATAGTATCCTTAGGGTTCCCCAGGTATAAGAGGAAGCCATCCTTTTCCTTAGTTCTGAAGTAAGCTGAGACGTGAGTGGAGGTGGACATCTCGTCAACGGTGTCAGGCAGTCGAGGCTGCAGGGTGGACCAGCGGTCGAAGGTCACTCCCACCTGTATCCGGTTAGCTACTGTTCGCGCCTGTGGAAAAGTATTAACATTACGAATTGGCACAAATTTATGCTCACGCCTGTATTTCTCAAAAGGGTCGGGAGAGGAATCCTTATAGAACACCTGCAACATTTCGCTATTTTTAATCATATGTAGTAAAAGGCGAGCCTAATACAGACTCCGGGGTGCTAGGGTAATTCTTTATGGAAAAACGGATAGACCAACGAAGCAGACAGTAGGTTTAGGAATATTCACAATACATAATACTTATAATGTTTGAACACCAAACACAGTGTGTGTGTGTGTGTGTGTTATGGGGATCAATCTTCTGCTAAATATTTTAAGAATTGAAGTCAAAGCTTATACGAGTGTGTGATATTACAGATACTAATTAAGCCGTCTTTAGAAGTTTCAAAGTATCGCTTATAATGTACCCCTTTAAAAATATTTTAAACTGAAATACCTGTTCGATAAGCCCCTTCAGTTTCTGAAGTTTTTCGTCAGACTCTTGACGTCTACGCTCGAGTTCGTCCTGACGGGCCTTCACTGTGGCGTACGTCTCACTTATCGGCTGGTCCATTTCGTTGATCTTCTTCACTGTATGATAAGGTACATTTTATTGAACAATACTTTATTGTAGAGCCGTGGTGGCCTTGAGGTTTGAGCAGTCGCCTGCTACGCAAGCGACGCAAGTTCGAATCCCAGCGGGGCCTGTACCGATGAGTTTATCTAAAAAACCTATGTACAGTATTTCACACCACGTACTTTACGGTAAAGGAAAACATCGTGAGGAAACCTGCATGTTTTTGAGAAGTAATTCAATGACGTATGTAAAGTGTCTGAGACGGCGATGGACTCACCATCTGTCACGTTGGCACTTAAACATCTTCGGTGAAAAGTGTGTGTTGTGATTACAACACCTCTACCTACCCCTTCGGGGAATACAGGCGTGAACATATGTATGTATGTATGTACTTTATTCTAATATACAAAAAATATACACCATCATCAACTTCCCCATGGCGCCATCTATATTGGTCATGTTAGGTATCAGTCTTACCAACTACGTACCGAATATTAAGATCCAAAGACGGATTAATCAATTCTACCTACTTACCCAAGTTATCGACATTGGACGCCATCTTTTGAGCTTCGTCGGCGAGCTTCGGCAAGGTTTGAGCTCTTTCCTTATTGACAGCCAGTTCGGCTCCTAGTTGCGACATGGTGTCAAGAGTATTTTGGACAATTTGGTGCACTCGGTCTGCCTTGTCAGCCTCGTCGCTTAGTAATGAAGTCGGTGGTGCGGGCAGGGAGCTGCGGACAAGACATATGTTGCCAAAAGGGTTCATGTCCTCTGAACTTCTTAATTAAAAAAATGTTGGCAAACAAGTCTACAGTCCACCTGATGGTGAGCGGTATTTGTAGCATATTAACGTGATACCAAATGCGTAATTGCGTATTGCCTTACAAAGATCTAGTTCTTATCCGTGACCTTTTTAAGTACCTTAGCTATCCTTTTACCAATTTTCAGAAAATTCGGTTCATGAAAATGCAACGGACGGACAGACAAAGATACTGCCCCATTAATAATATGTAAGGAGGAATATTTTGATTATAATCAGATTGAGAGTATACTGCAGCAGTACAACAGACAGCGAATTCCAAGAATGGATAGTGATGAGACTGCTAAGGAGGATGCAATGCTGACGTCAGATGTGACAGCTGAGTTAGATTTCACAGTTGGCATTACTACGAGTAAGTCCGATAACTTGATAGACTTAACAATGGACGAGAGCAGTGTCATAGTTGACAAAATGACAGTGAATGGTGGTTGCGTTGGTAAAAATATCAATAACGTCACAGATGACAATGTAAACAAACTGAAAGAAACAATAAATATTACATTAAGAAGATTAAGAAAAAGATGGATCGCGAAATTATTGAAGATGGGAACATGATGAAGAATAGTGATGTTTACAATAATATGTTGTGTTATGTTGTAAATAAGTTGTATTGGTCTGACGGTGAAAACATAAGTCAGGAGTGTACAGAAGGAGTGTTTCGGGTGTTGAATTGTGAGCGTGTTAAGTTGAATGCATGGGATGACGTAGTATGTTCGGAGTATGATAGTTTGATGGGTAAGGTAAAGAAAAGAAAGGTGAAGAAAACAAAGAATTATGTTATTTAAGTTATTATTCTTTATGTTGTAAATTGTTGGAATGTCTGAGGACAGACATTATTTTCAGAGGGGCAGTGTGGAAAGAGGTTTTATGTAAGCATGATAGGCAGCGTGTGATGTGTAAGAATAGAAGAAGAAATAAGATGTGACAGATGACAGAACGATGGTGGACGGCGTGAAAGACGGACGACGAAAGACGTATTTATTATTTTAAGACGTATTTATTTTAAGATGTGTTAAAGACGGAGTAAAGTAGATTCAGTCAAACCTTTTAACTTATTTTTATTTCAATCCCACATTTATATACTTACAGCTGTATAGCATTGTTGTCATCATCAGCCGAGCCCAGGGTCTTCCACGCGTGGGCGAGGGCTTCCTCAGCTGAGGTGATATTCGGTCTCAGCGTCTGTTCTACTGTCTTCTGAGCATTCGCAGCTGTCTCCAGCAGGGATTGGGAGCGAGCACGACCAGGTGTCACGCGAGAGTTGAGCTCTGCGTTCTGGGTATAAAGATAATTTTTCAATACACACATTTATTTATACCCTGCCAGTTTTGGGGAATCATCAGAAGTTATATGAATTCTTCTGTATGATAGTAACAAAGCCATTCTCAGAAGAACTAATGAAACGGTATGACCAATAGAAAAAGGTGAGATTTTTGTAGTCAATTGCAATGCAAGTGCCGCAAGTTGAAATCCCAATAGTTACTTCATGAGTATTTTCTATTATAGGTAAACCTACTTATATGCTTGCATTTGTAACCATAAACCATAAATTTTACACCAAAGGAAAACATAGTCTGGAAATGAAAGTCTGAGAAGTAGTCAAGAAACGTATGCTGTGCCTACGACACCTCGTCAAACTCTATCCAACCAACTGTATTTAACATCGTAGAAATTAAAATATATTATTCAGTTGAGGCCTTGGTGACTTAAACGTCTTTAAAAATAACAGCGTTTCAGGAATTAGCCTTCTGAGAAAAACTATCAAGAACATTTCCAAGTTTTAGGAGTACGTCTTTGAATTCCTTCTCAGATATATGTAGGTTTCCTAACGATGTTTACATTCACCGTAAAACACGAGGCGTGGAATCACTGGACATTTAGAAAAACTCATTGGTACAGGCCCCGCTGGGATTAGAATTAGCCACCAAGACTTATTAAATAAATAATATTTCAATTATATATATCACAATTGTTCAGTTGTTAATAGACTTACTGTAACCGTAGTATTCTTAAGGGCCTCTTGCGCTTCATCGGCAGCTTTCTTGGCATCTCCTATCTCCTGCACTATTGACGAGTAAGCTGACGCTGCACTGTATGCGTGCTGCGTGCGAGTGTTATTGTTCTCTCGCTCTGCTAAGGCTCGCAGGTTATCGGCCTGTGGGTGAGAGAAGGACGGCTATAGTTTTGAATTGTGGAACCTAACATCAAGTCATGAGGTATCTGTGCTGCTGACGTTTAACCTGTTAAGTCAGCCTTCATAGTAGGTGGAGAAGGCCTATCTCTTAACTAAATATCACTAAAAACATCTTAAGGATAGTGCACACGATTCTATAATAAATTACCAACAGAAATTGTAAACTTGCTGAAAAAAGAATATTATACTGTAAGTGATTTTATTTGTGATAATGTATTTTTGTGTCCTGACGATTTGAAACTACTTTGAAAGAAGTCTAATCAAGTAAAGATATTTTGAATTTGAATTGTTGGAGCATCTGGCAAATTACAGATGAAGAGAGATTAAGAAGAAAAAAACACTGTGCGGTCAAACAGACGTTTTGCAACATCTAATACCAATTAGTTAATATTTCTGGATGTTACGTCGTCGCGGTCAAACTGCGGTCACTCATTTTCATGTCGGAATAACTTTTATCCCAATGACGAACATAGCGTACTAAAAAATCACTAGAATTCGAGGATGAACGCTAATATTGTAAAAAAATGTCAAGGCAACTTACCCGATCTCTCAAAGCGCTAGTATGGTGCATAGCAACATTGGTAATGTTATTTAGATCTGGCAATTCTTCGGTCAAAGCGTCCAATCTGTTGTTCATGAGTTGTATCGCGTCGAGGATGTCGTCCACAGCTTGCGATGAGTTGGACACCACTGTTCCAGCGACTATGTTGTTGAATGTCGCGTTTCCTATGTCGTATGCTGCGTCTATCAAGTCTTTTATCGCATCTGAGTTCAGTTTTGTTACGGATTGTACTTTGTTTCCGATTTTCGAACGACTGAAAATATGGATTTAGTTTTAATTCCAAATATGTTATTTCCTAACTTCTTAGGACTTGAACTTCTTCATCTAACACGGTGAAAGAATACAATATCGCGAGGATACATGAATATTAAATACAGTCTTAGGTAACTATGGACGCTTCAATTCTTCACCTATCACGTTGGAACTAAACATTTTCTGGGTGTGTCCAGAAGTGGTAAATGAACCCTTCTGGGATTGTTTGACCTTTATTTTTTACTTTTTTTTATGAATATTAAAACGATTTAGACCTTTGATGTTATATTTTGGTACTGTAAAATTATCATAGTTGGCCCCCTGATCATCACAATGTTCTTGTAATTGTTCTGCAATTTGCTGTTTTTTTTTTTATATAACTAATGCATTAGTTTATTGTCAATGGGCTCAGACTGCTTTGCTTAATTCTTGCAGGCAACTGTTGAAATAACACCAACAGTGTCACTTGTCTGCCTTGTCTGTCTTCAACGGAGTAAGCCTTCTTGCGATTAAATCATTCAGTATCCCACCAAACACTCTGCGATCACTTTTAAGCCGCAACCTGATGTAGCCGCTCGAAGCTCGTTTCCAGCGACATATGTGGCCAAGTGATCACATTTTAAATTTCCCGCGACTCAAAAAGGAACTACGTCATGCAGCCACTCGTCGCTCGTTTTCAGCGACATGCAGCTGCATGTGGTTACACCTTTATATTCCCAACAATTCATTAAATCAAAGGATAATCTATGCTAATATTATAAAGAGGAAAGATTGGTGTGTAAATATGTTTGTAACGAATTGGCTCAAAAGTACAGTACTAATTTAAAAAAATCACTTTATGAATGCTACATTATCACTGATTAATATATGTTATATTTTATGTCCGTGACTTCAACTAGTAAGTAATAAAAATAACATACTGATTATCTTCGTTCAACTTATCCGCTCGACCGGCAGTGTCCCGAGCCAAGTCTGTGTACTCCAACATATTGTCCACTTTGTCTTTCAGCTGGCGGGTCGCGTTCACCAGGGACTCGAATTTCTATAAAACCATTTACGTCATTACATGTTGCGCATTTTGTTATAATTACCAAAAAAATTACAGGTTGGGTTTATTTTCTTAATGTTTTCACTTTTTGAAATAGTAACATTATTTTACATATAAAGCGATTGAGACGAGCATAATCAAAAAAAGAGAAAATGTATAAAATTTTTGGTAAAATTCCAAGTTTCATAACGAACGATTGAATGCTTACACTTAGCATAGAAATACTTAAATTTAATCCTTCGCCAAAAATATGCCAATACGAAAAATTTGCCTATTGCTGTTGGAGCGAGATTTAAAATCGAACAACATACCTTGGTCTGTTTTTTGACGGGTTGCACGAATACGTTCATGCGCTCAATCTGCGTAGTTGCGTTCGCGAACGCACTTTCTGCCTCACGCTTCTTCGGCGCCAAGTCTTTCTCTAGATGTTTCATTAAAATTGTCACGTTAGTCCAGATGATCCTTTATTGGGTAAATAAGTTGTCGGTCTTTAACGATACCTTTTTATGGTTGAACCCCTGAGACTAAAAGGGACGGCTTTTATTTAAAGAACCCACTTTCTAGGTTTAGCGGTCTGGTGACGAAAATATACTATAGATAGATATACAACCCCCACTTTTCACCGAAGATTTGATTAAGTGCCAACGTGATCGATGGTGAGTCTATCGCCGTCTCAGGCACTATATAAACGTCTTTGAATTACTTCTAAGACGTATGCAGGTTTCCTCACGATGTTTTCCTTCACTCTCTCTTTCTTTCTTTCTAGATAGATTACATTTTCGCATTTATTATACTAACGATCCCATACCTCACTTCAGGCAACGATTTTTTAAGACTATTTCTACACATTTGGCGTTCCTCTTTTTTTTTAAATACTATTGTATAATATGGATTTTTTAGGAAAAAATCCTTGGATTTCTCCTACATGTCAGTAAAACAAGATCCGTATCCGTGCTATTTATCTAGATTAGATAGACGTGAGTATAGATGTAAGTCTCACCAGCAATATCGTTCTTGATCTGTCCAGCCTCGGCCAAGGCGCTGTCCACTTTGGGTTGCTGGCTCAGCTCCAGCCCCGTGGCCAGTTCAGCGACATGAGCGACCACTTGCTTCGCATCGTCAGTACTGCTTCTAACTGAAGCGAGGATGTCTGCAGCGTCTGTGGCCAGCTGAGCTGCTTTGGATATCTGCTTGTCGCTGTCTGTCGCCGCGAATTCTGCCTGTAAGATTGATTCAGATTAAGGCTCTGGTTATGAACAGCGAAAAATTACATTCTTTACATTCTTAGTATGATCTGTGGAGAAGGACCGACAAGGATCTCCGGCATGCCTAGTTCTAATAATTATGCGTGGACACATCATTTATATTAGAAGTTTAGTTGTATATATCTATATCTTTGTAGCAGCCAATGGGCATGCCCTCAGAAAATTATGTAAAATGAAATAATGAACAATATGTAACATTTGAACGTATCGTACATAATAAGATCTCCAGTTCGATATTTGGAGTTGTTTGACTGGGGACTGTATCTCCACCTTTCAGAAGAACGCAGCCAAATGCTACCTTAGAGAGGTGTTGTGTTCCTGCGGTGGGAAAAGTTGCCAGTGCTCAATGGGGGGGAGGAATAGGAGTGAAGTCATTATGCTAGCAATAGTTGTCATGGTAGTACAGGGATTTCTTTATTTATTGGGAAGGTAATGCACGAGCATTAATAGGCAGTAGCTTACCATCAGGCGCACTATCCGCGTTTATGTCGCCTAAGGAGTGTAATTAATCAAATTATTAGGTTATAATGTTAGTGAAATGAGCACGAAACCAGCACCTATAACATTATATGTTATTAATTTAAATACTTACAGATCTGAGCAGATTTTTGAAGTTGTTTTCCAAGTTCTTGACAGAGGCGGTCACTTCCCCGACGTCTACGTTTCTCAGTTCAGCGACCCTGGGCCTCAGGGCTTGCGTCTGGTCTGATATGTAGTTCAACCGTTGCGTGGTGAAGAATGAATCGGCCTTGTCCTGATTGTGGGGAAGATTCATTTGCATATAGGACTTAATGAAAACACTATTATATAAATAACTAGCTGTGCCCCGCGGATTCACGCGCGTAGATTTAATGTTATATAATATATCGGTCTAAAATTGACAAAGTTTCATACAAACTTTCATCCCCTATTTTATCCCCTTGGCGGTAGAATTAATCAAAATCCTTTCTTAACGGATGCCTACGTCATAACATCTACTTGCATGCCAAATTTCAGCCCGATCTGTCCAGTGGTTTGGACTGTGCGTTGATAGATCACTATGTCAGTCAGTCACATCATATTTCCCATCGTTTAAACCTTCCCTGAACTTCAACTAATTTATCAATACCAAAATCACCCGAATCAGTCCGGCCATTCTGAAGTTTTAGCGAGACTAACGAACAGCAACTCATTTTTATATATATACATATATTAAATATAATATAGACGCTAATTTTCTGTTTTTCTGGAGACAAAATTCGAAGTATCCAATAAAACAAGATGTTCGTGGTCAGTCCGTCAAGCATAAAAAAATATACGAGTTGACTTGAAAATCTTCCTTTCTTGATTTTGATGAGTAGTGATAACTATATCACCTCGAGCTGCATATACAAAGACCTGCCAGATATTGTACAACTCTGATGTTGGCATTAAAAGTTTATTCGACTTGCCTTAACAACAAAATATTTCCTTAATTATTCCCTCTATGGACATCACGCTCTTAAAAGTATGAAGCAAGAGTGACGTTAATTGTATAGATAAAATCAAAAATAGACTTTTCACAAAAAAACTTTCTAATTGATAGCAGCTATTGTATAAAGGTTAGTTGGCTAAATAAGTACCTTAAACTCAAGAGTCTCATTGGCCAGCAAGCTGCTCAGTGCCTGAGTGGAGAAGATCAGGGCATCAGTGCAGGAGTCACACTCTTGACAGCCCTCGTGGGGGAGCAGCACCCATCTGTTGCAAATATGGGCGTTACACAGATATACTAAAATTAAATTACCTACAAAATCGACAGGACATTATATTTACATACATACATATGCTCACGCCTGTATTGATGGTGAGTCTATCGCCGTCTCAGGCACTATACATACGTCTTTGAATTACTTCTCAGAAATATGCAGGCTTCTTCACGATGTTTTCCTTCACCGTAAAGCACGTGGTGTGAAATCACTGTACATAAGTTTTTTTGAAAAACTCATTGGTACAGGCCCCGCTGGGATTCGAACTTGCGTCGCTTGCGTAGCAGGCGACTGCTCAAACCCCGAGGCCACCACGGCTCCATTTTCAATATGTTATTATTTAAATTTTGCTAGATACCTTTCTGGACAGCGGTCGCACTTCTCTCCGATGACGCCCGGCAGACACTCGCACTGGCCGGTCGCATTGCACATGAACCCGACGGAATAACCCGTGTTGCAGTTGCAATCTACAATCACAATTTGACATCATTTTCTTATACCAGCTGATATAGTAGGTCAGATGGCAGTCGCTTCGTGTAACAATCAGGTGATCAGCCGTATCGGGTTGATCCAAGTGCCAACCCCAATACTGTATGGGATGGACCAGGGAGATGGTGATTAGCTGTAATGGTGTCAAAAAGCGTAGGTACGTCCGGCTTGTAAGTGAAGCGGTTACTGCAACAACAAATTCTAATTCGCGTATGGCTCACTACTGAAAGCGTCCAGAATCTCCACTCCTCCCCTCCTTGTATAGCTGTGTAACTCACCTTAGGAACTATTTGTTAGGTAACACGATTTGTAATGTGAAGGTTTACTAGTCTTCACTCGGGTAGGTTCGGAACTTATATTTCTATATTTGAGGTGATGTGACGAGCTAACATCTATTAATGAAGGAATACCTTCAATTTTGGAATTTCGACCTTATATTTAGGGAGATAAGGTACTTACGTTCGCATCCGTCCACCGTGTAGTTCCAGTATCCAGCCGCACATTGGTCGCAATGCCTACCGGTCACTCCTTTAGCACACCTGGCGAATAAATATATTGAAAAAAAAAATGCAAAATTATATCAATTAATTTATTGACAGCAGGAATATCATGTACAGGTATTTATCCGTTTGCAATCAGAAATTGTCGTGAGGAAATTCACATACGTCTGAGAAGAAATGTAAATACGTTAGGTCGGTCGGTGTCACCTAATCATCTTCTATTCATCCTTGATCAGGGCATCATGTCTGAACGGAACGGATAGCTAACTGGATACCTAATAAATGTGTTGCTGTAATTGTCAGGGAGTAGGTTAATATGTAAAAATTCAGAAAGAGGCGCGAGACATAAGAAAATTTAAGAAAAACATAACAATGACTACTGTCTCCTTAAAAAAAATTATATCCTGGCCGTGTATATAGACTCAAGTCAACCAAAAATACTATCTTAGGCTATATTTTGTTATAAGGGGTCCATTGTTTAATAATTTAACATACTTGCACTGTCCGGTATTGTCGTCACACTGCGCGGACTCCGAGGCGAGGCCGCAGTCGCAAGGGGTGCAGCCTTGGCCGCTTTTCAGGCCCCAATGGTGCGGTGCGCACTGGTCACAGTGGTCCCCGATCACCCCCGGCCGGCAGACACACGTGCCCGTCGTCGAGTCGCAGTAATCCATGCCGAACTCATCGCATATGCATGCTGTTAGACAAATAAAACAACCTAGATACCTACGCATATAATAGTGAGATGAATACCAATTATTTTTAGGATTCGGTACACAAAGGTAAACGGGACCCTATTATTAAGACTCCGCTGGTCGTCTGTCCGTCTGTCTATGAAAAGTGATAGCTAGACAGCTTTAATTTTTACAGATGATGCGTTTTTGTTGCCCGGATTTTTAGTTGGACAGGTAATGACAATCATGAAGCAAAATGAGTTTATGAAAATGCGGGTGCTTACAAGGGCAGGAGATGATCTCAATTAAAATATGAAGGTAAGATTCAAAACGAATTAAATACACATTAATGAAATGGCGGCAAGTATAAAAGGTTTTATAAGCTTAAGTGATTTGATGTCACACCACTTGTTAATGTCGGTGAAGAAAATCATTGTGAAGAAACCTGCATGACTGGCACATTCAAAGTCATATTCATGCTTTGGACGCTAATGGACTCACCAACAATCACATTGGCCCCTCATCATCATCGGTGAAAAGTCGGAGTTAACACCTCCTACCCATTCGAGGACACCCAGGAAGGCGCAAGCGCAATATTACGCGATATTACTCACCGGTACAATTCTTGGAGAATATAGCGTCGCCAAAGAATCCGGGTGCGCAGAGGTTGCACGCCGCGCCCGCTGTGTTGTTGACACACTTAAGGCAGTCCCCGGTGATACTGTCGCACGAGCCTGGCTCCTCGATGTTGATGTTGCCAGAACAGTTGCATGGCTGGCAGTAGTTACCTGGACAATACATAACTCTATATACTCACAGCAAAAGACCCGTGGTGGCCTTAGGGTTTGAGCAGTCGTCAGCTACGCATGCGATGCAAGTTCGAATCCCAGTGTGGTCTGTACCAAAGAGTTTTTCTAAAAAACTTATGTGCAATGATTTCACAGCACGTGCTTTACGGTGAAGGAAAACATCGTGAGGAAACCTAGAACCTACAAATATCTGAGAAGTAATTCCAAAACGTATGTATATATCTGTCACGTTAGCACTTAATCATCTTGGGTGAAATGTGTTTGTTTATGTTTATACAATACCCCTGTATTCCCCTTCATGGAATACAGATGTATTCACCACAAATATCTATAATGTATACACATCTATGAATGCATACGTAACTGAAATAAAATTTAAGTTCCTGTTTGTAATACAAAATTAACAGCTTTTGGCTAAATCGCAGATGCCGAGCCTGCAAGAGCTAGTGTTGCTTTCAGGTAATACATTGTCATATTTATAGAAGATTATATGTACCAATGATCTCTGGTTGTCCGAAGTAGCCGCTAGCACAGTATTCGCATCTTGGGCCCCCATAACCAGGCTTGCACGAGCAAGATATCAGCAGACCATTATCACTCAGCTCACATCCTATCGCGAAGCTGTGGAATTTATTTGTATTAAACTGAGATATTAAACTAATTAACACATAGCACTGCGATGTGCGATTGCGAGATGTTTCATACATCGATACAATTAGAGTCGGTCACATTTTCCATCGAGTCAACAATCGAGAGATTCGCACCGAATCTAACCGCATGGAATCGATCGACGCCCGACGCGATGAATTGCGTCGTGTTTAATGAGTGGCAATTGCAAACGAGTCGGACTTACTACCACCGAATGCGATTCAAAACAATCGTGATGCATCGAGATGTTTGAACCATTGAAACAATCGCGATTAATCGCTTGCCATCCGCAGCATTGGATAGGGAAAGTAGAAATAATATCGGCTGTTATAACAAGAGTGTAACTCTTAAATATAGAAGATATGTGATTTTAAGCGAGTTAGGGTATATGAGATATCCAATTTGAAAATCGGAGCTGACTCTACCTTTCCGAAGAAGTCTTTGCGAGGTGAATAAATTAGTGGAACTCTTTCGACTTTTACTACAATCTTTATAACTAGGCGAAGCGTGAGTGACACTCTTGGCTGTAAGCTTGTTTACCAATAATTATTGTCAGCTATTGCACTGTACACATAATATGTTTACTACAAGCAGTAAGGAACCAAGGAACAAATCCGTCAATATTACACACTCACACAGACGGGCGCAGCTACGAGATAATAAGCGGTCCTAGCGTAATCAGTAAGGGGTGTCGTGGCTGATCGCGTATACCTCACTCACATGTTTTATAGATTTCAATGGTTCAAATCTAGATTACTTTGACAGTAAATTAAGGTGTAATTTTCAAACTTTAAGAGTTACAGCCCACATTTTCGCAGGAATAAAAATTATTAATTCAAAAAAATTATCTAGGTTAAAATACTGCTCAATTAGCTTATATTTATACTGTGTGATTTTGTTACTCTGACTATAGCATTTAAAATTTTATGAAATATATATAATACTATAGTACTACATAACTATTCAATAAACTGACGTAATTAAATATAGACAAATGACATTTGCTTGAAATTCTTCAGAAACCACTTGTTGAATGTTCCAACAAGTGGCTTAAGAACCCAAATTTCGCCGCTTATAATACCGGGGGTGTAGCTCAATGGTAGAGCGTCCATCTGGTTGTTTGAGGCGAAAGCCTGGGTTCGATTCCCAGCACCCCCAACCCAAACACCTTTTTTTTTTCCTTTTCTGGAAATTAGGTTTTTCGTGTTTGACGCTTGCTTATTCGCCGCAATCATCAGTCATTAGAATAAAAGAAATATTCGTTTTACTAATATCGAATACTTTTAAGCTTTAAGACGTTATGGTTAAAGTTTGTGTCAAATGTGTCTATACTAGTCCTATGACTAATGACCGTGACATAAAAGAGCCGTGGTGGCCTCAACGTTTGAGCAGTCGCCTGCTACGCAAGCGACGCAAATTCGAATCCCAGCGGGGCCTGTACCGATTAATTTTTCTAAAAACTTATGTGCAGTGATTTCACACCACGTGCTTTGTTGTGAAGAAAAACATGCTAAGTAAACCTACTACTCTGAGACGTAATTCAAAGACGTATGTATAGTGCCTGAGACTGCGATGGACTCACCCTCTGTCATGTTGGCACATAATCATCTTCGGTGTGGGTGTTGTTGTTAAAACACCTCTGCTTACCCCTTCGGGGACTCTTATTTATTTATTTATACTTTAATGACCGCGGAATGCGCTCCATCAAATTAAGCTGTCAATTGACAATTTTCGCGAAAAGCTATTAACCAGAAAAGCATGAATGGTTACAGTTTAAGCCATAATCTGTCAATTTTCAAATGTAGCGACATGTTTTTACGTATTGGTACTTCAACATGTTTGTTTAACTATAGTTATATATAATCCTTTTGTTTGATATAATCCATCATCATTTTTCACCGACTTCAAAAAATTCGATTGTATTTATTTTTTGAGTAAATAATCACACCGCACAGTGGATGCGTTATTATAAATACTACATCATTTATGTACCTAAATATTGCGAGTGTTGAAATTTCAAAATAATTGTTAAAAAAACATTATAATCAACACAATGACAGGAGCTCAACCATGAGCTCTTATTGCAATGTTAGTTCAGCTGTGTGACAGTGACGGATGTATACTGGTCATATACATCTGTCTCATAATAAGAGTAAAACTATCATGGCAATAAGAGGTAATAAGGATGCCAAAACCAAGAACCATTGTCAATATATTAAGGAACGTGGGGAACCTAGAGTAGGTATTAATTTCGAACCCTCCCAATAGATGTCGCTGTTAAGGGTGTGAATCGCGCTACGATAGTGTTCACTCTCGTCAACTAGGGTCAGGGAGTGTAAGGTAAACGTTGTAATGAATACTTACGTAGCCACACAGTACGTGTGGATCATTTTTTGGATGCTGACTTCACCTTAATTGGTTGAAGTTGGTTCAGTAAATTTGTGTGACCGACAATGTTCTTGCAAAATAGTATAATACCATCGTTGTAAAAACGAAAAAAGCTTTTAAATAATATCTTTACTAATATTATAAAGGAGAAAGGTTGGTATGTATGTTGGTAACGTATTGGCTCAAAGAGTATTGTACCGATTTTATAAATTATTTTACTATTTGATTTGTACATTATTACTGATTAATATAGGCTTAATATATTTTATCCCTGTATTCCCACGGGAACGAGAACTACGCCGGTGAAATCACCTGACGTCCGCTAGTCTCTTATATTATAGGAAAAAAGACGGTGATGCTGTTATAACCAAATTATTTGCGTTCTTGATTTTGTTTTTGTTTTAGTATTCTCTTTAGGATTATTGGGTCCGTTAAGGTTATTGCCTACAAACTTTCTGATTACATAATTAAGGGCATTACAGACTTACTTGTTTGACGGATAAGGCATAGGACAGGCGCAGATGAGACAGTCCCTAGGTGTCCCAACAGTCGCGTCCCCGTGGTACCCCGAGATGCACATCTCACAGTGATCACCCATTGTGTTGTCTGTACATTCCTAAAAAAATATGCAATATAGTTTAATTTTCCAGCTTCTCTTTCTTATGTCAGTTTCGGAGATTAGGCAGAACAAACAGACAGACTGACATATATTTTTTAAATATTTATTTTTAAATGACATTACCTTATATACTTTCATATGCATTTAGTGAAAAGCTGTTATTTTGAAATTACAAACAGACACATTTAAATTTAATTTATCTGTATAGATTTACTGTCAAAATGATGTAGATTATGACCTTTTGAAGTATTGAAAGATTCCGCTAAAACGACGTAAAAGCAGACACCCCTTAATGACGCTACTGCCATTCTACTTACAATTTTTGAAGAATTGCACGTCTGTGTGAGTGAGTCATTTTGAGCGATTTGTTCCTAGATTCCTTACTACTCGTAATGCTTATATTTATACTGTAGTCTCAAACTTACCAAGCACACGCCAGTATTAACGTCACACTCGGTGGAGTGTCCGTTGCACTGACACGGCACGCAGAACCCTGATGGCAGCCTGTAGTATCCTTCGGCGCACTGCTCGCAAGACATCCCTCTGTACGCTTGGGGACACAAGCATAATTCCACCGAGAGTGCAGGCCGTGAGTACTCGTTCAGAGGCTCCACGCCTATGTCCAAGGATACTGATAACAACCTGTGGGAAGACGTATGTGGTGAGGGAAAGCACCTGATAGCCACAGGCAGGTATCACTCACGTGCTATCCGTTTAAGGAGAATGGATACGCTGAGCTCGTGGCACAGTTGCTATTGCGCATATCATTCGATCAGCGAAGTTAAGTAACCCTAAGCCTAGCCAGTAAATGGATGGGTGACCGCCCGAGTTCCCTCCGTGCCTCGGAGAGCACGTTAAGCCGTCGGTCCTGGTTGCCAATTTATCATCTTTGGCAATCGTTACAGGTCAGTCGGAGGCCTAAAATAGTCTGACAACTGGTTTAACCCAGATCACAGATTTTCCTCGTTAAAGGGGTTGCGAAGGTCAGATGGCAGTCACTTCGTATAAAAATCAGATGATCAGCCACATCGGGTTGAATCAAGTGCCGACCGCAACAATGTATGGGATAAGGTCAGGGCGATGATGATGGATACGCTGAGCTAACATACATGTGAGCATAGCGCATTCACCTGTTCTACCCCACCTGCCGTGGTACACTGGCGCTCTTACTAACCACAACAACACAATACTACTCAAAGGCTGCCCGCTGTAAGATGTTGGTGCAGCTTCCTGTCGGGGGGCTCGGAAGTTCCAGATATGCCTTTACGAATGGTAGAATTATTGTGCGGTGTAGGAAGATGCTAAATGCAAACGTCACAGGCCTGTCAAAGTCTGACAACTGATCTAACATTATGAGTTACATATATCACACAACAGAACACATTGTGCCGACCCCAAACAAGATGGGGCGGTAAAATGATGAATAGTACCGATTTTCCTCGTAAAAGGGTTGCAAAGGTCAGATGCCAGTCGCATTATGTAAACATCAGGTGATCAGCCGCATTAGGTCGGGTGAAGTGTTGACCACAAAACTGTATGGCATAATATCTAATAGATATAAGATATCATTAAAATTACCTCGTCTCCTCAGCCTCTTGCCAATAGGAAGCCCTGATGTAAATGCTGGTGACGAAAGCCAAAGTGTTCATGAACTGCTCTCGCGTCACTGGGCTTCCATCCAGGTTACTGAACTCCTCCTCCGTCAGCCTGACCGAGTGCATCCACTCAACTTCAGAGGCTGGCTGCTCGATACTGTTGTGGACTATGAACCTGGGTGGGTAATAGCTATGATGTAATATCACACAAAAAGAGCCGTGGGGTTTGATTAGTCGCCAGCAACGTATTGTTACATTAGCCTGTACCATTAAGTTGTTCTTAGAACTTAAGTAATGTCACACACGATGAGGGAAAATCGTGATGTAACCTGCATATTCAAAGACGTATGTATAGTGCCTGAAGCGGTAATGGACTCACTATCTGTCCCCTAATCCTCTTCAGTGAAAAATGGGTATTGTTATTTTGCATTTCTGCTTACCCCTTTGGGGTAAGTTGCTTCATAAGGACCCGAAAAAAGGATGTTTGATGTTTTCCTGTATCCTTAAATGTAGTCTAATATTCATACATACGTAGTCAGGGCTTTACCAGAAGGGTCCTCTGAAGGGTAGGCAGAGGTGTCATCCAAAGTGACAGTTAGCAAACCCATCGCCGTCTCAGACACTACAGATGCATGTTCCACATAAATATTATATACCACAGATATTTTATTACTGCATTGAGTAAACACTAAAGAGCTGAGTAATTCTGAACAAGAGTCAGTCGCCCTATTAAAAATGCTATCAGGGGACTGGGACCGCGGTTCTTAATGGTTCCAGTTGCCTGTATCCTTGTCATTACCCGTTGGGACCACCGATGATGACGTCAGCCGCTGGAATTGCTCGGCCATCTGCCTTAGTCGTATAGTAGATCCCGTATGATAAATATCCGCCGTAAGAAGTCAGCCGTTGACCTGTTGGCAACATGAGTAAGGTCAGGTGAGTACTATGGAAGAGAGAGGAGGTATAAGGTCGCTGTTCAAGCAATAGTTGCCAAGATTATTTCATTATTTAGTAGGTAGACAACGAGCTAGTGACAACTTTGGAGTTGTACGCGTTCATAGGATGCAGTGGCCGCTTAGGTACCATCTGGCGGTCAGTGGCCCAACCATTAGCTCTTAGTGCAATGATGGAAACCCGTGGTGGTAATAGTGTTTTAGTAGTCGCTTGCTACGCAAGCGACGCAAATGCTAATCTCAGAGTTGTAACAAGTTTGTCAAAAAAAATTACGTACAATTCACACCACGTGCTTTACGGTGAAGGAGAACATCGTGAGGATGAGGATATTTGAGAAGTTGGCACCTAATCTTCGTCGGTGAAAAGTGGGTGTCGTTATTACAACGCCTCGGTCTATCACGTGATGCCAGCTGAGTTTCCTGCCGGGTCTTCTCAGAAGGCTAGTTTCCGAACCGGTGGTAAATTCTTCGACATTCATAAGTGCCTTACCAGGGCCTAAGCTGAATAAATGCTTTTTATTTAACCTCTCGGAGAAAACAGCCGTGATTATATATATGTATGTTATAAAAATATATGTATGTTAGTAAAAGGGGTACCAGACATATAATACGAGAAAACTCAACCTGTAAAGCTTTAAATTTCTAAATGCTTTCTACATGAAAGAGACTTCTTAATGAAGGTCACATATAGATGTTGTATGGTGATGTTTGATACTCGCCACCTCGAATATTTCGGAAAAGAACGCTTTATGGAACAATTTGTTGCCCAGAATACCATGCTCACAAATATGTTGCCCAGAATACCATGCTCACAAATATGCGTAATATTGGTCTTATAGTTGCTTAACTGATTAATTTTGTATTTTTAAAACTGTATTATATTTTTGCAAAGAGTAATTATTGAGTTTCTTGCCAGGTTCTTCTCACTAAAAGCAACCTGGCAGTAGCATGTATAATCCTGTATAATTTCTGACATAATTCTGACGATTCGAAAGTACTTTGTAAAAAGTCTAATCGAATAAAGGTATTTGGGTTTTGAAATATGTTTAGATGCCAACACGAACTTACCCAGATAGTATTCGGGTGCTCCGAAGTACACGATTTTCTGATCCGATGTGCCGTCCAGTTGCACAGATATGGTTGAGTCGTTCACAGTGGTTGGTGCGATGGTGTGAGGAAACACGTTCAACGTTCGATTCCACTCTACATTTGCTAGGTACCAGTCGCTCATTCCCTCGATCTGACAATAAAACATATCTTATGTATGAATTTGCCTTCTCTAAAAACTCGCTCCTATCCTACGACTTCTTCTGCATACCTCTACGACCGTAGAGTGAAAGTGAAAATGATATTTCAGTTAAACCCCTGATAAGGGGCTTACTCTTACTTATGAAAGTCGAAGAATCGACCCCAACGGTATAAAAATACCCAAACAGATAAACGGTTCAGAAGTTTTGCCGTAAAAAGGTAATAGACAGACAGATAGAGACACTTTACTATTTATAAAATGTAAGATAGATATGCATAAACATCCTCGTGTAAACGTTAATTTTGATGCAGTTATAAAAATTACACGAGCCCAAGTTATTAAATAAACTTAAATGCCAATATAAAACGAAAAAAAAACGAGATATTCATCCACTCTCGCAGAACAACATGCAATATAACAATAGCTTATTTCATCCGTGAAGATATTATGATACATGCTAGCTTGAGTGCCATTAATGACCTACAATTATTAGGCTAAGCATTCTATGAACGCGTACAACTCCAAAGTTGTTGCCTACCTCATCAGTACTGAAATCAATGTGCTGGCATCATGGCAACTATTGCTTGCACCTTATACCTCCTCTCTCCACCATAGAACTCTCGTGACCTTACTCACGTTGCCACCAGGTCAACCAAGGCTGACTTATATTTAATTGCAAGACTGTTACTTACCGCTGCCCAGTACAAATCAGAACTGGTACATCTCGTGGTCTTCCCAAAGCAGTAGCATCGCGTACAACCATCAGGGTTCTCCGCTTGCAAGTTGTAGTACTCCTCCTTGCATGTGTTGCAGGCCTGGTAAAATAAAGATACTAAAATATAATTCTAAAACCTTCACGGAAGAGAAGATAGATGAAGTTAAATTGGTGTATTTACATAGAGACTAGCGTGACCTCGCACTCTCTCTGCAATAATCTCTGCCTACACTTTGAAGGACTCGATATGCCAGCTAGTTTGTGAATATGAACATCGAATACAATCCTTTGAAAACTGTTTGATTGAGGTTCCGCACAACCATCTATCAGTGGCCGTCGCCATGGAGTTGTCTCTGAAACGCTGTTCGCTCGACTTTTGAGTGACAGAACGCAAACAATTTTTCAACTCATAAATAAAAAATGAGGTTCTCTTGTTGTTTAAGTTTTAATAGAGTAGTCTGATTCAAATAATTCACTTTCTTTGGATAGTGTATCCTTAGAATTTGGTGCTATAGTAAAATGTGAAGATCCAATGAAACTTTGCGTAGATAGAGAACGGCACTCCTCAATGAAAACACACACAAGTACATTTTCCAATGTCACTAAAATATTTTACTTTGGTTACGTAGCTTGCTCACTATTATCTAGTTTATGCTGGGTAAAATTTAAGGCACTAGAGCACGCGGGAGGTATCCTGTGTGGTTGACAGACAAGAATCGGTGATGCACCAATACTCAAGGATGGTGGCCAATAGAGATAGATGGCGGGACATAGTGGTAAAATCGGTGATGCACCAATACTCAAGGATGGTGGCCTAGATGGCGGGCTATAGTCAAGCAAATAACAGCTACTTCTGACATCAATACTACACGACGACGCGTACCGAATGAGAAGAGTCATGTAAGCCTAGTTACCTGTCCCCGAACGTGTTTCTTGCAGTAGCACTGCGCGGTGTTCTGATCGCAAACGTCGTCGGTGGTTCCGTCCAGGTTGCAGGTACACTCCACGCAGTCGGGGAAGGCGTAGTGGCCCGCCACACACCGGTCGCACACACGGCCGATCACATCCTCCTTGCAACTACACACGAACATAAAAATAATATACATAAAGTAAGGTTAACCAACAGATAAAGTCTGTCTGAAGCGGAATCCCCAGCCCCCCTACAGGGGTTGTGAGAAGACCCGATAGTAGTGACATGTGAACTCACGCGCAATTGCCAGTCTCAGAGTCGCACTGCAGTTGATTGTTGCGAACACCCAGCGCGTTGCAATTACAGTCGTCACACCCGCGCTGCACATCGAAGTTGAACGTGTACGGCTTACAGTGGTCACAGTTCTCTCCCTCCACGTTCTTAGGGCAGATGCACAACCCTGGGATACAAACAAATAAATAAATAATAATATTCGGGCATTATCACTCAGGGCTATTTAGATATACTTAATATACTTTTTCTGTAAACATACTTATAATATATATATCAAACGCACAGACACAAGGTCAACACAAAATGCTCATCATGTAAAGTGTTTACCCCGTCGCAGGAAACGAACCCGCGACACCTTATGCAGCAGCTATACTAACCTCTAGACCAACGGTGTCGTCGTCATTTATAAAAAAACGTACATACCCATTTATAGCCGTAGATAACAACTTTTTTCCGTACCCATATTCCGGTCAAAGTGGGCCTGGCATTCTTGTACCATATATCTACTATAAACAGTTACTAAATTGTTAGTCTTCACGTATTACCAAGCTCCGAGAAGAGATCTCTAACTCCTAACCTACCTACTTACCTACCAATTGTAGATGCGGCGTGCATTGGTTTTGCCTGCCTCGAAGAAGTGTTCAATACCTTCTTTTCACCATACTTATTAAGGTCTAGTTGTGAAGACTCACCATTATCGTCACAGATGGCAGTAGCAGGACAGTGGCACGGACGGCAGTTGGGGAACCCGTAGTACCCGGTGCGACAGGCACTGCACGACCGACCCACCACGTTCGGCCGGCAAGGGCATTGCCCACCAAAAGTGTCGCATTCCAGCTCCGTAGAGCCCATGAAGTCACAAGAGCATGCCAATGCTCCACTGTTGTATTCACCCGTTATTGAAAACGTGGCCTCGCGGCAAAAACCTAAAAGACAGTTTTGGATTAAAATACAGTTTAAAAAACCTGCTCTTTGTATTATATGATTGTACTGTATGAACAGCCGCCCAGCGTTGACCGCGAGCTTTGACTCGCAAAGTAGGACATAATATAGAACATATAGACAGTGTCAAAGTCAATGTAATGCATAAACAACAAACAAAATCCTAGTTTTTTATGCTGCTTGTACAGCGATTAAGGTCAGTAGCGCACGAGCGACACTCCGGCGTTGCAAACGGTTGCAGGTTACAGAACCAATGAAAGAAGCAACCTTTGGAGCCAACATAAAACCTTTGCTTTCGAACTTACCAGTGTCATTTGAAGGTATGTCGTAATTATTGACAGCGCACGTGTCAATGAACTCCCTGGTGTAATCGACCATATTGCCTTCATTAAGAATAGCGTCGGTGTAGTCCTGACTGCCTACCACCAGCACATAGCCCAGCCATACTCCTGTACTGTTGCTGCCCTGCTGACAAATCTAGTATGGTTATTATGTTTCTAGCTCTCTCTTCATTATGGTACAGATGAGCATCTTCACCAGATGAACATATGTTAGAATCTAGGCACTACGAATCAGAAACGAATACCATGAGGTACTTAACATGCAGAGATGCACTGGCCAGAATGCAAATGGACCTGCTGGTTTGGGTATATACGAACCTAAGACTACCAAGTTCTTCTCCATGGTCAAGATGTGCCGTTCAGAGAGTATTTTAGGAGTCAGCCTAAAGGTCGAGGGGGTACAAACGATCCCAAGGATCGACGTGCCTTTGGTTGAAGCAGATAGATAGGGAGAAAGCGATAGAGATGTTACGCTTATCCATGTAAAAATAGTGAGACTATTTATTTTTGAAGTTCCTGCGATGCGTAGAGTTTGTAAATGAATAGCTGTTGTACTAGCAGGGGAAAATTATTTTGAATAGAGCATACTAAGAACTTCAAAATCTAGTTTTGCGCTATTTAAAACAATCATAATTAGCCCCCTGATCTTTATATAGTACTAGTATGATTCCAGACCAAGGGTTGGTCAGGAATGGAGCCTAATCAATGTTGAAATGCTACACTTGCCTCAAAAACAATGGAGAATGTTTCGTTGATAAAGAACTTGTTATTGCCATCATTGTGCGATATTACTCCACGACAGCCTGAGTTAGAGGGGCAGAACTGCACTGGCATCGACATGGGACTGCTTTGACCGTCAATGTTCAGTATTCCCGAAATAACGCTCCCTGTGAAATAACATTATACCTATAGTAAGAAGTAAAAAGTCTAGCGTAGATGCGATTATAAATAACTATAACGATGCGATTATGAATCTGCAGCAGCCTGACTTAGCTGGATTGCTAAGGTAAGGAGACGTCAACCATGCTGTTTGAGAGCTCCTTACTACTTTTGGTTTCGGTTTCGGTTCGGTTCATGGCCTCAGCGAACATTTACAATTTTATCTAATATCTGCATATCCAAAGCTTGTCATTTTCTGCACGCAATATGTGTACCGTGTGAATTTATATTGTTACCGTTTCGCTCTAGCTAAGAACCTTTTGTTTGCTTAGTTCAAAAGCAGTAGTAGTCGTTGCAAAATTCTGTGAAATAAGTGTATACTTGTGATCTTACCCGGGTGTTCAGGTTGGTAATAGTGAACTATGAGTTGGTACAACCCTGGTGTGGGTACCCTTGCTTCCAACGTGACGGGCTCGGATCCTGTGGCTAGGGCTATCGACGTAGAGTTATCTGCATTGGGAGGCCTTGTTGTTGTATCTCCAGTGGTGCCAGACTCGAATTCAACCTGTATTGTGAATTGTGCACATCGTATAGCATAATTTAAAATCTTTGGCAATTTTGTCGCGTTGCTGTTTCCTACCATTTGAAGTCCAATTTGTCATGGTTTTCGCCCATAGCTCATCCGACATGCGGCAGACGTGGCCAGCCCAGTTCCACTTTAGGTTGGCAAGACATGACGTTAAACTGTCGCACCTTAGGCGGCCCCGACAAGAAAATGTACTTCTAAAGGAAGCTCAAATGGTTGAGACGGCATTAGCGCTGGATGACGTCTTGGGTGGAGGAATGTCTCGTGCATCAACGGCAGCGCCCACAGGCTCAGTTAGGTGGCTTACTGCGCACCCATCAACTCGTACTAGACAAGCGCGGTGGGTTAAATGTCTAAACCCCTTACCACTGTGAACGAGTGTATATTGAATATTGCAAAACATTACCTACCTTCTTAGAATCAACTGTAGAGAATGACCCCGGTTCACACTTGCCACTCCTGCGCAGACAATACGGCCGGGGAGTTATGTAATCTAACTGCCATTCCGACTCAGGGACCGCTCTAATTCTTATTACCCCTGCTGAGATGCTATCTCCACTCTGAAAACAAGCCTAGGAGTAAATCATAGATCAGGGTAAAATATATTGAGAGATATCATCAGCTTTAATTCACCAACTATAGACTCGACATAAGACGAGGCATATAACAAGATTGTTGCATCATTCACATCTGTCCTGTCTGATTATAGGAGACCCCGAAGATACTGCCTGTTTCTGCATCACCTAAAGGTTGATTGGTACAGTGTCTCTCAGTCAACGTAATGCGATATTAACGACTAAACCTGTGTAAAACATTTTTATGAAATGTTCAAATATAAGGTGATCCTTAAATGGTAAAGTACCCTTTCGATGGGCACACACAGAGTGTTTCTCAGTTTCTATAGGTCAAAATGGGAGAAGAGGAGTGTTTAGGTACACCTGCGTACAGGTATCGTCACGAGAAATTTGCGTGCAGCGAAAATAGTGACGATACTGCGTATGTTCACCCTGTGCCATATATTACACTTATACAAAGACATCCTCATAAAATGACTACATGTAACGGGACCTATACACACACATGAGTCGCTTTGTGTTATTATACTCACAACGGTCAAAGTGACAGTGTTTCTGGTATCTGGAAGGTAGAACACGTTCACTTGGGCTTTGCCGTCGATCACTGGCTGCCGGCAAGGGGCCGTGTACGGACATTGATTGAGGAACACGAGCCCAGTGTTCTCTGGTCTGTCACCCGACTGGACCCTAAAAATAAAAAAATATCTATTAAGTTTAGGCCCTGATAGGTAAGGTACTTAAATTACTAACAGTTCAGGAACTAGTCTTATTCATAAGAGTAATATGAGAGGTAGCCAATAGCAAGCTCCCGTTCGACACTCGGAGCTGTCCGACTGGAGACTGTACCTTACGGAAGATCGCTATTAAATACTAAACTATAGCAGTACTGCGGTGAGCAAAATCACTCATTAGGAGTACTCAATAGGTTAGACAGGGGGAATGGAGTCACTATAGTACCTATAGTGGGACCTTTTCGTCTCATATGAAAGCTCAGTGATTCAATTACAGACGACGCGAGATACTAACTAAATGCTGGGGGCCTACCGCCATCGTTTCTTAAAAGGGAGAATTAAGAACTACTATTAAGAAGACGTACAAAAATTAAACGTCAAAAATTTTAAGTTTCAAATTTTTAAATTAAACAAAATAAAATTTTAATTCGTGCTGTTTAAGCGATCATAGTTGGCAACCTGGGGCGCAACCATGAAAAAAAAAATGAAAGACATCTTACCTTACATTAACGGGGAACTTGTCGCTATGATTTATAGATGTGTTAACTGGTGTGGCGTACTCCACTAGGAAAACGTAGTTCCCTGGTTTCTCGATGTCAACGTTGTATTGCAGTTCCCTTTGGTAGTTGTCTAGTAAAGGTATCGTATTTGCATCCATGTTGAGCTCTTTAAGTTGCTGGAGATAAAATAAACATTTAGCTGCATCCGAAATACGTGACCTATTATTTCCTTCGCTTTCCGTTTAAGAGGAGGTGAGTTTAACCTGGTAATATCTGATGTATATAATGGGCGTGCGTTACTACCACTAAAACTATAAATGTTACAATGCTCTTTAAATTTGGCCTCAGAGATCATCCGTCGATTCTAGTTGCCTAAGAAAGTCTGAAACCTTATAAGTTTGAAATTGTTGTTGATAGCCGGATTAAGAAGGTATATATATGTAGTTTGGCGTATTTTACCAAACAATAATAAAAGTATGATAAACGTTTAAATGTATTTACTTCTTATAGTTTCTTAACAACACAATAAAATTATAAAAATACTACTCCTGTTTTTCGTCGTTCACGTCTTTCCATCGTCTTTCTTATCTTTCATTCCCTTTTCTTTTTAATTTTCAACTTCAACTTTTTAAACATTGCCTTTCACTATCGCATACAAACTCATTTCATCAATTCCACACTCGGCCCTCCTGAAACAATGTCTGTCCTCAGACATTCCCTTTCATTCACACTCATACCACATATATGAAACAAGAGCGTGAATTTCGAAATCTAAAACATCATAATTTTTCACAAAGATATACTTTAACTTTATCATAATAACGACATGCTGTTATTATGATGAAGTAAGACAGAGGCGTGGTGGCCTTGAGGTTTGAGCAGTCGCCTGCTACGCAAGCGACGCAAGCTTGAATCCAAGCGGGGCCTGTACCAATGAGCTTTTCTAAAAAACTTATGTACAATGATTTCACACCACGTGCTGTACGGTAAAAGGTTTCCGCACGATGTTTTCGTGCGGAAACCTGCATATTTCTGAGAAGTAATTCAATGACGTATGTAAAGTGTCTGAGACGGCGATGGACTCACCATCTGTCACGTTGGCACTTAATTATCTTCGGTGAAAGTGGGTGTTGTGATTACAACACCTCTGCCTACCCCTTCGGGGAATGTGGAAGAGTGAAAAAGTTAAACCTTAAGCTAATTCAGAATTGCAAGAGTCTGTCGCTTCTTTCACTTTCAACACATCTATATCTTCGAAGCCCGAAGTTTTTTCTTGCAAGCTCAATTTTACGGTTACTTCAGCAAAATGTTCACTTACTTGCTGGTTAACTATGAAAGCAGTTACTGGTATCGCCAAGTTATTGACGTCAGCTGAAGGTTTCCCCTCTAAGCTCGGGTACGCGAAGTGTCTGCAGAGCTGTTTGTCTCCAATCACACAAGGCTTGTTCACCATCTTGGTGAGGACTGTGGCTTCGTAATACGCTTCTGGTATAAGCACGAAGTAATCCTAAAACGAAAAGAAATGGATCATTTTTCTTGAGGTCTGCATGTTAATCTTAATAAACTTTGTGTGCATATTTAAAACAATGATCACTAGCTGCATGATATACAGTATGGAGCACGACCATATTAGATAGCCATGATTAATGGAAAAACCTGTAATGCTAAAATGCAAGCATACGTTTAAATCTTAGTGGTCTAGTACCAATGAGTTGTTGGTTTATTGTAGCATACTGTTTAGTGTTGCGGCCAGTTTTCATCTGTGACCACTGGTTTTAGATCCCGCTTTAGGAGTGAGGATACAGATACGACGTTTTTTTGTGAGGCGTCGCGTCAATAGTCGAAGGGATATTATGCCGATACAACATTGTATCGGCACGCTGGCATTGGATGAGTAACAGACGGTCCAAACTACTCACGATCATAACTTCCTTATTAGTTTTGATGGTGACTGTCCAGTTGCCAGGGTTCATGACGAAGGGCGAAGGCGCGTTGCCCTTCTCTCCTGCCACTGTCACTAGTTGAGGCTGGATCGTTGGACGGAGGGCTACGGTGAACCTGGGAACACAGGCATGTGTACCAACCACGAATCCTAAGAGCTCATACTATATCTATAGTATACTAGTTTGTTCTCAAGAGGATAATAAATTGTTCGATTTTTTGTAACAGATTTCGCAGAAGAAGGCTTAATGTTGGTTAATTGAGGTTCAGATTTACCCATGAAGTTTTTTTTCTTGTGATTTGGAAACTAAAAAGGTCTTTGTAGGGGGAATTTCTACCGCAGTATAATATCCATCAGGAGCCCCGAGAACTCTTAAGAACGCGTCGAAGCCCTCCAGCTCCTTTGAAGATTTCGCTGTATCTGGCAGTGTGAGCCACTTACAACAGACAGGGAATACTCTAGCTAATTTTCAGACCTTGATAATTGTGTGGTGTACCAAAATCCTGATTATAAAAACAGTGTATAGCAAGAGGACTCACTTCTGGCTGATGTCAAGCACGCTTTCGGGTGTGATGACGATGGTTGCGAGTACCGGCTCCTTCAGTGGGTTGGCGTACTTGACCACCATTCGGTAGAGAGATGACTTCGCTATGTGCACCACGTTGATCACTTCATTCTGGGAACATAATTACTTAATATCATATGGTATACGACCTGCGATTCCATTTCTGAGTACTTTTTTTTATATCCTCAAGAATTTCCTGCTACGCAAGCAAAGCAGGTTTAAATTTCTGCGGTTTTTTACTTAGATCCATTACCCTGACTTCCGCTAAAATGTATGTTACGAGCTTTTACTCATGGTTAACGCTCGTAGGATTAACAAAAATGTTCACTCCGCCCCAGAAGGGTCCCGGGAGGGGTAAGCAGAGGTGTTGTAATAGCAACACCCATTTTTCATGAAAGACAATTACGTGCCAACGTGACAGATGGTGAGTCCATCGCCGTCTCAGCCACTATAAATACGTCTAGGAATGACTCAGTCATATGCAGGTTTCCTCTCGATGATTTCTTTCACCGTAAAGCATAGCAACATTTTTTGTAAGATCTCATTGATCCACCACAGCTCTTAGGATACAATGTAGCCTATGCGATAGTAAAACAATATATATCTGAAATAATTTATCAGTCCAGTTATTTTTGGATGAATTCATGACAATCTTGTCCTCACCTGTAGCGTTGAAAACACAACATAACCCTTCCACGAGTACTCAGGAAACGCTTCATCGGAGCTCCTGTATCTAACGGGCCCGGATTGCGTGACTCCATCCTCCACTTCATATTGGAACTGATGGAGGGTTGGGAAGTAGTGGGCTCGGATCGGCCTGTCACAGCGACGGCCCTCCACGCGCGAGTGGCAGCGGCATTGACCGGTTAACTTGTCACAGTTGTTATCAATCGAACCTCCGATGTCACAATCGCATTCTGTTTTGGGCAAAAGAAAGTTGCATTAATTTCATTTGCAGTTCAAATCTTGCGGTTCTTCTAGGTTTTTCCTTCAGCTAGCTTAAGGCCCGTATTGTGGTATTTATCTATAATATTGTGTATAAAATTTACAGTACTTATTTGGCAATAATCAATAAATTTATAAATTTCCGCCTTTGCCGGAACACATATACTGCAAATAAATCCGGCAAATGTGTTATGCAAATGACTTACAAGTTTAGCGTGGGTTACCTAAATAATGTGTTCAACTTTGAGCATAACTATAAAACTGGTCATAGAAGCGTGCTTAAATTTTTTCTTCTTAGGTTTCATAAGATTTTTCCTGTCCGTCGGTTACTAAATATAGTTTGAGTTTGATGACGAACTTAGAACAGAAAAACAATCATTTTAGTAATTTAATACTTTTTTGCATGAGTTTTGACGGCCTCATAGTCTCGTAGCAGGCTACTTCTCAGGGGCCTGCTAGATAACATAATTCTATTTTCAAACAATCCTATCGGATACTATATTCAAGTTTGAAACTTATGATGCACTTATTGCTTCTGAGTTTTCTGCCAGCCTGGTACCAGTCATATGCACGTGCGTGTGAACGTCAATAACGAGGTGCGCGAGCAGCGCTGTCTATAAATTCTTAGGTACTACGTCATCATCCTATAATTAGACCACCTATCAAGTTGTCTTCACTTTTTTGATAAAGCTGCGCGCGCAATCTATTCTACGTCCCACTTGTGACATCACTGATTGTAACCTCAAAAACATCTTAGACTCTTGTGCGTTATGTTAACCTGGTATAGCGCGACAAATTATTGTATACATTATACATTATTTTATCTATCTGCTTATACATGTAGTAAACATATTATATTATACTCATTATTATCCTTGCATGTCCTACATCAATGTTATACGATTAATCTTTAATAGTTAAAGCAAATAATTGTGAGTAATGTGGGCAATTAATTATATTACGTACAGTACCAAATACTTTTAAATAATTATAAAAACTTTTTTATATACCTATACAGTAGGAATAGTACTACAAGTAGAAAAATTGGCCCAAATCGGTGTAACTCGGGATCATGCCAAGAAGCCTGACGGCATTGCTATGTTGAATAGTAATACTGACTCTCTGAGCAAGAAAAGCCCCAGCCCGCTTAGCGCGAGAGCCTTCAACCACACGACGTAAAACCTCTTTGAAAAGTTTATGAGCATCCGGACCCCAAGGCCGTAGAGTTTCAACCGCAAACTCAGCAAATATGTATCCTTGATCAATGCCATCATATTGCCGGCGCTTTAGGCACTCCTGCTGGGAAGCAGCAGCATGCTACTGCCGCTCAGCAGATTTTTTCAAGATCGGTCTTGTACTTTTTGGGCCAATTCGTTACAAACATACATACAAATCTTTCCTCTTTATAATATTAGTATAGATATCGAAGTATAGGCTATAAGTATATTGCACCTAAACTGAATAATAACTTAATAATATTCGTAGACAAAAACTAATGTGTGTTAAGTTTTTTCAAATATACGTAGAATACTTCTTAGGCTTTCAAGGTGGATTTAGGCAATAGTATAAAATTTAATATACCACGCAGACAACAATGGATTTCAATGGCTTTTCGAAACTTTTAAGAAATTTATGTAATAATGCCGACAGGTTGATAAAGCTCTTCTTTAATACTGATTACGGTGCGAGTAGAGAACAATATGCCAAAACATTTAATACTAAGAGCTTTTATTATACTATATATAAAATTTTTAAAGTTTTAGCTTTAAAAAGGTCAACCGGTCATCACCGATAGAGCTTGCGCGCGTTGCCTGCCAGTCGAGTCTAGAGTCTAGACAATATCGATTTTTAATGACGCGATAGTTTCAACTATCCATGCACTGCTTGCGGCTTCTATGTTTAATGCTACCCTGGTACCACAAACTATTATTAACGTTATAAAATCAATACCAACATGCGCGCGTTGGAGTATCAGAGAGAGATGACAAGTAGTTTGTCTGTACGTACACAATAACTACTGAGCATTATGTAGGTACTGGGTACAAGTTATAGAGACACATAGCCGTAAGTTATTTCTATAAAGTTTTCTTTAGGATTTATGGCAGAATATTTTTTGTCCCAAGCTTTCAAGAACCAAATGGTGTTTCCGTCGCGTCCGTAAGTCATAATATTGATGTATGACTAACTATATATTAATATCTAGCTGTGCCTCACGATTTCTATACAATATTTCGATACAACGTGCATCTTAATATTAATATTAACGTAGTTTCTTTCTACGGACGATTTAATATTTTTTACGAACATAAAAGCTATTATTGTGACTAAACTATAATAGTTAGATATGTGCTCTCGGGGACTTTTTTGACGCAGGTTTGTAAATCTTAATAAGACCTACAAACCTACGTCATTTTGTACTATTAGTCAGTCAGACGTCAATAGTTTTTGCAGTGCACGCATAAATATTTTTTTGATTATACACCTTGGGTTACAAATTGGATTCCTATTTTTTGAAAATAAAATATAGCCTTCCTCTATAAATGGGCTATCCAACACTGAAATATTTTTTGAAATTGGACCAGTAGTTCCTGTGATTAGCGCGTTCAAACAAACTGCAGCTTTATAATATTAGTAAAGATTTGAACAAAAAGGCACTGTGATATCAACTGTGTGTATAACAACCAATTGCATGGAATATCTCGACTCCCATTACATGGGATTTTAAACATGACATGCGGAATTTAGGTGTCTTATAACTGCTCTCCTGTCTACCTACATCTCCGGGGAATACAGACGTGAGCATGTCTATAGTATTTAGTAGACAACAAATTTCATTTCGTAACTTAGAAGAGGGGCCACCCTTCTAAGTTACGAAGTGAAAATCGGCAACGGCGCAACGTTTCGTGATATTTCTGATACAAAAGTACCAGGATCGCTCACTTTCAGGAGGAAAAATTTACTGAGAGACGAATAAATATATCTGACTCTTTCACACCCGACCATCTGCACCAATCACTCTCTTTGGTTACTGTCTCATTCACTCGCCCGTGTTCAAATGTGAATACGCTCGAGCTACGTCATCGTTTTACTTCATATAGGTATATTTTGCAATATTTGTTTGTAAGTTAGATATTGTAAGATATACTTCCACGTAAGAAACGCACACCTCGTTAAATGCTCTGGTGTGGTATAGACGATAGCATCGAAGTGAACTTTTAATATACAAAAGACTACAAAAAAGCTACAGTAAAAATCTTAAACCATCAATTATTAATTTGTATAAAGTAGTTTTCAACATATAGTATTTTCTATTTCATGTGGAAAGCCATGGTGGCCTCGGGGTCGCCTGCTAGGCAATCGACGCAAGTTCGAATCCCAGCGCGGCCTGTACCAGTGAGTTAATCTAAAAACTTATGTGCTCACTGCACATAAGTTTTTAGAAAAACTCACTGGTTTCACACCACGTGCTTTATGGTGAAAGAAAACATCGTGAGGAAATCTGCGTATATCTGAGAATTAATTCAAAGACGTATGTATAGTGCCTGAGACGGCGATGGACTCACCATCTGTCACGTTGGCACTTAATCAAATTCGGTGAAATGTGGGTGTTGTGATAACAACACCTCTGCCTACCCCTTCGGGGACCCTTCTGGGTTGGCGTGAGCATATTTATAGTTTTTCTGAAAACTCCTAAGGTTGAAGACGAATAAAGATGAATTTATTTTCCTTATTAGTAGCGTAATTAGTGTACATTTATATTGCATCCATTCTCCTTATTGAATAAGAAAATAAGTAGTACAACACACTTACATAGTATCTGAGATCATTCAGTAAATTTACTCTTCGCATATCTGCAATCCTAGCTACCGGGGCTATTATTAGAGCCTCACAAATATATAATATACGTACGGAAAAGTTTCTATACGATACTATGAAATGGATGTAATGCTATCCTTCTCCCACGCATACTCTCTCACTTAGAGCCGTATTCTGGTTTATCAGTGAGTGAAAACTAATTATTCGATTTCACAGCGTGATGTAAAAGAGCAAAAATAACATTTAATCATTTCACTACTATATTCACATTTCCATTAGGTAAAAATTCACCAAGTTTAACACATGTGCAGCTTGATTCTAAATAAAAACTTGTTCACAATTTTCATGCTAACGATATCTATCCTAGTCCCACGTTGGGCGCCACTGCTACTGAATCGTTTGCAAGTTTCAGAATAAGGCTTCACCCATTTCGATGTCTCCTCCTACCTCCCGCCACCCACTGAGAACCTTCTGTTTCATAATGATACCCTGGTACTACTGTCCTAACTTTTCTCAAACTGTGGGAACTTTGTTGAGTTGGAAAAGTATTTTTGATGACTGTGGGATTTTGTCTTGATGGAAAAATAAACACACTTCGCAACTTGCATTTTGGGACTTTTATTTTATAGTTGAAATTTCGAGAAGGGAGGATGAAAGTTTGCATTGAATCTTCATTTTCTATTTAAAACTTAGGACTACGTTTTAGGACTTCGGACTACGTCAAAGGGGATTAAAAGTTAATACGTATGCGAGGAAATCAATCAAGTTTCGTTATTTTGATATAAAAAGGCCTTTTTCCAACAATTTTACAATCATAATCATCATCTTCCTAGCCACGTCTGCTACTCGCTGCTTATCACCTGGTTTACACTAAGCAACTGCCGTATGAACTTCACGTCTTTTACGAGCGTTGTTACCACCCTAAAGGCGAATATAACTTACCAGTGCATCCAAATACGTTGTCCTGTTGAAGGCTGTAGAAGCCGTCCCTGCATTGTTCACAGCGGCGGCCGTCCACGTGGCCCCGACAGGTACACTGACCAGTCCGAGTGTCGCAAGCGCCAAGACCACCCAGGGTACCAGATAGGGAGCATTTGCAATCTGGATGTTATATTTAAATCATTAAATAAAACAGAAATTAATAACAATACAACGATTCTTTCTTAAAGTAGGTGCTTTACGCAATGGTTGATATCAAATTTTACATCAACTACCTTAACATGTTGAGAAATTACGTCGTATGTAGAATGGCCGTTGGAAAAATGTCTACTTAATACACGCTCATACTAGCTTCAATCATATAACTAAAAGTGAAAATGATTTGTTCTTCTTGGACCCTGGCTTGACACTCGTGAACGTCGAAAAATAATCAACAATAACATACCTTACAAACTAAACGACCGCAATTCATTTGGATTTGCACATAATATTACATTTGCATACAGACAAATCATACCCCGTCGACTCCATGCAAAGCAGTGTAATTTAAATAAATACTTTGAACTATAAAAAGTATTGATGGCCTCGGGGTTTGAGCAGTCGCCTGCTACGCAAGCGACGCAAGTTCGAATCCCAGCGGGGCCTGTACCAATGAGTTTTTCTACAAAACTTATGTACAGCGATTTCACACCACGTGCTTTACGGTGAAGGAAAAAATCGTGAGGAAACCTGCATATTTCTGAGAAGTAATTCAAATACGTATGTATAATGCCTGAGACGGCGATAGACTCACCATCTGTCACGTTGGCACTTAATCAAATTCGGTGAAAAGTGGGTGTTGTGATAACAACACCTCTGCCTACAACAAAACAGGCGTGAGCATATGTATGTATAAAAAGTACTAAAGTATGTAATACTCAAGTAATAATGTTACCTTCGCATCCATATGGGTTGTATTCCTGTAGGTTCCAGTAAAGCGGTTTACATTCGTTGCAGATACGTCCATGCACCCTGTCCTTGCACTGGCAGAGCTCTCCGGCAGGGACTGAGCCGCAGCCTGGTATGGTCAATTTGCATTAGTACGCCTTTTGGGAAGTAATCGAACACAAAAACAAATCACGTAATAATGATAATAATACAAATGTTTTTATTCCACAACTAGTAGAGCTTTACTAAATCGATTGATCGATTTGCATGTCCAGGACATCGTCGCATTCGGACGTTTAATAAAGTATCTGGTATCTAATATATATCTTACAAAAAACAATTATTTGTAAGACCTCCATATCTAATATTATAAACAAGAAATTTTGTAAGAATATGTGTATGAATGGATTTTGATGAAACTTTACAATATAGCTTATTCATTAGAATAAAACTTAGGCCATCATTTAAAACGATATTGTGTGAATGTCCAAAATATAAAGATAAGTCAAATCCTCGTCCTGAGTCGCGGGCACGTGTGTACGTGGATACGTGGAGAGAAGAGTTATAGTGCTTACCAGCGAAGCTAGCGATGACACCCCTTGGATCGCAGTTGCACTCCTCGCAAGCAGGGTAGTTGTAGAACTGCTCCTTGCAGCGGTCGCACTTTCCGCCGTCGAAGTTGGACTTGCAGTGGCATTGGCCGTTGTCATCGCACGTCGACCCCAGTGACCCCGACACGTCGCAGTTACAAGCTATTGACACATTAATATAATAATCAGGATATTCATGCCATATTTATTTTGTTATATATATATATATAATACCCTTACTGGTATATGTAACGTTAGTTAAAAAAAAATTAAGAAGGTGCAGGGGTCTTGTCATGATGGTAATCAACGGTTTAAGCAGATTAAGAACCTCAAAAGCTTTCACGTTACATTTTCGTAACGTAAAATTAAACTTCAAGCTAAGAAGTTATTAATACGCGCTGCTTAAGTGATGATTGTTGGCCCCTAGTCACCGTCACTGTGCATTAAAGTATGAAAATGAACATGAAAATGCATCTTATCCCATTTAATTTGGGTAATTGTATATCTACATCTAATATATAAAATTCTCGTGTCACAGTTTTCGTTGCCATACTCCTCCAAAACGGCTTGACCGATTTTGATGAAATTTTTTGTGCTTATCCGGTATCTATGAGAATCAGCCAACATCTATTTTTCATCCCCCTAAATGTTAGGGGTAGTCCACCCCAAAAAAACAACGGCACAGCTAGTATAAATATAAAACTCACGCAAACAGTCTGGGTACTTGTAGTACCCAGGGGAGCACTGGTCGCACTGCTTCCCGCCAAAGTTGGCGAGGCAGTTGCACTTGCCGTCAGCAGAGCAGCTGGTGGAGGTAGATCCGGTCGGAGAGCAACTGCACGGCACGCACTGACGATCACGGCCGCGTACTTCCATGAAGTAACTATTCGCAACACAAGTTTATTATGTTATTACCTCTGTAGAGTACACGCTACACCGAAAAAGATAGGCAGTAAGTATTTTTTTACTACCTCAGAATGCAGTAACTACCCCCAAAGTGCAGGCGGAATTTTGTGAATACTAGAACGTAAATACTGTGCCTACCTGACGACCTAGACGTGTACCATTTATAAATTTTTCAAATTTTAATTTCAAAGCAACTTTATCGGATAAGAATTTTAACAAAGTTCTCAATTATTCAAAACTCGTCCAAGCGACATGATTGTAGGTACCTAAAGGCTTAAAAATGTTACCACCAGGACCGGAAGATTGCTTTCACATACAAAAATTAGATACCTACTCTTTTCAATTCACTCTAAATTTTGATGAATACAAAATAAATTTAAAAGATTTTTCTATACATCTTTTACTTAACTAGCACTCAAAATACCAGATTAAGATTTAATTGGTATTGTGATAAACGTGAGCAATCTTCTTCTTCAAGTTAGATAATATAAAAACTTACCCAGAGAGGCATTGATCGCATCTCGCCCCACCAAAGCCAGTTTTACAGATGCACTGTCCAGTGACGTCATCACAGATGCTCGCTTGGGTACCGCTGGTGTCACAATTGCAATCTACAAGAAGCAAAACAAATAACAATCGCGCATCCAAAACAAGAAGGTATTGGTATTCCTTTTAACTATTTACCGAACCATCAATATTGATGAAAAGTGAAGAGTACCTACCAACGGGCACGTATTATGATCCCGATATTTGGAGATGCCCGACAGGGGACTGGACTTCCAATTTACAGGTGATCGCAGCCAAATAATGCTATGATTGAGTAGCGTTATGTTCCTGTGGTGAGTAAGACTGCCAGTCCATGTGTGGAGTAAGAGTGGGTGTCAATGTGCTAGCAAAAGTTGTCATAACGTTGGCATGTGCCGAGATACGGCATATGCCTCCATAAGAGGGCTGCGGGCGCCGGGACGGGGGTCTCGGTGCTGACGCAAGGCCCTCGCGATTGAAGGGCGCGTTCGTGTTCCAACGCACCCTCCCATAGAGTAAAGCCTGGTATTGCCAGGGAAGAAGAGGGGCCCTACGGCCAATCGTTAGAGGGGGCAATGCAAGAATGCTAACGCGATCGCACGCCCCCCCTGTAAAAGCGACGAGATGGAACACCCGTGGGTTTTAGCCGGTACGAGTCCGGCATAACCCTTCCGCCGCCCCGGCAGCGGTTGGCGTATCCATGACGGATTTCCCACGGTAAAAAAAAAAAAAAAATTGGATTTCATTCTTTATAAGGTACGTAAAAACTTACACTTGATGTTATAACCATTCATAGGCTGTAACTGCTTAAAATCAGGCAAACGCTTGTGTGAAATGTATAAGGATTGTGGAATGGAATCACTAGATTGACGCTTTATTTTTGGTGATGCCCATTTTTTAAGATCAATTCTTTCTCAAGTAAAAAAACTGTCACATAAATTGATATATTTCTTCTCTGCGTCTCCCTCACAATATTTTGCTAAAAACCTCATCCGTCCAAACTCATTGGTGACGTAAGAGTTATTGTACTTACGTTTGCAAGTCGGGTAGTTGTAATACCCAGCTTCGCACTGGTTGCAGGTTCTGCCGCTGTATTTGCTCTTGCAAGTACAGTTGCCGCTAGCCTTGTCGCACACGTGAGTGACGGAACCCACCGAGTTGCATTCGCAGTCTATGGAGGGTAGTGAAACATAAAATAAGACGGTATTTTTGACAGCAGTATGGTACATGGTGACTAAAATATTGAATATTCGGAAAAAAATTTCGTCGTCCGAAAGAGCTGAATTATTTTAAGTATACGATATTAAATAAATAATTAATAAACAATGCTTTCGTCGGCTGAACGAGTGATAATGCTGGGAAGAGCAGATCTTTCAGCTAAGAGGGTGTCATGTCTGGGGAGCCGCGGCAACAATTATTCTAAATCCAAACTTGAGTATCTAATCAAATACACATTTCCATAGGGTCACTTAGATTGGTGTCTACTTGTTCACAAACTTGCGATTGTAAAGAATATAATAATGTAGCGGGTGTAACTTGGATAGTAAAACAAACCTTTGCATTCAGAGGAGTAGTAGCCATCTTTGCACACCTCGCAGGACTTTCCGGCATAGTTGAACTTGCATGGGCACTGGGAAATAAAGGCCCTAATAAGTTCAGTAGCTACTGTTTGTTTGTGTTGCCCTAAATGGGAGCTAGTTAACGAGATCTAATTTAGAGTTAACGACTGGAGACTTTACCAGCATTACAACAGAACGAAGTCAAAATTATGCCAGCTAAGTTTCTTGCTGGTTTTCCTCAGAAGGATAGTTTCCGAACCAATGGTCAATTATATCATAGTGCTTTACCAGGGCCTAAACTCAATAAATCAAATAATGCTACCTTAGATTAGTGTTGTGCTCCTGCGTTAAATAAGTTGAGATGCCTAATTTCGACTTTCACGTTGATGTTATATTGGTGGGCTGATCGCTTGGTTGCCACCGTTTTTCTTAAATGCAGCCTATGGACGCCTTGCTTGATTAACTTACCAAACCATCAGTAGGTGTACAGTGTGGTCCGTCTGTGCCGTTCAGGTTGCAAGTACATGGCTTGCAGTCAGGGTAGTCGAAGTAGCCGTATGCGCAAGAGTCGCAATTCGGTGGGTTGTATTCTCGGCGACACTCACACCGCCCCGTCTCCTCCTCGCAGTTGCCAGTCGAGTAATGAAGGTCGCAATTGCATGCTGTTGAAACAAGACAGAGTATTGTAGAATAAAATATGGGGCCAAAGATGTTAGTTTTATGGTACCAAAAATCGCCAAAGCTGTAGGTCTAAAAAGGCCACTTTGGGATAATCATAATGTAATCCGAATATGATGATTCATCATCGAAATGGTAATTTAGGTGCAATTCATATTATGATTCCCGAATGATTACAATAATTTTAGATGTCCCTAACTATCTTTTTATGATGCTATTTGTCACAAGAGCGATTCATATTTTGTGGACCATTTTATTAATCTTCATAGGAAAGTGTGAAACAGGTGAATTGCGAAATATTAATCATTCGAGCATCATAATATGAATAGAACGTAAGCGACTTATTTGTCATTTCTATGATTAATCATATTCGGATCACATTATGATTCTCCCAAAGTGGCCTTTTTAGACCTACTGAGTAGTTCTCTAATATGCTTTACGATCATATTTGTCCCGCAGGTAAGTTGAAAAAGAGCATATTGTAAACAGGTGCTGCTTGTGGAGGCTGATTACCTAATTTTAGTTTTATATTTATATCGACTTTTGTGCACTGGAACTGTTTCAATGAGCTTATATATTTATTGTGTTTTATATTGTATTACTGAAAATTGTACATAATTTTTTTGAAAATAATAATTACCGAGATCTTTCCGGGTTCTTTTCAGTAAAGGTAACGTTCCGATGATTACCTTGTATATATATATATATATATAGTTCTGACGTTCTGATGATTTGTCTTTATTTAGTACTTTGTTAAAAGTCCAATCAACTAAAGATATTTTTGAAGTTAGAATTTTGAGCGGATGTACTTTGATCGAGAATCAACACCTACGCGTGAATGAGCTCGTATGAATATAATGGATCATCTCGGGCTAATTCTAGTAATTACCTAAGTCTCTTAGCTTACTCTCGTGGCTTAGGTTTGTGTATCTGCTATCGCCAATGTAAGTACGAAACCTGACCTGTTGTGAGTTACTGTCATTATTTTAATATCATAAGTATGTTTTCCTCTATTTATACTGGCGATGATACATTTGTGAAATATTTCAGACTAGTTTGCGCCCTATTCTTTCTCCTAGGTCGAAATAAGTTTTGTAACTTGTACTTATTAACTTTCTCTACTTTTTGGAGTTAATCTAACCGTAATTGAAAAGCGTATTTTCTTCACGCCTACTATATATTTACTATGTAGTAAGCTACAAAGTAAATTAATTGCATTAATTGCAGGATCAAACATAAAATATAAGTTAGAATTGCCGAGTGTATAATTAATTGGTCTGGACAAGGTTTGGTAACAATTAATTTGTTACCAACAAAAGCTGTAAATATCCTTTTATGAAGTTTTAAAAACCATACGGAATAGATGTTGAAATCGTAAATACTTGGTTGAATCTGGGGGCACAGGTCATACTATATACTTATGCCACCAGATTCATATTATTATATACATAGGACGAATTTATTCAAATCGTGATACCCGCAAGAACGAGTGCCATCTGCAAACCTTAGCTTGAAACATTATAGAAGGGTGTCCATTAAACAAGCCTAGGGTTCCTTTTCACTGCTGCCATCTATCAGCTTTATTGTACAACACAATATCTACAGCCCCTCAGACGAGTAAATGGTTTGAATGTCAGCCGAACACCACGATAACACTCCTGTCGTAACTGTGAGCCTGGTACACGCGGGACAAATGCGGGAGAATTTCTGAAGAATGCGTGAAAACAAACTTAATGACGAAATTATTGCTATAAACACAATGAAATTCCTAAAATTAATACCACAACTGTGTTATAAATTAATTACTTTATTAAAAAAAGAGGAAATCAGGAAAAAAGCAGCAGTACCTTGCTCGGGATTTGAATCCTGATCACTATCTGATTTCGATGCTCTTACTAGCAGATACTGTGTGTCATCCAATCTAAACTTGAATCCCTTATTCCAAAACATGGTTTAAACTGTTTTTAAAACAAGGACTATCTTAGCCTTAGTTTTGTTATATGGGAGAGACAGTTGTGATGGTGCAGCTTGATTTTTGTAATTCAATATAGAGCTTCTTCCCGCGACTTCATCCGCATGCTAATCGTAATGTGTAAAAATCCCGAAAAACATGCCTATTTATTTCCTTAGAAGTCTAAATATAAATAGTCTAGCAGCACCATTAAACAATTTAGCCCCGCTTATATGCAAGGTCATTCGTCGACGTTTGGACGTGTCAAAACTTATATTGAGTTGGGGAGCTCTTAAGCCACTTTAGATTTTTGAAAGGGTAAATGAGACAACGATAAAGATTATTGTTAGATTTGTGATTGTGAGATGAGCGTGAGATTAGGTCCCAAATACACCCAGGAATTGGGACACTGATCGTAGGTAAGGTGTTTGAGTATTTTAGCTATTTCGAGACTAATAAGAAATGAAAAGAGAAAGAGCATAAAAAGGACTGGACCAAGACTGGTCAAAAGCCAGTAGAGCGCAGAACCGGGAGCCATACCATCATCGATGTAAGCAGAGCTTATTACGAACTTCTTAGCTATGACGTTTCATTTTGGTACAGTGAACGTCTAAGCTAAGATGTTCTCAATACGCACTGCTTAAACGATCAAAGTTAGCCCCCAGTACTGCATTTCAATTTGTTTTATAATGTGTGAAAGTATGCTTACGCTGACACACGTCGATCTCATCCCAAGTTTTCCCGTAAGGTCTGAAGAATGTCGGCCTGCAGGTGTTGCAGTTGATGCCTTGTGTGTTGTGCTGGCAGTTCTTACAGACACCACCTCCTTCGTACCTCCCGTGGATGTCCAGAGAAAGACGCTGCTCGTCTACCTTCGGGTCGTACGAGCACTCCGTTGTATGGTTGTGACAGTTGCATGCTGAGGAAAGAATGAATGAAGAAAACTAGTTATATTGACGGTTATATTAGTCTAGTAGTTAGAATAGCTGCCTTAGTATGTGACGAGGGTTGCATTTCAGCATCGAAGTCATTTTACCCGATATTTATTTTGTGTTTCCTTAAGTTTATCCTCTGGTAGGTATGTATTACAAAAATGCATGTAAATATGACTGACACGGAATTCAAATATGTATGTATTAAGACGGCGATGGACATGCGGGCCTATAGAAAAGTAACATTATCCTCATGCATCGCTTATGGATATGATAAAAAATGTATGGGAATTACATATGTCACGAGGCTGATTTATGTCATTACCATTTATTTATTATTTATTTATTTATTTAACAAGAACGGCGAACCAATTACATTTGTTAAAGATTATTAAGAGATAATATTAAGAGACCATACATTTGGTATTGGTTCTATTAGCGCAAGCGTGAGAGAATGTTACTTTCTCTAGGTCTACTGTCATGTTATCAGTAAACATTAAATTGCTACCTCATTTTCAAGAAATTGCGATAACTCATTCTCTGGGGCTAATATTTTTAGCATCTTACAATATATAAACTTTCTTTAGATTTCGTGTCATCGGAAACTTCGTTATTGACTTACGTTCACAAGCAAATCGATCCCAGTTCTGTGAGATCCTCCACTTCTTCTGTTCGAAGCCGGGACAGCACTGAGCGCACTGAGGCCCACAGGTGTTGTGCTGGCAGTGGCACACCAGGATATTGGTGTCCGCCACAGGATCGGCCGGCGCGCAAGTGTCCGCGTGACCATTACACATACACCGACCTCCGATACTGATGTCTTTGATGCTGTAGAAGTACTGGTGGGAAAGAAATTTGCATTGAAAAAGTTTTCTTCAGTTTTTTCTGATCATGAGTGAAAAAAGTGGGGATACTGTGAATGCCTTTATTCACCTCGCACCATACATATAAACAGAGATAGACTCATAACTACTGGTCATTCAAGGTAAGCGCACCAAACCCATGACAAGGCTTTAAGGAATAGAAACTTACTCGTCTAGTAACAGTGTGATCCTGTCGAGCGACCGACATAAGATGTCCAAGCAAATTCTTCGTCCTCAACAATCGCAGCCTTACGTTTGTCGCTCTCGTCCACTCCTGCAGTACTGAGGAGTTGAAGTACTTGTTCGAAGACGGCCGATAGTTCAGCAGAGATATCGGAATCTGGAAGAGAATTTGTGTTTACCCATAGGTTGGATTTGCTATCGCAAGATAAAAATTAAGGCAGGAAAAGTATTTCCAGTATAAGAGAGGTAGAGCATAACAGTTTTTCCTGTTTGAAATTAGGAGCTGCCCGACTGGGGATTGTACGTACACCTTACAGAAGATCGCAACCAAATAATGCTACCTTAGAGTACTATTGTGTTCCTGCTGATTGTAAGTTCACCGCTGCTCCATAATGGGAGGAGAGGAGAAAACTAGGAGCTGCCAGACTGGGGGTTGTACCTTACAGATGTTCCACCTTACAGAAGATCTCAGCCAAATAATGCTATCTTAGCGTGGTACTCTATCCCTGCGGTGTGTAAGGTGACCAGTGCTCCATGGGGGGAGGAGAAAAGTATTTCCTTTTGAGTGGTAATAATTGTTTTTCTATTTACCTCACCGCCCTCTAAAGGCACAATTTTGGAGTATTCAGTACTGCAGATGACCGAGTCGTCCCTTGTGATTGGTTGCAGACTCTCCTTGCCGAAATATCGCTCACAGTCCCTGCGATAACGTTATGTTACTCATACATTTCGTTATATTTCTTGCAATTAAATATATTATTATAATTAGTCAACTAACTGCCATTTCAGTAAATTTTATTATATAGAATAAAATTTACTTAATTGATTTTTCACTATAATTTTAATACGATATTTCAATGCAAGACTCAATTATTTTAACGCATGAATTCTCAATTGGAACTTTTTTTATAATAATTCTTAATTTTCTTTCATTATTATTATAAGTGCGAAGGTTTCTCTGTCTGATTGTTTATCCGTGAAACTATAACAAATTACAGACAAAGCCACTTTGATAATAACAATATAAATATGAATTAGCAGGGCAGTTACGTGCCAAAAAAATCGTTTCGTTTTACGTAGTTTACTGAGACACTGTATAGAAAAATGAATACTAGTGATGTGAGTTAGACAAAAAGAACAGACAACAACTCACTGAGGTGAATCCGAGAAGTACTGCCAGGGTTTGAAGGTCATCCCATAATCTGTGGACTTCTCTAGGACCCAGAGACCAGGCCTGGGCGAGTTGCCCATCCTCACGAAGACATACGCCACGTGGAATTCCTGAGAAGACATTTGTTACATAAATTATTTAAGTCTCACGTTCCCAGAAGTTTCCCCGAAAAGGCAGCCAGAGGTGTCACAAAAGCCAGCAAGTTCGGATCCCAGTGGGCCTCTATCAATGAGTTTATATATGACTCAAACAGTATAATATCTAAAACATCTTTTAACAGTTCCGATCAAACCTACGCCTTCCGTTGTCCGAGCGTATCGCACTGAACTACCACGCAAATCATTTTATTATTTTTCTCAGTAGGCAATGTTTTCAATATTAATAGTAGTACTTATATAAAATCTTCAAGCCTCAGAGATCCCCAAAAAGATAGTTTAGATATGTTTTATACTTCTTTGTAAAAACTACCTTCCAGACTTGGCGGTAATATTTATAATCCTGTATTCTCACCTAATTCTGACGTAATGTTAGACGATTTTGAAGTATTGTTAAAAGTCTAATCAAATGAAGATATTTTTGAGTTTATGCAGTCGAATATAATGCTTATCTTATACCCAGAAATTAATTGGGTTAACGTTTGGGTTAACTAAGGTCAATTGTTTGGGTTAAGCCCAGTACAGTAACTTCGTAAATACAAAGATTTAATCAAATTTAATGCACTTAAGTCCATAGATAAAACAATTTGTTGTTATTTTTTTTCGTTTTCTTGCCTGCAGTACTTTAACGTATTAATTCTTGTGAACATCGTATCAAAAAAAATGTATTGGCTAATTAAATAAAAAAAGCAATTGCAATAGAACATGTACAGACAAGGTGTCCTGAATGTTATGTTTATGTTATAACTAGTTGTGTCCCGCGGTTTCACCCGCGTAGATTTGGTTTCATGCTTAATTTCGAGGAAACCTTATATTTGTTATAAATAAAAGTAGCCTGTGTAATTCCTTGAAATATCAACAACCTACCTGTGAATATCCCGTTAAAATTGGTCCAGAATTTTCTGAGCTTACCGGGAACAAACAGACAGGCAGATAGACAGACAGACGGACAGAGAACAATAATGAAAATTGTATTTTCTATGTCAGTACTGTGTATACTTCCATTTGTATTTAGCCTAGAGGTGTAATTTTGGAATTACAAACAGACATTCCAATTTATTTATCTGTATAGACGCATAGATGTGACTATAAGGATAGTTTAGCTATGTGGTTAGTTCATAGATATATTGAGTATAGCTTTGAAATTATAAAAAAATTGTATGTATAGTGGTATTAAGGTAGTAAGTGTTACTGATGCCTTACGAGGGCTCAAACTGAATAATATTTTTTTTCATTTTCAATTTCAAGTCGCTGTGTGTGAATAAAAAACACAAAAAATATATTTAACATTCGCAATATTATAATTACATTAATCATTAAAATTGTGAAATGGAAGTATGAAAGAAATCATAACTTGGTGTTTTTTTACTTTCATATGCATTTAGTGAAAAACTATTTATTTGGAATTGCAAACAGACACTTCAATTTTATTTATCTGTATAGATAAACTAGCTTCTACCCGCGAGTTTGACCGCGTGGAGTAGTTACTTTGGTCTAACGCTAACTTTAGCCCTCTATTGGTCTTAGCGTGGTGCTTAGCATAGCCTAATAAGCCCTTTTAGATAAATGGGCTATCTAAAACTGAAAGAACATTTCAAATCCAGCAGTTGTACAAAATAAACATGGTTCCCCGAAGGGATAAGCAGAGGTGTTGTAACAACACCCAAAATTCACCGAATATGATAAGTGCCAACGTGACAGAGGGTGAGTCCATCGCTGTCTCAGGCACTATACATACGAACAAACTCTTCAGATTTATATATCAGTAATTACTAAATAATGTTCTCTTCAACAAAATAATAATAGATATACATAAGTCATTTCGCAAGTGCAATAAGTAGGTACTTAATAACGATCTAATATTTCGCATGGCTGTCATTATGAAGAAATATTTGGATACGATGTTTACAACTATGTGTCACTTAAGTAATTCGAGGCTATTGTTATGCACAGTGGCATAATGAGTCTTATTGTTTTAGCAGATGGTTGAGATTAGTCTGTGGCTATTTTGGTATGATATAAGGTACCTACTGAGAGCTCGGCTACAACAAAACCAATAGATATTTATAATTACTTGTAGCGCCCCGCGATTTCATCCGCATAGACAACATTTCACGGGGAAAGGAAGACCTAAGAAACGATGGATAGATTGTGGGAAAGATGATATGGCCACAAATAACATGGGAAAAGGGCAGGAGGATGAAGATGATGATGATGATGATGAGACAACATTTAATTTTTTTAAATAAAAGTGCCTTACTCCTTATAATATCAGCTATCTACCCTTGAAAGTCCCGTTGAAAACTTCTATTAACTTATATAGTTTAGGATATCGTGTTTTTAACTGAGATTATTACTGAGGCCGTTCAAAACTATTCCATGTTTTCAAAATAGCTTTTAAAGTGTAATACCAACTTCTCTTAACAACTCCACTATAAATTTATTTAATGTCCGCGTGAGTTCAACGCCCTAGTATTTGTAACTATTTCTGGGTGGATGCAGTCCGTGGTAGTTCCACAGTATAAATATATACAGGAGGTAAGCTTCCTTACATAGACTGCAATAGACGCACGCACACATAGCAATGTACGAATGCGTAGACTCAACTTACCAGCGGGACTATCCCGAAATATTGATAACATATTTCGTCTATATACAAGTGAAAAATGCTTCCAACATATCCTATATACTTCTATACAGATAAATATATACGGTACTGATTTAAACAACACATTTTAAAAAAAATATCTGTATGTCTGTCTGTTTGTTCCGGGTAATCTCTAGAACGGCTGGACTGATTTTAACGGGACTTTCACTGGCAGATAGCAAATTTTATAAGGAGTACTTTTATAAAAAAAACATTTAGGTTTAGGTTTCTGCTGTGATGTCTACGAGGTGAAACCACATGGCACAGTTAATTTGATACTATAAAACAATGAGCGATCGGTTCTCGAAAATTTAGGAGGCTGACCTTAGTAATTTTTTTGTGGTAGTACTTTGAATAATGTTAGAATTTGATGCCGCAGGAGTTAGCAAGGAGGAATGAACATAAGGATAAATGTAAAAGCGAAATAGCTATGCATTTTTCACTTGTGGGCCTCTTCCCCCCCCTTGTAGCAAGGCATGAGGATAATATAACCTGAGGAAATATTAACTCTGTTTTTTTTTTCATTATCAAGGTACTTAATTATATTATAAAGAGGAAAGATTTGCATGTATGGTTTGTAACGAATTGGCTCCGATTATAAAAATTCTTTCACCTTTTGAGTGCTACATTAACACTTGATTAATATAGGCTATATTTTATGCCCATACTTTCACGGGAAATATGCAACTGAAACCGCGTGACGTACGCTACTAAGTATTAAATTTAAGTATATAATTATAATCTAATAACTAAAAACCTTAAAAATATATAATCATATAACTAAAATATATTATTAAAAGAAGTCCCTGTAGGCAAAGTACCGAAGATACTGGCAGCATTCCCCCTTTGGATGGCAAGACTAATTCTTTGAATTAAATTGAATCTCTTGATTTAAACAATTGACCTCGTCTTGTAAACTCTTTTCGTACAATGATAGGAGTGTGTTTTGTACTGTACATCCGAAAATTTATATTTCTTGTGGAATTAAATACCAGTCGCATATTTTACCACTTATTGTTTTTTCGAAAGCTTTTTCCTAAACATTCGTATAATTTCCCACTATTGTTACTAATTAATAGCTTATTTTCTTGAAGAGTTTTCCGCCCACTTACAAAATGTAACATTAGCTATACATACACATGCTCACGCCTGTATCCCATGGGGGTAGGCAGAGACCACTGTTTGCCACATGCTACGATAAGGATCGTACTGTCAAACAGTGGTCTCTGTTAGTTCTTTCGCTTCATCCACATTCATGCATCTCTTCATACACTTTCTTCGGTTACGAGTGCTCCGAATTTGACCTTTCTGAAAAATACTATTAATTTGGTCATAGTAGTTCTTCCTTGGAAGCCCTCTACCGACACTTCCGGTCACATTCGCTCTATAAATTTCTTTCGTTAATCGCCTTTCACTCATCCTTTCGATATGTCCAAACCATCTCAACATACTTTTTTCAATTCTGGTCACCACATCATTCTTCAACTTGCAACTGTCTCTTATCACACTATTTTTCATACGATCTATAATGGTGACCCCACACATACTTCGTAACGACCGCATTTCCACTGCATTCACTCTACTTTCATATTTCTTCTTCCAAACCCAACATTCACTTCCATACATCAGAGTAGGTACTAGCACCCCGTTATGAATGGCCTGGCGCGCATTTTTTGTTATTGACTGGCCACTCATCACGGCTCATCACATTAGCTATACGCCAGTGAAAGTCCCATTGATTACCCGGAACAAACAGACATACAGACAGACAGAGAAACATATTGAAAATTTGTTTTTTAAAGTCTGTACCGTGTGTACTTTCATATACATTTAGTGAAAAGCTGTTATTTTGAAATTAAAAACACACACTTCAATTTTATTTATCTGTATAGATATAGATTCACAATTAGCGAATAATAAGTAATTAAATTGATATATGTGCATCGCCAGTCGTACTTTACATCCGTTCTGGCAATATTTCATCGGCTACAAAATATTTATCTATACACAAATGATACTAAGAATTCATCTGTTTATGTTAGTACGTACACCAAACAGTCAGACACGAGGCAAACAAATGCTCAAGCATACAGACATCTTAATATATATAAATCTCGTGTCACAATGTTAACCGATTATAATAAAATTCGCACACCCTGTGCAGTTCGATCCAACTTGAGAGATAAGATAGTTTAAATCTCCAATTATAGTCGCAATTTTAATTTATTGCTAAATTATATAAAAATCTATGCGGGTGAAACCGCGGGGCCACAGCTAGTATATATATATATACATACATATGCTCACGCCTGTATCCCATAGGGGTAGGCAGAGACCACCGCATGCCATAAATGTTCACAACGCAAATATTTGCCCTGAATCGAACCTGCGCATCCTCGTGAACCTTCAGGGCCCGTAGACAAAGTACCATTATCCCTCACACTTCGCTAATAGAAATATTATGTCACGTGACTGATTTGTGTCACTTAAATACTTTTGTGTCGTTTCTATTAGCGCAAGCGCTAGAGAATGTTACTTTGTCTACGCCTACAGTTATACTGACAACAAGAGCTTATATCATTCCTAAATAAATTCAGCAGCGTAGATACGCTACAGATATAAAAAAAAACTGCTTCTCTATCCGTCTGTCTCTTTATTCCGGGTAATCTCTGAAACGGCTGTATCGATTTTAAAGGGACTTTTAATGGCAGTAGCTGGTGTTACAAGGAGTAACTTAAGGTAGGTACTTTAAAAAAAATTGTATTCCAACCAGTTCAAGCCAACGCGGGTGAAACAGCGGGAAACAGTTGGTGGATAATGAATTTACCTGTCCCAAGTCGATGGTTAAGTTGACTTCGTTGTACTTCATCCCCCTGGAGAGTGGAGGGCTTTGCCACCAAGTTTCCATACCGTCGACGGCATACTCTGGCGGGTGGGCCTTGGCCTCATTTGTCGCGTCGCAAAAGTCGCATACCTGCAAAATTATATGTCTTCATTATTATATAAATAATTACTTGTTGTATAAAATATGTTAACGTCCCCGAAGCGGTAAGCAGAGGTGTTGTAACAACAACACCCACATTTCACCGAATATGATTAAGCTCCAACGTGACATAGAGTCAGTCCATCGCCGTCTCAGACACTATGCGTCTTGAATTACTTTTCAGAAATACGCAGGTTTCCGCACGATGTTTTCCTTCACCGTAAAGCATGTGGTGTGAAATCACTGAACATAAGTTTTTTTTTACAAAATCTTATTGGTGCATATCCCGATGGGATTCGAACTTGCGTAGCAGACTGCTCAAACCCCCACAAATTTGACGACGACAGGAACTATGACTTTACCTTTGACGGTGAAATGCGTTGTAATTTTTGCAGTCAATGTACTTTTAGGATTCGGCACTCAAAGGGTAAAACGACTCTGAATTAGCCGTTTTTTACTGGTGTGTAAAAAGCTTTAACTAGATACTTAAGCATTACCAGCCGGGTAGATTTGATTATCAATTACCTTGGCAATGGTCAGATAAAATAGAGATCTGTGTGCCTACTGGGAGATTTCTTAAAATCCCCGTCACAAGTCGTAAATCGTGCCATCTGAGGGCCGACAGATGGCGCTGTTTCGATCTTATACAAATCTGCGTTTACATCAACGCGGTGATAACTGACGACGGCAATGAAAAACTTGCAATAGGCCCTCTTTCCTAATCTTTGATTAGGTGCTGTGTCATTAGTTTTGATTACGGAGCGGTTCAGACACTTCTTATTAGGTAATTTTTTTACTATTTAACGTTATTAAAACTAGGATTGTCGCAAACAATTGTCGAAGTTAAACCTCGGTTTACGAGTAGTTCCATATGTTTTCGTGAAACGGATTTCATGCAAATCATTTATGCCTGAGCTCCTTTTTTTAACTTTTGTTTAAACCATGTTTTATAATAAGCACGCAAATGTCTTGGTTAGATTCAATATGAAAACTAATTCACTATCTACACGTAACAGAACGTGAAATTCCCATATAACTCATTATGAACCAACAAAGCCATCTTTTTATCAACTACCCAAACACTAAATCTGAAGCCGTTGTTAGAAATACAATACCAAAACCTCATCACAAAAAATCCTTTCATTGACAATATCCTTTTTTGTTGGAAACTCGTTACAAAGAAAAAAGGCATCCAGATTTGGTAGCCATTGTGAACATCCGAAACAAAGCGGCGCTAATAGCAGCGCGCGCGCATTTGGCTGCCATGTGTCCGCAAAAACCCGAAGTCTCCCGATGTTAATCGAATTTCGCCGAACGGCTTGTCTGTTGAAATTGAGATGATTTTTGGGTTGTTACGTCCGTTATACACATGTCCAAGTTTTTTATAAAGCTCGATTATCATGGAGTTCACGTAACAGCGCATTTAAATGTTTTGAGAACGATGCTAAACAAGAAAGCAGACGAATAATAAACAAGATGAAGGATACAAAAAAACACGGTAGCAATTTTACTAAATATTACTATACTATGATTGATTTCAGGGGAATATACAATAACTGAAAGGGTTCTCTGGTGACCGTCGAGCTGGTTCTTACCTCGGTCAGAGGATTAGCTTAGCGATCCAGCGTGGTAACGCAGCCAGCTTACTGGGCACCATTCCGGCAGACACTAATTTAAATTCCGTGTTTAATTTATAATTTTATTATATTTTTCTTTTTTTTCACCATGTGATAGGTTTAATAAGCTATGATATACAGATAAATATTCTTTCCTGTTATTGTTTAAAATAAAATATTGTAGTAACTTTTAATAATTGTATAAAATTATATGATAATTTTTGTTTTAAAAGTATATCCATATATTTTTGTGATATGTATTTCAAAACAGATGGGCATAGTTTTAGTCCGACTTTGGTCTAGTCTTTCCAAACTATGTTTTGCATAACAAATGTTTGCATAACGTCCCATAAGATTGAAGAATTCAATTTTGATAGATATGATTGTCGTGTAGTGTCCCGTGTTGAATCCCCGAGTTAGTGGTAGTGCTAACATCTGGCAGGAGTTCTTTAAAGTTTGGTGTTTCCTCGTTAGTAGCTGTAAACTCCCTAAATTTTATATCTTGGTTGATATTTTTAGAGTATAGATAACAGCATTACGGTTGGGCAACGTACGTTTGTTATCTGTGCCCTCTAACCTCTCTATCTGCTGTGAATGAAGCCCTCATTGTACCTCCATCTGCACAATTGAAGTAGGAATTTTCTACAAAAAATTCTAGCGATACGCTTCACTTCGGTTTAGGCTATTTTAGGGTCTGTTTTACAAAACGTTGCCTTTCTGGATTTCTAGATTTTATACATAATAGGTTGCACGTCGTCTGGTAGAAGCTTCTCGTGACAAGCGGGCTGGGGCTTTTCTCGCTCAGAGAATCAGCATTGCTATTCAACGTGGCAACCAGACTGCCAGCCTTCTTGGCACGATCCCGAGAGACACCGATTTGAGCCAAGTTTTCTACTTGTAATTAGTTTTTAGTTACTTATTTATTATTAATTAATCTTATTACATTTTAAGTAATAGATTTATAGTTCATAATTATACATGCTTTATTTACGTGTACGTGAGTTTGGTCAGTATGGCGGAATAGTTCTGTCACGAGGAAACACCCATATTTTAAGCTGCAATCCTATTGGAGTTCAAGTTCCGCAGGTTAGTAAAAACCATATCAAGTTCCACTACGTAGTGTAGAGGGACTGTGCGTTCAGACACAACAACAAAGCGTATTGAAATGGCGATTTCAATAAAGGCCTACCTAAGTGTTATTTCAAAGTTGATCACTCAGGATGGCGGGTCGCTCACTTCCCTCTATAATGGTTGAGGAGGGCGATGGCTTGCATTCTCGTCATACTTGTGTACAGGTGCTGCTAGTGGGGGCTGGTCATCTCAAGCTACACAATTATTCGTAGTACTTATTTTTATTATTAAATTTTTTTTTATATCGACTTTTGTGCACTGGAACTGTGTCCATGGGCTTATATATTTTTTTTATGATTTATATTGTATTGCGCAAAGCTGTAATTTTTTTTAAAAGAGTAATTACTGAGTTTCTTGGCAGGTTCTTCTCAGTAAAAGCAACCTTCCGAACCTGGCGGTAGCATGTATAATCCTATGTAATAGTGTCTTTCTGACGATTTGAAAGTACTTTCTAAAAAGTCTAATCGAATAAAGATATTTTGAATTGAATTGAATTGATCAATTATAGTGCTAACACAGTAAGGGTTTCACTATTGTCTTGTTTCTACCAAGGTGGCAAATAAGCGTGCAGTCCGCCTGGCGTACAAACATCTGCAGTAGGGGCTTACTAGACTAATTAATTGTGAAAATATAATAAAATGGGATGGGATTTTATATTCCACCAGTCTCCGCGTTCCAGATAGGTAGTAGGCAGTGATAAGGCGTATCTCCCGTCCGGTTAGTTAGCTCAACATCCCAGAGATAAGGGGTCGACGACGGCCCGCTTAGCATAATTAACTATCCATTGTAATAACTGCTTACTATGACTAATTGTAACGGCTAAACGGTTAACAGCTTGTCTGGGAACCTAGAGATGTATATAGGCTCTATACTACCTTAATTTATAACACTTTATATAATGTACCGTCATTAGTTATGAGCTTCTCATATATCTGTCCTTCTACACGCAGTAGGTATTTTATGAGTCTGTCTCTATCTGTCTATATATAACAGTACAACAATGCACTGAAAATGACGTAATAAGTATTTTGATGTGAAATCAGAAAACATTGTTTGTATCAGCTATACAGGATGGTGAATGTACCTGGTGTACGAAAGATGCGCGTCGCTGCAAAGGCAGTTTCGAGTTCAAAGTTTGTCAGAAATAGTTTTACAGCTCAAACCCACATCAGATCGTCACAGTAGCTTGCTATAAGTAGTAAGGAATCTAGGAAGAAATCTTTCAAATGACAACACACGATGAGAGAATACGAGATTATATGCGGCTCTAAGCGTAAATATCGTAATGTTAGTAAGGTTTGTCACGTCGTGACCGATCGCGTCTACGTCATTTAGGTATTTTAAAGACGTTTTTCTATACTATAACTTTGACAATAAAGTAAGGAATAAATTATAAAAACTTTGGAGTTAAAACCTTCAAGCTGGAAGGATCAGAAGTTCTTATTTCAAATAAAATGGTCTGGGTTCCATACTGCTCAGAATTCATATATATACTGTGACATTGTGACGTAGGCACGTTTACCTACATACATGTGTCATGGGGAAAAGAAGAGAGAAGAATTTCGTTCTGACTTTTCTGTAGCCAATACCCTTTCTCCTCTGTAAACTATGGAAGGTACCACAGAAAGTACTGGCGTAAACGTTGTTGTATTGGTAGTTTTAGATGGAGAATGGATATATAGGAGTTAATGTTTTAAATTTAAGTAACCAATATTAAATGGAAATAAATAATTACTAGTAAACTTTAAGTTAAGAGAGAAATAAAAATGTAGAATTTCGCTCGAGTCAATTAAAGTAAGACCACTCTTAGAGAAGACATCATACAAAAGTTTATCTATAAACTAAACCAAAGTTATGATCAAGCACATTTTAAGTTGTAATCCTAATCAAAAGAACGTCTAGTAAACGCTCACTTCAAATTCAACTTTAACATCATTTAGACAAAGTGCATCATACCTGTCCCTGGATCACGTGTTCATCGTGGTCTGCGTTAGCGCCGACCAGCTTGCAGTACAGCTCGGGTCGTTCGTCCCCACAAGTCGCTGTCGCCGTGATCTTTTTCCCCAAAGCCAAGTTAAAGTATGGGGGGGTTAAAATTTCCCCGTACGTATAATGTAGGGAACACAGAATGAGCGCGACGGCACGCCACATGTTTAACGGGCGACGGCCGGACGCCGAATGATAGGACGGGACGCTTCGGGGTAAGCTTTGAGTTTTTTTGTGATCCCGCGCAAGGGTTTCGGTGATGCGTTTGATTTGAGCGTTTTGGGTAACATAGGTGTCTAGCAGAATTTTTTATGATATCAATATCCTATTTTATATTTATTTATTTATTGTTGGAATTTATTTATTTATACATGTATTAATTAGAACGGCTAAAAGCCAATTACACTAATTATGTATGTATATGTATCTATTTGTAAATGAAATACATATATCAAAGTAATTATGTTAGTCCAGCCCATGCTTAATTACTATGATGCATCAACTTTGCATTTTTACGTTGATGGAAACAGACTGTGTTAATACACTATTAAATATTAAAATTTTTGTTTGTTTATGTTCACATATATTACTGCAGAAATTGGTGATTGTTTTGTATTCCGTTACCATTTGGACTACTTCTTATCGCGAGATGATATCCCAATCCTGGGTAGCATAATAAAACTTGAACCAGTTTTATTATGCTACCCACACCCAGGCAGCTTCAATCAATATACCTCCAGGTCAAGACAGGTCAAATGGATTGGTGAATTTTTATCCGAAAGATGAAATAAAACGACACGCGGTGTTTTTCAAAAGTAAAGAACTACATATTTTTACTCAATATCATAATCAGAAACCAAAAAAATAAAAAATAAAAATTAAGAAAAAAATATTTTAAGAATGCAGCGTTTTTACAATAATTACTTATTTATGTTTGCACTGAAAGAAATCAAGATATAAACAGGTAAATGATATTGGCTTGTGGCAATTATACGATATCCTAATAACAATAAAATAGATAAAAAAATCCCCTTGAACCTCTATTTGCCATAATAGTTCCTCTGTGCGACAGTGAATGAAAAAAATTAAATGATTTATTCAGTTTAGGCCCTGGTAAGGCACTTATGAATGTCGAAGAATTTACCACCGGTTCGGAAACTAACCCCGATTTATACATTTGACAAAAAAACAATACATTCTTATCATTCGTTGTATATTCAAGAAATATAATGTAAAGAGTAATAAAAAAAACGTCAAAAAAGTGAATAAAATAAAATTGTTGTAAAACTTATTATAAGCAGGGGTGTACTGCAGAGCTGGAGGCTATGATTACAATACCTGCCGGTACAGATACACACGTGATACCTCACATAGAGGGAGATACCTCGACTGAAAGGGGTCAGAGAGGCATGAGGGCTGGACACGCAGCCCTCGTCGACATCACTCAGCAATAGCTCTAATTTAGCAAACCTATTAGCGGCTAAACTCTTGCCTCTCAACGGCATCATGGTCCTACAGCCTCTCTCATTGTAAACCTCACCAACATCAGTAAACCTTTTAAAACATCCATTCTTATATAAGTTTCCGTAGAATCTTTTTTTACCGTCGCCTTGTCGCCTCTTTCTGCTGTCGTAGCAGTGGACTTTGAAAATCCTCCGGAGATTTAGCATTCTTTGATCAATTCCTTCGAATATACGGTAACAGGGGAGCTCAGGGATACCGGATTCGTTGAGGCCACACATGAAACAAGCGGGTTGGGGAGTTGGGAAGGTTCTGAAGAACACACTCATAGTGGTAGCGGGTTCCGTCGTTGTCATTAAGGTAGTGTCCGTAGACAGTGTTAAAGCGTTCTGTATTCTGAATATTGCCTCTGATCGTTTACGTTTTGATATTGCTTCCCAATCATTCGGTTTAACTGGATATGTGTCATTTACATCAACATAATTGTCCCCAACATCAGCCTCAGCATTGTTTATAACAAGTTGCGTATTAGCAAAAAGTGTATTTGTTTGACTGCTAATATCAGTCCTCTTTCGAAAGACCCATCTAGTGATTGCTTTGCCGCTGTTAAACTTCATGAATCTCGGCCACCCGTAATAGTAATCAAAGTGGTTATCGTAAATTGAAAGACGGGATGCGCTTTCTGTACGAATACTTGTGTTCATGTGGTATTGATAGTACACATGGCTTATAGTATAGGGCTCCCATAGTGTCTTGAATGTTCTGGTTGCATGTTGGAAGGACAGCAAATTTGTATTGAGGGTTGTCCCGCTCACTGAAATCATTATTGTTAATAATAGAGAAAGAAACATAACTTAAATTGCCATGTAAATTGGGAAATAAATCAATGTGTTTCTATGGAAGGCCTCTATATACGTCCATCTATAATGATTGTTATGACTTTTCCGTTGACACTGTCTAAAGGGAGGGGCTACACAAAAGAAACCGAAAATATAATTATTTTAGTATAAAAATTTTAAAATTACAGTATTTTACACGGTCAATAGAGAAGAACTATTGCTATTAACCAGTGGCATCATATTGTATAAATCTGAATGAAATTAGTTATTTTTAAATTATAAGAGAACGATAATTTCATTTCGCCAAAGAGAAGAGGATGAACCAATGTTTTTCCTTGTCTTTGAGAAGAATACTTCGCTAAAGTCATTTTGACATTTAGCGAAGCTACTTTATAATACCCGTATGTATTTTGATATTAAATTAATATTATATTTATACTTTATCGAACAATGCCGAGCATCATTTCTCGCTCGTGTCAGGAACCCGTACGTTTTTCCGTCATCTAATGAAATGTATCCAGAATATACAGCAAAAGACTTTACTATGTCTGATATAGTGCTAGCCTATCGTAATAATTCATATACAACCCAATCCACTTCACAAAAGTACCTTGATATTAGGAAATATATGAAGCTCACGACCACAAATGCAACAGAAAGCATGCTTTGGCAGTCGTACCAACCAACACATACATATAGTTTCTATTTCCCACCTCTGACAAAGTCGTCGATCGTGAGTTCCTCCCATCAAACGGCTCGCACTAAGACCCTGTACAAGCTACCAAGTAAATTCAAGAAGAAATTCAGTATAACGCTGCCATCGTCATCTACAAATGATCTTGTTTTCGTGCCACCATCATTGAACTACAGAAAACTAAATTCTAAACAAAATCCACAAACAGTTCATCTTAAAGACCATCAGATACTAAGATTAAATGAGGAAACAACTGAAAAAGGTATAACTACGACAATTGTAGTAACGACTCCTACTATAACGACTGTAAAAACTACCCCTACTACAATAGTTGAAGAAACCACTCATACTTCAACAGTTAAAGCAACTACCCCTATTAGAAATACTCCCACTACAGCTAATCCTACCATAACTGCAGCCTCCCTTTCAAATGAGGAACCAGCTACTCCACCGCACATAACTACAACAACAAGAACAAAAACGACAAAAAAACATACAAGAAAAAAAAAGAAAAAAAAGCTAGCGAAACGTAAATCAATGAAAGATCCAGAAGTTTTGGGTACAAAACGCTGTTACAGGTGCGGTCTGAATGAGACTGGACTGGGGTCTACAAATTGTCATAGCATATTCGAAAGTCTTGATCATCGCGCAGTTGGTACCAAGAGGAAATACAAAACAAAATGCGAAGGAAAAAGTATCGGTGGATGCTTCAAAAGGTTTCTTGACGTGGGCATAGAATACAGTGAAAGGGGGTGTAGAGAAATTCCTCCAAGTAAAGGCAAGACGTATGCTTCAAACAGATTTAGACACTTAGAAATGTTACTGCGCCAGGTAAGTGACGGATGTATTGCGACCCCTCTGGGTTCACTCACACCGTTCAGTCGAGCTGTATCTTTATATGCAAGATACCACGTATGTGTTTGCTCCTCAAGATATTGCAATGCCGCTTATTTGGCACACCCAAAGAAACTTGTTACTATTTTATGTATATTTATAATATTAATAAATTAAAATATTACATTTATTGATCTTGTGATTAATTTAAACGATTTTAACTACCACGATGACCACTAATAGTGGGGGCATGAATTTATTTGCGCCAATTTGACACGAAAAAAAAGTATGTTGGTATAGATATACAGATACAGACTCATAAAATTACTTCAGCGCATTCAAAGCTAGCGTCGATAGCTCGTGACTACACCTGTACTTTGATTATATTAATTAAATATATAAAAATATTTAAAACAAAATCTCTGTCTGTGTGTCCGTTTCGGCGTATATCTGAAACGTACCGATTTGATCAAGACTTTCACTGGCAGATAGCTAACGTTATAAGGAGTTAGTAAACTATTTTTGAAAAAAATATATCTCTCAGAACTTAACAAAGTTTTTATTACTAATCCTACGCGGGTAAACTGCGGTACAGCAATCAATAGAATACATATGACTAATGCTCGAGAACAGAATAATTCTGATGCTTACAAGTCTATATAAAATTACAGCGAGTATTGATATTTATGACCTTCATCTAATTTCTTCTGATTGACAGGTTTCTGCTCATTGATGCTATCCACACTACTCTGTCTTCGCAGCGATCTTAGATCAGAATTGCTTTTCTTAGCTTCCTTCTTAATATCCTGTTCTTCATCAGGTTTTTCCTTTTCTTTCTTTGATTGCAATCCTTCTTCGTCACTCTCAGTTGTACTTATCATAATAACCGGTATAACGGAACTTATTGAATCCGATTGCTTAGATTGGTTACTTGTTTCTGATATCTGTTGTTCTTTTAGCTTTTTGTCTTTATTTCTAAAAGTTTCATCATCATATGGCTCAGGATCATTACTGATACTTTCTTGAAGGCGTTTCTCCATAATAGCTTTTTTCTCAGTGCGATCATCAAATTTTTCTAAACTCACTTTAAGGTTGGTGTCATCTCTAAGCTTAATATTTTCATTATCTTCATTTTTAAACTCTACACTGCTTCTTTTTTTCTGATCTGTAATGAATATACTTCTCTTTTTCTGTACTATGTCTCTTATTTTGAGTAGTTCCTTAGGGAGTGTTTCGTGAAAGTCTGTATCTGTTTCTTCGTCAGCATTATTGGAATCTGGTGATGTAATTGGTTTGCTGATAGTTTCTACGTCAGTTTTTTTGTCCAATGCCATGCCCACAATTTTTGCAAATATTCCGCCTATAATAATACAAACATCAATTTAGTAGTAATCATTTGTATAACGAGTTAGAAAGAGCAAATAAAAAAATGTTGACCTCTTTTCTTAACAGATTTCATAGGCTCATGCTGTTCTTCACCAGTACTAGTCTTGCGTTCATCTGAATCAATAGATTTGCTTAAAGGGAAAGTTGGTAATGCCTTTTTCCATCGTGCAAAAGGTGTATTGTCCATAGCAGAGGATCCAGCTTGTCGCCGGGTGTCGGCAAGCTGGAACATCTTTCGCCTCTCTTCCGTCCGTTCACGACGTAGTTGTATCTATAGGATATGAATATTAACAATTAGGAAACTATTTGAGTTATGAGTAGCAAAGGGGCAGAAGGGGTCAAACTTTTTGCGGGTTAAGTAACTAGTTAGCTATAAATCATAATGTTGATAAAGAAACTAGTTTGAAGTATGGCGTTTTTAGTTATAAATCTAATTTATCTAATGCATTTGGCGAAATCTAGTACAAAAAAGCACAAACCTTCAAATCATTATTTGCTTCTCTTAATGAATTTGTTAGTGACGTTAAATAATAGATGATCAGTATCAACAAGACAAGTAGAGGGATGACAATAGCGGGTGAAGCAATATATTCCAATGCAAAGTTCAGACTCTTTGGGAGCAGTTTGTAAATGTTATTCGTTAGTATGTAGTAAATCTTGTCGTACTCCGAGAACGGACCACAATGCCAAGAAGGTTTTACCCAGACTATAGTATATCCCACAGGCAAGACACACAGGAATAACATAGTCAACAACAGGGACAAGTAGAAGTTATTGCTCTTAGACACCCTAAAGACGACTTCGTGAGGCACGTTACAAGTCATGACTGCCCAAGAACGCAAGTACATCATGATCATAAGCTTAACGACATTGAGAACAACAATGCCAGGGGAGAAGAACATGCCCATCCAAACCATTCCTTGGTTATTGATTAGATGTAGAATATTTTCAGCTATTTTGAAGTCGCCATACTCGGGAAATCTCTTCTCCAAATCCCAACACCAACAACGGTTCATATACCTCACAAAAAGAGCTCTGAAGAAGTCCATGAATAACGTCCCCAATAATACGAAAACCTGAAATTATTCAATATGTTATGATTCCTTGTATACATACTTTTTCAGAACGACACCGACGTGTTGCAAGCATACTTACTAAGTCCATCATAGTGAGTTTGACTAATTCCTGCCCAAACATAGTTTCCCAACACAGTTTCAATAGTTTTTTCTTTGTGGGTTTTGTTAGATTATACATCGTCCTATTATTAGGACCTTGGTATGCAACATCCACAATAGTGACATTATTTTGTTTTCTCTTAGTTATATTAGCATTATCTGGCTCATCACATTTTCTTACATAGCATTCTCTTTTAACTGTGGTACAGTTGGACATGAAAAATATTTGAGTCATATCAGTTCCACCACAATTAACAGAACAGTTGAATGTGATATTTGGACATATCGTTTTCGAATCAAGATATGGAATGGACGATAAATAAAATCCCTGTGTTGTTAAAGAAGACTCTGACATAATTTCGAGAGTAGTCTCACTAGATTTACTCGTAGTCAATTTTGGGATTGAAGTTCTACTTGTATATGGCCTCTCACTTACAAATATAGTTGATGGACGATCGGATGAATAGGTGTCGCGAGTAAATTCCCTGCTAGAATCAGTTTGAACTTCAATGGAACTTCCTGCGTTATAAATGCTAGTGATCTCAAGTGTTGTTTCTTCGTTATTAGTTGTTTCTGAACTCGATTCTGTGGGTATTGAGATATCCGTAGTGGACAAGTCAGTAGTTACACCTATTGGCGCTGTAATACTCGCAAATTCTGTAAAAGCCGAAGATAATTCGGTAATATTAGATATATCACTGCTCAATGTACTCGAAATATACTGATATATACTGTCCTCTGTAAATCCTGTATTATTAAGATCATTATAATCAAATTCGTCGTCATCGCTTACTTCCGACGAACTATTTTGTGGAACATAAAATGTTAAATTTCTTAGTTTATTAAGTTCATCCTTCCATGATAAGATTCTGTCCGTCGATGCTTCTGAATTTAGCTCAATGAGATTCGCAGCTAAGAGTCGAGGACCATCGTTTTGAATTCTAACATTTTCAATATTGTTCTGCATTGGTTTAGAGGTCGTTGTTTTGGTCCTGGTAATTGGCGAAGAAGCTATATTTTCTATATCATTTGTCGTTATTGTTATTGGGAAAGTGAGTAAGATTGTGCAAGGACCACAAGGTACTTGTTCTTCATAGCACGCAGTGGGTATTTTCATGGCAAGAGTTTCGCTAATATTAAGTGTTCCGTTAGAGATCATATTGGCGTTCATGCTTAGGTTTGGTTTCAGCATGTCAAGCTCTTTACTCATGCCTTCTATTTTACTAAACAAAGCAAATATTAAAGAGTACAAGTTAAGTAAGTTGAGCAGCATTATTCTGGAAAAAAAATTGTTAATGAATCAACAAAGCCAAGTTAAGGAGTTAAGTTAAGGAAAGCAGTTAAAGAAAGTAAATCTTAAATAATACAAATATGCCAGTACTAGCTGTGCGGCTTAGTTTTATATAATATATCGGTTTAAAATTTAAAAAGTTTCATACAAACTGTCATCTCCTATTTTATCCCCTTGGGGGTTCCATATATTTAGATTTTAGTATCTATAATATGACAGTATTGTATCTAATAACATGATACCCATGAATGTACCAAAGACTAAGAAATTTGAATGTACCTCTTATTGTGACAGTGCTACATAGTTATTATGAAAGCTCTCACATATAAAGTGTCTTTGTAAGTACTCATAGATGTCATTGATTTCATATAAAGTAAAAAAAATGCTTGCAGTATTAAAATAGTAATCACCTTGCAAGTTGCAACCTCAACTGCTTCCTTGGATGGTAATGTTCCAAAAAGCCAAGTAGCTCAAAAAATACGGGAAACGTTATAGATATAACAGTGACAACAATAGTCGTCTCGTTCTCGCGCCACCATCCCTTAACCTTGGAGTCACCGTCAGAGCGGGACACAACAGTGACAACGGCGTAGGCAGATATTACTAAGAGAATAACCACGCACATGTTGACGAGAGCCCTCAAGGAGATGATACGCCAGCTGGAACAAAAGTATATCGATGTTTTTTATATTTTATGTGTGGCGTCACGAGTTTTGAGCGCTCAGCAAAAATAGAGGGCAGAACTGGGAGCCAACTCATAATCGACGAAATACTAAGTTTTGGTTGAAAGTTCTCAAAGTTTCTACGACGGTTCTTTTCATTTTAAAATTAGTGCTCAAGAATATTCTTTGACATTTATATTTTATTTACTTAATTTGATTATTTTTATTTAATGAATGAAAATTTGAGTATGATAAAATTAAAACAATACAGAAACTTTGCTTGATTTTCTGTCGTTTGCGAAGCGGTCGAAGAAAGAGAGTGAGCTCCCTGGCGCATGTCTTTGTTCAAAACTGTTTAAATACCCGCCAAAACATGAATGCATTCAGGACCATCGCTCAAATTACGTGGCTAGGTCATCTGTTAACGAATGTAGACACTTTCCGTCCGATGCCTAATCTTAGTGCAGTAGCCTCTTAGGTGGACTCTACTCAGTATCGTTCAGTATAAAACAAATGAAATTATATCCTTACTTCCTCAGATCCTTTTTCTTTTCAGCTTCTTCCAGTAGCGCCTCTTTAAAGCCCAATATGACGGAAGCAATCCGATTATGAGCAGTCTCAGCGTTTCCGATCATAAAATCCCATCCAGTGAAAAGTTTCCATGAGAATATGCATTCGTCTTCTTTTTCCGATAACTTAGACATACGAGAGTTTTCTGCCATTCTGGAAGAGTTTTAATGTGTAGGTACCCATATTTTTGTCAAACTCGAGGATCTTTGTGAAGTCAAATTGCAAACATAATTGTTTTATGATGAAGCTCAGTATATTAATATTTAACGTTTTAGTACTACAAGCAACTGAAACTCAAAATCAAGAATATCTATCTATCGTGATTAGACTTCATACAAAGTATTTTTAAATCGTCAGAATAACATGATAATGGAATATATTTTATATGCTACCATCAGGTTTGAAAGATTGATTTCACTAAGAGGAACCTGGTAAGAAAGTCAGTAATTACTGTAAAATATTATACAATTATATTAATACAAAATTCATCACATGTGAAATGTGAGCCCACGGATATTGTTCCAATGCTCAAAATGTCGATAAAAGTTAAAATATAAGCCTAATAGTTATCTTTATATATATAAATGTGTAGTAGACCAACCACCCCTGCCTACCCTTTTGTGGAATAAAGGCGTGATCATATGTAGGTAGTTAAACTATTCTACGAGACAAAGTGACACCATATGGCTTTCAACCAACAGTAGTGGTTACAGTTTTAGTGTTTCCAGAAATACGATCAAACCTACAAGGAGGAGGGTGATGAAATGAAAATAGAATTGCTCATTTAACTGAGACGTCTATGATGCTCAAAGGGATTCACGAATCAAGTGTATATCGGCTGGTCTTTATATCCAAAATATAATCCTACTATTTTAGGGAACCTTTACGACTTTCCTAAACTTTGCTTCCCGATGGAAGTATTATTATTTCATGTTTCAAATCTAAGTTTTTATTCTTATTTTTGCCCTTTTATAGGTAATATCTTCTATGACGTATTATTTTCCATACCATGGCTAAATTAATATTCTATATTAATTTTTATATTTATTTCGAAAACAGAAAATAATATGATGGCTTATATAGAGAAGTTAAACGAAAAATGTATTGCCCTTTACTTACTTCCTTAATATAGCTACAAAGCTGTATATGTAGACCACCAGACCAGTAAGGAAATACGCCAGAGGCATCCTGTATTGACTTCGCTCCACGTTGCTGTAGTACCCGTAGAATATTGCGGAACATTTTAAAACTCCTTCGAATTCCCACAGAGTCAGCAGGTTGGTAGCATTGCGTCTTTCCTCTGGCATTATAATTTTTCTTTCGCCATCTTGTTCAGGATTTTCTATTAGGTACTGCCATGTAACAAAAAAATATTATATTAGCATTCTATTATCTAGGATCCTCAGTAGGGTCCTAAGCAGGAGTGTTTCGACGCCTACGTTACACCGAAGATAATAAGTGCCAACTTGACAAATGGTGAGTCCGTGTTCTGTATTATATGTTGACGACTTGTTACGAAAAGGCAGGTATAATTACGATGTACTGTGGCAATCCGCTAGGATTTCAACTTGCGTCGCTTGTGAAGCTTGTGTAGCAGGTGGCTCATAGTACTTATCCACAACCTCTTCTAGTTGATAAATGGAGTTTAAATACCTCAGGAACGATGACAAATACAAGTAGAATGAATCCGATGACTAAGTTGACCCAGAACAGCCAGCGGAGGAACGTGAAGTAGGAGGCTACGACTGAACCGAAGTGGGATTCGATCTCCTTAATGCGGAGCTCCCACGGAATCAGTAAGTTGGAAGTGTTCGCTGCCTCACGCTTCATCTGCTGCCATTTCTATAAAATTTGTTATAAGTTAGTGGAACTGACTGTTTATCTGGAGAGTCATAGAAGAGATCCACAAGAACGATGGGCTACGGTACACCAGTGACCTCTATCTAGCCATAGTTTTTTTTAACTTTAACTAAAGTCGGACCCAGCTTTCCAGTCAGGTGGGCTCCTTAGATCATATGGTATTTAGTTACATTTTGTACATAGTGCTGGTTAATTTAATTTATGCAAAAAGTTGGTAACATGTGTCCAGTCCGCCTGATGGCAAGCTGCCACTGCAACCTATGAACATGACCAACAGCAGTGTGTCACTGTCATTACCCAGCTACCAATGGAATTGCTGGGCCAACATTTCCTCTGAAAGATACTCACCGCAAGAACACAATACTACGAGAGCATTATTTTGGCTGCCATCTCTTATAATAATGACCACGTACCGTTGCCATAAGGATGGTGAACCTGGCGTAGATATCTCTCGTGCACTTGGACTGCGCCAGTCTCTCCTGCAGTTGACCTTCATGCCTCTTTATATAAGCTTTGGCCTGTAACGCAATATTTTTTTTCTGATTAAGTAAAGTTCAAAGCTGGTTTCAAGAAAATGTTTAATGAGAAACTTAATGCTTTAAGTATAATAGTATTATTTTATTTGTAGCTCAACATATGGTGTGGGGGCAAGAACATTAATAGAAATAAGCCCGTGTCGTCGATTCCATCTACGTCAAGTAGCTTTTTTTATATATGTGCTTAAATATAACTTAAGTTACTAACTTACTACTACTTAACTGAGTGAAAGTTTGATGTGTGTGTGCATTAACAATGACTGTATGTATACTAGACCCTGCTATACGAACTTGGTGAACAATTTTCAGCTTGCGGCGCATGCCTAGTGGCTGTTGCTTCACAGACCCCAGGACCTCCTTATGAAGGTGAATGTTCTCGAAGATCTGCTCCTGCGTCACCACTGGTTGCACTTCCTCTACTGAGATTGCTGTGCTGTGGTCAAAAGTACTTATTAAATTTAAGATTGCATAGTTTATGTCATCATTACGACACAAAACGTAAGTAATATTTTTTTAAAGTCAACCCAATATATTTCGTCATAAATTGATGAGACTTTTTACAAGATTATTAATATTTGACGTTAGTTAGTTTTACTGAGAAGAACCCGGAATATTATAAATGTGTGTTACTGTGTGTCCAACCTTTTATGGTTATAAAACCGAAGAAGCCAGCTAGTCCGTCCGTAACACCTCGTAAGCCGATTGAAAGCAAACTTACTCTCCAGAACTGGTAGTGAAGACAGAAGAACGTCTTCTTGGTCTATTTTCATCTGGTAGAAATGGAGAGGAGGGTCTCCGAGCCCGACCCTTTCGGGATCGGCGCACGCTGGCCCTTCTCTGGCGCAGTACCGCGCTAAGACTGACTGAGTAATCTTCATCTTCAGAGCCATCTGGAAACAACCTCTAAGCTGAATATACAGTAAGAGACCAATTTAAATGAGTCAAAGCTATTATGTACTGCTTAAAGCCAGTGGAGCTCAGTCGGAGTTGAAATAAGGTTACGTGGATGATCAAATCTTCTCCCGTCCCACTTTCAGAGCCCCCTCGAACTGTACATATCTCCCTGACCTTATCACATACATTGTTGGGGTTGGGGCGACTGCTATCTGACCTTCGCAACCCTTTTGACGATTAAAATCTGTGATCTGGAGTAAACCCGTTGTCATATTTTAGGCCTCTGACTGACTGGTAACGATTGCCAAAGATGATAAATTGGCAACCGGGACTGACAGCTTAACGTGCTCTCCGAGGTACGGAGGGTCATCCATCCAATTACTGGCTAGGGTTAGGGTTGCTTAACTTCGCTGATCGAATGATATGCACAATAGTAACAACTGTGTCACGAGCTCTTCATCCCCAGCCTAGAATGTACATGACTTTTAAAAATCGAATAAAATTTTATCAAAAACAATTTTATTTTGTAGCTCTTATGTAATTAAATTACGCTATTACTAAAAAAACGTTACAGAAGAGCGGCTTACAAACTTGGTCGAGAATTGTTAGACACAAGGATAAGGAGTCGACATTCGAAGATCTCGAACCAAATTAAGCTGCTCTAGTAATAACATTGGATTAACGCTCATATCTCATAGATAAGTGTATTTATGAGCATGTGATAAAGGAGCCGAGTCTCGGTTAATTTTATTTTTATATTGGGATATTTATAAATCGGATGATCAAATTTTCATCTTGCCGGGCAACTATTAGAAACTTACAACTGGTAATAATACAGTATCTAAATATACATCATGTCGATCCTCAGAATAACGGCAGTGTAAATAAACGCCGTGCTCCAACTATGGATTTTGACATTGTGCTGGAAATGTATTGATACGTATTCGAATATTATTTATAAAATGCAAAGATGGCGGATCACACATTTCCAACCACAAAATTTGTCGATGCCTAAAATACTGTCAAAACATATTCTTGGGATACCGTAATGTTGCTTACCACGTTTGTAATACTTAGTAGGCGTATTAATGAAAAAAATGCCAATTTGCTTAATATGCATAGATTGTGTTTCAAAGATTTCAATATTACACAATTATTTGGTAAACGATAATTATCCGCCAAAATCAAGCGACAGTGGCGTCGCAAGCCGAAGGGAGGTGTTGCTTGAACCGAAAGTTGTAAAAAGATAGGTGCTTGACTCAAGATGGATTCCGGATATCGGCACGGAACGAATAATAAGCGAAAAGCATTCCTTCCAACAGGGTTTCCTTTAACTATAAAATCACTTCCTAATAAAAATGTTGATGTAACATAAAGCTTGAAGGTATTAATCTCATGATTTATTTCATGCATTTCATGAGGTCAAGATTGTTTGCTCTTGGAATATCAGTACCTATACATTATTTAGAATGTACAAAAAAACATATGAGTAGACTACCGGATGTCACGCGGCTTCACTCGCGTACTTCCCATTTCCGTTCGTTGATGATGTAACTATCCATTGCTGAAATAATGTTTAAGATCAGTTCAGTACTTTTTGAGCAAATTCGTCACAAACATACTTACATATAAATCTTTCCCCTTTAGATTATATTTATAGATATAGGTCATTATTACTGTATATTGTTATATTTTAAAATCGCTTAAGCTGCATAAAATGGCATTGCATGCATACATTTCGCTCATGGTAAGTTTTAATAGTATGATTAGTGTACCTCAGTCTTTGCCAAATAACAAATTTCCACCGAAACGTATTTTAATCCCTATGAAATAACAATACGATTCTAATTTAATTTAAACAAGCACGTATTAAGAATTTAGCTTTGTATATTAATTTTATTGGTTGAATTGAGAAACCTCCACCTTTTTTGAAGTCGGTTTAAACCAGGTTGACTGCCACAAAAAAGAAACAGTTTCGGCAACATTGAAAGTTTTCGTAAATCATAACCATAGCGTAGGTATCAGTTGTTTGGTTGATAAGTTCTAATTGGGCAGATTCCGTATGGATTCAGTGAGTTTGGCGATCCAAGGGCAGCTACATAAACATCCCGGCATACATAATTTTCCCTTGTTCACGGATCTACGTCCGTAAAAAATCTAAATATATCTATAAAAAAAAGTAACAGTTTAATAAAAGTCTGAAAATTTTAGTCTAAACAATTGGTATGAAACCTATATTTATTTTTTACGAGGATACAGGCGACTGGAACCGCGGTTCCAGTTGCCAGATAGCATTTTTTTTTTGCTGGATATTTGCAATGACTTCCTTTTTTAAATATATTTTATTTAAACCTTAATTTTTTGTTTCTTTCACGTTGGTTGTATGCACTTGAAACAAAACAATATTGTTGACCCTGCAAGCACTAATGATAGAGTTCTTCTAATTTTCACAACACTATTGTAAATCTTTCGCAGAAAATTCCTTACCAGCAGCTCCAGGCGAGAACTGGACCTCATTATCCGAGGGTCTGTGGAACAGGTTGACTCCAGAGGACGTCATGCTGCCAGGGTCGGCCCACGTAACTGAAAGCCGGTCTACCGATGGCTGCGGAGACACTGGCCCGTGCTCGTAAGAACCCTGGAATCATTAATAATGTTATAATCTGGATGACGGATCGCTCACTTCCCTCTATAATGGTTGAGGAGGGCGATGGCTGAAATTCTCGTCATACTTGTAAACAGGTGCTGCTTGGTCATCTCAAGCTACACAATTATACGTAGTACCTACTTTTAGTTTTTATATTTTGCATCGGCTTTTGTGCATTAGAACTGTGTCCATGAGCTTATTTTTTGGTATTTATAAACAAACTGAGAATTTTTTTAAAATAGATTTTTTTGTGTGTACCGTATTGTTTCATATACATTAAGTGAAAAGCTATTATTTTGGAATTACAGACAAACACTTAAATTTTAAGGAAGCAATTTTAAAGTAGGAGGAAAGAGAGGAAGACCCAGGATAACATACATGAGAAAAGTATAGGCAGTTCGAGGACTTGATAGAGAAGGATGGAAGAAATTGCATCGGTTTACCGACAAGAGTCACAACTCTTAAAATTATGATGATGACTTATTTATTTATCTGTATATATGTATATATAGATCTGGCCTTTAAGCATTTACGACAATTACAAATGTAATTCCTCTTTTGAAAATTTTGTTAATTTGTTTCATCGAATGTTTGTCATCATTAAGTCGAAAACTAAACTCAGGTTCAATTTACAAAATGGAGTATCATTTACATTGTAACGTTAATATCTTCTTAATTACTTAACACAACTCAACAATCACTTAGTATTTTGCGACAGATTTTAATTACAGTAGTGCTTTTAATACCCTCGCGTGTTGGATATAATATTTCGGACGAAAATTGCGAGTTTTAGAAGTCCCATGTCACTCTTTATATTTTTTTTCTTAGGGATCCTTTGCGAATAGCTGTATTCAACTGTTTAGTGGGTTCTGTTGAAAAAAGTTAGCTGAGCTGCTTAAAAATTAGGCTTAGAGTTTTAAACTTGTTACAAAAAAAAACCACGTGTTGCTAATAAAAGGAAATAATCATTTATTTATTATTTGCATTCCCAAAATATTTTTTGCTCGAAACGTTCCACCGAATATTTCTTTAAATATCAACGATTATTATAACTTTATCGAATTGTTTCACATTTAAATAATTTTTAAAATTAATACCAATCAATCACCGTACCGTGAAAAAGACACTTGATACCTAAATAAAGAAATGGATTTCCACTTTCCCGCTCGAAGGACTCTGAGTACTAGGCTCTACTGTGACGGTCATTCGAAGACTGGGGTCGGGCAAAGCACGTCGCACACAAACCAATAAATTGTACAATTTACGATCCGTTCCTAGGTGTTTTGCGAAGTGACCGCTTGCTATTAATGATCCTGCGTCACGCTTATTGATTAAGTGCTTACGCTTTTTTAATGGTACATTTCGTTGGTAGCGGAAAATAGGGCAGTAGGATTTTTTTATGTACTGCTAAGGTAGCACTCAAGTTCTGAAGCCCCTGATGGTTAGCGGCTTCTGTAGGCCACAAAATCTTGCAACACAATGATGAACGGCAATCGCAAGTTGTCGGTTTCATAAAATAATGGCGTCGTTGTGCGAGGGTTCAGTCGATTTAATTTGAAAATATAATAAATAAAGCTGAAGAGTTTGCTTGAATGTGCTAATCTCCAAGTCCAATTAAATAAAAAACTTTCAGCTAGTTGTAAATATGTATGATAATATATTATGCTTAATAAATTAATTTGTTTATTAAAAGACTTGTCTGATATTTTTCAGAATCATAATTTGAATTGCACCGAAATGACCATTTTGTCATTTCGATATTCGGATCACATTATGATTCTCCCAAAGTGGCCTTTTTAGACCTACAGGGCTGCGAGAGGTTTAATGTTGCTTTTGAAATTTATTTTTTGATATTGATATTGAATGATTTTGTTTTCAATATCTCGTTAGTCAATAAAAATATACATTTTAAAGATATCAAGTATTTTCGGATAACTCACAGTTGTCAGTGTGCGCCGGGTTTTATAATAGTATATTAATACAGACTATAGCATGTTATTGGAAGGTGCGGTGAGAAATAACGACAGCGTTTCGTACAGTCGGTTACTAAAGTTTTCGGTGGAACAAGTCAAGCTTTGACGACAAGACCTTAGTTTTATAAAAACAAATTAGTTACAGCCCCGATTTTGAATATGCTTAAATACCTGTTAGGTATGATAGCGAAAATATTGAACTAAAATGTTACCAACCTCAGATTGTTGATTTAATAATACCAAATTATATCATAGCACAGCGTAAGCCGCTGGTTCTAGAGGCACGACATTAGGAGTGTGTTCTGTGTTACTGGTATCAACTATGAAAGGTTCAAGAAATTCACAATAAAAATGCCCGGAGTTTGGAAGTTGGCGGTGTTTCCACCCCCGTGCCTCGGAAAGCACGTTAAGCCATTGGTCCTACGCCTGATCTCGCTCCGGTCGTGTCGGATTGCCGTCCCATCGGACTATGAGAGTGAGGGAATAAAGAGTGCACCTGTGTTTGCGCACACACTTGTGCACTATAATATCTCCTGCGTACATGGCTGATCCTCGTTGAGATTAGCCGCCGTAGCCGAAATTCGGTAGGAGAGTTCATCATCATGAAAGGTTTCTCAGAAATTCTACGTGTTAAAGTTTCTAAGAAACTTTTTATTTTGATGGACGTTAATCGAATATAATTGCCATGTTAGCCACAGAGTAAACTAATATTTTTTTTACGAAAGCAAACCAAAATCTTAAAGGGTGAAAACATATCACTTATACATACATAGTACTATTGCTATATCCCCAACTGGCAATTCCAAATTACGAACGGGAGATCCGATTGTTTCCTTTCAGTTCACTGGTGTAACAGTAAAGATTTAATAATAAAAACAAACACTTGCGTGCGCCACTGTCCTCTTTACAGTAACGACCATCACGCACAATCATCATTTATCTCGGTAGTGCCGGAAAATTACGCTTCTATATTAAACTATATTATCACTCTAATTAATCCATATTATTTATGATATTATACATCGGAACAAACAGACAGACAGACAGAGAAAATGTATTTTTTTATGTGAGTACCTTATATACTTTCTGTGATAAGTTGTGAATTTGAAATTACAAACAGATACTTAATTTTTTTTCATCTGTATGTATAGATTTTTCAGGATGTAGTATCCTATGTCCTTCTCCTAATTTTAAGCTGTTCTTGAGGTATAAATAGTGTAATTAACACGTCTTTCTTAAGTAACCTGTCAGTTTGTCAGATGAGGAAATCATTACAGATTTAAAGAACCGCGAATGCGAATTGTGTGAATGAACTGATACGTGACGTCACCATGTGGGTTATGGGTTATTAAGTCTGTCTGTTCACGGCTAAACGGATTAAATTTTAATTTTTTTTTTTTTTGAAAAATCACCAGATATATTTTTTTTTCTTGTCTGCAGAGATATCAGCCTGATGTCTGCGTATATTAATACGTAAGAGTGATATATGTGCCCTATAAAATCTCGAACGCTATACACAACACTATACACGACACAAATGATCACCTGAAATGTTCAAACACGGGATTCAAATCCGTACTTTGTGAAGCAGCTAGGTAATCATCACTGTGCCGTCAGGGAATTCTGCATCCAGCGCTTATTTTGCATGCATATGCTCACACGTGTATTCCCTTAAGGAGTAGGCAGACGTGTCTTAATAATAACACCCTACTTTTCATCGAAGATGATTAAGTGCCAACGTTGTAGATGGTGAGTCTATCGCCGTTTCAGGCACTAAACACACGGTTTTAAATTACTCTTCAGACATATACATAATGCAGGTTTCCTCGCGATGTAATCCTTCACCGTAAATCACGTTTGGTACAGGTCCCGCTGGGAGTCGAACTTGCGTCGCAAACGACTGTTCAATCCCCACGGCCACTACGGCTTTGTTATTTCAGCGAGAGATTATATTAGTAGTATCATTTGCATGGCATGAAAACCAAAGTCCACTCCCTTGTCGTGTTTCGAGGTAGTTTGTCTTCCGAGCCAATGAGTGCTACCCAATCAATGTCCCTGATTAATATGCAGTAATAGGGCTGGGCTACCCAATGTTAATAGAAATTTATGAAATCCTTAAAAAAATCCAGTGAATAATCGGGATTTTTCAATCCAAACTTAGAGCTTATAAATAAATAAAGACTCACGCTAGACCGAGCTGGGCTCGAGCTGGACCTGCCTCTCCCAGGGCCATGGGGACCATTTGAAGGTGACCCTCGTCAATAAAAAAGGCAAGTGTGTACTTATTGTTGCTGTTTTACTGTGTACAATTTAATTTCTGATATCTAGTGAATTAGATAAATAGATATTACAGTGGGTCTACGAGGAATCAAATTATTAGAGGAATCACCAGTGGGCCCACAGAAACTAACACATTGAAAAGCGTAAATAAAATGTATAGCGGTGGGTCTACGCGGACAAAAAATACACGTAGACCCACGGTGGGTCAATAGCAGCGGGACCACGGGTAATATCCCGTATTGTGTTCCTACGCTGAGAAAGATCGCCAGTGCTCTATCTGTAGGAAGGGAAAGAGAGGAACTGCTGTGCTGTAGTATATTATGACTTTTTCATGTCTTACTATGTTGGTACGGCGATTCCATGTTTATAAACTAGACAACGTGCAAGTGACACTCTGGTGTCAGTCACGTTCATAGCTTCACTCACTTACCTTCAGATAGACTAAACCTTGTTTGCTATCTTAGTAATATTAAAAAAGCAGGAGTCTGTTTGCTGCTCATCCAATAAAGGTTTATTTTGTACACCATTGATACAAGGCTCGCAACATGCAAGTGTAGCGTAACCTTAAACCTATAGCAAAAATATCAAACGATTTGCTTGTACAGCCCTACCGTGACCACACCATTAACCTCCTCCACCCTCTAAATGTTTTATATCTCGCCGATTTATAATTAGGAACTTTACCACCAAAAAGTTCAAGGAAAGATCGATAGCGCAAAACATTAGTATGAATTCAGCATATAATTGCCCAGTGTTAAAATATTATAATTTATAATCGTAGCCAATTATAAAATATCCAGCTGTTATCATATTTATAAATAAACAAATGTTCTCATGCTAACCCAAAAGGGTCCCCGAAGACAGTAGTGTAAGCTGAAGTGTTGTAACAACAACACACATTTTTCACCGAAGATGATTAAGGTAATTTGACAGAGGGTGAGTCCATCACCATCTCAAGCATTATACATAAGTCTTTGAATTACTTCTTAGACACGATGATGATGATGATGACATATACAGGTTACAAAACCCACGGCTCTTTATATCATAATTATCTATTTGATTAAAAGTGTTTTGTTTTTAAAAATGGATATAAAATGAAACCCTGAACCGAGTCTATGAATAAATCAAGTAAATTAGTAAGTGTGTTTAAAACGAATGACCTCAAGTAATTAAAAGTCCAACCACAATTTTCCTTTTTCCCGCATTGGGGATTGAAACCAAGAATCTAATAATCCGCAGTGCTTGCGATCACTATACCAAGGCGCCAGTAAGTTCTGATAATTGTATATATTCTGTTGTATCGAACCCACGACCTTTTCGTGGCTAGGCTAATGGCAGTAAGGTATTAAGTTTCGTTAATTGGTGCTTTTTAGTGGAACTCCACCCTGTTTCTAGTAATTACATCGGTAGTTTTTACGTATAGGCTTGGAACAAATCACTCCACGTTAAATTACAAATGAAAATTGTATATCGGCATTCTCAGACATTCGCTCAGACATTTACAGCCCATACGTTTAGAAAAAAATACTTTCATACATTAGTTTCCTCGACCTCCGCGATAGTTTAAATTTGAATGCAATACGACCCGTGGTGGCATTTGTTTGTTGAGTTTGAGCACCTGCTACGCAAGCGACGCAAGCTCGAATCCCAGCGGGGCCTGTACCAATGAATTTATAGAAAACTTATGTGCAGTGATTTCACACAGTTACACGTAAGAAGTAATTCAAGGACGTGTGTACAGTGTCTGAGACGGCGATAGACTCACCATCTGTCACGTTGTAACAGTCAAGTAGCAGTTACACACAAGTCAGTTGAACAAAAAGTTTTTCTTGAAAATTAACTGCAGGCAGTCATGAATTTTGAGCGCTCTAAATCATGCGAACAATGAATGCGTGAGTGACACGATTGCTTAAGCAGCGCTTATTAAGAACTTCTTAGTTTTTAAATTTAATATTACATATTAAGGGTATAAATATTTGGAAATAACTTGTCGTGATAAGTCCCGAGTAACTTTAAATATGAATTGAAATCGCGATATTTTAAGTAATATTACATTGTAATTTTACGGTACCAATGTTCAGAAGTTTATAATACGCTCCGCCCCAAAGATCATAGGCCCCTGTTGGTCACGATCTGAGACTGTAGATGCCGCTTACCGTCAGGTGGACTAAGCACTTCTTTGCCACTTTAGTTGTATGTAAGCCTTGACTCACCTGTGGGGTCAGCTCCGACCTGCTGGTGTCAATGGTGACCCTCGGGCGAGGGTCCAGCTTCAGAATACCTCGCTCTTTGCCCTGCGCAAAGAAAACGTATGTTCACATGGTATCATAATTTAGGAAAATAAGTTTAGTTCCTAATGCAGCAGGAGACTATTCAAACCACTCGGCTATCTAGTAATGGCACTTTTTTGGAGCTCGTGGCACATGTGATACTACCCAGTAGTTGGGTGGGTGACCGAGTTCCCTCCGTTCCTCGGAATACGTCGGTCCTGGTTGCCAATTTATCATGTTTGGCAATCGTTACAGATCAGGTGGCCTAGATAGTTTTACAACTGGTTTAACCCACAGAACTGATTTTCCTCGGAGAGGTATCGAAGATCCAAAAAAAAATTGAGCCATATAGGTAATTGTTTTCATTCCATTATATATAGCACACTGAATTGAGTGAAAAAGCCGTGGTGGCCACGGGGTTACAGCAGTCGCCTGCTACGCAAGCGACGCAAGTTCGAATCCCAGCGGGGCCTGTACCAATGAGTTTTTCTAAAAAACTTATGTGCAGTTATTGCACACCACGTGCTTTACGGTGAAGGAAAACATCGTGAGGAAACCTGCATATTTCTTAGAATTAATTCAAAGATATGTATAGTGCCTGAGACGGCGATAGACTCACCATCTGTCACGTTGGCACTTAATCAAATTCGGTGAAAAGTGGGTGTTGTGATAACAACACATCTGCCTACCCCTTCGGGGAAAACAGGCGTGAGCATATGTATGAATTGAGTTTTCAATGTAATTATAAATATACGCTCACGCCATCCCAGAAGTGTCCGCGAAGTAAGCAGAGGTGTTGTAACACCCACATTTCAATATGATTAAGTACGAATGTGACAGAGGGTGAATCCATCGCCGTCTCAGCCACTATAAGTACGTCTTGAATTACTTGTCAGACATAGGTTTCCTCACGATGTTTTCCTTCACCGTAAAGCACGTGGTGTGAAATCACAGCACATAAGTTTTTAGAAAAACTCGTTGGTACAGGCCCTGATGGGATTCGTGCGTCGCTTGCGTAAACCCCACGGCCACCGCGGCTCTTATTCAATTTAATAAAATATTATACAGATGTATGCCAATTGTGGAAAAATTCAAACACATTTTGCCTTTATATAGTTTTACCTTTGCGTCCATGTTGATGCGACCTCCGTCAAGCAGTGACAACAACTATTATATACACGCTTCAAGCCCATTGCGTGCTACTGGCGCCCTGTAGGGAAAACTGTGCAAGTACGATTATTCAAAATTATGGTTTATGATAACATCAACATCATGAAAAGCAATGCTATTACTGTAATGCGCTGTTAGCATGATTAACGACTGACGATTGATATGAAGAAATTGTTTTGTGATAATTAATTTAACAGTCTTTGTAATCAAATTTGTAATTAAATAGGGTAATTATTCATTCATTCATTTAATATTTTTTTAGGACAAATAATAGACATAACATGATTTATTTCAATAATTTTTTGAAGGTTTTTTGGTTATAGTCAAAGTCAAAAATATGTTTATTCGATTAGACTTTTAACAAAGTACTTTCAAATCATCAGAATGATATAATTATACAGGATTATACATGCCACCGCCAGGTTCGGAAGGTTGCTTTTACTGAGAAGAACCTGGCAAGAACTCAGTAATCACTCTTTTCAAAAATATTATACAATTTTAAGATTATGAAATTAATCACTTAAGAAACATAAGCCCATGCACACCGGTCCCGTATAGTAGTATAGCTACAAATTATGTTTTTTCGTACAAAATTACATGTGAATAAATTATATATCATATTTCAAAATTATATTTCATTATATTTGATCTTAAATATTGATTTTACTTTCAGTACAACCTTGATATTTATAGTCTTAGAAATACTATATTTCAATATTAATTGAATTAAAGAAATAGCTCGTTTAATCGAGGAGCTCGTGGCACAGTTGCTATTGCGCATATCATTCGATCAGCGAAGTTATCGAGTACCCTCCGTGCCTCAGAGAGCACGTCAAGAGGTCGGTCCCGGTTGCCAATTTATCATCTTTGGCAATCGTTATAGGTCAGTTGGAGGCCTAAAATATTCTGACAGCTGGTTTAACCCAGATCATAGATTTTCCTCCTTTAAGGGGTTGCGAAGGTCAGATGGCAGTCGCTTCGTATAAAAATCAGGTGATCAGCCACATCGGGTTAAATCAAGTGCCGACCCCAACAATGTATGGGATAAGGCCAGAGAGATGATGGTGAATTGAATTAAAGAAATAACTGCACAATGTACATAAGTTAAAAGAGTAATATTATAAATATTTTCGTAGTGAGAATGTACAAAAAGTGTAATTTGTGAGTTACACACTTTTACCATCAGAATTTGCAGTAATTAGTCTGTGGATAACTGCGCAAAGGCGGGTTGTAAAAGGGGTGCTACCACCTCCTCATTTCAGACCACCATCCATATAGACAAAGCGCTCGCGTGCAATTGAGAGGTTGTCTACTAATGGAAAGGTGTTCTAATGTTATACGCACGTAAATGATAAATCTAAATCCATTTATGCAGATAAACAAAATTGAAGTGTCTGTCTGTAATTCCTAAATAACAGTTTTTCACTCAATGCATACTTATGAAACAATATACGGTAATGACATAAAAAAACAATTTTTGAATTATTTTCCCTGTCTGTCTGTTTATTCCAGGTAATATCTGAAACGGCTGGACCGAATTTAATAGAAATTTCACTGCCAGATGCTAATGCTACTTATAGCTACTGTTACTCAGGCTACTTTTATTCAAAATAATTATGGTTCCACGGGATTTCAATTAAACCTACGCGGGTAAAACCGTGGGACAAAGCTAGTATAATATATAATATTCCGACAGGATTACTTATTAGAGCATACATTACATACAAAAGGTCATGCTTTTAGAAATAATAAACATTAAGTTTTAATCTTGTTGAAAATATATCTACAGCAAAAATATATAATTTAGATAAATATTATTTAGTCTAAAATATATTTATATTTATGTGTAGTTCATTCCGGATGCATGATATTATTAAGTAATATGACTTATCAATTAGATAGGAAAAACTTTATTGGAATATTGATAGTTTCCAGTAAACTACAAAATAAAACTAAAATCTAAGCTGATTGAACTCCTTAATGGATGGAGGACTATTTAAAAACACCTTTCATGGCGTCACTCAAACTATACTGCTCATCTATTCATAAAACACTGGTTACTGCCAACTGATTGACTCTTAACGTCTGTGATAGAAGGTTCAATTTCCAGTGAGAAGCTCTGGGCCCAGTCGTGAGGTAAACCATTATACGTAAGCATTAATGGTCGCAATTTTCTCTACAGTTATCATTTTGCTGAGCTAACAAGATACTGGAGTTTCATCGAGCAATTTGCTTAACAGCAGTAAGTAAAGGTTTGTTAGAAGGTCATAGCTGAATATTACTTAGGTACGGGGTACTACGATTATTTAAATCAGCGAATATTAAGAGCTACGTTATTTTTATATACGTAATTTTTTTAATATTTTGGATTTACTACCCTCACGCTCAATGGAGCAAACGTTCTTATTTCAAAATGTAGGCCTAGATTTATTTTTGCTTATAAAGCTTATATAGTAAATTAATTGTGTCTATACACAATGTATATAGAGCCGTGGTGGCTCTGGGGTTGGAACAGTAGCCTGCTACGCAAGCGACGCAAGTTCGAATCCCTGCGGGGCCTATGCCAATGAGTTTTTCTAAAAACTTATGTGCAGTGATTTCCCACCACTTGCTTTACGGTGAAGGAAAACATCGTGAGGAAACTTATAACAAGTAATTCAAAGACGATTAGTGCATGAATCGGCCATGGACCCACCCTCTGTCACGTTGGCACTTAATCATATTCGCTGAAAGGTAGGTGTTTTACCTCTGCTTACCCCTTCGGAGACCCTTCTGGGATGACGTGAGCATATATATTTTATTTTTATGTGTCTAAACAATATACATGCAACGTGTTAACGTTGCCTGACGAATTAAAATACAAAAGAGTTTTTATTTAAATATTCTTGGGAATAATGGCCGCCAGATGTATGACCTCATGTCCAATAAAACAATTACACAAAAGCATAATAGATAACGTTTCTGTATTTGAAAACCAGATGCCTGCCAAATGTATAGGATTAGACTCATCGGAATGTTAACCGTCACTAGTAATAAGCGCTGGCCTTGAATATGCAGTAGTCATTTTATGAGTTTTGTGTGTATTATGAGAATTTCACACCACGTGCTTTACGGTGAAGGAAAACATCGTGAGGAAACCTGCATATGTCTGAGAAGTAATTCAAAGACGTATGTATAGTGCCTGAGACAGCGATAGACTCACCATCTGTGACGTTGGCACTTGATCATATTCGGTGAAATGTGGGTGTTTTTACAACACCTTCGCTTACCCCTTCGGGAACCCTTCTGGGATGGCATTTTTTTATGATTCTGTCTATATGGCACCTACTTCAAGTCCATCTACCTGGCCTCATCTAAACATGTCAAAACCTATATTTAAAGCGCTGGGGGCCTACCATAATACGGTTTAAGCAGAACGTATTAAGAAATGCTTAGCTTTGAGGTTTAATTTTACGGCACAAAAAACGTCAAAGCTCAGAAGTATTTAATAGGCTTTACTTAAGCCGATGATGGTAGCCTACAGAGCCATTTAGTCAAAGACCTCCAACAAATTTTGCTTACCATACCATACAAGCAAGCTTTAAAAACTATATCATTTCTAATACAATGACATTATATACCTGTACTATATTATAACAAAGTAGGAAAAATCAGATCCATCTTTACATTTTCAGTGGAACTAATATTAAATAACGTATGTTGGGGCATGCCACCGCCTTGAAAGCTTCATACAACTACAGAGGTCTCTATCGGGTATAAGAATTGTATGTCAGTAGGGATACCGATATTAAATTGTAGTATTGGGTGATCACAAATTAAGTATGTATATCATCTCTATTAAAAAAATACCTGTGATACCCTAAAATGTTCCTTCGTTGAGTTTGTTAAGAAATGTCAAGGTTTTTATGAAATAAACTGTTTAATACTATATAATAAAATCAATACATAATATATTTCAATCAAAGTGCTGGGTAACTGATATAATTTTCATCGCACAGAATATTCAAATAATAAAGTCAAAGTTAAAATATATTTTTATTCGACTAGACTTTTTACAAAGTACTTTCAAATCGTCAGAATGACATAATTATACAGGATTATACATGCTACCGCCAGGTTTGGAAGGTTGCTTTTACTGAGAAGAACCTGGCAAGAAACTCATTAATTACATTTTCAAAACATATTATACAATTTTAAAAATACAAAATAAATTACTGAAGAATAAACCCATGATGGACACATTTCCAATGCACAAGTGTCGATAAAAAATTACGTAAAGAAAAATCTAATACCTAGTTCTACTTATATCTAAATGTGTAGCTTGAGATGAAAAGCCCCCACAAGCAGCCTCCGTCATCCAGGTGAGGTAGTAGGTATACACGAAGAAAGAATTTTCCAACATTCCAGCCCTAAGTGGGCTAGGTGGGGATTACAGTGAGACAAAAGACCCCCCCTGGAATTGTCTACACGGGTATTTTAATAGTTCCTTTAATTTAACATATTGAAGCTTTTCAATGATTGCCAACGTAGCAGATGGTAAGTCTATCGCCGTCTCGGGCACTATACATAAAATAAAAATAAATATGCTCACGCCATCCCAGAAGGGAAATAAAGTATGGGATATTCTTTACTTGAAATTATTTGAAAGTATTGTCATGTTATTAAAAATAATAGACTAATAATAATATGTAGAAACGTACATAAAGCCCTTTATGACAGATTAGAATTTTTATATCTGAGGTCAAATAACGGTCAATAGATAATATATGTTACGAACCGTACCATTGGTGCGCACAGTTCTATTTTTATCTTTCGTACAATACACATAGTTGAAGTATCATTTATTATGTAATTACTAGCTACACCACGAGGTTTCGCCCGCGTAGGCTTAATTTTATGGGCGGATCTTTTCTCGTAACTCTAACTTAATTAAAGTGTATCCTAAGTTACTCCTAGTAACATCAACTACCTGTCAGTGAAATGGTTTCAGACGTTCTAGAGTTTACCCGGAAAAAACAGACAGACAGATAGAGAAAAGGTTAAAAATTAGATTTTTAATGCATGTACCTTATATACTTTCATATGCATCAAGTGAAAAGCTGTTAATTTGAAGTTCACACAGACATTTTTTTTATTTAGGATATAGTATCCTATGTCCTTCTCCTGGTTTTAAGCTACCTCCCCATTAATTTACAGCCAAATCGGTTCAGCCATTCTTTAGTTATAAATAGTTAGTTATATATAACACAACTTTCTTTAATAAATATTCAGATAACAAAATAACATAGTTTAAATCCTAGCACATTGCACCAATAAGATTTACGGTACCTGGATACTTAATGTCTGAAAATAAATTCAAAGACTCACAGTGCCTGAGGTGGTGATGGATTCCCCATCTGTCACGTTGGCAGTTAATCATCTTAAGTGAAATGTAGGTGTTGTAACATCTCTGCTCACCCTCACCCTCAAAATTCAAAAAATTTTTATTGGTGAAGGAAAACATCCTGAGGAAACCTGCATGTCTGAGAAGTAATTCAAAGACGTACAGAGCCTGAGGCGGTGATGATTCACCATTTGCCATGTTGGCACTAAATTATATGCGGTGAAATGAGGGTGTTGTTGTTACAATACTCGGCTTAACTCTTCGGGGACCCTTCAGGGATGGCCTTAAAAATTTTTTTTTTAATATCTTTATTTGATTAGACTTCTTACAAAGTACTTTCAAGTCGTCAGAAGGACACACAAAATACATTATACATGATTATAAATGAAGGAAGAGCATCTAACATAGTATTGTACTTTATTTATTGCAACGGTGGATTATTTATAATATCAACTATACCAATATTATAAAAAGGAAAGATTTGTATGTACGTATGTTTGTAACGTTATGGCTCAAAAAGTACTGGACCGATTTTAAAAATTATTTCACCATTTGACTGCTTCATTATCACTGATTAATATAGGCTGTATTCTACCACCGTTCTCCCCCGGGAACGTGAACTACGCGGGTGAAACCGCATGACGTCCGCTAGTATTGTATAAATACAATTATGAGAGTACAAAATTTAAATTTGAAAAGTGTTTAAGTTCAGATGTTAGTTACTCAATCACGCGAAAAAGGCTGAACGGAATTTGAAAACATTCTCACTGAATTAGTTTACTAGTAAATGCCAAGTTATTTATAATGGATCTAAAGTCAAAGGGATAAAGGCAGGAGCTTAGAATGAAAAGTAGATTGAGGCTGGGTCTTTGCCCCCTTTATCAGTGCATTTACGAGATAAACTTCCAAAGATCTTTCACGCTAGCGTGCTATCATTATTTATATCTATGTCTATACAAATGAAGCGAAAGAAGTATGTAAGGATCGTAGCATGTGGCAAACAGTGGTCTCTGCCTACCCCCATGGGATACAGGCGTGAGCATATGTATGTATGTATGTATGTCTATACAAACATACATACAGATAAATGAAATTGAAGAGTCTTTTTACTAAATACGTATCTATAAGAGCCGTGGTGGCCTCGGGGTTTGAGCAGTCGCTTGCTACGCAAGTTCGAATCCCAGCGGGGCCTGTTCCTGTTCTAAAAACTTTACGGTGAAGGAAAACATCGCGAGGAAACCTGCATATGTCTGAGAAGTAATTCAAAGACGTGTTAATAGTGAATGAGACGGCGATGGACTCACCCTCTGTCACGTTGGCACTTGATTATATTAGGTGAAATGTGGGTGTTGCTGTTACAACACCTCTGCTTACACCTTCGGGGATGGGATGGCGTGAGCATATTTTTATTTTACATATCTATGCTAATATAACAAAACTGCAGAGTTTGTTTGTTTATATGAACGCGCTAATGTTAAAAAATTCTGTTCGATTTTGAAAAATCTTTCCGTATTGGATAGGACTTTCGCTGGTAGATAGCTAATATTACGAGGAGTAACTTAGGCTGTTTTTATTTTAAAAAAACATTTACGGTTCCGCGGAAACTAAATTAAATCTACGCAGGTGAAATCGCAAGGCACAGCTCGTTATAAAATATGGCAAAATGATTCTGTCCGTGTGTCATAATTTCACGAAAATCTGATCAACCGATTTTGTTGAAATTTAACTCAGGGATAACTTTAAATTCAATGACGGACATATCTACTTAAAGATAATGCATACGCGGGACGCGACCTGCGTGGACACACTTGCTCGCTGCCACTTAAACTCGACATCGAAGCAAGCAGGGGCGGCGGTAGTGTGTGCAGAAAACCTCAAGCGGCGGAAATATGCAGATATCAGTCATAATTGTATATTTCTGCCGTTTGGGGTTGAGACTTTGGGGCCATGGGGGCCAAATGCGAAGGTCCTTTTTAAGGATCTTTCAAAACGCCTGGTTGACGTCTCTGGTGACCGTCGAGCTGGTTCTTACCTCGGTCAGAGGATTAGCTTAGCGATCCAGCGAGGTAACGCAGCCAGCTTACTGGGCACCATTCCCGCAGACACTAATTTAAATTCCGTGTTTTATTTATAATTTTTATTTTTATTATATTTTTCTTTTTCATTGTATCAGCATGCATGTGTAAAAATAATAGTTATATATTAAAAGTACAGAAAATAGTATAACAACATAAAACCACAATAGTATTAACGTAATATAACCTAGGTCAAAATCTAAAATATTATTTTTTGATTAGGCTTTTCAAAGTACTTTAAAATCGCCAGAAGAACATAACAAATTACACTGAACAGGATTATAAATTTTACCACCGGGTTCGGAAGGTTTTTACTCAGAACAATTACTCTTTTCAAAAATATTTCTTACAATTTGTAATGGTTTCAATATATCTTATGAATGTAAGTTAATTAAGTATCTCTTGGGAAGAGGTATTATTATTAACTAGGTACTGTGGCAAGCGACCCCCGACTCGGGTCCCTCGCTCTCCGGGATCACTACTATTTGCTCTAAAATAAAATGTATATATTGTTTGTCACTTGTTCTATGTCTGACAACCTCTACTATTCTTCTTTTATTCGAATTCTTTTTTGGATAATTTAAATATTTCATAAAGTCTAAGCTATAACGAAAAAGGTTTTAACCAGCCTGTAAGGCTGAGGCCTTACAGCACTTACTTATAAACATTGCTGATAAATTGATCAATTATCCTACATTTGATCTCTATTTACGCGAGGCGGTTAGTAAGAGAAAGCAATTCAGTTAAAATCAACCGCTTTATTAGAAATTCCGCATATAACCGAACAGTGCTTAATTCTTGATCGGATAATAAAAGTGCGAGTGGGACAGAGCGATGAATGATTGCATACTCTGCCTACCAACTCCACGTATCGCTATAAAGCTTTCCAAGAACACTTGAAAGTTGCTAGAGCTCCGTTGAAAGCCAAGATCAGACGGTGTTTTGATTAACGCATTTAATAATATGTATGAAATTTATTTTATTTAATCATTATTTACTATGTAATGTAATGTAATGTATATGATGCCAGGTGAGTTTCTTGTGGGTTCTTCTCAAAGGGATTGTTTCCGAACCGGTGGTAAATTCTTCGACATTTATATGTGCCTTACCAGGGCCTAAGCTGAATAAATTTTCATAGTACAACTGCGTTATTCAATAAGGTATTTCAGTGACAACTGGTCCAATTTGAAAAGATTTCAGTGTTAGATAGCCCATTAATTGACGAAGGCATATACCATCACGCTAAGACCAATCGCGGGTTAAAGTTAGCTTAAGGCCAAAGTTATTATTTCAGGTGGATAAAGTCGCGGGCAGAAGCTAGTTATACATAAACACTAATAATTTTACTGCTCCTATGCTAAACATATTATTTATTTGGTGTTTACATAGTAATTCCGTTGTCATTAACAATTCTGTCCGTGTCCATTCATTGTTTTTCAATCACAACAAAGATTATGATCTAGGTATTGATATAGAGCCGTGGTGGCCTCGGGGTTAGAGCAGTCGTCTGCTACGCAAGCGACGCAAGTTCGAATCCCAGCGGGGCCTGTACCAATGAGTTTTTATAAAAAAACTTATGTACTGTGACACACCACGTGCTTTACGGTGAAGGAAAACATCGTGAGGAAACCTGCATATTTCTCAGAAGTAATTCAAAGACGTATGTATAGTGCCTGAAACGGCGATAGACTCACCATCTGTCACGTTGGCACTTAATCATCTTCGGTGAAAAGTGGGTGTTGTGATAACAACACCTCTGCCTACCCCTTCGGGGAATACAGGCGTGAGCATATGTATGTATAGATATTATATATCTTAAACTCTTGGCCGATACGGCTTTGTGCAGCGATGAAATGCCTATCAAATTAATGGGTTGTCTAAGGACCGACATTATACTGTAGTCGCCGGTTTTTTCCCCGAATCACCGCACATGGCATTCAGAAAACAAAAGCTTGGCCTTTCAGGTTTGGACCACAAAAAATGGACAGCATGGTGTTATAGAGGCCATGCTTGAACCAGATTGTCATAGAGGTAACCACTGACAGACTGGTAACTTCATTCACTACAAAATCGTTATTGTTGTGAAACAGTTAACGGTAAAATAATATGTAAAATACGAAATACAATGTTATAAAATTAAGTAATTTTGAAAAAATATACAGAAATAAATTTATATCTCAATAATATTTTTTAAAGAAGACAGTTAATTCATATCGGGCAGAGATCAAAGAAAATTATGTGTTTTTACCTTTTACGGTAAAAAATATAACAATTAATTTAATTTTTCTTAAATATAACGTTAAGAAAATACATAAATTTAACAATAAATTTAAATCATAGTTAAAAAAAACTCCGAGGCTCCAGCCTCAATATCGGGTCCCTTCTATCATGTTAATCTTTGTCGAAGTTGTGAAACAACTCACGCGCGGCAGTGCGCGCCGTGCGAGCGACCGCGTTGACGTTCGCACCGCGCTCCGACAAAATGGCGCGGCGTCTCATTTACTCAAATATCTTAGCTTTTATTGCACTAACTACCGCTCAGGATCACTATCTCACGCCTAGAATAGGATCGCAGAAGCTTGCATCATGTTACAGCAACGACGGACGACCTCAGGTAAACTTACAAACTTTTCTTTGTTTTGTTCAGCAATCCGTATAGACCTAGCTTTAATGCTGAGCGTCTTCTCTAGTGTGTGCACATCGCACTTTGATGATTCAAAAGCTTAAAGTAGATACCTACTTGTGTGTTTATTTACGCCTCATAGCATAGCTCACAACTTGAGATGCTTGCATACAGAACTCTGTTACATTTAAAAGAAGAAAATTTCTTTTTCATTAATCAAAATGTGACGCAGCATTAATTAAAATTAGATAAGGCACTAAATGGATGAAAGAGACATACATTAAGTCTTGAACAAACACACTGTTACTCTCTTTGATGCTTATTAATTGTATCTCAAAGTTATGGAAGTTATAAATTAAGTCTTGCTTAGTTTGTAGTTAAGTATTATTAAGTATATAGATATATTTTCGAGTGTTGTTGCGTGTCAAGTGAGAGTTGAAAGCTCGTTACTTCATTCCTGTATAGCTAGTTAAGAGTAAAGATAAAATTGTAATAGTTTAGGCGTTACTATCAACCTTATTGCATTGGTTATCCGAGTGACAGTGACAGATATATGAACGTCGTATACTATCTATCCCTTAGAAGACTAAAGAGTACAATAAGAGAAAATGGTAAGGCCTGCTTAACGCGAAAGGAGAGAGCCCTCACATTTTGAATATCGAACTTGTTTGACCTTATTCAAAAACTGTTGAGTTGAGTTCAACTGTTTCAATATGAAAATAATGACGTATCATTATTCTCTGAATTCAAAGTTTTGAATATAGAACTTTGCTGTCATTATATTATAAAAAAAAGTGATGGTTTTCTCTCTCCTTATTCTCATGAGTTCAACTGTTGAGTCCAACTAATATTTCAATACCTAAGGTAAAGTCACCAGTCATGGACAGTATAACCGATTTTTTTTCATATTTGCTCTGTTTATTTTTTTATTTTTCAACATACATTCTTAAGGATTTTGGGGTACATTAAAAGCTGTTTTCTTAATCAGAATTTAATGTTTAATTTCTATTTAGTACTTAGTACAATTAAATAATGTAAATAAACAACACTCCTACTTAGGCACCGTTAATGGACAGTTAAAATCCAGTGTTGTGTTTTAGGGCTCAAATGATAATTTATAGTATGGGTTATATTATTAAAATTATACATTTCTATTGATAAATCATTAAATAATATTAATTTCAACAACGACGATATACCAGACACAAAATAAGATGATACACCAACTTGAATCGCGAAACTAGTAAAAAATTAAGAATCCCGACACCAAATGACACCGCGAAACTAACAACCGTTATGGCCTCAATCAAAATGGGTGTTAGTTGGCACAAATGATTGGTATTGACATTTGAAAAAAAAAACTGCGCGGTTCCTTAACTTTGGGAGACAAAACAAAAAAATTCCATGATTGGTCCGCGTCCATCATAGGTGCCTTTACCTTATGGAGGTATTGGTAAGGACAATTCTGAATATCGAACATTCATCGGTAGGCATTAATATATCGATGAATGACAAGCTCTAACCAGAATGGAATAGGTCATTATAATTGCATGACCTACTTAAAACACAAAAGTATCCAAAATAGTCATATCAACATGTGATTCGGAATTTAAATACGCCAAGTTGTTGGTAACCGAGCGTTTTCGGCAGATAATCACGGGTTATCGTCGAATGTTACCAGTCCGTTGTTACATTAATGAGTTCGTTTACTCGCGACGCCTAATGTACCTTATCTCAGGCCAACGGAACGTACTTATCGGGCACATCCGTTGTATTCACTGGAGATGTACCATTCATCCCGTGAACTATTGGTTCACACTCGTCATATATAACCGGCGATTTGCTAGTGGTTTGGTGGGAACCGACTTTTATGGCGAAATAATAATGGTTACCATAATTCGGTTACGGCAGCTAATCTCAACGAGGATAAGCCAACTGCGCTGGATATATTATAGAGTAAGAGATCAGAGGGCCTAGAGAGAGTTTTCTTAAAATCGCCGTCACAAGTCATCGCGGCACCCTAAACGCAGTTTTATAGGCTCACAATAGTGTCATCCTTAGGCCGACAGATGTCGCTATTTCGATCCTATACAAATCTGCGTTGACTTGTGACGGCGGCAGGGAGAAACTCGCACAAGGCCCTCAGTCGTAGGTCCAACGACTTAACGTGCTTTCCGACGCACGGGGTGGACACCGCTAACTTCCTAACCCAATATCTATTTTTACCAGGGAATCGAAACCGGGACCTCATGATCAGCAGGCAAATTTGCTAACCACTAGATCATCGAAGCAGTTTAATCATAGAGTAATATTTGTAGAGTATGCAATGCAAAAGCCGTGCAAAAAGAGCCGTGGTGGCCTAGTTGTTTGAGCAGTCGCCTGCTACGCAAGCGACGCAAGTGCGAATCTCAGCGGGGCCTGTGATGTGTTTTTCTAAAAAAACTTATCTACTGTGATTTCACATCACGTGCTTGACGGTGAAGGAGAACATCGTGAGGAAACCTGCATATTTCTGACAAGTAATTCAAAGAAGTATGTATAGCGCCTGAGACGGCGATAGACTCACCATCTGTCACTTTAGCACTTAATTAAATTCGGTGAAAAGTGGGTGTTGTGATAACAACACCTCTGCCTACCCCTTCGGGGAATACAGGCGTGAGCATATGTATGTATGCAATGCAAAAGAATAAACATTTGAAGAGTATTATATTCGGTTGAAAAATTCGCCAACCTTTGTCCTAGTCGTAAGTAAACCTCACCGCTTCGCGAGTTCAATTCCTGGGTTGGGGTGACGACGAATTCTTGTTTCAACGTATCTTTTGTTAGTAATTGGTAAATCCCCGAGGGGGCTAGCAGAGATAATAATAATTGACATAACAGTAGGCGAGTCTGACGTATTAGCCGCGTTATTCACTAAGGTTTCTCAGCGTCTCACTCGTCGTCGAAAAGAAATTGAACCTTATTCTATATGCATTATGTATCAATTTCCAATGATTAGAACCGACGCTCGTCGTCGAGTTCGAAGCTGAGAAAACTTAATAAATAATTTACTCATATGCTCAGGCACTACTCTTTTTTACCTCCTTCATGTTCTGAGGTTTCCTCACGATTTTTCGCTTTCCTTCATCTTTAAGCTCGTGATGTGAATTTACTGCACCAAAGCTGATTAAAAACTTTATAGGTATTTAAATAGGTGTAGCAGACGAAAAAAAATAAGACAGTTGATTCATTCTGGTTAGGCACTTATCAACGTCGTAAATTTACCACCGGTTCGGAAACTAGCCTTCTGAGAAGAACCGGCATGAAACTCAGCAGGCATCTTGTATATTTTGTCAAAGTGATAATTATATTTTATGAAACTTTATTGCAAATAAATGTTAAAAAAGTACCAAAATCAACATCAAAACGCACAGCTTTAAAAATCATACATAATTATACAAGAAACTATATTCCGTTGTATTAGAAGTTATACAATATTTGTGTTATTGTTTGCAAAATGTGGTATTGTTATATTAGGTATGCATTGTCTGGCTGGATACGTCGGGGAGTCGGTGACCGGAGAGGGCTTGCCTTAATTGGCCGGCCTGCGAGGAGCAAACCTCTATAAAAATCCGACAGCGAAGTCGTGAAAACCTGAGAGGCTCTGGGCCACCTCTCAGTATGTAAGTCCCCCATTGTCGGAATGGGCGTCACCCGGCAATGGTCTCTATTTCGTCCCACACTCGTGGGAACAGTTATGGAGAATTCAAATAAAAAACCAATGACGAAGGGAGGAGAACAAAAAGAGGACGAGGGAGTTAAATCCCAAGACGGACAGGAGATTACGGGGGAGAAGCAGCTGCTGACCCCCGTAGTAGTGGTGGAAAGCTGCAGCAATGTAGCGGTGGCGGTGCGAACAAGGTCGCAGAAGAGGAGCAGGACGAACTCCGGCTCCTCCTGCGGTGAGCAGAAGGCCGCCAAGGTTGGATCGGCGACGCGCGGGCGAGCGCGCACAGGCGCCGCCGCCGCTAAACCAAGAAGGGACCGGAGTGGGCGCTTCATTCGGCCACCTACACCGTGTGCGGGAAGCGAACGCGAGGAGGACAGCGACGCGATGTCGGATATGTCCCTCGTGTCGCTGACCTCCGGGGAGGCAGACGCTGCGCGCAGGACCGGCCCTTCAGGGACGAGCCGCGCGGCGTTCCTGAAGGACGTCGCGGACGACCTGTCCGACTCAGAATTGGCCCTGACCAATACCAGGGCCAAGAAGAAGCTGCCCTCGGTGGAGGAGCTGATGAGGAAGATGGAGGAGATGCCCACACATGAGTTGGGCACCCTCATAAAGGAGCAGCAGACGGCGGTGGAGCGTGTGGCGGACAGGTCGAAGCACCTAAAAGGCAACTTCGTGCACCAATTGCGTGTGAGTGCACGAAGGACCGAGGCGGCGTCGCTCGTCCTGGCGACGCGTACATCTGCGGGCGCAAACACCGAAAGGTTAGAGCGCGAAAACGCGGAATTGCGCTCGCAGATGGCGGCTCTCTCCGCCAGGATGGAGAAGCTCACCGAGGAGCTCTCTGCCCTCCGCGGGGCGGGCAGGGGAGAGGCCAGTGATGCCGCCTCGGCACTGCCTTCGGGGGTGGAAGACCTCACGCGCGCCATCATGGTCCAGGTGGGGACCATGATGAGCGCCCGCTTTGAGGCCCTGGAGGAGAGGCTGCTCCCCGAAAGGCGCATGCGTCCCCCACTAGCCGCGGATGCTGGGAGAGCGCCCCAGGCGCCTGCCGGGCCATCTGTGAGGCTGGAAGCCCCAGCCTCCCAGGCACCCGCGCCGGCGATCCCTGGGCGCAAGAGGAAGGGAAGGGGGGGTAGGAGGAATAAGAGGAGGACACCGGCTGCTGTGGCAGTGCTGCCGGCTCCTGCTCCTCCCTCAGCTCCTGCTCCTGTCCCAGCTCCGCGAGCTGTACAGGTCCAGCCCCCCCAGGTCGCCTGGTCCACTGTGGTGGGGCGTAAGGCCCAACCTAGGGCTGGGCCGAACTCGGGGTCCTCTCCTGCGGTGTCCCAGCGGCCGGCGCCTTCAACAAGGCCCCCGCCGCCGCGCAAACCGGAGCGGGCACCCTCAAAGCCGCCAGCTACCGCAGCGATCACGGTGACGATCCCAGAGGGATCGGATGTCACGTACGCTGCGGTGATGGCGGCCGCGAGGGAAAGGATCAAGCTCACCGAGCTTGGCATTCTGTCCTTAAGGAACAGAAAAGCCATCACCGGTGGGCTGATCCTGGAGGTGTCCGGTCCGGACTGTGCCACCAAGGCCGACGCGCTTGCTAGCCGCATGCGCGAGTCCCTCTCCGACATGGGCGTGCGTATTGTGCGCCCTGTCAAGATGGGGGACATGAGGGTGATGGACCTCAATGAGGCCATCACCCCCCAGGACGTGGCGGCGGCAATCGCGGAGGCCGGAGGCTGCGCGGCGGCCGATGTAAAGGTGGGGGACATAAAGCGCCCCTCCCGTCTGGCGCTCGGGACTGTTTGGGTCCGCTGCCCACTCACCGCGGTGCGCAAGCTGGTTGCAGCCGGGCGCATCACGGTTGGGTGGGTATCGGTGCGGGTTGAGGCACTGGAGGCACGGCCTCTACAGTGCTTCCGGTGCCTCGAGATCGGCCACGTGCGTAGCACATGTCCGAGCTCGACGGATCGGAGCACCATGTGCTACGCATGTGGCGAGGCGGACCAAAGGGCGAGTGAATGCACTCGCCCACTGAAGTGCCCGCTCTGCGCGGACCTGGGCCGGCCCTCTGGCCACAGGATGGGGGGCAAGAAATGCTCTGCCCCTCGTGGCAAGAGGGGCCGTAAGCCGGGTCCCGCGCAGCCGAGCGGCACGGGTCCGGCTCGGTCGGGTTCTGCCCCGACCGAGGCGGCAAAGAAGGCCCCAGCACGGCCTTAAGGCCCCAAAGAGCCCTGCAGTGCAACCTGAACCACTGTCGCGCGGCGCAGGACTTGTTCCAGCAGTCCGTCGCGCGGTGGTCGGTTGCACTGGCGGTGGTGGCGGAGCCATATCGCGTCGTCCCAAACCATCCTCGCTGGTTTGGTGACGACATGGACTCCGTCGCCATATACTGGGGTGGCGGTAGCGGCGACCCTCCCTGCTCCCTCATTGAGAGGGGGCTGGGATACGTCGCCGTGAGCTGGGGCCGCATAGTCGTTGTGGGCTGCTATGTCTCCCCCAACTGTACCCTCGCCGTCTACGAGGCGTACCTGGACGGGGTGGCCAACTGCATTCGCGGATGTCTGCCCCGTCCCGTGCTCGTCCTGGGCGACTTCAACGCTCACTCTCGTGAGTGGGGGAGCGCCCGGGATGACCCAAAGGGGGAGACAGTGCTGGAATGGGCGGCGGCGCTGGACCTCCGGTTGCTTAACCGGGGGTCCGTCAGCACCTGCGTGCGCTGGCAGGGGGAGTCGATCGTGGACCTTTCGTGGGCGACTCCCCAGGCAGCGCGCATGGTGACGGGGTGGAGAGTGGCGGAGGAGATGGTCACACTATCCGACCATCGCTATATTGCGATGGATGTGGCCATCCGCCTTCCCCGCCCCGACAGCCGCCGCCGTAGCAGCCCGCCGCGACGATGGTCTCTCAAGCGGCTCGACAGAGATCGTCTCTGCGCCGCAGCCATCGTCGCGGCCTGGCCTGAGAGCCAAGCGGATGGGATCCTGCCCGATCCTGAAAGGGAAGCCGCCTGGTTCCGGGACACGATGACGTCCATATGTGACGCGTCGATGCCCCGGACCAGACCTGCCAAGCCCCGGGCCGTGTACTGGTGGTCGGATAGCATCGCGGAGCTGCGCGAGATATGCCTCCGCGCCCGACGCCAGTACACGCGTGCCCGGAGAAGAAGGCGAGCCACAGCCGAAGAGTTGGGTGGAGCCTACGTGGCATACCGAGGCGCCACGAAGGCGCTGCAGGCAGCCATTGCCAGCGCCAAGGCTCGGTCGTGGGATGAGCTCATCGGGGGACTGGAGAGGGATCCATGGGGCCGCCCGTACAAGATGGTACTGGGCAAGCTGCGCCCGTGGGTCCCTCCGTTGACGGAAACTCTGGACCCGGCATTCGTGGAGAGGGTAGTTGATACCCTCTTCCCCAGGGTCCAGAGCAGTCCCGCGCCCCCTCCTTCGGAACCGACCATCTGGTCCGAAGAGTTGGGGGTGACGACCGATGAGCTGGACCGAGCCGTGAGGCGCCTCGGAGCCCGAAACACGGCACCAGGCCCCGACGGAGTTCCTGGTCGGGCCTGGGTGTTGGCTCTACCCAACGGGCTGGGGGACAGGCTGCGGCGGCTGTTTAACGACTGCCTACGCTGCGGCGTGTTCCCCAGCGGCTGGAAAGTGGCTGGGTTGGTTCTCCTCCATAAGGATGGAAGACCCGCGGACTCTTCCTCCGCGTATCGTCCTCTCTGCCGCGGACGAGACGCGGAGATGAGGCGGGTAAGCTGCTCGAAAGAGTGTTGGCTGACCGCCTCAGTACGCACCTGACGGGCGTCGGGCCGGACCTGTCGGAAGACCAGTATGGCTTCCGACGCGCGCGGTCGACAGTGGACGCGATAATACGCGTCCGAACACTGTCGACGCAGGCAGTATCCCGGGGCGGTGTGGCGTTGGCAGTCAGTCTTGACATTGTCAACGCCTTCAACAGCCTGCCCTGGGATGCAATATGGGGGGCCCTGGTATACCACCGCGTGCCCCCCTACCTGCAGCGCGTGGTCCGTGCCTACTTGCACGACAGGTGCGTGCAATATGTGGGCGGAGATGGACGAACTCACCGGAGGAAGGTGTACTGCGGGGTCCCACAGGGATCGGTCCTAGGGCCACTCCTGTGGAACCTCGCGTACGATGCGGTCCTGCGGGTCGACCGCCCCGACGGCGTTAGCGTCGTCTGCTATGCGGACGACACGCTGGTGCTAGCCGTCGGGGCGACCTTCGAGGAGACCAACCGGCTCGCCGAGCTTGGCGTGGCATGCGTCGTGGAGAAAATCCACGAGCTGGGCCTTCGGGTAGCGCCGGAGAAGACCGAGGCGCTGTGGTTCCACAAACTCCCGAGGGGGAGGGAACCACCCAGCTCGTCGGTTCGCGTAGGTGACGTGGAGGTCCGGGTGGGACGGTACTTGAAGTACCTAGGTCTCACCCTGGACGGACGCTGGGGCTTCGAGGAGCACTTCAGCCGCATGGTCCCCCGGATCAAGAGGGTAGCGGGTGCATTGCACAGACTGCTGCCCAATCTCGGGGGGCCGAGTGAAGGAGTCCGCCGCCTCTATGCGGGGGTCGTGCGATCCGTGGCTCTCTACGGAGCACCCGTCTGGTCCTCCAGACTGGGTGTTAGGCGCTGCAGAACTATGTATAATAGTATGCAGCGTCCTATGGCCATCCGGGTCGCACGGGGGTACCGTACCCTATCCTTTGAGGCGGCCACTGTCCTGGCGCGGTTTCCGCCCCTGGACATCCTGGCGGAGATGGATTCTCGTGTTTACGACCGTCTCCGCCGGGCGGACGGAACCGCGCCTCCTAATGCGGCTGAAGTGCGCAGGCAGGAGCACCGACGTGCGCTTTTGGCGTGGCGGGAGCGGCTGTGTGAGCCGTAGAACGCCCGCCAACGCGCTGTCGGTGCAATTTTGCCGAGCCTCGGGCCCTGGCTAAAGAGGAAGGACCACGTCACCTTCCGGCTGACGCAGGTACTCACCGGACACGGGTGTTTCGGTGAGTACCTGAATCGGATCGGTCGCGAACCGACGGCGCAATGCCACCATTGCGGCTGTGACCGGGATTCCGCACAGCACACGCTGGAGCAGTGCCCAGCGTGGAGCTCGGAGCGTCGAGTCCTGGTCACTAGGATCGGGCAGGACCTCTCTCTGCCACGCGTAGTGACGGCTATGCTGGCAGACAGAGAGGCATGGAGGGCCGTAGTCTCCTTCTGCGAGACGGTAATGTCCCAGAAGGAGACCTCCGAGCGGGATCGGGAGAGAGCCGATCCCTCTCGGAGACGACGGCGACGGCGGGGCGGAGGCAACGCACGCCCCGGTCCGTCCACCCAATAGCCAGGGTCTAAGAATATGGCTATGGTATCCCCTGCCTGTCGTAAGAGGCGACTAAAAGGGGGCCGGAGGGCCTGCTGGCGGTGGTCGGGGTGGGAGCTTTGACCACCGGCGCGGGCCCGGGAAGGTGGCAGCGCGATGTGGCTCGCGCTGCCTTGCACAGCGAGGTCTCTAGGGGCGGCCCCACAGCTGCCCCGGGGATGTGCCCCGGCAAAGTGTGGGGGGACACCGGTGCGTTCTATTAGAGTACCCGGAGTCCCCCCTGAGCACTGAGGACGGCCACCGGGGGGGTTTTAGTGCGGTAAGAATCCCACATACCCCGATCTGCCTCTCCCAGGGCGGTCGGGGACCTTTTGAAGGTTTCCCCCTCGTCAACAAAAAAAAAAAAAAAAAAAAAAAAAGGTATGCATTGTCTAGTTGCAGAAGAAAGGGACACAAGTAGGACTAAGCCGATAGTGTGACAGAGAAAAAATATAGTACACTCGGTAACTGGACAAAACGATAACATTTATGACCGACATTAAAGGACCACTGAAACTTTTTACTGAGTACTATTTATGGATTTTAAGTAAATATTTGTTACTAGAGCCGTTAAGAGCCGTGGTGGCCTCGGGGTTAGAGCAGTCACCTGCTACGCAAGCGACGCAAGTTCGAATCCCAGCGGGGCCTGTACCAATGACATTTTCTAAAAAAACTTATGTACAGTGATTTCACACCACGTGCTTTACGGTGAAGGAAAACATCGTGAGGAAACCTGCATATTTCTGAGAAGTAATTCAAAGACGTATGTATAGTGCCTGAGACAGCGATAGACTCACCGTCTGTCACGTTGGCACTTAATCAAATTCGGTGAAAAGTGGGTGTTGTGATAACAACACCTCTGCCTACCCCTTCGGGGAATACAGGCGTGAGCATATGTATATATTTGTTACTAGCTTCTGCCTTCAGCTTCGCCTGAGTTGCAGGGAGATATCAGATACAAAGTTTTCAATTAAAATCACTCCCTTAGGGGTACTATTACGAAAAACCCATTCTAGGTATTTACCTACACCTCGCCAAGAACATACCCTAAAAACTTCATCTCTCTAGGATTATCTATATTCATAAATATGTACTCACGAAGTTTTCCTTCACCTTAAAGCACGTGTGAAATCACTGCACATAAGTTTTTAGAAAAACTCATAGGTCTTCGCCGCTGGGATTAAAACTTGTGTCGCTTGAGCTGCAGGCGTCTACTCGAACCCAACTGCCACAACGGCTGCTTTTGCCTTAGATATGTACATTTACAGCAATCGTGATGTAAGTCGGTAGTGATGTGATGTGAATGTCCTGTCGACTCATGGGTTATATATAGACATACTATTTTGACGGCAAAACCACCATCTGGGACGGGGCTATAAAACGCGCTTCCTTATGTACTAACAACAAGTTTTATTTTTATTTTATTAGGAGTTGGGTTGAGTTGGGATGGTTTTGGAGTGTGGGGGGACACCGGTGCGATCTACCGGAGTCCCCCTGAGCACTGAGGATGGCCACCGGGCGGGTTTTAGAGCGGTAAAAATCCCACATACCCCGGCCTGCCTCTTCCAGGGCGGTCGGGGACCTATTGAAGGTTTCCCCCTCGTCAATAAACAAAAGGATGGTTATGGAGAGGGTGAAATACTAACCATGATAGTCCTTTTCACCTTAGATCAAAAAATCAAACCAAAAATCATTATTTGGTTGGACTTCTTACAAAGTCCTTTAAAATCGTCAATAAGATAGTGAGGGCTATGTCTGGCTATGTCAGAGGAAAGACAGCATGAGATACATTACCTACTATCCTATAATAATAATATTATAAACGGGAATATTTGTAAGAATGTACGGATGTTTGTTACTCTTTCACACAAAAACTACTGTATGTATTTTAAAGAAACTTTGCAATAATATAGCTCATACAACAGAATAACACATATTAATTTATAAAGATATTGTTTGAACTGTCGAAAATAAAAAGACACTGTTGAAACTTTTACGGAGGCGAGTTTTGGGTTGAATCCATTGGGTAGTGGGTAGCTATGACATTGGAACTTGAGATTCCGTTAGTCGGTACCAATCAGAACAATACTTAAAAATAGTTCACACAGAAATCCCAAATCGGTGGTTGATGGTGCCGTATAGTCTATAATATTGTTATATTGTCGTCAGAGATGTATCCCGGAGTTCGAGAATGCAGCGTTCATGGTCCAAATGGAGGCGACCAACACGTGTGGTGACAATGGCAACAAGAGATACTGCATACAGACTTCAGCCGGTACATCTACCAGGTACAAAAAAACATTAGGAAATGAATTATTAAAACAATCTACTGGGTAAGGTATATCCAAAACCAGAGGACTGTAAGCTCCCCATGGGCAAGATCTGTCGGCTTTCTCAGAGAGTATTTGAGGAGTCAGGTACGTAGAGCATATGGCCAAGGGCGGCACAAAATCCCAAGGGTCGACGTGCTTCCGGGCAACCGGACCCAATATTGCCTCAAGATAAGATACATTATTAAAACATGGTCTGAACCTAAATTTGTGTGATAGAAGAATAGAAGTTCAGTTTGATGGCTCTGTGGAAAATAAAAATAATTGCTTACTTCTTCTTGACATGTATGTAAGCAAAATTAGCCCTCTAGGTGAGTAGGACCGCGGGTCACAGTTTGATGTAAAATACGAATGTCAACATTAAGTACCTACAAGAAAACATGGCAAGCGGCCTGTTGATTTATTGAATGAGAGACATTTTCAATATCATGTTACAGTAAACCTTTACACTGCGCGCTGTATTACTGCATCATCAAATTGTTGTTCATATGTCGATTGCTAATTGTCAATTAGACTACTTAATTTTTGTGTATGGGAATAAGGTTTCGTGGCACATTAGAAACATTGCTGAATAATTAAATAACGAAGCTGCCCGTAAATGTTCCTTCTAGAAAAAGTGTTTTATATTCCTGTTGTGAGTAAGGTTGCCAGCGCTTGAGATAGTGGCTGTGGTATAGTGAATATCTTTCGTAATTCATCGTATTGATAACCATTACCATTGATGATGATATGGTACTAGCGGACGTCACGCGGTTTCACCTCCGTAGTTCTCGCTGATAATTTAACTATTAATTGCTGAAAGAATTTTCAATATCGATCTCGTAGTTTTGGAGCCTATTCAATTCGAACATAAAAGTTACCTCTTTATAATATAATTAGTAAAAGTACAACCACCAATGGGGAAGCTCCCATCCTCTTCTTGCAGACATTTACCTCACTTTGTAACAGGTCCTGCGACTACTGCCAGCCGGGTCAGTTCTCCAGCTACTACCTGACTGATCTGCACCACGAGCAGGATAACCAGACTTACTGGCAGTCGGAGACCATGAAGGAAGGGATCCAGTACCCTAATCAAGTCAACTTGACGCTCCACTTAGGTATGTACTTGATATATTTGGATTGATCTCGGAATTGAAGTAACTTACCCTTGATTCTTGACCCATACTTAAAGAAGTTTTAAAAGACCGCCAAATACCATTACCTACGCTTAGGATTAACTTTAAGTAATTCGGAGTTCTTCGGTTTTTAATGTCCCTATTTTAACCACAGGAAAAGCATATGACATCACATATGTGAGAATCGTATTCTACTCGCCGAGGCCTCAAAGTTTCGCCGTATACAAGAAAGTTAGCGAGGATAAAGATTGGGAACCTTTCCAATACTTCAGGTATGTACCTGACCCCTACTGTACCATACTGGTGATTTTTCCATTTTAATTTTTTCTGATGTATGTTTTTACTAATGTATGAATAGAACTCTAGCCTTTATTTGGATAAATTATACATAATAATATCATCCAAAATATCTATACAATAACTCAAAGGACTGACTGACTGACATAGTGATCTATCAACCGCCCAAATCATGTTATGACGTAGGCATAGAAAGGGTTTTGATTAATTCTACCCCAAAGGAGATAAAATCAATTATAATCTTATAATAAAACAATATCTTACTAGCTTTGGCGATGGCTTTGCCTGGTGTCATATAATTGAAATACTGAAATTCTTATACGATTATTACGATTTGCATAAACGTACAAACTTTAAAAGATTGCCATTTTGTAATATCAGTACTATGTATGTCTTTTCAATGAGGCCAAACAAATTACACATGTTATGAGATAGATGTATATGACGTGTATACATCTGTCACTGTCACACAACTGAACTAACATTGCAATTATTTACATATTTTGCATAGAACCTCTCACATTTTTTGATATCATTTACATATACGTTCCAGTGCTTCTTGCCGAGACACGTACGGGGTTCAAGAACAAAGGGCTGCAGAGTTAGGGGCTGAGACCCGAGCTCTGTGTACTAGCGAGTACTCCGACATCTCTCCTCTCTCTGGTGGAAATGTGCTCTTCTCCACACTTGAAGGCAGACCTTCCGCGTACACCTTTGATAGCAGTCCTGAGTTACAGGTGATGAAAGGGTTACACTTATCAAATTATTAAATCTGCAATGATCGGACATTATCACATAGCAATATACATACAAGCTAACTAAAAACAGTATGGAAACGTGACACACCGATTCTTAGCTCCCCTGGCAGTGCTGTTAAGGATGACACGTCGTGGTCAATTGCGTATTACGTGTTTTACCGACATTTTTACAATTTTATAACGTCACAACTAACGTACATTTGACAGTAAATTAGGGAATAATTAAAACTCTCACAATACAATGAGTCAATGTTCTAATTTAAAAAGTGAGCCTTATTTCCATACTGCTTGGTAAGCGTTATATTGTGACACAAGGCTGTATCGGCGATTGGCCGTTCAGTACATAGGTGGCGCTACTAGCTAACGATCGCGACAACCTAAATCGCGCTATACGAGTTTGCGAGCGCATTTCACAGATAGAGATATAACTATGTCTGCAAGTGGCCCTAGACATCTAAAATGTCGATTATATTATATAACTTGTTGTAAAAAAACGCCATTTTGCATTGCAAAGCTTCGCTTAGTTAGGTGCTAGATGGCGCTGTGCGGTAATATCCAAACGTAATTCATTTATTTATTTTGTTCAGTGCGTCATCAGTGCAATCGATATAGTGACAACATTAAAAAATATCTTGGTTCTATTCATGAAGTGAAATGTATTTGGTTTTGCAGGAATGGGTCACAGCAACGGACCTGCGAATTTCCCTAGATCGTCTGAATACGTTCGGTGATGAGATCTTTGGGGATGTCCAAGTACTGCAGTCGTACTGGTACGCTATTGCTGACGTGGCAGTTGGGGCGCGCTGCAAGTGTAACGGACACGCGTCTGTCTGCGACACGCAGGAGTTACCAGACGGCTTCAAGAGTAGGATATGCAGGTGAGCTACTTGAACAGGTGGAGTTTGAAAGTAATTAACAGTACTATTTCTTACATTTTACAAAATATTGGTAAGTAGTCTGCAAAGCACCGTCATGAGTTGAAATCGCACAGATTCGAAATACGTTAATGCAGTTGTTGTAATAAACTTGCATAATATCCCGATATTTTGTCTGTGAATATATTTAAATAGTGCCTTAGACAGTGATGTAATTTCATCTGCAATCGTACTCAATTTCGCAGCTAAATGCATGTCTGCTAATTCAATCGATTGTACTAGCTTGAAATAAGGATAGCCTTAACTCCTTAGCTTTTAGTCCTCTTTAAGGATCTCCAAACGCCTGGTTGACGTCTCTGGTGACCGTCGAGCTTCTTACCTCGGTCAGAGGATTAGTTTATCAATCCAGCAAGGTAACGCAGGCAGCTTACTGGACACCATTCCCGCAGACATTAATTTAAATTCTGTGTCCTATTTAAGTATAATTTTTATTTATATTTAAATTTCTTTCTCTCGTAGTTCTATTGTATTCTAGATTTAAGTTAATAATTTTGTATAAAAGAATGACCTGAGTGTACAAATATAATTATTAAAGCCTTCACTCTTATAGTATTTTTTTAATTCTTCCAGATGCGAACATAATACCGCAGGCAGGGAGTGTGAACGCTGTTTGGACTTCTACAACGACGCACCTTGGGGTAGAGCTTCTCCTACCAACGTCCATGAGTGCAAGGGTTAGTATACTTCATAATAGTAATTCTTTCAATAACTCATCAGAACATCAGAGATAGTAATTGTACATATTCTTAAATGCTCTGCGAATATCAAACTTTGCGAATGCCTTAAACTAGACGCGATTGAATACTGTTCAAATTGTTTCTATGACAGATTGTAAGGGATTGCATAACTTGAAACCAAAATTATGCGCGGTTTTTGTGGGGAATGTGTTTTATCAACTCACTTCAGAAAAAGAGACGATCTATTTTTTTTTAAATAAACACAGATATATATAAAATAGATAAGCTTTGAAACAAATTATCCATGTGATTAAGTTTCATCACGACTAAAAAGTTGCTTCTAGATTCCTACCAGATGGTGCTGTAACCTGTTGATATGCGAAAGTTTAAAAAAAATGCGCAAATGGCAAAGAAATATTATAAATATTATTCGCGTAGCCCAGGCTTAAAATATGCCCTGGATCTAAAGGAAATAAAATATAGACTTAAGATGTAATAAGAGATTTGGGAAACTTTCGGTGAACTTTTAGCAGGTTGTAATATTATTAAATGTCATCTATTTCGTATATTATTACTATTATGCAGCAATGCCTTAAATGAACAAACGTGACTAAGATCTATCGTAACTTACATCAAGAATTTGATACAATTTATTTCAACATAAGTGTCTTATCGACAAATTCGATGTATAGAGAATATTTTGTCAAGTATCGCTTCCCCGAATATGTTATTCCCATATTAAACACTAACACGATGGTAAATTATTGAGGAGGAGCTCGCGGCACAGTTGCTATATGCGCATATCATTCGATCAGCGAAGTTAAGCAACCCTAACCCTAGCCAGTAGTTGGACTGGTGACCGCCCGAGTTCTTTCCGTGTCTCGGAGGGCACGTAAAGCTTTCGACCCCGGTTGCCAAATTATTATCCTTGCCAATCGATACAGGTCAGTCGGAGGCCTAAAAAAGTCCGACAACTGATTGAACCCAGATTACCGTTTTCCTCGTAGAAGGTCGCGAAGGTCAGTCGCATCGTATAAAAATCAGGTGATCAGCCATATCGGGTTGAATCAAGTGCCGACCCCAACAATGTATGGGATAAGGCCGAGATGATGACGATTGTCAATTGTTCCTAAAGGTATTATTATTACAAACGTTGCTGGTGCGCTATAATGAAACATAATATTTTATGGCTGGATTATCGCAACAAAATATATTTAGTGGAGAAAATTCAAGGATTTTTGTCGTTTGTGCTACTATGAATGTTCAAGCTTGCGCCCACATGATTGCACGTATTTTAACCCCCCTGAATTAGCTGAGCTGCGATTGTTTTCGAATTTTTTTTGGCTATTATAAATTTTATTTATGACATACATGTTTCAATTCTATATTCTTAAAAATGGTGAAGTAAAATACGAACATCCTTCCCTTGTATTTGCGGTATAGGGGCAAAGACAAGGGAAGGAAATTCGACCCATGACGTAGGATCGCGAGTAACTCAGTTGGCAGAGCAAATGCACGATTTGCAGAGGTCGTGGGTTCGAGTTCCACGCTCTTATTTTAAAACCACTCCTGTATAATAACAAACATCAAAATTCAAGTTCGTTTACTTATTAATGCGTTTATAACCAGTAAAGCAATTTACCATAACTTTCCTGTTATGAAGATGTTTTTATGAACAGCAATTCTGATAGTTCTTAATCTCAATATCATACATACACACATATATGCCAGGCAGAGGTGCTGTAATAACAACACCCACTTTTCACCGAATATGATTAAATACCAAAGAGTGTGAGTCTATCGCCGTCTCTACACGTCTTTGAATTACTTCTCAGACATATGCATGTTTCCTCACGATGTTTTCCTTCATCGTAAAGCACGGGGTGTGAAATCACTGTGCATAAGTTTTTAGAAAAACGCATCGTTACTGGCCCTCTTGGGATTCGAACTTGCTTCGCTTGCTCAGCTAGCGACTGCTCAAACCCCAGCGCTACTACAGCTTTTAATATATCACATTTTGTATATTAATTACCTTACCTACATGTATGTAAATGTGTTTGTTAAAAGTGCCCAATATCATTGACTATTGCCAACATGGTCTAATTTCGTCCACAGCTTGCAACTGCAATGGATTCTCGAACAAGTGTTACTTCGACAAAGAACTTTACGAGCAGACTGGCCATGGAGGTCACTGCTTGGATTGCGCTGAGAACAGAGACGGCGCTAATTGCGAGAGGTGTCGGGAGAACTACTTCCAGGGGACCGATGATATCTGTCTGCCTTGTAACTGCAACCCTACTGGTGAGTCGTTTGGGATCTTCCCAAAGGTGCCCAAGAAGCCATTGGAGTTTTAGCTAAGTGTTTTTAGCAAGGTTCCCGAAGACACAAATCTAAATTACGTTTTAAATTATATTGAGTACCGTAATAATTATTGTTCATTGCTAATGTAAATACAGTTTTAATAACAGAATACAACAAATTTAAAACAATATACTTGACCCAAATTGGAGATTGAGATCTACCAAAGCTGGCATTGCCACGTTGAATAGCAGTGCTGATTCTCTAAGCGAAAGCTCCAGCATGCTTGTCACAAGAGGCTTCTTAAGGACCACGTGCGACCTCTTCGAAACACGAGGGGTGTTGCTGACAGTTATCTAAGAGTCTTTCCTCAAAAAAGTAGCCACAGGCGCTTACATCCAAGTTTCCGTGACGGACAGTGAGCAGGACGACACGACCACGACGTTTTCTTTCACCGCACTTGCTATGAAGTCACTGACCTTAAGTTTTTAGAATAAATCATAGCTACCAGACCACTAGAAAAGTAGGCACTTGGCTACCACGACTCCTTCATCATCATACTCCACTTCTTCTAAGGTAATAATAATTCTTCTCTCCAATATCAGGCTCTCGCAGTCTCCAGTGCAACGCGGAAGGCAAGTGTCAGTGCAAGCCTGGAGTGACAGGCGACAAGTGCGACGTATGTGCACCCAACCACTACGAGTTCACCAACCAGGGATGCAAGCCTTGCGAGTGCAACCAAGCCGGCTCTTACCTGAACGTGCCCCAGTGTGACTCACAGACTGGCGTGTGCGCCTGCAAGCAGAACGTCGAGGGCAGGAGGTGTAGGGAGTGAGTACACACGTTCAATACCTTATGATGATACACGACAAAAGTGGTACATCTATGACCCATAGAGATGGCCACAGACAAAGGCCAGCGTTTGCCGAATCCAATAAACCCACTCCCTACATTAAAATAAAATTTAACTATAATTACGTCTTCCAAAATGCAGCTTTTGACTGAAATTGGGCAAGTATGGGATTCAGGGTCTTTCGCTTCGTCCGCCTGAATCTACTTCATCACACTTTCTTGATTACCATAGCTCTGAACGTGGTTTATCTGAAAATATTTAAACAAATATCGATACAAAACAATAAGGAGACCATATTATGCTGTAATGCGAAAGATGTCATGCGATAACAACACAGTAATATGAGTGTGTGTGGTGTCGGTGATTTGGTCTGACTAGATGCTGGAAAGTAGGTATCGCTACGCGTAATACTGAGTTTGAACCCATTGGATTTGTGAAGACAAGTTCAATTCGTTACATATGCTCACTCCCGTATTCCCTGAAGGGATACGCAGAAGTGTACTTAAGGTACACTCACTCATGTAATAAGAAGCTAGCCTATTGCTATTTAACGGGCAATAATCCAGACTCCGAGCTGCTTTATGGAAACCTACATACATACGCTCACGCCTGTATTCCTCGAAGGGGTAGGTAGGAAGGTGGTGTAATAACAACACCCACTTCACCTCATTTGATTAAATGCCAACGTAACAGATGGTGAGTCTATCTATAATTCAAACTTACCTTGTATAACTACCTAGTCTCAAAATATACAAATATTATTTGATTATTATTATATAAATATACAAAATAGTGTTACTATTGTATTTCAGAATTCCTTACAGATTCTATAAAACCTTAAGTAATAAATATAATATTATATAATTAATATAGACAATGTGCAATATCTATTAAAGTACCTACCAATTAATAGAATATAGTATTATATATATAAAAAAAAATATTTTTGGTTAGAGCCATGTTGTTTGCAGACAAAATGTTTAACATTTTATTAATATTTACCCAAAATGGGTGAAATATGCTTTGTACCTTTTATTTTAAACAACATCTTTTGTAACCATATTTCATGTAAATAAATTATTCTATTCTAATCTAAATAAAGCACTATATGCAGGCTTCCTCACGATCTTTACCTTCACCGAAAAGCAGTAAAGTGTGAAATCACTGTACATAAGTTTTTAGAAAAACTCATAGGTACAGGCCCCGCTGGGATTCGAACTGTACCAACGTAGCAGCAATAGGTTTGTAACTGTTAATATTCTTAAATCCAGATGCAAGCCCGGCTTCTTCAACTTAGACCTGGACAACGAGTTCGGGTGCACACCTTGCTTCTGTTTCGGTCATTCATCCCAGTGCAGCTCAGCACCCAAATACCAATCGTACGAGCTCAGCGCACATTTCATCAGAGACTCTGAGAAATGGGGGGCGGAGGATGATCAGAGGAGATCCGCTTCTTTGCTGTTTAACGCTAACACTCAGAATATTGGTACGTATTGACTTAAGTTTAAGAGCCAGACACGAGATACCCGTGGTCCCACAACTATTGACCCACGCTTGATTAGCATAACCCAACATATTATTTAATGAGCGAAGCGAAACTATGTAAATAATATTTATAAAAAAAAAGTAAATAAATTATAAACCCTAAATACATTCATGTATGTATTTAGTGAAAAGCTATTAATTTGGAATTACAAGCATACACATCAATTGTATTTATCTGTATGTATGATCTTAGGTATACGAGTATATGTGTGTGATAATTACTTGACGTGAACTTTATTCCAGCTGTGTCGTCCAAAGGCGCAGAAGTAGTATACTTCTTAGCATCAAATCAATTCTTGGGCGATCAGCGACCCTCGTACAATCACGACCTGAAGTTTACGATGCGACTGAGCGAAAATAGAGGTTACCCGTCTTCCCAGGACATCGTACTAGAAGGCGCTAGAGGCTCTGTGTCTATGAACATCTATGGACAAAACAATCCTGAACCTACAGATCAGGTAACATGACATACATAATATACTCATGCCTGTATTCCCCGGAAATCGGCAAAAATTTCGCCAGTTATTTATAAGTCCCTTGTAATATGTGTTTTGCCATTAACTGGGAATCCAGACTCCAAGCCGCTTCTGAGATGTTAAAGATTAAGATAATTATGGCTCTTGCTTATATATTGTGCGAATTGCAATACTTAAAAAGAATACCTATATAATTTCAAATAAGTACTTCTTCCATTTATGCCTTTGCTTAAATGTTTTTGCATAATGTAGTATGATTATTCATTCGCCTGTGAGAAAACATATTCTCATATCCCTTGCGAACCCTATCTAAACAAGACCTATCCAGATGGTATCCTAGGCAGTTGTTTGGAAATGAAAATGATGTCGAGTAAATTACCACTGGCTCTAAGACCTCCTTAGGCTCATAAAGTAGTCTTCTGAGTAGAGACGGCTAGAAACTCAGCCAGACACGTTTTTTTAGGAAACGAGACTATAGTCTACCTGTATCCCTATCACGTGTTTCCCATCGTTTTCATAATCTATACTCGCTAGCGTCACTCGCAATATTTGTACGAGATATTTTAGTTCCTCAAGTCACCACTGGGAGTCGCTGCACAAATTTCTCATACTAATATTCGGCGGAGACGCTAGCGAGTATAGATAACGAAAATGGTGGCAAACTCATGATAGGGGTACTGATGGTAAGCGGCTACTGTTGGCTATGAAAGTCTATAACTAAGACCAACAAAGTGAAGGATCTCCAAGTTTTTTCGTACAAGTACTGGAGAACTGGCGACCTTAAATACCGCATGAACACAACACTACTCTAAGTAGCTTTATTTTTCTACGAGCTTCAGGTGATCAACAGATGAGCTAAGGCGGAATCGATAAATTTATGCGAATTATTTATGATAAATACGCCTTGCCAAAACCTCGCGAGACGCTCAATGTTTTTAATGACCTAATGCGATTACAGCTTCTAAACAAAATGCAGTGTGGCAGATTGACACCAAACTTTACCCCCTTATTATAAAACTTAGACCAACACAGGCCTTGGTTTAAAAGTCGTTCCATCGCTTTCTGTTTCAAGGGATTAAAAACGAAAGGACATAGTACCTGTCCAAATTTCTTTTAAACCATGTTTTGCAATAATGGGGTAATGGTTCCGATTTTACGTAACTTAAAAACTGCACACAATTTTTTAAGCGATCGTATTATGAAGTCACTGGTATCTACATAAATATTTGAGGATGCCCGGTACGAAGCTCTCTTTTATCCTCGTAACCTCTTCACATTCTAGCCTCAAGAATATAAATTCCGTCTGCACGAAGACTCCCGCTACGGCTGGACTCCTACTCTGTCCAACTTCGAATTCATGTCAATTCTCCAAAACCTGACCGCTATCAAGATCAGAGGCACATACAACAAAGGCGGGGAAGGTTACCTCATGAACTTCAAGCTGGAGACGGCTAAGACTGGGAGAGAAAAGGGCTCTGCAGCCGCTAATTGGGTGGAGAAGTGTTCGTGTCCTAAGGCTTATGTGGGTGACTACTGTGAGGAGTGCACTCCGGGCTACAAACACGAGCCAGCGAACGGAGGCCCGTATTCGCAGTGTATCCCTTGTGACTGCAATGGTCACGCGCATATTTGTGATACTGCAACCGGTAAGTTGATATCTATACCCTTAAAGGCACTTATATAAGTACATAAAAATAACCTCAGACTGAACCTTGAGGCCCTTACGGTTTAGGAAGAGAGAAAAGAGAGCGAAGTCCTTCTACAGGCAGTAACGCGAAGCTTTTAAGATCGTGAAACAGGAAAAATTATGGCTTTTTTTGACATGTTATGCAAGTTACCAATATGTTCGTAATACGAGGCCTCTTAAATGCATTATTTTTAAATTGTAGACCACAAAAGATACACACTAGCTAGCCTTTCGTGTACATTCCTCCTCCCTTCCACGGAGAATGTTACGTCGCGAATAATCTTCTTAAAGGCGGAGGTAGCCAATTATGCCCTACGCGATACTAGGGATATATACTCTTTCATTATATTTCAGGATTTTGTATCTGCAAGCACAACACGACAGGTAGTAACTGCGAGCTCTGTGCGAAAGGCTTCTACGGTAATGCAATAGCTGGTACCCCAGATGACTGCAAACCCTGCCCTTGTCCCAAGGACAGTGGCTGCATTCAACTCATGGATCAGAGCATCGTCTGTACCGACTGCCCGGACGGATATGCTGGTAAGAGATAATTATACGAATGATGTCATTTGATATTTGCATGTAGTCCATTGCCACGCCGTTTGGGACTCACAGTCTGAATGATTTCAGGGATAAATATTTGGGGGAGCGAGCTTAACCCATCTTTCTTCATCTTTATGTATTTGTTCGGGAGAAGTCGCTGTGGCAGAGTGATTCGCGTGCTAATTCATGCTAATGCATAATTTTATGTCCTGCAATAATGCAATCCAAGTTCATATCTTAACAGTCCTGTAGAACAAAGTGTTTCTAAGAATTTGGGTGTTATAATGCCACCTGAGGGAACATGAACGTGGTGGAGAAGTAATTCAAAGTGGGCCTGGGCATGGGCAAGGCCTGGGACAGATACTGGACTGGTTCAGTGGTTTAACTGCGAAAACCGAACTATTTCCCATTTTTAATATTAACAAGGTATTCAAATTTTTCTTTCAGGTCCAAAATGCGAAGTGTGCGCTGACGGACACTTCGGTGATCCCACGGGTCAGTTTGGAGAAGCGAGACCCTGCGAGGAATGCCAGTGTAACGGCAACGTGGACCCCAACGCTGTCGGTAACTGCAACAGAACAACTGGGGAATGTCTGAAGTGTATCTACAACAGCGCTGGCGATCACTGCGATAAGTGTTTGGCTGGTAAGTTTATTATTTTTGTCCTCCTTATTGAACTCACACACTCTGACGTTCACATAAGTAACTTCTCATCGCGGGCGTGCATTGGATTTTTAGAGGGTAAGGGAAGGTAGGAAGGTATAATTACATACCAATGAGACGCGTACGTATATACGTTTTGGCATAGACACACACACTCACAAAAAAAGTGTCATTACAAATGGTAAGCACTGCTTATCGGCTTATGTTGAATGCACGCCCCTGCTTCGTACACATTTGCACATATACATACTTACACTTACCTTACACGCAACAGCACGTACCTACAGTCCGTAAAAGTTCTTTATCATCACTGTTCATATCAGTGATCCTGATGACCATATTATGCAAACTTTTTATTAGAATCATAGCTTTTCATTCACCAATAATCCCGCTTACTAGGCAAGGTAGTGTCGATCCGTTTGCCGTTGTCATGGCAGCCAATTGAACAATGCATGGATATTAAAGTATTTGATACATTTTCTAGGTTACTTTGGCGATGCCCTTGACCAAAAGAAGAAAGGTGACTGCAAGCCATGCCAGTGCCATCCTGCGGGAACAGTGGAGAGTGCCGAAGGACCACCGCAGTGCGATGGTTTGACCGGCTTCTGTACCTGTCAACCACACGTCATAGGCAGGAACTGTGACAAGTGTGAGGTAAGGACCTTAGGTTGCTTTTTTCATTGGTAGATATTGTTGGGCAAATTAATTAAGCTGTGTAATAAAATAATACATATAATATATCCAATCCTTGTGTCGAGGTGTTTGTTACCAAACCCCTCCGAAGCAGCTGGACCAATATGCATGAAATTTTGTTTGCATATCGGGTAGGCCTGAGAATCGGCCTGAATCTATTTTTCGTACACTTCAATGGCAATACAACATTTGCCGGCCACAGCTAATAATACTACCTAAGTATATAAATACGAAAACAGTAGCTCAAGTCTTCTCAGAACGCCAGAAATTTAGTGTCTCCATCTCAAATTTTGAGTCTATCGTCGTCGTTCTTGAATTTATACTCAGACACATTCACTGTTAAGCTCGTGGAGTGACATATCTTGCACTAAATATTTTTTAACTTGTAACAAACCGGTTGGGGCTTTTGCTGAGCTAGTGACACTCATACAAATCGGCTGACACTGCTTTATATATACAATTTGAATGTCCAGGACGGATACTACAACATCGACTCCGGAGATGGCTGCAAGCCCTGCGACTGTAATCTAGAAGGCTCCTACAACAATACGTGCGATCCATCCAGTGGAGAGTGCTACTGCAAGCCTGGAGTTGATGGGTAACTCATACATTTGTAGATGGTGGTTGAGTATGCATGGTGGAAGAAATACACTTAGTTCGTATACACTTTATAGAATCTTTATTAAACGCGTTCACTGCTAACGACGCGTATGTGCGTCCAACTGTTAGAGAATTTACGAAGAAGTTGAAATGTTAGCAGTGAATGTGTTAATGAAGTTATGTAGATATATAGATAAGGTACAGGTAAGAAAGGTATTCGAGATAGCCGACACATACTAACACGAAGCGAAGGGGTATAGCGAAAGAGAGAAAGAGATATAAAATATCTACCAGTTAGGGTACAGCGATGCGATAGACAAGCGACACGGGCTTCGCGGGCTGAGTACGTAAGTCGACTGGCGCGGTGTGCGGGCGCATTCCAATCGGTGGGCCCTGCGCATGCAAGCCGCGCGTGATCGATGCATTGTGCGTTTCCAATGCACCATTTCGAGTTATCAAAATAATATATTTAACATGAATGGGTGAATGGGGCGCTCTCAGAATGGTTCCACATCTCGAAGGGAGTCAGACAGGGATGTGTAGCGTCGCCATGGCTTTTTAACCTCTATATGGACAGCTGTTTGACAAATCTGAAAGATATGGAGTGTGGACTTAGAATGAATGAACTACGTGTTAAGTGTCTTCTGTACGCCGACGATCAAGTTTTACTTGCGCCGTCGGCGACAGAGCTGCAGAACATGTTGAATGTGATGAATGAGGCTTTTAAGAAGAAAGGAATGAAAATAAATGTAAGTAAGACGAAAGTTATGGTGATAGAAAGAGAGGAAATGATTACGGATTGTAATATTATGATAGAAGGTACGAAAGTAGAACAAGTGAATGAATTTGTGTATTTGGGAAGTGTGTTTGCAAGAGATGGTAAATGCGATAGTGATATTGAAAGGAGAGTGTCTGCGGGAAACAAGGTAAATGGTGCCCTGCACGCCGTGATGAGTGGCCAGACAATAACAAAAAATGCGCGCCTGGCCATTCATAACGGGGTGCTAGTACCTACTTTGATGTATGGAAGTGAATGTTGGGTTTGGCAGAAGAAACATGAAAGTAGAGTGAATGCAGTGGAAATGCGGTCGTAACGAAGTATGTGTGGGGTCACCATTATAGATCGTATGAAAAATAGTGTGATAAGAGACAGTTGCAAGTTGAAGAATGATGTGGTGACCAGAATTGATAAAAGTATGTTGAGATGGTTTGGACATATCGAAAGGATGAGTGAAAGGCGATTAACGAAAGAAATTTATAGAGCGAATGTGACCGGAAGTGTCGGTAGAGGGCGTCCAAGGAAGAACTACTATGACCAAATTAATAGTATTTTTCAGAAAGGTCAAATTAGGAGCACTCGTAACCGAAGAAAGTGTATGAAGAGATGCATGAATGTGGATGAAGCGAAAGAAGTATGTAAGGATCGTAGCATGTGGCAAACAGTGGTCTCTGCCTACCCCCATGGGATACAGGCGTGAGCATATGTATGTATGTATGTATATTTAACATTTATGTATGAATGACTATGAATGTCGATGTGTGTGTGTTGTATGTGTGACTGTATGTATGTTTGATGAAGTACACCACACATTTATACTTTTCAGCACTCGGTGATGAGATAGGAGCCTTGATAAGCTCTTTATTGCTTTTTTTAAATATTCAACAGTTCCAAAGGGGTATATTACACTCTGGCCCGCTAAAATAAGTTCCTAATTCCTGGTGTTACGTTGTGGCCTTCTCAAAAAGTCCTCATACACTGTGTCCCGAAGAGAGTTACCTCACAGTCACTACATTAACTCTTCAAGACAGTTTAACAAATGGCTTGTACAGCTAACTCCGCAATAGCAAGTGAAATTGTGTGTATAGTTGCTACTAAGGGCCACGTGTGCAGTAATTTCAATATTGGCCGTCCTAAATTAAGAGCCTCGGCACTGGAGAAGATGCCAATGCACTATATGCCAAGGTGGCTATCGCCAGCTTTCCTTCTGAAAAGCGAACTTTATAGGCTGCAGTAGCTACTCATTGGATGTATAACTATGATACCACTCTTTGTCTAACAGTCTGGATGACGGGTTGTCCACTTCCCTCTATATTGGTTGAGGAGGTCAATGGCTGGCATTCACGTCATACTTGTGAACTGGTGCTGCTTGTGGGGGCTGGTCATTTCAAGCTACGCATTTAGTTATAAGTAGATGTACTAGATTTTTAGTTATGTTAATTTTTATCGACATTTGTGCATTGGAACATTGTCCATGAACTCACTTTTTTTTTAAATTATTTATTTTGTATTCTTTAAATTGTATAATATTTTTGAAAATAATAATTACTGAGTTTCTTGCCAGGTTCTTCTCAGTAAAAGCAACCTTCCAAACCTGGCGGTAGCATGTATAATCCTGTATAATTATGTCATTCTGACGATTTGAAAGTACTTTGTAAAAAGTCTAATCGAATAAAGATACTTTTGACTTTTGACTTTTAATTCCAGCAAGCACTGTGATGTGTGCCGCAAGTATCACTACGACTTCACAGCGAGCGGGTGTCAGGACTGCGACTGTGATGACTGGGGCTCCATAGACTACCAGTGCAACATCACTGGCCAGTGTTCCTGCCAGGAGAACGTTGAGGGACGACGCTGTGACAGGTAGGGTCATCGACATGACTATATGATGAAGATAAAGGCGTAGACAGAGGTGTTGTAATAAAAATATTCACTTTCCCCGATTGCGATTAAGTGCCAACGTGACACTACAAATTTATGAATTACCTCTCAGATACATGCAGGTTTGTCAAGATGTTTCTTGACAAACCTTCACCGTAAAGCAGGTGGTGTGAAATCACTGCATACGTTTTCAGAATAACTCAAATGGTAATCAAACCAATGGTACAGGCCCCGATGGGATTCGAAGTTACCTCGCTTGCGTAGCAGGTGACTGCTCTAACCCTAAGGCCACCACGGTACTTTTACGTGCAGTGATACAGTATTAACACAATTTATAAGATATAGTTAATTTAAGTACATTACAACGTGACAAACATACATTAACTCTGTTCTCACGTATACTAAAGATGGGAAGCGAGCCTGACTATAGCCATCTAAAGCAGAAGGTATCACATTTGGGACGGCATCTTCAAATAATGTGACTCGCTGACTGGCAGAGGAGCCTGTAGCACAGTTGCTATTGCGCATATTATTCTATCGCAAAGCTAAGCAATCCCAACCAAATCCAAGCTGAATTGGTGATCACGTGGATCACCTCCGTGCCTCGTAGAGTACGTTGAGTTGTCCGGGTTGCCAATTTAACAAAATATTTGCAATATTTACGTCAGTACGGCTTTAAGGAAGTTACCGATTACCCGCGTGCTATGAGTGACGGTCAAATGACCATCGTTTCGTAATAATAAGGTGATCAGTCACATTGAGTTCAATGAAATAACGACCTCAACAATGCATTCGACTTTGGCTGACTCTGTTGAGAAGCTGGTACCTTCTATAATATCTAATGTATTGCAATGGCACAGATGTATGGAGAACAAGAAGCGCAGAGCTGACGGCCAGGGTTGCGAAGACTGCCCACCATGCTACAACCTGGTGCTGGACGCTGTTAACCAACACAGGCAGGAACTGAAAGAGCTGGACGAGGTAACTGTCTAGATATCTTATTAGATTTATGTGACAAAAGGGCGACTTTAGTTTTGTTAGCGGTAGAATGGCATTAGGCGATAGGTCAAATGTGGTTTTAAGTTGAGTAGATCCAATGGATTTTGATTGTAGAGACACGATATTTGGACGGTGAGTTCTCGGTAAGGTCAAATGGGGGTTGAAATATTGTATGAGAAGTTTCTCTTAAGCTGCCTCAAGTGGAACTGCTGACGCCTGATATAAATTATTCACGTGAAATCTAACTAAGTTTTCTCCCACTGAAATAATATAAAGTCCCATAAAACAATTTTTCGAAACCATTAACCTTCCCCTTAAGTTAACAAGTTGAATTACCGCGTACGTAATGTAGGCACGCGTTCATTCAATCGCTTAAGGCCGCGAGCTCTTCGGCCCTTAGCAACCATAGCCTTTAAGTACGTTATCGTTGGAGTTAGATATTTTACGACTTCAACATAGTGATATATTCATAAAACCCTACATCTTATAGAAGACAGCGGTTCCTTTTTCTCCGACACTTATATAATAATGTATAGTATGATATAGATAGATGATCGAAATAGATACTAGAAAATATATTATAATATAATGTTTATTAGTGCCTCTCACATTGCTGCGCCCTAACAGGGTTTATGTTAGTTACACGTAAATGTAACAATTATAATTAAGTTTATGTTGTATCATTGTATATAACTGATTGCAATAAAATATATGAATATGAATATGAACAAAGGGAACATTACTGCGCGCACATCTGCGGATATCTGTTGGACCAGTTTTTTATGTAGGTCCAATGAGGTATGTACCTACCTACTAATGTACTTTTTGCTGAACCGTTTTTTAGATAGATGGATAGGATAACGAGGAGCTCGTGGCACAATTGCTATTGCGCATATCATTCTATCAGCGAAGTTCAGCAACCGTTAACCTAGCCAGAATTTGGATATGTGACCCCCCCGAGTACCCTCCGTGCTTCGGAGAGCACGTTAAGCCGTCGGTCCCGGGTCCCAATTCATCATCTTTGGCAATCGTTACAGGTCAGCCAGAGGTCTAAGAAAGTCTGACAATTGGTTTAATCACAGATCACAGATTTTCCTCTGGCAGTCGCTTCGTATAAAACTCAGGTGATCAGCCACATCGGGCTGAACCAAGTGCCGACCCCAACAATATATGGGATGAGGCCAGGAGGATGTGTACCTACAATTCGAATATTTTAGAATTTTAAAAGCGATATGAAGTTTGTGCGAGTGTATAATTTCGAACGATTTGTTCCAAGACTCCTGCTTGTATTAATCTTATATTTATACTGTATCACGAGAACACGTATATATAAACAGGTACTTGAATATGTCTGTATATACCAGAGTATCATAATAACGAGGAAATTCAATAAGAATGAGAGTAATCCGAGTGATATCGTAATTATGATGTTGTAAAATAATAGATTCTGTTTAGTCTCGGCTGTAGTAAGGCTAATATTGTGATAAAGTTCGAGGGCGGAATTCCGAATAGCCAATAGAAGGTGATCGGCTACCTACAAAAACAGTGACGTAATCATCAACGTTGCGCGCGCATTTCAATAATAATAATAATATAAATATAGTATTGGAAACTGAGTGATGTCATACGTATGACGTCGTAAAATGATCGATTACTTAAAGATTGCGCGCGCAGCTGTGTATTGAGGCAGAGATGTGTAATACAGGGTGTGTATAAATAATAATCGTGAATCATAATATGAATTGCACCTAAGTGACCATATAGTAATTTTGATGATGAATCATATTCGGATCATATTATGATTCTCCCAAAGTGGACTTTTTAGACCTACTGTATTTATACTACTAGATTTATTATAATACTTTTTTTTCTTCTACTCGCCAGATTCTAGCCAAGATATCGAAAGCTCCAACGGTTGTGGAGAACGCAGACTTTGACATGGAACTACAGAAAGTGAGAGCGGAGATAGAGAAGTTGGGAGAAGATGCCCAGGCTGAGATCGGGAATGGTCCTGGGGCCAGTCTTACTGACACATTGGCTGAGTTGGCTGACAGATTGGGAGATGTCAGGTAAACATTATAATTTACATACATGCACCTACCGTCCTATACTCTGTGCCAAAATATTGCGCCTAAAAAGTCTAGACCCTATATACCAAATCTAACACTAACATCACAAAAACAAACAAATGCACATTTTCCTACTTGATTATAATGGGTTGCAAAATACCTCGCCTTATATATTACGTCATAGATTGTCGAAAATATTGTATCTATAAAATAATCTGTGGACAAAAATACCGATGGCACAAGGACGATCCGGAGATGAAGAACGGTCGAGAGTTTTCACCAATGTATGAGACCGACCTTCTGTAAATTTTTACAATTCATGACGTCTTAAATTGCAAAATCCGTGACGTTCCACGGCGAATTGGACTCGGATCAACTAGCACTACAGAATAGGCAATCCGCCCGATACAGGCTACACTATCAATCCAAGTGATATCCTGCTACAGTTATTGATTACGTTTGGTAATTTGTAAGTAATATAGAAATATCATCCTTGAATCAATTTAATGAAAGCACTGGAACCAACTAAGCTTCAATAATATGAGTGTGAAGTCGACCAGCTGCAGTATGAAGTCGGTAGACTTCAGACACCAAAAACCTTTTGTTGCGCGATATTACCTTTGTGCTGTAAGTAAACGAAAACTATCTCATACAAGTGCCTAATGCACTCCGAACATGTTTCTTATCTGCGACAGTTTATTCTTTGAAAAAATCAATAAAATCGATATCCTAAATCGCGCTATGAAAGTTTTACTTGGCAGTTAGTATAAATAGAAGTTTCGACTTTATATATAATGAGTGGTCCGTCTCTACTGGGTAAGCCGATTCGACTGAGTCGGTATATTTCAGTCATTAGTCAAGATATTTGCATTGCAACACATGCAATACTACAATCTGATGTAATAATTAAACCCAGCTGTATCGTGACGGCAGTCAGCGGAGAGTTATAGGCTTCAGTGATACAGAATTGATAAAGGTACCTTCAATTCTGTATGATGGAACTGGTAGCTCAGTGGCTGATCGCCTTCGATATAAGATTCCTAACAGACACCCTTAAACAATATTGAATACGTGTTGTCATTCCTAAGTTGGGTTAATCCCGACTTAACACCACCCAAGTAGATACATTGACCACTTTTTGCTTTTATTTTAGCTATTATACGGAATGCCATGCAAGCAAATATAGGCTGTTGTTGTACATTCGTGCCAAATTCACATACTCATTGAATTGAATGTAATTAAACGATTTTTTTTAGTTTATTAAAATAAATCCGTTAATATTCAACTTCTTTTTGTTTAATTCCAATGGGTTTATCACTAAAATATTTCTATATAAATTAAACATTATGAAATGATCTAGTGGCCAACGTTCCAATCCCAGAATATAATTATTCTAATTTCCTTTTCTTTCCTCTTTTTTCCGTTTAGTTATTTAAGTATTAAATATTGTTGGTATTTTTGCGGCGTATTTCATTGTTTTTATAGCAATTATCTTGTCATGAAGTTTGTTTTCACGCATTCGTCAGAAATTTCCCCGCATTTGTCCCGCGTGTACCAGGCTCACAGTTACGACAGGAGTGTTATCGTAGTGCTCGACTCACATTGAAACCTTTTACTCGGGTTTTAGGGTCTGTACTTATTGCAATGTGTAATAGAACTGATAGATGGCGGCAGTTGGCACTGAATGTAACCCATTCCGTAAAGTTTCAAGGTTAGGTTAGCAGATGGCTCTCGGCTACATGCGAGATTAATTAAGTAAGCAGATTTAAAGTATACTAAAAGCATAATTATTGTATATGGCACGCGCTTATCTAATTACCTTGACTAGCTGTGCCCCGCGGTTTTACCCGAATAGAGTTCATTTCATGAGTGACCCGAGAAACCCTAAGGATTTTTAATAAAATAAGCCTATGTTACTCCTTCGAACATTAGCTATCTGCCAGTGAAAGTCCCGTTAAAATCAGAAGTTTCGGAGATTAGCCGGAACAAACAGACATACAGAGAAAAAAATATGGTTTTTCTATATCAGCACCGTGTAAGTCAAAGTCAAAGTCAAAAGTATCTTTATTCGATTAGACTTTTTACAAAGTACTTTCAAATCGTCAGAATGACATAATTATACAGGATTATACATGCTACCGCCAGGTTCGGAAGGTTGCTTTTACTGAGAAGAACCTGGCAAGAAACTCAGTAATTACTCTTTTCAAAAATATTATACAATTTCAAGAATAGAAAAAAAATGTATACGCATGTATACACATTCAGTGAAGAACTGTTATTTCGGAATTACAAATAGACACTTCGATTTTATCTGTTCTGTATACTGTATAGATATAGATGTATAGATACAGATATTCGTATTTGAATAGCTCAGTAATTAATTTACTTAGTCTATTTGTAGTTGTTATACAGACAAGTCTATTGAGAGATGCGTAAGTTTTAAGATCTTTACTTTTCTTTGTATGTTCTTATAATATGGTGAGCATTCAAGTAATAATACTGATCTCAACAATCTCAACGGGAATTTGCCGCAAGACATATTATAGTGCACAAGTGTGCGCGTAAGTGAGGAGCTCGTGGCACAGTTGCTATTGCGCATATCATTCGATCAGCGAAGTTAAGCAACCCTAACCCTAGCCCGTAATTGGATGGGTGACCGCCCGAGTTTCCTCCGTACCTCGGAGAGCACGTTAAGCCGTCGGCCCGGTTGCCAATTTATTATCTTTGGCAATCGTTACAGGTCAGTCGGGAGGCCTAAAATAGTCTGACAACTGGTTTAACCCAGATCACAGATTTTCCTTGTTAAATGGGTTGCGAAGGTCAGATGGCAGTCGCTTCGTATAAAAATCAAGTGATCAGCCACATCGGGTTGAATCAAGTGCCGACCCCAACAGTATATGGGATAAGGCCAGGGAGATGATGAAGTGTGCGCGTAAACACAGGTGTACTCTTTATTCCCTCACTCTCATAGTCCGATGGGAGGACAATCTAACACAACGGGAGAGAGATAAGACGTAAGACGGCTTAGCGTGCTTTCCGAGGCAAACTTACTAACCGCTAGACCAACGAGGCGTTATTGTATTTTTAGGAACCAGGTGTGGTTTACTTTAAAAAAATGAATATCAACACGAAATCTTAACAAATTTAATTATAAATCAATTTTAACATTAATATCGCAAAACAAAGAAACAACCATTTATTAACATCTACAAATAAATTGCACAAGTAACGTAATAAATCACAAAAATACAGTGAAATAGAAATATCAATCTAAATTGGAAAGAACTCACGCAATACAACGCCAATCCTAACGAACTGTCGGTACGAAGACTGAGCAAACAATGTATCTGTACACTTTTTTTTTTTTACGATGTGTTCTCTCGCAGTTGGTAGGGGGGAGTTACCTCCACTGCTTAACCGGACTAAAGGGCGAGACCCAAGGGCCTCCAGCCGAGCTTAAACTTAAAAACTAAGCAACACAGCTAAGGGCACCCCGGTGCGGGGCTCGGACCTCGGCTTAGGGCGTTGCTGGGGGGTGAGCTAGGGAGCTGGATCTGAGTGGTATTATTTAGGGACATGTTTAAGGCTAGTGGCTCGGCGCGCGTCTGTACACGGCTGTGCGTGCTCTTTTATAGGCGGTAGTGGGGATGGGCGTTGCTTACAAAGGAATTTTATTACGATTGCTTATAGTATTGTATTGTGCCCCATTGTCTACGTGATATTATGTATATAGGATTTAACTTTTGAGGCGCAAAGTTTAGGCACATAGCATCGGCTGGCACATAATCAATTAAAAAATAAAAAAAAATTCACATAACTTTTTAATCGCTTGCCATGGTCACTTGCTTCCCTATTGAAGATATTGAATTTTAATTATCAACACGGAATAACATAATATATATGATTTATTTTTGGTTAGATTTCGCAGTAAAATTTGGCCAAACACGTATGGGTGGAACGTAATATAAAAAAATCGCCTATTTGGCTTTTGTGTATATGGAAATACGCGTATTTGGTATTTTACGTCGTAGCCGTCCAAAACCAGTGATTCAGATATTATAGAATATAATCTGTTTTTACTGAAGTAATGTGTACTTAATTTATTTATTTAATAGTCGAGCTTTACTCCTCGGTTTCACCCACGTTGTCTTAATTGTCTATATTTTTGGTCAAGTAAGAATGGTGGGAAGGTATTTGTAGTCTCCTATAGAGCCAGCTAACATAAATTAAGCATAGAAATGATCTAGTGGCCAACGTTCCAATCCCAGAATATAATTATTCTAATTTCCTTTTCTTTCCTCTTTTTTCCGTGAAGTTATTTAAGTATTAAATATTGTTGGTATTTTTGCGGCGTATTTCATTGTTTTTATAGCAATTATCTTGTCATGAAGTTTGTTTTCACGCATTCGTCAGAAATTCTCCCGCATTTGTCCCGCGTGTACCAGGCTCACAGTTACGACAGGAGTGTTATCGTGGTGCTCGGCTCACATTGAAACCTTTTACTCGGGTTTTAGGGGCTGTTGATATTGCAATGTGTAATAAAGCTGATAGATGGCGGTAGTAGACTGAATATGAACCATTCCGTAAAGTTTTGAAGCTTAGGTTGGCAGATGGATCTCGACTAGATTAAAAATGGCATTAACATGATTTTCTGACAATATTATTAGGGGAGATTTACATTTTATTCAAGTGATTATTTGCTCAACATTATAATTTAGGTGAATAACATAAAATATTGTCTATTGAAATTATAATGGTCGACGGAAGTGCGGCCGTTGGCGCCTGAGTCTCTCAAGGGGTATACAAGTGATTAGACTACCACAAATTTTATTTAAAGTCTCATAGCAAGTACCTACCTATAGAAATATGTGTCACACTTAGATTCAAAGTGGACTGAGACAGACTGTAAGTACACCTCTGTTTGAGCATATGTATGCATAGTGCCAGGATAGGCGATGGGCTCACTATCTGTCACATTAGCTCTTAATCTTCGATGGTTAAATGTGAGTGATGAAATCCCTTCGAAAACATAACTGGGAAATCGCTTATTTTTATAATCAAGTAACTGTTAATGAACAGTTACTAAATTATTTAAATAAGCCCTCGCTTTCCCAGTTATGTTGATTAATAAGGATCATACGATGATTATTCATTTGCAACTGGAATTACAATTTCATTTGCACTATCTGCCACATTGGTTATTAATCATCGTCGGTGAAAAGTGAGTGATGTAACTCCTTCGAAAATATAACTGGAGAAGCGTAGGCTTATGCATATGATTATTAATTTGTGACTGGGATTTTGGCAGCTGGTAAAAAGTATCGTCTAAATCAATCAAAATCGTCTAAAAAAATTGCCTATTATGCTTTTTGCGTATATGTAAATACGCGTATTTGGTCTTTTACGTCGAAACCGTCCAATACCAGTAATGTAGATATTATAGGAGTAAATCTCCGGTAACTTAAGTACTGTGTACTTACTTAATTAATTAAATAAAAATTGGTTACACTGAAGCCGTGGAAAGGTATTTGTAGTCTCCTAGCTACGAAATTAACTAGTGGAGTCCAAATGATCTAGTGGCCAGCGTTCCAATCCTAGAATATAATTCTTCTAATTTCCTTTTCTTTCCTCTTTTTTCCGTGCACTTATTGAAGTATTGAATATTGTTGGTATTTATGCCGCGTATTTAATTGTTTTTACAGCAATAATCGTTTCATAAAATTTGTTTACCCGCATTCGTCCGCAATTTCTCCGCATTTGTCCCGCGTGTACCAGGCACACAGTTACGAAAAGAGTGTTATCGTGGTGCTCGGCTCACATTGAAACCTTTTACTCCGGTCTTAGGGGCTGTACATATTGCAATGTGTGATAGAACTGATAGATGGCGGCAGTTGGCACTGAATGTGAACCATTCCGTTAAGTTTCAAGGTTAGGTTAGCAGATGGCTCTCGGCTACATGCGAGATTAATTAATTACGCAGATTTCCCCGAAATGTTTACCAGTTAGGATTTACTTAAAGTCAATTATTTGCTCAACATTATAATTTAGGGAAATACTTAAAAAATATTGATTGCAATTATAATGCTCAATAAATGGACGATTGATAAGTTGATTGTATTTAGAACATAAGTATGTCAAACCCGACGAATTTTGTTCTACTGCTTTGGAGGCGGAGAGAATTTGATCTACAAAGGTTTCGATAAACATTTCGTGGCACGCTAAAGCGACACGAAATTCGTCTACTTTGAGTCATTTCAAAGCTTATACTTACAGCAATGTTATAAATGAAATATTTTTTATCTTATTTCCAGGAATATGCTGTTCAAGATAGAAGCTGAGACATATGACGGCAACGATGCGGTTGAGAGGAGCAAAGGGAACGTCTCCAAGGCTGAAACTACCATTGAAGCTGCACAGAAGGAGATCAACGTAACTATCATAAACCTATCTTCATATCACCTACTGGATTCTCGGCGATTAACCTTCATCAACGGCGCTATCACCGTGCAAGCATCCACACGAATGTATGTTTCTCAAACGGCGATCGTATGGGTACCTCAAAGAATCACCTGGCGATTACCTTCGATGCGCGCAAACCTACAACTCACGGGACGATGATCGGCGAGTTCAGCCGAGTATGCCATCGACACGGTCGTACTCGCCCGTAAGCGTTTGTAATCGCCGATAGTGTAGAGGAGCCAACGTGATAGATGATGAGTCCATCGCCGTCTGAGGTTCTATACGTGATCCAGGTTTCCTCAGGTTGTTCGACTACGCCGTATAGCTCGTGGTACGAAATCATTAAATAAGTTTTAGAAAAACTCATTGGTACAGAACGCTGGAATATGAAATCAGGTCACTTGCGTAACAGCTGCTTCTACGCAAACCACTCGGTGATCACAGCTCTTATCTAGCTTATAATTATAACATTATATTTTACCAGACGGCTCTTGAATACCTGGACGGTGAAGGGGCGGCGGTGTTGGCTAAAGCTCGAAACCGATCGGACCAGTTTGGCAAGCAGTCGGTCGACATGTCTGCTCTTGCTAAGGAATCCCGACTTCTGGCAGAGAAGTTGGAGAACGAGGCGCGGAACATCAGGGAAATTGCCGATAAGGCATATAACACGTCTTTGGCCGCTCACAACATTGCCAAGGACGGTATTACTAAGCAGGCTAATATTAGGTACGTACCTCTCTGACATCCTCTCTTCATGAGTTTTTTATTTACTACAAAAGTGGCGTCAGGCGTTTAGACTGCTTGATGGTAAGCGGCTACTGCAGCGTATGACACACTAAGAGTATCTCTATAGTCGCACATTGCCATTAATAAAGAATATAAAAAGAGTCACATTATAGGCTGTCCTTCTCTGTTGTCCTTGTCCTTCATCCTCTTAAACTTACTTACCGCAGGAACACAATTAAGTATTCCAACTACTTACGTACTTTATAGTTATTTGCCTGAGATCTGTAACGTCCCGAGTCGGACAGCCGAATTTTGAATGGCTTATACCTTACTTGAATAGACCATTCTACACATTAAGGTTACAGACATTTTCATTGATCGTGATATGATCAATATATATTTTACATCTGTGCATTATTTAATGGAGACTGACTAGAATGTAATCGCCTCACTTTTTCCTTGTTTTGTTTATTTATATTTTACTACTACCTGTTGTATATGAGCACGTTCTCGCTCTTCTCCTTGCCACCATTACACACAACACATTATTTAACAAACTGCGTAACATGGATATCTGTTTTCTAGAGTTCGCTAATCAAATTCTTCCATGAAAGATTTTTTTTATTATATATAAGTAACTAAAAACTAATTACAAGTAGAAAACTTGGCCCAAATCGGTGTCTCTCGGGATCGTGCCAAGAAGGCTGGCAGCATTGCCACGTTGCAATTCTTCCATATTTCAGTAATGAAGTGCAAATGCTTGCGAATGAGCTGAACGCGGCCTCAGGTAAACTTAGCAGTATGACGGAGCTCGCGGACCAGGCTCTGATGAGAGCCAAGTCAGTGTACGACGCGGCTTTGGGGCTCTACGCGGAAGTCAACACCACACTTCTCCCAGATATCAAGATTCAGAAACTACGCGAAGATTCCATGGAGATGAATAGAACAGTAAGTCTTAAAAACAACTTGTCTTGGTCTGACAGACCTTTATTCATAGAAATATCTTCTATCATCATTAATGGAAATACAAGACTAAAGCAGCCACCAGATGGTGAAAGAGGAGCTAGTAGATCAGCAAAGTTAAGCAACCCTAACCATAGCCAGTAATTGGATAGGTGACCGCACGAGTTCTCTCACGTTAAGCCGTCGGTCCCAGTTGCCAATTCATCATCTTTGGCCATCGTTACAGGTCGGTCCGCGGCCTAAAATAGTTTGACAACTGGTCTAACCCAGATCACAGATTTTCCTCGTTAAAGGGGTTGCGAAGGTCAGATGGCAGTTGCTTAGTATAAAAATCAGGTGATCAGCCACATCGGGTTGAATCAAGTGCCGACCCCAACAATGTATGGGATAAGGCCATGATACCAAATGGTGAATACATCGCCGTTTCAGGCACTTTATATCCTTGTTTCTTCTATGTCAGGCACGTTCCCTCAGTGTCCCTCTAGTTTTCTTCACTGCACTGAAACCACTAACTTAACAAGTGAAGTAAAGCGACGGCTCATACGTTCTTTACGAGCACTACTTTTTTTTGTACGGCTAATAATCATGATCGTACGTATCACTACAGTTAACAAGCTCAGTTGTTTAGTAAGTGTCTTTGCATGAAATCCCAACACTGATGACCTAATGGCATGGCATCTTCAGTAACAGAACTTACGACCCATCGAAATTGGGTCACTACTCTCTGCATGACAATTTTTTTTATTATATGTCATATAACAACGCAATCCAGTCGCAATTTTGATTTGTCATCGAAGTCATTGTTTCAATCAACTTCCCAGATCGAAGACAAGTCCGCAGATCTGGATCGTCTGATGGCGGACCACAATGAGACCCTAAGCAAGTTGGAAGAGTCGATCCACAAAGGAATGGAACTGTTAGAGCACGGTCACGAACGGCAGGATGAACTAAACGATCTGCTGGCTAAACTGGACGAGCTTCAAGCCCAAGCGAAGAACGACGTTGAACTCACCAAGGCTACGCTTAAAGACGCTAATGAGATCTACAAAACTTTGAAAGGTTGGTAATGATGCATGAAAATGAAAGTGATTTGCCTGATGCTGTACGATGGTCAGCAATACCAATGACTGAATTCTTACCTACCGTACCTAAATCCGTGTTTTTTCATAACGTTCTTTATACCTTGTTTACCGGTTCTTTGAAGGCATTTGCCTTCAGAATCGAGACTCCAAAATAATTGGTAAATTATTTTAATATTTGCTTATTTGGCACAGTGCACAAACTGTATATCTTAATTAATTTATGTAGTTCTTCACACAACAAAAAGGAAAAAAAAATCCGGTGGACGTCAGTCTCGAACCGGGGTCCTCTAGTTTCGTTATCGCCCCGTAAGGTGGAAGCCTCACCTTTGAGCTACCATAACTTGACAGATGTCAGCGAAATCTGCTGTTGTATTAGAATGATATTTTATGAGTTTTTCAGTGCCTGAAAACATGGTCGAAATGATGTTTTTCATAAATAAAACCTAGCTAGATCTATTTTTTGCCCCTGCAATCCCCTACATGCAAAATTTCATGAAAATCGTTGGAGCCATTTCCGAGATTCCGATTTTATATATATATATATATAAATATATATTTTAGATTATATATACAAGAATTGCTCGTTTAAATACATAAGATAGAGCAGTATGGTAAAACAATATCAATAACTACACGTGGTAGGCGTGAATTTCGTATGTTTCAAGCTAATTATGTATATATTGTTGACAACCACTAAAAGCAGAAGTGCATGATGATAAAATCTAATCCTAATCTAATCGTCATACCGTTTAGAATTCAGCGACCAAGTACAAGAGTCCCGCCAGCTGGCAGACCAGGCAGCTCTGGATGTACCAGGAGTGCAGCAGAAGGTAGCGGCTGCTGAGGAGAGCATCTCCAGCATCACCGACGAGTTGTACACCGCGAGTGACAAGGCCAAGGAGGCCAGAGACCTGGCTCAGCAGGCACAAAAGGACTATGCTGACAAGGCTTCCGAGGTGAGGGAATTTAGGACATAATTTTACCATCTATATTAACTAGGGCCAGATTTTATAGTTCGTTCCAGGTGGGGCAAACTGTTATTAGATGATGATTATCTGTTTGTTTAACAGAAACCGTTTGTATACTATACGAGGCGTCTCAATATAAGCTCTTAATAGGCATAATACTCTTATTCTTATACGAGTAGGGTGTGATTTAAGAAAAACTCGCGTTTCAAAGTTCAAAGGCAATCCAACTTTGAAACTACTTTGAAACCTGATTGCGCATAGTCAATGTCTGATTTTAAAGTACTTTGAATAGGCATAGTTTAGAATTCAGCACAAAAACAAACAAATTAACTTTACGCTACCCGATTGGGGACTACCACCACCTTGCAATGGACCAAGTATTTTACAAATGTATCCGTTGTTCCAGGCCGCTCACGAAATAAGGAAGAAGTCTTCTACGTCGAGAGCTGATGCTGTCAAGCTCCACGATGAAGCTGACGAACTGTCCAGTAAGTTACATTTATTTATATATTATACTAGCTGTGGCCCCGCGGTTTCACCCGCATAGATTTTATATAATGTAGCAATAAATTAAAATTGCGACTATAATTGGAGATTTAAACTATCCTATCTCTCAAGTTGGATCGAACTGCACATGGTGTGCGAATTTTATTATAATCGGTTAAGTGGTTTAGGAGTCCATTGAGGACAAACATTGTGACACGAGATTTATATATATTAAGATATACATTGGTTTATTGCGATGTTTTCCTTCACCGTAAAGAACGTGGTGTGAAATCACTGCACATAAGTTTTTAGAAAAGATCATTCATTACACATGCCGCTGGGATTTGAACTTGCGTCCCTTGCGCAGCTGGCGACAGGAAAACCCCACGGCCACCACGGCTTAATTTTTATGACAAGGTACTTACTGGATTATATATTCAATTTGAAAATTTCATTCATTTACATTCATTCATTTCATTCATTCAAACATTTACAACATCAAATTAACCAGTTTGAACCTTATTTGAAGCCTGTAAGAATAAAATATATTATAACAGTATCCCTATCACGAGTTTGCCACCGTTTTCGTAATCTATACTCGCTAGCGTCTCCGCCGAATATGTGAAATTGTACAGTGACTCCCAGCGGTGACGTGAAGAACTAAAATATGTCATACAAATATTTCGAGTGATGTTAGCGAGTGTAGATTACAAAAACGGTGACTCGTGATAGGGGTACACTATAAGAAAGGGTTAAAATAAAAAAAAGCGATGGGTAATAAAAATAATTGTCTCTGTAGATCGTGTGAAGGGCACAGCGAAGCAGATTGAAGACCTCGAGAGGCAAGCTGCTGACAATATGAAACTCACTCAAGATGCTAAGATGAAGGTATGGTTTATTTAGATTGTAACCACAGATTTTGTGGACGATCTTATGCAGATATAATATGTATATATATGTGAACATTTAGAAAAATAATTATAAATTCTAGTACTTAATTACTTAGTATACTTTGAAGTGCGCAATAAAGAAAGGTGTATATTATAATGAAAAATAAAACCCGGTATGTTTAATATGTGGTTAAAATGTAGCTGCAGTACTTAACTAGATAATTAAGTTAATATTTACATGCCCTAAAATTGAGTGAAATGTGTGATTCTTGTGACCTTAATAACACCTATTTTGTACCATATTTCATGTGAGTAAAAATTATTTCTATTTGTATTTCTTTATGACACTTTGGAAATATCTTTATCTAACATATAACGCGGGGTGTTTGCCAAACTCCTCGGAAACGGCCGGACCGAATTCTATGAAATTTTGTGTGCATATTGGGTAAGTCTACCAATCAGGCAACATCCATTTTTCATACCCCTAAATGAAAAGGGTGATCCACCCAATTAATACTAACTGGGTGGCCAAGCTTTTTTAAAAAGATCAATTTATCACCCGTGACACTGCGTATAAAATTTCAAGAAAATAAATCAGATACTAACTGTGCTTAGCAAACGTTTTATGCCGTACATTGGGGTGGATCGCCCTTATCATTTAGAGGTACGAAAAATACCCGATATGTACACAACATTTCATACAAATTGGTCCAGCTGTTTCGGAGGAGTTTCGTAGCAAATACCGCGACACGCGAATTAAAAGGTATTCTGCAAATATTTTACTTGTATTGTAAATAAGCCTCTCGCCGGTCTTCTCAGAAGGCTAGTTACGCACCGGTGGTCAATTCTTAAACGTTCGTAAGTGCCTTACCAGTGCATAAACTGAGTAAATCATTTTTATTTCTTCGTAGGTGGGTCAAGCCAACACAGATGCGCGGGAGGCTGACAAACAGGTGACCAAAGGGCTTGAAGACCTCAAAGTCATCATGGACGAGCTGCAGAACCTCCCTACCTTGGACGATGAAGCCCTGGACAGGCTAAGTACGTGATCTTTTACTTCTTTACATAAATAATTCATTCAAATTTATTTTTAATTTCAAAGCCAAACCGATTTGGATGAATCGGATCTAGATCAGATCTAGTAACAATAGTAAGTCTGTACCTACATGCTTTGCATGTTTTGGGAATATATTGTAACTTATAAATAAATGAAAAAATACCCTCACGCCATCCCAGAAGGGTCCCCGAAGGGGTAAGCTGAGGTGTTGTAACAACAACACCCACAAATATGACTAAGCGCCAACGTGACTGAGGGCGAGTGCATCGCCGTCTCAGGCACTATACATACGTCTTTGCATTACTTCTCATATGCAGGTTTCCTCACAATGTTTTCCTTCATCATCAAGCACGTGGTGTGAAATCACTGCACATAAGTTTGATTGAATAACTCATTGGTACAGGCCCAGCTGGGATTCGAACTTGCGTCGCTTGCGTAGCAGGTCACTCAAACCCGAGGCCACTACGGCTCTTTGTAATTTATTTATATCTATACTTAATATAATAAAGAGGGAATATTTATGTTTCTTTGTTTACAACGATAAGGCACCAACTATAAAATAAAACATTGCCACCAATTTATTTCACTCGTAACATATAATATATTGTAATTGACGTTCCGTAATACATACGCAGTTAAAGCCATGGGCGGAAGCTATTGAATAATAAACTAAATCCACAATGTCTCATATTCCTTTCCTTTATTTATTTAATGGCGATGAGCTTAGGTAAAACTATTCCGCCAATGTCAAGTGATTGTTGAGAAAAATATCTTGTAAATTGTTAAAAATATGCGGAGGAACCCATTGGATTCCTCGCTGTCAATCGAGGCTCGTCTCATATTTTGAATTAGCCGCCTTTTGTGCTTTCAAACATTAGGAATAGTGCCATCTTTGAATAAACACCGAAAACTTTTCGGCCGTAGGTTCACAATTTTTTTTTCCGGAATACTTCTCGTCCTTATGAAGAGATGTCAGGAGAGACTAGTTTATATTGTTATTTTGTTTAAATCGCTATAGAAGTGTACTTTAACCTACGAATCATGACTTAAACCGAAGCGGAATATAACTATGTCCATCCCTTTTGCAATCAATATCACAAAGGGAGATGGAGAGATACCTTTTAATCAAGGATTATTTTGGGTGATGTAATGTAATAGGAGGTAAATATTTCATATTGTCTGTACAGTGCCGTAAGTAAGAACCATGGTGTCCTTGGGTTTAGAGCAGTCGCCTACTACGCAAGCGACGCATGTTTGAATCCCAGCGGGGCCTGTAGCAATGAGTTTTTCTAAAAACTTATGAGCAGTTATTTCACACCACGTGCTTTACGGTGAAGGAAAACATCGTGAGGAAACCTGCATGTGTCTGAGAAGTGATTCGAAGACGTATGAATAGTGCCTGAGACGGCGATGAACTCACCCTCTGTCGCGTTGATACTTGATCATGTTCGGTGATATGTGTGTGTTGTTGTTACAACACCTCTGTCTACCCCTTCGGGGACCCTTCTGGGATGGCGTAAAAAATTAAAAATAATAAGAATTAATAATTTCTGTATAGTGGAGAACTTGGACAAGGCGGAGCAGTCCCTCAAGAGCGTGGATTTGGATGGAAAAATCAAAACTCTCACAGAAGCGAAAAACAACCACCAAAGGTATGTTGCTTAGTGATGACACTAGACCGTGTCGAGTCCGAGTCGAGCATCAGCCGTAGCACGGTCAACTAAATCTATATCTATATATATAAAAGAAAGTCGTGTTAGTTACACTATTTATAACTCAACAACGGCAGGACCGATTTGGCTGAAAATTGGTGGGGAGGTAGCTTAGAACCAGGAGAAGGACATAGGTTACTATATCCCGAACTATACATACAGATAAATAAAAATGAAGTGTCTGTTTGTAATTTCAAATTAACAGCTATTCACTTATGAAAGTATATAATATAAGTACATAAATAAACAAATACTTAACATTTTCTCTGTCCGTCTGTTTGTTCCGGGTAAACTCTGAAACGTCTGGAACGATTTCTACGGGACTTTCACTGACAGGTAGTTGATGTTACAAGGAGTAACTTAGGATACTTTATTAAGTTAGGGCTCCGTGAAAAAATCCACCCAAAAAATGAATCCTACGCGGGTAAAACCACGGGGCGCAGCTAGTAGATAAATAAAAAAATATATATTGTATTTCCAAAGTTACACCTTGTCACTTAATGCATATGAAAGTCAATACGGTTCTAAATTAAAAAAAAAAAAAATTTTATTTTCCTGTCTGTCTTGTCTCTGTCTGTTTGTTCCGGGTAATCACTGAACAAGGTGGATTAATATTCAACTTTCACTGAGAGGTTTCGATGTAACAAGGAGTAACTTGGTCTTCTTTTATTTAAAAAAAACATTAGAATTCATCGGGGCACAGGATACATACATACATTATTACAAACTTTCATAAAGTAATTTTGTATGGGTACACTCTTATACCTCTCAGCAACTGAGTGACGGCGGTGCAACGACAATAGCCTAAGCTACGGACGAAGCTTGTCATGGACCTAGCAAATTTTAGCGTCATCCTATATGAGGATCAGCCATCTGCGCATGAGATATCATAGTGGACAAATATGTGCGCAAACACAGGTGCACTCTTTATTCCCTCACTCTCATAGTCTGATGGGGGGCAATCTGACATGACGGCAGAGTTACCGCCATCGTAGATGACTTGCCAAAATGGCGAATGTTCTGTAGTAGAGTTGCGCCACTCGCTAAATAGATGGCGCTACTCGCTTACAAATGTAAAACTTGAGTACAGATACACGGCAACCTAAATCACGCAATAAGAGTTTTCAAATGCATTGCAGTATTTATTATGTATATATGTTTCCAAATAGAACAGTTGGAGCCGCAGTTTCACAGGCTTGATTATCGTCTCCATATTGTATGTATGTATGTATGTATGTATGTACCACTTGATAATATTTGTAACGATTAGTTATAAACCGTATGTTTTCAATAATAATATATACAAAGGACCAACGGTTTTCCGAAAATACCGGATTAACAAAAATCTGTTGTTTTATTATTTTACAGATGGATGAAATTGTACGAAGACGAACATGAACACCTCCGCACTGAAGTCGAAAACGTGAAGGACATACTGAACCAACTACCTGAAGGTTGTTTCAAGAGAATCGTCCTGGAGCCCACTGAAGGACCGAGTAGGCTTGCGAGCTATAGATAGAACACAAAAAAGTGTCAAAATATAAAGAAGATCATAATAAAGTGTAATAATATTAATAAGATTTTTTTTACAATTTTTTTAATTACCATTTGTTTGTTTAAATTAAAAAAGAATTCACTATTTCTTATCATGAATAAGTAATAGTACATTTGCAAAAACGCCTCCTTCTTAATTATTCTCCTAGTTAATAATTCACTATAACTTACGAATAATCATGGTTTCTGAAATCAACAATAATTAAAATTCGAAATTGATATCACGAGATGAAGTGCCTTAAATTCAAATTAATAAAATAAAAGACAAATCAATTTTATACTTAAATGTACTTACTGCTAGCATTTAACGTGGAAAATGCATTTTTTTACATTATTATAATATATAATAGGAAAAATAATAACATTAAGAAATAACTTTTTATCTTGTTTGTTGTGCCATGCATGTGCTTTGGTACAATTTGTAAATATGATTGAAAAGTACAGTTATTTTTAATGATATTTTTGCTATATTATTCCTGTTTCAAAATCATTATTTTCGGAATAATAACTCCTTCATAAATATCGCCAAAGAAATAAATAGTGTATTCTAAAACTTTGTTTATTTACATGCCTTTATAATAAAAGTTAATGATTTTGTGAGTTTCATGTAATTTGTATTGTAGCTTATTTATTTGTAATAAATATCATAAATACATGAACACCAGACCAGTGTTTAATTCGTCGTGGTGATGACCTATGTGAGATGATGAAGATATATTTTTCGCCCTGGCCTTATCCCATACATTGTTGGGCTCGGCATTTGATTCAACCCGATGTGGCTGATCACCTGATTTTTATACGAAGCGACTGCCATCTGACCTTCGCAACCCCTTTAACGAGGAAAATCGGTGATCTGGGTTAAACCAGTTGTCAATAGCAACTGTGCCACGAGCTCCTCGAGAAGACATCTTTTTATATATTTAACACTAAACTATCTTTGAACTCATGAGTTGTGGTGATTGAGTGGTTTAGTTGTCAAAATTTAATTACTAGAAGTCTGAAAATATTAAAAAAAAATATGTTCAGTGATTTCGCAACTCGAGCTTTACGGTGAAGGAAAACACAGTTCGGAAACCTGAATATCACTAAGATTGATTATCGTGAAGGATCAAAACTTCTCTTCTTTGTAATCGTTGCCTCACTGCTGAGGCTCGTCTTCGACGATCCGCCGCTTGGTGGATTGTGGCGCTGATAGATGCAAATTCAAATTCAAAAATATATTTAGTGAGAGCCGTGGTGGCCTCGGGGTTTGAGCAGTCGCCTGCTACGCAAGCGACGCAAGTTCGAATCCCAGCGGGGCCTGTACCAATGAGTTTTTCTAAAAAACTTATGTACAGTGATTTCACACCACGTGCTTTACGGTGAAGGAAAACATCGTGAGGAAACCTGCATATTTCTGAGAAGTAATTCAAAGACATATGTATAGTGTCTGAGACGGCGATAGACTCACCATCTGTCACGTCGGCACTTAATCAAATTCGGTGAAAAGTGGGTGTTGTGAAAACACCTCTGCCTACCCCTTCGGGGAATACAGGCGTGAGCATATGTATGTATGTATGTATGTATATTTATTCGATTAGAATTTTTACAAAGTACTTTCAATTCGTCAGAAAGACACGATTACATAGGATTATACATGCTACCGCCAGGTTCGGAAGGTTGCTTTTATTGAGAAGAACCTGGCAAGAAACTCAGTAATTACTCTTTTAAAAAAATAATTTCACAGCTTTGAGTAATATAATATAAATCATAAAAAATATATAAGCCCATGGACACAGTTCCAGTGCACAAAAGTCGATATAAAAAATTTTAAAACTACAAATAAGTACTACGTATAATTGCGTAGCTTGAGATGACCAGCCCCCACGAGAAGCACCTGTTCACAAATATGACTAGAATGCCAGCCATCGCCCTCCTCAACCATTATAGAGGGAAGTGAGGAAGAATTTAATTGTTCTGATATTTGGTCCGTCCAACGCCTCGGTCTCCGGCCTCTTGGTCTCTTGTCTTCTATTTTTCCTGTTATTATTAGACGTTATCAGAACCTTTGCCATATTGCCCATATGGCCAAAGTATTGTACGATGCGCTGCAGGCATATTGAGGACAGACGTTGCGCGCTCTCAATTTGAAGTTCCTGCAGCACCGATATATTTGTGCGATGGGCTGTCCAAGATATCCTCATCAGCACCACATTTCAAAGGCATCGAATAAAGGATCAAAATATAATTTATTAAAAGTACCTAATTTCACGAGTTATACCGTAGACGACACATTTTTCGACCGACGATGGCTAGCACCTTATTGAGGTTTCCGGCCACCCATCTTCTTTCAAGCCGTAGTTAAGTGCAGCCATTAAAGAGAACTAACGTTCTAACTGCTGGCTAGGGTTGTACCACCCGGGAAATCATGTCTGCAGGCGGGAGGGGCAATAACATCACTAGTGTGCGCGCGCCCTAAACGTACCACTCACACAACTTTGAGGTAGAGTGACTGTGGTACCACTAAACATGGGATAAATACTATTGTAAAATGCCTTAGACTAACCACTACTAATTACTACCTGTCTGCTGTTATGGTGTTCAGGGATTATAAACTTTCGTTTCGTCAAGTCGAATCACACAGGACCTTTTTTTCCAAGGCGTGTTAAAACCTATTTTTCCCTTCTTTTTGTGTAAATGTATAATTATGTTTCCTAATAACAAACAAAACTTATCTAGAAATATCTTTCTTTTTTACTTTATATAATTTTATTGAAAGCGTTCAAATAAAACGTGTAGGTATCAAATACCATCGTACTCTTAAAATTAGTTTAAAGCAACTTGCAAGGATTTATTACAGGCATGGGACTTATGTAACTAGACTTTGATTGTTTGCGAAAAAATAAATAAAATCTTGTAAAATACAAGATCAATTTAGGTCTAAACTATGTTCCTGCATTAGTGACGTACTATGGTCGCCCTACTAGGGCGGTATGCAAAAGCTACAACTCCCGCGAGAAGCGCAATTTATGGACCGCGTTCCGTTGAATATTCTTTTGTTTTTTCTTCCAAAAGTACCGCTCCTTCTACTGCGCATTGTAGGCATTTACATAAGTATATGTTATTTACTTTATGTACTATGGAAGTGTCGGCTCTACACTGATAACTTGACTATAGATATGACTACCTTGTGCGTATTGAGACGCGTCTAATCTCGATGGTGAATCATTGTTTCGGTTGCCTTTCTCGATGTCTACAGTTAGAGTATGTTTAAAAATATTATAAAAAATTATTGTTTTAAAATTAAAAATATTATTATAATAAAATTCAAAGGTCTTCGCTAAATAAGAAAACTAAATATTTATTCTCTTCAAGTATTCGCCTGTCGCATTGATAACTATTAAATTGAAAAAGTGATTTATATCAAGGTGGAAAACAAATTCCCGGCAGCTATAAATGAATGCTTGTATCACCAAGGGCACATTGCCTACCTTGTTTATACAAATAAATTTAAGTGTCTGTTTGTAATTACAAATTAATAGTTTTTCATTAATCGCACATGTATGTATATACAGTACTGATATAAAAAAAAAGAACAATAAAAAAAATCTTACTCGTTTTTGTGCCTTTCGTTTGTCTGTTTGTTCCGGCTAATCTCCGAAAAGACAGGACCGATTTTAGCAGGACTTTCACTGGCAGATAGCAAATTTTACAAGGAGTAACTTTAGCCTGCAAACAGATAGACAGGCGGACAGACAGACGGACAGAAATTTTTTTTTGAACAATGTTCTTTTATGTATTTTCACCATTTGTTGGGAAGCTGTTTTTAAGAATTACAAACAGACACTTAAATTTTATCTATCTGTATAGATATAGATCTATAAATTAAATTAAAAACAACAGCTGTATAATGCGATCTATAAATAATGACATCGTAAAACTGAAGTGTTAATTTAGCGGAAAAAACCCGACGAAAACTGGGGAGCAAAACAAATTTACAACAACGAAATTAGCAAATATCTCACCAACCAGGGATGCGAGTTACCGAAATACCGCCCTAAACTAAAACTAAATAAGTGGCCGAAAAATGTTAACGCCAGCGACCAGCATATTCGGACCCCAAATTTAGCATTCCGCCACCGATATCAGTCCGCGAAAAAGCCGCTGAACGTGTCTGGTTACACGGTCGGCAACAGGCAGAAAAACAAGGCAGTTAATCCGAAAACTTTTCTTAATTACGTCCGTACGAACTAACTCCCAAAACGAATTAAGTGTGAGGTTAAATTGGGTGAAACCTCACGATTCCGGATTATGAATGCTGTCCCAAAGCGCAGATCCACTTGCCACTCTGGCGTTCCATGCCACAAGTTGGAACATGAATTGTTATATTGAACACTGAATAAAGACTGGAATATACAACCTTAGATCTATACTACTCATCATAATCATATCAGCCATAGGACGTCCACTGCTGAACATAGGCCTCTCCCAATGATTTCCACCTCACCCGGTTGGAAGCGGCCTGCATCCAGCGGCTCCCCGCGGCCTTGACCAGATCGTCCGTCCAACTCGCGGGGGGGCGCCCTACGCTGCGCTTGCCGGTACGTGGTCTCCACTCGAGAACTCTACTGCCCCAGCGGCCATCAGTCCTTCGGACAATTTGGCCTGCACATTGCCTCTTAAGCCTGCTAACCCGATTGGCTATGTCCGTTACCTTAGTACGTCTACGGATCTCCTCGTTTCTGATTCGATCTCGTAGCGAGACACCAAGCATAGCTCTTTCCATGACACTATACTACTACTTAAAAAATATATGCTCATGCCGTCCCTGAAAGGTCCCCAAAGGGGTAAGCAGGGGTGTTGTGATAACAACACCCACATTTCACCGAATATGATTAAGTGCCAGCGTGACAGAGGGTGATTCCATCGCGGTCTCAGGCACTTTACATAGGTCTTTGAATTACTTCTCAGACATAAGTATGCAGGTTTCCTGACGGTGTTTTCATTCATAGTAAAGCATGTGGGTTAAAATTCCCTCACATTGTATATTAATATTATAAAGAAGAAGACGATCAGCGAGGTTAAGCAACCCTAGCCAGTAATTGGATGGGTGACCGCCCGAGTTCCCTTCGTGCCTCGGAGAGCACTTTAAGCCGTCAATCCCGGTTGCCAACTTATCATCTTTGGCAATAGTTACAGGTCAGTCGGAGGCCTAAAATAGTCTGACAAATGGTTTAACCCAGATCACAGATTTTCCTCGTTAACGGGGTTGCGAAGATCAGATGGCAGTCGCTTTGTATAAAAATCAGGTGATCAGCCACATCGGGTTGAATCAAGTGCCGACCCCAACAATGTATGGGATAAGGGGTTCATCAGGTTCGTCCCAGGATGATGATGAAGGAAGAAGACGACTAACGTTAAGTTTAGATAATAGTTACGCCTATGTTCTTCAAAATTATTCCTAGCTCTAAGGAGTAGGCATGAATCCAGTCCGTAAAAGATCCATAAAACAAAATTGGTCCATCGAATTAATTAAAAAACTCAATTTAACTTCCATATTAAGCATAATAAACTTCGTCAAAAATTTACTTATAAAAGAAAAGTGATTAAAAATCTTCCAAATGACGTTAGAACGCATAAATTTTCCAATTTGCGCCTTACTCTGTAACGCACCTAATTTAGTAAACCGAACACACCTTAACAACTTCAGAAGTAAGAAGCAGGGACTGCGAAAACCGCTACGATGTCGTTCTATTTTATATTGCTGGGGTGTAGCCGGAGCTTTACAGCGGAGTCTTATATTCGGACGTTAAAAAAATTAATTAGGTGGACTTCACGCCTTAATGAAAAATTGAGAAGTTAATTATTTGGGGTCGAAGTAAAATATGACGAAAAAAATTCCGAAAAATGTAATTGGATATTTTTTACCAGTTTTATTTTAAAGTGACTTCGTATTTGAAAGCCACATTAATTTACTTAGAAGACGACATACAGATTCAATACATTTTACGTGTTAAAGTATTCACAGCTATAATAGCCGAGTCACAATATAAGTTTAAAACGAGCAGTATGGTAATTAGGCCTGCTTTTTGAAATGAGAACGTTCCCGCAATAAATGCGTGCGGCCTGTCACTCTTGAAAATCTGTCAAATTAATGCTTTAAAGAATATCGGTAAATTACGATCGGCCTCGCCGTGGCACTCCCTAATGACAGCACTGTCAGGGATGCTTAGGATCTCCTGGATACGAACGTTTAAGCGAATGTGCCGTTTCCAATGATTTATTCCCAGTTACCGTACTATATAAGCACACGTCTGCCTAACCCTTCGGGATATACAGGCATACATATTATTATGAAAATTTTCCTTGCGTTTATTCTTGGTCACTGAAGGCTAGGTGGAATTTATTGTATCTATTGGCACCCTAATTGAAGGAAACGAAAAGCCAAGTATCGACCTGAAAACTACTTAAATTGAGCATACGGAGCCACTAGAAGACCTATAAATCGCGTGATGCTATAACCAACTTGAATCAAGGCCAAATTATTTGAACATCACAAAAAGCATTTGCTTGCCCACTTTCAACCTTGTGTCTAGTGTGGTAAGGCTAATGAGCCATCGGTGGAGTGCACACATATCTTGGTGTTCGTAACAGTCGTCCGCAAGAGTCCGGAAAATCACTGGCGTGCCTACTGAAGTATTCACACGAAAAAACTGGTAATGAGGGGCACTGATCAAACTTTTATACCGTTAGGGAGGGGATTGATACTATCGATATAACTATACGAATTACACCAAAATTCTTCATCTTTCAATTTAAATTCCCTTGTCGTAACACAGTCTCAACTAGCACAGGAGGTAAGGATATTTTTTTTATCATACCGCCATAGTACTATTCTAACCTAAGATAATTATGCTTTAGTTACGACTAATAACTAAAGAAATACAAGAATATTTTTTGTATGTAATAAAATTAAATATGTAAATAAATGTATATATAGGGTATATATAAATTTATTTACATATTTAATTTTGTGTATCTTTATTTATCTGCCGGATTTGAAGTTTATATAAGTTTGATGGTAAACTATCTTTAATTTTGATGAAAATAAATTATTAAGAGCCGTGGTATCCTTGAGGTTTGAACAGTCGCCTGCTACGCGACGCAAGTTCGAATGCCAGTGGGGCTGGTGCTAATGAGTTTTACTAAAAACTTATGTGCAGTGATTGCATTGATGTCTGAGAAGTAAGACGCATGTATAGTGCCTGAGACAGCGATAAACTCACCCTCTGTCACGTTGGTACTTATTCATATTCGGTGAATTGTGATTGTTGCAACACCTCTGCTTACTATTCAGGGATGGCGTGTGCATATTTTTTTTTTTCATTAAATATTAATATTACCTACACTGCTACAAGGCTGTCTCGTTGGTGAATTGATCGTAAGTACTACTGAGGAACACGTTGTAATGATTCGAGTCGAGTAAAGTGATTCGAGAGATCCAATACGGGTTTGTTCATCTGTATTGTCCAAGTAACAGCCCGAAGTCTGGATTAGTGACCGGTTCAAAGAGTGGGTGTTCAATGAGTACACCACTACAATTTGTATTAATGTGTATATACGTGAGCCGTGGTGTCCTCGGGGTTTGAGCAGTCGCCTGCTACGCAAGCGACGCAAGTTCGAATCCCAGCGGGGCCTGTACCAATGAGTTTTTTTAAAAAACTTATGTACCGTGATTTCACACCACGTGCTTTACGGTGAAGGAAACCTGCATATTTCTTAGATGTAATTCAAAGACGTATGTATAGTGCCTGAGACGGCGATAGACTCACCATCTGTCACGTTGGCACTTAATCAAAAATTCGGCGAAAAGTGGGTGTTGTGATAACAACACCTCTGCCTACCCCTTCGGGGAATACAGGCGTGAGCATATGTATGTATGTATGTGTATATCCCAGATTTTTAACAGAAGTCTAATAACAGTGACTACGTCTAACAGTCTAATTATAGTGCCTGAGATGGCGATGGACTCACCCTCCGTCACGTTGTTTTTCTGAGAAGAACCTGAACCTGGCACGAAGAAGAAAAATTTAAAAAAAAATCGCCGAAACTGTTATGTAAAACGTTAATTACTTATTATCCTCCTCAACTAATATCGAAGCAAAACAGAGGAATTTTAATTCTATCGACATCGGTAACCAGTACACCAGTACATCCCTATTAGAACTGGCAAGCAAGAAACGGAGTGCACCTCTGTGCAAGTTGATACATACGTCGCGGAGAAACACGTAAATGAATTGCTGCCCTATTTTCAGTTCACAATTCTTGTGAAGATAGGAACGAGTTCCTTTATTTATATATTAACTGTAGCCTTAGGCCTTAATGTGTTTGCACTTTTCGCAAGTTCGAATCCCAGCGGGCCTGTACCAATAAGTTTTTCTAACAAACTTATACATACATATGCTAACGTCAGTATTCCCCGAAGAGGTAGGCAGAGGTGTTGTTATCACAACACCCACTTTTCACCGAATTTGATTAAGTGCCAACGTGACAGATGGTGAGTCTATCAACGTCTCAGGCACTATACATACGTCTTTGAATTACTTCTCAGACATATGCAGGCTTCCTCACGATGTTCTCCTTCACCGTAAAGCACGTGGTGTGAAATCACGGTACTTAAGTTTTGCAACACCTCTACCTTCGGGGAATACAGGCGAGAGCATATGTAATTAGTTATAAACTTACTTATACACTTTTTATAAATCATTTTATAAATCAAAATTAGGCGCCTTTTACTTCATGGAATTCTTTCGTGCGAAATATAAAAATTTCCACTTAACCTCGCTTAGATGTAAAGAGGTTATTGTTCTACAGCAGACAATGTCTTGCACTTATACTTGCCAGGCCTTGACAGACAGACTGTTTGATAAATAATTTATGATATTACTCATAAGAATTTCTTAGTATGCTTGCTTACAAAATATAGTAGGTACTGAGGAATATTACCTTATTACCTACAATGACAGTTGATTTGAGACGAGGACAAACATTTTTACGCCTTTGTTCTTTTTTCGTTATCTATATCATCTAAGTACCTAGGTGACATATTTACTGTCAATTTTTTTTATTGTACTATACTTTTGACAAGAGTAATTTCAGATTTATATCTAGGTATATATACATATACAAGAATGGGGCTGGGGCTTTTCTCGCTCAGAGAATCAGCATTGCTATTCAACGTGGCAATGCTGCCAGCCTTCTTGGCACGATCCCGAGAGACACCGATTTGGGCCAAGTTTTCTACTTGTAATTAGTTTTTAGTTACTTTAATTATAAAAAAATAAAAATATAAATTCGGCTATTGTAAGCCGAAAATACCTACAAGAATTAATCGTTTAAAGGTATAACATATGTTTTTACACGAAAGGTCTCCGAAGTGGTAGGCAGTCGTGCTATAGCAACCACTTACCAACGATACCCTAGTTGTCTTAACGAAGTTGATAACTTCACTGAAAAGTGTAATGGTTGAGTTTCTTGACTGGTTCTTCTGAGTAAAAAGAAGGTTGCTTACCTTTCGAACCTGGCAGTAGCATGGACGATTTGAAAGTACTTTATTAAAAGCCGTGCGAACTCGAGGCGGAACGCTAGTTACTAAAATAGTTGTGTAATCTTTTCATTGATATACGTGCTGACTTTCGATAAAAGTCGAGATTAAACCCCAAATGAGAGTTTTCTCAATGAATAAATAATAATCGGCGAACATCAATCTAGTAAACGTTTACCAACGGTTTCATTGATGCTCGTATAAGCTGAGATACAAGTATCAAAACTAACTTAATCTACTTCCCAGGTAAGTACGAAACCTGATCGCGGTTGTAAATAAATCAATTCTCGCCGCTGGGGTGTCCACGATGCCTGGGGAGCCTTAAATCTGTGTAGGGTGTCACTAAATCACCGTTATTGGTAAATGAATCTAATGTCCGAACGCAATGGCCTTAATATGAGCTATGGTGGCATTGTTAGCTTACTTGCAAATGGGGAAATGTTGAGTCAAGAAAATGTATAACTTTATATATTTACTAGCTGTGCCCGGCAAACGTTGTATTGCCATATATTTTTTTGGGGTGGACTACCCCTAACATTTAGGGGGATGAAAAATAGATGTTGGCCGATTCTTATAGATACCGGATAAGCATCCAACGGCTCCAACGATTTTCATGCACTGTTTCACAAACATCGTTTTGTCCATGTTTTCAGGCACTGAAAAACTCATACAATATAATTACAATACGACAGCAAATTTCGCCGACATCTGTCAAGTTACGGTAGCTCAGACGTCCGCCCAATAGCCAGCGTCTAAGAATATGGCTATGGTATCCCCTGCCTGTCGTAAGAGGCGACTAAAAGGGGGCCGGAGGGCCTGCTGGCGGTGGTCGGGGTGGGAGCTTTGACCACCGGCGCGGGCCCGGGAAGGTGGCAGCGCGATGTGGCTCGTGCTGCCTTGCACAGCGAGGTCTCCAGGGGCGGCGTCACAGCTGCCCCGGGGATGTGCCCCGGCAAAGTGTGGGGGGACACCGGTGCGTTCTATCAGAGTACCCGGAGCCCCCCCTGAGCACTGAGGATGGCCACCGGGGGGGTTTTAGTGCGGTAAAAATCCCACATACCCCGATCTGCCTCTCCCAGGGCGGTCGGGGACCTTTTGAAGGTTTCCCCCTCGTCAACAAAAAAAAAAAAAATCTCAGACGTGAAGCTTCCAGCCTACGGGGTGATAACGAATCTAGAGTACCCCGGTTCGAGACTGACGGTCAACCAGGTTCTATTAATTATGTCTTTATGAATATATTGTTTGCGAAATCAGTGACCGTAATACTCCTATGCAAACTACCCTACAATCGGTATATCCAATTAGAACATATGGATTAGCCAAACATTTGTGCACAATACGATCTCCATACATCCAATATTAGGCAACGGGGGAGAGCAACGCCCGGGGCAAGTCGGCAAACATTGGCTGGTGCACGCCGAATACTCCTGGAGGTTGGCCTTTGCTGGATATTACATTATTATCTGAGCCCTGCGGTTTCACTCGGAACAAAATAATTCTGGTTTTTCGAAAAAAATATAGTGTCCATCAGACAGTCCATCTTAATAAACCATAGTTAGAACTTTTAAAGGTGACCAATTTTATTCTATCGTCACCGTTGTAGATCGTAACAAAAATAGTGTGATAAGAGACAGTTGCAAGTTGTGGTGACCAGAATTGAAAAAAGTATGTTGAGATGGTTCAGACATATGGAAAGGATGAGTGAAAGGCGATTAACGAAAGAAATTTATAGAGCGAATGTGACCGGAAGTGTCGGTAGAGGGCGTCCAAGGCACAACTACTATGACCAAATTAATAATATTTTTCAAAAAGGTCAAATTCGGAGCACTCGTAACCGAAGAAAGTGTATGAAAAGAAAGTGTATGAAAGTCCAAACGGTGGTCTCTGCCTACCCCCATGGGATACAGGCGTGAGCATATGTATGTATGATTTATGCGTAACGTACACCGTTTAAGTAGCGCACGCAACGTAAAAACAATTTTCCCTGTTTTTGCAACATTTTCCTTTGATGCTTCGGTCTTAGTGGTCGAAGAGTATCGTTATAAATAAAATAAAATAGTAGTACCTACACACCGCTTACAGAAAGTCCAGGGATCATTTTTAGGGCAATGTATACGCTTTTATGATAAGTTACCTACATGTATTGTAAATTTACCCTTTGATAAATTTAAAGAGACTGTAAAATCTGTGTTACTTAAAAAGGGTTATTATACAGTTAGTGATTATATATGTGATAAAGAAACTTGGAATAATGTATTAACAGATAAATATTGTAAGTAGTCTCATGGACACTGTACTTATGTTACAATTCTTAATATTTATTAGTTTTGATCTTTGTTTGACTGGTTTGAGTTGTCAAGCTCACTAAAATGCCTTTGCTTGCGGCGGCGTCTGGATGACGGGTTGTCCACTTCCCTCTATGATGGTTGAGGAGGTCAATGGCTGGCATTCACGTCAAACTTGTGAACAGGTGCTGCTTGTGGGGGCTGGTCATCTCAAGCTACGCATTTAGTTATAAGTAGAGGTACTAGATTTTTTGTTATGTTAATTTTTATCGACATTCGAGCATTGGAACATTGTCCATGAGCTTACGTTTTTTAAATTATTTATTTTGTATTCTTTAAATTGTATAATATTTTTGAAAAGAGTAATTACTGAGTTTCTTGCCAGGTTCTTCTCAGTAAAAGCAACCTTCCGAACCTGGCGGTAGCATGTATAATCCTGTAATAATTGTGTCATTCTGACGATTTGAAAGTGCTTTGTAAAAGTCTAATCGAATAAAGATACTTTTGACTTTGACTTTGACTATAAAGCCTGAAGCCTCCCTCGGTGAATGAACTATGCCACAGATTTTTTTTTCACTTTAAACCAGATCTTGAGATTTGCGCGTTCAAGAAAACAACAAATTTTTCAGCTTTATAATATGATGAGTATAGATTAGCTGCTCTATACTAATATTATTCCCGTATATTTTATTATAGGCTATATTTTATTCCCGTACGGGAACGGGAACTACGCGGGTGAAACCGCGTTAAGTCCACTAATAGTCTACATACATATCTTTAAATAGTATAAATGTGACGACACCCATACGTTATCTCAAATCTATGAATACACTTCTAGCTTTCAAAAAAACTTTCACCATTGGAAAGCTACATCATCATCAGCGAGTAACATAAGCTTTATTTATCCCCGTACTCCCACGGGAACGAGAACGGAAAAACCTCGTGACGTCCGCTAGTAAACAATAACTTTCAACGGCGATCAATAGTAGTAGAAAGTTATACAAACATCCAACTGAATTAAAACCGCCCTAGAATTAACTAAACTTAAATGCAAACCAATTTTATAATTAGACCGGTACTTAGCTACTACATCCATCTGCGAGTAAACATCCAATCGCCGCGAGCACATTATCAACTTACACGGAATAGTAGGGTGTATTCCAAGAACCGTGATTGCTGTAAAAACTTCGATCGCGCTCGTTGATTTTGTTCAAATTGGACTTGAATTGTATGTTCGCGTTTTTATCCATGTCTTTGACTGATTTTTGTTTTTTTACCGACGTAGACTCATTGTCGTCTCTGGCCCGCGGATTCTTAGTGTTTTAAAGTTTAAAAGTTACCCAAGTTAGGTACAGCTGGTTCATAACTTACACAGAACAAGCAGACCGACAGACAAAGAACATTTTAGACTGACAAACTTGTCTGTCAGTCAGGAGCGTGAATTTTATTTTTAGAAGGGTAAGCATGAACAATAGGTAGGTAAGGTAACGGCACCTATGTTGAACGCGGATCAGTGATGGACAGTGCAATCGCGCAGTATTTTTTTTTTTTTCAAATGTCAATACCGATCAGTTGTGTCAGTATTATAGCTTTCATAACAACTGTTTTTGACCACTGAAACCCATATTGATTGCGACCGGTTGTAAGTTTCGCGGTGTCATTTGGTGTCGGGAATCGTAATATCTTACTAGAATCGCGATGTAGGTACACTTATCATCTTATTTTGTGTCTGGTGTATCGTCATTGTTGAAATTATTATTATTTAATGATTTATCAATAGAAATGCATCAATTTTATAATATAACCCATGCTATAAATTATCATTTGAGCCCTAAAACACAACACTGGATTTTTACTGTCCATTACTGGTTTCTAAGTAGGAGTGTTGCTTATTTATATTATTTCATTGTACTAAGTACTAAACTGAAATTAAACATTAAATTCTGATTAAGAAAAGAGCTCTTCATTTACCCCAAATCCTTAAGAATGTATGTTGAAAAATAAAGAAATTACAGAGCAAATATAAAAAAAATCGCTTATACTGTCCATGACTGGTGACTTTACCTTAGGTAGGTTAAGTACTGTAGCGCCGCGACCCTATTCAATAAATCAATTAAATTAATTAAAATGTATATCAAAATCACTCTCTGACAACTAACATTGTTTTATTTTCCCTATGAAAAATCTTTCATAAAGCTTAAATTTGCAACGAACAAGGTTTTAAGCTGCTTGTAAGGCTGAGGCCTTACAGTACCTACATACCAATGTGGTACATACCACGGCGTAGGTACGTACGTATTGGTATAGACACACACACACACACAACACAAGTGTCGAGTCATCACAAATGGTAAGCACTGCTAAACTGCTTATATGGAGTGCACGCCCCTGCTGTCAGTGTGTTTTTAGGCTTCTTTGCACGAATAGGTTACACAACAAGGTTTAAGGTAAATGTACCATTGTCGTCCGATATCTTTAATATTCGGACGACTCGGTTGATACCGTTTGGTACCATTCTGCAAAAGATGAGAGTTCTGTTCTGGATGTCTTACACTGAATATTTGGTCCACATTCACCCTATAATGAAAAGAGCTGTGGTGCTCTCTGGGTTTGAGCAGTTACCTGCTATGCAAGCAATGCAAGTTCGAATCCCTGCGGGCCCTGTACCAAACTGAGTTTTTCTAAAAACTTATGTGCAGTGATTTCACATCACGTCCTTTACGGTGAAGGAAAACATCGTGACGCAACCTGCATATGTTTGAGAATAAATTCAAAGACGTATGTATAGAGCCTGAGACGGCGATGGCCTCACCCTCTATTACGTAAATGTGGGTGCTGTTGTTACAACATCTCTGCTTACTCCTTCGGGGTACCACACGCCGCCGCCGCAGTGTTAAACTAATTTAAGCAATTTTTTAAAGATTTAACGGATTGATAGAATAATGATTATAGCTATTGAGCTATTTGGGCAGCCTTGTTGGTCTAGTGGTCGCAAATGCAGCGAAGCACGAGGTCCTGGATTCGATCCCAAAGTGTAATTGGGATTTTCTATATAATTTCAGCTCCCTGCGCTGTGAGCTGTTTTTCAACAATGAGTGTTTTTTTAAGTCCGATATCCTTATTTACTTCGTATTACTTACATATTATTCGTGTCTTCTCAGAAGGGATAAGTAGAAGCTGACAGAAGCGTGACAGAAGCTTACATGAAATCTGCATATGTCTTCTAGCAGATCTGTGTATCGTAATTTATCTAACATGAAAAGCTCATAGGAGGCTGAGCCTGGAGGCCAACAATGATCGTTTAAACAGCGTGTATTAGGATCTTATTAGCTTTGACGTTTAATTTTACGAAGCCAAGATGAAACGTCAAAGCTCAGCAGTTCCTAATACGCTCTGCTTAAGCCCATGATGGTAGACCCTCAGGTTAGTATTAAATCTGAAGACTGGTTTTGAAGGTAGTTGGTGGAGCTGTATCAAATTAGGGACTCATTCCAGACGGTATATTCTGAAAAATAAATAATAAAACATCGCATATTTTTTTTTACTAATATTTCTATTTTCAATTTATTGTTTATTGGTTTTCGAAATAAGATTGTCTCCTTTTTATCATTAATAATAATAATTAATTAATAGTTGTAAGAGAAACGTTTTTCTAATGTCTACTTAAACTTATTACTGACTTAGTTTCAGAACTAATAGTTATCGGTCTATTATTAATTATTTCTCATTTTTATTTACAAATAAAAATAATCAATAATCGTCAATATTAGATGTATAACGCTGCTTACGTCACAATACAAAAATATAACACGAAGATGACGAAATATAACATGTCGGAATTTTCTTGAATTTCCTATGAAAAGGTATGTACAGATATTGAGAAATTCCGAACTCATAGAAAATACGAAAAGATCGTCGTGTGACCTACACGACGATCTTTTCGAGAGGGTGGTAGATTTTGGACATGTCTGTATTCGTATTTGCGTCTGTGGAGAGGACCCACACTGCCTGGGTAGTACAAAATAACTATGTGTTATTTTTTAATCTTAGAGGTTCAAAATTTTTTTTACAAATGTTTATTTATTTACATCTTTACGTTACTGAATCTTAATATTTGTTATAAGAATATTTAGTTTGTTTACAAGTTAAAATTCTTTTGCCAAATTCAACGTATCATAGTTATTGTTTGACATTGTTTATGACGTAAGCAGTTACATATGTTTTTGGTTTACATAGAATTTTAACATTAATAATTTATAATTAAATGATTACACAGAAATAAAAATGACTGTAAACTTATAATCAATTTATAAAAAAAATTAAAGTATGTATGTACAAATATTTAACAAAATAATAATATATCGTAATTATTATTGCTTCAATACTTTATACAATTAAAACTTAAATGAACACTTAAAATAATAATTACACGCAAATCACGTTTTTTTATGAACATTAAAATTACAAATTAAGCGTTGACTAGATTTGACACTAAGGTTATTTTAAAAACTTTTCGGTATCGTCAAAGTTAGTAAATTCCTATCAGTTATTATTTTATCATTATCAATTACCGAGGTTCTAAATTGCACGTTGCGTTAACTTAATTATCAGTTTCTCCATTACCCCTATATTCACAAAATATCTTTTAAAAATACTTTTTATTTTTTCAATTGTGTGAATTAGTCAGGTTTTTTTCTTCCAAGTTTGGATTCATGCAAGAGACAAAAATATACACAACGCAATTTGGTACTTAATTGTTAGCACGCAAAGTTGTATTTGAAATCTCAAACAATATCCCAGAATTAAATTCAATTGATCTCAATGCATATTTTTTTGTATGATAATTACATTTAATTAAAAAAAATGTTACATTTGTATTATTTGTATTATTAAAGTGTTTTTTAATGCAAAATAAACCGACGGTCACATTTATAATCATTCGTAGTCATCCGACAATGCATGAATCCTTAAGCATCCTTACCAAATAATTCCTTTTCGATGTAGTAACTGTTCATGTACTTTAATTATCTCCTAGTGACAAATTGAAACATGACATTATTTACAAATGATTTTAAATCTATTTTGGCTAAATGTAACTATAACCTCTTATTGCTAATAATTGTGCCATTTCGTGAAAGTTTTATAAAATTTTCTCAAAAGAGTAATACATAACAAAATTAAAAACAAATTATATTTAACCTACATACTATCTACAACTTAAAATGAAATTATTACACTTAATATTATTTTGTACAGTACAATAATACAGGAACAAAAGCTTAACAAATATTATAGTAAACGTTAAATTTAAATATTAAGGGCGTGGGCGAAATAGGGACGACCTACGTGAAGACCGATGTCTTAGACCAAAACAAGCTTTCGAACTCCCTGTATGTACTTAATATTTGCATTAAGTAATTATAATGACATTCCTACATAGCTTAAATAAATGTTCAGTTTAAAAGTCCATCTCTTTCTGTGATGCTGACTAAAAAAGGGATGCACGTAGTTTTAGCACGAGTTTAGTGGGTATCCGGAACCTGTTTCACCTGTTTGGTAACATTTACAGTATACAGGTTGTATACTGTAATTTCTCTGCCCTTCTGACGACTTGAAAGTATTTTGTATGAAGTCTTATCATATAAAGATATATATATATTGTTATTTTTAAGGTAAGTTATTTTGTTTGTTTGTGTTGATCATTATAGTTTTCCAACATAAATACATATGCTCACGCCTGTATTCCCCGAAGGTATAGGCAGAGGTGTTGTTATCACAACATCCACTTTTCACCGAATTAGATTAAGTGCCAACGTGACGTCTTTAAATTACTTCTCAGAAATATGCGGGTTTCCTCACGATGTTTTCCTTCGCCGTAAAGCACGTGGTATGAAATCACTGTACATAAGTTTTTTAGAAAAACTCATTGGTACAGGCCCCGCTGGGACTTGCGTCGCTTGCGTAGCAGGCGACTGCTCAAGCCCCGAGGCCACCACGGCTCCACGGTAGTTTTCCAAAAGAAGATAATATCAAAATGTGCATTTTGAATTATGTTATGAGGTGTCAGAAGTAACGTGTATCAATTTCTATAGTAAGGAATACATACAGGTGCGCTTAATTGCCTTACTTTTACAGCTCTCGAAGGTATATAAGAAGTATGTAATAAGGCAGTGCATGTAATAATATGATGGTAGTGTTATTGGCACGCGGGCCGTCCCCTTCGCCGCGGCCCCGACTTACCGTCAGTTCCCGTACAAGTGCGACGCGCACTATCGACGCGACGCCTACCACTCGCAGCATGAAGTACTAACATTAAACACAGAATATTGATTATTTGCAAGGCACATTCTCTTAAAAATCCTGATTTTCAATTTTCATCATGTACATATCGTTGCTCCAAAAACATCTAAACTTGGCGCGTACGAACCAAAACTGTATAAAGCAAACGCCTAACTGTAATGATATGTATATAATCGATTATTATATACCCTGTGTCTCGAAAAATATATAAGAAGTCGTCGTTAAAGTGTACAAACGAACGTAAAACGGGATCACGATGTACAATATCTACACTATGTTGACTGAGGGTGTCCAAAGTATAGCGGTGTGGGGAGGTGGCGTGTGCGTGGCGCGCGCGGGTTAGTAGCCGTACCCCGCGCCGGGGTAGAGCAGCGCCGCGCCGCCGCCCGCCGGTCAGTGCTGCGCAGCAAATTTCATACGTTTCTGTTTCTGCCGCTGGTTGCAAAACCACACGCGCACCACGTTTTTCTTCAAGTCCAACTTCTCCGCTATGGCTGTGATCTTCTCACCAGAGGGGCGTGGCTGCACCGCAAAGTATGCTTCGAGACTACGCTTCTCCGGTGCGGCGATCGACGTTCGCTTCCGTTTCTTCTCACCAGCGGGGAGCACACTCGGCGCGTCTGGGTCCCGCCGTTTGTTCTTTGCCTGAGCCTCGGCTTCTTCTAGCCACGCCTGGAGAATGGGCTTTAGCGCAATCATGTTGTTGTGACTCAGTGTGAGGCTCTCGAAACGGCAGATGGTGCTTTGGGAAAGGGCGCCGACGCCGGGTAGCTTTAAATTAGCGAGGGCTTTGCCGACGTCAGCCTGAGTGACACCTAGTTTAATGCGCCTCTGTTTGAACCTCTCGGCGAAGGCCTCGAGCTCACGCGGGTCGGTGTCGGTGTCGGGGTGCAGGGCGGCGGCGGGGTGGGCGAGGTGGGCGGGCGGCGCGTGCCCCAGCCCGCCCGGGTGGTGGTGGTGGTTCATCACGTGGTTCATGCCGTAGCCGTGGAGCTGGTGGTGCTGCGCCGCGTCACCCATCGGCGCCAGCGTCGTCATCGACGATGACGTCAGCGGGTCTAGCATGTCCAAACCCTCCATCCCGTGGTGTCCCATCTGCGAGAACAAACTCTGTTTGTAGTTCATTTTTATCGTACTGTCAACAGTGATGTTGTTAAGAGGATTATTCGGGGTCGGAGATCATTACAATTGTGCGCCGAATTAACTTCTGTATTCATGTTAAATCGGACGTTTGAAGAGGGGTTGGCACAATGGATATGAAACATAAACAATAATCTTTGCAGCCGAGCCTGATGGGCAAACACTCGAGTATCGGGGGCCGGCTCTTTATTGGTGAGTGTTCTGCCAATATGCTCGGGCCGCGCGCATTGTTGCCTAAATGAATGTCTGCCTGGAGTGGCGCGCTAACGCATATGCGCGCTCTGCAAATATTTTGACCGTATTCTTCAACAATGAGCCCTTGATATTGTTACTTAACGATTCATATGAATTATAATACGCGAGTATTATTATTATCATATAAGAAACTATTCATGTTTATTTGTTATTTCAAAGCAGTTTAGTTATCAATAATCACATTAAGAATTTTATTTGGAAAGCTGTATAGTAGCGCAGTAAACGTAGTCTAGATAAATTGTAATGGTAATTGACTAGTATGGCGTTAAAGTTGCGCTGACTACAAAATTGTATATTTTTACAAGAAGACATCCATGTTTCCAACCTTTGGCTTCCTCACCTGTCTATGTCACCGGTAATAGTAATTTATTATCGGGGATTGTGCTGTTTCACCATTGATCACTGCACGTCACACTACCTACCTAAGTAGTATAGATAGTTTATACACATGCATATAAATATATATGTATATTTAAAAAAAAATAAGTTTATAATATTTTTTATTTCTATATCGTGAACTATACTCACCTGCACGGTAATACAATTTTTCCCTATTGCGAATATTTATACCTCACATCAAATTTGACTTTTGTATGATGCACCTACTTACTTGCATCCAATTCGATGTATATATTTTGTACCAATACTTAATATTGTATTGATGATATGTACAAGATGCCTGGCTGAGTTTCTTGCCGGTTCTTCTCAGAAGGCTACTTTTCGAACCGGTGGTAAATTTTCGACTTTTATTTACTTACCAGAGCCCAAGCTGAATAAATATATCTTTCATTTTATTTCATTCATATTTCTACAGATTTATTTATTTTACTATATTTACTGTCGTTCGTTGGTGCGTTTTTCAGGAAATTAGCGAGACTAAATACTGAGAGTTTCCACTCATATCACTCTTTCCTCTAAACTGATAAGTTAAGTGAAACTGGTAAGTAAAAACCGTAAAAGGGCGTATACTTTTCGTCTGTTTTTTTCAGATAAATGTGTTGTAATTTTAATATTTTTATAGTTTCATCACATTCAATTTGACCTATTGATAAATATTCTCATATTATTTCGTTACGTGAAGTTTATATGAAGAAATAATACAACAAAACTGTCCTCGTTATATTAAAAAAAAATAAGTACCTACCCATAGCTCTAATTTCTATTTTCTCCAAAGGACTGTAAATCAAGCCGTGACATTCTGTATATTTGGAACTATTTTTCTGTTTCGTGACCGACGCTAGCTGCACAATACCCTACCTTACACTTTAAGTTTTAAGATATATTTTCGTTTGTGTTTCGTGTCTGTCTAGGAGAGTACGTAGGGGCCCCAGAGGAGAGGTATATCACAATTACGAATGTGTAGGAGAGCGCGTGCTGCACGAAATGCCTTGCTTTGGCCTCCTCTGTTCAAACGAGAAGGAAATTGTTGCTTTAAATGACTTAGTTACCGTTAAATAGTTATCCCACCTACTTTGTTACTTACATCCCTAATACTTGTGGGTGATGAAAAATTATCAGCGGTTCTTAGTCAAATTTCTAGTAAGTTAGTAATTTTCCTGGTATTTTATCAATTATTTAATTTGATAATGATACCACACTTATCAAGTCAGATAATTAAACCGGTTCTGATAACGCTCACCCGAGTGACATAATATGTAATCTCTATTTATACGACACTCAACTGCAAGTCCATCTCTATTAATTATCTAAAATTTAAGCACCCTGTATGGTTGTTTAGCGAAATCAAATTGGGAGAATAAGGGTTAATTTATCACGAAAACTCTGACACGTATTTAAGTAAATTTTAAACGAGCAAAGAAAAATCACTGTCTCTTGTCTTTAACTTCGCTGTTGCATGTAAGTAGTCCTTGGTCTTCACATCACGAACGACGCATAATTTTTTTGGCAATGACAAAGAATGATAATCGGGACAATAGAAAACAGGAGGGGCAAGAAGATTAGACAATTATTACGACGTGACGATATCATTAAAAACAGTATAGAAGGGAAGATAGAAGGAAAGCGAAGAAGAGGGAGACCAAGGACTAGTTACATACACCAGCTGAAGGAATAAGCTAGCGTTATGTCGTACAGCGAAGTCAAAGACAATTGGTTGGGTTGGCGATTAAGAGCCTAGCTCTTAAATAAATAAATGATGATGATGATGATGACAATTTTTTGACTTTTTTAATCTGTTACCTAATTAAGTATGACCGCCAAACGCATTGTAGTGTGGGGATTTAAAGAAATTACGCACCGGTAAGTACCGGTAGTTACCACGAGACAGGTGTGGGACGAGCACACATTTGTCCGGATATACAATGGGGGGCGCAATGTCTAGTAATAAGGGTGGTGCCCTTCAGTTTTGAGTGGAATCTAGTGACGAACAAATGTCGATGAGAATTGTCGATAGCCTTAGCTTGCGCGAGTAAGATAGAATACGTGGCAATTTTTGGGGTTGAATAGGTTGCATGCATAATCGGGAAATGTTTCTCGTATTAAACACTTAAGTACTATATGCATACTGAGGACGATGTGCATACTCCGAGAATTTACATACGTATGATCACGCCTGAATTACCAGAAGGGCTAGGCTTTGTACTCTGATCATGTGTCGCGTATAATTTTCTCTAGGTGTCTCTGATTCCAAATGAACGATATATTTGTCTGCCTCTTTATTATTTTGTCTCTGGTCGTATAACGAGAAAAAATGGTTACTTTTGAAATATTATAATATTGGTTCGTAATGTTTATTCAATAAGGTTGTGGTTTATCTTTGATCTCGTTTCGACATAAAAGCTGGAGATATGGGAATAAAATCAGGTTTTTTCCATTGTTAAATTAAATTCCATGTAGGTCATATTCTCGGAAGGCTATTTATAAAGAAATCAAGTCTCATGACGTGTGTTGGGAATAAGAACATAATTTTACTTGCATGAGTCTCACCTCAAGCTATTCATGTCCAATATAAATTGACCTCTTACTTGAACGAAGAGCTTATATAATGTAATGTCAATCTAGACCGGGTGAAATATAAAATGAAGTATGATTCTGTTAAAAAAACGTGGCTAAAAATAGAACTTAGTGAATATAAAATAAACTTGTGTTTTATATAAATAAAAATGAGTTTTTTCGAGATTAAATTAAATGTGCGATCATGTACCTACACAAAAATAAAAATAAATCAATCTAGCCATCTGAGAAACCCGAAGGCTTAACAACACCCAGTCTTCACCGAAGATGATCAAGTGCTAGAGTGAAAGATGGTGAATCTATCACTGTCTAAACATAATAAGTCTTTGTCTCTCTTCTTTGACATTACCTGTGTATGCAGGTTTCCCTATATTTATTTCATTGTAAACCTCGTGTGGTATGAAATGACTGCATTAAGTTTATTTCTAAAACTATTTTTTTTCATTCATTTGGACCTAGCGATTTGAACTTGCGTCGCTTGAAAATGAAAATGATAATTATTGATTCAGTTTAGGCATTTATGAATGTCGAGGAATTAAACACCTTAGCTCAACCACTATGCAAATAGTGGTTGACTATTAATCCAATTAGCGTTGTAAAAGAATACTTAGGTTCGATCTTAATCCCTCTTCTCATCACATTTATATTATATTTCCGCATATTAAAATTATAAACTGAACAAATTAATAATTTAAACCTATCGATATGAACTATATGAATAATATGAGTAGGTACATCCCTACTCCCATGCACTATGCGATTGCAAGTGGATATTAAATAAATTACATTGCTTTAATAGTGATTTGTATCACAAAGTTATGATTTGAACAAGTGGTCGAATTTATACGGGTTGCGATGCCCGTGTGGCTATGAAAAATGCAGTTCAGAGGTGTAAACGATTTGCTTATGCGTGAATGAATTGTTAATATATTCATTTATCTGACAAATCAGAAACTTTCTTGTATAGAAGTCGGCACTAATTAGGCACTATTTTCTGAGGCTCCTCCCGATCCTGAATTCCACCATGTGTACGCTAGCTTGACGGACACGAAATTGTTCATTGTAAAACTATTAAATTTGGAAAGTGTTTTGTCTAAAAAGTATTAATATAATCGATGTGCGGTCTAACGGCAGTGTGACGGCGTACCAACATACATACTCACGCCTGTATAAGAGGTGGGTAGAGTTGTACTTATAATATTACATCCACAATACACCAGTTGTGTTTTAATTATATAAGAATTAATTGTGGCGTGTGAAGCCATTTTGTTCCGATTTTGGTCAAATTATGAATTGTAATAATATAACTATATTTATATCAATTAACCGCATAGATTTTTCTCCTCAAATTCGTACATAGATCATAGCTTTCGCCTCTAACTGCATAATGAATTTGTTTTATACTCATTGAAAGCCCTTATACGTTGCGACTTAAAACGCTGAGGCTATGGCCACAATAATTGCAACCCTCCGTATATGACATGTAAATATCAAACCAACACAAGTTCTTGATGGGTCGTAAACGCATTGCTACCGTGGCCTGTCAACTTTATTATGTACACTTGAAAGTTCATTTTAAATTGCACTGGAAATGTCAGGTTTAATTTTATGAATGTATAAATGTCTACTGTTTTGAAGTACTTGAAGAAATACAGCAACCATTGCGATATGCATTGATGTAAGATGTATTTACATACATACATATGCTCACGTGCGTATTCCCCGAATGGGTAGACAGGTGTTGTAATCCCAATACCCACATTTCACTGAATATGATTAAATGCCAACGTGACAGATGGTAAATTCATCGCCGTCTCAGATACTATACATATGTCCTTGAATTACTTCTCAGAAATATGCAGGTTTCCTCGCGATGTTTTCCTTCACCGTAAAGCACGTGTGAAATCACTGCACATAAGTTTTATATGGGTATCAGGCGACTGCTCAAACCTCAAGACCACAATGGCTCCTAAGATGTATTTAGAACAGGAAAATAAAAGCCGTGGTCCACAAGTGGTTTGAATGGTCGCCTCCTACGCTACTACCGATGCAAGTTCAAATCCCATCAGTCAGTACCAATTTTTTTGATATTACACCCCTAGCTTTACGGTGAAAGAATGCATCGTAAGGAAACGATCATGTCTGAGTAGATAAACAGACAAGTTTGACACGATAGCACTTAAGAACTTCAATTTCATTTTCATTGACTGATAATAAAATCAAAATCAAAATCAAAATATCTTTATTTGATTAGACTTCTTACAAAGTACTTTCAAATCGTCAGAAGGACACAAAATACATTATACATGATTATAAATGTTACTACCGGGTTCGGAAGGTAGCTTTTGTTGAGAAGAACCCGGCAAGAAACTCAACAATTACTCTTTTAAAAAAATATATATTATACAATGTTTTTGGTTACAGTATTTATATCTCATGAATATAAGCCCATGGACACAGCACAAATGCTCAATTGTCAAATATAATAACTAAAATATTACAAATATTTGTGAGCATGGGTGAATAGGTGATATAACAATTCCAATTCTCTTCCACTACCCTTCTGAGATGGCGTTACCTTATATTTTTAATTTTATTTTTACAGGTCATTGAAGAGTAGTGATGTATGCAGTGTATGCATTTAGTCGTTATAACCTGCTATGGTCTATAGTTTTCCATATATTATACATTATTAATGATTAATCTTTCTAAAGGTAACTGTAACATAATATCATGTTGCGTGTGATTTATTTGGGTACTACTCCAGACTCCGGGCTGCTAATGGGAGGTTCTGGTGGTAACATTTATAATCATGTATATTGTATTTAAGTGCCCTTCTAAAGATTTGAAAGTACTTTGTAAGAATCAAATAAAGATATTTTGAACCTTGAACTTACTGGGAAGTTTTCCCTACTCGGGGAACAAACCTAGGGCCTCAAGTACCGTAAAATATTGGTTGACACTAAAACAAAATGTTAATAGGTTCAATATAACGGGCTAATGCAAGTACGTTCCGCGGTATTCCCTCAGGACCGCGGTGACAATCGCTGGGCCTCGTATGGCGCGCTCCCTCGGGAACCTACCCTCCCCATCCAGTCCACTGTTGTGTGTTCAGACTGTTTGCTCTTTTGAAGAACAGTTTGATGTCGCATGCGTGGTAACTAGAAATAAAATTGTAGATAACTGACTGTGCTGGCTTGACTAACAGGATAATTGTTATTCTTTTTGTTTATACAGGGTGAGCAGAAAAACAGCTGTTTAAATATGAGAGAATACAAAAATAATGAATATGCTCACGTCATCCCAGAAGGGTCCCCGAAGGGGTAAGCAGAGGTGTTGTAACAACAACACCTACATTTCACCGAATATGATTAAGTACCAACATGACAGAGGGTTAGGCCATAGTCGTCTCAGGCACTCACGTCACGATTGCCAAGGCTGTTATACTGGCAACCGGGACCTACGGCTCAATGTGCACTCCGAGGCATGGAAGGAACTCGGGCGGTCACCCATCCAACTACTGGCTTGTGTATGCGCAATAGCATCTGAACTACGATCTCCTCAATTTTAAAAGTTACTTAACTAAAGAAAGAACCGTGGTGACCGTGTGGTTTGAGCAGTCGCCTGCTACGCAAGCGATGCAAGTTCATATCCCAGCGGGGCCTATACCAATAAGTTTTTCTTAAAAAAACTTATGTACAAAGATTTCACACCACGTGCTTTACGGTGAAGGAAAACATCGTGAGGAAACCTGCATGTGTCTAAAAGTGCATTTTGAAACGTACGTATAGCGCTTGAGACGGCGATAGACTCACCATCTGTCACGTATGCACTTAATCATATGCGGTGAAAAGTGGGTGTTGTTAATGTACAAACCTCTGCCTACCCCTTCGGGGAATACAGGCGTGAGCATATGTATGTATGTACTAAATAACGAGGCTTAAGAGGCAGTGGTGTAGATCAGCCGATCAACCTTAACAGTTGATAATTAAAAATTAAGCATCCTTGAAAGTTGTGAATGTCAGCTGTATCTGGAACACGGCCTGTTTAGCTCCAGTTAAATGAAAATCAGATCAATGTTTTCAACAATAAAGTTTCAATTTCCTATCTAAATTGATATTGGCAGAAGTAAGTTAATAAATTGTTATAATCCCGAGCCAGTGCTCTGTGGAGGGGAGGAAGAGACGCTGTTCTAGCTATAGGCTTTCGGACTGTTTTGACACAGTTTGAGCCTCTTGTAATATAGGTAATATGAATGTTATATTACCTACATTACAGGCTAAGCCTATTCTATGAATGCACGGGCAGTACCATAATCTCTTATTGTTATCATAGTTCCACTGTGTGACAATGATAGACTTAATCATCATCCCCGTGGCCTTACCCCAAGTATTGTTGGGGTTGGCACTTGGTTCAACCCGATGCGGCTGATCACCTGATGTTTATACGAAGCGACTGCCATCTGACCTCCGTAACCCCTTTTACAGGGAAAATTAATTAGGGTTTTAAACCAGTTGTCGGAGTTTCTAAAGCCTCCGACTGACCTGTAACGATTGCCAAAAGTGTTAAATTGACAACCGGGATCGACGGCTTAGCGTGCTCTCCAAGGCATGGGGGGAATTCGAGTGATCACCCATCCAGCTACTGGCTTGGGCAAGGGTTACTTAACTTCACTAATTGAATGATATGCGCAATAGCAACTGTGCCACGAGCTCATACAATCAACACAAATAAAATTCAAAAATAAAAATTGAAATTATTTTATTAAAACGACATTAGAATTCAAAATCGAAATGGACCGATTTTAAGGGGACGTCCTCTGTATATAATATATTATTATTATTATTTCTGAAAATTAAGGGTCCGCGAATAATGCCACACATTAAATAAAAATAAAGTCTGTGCTATAAATAAATATTAACATAAGTTACTGGTCTTAGAAACATACAATTTAGAGGATGTATTCTTTGTGAGGTCTAGCTATGCACTAAGTAAAGGTTTTCCGAAATTCCACCCGAATGTAGGTGGAAAGTTTGTATACAAAATGTATTTGCTATTAAGATAGCAGAAAGATAAAAGAAGGGTAAAATTTATAAAATATTCTACATATACTACAATAATCTACAACTAATTACGCCCTCCAAATTTCCAGTCTTTACGACCAGTGGCTTAAGCTCCGATGATGAATCAGTTAGTGCATCAATCAGTCAGAACAAGTAATTAACAAAATTTAGGGGGCCAACTATAATCGTTTAAGCAGAGCATATTAAATACTTCTTAGCTTTGAAACCCCGATGATGGTAGGCCCCTAGTTAAAGGTTACATGGTGCTGTTATTTCTAAAAACGTAAGAGTACCGAACACAAAGATCAATTTCGATCCTATAAAAATAAAATAACACAAAAGTCGGCCCCTAAAAGTACAGTTGTATAAAAAATGGTGTCACTAAAGGTCTACCCTCAAAGTACTTTTGTACAGGCTTGTACAACTGTGTTTACAGATTACTCCGAGCCCCAAACTACAGCTTTTGGGTTCCGTGGGCAATAAACCACGCATTACGTGGTACGAGACCCTCGGAGGGGAAGCAAGGGAATCAAAAATATATTTTCTTAGGGTTGCATTTTACTTTGTTGATTTGTTTGTTTGTTTATAACTTTTCTTTTGTGAAGGTAGTTTTTCGTTTTATTTTGAAAATAATAACGTAATAAAGATATTATTATTTTATAAAATACCAAACAAATAGTGTGTCAAAATACACAAACACTTAACTTACAAGGTTACAGACAGACACTAATTTAAATTCCGTGTTTTATTTATAATTTTTATTTTTATTATATTTTTCTTTTTCATTGTTAGCAATAAGTTACTCAAATGTTACGTTAATAATGTTATACTTACAAGGTTAAGGATATTTTAAATATAGAAAACGTTATGGACCCTGATATTATTTTTCACATAGTAGTAAAAAGTATATACTATATTTGGACCTTAATAAGTCAAACCTTGAGATGATAATCTCAAAATATATGTCTAAAATTTCAAAGCAAAACAGGAAGGTTATAAAAAATTTTTCTTTCGAAAAATCTTTACTCGCCTTCAAAACGCCTCAAGGAAAAGCCACACAAGAGGGACCCCTTCCACTAACATTCAAAAACATGTTCAAACAATACATTACGTGCTATAGTGCATAATATGAGCTCATTTTTATAGCGTAACGCACATATTTCTAACACATAACATTTGAGCGACTCCCTAAGGAACCGACCCTCTGTAGGTACAGTTGTATCGAAATGCATTTGGTTCTTATTATTTATGCCGTATTTGGCTCACTTTACGATCATACCTTACCTTCATGGATATGAAAATTCGATTTAAATGATTGGTAAGGATTTTTCTTTTGAATGTACACGATTGCGAACGAACTGATTTTTGAGTGATGCTTTGCGATTTTTAGATTTACGAATACGGACTGAAAATGAAAATGATTTATACAGTTAAGATCCTGGTACTTATAAATGTCGAAGATTTTACCACTGGTTCGGAAAGAACCTTCTGAGAAGAACTGGCAAGAAACTCACTTCTTCTCAAACAGACTTAATAAAGCTTATTTTTTAGAGTATTTCTCAAAATTTAGTTTTTTCTTCCAGTCTAATTAATTGAACACAGTATTAAATAAATAATGACTGACTGATTTATATCAATGCTCAGCCTAAACCACTGGTCCAACAGACGGAGGTAAAATGGGGGTTAAAAGATTTTTTTTTACGATTTCCGGGCAACGATGCGTGCGCTAGCTAGTATGGTAATATACGTAATATGGGTGGAATAGGTGACATTGAGCTTCAAACTGTTAGAGAAGTCAATAAATGAGAGCTGCTATATGCCAATGAAGGTACCGATAAAACCAGTTCAGTTGTTTCAGAAATTAGCTGGAACAAACAGGCAGCTAATTACTAACACTTAAATTTAACTTTTTTACATACATACGCTCACGCCTGTATTCCCCGAAGGAGCAGGCAGAGGTGTTATAATCACAACACCCAATTTTCACCAAAGATGATTAAGTGCCAACGTGACAGATGGTGAGTCCATCGCCGTCTCACACACGTCATTGAATTACTTCTCAGAAATATGCAGGTTTCCTCACGATGTTTTCCTTGACCTTATTTGTATAAATATTAAGATTTGGGTGGGTATGTGTAAGAATCAAATCTACCTGATGAGGCCTGGCGTTGTGCGGTGGCGGTCCTCCAACGCCGTGATGGTACACCATATCGTGCTTCAACTGTGGTAGAGGCGGTCCACCCTGGGGGCCTGACTGGTGTTTACTGATGTCCACTGCCGCCAGCGCCTCTGCCCGGCTGAGAAGTCCGTCATTCAAACCGCCAAAGAGGTCGCCCTGTTAAAAAAAACGTTTAATTCGGTGCAAAATTGGTAAGCAGCCACCTGTCTGGCTGGCATTCTCGTCATACTTGTGAACAGGTGCTGCTAGTGGGGGCTGGTCATCTCAAGCTACACAATTATTCGTAGCACTTATTTTTAGTTTAAAAATGTTTTATATCGACTTTTGTGCACTGGAACTGTGTCCATAGGCTTATATATATTTTTTATGTAAATTATTTTTTCAAAAAAATAATTACTGAGTTTCTTGTCAGATTCTTCTCAGTAAAAGCAACCTTCCGAACCTGGCGGTAGCATGTATAATCCTATGTAATCGTGTCGTTCTGACGATTTGAAAGTATTTTGTAAAAAATCTAATTGAATAATGATATTTTTGAATTTGAATTTGTCGCGTCGTAAATCGAATCTCCCTGACTTGCAGTTGAATCATATACCTCCTAGCTTATGTCCGCTTTGCCAGCATGATATAACAAATCCCTAATCAACGTCGATTAACAATAGGGGTGGTGTAGCGGTTGGGAACCTCTTTTCCTATAGTTTTTTTTATTTATATTAAAATCAAATATTTTTAAAAGTGATTTTGACACCATTTTCATGTTCTTGTGGTAAATAAAATAGCTTAGTGAATACCCCTAATAAAGCGGACTCAAATATCGTAGCGTATTTAATTACAACACTGCATTGGCTATCTTTCCTCACTGAAAATGGAGCTTTCAATCCACGAAAGATTTTTTTTTCGATCCATTTGTTTTTAATTTATTTGTTAAATACAAAAATATTTCTATTATATATTAAAATAGAAATCTTTTCTCTTTATAATAATTATTATTGTGTAGATGAAATATTATTTAAGTACGATCATGTTTTACTAAATGAATATGGCTGAGTAGGCGGCACAACCAGGAAGCTCTTATTTCAAAGATAGTTCAGTTATGTGACAGGGACAGATGTATACACGTCATATATATCAGTTTCTTATGAGTCACACTATAATGGCTATAAGAGCTCATGGTAATGACCAATAATTGAGTGCTGGAGACATTTAGCTCTATAACTAAGCTAATTCTGGGTATCCGTAAATGAATATTATTTTATTTTATATTCATTAACAATATAAATTAGCAAAACATTAATCTCACTAATATGACGTAGTTAACCCACTCACGGCAGCGTGAAAATAATTACCACGTGGCAAAAACCGGACATTTTGTTTACATGGTTGGCAACACTAATTCCGAAGACGTACAAGCCGCATCAAATAGTCATGTATTCTCAACCCGCGGCTGCGGACAGAGGAGTTTTTTCCTGGATTAATTTAAATTATTTATGAGTGCCTCTGACACCGTTCGTACGCAGGTACCTCTCGAGTCACCCCGATAGATGGTGGGGTTGCGTCCTGACTTTCAAATAGGTACTTTTATAGTGCCCGAGACCACTTTTAAAGTGATAGTATCTCTTTTCGATTTGCCGGTGGTGTACGCGTGTTAACTTTTATTTGAGAACGACCCTAGCCCGGCGATTTGGTTTGCATTCCAAATTCTGTTTGGATTTTAAATTGATTTTTCAAACAAACTGTTTTAGCTCTGCCAAATTATACGAGTATTTATCTCACTTGTATATTTTATGAGAGTGCATACATACATACGTATGCTCACGCCTATATCCCACGGGGGTAGGCAGAGACCATTTTTATGAGAGTGTTTTAGATTTATTGAAATCTGTCATAGTTTAAATTACACATCCAATTAAGGTAAACGAAAAAATATAAAAAAAAAATATCAAAATTTAAAAAAAACTTGACGTCATAGTCCTCGAATATAAAAAATGTGTAATATCACAATGTTATTATATACTTATCTGGGCTCAGTTTATAATATTTCAATTAAATGTGCTAAACCTCCCCTATACATTCACAAGAAAGAAGATTCAAAGAATAAAATTTATGCTACAGTAAAACGCTAAGTGGAAATTATTGTCAGTTCAAGTCCCGAATAAAAAAAATGAGCCCTCTCGAGCGTGTGAAAGCGAAGTTTGCGAGTAGCCCTTCCCAATTAGCATCCCGTTCCAGACTGTCCCCTCATTGTAATTGCTAAGCAAGTGTCTACACTTAATGCAATATTAATATTTATCGGTACTCGGCTACTGATTTGTTATTGAAATAAATTATGTTAACATATTTCAAATAATCTTTTTCACTTACATTTAAACGATTTATTTTGACCTTATTTCAAAACGTATTCATGCAAAGCATAAAACCAAAAACAGAATCTATAATAATCGTATACTTTTGTATATAGTGCCTTCCAACAATATGTGCGTTATCTGAGTCCAATAATTTGTTTTTGAGATGCGTATTTCTAAGATATTACCTTGCTAAACGTGGCTTTATGCGATTAATAATCTCCCACCTCAATCTTATTATCACTCGGAATCGTTCCGAATCAATTACTTTGAAAAAACTCAACCCTCCCCCGCAATCAAAAGTTACGCAAAAATTAAGTAAACGGTACAAAACGACCCCCGCCTTCAGAGAATTGTATCAAAATTAGTCAGACAATGAAACAAGAGACAGTAGTAACTTTTCTATTATGTGCATAGTTAGGGTTGTAACGAAGGGCCAGCCCTTAACGTCGTAATTCAATTTTTGGGCCTCCGCCCTACAAATTGCAATAACAATTTGTAACACAAACTGGTCGATGATTTGCGAGTTTAAATTGCAAACGATATTGTATTAGTGTAGGGAGATAATATTAGCCTTGAGCAATTTAGTTGATTGATTCTGGAAGTCAAGTTGTTTTATCAAATACTAGGAGACGTCATGCGGTTTCACTCGCGTAGATTCCGTTCCCGTGGCAGTTATTTTTTTGGAGTTGGAGTGGGAGTTACTCGCTGTTGATGCAGCTTTCTAAAGGTGATTTTTTTTTTCAATTGGCTCTGTTGTTTCCGAGTTTATTCAATACTAATGAATACAAATCTTTCCTCTTTATAATAGTAGTGTAGAAATAATCAGTCAATTAATTTAATAAAATGTCAATCAATATGCACTTCGACATGCATTCATAATTTTGTTTTAAACGACTGTTGTCTGATTATCAAAAATAAAAACAAAATCTACTACTGAATTAAAATACTTATTAGATTTTTTATTTATAATAAATAATGATGTCTTCCTTTTACATCATTGAGCATTTGTTAACAGACTTTATTAACAAAATCATTAATGTATATAACACTGGCATCTTAAACGTGTCTATTCAAATTAAAAATACAATTAGTAACAAGTTTCACAATCCTGTCGTCACTAAACAAAGATGGTTCTAAATCCCTACAGCACTGCATTAATCCATTACTATTATTACTCATTAACGTTCGCATTTTAGGGTTAACTGGCGACATCTTCTGATCCCCGGGCACATCTATCCCGTACCGTAATGTCAGTATCAAATGTCAGAGAGATCTAAAAGCCGGGGGTGAGAGGGACCGCTCGCCCGATTAGTTGGTTAGTACCGTACAGTGGCAGCGAGTGTGTTAATTTCGTTTGAATTTATTCATGAGTTGAATAATTTTTGAGTGAAATAATATGTTTATTTAGCGCGTGGAAATTATTCTGAAATGTTTCACGAGAAATAAAAGTCACCGTTCACTAAAATTTTACTAATATTTTGTATGACAAAGTGTAATTGGTTTGTATTTAACCTTCTTACGCCGTAAAGGATCATTTACTTTCCACTTATATTGTATTAGAGTTTATGAAGGAAAATCGCAAAAACATTCAAATATGATTTTGTAAACGTAAATTAGTTTAGCAAACTTCAATGCGATCATTGCCTACGTAAATGAATATTTTATTAGATCACTTTTGGTACATTTATTTATTTCAAACTCAAAATGTATGTAGTTGTATGTAACTGTATGTGGGTCTGTTGTTATATATTGTAATTCTATAATTTTTGAGGCTTGGATAAGAACACCATACTATTTATAATGTTTGAGTAGATACCCATACAAAAAAAAATTAATAAAATATTTAGTAATTATTTTATTAAAAAAATATTCATTCAAGTAATGCTTCTGTGAACGACTGTACCCACCCAGCTTGTTGAGTGAGATAGGGATTATGCGTTGCGCACTTAGCCGTTACGATTATGTAGGGTACTGTACGGAAGAGGGGGGATTATTATTATTATTTACCTATTTTAATGGGATTTTATACAAAAGGAGGCAATTTTGGAACGAAGGCTCTTCATACACTTAAGAGAATTGCTCCCTTTCTTCCGTACTGGCAGGTGGTTTTTAATAGGCCGGAGTCGTTTTTATGAGAGAGAGAAATTTTAGTACTGGAATTATTAGTCCGATATATATTTACTTTTTTAGCTAAATGTGAAGAGTCTGCTTCCCAATGTCTGGTTATACAAGATATAATTTTTTTTTTTATTATTTTTTATGTGGTGAAATAAAAAATTTAATTATAATTCATATTGTCAGGAAGGTCACATTCAAAGAGATGCATGAATGTGGATGAAGCGAAAGAATTATGTAAGGATCGTAGCATGTGGCAAACGGTGGTCTCTGCCTACCCCCATGGGACACGGGCGTGAGCATATGTATGTATATTTCATATTAAATTATTATATTTTTTATATTTTAATAAATTAAATCCTTTTCTCAGTGAATAACAAAACGAAGAACTACTTTTTTTACATGCTCCTAATATATACAATTTGAGAAATATAATGTAAATATTTTTTCCTCTGTTTTCATCAAATTATAGAACTTAAGTCCAAAAGTATAAGAATGGTTCGTTCATGCAACCACAAGTTCTTTAGTGGTTAATAAAATGCATAACCTAATTCAACTGCAAGTCTGCCGTGACTGGCAACACGATGACATATCACGAGATCCATTGATAATTTACTTTCACGTCAAATGTCATTCATTTTTAAATCGTTCTATTTTGAAAATGTCGTAGATAATATAGTTTAATACAATTAAAATAAAAATGAAAATTTGAAATCACTAATTTCGTATGATTATGTCAATCATTCTATTTCTAAAATGTTAAATAATTCAATTGAAATGAGAATGAAAACATGGAATCACCATTTTGTATTTATTATGTCAATCAGTTTTAATAAATCGTTCTATTTTGAAAATATCTAACATTATATTACCGGTCACGATTGAAATATAAATTGGAATGTACAATCGCCATATTGTATCTGGTTACTTGTAAAATGCGTGAGCGGGACGGAAATATAAAATGGCTTCCTGTAAAATGGTTCTTCGTATTTTCATTTTGGAATTAGGTATGTTAACTTCAATCCGTAGTTGATAGATCATAATTATAATTATCCGCAGAACGTGATCATAATGTTTTATTTCGGGTAGTAGCTATAACTTGTGTGTAAGACAAAATATTACAATATCTTACCCAATTAGCGAGCCCGTATCTGTAATTGTCCCTTTATTAAATAGTATATTTTATAAACAATAAAATAATTATAAAAAGGTACAAATTCTGCTTGAAACTCGTAATTGTGATAAGCAAATAAGTCTGTAAACTATATACTAATAAAACAAATAATAATAAACACATTGGAATAAACTTCAGATCTTAATATAAACGTTTCATGAATCGTGGATGTCAGTTAATATAAACTTATAAACGTTTATAAATAAGTCTGATGCATGAAATAAAGCTGTACCTGTTTCAAAAATGTACCTGAAAAAAAATGCAGAGCAAAAAGTATCTTTGGCCAAAGATCGCTAGCAATTCGCAACGCATGTCACGGTATAAGTTACAAACTTAGTAAAAATAATACGGTCTAATAGTGATAAACAATAATATTGGATACTAAAATATATTTTATTAATTTATAAACTTCAAACTTACGTTGTGCCTTGGCGACCATGAGTTGCACATCAACGACGCGTCCTCCAGAATTCGACTCTGCAAGGAGAAAATTCAAATTGTTTATAGAACTATGTTTTTACATGCATTTTATTCCTTGGCTCCGACGCAAAATTAACTACGAAAGTATATTTAATAATTAATTATTTTATCATTTGTTATTTTATTTAAGAAGCACTATATGTCACTTTGTTTTATTTGGTTTTATTTGCAGTCTGAAATTATTTTACAATTTTTGAAATTTTGTAATTAAATTTTTGTAAAATATTTTAACTCTATCCCGCTGGAGATAAATTGAACCGGTTCTTTCTTAAATGTCAAATGGATGCTGATAAGCAATAATGTGTCAACCCACAAAAAGTCAAATTCAAAGGTTTTGATATATTTTGATAATGCATCACGTATTTAACATTCTAAAAAAGTGTTTCAAGTCATCTGAAACATAAAAGTACGTAAAAAATGGATTTATGTCATAAAACAAATCTTAAATCACGTATACAATCATCTTAAGACGCCATTTTCTCAAAACCAAGTTTATGCGGGTTGACACATTATTGCTTATCTGCATCCAAATACGTTGACCGATGTTGTTTTAATGTAGTATGTGTATTAGGTTTTTAGGCACGCGCACTATTATTATTAATTCCTGCCACATTTTTTGCAAAAGTAAGATATCTTATATTATATTAGTACATAGACAAAGATATGTTAGCATTTTCGGAATTTTGTCTTTATTAGAAAAAACATCGATTTACGAAGACGAAGTCTTAAATGGAAGCATTAATAATGATTAATGATTGTAAATGATTTTATTTTTCAGTAACGCGCCCCAGACCAACATTGTACCAATGTCTACAATATAAATAAAGTATAATTTAACAGAATGCCACGAAGAGAACATCAGTTACCTAATTGATTATTTAAACTATACATTACCAAAGTACGAAAACATCTCGACAGCGGTTCCATTAACAAAGTGTAATTCAATTAACAATTTTATTGCGGCCGCTGTAGTGCCGATCACTCCGGCAATGTGCCTTTGAAAATTTAAAAAGTTCATGTAACACTTAGGCATTTATCAACTGGTCCTCATGATTTTATTGCTAGCGACATTGTTGAGAATATTAATTGCATATTACGTTTTAAGCTAACTTTTGTTCGGACTAATTAGTACTGTCTATCGATTGAACTATGCACCAACTTTTGACAACTGATCTTTTTACGTTACTTCAATGTAATTAGTTGCTGGTTTCTTGGTAAAATTCGGACCTACGGTAACATTCAACAAGGACTCGAACCGTCATGGGAAGCTATCATAACTAGACAGAAGTCGGCAAAATTTACTTTCGTGTTGTAGGAGTTTTTCATTGCCTGAAAACATAGTCTAAACGATAATTTCTTAAAATCAAACCTAGCTAGACCAATATGTTGCCTTAGAAACGTTTCCAAGATTCAGTACCCTTATCACGAGTTTCGTAATCTATACTCGCTAGCGACACTGACAATATTTGCATAAGATATTTTAGTTCTTCACGTCACCGCTGGGAGTCGCTGCACAATTTCTCATACTAATATACTTCGTATATTAGTATGAGAAATTGTGCACGCTAGCGGAGACGCTAGCGAGTATAGATAACGAAAACCGTGGCAAACGCGTTATAGGGATAGTGATTCTTTTAAGGTATAATAAGATTATATAGGAAAAGTAACAATGCTGGATTGGAATATGTATATGACATTGTATATTTTCTACGTAGGTATTGTAGGCTACGAGGTAGCCAGTGAGGAAACATTTTTTTATTAATGAACATTAGTAACATTAGCAACATCAACGGACTCACCATCTGTCACGTTGGCACTTAATCATCTTCGGTGAAAAGTGGGTGTTGTGATTACAACACCTCTGCCTACCCCTTCGGGGAATACAGGCGTGAGCATATGTAACATTAGTCTTCGCTGTAGATTTATATACACTTTAATTATTAGTTAGACGTCTTTGCTGCAATTTGTTTAAATAAAAGTAGATTGTTTTGGTAAATATTATTTCTTTATATTATGCTCACGCCATCCCAGAAGGGTTCCCAAAGGGGAAGCAGAGGTGTTGTAACAAATACACCCACATTTCACCGAATATGATTAAGTGCCGAAGTCTTTGAATTACTTCTCAGATATATGCAGGTTTGTTTACGATGCTTCCTTTCACCGTACAGCACGTGGTGTGAAATCACTGCACATAAGTTTTTAGAAAAACTCATTGGTACAGGCCCCGCTGGGACTTGAACTTGCGTCGGTTGCGTAGTAGGCTAGACCATAACGGCTCTTTCTTTATTTTCTGTATAGTAATAGGGTGCAAAAACAACAACGGGGGGTTAACAAAACATTTCACTAGAAGTCAATCTAGTGTGTCAAGATCGCGATAGATCAAGTTTTGAAATACATTGTACCTAAGTCATTTTTTAAAATGATTTTCACTTATCGAATAGTTCGTGTTGAGCACTTGGCTGTAGTTCAGAAACTGACGTGAAGTACCCCTTGCACTCCAACTAAAGGGTTACAAACTTATACGGTTGTTAACACAAAACAGTAAGTTCGAAAGGTCGGCCCATACATTGGCGTAGCAAAGTTGTTCTGGAATCCTAATATCATGAATGGAAAAATCTTATATTGGTTTGTCAGAGTTGTATAATCTGTAGGTACATATATCTTTACTAATATTATAAAGAGGAAAGATTTGTATGTAAGTATGTCTGTATTGAATAGGCTTCGAAACTACTGGACCGATTACAAAAATAGCCTCACAAATTTTTCCCCGTACTCCTACGGGAGCATGAACTATGGGGGTGAAACCGCGTGACGTTCGCTAGTAACCGTAGGCAGAGGTGTTGTTATCACAACACCCATTTTTCACCGAAGATGATTAAGTGCCAACGTGACAGATAGTGGGTCCATCGCCGTCTCAGACACTTTACATGCGTCATTTAATTACTTCTCAGAAATATGCAGGTTTCCTCACGATTTTTTCCTTCACCGTAAAGCACGTGGTGTGAAATCAGTGTACAGAAGTTTTTTAGAAGAACTCATTGGTACAAGCCTCGCTGGGATTCGAACTTGCGTCGCTTGCGTAGCAGGCGACTGCTCAAACCTCAAGCCCACCACGGCTCTATATATAACTGTGTCAATAGATTTTTTGACCAATGGAGGAAGCAGTCCTTCCTGCTGCATTCTATTTGATACTGTTGGTAGGTATATTCACCGATCGTCAGTTGTTTGCATAAGATGTGTTTAGCCATCAATAGCTTAAGTGAATCGATGTTTGCGCACAGACCCGGTTCTAGGTAAATTGAGCCTTAATTTGTTTTTAATTCGACTTAATACATTACAACATTCACGTTGTTTACCCTTTCTTTGACGTTGAATAAGTGCAGCATTACAATATGAGTATACGAGGAAACGTAGTACCTACTATTATTTATATGTACTTCAACGTGTTTTTATAAGGTCTGTTTTTAAATAATATTTTTTTATAGGTATGTAACGCGTTCTAGGTTTTTAAAGAAGCTGTCATGCCAGCACCTTATCAGCTTCATAATAGAAGGAAAGGAAGAAGGGAATAGAGGCAGAGGAAGACCAAGGCAAATACATGAGACAAGTTAAAGAAAAGGTGTCTGTCATGACGTATGAGGTCAAAGAGATGGGACTGGACAGAGACAAGTAGAAAGAGTTGCATCGATTACACCGACAAGAGTTACTGCTATTAATTTCATGATGGTGAATGCGTCCCCAATTTACCAAATATTTGGCTTTTGTAAAAGGATCTATAAGTTTGTAAGTTCATATAAAGACAATATTTTTTGTGTAGAACTATCATGACCAAATTCATGGTCACCTCCAAAATTATAAATTACGGAGCACCGAAGGAAGGGTATGCATGCCTACAGACTAAGCGAAGAGAGTATGTAGTGATCGTAGTATTTGTAACTGCTCTGCCTACCGCCATACGATACAGGCGTGACCAAGTACCTATACATATTAGTCAGACTAACACTGCTAACAATATAACGCGCCCAAATTGAAACATAATATAAAAAGCCGACAGTTAACGCGACTGAAAATTATGAAGCGGGCTGCGACATCTTACGGCCCGAGTGTTCAGCTGTTAAATAATTAATGCGAAGCCCTTTGCTGTTCGTTTAATGGGCTGGCAAAATAAGGGCTGCCTTATTTCGCCCTTCTGCTCAAAAGTTTTAATACGTTTGCAGGATTTTGCTGCTGTTAATTTTAAAATATTGTTTTTCACGCTAACAGTGAGAGGCGGTTAGAAGTTCATCTTGGACGGTTATTTACTGTTATGAGATAATGGATGGCCTTGTGTGTGATTAAAGCTACCATCACGGCTTTCCACAAGGGTACTCTAAGGGGTAGGGCTCTCCTATTTAGGTATCAACTTCCTATGCAGTCTCTCAGGCATAACTTCACCATACGTCTTTTCTCAGTATTTTTATATACCTCTAAGTGATGATATTAAGTGGGTACCTAACACCTCACTCGCTTACCTCGTATCTAAAGATTGGGATTGAGAAAGATAGCGTTTTACTATAACACATAATATTGACAAGCAGTCAGGAATCTAGAATCAAATCGTTTGAAATCGATTTGATTTGAATAGGCTCAAAAACTACACGACGGATTTCAAAAATTCTTTCACCATTGGATAGCTACATCATCAGCGAGTAACATAGGCTTTATTTTATCCCCGTACTCCCACGGGAACGGGAACTACGCGGGTGAAACCGCGTGAGGTCCGTTAGTATACATTATTTTGCCAGTATTATAAGTACATTTTAAAAGCTTACCCCTAAAGAGCACTGGCGACCAAACTCACCGCAAGAACACAACTTAAGGTTTAGGTTTATTTATCTGCGACCTTCTAAAGCTCCAAGTTTCGGATTCAAAGTCCAGTTATTTCCGCTACTTTCATGTTTTAAAACTTTTGCAGGATCCGATACCTATATATATAGGAGTGATGTGTGATCACATACATGTGGTGTGACATGGGTTTTCTCCTTAAGTGTGATTTCACCAAGTTCTAACTGTCAAAAATTAACCAAGTGTCATAATCGTATAATGAAGTGAAGTGTGCATAGATCACAGTGTCAGTCGCCGCAGTAAAATAACACAATAATAAGTTATCACAAAAAGTATTCCTTACATGCTTTTTTATTTTTCTGCACTTTTTATTAATCTCATTTCATAAACTGAACGATATTACGTACATCAAGATCTAAGTTGTATCAAGTTCCGAAGGTGAGTTCTAGAAAAGAAAAGATTTTCAAGTATAATGTTGTCGGTCTTTGAAAGAACTATACCACGGACAAACATAAATAAACTTTCAAGTATAATAAAATACAACTGTTTAAATACATACATACATATGCTCACGCCTGTATTCCCCGAAGGGGTAGGCAGAGGCGTTGTTATCACAACACCCACTTTTCACCGAAGATGATTAAGTGCCAACGTGACAGATGGTGAGTCCATCGCCGTCTCAGACACTTTACATACGTCATTGAATTACTTATAAGAAATATGCAGTCACGACGTTTTCCTTCACCGTAAAGCATGTGGTGTGAAATCACGGTACATAAGTTTTTTAGAAAAACTCATTGGTACAGGCCCCGCTGGGATTCGAACTTGCGTCGCTTGCGTAGCAGGCGACTGCTCAAACCCCGAGGCCACCACGGCTCTCTACTGTTTCAATAATTACTTAATAACAAGTGTTCCACGTTCCCGACATGGGAGTCTAGCCAGGCCTCTAAAACTACCACTTAAAATTACTCATTACATAATTATTCCGACAACCTAATGACTAACTACATTGACGGAAGCCGGCTGAACATTTTCACACGAGCAAACACTAAAAAATATTCAAATTCAACCATTTTAGACAATTACTTAAAAGTAATCGCATTCAACGACTCCCATGCAACATTCGAATGAGAGAATACACCTCTTAAATTTCGCCGTGTTTAAAACGGGAGCGAGACAGATGTATCTTAAGAACCCAGCGATGGAATGAGAAGGAAAGAGACAACCGGCACGAAGATTATGGTAATGACAATAAAAAATTTCAATGAGGGTGGCTGTGCTTAGAACCAATTTAAAGATATTGTATTTAATGTCGGAGGGGTCCTTAGAGTGTGGGTGGGGGCGGGTTGATCCGCCGGATTGATAATTGAGCTGCACTCTATGGAACGGGGGCTTTTTGGAGCGGCGAATGTTTGACGGTTGTGTTAGGCCAGTACCTAGAGAGGCTTTTACGAGCGCCGTACCCACTACCTACGTGTGTGGAATACATATGCCAAATTTATCCACGAACATTTCAAATATCGATGCTTCTTTAACAGTTCTGTCGCGATGTGTCTGTGGTCGATGTATTGCAAATGTGTTCGAATTTGGAATATCCTTGGCAATTCTATTTATTTGTTCTGCATATCTTTTAGCTTTCTTACTAATAAATGTCGCTTGGATGTTGAGTGCCCCAAGTGATTGAGCCAATATGCAACGTTGAAACGTCATGTCGATAACTATACTTGGGGTACAGTATATTTTTACTAAATAATCATTGCTAAAGGTTGAGGAGCTCGTGGCACAGTTGCTATTGCGCATATCATTCGATCAGTGAAGTTAAGCAACCCTAAGCCTAGCCAGTAATTGGATGGGTGACCGCCAGAGTTCCCTCAGTGCCTCGGAATGCACGTTAAGCCGTCGGTCCCGGTTGCCAATTTATCATCTTTGGCAATCGTTACAGGTCAGTCGGAGGCCTAAAATACTCTGACAACTGGTTTAACCCAGATCACAGATTTTCCTCGTTAAAGGGGTTGCGAAGGTCAGATGGCAGTCGCTTCGTATAAAAATCTGGTGATCAGCCACATCGGGTTTAAATCAAGTGCCGACCCCAACAATGTATGGGATAAGGCCAGGGAGATGATGAATCATTGCTAAAGGTGAGTTTATAAGTTAATTACATTAATTATAAACGGATCGAAACAAGTTTATCCAGGTAAATAAAATTGAAATGTCAGTTTCTAATACCAAATTAACCACTTTCCAATAAATAGATATGAAAGTATATACGGTACTGAAAAAAAAAAAAATTAAAAAAAGAACATTTTGTTATCTGTCCGTCCGTCTAGCTCTTTGTTCCAGCTAATTTATGAGAAGGCTTGACCAATTTTATCAAGACTTTCACTGTTTGACAGCTGATGTAACATAACGGTAATTTGTGCGTAATAAAGACACACGAAAAATGTCTGCGCGATTAAAACCGCAGGGCACTGACTATCTATAAATAAATCCGCAATTTTCTAACCTAACCTTGCTTTAATATGAACATGAATTGTGAATCTACCCTGCACTGTGTACATAAACTTTACAGTCGATAAGTCAATACTAAGTATGTATGTACATAGCCAGAAGCATATTCCTTCAAGCCATTGAAACAAGAACAATAGGTATTTAACCGGCAAATATCGATGTAACATTCAATATATCCAGAATGTACATATCCGACTATACCCGGCTACATGCCCGGGTAATCAGAGGGGTATTAACAATAACCGTAACCGAGTTTCATTACTGATAGTACCATTCACGACGATTCACGGAACAATTTGTGTTCTTAACGTTAAAATGAATTATTATAACGAACATTTAAGATAATTATTATTATCTTAAGTAATATACACCTACAATACTATTATAAAGATGAAAGATTTGTATTTTATGTGTATGTTTGTAATGAATAAACTCAAAAACTAATGAGCCGATTTCAAAAGTTATTTCACCATTGGAAAACTGCATTATCAGCGAATGACATAGGCTTTATTTATCCCCGTATACCCGCGGGAACGGGAACTACGCGGGTGAAATATACCATAAACGTGGATGTTTGTGACTATGTATATATAGATGTCTGATACACTTTCACGTAAAAACTATTGTATGGATTTTAATGAAACTTTACAACAATGTGGCTTATATAACAGAATATCCCTACTAATAATATAAATGCGAAAGTAACTCTGTCTGTCTGTCTGTTACGCTTTCCCGCTTGAACCTCTCAACCGATTTTGATGAAATTTGGCACAGACTATCTTTAGACCCTGAGAAAGAACATAGGCTACCTTTTATTTCGAAAAAAAGTATTATATAAAACTAAATCTACGCGGGTGAAACCGCGGGGCACAGCTGGTACTTTGTAAAAAATAAAGTACTTTGAGATGGTTTGGACATATCGAAAGGCGATTAACGAAATACATTTATAGAGCGAATGTGAACGGAAGTGTCGGTAGAGGGCGTCCAAGGAAGAACTACTATGACCAAATTAATAGTATTTTTCAGAAAGGTCAATTTCACACCACGTGCTTTACGGTGAAGGAAAATATCGTGAGGAAACCTGCATATTTCTGAGAAGTGATTCAAAGACGTATGTATAGTGCCTGAGACGGCGATAGACTCACCATTCGCAGCCTACCCCTTCGGGGAATACAAGCGTGAGCATATGTATGTATGTATGTACAGTGGACGCTTCACGATAACCCATTGATTAATTATTATTATAAGTACAATAGATCATGAAAACTTCATCACTGAAAATTTCAGTTCTGTCAAACCTTTTAATGAGTTCAAAATTTCATAAGGACTTTCAGATGGAGTTAAACTATAAGCTATCCATTAAACTTGTCTCGATATACCACTAATGGGGTTTAGGTAACTTTGTATGAAGTGACGTCGTATTTCCTTCTGCAAACACTGAACTGCACACTGAAATATTGATATCTCGACTCAAATCAGACTTTTACAAAAGTTAACATTATTTTACTTGGAAAATGTTATACATGGAAAACCGCAATCAAAACAACTGTTTATACTATACTAGCTGTGCCCAGCGGTTTCACTCGCGTCGACTTAACACGACTTTCTTCTATACATATAGATTATGATTATGCATACTATTAAAGTATATATAAATCACTGCACATAAGTTTTTAAAAAAACTCATTGATACAGGCCCCGCTAAGATTCGAACTTGCGTCGCTTGCGTAGCAGGTTACTGCTCAAACCCCAAGGCCACCACGGCTCTGTCTCAAAAATAATTATCATTAAATAGTAATAATAAATGTTAGTTAGTATTGTTCTTAAAGGAATCTTAATAAAAAAGTCTGGGAGATCTAAATAAAAACATTTAATTAAATAAAATTCATATTTATGTTCGATTAAAATAATCTTATCATTTCACAAAATACGTCTTGATTCATAAACGCCATTCAACTCTCTCGGAGCCATAACACAAGTAGTAATAAATTGAAAGACATGTCTGGTCTATGATAAGCTATTATATAATATTTATAGTATAACCTTATACAGAACAACTACGTTTGAACAAGGGCGGAAATGTCTAAATTTAACCTCCCAATGGTGATTATATATCAAGTTAGACATCAATAATTCTTCACGTTCATTTGTTTTTGGACAATTTGAAAGTAAACAAGCTTATAATTGAACATAACAACTTATGATTTAACTAATATATTAATGTATAAATTGAAAGTTCGTGGCACAGATACTATTGCGGATATCAGTTAGATTGGTGACCGCCCGAAGTCCCACCGTGCCTCAGAGAGCACGTTAAGCCGTCGGTCCCGATTGTTAATTTAACGTCTTTAGCAATCGTTGCAGACCAGTCAGAAAGTAAGAGAATCTGGCATCTGGTTTAACCCAAGTTTCTGATTTTCCTCGTAAAAGGGTTACGGAGGTCAGATGGCAGTCGTTTCTTATAAATATCAGGTGACCAGTCACATCGGGTTGAATGAAGTGCCGACCCCAACAATGTATAGGATAAGGCCAAGCAGATGATGATGGCTCATCTATAAATAGTATTAATATAAATCGCAATTTACATACATAATTATGCATTTTTTTTCTAAACTGCGTTACGGATCATAATACGGTTATTACTAACATGAACTCCGATATTAGAGAGAACTCAAAGTTACGAAAACTTAAACTAGGGCCTCTACTATTATTATAAATAGGAGTTTGTGTTTGAATATGAAAGCAAATGTTCATAGCTACTCAACCGATATTAAAATATCTTTAACCAATAATTTGAATGTACTTTCAGGGTGTATATAAGCTTTAATAATATGGAACGCATACACGGCGAAGTCGTTAAACTAATTAAGGATTATAAATAAGTTTAAAACAAATAGGTTTGTAGGTTATACGCACTTAAACAACTTATTACCTACTAGCGGACGTCACGCAGTTTTACCCGCGTAGTTCCCGTTCCCGTGGGAGTACCGGGATAAAATATAGCCTATATTAATCAGTGATAATTCAGCATTCAAATGGTGAAAGAATTATTAAAATCGGTCCTGTATTTTTTGAGCCAATTCGTTACAAACATGCATACAAACCTTTCCACTTTATAATATTAGTATAGATATGCCAGTAGCTATCCAGTAAGGCATCAATGCTGTTTTGCTAAAACATAGAGGAGTCCGCGAATAGGTAAGCTGGCTAAAATTTTTATCGATAAAAAAACTAAATAAAAAACCTTGTTTTCAAAGTGTAGGTCTCAAAGCAAAAAGTGCAATAACCCTTCAATCCGTCCAAAACTACCACGAGACAGAAGGATAGAAATAATAAAAACAAACTAAAAAATGGTACGCTTTTCAGTAAAAGCAGTCTCGGTTGGTGCGTCGGACGTCCGAACTCGGAACCCTGTCCGACGGGGCCTACGTAGCGTCGAAATTTGAGCGCAAGGGGCGGGCCGGGTCGATAAATAGGCGTGGTTGCGTAGAGGTATGCGCGATTCCACTAATTGATTGACACAGACCGACGGTCGGACAGACACTGCCTTTTTATTGTGATCCTACCGACGCAGATACCAGATTTACCAGCGATTATTGCAAACTAACTTCTATCGTCGTCTTCGACCGCGTTATTGTTTTCGAAATATTTTACTCGCCTTTAAATCTGTTTTTATTTCGGTGCGTAAAAAATTACCAGAGAGATAACTTTTACACGCACAAAAACGGCCACATTTCAGTTAGATCGCTCAATAATTAGGTACATTAAATTTGTAAATGCTTTCGTCATTTAACGCTTGACACTTCCAGATAATATGACTATGGATTTGATAGTTTTTAGTCTCAAATTGTATTTAAAATAGTGTTAGTGTTTCCATGTTTCATTCGACAACAAAAAAAGGAGTTTCTATGTTCGCCGTGTAGTTTTAAAAGATATCATGTGAATGTTAAAGACATTTGCGTGGCACTACAGTACCTATCGCCCTCCCTCTCTCTGTATATCCATCTCTGTCTGTCAGTCTGTCGCTTCAAATAATTATGATTACTAGTGTTATTATAACCGAATTTATTGGATGTCTTGATTGACATTTTGAACATTTTTAAAGGACATGTAGATACAGGATATGTATTGTTCTATTTTTATTTAATTTCTAGATAATTGTTAGATTTAATTATTATAATTTTTCATATGATGAAAATTAAAATATTTTATTAAGTTTAGGCCCTGGTAAGGCACTTTCGAATGTCGAGTAATTTACCACCGGTTCGTAAACTAGCCTTCTGAGAAGAACCGGAATGATGTTTTTTAATACTTCGACTGGTATAAGTAATTTGTGTTATCGAAGATCTAAATTAAATATCTGGGGAGATGGACAATGGTATTAATTTAATATAAACAGCAAACCAGCTTTACCTACTACTTACAATACTACACCATACCTCAAACAAATGGTATGGTGTAGTATTTACCCAATGTTACCAACCTTACAAACCTACAGTAGGCGAAAACAAATATTTTCCATTTTCTTTAGAACAGATGGTTATAAATATTGAAATAACATGACAGACGGTCAAATCCACCGCCATCTCAGGCACAATACATAAAGTATTGTGTATAAAGTTTCCTCGGGATTTTTTCCTTCACTCTAAAGCTTTAGTACAAGCGTTTTTAGAAAACCATTGGGATTGGAACCCGCAACTCTTTCACAAGCAAATTAATCAAACAGGATTTATAACGGTCAATTACCCATCGAAATAATTGTCTAATATAGACGGAATAGATATAATTAAACAGTCTCACAAAATAGGCTAATGAAGCATTTGCCTAGATATTAACATGACTGTGTCAATCAATTTTATATGAACTCTATTTTAAATCTAACCTAAAAGCTATAATTGTACACCTTTTAGATACGCTCACTCTAAGCTCACGAATATATCGAATTAAATAATGTTGCTGTTGGATAAGTGAAAATAAGAAAATCTATCTATTATATACAGATAAATAAAATTGAAGTGTCTGTTTGTAATTCCAAATTAACAGCTACAGGTACAGATTATAAAACAGAGTTTCTTGCCAGAAAAGCGTGTACGGTTCTCCCAACCCGGCGTTCATATGTATAATTCTGTATACTCGTATCATCCTTCCAATTTGAAAGTACTTGTTACATGTTTAATCAAATAACGATATTTAGGTTTTCAACCAAATGTTCTCCTTATATGTCAAATGAAATATAAAGAGATGCATGCATGATGCGTAGATGATGTTAAAAAGTATGAAAGTATCGTAGCATGTTGTGAACCTTACAATAAGCTCTTATAGCCATCATAGTTCTACTGTGTGATAGTGACAGACTTATACACGTCATACATCTGTCTCACAATAAGAGTAAAACTATCATTGTATAAGAGGTCATGGTAGGGCCTCTGAAGTCTTTGCATTTCTGTGTATGTATGATTACACATTTTATAAATCAAAAAGAAAATTTTTGAGTTTGCGCCCTTTTGCTTTATCAAGGCCCAAACTGAATAAATATTTTACATTTTCATTGTGATTATTCATTATAACATGACACGTTGAATGCGGAAAGTGGGTCGAAATTGGCTTTTTGTGTGGTACGAATTTGCGTGATCCGAATACGGATTGAATCAATGAGGATGAATACAGAATAAACATAATATATTTTTAGAGTGAAGTAAAACTTGCAAATGTTGGTGATACTTTCACTATTTTTTTAAATATTTAAAGAGACTTAGAGACGGTGACATACGCACTACCAACGAAGGAAGACATTAATCAATAATAAAACTAATTTGCTCTGATTGTCTATTCCTACCTGGAACTATTGTCAGGGCAGGACTAAATTAGTATCTTCATTATTATAGTGATTTTGCAGAAAAAAATACTTATAGATAGCTAATACAGGCAAATGAGTAATTTTGGCTTCGAAAATAACTGTGAGCACAAAAAAAATATTGGGATTCCATATATATTTATACTGTGTGCATAATATCCCCTTTCCCTCGATACGATCAGTCCACAGACCGCACTCGAACTAATAACTCATGAACTGCTAAATCATAACAGATGGACGAAATATGAAAACATTAGGGTCATACAATGATAATTATCTACAATACACTTGACATGAAGTACCGGAAGTTGGGTGAATCCGGCGGTCACGTGACGCCCGCCATCTTGTTTGACTACTTCCGCCCGAGCCAGAGGTTGTCAACTGTGTGTTATCCCTTAATCATTATACGGTTAATATGATTAATTATAATAATACTTATAGAAATATTAAAATGTGGCAAACAGTGGTCTCTGCCTACCCCCATGGGATACAGGCGTGAGCATATGTATGTATGTATGTATATTAAGATTATAAATTATTAAAAAGTTAAAGTTTCTGTTAAATTATTTTTTATACAATAAGATCGATTAATCTAAAGATCTCATGTAAATCTCTTAGATAAACATCCTTATAGAGATCAAAATAATCCCCTTATAATTATAAGCGGGATTGGTTTGTCCAGTCTTGTCGTCTAGTCTTGGCTTAAACCATGTTTTTACTATACGAAAATTAGACTAAAGCTTTGTCCATCCCTTTTGAACTCTGATCACAAAAAGAGATGCAACTTATATAAAAACAAAAATTATATTAGGCGATGGTTTGTTGGAAAGAGCATTGAGATCGAGATTTTGGTGATAATATTAGATATATTGAAATTTCTTAATTGTATACTGATTTAAACTATTCTAGTCATAAAAAACTTTCACTTGGACAAAGTCTACGAAGCAACGCTGTAACTTTTTTCCTGCGATAGAAATAATATTCAAAAGATACATTTAAAAAAATTGAGAATCAAACATATAACATACTAGCGGCGTCACGCGGTTTCACCCGCGTAGTTCCCGTTCCCGTGAGAGTACGGAGATAAAATAAAACCTATGTTAATTGCTGATGATGTAGCTTTCCAATAGTGAAATTATTTTCGAAATCGCTACAGTAGTTTTGAGTTTATTCATTACAAACATACACACAAAAATACAAATCTTTCCTCTTTATAATAGTAGTGTAGATGTAGACAATGAAGGTTAGTAGTCAATAAAATTAAAACACCGTGTCGCATAGTATTTCAAGTTCTCTTTTATGTCACAAAGGTAGCCAAGATGCGTAAGCCCCGTCTAATGGTGAGTGCATATTACGCTTATGAAAGCTTATGCAAGTGCCCCTCATACTTTTTCTACCCTATGAAGAATGAGGTTGTAGTGCCAACGCAAAAACAAAAAAAAATATTAAGGTCAGTGACTCCATTCCCCTCCGTGTAACACTGGTGACCTTACAGTTTGAACTTAAATCCTTTTTTATTTAAGAACCTCAAGCCTCCAGCTAACGAGCATCGACAACTCATCAATAAAGCCAATATCCTCCTCGGAACTTTCTTAAGTAGCTACAGAACACAATTTATCGATTTAAAAGACCTTTGCCACCCCACACGTCACGTTACGTCGCGATATTGATAGCCGGTGACAGTTCTTCTGACGGCCCCTCCTGTCACGCTCACAATAACATTTTAGCCCCAACAAGAAAACAAACAAGCGAATAAAAACCTTATACGCTTGTAATAAAGTGCCGGCTATTTCCAACCCTCGCAAATGTTACTGTAAGATAAACTTACCCAACATCCAAGGAAGTGTTTTGCTTCGGAAATATACCGAGGTTTTCCCCAAACGCAAGCTTATGAGGGTTTACTGTTTTTTTCTTTGGGCTCTCGCAAATGCGACCTTTTCATAACTGCCGAGGATCGTCTCGGTCAAAAGATTTGGTTCGGAATCCAGTCTTATCCGGTTGAATGTTGCTTGCGGGAAAGTAGTATGATCTTAATCCGGTTAAAGTTGGCTTTCTGCGGAAATGCTCTTTGCTAGAACTGGTTTTATTTAGATTTAATCTGTCAATATTATAGTAAAATTCAATGTACTAAATCGTGTTTTGATTACATGTTAAAATAAATATACTCACGCCATCTCACAAGTAAAAACAACACCCACATTTCACCGAATATGATAAAGTGCCAACGTGACTGAGGGTGAGTCCATCGCCGTCTCAGGCACTATACATACGTCTTTGAATTACTTCTCAGACATAAGCAGGTTTCTTCACGATGTTTTCCTTCACCATAAAGGACGTGGGGTGAAATTACTGCACTTATTTTTTTAGAAAAACTCATTGGTGTAGGCCACTGGGATTCAGACTTGCGTTGCTTACGAAACAGGCAACTGTTCAAACCCCACGGCCACCACGGCTCTTGATAAAATGTTGTAATTATATTTAAAAAGCACATTTTTTAATAAACACTTAAAAAATAATTACTTTAGAAATCAACCCAAGTATTTTCGACCCCTGCCCCCATCGCGTGCGCTGCGCAGGAAGCGGTCACTATCCCCAAATCGTCGGGAACTCCACGTGCTACTAATTACTGTCGCACAAACTATCGCGCGACTATGTTATTTTATCACAGCCCTTATTATTATATTATGTCAACATGATATAAAAAAAAATATATCACAGCCCTTATTATTATATTATGTCAACATGATATAAAAAAAAAATATCACAGCCCTTATTATTATATTATGTCAACATGATATAAAAAAAAAAATATCACAGCCCTTATTATTATATTATGTCAACATGATATAAAAAAAAAATATCACAGCCCTTATTATTATATTATGTCAACATGATATAAAAAAAAATATCACAGCCCTTATTATTATATTATGTCAACATGATATAAAAAAAAAAATATCACAGCCCTTATTATTATATTATGTCAACATGATATAAAAAAAAATATCACAGCCCTTATTATTATATTATGTCAACATGATATAAAAAAAAATATATCACAGCCCTTATTATTATATTATGTCAACATGATATAAAAAAAAAAATATCACAGCCCTTATTATTATATTATGTCAACATGATATAAAAAAAAATATATCACAGCCCTTATTATTATATTATGTCAACATGATATAAAAAAATATATATCACAGCCCTTATTATTATATTATGTGTATTATAGAGTGTTAAATTTTGTCTGTTTTGTTATTATTTGATTTAATTTCTTCTCAGTTAACTAACTAATTCAGGTAAGAACATGACAAATTTACAATGTATTTATTTTATCTATATACATACATATATATACATATAAATAAAGTAGACGTGTATGTTTGTAATTCCAAATGAACAGCTTTTCACTAAATGTATATTATGAAAGAATATATGGTACTGACATAAAAATACAATTTCTCATAATGTTTTTCAGTCTGTCTGTTTGTGCCGGGTGATCTCTGAAACGGTGGGACTTTCACTGGCAGATAGCTAATGTTACATGGAGTAACATAGGCTACCTACCATTTCATAAAAAAATATATTTTGGGTTCCGCGCGTATTAAATTAAATCTGCGCGGGAAAGATTTGTATGTACGTTTGCAACGAATTGGCTCAAGAAGTACTAGACCGATTTAAATAATCCTTTCACCATTAGAATGCTACATTATAATTGATTAATATAGGCTAAATTTTTTTTATTGTGTGACTAATTTACATATATTATAATAATATTTACTAATAATCAAGTTGCTATTTAAAAGCTTCCACATTTAAATTAACATGTGTAAGGGAGGGAGCCGGCTTTGCACCAATGATACACTCACTCGCTTTACAATTTCGTGTAATCACACTTAACTACCGATGATGCGGACCCGCGTTACACATGTAGTTGAACCTAGAGAGAGAAAATAAAATACTAATGAAGTGTGATTATTACAAGTCATTTAGAAATATTTGAATAAGCAATAAATCGTGCATCTATACATCGCAAGAAAAAAGAGCTAGGTATATATATGAGATTTATAAATTTAATTTAGAACAAGAGTTACTGACTTTTCTAGCATGTAATAATTTGGGAAGAAAAATAGTGCTAAGTTAAGAGTCGCCTCACTGTGCTTGCGCAGGTGCAGAATAGGTCAATGTTCAGCTCGAGGAGGACATTATTAAAACTAAGCGTACTTCTATTTTATCTCCTTACTCCCATGGGAACGGGAACTACGCGAGTGAAACCGCGTGACGTCGGATAGTTTTTCATAAACTGTGCTAACGCGTTTAATATTTTTTATTACAAAGCAAGCCGACCACCTGACGTTAAGCCTGACTGTGAAAAGAAATTAGTATTGCTTTTTTGATAAATAATCGAATCACTGTGCTGATTTTTAAGAGACAAAAAGGTCTCAGTATAACTTGCTCCAATCTCCCGTTGGAATACTATCCTTTGTAGCTATTATTTGGCTCCAATCAATCATATTTATTGCATTATAATAGTATCCCAAGTAAAGCTAACATAAACCCTGTTAGGGCACAGCAACGTTAGAGGCACTGCTATTCCCCAGTCGGGCACCTCTGAATTTCAAACGGGAGATCTTATTGTGCCGTAAATCCTTTGCATCCTTTGTGAAAAAGTCGACATCATTTTGATTGACAGTTATTTAAAAGACAGGGGAAGTCCGACCTGCTTAAGTGACTTATTTGTTTTTCAAGACGTTTCATTTTTAAACCTTAAATAACGATATTGACATTCTATTTGTATACTGATACCTGTATTATTTAACTAACATCTGCCGGCGACTTCGTTTACCTAGAATGATCATATATAGCTAGCCTTGCTCGATAAATGGGCCATGAGCCATTAAAATAATAAAAATTGCTCATGCCATCCCAGAAGGATTAAGAGGTGTTGTAACAACAACACCCACATTTCACCGAATATGATTAAGTGCCAATATGACAGCGGGTGAGGCCATCGCCTTCTCAGGCACTACACACACGTTTTTGAATTACTTCTCCGACATATGCAGGTTTCCTCACGATGTATTCCTTCACCGTAAAGCACGTGGTGTGAAATCACTGTAAGTACATAAGTTTTTGAAAAACTTATTGGTACAGGCCCCGCTGGGATTAGAACTTGCGTCGCTTGCGTAGCAGGCGACTGCTCAAGCCCCGAGGCCACCACAGCTCCAACAAACAAACTCTTCAGCTTTATACTTCAGTATATATAAATCTAATTGACAGACGCGTAATAGTAAATAAGTTGTCTGTCCATATGTTTAGTTTTCGAGGCGGAACCGCTTAACTGGTTATACTGAAATTTTAAATAGGCGTGACACCAAGGACGAGTGCTTAATAATATATCATTATGCTGTCGTTTAGGTTAAAGTTAATGTATAAAAAAACAGCTATGTAAGCAAAAACAGTATTTATTAATTTAAGCGACAGAATTTCTGGGATAAGGCCAGGGAGATGAATATGATTTTTGGTCAATGTCGATTGTTAAGTATATTATCAATTAAGCAGAAGTTTTGGAATAAGGGCGTGAGCTTACGAAAAGTGTTCGGGCAGTCGTGGTTGTAAGCTTAAGCAATACGACTTATGTGAGTATATATATATATATATATATATATATATATATATATATATATATATAGTGTCGTGGGTGCCCTCAAATCAAAGGCGCGCAGTGCACTAAATGCTTCATACCTACACCATAAGACACATCCCATATAGAAGCACACGAAAGTATGGAAAAACACGTAAAATATCATTAGCGAATCAATTACATTCTCATACTAGTTTCAACTAGTAAAAACCTACACCGTAATGCACTGCCTGTAAATGCATGCGATCCATACGAAAGGCGGCTTCACACTGGAATGTTCTTGAAGTATTGTAGTCCCTTATAGAAATACGGGTGAAATCCGACTGAATGGCGTGACTGACCGTGGGACAATGCATGTGCCACTAACTACTATAATAACTACCTAACAACCAACAATTTTACCATCACGTAAAAGATACCGTAAAGGGTTTGAAGACATACTCGATTTACTAGTGCATTTGAGTTACGACAAACGCTATTCATATGGAATAACATAAATTAAGTATCACAAAAAAAGGTTCAACAGAAAAAATTTGTGTTCTCTTCAGCAAGCCCTTTAATTTGATACGAATAATGTCGTAGTGCGGAAAAATTAACCGGTCCGCCATCTTGGATGGTCCGCCATATTGGATTTAGAATGACATTACATAGCTAAGCATGCACTGCCATCCAAAGTAAGCATACATGTGAAATTTCAACTCAGTCGATAAAAGATAATTAATTTAAATTTTGTTGGAAGATTTCACTCAGACACCTTGCGAATACTTGCACCGCACACTTACATTTGAATATTTTAATCTTAGAATACTAAACTAGTAATAGATACATAACTTAATATGATATTGTTATGGAAAAGCGGGGTTCCCTAACACAGGTATTTTACTTAAAAGGTAACCCGCAACTTTAAAAATCTGTACATATTCTATACGCACAGATTAATAAAACTGAAGTGTCTGTTTGTAATTCCAAAATAACAGTTTTTACTAAATGCATTTGTAAGTATCTGCTGTACAGATGTCCGTCTGTCTGTCTGTCTATTTGTTCCGGGTAATCTCAGAAACGTCTGGACCGATTTTAACGGGACCTTAACTGGCAGATAGCTAATGTTATATGGAGTAATTTATGCTACTTTTATTTGAAATAAACATTTAGGGTTCTGCGGGATTCAAATTAAATCTACGCAGGTGAAACCGCAGGGCACAGCTAGTGAATAAATAATTTTGTATACTTCAATAGCCAGGTCCTAGGTTCGATCACCGGACACGTGTCACGAATGCAAAACCACACTCTGTACTTCTAAACTTTGACCACCCTAGCTAGAAAATTAGATGATTCAAGGGTTGCGCCACGCGAGCAATCGTAAAAATGATAACTCGTAAATACGATCGTAAAAATCGAATGATAACATGCAGCGTGAATCCAATGATATATGATTTATTTGAGGGTTTTTCATATATTTATTGGGTATTCTAGACTGGGAATTGAACGCCCTCTAATATTGATTGAGATTATGATTGTGCTGAAAAGGGTTTTGATTGAAGTACTTGCTTTGTAAGATAATATATCTTACGAAACTTCGACTGCGTTTATACACAGGTGCTCGAGAAGTTGTTATTCAATTCGAATCGTTAAGAGGGTGTGACATGTATATAGGCTAGTGGACGATCATATCAATGTAAATATAAATACTATTTATTTCTGTGGTTCAATGTAGTCACAAAAGGTTTGATACTTATTGGATGACTAGCTGTGCCGCGCGATTTTATCCGCGTAGAGTTTATTTTATATGAGACCCTCGGAACGCTAATGTATTTTTTTAAATAAAAGTGGCCTAAGTTACTCTTTGTGATATTAGCTATCTGCCAGTGAAAGTCTCGTCAAAATCGGTTGTTTCGAAGATTATCCGGAACAAACATACAGGAGAAAAATATTTTTTTTTCTTTTCAGTATTTTATATACTTTCATATGCATTTAGTGAAAAGCGGCTATTATGGGAATTACAAACAGAAAATTAAATTTTATTTATCTGTTTAGTTTAGATGTGGAGCATAAGATAATGCTGATTTTTGTTTAAAATTAAATAAAAAAATTTATAATGCTCTATTTTTTTTAAATAAACGACGTAAAATAAAAATCTAATATTAAGGTATTTTTATTGAAATTATATGCAACCACCGGCCGATGTTCTGTACCAAAAAAGTCTCGACACTGTATAATCAAATCACAAATTTAACTATTAACTAGAACACAAAAGACATAATATTCTACACAGCCGGGGGTAACAATGGCAGTGTTCGCTGCATTCATAGTGGAGCTAGAATATATCCCTTGGGCACCAAGTTAATTTCAAGTTTACGAACTCTACGTACTCTCCTTATTAAAATACCACGATCCTGTTGTAACAGGTTCAGCTAACTGCACTTGCTTCTAAAACTTCATGGCTCTGAGCCTTTTACGATCGACAGATTAATGAATTAAGACTCGCTATCTTACGCCTTATAAGTGATAATAATAAATAATAATGATAATTATCTCCGACCGAATTTTGGTTAGAGCGGAAAATCTCAACGAGAATTACCCATGTGCGCAGGAGATATTATAGTGCACGCGTGTGTGCGCAAACACAGGTGCACTCTTTATTCCCTCACTCTCATAGTCCGATGGGAGGCAATCCGACACGACCGGAGAGAGATCAGGCGTAGGACCAAAGGTGCAACGTGTTTCCGAGGCACGGGGGTGGAAACACCGCCAACTTCCAAACTCCGGGCATTTCAGTGTGTAAATTTTTGACCTGACCCGGGATTCGGACTCGGGACCTCGAGATCGAGAGGCGAACGCACTAAACACTAGACCAACGAGGCAGTTTTTTTTTTATATGTGATAGTAAGGTACCTACGGTGGAATACTGGTGGGTGACCTACCATCATGTGCAGAGCGTATTAAGAACTTTTGAACATTCTCATCATACTTGTGAATAGGTGCTGCTAGTGGGGGCTGGTCATCTCAAGCTACACAATTATACGTAGTACTTATTTTTAGATTTGAAATTTTGTTATCGACTTTTGTGCACTGGAACTGTGTCCACGGCCATATATATATTTATGATTTATATTATATTACTCAAAGTTGTAATTTTTTTAAAAAGAGTTATTACTGTGTTTCTTGCGGGTTCTTCTCAGTAAAAGCAACCTTCCAAACCTGGCGGTAGCATGCATAATCCTGACTAATCGTGTCTTTCTGACGATTTGAAAGTACTTTGTAAAAAGTCTAATCGACTAAAGATATTTTTGAATTGAATTGAATTTGAATTGAATAAAGTTTCTATTTTGTCACGCCTAAGCTAAGAAGTTCTTAATACGCGCTGCTTAAACAATCATGGTTGGCCCCCTGGTCTCCCGGTAAAATACTGTCAGTCATCCTGTTCGCATTTCGTGCTCATGTCTCATATCCCTATCACGAAATTTGCACTGTTTTGTACTCTATACTCGCTATTAAGTGCCAACGTGACAGATGACGAGTCCATCGCCGTCTCAGGCACTATACATACGTCTCTGAATTGTTTCTCAGAGATATGCAGGTTTTCTCACGAGTTTTCCTTCACCGAAAAGCATGTGGTGTGGAATCACTGAACATAAGTGTTTAGATAATCTCATTGGCATAAGTCCCGCTGGGATTCGACCTTGGATCGCTTGCGAAGCACGTGACTGCTCAAACCCCACGGCCACCACGCTTTATATATAAGCGAAAATATATGTTAAGCACATATAATTATAGCAGTTGACAATCCAGCTACATAATAGTCACAGTGCACAATACATTACTGTGCGTAAAGCGGATTTAATTTAATCCTCAACAATAACGCCTCCATCCCAATTCAAAGGACAAGCGAACCAATGCAGAGCTGAATGCGTGCGACACTGGGAATCAGTAATGAGAGCGTGGTCTGACTGTCAGCTGATGCAAGAGATGCTCTTAGCCTACCATGGTGGTGGACTTGGGGGCCAACTATAATCTTAGTTTTGACATTCATTTTAGGGATGCCAACATTTAATCGGTAAAGTCTTATTATAATAAAACGATATTGTTGGCCCCTTATATGACTTTTCGAGCCACGAACAAAGGAAGAAGTTTTTGTAATCGATCCGGTATTTTTTATGTGACCACGTAAAGTATTTAAAGAGCATTCATATTTCGACTTTCCTTCGAATTTCGTCGTACATTTTTGTGAAGATTTTTGAGTCTGTAAAGTAAAGGACACTTAATTATTTTTTCTGCTTGATCGTGTCGTTCTTTTAAACTATGTTAGGGATCTTGGTATGGTTGTCATGAACATTGTAGGAGATGAGCTCCGATGGCTTATAGCTATAAAAATCTTTACTATATTAATAGATAGACGAGAAAATTCTACGTTTTAGACTTAAACATCGTAACCAGGAATATATTCCATAGTGTGTGGGGGAAATACCTGACACGCGCGATATTATAAATATGTATGTATATGCTATGTAAGTCTACACTGAACTAATGACCGTATCTCTCGGACGTGGCGTATCTGTTCGTCTGTCACCAGGATGTATCTAATAAGAAGCCGTGGTGGCCTTGTGGTACCAATGAGTTTTTCTAAAAAAAGACTTACGTACAGTTATTTCACACCACGTGCTTTACGGTGAAGGAAAACATCGTGAGGAAACCTGCATATGTCTGAGAAGTAATTCAAAAGACGTATGTATAGTGGCTGAGACGGCGATAGACTCACCATCTGTCACGTTGGCACTTAATCAAATTCGGTGAAAAGTGGGTGTTGTGATTACAACACCTCTGCCTACCCCTTCGGGGAATACAGGCGTGAGCATATGTATGTAGAAAAAAAAATAAACGAAAGAGGTTCACTGCCTAGCGGCAGCTACACCATACTGCGTTCCCCGCGCCCAGTGGAACCACACCGACGTCAATAAGTCAGTACGACACTTCGCTTCGAAACCTAATCCTTTGACAGACGCAAATCATGCATTCAACTATACATACTACTATCTGACCACCTACACCCATACATACCCTACATTCACATACATACCCTTTAATGTAATCTGTGAAAAATGGGGACCCTTCTGGGAAGACTGTAAGTAATTCAAAGACGAATGTATAGTGCCTGAGACGGCGATAGACTCACCATCTACCCCTTCGGGGAATACAGGCGTGCGCATATACATGTATGTATGTATAGATAGATACATTTCTACTAGCTGTGCCCGAAAAATATAGCGATATAATTTTTGGACTACCCTTACCATTAAGGGGTATTAAAAACAGATGTTGGCCGATTAACCTACCCGATATGCGCACTAAATTTCATATAAATCGGTCTAGCCGTTTTGGCGGTATTTAGTTACACCGATACACGAGAATTTTATATATGGAATAACTTCTAGGAAATTGGTGGGTAGTTTCATAGTTCTAAAAACAACATCATGACCAGGAAACCGGTCCAATGGCCGCTCTCAAAGGTAGAACTACCAGTTCGTTACGTAGTCGACAATAGACGCGCGTTAATATTTAAACCATAGTTAGCAGTGTGGTGCCAACAGGCCGCGCCGCGGAGTGTGCCCGTAATTGAGTGCTGTTGATTTCGATGCGGTCTTTTGTTCGGGAAAAATAACGTCTACAAACATTAATAAATAATTCAAGGAAGGCAGAAACTGTTCAAGGCTAACTTTAACTCACGCTAAATTGAAATGACTTAGCATTGAGCTATACATTCTCGGCTTTCCATACAGTGGGATATCTGTACATATTATGTCGTGAGTTTGGAACTATTCTCGTTATGCTTAAACTGTTTCGTGGCTTATACTTACTTGTGTCAATGGGCGATGTTTCTAGAGAAAGAGTCAAACGAGAAAGTGCACAGTAAGAAGGTTCTATAGTCGACCTGTAGGTATGACCACGCATAACAATTTTATTAATGGATAGAGTATTCTTCAAAGTTGGTCCCATTTAAATCAAAATCATTCATAGTGGTACTAAAATAAAATATTTATATTTTCCATACACCCACTGATACTGAACACATTTGGATTATTTAAACGGTATTGTCCTTACGCGAATAAACGAGAGAACCTGGTTGACCGAGATGGGCTCGGTTTCTTTTCAATGACGTTCTATCATACATTTGTGCTAAAAGACAGAAAAAAAATATCCGATGAACGTCAGTCTCGAACCGGGGCACTCTAGTTTGGTTATCGCTCCGTAGGCTGGAAGCCTCACGTTTGAGCTATCATAACTTGACAGATGGCATGTCAAATCATGTCAAAAACATGGTCAAAACGATGTTTTCCAAAAATGAAACCTTGTCTATTTTGTGCCCCTGAAAGTCCCTACACAAATTATCATGAAAATTCTTGGAGCCACTTCCACTTCTATATATATATAAATAGACAAGAATTGCTCGTTTAAAGGTATAAGATTTTATAGTAGTACTTGAAAACTGATGTGACGACGAACGAGCGTGGATGCATTTTCTGTGCGTATTTTCAATACAAGCGGAGATATATAAGCAACGTAGAGCACGTATACGCTACGTTGCGTAATGCGGTGCAGTGTGCGAATCGCCTTATATCAAGATCCTAAGCATTCCCACCGCATCGCATACTAAGCCTCAATTTATGCTCAAATTACAGCATAGCATTACAAAGGAGCCAATAGTGATATCAATAATGCTATCATACGTCCAATATAGTAAGACTAGATTTACCCGAGGTTTCACCTGCGTAGACTTAATTTCATCGGTATTAATATGATCAAAATTAGCTTATGTAAGTAGTAACAGCAGGTAATCTACATCCATACAGATAAATAATATTAAAATGTCTGTTTGCAAGTCCAAATTAACAACTTTTCATTTAATGTATATGAAATTATATATGGCACTGACAAATAAAAAAAATATTTATAATCTTTTTCTCGGTCTGTCTGTTTGTTTGTTCCGACTAAACTCTGAAACGATCTTAACGGGACTTTAATCGGCAGATAGCTGGTGTTACAAGGAGTAACTTCTAGGCTACTTTTTTAAATCATGAAAATTAGCCGCCCATGACATTATGTCTACTCAAACTCAAACTCAAACTCAAAATATCTTTATTTGATTAGACTTCTTACAAAGTACTTTCAAATCGTCAGAAGGACACAAAATACATTATACATGATTATAAATGTTACCACCGGGTTCGGAAGGTAGCTTTTGTTGAGAAGAACCCGGCAAGAAACTCAACAATTACTCTACGCGGGTGAAACCACGGTGCACATCTAGTCTATATAATGAGGCACATGGTAAGGCCTGTGAACTGCAAGTAAGTTCATATTTTTCTTATGTCATAGGTATACGAAAATAAACTCTCATACATAATTTATAAAGAAAGTCTTTCTTTCAGGGAAATATTTTTCTAACTTCCCCTTTACTGAGACACCATTTTTCTTTACATAAGGTCCAAAACGGTTTGGCTCAAATATCATATTTCCAACGTATATTTGCCGAAACGGAGTAATAGTTCAGAGCATTCTCGACTTTAAGCCTCGAAGACAATAGACAAAGCGTCTTTTGTCCAGTTATGTTACAAGGTTTTCTTTATACGTGCCATGGAATATTGTATCGTAAAATATAAGGTTAAGGTTTATTTTAATTTGTGTTGTAACTATAGCTACGGTAACTATTAAGTTAGATCCGTGGGGAAACAGTAAATTCTGATTTAATTCTGGACTGTATTGGCAAGCAGTTAAGTCGACTTTTATTAAACGCGTGCTGAAATGGATATGATTTATATTTTGCACTACAACACGTGAATATGTTGTGAATTCACCTCAGATGGTAAATCTATAAATTCATTGTACGGAATATCTTAATGGTCAATAATTATAAAATATAAAAAGTCTTCTTAGTAAGCGCAAGCGACGCAAGTTCGAATCCCAGCGGGGCCTGTACCTATGAGTTTTTCTAAAAACTTATTTCCAGTGATTTCACACCACGTGCTTTACGGTGAAAGAAAACACCGTGAGGAAACCTGCATATGTCTGAGAAGTAATTCAAAGACGTGCGTATAGTGCCTGAGACGGCGACGGACTCTCTGTCACTTTGGCACTTAATCAAATTCGATGAAATGTGGGTGTTGTTGTTACATCACCTCTGCTTACCCCTTCGGGGAGTCTTCTGGGATGGCGTGAGCATATTTATTTATAATTATGATTGTGAGGTAGGTACATTTGTTGATTAAAACTTATCTTTATTTTCAACTGCTTATAGCATGTGCTGAACATAGTCTACACCGGAGATAGTTAATTTTATAATTTCGGGGCGTTTTTTGTAAAAAAAATTAAATTATATTCTGATCATTATTTTTATGAATGCTATGCATGAACATATACTTTGTTTCTGAACTCTTAATCACACTCTTCTGTACGCAATATTTACAAGAGGTAGTTATACATCCAAAGATTAAGAAATAAGATAAGGCCGTGGCGGCCTTGAGGTTTGAGCAGTCGCCTGCTATGCAAGCGACGCCAGTTCGAATCCCAGCGGGGCCTCTACCAATGAGTTTATTCTAAAAAACTTATGTACAGTGATTTCACACTACGGTGAAGGAAAACATCGGGAGGAAACCTGCATATTTCTGAGAAGTAATTCAATGACGTATGTCTGAGACGGCGATGGACTCACCATCTGTCACGTTGGCACTTAATCACCTTCGGTGAAAAGTGGGTGATGTGATTACAACACCTCTGCCAACCCCTACGGGGAATACAGGCATATGTATGTGTATGTGGATTAAGAAAGAAAGAACGAAAGAAAATTTATTTTTCATTAAATATAGATGCTAAGGTACTAAAAGGATGGTTATTTGAAGTAGGTACATTATAACTCTCAAACAAAGACACTGTTGCTCTGTTGCTTATCAATTGTAAGTCTGTGGGCCGCACACCAGTTAGTACTGCACAATGATAAAGACTTTATTTAAAACATAGCTAAAAACTATTTATAAGTAGAAAACTTGGCCCAAATCGGTGTCTCTCGGGATCGTGCCAAGAAGGCTGGCAGCATTGCCACGTTGAATAGCAATGCTGATTCTCTGAGCGAGAAAAGCCCCAGCCCGCTTGTCACGAGAAGCTTCTACCAGACGACGTGCAACCTCTTTGAAAAGTTGATGAGCATCTGGACCCCAAGGCCCTAGAGTTTCAACCGCAAGACTTTATAAATAAATATAACATACGTTTATAGTCACTTATGCTTGATTCATAATAATATTATTTAATACCATCCATCAAAGTATGAAAACTGACAGCGCTCGTTGAGCTAAAGATTTTCGTCAAAATGTTGTTAGTAAAGTTATACTTGTGTGGGTTCTTTCATAGCCGGGGGAGCGGTTAGGGCTATGCAATAAAAAACACATATACACAAAGATATACATAACTAATGGACGTCACGCGGTTTCACCCGTGTAGTTCCCGTGGGAGTACGGGGAAAAAATAAAGCCGCTGATGATCTAGATTTCCAATGGTGAAAGAATTACTGAAATCGGCTCAGAAGTTTTTGAGTTTATTCATTACAAACATACACACGAAAATATAAATATTTCCACTTTATAATAGTAGTGTAGATGAAAACCCTTTCGCTCAATGGAGAAAAATGTTCTGTTTTAAAAAATCGTAGATTCCTTACTGTTCTCATTTATACTGTGATGAAGGGTTACGCTTCGGAAGGGCTTATTTAGTTATACTTTGTAGTAATGCTGCCTTTTTGGGCATGCGCAGTGTCTCACAGAGGGTCACTGTTTTCCCTTTAACGACAATGGGTGTGAAAGGATATTGTGCTAGGTGCCTGTTTCACATATAAATTCACCCATGCTACACCTTCAGCATCTTAACATCGAATATGATTTTTATTTCAAGACTAGTTGTGTCCTGAGGTTTCACCCGTATAGACTTAATGTGATGGGTGGCCCACGGAACGGAATAAACACGAGGCGGGATTCGAACCAACGATCTCTATAAACCATGCAGTTGCTATTCCAACTGACTGAGCTGCTTGTGATACTACCCCATGCGTTGAATTTTCCTTCCCTTGTCTTTGTGGTATGTCATCATCGGTCATGTATGTATTTTAGTTAGTAAGATGACCAGGTTTTGCTCTTTGATAGGAAATTAAAATGAAAAATATTTATTCAGTTTGGGCCCTAGTACAGGTTCGAAAACTTCTTCTGAGAAGAGCCGGCAGGAAGCCCATCTAGCATCATGTACATTTCATCGAAACAATATAACCATATGAAAACATCATACGAAAATCAAATTCAATCATCATCATCTGCCTGGCCTTATCCCATACATTGTTGGGGTCGGCACTTGATTCAACCGATGTGGCTGATCACCTGATTTTCATACGAAGCGACTGCCAACTGACCTTCGCAACCCCTTTTTACGAGGAAAATCTGTGATCTGGGTTAAACCAGTTGTCAGACTATTTTAGGCCTCCGAGTGACCTGTAACGACTGCCAAAGATGATAAATTGGCAACCGGGACCGACCGCTTAACGTGCTCTCCGAGGCACGGAGGGAACTCGGGCGGTCATCCATCCAATGACTGGCTAGGGTTGGGGTTGCTAAACTTCACTGATCGAATGATATGTGCAATAGCAACTGTGCCACGAGCTCCTCAAAAATCAAATTCAATATCAGGTATATATATTCACAATAGTGAAAAAATATTTTATACATAATATAAAATATTCTTCTTCTTGTATTGCTTCCATATTCCAGAGATCGACAAAAAAATCACTTACCTAGGAATTCTTCTTTAAATTTCCTCTTCGATTCTGCTAGAAAAAGTTTCGAAATAGGAATACTCGTTGTTTTTATTTATTTATAGACAAGTGTTAGTTACATAAATAAATACCTATGATTATACGCTTTGAGTAGAACCTCCTCCGAGGTTTATTCGTTTGAAAATGTTTTATCAAACACTGTAATTTTGCAGCAAGTTATAATTGGAGGCTTTATGCTTCTCCCATATTATTACGTTTCGTACAATAGGCAAGAACTGACGCTGGCTTAAAGGACTCCTTAATTTCAACCCTTGGAAGGGGTGAGTGTGATTTATGTATAGTTAACTGTATTGTAAATTCAAACGCGTAACGATTTTTAGAGTCCATTCTTAGGACTGAAGCTATCTCTACAAATTTGAGCAAAACCGGTTCAGCATTTCAGCTGTGAAAGGGTAATAGATATTTATAAATCTAGCTGTGCCCCGTGGTTTCACCCGCGTAGGCTTAATTTCATGGATGGCCCACGAACCCTAATATATGTTTTAATTATTTATTTAAATAAAAATATTTATTAACTATCTGCCAGTGAAAGCCCCGCTAAAATCGGTCCAGCCGTTTCAGAGATTAGCCGGAGCAAACAGACAGACAGAGAAAAAAATTACAAATTAGTTTCTTCATGTCAGTGTCGTATATACTTTTATATGTATTTAGTGGAAAGCTGTGATTTTGGAATTACAAACAGACTCCTAAATTTAATTTATCTGTATAGATATATAGAATAACAAAATAAAAATATATACGCCCACATTTGGCTTGTTAACTATAAGTACCATAATAATAGGGGGAGCCGATTTCCCTAACCGGTCACGAACAATCACTAAAATAAAAACATGAGATGCTCTCATTAACAGATGGTGAGTCCATCACCATAGTAGGCACTGAACTGCAACAGATTTTTTTTTCTTTACCCAAAATACTTTTATAGTAATTAATATGAATAATATAAAAATATGTGGCATCATATGATTAAACTTTAATAAAAAACAAATTGATGAGATTGGAACTTGCGTCACTTGTATAGCACTCGAATCACTCGGCCGTCGAGACTCCTTTTTATTAATACAGAATATATTTGAAGTGACCTCTAGCGACCCACCGCCGATCATTAACTGAGGTCAACAACCCCACAACATCAGATTCCGAACGGATGGAATTGTTTACATAGGTACACTATGTATCCGATAGATGCATCTTTTTCCATTTTATTATTATTATCATCTGCCTTTATAATATCTACATAACTCGACTAACAATGCTACCCTACTCTGCGTTTTGTTTGCAGACGGACTTGAAAACAATCCCCCTTCTCACTCACACCCCACAAACACTTATACATCCATATCCTTCTAACCTAAAGCGGATAAATAAGACGACGCAACTCATCTCTAGCCGTCTCTGTCTCTGATGCAGTTGTTTAGCACGCTAAAACGGGACGGCTATAGCGCAGAGCTGCAGTAAAACAGTGCCTACAGGGGTATGTTCCTATACAGACGGTTATAGTTAGAATTCGGTTATTTGTTTAGCACACGTGTTAATTTTCGTTTAATTTGAGATAATGATGTTGCTTATTCCATTTGATGACGTCGGTAAAAATCCGCTGAGTTATGGCAAGCGAGTTGGTTAACGCGTTCACTGCTAACGACGCGTATGTGCGTCCAACTGTTCGAGAATTTACGAAGAAGTTGAAATGTTAGCAGTGAATGTGTTTTAATGCTTGTTTCGTACATTCGCTTGTATTTCACGTTGATTTATTTTGATGTTTTAGTGCAGTAAATTGGTTTAAAATGCAGATTTACAAGTTGGCTAGTTGTTTCACCCGCGTATACTTAATTTTACGGGTGGCCCGCGGAACACTAATGTTTTTTTTTATTAATAGTAGCCTAAGTTACTCCTGTAACATTAGCTATCCGCCAGTGAAAGTCCCGTTAAAATCGGTCCAGCCGTTTCGGTGATTAGCTGGAACAAACAGACAGACAGATAGACGGACAGAGAAACATTTTAAAATTAGTTGTTTCAATATCTGTACCGTGTATACTTTTATATGCATTTAGTGAAAAGCTATATTTTGGAATTACAAATGGACACTTCAATTTTATTTATTTGTATAGATAAGTGTAGCGGTTACTTCCACAGGAACCCCATTTTCTTCTCAAAATGCAAGTCACTATCCTTTAAATTATTTTTTGTACGAGTATAAATAATTATAATTATTTTTTTGCTGATATAATTTTGACCATTGTGAATATATATATATATATATTAATAAGTTATGAATAATAATTATTATTCACTACTATGAAAATATATAATGTATGTAACATGTTATGCGGAGGGATGAGGATAATGTTGCCAAAAAAGTTTTGTTTATGAATGTGGATGGCTACAAGGGGAAAGGAAGACCTAAGAAACGATGGATGGATTGTGTGAAAGATGATATGGCTAAAATAGGAGGGAATACAACATGACGGCTGATAGAGAGAAATGGAAGAGAAGAACACATTGCGCCGACCACAAATAACATGGGAAAAGGGCAGGAGGATGATGATGATGATGGAAAATATGTAATGTAATATGTACTTGAAAGATGACCATGCGTACAATCCGCCAATGGTAATTGGCTAATACATTCCATGAACAATGCTCTTTATACCCTTAACAGTATATGCTTGTTCACAAATATTTTATTTATTATTTTCGATAGTTGAGTATTAGAACTGTGTCCATGGACTTATATTTATAAGACCTGTGCCCGGAAAACGTTGTATTGCCATATATTTTTTAAGGGTGGTCACCTTTATCATTTAGGGGTATGAAACATATATGTGACATGGAAATTGTATATATTAGATAAATACTGTAACCATTAACATTGTTTAATATTTTGTCAAAGAGTAATTGTTGAGTTGCATGCGGGGTTCTTCTCAACAAAAGCAACCTTCCGAACCCGGTGGTAACATTTATAATCATGTATAATATATTTTGTGTCCTTCTGACGACTTGAAAATACTTTGTAAGAAGTCTAATTAAATAAAGATAATTTTAATAGAATTATGATGATTGAATATATATAGGTGCCGTCACGAGCGTTCAGATAAAAATGCTTACCAAATAAAATAAAAGTGGTCTTTATAAGTGCATTAAAATATAATGTAAAGTTACCTAGCTACTTTAAGTTAAAGAATAACAGACTAACAGTTTAAGATTAAATTATATGAATGTTTGAAGTATAATAGCTTGATAGTATTAAATATTTTCTTGATGATAAATATATTATATTGAATTTGCATGTTTGAATTTCATATTTTTCAACAACTTTTTATACCTTGTTGTCTTGCAATTACATATATAAGAGAGCCGTGATGGCCTCGGGGTTTGAGTCGCCTGCTACGCAAGCGACGCATAGTCGAATCTCGGCGGGGCCTGTACCAGTGAGTTATTATAAAAACGCAGCTTCACACCACGTGCTTTACGGTGAAGTAAAACATCGTGAGAAAACCTGCATATGTCTGAGAAGTGTTTCAAAGACGTATGTATAGTGCCTGAGACGGCGATAGACTCACTCTCTGTCACGTTGGCACTTCACCATATTTGACACCACCATGATGGCGTGCATAAGTCAAAGTCAAAGTAAAAAATATCTTTATTCGATTAGACTTTTTACAAAGCACTTTCAGATCGTCCGAATGCCATAATTTACAAGATTAAACATGCTACCGCCAGGTTCGGAAGGTTGCTTTTACTGAGAAGAACCTGGCAAGACACTCTTTTCAAAAAATATAATGCAATTTTAATAGTATAAAAAAAATCGCTTATGAAACATAAGCTCATGGACACAGTTCCAATGCACAAATGTCGATAAAATAAACATGATTAAAAATCTAGTAGTTCTAGAGCCTGAACCTGAGATGACATGAGAGGTTTGATACTGTATTTTTTTTTTTAATTGCATGTTATATTAAGGTAGTCTCGCCCGCCATTGAGTAGAATTAAGATTATTAGATTAAGGGCACGCTGGTGGACTATGTATGTGCTATATCGATTCGTAGCAACCAAATTATAGTGTTTAATGGAATATATTTCAGTTCACTGTTAAATGTCGATTGCTTATTAAACATGCTGGCTGATAATAGCCATCGTGGGTCAATATATACATCTATACAGATAAATTAAATTGAAAAATGTCTGTTGAAAAGTGTCCAAAATAACAGGTTTTTACTAAATGCATATAAAAGTGTATTGACTTAAAAACCCAATCTTTAATTTTTTTTCTGTCTGTCTTTTTGTTCCGGGTAATCTCTGAAACGGCTGGACAAATTGTAATAGGAGTTTCACTACCAGATAGCTAATTTTAGAAGTACTAACTTAGGCTTAGACTTTTATTAAAAAAAATATTTAGGGTTCCCCGGCAATTATATTAAATCTGCCGCAGGGCACAACTAGTATAATATAATGACTGATGTCTGCATATTTCCGTCGCCTGAGGTTTCTTCACACACTATTGATTCAACTTGTATAGTTTATCTTTAGCTGAACCTCTATACTACAAATAAATAAAATGTAAATGTCGGTTGGTTGTGTCGTAAATACATCTTATTACATGTTATGAAATACGGTACTTATCTTATATAACAAAAGCAAATTTTAATGTTCCTTTTTCGCCGGCCGTTAAGTAATTACCATCATGTCAACATCCACTGGCATATAGCTGACACAACAAAGAATTGCTTAGCTTGTTGTATTTTGGATGAAATATTACATAAATCATCCGTGCAAAACATGATACCCACTCAATTGAGACACGTCTAGTCAACAAATATATACAGTAAAATAAAATGTAAGTGTCTGTTTGTAATTTCAAATTGACAGCTTTTCACTAAGTGCATAATTAAAGTATATACGTTACTGAACTAAAAATAAAATAATATTTAAAAAAAAATCTTTGTCTGTCTGTTTGTTCCGGCGAATCTCCGAAACGGCTGGACCGATTTTAACGCGACTTTCACTGGCAGATAGCTGATGTTTCAAAAAGTAACTAAACACCCATGAAATTAAGTCCATGCGGGTTTATCCATCTGTATATATAAATAAAATTGAAGTGTCCTCTTATGATTTCAAAGGCATTTCACTTAAAGGATATATGGTACATAGATCATCATCCTCCTGCCTTTATCCCATGTTATTTGTGGTCGGTCCAATGTGTTCTTCTCTTCCATTTCTCTCTATCAGCCATCATATCTGTATTCCCTCCTATTTTAGCCATGTCATCTTTCACACAATCCATCCATCGTTTCTTAGGTCTTCCTCTCCCCTTGTAACCATCCACATTCATAAACAAAACGTTTCTGGCAACATTATCCTCATCCCTCCGCATAACATGTCCAATATATGGTACATAGATGAAAGCACAAATATTTCTTTTTCTTTCTATCTCTCTCGTTGTTTTGTCTAATCTCGGAAACGGCTGGAACAATTTAAACGGGACTTTCTCTGGGAGATAGCTGATATTTCAAAGAGTAACTTAGGCTTTTATAAAACGAATCAAAGTATGAAACTAAGTCTACTCGGGTAAAGCCGCGGGGCCCAGTTAGTTAAACATACGATTGCTTGCTGTTTTTCTCTTTACTTATAATAACTTTAACATAATCCCATAAAGCCGTGCTGGCCTTGAGGTTTGAGCAGCCTGCTACGCTAGCGACGCAAGTTTGAATCCCAGCGGGGCCTGTACCAATGAGTTTTTCTAAACAACTTATGTACAGTGATTTCACACCACGTGCTTTACGGTGAAGGAAAACATCGTGAGGAAACCTGCATATTTCTGAAGTAATTCAATGCCGTATGTAAGGTGTCTGAGACGGCGATGGACTTAACATCTGTCACGTTGGCACTTAATCATCTAGCGTGAAAAGTGGGTGTTGTGATTACAACACATCTGCCTACCCCTTCGGGGAATACAAGCGTGAGCATACGTATGTATCTATAATCCCATAAAGCATACACATAAACAATACAAATAACATGGGATAAGGGAAGGATGATGATGATGAGAAGACGATGAAAAACAGTAAAGTAAGGCTCCTGGTTAATAGGAGCAGCATATGTCTGAGAAGTAATTCAAAGTCGGATGCATAGTGCTTGAGACTGCCAATCATCGCCGGTTTAAGCAGAGCGTATTAGGAACTTCTCAGCTTTGACGTTTAATTTTGTGATAGTAATTTAACGTCAAAGCTCAGAAGTTGGTAAGACGTCGCTGCTATAACAACGATAGTAGGCCCCCAAATCTCAAAAATGAATAGAACTACCATTTACTCTAGGTATAGTTTATAAAAGCGGTCTCACTGATTCTTCTTCTGTCAGGTTTTAAATCTATACTAATATTGTAAAGAGGAAATATTTGTATGTAAGTTTGTTCATAAAATCTTTCACCAAATGCATGCTACTTTATCACTGATTATTGTATATATTACTAGCTGTGCCCCGCGGTTTCACCCGCGTAATTTTTTTTATAATATATCGGCTTAAAATTGACAAAGTTTCATACAAACTTTCATCCCCTATTTTATCCCCTTGGGGGCAGAATTAATCAAGTCATTCATTCTTAGCGGATGCCTACGTCATACCATCTACTTGCATGCCAAATTTCAGCCCGATCCGTCCAGTGGTTTGGGCTGTGCGTTGAAGATCACTATGTCAGTCAGTCAGTCACATCATATTTCCCACCGTTTAAACCTTCCCTGAACTTCAACTCATTTATCAATACCAAAATCACCCGAATCAGTCCAGCCATTCTCAAGTTTTAGCGAGACTAACGAACAGCAATTCATTTATATATATATATATATATATATATAGATAGGCTATATATTATCCCCGTACTCCCACGTGTTCATATCGTTCTTTTATTGAGAAAAATCTAATATCCTATGTCAGAGTTACGTAGGCTTATTCATGATTTTATTGCCACCATCTTAATTCTCACGACATCCAAGTAATTGAATTGTGGATTTTGCGGGAATTAATGTAGAAAAACTCATATATATAGATAGAGATAATACTTTTTTTATTGGTATCAATGGTTGCGAGTCTTTTGGTCCGAAACACTGACGTGACTAATTCAACAAAAATACGTTGAATTATTTTATTTCAACTTCATATTATATTTGTATAAACTTGTAAATTATAAATTACACTTCCTTATTTAATTGTATTCTTTATGACGCCTTTTTTAAATTTAAAAGCAGAGAAAATGTATAATATTTTATAAATGTTTATGTACACATATTCAATGTTATTTTACAGTTTATTATAAAGTATTAAAGGTTTATTTTCCCTTAACGCGCGTAACGTCGGAGTTAGTGAAATCAAATTGGTCATAACTTATTCCGTTTTGTGTTTACGTCGAATTAATCTTTTTTGTAAAACAAATTATTTTGTAATCACGTTGCATTTCCTTCTTGAAACCTGAAATGATAAATATTAGTTCATTATTACATTGGGCCTGATGCATAGTTTCCAGTTTGATGTTGAAATTTTGTTGATCTAGAAATCATGGTAAAATTATATATATAATAAATAATGAGCTGAGATGTATATTTAATTTATTAAATTATAATTAAATTCATGAACATAAATAATGTAATGATTATGTATAATAATATTATTTACTCGAAATCATTTTAATATACCGAAAATAAAATCTTCAATACAATGTATATAATATTTGATGTATAATATTAACATCTATGGCTATTTTCCATTCTAAGTCAGCAAAGTAAACCGCTTAATAAATAAATATAGTCAATACTCCAAGGTAAGCCCGTCGGCTACGCGAGCCGCTACGACGCTACGCCGTAGCCGGCGGCTACGCGCCTTCGCTTTAGATTACTACGTTCAATGCTCTATTCATGAATTTCCTTTACCAACCTCCAATTATATTGATGTAATTTTTATTTTCCATATACATGGTATATAATTTAGAGTAATTTTCTTTACGGTCTGTTGTTCTATGAATAATTTATTTATGTATAATTATTTTGCTCTATCGAAAAGCAATTGTTTCATATCAATATATTTACTCGTCTATGTGGCTTATTTTCTTTTAAAATAGATTTTATGGTTATCTTCCTAAAGATTATTAGGAGTCGAAAAATTTGTGCTTTTTGACAAGTGATGTTAATATACTCAGCCATAATTTTTATTGTACATGAAAATATTGTATTGAAAATTTGAAATAAGCTAGTCTCTTTGTTTCAAACATAGAGATGAAATTAACATCAACCTCAAGGTCCGACGGCCGACGGCAGCTTATGCAACGAAAGCTGTCGAACGTACGAAATTCCATAAATCTTCGAAATAATCATATCTAGTTTAATTCCTATATTAATATATTTAACATTATATTATAATTGTTTTGCAATTTTGATTTTGAATTAAATTTAAAAATGGAAAATTAAAATTTCAAAATTACGAGATTAAATTTTAATTCCAACAATGTTTGCTATAATTGTATTGTAATTGGAATTAAATTTAAATCAATATATGTTTTTTCAACCTCCGGCAGTGAAATTCCTAATTAGTAATAATTAAATATTTTTGGTGTATTTATTTACTCAGAGCACTAATAATATATTTATATCTATTCGTTAAATGTATATTATATCCTTTAAATTGTTGATTATAATATATAACTGTATACCAAAGTATTTAAAGTTTAAAACTTATTATATATATAAATAAATTACACTTTTCAAATATGTGACCCAATTGCTTATTTTATTCAAACCGCTTACCAATTATTAAAATATAATATATGTTAATAATATTCAAAATAATAATAATATAAGTAAATATAACTCATTTATAATATGGATGAAATTAATGTGCAAACACGTAATATCATAAATGATATGAAGCATCCTTCTATTGATGTTGACAAAGTATAAATAAACAATTTTTTTTTGTATTATAATGTTTGACTGAAAACGATGCAACAGACCGACAGATTTCGCTGAAAAACAAACCCCATGGAGCTCCATATATATACACATCGCTAGGGCATGAAGCAAGACAACACTCGCATAAAAGCATAACAGAATCTGAAATGAAATTGATTAATATATACAACGTTGTAAATTTGGAAGAATAACATTTGAATATTGTATCCCTTGGTTTCGTGTATTTAAATACCGCATACGCATGTTTTTGTTTTAAATCATTGTTTATTTTTGAATTTATAATTGTCGTTTTGTAATTTTATATTTAATCGGTCTGTTTTTATAAAAAGTTTGAAGCACTATTGGTGATATGTTGCGATGGTCACTTGGGATCGTTGTTGTGGTCACGTGTGCACCCGTAGTGGCAGCACCTGCGAACAGAGGCGCTAGTGGTGTGGTACTCACGGAAGGGTTGGGGACGCACCGCCTGGGGTCCGAAGTGCGGTACGTGGGGCTGTACCGGCCCGGGAAGCAGCCAGGCGGGGCCATCAGTCCACCGCCGGACTTCATCTTGTCCGGGGAGTACATCGCACATGACCCCCACGGATCGTCCTCCAACTTAAGCACCTTGGAGGGTGAGTGATACTGACGGTCGAAAATCTTGGCGAGTTTTTCGTACTTTTCGGTTGAAAACGCGGCGCGACGACCGCTTTGCCCGCCGGGTGGTGACCGACTGATGTGAGAGGTATGTGACGTCACTCGCCACGCCCTCGCTCGCCCCACCATGGTCCTTCCCGCTCCCGGCCCGTCTCACGCATGTTTACGTCGCCGTCGGCGCGGCGGGCCGCGAATTACTGAATTATTTAATTGGTCCATTCACTTCTGTTGGTTGTTGCCTTTTCACGCTTCTGGGCCGCTTGACGAATGACCGCTGATTGGCACTAAATGCGCTATTGACGATAGTGTACTCTATTTGTCAACATATCAGTAGTCTAGACAGGGAATGACTAAAACCAGAAGTCAATTTAGACCCTTTTTTTAAATACATTTTATCTGGTGATAAGCTGTCGATGGCAGGCTTTAAACAAGAGTAACTACTAGACTAGATGATTTCACTACTAAGATTATGTACAGAGGATAACAACGGTCAAACCACAATCCATCAGACTGCAACGTGAGACAGAAAATGTGGTGCGAGTATCTATAATCTGCAGTATGGTAACCGCGCTCTACCATACTACGTGTGGGTAACCTTAGTGTATATGTAAGCGTCCAACCGCGCATTATATTATGAGATTTATTAAGATTTATAGCTGGACCAAGAATTTGACTATGATCTCTTATCGTATCATGTGACTCAGTACATCTATGCCCTACCACTTTGGGGAAAACAGGCGTGAGCATATGTATGTATAATAGTATCTTAAAGCAGAAGCAGTTGGGTCGCTGTGCATTAGCGGGGTTGATTGGCCTATTTTTATTAGCACAGCGATTTTATTCTTCACTAGCTGTGCCCCGCGGTTTTACCCGCGTAGTTTTAGTTTTATATAATATATCGGTTTAAAATTGACACAGTTTCATACAAACTTTAATCCCTTATTTTATCCCCTTGGGGGTTGAATTAATCAAAATCCTTTGTTAGCGGATACCTACGTCATAACATCTACATGCATGCCAAATTTCAGCCCGATCCGTCCAGTGGTTTGACAGATCACCATGTCAGTCAGTCAACTTTGAGTTATATATATTTAGATAAAGTAAAGCGCGAATTTGAACGGAAATATTATGTGAATAAAGATTTGGTTGATGTTAAACTGCAAACATTTTTTATTTGTTACTTAAATAGAAATGTGGGACGAAAAATAGGACCGATTTAAAAGTTGTGAACTTGAAATTTAATGCAAAGTGATGTGACAGAGTATAAAATTCCTTATTCATAGAGACAGCTAGCTTGACGTTCGGAAAAGTCGACGTCACTTGACACAGCAACAAGGGCTGTCACAAAATAAATTAAAGTTGTAATCAAGTATTTCGTTGTAGATATGAAAACGGTTGCTATTTAAGGAATATTCGAAGGAAAACATGGATTGCCTTCTCTTTAAGTAACTAATAAGTAACTAAAAACTATTTACAAGTAGAAAATTTGGCCCAAATCGGTGTCTCTCGGGATCGTGCTAAGAAGGCTGGCAGCATTGCCACGTTGAATAGCAATGCTGATTCTCTGGGCGAGAAAAACCCCAGCCCGCTTGTCACGAGAAGCTTCTACCAGACGACGTTAATTTTATAACGGCAACAACCCTCATTGAATGATAAATTCATCAAAGAAACATTTAAAAGAAGATGAATGCCATAGGTTCAAAGCCTTTCTCAAGTTATAGCAAAACCAAAAAAATTGGGCTCATTTATATATTTATATAGATAATTGTTGTTTTTCAAAAAACCCACATTTCACCGAATATGATTAAGTGCCGACATGACAGAGGGTGAGTCCATCGCCGTCTCAAACATTATACATACGTCTTTGAATTACTTCTCAGACATATACAGGTTTCTTCAAGTTTTCCTTCACCGAAACTGCATGTAAGTTTTTAGCAAAACTCATTGGTACAGGCCCCGCTGGAATTTGAACTTGCGTCGCTTACGTAGCAGACGACTGCTCAAACCCCGTGGCCACCAGATGTTTTTCTGTTAAAATATACAATATTTTGATGAATTTGAAGTAAGTTAAAGAAGTTAGAAAATGCTAGAATTACACCATGAATAACAAAATAATCTATTTGAGATGACATACAGTCTCTTTTTATTAAACTCAAGTGTATTAAACCATTACAGTTTATAATATACCACAGAATATAATGATATATGACAAAGATGCTTCGCTCTCGCGAATTGCTCCTCCTTCACGATTGCTCTGACGTCGCTTCATTGACCGACTGTTAAGTTAAAACTAAATGAATTTGTCAAAGTTGGCAGGTGTTCAAAGGACCATATTATTATGTTACTTTAATAACTCGATAGAACGAGTTTGAAAGAAAATGACTCGTTGCTAAGTAACGCTGAACGTCCAACCCTAAATAACATGTTAACGAGGGCAGGAAAATGACAATATTATTGGTAAAACTAGCTGTGCTCCGCGATTTCACTCGTCAATACTTTATTTTAATTATTGTGTGGCTTTTACTTCAAATATTTTTTTAAATAGATATAGTCTTAGTTCCCGTTGAAAAATGTCCAGTCGTTTCATAGATAATAGATAGACGGACAGCATAAAAATATTATCAAAGTTAATAAGCGTATAAACTTTCATATTCATTCATTGAAAACCTGTTTATTTGTAATTACAAACAGACACTTCAATTTTAATTATCTGTATGTAAAACTCATATCGAACACACTTTATACGCGAAGCGTTATCTTTATATATCCAAAGCATAGGTGGGATTATATTACGAAAGCTAAGCGGAAACTCGGCAAAATAAACCCCCTGACACACGATCCGAGCGGGCATGAGCGCATAATTAGCGAAGATCATGGCCGGCGTAGCACGTCACAACATGGCGTAATTACACACCGCGCCGGCAGATGGCGGCAGTTTTAATTTTTCGATTTCGGACGCGCGTACATTATGCATAAAGCTTTTATCGCTCGCTGTGGTTCCTTCGGGACTCCACTGCCGTGGTGGAAGTGACCGGCGGGAGCGGGCTGGCTGTTAACTATATGTATACAACTACATATCACCCGCCGCTTCGGCCGCTTTGTGATTTTTTTAATACCAGCTGGTTTAGACGTGAAAAAGCTTTTTTACTCACAAAATTACTAATACTTCAGTAATCGCACTATGTAATCATAGCAAGAAAACATAATTGAAAATGAAAATGTTTTATTCAGTGTAGGCCCTGGTAAGGCACTTAAACATTTCGAAGAATATATCGCCGATTCCGAAACTATTTATAAACTCAGCAAGCAACTAGTGGCAATAAAAAATTATTCCCAATAATAAAAAAAATCTCCGCAAACTAAATGTAAAAATGATAATTATGAAATGTGATAGACATATCATTATTTTTAAATTTTTGTTGCGGTTTCTTGTAACAAGTGCTTCTGCTTTTAATTTAAGTCTCGCTGTAACCGCGGTACCCTTTTTAGGGGTCCGCAGCCCGGTACGGAACCACGCTCGAACTCGTTGCAATGCTTCAAGTGCATTAACAATTCTACGTAAATTGGGGGACTAATGAAACGCTGATTTGCCATTGTTTTCATCTTCACTATGCGCTGTGAAAGGGTTGACTAGATACTGTTATGACGTTTGTCATTTGTTATTTATTAATCTATACAGATAAATAAAATTGAAGTGTCTGTTTATAATGCCCAACAGCTTTTCACTAAATGTAAATGAATATATGGTACTGACTTAAGAAAATAATTTTTCAAAAAATTTATCTGTCTGTCTGTGTAGAAAACTTGACCCAAATCGGTGTCTCTAGGGATCGTGCCAAGAAGGCTGGCAGCAATGCCACGTTGAATAGCAATGCTGATTCTCTGAGCGAGAAAAGCCCCAGCCCGCTTGTCACGAGAAGCTTCTACCAGACGACGTGCAACCTCTTTGAAAAGTTGATGAGCATCTGGACCCCAAGGCCCCAGAGTTTCAACCGCAAAATATTACAATTATTATCAAGTTATGACAATCACACTTCTATCTCACAAAGCAACGACATTTAAAGTGTAATATCGCTTCCTCAATTGTATCCTTCGGTTTGTCTCTCTAAGTTTTTATAACAATAAAATACACATAATGATGTAAACTACATCCGCCATTGAAAAATAGTTCACATTCATTGCGCCCTCGGTAGAGGTCTCTTCCACAGATAACATAGATATAAAAGGCAAATTCAAGTTAATGAAATGTCATTCATTTCATTAAATAATAATAAAAACTTCTTGACTCACGGGGAGCGGGGAGTAGCAATACTAACCCTTAGTGAATATCGCGGCAGTGATGTCACACAAGGAGCTTAATGGTGAGGCATAACATGATCAGAAGTAATTCATATACCTTTGTATAATGCCTGAGACGGCGATACATCTGTCTCCTTTGTCCAAGTCGAAATCTGTACATATGTGTCTGTAATAACCACACTGCGTATATAATTAAAGCCGTGGTGGCCTTGGGGTTTGAGCAGTCGCCTATTACGTAAGCGACCCATGTTCTACTCCCAGTTGGGCCTGTACCAATGAGTTTTTCTAAAGTAGTGCAGTGTTTTAACATCACGTGCTTTACGGTGAAGGAAAACATCGTGAAGAAACCTGCATATGTTTGAGATGTAATGCAAAGACGTATGTATGGTGCCTTAGACGGATTCACCCTCTGTCACGTTGCCACTTAATCATATTCGGTGAAATGTGGGTGTTGTTGATACAACACCTCTGCTTACCCCTTCGGGGACCCTTCTGGGATGGCGAGAGCATACTTATTTATTTATTTTACTTATATAGCTTTTGCTTGCCACTTCGTCCACGTGAATATATTTTTTTCCGTTATTTCAACATTCTCCATTGATTTTTCGCTCCTATTGGTGCGTGAGTTTATAAAGTCTTTTGAAAAATGAACGATCCAACACAAGAATATTTTATCAATTGAAGCCTTTCTCAGATTAGCGCGTTCAAGCAAACAAACTATTGAGCTGTAATATTAGTATTAGTAAGTATATACCGTAGTAACACCATGTTATCTATATAGGAACCGAATTCCTTTTGTATGTCTGCATATATCTTGATCGAGCTCACGCCAGAATCACGCCAAAACTACCAAATGGACTTGAATGAAAGTAACCACGATTATAGTTGATATCTCAGGAATTTCGAAACGGTTTCTAAGAGCTAGTATTTCTTTTAAGCCATTTTTTTTATAACTCTATCTAATAAGCAGATGTTAACGAAACTGGGCGAACTTGAGTGAATATAATATGATAATACTTTTTATAGGGATAATATCCCAAAATCTTGGGAAATATAAATTGGTACATATGCTCACGCATGTATTCTCCGAAGGGCAGAGGTGTAATAACAGCACCTACTTTTCACCGGAGATGATTAAGTGCCAACGTGACAGGTGGTAAGTCATTCGCCGTCTCAGGCAGTATACATACGTCTTTGAACGAGTTGAACACGACAACGAAAAAATTGGTTCGAGGACAAATTCAAATAATATGACACCAGAAATGCTGACCGATGCTGATGTTTGAGGAAGATGGAATGGATATTTCACATAAAACTCGATAATTCCTAAACCTAATATTCTATAACAGTGTGGATTGGGACTGTTATGAATGAAATGTCAACAGTTACCTTCTATGAAAAGAAAAACATCAATGCATTACGAAGTCGCGAGAAGAAGTTAGTAATTATTAAACGTGAACTAATGAATGGTAAACATACACTTTTTCCTGACCCATTTATTAGGTTCGTATAAGTAAATAAGTAAATAATCTAAAAATGTTCTTTAAAAGTAGGAATTGAGTGGAAGACGGGACGAGCACGGGGCGGAGTGCAGCTTCCGCCGGATGTGGCCCTCGCCCTCCCCGGAAGCAGCCGAGCCCTTCCGAGCCGTACCGACAGAACAACAAGTGTACATAATTCAAAAAAATAAAAATGTCTCTAAATATTCAAAAATCTTTCAACCCATTTAAATATTATTGTGCATGTTATTCTCTTTTGTCACTCTCTTTACATACATATGCTCACGCCTGTATTCCCCGAAGGGGTAGGCAGAGGTGTTGTTATCACAACACCCACTTTTCACCGATTTTTTTTTTGATTAAGTGCCAACGTGACCGATGGTGAGTGTATCGCCGTCTCAGGCACTATACATACGTCCTTGAATTACTTCTCAGAAATATGCAGGTTTTCTCACGATGTTCACCGTAAAGCACGTGGTGTGAAATCACTGTACATAAGTTTTTTAGAAAAACTCATTGGTACAGGCCCCGCTGGGATTCGAACTTGCGTCGCTTGCGTAGCAGGCGACTGCTCAAACCCCGAGGCCACCACGGCTCTTTTTTTCTGTTATTTGTTTTTTACAAACACTTGTCTAAAGAAATTTATAAAACATACATACATATGCTCATGCCTGTATTCCCCGAAGGGGTAAGCAGAGGTTTTATAATAACAACACTCACTTTTCACAGAAGATTCACTTAAGTGAGCTAACGCGACATACGGTGAGTCTATCGGCATCTCAGGCACTATACATATGTCTTTTAATTATTTCTCAGACATAAGCAGGTTTCCTTACGATGTTTTCCTTCAACGTAAAGCACGTGCTGAAAAATCACTATACATAAGTTTTTTTTTACAAAAGTCATTAGTATGGGCTCCGATGGGATTCGAACTTGCGTCGCTTGCGAGTGAGAGAGAGGCGAGTGTTCAAACCCCAAGGCCACCATTAATGTCGAGATCTATCCAGCCGCATGGAAGATACGAGGAAATTTACAAACACACATAAAACCGCGGGGCACAGCTAGGGTATAATATTTTCAAAAAGAGTAGTTACTGAGTTCCTTGCCAGGTTCTTCTCAGTAAAAGCAGCCTTCCGAACCTGGCGGTAGCATGTATAATCCTGTTCCTGTAAGTCCATGTACTATTAAAGATATTTTTGAGTTTGAATCGTTATTTGCTACCACTACTTACAGGCAGGAGGCGGCGCTTGCGAAAACGGGAAAATATGTTATTCTTGCCTTCAATTAAAATCATAATTAACGTTGTATTAAAAGCGTGCTCGCCTCAATTACTGGCCTTGTTACACACACAATATGTGGTTTGTTTTATCAAATGATATGAAAATCTAATACATATATTATATATATATATATATAATATGTGCAGTATTTCACACCACGTGGCACGTGTACGTACTACGGTGAAGGAACACATCGTGAGGACACCTGCATATGTCTGAGAAGTAATTCAAAGATGTAATGAAATGTGAAATGTTGGTGGTTATTACAACACCTCTGCCTACCCCTTCGGGGAATACAGAATAAAGAATAAAGATATATGGATTTAGATGAGATAGCTTGAAAAGCCTAAAAAAATTATGACTTCACGAGGATTTTTATTTTATTTAATTATTTTCGAGCTTATTTCTATCAGTTTCCATGACGTGTCTATAAACTTTCATGCTTAAGCATTCCCAGAAGAGTCCTCTTAAGTACAGTCACCAAAGATTACGATAAGTAAGGATAGGAAAAATTGGGATTAGGGCGCCAGCGTGGCAGATGGTGTGAATGCATCACCGTAGCATCGGCACCTATGTGCGTCTTTTAAACTCCTTCTAAGAAATATTTTAGTTTGCTGTCGCTATCTTTGACGTGACGTCACAGCTCATAAGTTTTTGAAAAAGTAATTTATCAGTCCTCTGGGGTTTGATCTTACGACGCTTGCAAGCAGGCAGCTATTTTTTTTAAAAGAGTAATTGTTGAATTTCTTGCCGGGTTCTTCTCAACAAAAGCAACCTTCTGAACTCGGTGGTAACATTTATAATCCTATAATGTATGTTTTGTGTCCTTCTGACGATTTGAAAGTACTTTGTAAGAAGTGTAATCAAAAAATATATTTTGAATTTTATTCTAACGATTCTTCCTTTTGATGTATTTCTTAAAGCCGCAGTAAGGTAAGCGCACCAGTTCTCGTCCGGTTGAACTACAACGGCCGTCCGGTGCGGATGTAGATCTGGCCACAATTAGTTCGCGACACGTGCCGCCGCGGGTGACGCGTGGCGGCTACCACTATATTTTTTTACTAAAAAATATATTTCATTAATAAGCACTTCCTGTCCGTGTGAAATTTGGAGGATAGAAAGGCGGTCTTGAATTCTAACCGTAAGTCGAATAAATTATTTTGCTGAGTTTTGTACGATCATTGCGGTGAAATATGTCTCATAAAAAATGGAAAAGTATTTAATATAGACCAAAACCCTCACATAAGCTGGTGCTGTGTTAAGAACAGAAAAGTAACGCAAATTTACAAAGTAATATAAAAAAAATGTAAAAAAAACTGATGCAAACGAGTGTGATGAGTGCAGGGTAAGCCTTTTCTAAAGTCAATGCAACAAAATAGAGACGTGACAGAAGGACAGCCTCCCAACATGGGTCAAAATTGTTGCATAGTAGCTTACGAGGCGCGAGGGCCGATCTCCAAAGAAACTTGAGAGCGAACCGCTCATAGGTATGCGTCAATGTAAGCGTGCGCTTATTACCGTTATGATGTGTGACATGACGTCATCTAGAATTTGAAAGCACGACGACATAACTTCGGAAAACCACCACTGCTACGAACCCCGATTTAAAGCAAAGCAAGGTAAGCAGAAATTCAAAAGGTGCAAATCTTTGACAATCTGCTTGCGGACAAGAAAGGTGCACGAGATAGGACACAATCATCTGTCATAGGTAAAGTGGGGCCGACTTTCTGTATGTTTTTTTTATGGAGCATGGCTCTCTCATACAAGTACAGTCGCCCTAAGCGTACCGCCGGAGGGTAAAGCATACAATAATGGCTATGAAACGCATATATTGCCCGACAAATTGTTTTGTAAGTGAATAACATGAAGCAGTCACGCTTCGGCTAGTAATGCGTACCCTCTGCCACGCGACCACCAATCAAACAAATTGAGATGATCTCCGGAATCAACTGCTTTAGAGGCCTTGCTAACTCAATTACATTTTGCTGGGTTATACTTACTTGATTACAATAATACTAATCGTTTTGATAGCTTAACAAGGAAATAACACACACACACACAATTCCACTCAATCCGTCTGTTTGTAATTCAAAGTCAAAGTCAAAGTCAAAATAACACCATATACGGTACAGACATTAAAAAAGTCTGTTTGTTCCAGTTAATCTCCGAAACGGCAGAACCGATTTTAACGAGACTTTTACTGGCAGATAGCCAATATTACAAGGAGTAAGTTACGCTACTTTTATTTGAAAAAAACATTTAGGGTTCCGCAGGAAACAAATTAAATGGACGCGGGTGAAACCGCAGGGTACAGCTGGTTGTAAATAAAAGCGCTGATAGTTGGGTTTATGGCTTCGGTTGTACTATACTAATAGACTAGTATATTACTAGTAGTGAGTAGTAGACTCGTAAACGAGACATCCAGAAGAACCACTCTCGAAGCGAATTAAATGAACTTGCTCACATTTGTGGATTATTATATGGCACCTAGTTAGTGGGTTCATGACAATGGCTCAATTACTTACTGAGTCAGTTATTTGGGAATCAAAATTAAGATTCAGTTTGCTCGGTATTTCATTTACACAATTCGTAAGACAGTAATTATTAGCCCTGAAAAAAAATTAAAAGCTAAATTTACATTTTTTTGAAGCTTTTACTAAGTGCTTTTTTACTTATCATAGTATACAACGTAGGTTACCTACAAAAAATATTTTCACGCTATTTTAAATTTTTGTTGCCCGATAAGTTTTTGCAAAAGAACCCTTTTACTGAACGAGTTCATCAAAGTGAACGACTTTGGCCAAACCTAACAACGGTGTATGTACTCCCCATTCAATGTTCGATCGCTCGGATACATCGGGTACATCAAATAAAACGTGGAAACGTCACCGAATCTCCTGAGAGCGATGCGACGAGCCACGTGACTGGCTCGCACCAAATAGATTAGATTATACATTTTGAACGGTCAGACGTACGGTTTTCGGTTTCGCTCTGCCTTTTATTTAACCCCTTTTTGGCAATAACTTTTTGTTGGGACGTAATTGGAAAAAGAAACTGGCAAGGGACCAACCCGTGGTGAAACCTACTGTTGGGATAGGGTCGCTTGTTCGATTCTGATAGCCGAGTGATGTAAGCAGCCACGCAAGTTCAAATCTTACCGATCTGTATGATGAGTTTTTCTAAACATTTTAGTGGATTTAGGACTCTACACATGCAAAATCTGAGAATGTATTCAAACAGTACTAACCACACACATAAAATATAAGAAAAAAATATAAAATTTCTTTTTTTTTTTCAATTACCGAGTGACAATAATGCAATTACATAATTAAGAAAAAATGCATATAATTATATAAATCTAACCCAAAAATATGTTCATTCGATTAGACTTTTTACAAAGAACTTTCAAATCGTCAGAATGACATAATTATACAGGATTATACATGCTACAAATAGAGCCGTGGTGGCCTCGGGGTTAGAGCAGTCGTCTGCTACGCAAGCGACGCAAGTTCGAATCCCAGCGGTGCCTGTACCAATGAGTTTTTCTAAACAACTTATGTACAGTGATTTCACACCACGTGCTTTACGGTGAAGGAAAACATCGTGAGGAAACCTGCATATTTCTGAGAAGTAATTCAAAGACGTATGAATAGTGCCTGAGACGGCGATAGACTCACCATCTGTCACGTTGGCACGTAATCAAATTCGGTGAAAAGTGGGTGTTGTGATAACAACACCTCTGCCTACCCCTTCGGGGACTACAAGCGTGAGCATATGTAAACAAATAGAGCGGAAGAGGCTTCCTGGGTGAAGTCCATTACGCTAGACAGATCAAATCCGCACCACATTTGGGACCACGCTACGTAACGCCTTGAATGAAGCGGAGAACAGACTCAAATGGTGACATATAAGAAAAGATAAGCTGAACTACGGAGGAGGTCACGACCCCAGCAATGAGGAATATGACTCGAAGAGAAAGATACATGCTACCTTTTTAAAGGGCCTCCAGCCGAGCCTAAACTTAAATACTAAGTAACACAGCTAAGGGCGCACCGGTGCGGGGCTCGGACCTCGGCTTAGGGTGTTACTGGGGGATGAGCTAGGGATCTGAGTGTCAGATACATGTTACCGCTGTATGCTACGGTATGTAGGTAGGTATGTAGGTAAGGATATATAGTAAAATCAACGCTTAACCAAACAAGGTACATGAATTTGGAACTGTACGGAACTGTCACGCCACCGTCAACAATTAGCGACTTGACATTGATTGTTCAAACTTCGAAGGGGCTCAAGACACGTGTTGGGCACGAGCCAAAATTTGGCCTTTATACCCTACTCTATGTGACTAGAATCATGAACCCTTGTGCAAAGCGATTGACAACCTTATTGGAACCGTAGACGGAAAACACGAGTCGATCTAGAGCCCTGTGTAAGCTGGCGATGCGCAAAAAATACTTGTATTTATTTATTTTTATAATATTTCAAATGCTTTTTGAGTTCGGTTTCGATTTTATCTGCAACTAAACTGTTTGTTCAAAGAATAATGGAAAGTGTTTTGTAATAATTTCCGGGAAATATTTCGTGCTTTGAAAATACACAAAGCCAGTTCGTATTTATCAAGTAATCGTCATTACTACCCTACACTTCAGTACTCAAGGTTTTTTGGCTTATTCCCAAACATCCACAATGACTAGGCTTGACCATGGGCTTACATTTCTCAAGTGTTTTTTTTTAATTGTATAATTATTTTTAAAAAAGTAATTACTGAGTTTCTTGCCAGGTTCTTCTCAGTAAAAGCAACCTTCCGAACCTGGAATAAAGATATTTTTGACTTTGACTTTGACTTTTAAATATTGGATACAAGTATACCAGTCAGTTATACTTACCACTAGACGTAAGTGCTACCTGAAAACAAAATACTAAGGCATGGATTAAATTGACATAATTAAACATTTATCCACAACATTACCGTGCTAGTAGAGCGTGCATTAACCGGGTGCCTTCCCCTGTATTACCAGGAGCTATAAAACCTCATTGCCCGGGTTCCACGGCGATCATTGGTTCATCAAATTACTCGGCAATTGGCAATTGAACTGCGACTGCCACTTGGAACGACCACTAACGGAATGCAAGAACACCAGTAATTTAAAGAACATTTCGAATTAAGGACGCTATAATCATGTAGGGTAGTAAGTAGGTAAGGATGGCCATAACGCTTTGTGACTGCCTTTGCTTTGGTCTTCTACAATTAGTCAATTATCATTTATTTGGGTATTCCGTATAAAAAATAAAATAAATATGCTCACGCCATCTAAGAAGGGGTAAGCAGAAGTGTTGTAACAACAACACCCACATTTCACCGAATATGATTAAGTGCCAATCTGACAGAGGGCGAGACCATCGCCGTCTCAGGCACTATACATACGTCTTTGAATTACTTCTCAGACATATGCAAGTTTCCTCACGATGTTTTCCTTCACCGTTGTGTGAAATCACTGCACATAAGTTTTTTTAGAAAAACTGATTGGTGCATGCCCCGCTGGGATACGAACCTGCGTCGCTTGCGTAGCAGGCGACTGCTCAAACCCCGAGGCCACCACGGCTCTGGGGTATTCCGTACATGAGTACTCTTACAGGTATTATCTGTATTACTGATTAACCAAGCTATAACTAAAGTCGAACTAAATGTTGTTTTCAAATATAAAGTAGCCTAAGTTACTCCTTGTCAGATACAGCTATCTGTCAGTGAAAATCCCGTTAATATCGGTCCAGCTGTTTCGGAGATTAGCCGGGACAGAGGGAGACAGCATTTAAAAAAAAAATTTTAATGTCAGTATCTTATATACTTTCGTATGCATTTAGTGAAAAGCTGTAATTTTGGAATTACAAAAAGACACTTAAATTGTATCTACCTGTATGTATATATATATGTATATTTAGCTGTATAGATAAATAAATTATTTCTTTATTTTGTAACAAAAGCTTTTGCAGCATCAAGAGAAAAAACCGCGTGTTCGCGGGTAAAACCGAGTGGCGCTACATCAACTTAAAATAATAATCATAAATACTCCGTTTATTTTCATATGTTTGGTATGTTCTGTGGGTCTCAGAGCCCGTTTGTTGACAAAACTCCAAAGGGAATGCTCTATAACCAACCATCCTTTGGGTCTAATTACACCTTCAAAGTGGACGGAATAATTGATGTAAGAAAGAACGCATTGTGTCCGATTAATGCTCTGTAAATATTCAACTTTTTCCCTTTAGCTACGTAATTGGGGTTGTTATTGTGGAATTACGTGTTCTGAAATATAATGGCCTTTCTAAGCTCGTGAAGAGATAACGGGATCACTAGTTTAAAATTTCGAAGTATGCAGACTTGAGTTTGACTAATAAAGACAATACTATTTCTTATACAGTTTCATTTAGTAATTTTCATACAAATTACTAGCAGGATGAAGATTAAATTAAGAGACTTCGAGAGGTACAGGTGTCGTCACGAGCTATGAGCGCTGACCTTGCATACTCAGTCATTTTATGAGTGAAGACATGCGCAGCTACCCCCACAATTCTACCTGAGCACCAAAATATACGTCAAAACCGGAACTGATGTGCAAAATTCAGAACTGTCCGAAAAAAGTCCGAAACAGCTGGACTGATTATAACGGGACTTTCACTGGTAGATAGCTAATGTTACAGGGAGTAATTTAGGCTACTATTCATTTAAAAAAAATAGGTTTCTGCCGGCCATCCATGAAAATAAGTCTACACTAGTATATAGACTGGATTGGTCTAGTGGCTGCAGGCGCTACAGAGAATCATGAGGGCCTGGACAGTCCATAGCCATAGGCTCGCGCCTTAGGTGTCTTACAAGCACACCTCTGCCTACCTCTTCGGGGTATACAGATGTGAACATATCTAATAAAGAAATAAAGAAATATCGAACTACGGATTAAATAGTCTATATTTATCACCACTTATTTGGCTCTTATTTCAAGTATTAAACAATGAAAAAACAGCTATAAAACTCGAGTGGCCAACTGTGCAGGTGACTGGCACAGCTCCCTAATCAAATTAGGCCCCCTTAAAAACTGTTCTCGACACATCATTACAATTTATTGTTGAAACTTTGCCTCATTTGGCGGTTGGAAACAATGGCAACTTTGCGGCGACAATTTTCCTCACTTTATAAGACATTTGTAGCTGTGGGATGTTTCGATAGACTAGTGCTGGGAACTAACGACAGGATATATCTAAGAAGCTTGAAGAAAAATATTAATATTAACCACACTGTGGTGAGACGAACGCATAATAAAGGTTTTATCAGATACTAGCGGACGTCACGCGGTTTTACCCGTAGGAGTACGGGGATAAAATATAGCCTATATTACTTGCTGATGTTGTAGTCATTCATCCCGTGAATTTTCAAAATCGGTCCAGCGCTTTTTGAGCCAATTTGTTACAAAAATACTTATATACAAATCTTTCCTTTTTATAATATGAGTATAGATATATACATATGCTCACACCTGTATTCCCTAAAGGGGTAGGCAGAGGTAACATTATAATAATAATAATAATAAAACGTTTATTGATTTCAATAAACGTATAGTACAGTACACCCATAATTTCGTCAGGTGTATATAAGTCCCATGTAATAGACGAGCCTATTGCTATTGCTTGGAATCGAACCCAGGGCCTCATGTTCCGAAGTAGCGTTAGGTCCACTAGGCCTACTAGTCAGAATAGGATTTTCAGGAATTTAAAATAACTGTATGCGGGTCTTGTTGACTCATGCAACCGCAGTCAACCTAAAATGTTGACTCGAAATTTTGAAGTAAATACGAATTTTTTTCATCTTTATTTAAACGAAAACACAAAGTATACAATAATACAGCATTAAATAATGTAGTTACATAATTATATTGCTTTCTCCTTGATCATTCCAGCTACATAAACTAAGCCGGTGCAATTTTTACCAATCGCGCACGAATATCGTTATGAGTCAGGTTAACGTACTATCCACCCAATAGCCAGGGTCTAAGAATTTGGCTATAGTATCCTCTGCATGTCGTAAGAGGCGACTAAAAGGGGGCTGGAGGGCCTGCTGGCGGTGGTCGGGGTGGGAGCTTTGACCACCGACAGCACGATGTGGCTCGCGCTGCCTTGCACAGCGAGGTCTCCAAGGGCGGCACCACAGCTGCCCCGAGGATGTGCCCCGGCAAAGTGTACGGAGACACCGGTGCGATCTATCAGAGTACCCGGAGTCCCCCCTTAGCACTGAGGATGACCACCGGGGGGGTTTTAGTGCGGTAAAAATCCCACATATCTTTTGAAGGTTTCCCCTTCAAAAGGTATGTGGGTTATGTGACTTAACTATAAGTGGCCAGAGTGCCAAGTGCGAGATTTCTTAAAATCGCCGCCACAAGTCATCGTGTTGAAGTTAATGTAGATTTGTTTACGATCACAATAGTGCCATCTTTGGGCCGTCAGATGGCGCTGTTTCGATCATTATGCGGTGGCAATGAAAAACTCGCAGGCTCTCAGACATGGGTGTTAAGTACACTTCTGCGTACCCGTTCGGGGCTTATTAATAGTATGCAAATATAATGTATTTGCGAAAAATAATACTCATAAACTTTCCACGTGAAAATCTGTAAAGCGATTTATGAAAACCGTACATATATTACGTTTAGTACATAAATATAATATCGGCTACCCCGAAGTACACAAATCGGTATGCAGAGACGCTCGTATGCTTTGCCACAAAGCGCCAGCAATGCTAATTCTTAATTCTGAGATATAAGTATTATCAGCCTACCATATTCTCGCTCATCAAACTGGATATTATTTTAACTACATATTACTGGTGGAGATCACGCGGTTTCACCCGCGTAGTTCCCGTTTCCGTGGGCATAAATATAGCCTATGTTACTCGCTGGTGATGTAGCTATCCATTGTTGAAAGAATTTTCAAGATCGGTCCAGTACTTTTTGAGCCAATACATTACAAAGTAGGGACATGTTTATTAAGCTATGTAAGTAATTATTAAAGAAAACTAGATAAGTGTGTTATTACTTGTTTTCCTTCAAAGTCTTTTGTATTTATTGATGACGATGAATAAATTAAATGTCCTTATTCCAATATGGAGTTTGTGTTCTTATTATAAAATATAACTAAGTATAACAGAGTATATATCGAAAACTCATAAAAAATCAAGAATGAAGAGATTTGCTATTTTGTAAATGGTGCCAAAGTGTCTGCCTACCGGCACTGCCTACAGGAGGACTGTGCGTCGATACCATGTTTGTCACAGCTCCAAAGCCCAGCCCTTAGCCGTAACATTTTATTCGCTTCTGGTCGGTGGTCGGAATAGCGCTATAAACCTACGTAACGGTACCGAGAGCCCTTAACGATGCGTCAGCTCTCAGCCCAACTTAATCCCGTAAATAATTTATCAGGAAGAAATCACTGGGTACGCAGTTTATGGGATGAAACATCTGACGTATTTAACGGCTTGCGTTTTAAATTGCGCGTTTTTTCATTATTTTTTATGGCGAGTTTGTGCCATTGCGCGGCTGTTGGAGAAATTTTTAGTTATGGGGCTATGTTCTTTATTAATTCTGAGTTTATTGTGCTTCAGGAGAATTCATTTATTGGGTAAAGAATGCTCTTTTTGACAAACAAAGTACACTCGAATCTGGAGAGCTGCCGGGAGGATCCACTTGATCCACCGGTGGATCAATTTGATTATAGAACTGGCTGTGCGCCGCGGTTTTACCCGCGTAGATTTAATTTAATTCGTAATTGTTCTTTTTAAATAAAAGTACCGGTATCGTAACGGCAAATTCAATTAAATCAAGACAAAGATTAAGATTAAAACTATACTATAATTACTATGTGTATAAAACTATAACATACTAACTTTTTTAAGCAAAACACAAAAATCGCAAGGTTGAGTTGTTTTACTTGGGAAGGAGACGAAATGTATGAAATGTCTAACAATGCACCACTCAGGCAATGCACTTACATCTTCCTCATGAAAACACCGGCCTGGAGGAGATACGTGCTTGCGATTTTATTTCCTAACCTCTTACTAAAATAGAATACGTTGAACTTTCAGTATTAAGGATGGCGCATTCCAGACCGCACGGCCCGTGTCGGCCCGAGTCGAGCGCCAGCCTCTATACAGATAAACTATACATCTATATCTATATAAATAAGCTTTTCACTAAATAAAAGAAAGGAAGAAAAAATATCTCTATAAAACAAAAATGCGACGCAGCATTAATTAAATTCAGATAAGGTACTAAACCGATGATTTTATAAACATAAAATAATCCATGTATGAAAGTATATACGGTACCAATTAAAAAAACAATTCTTATAATAATCGGTCTGTTTGTTCCGGCTAATCTCCGAAACGGGTTGACCGATTCTAACAGGACTTTCACTGGCAGATAGCTGATTTTACAATGAGTAAATTTTTAACTAGCCGCATAGACTTAATTTCATGGGTGGACCGCGAAACTCTTTTTAATTAAAAGTAGCCTTAGTTGCTCCTTATTACACGAGCTATCTGCCAGTGAGAGTCCCGCTAAAATCAGTCCAACCGTTTCGGAGATAAGCCGGAACAAACAGACTAAACGAAGCGGAGACAATTATATATTATTTCATATGAATTTAGTGGAAAGCTGTAATTTTGGAATTACAAACAGACACTTCAATTTTATTTATCTGTATGTATAGATTACAATACCTCACAAATTTAGCGTGATAGATAGGTATTAGTTACTCACTGATATTTTATAATTCTATTGAAATTGAAAGTGAAAAGGATTTGTCTTGAAGCGGAAATCGAACCTGGGACACCTAGCACAGTAGACTAGAGTAGTCATTATGTTTAACAATTCCATCACATTAGCAATGATGGCAAGCACTAGTTACTCATACGATACGATAATTCGGTACTCGTATAGAGTGTAGCACAAAATTGAATTACTCCACCGACCCCTAGGAATAGGGTCTAATCGGCGTCCTATGGTCTCTATGAAATCACATAAACTATACGCCTCGGGGTATTTACAATTATGTTGGGACGCTGGAAGTGACTACATTTTTTTATCATTTTACCCAAATTGTGTAATCTATACTAATACTAGCTGTGGCCCCGCGGTTTCACCCGCATAGATTTTTATATAATTTAGCAATAAATTAAAATTGCGACTATAATTGGAGATTTAAACTATCCTATCTCTCAAGTTGGATCGAACTGCACATGGTGTGCGAATTTTATTATAATCGGTTAAGTGGTTTAGGAGTCCATTGAGGACAAATATTGTGACACGAGATTTATATATATTAAGATTATAAAGCTGCAGAGTTTCTTTGTTTGTTGGTCCGACAAAAAACTTTCAGTATTAGATAGTCCATATATCGAGGAATTTTATTTTCAAAAAAAATTGTGAGCCATAAGAAAATTGCGATTTTTAACCCAAGATGTAAAATGGAAACCTATTGATGCTTGCGCTGCTAAACCTATTGACAATAGAACAAAACGATGTACTGCAGGTTTGTAGGTCTTATTAAGATCTATAAACAAGTCCGTCAGAGCACATATCTAACTATGATAGTTTAGTCTCAATAACCGCTTTTATGTTCATAAAAAATATTTAATCCGGGTATTGACAAATATGTTGGGTCGCTAGAAGTGACTGCTTTTTTTATCATTTACCAAAATTGTGTAAACTATACAAATATTATAACTGGATAGTTAATGTTACTAGGAGTAACTTGAGCAACTTTTGTTGAAAAAAACAGTAAGGTTCCGCGGGATACCCATGAAATAAACTCTACGTGGATAAAACCGCAGGGCACAGCTCCGATTATTATTATTTATCCTTAAGTATTTTTTCAAAATAATAGTTCACATTTTTATAAAAGTCTCATCTAGTGCCATAGTATCCGTGTAATCCGACGCGTACACACGTTTTCGTAGATTAAAAATGTAATTATTTTTTTATTGCGCTCTCTATTGGCTTTGGGAGTGGTGGTAGTTTGGCAAACACCCTGTAGGCGGGATGACGCGCGTTCACTGATCTTAAGGGTGTTATTGGTAAGCTAATAAGTTCACTTTGTGGTTGTTCAAATACAAATCAGATGGTTTATTTTTTAGAAAGGGCGTACGAGATTTTACTAATCTCAGAGCTGCCTGCTGGGATTACCTCCATCGAGAAGACGATCGCTGCCAAGTACCGCTACCTTTACAGCGTTCAATGGTGAGCAAGGTTTCGATAGGTTACATGCTGAAGAGCAAAGCTTGCCTCTACCAGGTAAGTGTCATGAAATGCCTCTACCAGGTGAGTGTAAAAATCTCTATCAGGTATGATTCTCGAGAAGTTTCTAGCAGGTGAGTATATTTTCTTTTATTTGTAATGACAGGTGAGTGTCACAAGAGGCCTCTACCAGATGAACCTTTTTAAAACGACTATGAAGGTTCCGCCCCAGGGTTTTTCACCGCAAATCTGTGACTGCTGCAAGTTTTCCGGCGCTTGCATCAGTCACGGATTTGCGTTTCCTAATATATATATACTTTCTCATGCATTTAGTGAAAAAACTATTTGGACGTAACAAACAGCTAAATTAATTTATTTCTTTGTGTGCATAACAATCTATGCACACATATGCATTGTTGTGAACACACACGTGGAAGCGTAGTCATCAAACTGTGACTAAGTATTATGCGTCATTCAAATTTTGCGTGTAATTTTCGGGTCGCCCCACTGAATTACACGGGCCAAATTTAAATGTTATGTTTATTAAACATCCTTCACTTATTATGTTTTCAATGATTTTGTCGTAATGCGTTTTAAACAAGTTTCGTTGTAAAGTTCAGGCACTTTGAATTGAATAAAACTTGCATAGTTCCAGGAGTTATTCTTACTTTAATCTTAATTAGTTAAGCTACGCAGTCGACGCAAGTTCGAATCCCAGGCGTGTACCAATATTTTTTTCGCGGTGATTTCACACCGCGGTGAAGGAAAACACCGCGAGGAAACGGTTAAAGAGAAATATGCCTGAAAACGTATTCAATGTACAGTGCCTGAGACGGCGATGCACTCACCACCTATCACGTTGGCAATCGATATCTGGTGAAAAGTGAGTTTTATATTATTACAACACCTTTGTCAAACCCTTCAGGGGATACAGGCGTGAGCATATGCAACAATCAATGATCCTAAATTCAAACATAGATTTCGTTTTCGTTGACCAGATTGATTGACGAGCTGAGAACGTTAAGGTCTACACCAAATTGGCTTAAAACAAACACCATCTTGCTGAGCCTACGGGTGTAATTCGGACTGTCATACAATTGCACCGTGCGTAATCAGATCAGGGAACAAGTGGAAATTGAATTAGGGTACATTTGACCCATTGGGCTTTCCATAAACATACCCTTACAAACCACTATCGACCCTAAAATAATAACGACAAATCTCACTATCGCCTAAAATTTTACATCAAATTTTATTTTACTAAAATACTCTTTGGTGCGAGTGATGGAAGGTTGATTTTCAGTTGCAGCGTGCTTTAAGCTAGGGTGACCAGTAAGATCAATGCTTATTTGTGTCTAATAGCAAAAAACCAACAGATGTAGACATTTCACGGGTATAATAATACTCTTAGCAGGATTTCCCCTTTGATCGGGATCTAAATGGACTTTTTTCTAAGTTGCATGGGTACTCGGATTGGCTTACGATTACCAAGTTTTCCATGATAAATTACTTAATATAGTTTTGATTTCTATCTCTTTACGGAGTTGGTTGTGTATGGTCCTTAATCCTACACTTTTGATGTGATTTTGTGTATTGGATAAAGTGCTTTGAAAGTTCGTCTGGTGTGAGGGTGCATTGTGGATGAAAAATTGTTAGGTATTCCCGACGTAACTGATCACTTGATTTTCCAAAAAAATCTCTTTTTGCAGGGAAAATTACTGATCTAGATTAAACCAGTTGTCAGGCATATTCCCCCGTAATATAAACCCCGTCTAATAAATTACTTTACCTGTGATACGGATTTCAAAAGAGATGGATTTCGTCTTAGTCTAGTTCTGGTTTAAACCATGTTTTGTAATAAGGCGGATTATTTTTAAAACCTGTAATAAATAGTTATATACAGACACGTGCTTATTTTGCGGTAAAATAATCTGCTAATTACCTTTCAGATAATGCTATCTATTAAATATTTAATTAAGGGATTTACATTAGTAAATTAGCGAAAACGTCGACATATACCTTATATTTCATTATAGATTAGAAATATATAATTTGAAGGTAGTAATTTTTACTTTTTAATTAATGAAATATATAAAAACGAGAAGATACATCAGGCATCGAAATAAAATTATAATTATATAAACAAAAAAAAATTGTTTGGTAAATTCTTTTGTGGCTCACTTATGGCCGTTATTATTATTATTCAAAAATAAAATTCGGCTACTAACACTACTATGTTTTAAATTTCGAACATACCTTCATTATTAGATCACACATCAATTGAATTAATCGCGAAAAAATAGCAATAAAATATCGCATACAAACTGTATTTCACCCTTCACATAACATTACGCCCCTTCGTTTATTCCTATACTAATTCTATACAAACTTAACCACACATATATTTGTAAATATGACTCTTATCGTTGAATCATTTGAGTCTAATATAGCGTGAATAGTGTTTTGAGAGTGTAACAACTGTATTGTAAATACAGTTCATGGTTTGCAGGACCATTTGTTCAGAACATGGAATATTGTAAGTAAGGATATGGTACTTTTTGCAATGGTATATTTTAGGCTATTGAACTTAATAAGTGGTAGACGGCCTGACTGCCAAGAGGTTAGTAGACCTACTTGCAACACTAGAGGTATTATTATATATATATAGATATTATTACATATTTATTTTCTGTAAAACATTTACTTCTACAGTTAAATCTATACAATTAAATAAAATTGAAGTGTCCAAAATAACAGCCTTTCACTAAATGCATATGAAACTATGTACGGTACTGATTAAAAAAACCTTAGGCCTTTTAGCCTTAGGATTTTAATTTAATTCCAGCGGAAGCCTGAATGCTTTTTTTAAATAAAAATCTAAGTTACTCCTTGTAACATTAGCTATCTGACAGTAAAAGTCATAAAAAATAATAAAAAATATATACTTACCCCATCCATATTGATAATATAGATTATTCTGGCATCAGGGGGTGAGTGTAACCTCATGTGTGGATTGCAGTAATGTTATTGTGATCCCGAATATCCCCGGCCCCACACTTGCACTAATCATTACCGTCATTGTTGACGCTCATTACCAGCTGCACTCACTGCCAATCGCCTTTTTATTGTTTTGACATGTTGTAGCTATAATCGGGGGTTAATAGACATTGAGATGAAAAAGTTTTTAACATACCAATTATAATAATAATAATATTTATTAAAAAATACTTTAAAGCTAATACATTACTTAATATTACACAAAGTTTATTTATGGACTACATACATTAGGTGCCTGAACTACCACCCAATAGCCAGGGTCTAAGAATATGGCTATGGTATCCCCTGCCTGTCGTAAGAGGCGACTAAAAGGAGGGCCTGCTGGCGGTGGTTGGGGTGGGAGCTTTGACCACCGACGCGGGCCCGGGAATGTGGTAGCGCGATGTGGCTCGCGCTGCCTTGCACAGCGAGGTCTCTAGGGGCGGCCTTACAGCTGCCCCGGGGATGTGCCCCGGCAAAGTGTGGGGGGACACCGGTGCGTTCTATCAGAGTACCCGGAGTCTCCCCTGAGCACTGAGGATGGCCACCGGGGGGGGGTTTTAGTGCGGTAAAAAATCCACATACCCCGATCTGCCTCTCCCAGGGCGGTCGGGGACCATTTAATTACCCCCTCGTCAACAAAAAAAAAAAAAAAGGTGCCTGAACTAGGAAAACCTGTGTTTATTATTAAAACAAATCACAACTAAGCAAATCAATGCCTACTAATTATAATATATTAAATGAGTTGTTAAAATTTTAGTCTATTTTAACACAAGTAGTAACTTCTCTATGTCCTCGTCGGACATTTTCTTTAGGACTTCTTTTAGTTTGTTCTTACACTGGTTCAAATTTAGTGAATAAATCCTAGCAATAGAATTTAATCGCTTGTAAATAAGAGGTCCTAAGAAAGCGTATTCTACAATCAAAATCGAGTTATATTATTTTTACATGCTATGTGATTACTCCGTTGTTGCACCCATGTTGGTAATAGGCGTTTTTCGTTTTCTCTATATTTTTTTTAAATATGAGTGAGTAGCCTTAGTTACTGCTAAATTAAGAGCCATGGCGGCCTTGGGGTTTGAGCAGTCGCGTACTACGCAAGCGACGCAAGTTCGAATCCCAGCGGAGCCTGTACCAATGAGTTTTTCTTAAAAACTTATGTACAGTGATTTAACACCACGTGCTTTACGGTGAAGGGAAACATCGTGAGGAAACCTGCATATTTCTGAGAAGTAATTCAATGACGTGTGTAAAGTGTCTGAGACGGCGGACTCACCATCTGTCACGTTGGCACTTAATCATCTTCGGCGAAAAGTAGATATTATGATTACAACACCTCTGCCTACCCCTTCGGGGAATACAAGCGTGAGCATGTGTATGTATGTACTGCTAAATTGGAACGTTTCATATATTAAGTGGTATAAACATACAGAGATAAACGATTTAAAAATAAAATATTTGAGTACCAATTATACCTATACTCCTAGATGCATCTAGTAAATAGTTGTTACTTTGCTACTAATTACAAACAGACACTTCAATTTTATTTATCTGTATTGATGTATAGATAAAAAAAACCCGCTGCTGCATGTAAAGTAATCAGCTCGCTTAGCTCCCTCTCCCTCTCTCTGTTTCTGTTAGGAATTTGTCAAACAAATAAAAAATCGAAAATTTCAATTTGGAGTCCAACCTCTAAAACATGCAACGTAAAGCTTTTCTGATAGATATATATAATTAACAGCGGTTAAAAAGCAGATTTTTTTGTTTCCTGATTTCAGGCGAGAAGTTTGTGGAAAGTTATTATAACTCTGAAGCCTTATAGAATTATAGACGTGTCTGCAAACCCGTCACAAGCAACACAAAGAGCTAATTCAGTGTAAGTCTTGCAGGTAAGTTGTGGCTTCTCCCCGTCCAAGTTATAAGTAATTCCATTAAACATGGAGTGTCACAGTGTGCTTCACTGGGCCCCTTCATCAAGGCAACAATAACCACTGAGCTTACACAGGATGTCTGTCAAGGCACTACAACATATATGCCATGCCCCGCATTAGACTTAATTTCATTGGTGACTTTTTGACTGAACCTTTTTTAAAATAATATAATCTTATGTCACTCCTTGTGACATCGGCTATCCGTCAGTGAAAGTCCTCTAGCCATTTCCGTGTATATTTTTATAATTTTATGAATAGTTTTTAGTGAAAAGCTGGTATTTGAAATTACAATCATACACTTATTTGCCTGTCTGTATAGATGTATAAATTACTCCATGTTCTTAAACATTTTTTTACTCGCCCTTCGATATTACATTAAAATTTATTTGTTTTAAAAAAAATATATTTCTAAGCTGTATATACCGAGGGAACATTAAGTAGCATAATATTATTCTCACATAACCCACTTTGAATATCATTATCAATTTTAATGTTCTATCAAAGGGGTGAGAAGTAAAATTGTTATAAGTACACGTCAGCACTTACTAAATACCTCAGCGTCTTTGGAGATCCTTCATAAAAGGCTAAAGATAAGATAATAAAGATATTTACGTGTAAACTTGATATATGAGATCCTGCTATAGTTAATATTTTCCTGTGCTTTATTGATAAAATTACATCGAAACAATAAGGATTACCGTACTTTCTAATAAATCCGACAACTTTCCAACATGCCCCACACAAAATCCAGTGAATAATTCAGGTGACGATAAAAACACCCTGTACCTACCAACCCCGTAACCCTTTCCCAAAAGTAATTATCATCGAGAGTGAACTGCAATCAAAAACATAACGAAAACAGTTGCGCGGAGATCACTTATTAATATTAAATGAGCTATTGAATAAGCAGGCATAATCACCATTACACCCTTTATAATTACCAACAACGAAGCGAAAAAGATAATCTAATTTTAATTTTAATATAACCTCTTTGTGATCCGTCGGCTAAGCCTTCCGGAGGTAATTTTTTGTGTAATTTTTCGCTTGCTGTTTTAAAACCTCCTTAAAGTATGAAAAATTTATTTTTTTTACTTTTTTTATTACATATGCTATCCTTTATTCGTTTTAGTTTATCTATACTAATATTATAAAGAGGAAAGATTTGTATGTAAGTAGGTTTGTAACGATCTGACTCAAAAAGTATTGGACCGATTCGAAAAATTCTTTCAGAAATGGATAGGTATTCTTCAAAATCAATATATATAAAAGAAAGTCGTTGTAGTTACACTATTTATAACTCATGAACGGCTGAACAGATCTGACTGAAATTTGGTGGGGAGGTAGCTTAGAACCAGGAGGAGGACATAGGATAGAGGAAAATTTTATTTTATTTATAATATTCATGTCTAACGAGACATAAAACATGGTATGTCACAATAAAGTCTACGGGGCACAGCTAATAATTTATATTATTGTCACGAGACTCTGTAAATTTGTGCATTTATTTAAATTAAAGCCTCTAAAATAAGACATAGTTTGGGTTTATATAGACTGGGCTTGCATATAAATCAATGCTGTAAAATTATTTTTTTGAAAATAATAATTACTGAGTGTCTTGCCAGGTTCAACTCAGTAAATGCAACCTTCCGAACCTGGTGGGAGCATGTATAATCTTGTGTAATCGTTTCGTTATGGCTCTTTCAAAGTACTTTGTTAAAAGTCTAATCAAATTTAGATATTTTGAATTTTGATAATTGTTTGTAGGTTGCATAGGATCAATAATGGAGTATCGTTATTATGAATCGATCATCAGCGTGTTTCTATGAAACGACTTTTAAAAATTGAAATTTATTATTATTATTTATTTGAGTACTAGCTGTGCCCTAGGGTATCACCTGCTTAAATTTAATTTTGATTCCCGCGGACCCTAACAGTTTTTTTTTCAATAAAAGTAGCTTTAGTTAGTCCTTGTAACGTGTAGCCAGTGAAATTTCCGTTAAAATCGTTCCAGCCGTTTCAGAGATTACCCGGAACCAACAGACAGACAGACAGGAAGAATGTTTTTTTAAATTGTATTTTTTTATATACTTTCATATGCATTTAGTGAAAAGCTGTTATTTTGAAATTGCAAACAGACACTTCAATTTTATTTGTCTGTATATATTTTCTATTAATACAATAATTGATCAAATTTTAAGCTAAGGTAAAACGAGCCGAAATTAAACGATGTAATGTCAAACTTTGACGAAACAACCCCTCAATATCCAAACCATGCTCAAATTCAAAATAATCACTTCATAATGCCAATCAAGTGGGTAATTTGTCTTCAAATGTGAACAATACATTAACAAAAAGGGATGAAAACAACAATTCATCTTATTACCTCTCTTAGAGAAAACTCACTTGCTTAACTCTATTTCCATCGTTGTAGTAATTTGTTAAAGTTAACACGCTGTGCGTACCGAGTTGGGGTAAAAGGGCCAGTTTCATTTGACCCCTCAATGTGTACGCAACGTTATATGAACTAAAGAGAATTTCGCACGCTCAGGGGAGGGTGGAAGTTCAATTTAGGATGGTGGTGAAGAAATGATGATTAGAGTCATTTATCATTTTAATACGAATTCCACCCTTGTTAATAGGGTGTCCGGGGAATTAATAGACGTAACATTATTTTCATTGTTAATGTTGCGGGCTTATATATGTTTTTCTGGTGGTCAGTGTAAACAATACAACAGCCATAAAATTAATGGTCCTTATGCGGCATTCTAATGTTAATGCTGAAATATTCTGAAATAACGCTGAAGTAAATTTTCAGAAATACAGTAAAAAGACAACTGGAACCATACTAATAGTTTGAGGCGAGGGCTGGTCGCTAGACTTATATATATATATATATATCTACAAGCTTAGCGTAGGTTTTATTTCATAAACTGCGGAATTCAAATGCTTTTTTAAATAAAAGTATCCTAAGTCAGCCTTGTAACATTAGCTAACCAGTGAAATTCTTGTTAAAAGAGGAGAGACAGACCGACTGACACAATTTTAAAAATAGTTTTTTTTTATTTCAGTACCTTATATACCTTCATATTTCAACATATGGAGGTAACACCATGCAGCTAGTGAATTGAATCAATATATATTGATGTTAACGTTCTACGAAGCTGTTTTGTTTTGTATCAGACCAAAGATTAATTTCTCGGTTTGACTGTACGCTAAGAGAAATTATTAGTGCAGGGAACTTTGTATAAGGATATATAAATATACATACATACATATGCTCACGCCTGTATCCCATGGGGGTAGGCAGAGACCACTGTTTGCCACATGCTACGATCCTTACATACTCCTTTCGCTTCATCCACATTCATGCATCTCTTCATACACTTTCTTCGGTTACGAGTGCTCCGAATTTGAATATTTATTTAAATATGTTCATATATTTTATTTACACTTTATTTCTAGAATAGTAGATTCCTTTGTATCTCATGTATTTTATCATCTGTGTAAATATTTTTATCTCTTTATAACTATTGTTTTGTCTAATTAGCGTAATTGATATTATGTCGTGCTGATTTGTGAATAATAAATAACTCTATACAGATAAATAAAATTGACGTTTCTCTTTGTATTTCCAAAATAACAGCTTTTCAGTAAATGCATGTAGATACATGGTAGTGATAAGGAAATACAATTTTAAAATTTCTGTTTGTTCAAAGTAATCTCGGAAATGGTTGGCCCGATTTTAACGGGACTTTCACTGGCGGATAGCTTGTTACAAAGAGTACATAGGCTTCATTTAAAAACATAAGGCCTCCGCGGATCACCCATGAACACAGCTAGCAATATATAAAGTTTACGAGCGTGTAACAAATATAAAACTGATTACAGAAAACAGATACTGGAGCAATAATATCTTAGTAACAAATAGTAATAAGAGCCGTGGTGGCCTCGGGGTTAGAGCAGTCGCCTGCTACGCATGCGACGCAAGTTCGAATCCCAGCGGGGCCTGTACCAATGAGTTTTTCTAAAAAAAACTTATGTACAGTGATTTCACACCACGTGCTTTACGGTGAAGGAAAACATCGTGAGGAAACCTGCATATTTCTGAGAAGTAATTCAAAGACGTATGTATAGTGCCTGAGACGGCGATAGACTCACCATCCGTCACGTTGGCACTTAATCAAATTCGGTGAAAAGTGGGTGTTGTGATAACAACACCTCTGCTTACCCCTTCGGGGAATACAGGCGTGAGCATATGTATGTATATAGTAACAAATAGTAAATATTTAACGAGCAAATATCGAGGTTTACTCGCATTAAAGGCATCGAACTCGATAATGGTAGAATTTGTGATTTTTTTACAGCTAGAAAATGGTGAACATTGCCGCCCATTTAGCTCCACACGACTCCTCACTTAAACTCTGCTCCATTTCTTCGTACCGTGTGCCTCTACCTGCTCGTTAGGGGGTGAGTACATAGAATATTTTCGAACATTACAATACCGCTGTGGGGTGAGTTTGACAACCACTATTATTTGTTGAATTCAATTTTACCCCACGCACAAAAAATTACGTGACATACATTTATTAATAAATTCTAACTATTTAAATTTTTTAACCTGTTCTGTACCACCTTTGAAAAGAGGAGGTTCTATGCTCGCAGCGTTATTGCCTTATGTTACCAATAAAAAATTTATCCAATGTTCGTAAGTAGCAAGTTGGATCACCCTTAATATAGTACGGTTTGCCGAAACTACATTGTAATCGAGTATCTATATTCTATGCTAATACTTATATTGTATATAGCTGTAGCTAGATATATAAGCCACATGCGAGTGCACTGCCGGCAAGTTAATCGGAGATGAAACGGTCGCCATGGCCGAAACCGGTCGGATCATCATCATCATCATCATAGCTGTAGAGTTTATTTGCTTGTTTGCTTGACCACGTTAAAATTAAAAATTACTGATCCGATATGCAAAATTATTTCAGTGTTAGATAAACATCAGTATAGATATCATCACGCTTAAACTTAGCTTACCTAAGCCAAAAATAACTATTCCACATGGTCGAAGTCGCAGGCAAAAGCTAGTTACATGGTATTCTCGACATTGTATTAACCGCCACGACATTTTACTTTAATATTTTTAATACATATTTGGATGCACAGGGGCCTTACCAAAAACTTGTCATTGTCATGATAATATTACTAGTATTCTGAGACAGACGTAACGACGTGTATAAAGCTGTCACTGTCTTACATATCAACTATAATAGAACTATAAAGAAGTTTTTACTAAAAACTTGGAAAAAAATCTAAAATAAACCACAATCATGCTCCCACCTTTACTGGTACGGCGCGCTTGCTATTTATATTTTGCATTTCTTTCGCGTTCTCATCTCGCGGAGGCGTATGATGGCGCTAGGGTTTCTTTGCTTTTAAATTAAATAAATAATGCACACAATTTGAGCACAATAAACTTTCGAGGTGTAGGTCTGTCGGGCTCTGCGCTGAAATTCGCGCCTTCCCGATGGGAGCAATAACCGTGGAGCCGCTAAAATGCTGCTCTTTTATATACTTGCATGTTTCTCTATTGCTTGCTTTGTTCGTTTGTATAATATGATAGAGATTTTTTTCATACTCCAAAGGTGAAGCCACTAAAATTGTGCTCTGTTATATAATTGCAAGTTTTTCTGTTGCCTACTAAATGCAGTTGCAATACCGCATTTTTTTTTCACATTGCAATTTATAAATGTACTAGTAGGTACTTAATATATCCAATAATGTCGGTTAAGAGTAAGGATTTTTTTTGAAGTAAAATGTACTCTCTCGTTCTTTAATAGTATAACAGGCTCCGTTCAGTCCAAGGAATATTAATAATGTACTAATATCTTCACATTATAACTAACTATATAGAAAGATAAATAAATTTGAAGTGTATGTTTGTAGTTCCAAAATAACAGCTTTGTTATATAAGGCAATAACACATAATATTTTTTTCTCTGTCTCTCTGTTCGTCTGTTTCTATCTGTTTGTTCCCACTAATCTCCGAATCGGCTGGACCGATTTTAGAAGGAATTTCTAGACTAGCAGAACAGCAAGACAGCTAATTTTACAAAGAGTAAAATAATCATGTGTTAAAAAAAAACCTTCCGCGTTCCGCAAAAGTGTTCCGCGGGTCATCCGTGAAACTCTACACGGATAAAAACGCGGGGCAAAGGTATTAGAAAATAAAATTGCTAGCTTAAGATATAAAAAAAATTAATTAGTTAATTAATTAATTAGTTTTTAGTTACTTTAATTATAAAAAAATAAAAAAAGATATAAAAAGATACAATAATTTCACCTCATATCACCTTTAATTTTTCTTATTGATACACCTTAGTCCTGGATTCGATCTCCGGTTCGGGCAAAGTTTCATTATAATAATAATAATAATAATAGCCTTTATTCAGATCATCTTAACCTAATAATAATAACATTGTGAACAAACTTAAAACTAAAGCTAAAACTGAGCTATTCTAGTAGTTGCTGCTTTTTTATTTTTTGTAGATCTGTTTGCCAATCGGCAAAGACCTCCTCCAACCTTTTCCATTCTGATCTTTCTTGAGCCACTCTGTTCCACGTCGTACCTGCCACTTCTCTGATGTCATCATCCCCAAGTTTCATTATACCTTCTGCAATTTACCTGTAACAGGCCGATGCCTGGATAAATTCCCACTATATATTAACAGGCTAACCCCCTATTACATGGGCATTAAATATAACTAGGAAATGTTGTACTACACATACTCCACCTACCCCTTGGGGAAATACAGGCGTGAGCATATGAGAGTTTTAATTAATTAAAACATATAGCGATAAAATAACGATAAAAAGCGTTTTTTTATCGCTCCGGTCCCTGAAGCAATGTTCACGTAGCGCGATGCATTGTCATATTTCCTGAATTCGTGCGAGGAGCCCGTGGCACAGTTGCTATTGTGCATATCAACCCAAGCATTTGGTTGGGTGACCGCCCAAGTTCCCTCCGTGCTTCGGAGAGCACGTTAAGCCGTCGGTCCCGGTTGCCACTTTGACATCTTTGGCAATCGTTACAGGTCATTCGGAAGCCTAAGAGCGTCTGACAACTTGTTTGACCCAGCTTACTGATTTTGCTCATAAAAGGGGCTACGAAGGTTCGCATAAAAGTCAGGTGATCAGCCGCATCTAGTGCCGACCCCTACAATGCACTGGATAAGATCAGTGATGATTTCCTGAATTCTTACCCCGAAGGCCACGTGACCACTGTCTACAAAATTGGTACTGTATAAATACTGCTGTGATTATATGCAATGCACATAATATAGATTAACCAGCTGTAAAAAAATCCAGATGAAAACTCGTACTAGGCTCACAGCCTCGGTACAGGGCCTGAAAACTCCTATATAATAACAATAAATAAATATACTCACGCCATCCCAGAAAGGTCCCCGAAGGGGTAAGCAGAGGTGTTGTAATAACAACACCCACATTTCACCTAATATGATTAAGTGCCAACGTGACAGAGGGTGAGTCCTTCGCAATCTCAGGCACTATACTTACCTCATTGACTTACTTCTCAGAAATATGCAGGATTCACGATTTTTTCCTTCACCGTAAAGCACGTGGTGTGAAATCAATTTACATAAGTTTTTATAGAAATACTCATTGGTACAGCCACCGCTGGGATTCAAACTTGCGACGCTTGCGTAGCAGGCGACTGCCATGGCACTAGGATAATACAGGCGTGAGTATATGTATTTACACATATGGCACTATAGCCATTCCCGTCTCGACTATGAAACATGCAAAACGCGATGTTTGTTGTATTTTATATGACATTTTGTCATCTGCCCGCAAACGTGGCTTGTATGCGTAATACTCCTCCTGACTTATTGCTATTTTTTGCTTAACCTCTACGAGCCGTGGTGGCCGAGTGGGTGTTGTTATTATAAACACTTCTACTAACCCCTGCGGGGACCCTTCTGGTATGGAAAGGGAAGGAAAGACAAGTGAATAGTGGATGGTGGTAAAAAGGGGTAACTAATGAGCCTTCTATGAACTTAAAATTCTGCGTAAAACCGTCAGCACGTTTAAAATAAAAAAGCCTGAGGCCATCTACATAGTTATCATCCCATATATTGTTGCGGTTGGCACTTGATTCAACCAGATGTGGCTAATCACCTGATTTGTATACGAAGGGACTGCAATCTGACCTTCGTAACCACTTTCACGAGGAGAATCGGTTAACCCATTTGTCGGACCCTCCGACTGACCTGTAAAAATTGCCCAAGATATAAAATTGGCAACCGGGACCGACGGCATAACGTGCTCTCCGAGGCACGGAGGGAACTTGGGCGGTCATCCATCCAACTACTGGCTTGGGTTAGGGTTGCTTAACTTCGTCGACTTGCTTAACTAGGTCAGTCGCTGGAGGGGGATTTGGTGCATGTATTTGCGGTCCTGAGCCCCCCCCCGTACAGCCCCCCCCCCTACTGCCCATCTAAAGGATTTTACCACGTAAAAAAAAGGTTTTCTTAACTTCGCTGATTTAATGATATGCGCAATGGCAACTGTGTCACGAGCTCTTTTACCAACATAGTAGTATTTGTGATTTATCTGCATCATTCAATCAGGACCATAATATAGTTTATTTTATACATCTTGTCTTTGAAGTAGGTATTTTATAACCCTTTTCCTGCTTCCTTGTGAGCCTCGACTTCACTATATGTACAGTTGAATCCCGAGGGGTCGCGAGGGTTACGTATAAGTGGCCTATATTTGTTTGGGCTTAAACTACGTTTCTTGGGATATGCTAGGCCCTAAGGTTTTGTTGGGTTGAAAAAATGTTTTCCGAAGATTTTATCCGATGTTTATACTTGGAAATGTTACCGATGATGATAGAATGAAAATATAGAAGAGTGTTGAGATGGTTTGGACATATCGAAAGGATGAGTGAAAGGCGATTAACGAAACAAATTTATAGAACGAATGTGAGCGGAAGTGTCGGTAGAGGGCGTCCAAGGAAGAGCTACTATGACCAACTGAATAATATTTTTTCAGAACACTCGAAACCGAAGGAAATGTAAGAGATGTATGAATGTGGATGAAGCGAAAGAAGTATGTAAGGATCGTAGCATCTGCCTACCCATGGGGTACAGGCTGATGCATATGTATGTATGTAAGTATACTTGTATACATAGAAAAGTGGTTGTGATTATAACACCTATTCCTAACCTTTTGGAGAATACAGACGTGAGCATAATATGTTTGTATGAAAAACTTCTGTCCATTAAAAAATGTATATATCTTAAGTTAAGTTAACTAATAAATTGAAGTCATTACGTTAACAAACTAGTGAATAAATAACATAAAAGTGCAGTGAGCTTCATTAAACCTGGTAATGACGCTATTTCACTTCATGTAGGACGTGGCAGGGAACACGAGGGGTTAAAGGTCTTAATATAAAGCCCAGTGACTAACGAGATGAGCCGTGGGTTCGTTACCCGGTAGAGGTAATCTATACAAATATTAGTGGGTTGCTAATCATGGGTGACCCGCGGAACACTAATGTTTTTTTAAATAAAAGTAGTCTAAGTTACTCCTTGTAACGTTATCTATCTGCCAATTAAAGACCCGTTAAAATCGGTCCAGCCGTTTCGGAGATCAGACAGACAGAAAGACATTTTTTTTATATCAGTACCGTGTATACTGTCATTGGTATTCAAGTGATAAGCTGTTTTTGGAATTCCATACAGACGTATAAGGTCAAAGAGATGGCACTGGACAGAGACAAATAGAAAGAGGCGCATCGGTAACAACGACAAGAGATATTACTCTTGAATTCATGATGATGATGATGATGTTGTCATTTTTTTGTCCCATGACTTACTTTTCAGATATCCCTAAAATCACCACCATGTGAAAAGCCAGGTTGGATGTATCGTAACGCCATCTCTCGATCGAATTGTAAAACATTATTGCAAAGAGGGTTCATGCTTTGCGTGTAGATGGCACCACAAGACGGTACTTCCATAGTCATAGACTGACATCAAATTAAACGGTACTTGAATGTGAAGTTACCCTTATCGAAATTCACTTTATAGTCTTTCTCTTTCTCTCTCAACACGATGACAATATACGAAAGCGAGATAACCGTTACGCGCGAACAATGGGGTAGGTCCGACCACGTGTATGAAAGCTGTTGTCAAAACATGGTCAAGCGATTGTATACTCTTGTACTCAGGTTTAAGAGGCATAGGGTTGTTTGAATGCCGTAAATTCAAGTTGGGTGCAAAATGGAGTGCATATCGGAACATATGCATCCATTAAAACAGGTAAAGTATGAATAGTTGGCGAATTAATACAATGGTTGGACTGCCAGATGTAGATATGTTTGATTTGGAACCCTTTTTGGTTACCGTCCCTTGGGAAAAAGTATCCTTGACGGAAATACCCTTTGACTAAGGTCAAAATTTTGTGTATATTACTAGGCTGAATGATTCGTGAGCAATTAATTTGAGTTTCAAAGGTGTGAATCTATGAACCAACATTACGAGCATTATATACATCTTAAGGTACCATTGCCACCATTATCGGTTTAAGCAGAGCGTATTAACAACTTCTGAGTTTTGGCGTTCCATTTTTGTACCGTAAATTCAAACTTCTAAGCTGAGATATTCTTGAAACGTGCTGCTTATACAATTATAGTTGCTCCCCTGCATACGTTTGAGAAGACGTGACGTGACGAGAAGATGTGCTGAAAAAACGGCGTGAGCCTTACCGTTTTATCTTTCATGCGAGCCTGATACCTTAGTAATCTTAGATTATGTTCTAGACAGGTACACCGCCACCTAACCTTTCAGGGAACCTTGTGGATAAGCTTATTGTGTGGACTATTATGAATAGAAGAAGATCCTTGATTGGTACTGTTAAGTTAGTGTGGACGATTTTTCGCGAACGATATTTGGTTTGAGGAAATTGTGGGAGTTCATGTTTCTGCAAATGTGTAGACGTGGACATTGTTGGCAAAACTTGAAATCGATAAATGATGGGATAATATAAAATAGGGATTTTGGGATGGTATAAATAAATAAGTTTCAACAAAATATTACTTTATGTTTCTTTAGATGAGGTCTAACTGACATCGTAGTTCCACTGTGTGACAGTGACAGACTTATACACGTCATAAACATATGTCTGATCATCATCATCATCATAGGCCACTTCATCTTGTCAGATGATTGTTGCAGTGCCGTGTCTGTGCAGTGAATGTCTGATAATAATTAAATAATTAAACTATCGTGGCAATGAGAGGTCATGGCAGCCCCTGATATCATAGCGCCCTCTCGAGTAGGTTGTGGAACTTAACAGAACGCTGGGAAACACGCAAATACCGATCCTAGCAGAACAAATATACAATTGCTTTTATAACCCCTCGAGAGATGGCAGCACGATGCCTTGACGACGACCGTTGATTTCAATCATAGGAAATTGATACATAATAAATGGAAGATAAGGTAGAATTTCGTTTCTTTACTGCCGACATTCGACGAGACTAAGGGCTGTTTTCACCGATGAAACTAATCGCGATTAGTTCCAACGAAAACCTGTTTTATAGCTTAATCTGGATTAGAGCTACATTTTGCATTTCACCAGTACAAACATAACATAGATAAAGCTAAGCTTAGTTTTCATTCCCAATTTTGGCCAGTTATCTGCTTTAAACGCGTTTAGCCGCTGTCACTTGTTGTAAATGTCACAATAATAACTAACATAAAAACGCTTTGTGTATTATTGATGCAACCATTCTTTATAAAGAGTAAATAATAATACGGAAAAACAAATTTACACACGCTATAAATAAAAATTATATAAAGAAAGATGAAAAAAATTTCATACTAGGAAGAAACACAATATTGCCAATAGTGAAATAAAATTCGTGACGTCATCAATTTGAAGTCGAGTTTCGTGCCCTTCACGGCTGTCCAGACAATGACTTGCTATTAAAAGGTATCGTAAGGCTAGCCGCACACACTCAATAATATTAATGATAAATAAAAATTAAAAGGTATCGTAAGGCTAGCCGCACACACTCAATAATATTAATGATAAATAAAAATTAAAAGGTATCGTAAGGCTAGCCGCACACACTCAATAATATTAATGATAAATAAAAATTAAGTGTCTGTTTGTAATTCCAAATTAACAGCTTTTCTTTAATATGTGATGTGAAAGTATATGCCACTCACATAAAAATTATATTTAAAAAAAACACTCTGTCCGTTTGTTTGGCCCGACAAATCTCCGACACGGATGGACTGATTTTAACAGAACTTTCACTAGCAGATAGCTAATGTTACAAGCTCCACTGCGACGATAGTACTATTTATCTAACAATAGAGCTTCTGGATCACCTAATAATAATTACTAGAGTGCAATTAAAAATCTGATCAGGGGGCCAACTGGATGCAGATAAGCAATAATGTGTCAACCCGCATAAACTTGGTTTTGAGAAAATGGCGTCTTAAGATGATTGTATACGTGATTTAAGATTTGTTTTATGACATAAATCCATTAATTACGTACTTTTATGTTTCAGATGACTTGAAACACTTTTTTAGAATGTTAAATACGTGATGCATTATCAAAATATATCAAAACCTTTGAATTTGACTTTTTGTGGGTTGACACATTATTGCTTATCAGCATCCAACTATGAGCATTTCAGCAACGGGTATTAAGAATATTACGTATTATTGAGATACATACGAGTTACATATGCTCTCGCCTGTGCTCCCCAAACGCGAAGGGGTAGGCAGAGGTGATGTAATAACAACACCTACATTTCACCGAAGATGATTGAGTGCCAACGTGCCAGCGGATGAGTCCATCGCCGTCTCAGCCACGTACTTATTTACATTTATAATGTAAACTACATATTATAATTATATTAAAAGTGTTTATTTGAAGGCATAATGAAATTCCCTTTGACTCTGGACTTAAATTATTGTGCCTTGCCGGTCTGTATACTAACGAACTTAAAAATGTTACTTGGAATAGCCTCTGTACCACGTAAACGATACACGGCTAACGGCAACTTCTGTCGTACTGGATAATGTACTAGGATATCATTTTCCATAGGAGCTTGGAAAACTTCGTTCCAAGAGAAACTAGACTCCAACGTTATACAAATAGGATTAGTATTCCTGGAGCAAGTTAAAGGCTTGATTGCCTCTCATTTCAAGTATGAAGACCAAGCGAGATAGCATAGAATGGCGGCAAGATGTCAAACAGCAAGAAACGCCTTGCTGTTTGAAATTAAACACGAGATACCTAATACTTACTACGTTCTAATATCTAAATCATATTTTCTCGTAAGTGATGAAACCCGCATTTAAGTATAAATTATGAGAATTTTCTTATATAAGGTGTGTATTTGAATAAAATTAAGTACTTAATAAAACTCCATCCCATTTTGTATGCGGTAGCGTATCCTTCAGTCTAATTTTAATAGAGCTCATAACAAAGATTTGGCCTATACAGCATTGTCCCAAAAAGCCCTGCATCGAATGTGGTTCCTGTATATTATTATTATACTAGACTAGCTGTGTCCGGCAAACGTTGTTATGCCAAACACATTTTGGACACCCTCATCATTTAGGAAGAATAAATAGATGTTGGCCGTTAAGAGTTTGGTAACAAACACTGCAACACGAGAATTTTATATATTATGTAGTATGTTTATTGACTTCTACTAACAAGCTATAGGTTGCCAACGTAACTAAGCTTGATTTATAAATATTTGACAATTGAGTAACTTCAAATATGAGTACTCTGAGCATGAATTCTAAGTCCTGGGTCCCTTAAGATATAAATATCATTACAATATATGTAAGCATGTATAACAATAATATTTGGTATAATCATACAGCATTCCTAAATTGTTGTATTAAATATACGATTTTTATAATAATTTTTTTTTGGTGAATATACATTATTTACAAGAATGTTATATATATTAAGCATTGCCATTGGTTCCAGAATAATTAGAAAATACGTCAAACCCGCAACCGCATCCGCAAGAATTTATTCGCACCAAGTACCAGGGTCCCATTAGTAGGAAGGAGGTATATATTTGACTAGATATATATCGTGAACTACGGATGGTCGAGACGGGGCTTCAATAAATCGCTTTTACATGCACAGAATGTCATCGTGATCACTCGCACTCATTTTATGAATGGTTATGAAAATAGAGTCGATCACAGGAAAATATTAGTTTTTGTCTTTAGGCCATCAGCGATATATAGCCAGCTGTATATTCTAATGCCCGAGGTAGTCCACTGCCACGATGATGCTATTTCTCAAATAAAACACAGCAACTACGTATGAAAAATAGGTTAATGTCTATTATTTATTTGATATTTTTGCACTTTATGTAACAAAATGTACTTTTAACATAATAAACATACTTCAGAACGTCGTGTTACTAAGTAGAGCTACGATTTTAAAAAATGTACTAAAGAGCTACGTGCCCTTGCAGCATATCTACGAGGATGTCTACCAGAGCTCGTAGCAATTATTATAGTTAGTAATCCATTCGAATGAGAGGAGTGAAATTGATTGAAATTAATCGATAAGAGTCTTTTATTCATTAACTAATAAATCGCCTGCAATGTATCCATCTTCAACCAACGTTAATCTCTGAAAATATTTAAATATGTTTTTTCCGTTTGGTGACTGAAGTCGCTTTAAATGTTAGTAAATATTTTAGTCACAAATGCGCAGTGGGAGGTTATATAAAGACAATAACACAATAAGTGTATTTATTAGTATATTAACTTATTCTGCTTCGAAGTCAGCGGAGCCAGTTCTAACCCAGAGCACAATTTTTCTGAACTATTTTTCTTTTTTGCTTGTTTCCTCTTTTTTCCTTAAAGTTATTAATTTACAATTTTTTGTGTGTATTATTGTGGTATATTTAATCGTTTTTATCATTCATTTCAAGTCTTAACATTTTTCTTCAGAAATTTCCCCGCATTTGTCCCGCGTGTACCAGGCTCACAGTTACGACAAGAGTGTTATCGTAGTGCTCGGCTCACATTAGAACCCTTTGCTCGTCTGTTTTGGGCTGTAGATATTATGATGTGCAATAAAGCTGATAGATGGCAGCAGTAGCGACCAAAGTCATTGTAGGTAACTTCAACGAGAATTAATTACTTGCAGTTTAAATAATATTAATAATGTATTTACATATCTACGTATTAATTAAACCAGTCCTACCTTGCATTTGCCCACGTATGAATTACATGCCATCGCATTGAACCTAACTACTTACGTGTTCAAGTGTAAATATGCAACGAAGTACAGACAACGCAAACAATTCTGCATGCAACGGGTACTGTCTATATTAGCTAATATGTAATTCGCTAAAAATGTTCTATCGCGATAATTGTTATACCAAACAAACTTAAACACGTAATCTGTCCGTGGCACATGTGAATCTTATAGAAACCGGATAAGGTCGACAGTCGTTCTTCATTCTGTTTGATAACAGTCAACAATACAATAGCTATCAATAATTTCGTCGAATGAATTACAGGCAGGGTGGCGCAGAGGCAGCGCGGTGTGCTTTACAGTACACAGGTCCGTGGTTCGAGTCCACGTCCTGCCACTCCCTTCTATCATTTCCTTTTTGCCTTTTTACTTCGCAGGATCTCAGGATCTTGATTGCTTTCGTACAAATATTATTCGATCATGTCCTTAACTTCTGGGTCATTATAAAGCTAGCATTTGTAAAGAACATACATTTTATTTATTTACGTTTAAAATATTATGCAATTCTACAGAGTACAAAAATAAATCGCTTAAGAAACATAAGCTCATGGACACAGTTCCAATGCACAAATGTCGATAAAATTAACATAATTAAAAATCTAGTATCTACTTATAACTAAATGACCAACCCCCACAAGCAGCACCTATTCACAAGTATGACGTGAATGCCAGCCATTGACCTCCTCAACCATCAAAGAGGGAAGTGGACAACCCGTCATCCACACGCCGCAGCAAGGAGAGGCATTTTAGTGAGCATGAGCAACCTCCCGAACCCGGTGGTAACATTTATAATCATGTATAATGTATATTTTGTGTCCTTCTGACGACTTGAAAATACTTTGTAAGAAGTCTAATTAAATAAAAATGTTTTGAACTTGAACTTGAGATACGGCCAACGGCGTATTCTGTAATGCTGGACAAAGTACTAGGGTATAATTTTCTATAGGAGCTTGGAATGTTCAGTTCCAAGGGATACTAGACTCTAAATTAATACGAATAGGATTTGGATTCCAGGAGCAAGGTGAAGCCTTGATTGCCTCTCATTTCTAGTATCTTGATAAAGCGAGATAGCATAGAATGGTATATACGAGAATTGTATATGGTATGTTTATTTGCTTCTACTAACAAGCGACGTGTTACCAACGTAACTAAGCTTGATTTATAAATGAATATTTGACAATTGAGTATCTTCAAATATGAATACTCAGAGCAGTAATTCTAAGTCCTATGTCCCAATATAAGATATTAATATCATTGAAATATGTTGTAAGTATGTATAACAATAATATGTGGTGTAATCAAACAGCTTTCCTAGATTGTTACATTAAATATACGATTTTTTATAATAATTTATTTTTGGTAAATATACATCATTTACAAGAATTATGTATTAAACATTGCCATTGGTTCCAGAATAATTTGAAAATACTTTACCCGCATCCGCAAGCATTTGTCCGCACCAAGTACCAGGGTCCCATTAGCATGAAGGAGGTATATATTTCATACGCGCATGTCCCGATTGCCTGCGTCATCATTTTGCGTGGCCTACGGATGGCCGAGACGGGGCTACATTAAGTCGCTCTCTCTCTTACATACACATAATGTCATCGTGATCACTCGCACTCATTATACAAGTTGGTTATGAAAATAGACTCGATTACAGAAAAAGATTAGTATTTATATTTAGGCCCAACAACAGTGCGAAACGTCGGAGTACTAGAACAGGCCACATCGCAGCCATCAGCGATATATAGCCAGCTGTATTTTCAAATGCCCTAGGTAGTCCACTGCCACGATGATGCTATTACTCAAATAAAACACAGCAACTACATATGAAAAATAGGTTAGTGTCCATTATGTATTATAACGATATTATAGTTTGGAATCCATTCGAATGAGAGCAGTGAAATCGACTGAAATTAATAGATAAGGGTTTCAATTCGTTAACAAATAATTCGCCTGTAATGTATCCATCTTCAACCAACGTTAATATCTAAAAATATTTTAATATTTTTTTTCCTGTTTGGTGACTGAAGTCGCTTTAAATGTTAGTTAATATTTTAGTCCGAAATGCGCAATGGGAGGTAATGTAAATGACAGACACAATAAGTGTATTTATTAGTATATTAACTTATTCTGCTTCGAAGTCAGCGGAGCCAGTTCTAATCCAGAGCACATTTTTCTGAACTATTTTTCTTTTTTGCTTGTTTCCTCTTTTTTCCTTAAAGTTATTAATTTACAATTTTTTGTGTGTATTATTGTGGTATATTTAATCGTTTTTATCATTAATTTCAAGTCTTAACATTTTTCTTCAGAAATTTCCCCGCATTTGTCCCGCGTGTACCAGGCTCACAGTTACGACAAGAGTGTTATCGTAGTGCTCGGCTCACATTAGATCCCTTTGCTCGTCTGAGAGGCTGTACACATAATGATGTGCAATAAATCTGATAGATGGCAGCAGTAGTGACTGAAGTTAAACGAGAATTATTTACTTGTAGTTTAAATTATATAAATAATGTGTTTACGTACCTTAGTATTAATTAAACCTGTCCTACCTTACATTTGTTCACGGTTGGATTACATGCGATCGCATTGAACCTAACTACTTAAGTGGTCGACAGTCGTCCACGAGGAATCAGTTCTGCTCAGTAAAAGCAACCTTCCGAACCTGGCGGTAGCATGTATAATAAACGATTTGAAAGTACCTACTTTGTCGAAAATGTAAAATCGAATTAAGATATTTTTGAGTTTAGTATCCAAGAGCTATGAATAATTTCGTCGTATGTATTACAGGCAGGGTGGCGCAGTGGCAGCGCGGTGTGCTTTACAGTACACAGGTCCGTGGTTCGAGTCCACGTCCTGCCTTCCATTATCTCTGTTGCCTTTTTTATCCTTGTTACTTCGCTTGATATCAGGACCCTGATTGATCAGGATGACATCGTGAGGAAACCTGCATATGTCTGAGAAGTAATTCAAAGACATATGTGTAGTGCCCGAGACGGGGATAGACTCACCATCAGCCACGTTGGCACTTAATCATCTTCGGTGTAAAGTGGGTGTTGTTAATACCCCTTATTTGTATGTATATATGCATGCTTACAAAACGTGTACCATAAATAGATAGGTGACGTCGCTCAATAATTTAAAGCCTACGTAAACATGAGATAGATATCTTCTGAACAAGCTCACCCTCATAGTGAGATCATATTCCTACCCACCTCCCTAAACAATCCAATTCATCTGCTTTTGATTAAGAAACCTAGGGCCTTACCATGACGTCTTATTGCCATGATAGTTTAACTCTTATTGTGAGACAGAGGTATATGACGTGTATAATGACGTCTATCACTGTCAGACAGTGAAACTATGGTGGCAATAAGAGCTTATGGTCAGACCCTGCACTTGACGAATTTTAATTCTATGACCGTCTACATTAAAAGTCGTTATTTGAAAAGCACATGTAGTAAGAGGCAGAGGAAGGGGATCTTGTGATATTATCATAGAGCATTATTTGCTCATCGATGAGCAATTCACATCACCCATATTCATAATTAGCTGTGCCCTGCGGTTTCACGCGCGTAGATTATTCATTCCCGCGGAACCCTAAATGTTATTTTAAATAAAAGTAGCTTAAGTTACTTCTTGTAACATGAGCTACCTGCCGTTAAAAGTTGTTCAGCGTTTGTAGATTTAGCTAAAAGTGCTCGACAATGTACTTACAGGAACAACAATCATACGACTCTCTTTTTCTTAAATAAAAGTACAGTAACACAGTTAAGTACGGTATATTACATTGCTTACACTTTCAAACGCATAACAACAAATAATTTTAATCATTAAATAGTCACAGCTTTTTCTCCTTTAAATAAGACAGTTAACTCTATCATACATAACGCTAAATTAAATCTCCGGAGTTTATTTAGTATTTATTTACTATCGATCACATGATTATTCAAAAACATATTTTCTGTTTAATTTCCTGTGCCTGTGTGTGTGCTGTGCAAGTGAACTAGTTTCAAAATGTTAGTTGAGAGATGATGCGGCCCCCGCCTCGGTACCACGTAAACGATACACGGCTAACGGCAACTTCTGTCGTACTGGATAATGTACTAGGATATCATTTTTCATAGGAGCTTGGAAAATTTCGTACCAAGGGAAACTAGACTCAAATATTACACAAATAGGATTATCATTACAGGAGCGAGTTGAAGGCTTGATTGCCTCTCATTTCTAGTATCTAGATCAAGCGAGATAGCATATAATGGTGGTAAGATGGGCGTTTCATGCTGTTTGAAACTAAACTCGAAATACCTAATATATTATTAAAAAAACATTTTCTCGAAAGGGATGTAAACGATTCTAGTCAAGACCACGCGTGTTAAGTATTAAATTATGAGAATTATGTTATACACGATATGCATTTGAATAATATGAAATGCAAAACTAAATAAAAATTCATTCCATTTTGAATACGGTAGCGTTTCCTTCAATCCTATTTAAAGGAGCTATTATACAATCTGCTTCGATTTTGAGTATCCTCAAATATTAGGATCATTCTTATATTATGGAAGCATGTGTAACAATAATACTTGGTGTAATCAAACAGCTTTTCTGAAGTGCTGTATTAAAAATTGCGATTTTTTATCATAGTTTATTTTTGATGACTAAATACATTGTCTACATGAATATATTAAGCACCAAGTACTAGGCTCGCATTAGCAGGAAGGAGGTATATATTTCATACGCGCATGTCCCGATTGCCTACGTCATCATTTTGCGTGGCCTACGGGTGGTCGAGACGGGGCTACAATGTTTCACGTTTTCTTTATACAAAGATAAAGGTATCCAGGAAGATTATTTATCTTTATAGCTGTCTTACCCATGCAGTTCCCATTCCCGTGGGATGCCTAAAATAAAGCCTATGTTACTCGCTGATGATGTAGCTTTCCAATAGTGAAATTTTTTGAATCAGCACAGTAGCTTTAGAGTTTAATCTCTTTATAAAAGTTGTGTTTACAAGAGTGAAAAACGTCGGGGTACTAGTACAGGCCACATCGCAGCCATCGGCGTTACATATGGCCAGCTCTATATTCAAATTTCCGTAGGTACTTTCACTGCGACGATAATACTATTTCTCTAATAAAATACAGCAGTTAATAGAGATTAGTACCAATATTTTATTTTAATAATAGTCATTTCAAGTAAAAAAATGTCCTTTTTGACATAATGTAAAGAAATACATTGCAATGGAAACCTTGTATTACAAAGCAGAGCTACAATTTTAATATTGTATTGAAGAGCTAAAAACACTTGTAGCATATCTACGAGGATGTCTACCAAATATCGCAGAGCTCGTAGCAATTATTATAGTTTGTAATCCATTCGAATGAGAGCAGTGAAATCGATTGAAATTAATAGATAAGGGTTCTTAATTCATTAACAAATAATTCGCCTGCAATGTATGCATCTTCAATCAACGTTAATATCTAAACATTTTTTTATGTTTTTTCCTCCGTTTGGTGACTGAAGTCGCTTTAAATGTTAGTAAATATTTTAGTCACAAATGCGCAGTGGGAGTTTATATAAAGACAGACATATTAACTTATTCGGTTTCGAAGTCAGCGGAGCCAGTTCTAACCCAGAGCACAATTTTTCTGAACTATTTTTCTTTTTTGCTTGTTTCCTCTTTTTTCCTTAAAGTTATTAATTTACAATTTTTTGTGTATATTATTGTGGTATATTTAATCGTTTTTATCATTCATTTCAAGTCTTAACATTTTTCTTCAAAAATTTCCCCACATTTGTCCCGCGTGTACCAGGCTCACAGTTACGACAAGAGTGTTATCGTAGTGCTCGGCTCACATTAGAACCCTTTGCTCGTCTGTTTTGGGCTGTAGATATTATGATGTGCAATAAAGCTGATAGATGGCAGCAGTAGCGACCAAAGTCATTGTAGGTAACTCCAACGAGAATTAATTACTTGCAGTTTAAATAATGTTAATAATGTATTTACATATCTACGTATTAATTAAACCAGTCCTACCTTGCATTTGCCCACGTATGAATTACATGCCATCGCATTGAACCTAACTACTTACGTGTTCAAGTGTAAATATGCAACGAAGTACAGACAACGCAAACAATTCTGCATGCAACGGGTACTGTCTATATTAGCAAATATGTAATTCGCTAAAAATGGTCTATCGCGATAATTGTTATACCAAACAAACTTAAACACGTAATCTGTCCGTGGCTCATGTGAATCTTATAGAAACCGAATAAGGTCGACAGTTGTTCTTCATTCTGTTTGACAACAGTCAACAATACAATAGCTATAAATAATTTCGTCGAATGAATTACAGGCAGGGTGGCGCAGAGGCAGCGCGGTGTGCTTTGCAGTACACAGGTCCGTGGTTCGAGTCCATGTCCTGCCACTCCCTTCTATCATTTCCTTTTTGCCTTTTTACTTCGCAGGATAACAGGATCTTGATTGCTTTCGTACAAATATTATTTAATCATGTCCTTAAGTTCTGGGTCATTATGAAGCTAGCATTTGTAAAGAATATCTACCTACATTTTATTTATTTACGCTACATTGTCTTGGTGAAACCTTTTTTTAAAGGCAATCCCGAACTTTATTCTAATGTGTCATTTTATTAATTTGAATTAAATATTACGGCCACCTTGGACTTCCAAATAAGTGTCACTTTTGTATGAAGCATCTCAAAATACAGCACTTTAATTCTGCTTTCATTCACATAGAGTACACGTTTGAAAGTTGACATTATAATAGTTTGTTATAAATCGTACAATTGGATTGCACGCGTGCCACAGCCGTTACATAAAAATATTATACAATTCTAAGAGTACAAAAATAAATCACTTAAGAAACATAAGCTCATGGACACAGTTCCAATGCACATATATCGATAAAATTAACATAATTAAAAATCTAGTAGTTCTACTTATAACTAAATGAACCAACCCTCACAAGCAGCACATGTTCACAAGTATGACGTGAATGCCAGCCATTGACCTCCTCAACCATCAAAGAGGGAAGTGGACAACCCGTCATCCACACGCCGCCGCAAGGAGAGGCATTATAGTGAGCATGAGCAACCTTCCGAACCCGGTGGTAACATTTATAATCATGTATAATGTATATTTTGTGTCCTTCTGACGACTTGAAAGTACTTTGTAAGAAGTCTAATTAAATAAAAATGTTTTGAACTTGAACTTGAGATACGGCCAACGGCGTATTCTGTAATGCTGGACAAAGTACTAGGGTATAATTTTCTATAGGAGCTTGGAAAGTTCAGTTCCAAGGGATACTAGACTCTAACTATATACGAATAGGATTTGTATTCCAGGAGCAAGTTGAAGCCTTGATTGCCTCTCATTTCTAGTATCTTGATAAAGCGAGATAGCATAGAATGGTATATACGAGAATTTTATATGGTATGTTTATTTGCTTCTACTAACAAGCAATGTGTTTGTTACCAACTTAACTAAGCTTGATTTATAAATGAATATTTGACAATTGAGTATCTTCAAATATCAATACTCAGAGCATTCATTCTAAGTCCTGGGTCCCAATATAAGATATTAATGTCATTGAAATATATGTAAGTATGTATAACAATAACATGTGAGGTAATCAAACAGCTTTCCTAAATTGTTATATTAAATATGCGATATTTTAATAATTTATTTTTGGTGAATATACAACATTTACAAGAATTCTGTATTAAGAATTGTCATTGGTTCCAGAATAATTAGAAAATACGTCAAACCCGGAACCGCATCCGCAAGAATTTATTCGCACCAAGTACCAGGGTCCCATTAGCAGGAAGGAGGTATATATTTCATACGCGCATGTCCCGATTGCCTACGTCATCATTTCGTGTGGCCTACGGATGGTCGAGACGGGGCTTTAATAAGTCGCTCTCTCTCTCTTACATGCACAGAATATCATCGTGATCACTCGCACTCATTATACAAGTTGGTTATGAAAATAGAATCGATTACAGAAAAAGATTAGTATTTATGTTTAGGCCCGACAACAGTGCGAAACGTCGGAGTACTAGAACAGGCCACATCGCAGCTATCAGCGATATATAGCCAGCTCTATATTCAAATACCCGAGGTAGTTCACTGCCACGATAATGCTATTTCTCGAATAAAACACAGCAACTACGTATGAAAAAAGGTTGGTGTCCATTATTTATTTGATATTTTTGCACTTTATGCAACAAAATGTACTTTTAACATAATAAACATACTTCAGAACGTCGTGTTACTAAGTAGAGCTACGATTTTAAAAAATGTAGTAAAGAGCTACGTGCCCTTGCAGCATATCTACGAGGATGTCTACCAAATATCGTAGAGCTCGTAGCAATTATTAAATTATTTAATCCATTCGAATGAGAGGAGTGAAATCGATTGAAATTAATAGATAAGGGGTTTTAATTCATTAACCAATAGTTCGCCTGCAATGTATCCGTTATAATATTTATTTCCTCTGTTTGGTGACTGAAGTCGCTTTAAATCTTATTAAATATTTTAGTCCGAAATGCGCAGTGGGAGGTAATGTAAAGACAGGCACAATAAGTGTATTTATTAGTATATTAACTTATTCTGCTTCGAAGTCAGCGGAGCCAGTTCTAATCCAGAGCACATTTTTTCTGAACAATTTTTCTTTTTTGCTTGTTTCCTCTTTTTTCCTTAAAGTTATTAATTTACAATTTTTTGTGTGTATTATTGTGGTATATTTAATCGTTTTTATCATTAATTTCAAGTCTTAACATTTTTCTTCAAAAATTTCCCCGCATTTGTCCCGCGTGTACCAGGCTCACAGTTACGACAAGAGTGTTATCGTAGTGCTCGGCTCACATTAGAACCCTTTGCTCGTCTGTTTTGGGCTGTAGATATTATGATGTGCAATAAAGCTGATAGATGGCAGCAGTAGCGACCAAAGTCATTGTAGGTAACTCCAACGAGAATTAATTACTTGCAGTTTAAATAATATTAATAATGTATTTACATATCTACGTATTAATTAAACCAGTCCTACCTTGCATTTGCCCACGTATGAATTACATGCAATCGCATTGAACCTAACTACTTACGTGTTTAAGTGTAAATATGCAACGAAGTACAGACAACGCAAAACAATTCTGCATGCAACGGGTACTGTCTATATTAGCTAATACAGCATTCTGTAAAAAAAAATGATTCGTGCAAATCGTTTTACCAAACAAACATAAACACGTCATCTGTCCGTGGCACATGTGAATCTTATAGTAACCGAATAAGGTCGACAGTCGTTCTTCATTATGTTTGACAACAGTTAACAATATAATAGCTATCAATAAATTACAGGCAGGGTGGCGCAGTGGCAGCGCGGTGTGCTGTACAGTACACAGGTCCGTGGTTCGAGTCCATGTCCTGCCTACCATTATTTCTATCACCTTTTTTATCCTTTTTACTTCGCTCGATTTCAGGACCCTGATTGACCCTTACCAACAAATGTTACACAGCTTGTGGGTTACCTTATAATTATTACAAGCTTGCAATTTAAATTCAGACCAGGGGGCCAACTGTGTTGGCAACTCGTATTAACAATATTTAAATTTATTTGGATACATCAGACATACTCGTACGTGCATACTTCGCGACCTTGTGTTACAAAGTAGGGCTGATTTTAATATTTTTGTAAAGAGCTACAAATACTGTAGCATACATAAGAGGATGTCTACCAATTATCGTAGAACTCTTAGTGATCGATCCAATGGTGCTTTTATTATATTTTGAAATCCATGCGAACAATAGTGGGAAATTTATTAACATTATTAGATAAAAATCAATAAGCATTTGTTCAACAAATAATTCGCGCGAGATTTCGTCGTTGTACTCCCAAAGATATTGAGTGTGGCTGATCACCTGATTTTTACACCAAGCGACTGCCATCTGATCTTCGTAATCCCTAACCTGGGGAGCACCGGTGGTATGGGTTAAACCAGTTGTCAGACTTTCTTTAAGGCCTCCGTATGAAATGAAATAAATAGAATAAAATATGATTACATTATAATCTTAGTCACTATTTCCCTGCTACGATATATTGGCTGCATAACACATGTCTAGTTTTATCAACAGTTGTTCCGCGTCTGTAGTTTTAGCTAAAAATGCTCGACAATGTATTAACAGGAATAACAATCATACGACTCATAACATCAAATAAAATTAATCATTTAATTGTCACAGCCTTTTCTCCTATAAATAAGACAGTTAACTCTATTATACATAACGCTAAATTAAATCTCCAGAGTTAATTCAGTATTTATTTACTATCGATCACATGATTACTTTAAAAACGTATTTTCTGTTTAATTTCCCATTGTGCTGTGCCAGTGAACTACTTTCAAAATGTTAGTTGAGAGATGATGCGGCCCCCGCCTCGGTACCACGTAAACGATACACGGCTAACGGTAACTTCTGTCGTACTGGATAATGTACTAGGATATCATTTTTCATAGGAGCTTGGAAAATTTAGTACCAAGGGAAACTAGACCCAAATATTACACAAATAGGATTATCATTACAGGAGCGAGTTGAAGGCTAGATTGCCTCTCATTTCTAGTATCTAGATCAAGCGAGATAGCATATAATGGTGGTAAGATGGGCGTTTCATGCTGTTTGAAACTAAACTCGAAATACCTAATATATTATTAAAAAAACATTTTCTCGAAAGGGATGTAAACGATTCTAGTCAAGACCACGCGTGTTAAGTATTAAATTATGAGAATTATGTTATACACGATATGCATTTGAATAATATGAAATGCAAAACTAAATAAAAATTCATTCCATTTTGAATACGGTAGCGTTTCCTTCAATCCTATTTAAAGGAGCTATTATACAATCTGCTTCGATTTTGAGTATCCTCAAATATTAGTATCATTCTTATATTATGGAAGCATGTGTAACAATAATACTTGGTGTAATCAAACAGCTTTTCTGAAGTGCTGTATTAAAAATTGCGATTTTTTATCATAGTTTATTTTTGATGACTAAATACATTGTCTACATGAATATATTAAGCACCAAGTACTAGGCTCGCATTAGCAGGAAGGAGGTATATATTTCATACGCGCATGTCCCGATTGCCTACGTCATCATTTTGCGTGGCCTACGGGTGGTCGAGACGGGGCTACAATGTTTCACGTTTTCTTTATACAAAGATAAAGGTATCCAGGAAGATTATTTATCTTTATAGCTGTCTTACCCATGCAGTTCCCATTCCCGTGGGATGCCTAAAATAAAGCCTATGTTACTCGCTGATGATGTAGCTTTCCAATAGTGAAATTTTTTGAATCAGCACAGTAGCTTTAGAGTTTAATCTCTTTATAAAAGTTGTGTTTACAAGAGTGAAAAACGTCGGGGTACTAGTACAGGCCACATCGCAGCCATCGGCGTTACATATGGCCAGCTCTATATTCAAATTTCCGTAGGTACTTTCACTGCGACGATAATACTATTTCTCTAATAAAATACAGCAGTTAATAGAGATTAGTACCAATATTTTATTTTAATAATAGTCATTTCAAGTAAAAAAATGTCCTTTTTGACATAATGTAAAGAAATACATTGCAATGCAAACCTTGTATTACAAAGCAGAGCTACAATTTTAATATTGTATTGAAGAGCTAAAAACACTTGTAGCATATCTACGAGGATGTCTACCAAATATCGCAGAGCTCGTAGCAATTATTATAGTTTGTAATCCATTCGAATGAGAGCAGTGAAATCGATTGAAATTAATAGATAAGGGTTCTTAATTCATTAACAAATAATTCGCCTGCAATGTATGCATCTTCAATCAACGTTAATATCTAAACATTTTTTTATGTTTTTTCCTCCGTTTGGTGACTGAAGTCGCTTTAAATGTTAGTAAATATTTTAGTCACAAATGCGCAGTGGGAGTTTATATAAAGACAGACATATTAACTTATTCGGTTTCGAAGTCAGCGGAGCCAGTTCTAACCCAGAGCACAATTTTTCTGAACTATTTTTCTTTTTTGCTTGTTTCCTCTTTTTTCCTTAAAGTTATTAATTTACAATTTTTTGTGTATATTATTGTGGTATATTTAATCGTTTTTATCATTCATTTCAAGTCTTAACATTTTTCTTCAAAAATTTCCCCACATTTGTCCCGCGTGTACCAGGCTCACAGTTACGACAAGAGTGTTATCGTAGTGCTCGGCTCACATTAGAACCCTTTGCTCGTCTGTTTTGGGCTGTAGATATTATGATGTGCAATAAAGCTGATAGATGGCAGCAGTAGCGACCAAAGTCATTGTAGGTAACTCCAACGAGAATTAATTACTTGCAGTTTAAATAATGTTAATAATGTATTTACATATCTACGTATTAATTAAACCAGTCCTACCTTGCATTTGCCCACGTATGAATTACATGCAATCGCATTGAACCTAACTACTTACGTGTTCAAGTGTAAATATGCAACGAAGTACAGACAACGCAAACAATTCTGCATGCAACGGGTACTGTCTATATTAGCAAATATGTAATTCGCTAAAAATGGTCTATCGCGATAATTGTTATACCAAACAAACTTAAACACGTAATCTGTCCGTGGCTCATGTGAATCTTATAGAAACCGAATAAGGTCGACAGTTGTTCTTCATTCTGTTTGACAACAGTCAACAATACAATAGCTATAAATAATTTCGTCGAATGAATTACAGGCAGGGTGGCGCAGAGGCAGCGCGGTGTGCTTTGCAGTACACAGGTCCGTGGTTCGAGTCCATGTCCTGCCACTCCCTTCTATCATTTCCTTTTTGCCTTTTTACTTCGCAGGATAACAGGATCTTGATTGCTTTCGTACAAATATTATTTAATCATGTCCTTAAGTTCTGGGTCATTATGAAGCTAGCATTTGTAAAGAATATCTACCTACATTTTATTTATTTACGCTACATTGTCTTGGTGAAACCTTTTTTTAAAGGCAATCCCGAACTTTATTCTAATGTGTCATTTTATTAATTTGAATTAAATATTACGGCCACCTTGGACTTCCAAATAAGTGTCACTTTTGTATGAAGCATCTCAAAATACAGCACTTTAATTCTGCTTTCATTCACATAGAGTACACGTTTGAAAGTTGACATTATAATAGTTTGTTATAAATCGTACAATTGGATTGCACGCGTGCCACAGCCGTTACATAAAAATATTATACAATTCTAAGAGTACAAAAATAAATCACTTAAGAAACATAAGCTCATGGACACAGTTCCAATGCACATATATCGATAAAATTAACATAATTAAAAATCTAGTAGTTCTACTTATAACTAAATGAACCAACCCTCACAAGCAGCACATGTTCACAAGTATGACGTGAATGCCAGCCATTGACCTCCTCAACCATCAAAGAGGGAAGTGGACAACCCGTCATCCACACGCCGCCGCAAGGAGAGGCATTATAGTGAGCATGAGCAACCTTCCGAACCCGGTGGTAACATTTATAATCATGTATAATGTATATTTTGTGTCCTTCTGACGACTTGAAAGTACTTTGTAAGAAGTCTAATTAAATAAAAATGTTTTGAACTTGAACTTGAGTCACGGCCAACGGCATATTCTGTCTTACTGGACAAAGTACTAGGGTATAATTTCCCATAGGAGCTTGGAAAGTTCAGTTCCAAGGGATACTAGACTCTAACTATATACGAATAGGATTTGTATTCCAGGAGCAAGTTGAAGCCTTGATTGCCTCTCATTTCTAGTATCTTGATAAAGCGAGATAGCATAGAATGGTATATACGAGAATTTTATATGGTATGTTTATTTGCTTCTACTAACAAGCAATGTGTTTGTTACCAACTTAACTAAGCTTGATTTATAAATGAATATTTGACAATTGAGTATCTTCAAATATCAATACTCAGAGCATTCATTCTAAGTCCTGGGTCCCAATATAAGATATTAATGTCATTGAAATATATGTAAGTATGTATAACAATAACATGTGAGGTAATCAAACAGCTTTCCTAAATTGTTATATTAAATATGCGATATTTTAATAATTTATTTTTGGTGAATATACAACATTTACAAGAATTCTGTATTAAGAATTGTCATTGGTTCCAGAATAATTAGAAAATACGTCAAACCCGGAACCGCATCCGCAAGAATTTATTCGCACCAAGTACCAGGGTCCCATTAGCAGGAAGGAGGTATATATTTCATACGCGCATGTCCCGATTGCCTACGTCATCATTTCGTGTGGCCTACGGATGGTCGAGACGGGGCTTTAATAAGTCGCTCTCTCTCTCTTACATGCACAGAATATCATCGTGATCACTCGCACTCATTATACAAGTTGGTTATGAAAATAGAATCGATTACAGAAAAAGATTAGTATTTATGTTTAGGCCCGACAACAGTGCGAAACGTCGGAGTACTAGAACAGGCCACATCGCAGCTATCAGCGATATATAGCCAGCTCTATATTCAAATACCCGAGGTAGTTCACTGCCACGATAATGCTATTTCTCGAATAAAACACAGCAACTACGTATGAAAAAAGGTTGGTGTCCATTATTTATTTGATATTTTTGCACTTTATGCAACAAAATGTACTTTTAACATAATAAACATACTTCAGAACGTCGTGTTACTAAGTAGAGCTACGATTTTAAAAAATGTAGTAAAGAGCTACGTGCCCTTGCAGCATATCTACGAGGATGTCTACCAAATATCGTAGAGCTCGTAGCAATTATTAAATTATTTAATCCATTCGAATGAGAGGAGTGAAATCGATTGAAATTAATAGATAAGGGGTTTTAATTCATTAACCAATAGTTCGCCTGCAATGTATCCGTTATAATATTATTAGAAATCAGAAGTGGATTCAATTTTTTAAAAAATAACGACTATAACGACCTAACTAATGATTTATTATAACCAGTACAAATAACACAGCACTAATCAACCACTTAAATTATTGAGAAATACAAAGAATGGAAACGTCCGTCTCCTCCGAGCGCCACCCGAAAAGTGAACCCGAGCCGCCATAAACGCTCGTATTTATGGCATTCTGCTTGTGCCGGGGCCATTGGTGGGTGTATTTGCTAACACGGCCGTTCCTGCTTGCGCGTTGTCCTCAACCGCTTCCCCGGGTTCCGGCGGAGTGCTGTCCTCCACCTCGTCAGTCACGTAACCTTCTGTGACACACACAACAAAAATTATAAAGCAAACATAGGGTTGAACTTTTAACCCTTACAAATTTTGTTTTGCATAATTCCAAGCAGTGTACTTATTAGCAACCATGATAATGCGACTATGTTAGAAGCACAAGCGTGCACTCAAGTACAACCAACACAGATATCGCAAGATGTTTTAACAGAAATAGTCAGAGCAAATAAAAATTGTCCGGTAGGTAATGGAATCATTCACATTCACTAAAAATAAATGTATCACGAATCATAGAATTCCGGATTTCCATAATTCGTCACACATTGTAGTAATTAAGAACCAATAAATAAATGGCAACTGCGCAATATAGTACTCACAACAACATTGCGCATTGCAAAAACGGCAACTATGTGGAGGAGCTAATTCCACATATTGCAAAGGCAACTGTATGAATAGATCATACATTGCAGAGGCAACTGCATGAATAAATCATACATTGCAAAGGCAACTGCATGAATAAATCATACATTGCAAAGGCAACTGCATGAATAAATCATACATTGCAAAGGCAACTGCATGAATAAATCATACATTGCAAAGGCACAACATCCATGGTACATCGTTAAGTATGAATGACCCGATGTCCGTGTGCAGTGGCTCACCACTCTCGAAGAAAGCTGAACAAGCGTCCGGTGTCCACTCGCCACGCCACAAAACCATGTGCTCGGCAGCTGCCTGAGTTTTCTTGCCATATGAACCACCAAGGAGTTCTAGGCTGTAGCGATTGTGCGGCAGCACCCGCAGGACCTTGTAGGGGCCCCTCATGCCGGAGTCCAGCTTTCCCGTAGACTGCGACGACTTGTTTACGAACACGAAGTCACCAATGGTAAAGGTTCGCGGCTGCCGACGGTCTTCGTTGACATAGGCGTCTTGACGTCGTTGGTTGACGTCAAGTAATGCAGACGCCCGTTGTCTCCTGAGAATCATTAAAGCTTCTCGATTCGGATTATTGTCATGCAATGCCACATCTCGTACCAAGGACCGGATAGTCGGTGTCGCTGCGTCTATGCCCACGAGCAGCTGTAGAGGCGAATTTTGAGTAGTAGCTTGCCTAGTGATGTTGAGGGTGAGCTGTACCTTCCACAGAGCCTCGGACCATTGCAGGCCCTTGTTCCCTACCTCGATGCGCAGCATATTAAGGACAGTTCGGCAGTATCTTTCAGCCTGTCCGTTCTCACGATGCATGCCAGGTGTAATAAAGTGCAGGGTGGTCCCTAAGTCGCTAACCCATTCTTGGAAAGCCGCACTTTCAAACATTCTACCACGATCGCAAACAATCGTAGCCGGGGTACCAAATAATGAGACAGCGTTTGAAAAGACTCGCTTTAACTCATCGGCATCTTGCCGGTAAAGGGCGTATAATAGGCAATATTTGGAAAAGGCATCTATGATTACTAATATGTATTTAAAACCATTAGAGTCAGGTAGAGGTCCAAGAACGTCAGTATGTATTACGTAAAATGGAATATCTGGTTTGGTCCAGGACACTATGGGTAACGGAGGAGCCCTAGGCACCTTTTTATGAGCTAGACACGTAAGACAATGACTGATATATTTTTGAACAAATTGTCTGAGACCAGGAAACCAAAAATGACGTAATATTAAGTCTGTAGTTCTATCCATACCAATATGGTCATGGTCATCGTGGAAGACTCTTAACAAACTTAACCTGTGACCCTTTGGAATAAAGCACAGTAAGCGAGGTTCCTCGCCGGTTGGAGTATATTTGTAATACAACAAATCGTTTTTGATCGTGTACCTAGTTGTATCTAACTGGTTATCTCTTAATTTAGACATAAGGTCTTGAGTTTCCGCGTCAGCTGTCTGAGCAATTTTCGCCCAGTTGTTTGGGTTGCGTATGTGCGCAACATACGTAGGGGGATTTCGACTAAGAAAATCAGCATGTTGCATTAGAGTCCCTTTTCTATATTCTAAAGTGAACCTAAAGTCTTGTAAGTAAACCCACCAGCGTGCGACTCGTGGGAGCAAGTCTTTTTTTCGTTCTGTGAGCTTCAGAGAGTTACAGTCTGTTATTATTTTAAAGTGGATCCCAATTAAATAGTGGCGAAAATGCTGCAGCAAACGCACTATGGCTAGGGTCTCGAGCTCATAACTATGGTAGCGAGATTCCGCGCCCTGGGTCGACTTACTAAAATAGGCAACAACTCTTTTCATCCTACCAGGATGCTCCTGCATCAGTATTGCCCCTAAACCGATAGAACTGGCGTCGGTATGTAGTTCGGTGGGTAACTTAGGGTCGAATATTGCTAAAACAGGCTCATTAGTCAAACATTGTATTATGTACTCGCGGGCAGCCTGCTGATCTGGTCCCCAGACAAATGGTTCACCCTTTTTGAGTAACTTGGCTACGCACGCTGTCTTGGATGCATACCCGGAGATGTATCTACGAAAATAACCTGCTAGGCCTAGAAACTGGCGGACCTCACGGACGTTGGTAGGTTTTGGGGACTTAATCAAAGCCTCGACTTTACCAGGGCTCGGTCTTACCTGACCATGTCCAATTAAGCGTCCTAGGTACTCGACTTCGGTGTCCATGAATGTACATTTCTTTAAATTTACTGAAAATCCTGCGTCTGTGAGAGTACGTAGAACTTTAGCCAATATTTCTAAGCCTTCATCTATGCTATTGGACATGATTAGTACGTCATCAATATACGTTAAGACCCTACCGGTATCAATAAGTGGTTTCAGGGTTTTTGAGATGATTCGTTGATAGACTATCGGTGCGTTAGCCAACCCATAGGGCATTTTTAGATATTCAAAATGCCCTTCGGGCGTTACGAAGGCCGTTTTGCTGATAGAATCATCATCTTTTAAGGGCACCTGATGGAAACCAGTTGCCATGTCAAGGCTGGTGAAATATTTGAAGCCACCAAGTTTATCTACATGGTCATCAATTAGTGGTAAAGGAAATCTTTCCTTAACGGTGACGGCGTTGAGTGCACGGTAATCAACACACATCCTATCACTCCCGTCCTTTTTTTTGACAAGGATGATAGGACTTGCATAATCCGATTGCGATTCGCGAATAATACCTTTGCTGAGTAGTTCCTCAACTATTTCACGAACCCTACGCTTCTCATCAAGTGATAACTTATAAGGACGGTGACATATTGGGCTATGAGACATTAATTTTATCTCCATACTGCCTGTGTTTACCGTGGAGGTCGCTGTGCCAGTAATAAAAGAATTAGAAAATTCTTGAATTATTTTTAATAGGCGTTGTTTCTCATCACCCATTAAAGGTGTCTTAATATTTTCAACCTCCACGGTAGCCACGTGCTGTACCGTGAGAGGGCTCTCCGATCTGACAAGCCGTTGTTCACTGTTAGTTCGGATGTACGTGAGCCCCTTTTTATTTAAGACATCAGTACCAATCAAAATTGGGGCGTTAATACAATGATCTGACACAACATATAAATCAACCTCTAATGAAATCTCAGGAAATTCTATAATGGCAGTAACGTATGAGGTAGATTCAATATCTTGGCTTCCTATTCCTCGCATTAGGCGATAAGTAGGAATGCGATTAAAACTAAAATACTTCAAACAAGATTCCGATATCAATGAAATGTCAGAGCCGCTGTCTATTAAAGCGTCGACGGGGACCTTTTGGACGACCGCTGGCATTACGTTATTACGCTTGGGCTCGATTCTAAGCAAAAATTTACGCTGTCAATATTCTTATCGCTTGGACCTCGAGATCGTTGTTTTTGGAAGCAGGTATCGACAACGTGACCACTGCGTTTACAGAACGTACAAAATTTAGACGGTCTATTGTCAACCGAGGTGATGGTTGGTGTCGGTGTAACGACGTCAAGACGAGATATCGGTGCTTTAGCCTTAAATCGTTTAGGGCAGTGCCACTTTTTATGACCGGTTTTGCCGCAGATGGCACAAATAATATTATCGTTCGACCTAGATGCCTCGCGCTTTCCTGGGTTAGATGGTCTTACGAAAGTGGACGAACGTACAGTATCATTGGAGCGACGCGCATCGATCCCAGGCTTTACATATGCTGACAAAAAGTCTACCATTTCTTTTAACTGCAGCTTAGCATTGGCAGTCGCGGCCTTTATTTGGGGATCGGCAATGCCACGGATAATAATCGCGACTTTTAATTCATCTGATAGCCCCTTAACAATATTGAGACGCAGTATGGATTTACGAGCGTATTCCGCAAACGTCAAATATTTGTTAGAGTCGGTGGACATAACTTCATAAAGCACTGTTGCGGTATCAATACTACGAGGACACAAAGACCGAAACTCAGTCTTGAAATTAGACCATGTCCTATCATTCGTGGACCATTCATTCAGCCAGGATTTTGCATCGCCTCGTAAACAGTTACCTATACGGCCTAGACATTCGCGATCACCCCAACCGTTTAATTGTTGGCCGCGATCAACCTCCGCGCACCACAAGTCAAAATCGTGTACATTGGGATCGAATGGCGAAATATAAAACTGATGCGACCTTACTTGAAGTATAGCTGGTAACGCTCCAATGATCCTGCTCGCTGCGTCCATCTCTCGCGCAGTAGCGGGTTCGTCCGACCGAGGTGCGTCCGCTGTAGAACCCGTGGTTCGATCGCTTGCGACTGCCGGCTCAACTAAAGGGGGAGAAGGCGGCGGGTGGCGCTCTGCGTGAGACGACGGACCAAGTGAGACGGTCTCTGATGACAGCCTACCTTCAATCGCGACTAAACGGTTCAGTATTTGGCTCAGGGAAACATCGCGCGTATTATTACGGCACCCATACGAGCTATCACGTCGCCCACGTGTGAGCCTCAAGGCATCGCGATGCCTAGATAACCTATCATCGCCACGTGGCGGCGGCGTATTGTGACGTGTATGGGAACTATAGCGCTCCCTAGACCTACTTCTAGCACGTGAATGACGTCGTTCCTTTGTTTTAGTAGAACGTCCCGACATTTTCGATCGATTCAAGTATGTACACGCAATACAAGAAGGCGTTAACTACCGTGAAAATGTTATAACCTCAAACACAAAAAGTAGCACCAAAACGTTATTTGAACTATAAAAATCAGCACTTTTCTTAAACTTCGAACAGAAATGAGAATTTTTCACTGACACAAAACTATGAAGTTAGACTTTAAAATCTTAAAACAACGTGAGCTGTATAAGTTCCGATCCCACTTCTGATATTAGAAATCAGAAGTGGATTCAATTTTTTAAAAAATAACGACTATAACGACCTAACTAATGATTTATTATAACCAGTACAAATAACACAGCACTAATCAACCACTTAAATTATTGAGAAATACAAAGAATGGAAACGTCCGTCTCCTCCGAGCGCCACCCGAAAAGTGAACCCGAGCCGCCATAAACGCTCGTATTTATGGCATTCTGCTTGTGCCGGGGCCATTGGTGGGTGTATTTGCTAACAATATTTATTTCCTCTGTTTGGTGACTGAAGTCGCTTTAAATCTTATTAAATATTTTAGTCCGAAATGCGCAGTGGGAGGTAATGTAAAGACAGGCACAATAAGTGTATTTATTAGTATATTAACTTATTCTGCTTCGAAGTCAGCGGAGCCAGTTCTAATCCAGAGCACATTTTTTCTGAACAATTTTTCTTTTTTGCTTGTTTCCTCTTTTTTCCTTAAAGTTATTAATTTACAATTTTTTGTGTGTATTATTGTGGTATATTTAATCGTTTTTATCATTAATTTCAAGTCTTAACATTTTTCTTCAAAAATTTCCCCGCATTTGTCCCGCGTGTACCAGGCTCACAGTTACGACAAGAGTGTTATCGTAGTGCTCGGCTCACATTAGAACCCTTTGCTCGTCTGTTTTGGGCTGTAGATATTATGATGTGCAATAAAGCTGATAGATGGCAGCAGTAGCGACCAAAGTCATTGTAGGTAACTTCAACGAGAATTAATTACTTGCAGTTTAAATAATATTAATAATGTATTTACATATCTACGTATTAATTAAACCAGTCCTACCTTGCATTTGCCCACGTATGAATTACATGCAATCGCATTGAACCTAACTACTTACGTGTTTAAGTGTAAATATGCAACGAAGTACAGACAACGCAAAACAATTCTGCATGCAACGGGTACTGTCTATATTAGCTAATACAGCATTCTGTAAAAAAAAATGAAGTCGTGCAAATCGTTTTACCAAACAAACATAAACACGTCATCTGTCCGTGGCACATGTGAATCTTATAGTAACCGAATAAGGTCGACAGTCGTTCTTCATTATGTTTGACAACAGTTAACAATATAATAGCTATCAATAAATTACAGGCAGGGTGGCGCAGTGGCAGCGCGGTGTGCTGTACAGTACACAGGTCCGTGGTTCGAGTCCATGTCCTGCCTACCATTATTTCTATCACCTTTTTTATCCTTTTTACTTCGCTCGATTTCAGGACCCTGATTGACCCTTACCAACAAATGTTACACAGCTTGTGGGTTACCTTATAATTATTACAAGCTTGCAATTTAAATTCAGACCAGGGGGCCAACTGTGTTGGCAACTCGTATTAACAATATTTAAATTTATTTGGATACATCAGACATACTCGTACGTGCATACTTCGCGACCTTGTGTTACAAAGTAGGGCTGATTTTAATATTTTTGTAAAGAGCTACAAATACTGTAGCATACATAAGAGGATGTCTACCAATTATCGTAGAACTCTTAGTGATCGATCCAATGGTGCTTTTATTATATTTTGAAATCCATGCGAACAATAGTGGGAAATTTATTAACATTATTAGATAAAAATCAATAAGCATTTGTTCAACAAATAATTCGCGCGAGATTTCGTCGTTGTACTCCCAAAGATATTGAGTGTGGCTGATCACCTGATTTTTACACCAAGCGACTGCCATCTGATCTTCGTAATCCCTAACCTGGGGAGCACCGGTGGTATGGGTTAAACCAGTTGTCAGACTTTCTTTAAGGCCTCCGTATGAAATGAAATAAATAGAATAAAATATGATTACATTATAATCTTAGTCACTATTTCCCTGCTACGATATATTGGCTGCATAACACATGTCTAGTTTTATCAACAGTTGTTCCGCGTCTGTAGTTTTAGCTAAAAATGCTCGACAATGTATTAACAGGAATAACAATCATACGACTCATAACATCAAATAAAATTAATCATTTAATTGTCACAGCCTTTTCTCCTATAAATAAGACAGTTAACTCTATTATACATAACGCTAAATTAAATCTCCAGAGTTAATTCAGTATTTATTTACTATCGATCACATGATTACTTTAAAAACGTATTTTCTGTTTAATTTCCCATTGTGCTGTGCCAGTGAACTACTTTCAAAATGTTAGTTGAGAGATGATGCGGCCCCCGCCTCGGTACCACGTAAACGATACACGGCTAACGGTAACTTCTGTCGTACTGGATAATGTACTAGGATATCATTTTTCATAGGAGCTTGGAAAATTTAGTACCAAGGGAAACTAGACCCAAATATTACACAAATAGGATTATCATTACAGGAGCGAGTTGAAGGCTAGATTGCCTCTCATTTCTAGTATCTAGATCAAGCGAGATAGCATATAATGGTGGTAAGATGGGCGTTTCATGCTGTTTGAAACTAAACTCGAAATACCTAATATATTATTAAATTAAAAAAACATTTTCTCGAAAGGGATAAGTAAACGATTCTTGCCAAGACCACGCGTGTTAAGTATTTAATTATGAGAATTATCTTATATACGATATGCATTTGAATAATATGAAATACAAAACTAAATAAAAATTCATTCCATTTTGAATACGGTAGCGTTTCCTTCAGTCCTATTTAAAGGAGCTATTATACAATCTGCTTCGATTTTGAGTATCCTCAAATATTAGTATCATTCTTATATTATGGAAGCATGTGTAACAATAATACTTGGTGTAATCAAACAGCTTTTCTGAAGTGCTGTATTAAAAATTGCGATTTTTTATCATAGTTTATTTTTGATGACTAAATACATTGTCTACATGAATATATTAAGCACCAAGTACTAGGCTCGCATTAGCAGGAAGGAGGTATATATTTCATACGCGCATGTCCCGATTGCCTACGTCATCATTTTGCGTGGCCTACAGGTGTTCGAGACGGGGCTACAATGTTTCACGTTTTCTTTATACAAAGATAAAGGTATCCAGGAAGATTATTTATCTTTATAGCTGTCTTACAAATGCAGTTCCCATTCCCGTGGGTTGCCTAAAATAAAGCCTATGTTACTCGCAGATGATGTAGCTTTCCAATGGTGAATTTTTTTGAATCGGCACAGTAGTTTAATCTCTTTATAAAAGTTGTGTTTACAAGAGTGAAAAACGTCGGGGTACTAGTACAGGCCACATCGCAGCCATCGGCGTTACATATGGCCAGCTCTATATTCAAATTTCCGTAGGTACTTTCATTGCGACGATAATACTATTTCTCTAATACAGCAGTTAATAGAGATTAGTACCAATTATTTATTTTAATTATATTCATTTCAAATAAAGAAAGGTCCTTTTAACATAATATAAAGAAATACATAGCAATGCAAACCTTGTATTACAAAGCAGAGCTACAATTTTAATATTGTATTGAAGAGCTAAAAACACTTGTAGTATATCTACGAGGATGTCTACCAAATATCGCAGAGCTCGTAGCAATTATTATAGTTTGTAATCCATTCGAATGAGAGCAGTGAAATCGATTGAAATTAATAGATAAGGGTTCTTAATTCATTAACAAATAATTCGCCTGCAATGTATGCATCTTCAACCAACGTTAATATCTAAACATATTTTTATATTTTTTCCTCCGTTTGGTGACTGAAGTTGCTTTAAATTTTAGTAAATATTTTAGTCCGAAATGCGCAATGGGAGGTAATGTAAAGACAGACACAATAAGTGTATTTATTAGTATATTAACTTATTCGGCTTCGAAGTCAGCGGAGCCAGTTCTAATCCAGAGCACATTTTTCTGAACTATTTTTCTTTTTTGCTTGTTTCCTCTTTTTTCCGTAAACTTATTAATTTACAATTTTTTGTGTATATTATTGTGGTATATTTAATCGTTTTTATCATTCATTTCAAGTCTTAACATTTTTCTTCAAAAATTTCCCCGCATTTGTCCCGCGTGTACCAGGCTCACAGTGTACGACAAGAGTGTTATCGTAGTGCTCGGCTCACATTAGAACCCTTTGCTCGTCTGAGAGGCTGTACACATAATGATGTGCAATAAAGCTGATAGATGGCAGCAGTAGTGACCGAAGTTAAACGAGAACTATTTACTTGTAGTTTAAATTATATAAATAATGTGTTTACGTACCTACGTATTAATTAAACCTGTCCTACCTTACATTTGTTCACGGTTGGATTACATGCGATCGCATCGAACCTAACTACTTACGTGGTCGACAGTCGTCCACGCGGAATCAGTTCTGCTCAGTAAAAGCAACCTTCCGAACCTGGCGGTAGCATGTATAATAAACGATTTGAAAGTACCTACTTTGTCGAAAATTTAAAATCGATTTAAGATATTTTTGAGTTTAGTATCCAAGAGCTATATATAGCATAGAGCAATAATTTCGTCGTATGTATTACAGGCAGGGTGGCGCAGTGGCAGCGCGGTGTGCTTTACAGTACACAGGTCCGTGGTTCGAGTCCACGTCCTGCCTTCCATTATCTCTGTCGCCTTTTTTATCCTTTTTACTTCGCTCGATATCAGGACCCTGATTGATCAGGATGACATCGTGAGGAAACCTGCATATGTCTGAGAAGTAATTCAAAGACATATGTAAAGTGCCCGAGACGGGGATAGACTCACCATCTGTCACGTTGGCACTTAATCATCTTCGGTGTAAAGTGGGTGTTGTTAACACCCCTTATTGGTATGTATATATGCATGCTTACAAAACGTGTACCATAAATAGATAGGTGACGTCGCTCAATAATTTCAAACCTCTGTAAACATGAGATAGATATCTTCTGAACAAGCTCACCCTCATAGTGAGATCATATTCCTACCCACCTACCTAAACAATCCAATACAACTGCTATTGATTAAGAAACCTAGGGCCTTACCATGACGTCTTATTGCCATGATAGTTTAACTCTTATTATGAGACAGAGGTATATGACGTGTATAATGACGTCTATCACTGTCACACAGTGAAACTATGATGGCAATAAGAGCTTATGGTAAGGCCCCTGCACTTGACGAATTTTAATTCTATGACAGTCTACATTTAAAGTCGTTATTTGAAAAGCACGTGTAGTAAGAGGCAGAGGAAGGGGATCTTGTGATATTATCATAGAGCATTATTTGCTCATCGATGATCAATTCACATCACCCATATTCATAATTAGCTATGCCCTGCGGTTTCACCCGCGTAGATTATTAATTCCCGCGGAACCCTAAATGTTATTTTAAATAAAAGTAGCTAAAGTTACTTCTTGTAAAATTAGCTACCTGCCGTTAAAAGTTCCGTTATAATCAGTCCAGCCGTTTCGGAGGTTAGCCGGAACAAACAGACAGACCAAAAGATTTTTTTTAAATTCGTTTTCATTTGCATTTAGCAAATAGCTACCAATTCTTAGCGTTTTTATACTCGAGATAATTTCTTATTTCGTTCAACCCTTACCATACCCTTGATAACAAATCTTTAATTTGGATAAGGATTAATATTACGATACATTAATGGGTAGTTTCTTTCTTCAGACGATTTAATATTTTTAAGCGGTTATTGTGACTAAACTATGATAGGTAGATATGTGCACTTGCAGACTTTTATGTAGATCTTAATAAGACCTATAAACCTGTAGAACATCATTTTATTCTATTATCAATATTTTTTGCAGGGCACCCATAAATAGATTTTCAATTTCACACCTTGGGTTACAAAATTGCAATTACCTTATTTTTTCTGAAAATATAATATAGCCTATAACCTTCCTCGATAAATGGACTATCCAATACTGAAAGATATTTGAAATCGGGCCAGTAGTAACTCTGCATGTTTTATAATATTTGATTTGATTCGTAGCCACTGTGTCACTGCTACGACATAGTCGTAGCCATTCTCTGGCTACTTAATCATTTCAATGTCAATACAACACGCTATTAATATGTTTCCATACAAAAAGTGTTTGAATCGTAAATGACTTTTATTTTTCATCATAATAATATTATTTTCTACTTACTTTCCCATCTCGATGTGCCACCCTGTAAACCTTAATACAAACGAGCTCCAAACGATAGTTAAACGAGATGCATGATACGGCCCTCGCCTCTGTACCACGAAACGGTAAAGGGCTAACGGCAACTTCTGTCGAACCGGCTAAAATACTAGGATATCAGTCAACTCTGGTAGTTACAAGCAAAGCTTCGTTCCATCCAAGGAAGACTAGACTCAACTATTATTCAAATAGGATTTGCGTTCCAGAAGCAAGTAGAAGCCTTGATTGCCTCTCATTTATAGTAGCGAGACCAAGTGAGATAGCATACGATGAGGTGTGAGATGTGAAAGGGGTGTGGTTTATCACAGATCGAGTACCAGGACTACAGAATGTAGCAGAAGTTTAATCGCGTCCAACTTGCATGGATATGTAATGTTGCTCAGAATTTCGACACACACAATTTTATTGTCAATTCACAATATTGCACACTGTATTGACAATATTATTGAGTGTGTATAGCGTCATAAATTTAAATTATAAAGAAATGTATGATTTAAAAAAAATTAAGTAATTAAACACTGTTTGAAGTAAATAAATATTCTTACCATTAGGAATGCGTATCCGAGTTTAATTATACAAAAGAGTTAGAATTTAGGCCTATACAGCATCTGCGTGATTGTGTAAGTTAACTTGGTTTCAATCATAAGAAATTGATACTTATTACATACGCGATAAAGTTCAATTTAGTACTTTTAAAACCGGCAATTCGTCAAGTTCGCCACAAATTTTTTCACAAGGCGATGTATTATAAACGTGATTTTTTTTTATATTTTGTTCAATTACAAATATGTTTGATTGTGAGTATCCTCTGTACACTACTTCGACTTATTTTAATTAAAATATAAAGTTAAATTATATATATTGGGTTAAAGTTAAGTAATATACATTAATTTGAATCCAATGTTAATCTATTTAATATTTATTTAATAATACGTTACCCGCAACCGCATCCGCAAATATTTAACCGCACCAAGTACCAGGCTCGCATTAGCAGGAAGGAGGTATATATTTCATACGCGCATGTTCCGATTGCCTACGTCATCGTTTTGCGTGGCCTACGGGTGGTCGAGACGGGGCTACAATGTTTCACCGTCTCTTTCAATATGCACCTTGACCTCGCTTTTATTTCACAAGTCTATTATGAAGTTAGTGTATGCTATTTATTTGTTAATAATACAAAACAAACTAATATGTTATTAATCAAAATTCTTCCACCCTTTTCTACAGCGTTTAATATTAAAATTATTTTGTGTGTATAGAAACTGCACACTTTGAAACCATATTACTTTTTAGGGCTACGATTTAATATCGTAGGAAAGAGATACAAACGCCCGTAGCATTACTACGAGAATGTTATTTGACTACGTATAGCGTAGAGCTCGTAGCTATTAGTCTATTGTTATTGTGATCTTTTGTTTTGAAATGCATTCGAACAAAGTGATGGCAGTATTGACACAAAGAGATACACCTATTTGGTTCAAGTTATATTTGTAGGTAGTTTTTAGCACTCTTTTTTGTAAATATAATTAAATTTGAGTTATTATATATAGGCTTCACCGGCATGCAAGTAACATTGCACCAAAAATGTACGTATTCGGTCTTTCGTATCAATCATGAATAGACGCACTTAATTCGCGACTTGCCAAAAAAATGCATTGGTGTATTTTGCATTATGCATCGAAAGATGGTAAAGTAAGCCTGCATCCCATGGTTGTCTGTATCATATTCCCTAGTGCGATAAGACCAGTATTTGTAGCTTTAATATAATGCAATCTATTTGTAACTAAATTATTTGTAAGGTGTACAATATAGTGTTAATAAATACCTCATCACCTTCCACCCTTGGTTGAATTTTCATATATCCTTATTATAGTAGCCTTATAAAAAGATTGTTTTAATTTTTGCTCCCTGTCTGTTTTTATCTCAGGGCAGGAAATCTGATGACGCTATAATATATGTGATAAATAAACTTGGAATAATGTATTTACCAGATAAATATTGTAAGTAATCTCATGGACACTGTACTTATGCTACAATTCTTAATATTACTTTTGACCTTGGTTTGACTGGCTTGAGTTGTCATGCTCACTAAAATGCCTTTGCTTGCGGCGTCTGGATGACAGGTTGTCCACTTCCTTCTATGATGGTTGAAGAGGTCGATGGCTGGCATTCGCGTCATACTTGTGAACAGGTGCTTGTGGAGGCTGGTCATCTCAAGCTACGCATTTAGTAGAACATATTAGTAGAACTACTAGACTTTTCTTGATGTTAATTTGAACTGTGTCCATCGGGTTATGTTTCTTAAGTGCTTTATTTACTATTTTTATAATTGTAGAATATTTTAGAATAGATTAATTACTGAGTTTCTTGCCAGGTTCTTCTCAGTAAAAGCAACCTTCCGAACCTGGCGGTAGCATGTATAATCCTGTATAATTATGTCATTCTGACGATTTGAAAGTACGTTGTATAAAGCCTCAATCGAATAATGATATTTCTGACGTTGACTTTGAATATAATCACGTAATACTAATTCGTTCAGCGTCGAATTCAAATCCAGAGAATATTTTTTCCAGTAATTTTTTTTTCCTTTTTTGGTCTCTATTCAGCATAGTTATTAAGGTACCAATTTTTTTTGTATTTTTCAGGTGTTTTTCATTGTTTTTTTGAGCATTAACATTTTTCGTCAGAAATTTCCGCGCATTTGTATCGCGTGTACCAGGATCACATTGAACAACAGGAGGTTGAACCGTAAAGGACCGTGCTCAGTTCTCTTTTAAAACCATTTGCTCGAATTTCAGACGGTGTAGATATTTTAATATGCCATAAAGCTGATAGATGGCGGTAGTTATAATAGAACGCACCCTTTTAATTAGGTTCCGAGCTTAGGTTTGCAGATGACGGACTCGCTAGTGATACGTTTGCTTTTAAAATTTCACCATTTTTATTGACAAAGTTATGGTAACTTTTAAACTGTTTTTAAATACTGGCCTGTGCTGTGCACATCTTTACAATAATAACTGAATAACTGATCGATTTATCATCACCGAGCCCAATCTGCTGGATATAGAAAATTTTAATTTTGAGAATGTATTTAATTTGTGTATTGTAGTGGCGGATAGAGGCACATTAAGAAATTTGCAGCAAGATAGAAAACGTCAAAAAATGGCAGACGTTAATATTATTTCGAGAAGCGCTAAGGGTTCCTGTGTTTGTCAACTACGTAATGCGTCACTAGATGTCGCTTACCAATTATTTTACAGGCTATCATTGCGCTCCCCAGGGACAATATAAACCGAGCCCGGTGTCTGTATCGTTGTACAGTGAATAGTTACAGCTACTATTTATAAAGCTCCCTGCAATTACTTGTTTTAAAGTAAATTTTTGGATGCGAGTTTTCTCGCCTAATATTACTTAATGAAAATTTACAGATGAAATTAAGTTTATACGGGTGAAACTGCGGGGCACAGCTAGTATCTGTGCCCCGCTTAATCATCATATCCCTGGCCTTATAATGTATGGGATATTGCTGGGGTTAGCATTTGATTCAACCCGACGTGGCTGGTCACCTAATTTTTATACTAAGCGACTGCCATCTGACCGTCGTAACCCGTTTTACGAGGAAAATCGGTTATCTGGGCTAAACCAATTGTTAAACTCTCTTAGGGCTCCGACTGATCTGTAACGATTGCCAAAGATTTTCAATTGACAACCGAGACCGACTTAACGCGCTCCCCGAGGCACGGAGGGAACAGGGAATATAAAAATTTCTTTATATGTGTTCTTAATATGTTTCTTTATAGTGTGACCGTGCTGTGACGCCACGCCTTGGTCCTAGCGGAAGATCAGTGATGGTTGTCATCACCGTGACAGCCAGATTATGCTGAGTTGGGTCCAATTCATAACAACTATAACCTACTGTTAAGTCAAACCTTTTCGCTCCTTTACGTATGTTGTTATGAATAAATTTATTTTCTTTCTTTCTTTCTATATTTTGAGCATTAAAACCGATTGCTGTCTTATTTATAAGGCTTTTTTATTAATTCGTCTTAGTTCGTATTCCGCGAAACCCATGTTTACGATTGTTATATTTTTTACGATATGGTCTCTCGCAGTTGCTAGGGGGGAGTTACTGCTTAACCGGACTAAAAGGCGAGACCCAAGGTCCTCCAGCCGAGCTTAAACTTAAAAACTAAGCAACACAGCTAAGGGCACCCCGGTGCGGGGCTCGGACCTCGGCTTAGGGCGTTGCAGGGGGATGAGCTAGGCAGCTGGATCTGACCCCCCCGGGGGTTCCCACCTTGCCGTGGTGGGGGGGCTCTAGTAGTCGTGGCGGCACACCACGATGAAGCTAAGAGGAACCCGGCGGCCCCGACACCTTAGTGCGGGCTGCACCAGGAGGGTCGCTCCTATAAGTGGTGCCTGCTTTGAGTCATCGGCAGGCCCCCTTTGAGCGACGACGTCGTAGTCTGGGAAGTGGCGGGCGACGTGCAGGCGGCTCGGGCACTTTGGTGCAAGCTGGCTTGTGGGGGTCGCCCCTAGCGTGATCTGCAGCCCGGCAGGTTCACCTAGGGTGCGACGGCGGCGTCGTCTGGGAAGTGGCGGCGTCGTGCAGGGCGGTCTGGGCCACTGGTGCAGGCCGGCCCTGGTGGAGGGTCGCGCAAGCGACAGCGTCGCCGACCGAATGGAAGGGTCGGTGTCGCGCGGGCGGGGCTGCGTGTGGTAGTGGTCGGGTGGAGTGCAGGAACACCGCTCTTGCTCTCCCTACCCATTGCAGCCGAGGGTCGCGGCGGGAGAGGCGTGCTGGTATGGCGATGCGCCACTCTCCCTATCCGCCGCGACCCGGCGGGGCCACACCGCTGTTGTGGTAAAGGCGAGGCTACAGGGCAAAGGGAGTGGGGGCAGTTGCCCCTCCCGTCCCACGTAGCTTGGATATGGGGACGCGGCGGAAGTGGCGTGGTGGTATTTTACCACTCTCCCGATCCTCCGCGTGCCCGGCCGCACAGATAGTGCGGTAAAGGAGTGGCTGCGGGCTGGGGGAGTGGGGGCGTTTGTCCCTTCCCTATCCTGTGGCCAAAGGTGGTCACCAGACTGCCGTAAGGGGGCCTCCAGGCAGCTGGCTCGGGGGAGTTGGCTGCCATTGCACTCATGGAGGTCGTGTGTCAAGACTCGCCTTATGTGTTTCGGCGAGCCTTGCACGGAGATAGCCTATAGGCCAAGGGGGGAGCTAATCTCTCCCCTTCAGGAGGGGCTGCCCTCGGGCGGCTGGTCGCAGGGGGGGTTCACGGCAAAGCATGTGAAAACGTATCACGTGTCCCCCCCAAAAAGCGAGTTGGAGAAACACCATGGGGTTTAGCCGGTGAGAGCCCGGCATAACCATTCCCTGCCCCCGCAGGGAATGTGTATCCGAAATGGACTACCCATGTAAAAAAAAAAAAAAAAAAAGCGAGCTGGATCTGAGTGGTATTATTTAGGAACATGTTTAAGGCTAGTGGCTCGGCGCGCGCCGGCCCTAGCAGAGGACGGGGGGGACGATGACGTAGAGTTCGCGACGAGCCTCGCCGGCGAGGACGGAACAATGGTTCGGGTTCAGGTTTGGTGTGTGCTTTTGAGACATTGCTTGCTGAAGCAATGTTATATCGTCGTCAGGGTCAATAGGGACGTGCCTCGGACGGCGTCGGGTGGAGATTTGAGAGGGGCTATATCGGGTGGCCGATACTAATAGTGGGTTGGGATGTTTTACAGCAGATTAGAAAAAACGCTTAGTGGCGCTTTTCATAAACTGTTTGATGGTGGGAATTTTGAAGTCTACATGGAGTTGACTATTGCCAACGCACCACGGGACTCCCGCAGCCTTTTTAGAATTTGTTTTGGAGGACCTGCATTCTATGGATGTTAGAGCTGCCCGTGTGTGCGAAAACAACACTGGCGTATGTCATTATGGAACGGATGCACGAGAGATAAATTCTCAACTTAGACTTAAGTGACAATCTACTTCGTGCATTTAGTAGGTAGTGGAGTCGACCAAGGGCAAAGGAAGCACGTGACCGTACTTTCTTTGTATGGGATGCAAAGGACAACCTTTGGTCGAAAATGACGCCTAGGTATTTGGCCGTGGATTCCCAAGGAATCGGTTGGACGAACATGGTTACAGATGGAGGATAGTGATATCGGTCGCCAGAGCGGCAGAAGAGGACAACTGCGCTCTTATCTGGGTTGATTTCAAATCTCCATTTCCGGAACCATTTGCCAAGGGCATTGGCTGCGGTTTGGAGATGTTTGGCGATCGTATGATGGTCTCTGCCTCTATAGTAGATAGCCGTGTCGTCGGTGAAGAGAGCTAGATCGGCATTGGGAATTTTGGGGATATCGCTGGTGTACAGCTTGAAAAGGAGTGGGGAGAGCACGGAGCCTTGGGGGACTCCAGCACGAATGCGGCGAGGGGAAGATAATGAGCCCTCGATGCGATATCGGAAGGTGCGATTCGATAAGAAGTCTCGTATGATGAGCACGAGTCTGTCGGGCACACCGATTTTGTAAAGCTTATATAATAAGCCATTGTGGCAGACTTTATCGAATGCTTTCGCTATATCGAAGAATAGGACACCCGTTTGCAGTTTGACTTGGAATCCCTCACTTATGTGTTCAACGATGCGATGCACCTCTTGAACACACGAGTGCTTGGTTCGGAAGCCAAACTGCTCGTTTGGGATGAGATTGTGGGATTCAGCAAAGTGCTTTAGTCTTTTGAAGATCAACCTTTCGTAGATCTTCGCGAGAGTTTTGAGGAGACTGATGGGGCGGTAACTAGAGGATTCAGATTTGGGCTTACAAGGTTTTGGTATACCTATGACAACTGCTTCTTTCCACTATTGTGGGAAGATGTTGTTTGAAAGGGCAGCGTTAAAAATGGCTGTCAAGAAGACAATGATGTGGAGGGGAAAGAGTTTGACTACTTTATTTGTTATCCCGTCGGAGCCAGGAGACTTCCTAGGGTTGAGATCCTTGATGAGAGATTGAACCTCATCGACTGTAACTACTGGGACTGGATTGTCTGGGTTCTCTATTGGAGGCTGAGCTACCCTTCGTTCGACCTCGGCGTCCACCTTTGTGAGATGGGCCATGTCTACTTGTTAGGAGCTGAGAGAACATTGGGATTCTAGATTGTCGGCTAGGCATTCGGTCTTTTTGTCACCGTCGAAGGCGGAACTACGGCCAGGGCGATTAAGAGGAGGGATGCTGCAGGCTTCATTGACTCTGAGCTTGTATGTTTACGACACAGTATAAAAGCTTTTAGTAGTGATTGTATCAAACTACCAGTCCGACAATATGGTGCAGTTATTCTGTCATTGACGTTATCATCCAATGTGAAAGCGCCCTTTAACATGAACTCTTGTTCCCGCCACTCATAGCACCGCGCGCCGCTCTAGTCATCCGAGCGATCACACAGCTGTACAAATCGTTCGAAATTACGCACTCACAAAGACGCGAGCCAATACGAGGTTCTTTCTTTTATTTTTTTAATGGCGACGAGCTTGAGTACAGCTATTCCGCCAATGCCAAGTGGTAGTTGAGGAAAAAACTCTTGTAATTGTTAAAAATATGTGGAGGAGCCCATTTGATTCCTCTGAATCTTGAATTTCAATACCAAATACGAGGTTGGAGCAATGTCGGTGTCACGTCGTGGCCATGTATTAAGCCAATTTGAAATTTAAAAAAAATACTGTCATTTTTCTAAACTTGAAATGTATAAATCGACATTACATTGACTGTAATTTTTAATAACTATAAGAGCATACATAAAAAAGTACTTGGTATTTCTATGGAGTGATCACCCTCACGCTCTATAGAGCTAACGTTCTTACATCAAAAATTTGGTCTATATTCCATACTGCTCAGTGAGGTTTATATACTGTGGTCTCGGAGCGAGCTTCATTATACATTTGATTTAATATTTCGCCACCCTGCGCTTAGCTGCGCCGCGCAGCTGCCAGGTCGCGAACGGGTGATTAAATATATTTTGTCTTGAACTTACTACGTACTTATATTATTACTATTACAGTATAATTGTCAATAATTTATATATGTAAATCTTAACTGGCTTCGGTTTTCTATACATTAGGCATTCAGGCGGTCATACTCGTATAGGTATATCTTATTAATATTTAGAATTGGATGCTGATAAGCAATAATGTGTCAACCCACAAAAAGTCAAATTCAAAGGTTTTGATATATTTTGATAATGCATCACGTATTTAACATTCTAAAAAAGTGTTTCAAGTCACCTGAAACATAAAAGTACGTAAAAAATGGATTTATGTCATAAAACAAATCTTAAATCACGTATACAATCATCTTAAGACGCCATTTTCTCAAAACCAAGTTTATGCGGGTTGACACATTATTGCTTATCTGCATCCAATTTACGGTCTTAAAATATTATGAAATAAATCATCTCTACAATATAATCATATTTTTTAGAAATAAACAATTATAAATACAGAAAAAATAACCAAATATGTTTTTTTAAGTCAATTGCGTAATGCGTCACTAGATGTCGCTGACCTATTTTTTAACAGGCTATCATTGCGCTCCTGTGGGAGTATATAAACTCAGCCCAGCGTGTAGCATATTTGAAGAATTTATCCATGTATTTACTGCCTTTATGATATTATTTTTGGAAGGCGAGGTCTAACTATCTAAGTTAGTAACTTGTCTAGTCTACTTTTATCTACAATCATAATGTAAAGAAGATATGTTTGTTTGTTTTTAACTAATAATCCTACAAACTATATCGACCTTATAAAAAAAATATTTGGTGTATCATCATTGATGAAAATAAAATATAAGGTATTGTTAATCGACCAAAATTTTGGGATATAATTATATGCAAACTCAAACAATATAACCCAATTATTTATTTGGATGGATTAATTCGGGTCTATACAAGAGTCTGCGGTAGGGACACTATTAGAGTTGGGATCTTTTGGCCCAAATATCATCTATATCTTGATGACTTCTTAATGTTTGATAATCGAATCGTTCTAATCGAATAATTATATTTTTGACTTTGACTTTGATATTCGTCTTCCTACCACGTCAACGGTGTGGCTTCGACGCTTCCAATACTCTTTGAGAAGGACCATGGCCTCAAAATGTTAACCCATTTGGCAGAGGATCAGTTTAGCAATCCAGCGAGGTAGCAGACAGAGCCTTTCCGTAGACACAAGTTTAATTTAGGGTATGAAAGGCTATTGCTGGTCATGGAAATCACAATAAAACAAAATCTTTCATCATCCTCCTGCTCTTATCCCATTGTACTTGTTATCAGCGCAATGTAGTTCTTCTTTGTCTTTGTCTGTCATATCTGTATTCCCATTTTATACATATAATAAGTGTCCGGAGTTTGGAAGTTGGCGATGTTTACCCTCGTACCTCGGAAGGTGTTCGCCTGCCGCATTATTCTGTTAGGTTTTCCAGAGATGGACTCGACGAAACGTATACGATAGCCCTTGAGTGACGTTAGGTACTAAAGTGTACTAAAGTACCATCACCTATTAGTACATCATACATGTACTACACAAGACCACCAGATTTCATTATTTTACCTATAATCTATAAATAAAAAAGGAGGAGCTCGTGGCACAGTTGCTATTGCGCATATTCGATCAGCGAAGTTAAGCCACCCTACCCCTAGCCAGTAATTGGATGGGTGACCGCCCGAGTTCCCTCCGTGCCGCGCAGAGCACGTTAAGCCGTCGGTCCCGGTTGCCATATTTATTATCTTTGGCAATCGTTACAGGCCTAAAATAGTCTGACAACTGGTATAACCCAGATCACAGATTTTCCTCGTAAAAAGGGTTACGAAGGTCAGATGGCAGTCGCTTCGTATAAAAATATGTGATCAGCCACATCGGGTTGAATTAAGTGCCGACCCCAACAATGTATGGAATAAGGCCCGGGAGATGATGAATCTATATATAAAAACAAAATTGTAGTTAGTCTCGCAAAAACTTGAGAATGGCTTTTGCGAGATTTGGGTAATTTTGATATTGATATATTTGTCGACGTTCATGGAAGGTTTAAACGGTGGGAAACATCATAAATAAACGTAAAAGAAATGGTCATACGAAGTTCGCCGGGTCATCTACTATGTCATAATTTATCACGATATACGCGAGAATCTTTAGAAATTTTAGCTCTAAGTGTTATTAAAAGGAAAAAACCCATAATAATGTTTATCTACTAATTTATGAAAGCTGAAGAATCTTTCCTAATCTTTAAAAGAAGCATTTCTTAAAAATCTAATTATACACACATTTACATCATATCCATTTTATAGCATATTACCTAGCTTGGTTACACCACAGCAGTACCCCTATCACGGGTTTGCCACCGTTTCGTAATCTATACTCGCTAGCGTCTCCGCCGAATATTAGTATGAGAAATTGTGCAGCGACTCCCAGCGGTGACGTGAAGAACTAAAATATCTCATACAAATATTGCTAGTGACGCTAGCGAGTATAGATTACGAAAACGGTGGCAAACTCGTGATAGGGGTACTGTTGGTTACACCCAAAGTTCAAGACAAATTTGGCGAAAGCATGCAATATAAGCTATTTAGTGATAGCTTGTGCGGCATGTGCTGATGACGTAAATACTTATTTATATTTTATACTAGCTGTGCGGTTTCCGTGCGGAAAGCCGTGGTGGCCTCGGGGTTTGAGCAGTCGCCTGCTGCGCAAGCGACGCAAGTTCGAATCCCAGTGGGGCCTGTACCAATGAGTTTTTCTAAAAAACTTATGTACAGTGATTTCACACCACGTGCTTTACGGTGAAGGAAAACATCGTGAGGAAACCTGCATATTTCTGAGTAGTAATTCAAAGACGTATGTATAGTGCCTGAGACGGCGATAGACTCACCATCTGTCACGTTGGCACTTAATCAAATTTGGTGAAAAGTGGGTGTTGTGATAACAACACCTCTGCCTACCCCTTCGGGGAATACAGGCGTGAGCATATGTATGCTGTGCGGTTTCACCGGCGTAGACTTAATTTCATGGGTGGCCCGCGGAACCCTACTTATTTTTTTTAAAATTAATCTTTATTTAAGTACATAATAACTAATAAGTAGCTAAAAACTAATTACAAGTAGAAAACTTGGCCCAAATCGGTGTCTCTCGGGATCGTGCCAAGAAGGCTGGCAGCATTGCCACGTTGAATGGCAATGCTGTTTCTCTGAGCGAGAAAAGCCCCAGTCCGCTTGTCATGAGAAGCTTCTACCAGACGACGTGCAACCTCTTTGAAAAGTTGATGATCATCTGGACACCAAGGCCCCAGAGTTTCAACCGCAAACGCAGAAAATATGTATCCTTGACCAATGCAAGCATATTTCCGGCGCTTGAGGCACTCCTGCTGAACAGCAGCAGCACCGGCCGCCACAGCAGTGCCGGGGAGATGGGACGGAGCCAACGTATCGACACACGTGGCATCCCACACCAGCGTATATTTTTAATTCAAAGTCTAAGTTAATATGCCTAACCTAAGTTACTCCTTGTAACATTAGCTAACTGCCAGTGAAAGTCCCGCTAAAATCGGTCTAGCCTTTTCAGAGATTACCCGGAACAAACCAACATACAGACAGTACATTTAATCAAAAGGTGTAATTTTTTAATTACAAACAGACACTTCAATTGTATGTATCTGTATAATAGATGGGTGGTTTAATATGTAATTCAAATAATGACGGCAATTTTCAAAGACTCATTTTTATTTTCCCTATTCAGTACTTGGACGTGTTCACTTTGGAGACGATTTTTAAGACGATTAGAAAACGTTGGCTAGATTCGTTACTATCTTGAAATATAATATGCATTTTTTAGCTATAAACCCAAAGAATTTCAACTCCCTTCAGCTAATAAAAACCGTTTGTAAATCCGTAACGTTGTTTAGAGGAATGATGCGTTTAAACAGACAAAATAATTTTGTATATAAATGTCGACTTTAGTTTTCTATTTTAACAAGTTGACTCAATTCACCCCCTAAGTGAGTTAGTCCCTGCGTCATAGCTGAGAGCGGAATGCAATTCCCAGGGCTTCCAGGTCATCCCGAGGTCGCTAGTATTGATTTGTCGCCTCTAAATTTTAGCGCAACACTTCATTGCACTTGCATCTCTCAATCCGACAAGTACTTAGCTCTTGTGAAGTGGAATTCTTTTCAAGTTGTGATTTTAATTGCTGTTACCGCACCTGAAAGGTAATTTGCTTTAAATATTTCTACACTACATTATACTTTCTATACTTTTAAGAAAAAATATTGGCATATGCGAATTTACAAGACTCTAAGCTGCGAGTGATCTGACTGCAAGTGAGCGAGTGAAAATGAAAATGATTTATTCAGTCTAGGTCCTGCTAAGGCATTCAGTATATACTTAATTCCATTGCATCCGTTGTGATTTTTTTTGTGGCTTGTTTCTATTACCGAATTGATTATAGGGCGGGGCTAGCCGCTATACCTACATTGCATTGAGACAATATCGCATTTATACAAAGTTTCGTCATAAAAAGGTGTTTGAAAGATTCCACGACAATTTAGTGTCAAATTATCCCTCTGCCAGGTTACTTCAGAAAATATACACTACAATAGAAATTTATAAATTCCATTGAATTATATTTTTAATTGTTTATGTCTGAAGGCTAAATTACTGATGATTAATTTTTAACTGCATACGTGGCAAACAAGCGTGCCTGATGGTAAGCGACCCAGATGGTAAGCGCCCACCTATTGTAGCATATGATCGGGATCAACACCAGAGTGTACATTCCCTAGTCCCGGTCGGGCAGCTCCTAATTTCGTTCGAGAAACCCCATCATGCCTTACCTCAATTAAAATTGCCCTACCTTGCATGTCTCTCGAACTCTACCTCTCTGCCTGGCCTATATTATTGATTGTGAACGAGAGATTGTTCGTTTGAAGATGACGTTTAGATCAGAATGTTACAATTGGATTGTGAGTGATGTGAGTAGAGCTGCTGTGCGGATGAATGTTGAGGAATGACGTTTGTTTAGAGCAAAATAGCAGTACCACAGTGTAAATATAAGCCTTACAATCCATAAGGAATCTAGGCCTAACTTTGTAATAAAAACATTTTGATACCGACCGAGGCGTTTTTATTGCAATTTTATATTGACCGTCTGCATTAAAAACATTCTCAACATAAATTAAAGAACCTGATTGAAAGATTGTAGCAAGAAAATTACGCATATACGAACGGACAGGACGTGACACCTTTATTTAACGCTACTGCCAATCAGCTTATTATCTCGTAGATGTTCGCGTCTGTGTGAGTGTGTCATTTTGAGCGGTTTGTTCCTAGATTCCTTACTGCTTGTAAAGCTTATATTTATACCACGATTTTACACTGTGTCTACAGCGAGAGGGCGACGGCGCGACTCTTATGATGAACGATCTTCAAAAGAGTAGATCACTTGTGGTGTCGATTCATAGGCTTAGAAAGCGTTTATTTCTGATATCAGGTGCGACTTTGAAGTCTGGTGTTCAAGGTGCGTGGGGTCTTTGCCGACTTGACCCGTAGGTCATTACCGGTGAAAGGTCAAATTCTACCAAGAGGGCCGCTTGTTTTAATATACTTTTTTTACAAAGCTTAATATAGGCACATGAATATTTCAATGCAAAGATTTTCTTTATGTCGTGTAAAATAAGGATGCCTTACTTCACTTTTTATATTTTTATTTTACTATCTTTTATCTTCTTAGTTGTTAATAAAGTAAGTATAGTGTAGAGTAACGTAACTTAGAGATACTTTTGCATCTGTTACTGTTAATGGTGAGTCTAGAGTTTGAAATGAATTTAATAAATGTGCTGCCAAGAGTTTCGAGCTCTCAAAGAAAAGTGTCGAGTTTCAGTTTAAAAAAGATCTTCATCGTATAATATGTATTGTTTTTTTATGAACTGACACTGGACGTCGAGTACGTCGCTGAGAAAAAGCAATTACGCATGAATTTGTTCGCGCTCACTCTATACAAACCCATAAAAATCAAGCATTCAGGGCTGCGCTCAAAACTCGCTACGCCAGGTTTGAAAATATTTTTATCTTCCAGACCCACAGTCCCTTGATCCCGGCCGACTGCGAGATTTGAACGCGCTATCAAACTGGAGCAAGAACAATAATCGTCGATCGAACGTTCCCTGCGGTTGGTGCTGCACAGACCATGATTCCTACGATGATACTGTTTTTGTGGAATCTCCTACTTTTTTACATTTGTTTCTTTTATATTGTTGACATCCCCGTGTCCGAGCTTTTTTGGGCATTTGTAATTTTCATTCTCAATAAATTGACCTTGAATTTGGGCTTGCGCCTGTTCATCTATTTAATTTTTGAATAAAATATCATTTTCATGTAAAATGTATAACTATTGATTTGCTATGTAACAATTATTAGCCTGAGTAAAGTAAATGTTTTTATTAGGTTTTAATCATACAACTTTTTACGTTTCAATGATTTCAGGATTCCTACATTACTCATCAATCATCACTTAATCGGTATGAAGTACCACCTAGGTACCAGATAGGCGACTTTTAAGGCAACGAGGCATTTACTCATTACTTGATTTAACAAAGTATGTACAAAGCCGGAATGCTCAAAATACAGGGATTTTTTTAACAGTTTATCAAGTGCTTAATTATATCTATATCCAAATAAATGTAAGATGTAAGCCCATATCAATTTATATTTCCTTATACTTCCTTTGTAGAGTCGTTCTTGATCGATCATGTTTTCTTTGTTAGATTTACCTTTGACTGACACCTCGCACTCAATCTCAAATCTTATTTTGTAAGGACTTATATTAGTTTTTGATGTTTATGAGAATTTAAAATGAAAGTACCTAGGATTTATGTTAATTTTAATATCCACCTAAACATTAACGTAATGTTTACCACATATCATTTTAAATCCAATGTGTCCTAAGTTTTTTTCGTTTCTACCAAGATTTTCGGTCAATTATTATGAAATGAAAATATTTTTCTAAACAACAATCTTAAGAAGACATATTTTCTTAATGTGCACTAAATGTGAGTTTTTTTAAAGGGTATCTAGGTGAATACATTAAGGTGCAACCTGATGTAAGCCGCTCCACGCTCGTTTCCAGCGACAAATGTGGTCACGTGACATGTAGCGATACAGCGTCGGGCGGCTGCATGTGGTTGCACCTTTAGGTTAATACTTATTAAGGTTTGAAGGGTGTTGCTTGACATGTATGTAACAAGACGCATTTGTTTAAGATCCACTAGTCACCTGCCTGAAATTCTAACTTTTAATTTAAATTAATAAGAGACATCTCCTTTGTTTTTAATTATTAGACTTTAAAAAAAAGTAAGATTACAAATTTGTATTGAAAACATTTTTCCTATAATTTCACAATAATAAGAGCCTTAGAGACCAATTTAAACAGACCCAGCATCTTCCGTTTTAGAAACACTTTTGAATTGTTTCGAACCTTATTTTCACCTTTCAACTCCAAATAATAAAGTTTTATGTTCGATTGTTACATAGAATCATACCATTTTTTGTTTTCTATGTGATTGGGTTAATGTGATCATACCGCGGAGGTCTTGGCTTATGCTCTTATAAGTAGCCATGACATTTGATTTGTTCACATAATTTTAGTCAATCTGTGATGGCAACCACTGGTCATGGTAGGGTGCCTGAACTTTATTCGGTCTGAAAAAATTTAGTTTCCGTTTTTACTTCGACGAATGTTTAAATCCCCGATTTTTAAAGAACATTCACTGTACCTATAGATTTTTTTTGTTCCTTTACTGCATGTTAGTCGACACCCTTGATTTGACAATGTTGCTGTGAACCAATTGATGTGACAGTGTATTTATTTAAATAATAATATTATATGATCATTTATTGTACCTATCTAACGAGTTTTATTTCCACTCGGTCCTTTACTTGGTCAATGTTAGGGAGAAATGAGCATCGAGCACATGTATGCTATCCAAAGTTAGCAGGTAATGTGTAAACTTCAATAAAATCTTAATATTTAGGTAATTATCGGTGCAATTTTTGGTTCGGTTACTCCAAAAGTAACAGAACCATAAAGAGGCCTAGTCCCCAAGTAACCTAACTATAAAGTGGCCTATTCCCCAAGTAACCTAACCGTAAAGTGGCCTAGTCTCCAAATAACCTGACCATAAAGTGGCCTAGCCCGCAGGTTACCTAACACACAAATTCATTCACTTGTTCTACTTTCGTACCTTCAATCATAATATTACATTCCGTAATCATTTCCTCTCTTTCTATCACCAAAACTTCCGCCTTACTTACATTTATTTTCATTCCTTTCTTCTTAAAAGCCTCATTCATCACATTCAACATGTTCTGCAGCTCTGTCGCCGACGGCGCAAGTAAAACTTGGTCGTCGGCGTACAGAACACGTAGTTCGTCCATTCTAAGTCCACACTCCATATCTTTCAGATTTGTCAAACAGCTGGCCATATAGAGGTTAAAAAGCCATGGCGACGCTACACATCCCTGTCTAACATGTAACTTAATCTAGAAAATAGCCTAGTCCATACGTTACCCAACCAACCAAGAAATAGCCTATTCCCCAAGTAGCCTAACCATAAAGTCGTCTATTCCGCACGCATAAACTCTAATACCACCTATTAATTACCTATGTAGAATTGAATAAATCGGATTAAAATTTAATCAGACGCACGAGTAACAGGAGGACAGCGCTCAAAAGCCTAATCCATAAAATCGAAGGTATAAAAAAAGGAAGTGGCAGAAATATTGCACAGGCATATGCAATCTCGCATAGCACAATTTAGTCATATCCGAAAAAAATACTGGTTATTGAGTAAAAGCAGTTTGCTCCATTAACTGACTATATAATAGGTATTGGTAAACGAAAAAATACTGGCAATAAACCCGAATCAACTTCGATTTCGGGTCCAATAAAGAAATCAGTTTTTGTCGGTCCGAAAACCGGTGGCCGATACCGACTTACTAAGATCAAAGTATCAGACACCTAAATATAAAAAAAAAGTTAAATTTAATCATAGACAAAAAATAAGTTGTTATAGTCGTTTAAAATTATTACTCTGTACTCCGTAAGCGGATGTCATGACGACATTAATGACATTAACAAACCAATATTGAGATTCAAAATGGCGCCTGCCGTCATATAAACAGCAAATTGTTAATATAATTAAATTTCAACCTCTTTGAGGCTGATAAGTTCCTTTTATAGCAAGAATATACGAATTGAAAACTTGTAAAGATGTTCTATAAATGTGTCGCTTTGATTTTCATTCTATCGGGCTTGTGTGTTGTGTCTGTAAGTAAAATTTACCTACGTTTCAATTGCTTTTGTTAGCCTTTTATGTGACTGCGGGATAATATTTTCCCTGGAATCTATTGAAAACATCTCTTATTTTCTGGGTCTTACTTTACAACAATACAATGTAAGCCCGTTTGATCGAAATACAGGCAGAATTTCTCTTTATAGAATAACGTCAGTGGAAAATTCCTGTACATTTTGTATCAATGAACGCGACAATAATTGCCATTATTTGGGAGTTCTAGGAAAAGTACACTTATTTACACATGTGAACCAGTAATGAGCAATTTAATAACACAAACATTTTGTAAACTATATAATGAAAATCTAAAAATTATAAGTTATCACTTCTCTTCTTGTTACCTATTTAAATAATTTGTTTCTTGAACATTAAAATGATAATTTCTGAAGTCTGATCTTAATTAAGGGCAAAATATGTAATTAACACATTGCCTTAGTTAATCCTTGGATTCTATCTTTTTAAGTATTGCGCTATTACAACATATTATTTCAGTATTCACTATCCAGGGCTGGATTACCCCTTACGGGCCCCTATTCTTACTTTTTTAAGTATATAATGGTTCTCGGCAGTAGCATTTGCCTAATCTGTCTAATGGATATCCTGGCCCTGTCTTTATCATTGTGAAGTTTCCGCAACAAAAGCTATGCATATCACTTTATGGTGTTCTTAAGCACTTCATATGTGCACACTCTCATATTTTAAAGAGCACCTTTTTGTTTTCAGCAGAGAGGATATTATGAAACCTAATAGAGAAGTGGACTGCTCCAAAAAATAATATGATTTTTATGTTACCTCTGCAGGGCCAGTCATATGAAGACAAGAGATGTAAGTGTGTGTGTCCGAGCCCATCAGCAGTTTTCAACAACACAGCCGGACCAGACCGGAGCCCATTCATTGATAACGTGCCTCCCAATAAATGGTGAGTAAAAACAGCTGACACAATGAATAATGCAACAACACTTGCTCTTTAGCGATTGATATTAATAGGTTTCTGCCACAACATTTATTTAAGGTGAGGGACATGCCTGGGGAACCAATCTATTCTGCGGGTATCCAAGCTCTTTACTTATACTCTCTTCATGCAATTTACATTCTCGTGTATTTGTATGTACTCAAATTTGCAACTGTTAGTAGGTAGCGCCATCTATGTAGCGAAGCGGAAGCACTGCTAGAAAGAGTAATGCTAAGGTGCTGCTATTTGAAGCAAGAATATAACTTGTGTCTAGCCCATAATCACCATGAAAAATATGCATACATGATCAAGCATGTTCTTTGTAAGCTAGTAATTTCATAAAGCGAGATGTTCAATACCTTATTTACATACATACATATACTCACGCCTGTATTCCCCGAAGGGGTAGGCAGAGATGTTGTAATCACAACACCCACTTTTCACCGAAGATGATCAAGTGCCAACGTGACAGATGGTGAGTCCATCGCCGTATACCTATACACCTTATTTGTTTTTGTTATTATAGCAATGTTATTGAATTACATCTTTCCTTGTTATTATCTTGTGGTACCAGTTCACTTAGTCAGTACGGAATTATCAACCAATACAAAAATATTACTTGATGTTGTAATTTTATAATTGTGTACATAACCAGTAAATATACTGCTAATGAATTGAGTGAAATTAATAATTAAATCATTGTTTAAGTGATCTTTGAATTTATACTCAGACAAGTAGTTCCTTACAATGTTAGAACTGAATAATGAGCTTAGAATGTGCATTGCTTGTACAGGATAAATGTGTAAAAATATCCTCAGTGACATACCTTTTGCGAATGCAGCTGGTCCTTCTCTATAATACCTTTGTTATATCACGGTCGGTAATGAGATTGGAGTGTTTGCATATTAATTTTGGAACCCTTAAGGTTTATGTTTATTTTAAATATTTAGTTTACTATCTTCTGCATAGATTCCATGTATATTTCGTTTATATAAATAAATAAATTGCGATTTGCGATTGCTGCTAAACGATGAAGCTCCTATGCCTTGGGTTTGATGCTATTCCAAATTCTTGCCTGTATTACCTCTATTATTTTTGACTTACTGCTAAGCTGGCATACAAGTGAGCAGTCCGCGTGACGCTGAGTCTCTATTCAAGATAATAACACCAAGAATGTCATTTGCATTATAGTTACCATGTTAAGAATCACTCTGTTGAAATTATTAAGGGCGAAGGATTGCTACCTGCTTTGCGATGATATGTAAAAATTTTTAACTGACAGACATTATCGGAATATTTCAATTTGATTTAGTAGTAAAATTTATTCATTTGCAATATATTTAGAGCTAGCTTCTGTCCACGGCTTTGCCTAATGTGTACGTAAAATTGAATGTAAAGGTCAGAAGTTCCTAATACGCTCTGCTTAGACTAATGATGGTAGACCCCCAGTTGTTTTCGAGTTTATTATAATATGAATAAAAATGCTACCCTATTTATATTGTTAAATTATTCACTGATAATGTGTTTAATATATTCTGTGTTAATAGCATAATTATCAGAAGTATGAATAAACTGTGTTACAGCAACTGTGAAGGAGTGATTCTGCCTCGTATCGGTCATCTAGTCAAGAATAGGGAGCAGGAGTTCTGTCCGCGATGTGAATGCAAGTACGAGAACAGGAATACCACTATTATCAAGGTATTTTATTTATATATTACTAACTGAATGATTTTATATGAATTTTATTGTAATTAATAATTATTTACTATGTAATGTAATGTACATGATGCTAGCTGAGTTTCTTGCCTGTTCTTCTAAGAAGACTAGTTTCCGAACCGGTGGTCAATGCTTCGTTCAAGTGTCTTATCAAGGCCTATACTAAATAAAAGATGAACAAATATGGTAATGCCGTTCTCATGTCATAGAATGACCAGGTGTAAAAGGGGTTTATATATTATTATATTGATTATTTATACATCAGGAATTATCTCTGTCTGACTATTACCTATTCACGGCTAAGCCGCTGAACAACAAACGTCTTTATTTAAAAAAATAGGCTTTAGATCCGTTACTGATTGTAAAACTTATATTTATATACTAGCGGATGTCACGCGGTTTCACCCGCGTAGCTCCTGTTCCCGTGGGAGTATGGGGATAAAATATAGCCTATGTTACTCGCTGATGATGTAGCTATCCATTGCTGAAAGAATTTTCAAGATCCGTCCAGTACTTTTTGAGTGAATTTGTTTGCAAACATACTTACATACAAATCTTTCCTCTTTATAATATTAGTATTTAGTAGATTAAAAAAATGTTGTTATCAAACAGGTGGTAGTGATAATAGTGATCTGGATCATAATGCTGCTGGTGGTGTACATGGGCTTCCTCATCTGTCTGGACCCTCTCATCAACAAGAGGGCCAAGGCCTCCTACCAGGAACACACCAATGAAGAGGTAAGCATTTTATATTTAAATCTGTAATCAAGGGTAGGATTAATAATAAATACTGTATTATATTAGATTTTAATGCATACATGTTAATATTCTAAAGTCTCAAAATTGTATGGAAAAAGACGAACGCGAGACGGGACCCGAATTCACGACCTGGGCAAACCGTGCAGTTGCACTGCCGACTGCGCTACTCGTGATCACATGTCACGATTTTTCCTTCGCTTGCTTTTAGCGGTTTTAGGGGCCCCTTGCGCCAACTGGTGATCTCCGTATCAAACTGAACTGATTGCCCAGTGTGAGTTTTCTTAAAATCTCCTTCAGAAGTCAAGTATAAGCCCCGCGCGTTGATATTGCGATGGAACCTTGTCACAAAAACAGCTGCGTGACGTCATCCACCGCAAAAAGTACAGACAGCAAAAAGGTTAATCTTCTTTTCGTGTGAGGTGTTGCCACCTCTGGTGAAAAATATTAATAAACTAGGGTTATAGGTATTTCTATTATATTATGCACGTAATATATTTATAGGTAAGAATTGAATTATAAGTATTTTTTAATAAATTACTTACTAATATTATACACGTGAACGGCTGTTAATAACTTTCTTACTCATTTTAACAGAATAAGTATGATAACAATAACAAAAATAAAACAGGATAACGAAAATAAAAAGCTATAAAAACACGTAGTAGAGGTACTCAACACACCTAACCGCTGGCTGACCATGCGAACGGTACTGAGAGTTCGACTACGTCACTAATATGGCCGCCAGTCGCAATATCGACGCGCGGGGCTTATAAACGCAGATTTCGGATCAAAATAGTGCCACCTGAGGACCGATAGATGGCGCTGTTTCGATCCTATACAAATCGGCGTTTACGTCAGCGCGGTGAATTGTGACGGCGGCAATGAAAAACGCACTAGGCCCTCAGATATTGATTACGCAACCCCGATCTAAATATTAGCGAAATAAGAATAAAAACTATGTTGCATAGTGATAATTCTTCCCGTTTTTGTAACATTCTCCATTGTTGCTTCGCTCCTGTTAGTCACAGCGTGATGTTATATAGCCCAAAGCCTTCCTAGATGAATAAACGAAAATATAATTTTCAACTCAAACCAATTGTTCCTAAAATTAGTGCATTCAACTAAACATATAAGCCCTAAAATAAAAGTTGCCTAAATTTCTCCCTGTAACGTCTACTATCTGCCAGTTAAAGTCCAATTGGTCCAGATGTTCCAAAGAATAGCCGGAACAAACAACCCGACAGACAGAGCAAAAAACAAAAAATATATATTATACTTATGCATACATGTAGTCAAAAGCTGTTCATTTGGAATTACAAATAGACACATCACTTTATTTATCTGTATATATGTTATTATTTAGGTTGCCTATCTTGAATACCTTTTTTAATTTTAATGAAAAAGCCAAAGACAAAGAAAAAAAACATCACAATTTTTTTCTATAAATTAAATAGTAGAAAATTATTGAAATAATAATTATTGTAATTAATGTATTGTACAGGATGAAACATCAGTGGGTGGGCCGTCCGTCCAGGCGATGGGACCGCGCGGGAACGTTCTTAACCGGGTCACCCATCAACAGGACAAGTGGAAGAGGCAGGTGCGAGAACAACGACGCAACATATACGACAGGCATACTATGCTCAATTGAAACACACAAACACACCCTCACGTCGTCGATAACGAGTCACCATAATATACCCTCACTTCATCCGTATGGAGACACCATAATATACCCTCACTATGTCTGTATAGATACCATACACAAGCCATCGTCGTGTATCGATCGATCTATTCTATTGAGCGAACCGACCGAAAATCAAAACTAAAAGGTATTCTTCAAATTTTGTTGGTCTTTACCCAGGCTTTATAGAACAATCATACAGTATGTTAAATAATATAACTCTTATAAATTTGTCACAAAATTGTGTGACTATTATTAGAACCGCGTGATTGTATTGGCGATAGTAATGTATGCCCTCGCTTGTAACTTTTTGATGTACATTTTCATTTGAAATTTGCATATATTGATTATACTTTAAATAGCTTGAATCATTGTGTTAGACGTCCCAATAACTCTACAAACAGTAAGACTATATACTGCTAGCAAAACGATTGCAATAACGCTATTATATTGGCATAGTATATAAGTTTACCACAAGCAGTATGGAAACTAAGAAAAAATCGTTCGAAATGTAACTCTCTAACATACGTGCGTACATACATATGCTCACGCCTGTATTCCCCGAAGGGGTAGGCAGAGGTGTTGTAATCACAACACCCACTTTCCACCGAAGATGATTAAGTGCCAATGCGACAGATGGTGAGTCCATCGCCGTCTCTTTTTCAAATCTAATACGAGTATATACGAGATTTGAAAAATTTGGTCTAGTTTTCATACGGTGTAGTAAGCATATACATATGGTATTGGGTGCGTTCATAAGCTTTACCAACCGCATACAATCAGGATGACTTACTGATATCTAGTAAGTGAAATCTTCGAGGAAATTGTAATTTGACTATTTCATTTATTACCAGCAGGTTACGAGCAAATTAGTTATGTGACAACTATCACAAAAATTAGGCTATTTCCTTAGTAGTAAGTAGAATGTAACTATATACAGGGTTTAGACTCATTAGGCAAAAATTTTTGACACAGGGTAGGTGGTACATAATATCAGTTATAAAAAAATCTAAAATCTATACTTAATTTATAATAATATACGTCTTTTTGTAGCAATGCTAGGGGTTAATAAAGGTATGATTCATATTTATAATCTATACAGATAAATACCATTGAAGTGTCTGCTTGTAATTCCAAAATTACACCTTTTGACTAAATGCATAATATGAAAGTATATACGATACTGACTTAAAAAACTAATTCTCAACGGCTGGACCGATTTTAACGAGACTTTCACTGGCAAAGCTGATGTTACAAGGAGTAAATTAGGCTACTTTTATTTAAAAAATATTTAGGTTTCTGCGGGAATTAAATTAAATCTAACCGGGTGAAGCCGCGGGGCAAAGCTATTGATAATATGTTTGATGTATGTGGAACATAAAACAATGCTTATTTTTGTTGTAAAATTAAATTCTAATAACTAAGATACTCCAAAACTAAATTAATAGAGAGACCTTTTTAAAATTATAGTGATTTTTTTCTCTTGTTCGAAACTGGGTAATATTTTTAATTCTTTGTACATAACTGCCAACGGAACTAGTAATGTACAAAGAACGAAAATTTCTTCCTACATTACCCGGTTTTGTACGAAAAATATAATATAATGTAACAAGGCTATGTACGAAAAACACGGGGATATCTATACAAATATTATAAAGAGGAAATATTTGTACGTAAGCATATTTGTAACGAATTCAATCAAAAAGTACTGGACAGATTTCAAAAATTTTATCACCATTTGAATGCTTCATTACCATTGATTAATATAGGCTATATTTTATCCCCGTACTCCCACGGGAACAGGAACTACGCGGGTAAAACCGCGTGACGTCCGCTACTTTTTAGATAAACGTGTACCACAAACGTACTTACTCTGTGCCAAGAATGTTCACCTACAAAGTCTAGATCCCATTTAAGTAGTATAATCTACTTAGCGCCTTAATAATGGTAATCATATTATTTATAAATCGAACATAATACATTTATCTCACAATAATACATGTATAATAATAAGTATGTATGTAAGTATGTATGTTATATTAATAGACATATGTATTGTCATTTACACCAATTATAATAAGCAATAATCGCTGTGAGTCTGTATATATAAACTCTATTTACAATGCTAGGCCATAATACTAGTAATTTGTTATCTTGAGGTCCTTTTAATAGGACCGTCCAGATAGGCTTTTGCTATTAGCGCGACATATACTTGCGCATTCATTTACCACGATTTTAGCTGAGCGCTCATAACTATAGACGGCAGGTGTAATACACAAAAACAATCAAACTTGTATTATTATGCAAGTATAATATTATATTTATATAAATCATACATGTTTCTCTATCTCTGGTCTTTATATCATCATATATGATTGCTATGTAATACACTATCTATAAGTTCAATAATGTATTATCATATAATATGGGATGTTTCTCTGCAGTTGCAAATTATAATCTTTGCCAATGCCTAAAGAAGCAAAAAGCAGTGATACGAAATAAGAACTCAAATATGTACCTAAGAGCCACTTTAAGATGGTTATTAATATAATAATGTATATACAAGAAAAATATAGTGTTGATAGCATTCAAGTTTCCATTGAATACGAATAATTGTTGTAGCTGCAATTGTGTATTATGTTTATATCAAAATTATTGAGATATTACCACCTATAACATAATTATCGTACTAATATTATAAATGTGAAAGCTTGTGAGTGCGGATATATGCATGTTTGTTACTCTTTCACGCAAAAATTACTGGATTTTAATGAAACTACGATTTAGCTTATACATCAGAACAACGCAGGCTATAACTTATAAAGATAAGCTGTGCCCGATTTCATTTGCTTTTAGTTAATTTCATGGGCTTTATTTCGCTGGCTCCTGTTATCTACACTACTATTATAAAGAGGAAAGATTTGTTTTGTTGTGTTTATGTTTGTAATGAATAAACTCAATAAGTAAAGTGCTGATTTCGAAAAATATTTCACCATTGGAAAGCTACATCATCAGCGATTAACACAGGCTTTATTTTATCCCACGGGAATGGGAACTACGGGTGGGAAGCCGCGTGACGTCTGCTAGTTTTAGATAAATAGATCGTGGCAATAATCCAAAATATAAAGAAAAGACAAATCGCAGACGAAGTCGCAGGCACCAGCTACTGATAGCTATAAGTCTTAGTGTCAGTTGTAACCACAATGTAGGTCAATTTTACATTGTTATTATTTATATTATTATCTTGATGTATATTTTATGTTTTTTTTTAATCAATTTTAAATATAAGTTTTATTATTTATTTTACAAATAGGCCTCACGATGCGACTTCATTTTATTCTATGTAAAGATATTCAGAACGCGCCTTATGTGAAGCTTATTAGCAGCAATACGTATGTACTGAACGCGTATTTGAAACGAATAACTCATCTGATATCATTGCTAAATGTAATATGATATATTAATACTTAGTATATTATAAAACTGTATTTAATTTTAAACTATTATTTTACAATGTATATTTTGTGTATCTTTTAAAGGGTAAGTATAAATTGTATGGATTATAATCAATAAAGTGTCAATAAATATTGGTGTACTTAATTATTCACAATAATACAGATCACATGTAAATAGTGCCACAGTCCAACGGACACCGGTTTAGTAATAGAGAGGACTTCGTCATTTACTTGTTCTAATACATAACTGCTTTTACATACGTTTTTTTAAATAAGAAAGGAAAGGTTTCCTATCTTTCGGACTAGTTCTTTCTATGTAGATAACTTTCAAATTACATTTCGTTGTTCTAAGTAACTCCCTCTCAGACTAAGAAGGCTATTCTTCCAGTTGAGGTAACTTTCAGATTTTGTTTCTTTCTGAAGTTCACTTTGGAACCAGGTTTCTTCTGATAAGGTAACTTTCGGACTAAGTTTCTTTATTAAGGTAACTTTCATGCTAGGGTTTATTTTTATTAAAGGTACTTTTAGGCTGGGTTACTCTCTGTTAAGGTTACGTTCGGACTTAGTTACTAACTATTTAGGTAACTTACGGACTAGCTTTATAACTAACTAAGTTCCTTTATGTTTAGGTAACCTTCGGACTAAGTTCCTTTATGTTTAGGTAACTTTCGGACTAAGTTCTTTTCTGCTTAGGTAACTTTCGCACTAAGTTCCTTTCTGTTTAGGTAACTATCGGACTAAGCTCCTTTATGTTTAGGTAACCTTCGGACTAAGTTCCTTTATGTTTAGGTAACTTTCGGACTAAGTTTCTGTCTGTTTAGGTAACTTTCGGACTAAGTTATTTTCTGTTTAGGTAACTTTCGGACTAAGATCCTTTATGTTTACGTAACCTTCGGACTAAGTTCCTTTATGTTTAGGTTACTTTCGGACTAAGTTCCTGTCTGTTAAGGTAGCTATCGGACTAAGTTCCTTTCTGTTTAGGTAACTATCGGACTAAGTTCCTTTATGATTAGGTAACCTTCGGACTAAGTTCCTTTATGTTTAGGTTACTTTCGGACTAAGTTCCTGTCTGTTAAGGTAGCTATCGGACTAAGTTCCTTTCTGTTTAGGTAATTATCGGACTAAGTTCCTTTATGATTAGGTAACCTTCGGACTAAGTTCCTTTATGTTTAGGTAACTTTCGGACTAAGTTCCTTTATGTTTAGGTTACTTTCGGACTAAGTTCCTGTCTGTTAAGGTAGCTTTCGGACTAAGTTCTTTTCTGTTTAGGTAACTATCGGACTAAGTTCCTTTCTGTTTGGGTAACCTTCGGACTTAGTTTTTGCTAAGTTAGACTTGGGCAAGGCGAGGATTATGGTATAAATGAAACACACAATTAAAGTGCAATTGATTACGTATAATTGTATTAAGTACCTGTTACATCCATTGTTCAGAACAAAATTATCATCTAATCAAAGGTGTCGACTAACATGCTTACGAAAGTGTAGTATATAAAAATTTAATAACAAAAATAATCAAAAGTACTTAAAAGTTATTTTTTGCGAAAACGCTACGTCGTCGTATGCCCAGGTACAGTCAGTATCGCAACATTTCAATGAGGATGACTTATGAACGCTGAAAGCAATCTGATGAAGACAGTAATTTGTCTGATTTTATAAAGATTCGAGACTAAATGTACAGACTTTTTCTACTGACTGTATAGTACTAGGTCATGCTAAACTAAACAAAAATAACTCTTAAATACTTATTTCGTGTACTTAAAAAGTATCATCACTAACAAAATCGTTGCTATTTGAAAAAACCTAATCAAATTATTCATTAGTTGGTCTGCCTCCGTTACATTAAATGCGACATGTCAATCAACACCCTTATTAATAAACTATGTACTTATTTAACTTATTTAACTATAACCTTATTGTCTAAAGCGTACACCATAAAGCAAACTAATATCACATGAGGTTGGGTCAATAGAATTTTGAAAATAACAAATCAACTACTTTTAGTATACATTCAGAAAATACGTCGTCAAAAAGTTTTTTTGGAGGGTGGTAAATACTTTTCAGTCCAAAGCCTCCTTCAGAATTGTATATAGGTACCTAGCTAAGTACTCTGAATACGATTGTATAGTTAGGGGTGAATTAGCGTTTATATAAGTATAAAAAGCATAAAATATAAAACACATCGCTGAAGGTTTAACCTGTATTAATCCTCTAATGAAATCGTAAACGATCCATTTTAATGCTCTTAACAAAAATGATAATAACCTTCTACTAATATTTATAGAAGTTTCATGAAGGGTCATAAAATATATATTTTGATACACTATAAATATTAAAAAAATATGGGTTTCAAAATCCTAAACATATCCGAAGTTATTTAATTAAAAATTTGATCATTAGAAAGTGCACAAAAAAAACTATGAATACGATACACTATCTGTTAGTATGATTGGAGTTTCGTAATAGGCAGTATGATAGATGAAATAACAATCGGATCGCTTTATGTAAATATTGCTGACACTTCATGAAAATTCTGAAAACTTCGACCTTATAGTGTTCGTTCTAGAAGCTCTCAACAAGTTGTTCATCAGATACTTACTATCCAACAAGTATAGAAACGTGATCATTTACATCACAATATATTTAAATAAAAGGGCATCTTTCCGTCGAACAAACAATTTCAAACTGGGGCCTTACCATGACCTCTTATCGCCATGATAGTTTTACTCTTATTATAAGACAGATGCGTTTGACGTGTATACATCTGTCACTGTCACACAACTGTAATAACATTGCAATACGAGCTCATGGTTGGTCACTAAAATTGCTTGCTTCGTTGAAAACAAACCCTGATATTTTTTTATTGGCACAATTTCAAATTGCCATATTTATAAAATGACGTATAGTCAAATTATGAATTGTATAACATTCAGAATTTTATTCAGTCATTTTGTTGGCCTTACTTAGCACAACTGTATAGAGTCAACTCTGCTTATTTTAATATTAACTGGTTATTATAGGACGAACTCTAACGGTAAGCATTTCGGAACAATATAGACGGATCTATAATAATGTTTGAAGTATAAAAACTATTATCAATTTTATTTTGTGGTCCATACATTGGTATTATTTGTAAAACTATGACTATGAGCTCGGCCTATATTAACCGGTGAATAGATATTTTTAAATTCAATATGTTGGAACGGTCCCAGTTGGTTCCATTCAAATTGACCTGCTCCAGAACTAAGCTTAGCTTAAACTGGGATTAACATTATAGTTATATACTCCACTGCCTTCTACTATACAAGACAAGGTCAGATGCATTGTAATGAACATTATTTATTGTATTCCAGTATGTATGTTGTCCTTAAGATATTTTTATCATCTGCTTCACTTAGATTTCAGTATAGTATGTGTATTATAAGCAAATTAATTTGAAATACTTAAGCTGGAGTTTTTTTAAGAACTTCATATTTAATTCCGAAAACGCTCGCTACGAGCGCTTCAAATCGACACAAAACTTGTATAGTAGAGGTCATGATGATACGGTGTATTGTTATAAATAATACAGATTAGTGAGATGATTTAACTGGTCCTAATATCTGGACTCAACGGGGATCTAACCCGTGACCTACAGTATCGAAGACGGCCCATGACCACTCGGCTACCAAGCCATAGCGTTTAGAGAATTACTACAGATGAGAACCAAATTATTAATTCGCCACATATAGCCTTAGCTTTTCTAACATCGATGTTTATGACTAACATTTACTTATAACTAACAATTATGACAAAGTAAACAATAATGCTTCAAATTGTATATAATATATCAGATTATCAAAGAATTTTAGAAATAACATATATAACATAAAAAAACTTCACAATACCCAAATACAGTAGAACTCCAATTATCCGAATTAATGGGGACCGGGACCCATTCGGATAATCAAATATTCGGATAATCGGATTTTTTTTTTTTAAATTGCCATTGGAGAGAATAAAAGTTACTTTTTGATATTGCACTATTTTTTTATTGAATTAAATGAAAGAAACATGAAATTTTCACATGTTTTAAATATAAATAAAATGTACTTATGTACAAGTTAAGAAATAAAAATCATTGTTTTTTAAACATCAGTTAAGACAGGCAAGTTAAGACAAGTCAAGTCAAGACTTGTTTGTGATTCGGATAATCGGCGATTCGGATAGTCGGAGTTCGGATAATTGGAGTTCTACTGTAGTTGGTATCTATAGGCCCGCTATAACGTTCCATAGGTTGCTATATATGCGCGTGCGCATTATCGATTAAGTTATAAAAAAGTATATAAGTAAACTGAATTGGGACAGACTACGACAGGAACATTTGCAAGATATGAATGCATAACATACATATGCTCACGCCTGTATTCCCCAAAGGGGTAGGCAGAGGTGTTGTTATCACAACACCCACTTTTCACCGAATTTGATTAAGTACCAACGTGACAGATGGTTAGTCTATCGCCGTCTCAGGCACTATACATACGTCTTTGAATTACTTCTCAGAAATATGCAGGTTATGAATGCAAAACTCATATAAATCCTATTGATGGGGGAAATACCTTTTACGGTTTTTGTTGTTAGCTTCAGCTTTGGGAATTAGATATATTAGCATACTTAATGTAGCAAACACATCGATATTACGACACAGAGAAACACAGAAATATTACCTATAATTATATACTATTATATGAGACACGTTACATCTGTCGTAAGTATTTATGATATGTCAAACAAAATTATGGTCAAAAATGATATGATACGATGTCACGTTAAATAACGGAACACCGTTGATCAATGTTAAGGGCCTTTGTTAATCAAAATATATAGCAAACAAAAGGAAGACGTGGGGAAGAAAAACATGCTTGTACATACACCACGTTACCGCAAGGGTTGGAGAGAGCATTATTTTCGCATAGCGTATGTATATGCTAGAGGCACACTGGGTTATTTTTTGCAAGGGTACAGATAATACAGCTTAACAAAGTGCCGAGTGTTACATATTGTTGCCGAACGTGGTGTGGGACCGAAGCAATTCATGTTCAATAACCAAGGTCAATAAGACGCTGGTCCTTCTTCGCAAAGTTAAGTAAGATATAAATTATAACATCATCATCGCCCTGGCCTTATCCCATACATTGTTGGGGTCGGCACTTGATTCAACCCGATGTGGCTGATCACCTGATTTTTATACGAAGCGACTGCCATCTGACATTCGCAACCCCTTTAACGAGGAAAATCTGTGATCTGGGTTAAACCAGTTGTCAGACTATTTTTAGGCCTCCGACTGACCTGTAACGACTGCCAAAGATGATAAATTGGGACCGACGGCTTAACGCGCTCTCCGAGGCACGGAGAGAACTCGGACGGTCACCCATCCAATTACTGGCTAGGGTAGAGGGCAATAGCAACTGTGCGACGAGCTCCTCATATAAGTTATAACAATGAAAATTAATGTAACAAAAGAATATTGAAAATAAGTCACACAATGTTTTATCTACTTGTGCAGCCTGTGGGTGATGCTCCGGCTGTAACCTTGATACAACCCTTTCGAGATACCGACAGGTTTAAGCACAGACGTTCATTGTGCGAAATTTTACAAAAATAACCTTTGCGCCAGCGGACACAAAATAATTAACAATCTAGAAATATAGTTTAAAATTATAGAGCAATAAAAATCTTATAAAAAAAAGTTATAACTAATATGCAAAAGATATATGAAAGCAGCATCAAATATAATATTTGTATGCAGTAATAATATTATTGGAGCTTAATAACCCAGGCAACTTCTTAATTCAAGTTAATACCAACGTTTCTTTTTCTTTATTAATTAGCTGGTACCAACTTAAAAATAAAAATATAACATGGGCACGTTCGGCATACCGAACAGCACAAAGATGAAGGTCATTACGAAAATTACCCAAAACATGGTTATACTTATAACAAATCGCACGTTTAGACCAAAATCAAATGAATATGTGTACCGTCAACTTATTTAAGACGCAAGTAAATATAACACATTAAGTAATAATAATAATAATAATAATAACTCTATCCTAAATACATGCAGGATTGTCAGAAAGTTCATGGATTTAACCGAAATAGAAGACCCAACTAATACCAGACACAATCCATCCCAATGATATTCACTTGGTCTTGACCCGTGAGTATCATTTATTACCGGCCTCAGCTGAGAAAAAGAAAATATAAAAAAATTATAATAAAAAAAATAACCAATTAAAATAAATTGGGCAAATCTGGGTTACCATACATCACAATGACGATGATTGTGAGTACCAACATTATTGTTAGTAAGCACATTAAGAAATACATGTTTACGCTTTTATTTACTTGAAACTTTAAAAATTAGTACACAACAAATAATGCAATTATTTGTAACTTTACAAATTCGATCATAAAATAACTACACCGTTATATTGGGCAACTCAGTGTTACCATACATCACAATGATTATGGTGGCGGCCAACAGGACTAGTGCTATTATAAGTATTAAAAAAAACATGATTACACTCTTATTCGCAAATTTAAGCCCAAAATTAAAGTATTAATTATAAGTACCTAAACAATCAAATATTATGCAAAAAAATTAAGCCAACTTGGGCTTGATGGATTCACTGTACATCACAATGACGATGACAGCGGCTATAACCACAGCGGTTATCAAAAACATTAGGAATAGCATCATGCTTTTTTTAATTAAATGCAACGAAATAAAGCGTTGATGGTACCAACACTAAATTATAAGGAAACCAATAAAATCATAGAGTGCAATGCTTGATTATTGCATGTCACACGCGAAGTAGATGGTTATGGCCAAAATAATAACCAAAAGTAAGATGATGAGCAACAACCACATAGTGTAACTCAATCCAAAATCAAAGAGAGGAATACGCGAATGACAAGATCGTTTAAATACTGCGCCAAGAGTACAAAAAAAACAATGAGCTCAGTTAACGGTATGGCAATAATAAAAAAGAAGAGCAAATAATACATTAACGCGTTTCCAAGAGCTTGCAATAAATTGATAACCATTGAGAATTAAACACCAATTAACCACAAAAAAATGTATTTTGAACAAGGTGTTTTGTCGAGCACTGGTTTGAACTTTCAAAAGTCCGATGGCGCGTTCAATCCTCGCTGTCTGCTGCGATCAGAAGATTGCGGGCCTGGAAGAAAACATTATATTCATTAGTACTTACATCTTACTTCCCTACCAATCCTAGACTTGGATACTAATGAGTAAGTAGCACTGTCAGTCTGTCGCCTTTTTAGGTGTAGGTAGAGAGCGACCAAGGAAGAACCACTATGACCAAATTTATAGTATTTTTCAGAAAGGTCAAATCCGGAGCACTCGTAACCGAAGAAATTTTATGAAGAGATGTATGAATGTGGATGAAGCGAAACAAGTATGTAAGGATCGCAGCATGTGGCAAACGGTGGTCTCTGCCTACCCGAATGGGGTACAGACGTGAGCATATGTATGTATGTATTCATAATAATAAATAATCACCTCGTCACTTGCGTTCTCCTGGTAGAATTTGGCTTTCTTCTTGTTGATAAGAGGGTCAAGGCAGAGCAAAAATCCCATATACACAGTAAGCAGCGTTATACTCCACAACAGCATAACCACTACCACCTGATCACAGAAACAAACGCTTACTACGCCTATAAACCGATAAGCCGACAAGAGTAGTTTATTACAAGTGCCGTCACGAGCTAAGAGCGCTCAGCAGCAATAATGGCGTTTACTAAGCATGTAGATATTTTATTCGCGTCGCGTAATAAACACAGACAGACTCATAAATTACGCATTAACTACGCATTGAAGGCGCGAGCTCTGAACTCACGACGTCACATATACACACATTTCGCTGTAAACTAATGACATTTGCTCTTCCACATTCATCAAGTTCTTTATAAGACCATGAGTAAAGCCTCGCGATCATTAGAATGCACTTCCTTCTCAAGCAAAATGTATATCATCTCCCTGGCCTTATCCCATACATTTGGGGTGGGTACTTGATTCAACCCGATGTGGCTGATCACTTGTACTGCTGAACATTTTTATACGAAGCGACTGCCATCTGTGATCTGGGTTAAACCAGTTGTCAGACTATTTCAGGCCTCCGACTGGCCTGTAACGACTGTCAAAGATGATAAATTGGCAACCGGGACCGACGACTTAACGTGCTCTCCGAGGCACGGAGGGAACTCGGGCGGTCACCCATCCAATTACTGATCGAATGATATGCGCACTAGTAACTGTGCCACGAGCTCCTCTCTGAGTGATAATGATAATGAACAATTAAGTGAATGATATTCAGTCAGCAATATTAATATTGAATTGGTAGCCTTAATCTGTAGGTCTAAAAAAGGCCACTTTGGGAGAATCATAATGTGATCCGAATATGATTACAATAATTGTAGATGTTAGTCCCTAACTAACTTTTTATGATGCTATTTGTCACAAAAACAATTCATATTTGTGGACCATTTTAGGAATCTTCGTAGGAAAGTGTGAAACAGGCGAATTACGTAATATTAATCATTCGTGAAACATAATATGAATTGCACCTAAGTGGCCATTTTGACATTTCTGTTCGGTCAAACGAAAATAACCATTAAATCGTTCAAATATGTTAGTAACAATTTTCACTATCTTACCGCAGATCTGATCTCAAGACCTACGGGACAGCATTGCATATTTGAGAGTGTTACCAAACAATAGTAAACTGATGAACAAACCGAACTGCTTACCATAATAACAGTAGTGTGTCGGGTTTCATATTTGCACTCGCACCGCGGACAAAACTCGTTCTCGTGCCCCTTGATCTGATCACTGATGCGCGGCAAGATAATACCAAGACAGTTGCTGAAAAGACACACACTGTATTATTATCTTCCCCATACAAAGCTCAAACCAACATTGTTATGTTCACCCCTGTATTCCCCGAAAGGTCGTAGAGGTGTTATAATAACAACACCCACCTTTTACCGAAGATGGTTAAGTGCCAATGTGACGGTGAGTTCATCGCCGTCTCAGGCACTATATGCCTTCGAATTACTTCTCAGACATATGCAGGTTACCTCACGTTTCCTAAATCAGGAGGAGCAGTACCATCAACTCTTATTGCGATTATTCGAACGTCAGCACAAATAAAGAGGCATTTGTAGGAACTCAAAAGAACTTCAAATTAAAAGTTTTTAGAAAAATATTTGGTCCAGTAATATTGGAAGATGACACCAGTCCCGTAAGAGCCACGCCCTGTTTGAAAACGCAACAACAGTTCGTTTGAAAGGCGCGGCAGCTGAGATGGACGAGTCATATGACACAATGGACACCAAGCCACCATAAATCACCAAAAGCTGGACCCCCTACTAAAGAAAACTGGAAAATTCACTTCCCGTAAAAGAGGACAAAAAATGGCGGAAATTAAGGATCGTAACGCCGAAAAGTAAGGTGAAGCAATCTGTGACGAGGTAAAACATCGCAGTAAAGGTTGATGGCACGTTCTCAGGTTAAGCAATGAGCTACCCGCAGTTTGCCCAAAGTAGAGCAGAGACTACAGCGCGCATGCTTTGTCTCAAGCGTCCAGGGTGTGGCAGGGCGGGATAAACCAAATATCAGCTAGGAAATACATTTGAAATACACGTCACAGTGAAATCCCGTTTACTTACCATTTATTAGGTGGCGCAATCTCAGTATAAATGAGTCGACTGGTACTCAAGCTATTATTGATGACTTCAGCCGGGCTGGGACAGATGCAACGGCATCGCCTGTCTTCGTACGACTGACCCTACAGATAACACACACAGTTTAATTGCACTCATAACATATTACCACAATCTGTCTTTATGTCTATGCACTTAGTGAACAAAGAAAAAAATCGCTTCGGGTGTAATAATGCTGAGACACACTTAACACTCGCCATGTCTTGAAGAGGCTAACAAACTACTTTAAGTAACGCACCATTCGCACTTGACATAAATATTGTAACAAGGAAACTCCGAGAGACAAAGCATTCGCATAAAATATTTTCCAAAATCCGTGTAATGTAAAACACTGTTGAATTATAAATCTAATTACCAATCAGGACCAGTTGAACACAACTGCAATCAAAACTTTGAATAAATTACACTTTGCACGAGCCGAGATGTAAATTACACATCCGATGGAGGGATGCAAGCGCGATGAAGTGTGGCGCTTAAATTGAGTGGCGCCGAATCAATATCTAGCGACCCCCGGATGACCTGGATGCCCTGGGAATAGTGCATCACTCTACGCAGGTAAACTGCGTGCGACTCTTCACTTATCGATCCCTGTAAACTTACATTTCCTGCATCGTCAACTCGTATACTATCCGACACACCTTACGGATCACATATCTAAAGAAATTTTGGCTACTTTGGCTTATTTTTGTTTAAGTCAACCACAAGCGTGCCCAAACAACGCGTATAAAATGATTGGGTTTCAAATGTCTCAACGTGACAGATTATAAGTCCACCGCCGTCTCAGACACTATAATTTATTTTTAAGACGCTAATTTTCTCGTAACGCGTTCTGTCAAATTAAAAATATCTTAATTTGAGTAGACTTTTAACAAAGTACTTTAAAATCATCAGACTCACGGTTTTACGTCGCTGCACATAAGTTTCGATGTACGAGTTTTAATATCGGTCTGTCAGTTGGTACTTGGCTTAAATTAAGATTGTTCTTACAAGGATAACTGCATATTAATTCAGTCTCAGTGTGCTGATAAATTAAGGTATTTGCATTTTCATTTATATTCGATTCGGTAGTACTGTGAATCATAAGGTATTCACTTTGACTATACCAAGAAAAAATACACGGACACGATAAGTAAAACTAGCTATCTTGAACAGTTGTAAAGTTTCCTATTATATAGGCCTTACCATGAGCTTTCATTGCCATGATAGTTGGACCCATATTATGATACATCATGTATCCTGATATCATGGTAGCCAATAGGAGCTCAAGTAGTTCCTTGATAAGATATTATACCATAGTTCATAAGCTCAATACACAAGTACAAACAAACAAGTCAAGAAAGAAATAATAATTGTAAAATGATAATCGTGAACGAGTCGAACTACGCGTCGGTTTTAAATTATGTACATGTGAATTGATGGGTTACGTCGTAAATCAATTGGCTCACCTCTGTCAACTGAATCGTATATTTATGAAATGAATCCAGCTCGCCGAGTAGTTGGAAAACAAAGCATTGATTTTTAATACCCACCATTTATCTAAATCAACTCATGTATAATTTACTTCCATCCGCATCATCGTCTAAGGGTTAGATTCATTCTCTCTCTTTATTATCTTCTATTATACAATATGCTGTGTTATTCTGTAACTCAACGCCGAGTGTCGGTAACATACGAAATTATACTATATCATGTATGTATTATGTATCAATTTCCTATGATTGAAACCGACTCTCAACGTCGAGTTTCTCGCTGAGATACCTTGCAAAATTAGTTCTAAGATATGGCGGAAAATAATATATTTCTAAAAATTAAAATTCAAACTGACAAGTGCGAGACGACACCGAAACTTGTGTGCCGTATAAACTGCATTGAAGAACAAACTTAGCCGTTATAAAACTTTTGATTGCGTTGTTCTTGGAGTATTACACTTTCCCAGTTCCAAGAGATTGCTGACTCGAGTCCCTACCTATTTGATTAATTTCAATTTGGTATCCCCATACGTACATAAAGGTTCCATTGAGGTGCATACCCTTAAAAATGTAAACTTATTTAAACAATATACTATAATGGAGCCGTGGTGGCCACAGGGTTTGAGCAGTCGCCTGCTATGCAAGCGACGCAATGTCGATTCCCAGCTGGGCCTGTACCAAAAAGGGTTTTCTAAAAACTTAAGTGCTGTACTTAATTTCATCCTTTACGGTGAAGGAAACCTACATATGCCTGAGAAGAAATTCAAAGACGAATGTATAGTGCCTGAGACGGCGATGAACTCACCCTCTGTCACGTTAGCACCTAATTATTTTCGGAGAAATGTGTGTATTGTTGATACAACACCTCTGCTTACTCCCCCGGGACCTATTTATTTTATTTTAATCCGTGAATATCGGAATATTATCATAGTAACTCAGGCGAATTATTATAAACATAATACACTTCGGTCGCAATAGATACAAAGTTAAGATCCTTAGATTCAAAGCTCCACTTAACTTTGTGATCACTTCATAAATATTATGATGAGATTACGACGCCAATCACATCAAAATATGTATGAAATGTATCTAGATCGCTCTGTTACTGGAAAATAAAGGATTCATGTATATTTCGAACATCATCTACATATCCCGTGTAAGTATGGCAACTAGGGTTGTCAATCATTGTTTTTCGTTCTAGAATGTTATTTTTGAAAATTATACAAAAAAAAAATACGTACGCTAAATATAGTTTCATCATCATGAGTTTGTGGTAAACTTACAAAAATATAATATTAAATACATTTTCCTCCTCCAATCTTAAACAATGTCTTGACACACTTGAACAAGTAGTCGCCAACCCTAATACAATGGTAACGTGACTACCGACACACGTGGACGAAAAGTTGAATTTCAAATAACTCTTTGTATTCCTGACAATTGAGGTCGCTCTCCAATAGGAAACCTTATAAGATGTACCTAAATCAACATGTTGTTCAAATACAACCCTTATAAACATGTATCATATTGGCTGAGACCTTCAAAGAACATGATTTCTCAGTCAAACACGCATTACTGGCCGTGTCCTATGCAGGAGCCGCACGCTGGTGGCCGAAGGTTTAGAGTCTAGTCTTATGGTTATGAAAGATATACAATTTTCACATATCGAGATAAAGGATGTGAAAGCGTGAGGAAACCTGCATGTCTGAGAAATAAATCAAAGACGTCTGTAAAGTGCCTGAGAAGGCGATGGACTCACCGTCTGTCACCATTGTGACAGACGTGACACATCATCTTCGTAGAAAAATGGATGTTGTTGTTGTTACAACACCTCTGCCTACCCCTTCAGTGTATACAGGCGTGAGCATATGTATATGTGGTTTGACAAATAAAACGAGAAACATTAATCGTATTGTGTTACAGAGAACTTATATAACTCCAAGCGAGGCTAGCGCGCGGGCGCGGGGTACTTAACACTAATTTCATCGCTTAATTAATTACCTTGAAAACACCTAAACATCATAACTATGTCTAGTTCAAAAACAATTTGATAAGTACATACGTATATTTACACCTTCCCTGAAGAGTATGCCCCATTCTATAACTCCACACATAATTTTACTTATACCATTAAATTCCTGAGATGAGACGGGAAGAAGGAAGGTGGACCGAGGCGTAGGGTAGACCACCCGCTCGGTGGACCGACGATATAGCGCAAACGGCTGGGAAGCTGTGCAGCAGCGGCGGGTAGCAGGGGAGGCCTATGCCCAACACTGGTTGCATGAGGGCTGTATATGATGATGATAATGATTCAATTCTGTGTCCTCACAAAGTTTTTCTTTATCATATACTTAGTTAATGGGCCGTGACAAATGCACCGGTAAGTTATGAAACACTTATACATGCAGGCAGGGCTGTACTCTTAACCCGCATATTCATAATTAATAAGCAACGTTACTACACCTGGCACTACGGGTATGAAGTAGATGTTATGTCATTCCTAGACTAGAACATCTTAGATTATTATCATCTAAAATTCTTTGTCGGATACTTTAACATTTAACAATTAAATTGATTGGATACTAATCAACTAGACCTTTAAACAAACAATGCAGGGGTGTTGGCTACTGCGGCCTGCTGCTGTGAACTTAATAAGAGCTACCACAAAATAAAAAAGTTTACCGAAGAGCGGCCACCCACTCAATCGAGAATCGTCTCGTCTCGTTCGCGTATTTGGTGGGCCCTGAATGTGTTGATCTTTGGATTTCAATCACGCCTCCGAAAAATAATTAACACATTTTGAGCCACGATAAGACGTAAGGTCGACAATTGAACGTGACAAAACCTGTCGGACTATGTAAATCCAATAGTAACATTACAGCGAGACGCTTCATGCATTTGCTTCTATGCGCTATTTTATTCCGCAATTGTGACAAAGCATAAAGTCTGCCTTATGAACGTGACCAATACCTAAATTCCAGTGTCTTCCTAAAAAAGAATCACGGTCCTAACGAAGTAAAAGCATAGATGAGCTTTCTCACAGCAAGAACACAATGTCACTCTAAAGTAGCATTATATGGCTGCAAGCTTCTGTACGGTGGAGGTCTTCAGTCGGAAGCTCCGAATTTAGAACGGGAGACCCGATGCGCCCTAACTCTCTTATGTACCGCCAATGTAAGGGAGCTGGCCTTCTGTAATGTTCGTTGAACTACTCACCCTTCTCCCGGCGGTTACCATGGCAATATTGCAGTCCGACTACCCCGAGGCAGTAATTTGCCTACATAGCTATATGGCATTCGAACAATGTCAATATTACACCAATGTTCAAAGCATAAGTACTTACCTACCTATAATTTTATCCCGAAATTTGTTGGCGACCACTTAAACAAAAGTTTGGGCCAAACAATAACCAAGTACTAACTTATACCTTGTCATTTCATCCAAGATTGGCAATTCAGGGCAGGCAAATGCAACGCAATTATATTAATGTACATCCACTTTCGCCGCAGCGTGGAAATAATTCGTTTCCAATCGATAAGTATGTATTTTACTTTAAAATTAGCCTATTACCTTAACTACTGTGATTTAGAAGGCTGAAGCTACAGTCAAATGAGTAAATATTCAACAGACGTAGGTCTAGTTGCGTTTACATGTGGTACCTATGTGGAAATGTCATAGTGTGCTTCAGGCTCGCCCCATAAGCTTCTGTTTAGCACTGACAACGATCATGCTAAATTTCATGACGATTGGTTGAATGGAAGTGAAATCCACATATTCGCCTTTATAATAATACCAACGACCCTCCCTCGCTTCACTTTGGGTTACGATTGTTAAGACGTTTCTCTTTAATTCTCGTGCTTTTTATCAACTTTTATTATAACATGGATTTTTTAACTACAAAACCGTATCAAGATCCGTAACGTACTTTAGAAGAACGACGCGTTCAAACAGACAAGATAATGTTGTATGGAAAAGGGGACTTCAGATGATATTATTTAAAGAAAGAAGATTAAAGATCCTTTCAAATGTAACATTGGTTACGGCAACAATGGTACCTTATGACGTCTTGGGAATAATGAGACGAATGCATGATAAAATTACGACAAAGAAACAAACCTTGACTTCGAATGTCAATACATAATGTGGTCACTATAAAAGTACTAGAAGCGGGAGGTTGGAAAATAATGAATATGATAACAATATGAAGCGAAATTACCATACTTTTCGCTACTATTACAGGATAGGCTCTGAGAGCTCGTAGTTTTACGAGTAGGTACTCGGGTTTAATAATACATAAATCTAAATAAAATGTACTTATACTCCTTATGATTATGTTTTTATCTTTCACCAGCAATAAAACGCAAACAGTCAGTAAATAAATTTGACATACGTTTCAATGTGGTGGAATTTCGTTGATCTTTGGATTTCATCCACTTCGAAAAGCATCAGCACATTTCCAGCAGCGCTACAACGCAACGATATTCGTCAACGTTGGAACATTAACAATCTATACTTGAGGGACGGAACTCATTCTATGATACTTATGGTGCTCTATATTCGTTACCTCAATGATAACGTTAAGGCGACTATGGAACAGCTTACGAACTTCAAAGTATATTATAAGAATGTGATTACATAACATATAAATGGGCAAGAGGAAGATTTGTCCACATTTCAAACACAAGTTTCTTCCGAAATATTTGCTGCAGCCAAAAAATACTCTTACTTTAGTCTACTGAGCTACGAGGCTGGGTTGTGAAGAATAAGACGTGATCATACTATTAATTGGGGTATAATATTTAGTGAAGTATTTATAATATTTATTCATATTCATATATTTATTGCATTAATGTTACTTACATGTACGATACAAAATAATCTTAATTATTATAAATATTACTGTGTTAAAGTTATGTGCCTGATAAATAAGATCTTTCTGTCTGTCTCCTCGTCCGTCTGTCGATTAAGTTTCTATTTCTCAGTTGTCTTCTTGACACTACTACTACTTCTGACTACTGGACTGGTGTGACCGTAAAAGCCCATATATACTCTGTTTTTCAACCGTCAAGTTAAGTTTCCTCTTAATGCAATTTGTACTGAACTATCAGTGCGCGAGTCCGACATGTATTTGGCCAATTTTTTTTTCAATCTTTAATATCATTGGTTAAAAATAGAAGTATAATGAAAAACGCACCTCCTGAAATTTGAACAGTGATAAACTACTAATAAATAGAACCTCCCTCCTTTGATAATGTCGAGTAAAAAAGGTAAGTAGGTATTCATTGGGAACAGAAAAATACAAAAAGAAAATATGATACCGTGAAAAACAACATCAGGAAATAGGGACAGGAATTTCATATCAAAGAAAATACGTTCGTGAAAATTATCTAACAATCATCGGGGAAAAGTAGTCGTATAATTGGAATTTGACCTCTTCGCACCTTAACATCTGGAGGCGCCGAGAAGATCTTAAGCAACGCGTATTAAATCATTACATTATATACATCCTGATTTATTATGTATAGCTTCTGTAATAACATTTTTAGTTTCATTTCCGACGCCTACTTGATTGATTGAATAACAAGTAATGTAAGTATACCTAATAATTTATACTCCTTATATCTTTATATATTTGTTTAAAAACTTCCTGCATCACAATAAATGCACAAGCGAACTTAATGCCATAGGCATTCTCTACCAGTCAACCTTTGGGTGACGCAGAGACAGACATGGCAGGTGTTAATTTGAAGATAAAAAAATATAAAAATGAAATGTAAATATTCATTTTACATAAAAAGAAGTACATAATACAAGCACCTAAATACGTGTATATTGTCTACATAGAGTAAATAATATATGACAGAAATAAAGAGTCGGATAAATAAATACATAATACTATATATAACTATAATATATACTATACATACTTGAAGTCATACAGGTGATTCTGCTAATAGTTTAAGAAAATGCTGTTTAACTTTTGCTTATACATGATGATCCTAACCGATTTCGGCCAGGGCGGCTAATCCTAACACGGGTAGCCCCCGCAAGTGATATTATAGTGCACAAATGTGTGCGCAAACACAGGTGCACTCTGACTACGACATAAGCTTGTACCTATCAGACACGGGATATATTCTGTGGATAAAGTACTTAAATGCATATTTATTTGTAAATGCACACCCCAAATAATACAAGACCAATTACCCAGATTCTATAATGATAAGTTTCCAAGATGTCGACTTCACTTTAAAATATGCCCACCCCAGTCGAACTCGTACGGCTTGGTCTTTATATTTAAGCTCGAAGCAGTTTAATCTATTCCCATAGGATAAGAATATTAACAAAAATACCACGGTAAAAAAGAAGTCCAACTATTATGTATTGATCAATTAAGCATTGAATTATGTATTTGACAAAAAAAAATAGTAAAGCTTATACACTTTTAAAACCGCGAAACGAAAATTGTATAAAGGTCTTGGTTCAACCCTATTCTCTAATTATGTATTAGCAACGAAGAAATAATTGACACAATTACAAAATCAGTTAAGATAAAAGAAAAGTAGATTTAAAAAGAAATTAAGAATGTAAGTAAACAACGAAAAATTACGACGCAAATTCAAGTTTTACTAACCTTTATCGAGTCCCGCGAGATCACAGCCGAGGAAGATACTCTTAAACCAGTATTAATTTCGAAAAAATATATTTATTAAATTTAACAGGAGATAAAGAAATATGTCCGATCGCTCCGACGAGTGACTTTAACTGATGGCTATTTGACTAGCGGACCAGTGGCACATAATATAAAGGTAGTAGAAGGGCGGCTCCCCACATTGGCCGAGAATAGAGGATCTATCTGGGACTAATTCTAATAGAGAGACGTTCGTTAGTAGCGTATACGCGAGCAATCTTGTGGGGCAATAGCACAGACGCACCATCACTCTTCGCCCTCCAAAAGAGACTTGTACGTGTTTTAGCGAACATCAATAACACCGAAAGCGCCAAGCCCAGTATTTAAAAGCTACAAACTACTTACATTACCCAGTATATATATATACTAGAGGTATGTAAATTTGTTCGAAAACACCCAACTTTCTTCACCAAATGCCAAGATATACCTACAAAATACACACTTAGAAATAAACATAAATTAAAACTACCCACGTCACGATTGACACTACATTCAACGAGCCCCTTTGTAATGGCGATAAAGATATACAACAAAATGCCCAAAAATATAAGAAAAGAAAATAATACCAATAAATATACAAATCTCATAAAAGACCTGCTAATTATAAATACCTATTACACAATACAGGAGTTTTTAAATGATAAACATAAATAAAATACAATAAGTACAAATCCCATACTTAAACAATTCATAATAATAAATATATATAAACTGTGGATAAGGACTTTTTTCTATATGCAGATAAACTAAATTATTTAGTCTGCTAATAATATATAAAATTATTATTATTTATAAGTAATATAGAAATGTATTATCTCAAGAAATTGTATTACCTATTATAAATAAACCTAATTGCATAATTTAATAAATAAGTATATAAATGTTTCCTATTGAGGAGTAATAAATATAAGATAAATTGTATATATATTAATTAAGTAGTGCCTCTCAAATTGCTGTGCCCTAACAGGGTTGTTAGCTATATGTTAGTACCACTATAAGTAACTATGTGAATATTGTGTGTGATATGATACTAACTTGCAATAAATATATGAATATGAATATGAACGACTAGTCGCGCCTAGCCTGTTCGCCAATGTGCGGGAGCCAACCTTCTGTAAGCTAGTATTTTATTCTGTATCATCTGCAGGTAGGATAAAGCTGAGTGGCGCTCGTGTCGTATACACGGCTACTTTCTGCAAACGACTTACGTCACGGGCTTCGACAATTGTGCGCCATATAGCTAACTACTCACAATTTTACTCATAGAACTTACACCAAGTTGGTTCAAAGGTTTGTTCCAATATAACTGAACAACCAACAACCCGTACGTAACTCACATTTGCAATTTACCTTGGTTATACAAAGGTTTGGTCCGCATTAGAACTGAAAAACACACACACTCACTGTGTGATTTTCCGACATTGAAAATGATCAATTCCGTCCAGACTAGACTAGTGTTCTACATGTACAACGAGTATGGAAGACCGCGAACTAAAAATAAAGCATTAAGTTGTCCGAGCGTGTAATGTAGAAAGATATTAAATCAAATAATTATATTTTTGAGGCATAATAGGTACATTAAAAGATATTACTGCGACACATACCATAACATATGAGTTAACTCTGAAAAAGTTAATAATTTACAGGGCTACGAAATAAAAATAAAAATAAATTAAAATATTGGCTTGGGCATTATTCAATCCAACATTTTTACGATTTTCATTGGCAAAGTGCACTGTGTGTAGAGTATAAGATAACACACGTTCCAAAAATAATCCACCACCTTTGAACTTTCTTTGATACAAACAATATACTTTAGCCGATCACATAATACATAGAACGTCTTTCTTTTCTTGAACCCAGTTAAAAAAGCACGACGCTGCCCTCCGTGTGGGTGTTACATCATTCTGAGACATCAGTTTTTCAAATATAGGTACGTATTTTATCCTGTATGCGTCCAGATCTATTTATGTGAATAATAAATAGATGCTTTATAGGTACCTACACTCCGATCAGCAATACTCCAAGGCGATAGAGCAATCTGTGAGTCAGATTCTTATGTTAAATGCAGGCGCGAGGCGAGTTTGGAAATCTACTTATTTTACATTTCTGGAAAATTCCCAGACAATGCTGAAACTTTCCGGGAGTTACTATCTTGATAAGTTTTCAGTGCGAAACTGCTTACATTTTTTATACTAATATGTTGGTAAACATACACAGCCCTCCGCACTGATGGTAAGCAGATAGTTACTGCGGCGTATGAACATTTACAACAAACAGAAAATCACTCGGCATTGACATATATAATGAAGCTAATATCATCAGTACTGATCACCTGATTTTTATACGAAGCGACTGCCATCTGAACTTCGTAGCCCCGTTTAATACGAAAATCGGTAATAATGACGCGACTAATAAATTTAATCTAATAACATCTTCACAGGTAAATTTATCCTTTATTTTTAAACAAACACCCATGTAGATCATCAAGATCTGATATATATACATATATGTGTGCACTTAAACTGAAACTGTGTAATCATAAAATACAAAACGCAGCGAAACAACATTTTTTAATTAATATCGCGAAAAAAAGAGGAAAAAAAATAGCAGATTTTTACAGAACATTAGCTGTGCCCCGCGGGTTTACCCGTGTAAAGTTAATTTCATGGGTGACCCGGGGATCCCTTGTATTTCAAATAAATGTAGCCTAAGTTACTCTTTGAATTATCTATCTACCAATGAAAGTCCCATTCAAATCGGTCCAGCCGTTTCAGAGATTAGCCCGAACAAACAGACGGAGAAAAAAGTAAAACCGCCTTCAAAAAGAGAAAAATGGAGCACAGCTAGCAAGAGCAATGTAATATGCCTCCAACGCGCACAAAACAATATCCTCCGAGCCGTAACAAATGCACCCTGGTTTGCAAGAACTGATGAAATTCACGCTTACCTCAATGTACCCAACAGTCTACAATGAGATTGACCGCCTGAAGAAGTCTTACCGAGAACGCCTTGAATTTCACCCTAACCCCCTCATATCAGTATTACTTGGCACTCCTAATGCGGCCAGTAGACTGAAGCGAGGCAATGTCCTATGACGGACAATGGTCTCAATTCCCCCACGCGACAATAACCCTCACAACACATTTGATTATGGTCTAACGACCGACAAATCCACAAATAAAAAACTATTATAAAAAAAAGAGAAAAATAAAATTATGTGAAATAAATTAATTACCGAGTTTGCTATTTGGCACCAACTTCAAAAGTAAGTTATTCATTTCACATAATTTCATTTTCCCCGCTTTTAAGAGATTTTTGCAAAGTGCATAAAGTTCTCATCAATACGAATGAATCAAGCCCAAACACTAGGTACTTGCTGTAAATCGTTGAGAAGTCTTTCGACTCCATCATTAGATCGACTCAACACCTTCATTAAAATGTAGGGCTTCAAATACTTAAAAGTAACAAACGCACTAGCCGCCAGTAAGATTTTCGAAAGTTCCCTTCAATTTCTCCAGGATTCCACAATCAGAACTGAACCAAATTAAAATGGGACCATTTCGGAAGCATCACCTTTCAAATGAAAAAATAATTATCGAAAACGGTATACCCAGTCAAAAGTTCTAAGCTGACAAACAAAAAAAAAAACAGTCGAATTGATAACCTCCTCCAATGTCTGAAGTCAGTTAAATATACTTACTTACATATGCATTTAGTGAAAAGCTGTTATTTTGGAATTACAAACAGACACTTAACAAAATATTTATCTGTATAGATATCGACACATGTCACCGAATACTCTTGTGTGTATGCTCCCTTCTCTACCTTATGCTTACTTCTCTTATAATGTATTAAATTCTCAGTAAGTATACCTACTGGAAGAACAAACCTTGTAAATTGATAGGATGTCTCTCAACTAAGCTTCAACAAATGAAAAAAATCTACTTACATATGCCCACGCCTGTATTCCCCGAAGGGGTAGGCAGAAGTCCATCGCCGTCTCAGACATTATACATACGTCTTTGAATTACTTCTCAGAAATATGCAGGTTTCCTCACGATGTTTTCCTTCACCGTAAAGCATGTGGTGTGAAATCACTGAATATAAGTTTTTTTTTAGTAAATCTCATTGGTTCAGGCCCCGCTGGGATTCGAACTTGCTCAAATCTCAAGGCCAAAAGGGAAAAAAATCTGTATTGACATTATTTATAGAAAAAAAGAGTCTAATAAACTTATTATTTAAGACCGTGAAATAATACAAAATGTTATTTTGTGGGAGTAGTGGCAATGGTTCCTGTTTTCGTCAGCTTCGTAATGCGTCACTAGATGTCGCTAACCTATTTTTTAACAGGCTATCATTGCGCTCTTCGGGGACAATATAAGCCGACTCGGTCCCTGCTACTACATTCTAACCCTGGTTGATAAAATCTTAGTTTCGAATTTTTGAAGGCGAGTTTACTCGCTTATATTCCTTATATACGCGTTCAATACACAAAATAGGTGTACGGAACTTAAACGACTATTCGTTTAAGTTCCGTACACCTATTTTGTGTATTTAACGCGACGTCAAGAAAAATTACGATTACTCTTCAAAAACAGCGTTGAGGTACTAAATAACCGAATGATTCGGAGGTGACGTTACCAAACGTGCTGAGATAACAATATCGTTTTATAGGGTTGTAAGCCTCCTATTAATGATGTTGTGGTATGAAATCATAGAGTAAGATCATAAAAACATTGCTATAAGAAGTCATGGTCAGCCCCCAGCGTTTTTACAATAATTACCTTAATAAAATTTATGAGTATGTCTCTGTCTGTCTGTATGGCGGGAAGGTACATGCGCAGATCCCCCCCCCCCCCCCCCTCTATTTTTCTGAGCACTCATAGCTCATGACGGCACCTGTAGATGTATCAGGATGTATCAGATATATGATGTGTCAGGTCTATAATCGGCAAATACGAACACAATAATACGTATTAATATTTACTTAATCTTTATTTTTAATTGCGTACCTGGATGACACTCAATGATAATATTTTTTACGTTATCTAAAAATGAAACCGATCGATTTATCGCTCACAAAACTCACATATAAAATTTCATGTGAAGTGTTGGAGTCATTCAACTGACTATATCTATATCACAATGTGCCACAGTGAAGCGTGGCAGGGTACAGCTAGTATTATAGATATATATATATACACAAAAATTGCTCAATTAAAGGTATAAGTTAATAGAAATGTTGCATATTCGCATGGGTGAATATACTAGCGTCCAGACCTATTCGCATGGGTGAATATACTAGCGTCCAGACCTATTCGCATGGGTGAATATACTAGCGTCCAGACCTATTCGCATGGGTGAATATACTAGCGTCCAGACCTATTCGCATGGGTGAATATACTACGTCCAGACCTATTCGCATGGGTGAATATACAACGTCCAGACCTATTCGCATGTGTGAATATACTAGCGTCCAAACCTATTCGCATGGGTGAATATACTAGCGTCCTATAACATCCAGACATCCAAACAACCACAAGTTTAGAAGGAATTCAGGAACATGCACATGCACATAATCATTATAATGTGTGTAATCCCTTCATCAAAGTTAAGTTTTACTTGTGTTATAACAACTATAGTGTTGTATTAGTAATTCAAATATTTTTGAATAGGTTTCAGATGTAGCTTTTAAAAAAGTATTTGTAACAAACATTGAATAATATTACTATGGATAATTGCATATCATCTCATATATCTTACGTATTATGGCTGTGCCCTGCAGTTTCACCCGCATAGATTTAGTTTTATTATTGCGGAACACTAAATGTCTTTTTTTCAGAGATTAGTCGGAACAAACAGACAGACAGTAAAATAAGACAAAAAAAATATTCATTGGTTTTTCTATGTCAGTACTGTGTATACTTTCATATGTATTTAGTCAAAAAGTGTAATTTTGAATTGCAAACAGTACTTCAATTTTATTTATCTGTATAGATAAATATGTGCAACAGGTGAACAGGTGGATTGAATTAGTACTTGATTAATAAAGTTTATTATGGTTTATTCTCCGGTAGGGTATTATATCTCAACAAACCTAGTTATATCCTTGAAGATATCATCTTTACTAGTTAAATTTTTGGGTGGAATTTCAATATGATTGAATGTTTTTAACAATAACAACATATATCCACACATTGAAGTATAGTAGGAGTAATGCATACATTTCTTGTAAACAATACACTTAAGATAAAGCATTAATCAATATTTTAAAAATAAATATCATGCTAGATTAATAATATTGACATATTCTTATGCATTCACAATGTCAAACTAAAGGCAAACACAATTTAAGAAATGCATAGTAATAACATTCATGAATTCATGTGTTAGAAAATCCTATAGAAGACGAAGCACAGATAGGAGAAGAATATTGGGCGTGTCAACTATACATATTAAAACTACGCCTTTAATAAACTTTAAAAATCGGGATATGGACTTTTATTTTCATGTTTGTTTATCGCATATAAAGGAAGCTTTCAGCCAGCGACTTGGTCCGCGTGGAAATCATTTGTGAGCTTAAAGGCCTATGTTCTATGTTATTCAGGATTAAAAATGAATAGTAATAACAATTATCACTGAAAATGGTTCAGTAATCAATGAATAATTTAATTACAGAAAGACACTTTCACATTTAATCATGAGATACATATGTATGGTTGACATCAATGAAATAGGCTAATTTAAAAAAATATTACTTACAAAACAGCATCCCACAAGGAAAGCTAAATAAACAAACCAAAGTTTCGAACATTTTAAAAACATCTTCACCGTTCACTTAAAAATTGCATTTGATAATAACTTTCATATATTTTAATACTAATTAATAATCACCATTATTTACTTTTCCCACTGTAATTTAGTAATGTAATAACATGGTAAGTAGGTATATGCTACCAACATTTTAACATATGGTTTGGATACTTTTGATTGATTTTAGAATTTGGTAGACGTTTGACAGTGCGCAATAGTGCGCATGCAGGTGTCAATTTATTTCTGGTAATACTACACCTCACTTAAAGACAATAAAATTTTAAAATTGTAACTAGTTCCGTCCCATGGAACAACAACTATTCCGGGTTATGTCCAGACTTTGAAATCTTGTCTCAAGCAAGACCTCGATAGAAAATAGCATACCTTCCAGTGATTGCTTCCAACCGAAGCCATTTTAAAGTAGTAGTAAATAGTGTCCTAGAATCTGTTCAGAAAGAGTACCGTTATGGGATGAGGGGGCTTCATTACGTTTTTTGTTTAGCTAGGAACACAAATAGGTGTAATAAATGTTCTATTGTGATCCTCTGCGCTTATTTGTTAATGGCAGTATGAGCTTAATGCTTTCAAAAGCAATTGGCAGCAGACTGCTGAGGACAGGGACAGTTAGAAAAGTGGAAGGGAAGCCTTTGCCCAATAGTGGGACACAACAGGCTCATAATAATAGTAATAATTATCATTTTTAGTACATAAAAGAGCCCCTTTTATTCCTTTTTGTAATGAAATATATCATGGAAATTATAGTAGGCATAATAAATTTGAGCTGTGATATAAAATTGTATTAAGTAACTAATAAGTAGCTAAAAACTAATTACAAGTAGAAAACTTGGCCCAAATCGGTGTCTCTCGGGATCGTGCCAAGAAGGCTGGCAGCATTGCCATGTTGAATAGCAATGCTGATTTTGAAAAGTTGATGAGCATCCGGACCCCAAGAGTTTCAACCGCAAACGCAGAAAGAAGCTGTAATATAAATTTGCCCAGATTTACAATATGTATTTTATTTCGCCTTGGTGGAGCTGATTTATAATGCATTCTGTGGTAATTCATGGCTTGAGGCATATATTACCATGGCATTTGACAAGTCTTGGGGTCACTCGCGCCCGAAATATATTATTATTCTTGTAACTACCTTGGTAACAAGGATCGCAATTATTTTATGTTATTTAAATCAATATTCTAAATATTAATGTCAGAATATATTTTAGTTGTATAAAATATCAAAGATAGAATATTTTGATTTTACATAAAAATCATCACTATGGCATAGACAGGTAGGATAAAAATAGCTTTCAATTAATTAAATTAATTAATTATGCTGGTAATACAGGTTCATCCATGTCACTGTTGCTGACCTGACGGATTATGTTTTGAAGTGGGTAGTAATGAACTATGTTATTTTTGTGATGACTGTACGTGTTATTTTTAAGGTAATTACTATGAAATACTTCATATAATATTAATCATACCCTCATATATTATTTCTCCGTTTTATTGTAGTCTTGTCTTTGTTTGGGGGTGACCAAACGATTGCCTAGGTGGCATTTTCGCGTGTCAATCAACTCTTAAGATTAACCTGCATTTTATTATTTTTTTACTATATTCCTGCTATTATCGACTCATAATATGGATGCTATAAGATACGGAATACTTGTGTTAGTTATAAATTCGATAAAAATGTACAATATACGTCATATATTTGATACAATTTTTAAATTGTACAAAAACATATGTATTTGGTTGTCAATAACAGGTAAGATTCTATCTCGTAGGAAACAAAACAAATCAAGATCCCACCATATGCAAAAAAAACCACCTACATGCCTACATGATGAGTTTTGAAAGAGTTTTCTTGAGTTTATTTGAATTGCAAAAATATGATGATAGGGTGCAGCCATTGAGTTGGGACTTTGAAAGAATACATTTAATCAATAGGAAGGATAGGCTCAAACCATGGAGTACTGTGATAAGAGCACTAAAATGTTGAGTAAAAGTGTAAAACTACCTTTGAGTATGATCCATCACTATTATAACATTAGGTATGTTTTCTATTTACCACTGCATCTATTATATCATTTAGTTAAGATATCCCGGTAGAAGCCCTCAGTAGCATTTAGTTTAACACATTCACTGCTAACATTTCAACTTCTTCTTAAATTCTCAAACAGTTGGACGCACATAAGCGTTGTTAGCAGTGAACGCGTTAATTCACATTTTTCAAGTGTAATCATTCCTCAACCGCATTTTGTAAATACTATGTAACATTTAATGATGGATAAAAGATTATTCTGAGTTATTATTTTGTAGACTTGGCATGTTTACATTCTTCATGAGTCACCTGTTAAACTGTGTGAAATATCTGCTTTTAAAATTATCAGGCTTTGATATAATTGTTTTTGTTATCTTCTGTGTCTGTGACATCAAAACAAATGACAAATAATAGAGTTGACAATATGGCTCAGGTTTTGGAACATTTGCAAAAATTATATTTATCACTTGACATTGGCGGAATAGTTTTACTTAAGCTCATCGCCATTAAATTAATAAAGGAAAGGAAAAATTATATTTAGAATTAGTAGCTCAGACTACCATTGACATATGTTTCATACGTTAATATTCTTATCTATGGGTGCATGTTTAGTTTATTGATAAATCTATGACATTGAAATATAGAAGTTTCACTAGTTATTTTTAGTTTAAACAAGAATCACAAACAATATGTGTATAGGATAAGACATGACATTGGCGGAATAGTTTTTCTTAAGCTCATTGCCATTAATTAATAAAAGCAAGCAAGTTAATTAAAACAAAAAAACAATTCTTTTACCCAATTCGCAATTTGAATAATAATTATTATTTACTTATTTTAAATAGATATTATTTTATTTTAAAAATATATATTTTTCCAGCCCATTAAAGCTCTTTCTTTAACACTCTATAAATATTCTTGACTCAAGCTGGATAATAACATGTCTTGTTACAGTTTCTGGGCACATTCCTCTTATTGGAAGGGACATTCTTAGAAGTAATTCTGTGTCTCTGTGATATAGAATTAAAAAGTGATGGAACTAGTTCTGATGTTTTGTAATACTGGGAATTAATTAATACAGTAATTTAAATATATAATTCTTTAAAGGTCTATAATAATCCTCCTTATTTCTCAACCAATTATTTATTCTTATCTCACGGAGGCGAGGGATGCCTTAGGAGAATGTTTAATAAAATATGCCAGCCGGCCAGCATCCCTGATAATTATGTGGCACTGAGTTTTAAGTTAGTAAAGAAAGATATCTTAAGGAAACTTGCACAAATCTATAGTTACATGTCGACAAAAACTCCCCACCTGTCTTACTGTGGTACCTGTATGTTAAACCTTCCGAATGATGATGATGATGGTCAAATCATTTTCGGCCATGGCTACTGCTACTTCAACTCCTAAATTGTCTGTTGTGCACTTGCATGTGACATACATAGCCAAGAACAACATTTTTTGTGAGAAGATGTAGAAATGTGTGTGTTAGTTTGAATTAGTGGACTCACGGTGAACTGGTGAGCTCCATAGGAAGTTCCAAAATAAAATTGTTTTTTCATTATTGTGTTATGAGCAGAATAGCATGAAAAATTGTGTTTCCAATGTGATAGGAATAGATATAGGTAAATCAGAAATTATTATAAATTGTTTATTTTCCTTCCTGACCTAATGATTAAACAAATACATTTTAGGGACATTATTTGCCCAACTACTCCATTCACATGATTCAAAATTCATAATTTCTTATATTACTTAATATATATATGTGTATTGGGCAGCTATTTAATAGATACTTAGATAAAAATACTGTAGCAAGTATAGTACTGCCCTATATTTTATGTAGGAACAATGAATACTAAATGTAATATTTTTTATATATATGCTCACGCCATTCCAGAAGGGTCCCCGAAGGGGTAAGCAGAGGTGTTGTAACATCAACACCCACATTTCACCGAATATGATTAAGTGCCAACATGACAGAGGGTGAGTCTATCGCCGTCTCAGGCACTAAACATACGTCTTTGAATTACTTCTCAGACATATGCAGGTTTCCTCACGATGTTTTCCTTCACCGTAAAATCACGGTACATAAGTTTTTTTAGAAAAACTCATTGGTACAGGCCCCGCTGGGATTTGAACTTTGAAGCAGGCGACTGCTCAAACCCCGAGGACACCACGGCTCCTTATTTATATTTTTATAGAATATTTTTTACTAAACTAAATAATTTCATGTCTCGATACCTACCTATTTGAATTATTTTTTCTTGATAGCTTTAAAAGGATTCTCTATCTATATCAATATATAAAATTGAAGTGTCCGTTTGTAGTTCAAAAATTTTTTTTTTTTAGTTACAAGCTTTGTACTAAATACATCATGAAAGTGTATGTGGTACACATATAAAAATTAATTTAAAAAAAACTGGTGTTCCTTTACCGTCCAGTAGGCTTATACCTCACACAATACTAGTACGCTGATCTGGCTATACATCATAAAACAAAATAACACCAACATGAAGTTTAGATTTAAAGCCCCCCCACTGATTGGGACTAAATTTGACAATTACTGGGAAAATCTCTTTATATCATTAGTTCTCGGAACACTCGCTAAATGCTCTCTATGGACAACAGCGCCAAAATGGTGTGAACCAAAGGGCGCAATAATTCATATTTATATATTTATTGCATTTATGTTTCTTACATGTACGATACAAAATAATTTTAATTGTAATAACAAAGCTAACATAAACCCTGTTAGGGCACAGCAACGTGAGAGGCACTACTAGAACTATTAATATCAATATATTCATCAATAAGTACCTAATATGTATAAATTATTTATCTCTAAACAACATCACAGTCAAAAATGCCTAACGGAACGGCAAATGCATACTAAACTTATCTTTCTCTGTAAGTGAATTGTAAATTCTTAAGAGAAATAAAGTTCTATAACCACAAATAGTGTGATAAGAGACAGTTGCAATTTCAAGAATGATGTGATGACCAGAAAAGTATGTTGAGATGGTTTGGACATATCGAACGGATGAGTGAAAGGCGATTAACGAAAGAAATTTATAGAGCGAATGTGACCGGAAGTGTCGGTAGAGGGCGTCCAAGGAAGAACTACTATGACCAAATTAATAGTATTTTTCAGAAAGGTCAAATTCGGAGCACTCGTAACCGAAGAAAGTGTATGAAGAGATGCATGAATGTGGATGAAGCGAAAGAAGTATGTAAGGATCGTAGCATGTGGCAAACGGTGGTCTCTGCCTACCCCCATGGGATACAGGCGTGAGCATGTGTAGGTATTCCCCGAAGGGGTAGGCAGAGGTGTTGTTATCACAACACCCACTTTTCACAGAATTTGATTAAGTACCAACGTGACAGATGGTGAGTCTATCGCCGTCTCAGGCACTATACATACGTCTTTGAATTACTTCTCAGAAATATGCAGGCTTCCTCACGATGTTTTCCTTCACCTTATTCATATGTATGTAACAACATAATATCTATTATTTTTTATATTATATTATAACTCCTCTATATTATGTACCTACTATATACTATTATATATACCTAATAAATGGATACAATGGTACTTCAAGTCAATGTTTAACTCCTAAACTCAAATTAGAGGTGTGGTTCCTTTTTGACTGTAGTTTACGAGTCGGTAAAAAGATGTCACTTTTTTCAAAGATTTCGCTGCTCATCCAACGAGTCTCCCTCAAAACTATGTATATACATACATATTTGTGTGTATGTGAAGGTGTATTTTTCAGTATGTTTTTTAATATTTTAGGCTCTGAAGGCCAGAGGCCAAGAGGGGAAAACTAATGGGTATCTTTATTTGAAACGAATACACGTCAACAGGAGCCACTGTTGATATCTTCAATGCCGAAAAGGTACCTTTTTGGGACAGTTTGTTGTATATAAATGTATTGTTCGTGAAAACGGCTCAGGCTCTGCTTGCATGCTAGAAACTGCTTGCGAGGCCAGCTTCATAAATGTTGTTAAATAAGATTTTGGATATGGACTGTAGCAGTTTGAGAGAACATTACCATGCGTATGTTTACTTTAATCATAATTGCGCAGATTCGGTATGTAAAGCTGCGTGAGCGCAATGACTATTAAACTAATTAAAGTTGCCTTGTCTTACGGATTTTCAGTGTTATTTTATGTCTGTAGTTGTCAACGCCATTTTTTAGGATAGGCGTAACTCGTTTTATATTTATGGCGTTAGTATAGGCTGTATGGGTATGCTTCTTTGCCACCTTTTTTGGAAAAAAGGCTTAACTAGCTGAAAATGCGCGCGCATTTTAAATTTGGAATTCCGTATGTTGTCTGAGTGAAGAAAATTATTTTAAATTTGGAATCACTATGCGGCGTGCTTACTTAGAATACCGTGTATTGTTTTAATAATACTTAAAGATACTGTGAAATAAAGTAATATTCGCTATAAAACCATTTTATTGTTATATGATGCATCATTAATCACGATCACGTATTACGCGCGTTTTGTTGTTCCATGAAATTAAGCGAAAGAAAAATATACTCAGGTATAATATCTTGTGTGTCGTAGAATATAAACAATATGAATTTTCTCCCATTATTCAGAGCATTTTCATATATAAAATGTTACAGTTACACTTAGTATTAAACATTGTTTTTTTGTTTGATGTTAGTTAGTATGGATTATAGTTTAAAAATATACGCTTGTATGTGTGTGTGTATGTAGATGAGGTTTGAATTTCGAACCGATGGCTTCTCTTCTCAGGTTTTTCATTATATCCTATTTTGCGCTTTGCAAGTATATATTATGTTCTTTGAATTACTTCTCAAACGTATGCAGGTTTCCTCACGATGTTTTCCTTCACCGTAAATCACGTGGTATGAAATACATTTTTATAAAACTTTATTGGCACAGGCCCCACTGGGATTCCAACTTGCGTCGCTTGCGTAGCAGGCGACTGCTCAAACCCAGAACCTCCACGGCTATTCACTCTCCACAATCATAGGTGAAGAATATAAACTTGTATTTAATTGGTTATAGTTGTCTGTTGCGCATCTTTTCCTATGGATTTTCATGTATATAATATGTCTAGGCTTAGGGTACTGTTCTCGCGCGCATTTTATTCTGTGCGAGGAAAATATTTTCAAATTTGGATTACTACATGGCGTGCTCGTGCTTACTTTAGGATGCGCAATGGCTTACGTAATAAAATAAAAATTACACTGGAATATTGAACTATTAGTTAGTTATTTACATAATATATTAATTAATAATATTTGCTAAATTATTTACGTAACAACAGGGAAAAGGGCAGGAGGATGATGATGATGATGATTTGCTAAATTATTTACGTAACAACAGGGAAAAGGGCAGGAGGATGATGATGATGATGATTTGCTAAATTATTTACGTAACAACAGGGAAAAGGGCAGGAGGATGATGATGATGATGATTTGCTAAATTATTTACGTAACAACAGGGAAAAGGGCAGGAGGATGATGATGATGATGATTTGCTAAATTATTAACGTACACACAAGTGAAAGTATTGAGAGTAAACAATGGAAATATACAGATATAAAATCTATTTACAGAAGTAATTACCTACTCACTATACATATTAATTATTGAACTTTGTATATTACTGATTAAAATTATTTATTTGTATATTATAAGGTAACGTTATCGCCGACCTTCAAGACGCATGTCTCGCTACCAAATAACAACTTCGACTTTGAATTGAATTGAATTCTGTGTTTCTATCATCGTCGCCCTGGCCTTATCCCGTACATTGCTGGGGTCGGCACTTGATTCAACCCGATGTGGCTGATCACCTGATTTTTATACGAAGCGACTGCAATCTGACCTTCGCAACCCCTTTAACGAGGAAAATCTGTGATCCGGGTTAAGCCAGTTGTCAGACAATTTTAGGCCTCCGACTGACCTGTAACGATTGCCAAAGATGATAAATTGGCAACCGGGACCGACGGCTTAACGTGCTCTCCGAGGCACGGAGGGAACTCGGGGAGCACGTTACGTTAGCACCCATCCAATTACTGGCTAGGCTTAGGGTTGCTTAACTTCGCTGATCGAATGATATGCGCAATAGCAACTGTGCCACGAGCTCCTAGATTCTGTGTTTCTATCGTAAGTGTTTGATTGAGTGGGTTGACGGCTATATGCATGTTAATGTCTATACTCTATCCAATATCTCATCATCGTGAATTCAAGAGTAATAACTCTTGTGGGTGTAACCGATGCAACTCTTCCCATTTGTCTCTGTCCAGTGCCATCTCTATGGCACCCCTATACGTCATGACAGACACCATTTCCTTAACTTGTCTCATGTATGTTAGCCTTGGTCTTCCTCTTCCTCTCTTCCCTTCTACCTTTCCTTCTATTATGTTTTTAAAGAAGCTGTCATGTCCACTATCTACCATAGACAGTTAAAAAAAGTTTATTCGAGGTTATATGCATGTTTTTATTGATATTGGTATGCAACTGATATAAAATGTTCGCGTCAATAGGTTATCTGGCATTAATTATGTCCCTTTATTACTGGCTATCTCACGTGGCAATGTACTAAGAACAAGGGTATGCATATCCAACATTACTAAGATTGGAAATAATAAGTATTTTATGACGTCACATAGGGTCCTTATACACTTTTGGGGTTATCCATAAATGCCGTCTCACGAATTTCATTATTTTTGCCCCTCCCCCCGTCCTTGTCACAGCTGGTCACATTTGTGGGACTCCTCCCTAGTGTGGCGTCACATATTTAGTAAATTTACATTCAGAAATTATTGATTAAAAACAGCAGTGGTTCGTGTTTTAACACTCAGATTATAATAGATATTGAATTGTGATGTCACGAAATTTATAACCCTGCCCACCCCGTTGTCACACTATGTCACACTTCGTCGAACCCCTCCCTTACCCTTGACGTGTGACTTAATTTATGGATGGCCTCTTTGCTTTGGAAGTGCTACCGACGTCAGTGTATGTACGTCGCAGACTGCGTAGGTGTCGTCGTGAGTATTGAGCGCTTAGTGGGCTTGCATTTTTCGCGCTTGCTCTATACACGGTCGAAACAATACGAGCACAGCGCATTAAAGGGCAGCGCTCATAGCTCGTGACGGCGAACCTAAAGTTTGATATATAAGTCTGTCTCTGTTTATATGTATGGAGCGTGGTGAATAAAACATGCGCAAGTGTGGAAACTCACACTATTTTCGCTGAGCGCTCGCAACTTGTGAGTTCATACTCTATATTGGTATATCTACGATTGTGTGGAGTTCATTAGGTGAAGATAAATTGGTGGAATGTTCCAGAATGCCAATCCAGGCGCCCCAGTGGACGGATTACCTCAACTGTCCCGTCTGCTGCCGGGAGTTCGGCGCCCCACCCCGCAGTCCCGTCAGTCTAGGCTGCGGGCACACCCTCTGTCGCCACTGTTTAAATCAACTTCATAAGAAACAATGCCCTTTCGACCAAGTAAGCCAAAAACTAACCACTTACATATGATACATTCTTAACATACGACCAGTACCCCTATCAGGGGTTCACCACCGTTTTCGTTACCTATACTCGCTGGCGTCTTCGCCGAACGCTGCCCGCCCAGCGGTGACGTGAAGAAATATCTCATACAAGTATTGCGAATGACGCTTGCGAGTATTGTTTACGAAAACGGTGGCAGACTCGTGATAGGGGTACTGGACAGGATTAACCATATGTGGGCTCCTATAGGTAATGTAATTCTCGCAACCACTTTCCGATACATTGTTTTTTACTTTTTTAAGTATATTTTCCCCAGTTATTCTTGGGCCCCTAGGCCTTAGTTGCCTTATCCGTCTTATGGTTAATCCGGTCCTGAATAACTACGATCTTCAAGCGGTTGAACACGCAACTTCTAGTGCCCTACAAGTGCTACTTACATTTACTTACCTCATTTCACTTAAAAAAAGTTGCTTGGACATTGATCAATTAGAGTTTTTCTTACTTTCGTTTGCAGATAATATTCTCCTCTTTATATTTTCCTCCTTATTAGTATAGACAAATACAGTCGATAGGATTCGTGCCTCTTTGATGTCGATTATAAACATACTTAACTAATCTATGTCCAAAGCACGTATGAAATGTATAGAAATTATCGCATTAAATCTTGCACGGTGTGCTGCATATCATCTGCACGCTACCTAATTATTTTTAATAACATGTGAGGGCCAACTACACTGCGCAAGGACTACTTAGCCTTTTCGTTTCATTTTATGGTACCAAAGAGAATCGTCAAAGCTTAGATTTTCTAGGTCCCTTATTTCATAGATGGCCCCTTGAACGCTTTCATAATAAAAAGTTGTCTTTCTCCAGAACGCCCGTGTCGGTTCCCACTGCCGTTGGACTTGCTTCGGTGGTTCTGGCGTGCGCAGGTAACAGGCAGAGACACTTTTGCATGGATGTTATTAGTTGAAATTACTGTTGTATTACGAATATATGTAGCTTTCAAGGCACGATTACCAAAGATATATTCCTTATATTTTTTTATTGCAGAAATGTCTCTCTCTGTTACCATTTGACTACACCAATATTCTCATACATCTTTCAGATCACAGCATTATATTAAGTTTTAACACTGTAATTAATTTATTTCGAGTCACACGCCTAGCATTTCATGCTACTTACCGTCGCGTCTTCGTGACAACTGACAATTTGTGGAGGAAGTGCGCGGGAGAGACAGCCCATCCACTGCCAAATATGGTTTACTTAATATGTCTACTATCAATGTTGCTGTTTTGTTGTGTTGCTACGCTTCAAACTATTTAATGTGTTATTTTTGTATATTATGTGTACCGAGATATGTTATTTTTTTTATGTGTTCCGCCTTTTTCGTGATGATTTTTGTTCTTACACACGGTGATATTAAAACAGACAGTGATACAAGTGGAGCCGGAAGAGCTGGTAGTCAATACAGCTCTGCTGCAGTTGGCAGGATTCCCGCCCCCGGCGAGCCCCTACCACCCCCCATGTATACAGGCGTTGCCCGAAGCCGACCGAACGGCGTACGACGTGATTATACACTGCTGCGAACATCTCGCCTTATTCCTCAAAATATGCGGAAATGGTGATTATTATTATTGCATTTTGTTTTCATTACAGAAGATCTCATCCAGATAATGTTACCTTCAAATAAATATCTTACTTTGATAGGGGGAAGGGAGAGGAGGCGCTAAGCTATGATATAGTAGGACCTTTTCGAAGCTTTATGTTGAGTGGCAGAGTGATTCCATGCTTTTTAAGGTAGTGAGCGAATAGCAGGCGACGGAAGCTGAAATCCCAGTAGCCACTACCAATGACTTTTCTAAAAAACTTAGGCATAGTAATTTCGCACGAGATTTACGGTGAAGGATAACATCGTGAAGAAACCTGCATATTTTGCCTGAGAAGTAATGTATGTAGGTTAGTATAATGAAAATGAAAACGATTTCTTCAGCTTAGGCCTTGGTAAGCCACTTAATACCGGTTCGGAAACTAGCCTTCTGAGGAGAACCGGCAAGAAACTCAGCTGTACAACATCATGTACATTTAATTACACAGTAAATAATTATTAATTATAATTAATTCATATAACATTATTATATATAGTTAATACATATTGGTATTGGTATCCAAGTCCATGCGACGGCGATGGACTCGTAATCTGTCACGTTGAGAATTGGGTGTAGTTATTACAACACCTCTGCTCACCCCTTCGGGAACCTTTCAAGTGAAGGTCGACATTCCACAGGGCCGAATAACAATACAGTGGGCAGTAGGCTATCGAGGCCTATGCAGAGGAAGTTGGTGACTCTGCTACAATGTGCAATGACCGATGAGGAGGGGAGGGGCAGGGCGGCGCGGGCGGCTAGATCCTTAGGAGAGAGGACAGTCACCGAACTAATCCTACAGCATCAGGTATGTGATTTTTTATTCTGTCTTTTCTCAATCGTACCGTCCGCCTGATGGTAAGCGACTTTTTTTATTCTTATACGGCTGTTTAACAATATGCGATCCATCTGTCATCTATGTTACTATATATCATACAAATCTGTCATTTAGTCTTTACTTTCATCCCAAAAAAAATCAAAGTCCGTTGTGGTCTTGATTTGAGCACTGCGCGGGGCCTATACCTACCAATCAAATCAAATCAATCAATCTATATATATATATATAATAAGACTAGCGACCCGGTACGTGCTTCGATACGTATAAGGCATTATTATTATTATTATTATTAGCCTGTCGTGTCCCACTGCTGGGCAAAGGCCTCCCTTCCACTTTTCCAACTTTCTCTGTCCTCAGCAGTCCTCTCCCAATCTTCTAAGGCATAGTAATAAAAAAATATTATTGAGTTCATTTATTCAAACAAAAAGATATTTTTAATTGCTAGATAAATACAAAACAATAATTATCGCTGCTAAAATGAAATGACATATGATGACATTGAATGTGTTTGTCAGAACTATCGTCACTTGTTTTGTCTTCGATTGTTTTGCCTTCCCGAAATCTCTTCACTAATACCTACTTGAACTTTACTGTATGGTATTAAGGTTCAAATTGACTTTTAAGTATTGGTACAAATTGTTTGTATATGGGAGTATAGAAAGATGTTAATTTTACAGTTTTTCAAGTCTTTTTTTAAATTTTCTCTACGTACAAACCTTCCCTGGACTTCCACGAATAATTCAAGACAAAATAGCCAAATCGGTTCGTGCGTTCTGGAGTTATAGCGTCAGGAAGGAAAACCCGACTAATGTTTATATAGTAGATGTCGTACTGTTGTAAACAACACGTGCAGCGAGCGAGTGGGGGCGCCCGCCGAGAGCGGTATAAAATGCAGCGCGTACGGCACATCGACACATTTGCTTGAGAGCATTCTAAACGTTGTTTGATTGCTAACATTATTCATGAATAAAAGTGAATAATTACTTGATCTGGTATTCCTTCCTTTTTAAAGTCACTAGTAAACATTTAAATTTCTGGTACGGATCCGACACACATATATATGTTTTATATTGTATGCAGAACCCTCAACAACTGAGTGCAAACTTATGGGCGGCGGTTCGTGCCCGCGGTTGTCAGTTCCTCGGGCCAGCGATGCAAGAAGAGGTGCTCAAACTGGTGCTTCTCGCTCTAGAAGACGGATCCGCGCTTTCTAGGAAGGTAACTCATATATACAGATGAATAAAATTAAATTTTCTGTTTGTAATTCCAAACTATTTTTTCACTCAATGCATTTGAAAGAGTATACAAGAAGCCTTAAATACAAGTTTTTACTCACGCTTAAAGAGACTTTTTTTTAAATGTCTGTCTGTTTGCTTCGGCTAATATCGGAATCAACTGGACCAATCATCTCTCTGCCAGTGAGAGCTGCTGTTACAAAGAGTAACTAATGCCATTTTTATAAAAAAATAGGGTTCTGCGAATTGAAGTCATCCTTGTACATTAAGTCTACACGGGGAACAGCGGCTTCCGCAGTCGACTTATCTGTATTAAAAAAAATTCTATTACATATTCCCCACTGAAGTGAAATGTGTTTTTGTTGGCAGGTTTTGGTTATGTTCGTTGTTCAGAGGTTGGAGCCTCACTTCCCGCAAGCGTCCAAAACTAGTATAGGCCACGTCGTCCAACTTTTGTATAGGGCTTCTTGTTTTAAGGTGAGCTTTTCTTGTTTTAAGGCTTGAGCCTGATCGCTTCAGGACCTGTGGACAAAGTAATATTATTCCTCGCGCTTCGCTAGTAGAAACGCTACAAAATGTACGGGAATGACATATGTCACGTCACTGATTTATGCAATTTCCATACAGTTTTTTATATTTTCTATAAGCGCAAGCGCGAGAGGATGTTACTTTGTCTAGATCTTCTGGTCAGACATCTTTGTTTTTTAAGAACAAAGGGGTAAGCAAAGGTACGACACCCACTTCTCACCGAAGATAAGTGCCAACATGACAGAGGGAGGCCTATACGTCATTGAATTACTCTCAGATATATGCAGTTTTCCTCACGATGTTTTTCTACACCGTAAGGCAAGTATGAGATTACAGTACTCATGTTTTCAGGTAACTACTCACACCTGACAGCCACAACAGCTCTTTGAATTTTAAATGTATCTCATACAATGGATTATGTCGTTACAGGTATCGAAACGCGAATGTGACTCTTCGTTAATGCAACTTAAGGACGATTTTCGCACGTACGAGTCGTTGCGACGGGAGCACGATGCGCAGATAGTGCAAATTGCAACCGAGGCTGGATTGAGGGTTGCCCCGGATCAATGGAGCGCGCTTTTGTATGGAGACAACGCTCACAAGAGTCACATGCAAAGTATTATAGGTCAGTATATATACTATATACTTAAGAACCTGCGAAGTGCGAGTAGAACGCGCTCGAAAGGTTTCGTATCATTACCACGATTTTGAAATTTATTTTATGTTTAGTAAGCCACGTTATTTGTGCACTAAACTACACTAGCTATGACACTTCATAGCTTATTTAAATAACAATCTGGAAAAGAAAATAACATACATTCATACATAAATATGCTCACGCTTGTATTCCCCGAAGGGGTAGGCAGAGGTGTTGGAATCATTACACCCAATTTTCACCGGAGATGATTAAATGCCAACGTGACAGATGGTGAGTCCATCGCCGTCTCAGACACTTTACATACGTCATTGAATTACTTCTCAGAAATATGCAGGTTTCCTCTTGATGTTTTCCTTCACCGTAAAGCACGTGGTGTGAAATCACTGTACAAGTTTTTTAGAAAAACTCATTGGTACAGGCCCCGCTGGGATTCGAACGTGCGTACCAAGCGACAGCTAAAACCTCAAGGCCACCACGGCTCATAAAGAAAATTAATTTATGATATCTAAATTATGTACTGGAGAAACCGCGGAGCTCAGTTAGTATAGAATAAGTTAAATCTTATAAGATTGAGCTATGCATTAACTTCTGGCCCGTATCGAGCTGTCAAGTAGCGACACAGTAATTTCTTGTGAGATTTATTTTTCAAAAAATGTATTGTCGTGACAAGTATCCTTAATAAAAACAGACGCGAGATTATAAGACAATTAATATGATTTTCAGACAAGTTACAGACTCCGCAGTCGTTCGCGCAGTCGATTCAGGAGTTGTTTATAGCACTGCAAAGGACCGGTGATCCCGCGCAACTGGTCGTTATGAGCTTGCATCTCGACAAGTTGGCCGGTATTGATGCCAGTCCAGGTAAATATCTATACTAATATTAAAAAGAAGGAATATTTGTATGTAAGTATTTTTGTACTGAATTGGCTCAAAAAGCACAGGACCGATTTAAAAAATTCTTTCACCATTTAAATGCTACGTTATCACTGACCAACATGGGTTATACTTTACCCCGTACTCCTACGGGAACGGGGACTACACGGGTGGAACGGGCGATGTCAGCATTAAATATAAAAAGTTTGAGAAGAGTAATTGTTGAGTTTCTCCCCGGGCTCTTATCAGCAAAAGCAACTTTCCGAACCCGGTGGTAACATTTATAATCCTGTATTATGTATTTATTGTGTCCTGACGGTTTGAACGTATTTGGTAAGATGTTTAATCAAATTAAAATATTTTGAATCTTATAATAGTATAAATTAAAGTGTATTATAAAATTATTTTGTTTGTTTGAACGCATCGTTCTTCTAAACGAATATCTTGCTATGCTATAAAATCATATGCTCTGCGGAACGCAAGGTCTGCTTTCAAACCTCAGGTAGGGCAAAGTGCTACTGGTATTTTCCATCTATAATTTATGAGTAGCAGCCCTGAGTGTGGATTAGTAACCGGATAAATAGCAATAGGCTCGCTCCCTATTCTTGAACTTAACTGGCTTCATATGGGTGTACTATAAGTAGACCTCGGCCTTTCTCTTCGGGGAATACAGGCGGCTTCGGGGAATACTTCGGGGAATATGTACTAGTTGGTGCCCGCGATTCGTCTGTGCAGGATTTGACATATCTTAAATTTTTTGACAATTCACACAATATCTTTATAAATGTATAGTAAGGATTCATTAAAATCCTTTTTTAGTCGGTTTTGCGTGAAAGAGTAACAAGTACATACATTAGTAGGATAGTAGGATGTATGTATGTGTTTATGATTATAGATGCGAAAAGTCCCACATGGCAGGAGTTGGCGGAAATCACAACGTCTCTGAAAGAGGTTGTATCCGGCTTGGTTCAATACTTGCAGCAACAGGCCGCGGGTCGGGATGCGAATCATAACCAGAAGAATGTAGTGCAAGAGAAATTTGAACAAATTAACAACAGTCAGTATTTTTTAGTATTATGATACTAGCTATGCCCAGCGGTTTTAACCGTGTGTCAAAAATTTCGTGATAATTTCAAAAATAATAGCTCTTTTTGGTTATTATAGTTGTTTCGAAGTTAAGTATGACATGGATGGATGGACAACTATTTATTTTTGTAGATTGATTTAAGATTTTTTTGAATTAATATCCATGCATACATAAATATGAACAAATTATATTTTAAATACGTAATAGAATATTGTTAATTGTTAGGTTTTCGTCTCTTAATAAAGTGTTGCCTTACATTGCTTACAAACGGTAAAATTGGTATAAAAATTACGTAGAGACAGACTGAGAGGTACACAAAGTGGCTACTGCGCATGCAAAGTCAGCGGTCATAACTCGTGGTCATAAGTGCAGATCGAACTGGGATCATTCATCATTTCAGTCTAGTAATAAGTTTGACCTTTGTTTTCAGACCAAGCCTCCCCTCAAACGGTGACATCGACGCCGACTCACGCCAAATACAAGGTGATGATGTGCAGAGACGCCGCTAACAGGTCGTTTTGCCCACGGGGAAACGCTTGCACATTTGCTCATTCCGAAGAAGAACTAGACAGGTTAGTTTACTTGGTGTTTTTAATCGAACTAAGCGAGTATGGTTCTAAATATCCGTGCATTCCTCCCATCCAACATATCCCGACCATAAAATAGCATTCCATTGATGAGTTTTCATATAACTAAATAATACCACTCAGATCCAGCTCCCTAGCTCATCCCCCAGCAACGCCCTAAGCCGAGGTCCGAGCCCCCTTAGCTGTGTTGCTTAGTTTTTAAGTTTAAGCTCGGCTGGAGGCCCTTGGGTCTCGCCCTTTAGTCCGGTTAAGCAGTGGAGGTAACTCCCCCCTACCAATTGCGAAAGACCATGTCGTAAAAAAAAAATATGTGTTTTCATATATTTCATTGGTTCTCTGTCTTTGTGATTGTGCAAGCAATAAAACTATGGATCTATAGCTATGGCTTACATCGCGACTTTACACTTGCCAATGCCTTAAATTGCGTAGCGAATTTGACAACTATCATCGACAAAACTTCTGAGGAAATACATTACTGCGAAATAAGTATGTAAGGATCGTAGCATGTGGCAAACAGTGGTCTCTGCCTACCCCCATGGGATACAGGCGTGAGCATATGTATGTATGTATGAAATACTTTTTTTTTGCTGTAAAATATCTATACTAATATATAAAGCTAAAGCTTGTTTGTTAGTTTGCTTGAACGCGCTTATCTCACGCGTTCATGATGAAAATATATCTATATATCAAAATTAACATTAGGCCATAGTAACTATTCCACGAAGACAACGTCGCGCGTATTGGCTCGTTATTTATAAGTCAACAGTGACAATCAAGGACACAGTTTACCATGAATGTATATAATAAAGGCGTTGCCTGTCTTATAAAATTGGAATTGACTCGAAAATATAATTGAAGAGTTAAGGCTCCTACATTAACTAGCACAGCGCCTACACTCTCCTCTTTCCTCCACCAGGGCACACGAACACTAATTTTGTTACGGATATTTATAAGGCAGTTTAACAAGGCAATTGCGAAACTCCTCCTTTTTGGAAGTAGGCTAAAAACCGATTACACCTAAAATGATAGTTGCCGTGTCGGGTTGAATCAATTGGAGATCCCAACGATGTATAAGAATAGGTCGAGTAGATAACAATATAGGCAATTATACATTCTCATTGTAATGCAAAATCAGCTTATACCGGCAATGGACAAGACGTGACGATCATATTATATTTTTTTAAATCATCACCTATGGGGAAATTAAAGTGATCACCTATGGGGTAAACAAAGCGATCACCTATGGGGAAAAACAAAGTGAATGCCACGGAATGGGTTTGTGCGGAGTGTTAAAGGTGGTATAAAGTAATACTAGTAATCACCGGCGTGGTATGTTAGTATATATATTGTTATTCTAATATATTTGCTATTAATACTAAAGCTTCAAAATCGGTTCATTCGTTTTCCTAGGACTTTTTCTCCTTTATTTTAGATTAAAAACCTATCGAGACAAATATCAATCACATTTGTTGGTCAGTTATCGAAAGGATAATGTTATGATATTTTGAGGTAAATGTGTAAAATAAAGAATTTGAATATGATATAACATTTTTGAACTCATACATTTTATGCACGCCTATATAATGGGGGTAGACAGATTCTAGTATGTATATCATAAAATCCATACGGAATCATCTTAACAAAAAAAAACAATATTATTTGAGGGTAGTTGAATTTTTAATTATATCGGGGGTAAATGCTACAAATACTGTCATGTTGCAGTCATAATGCTAAAGTGGTTTTGCTTACGAATAACTAGTAGTGATACTTCGAATGCTCAAAATAGTGATATTTACATATTATTATTGAAGCTCTCTTAGCAGATGCATATTGCAAATATTTTTTTTCGAAAGAGCGCATTCAATAAGCTAAGTGGCTTAACTCCTTGTATGAGAATAACATTTTAGTCGTGTTTTTCTTTATGTAAATATTGAATGCGACGGCCGATATTTATAGCACAATGATTGACTGTAGTAAGTATATGTAACAAAGATGACCGGTTGAGCAAATGATATGCGCACGAACGTTAAAAATGCAAGATCAAATATGTTTCCTTAAAGCCAAGAGTCACACATATAGACATGTGCCAAACACAAAAGATTTGTTATCAGATAAATACATTTTAAATCGGTTTAGGTGCAATAGGTATGTGGAAACTTGTGTCGTGAGGCCTAACTATGAGCTCTTATCGCCATGATAGATAGACTCTTATAATGAGACAGATGTATATGACGTGTGTACATCTGCCACTGTCATACAACGGAACTGTCATTGCAATAAGAGATCATGGTGAGGCACCTGGCCTATTTTTGCAGAGCTGGGACGAAATATTAAAGGAAAAGAAACCGGCTGCCATTCTCACTCTAAAGTTACTATTGGAATTCGATCGACTTGATAACAAATCGCTATTCTTCGACTTTGTAGAAATGTAACCAAAAATACAGTATTAGTTATTGACGTCACCGCTAGGAGGCGCTGTACAGTTTCTTATACAAATTTTCGGCGGTGACGCTAGTGAATATTGATTAGGATAACTCAAGGCGATAAACTCGTGATAGGGTTACTATAGGGAGAATACGTCTTCTCGATATTCTATTAAGAGGAGTGAATACGTTAGGTATCTGCCTGAAGCATTACACAACGAAAAACAACATTATTCAACTCAGTATTTCCCAATGCGCCTGTCAACTTATACAATATATCCTATTATAATGCAACATTAATACATATGAGAGTAGGTGGACTCAATACATCTTTATCTTAGGTAGATGTTGTCGTCTGTATTAGAATAATAATACATTATTTATTACGACTAGCGATCAACCCTGGGCTTGTAATGTATGGCCAATGAATATATCCAAGGCGCTTCATTTTTATTCAGTTTCAACACAACTGATTGAATAACGATTTCGAAATTCAATTTGAATTGTACTTTGTAGATAAAATTATTACTAAACCAAGCAAGTGTTTGTCTGCCGTAAAGGAAAACTTGCCCATACTTGCAAATGCCTGAGAAATTCGAAGACAGAGAATGTGTGTATATTGTACCTGAGATGGCGATAGATTCACCACCTGCATCGCTTCTTGCGTTGTATCGTTGAAGAAATATGCTTATATATGATTTTTTTGATCCCACAAGTTTAGTGTGACACATTTAAATTTATAAAATACTAGCGGACGTCACGCGGTTTCACCCGCGTATTTCCCGTTTCCCTGTATTCTGGAAATCGGCTCAGAAGCGTTTGCAAACATACAAACAAAAATAAAATCTTTCCTCTTTATAATAGTAGTGTAGATAATCTGTGTGTCAAAACACAATGGGCTGAAATTGTTATTTAGGATAGATCACCTCAAGTATATCGCGTGCATGCGATCTTATTTAAATACGCATGTTAAAATATATAAGGAAAAACGGTTAATAAACTAGTCGTTGATCGCGACTTCATCCGCGTGTAATCGATTATGTTAGCCTTAGGATTTAGTTGGTAAAATAATATTTGAAATATGTTTAGCGGTTACAATGATCGTCACTCCAGCCAAAGTCTTCGAATTTATCCTCCACAAGCATATTTACAGTCAGGTTTAGAATTTTTTATGCGATGAACAACACGGCTTCAGAGCTAAGCGCTAAGTCACCAGTAACCTACTCGCATTGGTTGAATTTGTATCCGTACATCTTGATAGAGGTAGCCAAGTAGATGTGCTGTACTTCATAAGTGCCTTATCGGTGTCTGGCCTGAATAAATCATTTTCATTTTCAATAGCCCAAGTATAAAACCTCTTTTACATTTTCCAACGCAGCCATAGACAGATCAAGAGTGCGAACCATTGTGACTGCCCTCTGGCCCGACCGGGGGTGACGGGAAACAACATCAGATAGATATGCAAAGTTATAGTTGACAATAAACTACTAAGACGCTTATCGTGTCTGTCTCATTGTTCGATTGTGTAACAGCCTGTTATATACAGGCTGTTACATGAAAATTCAGATCGTACCAATCCCAAATACATAGAACATATGAGAAACTTTATTAATATTTTTTTTTTAATATAAATTACAAGGGTGCATGATAGAAGAACCACGCCTGTCTTATTTATATCTGGCACTCTAGTACGTTTTTTAAATTATTTATTTTGTATTCTTTAAATTGTATAATATTTTTGAAAAGAGTAATTACTGAGTTTCTTGCCAGGTTCTTCTCAGTAAAAGCAACCTTCCGAACCTGGCGGTAGCGTGTATAATCCTGTATAATTATGTCATTCTGACTATTTGAAAGTACTTTGTAAAAAGTCTAATTGAATAAAGATACTTTTGACTTTGAAGTAGAGCAACTTGAAATGTCAGCAACCAGCTAGCACCATGAGAGAGGTCTACCCACCCTCGTCTACCAAGTCTATTGTAAGTGTGGTTGTTACTTACAAGATTCATGGTGGACCCGTGTGGGTAGGGCAGGGCAACGAGGGACACATCTACGAAGGATCATCGGCAGTCGTGGAATAGTCATTTGATTCTTGCATTTATTCTATGTTTCATTCATGCATCGATATTTTGAGTGATTTATTTATTTTACATACATTAAATTAAATACATAACACGTCAATTTGATCCATTTAGGTTATTCTCCTTTCGTACCCTGAAAGTTTCTGTAGATTTCATCTAGAATAGTAACCTCACGCAATTTTTATCGAAGTATTATGTCTTTCAAATCAAAATTTATTCACCTATAACAAACTAAAAAAAATCCAAACAAAATTTATTAAATTTTATTTGAACGTAAGAACATTTTCATTTTCATAGTGAGCAGAAAAGAATAAACCTCTAGGGGTTGTATCTACTATCGTACCGAGTAGTAGTCTCAAACATGTTTAACCCAAAACTGTGATATAAAAACAGTGAATAAAACTAGACATTTTTCAAATCACCTACATTGCCACCCTACCTTTTTCTATGTGTTGGTTCCTGTTTCTCATTGGGCCGGTTTGTGTCCGCCATTCCTACGCGAAGCTTGACACTGACCGGACCTAATCTGCACGTGTGCTAATACAGATATGTATGTATTATTATTTATATTAATTATTATTAACCATGATATGATGCCTTGAGTTTAGAATAATATACATAATCTCAATGGCGTACTTAAAACCGAAATGGAAGCTTTAAATAAGAGTCGCACTTTCGTTAATGTACCTTGATTTGTTTCTTCTGTGTGTTGTTTTATGTTTTAATGCTTGTTTATCCATTGTTATAACGATTTAGCATGTTGATAGCCATTTGTAAGAGCAGGTGCTTTTGCAAGTGGATAAGCCATTTTTATTTCAATAATTTGCATCAATGATTTTATGTTGCTGTAATTTTAGCACTCATATTATCGATAAAAGACGAAGTACGTTCACAGAATTAACAAAGAAATGTACGATATTTCTTCTATTATTATGTTGGAATATGTAGGTAGGCATGAGAATAAAACATTCGTTGCAAATAAGGCATGGTTCAGTTTATTCCTTCACCCCAATATGACTTTACTTATTTGTAGGTATGTTTGACGGTTTTTATTTCCGACAGTGATCACGAATTTAATATTTAAAGAAAATTATTTACTTTATAATGATAAGTTATATATGCTAACTAGCGCACGTCACGTCGTTTCACCCGCGTAGTTCCCGTTCCCGTGTGAGTACGGGGATAAAATAAAGCCCAATGTTACTCGTTGATGATGTAGCTTTCCAATGGTGAAATATTTTTTGAAATCGGCTCAGTAGTTTTTGAGTTTATTCATTACAAACATACACACAAAAATACAAATTTCCTCTTTATAATATCAGTGTAGGTGTGATTGAAGTAAATTCATACCATGATTTTTTTAAAGGGCGAAGTGATAATAGTGGGTATACTGCGCATGTTTTTATTCGCCTCGCGCCATACAGACAGGCAGGGACAGACTCATAAAATGACTACTGCGTTTTCAAACGCGCTAGTACCTCGTGACTGGACCTGTATTTAAGTATTAAGTGATACGTATTTTTTTCTATTATCTTCTAATACTATTCACGAGTACATACAGAGATTAAAATGAAATAATTTGAAGAAATTGAACTATTTACACGAGCGTAAACTTGTAAATAGTGTCTCATTTGAATGAATCTAAAACACGTTATTTATCTAGCTTTGCGAAGGTAATTGTGAAATATGGAATTGTAGATTCAAAGTGTTTCAAAAAGATTTGAAATATGTTCAAATGCGACTGAAAAACCATTTTAAATGTATGAATAAAATATTTAAACGTTTTCAATTTCAATTTCAATTTATTGCTTTGAAACATATTCTTAATTTAGCACTTACTGAATGGTAACACTATAAATTAACAATATGGACCCTGTTGGGCACAGCTATTTTTTGAGAGAGGGCTTAAATTTATATTATATTTACATTTTATATTATTATATTATATGGCTACTTCTTATAGGTACTTATATTTTTATATATTTAATTTTATAATTTCTGTTTTAATTATTCTTACAATACTAATAAATTCCATTACCTATGTTTTATTATATTTTGTTTGTAAACTATTACCTATTTAATATGATGTTTTCTGTTATACAAGTGTGACCTTTATCTTGCTCAGCGATTCATGCGAATCATGTTTGTATGCCTGGTTATTTTTAACTGAGAGTTAATGCTGTTATTGTATAAATTACGCGTTCGTCAAGCATACTACTTCATTATTTCATTCCTCGTTGGTCTAGTGGTTAGTACGTTCGCCTGCCGATCACGAGGTCCCGGGTTCGATTCCCGGGTCGGGTCATAAATAAGTATATTGGGTTTTTCTGTCAAGAAATTTACAATATAATGCCCGGAGTTGGGAAGTTGGCGGTGTTTCCACCCCCGTGCCTCTGAAAGCACGTTAAGCCGTTGGTCCTCCGCCTGATCTCTCTCCGGTCGTGTCGGATTGCCTCCCATCGGACTACGAGAGTGAGGGAATAAAGAGTGCACCTGTGTTTGCGCATACACGCGTGCACTATAATATCTCCTGCGCACATGGCTAATCCTCGTTGAGATTAGCCGCCGTAACCGAAATTCGGTAGGAGATCATTATTATTATATAGTTGCTGATGCACGTCGTTGAAAGAAATCTTGACGGTGACATGTTTTTTTATGTATCTTTGCGAAGTTTGATGACGTAATGATTACCTTGACATAAGCCTTCATCTCTTTTGCGCCATTCATATTTATTGTTCATATTGTTCATATTGTTCATATATTTTATTGCAATTATTTAGTTACAATGATACAACATAAACTTAATTATAATTGTTACATTTACGTGTAACTAACATAAACCCTGTTAGGGCGCAGCAATGTGAGAGGCGCTACTTAATATTATATTATAATATATTTTCTAGTATTTGTTTCTATCATATATCTATACCATACTATATATCTATCAATAAGAAATATTAATTAATTAAACATGCTTTCTTAATACCTATTATAAATGTAACACAGCTTATTGAGATCATAACTTTCCATTCCTATTTATCTAGTTAGTTAGTTTTTCTATACATAACAAAAACTAATATACATAATAACAAAAAATAATATTAATAACAATAAATTAAACAGAGCCAATAATGTTAGGTATGATATTATATTATCCACCAGTATTATTTGTAAATTTGATGTGTGAATTTTAATTAATTTTATCATTGAAGAATTCCTGTAAAGAGTAATAGTTTTTCTTGATCAGATTTTTATAAGTTTTATATATTTATTTGTATTAGCTTCTTTTCGTATACTTTCGGGCATTTTGTTGTATATCTTTATCGCCATTACAAAGGGGCTTGTTGAATGTAGTGTTAATCGTGATGTGGGTAGTTTTAGTTTATGCTTATGTCTTAAGGTGTATTTTGTGGGTACAAATTTACATACCTCTAATATATATAATATATACTTGGTAATGTAAGTAAGTTGTATTCTTTAAATATAGGCTTGCAGCTTTGATTACTTGTAACGTTAGCTAGGACGCGTATGAGTTTCTTTTGGAGGTTGAAGAGTGATGGCGCGTCTGTACTTAGAAATCATAAAGACGCTTTGAACAAATGAACAGTATCTATACACTTTGCGTTAGGATATTTTGAGATAACGTACCAAAAATGGTGTCGGTAGCACTTATTTTATTTGTATTAAAATATTTATAATGCTAAATACTCTGTGAATATTTTTTTATGTTAAATAGCATGATATGTACTGGTATATTTTTCTTTTACGTGTGTGTTTGCAAATGCATAAGCAAGCGCGAATTTGTGCAAATAAACATTTTAATATATATATATATATTTATATATATATATATATATATATATATATATATATATATATATATATGCTCACGCCATCCCAGAAGGGTCCCCGAAGGGGTAAGCAGAGGTGTTGTAACAACACCCACATTTCCCCGAATATGATCAAGTGCCAACGTGACAGAGGGTGAGTTCATCGCCGTCTCAGGCACTAACTTTGAATTACTTCTCAGACATATGCAGGTTATGTTTTCCTTCACCGTAAAGCATGTGGTGTGAAATCACTGTACATAAGTGTTTTAGAAAAAATCATTTGTACAGGCCCCGCTGGGATTCGAACTTGCGAGGCTTGCGTAGCAGGCGACTGCTCAAACCTCAAGGCCACCACGGCTCTCTACATAACGCTTTGCTATAAGGATCCCTCACCCTATTCACATTGAAAATAATCTACATCTTAACATATTAATATAATTGAAGTGTCAGAAAGTTTTTATATATAATCTAACCTTCGCAACCCCTTTAACGACAAAAATCTGTGACTTGGGCTAAACCAGTTGTCAGACTGTTTTAGTCCTCGGACTGACCTGTAACGATTGCCAAAGATGATAAATTGGCAACCGGGACCGACGGCTTAACGTGCTCTCCGAGTGGAGGGAACTCAGGCGGTCGCCCATCCAATTACTGGCTAGGGTTAGGGTTGCTTAACTTCGCTGATCGAATGATATGCGCAATAGCAACTGTGCCACGAGCTCCTCAATATCTCAAGCAGGATATTACATACTATTTCAGAGTGGTTCGAATAAGATGTATTTTTCTTACAGGTATAGGAACGCACCCAACCACGGTTTGCCGAACGAAGAGGGGGCGTATGTATGTGCAATGCATACGACCATGTCGTCGCCTCTACAACATATGCCCGCGATGCTCCCCCCGCATATCTACCCCGCGTACCCACCACCGCCGCCGCCACACCACCCTGTAGATAACAACTATGTTGCTCGTGAGTATTCTAAACTTGTTGTTACAGTTCTCACTCATGTAACCTTAATCCCATAGGTTCCTTTCCTCTCTTATATGGATATTTTGCAAACATTTTATTTTGGACCCTTAAAAATAAGTGTTCTAGAAACCGATGGAATTATATACGTAGAAAATTTTCATTTAAATTTAAAATATATTTTATTTAAATATATATTACATTAGTAAAGTAAAAGTTGCACAATATTAGTAAGCTGTAGTTACATACCTAGACGGGGTAAGTACACGATTCGATAGCGTATGCGCGCAAAGTTAAAATGGCGGCCGTCCGCCATTTGCATTTGGTTGGCTGGAAAGCTTTCGTTACTAAATAATCATAATTACACTTGTGATGCCCCAAGGTACGACTTCACATTTGGCTTTGAATTTATTCCCAGACATTACAGGTTTCCTCTGGATGTCTTCCTTCACCGTACACCTCGATGAGACACACCGCACGCTTAGAAAAACTTTTGATCTCGGTGCGAATACGGTCTTAGAAATTCTTTATCGTAATAATTCTTACCAATTTTTCGCTACTGGACAAAAGCCTTGCTCCATGATTTGCAAGAGTTTCTCTCCATTGCTACGTCATATAGCATACGTCAAATCATAAGTCCTTAATTAAATGGGTGACCATACAACGGAAAATAGTTATAATAATAACGTAATAATTTTCGTGTGTACATACCAAACACTCACCTAAAATGTTTACTCTGGTCGACGGAATACTGTTAGTATATTTACCAATAGACCTTGCAAGGTTAGTAAATTATTATGATGTTATTTCCAGATATGCAACCCCCTATGCCGCACCCTATGCCGGCGGACATTCCGCCGCACTCTGTCGAATATGAGAATGGGCCTCACGTGTAAGTAAATATGTCACTGTGACATATTGGTTCAGACAGGAAGTCCAATTCATGAAAGTAGGACAATACTCAATAGATATTTTATGTTCAGTGATCCTATTTATTTAGGACGTATTTTAGAGCGACTTGGAAAGACATTTCCTGTAGACAACGTAACGGTTTAGTTCCAGATCTTGACCTATGACCCCTTATGCTTCTGGAACGGATACGAATTAATTTTTCAAAATATCTTTATTTCAAGTATCTACTTTCAAATGGTCAGAATGACAGCTTATGCTGGATTATTAATGTCACCGCCGAATTACTGAGAAGAATCACCTACAAAACTATAACTATGGGAGCTTAAGTACCGCGAGGTTCCACCGTAGGATTGACAATATAGGCTACATTACATTACGCCGAATGTAAAACCATCTTTCAATAGATGTGTTATAGACCTGTATACATGGAATTGAGAATGAGGAATTATATTATTGAAATATGTTTTTCAAACGTTCATTTATTTTAAACGAAAAAAAAATACTGTTTATAATATTATATCTAATAATGTAAAAAATTCAATTTCCATGTCACAATGTTAGTTACCGTACTCCTCCGAAACGGCTGGACCGATTTGTATGAAATTTTGTGTGCAGATCGGGCAGGTCTGAGAATCGGCCAACATCTATTTTTCATACCCGTAAATGTTAGGGTGACCACCCAAAAAAATATGGCAATACAATGTTTGCCGGGCACAGCTAGTCTTTCTATATATATAGAAATGTTATGTTGGTTTGTGTACGCTAAATGTATTTTCAATCACAATGTGCCACAGCGAAGCGTGGCCGGGTAGTATTATATATAATTTGATAGATGGCAGCCAATTTTGACAAAACTAGATGAGAATATTGGCTTTCATGTTCAAACGATCACTAATTGACGATATCCATCGGTACCTCCGACTCCACTTTAAGTAGTTTATTTTGTCAGAAGGTATCCGATGATACCAAACCGGCCAATGCCGATGGAGCCGAACGGTATACTAATGCCACCAGTGTGGCAACACGGGTACATATACCCGGATGATGCAGCCAACTGCCTTCCCTATCACTCCGGCGCGTACCCGAGGCGTGTGTGGGGTCCACCGCGGCCACTGGGGATAATGTACCAGGACCCACCACCGTCCAATGCCTACGGCAACCACAGTCCGTACCAAGCTGATGAAGGTAAGAATCTTTGTTTAATTAGACTGTTCAAGAAGTAGTTTCAATTCACTAGAACGATAAAAATATTACAGCTGAGCTATGAGCGCTCAGCGAAAATAGTGTGGGTAATTGCGCGTGCATTTTACTCGCGTCGCGCCATACAGACACACATAAAATAATTACAGTACATTCAAGGTCAGCGCTCAAAAATCGTGACGGAGCCTGCACCAGCTGCTGACCTTCGCGACCCCTTATTCGATAACCTAGGTTAATTAAGTTATTCGAAATTCTTAGGCTGCTGTCTAAACGTTTACAATGTACCGACCACTTAACGTGCATACAAACAAAAATAACGAGGTAACTGTGAGGTGAAGCAAAAGGCATCTATCCTACTAGGTAGGCCTCCCTAATTACCCAATTTGTCATCAGGGTAGCGGATGGGTCTAATAGTTACAGTGTTATTTTGACCACAGTTGATCGCATGGCACGTCTACATTTTAGAGATTTCATTTGTGTAGGTAAAAATATTGTGTTTAATTCCAGCGGCTGCCGAGGCGAGCTACCCGTATGCTCCCCGAGGCAGACCACACAAGCAACAATGGCACAATAACGGCAATAATAATGTAAGTTTATTTTTATTATTATTACAAATCACCATCAGGTTCTTTGTAATACTTATACATACCAGATGACTCCCGAACGATCCTAAGCTTCAAAATTCTTAAGGCTGCGTTTCCTCCAAATATGTGCGAGGATGGATAACGTGTGATGTGTTTGCTTAAGTACCCATAGAATTGCTTCATCTATGTAGCCTAAAGTGGTTGACTGATTTCATTGTTATAAAAATTGTGATATTTAAAAGCAAGACTTTTTCATATCAACTTTTCAAAGATGTCGTTGTAAGCGAGCTACGGCTTTTCTCACTCGGAGAATGAGCATTGCTATTCAACGTGGCAAAGCTGCCAGTCTTCTTGGCACGATCCCGAGAGACAACGATTTGGTCAAGTTTTCTACTGATACAAGTTTACTATATTACTTTGGTTAATGAATTACATAGTGTTTTCATGACACTAAGCAGACGGTAAATATAGGAACCACATAAGCCTTACAGATTTTAGTTTCTTGTACATTAAATTAAGTTTTTTTCAATATAATAAGTTTCAATTAAATAAGTTTTATATTTTAATACCAACATGTTTGTACTCGAAGCCTACAGCTCACCCTATAGTAATGTCAAGGAAGGCCTGACGAATGGAACGTGCACCGTTATAGCTAGCATAGCGCCTAGAACCCTCCCCTCAGTACAAATTGAAAGCAAACATATCTTTATTTGATTATACTTCTGACAAAGTACTTTAGAAAAGTCTGTAGGACAAAAAAATTAGGGGTTCGTGGCACAGTTGCTATCGCGCATATCATTCGATCAGCGAAGTTAAGCAACCCTAACCCTAGCCAGTAATTTGATGGGTTACCGCCCGAGTTCTCTCCGTGCCTCGGAGAGCACGTTAAGCCGTCGGTCCCGGTTGCTAGTTTATCATCATTTGCAATCGTACAGGTCAGTCGGAGGCCTAAAATAGTCTGACAACAGGTTTAACTCAGATCACAGATTTTCCTCGTCAAGGGGGTTGCGAAGGTCAGGAACAATGTATGGGATAAGGCCAGGGAAATTGGTAGGACGAGAAATACATTATCAATGTGTTTGTTGTAAATGCTACCAACACAAGAACACAATGGTAATTCAACTAGTTGTTTAAAACCCCTTAAACACAAAACATTGACTATGATAGTCTTTGGTTTAAACGTAGCTCCACCTCGTTTAGTGATTTTAAAAAGGGATGGACATAGTTTTAGTCTGAGTTTAGTCTAGTCTTCTTAAAACATGTTGATGATGTGTAAAGATGCAATTATTGGCCGTTGCAGGTCCACTTCCTGGATGGAGTAAGAAATGCTCTTCCATATAAACATCAAGTGAGTGATGAATTGTAATAGGTTCTTACATATTAATTTGGCGTTTTGACGTACTGGCCACTTTGATCTCAAATATCTCCTCTTTGGTTAGCAATTACAATTTCTCATGCTATTTACTCGTGCATATTTTTTTCTAGAACCGTAATCCATATGGTTTTTCCATCTTTTTATGTATTCCATAAGTATTTTCTTTGCGTCACTCAGCTTCCAAAATGGAAAACGTTAAATATCGCGTTATCCATGAGTATGAGTTCCGCCGCGGCACCAGTGCTGCAGAAACGGCTCGAAGGATTAATGGGGATAGCGGTGGTGTCGCAAAAGAAAGCACAGTGTGTTTTGGTTCCAACATTTTCTTTCTGATAATTCCGACCTGCAAAACAAGCCTAGTGGACGGCCGGAGTCCAATTTATTTATTTATTTATTCAATAATTAGAACGGCATACAATGCCAATTACACTAATCAGACACAGGTAATGCAATATACACATAAAATATAATATAAAAACTAAAAATAAAATATGAACGTTCATCCTTTCTCGCAGAAGGTTGATAATGAAGAATTGAAGGCTATTGTGGAAGCGGATCCATCGCAAACCACTCCCAATTTAGCTGGCGACTGCGGTGTTAGTGACCAAACTGTTTTATTCCACTTGAAGCCAAATGGGCATTTAAATATCGGAACCATGCGAAAATTTACTTGAAATAAGGTACTTGTGAGCCTTTGGTGCACTAGTTCCGGTGTTGTGTGATAACGGCAGATGTGTACTGTCGGCAATTGCAAACCATGATGGACAATCTAGCTGTTAAACAACCGAGGTAGCTGGTCAATTGCCGTAGGCCACTGCTGCTTCAGGACAACGACCACAGACTGCACAACAGACAGTTACCAAATTAGAAGAGCTTCAATTGGAATGTCTAAGACATCCACCGTACTCCCCGGACCTTATCCAACACATCGAAATTTGTATAACTTCTTGCATGGGAAAAATAAACTCAGAGGGTGCAGTCCGAAGCAACTTCAAAAATGTTCCCTACCGAGTGGTTTTTTTTAGTCAAGGCATCAAAGGAATCTACCTATGATATGGCAAAAGTGCATAAATTGCCACGGTACATACTTTGATTAAATAAGCATATTCTACATTGAAAATATCGTATAGGTTACTCCCTTACAAAACGCCAATCTCGTATGTAAGGACCTAATATTGGACAAATCATTGACCAAATCAAATTAATGTGAGGTACTAAGTTCGACGCGAATGTCACCCACATGTTTACATTAGTCAGATTCTGTAATGTAGATGTATCTTAGCAAGTCGCCAGGCGGTTCCATAATTTATATCATTTTATACGTTTGGCTTAACACGTCGATCCTGTTAGACTTTCATATTTTACTATGTTCAAAATAATTACACGAAAAAGGGTGAGAATATAAACTCAGCATAAGACTGCTATCTAGCGAGGGAGTCGTATAATATTTGCTATTTGGGTTTGACCATCTGGAATATTGCAGTAGCAACCCGAAGTATAGATTAATGCACGGTTTAACAATAGGCTCGCCCAGTATAACATGAGACTTAAATCCAGCTCCTTTGGTCAGGTTGCATATATGTATGTTTGTTATTACAGACGTATGAAGGGGATCCGCAAGGCCACAACCAACCTGAAGGACCCACGATGCCTGCACACGTAAGTAAATTACAACCTGTTTGACCGAGCTGTGCTCGCTTGCTATTCAATGACGTTTTCTCATATATGTATGCTGTAAAAAAAAAAATTACGGGTGAACCTCAGTCTCGAATCGGGGTTATCCTTTATTTTATAGTTTTGTTATCGCCCCGAGGTCTAGAAGCCTTATCTTTACCGGTCTGAGCTATCATAATCTGACAGATTGCGGCGAAATCTACTGTCGTGTTGTAATGATATTGTAGGAGTTCTTCAGTGCCTGGAAACATGTTCAAGACGATGTTTTCCGAAAATGAAACCTAGCTAGATCTATTTTTGCCCCTGAAACCCCTACACAAAATTTCATGAAAATCGTTGGAGCCGTTTTCGAGATTCAGATTCTATATATATACAAGAATTGCTCGTTTAAAGGTATAAGAGATTTATAGTAATGTAAACTGATCAATGTCTGATTAACGGTTATAATTAAGAACGATCGCGGTGCAGACAGTTGTAACTGAGATAAAAGTTTAACAACAGCTTTTAGATCACAAAAGTGTCGCTACGGATTAAGTTTGATAGATGCTGAAATCTTGTTAATATGTAATATGTGCAATTTTCACATTGAATGAGCAAACTAAAATAAACCATATGTAATCACATGGTTTTTTAAAGAGCTAATATATTTATACCTAAGTTACTCCTTGTAATATTAGATATCTGCCAGTAAAAGTCCCGTTAAAATCGGTTCAGCCAACAGACGGACTAGAGATAGAAAATAGCTTTTTTATGCCAATACCGTATATTTTTTCATAAACATTTAGAGAAAAGCTGTTATTTTGGAATTACAAACAGACACTTCAAGTTTATTTATCTGTATAGATGAATATAGATTCAATGAATACACCAACCTCCGAAAATATGGCATAAATGTAGACCATACCACCTATGATCGTTTAAGCAGCACGTATTAAGAACTTCTCAGCTTCGAAGTTTGAACTTACGGTCCAAAAATGGACCGACGATGGTAGGCCACCTGTTCATACTATATATATTATATGCACAACTATATACATAATATATTTGCAGATGTTCAGCGTGCCCGGCGACCGTCCTGCCGTAGGGCCGGACCGCTTGGCAGAATTCGTTGATCGAATCGCGGCCGCCGGCGTGTTTGATTCACGAAATGGCACTGATGTAAGTATATAATCGCACGAAAAGGTTCGTTAGCTATACATACGGTCACGCTTGTATGCCCTGAAGGTGTTGGCAGAGGTGTTCTTATAATTCTCCTAAGATTACTACTGGAAGGAGCTCGTGGCACAATTGCGCATATCTTTCGATCACCGAAGTTAAGCAAACCTTTTTTTATCATCGTGGAGAAGCGGGAGGGCTATGTCGGACTCGCACCGACTAAACTCCACGGTGTTCCTCCTGGTCGCTAAGTGGGGGGGTGCACGTGATATGTTTTCACATGCTTCGCCGTGACCCCTCCGGCGACTGGCCTGTCGGGCCTTCTGACATGGGAGGGCCATGTGTAAACGTCAACCGCGAGGGCCATGTGTCGACGCCAAGACCCCCGTCCCAGCGCCCGCCGTCCTCTTTACGGAGGCATCAGTCGTTCCTCGGCCCGCCTCCGTCGGCCGCTCCTCCTACGACGGATTGGGTCAGACAGAGGATCTTCCTCTCGGACCCTCTCCCCCGTTTCTTTGGACAACATTACGTCGTCACAAAAGGACAAGGCCGCATCCCATGCCTGGAAGCTGCCGACCATGGCCCGAACCAGGGTCGGCAGCGAAATGTCCTTTCCGGTATGAGCGACGAGAACACCGCGCTGGACAGTCCAAGCTGGACATTCTTCCAGAGTATGCTGGGCGGTGTCCACGTCGCAGCCGCACTCGTGGCACCTTGGGGTCGCTTCCCTCTGCGCCACCCCATGCAGGTACTTTCCGAAACAGCCGTGTCCGGACAGTACCTGCACGAGGCGATAGATGAGCGACCCGGGCTTAACCATTCCTTAAAGACCGGGCGAATGGCCTCTATGGTCAGACGCCCGGCCTCCGGCTCCGCGAGCCGCTTCTGCCATCTGCCCAATGCCTGCTCGTGTGCATTCTGCCGCTTACGCCTCAATTCTTCAGGCGCGGCAGCACCGCCGCCTTGTCGGGCCTCAGCGCTCCGCCGATAAACGGCTGCGAGCACCTCGGCCTCGAGGTCCCAGGGTGGGGTCCCCGCCAATACGCAGGCCGCGCCGAGTGATATGGTGCGGTATCCTCGGATCACCCTGTTCGCCATGACCCGTTGCGGTCTCAGCAGAAGGGCCTTATCACGAGCGCCCAGGGGTCCCGCCCACACCGGCGCTCCATACAAGGCCATCGACCTCACCACCCCGGTGTACAGACGACGACAGCACGCATTGGGTCCTCCCGTATTAGGCAGGAGCCGGCTAAGCGCACCAGCCGCAGCGACGAGTTTGGGGGCGAGGCACTTGAAGTGTGCGTGGAACTTCCACCTGCCGTCGAGTACGAGGCCGAGGTACTTCATTTCAGCCCCTACCTCGACGGCTACGCCCCCTACGTCCAACTGCGCCCCACTGGTGGCTTCCTTCCTACGAGGCCCGTGGAAAAACAGGGCTTTCGTCTTGCTCAGGGCGACCTGAAGGCCCAACTGTCGGATCCGGTCGATGACTACGGCCACACCAGTTTCCGACAGAGGGACCGCTTCGACGAAGTTCACCGCGTAGCAAACCACGTCAACCCCGGGAGGAAGAGCACCGCGCACCACCCAGTCGAACCGGATGCTCCACAGAAGCAGCCCTAGTATCGATCCCTGTGGAACATCACGCTCGACACGCTGACGCCCCGTCCCCATCGACGCAGACGACACTCCTGTCCAGCAGATAGTCCTCCAGAACCCGTCGGAGGTACACCGGTACACAATGGTACCGGAGCGCCTCAGCCACACAGCTGAATGGGAGGGTGTTGAAGGCCTTAGAGATGTCCAACGAGACTGCTCTCTCTTCCCGGCTTCTGGTCTTGGCCTGTGCGATTGCCAGCTGCAGAGTCTTCTTACTCAGTTTATAAGCTTCATGCAGATGACCTTCGCTTGCCTCGTCTCGAAATCGTCTTCTACGTGCCCGCTGAAGGGCTCGACGTGCGGCGACGCAGTTCCAACGGAGGGTTGCAATCTCCGCCGACCACCAGTACACCGCTCTCTTCGGTGGTCGTCGACGTGCACGCGGCATTGCCGCATCACACACCTCCGTCATTGAATCTTGGAACCACGCCGCCTCTTCGTCAACGTCTATACCCGACGGAGGCTGCGAGAACCAAGACCGTACTAAGGCCACCTCCTCAAGTAAGTTGGGGTCCATTTGTCCTAGCGCCCACCTGACAAACGGTGTCCGACGTGTCTGAGCTCTCCTACTACTCTGAGTCCCTAACGTGGGGGAGACGTCAAACCGGATGTACCGGTGATCCGGCAGTGTTCAACCCCTTCAAGAACCCGCCAGCCCTGAACACGCGATGCGACAGCAGGAGATGCGAACGAAATGGCCACGATAGACTCTCCCTGCCACCGCACGCAGGTGCTGACGGACCCCCGATTTAAGATAGAGACTCCGGTCAGAGTTGCCCATTCCTCCAGGGTTTCGCCACGAGCATTCGTAGCAGGACAGCCCCACGCCGTTGATTTTACGTTGAAGTCTCCTAAGACGAATACCGGCAGCGGTGATGATCGTCTCACCGCCGCCTCAACCTCGTCTAGGAAGGCCTCAAACTCGGCGCGGTTGAGAGAGAAGTATACCCCAATAAGGGCGGCCTTCTCCCAGGCTACTAAGACGAAACCCTGACCCCTTTCCTTCACGGCCAGGTCCCCGGCTGCGGCTATGGCCACGGTGCCCAAAACATCACCGCCCAGTTTTACCTGTTTGGGACGAAGTAGGCCGAAGCCACCGCGATATCTATAGACCACTCCAGCAGAGACTGCAGGAAAAGATCCTGAACCCAGGCGCAGTGGTTTAGAATTGCCTGCAGGACCTTGGCTGGGCAACAATTCATCGTCGGACACTCTTTCCTCCTGACTAGCCCGTCGAGCTAGTACTTCAGCAGCGGAGGCACTACCTCCTATGGGCGCTGATTTCTTCTTGGCCTTGACAGGCGACGCTTTACATGCATTGTTGCCTACAACGTGGTCGGCCGGCTTCTGGACTTCGGCACACAAGGAACAGTGTGGTGCTGCTGAGCACTCGCGCGCCTTGTGGCCATTTTGACCGCAGCGATAACAGCTTGCACTGCGGTCCACTGCCATGTGGCCAACCCTAAGGCAACGAAAGCAGCGAGCAGGCTTGTGCTGCAGGAGTTTCACCTGTGCACTCACCCACGCCGCTCTTACGCCCGCAGTCCCAGGCCGCACATTACCCACCTGGATGGCACTCTCAGGGCAGCCAGTCGCTGAGCCGTGGTCACATCTGTGGCAGTCTCCGAGTCGTCCAGCCCCGAAACCCGCAGCTCAGCGCATTTCAAGGGCCTGGACACATCATATCCGTTCAGGGACAGCGGCAGCTTCTCAGCAAGGGCTTCGGCTTTCTCCGTACTGCCCTCGCCTGGAACCTCCAATATTCGGGCCCCCGTGACCGCTTCTTTGAAGCGAACCACCGAGATACCCATTTCCAATGGGTTAACCTTTTTTTTGGCTTCGGCGATGACTGTGGCGTAAGTTACTCCCCTTTTGATGGCATCGGGTTGCAGGTTAAGCACCGCTGCTGCCGTGCGGGGGGCGCCCAATCTTGCTGCAACTGGCGGGCCATTGTTGGGTTTCTTTCCCTTCTTTGTTGCCTTGCGAGCGTCAGCTGGTTTCTCAACAGGCTTAGGCTGCGGAGCCTTCTCATTTTTACGGTCATTCGATTTGCGCCCCACAACTTTTGCCCACGTGGTCGCACCCGGTACCGTCGGCATTTCAAGTCCGCCCCTTGGAATAGCTGGCGATTCTGCCGCTGGCTCGGCTCGCCTCTGTTGAGTCCTTCTATAACCCTGGGTATCGGGTACAGGCACGGTCTCAGACTGTAATTCACCTCTGGACGAAGAGAGGGCTTTGTGTCTGCCTGCTTGGTGAGAAGGGCCCATTCGCCTCTCCCATTCACCAAAACGCTTGTCCATGACCGCCGTCACTAAAGCGGCCACATCCTGTGCCTTCGGCGTCAATGCTGTCGATTTGGAAGTCTGCTGTTGCTGGGGCCTGGACTTCGTCAGCTCGGCTCCCAACGCTACAATCTCCTTCTTCTTCACCATATGAGCATGCAGGCGATCGTTTTCCGCCCCCACCTGCGTGGATTTTTCCAGTGCAGCCCGTAGGCGATCGTTTTCCATCTGAAACTTCTTATTTTCGGTGGTGGCGGTAGTCTCCCGCAGCATTGTCGCTGCCTCCCGGATGGAGGCTCCGAGGCTAGCCACGACGCTCGCTGCCACCACCACTTTGGTAACCGCTTACACCGCCGGATGTGGTCCTCTTCACCCCACTTTGCAGTCGATTGACCAGTATGCGGCTACATACTGACCTCCCGTGTTAGAGGCGTTCCGGACCAAAGAGGCGTGTTGTCGGCGACGGACATCTTACCCGGTCCGCCGCGGACTCAACCACCAGGACTCCTTCGCCCCCCATTACCGGTCCCGGTGGTTTGCATGTATATGTGTAACTGTTGTGTGCTGTATATGCGTGTGCAAGGAATTTTGTGTGTATGACTTGTGTGAGTGAAATATCTGTGTGTGTGTGTGTGTGTGTGTATGTAAAAGCCCTGTAGAGTGTACCCCCCCATGGCTGGCTATTTGCCACCGGTCTACGGCCGGTGCCCAGGGTGCACCACGTGGAGGTTGCCGCCTTCGCACCCCAAGTTAAGCAACCCTAACCCTAGCCAGTAATTGGATGGGTGACCGCACGAGATCCCTCCGTGCTTTGGAGAGCACGTTAAGCCGTCGGTCCCGGTTGCCAGTTTATCATCTTTACCAATCGTTACAGGTCAGTCGGAGGCCTAAAATAGTCTGGCAACTGGTTTAACCCAGATCAGAGACTTTCCTCGCCAAAGAGGTTGCGAAGGTTAGATGGCAGTCGCTTCGTATAAAAATGAGGTCATCGGCCAACATCTATTTTTTATTCCCCTAAATCACAAAGGTACCGTAGTCTACACTACTATTATGAAGAGGAAAGATTTGTTTTTTGTGTGTATGTTTGTAATGATTAAAACAAAAACTAGTGCGCCGATTTCAAAAATTATTTCACCTTTGGAAAGCTACATTCACCCTGATTAAAATAGGCTATTTATACCCGTACTCCCACGGGAACGGGAACTACGCAGATGAAACCGCTTGACGTCAGCTAGTATATAATATATAGGTTATTTTGAAATCCACAAAATAATTATTAAACTTCAATTGTTACTTTTCAGGGCTATCAGAACCCTCAACGTTTGGTTGAAAAACTAGAAGCTTTGGAGCGAGGCCTGATTCCAGAAAATGAATAACAGAATATTTACTCTACAGTATTCCTTACGCGTTATTTTAAATATTTTTTAGTTATCCTGTTGATTGGAGCATTTGAAACTGATAACATTTTCATTCCTGTTAAAACAGCAGGGATTATTTATTTTTATATGTATATATTTTATTTCTGTACTGCAGGTTAATTCCTCAGGAGTGTTTTATGTCACCTGTCGCTTAGACGATGTAACATTCTCTCACGCTTGCGCTAATAGAAGTCACGTGACATGTTACACCCATACATTTTTTATAGTATCTATTAGCAAAGCGCGATAATGTTTCTCTGTCCACAGGTATTTTAATTTTTATTGTGTTATCTTTGACGTTCTAAGCGAATATGAAAGACGTCCGCATTCTAACTATTTACGTTGTGTTCGGCCGTGGTGTGTTTTAAACAAGCTGACTTACAAATATCATACGTAAATGTGGACAATATCTTTCAGAATCACATGTCGATAGCAATGTCTCTGATATTTTAAATATATTAACGATTAAATTATTTTACATTTGCCGAATACTGATCACAAGCTGTCTATAACCACATTGGTAGCGTAGCGGCATACTATGTTTTTTAAACGATTATTTCGCGTTTGGACTACATTTTTGTAGAAGATTTTATAAGATTAATTGATTGTGTTACTTTAAGCTATTATCAGTTCTCCGTTCGTATGATTTGTATGATTATACAAATATTAGTTTACTTCATTTAAGTTCCAATTTTAAGTGTAAATAGGTTCAATATATTAATATATTGTTTTATTTTACTGTGCAAGTCGTCGAAAAAAATACATTTGATGCCAAAATGAAACTAGTTATACTATATATACTAAATAAATAAAAAAAATAAAAATAAATAGTTAGCAGTCAAAAGTGTATAGAGGGCTCGGACTACGGTATAGTCCCCATTATAGCCTGACCGCAAACGATAACAGGTCGAAATACTTCTCTTTCGGCTTAATTAGTCGCGAAAGCTAGTTAAGTTGGACTTCTAAGATTATCAACATTCTAAGGACTAAGACATTACTCAGGTATTTTTATGATATAGCGTTGAGCGCATAATGTAATAAAATATCTAAGTCTATATAAAATCTTGTGAAATGCTTTCGCAATTCGTCCGTCTCATAAGGTTACGGTACTGTTTACATTTCAAATGTAGTTAGGGGTGTTGTCGATGTCTGTATCAATATGTTTGACGTAAGTTTATAATTAAATGGTATTCGATATATATATACTAACGCCAAATCAATATTTCATCACGATTATTATTTTCAACACTGGCATAATACTATTTTTTATATTTATTACATCTTACAACTATATTATAATGAGTACTTGTAGCGAATTAGCCTTAAGAATTGTTGTATTTCTTATTAGCTTAGGTCATTCGATTATATTTGAGTAAGTCTTATCTATTAATTTTACCTTCCAAGAACTAAACAGTCGGTAACTATCAATGTTTTTCTAAATATTTTAATTCTCTTCCTAGCTAGACAATAATATGTGAGAATAATTTAAATAAGTTGTATTTTCGACCTAGAGTCAACTCAACGAAATTCTACCTCAAACGTACACATCGTCTAGTTTCCATTCAAATTTATTTTGGTAATCCCTGTTTTGTGTTTCACTGTCGAGTGATCTCACGAAACAGGCGATAGGTCGACGAACAGATCGGATGATTTGTATATATTATATTTTTTCTAAGGATCAGATGCCAGAATAATTTGAAATAGGAAATGTAGGCGAATTTTCGATATCCGAAAAATCTGAAGTGAAAAAAAACTTCATTGTATTCGTACATAATTCTATGTATTATTTTATATTAAATGTTCTTCTGAAAAATCGTTTCAGATCGTCTTTATAATTAAAAGCGGTGTGTTTATAACAGACCCGTAGTTCGCAATGTCGAGTTTAAGAGGGCTTCGCCGATACATGGCTTGCTTGATACAATTATGATCGTTTTGTCTCTTCTTTTTTGTTCTTTAACTGCCTCGTTGGTCTAGTGGTTAGTATGGTCGCCTGCCGATTACGGGGTCCCGGGTTCGATTCCCGGGTCGGGTCAAAAAAATTATATTGGGTTTTTCTGTCAAGAAACTCACAATAAAATGCCCGGAGTTGGGAAATTGGCGGTGTTGCCACCCCCGTGCCTCGGAAAGCACGTTAAGCCGTTGGTCCTCCGCCTGATCTCTCTCCGGTCGTGTCGGATTGCCTCCCATCGGACTATGAGAGTGAGGGAATAAAGAGTGCACCTGTGTTTGCGCACACACGCGTGCACTATAATATCTCCTGCGCACATGGCTGATCCTCGTTAAGGTTAGTCGCGTAACCGAAATTCGGTAGGAGATCATCATCATCATATGATCGTTTCATTGTATATTGGATGTAACTATATATTGAGCTGTAATGTGATTGTTATAATTAAGTCCCCACACAAACTGGGGCCTTACCATGATAAACTTATTAGACACATGTATATGACGTGTATAAGTCTGTCACTGTCACATAATGGAACTATGATGGCAATGAGAGCTTATGGTAAGGCCACTGAACATAATAATAATACAGAATGTATTTCTAGTTACGCATAATTTAATAACTTTTAAATCGTACAGACTTTATATAATACTGTCTAATACTATATAAATATGCAGATACATAACACAGTTTCAAAGAAAGTGTGCCTTTTTCGTTTGAGTATAACGCGCTTGAGAATAACAACTCTGTTGATAACTGTCCAGTTTTAGAACTGATTAAAACTCTGCCTAGAATAAGATATTATTGAAATCAAACTCGCTATAAAAATCTTTATGCCCTTATGAGCTTAGATGGGTTCATCCTTATTTATACATTTTAAGGCGTTTTATGGCTCAGGACATCGGTAGGTGATACATACATTTACAAATATCAAAACATCCCTTAACTTTTTTCACGTATACTTATTAACTATTTGTGTGGTTAAGTGTAGTTGTAAGGGCTTATTAAAGGTTCGGTGTTTATTGGACGATATGTAAAATGAAAACATAACTACTCCAAAAATAGAAAATAAACGCTATTTATTTTTAAAAACGATTAAGGAATGTTATAATTTTTTTAATTGATATGTAGCACCAACCGAAGTGTACACCCTGTATAAGACAGTTGATATGCCCCGAACTTGTATTCGTAATAAATTCAAAATTAATTACAATATAATTGTTATTTGTCAAAATGCTGTCGGATTATTCGTTGTATGAGTATTGTCAATGAGTATGTTACGAAGTGGGGCATATCGATATATCTAATGACTTGTACATAAGTATATGTTGACAATCAGCTGTTATTTTAGCATATATATTATTCTGCTTTCTGGATAAATTCCCGATAGAGTTACGGTTTCTTATAGTATTACTATAATGATATCTGTATTTGATTTTATACCATATGCATATTTATGCATAATCAATATATATATATCTGCGAGAGTTATATATGTACCGCCAACTCTCTTCCAAGATTATTTTAAAACTTCAATTGAAGTTATGTTATCGTAATGGCCGATAGTAAATCGCTAATAAATAGTAAACCGTCGGGTGAATAGATATAACTTAGACGTATTTATTAGCTGTAACTATCCGAGTTCGCTTTGGTTATAAACCAATCATATTGCTAGGTTAATTAAAACTAAAATGGGTAAATTGGGAGCGAATATAAAGGCTGGTGATACATCTATTTATTCTCTAAAGTAAGAGGGTGAAAAATAAAAAAAAATATATATGTTGTAAGGCTGTAAACATAAATATATAAAGCTGAGAGATACAACTCAACGCGGTGTACGTGTAAATATATTAATGTCTAGTTTGTTTAGTCATTCGACGCCAACTTTAGGAAAACACTTAGTGATATAGGATCTCAGCCTTAACACCTAGGTGAACACGTAATCCTTGTTCCTTAGATTTAGTTCGCGTTTTAACACAAGCCAGTGCAATCCGCGTGTAATAGTTGTAATGTATCAACGAGACCGATGCTAGGACGTACCTACATGCATTTACACAAAATGTTATACATAGGATTATTTTATACGCCTGTGGTCGTTAGCGCGGCTTGTTTCTCATTTATATTTATATTGTTTAGTGAAAACCGATGTTTGTTGGTTATAAATTTTATTTCCTAGGAAAAGTCATTTTATATTTATAAAAGTCTGTTTCAAGACTTATGCGACTTATAGTTTTTTTGTGATTAATATTGTGCAATTCGGTTTATATCGGGCTGGTACTGACGAGTTGTTGGTTATGGGAAGTCTTTTCGATTGTTATTGCTGCCAAAACCGGTAATATTGTGGCACTTATAAAGGCTGAATTAAAATAGGTACAATATTTTTTTACAATGCCACACGGAACAGCCTTTAACCTTTGCCATTAGTATGTAGACTATTAGCGTCGATTAAGATGACTTATTCTCATCTTCTAACTTAATCTTCTCCTCTAGGTGGGAAGTTTGGAATTGTATATCCCAACTTCCAACCCAGGGTGGGAGATGGAATATAAATTATTCAGATAATATTTGGTTCCAAGAACGGGAATAAGGCAGTGAGATAAGCAAACGGGAATACAATTTATGTTATCATATTACTTTTCTTTTAGCGCCATCTTCGCTAGCCTTAATATTTTCGGATTTGTGTAAGTAGCGTCCATAGATTACCAATATCTAAACCCCGCAACATTAATAGTAAGATATTAAAAAATGGTGCAATTACCTTAACCATTTGTAGATTAGCTGCTTAACAACTATTAAAGTTACAATAGGAACACATAAAGATTAACATTTTCCGAGTAAAATAAAAGTAGTTAAAATTATAATTAATATGATAAACTAATGGCCTTAACTTTATTATATCATTATATATATTTATATATCACGTATAAACGTTAAATTCTAAAAACACAGATTCTAAAACTAGCCTTCATAAGTTGTTATAAATATCCGCAATAGCTTTACACACAAGGTACCCAGGGGCCCGACCATGAGCTTACACCAGGTTGTACCTCTAAGGTGCAACCTGATGTAATTTGCTCGACGCTCGTGTCCAGCTACAAATGTGGCCACGTGATATATAGCGATACGTGATAGGCGCTGCTGCATGACGTATCTCCTTTTCGAGTCGCGGGAAATTTAAATTAGGGTCACGTGACCACATTTGTCGCTGGAAACGAGCGTCGAGCGGCTGCATGAGGCCGCACCTTAAAACTATCATGGTAATAAAAGGTTATGGTAAGGCCCCCTTGTTCTATTGATGAAAGAAAATAAAAACAATATTTTTCTAATAATTAATATAGTAAAGCCTTACGTCGTAATGTCCCTTAGTACATAGTAATATATATATTTTTATTATATGCAAAAGAATAGAATATGTACTCAGGTAAAACATTTGCATCACAATTTTAACACATTTTTATGATAGAATACTGCTAAATTAAATTAGTTTACATTGTTCCCTTTTCACACGCTTTATATTAATGTACAAATTATGTCAATAGCATATTGAAGCTTGACAAGTAGATTACAATCCCAATGTCGCGGTGTTTGTTACCAACTCGTCCGAAGCGGCTGGACCGATTTGTATAGAATTTTATGTGCTTATCGAGAAGGTCTGGGAATCAGTCGACATCTAATTTGAAAATGATAAGGGAAAAAATGTATGGCAATACGATTGCCGGACACACCGAGTAATAAATAAATAAATTTTACAATACAATATAGTTGGTCTGACCATAAGCTAGGTGGCTAACGGATGTTTAGTATCGAGTAGATTTGTGAGGACACGATAAACCATTGCATAAGTTAACGTGTTGTTCGTAGTTTTTTCTACCTTAATTTTTTTAAATGATTGATTTAAACAAGTTAGATGCCTGTCTTACATACTATGCGATGTTAGTACAGTGAATATACCGAATATGTGTGTACTGAATATAGGTATATTAATCACATTTATTATTAGATTTATGTTAGGTTAAATGTTTGGCGTAGTTACTTGATATCACATGAAAAACGTAAACTAATTTAATAATATAATACTTACATAAAAATATGAAAACCGTCGAGTTGGATCTTTCAGTGTTATTTTTATAGATGTGTATATATTGGAGGCCCATAGCCCCTGATGGTATTTGGAGTTAGCATTTGTTTAAAAATGCATAGATATTTCAGTTCCCTTTTATATTAATTGTGAATTAAGGCGTGCGCTAAGTTACTATAAATGATAATAGAAATAAATACTTTGTGTATACACATTATACACGGAATTATACTGAAGGGCCGCGTGCGGCATTAATGCCGATTTATTTACCGGTTCCGTACAAGTGTTCTGTGTCTGTATTACGGTTTTGCCACTACATTCGTAAGCTAGGTTCGTCGCGACATTGTACAATATTTGTTAGTTCTTAAAATGCTTGTTAGAGTATCTTTATAAATATTGTTCGGTGACGCTAGCCATAAACTGGTAAACTAGTGTGATAAGGGCACTGAAGAGGAACTCGGCCGATTGTCTTTTTCATCACTAGAATTGCACTTTTTGCAATTGTAACGCATTCTATGCAACATACTTAATTGTATCGCCGATTGAAGGTTTTTAAAATATCATACATTACTACTAAGTTTGTGATGTGATTTTTGAAGAAGTCAGTACAAGTATTTGTTTTTTTTCGGTGTCAATCATGTAGCTTTCGCTTAGTCGTGAATATATTGAAAAAGAAATGTGTGATTGTACGGGCTCAGAGTGCAGGTCCTAGTGGTTTGGGCCCGAACCTAGAGAACATAGTTTGTTTTCCACCGTCGAGCTCTATCCAATTTAGACGCATTTTCCTACATGTTATATTTTTTGTTGCTTAGTTTGTTTAATTATTATTAAATCTGATTTATAAAATAAAAAAGGTTTTGTAAATCCTGTGTTTCATTTATCTATGCTTATGGACTACAACCCACTAAAGAGATCAGCAGATTGCTAAACATTCTTGTTTCTTTTTTTAATTCTACAGAAACTAGCTACTGTTTATCTGATGGTTGCATAGGGCAGGTAAGTTCCTACTGCCTGTAGACAAAGTAACATGATATGTGATTGGAGCGGCTGACCCCATTTTAAATTTCCCACGACTTAAAAAGGAACTTCATCATGCAGCCGCTCCAATCATATCACGTGACCACATTTGTCGCTGGAAACTAGCGTCGAGCGGCTTACATCAGGTTGCACCTTAATAGAAATTATACAAATATATGGATGCTGATAAGCAATAATGTGTCAACCCACAAAAAGTCAAATTCAAAGGTTTTGATATATTTTGATAATGCATCACGTATTTAACATTCTAAAAAAGTGTTTCAAGTCATCTGAAACATAAAAGTACGTAAAAAAATGGATTTATGTCATAAAACAAATCTTAAATCACGTATACAATCATCTTAAGACGCCATTTTCTCAAAACCAAGTTTATGCGGGTTGACACATTATTGCTTATCTGCATCCATATGACAATGACATATTTCCATACATCTTGTATCATTTTTATTAGCGCAAGCGCGAGAGAATGGTACTTTGTCTACGCCCACGTCGTTTAAATGGTGCGCTGTTCAAACCATAGACGGCTTCATACAACGCTACCTACTGCGTGCGCATCTTTTCGCAAAAATCAATACTTTCTATTTTTAGAAAAAGCGGGGCCACGAACCGACCAATCAAGTAACGACTAGATGTTTCACAAAATTGCGTAGTATCTGTGCTACTTGACATTGGCTAGTGACAGACTGCTTACATAATGTTTTCAACAGATGGAGCTACGTATTCGTGTTATAAGGGAACTTACGGACAGAATAAGACTTGAGTCAAATGCACAACGTGCGGCCTCATGCAGCCGCTCGTTTCCAGCGACAAATGTGGTCACGTGACCCCATTTTATATTTCCCGCGACTACAAAAGGAACGTCTTGCAGAGACAATCGGCCGCTCATCGCTCGTTTGGTGATGATGGCATTTTTCGTGATTCAAAGATGGGCCAAAAGTTCAAGTAGAGAGAAATGAGTGTACCTGATCCATAAAAGCTAACGGTTGATGGAATGGCCATATGTGGTAGTTGGTGACGGGGCATTCCAATTAACAGACTACTTACACTCTCGATACTTCCCAGCGATAAAGCTCAATATTTTCAGCATTGTCGCTACAAACCACGTGACCAAATTTATCGCTGGAAACGAGCGTCGGGCGGCTGCATGAGGTTGCACCTTTATGTGTGGTGGTCGACTTGGGTGACAAAATAATTGACGTCAGTTGGTTCATTCCTATTTGGGACAAACAATAAATTTATTTGATGCATTGTTTACGTGTTCAAAGTAGATAAATTAAACAAAATTAAAGCTGAAATTTGACTTGGCTCTTCTTGTATTAAGTACAAGTTATTCGTTATTCGTATTTCGTTCATAATTATGGATAAGAGCGAGATGGCGATGGCACACAATTGCCAAAACAAAAAAATCAATTTAGCTGTCAGTGTCATAACTGTCAAATAAAGTAGTTAATACAAACCGGTAACGAAGTAAGTTTTGAGGGTTCATGTACCAGATTTCGACCTCTGCCAATAGGCCAAGGATTCCTGTACATTTAGAAGCTAAAAAACACCTCAAGAAATGTATTATTCGCGTTCAAGTGAAATTTTAATCCAACTCAAAAGACACCTGCCTGATTCGTGACAAACCTGATTTCGTTATAGGTTCAATAACCGGTAACAAAGTAAATTAACGGTTAAAAATAACAAACCGGTTTTATATATTTAAAAATTCCAAGGAACAGAACGAAGCGTTTTATTTGACAAATGCTAGGCCAAGTTGCCAGGTGCCAGACGCACACATGGCAACCTTACCATCTTGCTGTTTTTGCTTACACGAAATTATTGTAATTTTACTAAGTTAATAAACATGTTTGTTACTGATTTAACGGTTTCGAGGTTTAACGGTAAACCAAAAATTTTATTAACGGGTTTTCTCTAAGCCGGTTCCGACGTTTGGCTCTTGCTGTTTGATTCACCAAATCAGAATTATTTCATTTCGATTTGAAGCAGAAGAAGTGACCAAGGCGATAGGGATAGAAGATTCGATTTATATAGGTATTTAGCATTTTCACTACACAACCTTGGCTAACAATATCGGAGGTGATTACTTGTCTATTGGTGTTGGTCTGTTAGGTCTGTGCTGAAAACTATATTTAAGCTGCAAGTTTTAACTTCAAAGTCCAGATAAATCATAGACAATGAAATACTAATATTTGGTTTAAATAAAGATTTATGCTCAATAATAAATGATGGCATGCAAGACGAAACAATAGATTTAAGTCAATTCGAGATTTTGCCATTATCTAAATGTAGCCCATAGGCTAAAAAACCACTACTTCTGTGGCCCATAGATGACGTTAATATGAGGAAATATATTTAAGTTTAAGGGTGCGTTTATAGCAAGCGAGGAAGCGTAGCGAAGGATACGCCTGTTAAGATATGAATCAATAGCATCATTGCGCTGTGCGAGGCTAGGTACATGAAGCGATTCCATCCTAGCACATCTCTAGTGTAATCGCAGCCTAATATGTCTAGAAAGTTATGGCAAGGAATGGGCGCGCGCTTGCAGTAGAACTTAAGTAAAATCAATACTTTCTGTGCTTAGCGAGAGTGCCACCGTCAAATTGAACTGACCAATCAGAACACAGCAGCAAGATGATTCTAAAAATAGCAACTGTCAATACCAAGCTTACATATTTTTGTCAACAGATGGCGCTACACGTTCTCTGAAACTGACTGAACTGACTGAAGTTAAGAGATGCTGCGTTGGTAGCCCGATTCACGTATTTGTAATCGTAACGATATCGTTTCGTTGAGAACGTTTTCATATTCAATAAATTATCAAGGCAAATACTTTTTAAGGTTGTCCTTAGAGGCCTACTGCTCGCTATGTAAAACTCTACTATACAGTTGGGTCATTAACGGACATTAAACTGCATATAAGTACTTCATATAATTTTTATATTGGTATTAGGTTTTACCCCTTCGTTTGAGTGAATATGAATTTTAGAAGTATGTAGGTATTCTGTCTGTTCGTCCTTGGTGTCGTGTCTCTATAGACACTTTGTAAAAAAACGATATAAATCTCAGTGGTTATTCGTGAAAAGAAAAAAGTTGCTAGACACTGCTACATCTATACATATAAATGTCTTGACTGACTTATATATCAAAGCACAGGCTAAGCCGTGTGAGTATGATAGGGGGTTTGAAAATTGTATGTGAGGCCCTGGGCCTGTATACAAAGTAATATAATCCTCTCGCTTCTCATAATCAACCGATATAAAATGCATGGAAATTACGTAATATGCGACGAGTCTGATGTATGTCATGTCCATACATTTTGTATCGCTTATATTAGCGCAAACGCGAGAGAATATTAATTTGTCTTGGCCTAATGTTTAAAGCGCTTACCTTAAATGCGCGTAGCTATTTAATGAGTCTGTCTGTATGGCGTGACGGTAATTAAATACAATATGTGCAGCCACATTAACCACACTATTTTCGCTGAGTGCTCATAACTCGCGGTGGCACCGGAATTAAAGGAATATTAGGTTTCCATTACTATCAGATGTCAGAGAGAACATTAACAAATTGAAAGCAACGTTAATTACGTTCCCTTCAACCTAAACACCCTTGTTTTTTTTTAAAAACAAAAGCAGCCCTTCTTTCCCGGTAGTAACATTTATATCCGGTATAATGTATTTTTTGTGTCTTTCTGACGATTTGGAAGTACTTTGTAAGGAGTGTAATCAAATAAAGATATTTTGAACTTTGAACTTTAAATAAAATCTTGAGTGGTCTAGGTTGGTGTAGTGACTTTCACGGTATTTTTAACCGCTGAAACGACGTAGCAAAGTTTTGATTAAAAAATGTATATATATATACAGTCGTGGTCAACTAATTAGGGACACTCTTTGGTTAAAGCGAATTGTGAATTTATTTTTTAATTTCCAACGAGTCTAAACCATGTTCCATTTCTCTTACATGTAAGTATAATTAGTCATTTATGTGCCCGATTACACAAACAATAACAACTTCTTAAACATTAAACCTCTTTACAGTATAGCTGATAGATTATCGTAGTGCTATTTGTTCAAATAATGCTGGCTGGCCATTTTATTAGGGACACTGAGATATTGCGAGCTATTATCAAAATTTGAATCTCAATACTTTTTTACTTCTTCTCTTATTGTTTCGTGGTAGTTTTGGCGGCAATCCCGATATTTATTTTAAGTTTTGAAATATATTTTTAAGAAAAATAAAAGTTGCGATCCAACACAACGAAAAATTATCATGAAGTTTGTTGTCGAGCATGGTTGGCCATACCGAAGGATAGCAGAACATTTAAATTGTTCAAAAAGTATGGTATACAATGCAGTGCACCATGTCAGACGCAATAACACGGATTTAAATGTTCCCTTAACCTTCTTAAAAAAACTGGTGTCTCGTACTGGACGTATTGATAATTATTCGGCGACGTTTAGGTTGAATTCCATAGATCGGGGCTGTACACACTTTGTGCCACGCCAATACCTACGTAACGAATTTCATCGCCGTCTATATAGTCCTTCATTAGTAAGCACTACGTGTTCTACGAAAAGCCTAAGAAATTCTCCCTATTTCTTAGGCGTTTAATTTTGACAGATTCATCGGATGTTTAAAAATCAATGTATTCGGTAGGAACGCGGTTAAGCCGTTTCGGAGATAAGCCGGAACAAACAGATAGACAGACGGCCAGGCAGTGAACATTTAAAAAAATTGGTTTCTGCATATCAGTACCGTGTATACTTACTTTCATATGCATTAAGTCAAAAGGTGTTATTCTAGAATTACAAACAGACACTTAAATTTTATTTATCTCGCTATATATAGACTACTTGTAGACCCCGACGACTAGTAGAAGTATTTTGAATGTTTTGACAGTAATATTTAAGTTACCACACCTTTGGGTATAATATCGATTCGATATATTATGTTGATATTTTTTTTCCAGCCCTAGTCCCCGTGGTATCCGGGGCTCGCGACTCATCTAGTGCTGTCAAGCTGTCATCGACCACAACATTTTACCTATGTTTTCTCTATTTCGTTCCAATGAGGCCTGCACATGATCCGCAAAACTGAATTTAATAGATTTGAATTGAACTTAATCGTATAATAGTAACTATATATATATGTAAAAAGACAATAATATCTTTACTCGATTAGACTTTTTACAAAGTGCTTTCAAATCGACATAACTATACAGGATTATACATGCTACCGCCAGGTTCGGAAGATCCTGGAGAAGAACCTGGTAAGAAACTCAGTAATTACTCTTTTCAAAAACATATATACATACATATGCTCACGCCTGTATTCCCCGAAGGGGTAGGCAGAGGTGTTGTTATCACAACACCCCTTTTCACCGAATATGATCAAGTGCCACCGTGACAGAGGGTGAGTCCATCGCCGTCTCAGGCACTATACATACGTCTTTGAATTACTTCTCAGACATATGCAGGTTTCCTCACGATGTTTTCCTTCACCGTAAAGCACGTGGTGTGAAATCACTGTACATAAGTTTTTTAGAAACCTCATGGGTACAGTCCCGGCTGGGATTCGAACTTGCGTCGCTTGCGTAGCAGGCGACTGCTCAAACCGCGAGGCCACCACGGCTCAAAAATATAATACTATTTTAAGAATACAAAATAAACCACTTAAGAAACATAAGCTCATATTATATTATACTATAATAGGTGTGCAGGTGGCTTTACCAGCGCAGAGTTAGTTTCATGGGTGGCCCGCAGAACTCAAATGTTTTTTAAAAAAGTAGTCTAAGTTACTCCTCGGCTATCTGCCAGTGGAAGTCCCGTTAAAATCGGTTCAGCCGTTTAGGACTTAAAAAACACTTTTTGATGACTTTACCGTCATATGCATTTAGAGTAAAGCTGTTATTTTGTACAAACAAACACATCATTTTTATTTATATGTATGTATAGAGTATGGATAAATCATAGTAAGGTCTAATATTGGAGCAATGTGTGGTGTAGTAATGTAATTTTTCATTGTTTCAGCAATTGTAATGAATTAATATAGAAACCATTTATTGATTATAATATTTGTATGTATGTAATTTTAAACATAATTTAAAACGATTGAAGCACAATTTAATTTACGTGAATACGCTTCAAAGACCCTTTGACCGAACGACTTTAGAATCGACGCCGATTGACGGATGAGAATACGAAAACGCAGTCTGCGACCAAGTCGTTACGATATTGTAATGGTTTTCATTACGAGAAATTAGCCTACAGCTACTGACAAATTGATTAATAAACAGTTTTACTTATGAATTTGGACTTAAAAGGGGAGAAATAAGAAACGATGGATGGATTATGTGAAAGATGTACGGCTATGATTCGCTAATCTCAAAGAGTCTGTCCGCAAACATAGGTGCACTCTTTATTCCCTCACTCTCATAGTCCGATGGGAGGCAATCCGACACGACTGGAGAGATATCAGGCGTGGGACCAACGGTATTACGTCCTTTCCGGGCACGAGGGTTTCAACACTGTGCTGACTACTCTATATATATAAAAATTAATCCCTATTTTCCATGGTCATGACATTACGCGTGAACGGCTGGACCGATTACTATGATTATTTACTTAGCGTTTTGGATAATATAAACCTTTTTTAATGTAACCTCATGACTTTTTACATAGAATTGAGACAATGCGTGTTGCAAATATCGCCAAAGAGGGTACCAACATGTAGTAGTTATTTTATTGATAAATACATAAGACAGGACAACGTCTGTCGGGTCAGTTAGACATTTATAAAATAAACTCCGACACAATCAAACAAATATGGCGCCTGATGCGGATGAAATCCTTTTGTTTTTTAACGTGGAGAATCCGTTATGGATACACCAACCGCCGCGGGGGCAGCGGAAGGGTTATGTCGGACTCACACCGACTAAACTCCACGGTGTTCCTCCAAGTCGCTAAGTGGGGGGGTACACGTGATACGTCTTCACATGCTTCGCCGTGACCCCCCGGCGACTGGCCTGTCAGACCCCTCCTTACGTTACCAGGCTGAACCCGGCTATTCTACTATGAGAGGACGCGTCAGAACACGAACGCGCCCTTCAACCGCGAAGGCCATGCGTCGGCGCCAAGACCCCCGTCCCGGCGCCCGCGGCCCTCATTACGGAGGCATCAGCCGCCCTTCGGCCCGTCGGCCGGTCCTTCTACGGCGGATTGGGTCAGACAGAGGGTCTGCCTCTCGGACCCGCTCCGCCGTTTCTTTGGACGACATTATGTCGTCACAGAAGGAGACACGACCGCATCCCATGCCTGGGGGCTGCCGACCATGGCCCGAACCAGCGTCGGCAGCGAAATGTCCCCTCCGGTTTGAGCGACGAGGACACCGCGTTGCACAGTTCAAGCTGGACATTGCTCCAGCGTGTGCTGGGCGGAGTCCACGTCGCAGCCGCACTCGTGGCACCTTGGGGTCGCTTCCCTCTGCGCCACCCCATGCAGGTACTTCTCGAAACAACCGTGTCCGGACAGTACGTGCACGAGGCGATAGGTAAGCGCCCCGTGCCGGCGGCTCATCAATTCCTTGGCGACCGGGCGTTCCTGCCACTTTCCCAGTGCTTGCTCGTGTGCTTGCTGCCGCTGATGAAATTCTAAAAAAATACTATTGCTACAGCTACGGCGTCTACGAAAAGAAACGCTACGTCGCTACGTAGCGTTTCTTTAGTAAGAGAATTGCACCAAAATAGATGTAATAAGTAGTTATCAACAAATAGACTCTTCAAAGTAAAAAATAACTACAGTACCTATACATATTAATTAATGGCTTATGTTTTATGTTGTCGTTTGTTTTAGTTGTCAAATACACGTTTTCGTTTCTCACACTCGAATTTGGTTCACTAAAAGTGAGTCGGTATCCTCTATATTTTTGGTCTTTCGAGCCGAATAAGTGGTAAAGATATATAGACGATGATGAAGGTATCCGTGATAGGCAGCTTTATGTATTCGCAAACGCTAGCGAACTAGCATATTCCGGTTCCATATATCACGGTTAGAGCTTCAAGCGGCTTTGATTGCGGCTCGCTTTGTATAGGTCGCAATGTTAAACCGGTTAAAATAAATTTATGGTCTGATTAGATCACAGTACTGTGTTTCATTCTTACTTTGGAGAGACCCGTTCGGAAATTGGCTCTACTTTCGGAAGACACAATGGTCTAGCTTGATGTTGAAAACCAATTTGTACAATACAAATTATGCTTATTTTTTTTTGATTTTTTTATCCGTCGAAAATTTTAGTTGTCAAATATACTTATTAGTTTTTAATTTTAGTTGTAATATATATATATTTTATGTCAGCTGCTTTTTCTTTTCTCTCACTCTAATTTAGTTCACTTTGAAGCTATCGTCTGTATTCTAGTATAAAACGCGAGAATTATGGCAGATCAGAAAAAAAATATCACTAACTGATTCCGTAGTGGCCGCTACATGGCTACGCTACGTAGTGGGTCTACGAACCACCGTAGCACCGTAGCTCGTCGTTTCGGAGCTGCCGTAGCTCTCGGTTTCTCAGTAATCTATGAACTCTTCATATTGATACCAGAATTAACTGCATATGCACTCATTTGAAACTTAGTAGCAAAATAATGCGTAAAATTACGTGATGTCCCGGACACTGCGCTTTATCGCTAAAGATAAGACAAAAATATTGCATCAAGCACGTAAATATCACAATCCATTGCAACATTAACCATGATTAACGTGTTTAACGATTTAAATACTTATCTCCTTACTCGATTTATATGTTACTGCTATAGCCGTGGTGGCCTTGAGGTTTGAGCAGTCGCCTGCTACGCAAGCGACGCAAGTTCGAATCCCAGCGGGTACCAATGAGTTTTTCTAAAAAACTTGTGTACGTAGTGATTTCACACCACGTGCTTTACGGTGAAGGAAAACATCGTGAGGAAACCTGCATATTTCTGAGAAGTAATTCAATGACGTATGTAAAGTGGCTGAGATGGCGATGGACTCACCATCTGTCACGTTGACACTTAATCATCTTCGGTGAAAAGTGGGTGTTGTGATTACAACACCTCTGCCTACCCCTTCGGGGAATACAGGCATGAGCATATGTATGTATGTATGTTACTGCTATTAATAATAAATATTTCGTCATTTCAAATAGCTTCCCCTCTAACAATTTACACGTTTATATCAATTAAATTATGTAAATTAATCGCCGTAGCCTTTGACCTTTGCCATATGACGCACTCCCCCTCCTGTGCGTCAACAGAACCGAGAGAATTAATTCACAGCCGCCCACACGTCGGGTCGCTGGAGTTATAATGATCGCTGGAGTGAGCGCTTAAGGCTCGGCGCAAACGAGCCACCGACCACCGGTAGCCAGCGACAGCGGTTCATCAAGGTCTCATTTGGAAGCATAGCCGGTATCATCACCGGGCCACATGAGTATGGCAGGAAGAAAAATTTAAAATAAAGATATAATATTTTCAGTTAGGTAATAAAGATTTGGGATCCTTAACTTTACATTGTTAACTTAACTAATTTTACATTGAAAAAATATTTTTACATAGAAATTTATATAATATTTACATAGAAATTTGGTTGGATAGTAAGTTCATTTATGGAGGAAGGTGGCTTTATAACATCTTACTGTGGCTATTGGTCACAGTAAGATGTGAGTGAAGGTCGAGTGAAGCAACAACGGAAAATGTTGCAATTACAGGAAAAAATATATTCACATGGATGAAGCCGCCTAAACAACCTTTCTATGTTCTGTGATGAAGCCATGTCCACCCAAGGTCAATCAAAATATCAAGAAATACTTTTTGAAATCATACTAGTAGTTTCGAAGATCTGACATAAGAGCTGGGGCCCAACCATGAGCTCTTATTGCAATGTTATTACAGCTGTGTGACAGCGACAGATGTATACACGTCAAATACATCTGTCTCATAATAAGAGTAAAACTATCATGGCAATAAACTGACATGGTAAGGCCCCTGTAACTCTTTGTAACATGCTAGTTGTCACGCGGTTTCACCCGCGTAGTAGCCGCAGCCATGAGAGTCATCATCTCCCTGGCCTTATCCCATACATTGTTGGGGTCAGCACTTGATTCAACCCGATGTGGCTGATCACCTGATTTTTATACGAAGTGACTGCCATCTGACTTTCACAACCCCTTTTACGAGGAAAAACTTTGATCTGGGTTAAACCAGTTGTCAGACTATTTTAGGCCTCCGACTGACCTGTAACGATTGCCAAAGATGATAAATTGGCAACCGGGACCGACGGCTTAACGTGCTCTCCGAGGCACGGAGAGAACTCGGGCGGTCACCCATCCAATTACTGGCTAGGGTTAGGGTTGCTTAACTTCGCTGATGATGTAGTAAGTAATGATATGCGCAATAGCAACTGTGCCACAAGCCGCAGCCATGAGAGTGCAGGGATAAAATAAAGACTATTTTCTTCGCTAATAATGAGGCTATCCATTGGTGAAAGAATTTTTCAAATCGGCCTTGTTGATTAAGTTTATTCGTTACATACAAAAATACTAATCTTTCTTCTGTATAATATTAGTATAGAAGAATGTATATGCTCACAAATTGACGACAAATCAATAGAAATAAGGGACACGTGGGTGTCCCTCCACCGTCGCGGCGTGTGGGCGGGAGTGCGCAAAGAAGAAATTGGCACTTCATAATTAAGATACCTCTTTTAACCGATCAAAAATAAGGAGGTTCATGTTCGACGCCTGTTCTTTTTATGCATACTGATTACTTGAAAACGGGATTCGAAGAGTCACACAGATGCTCAGATACGCGCAAAAACCGGCCACAGAAGTTCACTGCTAAGGAAAGTCCAAATTTGGTGACTTCTCAGAGATTCGTGGTCAATGGTCACGCCGATAAATGTAGACTTAGATGAATACAATGGGTTTGATAATTAAAATGTATATCTATATATTATATCCTGAAAAATATTAATTCTAATCCGTACATTGTGTAGTTGCACATAATACTTTTAAATTGTAGTTTACTCCTCACATGTATTTTGCATTCGCGGGCATAGCCGCAGGCGGTAGCTAGTTAAATACACCTACGTCTTGAAGTCACATATGATTACGTCATTTGGCGATCTACAATAGGTATACCACCCACGTGTTCGATTTATGGGAGGATAGATAAATCTCCATAATTTATACAATATCTAGTCGCAAAGTTACCGCCCCACAGAGCGCCCGCGCCTTGATCTGAACTGCCTTCAGCTTTGTAGTCTCTCAGTCTTCATAGGATTCGCCCGTGTACGGTTGATACATTAAAAAATATAAAATCATGGCATAAGCATAATCACAATCGCGTGGACAATATACGAAGAACAAATAACATTGACTGATATTATATATAACATTTTAGATTATTATCTAAGCGTTTTTAAACAAGTGTTTGCGTTTTTAAACAAAAACGTAAAGCCAGTGTGTTTTCCATCATCTACTCAACTTAAAGGTAAGTGGAATAAGTTTATTTCATCGCAGGTGCAGCTCGTCCAGCTGGAATGCCAGGTAGGTTAACTACGTGAAGATCGCATCATGGAATTGAGGTTCGCCGTGCCGCCGTGAAACTAACCTAACCGCGGAGGATGACAAAGTATATTTTCGTGTGCACATAAAATGTGCCAACTGTTGCTTGCGTCTTAAGTGATATTTAAACATTATATTGTAGAAAGTATTCTTATGCAATCAGCAATAAAGGGAATTAAAAAAGCTTCAATGGTTTTACAAGTCTTGCCCGACGTGTTGCGAAGTACATTCCTCACCAACCGTACATATAATTGATTTACTAATTTAAATATGAGTATTACGACTTGTAAATGTAATACAGAGAGTAGTTCCCGTTTCCACCACTTGAGATATGGATACTACATCCCTGTGCTTTCTAAGGACCGTCGTAGCTCATTATCCCCATACTAGTGCATAACTGCAAAAGCGAAAGAAATTATGTATATCTATGCTATCTATGCTAATATAAAGTTAAAGAGTTAGGTTGTTTGTTTGCTTGCTTGAACGCACAAATTTAAAGAAGTATTGGTCTAATTTGAAAATATATTTCAGTGTTAGATAGATAGCTCACACTAAGGCCAATCACGGATGAAAGTTAGCGCAGGCCTAATGAAACCAATCCACGCAGACAAAGTCGCGGGCTAAGCTATTAAAGCGTCATTATTAAAAACGTTACTACTTCATATTGATTTAAGGAACGTGTTATGGTTTTTTCTTCGCCAAGTGCGTCATAGGTGTAGGGGGGGTATGGGGGGGAACACAATCCCAATTTATTTTATTTAGTTTCTATGTCAACTGCGTCATAGGGTATGTAGATTAAGGAGTCTTGGAAAGAACTCGAGGGGTAGACGGTGGGGGTGAGAGGGAGGTGGAGTGGGGTAGGAGATTATTGGGGAGAGGGAGGAGAAGAGGGTTGATTAGGACACGGCGGTATGGGGGGGAGGTATGGGGGGGGGGTATGGGGGAGGTATGGAGGAGGCATGGGGGGGAGTATCGGGGGAGGTATGGGTCTTTACCTACACCTTTGGTTGGGGGGGGGGTATTGGGGGGTATGGGGGGTACGAGGGAGGCATGGGGTAGATATGGGGGAGGTGTGTGGGGGGTAGGTAGGAGGTATTGGGGGAGTATATGGGGTGATAGGGAGGGAGGTGAGATTGGATGGGGAGGATATAGAGGGGGGAGGGAAGTGGGCGGGATACCTAGGTGGTGTCTCATATGTGTCAATTTACCATAGCCTATTATACAGTATGGGAAAATTTAAGGGGTGAGAGCCAAAGCGGAAACTTACTACATTTGAATAGATGTCAGCATAGGCAGCTCACGGGGGCACTAACGGGTCATTAAGGGAAAAAAAACATCATCATAAGATGATCTTATCCGATGACGTAACGTAGGTATATAGTATGCACATGCCAGTGGCGAATGGACCTAATGGGTAAGGCATATCCGAAGCTAGAGGATTATAAGCCCTTCCCCATGGGCAGGATCTGCCGACATGTTCAGGGACTATTTGAGAAGTCTGGTACGTAGAGCATAAGGGCAACGTGAAGAGCTACTGAAATATATTTTTTTAAATCGTTAATACAAACATTATTCTAAACTTTATGATTTAGTATAAATTTTTGGCACTATTTCCAACAATAGGCGAGCTTGCTTAAATAAACTTATTGTTTAACTAGCTGGGCAATTATTTTCATGGGTGACCTGCGGAACCCTTACCTTACCGTTTTTAGTCTATTTGCTTTGTAACATCAGCTGCCATTGAAAGTCCCGTTTGAATCGGTTCAGCCGTTTCAGAGATTAGTCGGAACAAACAGACAGGTAGACATACGGAGAAAACATTAAAAAAATGTTTCTTTTTTCATTTATGTACCGCATATACTTTCATATTAATTCAGTGAAAAGCTCCAACTTTATTTATCTGAGTAGATACATAATTGGTCCCTGAATTAGGTGTAAGAAAATATGGTAGATGCACACATTAGCACTATCGAAACAATATCTTCGATGATGTTTCCCACGTCGCTCTGCCGTACCCTTGGTATGTGTAAAGGCGATGAATAAGTTATAAGTACTCTTACTCTCTTACTCTTTCGCCTTTGCACAAACGAATGGGCAGGGTCTGTTTCTTCTCTCTCTTCGTGTGTTTCATCTCTCTCTTCAGAACGAGGTACACCTGCGTTGCTATTCCAATGCTTCCTTCACAAAGACTCGAAGTGCATTCAGTATTGTTTCACAGACCTTGATAGAGTTTATCTGTCCAGGGATCCAACTATGAATTTTACGGTACCAAAATGAAATTTCAAAGCTCAAAAGTTCTTAATACGCATTCCTTAAATCGATGATGGTAGGCGTTCAGTAGCTCTTTGCAGAGGACCTTTGATATTACAGAGAGTGTTGAGCATGTGAATGTATGTGTGTGCGATCCCGCGACGTCACCTGTTTTGCAATAAATGAAGAGTGCATTATTGATCACCGCGTTTGATTATTGTGCTTCCACAAGTAAAAAATATATAAGCAAAGTATAGTAATTTCTCTCCAATTACTGCACCGACTACTTCGCACGGAAACAAAAATACAAGGTGACACCGGATTGGGCAAAGTGTTCTTGGGTATTTCCGTCTGTAATTTCCCAGTAGTCGCCCAGAAACCAACTCACAGCCCAATCAAGAATATTAAGCTCGCCCCCTATTACGTGAGACTAAGATATTACTAGCCCCCACAATCAACACCATTAAGACGATTTGCGTCTTAATCTATCCCTATCGCCTTCAGTTATTATCGAAAGAAGTGAGCGACCCGTCACTCAGACAAGCATTTAACTAGGCGAACGTATCTATATAGCTAGGTAAAGTCAGGCATTAATTCACCACCATAAGAAGTCAAGATCAAATATTAATTCCACGTCCAACGGTAACATGGTCTGACCGTTTGCCCATTCCATGTGATAATTATAGCATCACGTCTTAGGAGAAGATTTAAGCGTATTCCAAATCCCTTTAATTGGCCTTCTGGATTGGTAAAATGTCACATACTCGAATTTGGTGAAAAAATATCAATATATACATACCGGTGACACTTCTCCACAGGTAAATACAATTGAAGTGTCTGTAGGTCAATTAAGCCCACGCGGGTGACACCGCGGGGCACAGCTAGTTTTTAATATTACCCAAACTTTTCTCTCGAAAAAACGTAACTAATATACGTGAAGAAGGGTAGTTTTAAATTATAAGTTAGAAATGCTTAAGATATGGATAAGTGAAGGGATTGTAAGGTAACGAGGGCTCTTAAGCATCTTTATACATCTATGAACTCATTGGAGGAGAAACAACGATTTCATTTGTATTATTCTAAAGAGGTAAAGTTGGTACTTTTGAGGTTGTAGGGGTAATCTCTGGATCTACTGAACCTGAAATTATTTTACTAATGGAAAGCTTAGGTATTTGTAAGTGTAATTTGATAGCCAATCTAGCTAGATGGATTTATCTCTTAAATCAGATATATTCAAGAATTGCTTGTTTAAAGGGTTAAATATTAGATATAGATATTAACTGGAGAATTTAAAAGACTTTTTTCTGATAATAAATTTCTCTATCACAAAAAACACTTTTAAATTTTTGCAGGTGAAACCGCGGGGCTCAGCTAGTATATATATAATAAAAATAGCCAATTCCCGGTATTTCTTATAAAAGGGGCTTACTTCAACCATTGAGTGCTGACCCACGCCTTACTAAGAACCATTTAAGGCTCTCTTTTCTGTCATGTGATACTGCGTCAGAGTGCCATTGTCGGTTATTTTATATTTAGTCTTCGTGGAATATGGAATGTGCGTAGAAAGATGCCGCCAGTTGACTGACCTGACCCTCTATAATGGTTGAGGAGGGCGATGGCTGGCATTCTCGTCATACTTGTGAACAGGTGCTGCTAGTGGGGGCTGGTCATCTCAAGCTACACAATTATTTTTAGATTTAAAATTTTTTTTTTATATCGATTTTTGTGCACTAGAACTGTGTCCATGGGCTTATATATATTTTTTATAATTTATATTGTATTACTCAAAGCTGTAAAAAAAATTTTTTTAAAAGAGTAATTACTGAGTTTCTTGCCAGGTTCTTCTCAGTAAAAGCAACCTTCCGAACCTGGCGGTAGCATGTATAATCCTATGTAATCGTGTCTTTCTGAGGATTAGAAAGTACTTTGTAAAAAGTCTAATCGAATAAAGATATTTTGAATTGAATTGAATATTTAAAATACTCTCGTACTAATATTAAACGTGAAAGATTGTGGATATGAAAGGAATATGAACGGAAAAATTACTGAATGGAGTCAAATTGAACTCTGTAATAATATGATAATAAATGAGTTATACATCATAATAACTCATAGGCTATAATTTATAATATTGCGTGCATTGTCCAGAATATAAGTCAAATCCTGCAGACACGGTGTCGACGGCACTGGGTAGTTTTATATCTTAGAAGAAAATATAGTCACTCTCAATAAAAATCTTAACGAAATCTTAACATCTTAGCATCTTAACAAATAACATTCAAAGTGAGTTTTTCGTATATATAGAATTTGTCTGTGAAACAGGTAAACCTTATCCGAACGGATTAAGGCTGATATTCGTTCACAGTTGTGCGTGACGCACCCTCAACCCTCGAAGAGATGTCATTATAATATAGACGTGTACGTCGCGGTTGGTGGTACCGCCGTCCGGAGACTACCCACGCACTGTAGGCAAATTCTCGTAAAAACAATTCATATATCGTTGAAGTTCCAAGCTCGTTCGATTGCAGTCCTATCGAGACTTGGTATTCACGTATTCCCCGATCGCGCTTCGAAAGGACTACGAGATTAGCACCGAATAGGAACGCAGCTAAGCGATCGCTCAATGATTTCTTGCAAGTAATTTCAAACGTAATTTACTTTAAATACAGTGATGTACTTAAAATATGATAGGTCCTTGCTATTAATTTTTATTCTCCCTTTGATTTTGTGTAAAAGTTGTTGTTGATACATTCTTCCGCGGTGTAACCGGTAACGACTGGTTAAGTGTAGAAGAGGCTTTATTTCAAAGACATAACGTTATACAGGTGTGAACAAATATGTAGATAACGGCGGCAATATAGATAGGTTTGATCTCCTGGGATTACCATCATCGGTTTAAGAAGAGCGTATTGAGAACTTCTGAGCTTTGACGTTTAATTCCAAAATAAATTCTTAATACTCTCTGCTTAAATGATCATAGTTGGCCCCGTGATCTGATCCGCTGGTTGATTTTGTTTTAATCCCGCAAGTATTTACTGTATTTACTAAAAGAGCGAGAAGTAGAATCATATCTTTCTAAATATGTTGGCAAATCTAATAAATTTATAATTAAAGTATAAAGGTAGGCACCGTCTCTTGGTGTTTGTTGTAAGCGTTTAGAGGCAGGTAACCGCTTATCATCAGAAAGCCTAAATAAGTTTATTCTTGGGGCACAGAAGTAGCCTCGGTGGTAAACTAGATCTTACACAAATCATAGTATTATGCTCTAAGGTCAGTTCAGTGTAGGTTTTAATATTTTTGAATGTTCACACATTTTTTTGACCGGTAAGTGCGGCACGAAATATCGTTGACACTTTTACGGACGGCAGAAAATTATCGGGTGATCTTTCTTTGTAATTTTCGGGGCTGGATAATGGATATCAATTACGTACACGGCAACCCAAGAAACTTTAAAAATAACATTTAATTATAATTAATTTCTTAAAGTTAAAATTTGCTAATTAGAATTTAACTATAAATCGCCGTCCTTGCTTTCAAAGATACTATAACCAAACCACATTCGAAGAATAATATATAAATTACTACCGTCTGAAAAAGTACCCATTTTGATCCTCAACTGACATCACCATTAGCGTTGACATTAAACACATCAAAACCTACTTGGGATGGATTACTGGGAAACCGTTTACCTGGTACTGTTCCGAGATGAGTTTCAAAGAGCCAGTAAACTTTGTCGAAAAATGTCTCTGTGTTATCACGAACTGGTCAAACTGTTAGCAGCAGCAAGTACACTTATAAGTGGTCTTTTACTAGATAGGAACCATCCACGACACATCACCAGTCTATACTGCGACAAGGAAGCGAAGATTCGGCATAAAAACGACGTCATGCCACTGTCCTGGGGGGTGCTCCAATTTATTAACAATTAAAGCTGGGTTACCGTAGACGAAATCGGCGAGGTTATTTTTGTTTTTATGTGCTTCAGAATATTATGTATTCGTATTTTATATTATGGCTGTCAGCTGATGCCCGCACGACTTCGTCCATGAAAGAATAATTTTAAATTTTATAAATTTTCCCGTGTTTGCAAATTTTCCATTAATGCTTTGCTCCCATTGGTCTCAGCTCAACTCCATCCATTAATTTTCGTTTCTATTGTTACCAATATTTCCTTGTTGTCCTTTCCTATTTGATGTTTTGGGAATCATTTAAGCTCGTCTTTGATATTTAAAGAAGTGTATGAAGAGGTGCGTTTATATTATGTAGACGAAAATAAAGAAGTATGTAAAGATGCACATTAATAAAATTTTAAATTTCAACCTTATATTTAAAATTTCAAATGGGGTTCGAAAGTTTGACGTTTCAAAGTTAGCAACGATAGAGTCTGCGCTACGAAGGAAGTCAACCGCTCGTTCACAAAACAATTGGTAGGTATCGGTGAGTACCGCCCTTTATTCTAAGAGTCTGGAACTTTCCACTTGGCGGGTTCGGCATTGACGTCATATTAATACATTATTAATAATCCCATTAGACCCATATTATTTACACAACTAAAAAAAATATATGTGTATGTTTAGCAGAGTGATTAGCTAACTAACATTGGAGAGATCAAGTTGCCACATAAAAGGTGCTTTTCGTTATTATAAGAACGTCAACACTATGCCTTTGTCAATATGTCATTCCTTTGTACTTAGCTGATCATAAAATATATCACACACCTTTGTTTAGAAACAAAGGGAGGGACACGTCACCAGACATTATAAGGTGAAGATGTTATCCTTGAAGTATAACGGAATACAAAGGATGGTCTGTGTGGGGGAGAAATATTTAATTCTCATATTCTTTTTACGCTTGCAACTCGTCGATGAGAGGTATGACGTTTAACGAGAATCAAACAAACGATGGTTTCAAAACGGTTTTTTTAACATAGTTCATGATACGAGTCGATGCGACTATTTTGGCACTAGAAGACAATATATGAATGATTTCACCAAAATTCTTCAACAAATTTACTCAGCTAGTATTGGAGGGAAATAGAAGGCCAGATTTTATAAATGTGTCGGACGTACGTCGGTCTTTAGTTCAATAAAATATTTACTAATTTTACATTTATAATCTTGACTCTGCAACTTTTCACAAAGTTATTTGTACTAGCAAAAAGGTGGTAGGCGCAGTACAATGTAGCGTGATTTTCCGTGACAATTAATGAGCTCGGACTTGTGAGGAAAAATATATAAAGCTTAGCTTATTTTAAAGGGCTTGCGTAGGCCTTTGGACTCTTTTCGTTCCTACATTTCGCGTGTGTTTCTTTAAATCCGATTTTTAGGCAAATAATCAATGTCCGAAAAACTTTCAATAGTCTAAATATGTTAATTTAATTCAATAAGGTGGGTTTTATAATGTAAACTGTATATTTTCGGGTTACCAATTTATTATCTTTGGCAATCGTTACGATTGACCTCAATCGGAAGCCTAAGATAGGCTGACAACTGGTTTAAACCAGATTACCGATTTTAATCGAGGTCCAGTGGCAGTTGTCTCGTATTTAAATGATCAGCCATATCGGGTTAAGGCCAGGGAGCATAAAAATATTGTGCTTTTTGGTACGGAACGATATGAATAATTATCATCGTCGACAAATTTTTATTTCATACGTTATTACATACGCTCACGCCCGTATTCCCCAGATGTAGGCAGAGATGTTGTAAGTAATTGAAGTTGATTAAGTGCCAACGTGACAGATGGTGAGTCTATCACCGTCAGGCACTATACGTACGTCTTTGAATGACTTCTCAGACATATGCAGGTTTCCTCACGATGTCTTCTTTCACCGTAAAGCACGTGGTGTGAAATCACTGCTGGTAAGTTTTTAGAAAAACTCATTGATACAGGCCCCACTGGGATTCGAACTTGCGTCTTTGTTTGAGCAGTCTTTTGCGTAGCAGGCGACTGCACAAACCTCGAGGCCATCACGGGTCTTAATTAAATTTAATTTCATGTAGTTACAATAATATGAAATAACATAACCTTACACAAATTTTAAACTTTAAATTTAATGCAATAATTCTGCAAAAGCGCTTACCTCCAGTGCAATAACGCAACAGATAAAATACCGGCCTGCGGCTCAATGGATTCACTGGAGTGGCTTTATAAGTGGATTAACACATTTTCTCGGTCGTGTTAAAATTCTGAATTCATGTCCATTTCGCCAGGCAAGGCTTACATTATTGCCGCCTGATTGAATTCCACTACGTAGGCCATAGCTGTCGAAGTTGAAATTGCTTGCAAACTCAATTATTGTCGCGTCAATGTAAACATCACCCATGAAACTATTTCACTAAAACTTATGAACATCACTAAACCTTGTCTAACGAATAAGTTAGACAAGTGGAGCAATTATGTATTTTGCACTAATTCTTTTTATTATCAGCTTAGTGTGTCCCATCGGCAGTAGCTGAGGATAGGTCAGGGTGGAAAAGATGATGGGAGGCCTTTGTCCAGCAGTGGGACTCAATAGCACAGCTCAAATATAAGCTTTAGAAGCAGTTAGGAATATGAGCAAATCGTCCGAAATGACACAGTCACAGGCGCGCTTCTACGAGAAAATAAGCGAAATAGGCGTAATAAGAGTAAGGGGTGACACGCCATAGCCGGTCGCGTCACGTATACGTCCATCAAGTGTTTTACTGACATTTATAAAACTTCAGAACGACACATCTTTATAAATTTGACGGTAAAGAAAAGAGTAAATTTTTTTAATCTTCAAAATTGATAAGCCTCACGATCAATGGAGCAAACGTTCAGAAAATGGCCAAATACTTATTTGTTGCTTGTAAAGCTATTGCAATATTTATACTGTGATAGTAGGCACTATATGGTAGTGAATTCGTGATACAGTTGAATCAATACGCACTTCGGTATTGCATAGTGTTTGGGTTTGTGTCAGCGATAACTATTCGTTGGACAAGTAATAGTTAGAAGATTCACCTCTCACTTTGTACTAAAAAAAGGTTCGAAGTTAAATATACGTAATACGTACATAGAATGAGAAACACTCCCTTGCCTCTCGCAATCGGGTAAACATTTAAATGAGTGACGCATAGAACATTCGAGAATGTTACCTCTGCGTCACTAATTTAAATACGAACAAAGGCATGTCTATAAAATTTGTCTAGCCCAGGAGCACGAAATGTGAAGTGAAGCGTAACATTGCGTCACATAGCCGTTTATTATGCTGAATAATCAAACTTGTTGACTACATTTAATGTCGTACCGCGTTAGGGCTCAGGTCATTTCATTTGCTTCGAGAAATTGTCGATGACATGAAAAATATTTGCATAATAACAGCCAACGGAGTGGAACAAATTTATATTAAATAGCGAAACATAAAAGCAAATCATATCCAATCAAACCATAAATTATTTTGTTTATTTATCTTTGTCTAATCTACACTACTATTATAAAGAGGAAATATTTGTATTTATGCGTGTATGTTTGTAATGAACAAACTCAATAAAATCCTGAGCCGATTTAAAAAATTCTTTCACCATGTGTAAGCTACATCATCAGCGAGTAACATACAAAGAAAAGGCTATATTTTACCCTCGAATTTAAATAACAATGCATATCGGATGAGTTGGGCATAAAACGCGGAAAGCTTGGATGTTGATTGTAATAACTTTACCTGAGGCCCTCCAAAAATTCAATGTGTCACTGTGACTGACTGAAAGGCGAAAGGCGATTAAAGAAAGAATATTATAGAGCGAATGCGAGCGGATGTCTCGGTAGAGGACGTCCAAGGATCTTTCCTTGTTATGACGAAATTAATACTTTTTTCAGAGAGGTCAAATTCGGAGCACTCTTAACCGAGGAAAGTGTATCGTGACTTATTGAGATTTGATTGAGCCGTGGTGGCTTTGGCCGCAAACGACACAAATTCGAATCCCAGCGGGCCTGTACCTGAGGTTTTCTAAAATAACTTATGTGCAGTGATTTTACACCACGTGCTTTACGGTGAAGGAAAACATCATGAGGCAACCTGCATATGTCTGAGGAGTTACATTAGTTTAATACAAGACGTATGTATAGTGCCTGAGACGGCGGCGATGGACTCACCCTTTGCTACGTTGGCACTTAATCATATTCGGTGAAATGTGGGTGTTGTTGTTACAACACCTCTTCTTACCCCTTCGGAGACCCTTATGGGATATTACATTCATATCCCAGATATGACATTAATAGCATATTTATTTTATTTATTTATTAATAATTAATTAATAATAAAGACAGTTGCAAGTTGAAGAATGATGTGGTGACCAGAATTGAAAAAAGTATGTTGAGATGGTTTGGACATATCGAAATGATGAGTGAAAGGCGATTAACGAAAGAAATTTATAGAGCGAATGTGAGCGGAAGTGTCGGTAGAGGGCGTCCAAGGAAGAACTACTATGACCAAATTAATAGTATTTTTCAGAAAGGTCAAATTCGGAGCACTCGTAACCGAAGAAAGTGTATGAAGAGATGCATGAATGTGGATGAAGCGAAAGAAGTATGTAAGGATCGTAGCATGTGGCAAACAGTGGTCTCTGCCTACCCCCATGGGATACAGGCGTGAGCATATGTATGTATGTATGTATTATTTATTAATGTTTTCTAGTCTATACTTCATTTGACTGAACATAACGGAATGTTCAGTCAAATGAACTATAGACTAGACAAAGCATGTTTTTTTTAATAAAATATCTTTATCTTTATCTAGCTTCCTTCCGCGCCATCGCCCGCTTTTTTAGGGATCCTTTATTTAGTTTCCAGCAGTTTCGGGGCTCATACACTACAAACAAACATATCTATGCTCATTAAAATATATATTAGAGTATAGACAATAAATATAACAAAAGAGTAAAGATAAAAAACACACCTCTGTTATCGTTTATAGGATGTTGTGCGCCAAACGTAAATCTTCTAATTTTCAAAGCAGTAATGCCCGGATATATTTGTGTTACCCGGCATTAATAAGAGGCGACCCTTTCAACAAAATTCTTACATCGAACCCACTGTACGCAGAAAAACAGTCATTATTTCGTATGATTCACGTAGGTGAGTCACCTGGGCCTCCCTCACTATTCACCCCTAAATAAAACTAATTAGTTATGCGATTCTCACCTTTAAAGTCATCATTGGAAAGGGGTGCACATGCAACTGGATTTAATGTATAAGGATCGGTGGATAATTAGATGACGTCATCGCCAAATCATAATGTTAAAAATACATACATACATATGCTGACGCCTGTATTCTCTGAAGGGGTAGGCTGCCTTTTCACCGAATTTTGACTAAGTGCCAACGTGACAGATGGAGAGTCTATCGCCGTCTCAGGCACTATACATACGTCTTTGTATTACTTCTCAAAAATATGCAGGTTTCCTCACGATGTTTTCCTTCACCGTAAAGCACGTGGTGTGAAATCACTGTACATAGGTTTTTTAGAAAAACTCATTGGTACTGGCCCCGCTGGGATTCGAACTTGCGTCGCTTGCGTAGCAGGCGACTGCTCAAACTGAATAATCACATTGTATAATTGAATAGCCACACACAGGCAAAATTGCGAGAAGAAATTAACATCTTTGTATTGTTATATTTATTTTAAAATATAAACTTGTTTAAAAATTATTGACAAAATAATAATTTGTGCTGTATATTATCGTATGTTAGAAGACCGCTATATGTGATGGCTTCCGTCCCGTTCCCTCAACAAGGCACGGCCCACGCAAAAGTACACGCTTCTCATGTGCACTCCACAAACCCCTCCTCTAATCGATATCTAACGCCCGCGGTAAAATTAAAACTACCCGTTAATTTTTTTAATAACTCTTAAATCTTAGTTTTAAACATGACACATTGACCTGGAACGACTGAGAGCGATCTCTGAATGCAGGTCGGTGTGCGGCGAATCCTCTCGTCCTACATTTCCTCACATTTCGTATGTGTAGGCCGTCTTCCTGAAACATCGTTCCTAATATCGGGGGTCTTGTAAACTGGTCGCTCTGCAATTTCGCTCTGCGCATGCGTATTTGTATAAGGCAAACTTTTGCCAAGAGATTTACGACTTTAAATGTATGAGGGTAGAGCACAAATTTCCTGTTTATTTTAAAGGACACGCGTCTGTGTGTCGTGTTTTAGCTCTCATTCAGTGTCTAGGTTACGATGCAAACCTGGGGGTGGCAAGGTCAGGTCAGGCAACACTTGCAGCGGGCCTCAGTCCACTCACGGCTTCAGTACTGAGTTGACTTGTGAACATTTATAAGCCCAAGAAAGTGAAGTGAAATACTGTGCAAGTTTAAATACGGGTAAGTGAAATAATTTTTAACATTTAAATTATTTTAAATTTTATTTTATTCCTTAATTTTATTATTTATTATATTTATTAAAAAATATATTTTTAATATTTTTTGTTATTGAATTTGTTTTAATTAAATAAAAATAAATTGATAAATAGATAGGTCTATTTCAAAAAAATATTTTAATACTCAATTCTCCAAAAATTAATTTAATTGGAACAGTTTATTTGAGATTAATATTTTTTAAAATTATTTTTAAGTTTTTTTTTATATTTTTTTTTTAAATATTTAGAAGATGAATTTGTTTTAATTAAATAAAAATAAATTGATAAATAGATAGGTCTATTTCAAAAAATGTTTTAATACTCAATTCTCCAAAAAATAATTTAATTGGAACAGTTTATTTGAGATTAATATGTTTTTTTTTTATATTTTTTTAATTTTTTTTTTAAATATAAAATGAAGTGTTTTTTAAATAAATGGAAATATAATTGGAAATAAAACCAAATTATTGTAAATGGCAGTGAGTGCAGTTTTAATTACTATTTTTAAATACAAATAGAACAATATTCCGTCGTAAAGCTTTAGTTTTGACAACATTAATTCTTTTTTGAAGAATAATAAATAAATCACGGAATACAATATTCTAAGAAAATATAAGTCATTTATTCGCTTACATTCAGTTTCAACTTTCGGAACAAAAGTTTAGTGAAACACGCGAGAGTTCAACAGGTTTGCAGCCGTAATACAGTTTCATTCATAGAAAATGTATTCATAATACATAGACGATAAAGTTCAATTTAGTGTAATTGAAACCGACACTGGACGTCGGTGCGACGCTGAAAAACCTTACTGAACACGTGGCTTTATTACAGTGTATTTTCCGAGGGATTTAAAAGGGACTAAAGTTGTAACTAAAATACACAAGTTCTCCACACATTTTTAAAATAAAAAGCATTTTCCAAAAGGGTCCATGGTGTAAACTTAAATATCCAAATTTATTAAACAATATATGCAAATTAAATAATCTAATTGAATAAAACTCTAATTGAATACTAAAGAGAGACATTCGAACTTAATTTATTTTTGTTTGTTTCTTATTTCTTTTAATTATGTATTATTCCTATTTATTATATTATTCCAATTTATTATTTATTCTTATCAAAGGAACTGGCACCGACGGGCGGAGTAGAATGCGGCGCGGCAGTTAATTATCCTTTAACTTGTGACTGCACCCTTTGGTCTAGTGTATAGTAGGCTGCTACGTAGAGTAGCACGGGCTCGTTTTCGTTTCAGGACAAAAAAATCTTGACTTAGGGTTTTAATGGAGACCTCTTGTTACGTTGTAATGGAAGGTTGTAAAAGAAGAAAATAATTAATAAACTATAAATTAATTTTTTTAGTACTGAATAGTGAAAAATCCTTATTTAAAGTCGTTTCGGTAATTACATACGTATGACGGAGAAATTCGTGACATTGATTTCGGATGTGAATAATTTGCCAGTAGCGTCCGTCCTGGCCTGGCTGGCTCGCGTTTCCATCGCACACGTTGTTTGTTAAAAGGCATAGGCGGAGGCGGAGGCGGAGGCGAAAGCGAAACCGGCGGCGATTACTGTTACGATTTCACGAGGCACATTGTCAGTAGCCGAAGCGAAGTACCGTTAACATACAACCATTGAGTGGTGCATTCGTGTTTAATATACAAAATGAGAGCCGTAGCTACGCAAGCGACGCAAGTTCGAATCCCAGCGGGGCCTGTACCAATGAGTTTTTCTAAAAACTTATATGCAGTGATTTCACACTACGTGCTTTACGTTGAGGGAAAACATCGTGAGGAAACCTGCATCTGTCTGAGAAGTAATTCAAAGGCGTATGTGCCTTAGACGGCGATAGAATTACCATCTGTCACGTTGGCACTTAATCTTCGGGAAAACCTCTGTCTAACCCTTCGGGGAATACAGGCGTGAGCATATGCATGTACATGAATGTTACAAAATGAAAAGTATAACAGCAGTAAATCCGTTGTCCCTAGTGTTAGCTATGTTTAGTTTCGGTAACATTTTAACTTCACATCATCTCCCTGGCCTTATCCCATACAATGTTGGGGTCAGCACTTGATTCAACCCGATGTAGCTGATCACCTGATTTTTATACGAAGCTGACCTTCGCAACCCCTTTTACGAGGAAAATTTGTGATCTGGCTTAAACGAGTTGTCAGACTATTTTAGGCCTCCGACTGACCTGTAACGATTGCCAAAGATGATAAATTGGCAACCGGGACCGACGGCTTAACGTGCTCACCGAGGCACGGAGGGAACTCGGGCGGTCACTCATCCAATTATTGGCTAAGGCTAGGTTTGCTTAACTTCGCTGATCGAATGATATGCGCAATAGCAACTTTGCCACGAGCTCCTCTTGTTTTAACTTCTATAGGAGTAAAAAAAATTACGACAGTAAGAAAAAAATCAAGAAATTAGTATTCGTTTCTGTATTCTTTTGACATTACTTGGGTAGTTATTTACCTTCTTTACGAAAACTCAAAAATAATAGTTAACACAAATAATAATCAAAGTATCTTCTACCATTCGAATGTAATGATATAATTTCGGCAGTTCACAAGCAGAAGCGCTTTTTAATTGTGCCCACGTTCACGGCACCGTTCGGGGAAATGGGCAATAAACGGAATTGTGAAAGTAATTGGTAGTTTTCATGCGATCGTTAAAGGGCCGAGAACTCGGAAGTCAATCCATGTTAGCAGGTTGCTTCCTCTCATCGTGAACTTGCATCCGATCGTACGAATGTGACTAATGCGTTTATTACTTTACACTTATACTATACTTAGTTAACAATGTATTACCTTCGTACATCATCAGAGGGTTGACCCGTGGGCCATCGCTAACGGACATATTGAAATTAGTGCAGTCGGTCTACGGGGAAAAGATATTACCCATGGATCCACTGTATTAATAACTTCAGCACGGAACACAGACATTAAATAAAAAAATACTAGCCGACTTATCACTAAATAAAGACTTAGACATTAAGAATTATAAAACATATTTACTTATAAAGGATATAAATATGTTTTATCTTATCTTATCTTTTTTGTGGCATTATTGGGCCCGGTTGCCCGGAAGCACGTCGACCCTTGTGATCTTTTGTGTCGCCCTTGCCCTTTTGCTCTACGTACCTGACTCCTCAAATACTCCCTGAACAAGCCGGCAGATCTTGCCCATGGGGAAGAGCTTGTAGTCCTCTGGTTTCGGATACGCCTTACCCAGTAGGTCCACTCGCCATCTGGCTAGTGCGTCGCAATTGCATATTTATGTTCTAAATATGTTTTAAAATGAGCTCTATCTGTTATACGGTTTTAGCGAGGGATGGACATAGATTTAGTCCGTGTTAAGTCTGATCTTCACGGGGTTTGGGTTTATTGCCTGTGTGTCATATCAGAAGCGAAAGTAGGAACTATAAATGCGAAATAAGCAAACTAGCGAGTTGACGAAACGCGGAAATCTTTGCCGACAAACCGAAACGGTTAGTTGCACATATTCTAATAGTGATATTAGTCCCCAGTTCTCAGTCAAAGTCCCAAGTCTTCGGTTCCTGGTCATCGGTCCCCTTTCTCAAGTCCCCGGCCCTCGTTCCCCAGCCCCCACCCCGTCTCGGCCCAGTCAACTCTTCTCCGACGGGGTGTGCAGTGTTATGCCTTCACATTTTTCATCTTGACCCGTAACTATAAATACTTACGTGCAATTATATTAAGGATTTTATTAAAGTGGCAACCAAATTACAAGCCCCCTTAAGCAAAACGTCCTCCATCTACAAATTGCCTTCATGTCACATAGTCGTGGGTCGCCCTCTATATAACGTGGTACAAATCTGTTCAAGCTATTATAAGTCATCATCATCTCCCTGGCCTTATCCCATACATTGTTGGGGTCGGCAATTGATTCAACCCGATGTGGCTGATCACCTGATTTTTATACGAAGCGACTGCCATCTGACCTTCTCAACCCCTTTAACGAGGAAAATCTGTGATCTGGGTTAAACCAGTTGTCGAGACTATTATAGGCTTCCGACTGACTTGTAACTATTGCCAAAGATGATAATTGGCAACCGGGATTGACGGCTTAACGTGCTCTCCGAGGCACGGAGGGAACTCCGGCGGTCACCCATCCAATTACTGGCTAGAGTTAGGGTTGTTCGCTGGTCAAATGATATGCGCAATAGCAACTGTGCCACGAGCTCCTCCACACACTCTTATAAGTAGCTTAATTAAATGGCGAAAGCCAACAATATTCACAACAACGTTAGCTAGGATGGGTAAAATTAATCCTAGACAAGGTGCAGCGTCAAAATCCAATTTACTTTGCTGAAAAGCTTGCATGCATCAGTTGACCGTCGAATTAATGGACGTCGATATCAATAGAGGCATGATGTTACGAGTTCCCGGTATCACCGGTCGAACCTAAGTTTGGTACAAAATTAAGCGGACCGTCTCTGATTCCCGGAACGTCTTTCACTCTCGGAACATCCAGGGACGTGGGCGTTGAATCGTTCAATCGTAAATTTCCTGCTATTGCGAGAGCTTTCCATTAGTAAATTTCCTGCAACTGCAAATTTATGCGAATTTGAAATTTAATCGCAATCTATATTTATCATTCAAATAATTATTTTTTATATTTATAGAGCCGTGGTGGCCTCGGGGTTGGAGCAGTCGCCTGCGTAGCAGACGAATGCTCAAGCCCCACGGCGACCAGGGCTCTCGTTTTTTATTATATACTAGCTGTGCCCCGCGGTTTCACCCGCGTAAACTTAATTTCACGGGTGGCCCGCGGACAACATTTTTTTAAATAAATGTAGCCTAAGTTACTCTTTGTAACATTAGCTGCCTGCCAGTGAAAGTCCCGTTAAAATCAGTCCAGACGTTTCGGAGATTAGCCGGAACAAACAGATAGACAGACAGACAGACAGATAGAGAAAAAATAATCAATTGGTTTTTCAATGGCAGTACCGTGTATACTTTCATATGCATTTATTGAAAAGCTGTTATTTGGAAATTACAAACAAACACTTGAATTTTATTTATCTTTATATATACCCCATGTTCTGTAGTAGTGATTGTTAACACCAGACATAATACTCACCTATGTCTGTGATATGAACGAGTTAGTCAACGAAGAAGTCAAAGGAACACATGTCAAAACCTTTAATTATGATAGTTCACCCCTTGCGTAGGACATACGCTACTTCATAACAAGGGGTCAACATAATACACAGAGTTTGACATAATTACATCGAAGCGCTCATGAGGTAGGCCAATAAAAGAGCCCTAAACTATAATTTTTTTTGTTAAATCTCCTGCCGGTTTCCATTAGTGAACGCGCCCTTATCGGTCGTAAATAATCTCCATAGGAAGAGTATATTATATAATAAGCTTACATTTAAAAAAAAACGTTTGTTGACATGACGGTTCTCGTGCCCGTTACTCTGGAAGCTTATAAAAATTACTCCTTTAATGTAATGTCTAAGAAACGTAAATTTTTCGATTTGAAATTTAGTATGTCTGTAAAACACGTTCATGTCGGCAACACGTGACAACCCTTGCTTTAAATTACGCCGAGTCCGCTCATTATACACGCCACAACTTAAAGAAATGCCTCACCGTGTCTGTCAACTTTATAGCGCCTTCTCTTTTGTACTCGAGGATAAAACATTCTGATTGTTCGTGTATGATACAATTAGAACCTGGTTGACCGAGCTGTTACTAAACGTTATCCCACAAGAAAACTAACCTGACGTTCTGTAATAAAAAAAAAAGTTGAAAGAAACAGGAAAAAAGACGGACTGGGGTCATTTGAACTCGAACCAGGGTATAGGCTAATTTCGTTAGCACCCGATAGGCAGGAAGTTTGAGCTATCATAACTTGACAGATGTCGGCAAAATCTACATACGTACTGAACAAATTTTTCATTGCCTGAAAACATGCTTAAAACGACGTTTTTTGAAGATGAAACCTAGCTAAGTTGATATTTTTTTGCCCCTGAAACCCTACACACAAAATTTCATTAAAATCGTTGGAACCGCAACCGAGATTCCGGTTATATATATACATACGCAAGAATTACTCGTTTAAAAGTATAAGATAAGTATAAGAAAAGATAGAAAAGGTTTTGAATTCATACGCTATACGAAATAAACTAACAAAATATATCCAAGTCTGAGGCAAGGAGATTAAGCCAAAAAATATTTTCGTTCCAATAATTCCGTCGGTCTATGGAGTATAGGTATATGTAGGTACTTAAGGATTGATTTCATTGAAACACGTGTAAGGATTTCCAATCGGAGTCAATTGAAAAGAATAATCTACGCCTACACCGTACTGGCTTTAATGCGACTTTGATTGAGTTTATTAAGGTTAATTAGATACATAATTTGTAAGAAGATTCTAAGGATCGACTTCAATGTTTAAATATTCATATACCTTTTCTCGAGTGGTAAATTCTTTGCTGTTCATAACCTAAACTGAATAAATCAGTTTCATTTTTAATTTTCCGCACATTTTACGGTTAGACATACGGACTAGTGATACCGACAATCCAATTATATCGATATTACCAAAAAATATTATTGAGAATTATGGTAGCCTGTAGGCTGATCACGAGGGCAAATTAACTGTAATTCAGAATTCTATAGGAACGCCATAGCGGGGGGCAGGCGCTAGTCAAAAATAAACCACTCCATAGTAATACATAATGTTTCTTGAGCCCAATTTTATTTGGGTAATTCAGCCATGATTAGGTATACCTATCACGTGGATAATTTCAGCTGTCTGCTCTCCGTGATTTGGGGCACTTATATATATTGAGCCATTGAAAATATTCACGATGATTGGACTCATTGAGATCTCTAATTCACCAAATAAGTAGTCTGGAAATTAGATAGGTTGTTAAAATAATGTAAGATAAACAGTTTGTTTACGAAATATGCAAATATATTATACTGAGTGACAATCAGACAGATGACTTTCCGATTTAAAGTACAGGTAGAATGTGAAATATGCTTCACTAGAATTAAAATACATCAACGTCGATCGACACGAATAGTTTTAACGTGATTAAGAGATTCGTGATAAGAGACACACTTATACCCTTTTTATAAAACATAGGCTAAGAGATTAACCCCTTAAGCCGAAACAAACAGACTGATAGACAGACAGAGATTTTTTGTACACTTTTTTTATTAACCTATATACTTTCATATTTAGTGAAAAAGTGCTTATTTAGAATTAAAACAATGATATGGTTTGACCGAAGACTAAACGGAACTCTGAATAAAACTGTGTCTATTCCTTTTCAATTCCACATCACAGAAAGAGATGGAGCTTCTTTAAAACCATGGAATATGTTAGTGTATGTTTTGTATCGGGGATTGCATTCAATCAGTCTTGCAGCCTTAACATTGTTTGTGGGGAGGAATTGCAATTGTCGATAAAAGCTTTCCCGACTGACGTGGTTGCTCACATTGGAATTGACTTGAAGGCAACAGACATGTATTTTTATTTAATATTTCTACGCTTCAGGTCTAGGTTATATTGGTTTTATACAGAGGGTTAGGTCACAGTATAAATATTTGCTTAGCTTACTACGCAGTACGGAATCTAGCGTGAGGCTGAAAATCAAATCAAATCTATCTATCAAATCGTCAGAATGACATAATTATACGGGACTATACATGCTACCGCCAGGTTCGGAAAGTTACTTTTACTGAGAAGAACCTGGCAAGACACACGCAGTAATTACTAGTTTTACTTATATCTAAATGTGTAGTTTGAGATGAACAGCTCTCACTAGAAGCACTTGCACACAAGTATGACGTGAATGCCAGCCATTGACCTCCTCAACCAATATAGAGGGAAGTGGATAACTCTTCACCCAGACCCCGCATGCAAAGGCATTTTGGCGAGCATGACAACTCAAGGTCTTAATATGTTTTTAAAAGCAGCCTTTTAGAAGTATCAATTTCAGTAATTAATTGCTAATGTGATAAGTGTAAATAGCCGTGGTGGCCTTGAGGTTTGAGCAGTCGCCTGCTGCGTAAGCGACGCAAGTTCGAATCCCAGCGGGGCCCGTACCAATGAGTTTTTCTAAAGACTTATGTACAGTGATTTCACACCACGTCCTTTACGGCGAAGGAAAACATCGTGAGGAAACCTGCATATTTCTGAGAAGTAATTCAATGACGTATGTAAAGTGTCTGAGGCGGCGATAGACTCACCATCTGTCACGTTGGCACTTAATCATCCTCGGTGAAAAGTGGGTGTTGATTACAACACCTCTGCCTACCCCTTCGGGGAATACAGGCGTGATCATATGTATGTATGTATGACAAGTGTATGAAACTACAGAATAAGATATAAAGTCAAGTAGCTGCACGAGATCTTTTATATTGCAGCAGTCACTAAGGAATATGACATCAAATTGGATTCAACGACGTGCACTGAGTCGATCTTTTTAAGCGATAATACTCTTCTGAACTAACTGAAGATAAAAATAAACATTTATAGAGACATGTTAGCAAGAGCGAAGGCTTAGAGAACTTTCTTTGATCTGACTTTTGCTTGCCATCCGCTTTAGCCAATATTACTTATTTTCTCTAGCACATGAATATGCGCGTGCGAGATTCTAATATCATTTCAATGTATGGAAGTGATATATTTCTTTACATTTAAAAGAATGTTGCTTTGTCTATGCCTACAGTAGTGGCTTTAAAATCAAAACGCTCTATGCCCCAAGTATACGTTTTATAATGTTTGCCATAGGCTACACTTTCACTGCATAACCTTATATTGACGTGGAATGAAGAGTTGATTTTTTTTCTTCCCTTCCTCTGAGATTGTGGATTGTATGCGTCACAACGTAAACAATTATTTACATTTACCATATATACTACATTATTTGAAACTGTAGTAGTGAACATAATCATGTCCCCAGCTTTATCCCATATTTTTTTGGGGTCGGCACTAGATTCCACTCGATGTGGCTAGGCATCTGATTTTTATACGAAGCTACTGTCACCTGGCCTTCGTAATGCCTTTTACGAGAAAAATCGCAAATCTGGGTTAAACCAGTTCTTGGACTCTAAAGCCTCCGACTGACCAGTAACGACCTACGAGTATTTCATCACTCTACGCCGTGGGTATTTTTTTCATAAAAATGTTGGACTTTGGTAAAAATAGCTGTGACTATAAAGACATAACACTGCAAAGCTTCATAAGATACCTAGAATCTTCGCAAACGTACCCGCTGGTATGAGCTGGTATTCAAATCAAAGTTATTTGTAGCGATTCCTGAAATCTCAACTCGGGAATATATTTGTTACAATGGAATATCCAGGTATCAGAGGGAGCACTGGGAAATTATTATTGGGATAGCTTCGGATGCTTTTATTTTACTCAGGAATATTCTGAACTTTGGTAGAGAGAGACACTTGTAAACTGCTTTTAGACATTTCTCGAAATGTATATTTCTAATCAAAATCAACTGGAGCGTTTTAACAATAATTTCTCTAATATAATTCAACATTTACAGGGATTTTTATTTCTTTTGTCTTCAGCTCCATGACTGCAGGTCGTAATCACACGAATTGATGACGTCTTTGTAATGTCGAATAGCTTATCTCAAGCGGCGTATTACCACAGTTTTATGACAAGCAGTTAGGAATCTTGGAACTAATCTTTCGAAATTACACACTCATACATGTACGCGCGCGCATGTACGGGAAAATAAACAGAATAGGCGTAATAACAGAAAGAAGTGTCACGTCGTGACCGATCGCGTATGCTTCATTCACGTGTTTTACTGACATTTTTCAAAACTGCATAACGGTAAATCTACATTATTGTACATAAACAACCCTCAAGGTCAATGGAGCGGACGTCCTTATATAAAAAAATGCCTAGATTCCTTACAGCTTATTATATTTCAACTGTAGCATCACTTTGCAATATTACTAATCTAGTTAAATTGGGAATCACCAATAGCCTGCGTCTAAGCCGCAAACAAAAAAAGTGGCGACCGATCCATATTTTATCAGGTATGCACCAAAGTATCTTCGCTGTAAAGTAGGTGTTATGACACCATATGTAGTATGTAGCATGCTGGGCCACACACAATAAAGTTGAGGATTGAATGCGTATTTACTGATGTTTTACAAACTGATTGCCGCGGTATCACTGTCTTAATACATCATCCAAATTTCAAGCTTACGTGAAGCGTCTGTGCGTTGGAAAATCCCTTAGTCAGTTAAGACAAGTAATTATGTATGTATAGATTAGCTTGCGCCCGCAGCTTTGCCTGAGTAACTCTCATTTGACCCCCTTTGGAGTGGAATTTTAGTAAACCCCAAAGAATAACTACATCTCACAAAGAATTTCCTCCAAATGTCAAAAGGCTGGGCATATATATATATTAGTCAGGAACTTGAATTGTATATGTATAAATAGATACATACATATGCTTACGCCTGTATTCCTGAAAGGAGTTGGCAGAGGAGTTGTAATAACAACACCCACTTTTCAACGAAGATTTTTAAGTGCCATCGGGACAGATGGTGAGCCTATCGCCGTCTCAGACACTATACATACGTCATTGAATTACTTTTCAGACCAATGCAGAATTCCTCACGGTATTTTCCTTAAAGCATGTGGTGTTAAATCACTGCACATAAGTTTTTAGAAAAACTGAACGTTACAGGCCCTGGTGTTATTCAAAATTGCGTCGCTTGCGTAGCAAACACAAACATTGAACCCCACTAAAATAATGAAGGTAAGATGTTTAATATTAGTTCATGACATACATGTTTAAATTCCAAATTCTTAAAAAGAGTAATGAAAAATACGAACACGAGGCGGGATTCGCACCAACGCCCTCTGCAAACCGTGCATTTACTCTTCCAACTGAGCTACTCGTGATCTTACCTCGTCGAATTTTCCTTACCTTGTCTTTGCGGTATTGGGGCCGCCTTGCAACATCTGCTAGTCGGTGTATCCAAACTCGCCTCGTGTTCGTATTTAACTTTACCACTTTTTAAGAATTTAGGTAAGATGTCTGTTAACCTCCTAAACAGGTAGGCAGAGTTCGAACCCAATTTTTTAGAAACATTATTTCACTTCATCCACTTTCATCACTCCCTTGGTAGTCCTACTCACACAAATTACACCTAATCCCTCTACACTATTATAATAAACTAGATGCACCCCGTGGTTTCAACCAGGTTAGCTTTATTTAACGGCAGATAATTATTTTTTAAACCTAGCTTTAATTATTCCTACATGCCCAGATATCTGCCAGTGAATGTCCCGTTTCAGAGATTATCCGGAACAAACAAACAGACAGACAGACGGATAGACTGACAAACAGAGAAAAAATTCAATAATAAGTTTTTTTTGGAAGTAGCGCATTTAGTGAAAAGCCATTGAGCTTGTACTTTACTTACTTACTTTAAATCCAATTACCTATCGCTAGTTAGCATTATTATGAAATTGAAGATCAAATCTGACAGATAACCATATACAATAACCGTAAAAGATATATAGATATACTGTGACACAAAAAGCAATCGTTTCGATACATAAAGGTTCAATGATATTATATACAACTAAAGAGGCAGATGTGTCATTGCGCGATGACTCGAAATCGTCCTTTTGATTTCATTATGATCGATTCCTACCATCTCTTTTATTTATGAGTTTATGGCCTTACAGTGCTAAAAAAATATGCTCACGCCATCCCAAAAGGGTCCCCGAAGGGGTAATCAGAGGCATTGTAACAACTATATGATTAAATGCCAAAGTGACCGAGGGTGAGTCCATCGCCGTCTCAGACACTATACATACGTCTTTGAATTAATTCACACAAATATGCAGGTTTCCTCACGATGTTTTCCTTCACCGTAAAGCAGTTGGAGTGAAATCACTGTACATAAGTTTTGTAGGAAAACTCATTGGGACAGACTCCCCTGGGATTCGAAAGGCGACTGCCAAACTCCCAGGCCACAATGGCTCTGTATAAGTCTGTCACTGTCAGTATCATGGCAATAAGAACTTAGGTAAGGCCCCTGAATGTAATTGTTAATAATTACGAATATAACATCTAGTGTTACAATATCATTGGTTTAATCAATATAAATTTTGCGCAATCATATTCATAAAAAAGAGCAATTTCGATGAAAACCTATTTTTAATTTAAAGGGGAAACCTACAAAAATTTCAATCACTGAGGCACTTCAATGGGAGGATTACATTTAATTAGCTGTGATTGAAATGGAGGATGGAAAATTTCGGAGACTTCCTTTTCCACCTTAATTAAGTTATTTTTAAATCATAAATTTTCCATACCAATATTATTTAAACGGGAAAGTGTTTGAATAGTATATACATATAAATACATTTTTAGTGTCTGTTTTTAATTCGAATTAAATCAAGCCTGCGCCGGTGAAACCGTGGGGCTAGTAATATATAAATAATGTCCGGACTTAATCACACACTTCCATCTAGTTCCAAACTAAGCAAAGTACTATGGGTACAATTTTTTTGCCGCGTCAAAAAAAAGCCGCGTGACGACCGCTAGTAGTAAAAAAAACATTATCATCAATTACAAAAACAAAATTATACATAAGTCGTAAGGTGATAATACGTATCACCTCTGTGCGTGCCCCTAGGCATGGGAACAATATATTTTATCCACTTGACCGATCTTTAACGCTAATTAATACGCTATGCACTCCCCCTGCATTAGGGTGCGTGCATAAAGGAGAGGGTTTGCGGGTTTAGTACGCACCCATAACAATATCATAGGAAATCATTGTAATGTTATTTTACAAAAGACTGCGATGATTTTTAAGGGTTCTATATCACTACGGCCTTGGGTTCAAAGCTAGACTTATTCAAAATTAGCGGATATTAGTATAGATTCCAGCAAAATAGGTCTAGCGAGACTTGTGGCACAGTTACTATTGTGCATATCATCCGATAGGCGAAGTTAAGCAACCATGACCCAAACTGGTACTTGGATGGGTGACTGCCCGAATTCCCTTCGTGCCTCGGAGAGCACGTTTAGCCGTCCGTCCCGGTTGGCAATGTAACAACAGGTCAGTCGGAGGCCTAAGAGCGTCGAATAAGTGGCTTAACCCAGATTACTGATTTCCTCGTAAAAGGGGTTACGAAGGTCATGTGGTAGTCGCTTCGTATAAAAATCAGGTGATCAGCCACATTTCATCGAAGACCACCTGTGACGGCTTAAGTACCTATTCTATGTCCGTTGTTGGGTCCTAAGCTGGTCCCACAAAATTCCGGCAAAATCGGTCCACTTTAGCTGTTAAAAGGCAAGAGGCCCACAGATAAACTTTCCCATTAATATAAGCATAATAGTTTAATTGGTTGAATAAACGTGCCAAGGAGTTACACGTGCGATACAATACCAAAACTTCCACGGAAATGCCTAATTGGGCCGAGAAATGGATGAATATCTAATTCCAATCAACTGTGAATAATAGAGCTTCGTTGGCTTCGTGCTTTAAGTAGTGACCTGGGGCCCAACCATGAGCTCTTATTGCAATGTTAGTTCAGCTGTGCGACAGTGACAGACTTATACACGTCATATACACCTGTCTCATAATAAGAGTAAAACTATCATGACAACAAGAGGTTATGGTAAGGTCCCTGTTTAATACCAAAAAGTTTTATGAAATGTCAGACCACTTGGTTCACGTGGTGAATATACCTGCCTATTTTAGGAGAAGGAATTCTAAGACGTATGTCCACGTGCCTGAGAGGGCGATGGATCAGCATCGTCACGTTGAAAAGTGGGTGTTGTAAATCTTTTCCCTATCCCCCCAAAGACGCTTCTAATAAGGCGTGGGCATAGAAAAAATATGTGACAATTATATCAAACACGTCGTGATATCGAGTAACAAAGCTATCCCTCTCATACACACATACGTGCTTACCTCACGAGGCTCGACGCAGACAGAGGTAATAGATCTATTCCATAAATTCAGCATTTACCCAGGTTGTTTACTAGTAGCTCCAGTCGCAATAAAGTTGGAAACACATCGTCACACGCACTCCCCGTCCAATTAAACAAATAAGTCACTGATGTTACCTATCGATTAGCCATAACATTTTGATGTGAATACTTCTATTACTATGCTAATATTAATACCCAGTACTAATCATGAATTCAACCGGCTATGAAAGGCTCCGCTAACTGAAAAGTGACCTGTCAACTGTCAGATGAAAAGAGAAGTCACACATTAAATGAATTCAATCATAATGTGATCTAAGTGATACGTGGCGCCATCTCGAGGCAAACAAGTTGTCCGTTTGTCACTTACCCTTTACAGTTGAAATCGTCACATAATGTTATAGTAGTCACATACAGTTGAAGATCAGTTTTTTCCCAATATCGCATTTGACTAAAGTAATTAATTCTTAAAGATTAGAACTCTGCATTGGAACTCTCGGCATCTTATATAATTAAATTATATAAAGAGCATATTTACACCCACGGTGCATCACGTCGCGTCACACGTCGTATTTCTTAACGCTTGCGGCTGTCGAAGATTGCGACATAAAATATGTTGCCACCTTAAATAGAAGTCTGACAAAAATGTTTTTCGTCAGATAATTCGTAGCGGTGTTCTTATGAAATATATAAGTTCTCGTAATTTCACATTTGTCCCAGCATCATCAGTTGGCCGTGAGGAGCGGGCTGTATACAACGTGTTTTTTAATTGATACTTGTATCGCCTGTCGCACGGGACTCTTGCTTTGCGGCTTACCGTGTCTTAGTGAAGTTTTGTACTGTGGCTTTTAAAGTTCGGGAGTTTAAGGTTATCGATTTATTTTGTGATTGTTTGAGAATTATAAACGAGGCGTAGAACAATCGGCATAATACGGTTACGGGTACGGCTAATTATAGTGAAGGTGTTGATTATAGTCGCTTCCAGTGCTTGATAATTGGTATTTTCGTGTGTTCTCATCAATACTCCGCCGCTTGACCAGTGATAAATAGAACAAGTAAGTTATTACATTCTCTTATTTTTCAATGTTCATTAAATAGTTTAATGCATTTAGTTGGGGGTAATCTCGGAAACTATGGAACTATCTATATATATAGTTAAGTTTAAAAGATTATTTTAAGTAAAGCGCTAAATTAAATATGGTTTTGGAACTTCTGCTAATGAAACTTGAATTTGTAGACGAAATTTTAGGATCACTCACATAAGTAAAATATGAAAATATGTGTTGATATTGATGGATGCGTAAGAGCCGGAATGGTGAATCGGTTTGAATTTGTAAAGTTGATGTAATGATATTTTTTTCCGACGGATATATGACTAGAAAGGGAATGAATATAGATATGTCGCCTGATAGATACCATGGAAGAATAAAACAAATTACACCGCGCTGACTCTAAAAATGGGATGGAGTAGAAATATGATTATAATTATTATCGGTGATAGTTTTTCAACACGCTGTGCCTCACAAACACTTGAAAGTGAAGTTCAACGAGTTTAAACGACAGCGGCATTTTTTACATCATACCGGATAACTTGGGATTATAATTCGAGGCGAACAATGCGTGCAACAACTGCAACAAACACGTGGGGTGTTGTCCGCGTCCAACCAACTTTATATTGAGTGCACTACCCGGCACTATAACAGTGTCGCCCGCTAGTTTATTCGCTACGTCCAATTCGATAAACAAATGATAGCATAATATATACCGATTGACTTCTTAAATATTAAGCTACGAGTACATAATATCGAAGATTAATATTCGGTGTAGTGAGTGCGTTAGTTGTTTCCGAGGTTTAGATAAGTTGTATCTCTTTTTTTTATTCTTTGGCATTTAACCACAACCCGTCTCCGAAAAAGTTTCAACACATTGTCAGCCTTGCTTAAACGCAACGTTTGCATAACTTATTCTTAGTGTTATATATAGAGTTGTAAAGAAATGTACATAGTTAAATATCAGGGTAGTGTTAAATCATCTCTAAACAGAACTTTTCGGAATCCGTCGGTGTTTATTGTTATTCCATTAATTAATGGTATAAAACGGGTCGGTAGAACTAATTAACACGATGTTAATGGACCGGGTCTTGACCGAAGCCACATTTAAAACAAAGACTAAATTTGTCGCACCGCAAACTACAATACGTCGGTTTTGAACTACGACAACTTTTGGCAGAGTAGGGTGTTTATTTCAGGTAATTTATTAGGTTTATATATCATCATCTCCCTGGCCTTATCCCGTACAATGTTGGGGTCGGCACTTGATTCAACCCAATGTGGCTAATCACTTTATACGAAGCGACAGCCATCTGACCTACGCAAGCCCTTTAACGAGGAAAATCTGTGATCTGGTCTAAACCAGTTGTCAGACTATTCTAGGCCTCCGACTGACCTGTAACGACTGCCAATGATTATAAATTGGCAACCGGGACCGACGGCTTAACGTGCTCTCCGAGGCACGGAGGCAACTCGGGCGGTCACCCATCCAATTACTGGCTAGTGGTAAGGTTGCTTAACTTCGCTGATCGAATGATATGCGCAATAGCAACTGTGCCACGAGCTCCTCTATTAGGTTTATATATAACACTGTAATATTTACTGATTCTGCAATTTATTCAACTTATTGATTCTTCCCTGGAGCCAAAGCTATCTCAATTCCAAACTTCAACAATAACGATCCAGCAGTTTTATAGTGAAATATGCGCGTATAAAAGTCGAACGACATTTTGTCACGCATCGAAATGAATAGCTCCGACGTGAATTCGAGATTTGGGAAATGAGACTTCTATTGTCTGTGACAGAGAAATTTTACTAACTAACCTTATCCCAATGGGAATTCAAAAAGATCATTCCCGAGGATCACTGAGAGAAGACACCTATGATAAACCGTGTCCCGCCAGCGTCCCGTTAAAATTGTTAATCAACTTTGAAATGAAACACAAATAGCTAAAGCCGTAAAGTCGGCTTCCCACTTCGGTCAGATATCGCACCGACGGCATGGCATAGTCGTGAACTTGGAACATCTCAGGTGAATTAGAGCATAAATTCATCAGTAGAATATGCGTACTCATGCCTGTCACCGACAAAGTGTCTTCGGGAGCCGAACTCCTGCTGAAATTTTTTTAAAGTACGAGAATTTTCAACCAAATATCGCTACTCTTTTGACCAGTCATTGGTGGCTGCACTCAGCAGTGATTGTATTCCCTCTTTCCATACAGAAGCAGTTAAGAGTCTAAGACCAAAAAAAAGGGTCCCCGAAGGGGTAAGCAGAGGTGTTGTAACAACACCCACATTTCACCGAATATGATCTAATGCCAACGTGACAGAGGGTGAGTCCATCGCCGTCTCAGGCACTATACATAGGAACAAATTGTTCAAAATCACACACTCATACAGACGCACACATCTACGAGATTATAAGCTGAATAGCAGTAGCGTCAACGGTGTCACGCCGTGCCCGTTGTTTTACCGACTTTACGACAAATCTTTATTATTTCAACAGTCAGTAATTAGGCCTACATTATTTACTACTTGAAAAGATTATGTTTCACCGTGGCAGTGCCTTGGGCGAAAGCGCGCTCCATTAGCTCGACTTTTTTAGAAGGGTATACTTTGTAAAGCCTTACTTAAATTTCACCTGTCTTCAAGATGTTTACTTACTTATTTAAAATTTTCTGGAAACCGTAGGCAATGGTTTTAGAATACCTAATATTTAGATTTAATTGTAATTTTCTTTATATCAAATTTCTGAGAACAGACAAACAAGGACACTTTCCCATGTATAATTACCCAGTAACAGTCCGGAATCTGGATTAGTGGAAATGTGGGTACTCTTGGTACATCTCAGCCTAACCTTTCGGGGATTACAGGCTTGAGCATATGTATGTGATGAATATTATCTTTTAAATCAATAGCTATCGATTGTCAGTAAACGCACTTTGTATAATGCTGTGACTCACCCCGTGGGGTGGTCGCGTGCATACTGCAACCAGCGTCACCTAATCCATACGCCCCGCAAATTGATACGGAATAATATTTTAAAAGGGTATAATTTCCCCTCCTGGAGGTCTTAATAAAGTGGTTATGATACATCGGACATATTCTATAGGTCTGACTCACATTTACTTAGTAGCTGCTACCCGTGCGCTTTAGATATATTTTTAAGACTTATTAAATAACGTTAACTTTTCTCTATAATCTATAAAATGTATAATGCTATCATCATCTCCCTGGCCTTATCCCATATATTGTTGGGGTCGGCACTTGATTCCACCCGATGTGGCTGATCACTTTATTGTTATATGAAGCGACTGCCACCTGCCCTTCGCAACCCCTTTAACGAGGAAAATCTGTGATCTGGGTTATACCAGTTGTCAGACTATTTTAGGCCTCCGACTGACCTGTAACGACTGCCAAAGATGATAAATTGGCAACCGGGACCGACGGCTTAACGTGCTCTCCGAGGCACGGAGGGAACTCGGGCGGTCACCTATCCAATTACTGGCTAGAGGTGAGGTTGCTCAACTTCGCTGATCGAATGATATGCGCAATAGTGACTGTGCCACGAGCCCCTCTTTTTATAATACTATCTATTACATAATAAGCCCACCGGATTTCAACTCCTACCAAGAGGCAAAGGCATTTTAGTGAGCTTGACAACTCAAGCCAGTCAAACAAAGATCAAAACTAATAAATATTAAGAATTGTAACATAAGTACAGTGTCCATGAGACTACTTACAATATTTATCTGGTAATACATTATTCCAAGTTTCTTTATCATATCATAGACGTCGGTAGTGCCGCGCCATAGTAAATCTGTGGTACACTCCACAGACTTACAGATGTCAGTCGGAGTAGGCCAAATATACATCACTTAATACAGGCGTGAGCATATGAATGATGAATGGATGACCTTTTTTTTTAGGCTCTGTGAAAAAATCCACCCGTAAAATTAAGTCTACGTGGGTAAATCGCGGGGCACAGCAAGTATCTACCGCGGAACATGTTTGTAGCACAAATAGTTTAAACTGGGTCGAACCCAAGTTGCAGGTTTCCAGGGTGGTGACCTATTGCTTGACACTTTTATGCTTTCCCAATTGTGTTTTTCATATCATTCCTTTTGTTCTTATATTCAATTGAATTGTAAGGAAACCCATAACAAACAATTTCGTTATCAAAGGAATTACGACAATATGGTAATTGTATAGATTTCGGCCTTTGAAAGCTTTAATTACAGGTACTTCAAGGGCTCAATTATATCCGAACAACGGTAAATAACGTCAAGGAAATCTCAAATTTTGTACAGGCTACTTTCTAATTATTATAAACTAGGTGGTGACCGCGACTCCAGAATTTGACTTATCTACTTGTATTTATATATATTTATATATATATATATATATACTATAGTTATAGCAGAAAAATAATAATGTACATACGTATTCAAATTCACGTATGAATCTAAATTTTATGCGACTCTTATTAACTCGAAAAAAGTTAAAATGTAATAAAGAATTATATAGTTCTCAAAACGCGCTGACAATACGATTATAGTTAGCCCTTTGCTGCTTGTTTGCCTTAGGGTCAAACATTGCTGTGAAGTGTCTTCTTAAACAATGTCTTTGTACATTTGAATGAGAAACCTATATACATAATTCAATTTTTTTTTAATATAATCGTTTTTGTTTCAGACCATGGCACGTATATGGAAATACGTACTTGTTGCGATAGCTCTGTGCTATTGCATACAACCGGTGCGCCCCACTGACGACGAGGGTATGTTTTTTAACGATATTTACAACGTTCTAAGTTTAAAATAATGTTTCCTCTCTATTCCTCCACTGTTCCTTAACAATATTAAATGAATCAATCCTTCCTTATCTGTCTGTGTGCTCGTGATGCTAATGCGCTCAGCTAATGTGTGTATGTGCAAGCGAACGTGTATTCTATATACTTAGCGTTAAGGTGTTTTCAGAAGTAGTGGTAATGAGAGCGGTAAGGGGTCTCGACGCTCGGCTGCCCTGTGGGCAAGGAAAGGTGTTTCTGGATGGTCCTGATTCTTATGTACTTTGGCTCAAAAATGATAGGGACTTCATATACCGGTTCCCGAATAGAGACTCTAATAATAGGTGGGTTAAACTTTCAAGTTTTGAAAGAGACCACTCAGTTTCTATGCACCAGCTTTGACGAGTTTGGTCGCGAATGTTATTCCAAATAGCGATATTCATTGTAATCGATTGCATCATAAACTTAGCAAGCTTCGGTGCGAGACCTCGTCTGCGTATTACATACGACCTGCCAATTTTAGCCTGAAAGTCTTTTAGATATAGGGGGCAACATTTTTTGATATCGCTCTGCTTAAACCGATGATGGTAGGCCCCCTGTAGTGTAGTATTTCTTACATATTTACTCGATATCATATATATATAATATATTAAATAATTTTGTCTAGAAATGGCGACAGCAATTTATACAATTTAAAGACATCACTGGTGGTGTTTTTAATATAAAACTAGGTCGCATTCATTGAAAGATAACTAGTTCAGCCCGCATCAATGGAAAATCATATTTCATTTATTGCAAAAAAAAAAATAGTTATATCCATTTGGAAAAGTACTCGTGACCTGAAATTAAGATGTAACGGATAGTGACTGCCTGTATTTCATTTTAGTATCACAAAAAAAACCTAAGAATTTTATTATAAGCTCTGTTTAAAGTGATTATGGTAGACCCCCAGTACTCTTTTCTGTAATCATTTACTCGATTATTGGTTACTATCAGGCGACTGGGACCGCGGTTTCAGTTCTCAGTGGTCCAAGTTACCCGTATTCTCGAAATAATACCAGTAATATCCGTTGCTTCTTACAACATATTTATGCCATTATCATCTTCACTCGCCTTTATATATTTTGAATGCAATATTTGCTTGCATTTCTGGAAAATTCTCCATACAAGTATAAGGCTGCCTGTCCGCTAGAGTGTAAAGCGATGAGCGCGGTTAAAATATAATCTAAAATTAAATTGCCGTTTTGTGCAATTCTATTTGGTCCGTTCGGCCACCTGGCTTCGCTCCAGTGGACCAGCCGCCTTATATGCCCTTGCCTTCCCAGAAGGTTTCCTGAATGGGTAGGCAGAGGTGTAACGACACGTTTTGACCGAAGATATAGTGCTAACGTGATGAATAGTGAGCCCATTGCCAACTCAGGTATACGTAATTCTTACGACGTTTTCAAGATTTGTACTTGATTCGCTTGCCTAGAAGGCGATTACTGAAACCACGCGGTGACCACGGCTCTTACCATAGAAGCACACATTTTTGAGAAATTGGTGATATAATACCTCTGCATAGCCCATTGGCACAGTATAAATATAAACGTTACTAGTCATCTAGGCCTATTTTTTTAAAATAGGATCGATTGCTCATTTAGGTTGTCAATCTTAAATATTTTAATATTAACTCTATTTATTTATTATCAAAATAATATAGAATTGTCGTTTTGAAATTGAAAAATGTCGGTAATACACTTGAATGACACATTGAGCCTATTCCGCTTATTATCTCGTAGATGCGCACGTCCGGGTGAGTATACCATTACGAACGATTTCTCTCTAATTTCCTAACTGCTTATAACGCCTAAATATTTAAACTGTGTCTTTGGCAAACCTTTTGCGGAGGCATGTACCTAATAAATATTATAAGTATGGAGTTTTCTAAAGTAGCAACGTCTCGTAAATTTCATCTATTTTGTTTTTTAAACTCATGAATCTTTTGTTTCAAAACTGAAATAACTGCTGAATTTCGCAACAGTGTGACGTATTTTGTTTGTTCATATCACTCATTAATTCATGACAGGTCATCGAACGGATTATTTGGTAGCCTGTGCGATTCTGGTCCGTGTGAAGACGAGACCTCTTTACTGATCAAGAACATCAGGGAAGTTGACGAAGGGGTATATAGGTGCAGGGTTCATTACCAAGCATCCCCCTCTGTTGATTACTACATTGATGTTAGGGTTGTCGGTGAGTGACGTTTGGAGTGTGCGAGTCATTCAATACTCACTGTATTACATTATCTACACAGATAATTAAAATGAAGTGTCTGTTTGTAATTCCAAATTAATAAATTTTCACTAAATGCACGTGAAAGTATGGTACTGGTAAAAAAAGTAACTTTTTATAAATAATCTCTATTCCTGTCTGTCAGTTTCGGTAAGTAGATGATGTTATAAGCACTAGCTTAGGCTATTTTAATTAAAAAACAATAGGGTTCCGCGAAATGAAGTTACGCATGGAATTAAGTCTTAACGAGTAAAACCGCAGGGCACATAGCTAGTGGTACATAAAAGAAAAGTAAACCCACTCCGTGATTGAACAAAGTTACGTCATAAGCTGTGCCGTCAAATAGTGTTACTTCACATTAATTAAACTTTACCCGAGCATGAAGTGAATCATTTTAATTTTCTTTGAAAGTGTCAGAACACAGCATTGAACGACGTTAACTTGATCAAACATGGTATACCTGGTAACGTAGACAGGGTATCATAAATCATACCTATCATAATATTTATACAGAATGATGCTCTAAGATCAAAGTTGCTAACAAATTTTATGCGACACATTTATTAGCGAATAAAGATGCAATTTTTGGTGCAAATGGAAAATTTTGTTAATCTGGGGCCTTACCATGACCTCTTATTGCCATGATAGTTTAACTCTTATTATGAGACTGATGTATTTGACGTGTATACATCTGTCACTGTCACACAGCTGAAATATAATTTCAATAAGAGCTCATGGTTGGGCCCCTGGTAATATTTCTTGGTGTAGTTTTAAAATATAAAATTGGTCTAGACCAACATTCTGTGTGACACCCGGCGCATTTTCCGCTCACGGTAACTCCTCCGCTTAACTCACTCGGCTTGGATTTATCACCCTTTTTTATTGGTTTTCACCTGAAGGTTACCTTTAAATAAAACCAGCTATACAAATACATCGGACTAGGGAGGATATTTTTTTTTGCTAAACGTGACGATTTTATTTATTCGATTATCCAATCATTGATCAAACGAATTGGTTATTTCAATATATTTCCGTCACAATGTGCCTTTGTTTAATATTACTTAAGTGTTTCATCGACAACAGTAAGCCTACTTAAAAAACAGTTTAACATCCGTATACTTTTAGATTTGAAACAATTTTCTCTCTTATTTTATTTCATATCAATCTGAAATATAATCAGTTTAAAGTGTGGTATTCCTACACATAATATATATGTGTTTAACTAAACTCTCACAAGATGACACTGGATTTTCGCAATTGGATCTCACTTAAGTAAGTGATCCAATCTCCAATTATATCCTATTTCATATATATATATTTACTATACCCATTTATTAGGAGTGTGGTAGAGAAATCCTGGAAATCCAAATTTTTGTAGAAAAGAAAAACGTTGACTATTCTCTAATACCAATAAATACAATATATCCATCGGAATTCATCTCCTTCATGTTAGTAAAAACTGTATCTAGATCGATAGCGTGGTTTGGGAGAAGAACGACGCGTACAAATAGACAAAATAGTTATGTTTTTGAATTTCAATTTGAGCGACTTCAATTAAAAAAAATTATAGAAGATTAATTTACAGGTAATTAGAAGTAGCGCGTGTTAATGACACGACGTGGTATAGGATATTGCGAGACGGGGTAAGGACTTGACACCCCACTTCCCAGGAAAGGCAAGCAAATTATCTTTTAAAACCGATCCTAGCCTGAATTGACACTTCATTAATGTTTAATATTGCATTTAAAATTATGCTTCGAATATTTTATTCCTTACGTAATTTAACTACCACGAAAGAGTATTTCCGTGTTTTAGATTATTAAATAAACAAATATGGTGGTAAAATAATTTGAAAAACGGTTCTGCAGATCAAGAAATTATCCCATAACTGTATTCATCTTCGCCCAAGTAATTAATTAACGAACGATCTTTATAATTACCGCTTGAAATTTAAGACTTGGCCGTCCATTGAGGCTATTAACTTACTCACAGGGAAAAGTTATGAAGTAATAATGTGCCGCAGGGCCTTCAATTGTTTGCTTACTAACCGATTAATATCCTAATCATTTGTAAGTCGATCATGTTTCCTTCATATTATGATATTTTCGGTTGCTGATGATATTAATCTGACTCATTAGACATTTTTCCTTAACGAATCGAATAACAAATAAAATATGGTAGTGAAGTGAAAATCAACTCGTGGGCATATTGTTTCATGCACGAATATAAAGCTAAATTTGAAATCAACAGAACGTAGTTTTTACGTTATTTAAATATATAAGTAATCGTAAAAAGGCGTACAAATCTAAGTTATCACCGAACCTTCAGCGTATTAGTTAGAAGATAATAACATACTAATAAATATAAAGGAAAAGTTGACTATCTCTCCTCCCTAGGCCGTCTAATCGCTTGTTCTCATGTGAACAGCAAATTGCCTTGTAAATTTTAATTATGCTGGTTTAATATATTTATCTATTTAATGAAAAATATAGAATCTACACTAGAAATTGCTGGAGGACAGCTGTAGTTTGCAAAGCAATACAAGATATTGGTTGATTTTTGGATATATTCTAAAATAGTATATTTACGCGATTTGAACACGCTAAACTTTCTATCTCACACAGCTTGAAAGAAATGCAAATTTGAACCGTTACCGTGAGCTGTTAAAGGTTTTTATTAATGAAGCAAATCTTCCAGATGCTCCAGGAACTCCAAAACTGTTTGACGGAACGGGCGCTAGAATAGATAGTGGGTACATAGGGCCTTTGACTTTAGGCTCCGAATTAACACTAGTGTGTGAAGTAGAAGACAGTAAGTTGACCATACATAGACATTCGTAGTAATACATTTTTTTTTTCAATTAATATATAACACCAGAGGTAGGAACACTGAAGGTTTAACCTTTAAATCTTATTTTCCTTCGTGTACTTATGTTTGTCCTTCGTATCCTTATAAGGGTAAGCTGAAGTGCTACAACCGATTCTGTCATATTTGATGAGTCTACCCGTCTCCGAATTATGACTTTACATTCGTCGTTTAATTTCTTCTCAGACATAATATGCAGGTCTCTTCACGAAGTTATCTTTCGTCCTGAAGCTGGTGCGACTAAACTCCAACTAGTGTTTGTTATATTACGTTTATAAATGAGGGTTAGTGTATTACTAAGTACTAAATTTTTATTTACCTTCACATCCCGCTCTAGCCGAGCTAGATACCTTGGTATACTGGCGTCGTAACGGGGTAATGATCGAACGGGCGCAGAGTGTCCGCTCTGGTTTGTTGCGAGCGGAGGTTAAAATTACTAACTTGACCAGAAATGACCACGACGCCCATTATGAATGTCTCGCCAACAATGGAGATATTACCGAACCCTCCACTGTTGGAATCGTGGTCAAAATGATCTGTGAGTACTTTTGTATTGGGGTTTTGTGTGATGCTTCAACACATAAGTAGTTACTATATTGAATCAGTGCACGTTGTGAAAATATACGCTCTTGGTAGAATAAACATATATATTTAATATATTTATAAATAGCATTTTGTCTTTAAGGAACAGGATGAACAAGTAATTTTAAAGATCCATTAAACTTATCAAAATATGATATTTACAAAATGACGGGCAATCGTCGTTATAAGTACGTAGATGCATGAAGTAGATTACTATTAGTATCCAAGGCTAGTAGTAACATATCGAGAATCGTACTCCGAGTACTGCGACATATAATAGTCACGTAGATGTAAACGATCTCAATATCGAGGCATATTTCAACGCTTATGCTTAACAATCACAGCTACACAAGAGTTTTCTGTACTTAACGTACAAGCACACATATTTATCACCAACCGCACATTAAATAAATGCTATTGAATTAGACCAATCAAGTGTTCAATGCATATGTTGTACATAATTTGCCACAACTTTCAGGACTCGACTCGTCACCGCACAATATTTGTAAAACAAAATAGTTAAAATAATAATAATATTTATTGGTGAAAGATACACGACAACACACAAAAGATACACGACAACACACAAAAGATACACGACAACACACAAAAGTATTAAATAAAAAGATACACAGCAACAGACTAGCTAGTTCTTTAAGTAACGACACATCATTGATTCGTGTGGTGATGACGCGTCGACGGAAGGCTGGCCTCAAAAGCTTCAAGATAAAAGGCTGGAAAATGTACATTTACATAAGAAAATGAGAGTCACATTGATGTGAAATCAATATACAAAAACTAGTGCCTTGTGAGCTCGCAAATAATTGGTCGTTCAATTGATCTTAAGAAGACTGCAACTTGTATAATCTTGTGTAATCATGTCGATTTGAAAGTATTCCTATATATATAATTGAAATCAACAATGTGTTGTGTCTGTTCTAGTGCCTCCAATAAGTATACGAATTAACATAGAGGAGAGTAGATACTTTGAGGCCGGACAGCCCCGACTAGTAGATTGTATTGTAGTAGGCTGTATTCCACCACCTACAATTACTTGGCTATTGGGGACAGATCTATTGGGACCCAATCTGCATAGTGTAAGTACACCTAAGATCATTAATCAGTACAAGTCCGCTTTGGTCCATTCAATTTGTTCATCGGCAAGATTACTGCAGCTAACTGCTGAAGAGCAACTTAAATTTTAATCATAATACATTTTATCAATACATGTACGTTATACACACTTTTCACTATGGATTAATTTCACCGTAATAACAACGATTTTGAGGCTTATAAGCACCTTATAAGAGAGTTCAATTTAAACCTAAAGATGAAGTTATCAAACTCAGCTTTAAAAATGACACCGCGCAGTCAGAAACAGTGTGTGGTGAATGAGATTCATATAGATAGCAGGCGACTGCTCATACCCCGAGGCGGCCACGGCTTTATTCTATGTGGCTCTATTCTCTATTATATCTGGTGAATTTAGAATAACAAAAAAGGTGTTTTTATACCAATATTTGTATGTATGTTTGTCAATTTACAGGAGAAACACGACGGTTATTATACTATGTCAAGTCTTAATCTAACTCCTTTTATGAAGGATAATTATAAGAAATTGACATGCCAAGTGCACTCTTCAAATAAAAAGTTATATACTTCTGATATAACCATTCTTGTCGGCTGTAAGTAACGTTGTATTCATTGCTTCTCTTAGCGGTGTGGAAAAGCTTTGCATAGTATATTAATCGAATTTATCAATAATATTATTTAGAATAGTATTACGAATGAGAGTATATCGATGGATTATATATTTATTTCTAAATACTAAATATACACCACACATTACATTCGCTTTTACCACGCAGGTAGCTAACACAATAATATCTAGATCCGTCCTACGAAAGTAGGTCACATGATTGAAACTAGGTCATAGGATTGAAACTAAGTCATTGGATTGAAACTACGTCATTGGATTGAAACTATGTCGTGTACATTGAAGCAAGGTGAAGTCATTTTGGCGTGTTCTAGATTTAATATTCAAAAGTCACCAGTTTTGACGCCACTCATCGAAGTAAAGTATCATAATGTAACAAGATTTTATCAACAATTCGTTTGTCATGAAGACTGAATGTCACAGCAGCAAGTACATACATACCACTATGTTGATATGATAGTTGATTGGATAAGCGAAAAACGGTGTTATTTATGCTCAATGTGCTATTGTGAGCCGAATCGTCTCCCCGTCATAATATTATACTGAGTGGGCTCTTCATAAATCGGTCATGCACTCAGATTGTGCTTATAAAATTAACACCCTTATCTATTACAAGTGTTTAGTGATATATATCATTGGCAATCCATAGGGACATTATCATTTCTAATTTTATACTTGGATATCATTATATTTTAAGTATAAAATGTATTTTATAATTGAATGGAACACAAATTTTGCCCACTCTAAACCAACTCCAATTTAAAAAAACCAAGAAATAATTACCGTGGCTGAGCCCAAATAACGTGGAATAAGGACAGAGATCTGTGGGTTGTGCATGTTGCTTAGATGCAGGTAAGTTCGCATTTGAGTGGACTAATTACTAATATATTGTTAATTTTAAGTTAACTATTTTTAGATTGCATTGTTCGCTTCAAGCATGCGCTTATAAATGTATAAAATGTGTATGTATTACTTTCAACAGACCATGCTGAGCATGGAAAGGTTATGCTCATTATTTTGTTGTACAAAATATGTACTATAAACAGCAGTTGCCCGTCGAGCAACACCCTCGTGAAGTGGCTATTTTGACACTACTGTTTGACAGCTGTCGAAGTTGTCATTATGATAGCTTTTTGGAAATTGACTTTTTTTACTGACTATATATCAAACCAACCTTTCTGTCTTATCTGTGGTACTAACAGCAAGCCGAAACGAAGAATATAAATTATAAAAAAAACATTTTTTTTTGTTTTTGACAGAAGAAACTGCTGGATACGTCTACATATTAACTGCCAGACATTTTGATTATTGTGTGATATTATTGAAGTTTCCATATTATCTACATACATACCAATGAGCTCGCTTATTTGATCTATATTCAGCTTCCATTCGATGCCTGGAAACTAGGACACGATTACTTGACCGCAGCCCGCGCTTGATTTGGCTATATGTTATATCATTACAGCCCGTGCTTCCAGCTATGTGAATTTGTTATGGGACAGGATTACAGAGTAAATTTTAAAGTTCATAATTGGATTATGTGGATTTTGAGTATTGGAGCTTATTTCATTTATATTGGAGGCAGGCGCAGGGACAATCGGCTAAAACTACGCTACTAGCACAGTATAAAAATAAGCTTACTAAGCAGTATGGAATCGAGATATTTTTTAAATAAGGGTTGTAACTCCCATAGTTTATTAATTTACTTCTTTATCTATAGTCAAGGTAGTGGCATTTTGAAGGTTAGAAAATATCTGTAAAATACGTAAATGCGATCGGCCGTGACTTGATACCCCGATGCGGCTTATTATCTCGTAGATGCGAATGTGTCATTTCGAACGATTTGCTCCTGGAGTAGTAAGCTTATATTTATTATGTGACACTGGTGGACTACGAGACCAATTTTTTCATAAGCCAAGTATAGTAATGGTTCATTGTTGGTCCTCAGAGGATCGATTACTGGGACCGAGTGAGAGAGAAGAATTGTTATGTAAGATTAGAACACTGAAAGAAATACATTATGCTTCCTGGGATTTAATACAATTAATACATAGTAGATTTCAATGCTTAGTCAAACAATCATATTATACGAATCTCATAAAATATGGTCGACAAGCTAAGGAATTAAATAAAAACCTGGATTATACTGAAAAAGAGTTCTATAACTGGTGATTCTGATATTCATAAACATTATTTCGTATATTTTTGTAAATATCTTCAATGTACAGACACACATCAGTAATTATAGTAACTATATATGTTGTTGTTTTACATTGTTGCCATATTTACGGAGGTTAATATAGTAATTAAACTGAATATAAATCAATCATCAAATTAATGATGGGGGTATTTTTTTACCTATTTTGTGTAAAAGGCGTTGCAAACACACGGGGTTGTTTAAAAAAGGAACGTTGAACACGATGCGAATTTTAATTCGAACCAAAGTTATGAATGAAAAAAAATATCATTTTGATGATTGATTAACACTTTTTTGCAATGCGAAATAACATTCTGTGAATCAACTTCTATAAATATGGCAAAAATGCAAAATGATAGTCGGTATAATATGCAGTATAGTAATATAGTTGTATTCATTCAACATATCGCACTCTCAGAACGATAGAGGCTCAATTCAAAAATCATATATTTTTAAATCTCTATAAAATATCGGTTTTGAATAAAATTAGGTTGCGCATTGTGTATAATTGTTAACAAATATTTTTTTAAACTAGAAGTAGAAATGCATTTTGAGGTCTGTCTTAAAGTTAACATAATTATTTTTCCAAATTTTTGAGTTGAGCCCCTTTCGTTCTGAGGGTGCGATATTGTGTAATATAATTTATTTATGGAAATAATAGTGTATTAAAATGAACGGGCTTTTCCACAGACGCTCCTACTTGCGTTGAGGCACAGGGTGGATATACAACAGTTGGTGAAGTTAATCTTACTGTTACTGTTAAGTCTTCGCCTCCCCCAGACCGCATACAATGGTCGGTTAACAACAGCCTTGTATATCAATCGAACGACACCGAGGTATGATCCATTTCAATTCAATATGTGCTTGGGCTTTGCATTATAAACGAACGATTTTATAACAATGATAGTCACTGTACATTACAGCTTACAATATGTTATGTAATATGTTGTATTAAATACATCCTGTGTAGCCTAAGCCTCTGCGTTGCGAGAGTGTTCCATTTTATTTATTTTTGCCGAGGGGGAAACCTTTGAAAGGTCCCCGACCGCCCTGGGAGAGGCAGATCGGGGTATGTGGGATTTTTACCGCACTAAAACCCGGTGGCCATTCTCAGTGCTCAGGGCGGACTCCGGGTACTCTGATAGAACGCACCGGTGTCCCCCCACACTTTGCCGGGGCACATCCCCGGGGCAGCTGTAAGGCCGCCCCTAGAGACCTCGCTGTGCAAGGCAGCGCGAGCCACATCGCGCTGCCACCTTCCCGGGCCCGCGTCGGTGGTCAAAGCTCCCACCCCGACCACCGCCAGCAGGCCCTCCGGCCCCCTTTTAGTCGCCTTTTACGACAGGCAGGGGATACCATAGCCATATTCTTAGACCCTGGCTTTTGGGTGGGCGAGTGTGTTCCAAAGCTAAGCAGTTCATTAAGCGCCAATTTTTAGCACCAAAATGCACATACCTTCAATTCAATTCAAAATATCTTTATTTGATTAGACTTTTTACAAAGTACTTTCAAATCGTCAGTAGGACACAAAATACATTATACATGATTATAAATGTTACATTATACATGATTATAAATGTTACATTATAACATGATTATAAATGTTACCACCGGGTTCGGAAGGTAGCTTTTGTTGAGAAGAACCCGGCAAGAAACTCAACAATTACTCTTTAAAAAAATATATATTATACAATGTTTTTGGTTTAATGCAATAAGCACTTGTATTGTCATGTGTTTTCTGTAAATTTTTAAACAAAGAGCGGGTATATTACACACACATTACGCACATTCTATATCACGCTGGATGTCTGTGAGTGTGTGCGCAATCAACAATATATTAACCAATGTGGAATACTTCAGGTGCACAAATTTGATTTTGTAAAAGTTTACACTAACGTAATGCGTCTGCATTTATATTGGGTAATAAATATCTCAAAAATTTGGTTAGAATCCCTTTACTATCACTGTGTAGCATAAGAGTAAATATACCACATGCACACACACATATGCGCTGCAACGTCCCAACGTCCTTATTCGCTTATGTGATCCGAATATTCATCATAGAAATGACAAAATTGTCACTTACGTGCAATTCATGCACTACGATTCACGAATGATCACAATAATTGTAGATGTTAGTCCCTAACCAACTTTTTATGATGCTATTTGTCACAAAAGCAATTCATATTATGTGGACCATTTTAGGAATTTTCGTAGGAAGTGTGAAACAGGTGAATTGCGAAATATTAATCATTCCTGAATCATAATATGAATTCCACCTAAGTGACCATTTTATCATTTCGATGATGAATTACATTCGGATCAAATTATGATTCTGCAAAAGTGGCCTTTTTAGACCTACTGTTTGGTCTCTGGTGGAATATTTCTCATGCGAAAGATCGCTGTAACAAGTAAATTGTACAGTATAATGAACTACACAACTAATGCGACATTTGCACTGATCCACTTTAGAATAGAAAATACACTGGCATATATATTTTCAAAGCAAGGCACTCAAGTCCCAGGTTATATACTGGCATATTTTTTTCAGATTCGTAAACTTGATAGTCATATGTATGTCGCGAGCATCGTTGGCATGGTAAAGGAATCTGACGTGAACCGTACATATGTTACGGCGGTGAATAAAGTCGGCCAGCAAACGCGTCCATGCGCCTTCCTTAATATCCACATCGATGGAATAAGCTCCGAGAAACACTATCCAGGTTACAAAGTCAAACGGTCATCAATTAATTAATGCTACAGTCTTTCAACGGTTTGATTAGATGAGTGATGATGTATAGAAGGATATGTTTAGGAGAACAGTATTGATTTACTCTCTTCCTGCTTTTTTGTACGAACGTACGTGAGGATTGTTTTTGTTTATGGAGTTTGTATTTAAGACATATCTAGAGACTAATACCGCTCTGTTTCTGTCGATTTTCTACCAGTGCTATGTCCGAACTGTGACATAAAATAAGTGCTGCTCAACACGCAATCATATTCCCCAAGCAATATAGAAACTAGATTTTTTTTTTAAATGAGAACGTGTGCTCATTTTGATCATGAGAAGTTTTCTAAATGTATTTTTTAATTTACAGTCCAAGTAATGTAGATTTGGATAGGTGAACAAGCTTACGTAAGCGCTTGGGTCAGTGAAGCAAGCCAGCCGGGCACGCTACCAGCGCCCCAAAGATAGGTTAACGATATCGCCTATTTTCCTCATTTGTATGAGAAAGTTAAGAAGTTTTACGTAGCCATACGAAAAAAGTCAAAAACGTCAAGCGACGACGTTCAAACGTGTCTGAAGCTATACTTGGGGCACTATGGTAGAAAAAAATGGGTTTATCTATTGATTATTGATACATGTTCCATTCAATGTGTTCAATTGATTGTATTTAAAAAAAGCAAAGGCGCGGATCTATGTTCTTACTGCTGGCCTTCTTCAAAAAAACATGAGATAAATTTCAAATTTAGAACTATTTACAATTGTCAATTGTTTCCTCCGTATTATTACTCTTAAAAATAAATAAATATTTCAATTATTGATAACGAAACTATTATTATTTAGTATTGTTGTGGTGTTGTTGTTATTTTATAAATATATTAATATTGCTTGTCAGCCATAATTTTTATTGTTACTTAAGAACGGGTTGCACTATCGAATTATTAATGATATGTATATGTCGACCAATCGAATGCAAAATCACATCCTGTGAAATCGAAATAAAAAATGGAATAGGATTAAGCTTGATGCTTATGTATGTACATTATTTTACTCGAGAACGCCTGGATAGATTTTGATGGCTGGAATTGTATTGTATAAGCAAAGATCCGAAGGTAAGTCGTATTTTTTATTCCGTCGTGATATTTATGTATACTATATTTTTTTAATTTTATAATTCGTGCAAACAATGCATCCGAGGACATATACAAAATTGGTGCGCTATGTAAGGACTAAAACCACTGTATAAATATAACCACAGTGTAAATTACTAAGCAGTATGGAATCTCGACCAAATTTTAGAAATAAGGTGTTCATTCTCCAAGATTTTAAAATTTACTGCTTTGTCTACTGTCAAAGTAATGTCGATTTGTCGATTGGACGTTTAGAAAAATGTCAGTAAAATACGAACGCGCGGTCACGACGTGACACCCTATACTGACATTACGCCGCCGGGCCGATTATTATATCGTAGACGCGCGTTTGTGTGTGAGTGTTATTTCACACCGCTTACATTTATATATTTATATAGCTTACATTTATATAGTGCTAAAACTGCAGAAAGTCATGTGTGTACACTTTGTAGTAAGCTACTAAATAGCCCACGCTATCACAGAAGAGTCCCCGAAGGGGTAAGCAGGGGACATTTCACCGAATATGATCTAGTGCAACAAACGCAACTATATGAAATGTTCTGTTTCTGACTGCTCATCAAATATTTATTTATTTGAAATATAGATTTTGAACGGCCAGTAACCAATTACACAAAACGTAGCAATATTACACAATATATATACAGTACACACATTTAATTATATACACAGTATATTATAAAAATACAAACACAATCAAACATTCGCCTCGCAATACTCCAGACATGTCGACATGATCGTCTGCCATTCATCCGCAAACAAATCACACTCAGAGTGTGACTCCAAGAGAGCGTTGAGCGCAGAGAGAGTGCGAGGGACAGGAGAGTATGATCGCGACTTAGTACGACCCGTCGATATCGAAACAGCCTGTGTTTCCTAGCACGTGTGTAGTTGTCAGGCACAAATATTTTAGTCAGCTCTTCAAGTAATTCAGGGGCACTGATATATCCACGAAGCACATTACACATAATTGACATTTGGTCATAGTTCCTTCTCACCTCTAAGGAGTTATAGCCCAAGCATCCAAGAAGATACTTCGTGGGATACAGGTATGGATAGTACCCATAGAGGCGCTTGTATAGAAACCTGAGGAAGAATATAAGAAGTAACTGTAACAAATCTATTGCGTCACGGACGCAGACGAAGTTGCAAGTTAAGGCTAGTTTTAAATGCGTTAGCAAACCAAATATATTAATCTCAATGTCGCTTTTTAGGGTTTCGTAATAAAAGAAAAAAAAAACAGAACCCTCGCCTCGCCCATATAGCCTCGCTTCGGATGTATTTAACCTTACAATAAAATTATTGCTTGCTTTATGTTGTCACTCAAATGATTCCTTATTAAACTTGAATCAGCTTTCACGCCTTCCCGTAAAGAAACTTTCAGAAACTTTCCTTCACCCACTTTCCATCAATGAAAATGAAAGGCCATCGTAACTGATTCCGTTAAGACTTGAGACTGGTAGTAAATCTACAGAAATGGAAATAATGTATTCCACAATAAGGTTTTTAGTGGGTGATTTAATTCTATAATGTGAGTTTCATTTCAGACGAAATAATTGCGGATCCCAGCACAACCACCCCACGGCCTATCATGCAACGGACGGGTAAGTTTAAAAATATATGTATTAAAAACTCTGTTAAAAATATATGTGGTTGGCAGATTGTATGATCCGTAATTTCACAAATTAAAAAAGAGCCTTTATTTTATTATCATATGGCGACGACTGTTAATGATGTGATCTTCTCAACTCGACTCAAACTCAAAAATATTATTATTCGATTTGACGTTTAATAAAGTACTTTCACGTGATTACACAAGATTATTACATGCTATTGTCTATAATCCGGATGGTCATTGTCCTTTGATGAGAGCCATTACAAATACAGTCAAAAATATCATATTGCAAGCATCCACAAGATCGTTTGAAAATGAAAATGAGGCAAGGCACTTATGAAGGTCGAAAATTTACCACCGGTTCGGAAACTAGCCTTCTGAGCGGCAAGGAACTCAGCCAGGCATCATGTCCATTTCATCAAAACAATAATTAATGCAATCATCATACAAAATCAAATTCAATATCAGGTATAAATATTCACAATAGTGACAAATTGTAGAATAGAAGAATGAAATGCCATGCTCACAAATATTTGTGATATTTTATTTGTAATTTTTGATAATTGAGCATTGTAACTGTGTTTATGGGCTTATATTCATGAGATATAAATACTGTAACCATCAAACATTGTAATATATTTTTTAAAAGAGTACTTGTTGAGCTCCTTGCCGGGTTCTTCTCAACACAACAACGTAACTTTCCGAACCCAGTGGAAACATTTATAATCCTGTTTAATGGTTTTTTGTGTACTTCTGACGATTTGAAAGTACTTTGTAAATAGTCTAATCAAATAAAGATATTTTGAATTTAATCATGGATATTCAGGCTTGTCAAGCACAAATTTTCCCCATATTCCTCTACGTGACACGCGGACTTTGAGAGAGAGTGAGAAGAAGAAGACTATCAAAATTTGGTGCTGGAGAAAGATGCTTTGCATAAAGTGGACGATTCCATACTGCAGGAACTCAGGATCAAGCAGCGGATGTCTTCTACAGTTCAGTCTCGCATCCTCAAACTCTTTGGGCATGTCACAATATAGAGCGTTTGGTAGTACTAGGTAAATTTGAGGGTACTAAGGCACGCGGCAGATCACCAACGAGAAGACGGACCAGAAGCTGTGATGGGTGGTCCTACTATCAACGAGTCTCGTAAAGCAGCAGTCCGAAGTGAATGGCGCCGTATTGTTCAGCAAGCCACCAATCCTGACATTACGACCACGACCGTACAGTTTCTGAAACAAGTAGTTTCTGAGACAATGAGCACGTACCTTGAATGCATTGCAGTGATTCTATGCGGAAGTCTTTGTCTTCATTTATCGCAATCATAATTCGTGACGACACCTTGATAGGAAATTGATACGTAATACATAGAGGATAAGGTTCAATTTCGTTTCTTTAAAATCGACACTCGACTACGAATGCGACGCTGAGAAATCTTAGTGAATAACGCGGCTTTACCCTAATATAGCGCATTGAATACAATTGGAAGCAAATTAAATACTTTCTTATGTCAAAACAGACACCGCTTATTAATAACGAAGCATACAATTTGCCAATGAGATATATTATATACGAGCTGTGCCTCGCGGCTACTCCCGCATAGACTTTATTTCACGGGTGGGCCGCGGAACTCTAAATATAAATAGTTTTTTTTTATAAAAGAAAGCCTAATTTTGTCCTTGTAACATTAGCTATCTGCCAGTGAATAGAAATTAAGTCTCCAGGAACCACAAGGCACAGCTATTATGGATCAAATTACTTGATCTTCTGTAAGGAGGCGGCAAATTCCCTTTGTTTTAAATAGTTCTGAAGTCCGAACGAAAAATCCCTTTGACTTATTGCTGACCTGACTGATGTTGTAAGTGTCGCGGGTTCGATTCCGGCGTCAAGGCAAACTGTGTGTATCTAGGTATATGAATTATGTGTATTTATAAAAAAAATGATGATAGTCTTATATCCGCTGCCTGGTACCCATAGTACAAGCTTTACTTAGTTTGGGACTAGGTGGCACTGTGTGGTCCTAACATTATTCATTTAATTGAATATTTTTTCAACAGAACATGAATATAGCGGAAGCAATTCGAGTTTTGACCTGCTTCTCACGCCTACGGCTATACTTTGTATATTCGCAACGTTAGGACTTTTAGCCTTGATTTTGTACGCCTGTTGTACGTATGCGTCCAGCGGCACCGACACGCCCCCTGACTCACCCCGCGGAGACACGCCCACATTCGGTCCACACAGACCGGATGTAATCCCGTCAGGTAAGAAAGGAAGAAAATACATCACTCTCGATTTTAATTTCCATGTTAACTAACCGGCTTTAACATAAAATCTTGTAAAATCTGTAATTATGTAGGTATTATATAAATAATGGCATACGAATTTTCTTTAAAAAAAATCCTATGAGTAATACGGAGAACTAAAAAAAATTTGCAAACTAAGTACATCCGCCTTCAAAAAGAGAAAAATAAAATTATGTGAAACACATTACTTACTTTTGAATTTGGTGCCAAATATAGCATCAAACATGGTATCAAACACCAAAATTCTCTTTTTTAAGGCGGTTTATTTATCGTATTTTGTAAATTTAATCTTCAGTGACTTTGAAAAAGTGCACCTACACCAGTCACAACCCATCTAGGTGTAAAGTTCTCATCAACTCAAAAATGAAAACTATTAACAAACGCACTAGTCGCCAGTAAGATTTTCGAAGGATTTCTCCTGAATGCCACCACCAGAACTGAGCCAAAATAAAATGGGAATTCATAACTTTCTCCTATTTTGAAGTCTGTTAATAACAAGTCAAAGGCCCCACACTGTCGCGTGTTCACATGTATGATGAAGTAGGACGCCTTGTCAACCTGTTTGGTCGCGTGTCGTGTGGAGTCGATCACACTTCGGCCGATGCTTGTGGGCGAGGCCTCGGCGTCAGTAGGTATATTCATGTATAGAGTCGTATACAAAATGTATGTGTTCTGTACCATTAGTATTTTTAGGTTTGCTCACATCTGAGGTGAGATGTGCTCATCAAACAATAATTTGACATCAAAGAGACCGATATTTCTCTACCGTACGTGTGACGTCATTATCGTGAGACGATCTGTACCCCTATCACGGGTTTTCCACCGTTTTCGTATGCTACATTCGCTAGCGTCACTCGCAATATTTGTATGAGATATTTTAGCTCTTCACGTCACCACTGGGAGTCGGTGGCAAACTCGTGATATTGGTACTAGCCTAGATATAGTAACATTCTCTCGCGCTTGTGCTAATAGTAACGATAACAAATGTATCGAAATGACATAAATCAGTCACGTGACTCTAAATGTCATTCCCGTACCTACGTTTTGTATTATTTCTACTAGCGAAGTGTGAGGATATTGTTATATTGTCTACAGGCCTTGATATAATATTTGTCTTAAACTTCAGACTTAACTAATATTATAGTGCACCACTGGGGGCCAACTATGATCGTTTAAGCAGCGCGTATTAAGTACTTCTTAATTTGACGTTTAATTTTACGATACCAAAATGAAACGTCTACGCTATGCTTCAGCAGATGATAGTAGGGCCCAGTTCTTTTTATTTAATTGGCGGTGCGCTTGTTGCGACTGTTCCGCCAATGACACGTTAACTATTGCGATGGTTATTAGATTTTTTGACAGTGACATACATAAACTCGTCATACACATCCGTCCTTTACAAGAATCGGATGATCCTCACATAAAATTAAGTTAATCCTGTTTCCATTTGTTCATGATGAAAAAAACATACACAGAACACATACAATATTTTTTTTATGTCTGTTAAACAAGGATCAAATCTTGGTTCTTACTTTTCTACTTACATGTACTTTGTCTTATTGGTAATCTGTCCAAATGAGAATCTATCTATTCGAGAATCAGTCCTTATGAAATAAAGGGAAAAATGCCTCTGTATTAAAAAAAATAAAAGAATAAGCCTGTGTTGCCACGATAGCCCGACAGATAAGTCTCACACCGCCTTATTGTAAAACATAACTTGATCCATTATCATTCCATTCGCCATTCTTGGTTTCAAAGTAATTCTATCTCTTTTTATGATATGGATTTAAACATGAATGTTAAGAGATTATTCCCAGTTTTATTTAGACTTGGTTTGAATAAGGGGGATAATGTCAAATCTACCAACCACCCCGCTGTTTGATTTCTACTCTATCAACGTGCCCTTGGCGGAATGGTTCCACACACACAGTGGCCAAATGTATTACAGAAATTGAAATTAAATTCTAATTGCTCTAATTAAGAAGATTATGATTTTGACTGTACATTAATTTTTTAGAGACCTACAGGCGGGCAGACGACATAGAGGCGGTGTCGCCCAAATACGCTATTCGTGTAAGTATTTATGGTATAAAAACTAAGACATACTCAAACTTGTTTTAAGGCCACAGTATATTATTAAAGCTTACTAAGCAGTATGGAAACTAGGAATAAATCGTTCGAAACGGGACACGCACGCATATATATGTATGATTCTAAACACCCCTGGCAGTTGTGAGGGTCACGTCATGGCCGAAGACTAAGGGAGTAAATTCTCTTTACATTTTCCTCCTTCGAAAACATTTTTTTCGGTTGTTTGATCACTACAGAACCCAAGAAAAAATAAAAAATAAATAAAACACATTTATATTTTCAAGACTTTGAGAGTGACAACCCTAAGGCTATCGAATGAAGCCATTAAAAAATTAAGGCCTTGTTTTCATACTGCTTAGTAAGCACATATATATAAATATATATACTGTGACGTATACCTGAGGTTCAGGTCCCGTCACGAGTAATGAGCGACGACCTTGAATGCGTAGTAGTAATTTTATGAATCTGTCTCTGTCTATATGTATGATGCGAGGCGAATCAAAACATGCGCAGTATCGCCATTATTAAGTAATGTTTATCTTGGTATGTGGCACATCATCATCATTTCCCTGGCCTCATCCCATACATTTTTGGGGTCGGCACTTGGTTCAACCCAATGCGGCTGATCACCTGATTGTTATACGAAGCGACTGCCATCTGACTTTCGCAACCCCTTTAACGACGAAAATCATTGAACTGAATTAAACCAGAGACTATTTTAGGCCTCCGATTGACCTGTTACGATTGCCAAAGATGATAAATTGGCAACCGGAACCGTGATCTCCAGGGTACGGAGGTAACTATGACGGTTACTCATCCAATTATTGGCTAGGGTTTAGGTTGCTTAACTTCGCTGATCGAATGATAATGATAAACGCCACGAGCACCAATATCAATTTTAAAATATTTAAAAATTACTTAACGTCTTTAACGAAATTATAATAACTACGAGGTGTACTCAAAAATAAATGTATAACGGCGAAAAAATTTAAAATGTAACGGGAATTTTGTATATATTTTTAAATTGATATATATACCACCAACCGATGCTCTGTACCAAAAATCGCCTGCGAAGTCTAGACTTTATGTAATAGCTCACAGAGCAGTACGGAATCTAGATCAAATGTTTAGTGTAAGAATTTTTGCTCCATTGACAGTGTAAGCTGTTATTGAAATGTACTGTTTAATAAGTATAAGGTTGATCGGAAGCTTAGGAAAACATATACGCGATCACCCTTGACGTGATATCCCTTATTGACATTACGTTGGCTCACTTATGTAATCTCGTTAATGTGTGAGTGTCATTTCGAACGATTTGTTCTTTGATTCTGTACTTTCGTAGCAAGCTCATATTTAAACAAAATACTAGTTTGTGTTGGTGTCACCATAGTCATCTCCCTGGCTTTATCTCACACATTGTTGGGGTCGGCACTTGGTTCAACCCGATGCGGCTGATCACCCGATTTTTATACGTAGCGACTGCTATCTGACCTTCACAACCTTCACAACCTCTTTAACGAGGAAAATCTGTGATCTGGGTTTTAAATATTTAATTAAGTATCCGTAATTTAAATATATGTTTTTTTCTTGCAGTTTGAGACACGACCAGTGGCATCGTGTAAGATTCTCAGCTTGGCTGAGAGGATACACGAAGCCCCCCAATATTACATCTAATCATATCGTATTATAAAACAATCTTACTTTAAGGTGCAACTTCATGCATACATACACTAAGAATGTTCATATTCGTACCACAACGTTTTCGGTCCATGCCTACTGTCTATCACGTTCTTACTTAGTGTTGGTAAGGAATCAATGAACTGAAACAATACATTTGTCTATACCCAGACACACTATGAAAGAGTTTATATGAACCCATATAAACTGGGTAGTACTAGACAAAAAAAGGTTAATCCTCCATAGGACTGTAAATTTTTAAATATTAATCAAAATTAAACAAAAAAAAATAATCTTCTTTACGAAAACTTCTGTATGGGTGTAGACAAATGTGGTTATCATGAATATTGTATTAATCTTCATCATAATCCAGTGCAAAATGATGAATGAGTTTTTAATAATATATTCAAGCAGTGGGTATAATAATTTTTCAAAAAATGGTAGAAATTATTCGGATTGCCAAGTCTTCCAATAGAACCACTAGGTTATAATAAAAATTAATATAAGAATATTCAAATTTTATTGATATTCACGGAGCATATTATTTAAATGTATATTCTTATATTCTTCTAATTTAACAAATTGGTTATTCTTGATATGCATAGCGTGAGGTCATGTCAAGGGCTGTACTATGCACTAGCATAACGAGTTACATCTATAATCATTATTTGCTTGCTTGCAGATCATAAATCTGAAAAAATGTTCAGATTGAATTGAGCACTGTCTCAGGCAATATACATACGTCTTTGAATTACTTCTCAGTAATATGCAGGTTTCCTCACGATGTTTTCCTTAAAACACGTGGTGTGAAATCGCTGTACATAAGTTCTTTTCGAAAAACTTATTGGTACAGGGATTCGAACTTGCGTCGCTTGCGTAGCAGGCGACTGCTCAAACCTCGAGGCCACCACGGCTCTCCGTTTCCTTATTTAAAACTAAATAAGGATTTTTTCTACCAAGATACTAACATCACCCGCTACCCAAGTCAAACTAGCTTACAGACATGATAACGATATTTACTACTTAAATTATTTAAATGTTTTTTCTTACTTTTATTTATTTAATGGCGACGGAGCTTGAGTACAGCTATTCCGTAACTTTTATTAGGTTTCAAAATTTTTACAGATTTGAGATTACTTTTCATTTATAAAATTTAGATTAAATTATTTTAAAATAAAATATTTATACAAATTAAATTAAACCGCGTTGTGAAGGCGCTTACCATCATCGGATTAAGCAGAGCGTATTAAGGACTGCTTAGCTTTGACGTCTCATTTTGAGAAAAATTAAACGTCAATGCTAATAAGTTAGTAAGACGTCACTGCTATAACGATGATAGTAGACCCCGTGTTCTCTTTATAAACATTGTTATGTCATAGATTTTGGTACAAAATTACCGATAATCAAATCTGCTGGGAAAATAACGGCTAGAAAATTGTTTTGTAGCATCATATGATATTATTATTTTATAGAATTATATATATTAATGATGTTGTGGTACGAAAAGACAAAGTAAGATTATAACAACATTGCTTAACGACGACATGGTCAACCCCCTGAAATAGTCATAAGAATATGTTAAATATGTGTATATTATTTGAAATAAAAATTATATTATGTTATATCGGTGTCTTATTTTCTCCGTTTTCACACAACTATTTAAAATATATAAAGCAACCGGCTACATTCTACTGAAAACTTTTAAAGTGCATAAAAGTTAATGGGCATAAATAATCATATAAGCATCTATCATAGATGAGGAGAGTAAGTAGGAGCCTAAAGGGACGGTGTCTGAGCTATCGAGTGTTTGGGGTTCGGTAAAGTCTAAGTATAATGCAAGATCAAATATTTTCGAACGACTCAGACACGTAGATAAATGTATTAAAAATGGATACGCCCGGAGCCCTTCATCAGCGCAAAATCTTCGCTAATTACTGGAAAAAAATCTTGTTATATTAGATGCAAGTAAGACACTTCTCTCAAGAGCCCAATATGTCCGTAAAGGCAAGTCTTAAACAAAAAGGTATCTCAGGAGATTAGACAACTACTCGCAACTTCCCTAGTTGCTACGGAGACCTCTTAAACGGAGCGTCAGTCACGTTACTTCCACAATAAATTTTGAGGTCTACTGTCTTTCCCCAGGCCCCCAGGCAAGATGCGTCCTCTGTATTCGAATTAAAGATGCGCGTCAACTGCGTCGGAATCGGCGTATACGAATTTCTAGCTTTTTGTTTGATTTCTAAGGCACAGCGTGCACTGGATTAGTGCGCTAGATTTCTGCGCTGTACAACGAGATTTCCTCCTATAACATCATCTGATGTCATCACCACTATACTCCATAATACGAATGTGTGCCCAGACGGACTTGATTGCTTTGAAAAATACATATTGTGCCAAAATCCGAATGCAGTGGACGCACCCTATCGGGCGCTCCGGACGACCTGATTCCGACCAGTGGACACTTACCTTAACTTTGGCTATATATGTATTTTTCAAAGCAATCGAGTTCGCCTGTCCACGTGCACACATCACATTCACGAGGAACGAGTATATCAGTATCTGACACAAAATGCCGGTCTGAGTTGAAATCGATTCAAAGTAAAGAATCCGTGCGCTGCGAATTCTACGCAGTGGACGCAGAACTTTATTATTATTGTTTGCTGTACACAACCTGGTCCTGGTAAATAAATATATATATAAATAATACATTGACTTCTCCTTTAAATCAATTCTAATGTAATTTGAATTACAGAAATGTTTAACAAAATGTTCACTTGTAGCTACTCAAGTTTATTACTTAAATGTATCAGTATCACATATCAATAAATGAAATTAAATGTTTCTCGCGTGACTGAATTAGTGAAATTACTGCAAAATATAATTGCACAACACCTTATTATTTGTATATCCAAATTTTATGAAGTATTGTTATTTAAGCAATCATATTTAAAGCTGGTGATAGTAATGACCGCAATAAAATCTTACTTTATGATCTGTATTTTAATACCCACTATAATACTCAATGTTATTGAAACATTGATGTGATAATCTCGGAGGATAAAATGAGTCGGGGCGCTTTTGGAACCTAGACCGTAGTACCCATCGCCACCTTAGAAAAAAAACTATAACAATTAATGAAATCTAAAGAGCTGTTATGGAATACGCTCGCGAGTTCATTACTCCCTCATCAATATTTTTAAATCCAAGGTAGCGTCGGGGACCGTAGTCCCGAGAAAATCCGACATAAGTGTAAAGCGCACAAAATAAGCTAATAGGAATGGCTGGACATGTCTGTCTACAGAATGAAGGCCGGTGGGCCAGACGAGTCCTAGAGTAACCACGACAAAAAATTACAAAATTGGATTGGTGAACGGAAGAAGGATGCGGAGAACTGATGACGGCGTGCTGCACCATGGGAGAGGCCGAAGTCCAGCAGTGGTCTTGATTTGATTGATTAATGTCTAGATAGATCTAAACTTTATTGAGATACGAAATATAATATAAATGAAATACATAATATACGGGTTGGTTAGAATAGTGATAATGAGGAATCACTCAACCAAAAAACTATGGAACCAAAAAAATATGGAAGGAAAATGGACCAGAATTTATATCTATCTTTTTTGGAATTACAACAAAGTCTAGATTTAACAGTTTTCTTTAAATGCAGGTAAAAATATACTTACATTAAAAAAACTATTTTTATGAACTTCTTCTGTCTATCCATCTGTCCGTATATCTGTTTGTCTGTGCCTCCGTGTGATTGTCCGTCTGTCTGTTTGCATGTTTGTTCTAAACTCTGAATGATAGACTTTCCATATGGATAGCTACAATTCTATATACAGGAATAAAATCGTTTATACCTTAAGGGAACCCGAGGTATGGGGGTCAAAAGTTTCAAAACTTTCCAATGTTATATCTCGGGCTCCCTTGTGAGGTACAAATGATCCTGTGCACAGGATTATAATCGGTGTGCAGAAGATTTTACCGCCTTTTGGATCGTTTAGATTTACCTTTAGGGGACCCGAAATATAGGGGTCGAAAGTTTCGTCACAACTCACTTATATGCTACAATACATTTATGATTGCATAATATTTCGGCAATTGAGTATAATATATGTTTATAAATACCATTCGATTGTGTTAATTATCTGGAAGATTGTACCTCTTTATATCATTTTTATTTCAAGGGAGTCCGTGATATAACATTGGAAAGTTTGAAAACTTTGACCCCCATATCTCGGGTCCCTTGAGGTTGAGCCAAACGGTTGTAAAGCGGTACCCATTATCCTCTCCATACCGGGTACAGTCGAATAAGATTCATAAACATATGTAATCAGTTGCCAAAATTTTATGCAATTTAATGTAGTGGCATATAAGTGAATTGTGACGAAACTTTCGACCTCCATACCTCGGGCCCCTTGTGGTACAAACAATTGAAAAGCGATAAAATCATCACATACCAAATACAATACTGTACACAAAAATAGGGGGCCCGAGATATGGAGGGACAAAATTACATAACAATTTAACTTTAGATCTCGAGCTCAATGAGTGCATGTATACCTACTCCTGTGTAATCATATTATTCTGAGGATTCAAAAGTACATTATTAAAAGTCTATTCAAATAAAGATATTTTTGAGTTTATATTAAAAACCCTGTATCGGCATCTACCTTTAATATTAGTATAAAATCTATACAAAACTAAAAGAATAATAGTATGGAAGCTAGTAGTAGTCTGCCTGCGATTTCATCAGCGTGGAAAAGTTAATTTGGGCTTTAGCTCGATCTGACTTCCTCAATAAATGGGCTATCTAACACCAGACTAGTAGTTCTAAAGATATGCGTGTCAAGCAGACAAACAAGCATTATTCAATTTTATATATTAGTATAGATATTATTTGGAAAGTATCTCATAAATCATATTCGTACTTGTTCCAAGATACTAGGTAGTCCATCGCTACTCTATATAATAAGGAGAAGGATATAACTTCACTTCAGGTAAGTTCGTTTAATCCTATTATTATATTTTCGATATAAGTATTTACACTTTTTGCATTGCATGAAGTATTCAAAGCATGTACTGCGCTGCACGTGTTTTGTACTCTATTCAATTACCACCTTATTACAAAACATGGTTAAGTGAAGACTAGACTAAAACTATATCCATCCCTTTTTAAATCCGTGTCATAAACCAAGAAATATCATAGTCATGTTTTGTAATAAAATGGAAAGTATTTTTAAAGGTTTTCACACTGCATGATGCATGAAGAAGTAGCCAACCCATTCGTGCTGTAAACATCTGTGCTAATATGTTACTTTATTTACCTATTGGTCATTTTTTACAACACTTGTGGGTAGGACGGAGCAACGAGGGAAACACCATCAACGTAATAAAAAAAAAATTATACATCTGATCTACTCTCATTCTTCAAAAACTACACTTCACAAACGAAAGAAAAGCAAACGTAGTTTGGGGCTAACCATAATATTTTAGAAAACATTATTTCTTTAAGGTATTCATCCTGCATACATACAATATGATTGCTCATGATGAAAGCTCACAATATCATGAATAAACAGGCAAAGAGCTTTAAACATTTTGACAGATTTAATTACTCTTCAAAAATCGCGTTGTGGTACGAAATTACCAAATGATTTGTAGGTGACATCACCAAAAATGTCGAGAAAACACTATTCTTTTATAGGGTTGTAAGCCTTTTATTAATGATGTTGTGGTACAAAAACACAAAGTAAGATTATAATAAAATTGCTATATATCATCATGTCAACAAGCACTACTTACTTTGATTATATCAAATTCAATTTCTTGTTCGGTTTATAAAATTAGGGTTAGAATATATAAACGTCATATATTTTTCAAGAAGACCACGTTCAGACGTTATTTTAGAACGCATAAAAACCGTGGTTGAAGCTTTGCTCACTTTCGGCCGAAGCTTCGTATTTCAGAGAAAGCGAGTAGACCCCCTCCCTGTTCCAGAATCGATGTGGGGAAATATGTTATGTAGGTTTATTTTACTTTGTTAACTCCAGATCAGAACAGGTTTAAGCAATAATAATAAAGTGGCCTTAAACATAATATTATGTAGTAAATACCCAGTAAATAGTCAGCCTTTGAACGAAAAGTGTAACTTTGATTAGCTATAGTTTAAATGTTTAGAAACCTACAGGAAACTGTCTCATCACCTTGGCCTTATCCCATACATTGTTGGGGTCGGCACTTGATTCATCCCGATGTGGCTGATCACCTGATTTTTATACGAAGCCACTGCCATCGGAACCTCGCAACCCCTTAAACGTCAGTTTACTAGTTTACAGTCAACTTAATGGGTGACCGCCCGAATTCCTTCCGTGCCTCGGAGAGCACGTTAAGTAGTCGGTCCCGGTTGCCAATTTATCATCTTTGGCAATCGTTACAGGTCAGTCGGAGGCCTAAAATAGTCTGACAACAGGTTTAACCCAGATCACAGATTGTCCTTGTTAAAGGGGTTGCGAAGGTCAGATGGCAGTCGCTTCGTATAAAAATCAAGTGATCAGCCACATCGGGTTGAATCAAGTGCCGACCCCAACAGAGTAGGACTCCAGCTGTTGTTCACTATTTATTCTGTCTTCTATTTTAGAGGCAACGTGTGGTATACGTATTTTCAATCACATGTAGTGTTTAATTAACACCGTTCATTTAGCATGAAGTATATTGCACAGCATGTAATAGGTTGCCAAGATGAGGTCAGCCTAGTAATCCAACATTCGGTAGTTGTACCCAATTCAATAAAATATAAAAATATTATATTTACACTAAACAAAAGCACTAGAAGATTTATAAGACCAATATATGAATTCAATAGCAATAATAATGCTGAAAAAAAAACAAAAGACAATCTGTTAATTAAGATAGCCAGCAATGAGTAGACAGACTTCTTGCTTTTCAAATTAAATAAGACATTGATATTGATTTTATGTACGTATTATACTATATACTTAACTATATTATCAATGCAATTGTTTGTTATCCCAAATAAGGAAAAAAAGAAATGTAAAAATGATTAACTGGTCGTCGTAAAACATCCTCGTGAATAGAACTTGAATATTTTAATGTGTGTTGCTTGTCTGATATAATTTGTACGTAGTCTTAGTTTATTACCCCCATTTATAGTCTAATTATTGCAGAACTAACGACAGGATGCAGATATGTGATCCGAAGCCGCCACATCATGAAGCAAGGTGCCAGCTCACTCGTGAATGCTAGGTCAGAAGAATGAGTGTTTAAATTATTTATTCTTTGATCTTGTATTCACTTGTGACTTGGACGAATCAAAGAGGAAATTAAATATGTTTTAATTCGTTGTCGGTTCTTATTTTCGTATATCTATTTCAGCATCAACGTGAAGATGTTTTTAAAATTACTCATGTATATTGTTTAACGCTTTGACACAATGAAGATTTAATTTTATTTGCACTCGTTATTTTTGTGAATATGCATTATAAATAGTTTGACCAATACGAGGAGAGTGAGACAGAGTGAATGGATGACGTATGAATGTATGAACACGCACTCGAGTCCATACATATTCCCGCCGCCGCAGCCCTTGACTGTGGTGATGTGGGCAACTTGGATGATTCCCTTAGGCCCAGGGACCAGACTCTTCCAAGCCTTCAATTCAAAGGAGGAACATGATCTTCCTGGATGAGAACCAAGTCGCTAACTTGAAGCATCTTTGAAGGAAAAATTTAAAGACATAGGAATTTTAACAGTGGTTTCGCAGTATATTTTAGCAAATTTATTACTTGTACATAAAAATATTAATTCTTTTCAAAAGAAGTGTGATGTACATAATGTCAACACACGGCACAAAAATAAAATAGTAGTACCTACACACCGCTAACAGAAAGTCCAGGGATCATTTTTAGGGCAATGTATACGCTTTTATGATAAGTTACCTACATGTATTGTAAACTTACCCTTTGATAAATTTAAAGAGACTGTAAAATCTGTATTACTTAAAAAGGGTTATTATACAGTTAGTGATTATATATGTGATAAAGAAACTTGGAATAATGTATTAACAGATAAATATTGTAAGTAGTCTCATGGACACTGTACTTATGTTACAATTTTTAATACTTATTAGTTATGATCTTTGTTTGACTGGCTTGAGTTGTCATGCTCACTAAAATGCTTTTGCTTGCGGCGGCGTCTGGATGACGGGTTATCCACTTCCCTCTTTGATGGTTGAGGAGGTCAATGGCCAGCCATATGACGTGAATGCCAGCATTCACGTCATACTTGTGAACAAGTGCTGCTTGTGGGGGCTGGTCATCTCAAGCTACGTATTAAGTTACGTTTCTTAAATTATTTGTTTTGTATTCTTTAAATTGTATAATATTTTTGAAAAGAGTAATTACTGAGTTTCTTGCCAGGTTCTTCTCAGTAAAAGCAACCTTCCGAACCTGGCGGTAGCATGTATAATCCTGTATAATAATGTGATTTGAAAGTACTTTGACTTTGATTTTGAAGTTTGTAGCTCCTCCATTTACTTCTCTTCTGCAATTCACGAATGTATTCCTTTTGCCATCTACTCAAGTTTAGCGCAGGCAAAGCTGCCAACGGCCGCATGAGGTATCCTGGGGATAGGAAGGAGGTTGTTAGGGTTGGATGACATACGACACGGGACGACTGTTCAAAATAGCATCCACTCATGCAGTCGATAAGTCCTTAAAAGTAAGGTGACTATTGCGCATAACGCATCTTATGTGGTGGTGGTGCGCCGGCTCGTAAATACCTTCGAAGTAGGGAGCGTAAGGAGAAAAAAACATATTTTAGTATTATTATTATTATATCTATTATATTTTTAAGCATTTATTATATATCCATTAAAAAAAATGTTAAATTGATCAAGTGTGGGCATCTCATTTCGCTGTCTAGTTTAGATGTTAACATAAAAATAAGTATCGTATCCCACTTGTTCGTCGGTTGACCTAAGCTAATAAATTTAAGACCTCAATTTCACTCTGCAAATCATCGAATTTTAGCGAAAATGCTACGAATTTGAAAGTTTTAGAGTTAGCTCGGCTATTCGATGCTCGTCAACTCCCTTTCCTGGCTTTACATTATTGATGTTATTTCAAAATGTTGTTATCTGCCCCTTTCCGAAGCTTCGTTTTATGTTTAACTCACTGTTCTTTCATTGCTGAAACTTGAAACTTTCAACAGACATTAAACACTACAAATAATTATGAATAGTTTATAAAACACAAGGCGAATAAAAGTTACAATGTAAGCCAGCAAACAAAGTATTTATGTTTATTTATTAATTTGAACGATTGAGAAAGGTGCTAAGACGATACGCTCCCCTCCCCGGTGCACCAGGGATCCAGTTGTAAGTTTAATATTAAATAATAATCTTGCTTTGTTATCATATAGCTCGCACTCCAGTGCAATCTGTAGCTCAACAGTGGTCGGTTCTTTGTTTCACCGCGCGGGACACCTGGAATAGTCGGCATTAACGGTAAGCAAAATGTTCGATACTCAACTTAATAGTGTATCGTACGATATGGGCCACTAATATATTAAACAAATAAAATTCGTGGTATTATAGTGATTTTTCAGTGGAGTATTTGATTTTGCAGAGAAAAGTAAAGTGTATTAGAGGTCAAAAGGTCGGTGCGGAGATATTGCAATTTGTGTCGATTCGCTGCTAATATTCTGAGGGTAATTTAGTATTGCAGTAAACGAACAGTGAGACCTAGAGACCTTAGGACAAAAATACGGACCGGAATCAAGGTAGGAATTTTATGGATGAATTGATTGGTGTGAATCAAAGTTACACTTATTTTTCTGTTACTCGGCGGTGTGCTGCGTGGCTGCTTCACTGGCCGCGTGCAATTTGATTGACCTTTGATTCCTCCTCGTGGCTTTAGCATTATTACGACTGTATTGAAGATTTTAGTCCAATTTTGCTTCAGTTTTGTTGTTCCCCTCATGGGCCACCAATTTATGTCTTAGCTTTGACACAATGGAGCCTTAATTGTTATAAAAACTCGTTTTTTTTTTTAATATGTATTATGAACACTTAAGTGGCAGTTTATGATGATGTAGCGGGAGGAGCTAATCAGTAGAGTACACGAATGACGTATGAATATATAAAAATAATATGAATGTACGATAATTTAAGGTTCGAATATGGAGGCACTCAAACCGAAACATATAATGCTTGTTAAATACTACCTCCCTTGGTAATATATACATAACTGAGTACCGTTGCACGCACTCTGTCCGTAGCGGTGTTTGTCTGTAATAGGGAAGAAACAGTGCCAGCCCATTGATACGTTTTAAGATAAACTAACGGCAAAAAAAATATCTAGCTATGTTTCATTTATGGAAAACATCGTTTTGACCAAGTTTTCAGACACTGAAAAACTCATAAAATACCATTACAATACGACAGCAAATTTCGCTGACATCGGCCAAGTTATGGTAGCTCAAAGGTGAGGCTTCCAGCTTACGGGGCGATAACGAAACAAGAGTACCACGGTTCGAGACTGACGTTCACCGGAATTTTTTTCCTTACCTTTGGTTGAGGAAGAAACTGAGCACAGCTGACTACACCTCAATATAATATCCACCCTCGAGCATTAAGCGTATTTCAATATATTGGTGCGCGCACGAGGGACATCCAACAACTTCTGTTCTTCTGCTGCCTATCCAGGAAAGCTTGCGGCACACACAAGCTCTGCCAACATCACCTGAAGTAAGTGGGCCAGACAAATAAACTAGGATACAACATACAACGTGGGATACATCTTTGAAGTTGTTGTATTGATTATTTTAATCTGTTGATACCTTCTCATTTCTCAAATCTGTTTCAGGGTCAACATAGCAGAAGTTCATATATACGATAACAGGGCTCTTGGCTGTGCAGTGACGGAAGCTGTTTGCCAAAGATAAAGAGGTGGGATGGCCAATGACAAGCGGGACGAGTTGACGAACTACTCCAACGAGTGCGAATTATGATTATATTTTATGCTTGATGCTTCGTTTATAGCATTAAATAAAACTGTATTATTGCACTCTGCTTATAATGTGTGCGGTGTTTGCATGTATGGTGCTTAATGAGGCATGAAGTGGGAGAAGAGGCAGTGCCTACCCACTGATGTGGTCAATGGCAGGTATACAAGGTGTACAAATAACCTTCTATACGCCCTTAATCACTCTTGTGGGTAGGACGGAGCAAAGTGGGAACGTCATCGAAGGTTTATTATATCTGTTAACACTAATGTGGTGTTTGGTTGGAGGCCGCTGTTGACAATTCAGTGGAAGGTGAGATGTTCAAACGATTCGAAGAAGAAATCATGATCGAATTTAATGATTTGATAAGTTTAAATTTGTTGTAATTACGTATCGCATTTTCCTACATCTATTTCAGCGTGAACGGGAGAATTATGTTATTTTATAATACTTGATGTATGTATAAATAAAAGAGCCGTGGTGGCCTCGGGGTTTGGCGCAAGTTCGAATCCCAGCGGGGCCTGTACCAATGAGTTTTTCTAAAAAACTTATGTACACTGATTTCACACCACGTGCTTCACGGTGAAGGAAAACATCGTGAGGAAACCTGCATATTTCTGAGAAGTAATTCAATGACGTATGTAAAGTGTCTGAGACGGCGATGGACTCACCATCTATCATGTTGGCACTTAATCATTTTTGGTGAAAAGTGGGTGCTGTTATTACAACACCTCTGTCTACCCCTTCGGGGAATACAGGCATGAGCATATGTATGTATGTATGTACAGTACAGATCACTGTCTGTTATGTTTGCAGTGTTGGTTTGTAATAGATTCCTTCACTCCATTATACACGAAGAGAGACGAGAAACGGTGCCCATCCATTGATACTTTTTAAGATTACCATCAAAGTTTTCAAATAACTTATGGCGTCTTAAAACGTACCTGTGGATAGGTCGGAACAACGTGGGATACATCTTTGAAGTTATTGTATTGATATTTTTATCCTGTTGTTTCTATCTCATTTCTTAAATCCTACAGGTTCAACAAAGCAGATGTTCAGGGTTCTTGGCCGTGCAGTGATGGATGTTGTATGCCAAAGATATAGTGGTAGGATGGCTATGGACGTAACAGCTCGACTACAAGTCTTATGGATAAACCGAGGCAAGTGAACATTGACAAGTGGGACGAGTTTACGAACAAATTATGATTTCTTAATTACCTTTCATTGATAGCGTCAAGTAGATATAACACAGTAGTATGGCAATCATGATGTGTGCGGTGTTTGCATGTAATAGGTTCACACACTCGATGATGCATGAAGTGGGAGAAGAGGCAGTGCCTACCCACTGATGTGGTCAATGGCAGGTATACAAGGTGTACAAATAACCTTCTATACGCCCTTAATCCCTCTTGTGGGTAGGACGGAGCAAAGTGGGAAACGTCATCGAAGGTTTATTATATCCGGTAACGCTAATGTGGTGTTTGGTTGGAGGCCGCTGTTGACAATTCAGTGGAAGGTGAGATGTTCAAACGATTCGAAGAAGAAATCATGATCGAATTTAATGTTTTGATAAGTTTAAATTTGTTGTAATTACGTATCGTATTTTCCTACATCTATTTCAGCGTGAACGGGAGAATTATGTTATTTTATAATACTTGATGTATGTATAAATAAAAGAGCCGTGGTGGCCTCGGGGTTTGACGCAAGTTCAAATCCCAGCGGGGCGTGTACCAATGAGTTTTTCTTAAAAACTTATGTACACTGATTTCACACCACGTGCTTTACGGTGAAGGAAAACATCGTGAGGAAACCTGCATATTTCTGAGAAGTAATTCAATGACGTATGTAAAGTGTCTGAGACGGCGATGGACTCACCATCTATCACGTTGGCACTTAATCATTTTCGGTGAAAATTGGGTGTTGTTATTACAACACCTCTGTCTACCCCTTCGGGGAATACAGGCGTGAGCATATGTATGTATGTATGTATGTACAGTACAGATCACTGTCTGTTATGTTTGCAGTGTTGGTTTGTAACAGATTCCTGCACTCCATTATACACGAAGAGAGACGAGAAACGGTGCCCATCCATTGATACTTTTTAAGATTATCATAAAAGTTTTCAAATAACTTATGGCGTCTTAAAACGTACCTGTGGATAGGTCGGAACAACGTGGGATACATCTTTGAAGTTATTGTATTGATCATTTTATCCTCTTGTTTCTATCTCATTTCTTAAATCCTACAGGTTCAACAAAGCAGATGTTCAGGGCTCTTGGCTGTGCAGTGACGGAAGCTGTTTGCCAAAGATAAAGAGGTGGGATGGCCAATGACAAGCGGGACGAGTTGACGAACTACTCCAACGAGTGCGAATTATGATTATATTTTATGCTTGATGCTTCGTTTATAGCATTAAGTAATACTGTATTATTGCACTCTGCTTATAATGTGTGCGGTGTTTGCATGTATGGTGCTTAATGAGGCATGAAGTGGGAGAAGAGGCAGTGCCTACCCACTGATGTGGTCAATGGCAGGTATACAAGGTGTACAAATAACCTTCTATACGCCCTTAATCACTCTTGTGGGTAGGACGGAGCAAAGTGGGAACGTCATCGAAGGCTTATTATATCTGTTAACACTAATGTGGTGTTTGGTTGGAGGCCGCTGTTGACAATTCAGTGGAAGGTGAGATGTTCAAACGATTCGAAGAAGAAATCATGATCGAATTTAATGATTTGATAAGTTTAAATTTGTTGTAATTACGTATCGCATTTTCCTACATCTATTTCAGCGTGAACGGGAGAATTATGTTATTTTATAATACTTGATGTATGTATAAATAAAAGAGCCGTGGTGGCCTCGGGGTTTGGCGCAAGTTCGAATCCCAGCGGGGCCTGTACCAATGAGTTTTTCTAAAAAACTTATGTACACTGATTTCACACCACGTGCTTCACGGTGAAGGAAAACATCGTGAGGAAACCTGCATATTTCTGAGAAGTAATTCAATGACGTATGTAAAGTGTCTGAGACGGCGATGGACTCACCATCTATCATGTTGGCACTTAATCATTTTTGGTGAAAAGTGGGTGCTGTTATTACAACACCTCTGTCTACCCCTTCGGGGAATACAGGCATGAGCATATGTATGTATGTATGTACAGTACAGATCACTGTCTGTTATGTTTGCAGTGTTGGTTTGTAATAGATTCCTTCACTCCATTATACACGAAGAGAGACGAGAAACGGTGCCCATCCATTGATACTTTTTAAGATTACCATCAAAGTTTTCAAATAACTTATGGCGTCTTAAAACGTACCTGTGGATAGGTCGGAACAACGTGGGATACATCTTTGAAGTTATTGTATTGATATTTTTATCCTGTTGTTTCTATCTCATTTCTTAAATCCTACAGGTTCAACAAAGCAGATGTTCAGGGTTCTTGGCCGTGCAGTGATGGATGTTGTATGCCAAAGATATAGTGGTAGGATGGCTATGGACGTAACAGCTCGACTACAAGTCTTATGGATAAACCGAGGCAAGTGAACATTGACAAGTGGGACGAGTTTACGAACAAATTATGATTTCTTAATTACCTTTCATTGATAGCGTCAAGTAGATATAACACAGTAGTATGGCAATCATGATGTGTGCGGTGTTTGCATGTAATAGGTTCACACACTCGATGATGCATGAAGTGGGAGAAGAGGCAGTGCCTACCCACTGATGTGGTCAATGGCAGGTATACAAGGTGTACAAATAACCTTCTATACGCCCTTAATCCCTCTTGTGGGTAGGACGGAGCAAAGTGGGAAACGTCATCGAAGGTTTATTATATCCGGTAACGCTAATGTGGTGTTTGGTTGGAGGCCGCTGTTGACAATTCAGTGGAAGGTGAGATGTTCAAACGATTCGAAGAAGAAATCATGATCGAATTTAATGTTTTGATAAGTTTAAATTTGTTGTAATTACGTATCGTATTTTCCTACATCTATTTCAGCGTGAACGGGAGAATTATGTTATTTTATAATACTTGATGTATGTATAAATAAAAGAGCCGTGGTGGCCTCGGGGTTTGACGCAAGTTCAAATCCCAGCGGGGCGTGTACCAATGAGTTTTTCTTAAAAACTTATGTACACTGATTTCACACCACGTGCTTTACGGTGAAGGAAAACATCGTGAGGAAACCTGCATATTTCTGAGAAGTAATTCAATGACGTATGTAAAGTGTCTGAGACGGCGATGGACTCACCATCTATCACGTTGGCACTTAATCATTTTCGGTGAAAATTGGGTGTTGTTATTACAACACCTCTGTCTACCCCTTCGGGGAATACAGGCGTGAGCATATGTATGTATGTATGTATGTACAGTACAGATCACTGTCTGTTATGTTTGCAGTGTTGGTTTGTAACAGATTCCTGCACTCCATTATACACGAAGAGAGACGAGAAACGGTGCCCATCCATTGATACTTTTTAAGATTATCATAAAAGTTTTCAAATAACTTATGGCGTCTTAAAACGTACCTGTGGATAGGTCGGAACAACGTGGGATACATCTTTGAAGTTATTGTATTGATCATTTTATCCTCTTGTTTCTATCTCATTTCTTAAATCCTACAGGTTCAACAAAGCAGATGTTCAGGGCTCTTGGCTGTGCAGTGACGGAAGCTGTTTGCCAAAGATAAAGAGGTGGGATGGCCAATGACAAGCGGGACGAGTTGACGAACTACTCCAACGAGTGCGAATTATGATTATATTTTATGCTTGATGCTTCGTTTATAGCATTAAGTAATACTGTATTATTGCACTCTGCTTATAATGTGTGCGGTGTTTGCATGTATGGTGCTTAATGAGGCATGAAGTGGGAGAAGAGGCAGTGCCTACCCACTGATGTGGTCAATGGCAGGTATACAAGGTGTACAAATAACCTTCTATACGCCCTTAATCACTCTTGTGGGTAGGACGGAGCAAAGTGGGAACGTCATCGAAGGCTTATTATATCTGTTAACACTAATGTGGTGTTTGGTTGGAGGCCGCTGTTGACAATTCAGTGGAAGGTGAGATGTTCAAACGATTCGAAGAAGAAATCATGATCGAATTTAATGATTTGATAAGTTTAAATTTGTTGTAATTACGTATCGCATTTTCCTACATCTATTTCAGCGTGAACGGGAGAATTATGTTATTTTATAATACTTGATGTATGTATAAATAAAAGAGCCGTGGTGGCCTCGGGGTTTGGCGCAAGTTCGAATCCCAGCGGGGCCTGTACCAATGAGTTTTTCTAAAAAACTTATGTACACTGATTTCACACCACGTGCTTCACGGTGAAGGAAAACATCGTGAGGAAACCTGCATATTTCTGAGAAGTAATTCAATGACGTATGTAAAGTGTCTGAGACGGCGATGGACTCACCATCTATCATGTTGGCACTTAATCATTTTTGGTGAAAAGTGGGTGCTGTTATTACAACACCTCTGTCTACCCCTTCGGGGAATACAGGCATGAGCATATGTATGTATGTATGTACAGTACAGATCACTGTCTGTTATGTTTGCAGTGTTGGTTTGTAATAGATTCCTTCACTCCATTATACACGAAGAGAGACGAGAAACGGTGCCCATCCATTGATACTTTTTAAGATTATCATAAAAGTTTTCAAATAACTTATGGCGTCTTAAAACGTACCTGTGGATAGGTCGGAACAACGTGGGATACATCTTTGAAGTTATTGTATTGATCATTTTATCCTCTTGTTTCTATCTCATTTCTTAAATCCTACAGGTTCAACAAAGCAGATGTTCAGGGCTCTTGGCTGTGCAGTGACGGAAGCTGTTTGCCAAAGATAAAGAGGTGGGATGGCCAATGACAAGCGGGACGAGTTGACGAACTACTCCAACGAGTGCGAATTATGATTATATTTTATGCTTGATGCTTCGTTTATAGCATTAAGTAATACTGTATTATTGCACTCTGCTTATAATGTGTGCGGTGTTTGCATGTATGGTGCTTAATGAGGCATGAAGTGGGAGAGTAGGCAGTGCCTACCCACTAATGTGGTCAATAGCAGGTATACAGGGTGTACAAATAACCTTCTACCCGTCTTTAATCGCTCATGTGGGTACGTCGGAGCAACGTGGGAAACATCGTTGGGTATTTTGTTTGGATTGTTTTTAGCCTGTTATATATAAAAACGAGAAAAAATATATAAATAGAGCACAGAATTTAAATTAGTGTCTGCAGGAATGCTGCCCATGGTAACGCTGGCTGCGTTACCTCGCTGGATCGCTAAACTAATCGTCTGACCGAGGTAAGAACTAGCTCGACGGTCACCAGAGACATCAACCAGGCGTTCAATTTCGTTGATCTATTTCAGCGTCAAAGTCTGTGAGTAACATTGTATTCTTATTAATATTAAATCCTTTAACTTTTTATTCGCCGTCGTAGCACCTACCTGTCGGGCGGGCAGAGCAACGGGGGAAGATGATAATTGGAATTATTCTTGATGATATTTTATTTGTTATGATACCTGTAACATTTTCGTACATCTATTTCAGCGTGAACGTGTATAAATTTGTATAATGCTCGTTAAATATACAGAACTGGGTACTGTTTCACTCTGCCCATAATGTGTGCGGTGTTTGCATGTAATAGGTTCACACACTCGATGATGCATGAAGTGGGAGAAGAGGCAGTGCCTACCCACTGATGTGGTCAATGGCAGGTATACAAGGTGTACAAATAACCTTCTATACGCCCTTAATCACTCTTGTGGGTAGAACGGAGCAAAGTGGGAACGTCATCGAAGGTTTATTATATCCGTTAACGCTAATGTGGTGTTTGGTTGGAGGCCGCTGTTGACAATTCAGTGGAAGGTGAGATGTTCAAACGATTCGAAGAAGAAATCATGATCGAATTTAATGATTTGATAAGTTTAAATTTGTTGTAATTACGTATCGCATTTTCCTACATCTATTTCAGCGTGAACGGGAGAATTATGTTATTTTATAATACTTGATGTATGTATAAATAAAAGAGCCGTGGTGGCCTCGGGGTTTGACGCAAGTTCAACTCCCAGCGGGGCCTGTACCAATGAGTTTTTCTAAAAAACTTATGTACACTGATTTCACACCACGTGCTTTACGGTGAAGGAAAACATCGTGAGGAAACCTGCATATTTCTGAGAAGTAATTCAATGACGTATGTGAAGTCTCTGAGACGGCGATAGACTCACCATCTATCACGTTGGCACTTAATCATTTTTTGTGAAAAGTGGGTGTTGTTATTACAACACCTCTGTCTACCCCTTCGGGGAATACAGGCGCGAGCATATGTATGAAACCTGCATATGTCTGAGAAATAATTCAATGACGTATGTTAAGTGTCTGAGACGGCGATGGACTCACCATCTATCACGTTGGCACTTAATCATTTTTTGTGAAAAGTGGGTGTTGTTATTACAACACCTCTGTCTACCCCTTCGGGGAATACAGGCGCGAGCATATGTATGAAACCTGCATATGTCTGAGAAGTAATTCAATGACGTATGTTAAGTGTCTGAGACGGCGATGGACTCACCATCTATCACGTTGGCACTTAATCATTTTTGGTGAAAAGTGGGTGTTGTTATTACAACACCTCTGTCTACCCCTTCGGGGAATACAGGCGCGAGCATATGTATGAAACCTGCATATGTTTGAGAAGTAATTCAATGACGTATGTTAAGTGTCTGAGACGGCGATGGACTCACCATCTATCACGTTGGCACTTAATCATTTTTGGTGAAAAGTGGGTGTTGTTATTACAACACCTCTGTCTACCCCTTCGGGGAATACAGGCATGAGCATATGTATGTGTTTATGTATGTATGTACAGTACAGATCACTGTCTGTTATGTTTGCAGTGTTGGTTTGTAATAGATTCCTACACTCCATTATACACGAAGAGAGACGAGAAACGGTGCCCATCCATTGATACTTTTTAAGATTACCATCAAAGTTTTCAAATAACTTATGGCGTCTTAAAACGTACCTGTGGATAGGTCGGAACAACGTGGGATACATCTTTGAAGTTATTGTATTGATAATTTTATCCCCTTGTTTCTATCTCATTTCTTAAATCCTACAGGTTCAACAAAGCAGATGTTCAGGGCTCTTGGCTGTGCAGTGATGGATGTTGTATTCCAAAGATATAGTGGTGGGATGGCTATGGTCGTAACAGCTCGACTACAAGTCTTATGGATAAACCGAGGCAAGTGAACATTGACAATTGGGACGAGTTGTCGAACAAATTATGATTTCTTAATTACCTTTCATTGATAGCGTCAAGTAGATATAACACAGTAGTATGGCAATCATGATGTGTGCGGTGTTTGCATGTAATAGGTTCACACACTCGATGATGCATGAAGTGGGAGAAGAGGCAGTGCCTACCCACTGATGTGGTCAATGGCAGGTATACAAGGTGTACAAATAACCTTCTACACGCCCTTAATCACTATTGTGGGTAGGACGGAGCAAAGAGGGAAACGTCATCAAAGGTTTATTATATCTGTTCACACTAATGTGGTGTTTGGTTGGAGGCCGCTGTTGACAATTCAGTGGAAGGTGAGATGTTCAAACGATTCGAAGAAGAAATCATGATCGAGTTTAATGTTTTGATAAGTTTAAATTTGTTGTAATTACGTTTCGCATTTTCCTACATCTATTTCAGCGTGAACGTGTAGAATTATGCTATTTTATAATACTGTATAAATAAAAGAGCCGTAGTGGCCTTGGGGTTTGACGCAAGTTCAAATCCCAGCGGGGGCTGTACCAATGAGTTTTTCTAAAAAACTTATGTACAGTGATATCACAATTCGTACTTTACTGTGAAGGAAAACATCGTGAGGAAACCTGCATATTTCTGAGAAGTAGTTCAATGACGAACAAATTATGATTTTTTAATTACCTTTCATTGATAGCGTGAAGTAGATATAACACAGTAGTATTGCAATCATGATGTGTGCGGTGTTTGCATGTAATAGGTTCACACACTCGATGATGCATGAAGTGGGAGAAGAGGCAGTGCCTACCCACTGATGTGGTCAATGGCAGGTATACAAGGTGTACAAATAACCTTTTACACGCCCTTAATCATTCTTGTGGGTAGGACGGAGCAAAGTGGGATACGTCATCGGAGTTATTGTTCCAATTATATGTTACTTACTAACCACTTACTACTAGTGAGGTGTTGATCACGATGACCACGGTTTTAGTAATGGAAGATCGACCTTAGACACTCCACGATGCATGAGTAGTAAGTAAATAGAAAGGTATAAGTGGTATTATTCGTTAGCCATCATGAACGAGGGAAACATCATAGAAATATTGCTTGGACTAGTTTTAATGTGTAATTAATTTATTGTAAGTAAGGTAAAGTCACCAGTCATGGACAGTATAAGCGAATTATCGAAGTCCATGTATGTAGCATATTTGCTCTTAAATTTGTTTATTTTTCAACATCCATTCTTAAGGATTTGGGGTTCTAGGGGGATTAGGGGAGATATTTCTATTACCTATACCCGTTACATTTTCGTTTATCAATTTCAGAGTCTACGTGCAGAGAGTGCATTTCAAATTACTTACCTGTCAGGTTAAGACATAGTTGTGGGTAGGTCGAAACAACGATCGATGGGATCGAGTTTATTGTTTTGATAATTTTAATCCGTTGTAACTCCCACACGTTCTCACATCCTCTATTTCAAGGTGAACTAGTAGTATGTATCATAATTAATTAAGGACTTTTCAAATTGGGACTCTCAATTGACATCAGCAAGACCAATCTCATGATAATGGAAGGAAAGTTCTCGGCCCTTAGGGAATCAGAGGATAGTGTAGACGGAGCAAAGAATAAAACGACGTCCTTATCGTTTACGGTACCTACCACTTTATTTTTAATGACGCGTAATGCGACTTGCAATTTATAACACGAAGTATTTCTACAATCCAATTGGATTCTACAATCCAATATTTTTGCGCTCTGTTCATGTGTGTTTGTAAATTTGTCTGCATTCGTCCTCCCAGGGGGGCCCGGGACGACGGCTGCCCATAGTAACATTGAATCACAAAAGGGGTTGGGCCATTTGTCAACATGGCCCAGTCTTTTTACTTCTCTAGACAGCCGTCGCCCGCTTCGTTTTTAAGCCCACTGGGGTGGCGAACGCAGCCAACGTTGGCGAAGTTGTTGTGTGCGGTGTTTGCATGTAATAGATTCACGCAGAAGTGGGAGAAGAGGCATTTCCTACCCACTGGTGTGAGCAATGGTGGGTGAATACGGTGTACAAATAACTATTCTACCAACCTTTTGTTTACTCTCATGGGTTTGAAGGAGCAACGTGGGAAAAAGTAATTCAAGATCCACCTCAGATACTCTATTGATGGATGAAGTGAGAGAAGAATGAGTGCCTACCCACTGGTGTGAGCAATGGTGGGTGAATACGGTGTACAAATAACTATTCTACCAACCTTTTGTTTACTCTCATGGGTTTGAAGGAGCAACGTGGGAAAAAGTAATTCAAGATCCACCTCAGATACTCTATTGATGGTTGAAGTGAGAGAAGAATGAGTGCCTACCCACTGGTGTGAGCAATGGTGGGTGAATACGGTGTACCAATAACTATTATACTCGTCTTTTGCTCACACTCGTGGGTCAGGTGGAGCAACGTGGATGAAGTGAGGGAAGAAGCAGTGCCTTCCCATTCATGTGTTCAATGACAAAAAATGAGTCGTTATACATTCGTGTGAGTGGGACGGAGCTACGGGAAACATCATCGGTGATATTGTTTGAACGTGTTGTTTTCACCACATTTTCGTGCATCTATTTCAGCGGCAACGTCTATAGAGAATGAATTGCCTTTGCGTCATACTTAACTAATATTATTTTTTTATTGTTTTGATGAGGCTTAGTTCGTTGTGCCTAATATTTATTTCCGCGTCAGCGTTCAGAAATAATGTATTTTCAATTACATTTATTACAGTATAATTATTCAGAGCACACTCCATTACGTATTACGAGAGAGAATAAACTGTGCCTGCATACTATTGTAAGCAATGGTGGATGAGTAAGTTTACAAATAACTATTGATTTCGCCTTTCCTCTTTTTGGTACGATGGATCAACGAGGGAAATACTAGTAGTCGTAGTTATTGAATTATTTTATTGTATCTGTTGCCTGCTAATGCCAATGTGGTTTTGGATCCCGAAGTTGACAATTTAATAGGCGTTGAGATTACCAATGCATTGATATCCTACTGCAGACTATCGGCCGTTTTCAATATTCTACCTATCTGTCATTTAAGTCACTAAAGATAAGCAAATCTATCTTTTGGTCCTTACTTTCATTTCAATAACCTATCGCTAGCTGTCATTATCTATCGGACTCTTCTATCTATCGTCGGGAGGACAGGGATAGCTGTTATCCTCCATTGTGAAATGCAAGTTAAGGATAGATCAAATCTGACATCTATCTAGGGATAGCTATCCATCTTTAGTCTTAGATAGGTTATTGAAAACGGCCGTAAGAAAACAATCGAAACAATTGCAATTAACCTCTCGTCATGACGCATCGCTACAGAAGGCTGGTCTTAAATACTCCACGATAGATTAATGAGAGGAGTGCCTGCCCATTCGTGTGTACAACGAAGAAGAAATGAGTGTTCTGATACATTCGTGTGGCTAGGATAGACCAACGAGATAAACATCATGGGATGGTGTTTTGTATTAATCTGTTGTTTCTACCAAATTAAATAAATACTAAATATATGTCCTTCTTTGTAGCTTCTTACCAAATTTTATAATTCTAGGTCAACGGGAAGTCCCTAAGAGGCTTTGATTTCCTAGCGAGGTGCCAGAATATTTAAGATACATATGCTTCCCATGGGCAAATGTAAGTTATTAAGTTATTTTCTAAGGAATATAGCTTTTGTACAACCTTATATATTATGTAGATCACATTGCTCTGCAAAATATGCATTTTTTTATGTTAAAGGTTCCAAATTCACTGTAGCGCAAAACAGGAGTACAGTTTACGTATTCGAAGTAGTGTCTGTCATGAGATGAGATACTCCACAATGGATGAAGTGAGAGGAGTAACAGTGCCTACCCACTGGTGTGAGCAATGGTGGGTGAATAAGTTATTCAAATGAATATTCTACAGACCATTTGCTTACTCTTGTGGGAAGGACGGAGCAACGTGGAAAGCAGTAATTAAAAATCCATCTTAGATACTCCACGATGGATAAAGTGAGAGATGAAGCAGTGCCTACCCATTCGTGTGTACAATGACGAAAGAAAATGTCGTTACACATTCGTGTGAAACATCTTGTGGAGACAGGACTACAGTTGTGTTTCAGATCAGCTGAGTATTCGAATATTCGAAGCAGTGTCTGTCCATTGGTGTGTGCAATGGGTTGCGAAAATTTATTACTTTTCGATGCCAATTCCACGCACTTGTGGATAGGACGGAACGACGAGGGAAACAGCGTCATAATAACAGTATTTTTAAATTACATATGTTGTGTCTTCCAAATCTGGACTCTGTCATCTAGAATATGGAGTACTGTATCCTGTGGGCGGGGACGCCAGGAAGCCAACTCGGACCCAGTCTGCTGGTATACCTTTGTAAATTTTTTATTTTTTTCAGAGCTATCAAATAAAGAGTTTTGCACAGAGTGCACGCCACTCTTATTGGTAACAAAACTCTTAAAATATAACACAAGATCAATGTATGCGTTTGCCTTTTACTTATTTTAATGTTATAATTGACTATAACAGTACGTATAGCTTAATACAGCTGTGATGCCATCATCTGAAGCAGACACTCCATGAAGAGAGAGAGGAACCAGTGCCCATTGGCGTGTGCAAAGGTGGCTGAATTAGTGTACAAATAACTATTTATTCGTCTTTATACACACTTGTGGGTAGGTCAGAGCAACGTGAGAAAAGCCATCGAAGTTATTGTTTTATATAATCATAGAATCTATTGCCCGTTTTCGTCGCGATTACAAGATAAGGTTATGTAACTGAGTAATTAGCTACTGCACAATCAATTGACTCACTCCCCATTAGGGAATCAAGCTATTGCACTCTCTTTGCTATTCATTTATGATTTTTTTCCTGTAATCTGTTCTACGAATAGTTTAATTACGATTCAGCTAAGATGTGAACAGCTAAGTGATCCGAAGCCAACACTCCATGATGCGTGAGGAGAAGAGAGAAGAAGCAGTGTCAGCCCATTTGTGGGTGCAAAGGTGCTGGTATAAGTGTACAAATAACTTTACCAACACCCTTGTACATATTTGTGGGTAGCACGGTACAACGAGGGAAACATCACCAAACGAATCTTTTCCATTTTCGCACACTTATTTCTGCATTCACTCGCTTTATAATGTATTTATAATTACATATAGATTACTGTCAGCCTGTGGGTGGGAGCACCAGGAAGCTAATTCGGACCATTTGGCACAGTTCAGAAACGAGGCCTTCAATCGTCGATGATCCTGAATTCGTCGATCTGCTGGAACTCATTAGTCTAAGGTGAGACTTTGCATCTAACTGTTTCTGTCAGGCACAGTGATCTGTGGATTTATTCCAGGTGAAGCCCGCAGCAACATTCTAACACCACTCGCCAACGTGGAGAAGCTCACCCACATACCTTGCAAATTAGCTCCCCAACATGGTGTCCTTGAGCGAGTTCAATATATGGTTACTCAAGAAAGGTGTGAAGTGATAATTAAAAGTTGGTAACTTGCAAGTGAAGCCCTTGGTGTTGTAGGAACCCATAGGCTGCAGTCAACGCTAACTATCAGAGGAAACGTGTGCTTTGTTGTCACATCAAACTTGTGAGTCCCCGCCCAAGGCACTTCTAAAATAAGAGGATTATAAAATAAAAAATATATCTCCGACCACACGCTGGAGAGTAAACGTTCCATAATCTCGACATTCAATTCATTGGCCCCAAACATTTGTATCAAAGAAAAGAGTTCACTTCGCCTCTTGGGATCTCCCATATATGAAGAGGCTTTCCCGGCTTTTACGGAAGACCATTTAGAAAAATTTAGAAGTTCTTCAGAACATCTATCCAAAATTAAAACACATATGGCTTATTTTATAATAAGGCATTGTCTTTTCGTACCTAAATTTACCTACGTCTTGCGCAGCAGCCCTTTGTGGAAAGACCCCCAAATTTTAAAGAGTTTAGATATTCAAGTTCGATCAACTTTATCCACAATTTGCAATATTGATTTGGACGACCGATCGTGGTCCCAGGCTACCCTGCCTATTAGGTTTGGTGGGCTGGGAATACGCAAAATTTCGGATGTGGCCCTGCCGGCTTTTCTGGCTTCAGTTCACAGTGTGCGCGACCTCACTGGCAATATTCTGTTTCCGTCACTCAGTGACTGTGAGGTTTTGTTCCTAACTGAGGCCAGAAATACTTGGCTTATGGCTTGCCCCAACACTGACTTGCCGCCAAGACCGCAATCTCAAAGGCAATGGGACGAGCCTATCAGCAGGCTGAATTATAATACACTTCTTGAAAGGTAGTTTAATCTCTGCTGATCGTGCCCGCCTCTTGGCAGTAGCTAAATGGGAGTCTGGTCTTTGGCTTCAGGCCTTACCATCTTTTAACATCGGTACGCTTCTGGATGACACAACATTCAGATTGTGTGCTTGCTTGCGTTTAGGCGCAAAATGTATTGTCCCTCATCGGTGTCACTGTGGCGATAGTGTGGACATCTTCGGACACCATGGTCTGTCATGCGTCAGTAGCGCCGGTCGACGATGTCGTCATTCTTCCATCAATGACCTAATGCCATGGGATGCCACGTGTGTCGATACGTTGGCTCCGTCCCATCTCCCCGGCACTGCTGTGGCGGCCGGTGCTGCTGCTGCTCAGCAGGAGTGCCTCAAGCGCCGGAAATATGCTTGCATTGGTCAAGGATACATATTTTCTGCGTTTGCGGTTGAAACTCTGGGACCTTGGGGTCCAGATGCTCATCAACTTTTCAAAGAGGTTGCACGTCGTCTGGTAGAAGCTTCTCGTGACAAGCGGGCTGGGGCTTTTCTCGCTCAGAGAATCAGCATTGCTATTCAACGTGGCAATGCTGCCAGCCTTCTTGGCACGATCCCGAGAGACACCGATTTGGGCCAAGTTTTCTACTTGTAATTAGTTTTTAGTTACTTATTAATTATGATGTAATTGAAAACATTTCTAGTTTCGCTTCGTTCACCTTAGCAGGCAGAAGAAAAATAAAGAAAGTATACAACTTGAATTAGTATAAAATCATCTATACATACAGATAAAAAAAAATTAACTGTCTGTTTGTAATTCCAAAATTACAGCTTTTCACACAATCATATGAAAGTATTTATGGTTATGAAGTAAAAAAACTATTTTTAAATATTTTTCTCTTTTTGTCTGTCCGTCTGTCTGTCTGTCTGTTTGTTCCGGGTAATCTCAGAAACGGCTGAATCGATTTTAACGGGACTTCCACTGGCAGATACCTGATGTTACAAAGAGTAACTTAGGCATAATTTAAATATATTTTTGGGCTCCAAGGGAATGAAAGTAAATCTACGCGGGTGAAACAGCAGGCCACAGCTACTTTCGTATATAATTCTTCAACTTATGGGACAGTAGGAATAACTATTAACGTCATATTTAAGACTGGCTTATGTTAACTATTACCACCTTTACCCTTATCACGGTTTTCGTAATCTATACTCACTAGCTTCTCTGCCGACTATTAGTATGAGAAATTGTACAGCGACTCCCAGCGTAATATCTCATACAAATATAAGTAAAGACCATTGTTATTCAACGTGGCAATGCTACCAGCCTTCTTGGCACGATCCCGAGAGACACCGATTTGGGCCAAGTTTTCTACTTGTAATTAGTTTTTAGTACTGTTCCTTGTAATATATTATCATAGTAAAGACTGGCAGGAGAAGAAACGCCGAAACACACTCCCGGGTGCCTCCCTGTCTCTTCTCCTACCTCTCTCCGCCCTCCTTTTTCTTCTCCTGCCTAAGACTCAAATTGACTATGAACAGCAATAAAATAATAATTATTCAAAACGCGTAACATAAAGTGAAAACTGGTATTGTTTATTGTAACTAGGGTTCTCGTCTGCAAGTAACACAATACTATTGATAGCACCGTTAACAGGCAACAAACTATATCTATACTATAATTTTAATTTAATTTTAATAATATTACAAAGCCGTAGAGCTTGTTTGTTTAAACGCGCTAATCTAATCAACTACTTCCCGATTTAAAAAAATATTTCAATGTTGGATTGTCTATATATCGAGGAAGGCTATATTTTATTTAAAAACAAATTGGGTTCCGTAAGAAAATTGCGATTTTGTAACTCAAAGTGTAAAATCGAAAACCTATTTATGCGTGCACTGCAAAAACGATTGACAATGGAACAAAATGAGGCATTATTAAGATCTAAAAAAAAGTCCGCGAGAGCACATATCTAACTATCTTAGTTTAGTCACAATAACCGCTTTTATTAATTCATCTGAAGAAAGAAACTCCGTTATATGTGTATCGTAAATATTAATATTATATAATATTAATCTAAATAGTTTTATAAAATAGAAGATGACTGACTGACTGACAGTGATCTATCAACGCACAGCTCAAACCACTGCACGGATCGGGCTGAAATTTATAGGCATGCAGTTAGATGTTATGACGTATGCATCCACTAAGAAAGGATTTGATTCATTCTACCCCCAAGGGGATAAAATAGGGGGTGAAAGTTTAGGCTACTTTTATGGATTGGTATTGATAGTAAACAATATATCATCTATACAATTCATGAACATATTACAGACAAATAGTACACAAATTATAATACAGGATGCTTGTTACATACAAATCTATTACACAGAGTTCCTACCAGGTGATCAGATCACAGATCCTACTCAATTAAATACCTCACTGAATATAATTTAATGCTGTAGATTTAAATTAAATAATAAAACATCATTTTTATTGTGCAACAGGGGGCCTACTATCATCGGACAGATCGATAGTATGTAGGGCAAGTCGCAAAGCGTACGAACGTTCTACGTAAAATAAGTATCTTATTATGTGCATGTCTCAAAAGTAGGGTTTGAGTAACTGCTTTCGTAATCCGTTCAAAATGTATGTTTCGTGCGAAATTTTGACATAAGTTGGACCTTTAACTGTCTTCTAAGCGACTTCTCGGGGTTGCATTGCTCAAAGCGAATATGGTAGGCTCCTAATACTTTGTTTTATATAATGAGTATTTGAATCACATGCAGTTTCACATAAGTTCCACTCACTGACGCTTAAATATGTACGAAAATGTGGTCGATAAAACATATTTAAACTATCAAAACAATAATTTAGTAAGATGATATTTCCCTCGTTGCACTGTCCTACCCACAAGTGTAAACAAAGACGAATTAATAAGTAGTTTGTACACTTATTCATCTGCCCTTGTATACATATAAATGGGCGGCACTCGTTGCTTCTCTTTCTTCATACCGTAAAAGAACCTTTTACAGACAAACGCCACTCACATTATACTATTAAGTTATACGCTTCAGATCAATTTCCTATCTTTACATCTATATCTATACAGACAAATAAAAAATAACAGCTTTTCACAAAATGCATATAAAAGTATATAGGTACCGACTTAAAAAAAAAAACAATTTCTTAAATGTTTCTCTGTCGGTCTGTCTGTTTGTTCCGGCTCATCTCCGAAACGGCTGGACCGATTTTAACGGGACTTTCATTTTACACTTTCTACGCGGGTGAAATCTTAGTGCACAGCAAAATTAAAAATAAAGTAAACATCGGGATTGAAACTCTGGGACCTTGGGGTCCAGATGCTCATCAACTTTTCAAAGAGGTTGCACGTCGTCTGGTAGAAGCTTCTTGTGACAAGCGGGCTGGGGCTTTTCTCGCTCAGAGAATCAGCATTGCTATTCAACGTGGCAATGCTGCCAGCCTTCTTGGCACGATCCCGAGAGACACCGATTTGGGCCAAGTTTTCTACTTGTAATTAGTTTTTAGTTACTTATTTATTAATCTATAATAAAATTAAACATTTTATGTTAACCAATATCATGTAATTATAAACACATAAGATCCGCGCGTGGACGATCAAATAGATATGTACGACATGATAACTGCAGCAGGGGGCCAGCCATGATCGCTTAAGCAGCGCGTATTAAGAACTTCTTAGCTTTGAAGTTTAATTTTACGGCATCAAAATGAGACGTCAAAGCTCTGTTTGAATCGATGATGGTTGGCCCTCAGATCAACAAAACCGTCGATGATATACCTCGGTCTCCGTCCTACCCACAAGTACGCGCGAAGAAGGCCAATAAGATATTTATACACTTATTGTGGCCATCTTAGAGCGCACGAATGAGTTGACAATGTTTCTTCTCCCACTTCACACACTCAAACCATATTATATACTATTTAATGTCAAGTAATAACATGTAATTATAAGCACATGATAACTGCAGCAAGGGGCCAACCATTGTCGCTTAAGCAGCGCGTATTAAGAACTTCTTAGCTCTGCATGCATATGCTCACGCCTGCATTCTCCGAAGGAGGAGGCAGAGGTGTTATACTTTTCCACAAAGATGTTTTAGTGCCCACGTGACAGATGGTGAGACTATCAGCGTCATAGGGACTATACATATACATACATACATATGCTCACGCCTGTATTCCCCGAAGGGGTAGGCAGAGGTGTTGTTAACACAACACCCACTTTTCACCGAATTTGATTAAGTGCCAACGTGACAGATGGTGAGTCTATCGCCGTCTCAGGCACTACACATACGTCTTTGAAATACTTCTCAGAAATATGCAGGTTTCCTCACGATGTTTTCATTCACGGTAAAGCACGTGGTGTAAAATCACGGTACATAAGCTTTTTAAAAAAAAACCCATTGGTACAGGCCCCGCTGGGATTTGAACTTGCGTCGCTTGCGTAGCAGGCGACTGCTCAAACCCCGAGGCCGCCACGGCTCTCGGCACTATACATATGTCTTTGAATTACTTCACAGACATATTCAAATTTCCTCACAATGTTTTCCTTCACCGTTAAGCACGTGGTGTGGAAACGTACATAAGTTTTTCCCCTCTCCTCAAACCCCGGGACCACTACGGCTTCTTAGATGTGACGTTTAATTTTATGATATCAAAATGAGACGTCAAAGTTCTGCTTAAACCGATGATGGTTGGCCCCCAAATCAATACAGAAACTTCGATGATGTGCCTCGTTCTCTCTCCTACCCACAAGTAAGCGCGAAGAAGGCCAATAAGACATTTTATACACTTATTGTGGCCATCTTAGAACGCACGAATGAGTTGACAATGTTTCTTCACACACTCACACATCATGAAATGCATTAACAATGAATACATTATAAACAAACACAATATTTAAAAAAATTGTGCAACAGTCAAATATTGTTATCCTATAAATGAAAGGTGTAGATCAAGCACCATATGAAATTAATAATACATAACTTTTTTACAAAACATAATTGACTACACTAGATCGGATCAAACTAAAACTATGTCCATCCCAGTTTAAATCCATATCATAGAAAGAGGTGGAGCTAATTTTAACAAGGACTATCTTAGTCTACGTTATGTTATTACATAACCCTCATTATGATAGGGCTAAGTCCACTCATTGACGCCAAAATAAGGTAGGTGAAAGAGGTTAAAACAAAGTAGCAAACTAAATTATCTCGATGATCTTTTATCAAGTGCACCTAAAGACAGGACGATAAGCAGATAAGCCCTGCCTCTTCTTGAAAGTATCTTCTTTCTTCCCTTCTCATCACACCTAAGACCTACTCTTATTCAAAGAAATACTAAGTTTCAGTCGAAAGTTCGCTAAATAAGATAAGATATAAAATATGTTCTAAGATAACCTTTTAAGGAATGTATACACTTATTGGATATCTCGGAACATACAAATGGGTTGACTTTGCCTCTTCTCGCTTATGTACTACAATAATAATAAGTGAGTAACTTATGTATAACTTACCTATAACTTATTATAATTATTTATGCGTCGACTGAGAAAAATAAAACGACTTCAAATAATAGGTAATAATAAAAAACTCTTTTTTTTACACGAGATCTCTTCCTGACTACTTTTGGGTACTGGTGCATTATACAATTAATTGAACGTTCTTTATATTTAATTGAATTAACTCAAGTATTACACGTAATTATAATACAAAATATTATTTCGTCATCATTGAAATATACAACAGTGCAACTGCGTAAAACTATGAAAACGGAAGATTAGATAATGTCTCGTGCTCTGTACTAACCACAAATAGGATAAATATGAATAACTAGCTGTGCCCCGCGGTTTTACCCGTGTAGATTTAGTTGTATATAATTCACAAAGTTTCGTACAAACTTTCATCCCCTATTTTATCCCCTTGGGGGTAGAATTAATCAAAATCCTTTCTTAGCGGATGTCTACGTCATAACATCTACCCGCATGCTAAATTTCAGCCCGATCCGTCCAGTGGTTTGGACTATGTGTTGATATATCACTATGTTTTACACCTTTGAGTTATATATATTTAGATAAATAATTTGTACACTTATTGCGTCTGTGCACTTATTAATGTATGCGTGCACCAATCTCAAATCATACTATTGACGAACATACTTCAGAAGGAACCCATTTCTACTGTATTCATTCTAAATGCATGTAATTTGGTATGGCATTAGAAAGGAGGAAGTGGATATCCAGAATTTTTGGAGCCTATTTGCTACCCCGAGGTGGCAGAGGTGTTGTAATAACAACACCTTCTTTTCACCGAAGATGATTAAGTGCCAAGCCAACGTGACAGATGGTGAGTCTATTGCCGTCTCAGACACTATACATTATGTCGTTGAATTACCTCTCAGAATTATGCAGGTTTCCTCACGGTGTTTTCCTTCACCTTAATTCACGTGGTGTGAAAGCACTGTACATAAGTTTTTTAGAAAAACTCATTGGACAGGGGACCCCGCTGGGATTCGAACTTGTGTCGCTTGAGTAGCAGGCGAGTGCTCAAGCCCCATGGGTCCCATGGCTCTATAGTATAGGGTTGTAATTTTAATATTGGAAAAAATAAACTGCTGGTAGTTTGGTAGAAGCCTCGTGATAAGCGGGCTGAAGCTTTTTCGCTCGGAGGATCAGCAATGCTATTCAACGTGGCAATGCTGCTAGCATTCTTAGCACAATCCCGTGACACACAAATTTGGGCCAAATTCTCATGTTACATCTGTTAAACGCGAGTTTAACAGGTTTTTCTTGTATATTTTAAGATATAAACTCCTGGTAAGTTACGATAGGCAATGTAATCGAGCATAGATCAGCAATAATACAGCAAGTTTTAGAACGAAGTATTTGCTCTGTTTTATACGAGAGTAATGCAAAATATCATTATTTGATTAGACGTTTATAATGTAGATTCAAATCGCTTTTTTTACTTGGGATTTATTTAGTGTGTGATTATTTAATTAACCTCTAAACTAATACAACAAACCTAAAAAAATATAATCTAACAACTGAGAAACCTTAAAAATATCAATAAAAATGTAATTTTACAACTAAAATATGTAATTAAAAGGATCGCTTGAATTACATGTATACTGTGGTATCACCAGCTATTCCTCATAGTTTCATATATGGTCATCCACGCACACTTAAGCATATCATCGTGTAGGTACGTAAATGTTCATGAATCATTATTATCCTCCTGCCCTTATCCCATGTTATTTGTGGTCGGCGCAATGTGTTTTTCTCTTCCATTTCTCTCTATCAGCCGTCATATCTGTATTCACTCCCATACTAGCCATGTCATCTTTCACACAATCCATCCATCGTTTCTTAGGTCTTCCTTTCCCCTTGTAGCCATCCACATTAATAACCAACATTGTTTTACATGAATATGGATAAGGACATTATAAAACCAAGAACCTCCTCCTATACTGACGTCATTAATAAATAAAAGCTTATCCAGTCAATATCCCAGTATGAGCTGTCAAAACTGCAGTTGGCTCTTTCTACCCTCGTACAAGTAACAAGGAGAGGGTAGTGTCAAGTAATTGTTTAATGATATTGACGTGTACTCTCTTTCCTCCCCAGTCGCAACGGTTTAATCCCTATTATGCGTCTTATTATTTCGATGGACGCGGGTTTGTATCCATAGGATGTGTACTTGTTTATTTTTTATTTATTAGTATGTACTAGAAGAATAATATATGACAGTGTAAATGCCAAAATTTCATCGTCATTGGTTTACACATTGCTGTAGGTCTAAAAATACCACTTTGGGGGAATCCTAATGTGATCCGAATATTCATCATCGAAATGACAAAATGGTCACTTCACGAATTATTACAATAATTGTAGATGCTAGTCCTTTAGAACTAACTTTTTATGATGCTATTTGTCACTATAGCAATTCATATTTAGTTTTTTCCATTTTAGAAATATTCATAGTGTGAAACAGATGAATTGCGAAAAAAATAATCGTATTCGGATCACATTATGATTCTCCCAAAGTGACCTTTTTAGACCTACTGAACGATGTAGCAGAAGTTTTAAATTAACCTTTAATTTTTATTGGTTAGCATAAAGAAAGCTGCTACTTAACTATACCATTTTGATCGGTATCTAATAGTTGAAGAGAGGTACCTACTTAGATAATAGCGGAATTGACGCAAGCTTGGTGGCGCAAAATATAAAAGTAATAAAAGGTTTGCCTCCTACACTGCTCTAGAGTACTGACCATGTGTGTATACTTTTCACCCACACACACATGGAGGTGCGCATGCGACTATCACGGATCACGTAAAGATTAACCGTTTTCAATAACCTATCAATGTACATATGGACTACTATATTTCCTGTTGTTCTATTCGATGTTTGGAAGGAAAGTACGGACAAGTACATTTGTTTCACTTCAGTAACCTGAATAACAGATGAAAGAGTGCGACGCTGGTAAGTAGGCGTCAATGTGTGCGTGCGTCTGTATAAACCAACGTAGCGGATCTTAAGTTATACTGTTTTGTTTGGTAAGTTACCCGCGTGCGGCGTACGCGCACCTCGGCTGAGGCACGGTCACATGCGGCTGCCGGAGCGCAAGCGATTTTTGCATTTCATTCACTTATAATTATAATAAAATATGTGTATGCGTATAAATAATATATTTATATGTGCTATATAGATATTTTTAGCCAAGGGTCGACTTTTTTCTAACTTTAACTTTACATATTTTTTTTAACTAGCTGTGCGCCGTAGTTTGACCCGCTTAGTTAACTTACGTTATCTAAGTTATTCCTTGTAACATTAGCTATCTAGCAGTGAACGTCCCGTTAAAAATCAGTCCAGCAGTTTTGGAGATTAGCCGGAACAAACAGACAGACTGACGAACAGATTGACAAACAAAAGAAATTAAAAAAAAAATTGTTTCTGTTGTTTATGTTTCTTATATACTTTTATATGCATTTGTTGAAAAGATGATATTATGAAATTGTAAACAGACACTTCAATTTTATTTATCTGTAAGATGTAAGATAAGATATAGAGATATTTTAATTTTACAAATGTTTATCATCGAAGAACTAATAAAGAAAGATCATAATATTAAAATGTTGTTCAATATATTGAATCAAGAAGCTTCTCATGACAAACGGGCTGAGACTTTTCTCGCTCAGAGCATTGCTATTCAACGTGGCAATGCTGCCAGTCTTCTAGGCACGATCCCGAGAGACACCGATTTGGGCCAAGTTTTCTAAAATTATAAATGAATATTTCTTTCATTGAATCAATATATGAATAATAATTTTGAACCTATATTCATATGAGATCGTATTTAATAACCTAGAATCGATATTTGCTCCAATGTAACACCCAACAAACACCCACCGTTCACGTGTACTACAACCCCCACATGGACTTGCACAGTACACTAAGAACGCATTTAAATAACAACCAATTGGCTATTTTGTTTTAAGTAATTGTAATACCATAATCACGGCTTTAAATCGCATTATCTCAGTTGGCTTTAGAAAGAGAGGGAAAACTTAGAGAAGAAACGAGTAAGGTAGATAATATTCAACCAGCCCGACAGAGCAGCTCCGATCGAGTGGCGACACGAGACGGGCCTAGCAGTCCTCCGCGACCTTCGCGTAGTGAGAACGTGACTTGCTTGTTTTATTGTGCAGTGCCATGCTCAAAGGACACTAAGTAAGTTTTTAAACTATTTCTAAAGTTTTAAGTGTATCTACACTACTTTTTACAGTTATTTGTTTATTTTAGCGCGTTCGTACGAGTTTTATGTCGTTTTGTTCGACCAATACCGGTTCAACAACATTATCGCCAACCTGCCTACACGATTAGTAAAAGCTTTCATGTTGCAACAAATAAAAACTTATAAACTCGTGTATTTTTGTAATAAATGTTTAAATATTGGTTTTAAAACTGTTCCGGCAACTTTTAACGGTTTTATAACTTTGCTAGAAAGTTCCAGAAAAGAAATAGTCCTTATGTTTATATTAATTAAAAATGTGGTTTTGAATTGATTCGTGATTGAAATATTACGTATTTCACCGACACGAGATGCCACATTGATTGTTAACAATTTCTGTTTTTTTTTTGTTTAGAGGAACGGTTATGTCTTATTTTAATCAACTAAACTTCACGATGATTCTCCTCCGAAGCCTTTACCTGAAGAGATAAATGCACCGATGGATCACGCCTTTACAGGCAGGAGGACAGCGAAGGCTCTCAACCCGCCTCCGCCAGCCTTCTTCTGCAGACTGGGTCATTCAGAGGATTTTCTCCCAGACCCACGCAGTCATGATCTCTCAGAATGACACTGCAATTTCAAGCTAGTGTCTGTAGACAGCTGTCGACTCGAGCTCTTGTTGTAACGACGGAAGTCATAACAGATACTTCTAAGGTCAAAAAGTTACGCAGGTTCAAACTCGAAGCGCCAAGTAGTCAGCTATTATTTCCAATGGCGCAAATGAGAAAAGATTAGAAAACATGCATATATAAATCAATATAAGAACTAAAATGATATCCATCCCAATGATACTCACTTTTGAACCGTGAACCTTTATTACCAGCCTCGGCTGAGAAAAAAATTAAATAATTTATATAATAATAACATATAAAATAATAATAATGTAAAAAATAACGCATTCCATGGAAACTCACCAAACGGCCCGCGTAGACCGCAACATACTACCAACATCAAAACCACATAAAGTCAAACCTCACTCTCATCACACTGACACACTTGAACCAGTCTACTTGGCAAAAGCCCGTACTCTAGCTGGTTCTCTACTACCGACCTCGGTCGAGACCAAAGAATATATTTGTACATAATAATATAAAAAATAACGCATATTATAATATACATATTGTAGGAACTCCGTATCAAGGATTATGTTATGTATGGTGTACTAACATCGTCAGCTATCTATATAATACAATAATTTACCTTGTTACCTTAAGGAACTTAAACAGGAATCATTTAAGTCAGAGCTGTACAAATTCTTGTATAAAAAAAATGTATACAGTGTACAGGAGTTTATGTGATGACGTCAGTCAAACATTCGCATGCTATAATATAAGTTAGCTAAACATGTATGTTCTATTATACCTCACACCACCTTTATACCATGTTTTTGGCGAATAAATTTATTATTATTATTATTATTAAATATATCGTAACGTAGCTTTGCATGCTCTCGTGGTTATAGAAAACAAGATTCGTCGGTAGGCTCTATAATCGATCATGCGGTAATTCCGTCAATTAATTGATGCTCATCATCTCCCATATATTCTTGGGGTCGGCCCTTGATTCAACCTGATTTTTAGATGCAGCAACTGCCATCTGATCTTTGAAACCCTTTATTACCTAAATTAATTGATGTTGAAAATTAAAATCATTAGTAGAAAAAATCATATTAAAAAGCTTTATGGTAACTATGTAGACAGTTTAAAGGTTACGACAGTTAATTGATATAACTGGTTTTTACAAAAAAACAACTTTAGTATTAGATTTTTATGCAAAATCTTTGCATATAAAAATGACCTGGCCCGCGCCACATACGTACAATTTTAGCGCAAGTAAATATTATTTTCGGCTACTTAATTAAAAAATATTGTTTATATACTTTAAAGGATACACAAGGTTACAGAGGATATTTACGACGGTCGTTATATATTTAGGATTTTGTTTACAAATAGCCGCACGGTTTTACCAGCGTCCACTTAACAACAACGAAGAATATTTGAAAATTACGCGTTAATGTTATAGCATATCATTTATATTGGAAAATAATTTCCAAAATCAGTTCAGTAGGTTCAGAAATTATCCCCTACAACCTAACAAACTTTACCTGGGGGCCAACTATGATCGTTTAAGCAGCGCGTATTAAGAACTTCTTAGCTTTGACGTTTAATTGTATCGTATCAAAATTAAAAGTCAATGTTCTTAATAGGCTCTGCTTAAGTCGATACATTATACTCGCATAATATACCGAGCCAAGTTTAAGTCTTGATGTTATGATTAAGATTAATTAAACAATATTTCTTAAACTATTGCGATTAAATTCATATTTAAAGTTACTCGGGAGTTATAACGATAATATTTTAGCAGGATGCTCGCGACCACGCGTGTAACCCAACCGAAACGTCGAGGTATGTTATTTTCAAAATATTATCGTAATAAGTACCGAGTAACTATAAATATTAATTAAACAAGTAAATTATACTTACTTTTATAATAGTTTCATCATCCTATTTCACAGTCACGGTTTAACTTGTTGTCTTGCGTCACCGATGCCATTCTGAAATAGTGCAAGCTATTTTGGTACTTAGCTGATTAACCTACTTCTTGAGAAATTCATCTTTACACTTCAAACAAATATAACTTGCGATTACGATCTGTTTTTGAATACCTCAAATCAGGAAAATGAAGTACCCTTAACCGGTGGTAATTTCTCACTCTATTCTCACGCTTTTACAAAATGTATGGGTATGACATATAATGGCACGTGCCTGATTAATGTTATTACCATACATTTGGTATCGCTTCTATAAGGGCAAGCGCCAGAGAATATTACTTTTATCGAGGCCTACAGGGCCTTAACTGAATAAATAGTTTTCAGAGGATTAGTTACGTTAATTAATGCAAGTTAAGATTTATGGCAAGTTTGACGGTAACTGTAACGCTGGCTTTAGCTGTGAGCTCGGAATGTGTTGAGCCTTTGGCAAAGTTAACATTTATTAGGAGTTTTTTGTGTCAGTATCATTTTCAATACCTGAACTCTCTTTAACTATAACTTTAGCCTGTTGCATGGGTGGTTAACAGTTACAGTCATGACGTCATTTAACCATTTTCGAACCATACATTATTTGCCGTTAATTTAAAATGAATTTAATTTATTAACATACATACATACATTATGCTCACGCCTGTATCCCATGGGGGTAGGCAGAGACCACCGTTTGCCACATGCTACGATCCTTACATACTTCTTTCGCTTCATCCACATTCATGAATCTCTTCATACACTTTCTTCGGCTACGAGTGCTCCGAATTTGACCTTTCTGAAAAATACTATTAATTTGGTCATAGTAGTTCCTCCTTGGACGCCCTCTACCGACACTTCCGGTCACATTCGCTCTATAAGTTTCTTTCGTTAATTCGCCTTTCACTCATCCTTTCGATATGTGCACACCATCTCAACATATTTTTTTCAATTCTGGTCACCACATCATTCTTCAACTTGCAACTGTCTCTTATCACACTATTTTTCATACGATCTACAATGGTCACCCCACACATACTTCGTAACGACCGCATTCCCACTGCATTCACTCTACTTTCATGTTTCTTCTTCCAAACCCAACATTCACTTCCATACATCAGAGTAGGTACTAGCACCCCGTTATGAATGGCCATTAATTGATTAAGTTATTTCATAAAACAAATAAGTATTACGTTGATCATTTAGTTCCATTTTATACCATTACTACCTGTGCGCCGCGGTTTTATCTGCGTAGATTTAATTTAATGGATGACTGGGGTACCCTAATGTTTTTTTTCAAATGTAGCCTAAGTTACTCCTTTTAATATTTGCTATCTGCCAGTGAAAGTCCCGTTAAAATTGGCCCAGCCGTTTCCAGCCATACAGACAGACGGACGGATGGACGGAAAGACAGACAGAGATTTTTTTTTAATTGGTATTTTAATTACAGTACCTTATATACTTTCATATTTCAGTGACAAGCTGTTATTTTGGAATTACAGCCAGACACTTCAATTTTATTTATCTGTATTGAGTATAAATGCATAGATAAGGTTCTGCTTGCGACTTCATCTGTGTGCAATGCGAAATATGTCAATTATTTCTCACAAAATTATATATGTAGCTAGCTGTGCCCCGTGGTTTTAGCTGCGTAGCCGTAACAAATAGACAGAAAGACAGACCGAGAAACAATTATAAGAGATATTTTTTTATGTACCGTAACTACTTATATACTTTTACAAGAAACTATGAAAAAAAGAAATACAATTTGAAAAATCTCTGGAGGGGTTGGAAGAGGGTCAAATAGGATAGCGGATAGGGGGGAGACGTTAAATAACACAAAGCATGTACATCTTTAATGTTTGTATTCAGATTATGTTGTATTGTGGCCACTGCCAGTGTGACCGTGCTGTGACGTCACGCCTTGGTCCCAGCGTAAGATCAGTGATGGTTGTCATCACCGTGACAGCCAGATTATGCTGAGTTGGGTCCAATTCAAACAACTATAATCTATTGTTACGACAAACCTTTTCGCTCCTTTATGTATTTTGTTATGAATAAATTTATTTTCTTTCTTTCTAATGCTTGCCCCAAATTGCACAGCGACTATACCTAAATGATTTCATATTTTTTTTTATATGCTCACGCTTTCCCTGAAGGGTCCCCAAAGGGGTAAGGGTAAGTAGAGGTGATGCAAGAACAACACCGACACATAATTTGATCAAGTGCCAACGGGACAGAGGGTGATTCCATCGCCGTCTCAGGCACTATATATACGTCTTTGAATTACTTCTCAGACTTACGTAGATTTCCTCACGAGGTTATCCTTCACCGTGGTGTGAAATCACTGCTCATAAGTTATTATAATAACTCATTGGTACAGGCCCTGCTGGTATTCGAACTTGCGTCGCTTGCGTAGCAGGCGGCTGCTCAAATCCCGAGGCCACCACAGCTATTACTTAAATGCTTTAATATAACTTTATTCTCTAGCCCCCTTACTACAAAACGAGGTATTAAACCAAGACTAGACGAAATGCAGACTAAATCTATGTACATCTCTTTTTAAATCAGTATCACAAAAAGAGACAGTGCTACTTCTAAGCTACTTAAGTCTTTTCTAAGACCACGTTTTGTAATAAGGGGATTAATGTTATTTTGCAATTAGCTTCTGCCCACGACTTCGTTGATGTTAATTAAAAGGAAATTATTTTCAATGTATATTTATTTATTTAAATAACTTATGTGAATTAACTATGTGACAAGCGCATATGCGAGTGATGGTATAGATATACAAAATTCAACCAACATCAATATTTTTTATATATTTGTTTATAGTTTAGTCATTAGGAGTCATTGAAAAAGCTTCATGGAACAGGGGGTCAACTGTGAATAATCGTTTAAGCAGCGCGTATTGAGAACTTTTTAACTTTCACGATTAATTATAATGAAATTAAAAATGAAAAGCCAAAATTCCTTAAACCAAATATGGTAGGCCCACAAATCATACATACGCACACGCCTGTATCCCATGGTGGTAGGCAGATACCATCATTTGCCACATGCCGAAGCATGCGAAAGAAGTATCTTCTTTCGCTTCATCCACATTCATGCATCTCTTCTTACACTTTCTTCGGTTACGAGTGCTCCGAATTTGACCTTTCTGAAAAATATTATTAATTTGGCCATAGTAGTTCTTCCTTGGACGCCCTCTACCGACACTTCCGGTCACATTCGCTCTATAAATGTGTTGCGTTAATCGCCTTTCACTCATCCTTTCGATATGTCCAAACCATCTCAACATAATTCTTTCAATTCTAGTTACCAAATCATGAAACCTCAGAACAAACTCCTTTCAAAAATAATTTACTTTCTTGAAACACTTCTTTACATATCCAAAAATATATTACACGTAGACAATGTTTATATAAAAAATATTCAACCGAACTGTGTCACCAAAAAGTGATAAACTAACTTTAAAGAAATTGATTTTGAAGTTGGCCCCTGTTTGTCGTCGTGTACACTTGATTGCGGAGGTGAGCAAGTGGGTCGTGACACCGAGTCTATGCGCGGCGCGGGCGCATTGGCAGAGATACTCTCTATTGGTAGAATTGTGACGCCAATGATATTGTCAACTAAAGCGGCAGATATGTCACTAGCAGGCTTAAATAAAACACGAAAACTTCTTCATCAGATAGGATAAAATTTGGAGTATTAATTCGTTTGTTGTTTGTATTGGGCCGTGAGTGGCAGCGTTAGAATACCACTCCCCCCTCTCTTCCCGTGGGCGCCGTAGGAATCGGCCGAAGGATTGCCGGAGGGTGGGCAGCAATATCCTCCGAGTCGAAATAAATAAAATCCCGTGGAATGCTTTTACTAAATAAAAGTAGCCTAAGTTACTCCCTGTAACCTTAACCTATCTGCCAGTGAAAGTCCCGTTAAAATCGGTCCAGCCGTTTCAGAGATTATCCGGAACAAACAGACAGACAGACAGACGGACAAAAATTTGTTTTTCTATGTCAGTTCCGTGCATACTTGCATTTGCACTTAGCAAATAACTCATTATTAGGTACCAATTATTTGCGTATTTACACTCGTGATAATTTGTCGACGAAATTTCCGATTGGAATAAAACAAAAGTATTTTATTTCTATATGAATGCCCTTGATAACATAATGCTTATTTTGGATAAGGATTAATATTATGATACATATCTGACGTAGTTTCTTTCTTCAGACGATTTAATATTCATTATGAACATAAAAGCGGTTATTGTGACTAAACTATGATAGTGGGATATGTGCTCTCGCGGACTTTTTTGTAGATCTTAATAAGACAAACTCGTAGTACATCATTTTGTTCAAATCCCAATTTTTTTTTAAAACAAAATATAGCCTATCACCTTCCTCGATAAATGTACTATCCAACACTGAAAGATTTTTTGAAATCAGACCAGTAGTTTCTAAGATTAGCGCGTTCAAACAAACTAACTCTGTATCTTTATAATATTAATTTAGATAATATCTTTCTCATACAGGAATCGTCTTTTGTTTCTCAGACAAACTCATTGGTTCAGATAGATCGCTGAATGTAAAGGAAATTTCTAATAAGCAGAAGACTAGTACTAAAATAACTGATTAATACAGTAACGTATACAAGCCGACATTTTCTTTCCAATGTTCCAGTATGATTCATGAAAGGTTATCAATGAGACATTACGTTCAATTCACGACATATTCGCGGAATTGGCGCGTTCTTATAGAGATTTATTCTAGCACATCGTACTAGAGAAATATTGGAAATACTGGGATAATTCCAAGAAATACTATGCTTCTCTTATTAATTACCTGAACTATGTGCATAGTTCGATAAGCTTGTCTAGACTAATTGACTGGATTAATAAGAACGTGAACTCGGATTGTAGAGGACGGCGGAAGCTAATCAATTTGAAAACCTATTAGAGGCGGACTTGTAAAGCCTGAAAAATATAAGCGCTGAATGAAAGAGAAATTCATTTTACTCAAAAACATCCACTGATGCGTCTTTGCGACTTTGTGACTTCTTCCTCGTCGCATCACCAACTCTTGCCACCAGTGGAACGAAGCTTTGCTTGAACTTTGACTTACATTTCTCAGACTGCCAACAATCTCGTGAACATTGTTAGCAACAGACTGTCTTAGAATTTAGTCAGATTGTTTGCAACAAAGATGCAATGGCTATGCTGACATTGCCACCATATTTCCACAATGTGACAGTGACAGACTTATACACGGCATATACATACGTCTCATAATGAGAGTTAAACTATCATAAGCAATCAGAGGTTGTGGTAACAATTAATATTACGAAAAAATATGTATAGCAATGCCAAACTACGAGCTTTACGGCGAAGGAAACATCGTGAGGGAAATTTGCTAATAACTAAGAAGATATTCAAATATGTTTGTATTAGCCTGAGACGGTAGACTCACCATCTGTCATGTTTATACCTATTTATCTGCGGTAAACTGTAGGAGTTCAAGTGAGTGGGGGACATCTCCATAATATCATCTCTCAAACAATTTATTAATCTTATACTTACACTCAAAAGTGCCTTACCAAGAACTAAACTAAATGGATTCTTTAATTATAAAAAAATGGCCATGTTACATAGCGATATTATAGCCAGCATTTCACTTCTGAAGTCATTTTTTAAAAGAGTTAATGATCAAGATTATTTTTCATGTCCATAGCTTTCTATGGCGCAGTAGGAAATGTCTGCGGATAAGTTTTTCAAAAACCACAAAGACATAAATTACGAAACACCTACTTCACCACCCTATTTATTCTCTTTACAATTCAGAATTGCCTTTACTAGTGAAAAGCTATTCAAAATTCTTTAGGGGCACATAGAACATTAATTTAACGTAATTTTTAAGGCTAACTTAAATTAAAGCCTTTCGGTAGAAGAAACGGCGGAAATAAAATCCCAGTTTTTTTGTTTAATATAATTATTGCTTCTTGATTACGTTAGCATCTCATTGACAGCTTAGCGTCTATAAAATCGGATACAGGATAGTAGGCTTTCTGCCAAAGTTTCGTTTAATAATGGCCTCAAAACTAGAAATAGGTTTTTCATATAGTTTCAACGGAAGTTCATTGCAAAAGCGTATACTTTTCACAATACGGCTTCAAGTGAGTAGGACAGGAAATGCTAAAAAAGAGTTGTCAGTTCTGAGATACTACATCACCTCTTTGATGAGGCGGGGTTCATAAGAAGATATTAAAGAATATTCGCTTAGTTAGCTTATGCAGAAGATGGCTTAGGCATTTAAAAATTCAGCTGAGCATTAATATTATTTATTTTTACAGGGATCCATAACGTGGTTCGTATCTATGTTTACATAACAATTCGAGTGTCATAGATGATGTCAATCAGGCTCAATGAGGTGCATATATTCGCAGCCTTAGGGCTAGCGTTGGGCAGTCCCATCGCATTAATTTTAAGAGAGAGTACGATGTCAAAATCCTTGAAGAAGTTATTATATTAAAATGTACGAATGGCAAGTTTGTAGCACAAATAAACATAGAGAAAGAGAAAATTAATATTTAGCAGTATGCAACGTGGCTGTACGAAAAAATATACAAACACCAAATAATCACGTCGTGCCGCGTGATTAAGGAAAAAAAGTATCAGTCGCTCTTATCCGCCTTAGAGTTTGATAATACATTTAGCAATAAAAAATACGGTTGCATAACAAGACGATTCCAAATAATTTTTACTTATAGGTATTCGTTTATCTTCCTCAATACCATTATCTGACGCGGGGGAACGAAGCCAATTACTTGACCAACACAGTAAACAGGTCAAATGACATTAGCCAAACCAATACTTGTGTGTCAACAAATAATATAAAACGATCATATTATGAAACGCTTGTTTGGTAAAGGTAGGACGCACAGACAATTTCTAATTTCGGTTTTCCATCGAATTAATACAATTTATTTATTTACTGTTAATCAACTAATACTGATTACATTTATTACGCATAACTACAAATATCTTTAGTAAAACCGCCGTGGATATAGGGTGCTAGCAGAGGTGTTTCCACAATATGTTTGTGTGGCAAAGTAACATATGGTGAGACGACGTTTTCTGACTTCACCGTAAAGCTTTTGATATGACCTCGATACACTTACCTTGACAGAAATACTCGTTGGTAGAAATCGCTGGGATTTGAAATTGCGTTGCTTGCAAAGCAGGCGACTTAAACCACTCTAGACTCGGCCACCAAGGATTCAAAAATGTTGAGGTTTTTTTTTTATAAAATTAGAATATTTAAAAATATAATCAATAAATGTAATCGAGTTGCAATTAATAAACACTCATCGTGATTGCTTTCGCTCAGGAACATGCACTTAGCACTGCACAATTCGCGGAAAAAGTGAGCGAGCGCGCCACAGTGCGACTCACAGGCACCGAAATAGTTAGTGCCTCCGTTTGCGACGGAATTCATATAGGGAATAATTTTACGTGCAAAATTTTACACCTCGCCGCCCTTACAGATAGCACTATAGCTACCGGTAGCACTGGCATGCATCACCAGCCCCCCCTTTCGTCCTCTCTCTCTCTCGCTTGGAGCCATTTGAAGTCACGGCAGGAAGAAAACACTGATGTAAGGTAGGTATTGTTTCTGCAATGGGCTGTTGGAGGCGGAAAAATAATTAACCATGGGGCAGTACTATGAGGATACAGGCGACTGATAGCATTTATGAATACTGGGACGTAATTCATAACAATTACGTAATTAGCTTCTATGTTCAATTAACAGAAAAAAATTTAAGTTACACAACGCGGGATTTAGTTTTATTAATATAGAATTAGAAGAGGGTTGAGATAACTCTTATGCCGGATGAAACTTTTAAGCTGTTTTTTAACGTTTGTAACATTACTATTACAACGAATACGAAGTTTGATGGTCAGATGTTTGTTATTCAATCAAGTAAAATGGCATCTCGTGAAAATTTGGGGTATTCCTCGGAGCGCACCCACTTTGAAGCGCACTCATAGTGCGTTTCAGATGCGCTAAGAAATCAATCATATTTAAAACATAATAATTAGTATTAGAGCGCTAGAATTTTAAGGAGGTGGTTACGAAGTTATGATTGAGGTATACCCTTATTTTGGCATACAATCTAAAATTTACTTACACATATTTTTGTCTATTGATAAAAAAGGTAAAATGCTCAGCAGTTAGAAAGTGCAGCCAGTCGTATGCCTGACCTTAAACTATGCTTAAATTATGCTCGAGTTTTAGAGTTCGCGTTTCAGCACCTGTACATTTTCAGTGTAAAAAGCTTCAATACGGTTCGTGGAATGCTCACTTGGTATCAAACGAAACCTTTGATGTACGTACGAGAAGTGTTTCCTAGAATGTCACATTCTACCAACTCATATTTACTTTACATGCACTATACATACGTCTGTGAAGTGATTCAAAGACGTATGTATAGTGCATGAGACGGCGATGGACTCACCCACTGTCACGCTAACACTTAATCATATTCGGTGAAATGTGGGTGTTGTTGTTACAACTCCTCTGCTTACCCTTCGGGAACCCCTCTGGGATAACGTGAACATATTTATTTATTTATTCAATTTGTTGATATTTTGTAAAATGTCGGTAACACACGAAATGACAACACTTCTAGGAGCTCATCAGTTATTCGAACGATTTGTTTCTAGTTACCATACTGCTTGTAAAAAGATTATATGTATATTGTGCTTTGAGTCAACGTTTGTAATAGTTCCATTTGGAACAGAGCGTATTGATTCTCTTTGGTGCGACAAATGCAATGGCTTTACGGCGGCTTTTGATTAATACCATTCAAAGGAAACCAATATAGTGACCGATACCTGAGACAAACCGGACATTGCCCAATCGATGTCCCACACGCAATCCTGTAATGAGTTTGCCCTGCTGCCTCAAATGCTTTGCCATATGCAGTGACGGGTCGTTTACTTCCCTCTATAATGGTTGAGGAAGGGGATGACTGATTTTCACGTCATACTTGCGCTGCTTGAAAGTGCTGGTGCGTCTTACATTTTATTGAATAAAACTTAATCAAAATTCGAATTTTTAGGTTTGTACCTCAAAATAAAACATAAAAGCTAAAAAGTTCTTAATACGAGCTGCTTAAACGATCATAGTCGCCCCAGAAGGCCTACTACCTTCGGTCTAAACAGTGCATATAAGGAACCTCTGAGCTTTGACGTTCCTTTGACGATTATAGTCGCCCCAGCACGAGAAACGAATTATAGGTAGACAACTTGGTCCAAATCGGTGTCCTTCTGGATCGTGCTAAAAAGGCTGACTCAGCACTGTCACGTTGAATAGCAATGCTTATTGTCTGAGCCCCAGCCCGCTTGTCACGAGAGGCTTCTACCAGACGACGCGACGTGCAAAAGCTTTGAATCGTTGATGAGGTAATGTTCCAGAGTTTAAACCACAAACGCACCAAGTATGTGTCTCTGGCTTTATAATTTCGCTATTGTAAACTTCCGAGCCTGGCGGTAACATTTATAATCTTGCATGAAAATGATGATCAGAAAGGACATACATACATACATATGCTCACGCCTTTATCCCATGGGGGTAGGCAGAGACCACTGTTCAGACCAATGATCAGAAAGGACTTTACTAAAAATAAGATAATTTATTGATTTTTAATTAAAACTAGTCGTCCTTTGCGGTTTCACCCGCGTAGACTTTATTGTGTATAAAACGTATAAAACGTTTTATGTCACGTTACACATGAACGGATTAAACAGTATCCCATGTCCTTCTCCTGGTTCTAAGCTATCTCCCGTCCAATTTTCAGACAAACCAGTTCAGCCGTCTTTGAGTTATATACTAGTTGTGCCCCGCGGTTTCATCCGCGTTGACTTAATTTTATGGGTGGATTTTTGCACGGAGCCCCAACCTAATAAAGTATCCTAAGTTACTCCTTGTAATATAAACTACCTGTCAGTGAAAGTCCCGTAGAAATGGTTCCAGACATTTCAGCTTTTACCCGGAACAAACAGACAGACAAACAGACGGACAGAGATATTGTTAAGAATTTTGTTTATGTACTTACATTATATACTTTCATATGCATTAAGTGAAAAGCTGTTAATTTGAAATTGCAAACAGACACTTCATTTTTATTTATCTATATGTATAGTTCTAGATATAGTATCCTATGTCCTTCTCCTGGTTCTAAGCTACCTCCCCACCAATTTTCAGCCAAATCGGTTCTGCCGTTGTTGAGTTATAAATAGTGTAACTAACACGACTTTATTTTATATATATATATATATATATATATATATATATATATATATATATATGTTACTAGGTACTTATTAGTAGAGCTTACCTGGGGTTGAATTTATTACTATATTAATTATTGGTGTATCGTGTTCTCAGTAATTCTGTGTTATCTCCTTGGCTTACAATGTATGGGACATTGTTAGGGTTGGCACTTGATTCAACCTGATATGGCTGATCACCTGATTTTTATACAAAGCAATAGTTTTCGTTGATCGAATGATATGCGCACTATGCCACAAGCACCCCTTCTCAGTAATTCTGTGTACTAGAAAAAAAAACTGCATTTGTGAAACGGGACTAAGCATTTCTCACGTGTCTTTGATAATGATACAATACAAATGTTTAAATTATGTACGTATAAAAACACTGAAGTAAACACCTCATTTAATCCCCTTAAGGGTCTTTATGTATTTCAATTTCAAACAAAAACACTCTCCAAAATCTAAGCCGCTACTAACTACATGGACTCGGAGTGAGGACTATGAAATATGATTATTAAATTGATTGCAGATAATAACCACAGAAAATTCATATTCATATATGTTATTGCACAAGTATGAAGCTTTAAATATAAAATATATTTGCTTTAAACTCTGTGGTTAATAATGAAGTGCACAGAAATTTTAATTGTGATGAAATGTGGAATATGCTTCCGAAATTTTTTTGATATTAAATTATAGTTTAAGTACTACAGTTTGAGTGTATGTATAACACCAAAACCAGCAAAGGGAAATACAATTCCAAGGCACTTTGAAAGGCAAGCCGTTGACAAGGTATGCACGTCGAAGTTATAGGAAATCCATCCCGTGCCGTTTGAGAGAATTACTGTCCGAGCGCCCAGACACCGCACCATTTCCGATACACTTCAACTTTATTCAATTATGAACGCACGCAGTCCACAAGGTGACCACTTTTAATTAAGCATATACTACACGTGTAGATATATACTAATATATACAGCTGAAGAAATTTTCATTGCTTGCCTGCGCTAATCTCAAGTCCTAATATCAAGGAATATCAAGTATCTCAACAGACAGGCAAGTTTGATTCTCCGTAAATGGTTTGATAAAGGAAAATGTTTATGTCGATAGAGGGCGTCCAAGGAAGAACTACTATGACCAAATTAATAGAATTTTTCAGAAAGGTCGAATTCGGATAACTCGTAACCGAAGAAAGTTTAAGAAGAGATGCATGAATGTGGATGAAGCGAAGGAACTATGTAAGGATCGTAGCATGTGGCAAACGGTGGTCTCTGCCTACCCCAATGGGATACAGGCGTGAGCATATGTATGTATGTTCACAGATATCTGTAGCAGAGAGTGAAAGATTAAATCAATACTTCAAGCATTTTGGTAGACTACCGAATGCACTGATACATATACTCTCAGACATACATGCCATGTGAGGGCCTATCATCACCGGTATATGCAGATCGTATTTAGAGCTTAGATGTACCGTAAATTTAAACGCCAAAGCCACATTATAAATGAAAGCTTTAGAAGCAGTAAGGAATCTAGGCCTATTTTTTTAAATAGGATTATTAATAAAATAATTTCACTTTGACAGTAGTCGAAGTGTATATGATTCACAACCTCAATATAGCAATCCAACGCTCAATGGAACAAACATTCTCGACGACAAATCTACACAGATTTGTCGTGTTGAATTTATTACGAGAATCATGGCCGGTTCTTTCTTATGTTAATTTCTGGTAGATGCGCGCGTCTAATTTCGAACGATTAGTTCGTAGATTCCTAACTGCTTGTGAAATTTATATTTAAACAGCGTCTAAGATAAGATGAGACTTGGCCTTGGGGTTTGAGCTGTCGTCTGCTACGACGCAAGCTCAAAACCCAAAAGGGCCAGTACAGGTGAGTTTTTCTAAAACCCCATATTCAGTGATTTTACACTACGTATTTCACGGTGAAGAAAACCTGCATAATATGTCTGAGAAGTAATTCAAAGACGTATGTATAGTACTTGACACTAAATTCTCACCATCACTTAATAATCTCCGGTGAAAAGTGGGTGTTGTAATTACCATATATCTGCCTATTCCTTCGGGGAATACAGGCGTGAGCATAAGTATGTATTGTCAAAGATAAAAGTTCTTAAAACGCGCTGTTTGCACATTCATAGTTAGCTTTCAGGTACTATCAAATTCCTTCTCGAAAAAGGTCGGATAGGCTTTGGTCAAAAATGTAGTGTGAAAATTGGTGTGAAAATTTGAAACGTGTGTTTTAGTCCCCAATATAGGTAGTTTTGATTGGAGACCAGAGTCATCAGCGCGGTCATAATTGGCGGGAGCTGGCCCTTTGACAACGTTCGTTTGATCTGGTCCTGATCTTGTGTTTCAAAGCGAAATCAAATTTATTTTAAAACTGATTTTTTACTCTGACATCGAATCCCTGACAGATGGTATTAGCTTTTTGATTACTATTCCCACGCTAACACTGACACATTCGAATCGGACACCATAATTTGAAACAGGATTTTTTTAGAATGATAATAATATTATCATTCTAAAAAAATCCTGTTTCAAATGTAATAATAAATAAAAATTTTCAATGGTGAAGAAAAACATCGTGTGGACAAGGAGGACGCTATTCGATTCTAGATTAACCATCTCATGCGCTCTTCTAATTTATTTTTTAACTAGCTATGTTGTTCTTTATTTGTATATTTTTGAGTAACCAATATTAATATATATATGGTAAGATACGTGAGTTATTAGATAAGGAGAATATTAATAGGCTTAAGAAAATTACTAAAGAAGTTGGTAATAAAGTGTCTAAAAAAGAGCCCAATAATCATTTTAAGTAATTACATTCCATTAATTTGTGTGTATTTTGAAAATATATCACTGATCGTATTCACCATTCCAGCGCTAATTGGTGCAACCCCTTATGCAATTATTTCTGATACAATGATCGATGCGCGTCCAAAGTGAGCCGGCAACGTCTGTTTACACTCCTAGGACATTAGAGATTGAGCTTTATAACAGTAAATATAGAGCACACTTTCCCAGGAATAATGTAACTCTTTAGTTCATAACTGAATCCCTGTCTATTAAAGTTGTACTTATGTTTGATAGACTGACCCTTAGTTGGGGTGGAATACAATGTTATTATTCTAAAGTTTGTTTATGTTTCCTTTTACTGTGGAGTTTTGTTTTCTTTTAGTGTGGAGTGAAAACAGATATTATGACGGCTTATTGAGAGACACGTGGAAAACCACATAAAATGGGATAAAGATTTAAATCATGACGCCGAATAGGCAGAGACAACAGGGGGCCTGCCATAATCTGTTTAAGCAGAGCATTAAGAACTTCATGGCGTTGACGAGTCATTTTGTGATGCCGAAATTAAACGTCAAAGCTAAGACGTCACTGCCAAGCCCTTATATATTTCATCTACATTCATATACAAAAATATTTTTTTTTTTGGTCTATTCTATATTCTTCTTCTATTCTATTCTATAATATACCTCTATTCCATATTCACATAGACACTTTAATTTTAAAAATATTTGTATTTGATTGCACTTTATCAAATCGTCTGAATGATATGTGTATAAATATATTAATCGTTATAGAAACATATGCATATATAGGTACATATGCTCACGCCTGTATTCCCCGAAGCGGTGAGCAGAGGTGTTGTAACAACACCGTCCATATTTCACCGAATATGTTTAAGTGCTAACATGATAGATGGTGAGTCTATCGCCGTCTCAGACACTAAACATACGTCTTTGAATTACTTCTCAGACATATGCAGGTTTCCTCACGATGTTTTCCTTCACCGTAAAGCACGTGGTGTGAAATCAATGTACATAAGTTTTTTTTAGAAAAACACAGGCCCCGCTGGGATTCGAACTTGCGTCACTTGCGTAGCAGGCGACTGCTCAAACCCCGAGGCCACCACGGCTCTATCCTAATGGTAATTATATTATCTATACTAATGGTAATATTACAATAGAAAAGTTTATCTGTCTGTCTGACTGTTATCGTTTCACGGCTAAACCACTGACTTGATTTTGATTTTGATTTAGATCATTGGATGGCGAAAAGACGATTTCAAACGTTGTTCAAATGTTATTGTTGTGAATTCCTTTCGTGCTCCTCGTTGACGAAATAAATGCTTGTTAATATACGGGAGAAGGTTTAATATTTATTCTGTGTTTTTCTTATTTCAATAACAAATTTCTATAATAAAAGATTTTTTGCACAGATTGCACACAGATCTGTTATATAAATTATCACAGTCTGCGTTTGATCACTCTCGCATTCAACATTCTGGCATCCATCGAGTTGGGGCGTGCTAATTATATGTTTTTATTTATAAAGACTTCCAGAACAAAGTATTTTGTCACGCATTTTACAGTTTAGCGCGTTGATGTCTTTTGTTGGATTATAATAATGGTACGTAGCGAGACATATAGTTCTAAAAAAGTTTCTAACCTTAGTAATTATTGAGGGCTGTGCCTTAAAGGGCTTAAAGTGTATCGTGTATACCAACAGAATGTGCTATATAATGCCTCCCCCACCATACACACAACATTTTAAAAGTATCTGTATAAGTCATGTCTTTAACAAGCTACGCGCTTGGATGGATTAGCATACCATATTTTCGTTTCATTTGAGTTGTAGTGCTGACAAAGAGTACTTTAGATGCACTTAGAAGAAATCTATAGTAAGGAGAGGGAAGACTATATTTTGACTATATTTATATTAGTACAAATTGTTTATATATGGGAGTATAGAAACATGTTGATTTTACACTTTTTTTAAATTTTCTCTACGTACTAACCTTCCCTGGACTTCCACGAATAATTTAAGACCAAAATTAGCCAAATCGGTTCGTGCGTTCTGGAGTTATAGCGTCAGGAAGGAAACCCCGACTTATTTTTATATAGTAGAAGAGATAATTAGAAGCTTGGCCCACGGCTTCAGTTAGGTATTAACCTTACTAAAAATGTAGTCCATCCATATAGTCTCCTATATTGGTTACGTCTCAAATAGTAAGTAATCGTTAAATTGAGCGGTAGTTCAGTATTAAATATTTAAGCATGGCAATATAACGATATTTAATGCATCAACTCTTATTGTATGCCGTGTGAAAGTGCAGAGGGAATGATAAAAAGTGTCGATTGCTTATTTCGAATCCCCATTGTGGCATGAAACAATTGTAGCATAATTTCCATCGCAAGGAGAAATCACAAGGTGCGTACATATCACTTAGTTAAGTTAAAGTTATATTTGAAGCCGTCATAAAATAAACCTTAATTTCATTCATACATACGAGTATGTTTATCTCTGTGTCCCCCGAAGGGTTAGGCAGGGGTGCACTTATGGTATACTCGCATTTCCCCAATTTTATTAGTATCATGTCATCAGCTTTTTCTCACGGGCAAGATCTGCCGGGTAATTCAGGGAGTATTTGAGGAGTCAAGTACGTAGAGTATTAGGGCAAGGGCGTCATAATAGTTCCCAAGGATCGACGTGCTTCCAGGCAACCGGACCCAATATTGCCACATAACAAAATAATATCATAGGGGACGAGCTTATTGACATTAACCGCGCACAAATCCAGACTCCGGGATGCAATTATAGATGGGAGAAGCCCAATAACACTTTTCCCGACCCGAGTATCGCACCCAGAACACCGTGTTACGGAGTAGCACTTATGATCACTGGCCCGACGAGGCGTAAATAAAACCTTTCTTTTGTCTCAAAAAATTCAATTCACTCTTTTTGAGTTCCCCGTTTGAAGCAGGAATCTCGTATAGAGATCGGGATGAAAAATCCATTTCGTATTTCACTGTCGTACACTTTAAATTGAAATAGCAGCACCAATCTTTGTTGATTAATTAATATTGTCCTCTTTGACTTCTTTGCATCGGATTAAACATTCCAGTTCCCAAAAAACCTGGACAACGCATTAATGGAAATCCAGGCACGTTCGGCTAATGTATTGTTCCTTTGACAAATTTTATTACACCTGCTTTGTTCGTGCATCGGTATGAGTAATATGTCCAGCAAGCAATAAGCACCAATTTTATTGAGCTGGGGTGCCTGGACACTAATTGGATGAAATTTGATTTTTCGATAGGTTCAGGTATAGTGCTTTGATTAAATTCCAACCCTTTTATTTGAAACCGGCTAGCCCCCCTCTTTAACCGAACCTGTTTTCAGCGTACTTGTTAATCTAATAATACATTCACATGAACATTATGCCTATATAATCTGAATCACGGAACCGACTTCAGCGAATCTCATGAAATTTTGTATGTAGATTTCGGGGTCGATAAAGCGATCTAGCTAGGTTATATTTTTATCATCATATATGATTATATATTTTTAAGGTTATTAGATTATATTTATAAGGTTTTTAGCTCAAATAAAATATTTGATTTATTTATGTTTCATTACATTATGTAGATATCATCATCATCAGCCTGTAGAAGTCCACCACTGAACATAGACCTCTGTATTTAAAATAATTATAATTATAATAATTATTTAATTGACATAATACGATGTTACAATATCCATTGATTCCCCAACTAGTAGAGGCAGTACTTCAAGAGTCCAAGAATCCAAATTTTACGTAAATCGCTTGAATAAATATAAAAACTATAAAGGAAATATACCTATACATTAAATAATGATAAAAAGAGGTGTAATATCTATGTACATTTGATTGTAATAGATCGGGTAGTCTGCTTACCCCGATCTATCCCATATCTTGTATATATACCCATATCTTGTACTGTACAAGCATATTAGCAGTATAGGTGTAATATGTGTATTATTTGTAGAAAGACTTCTCTGATGTGGGTTGTTTTTCGTGTGTTAAGATAATTAAAATATAAACTAAGCTTCGGAAGTAATACGCAAACATACATTCGGAAATGTATGTTTCAATGCGTTTTATTTTCCCGTAAATGAATAACCCTCGAACAAAGAAATATGGACAAAAGGCCACACACCCTTTGTCCATATTTATTTGAAATGGACTTCATAAATTCAAAATCCCCGGCATTAGGTTCCCTGCTTCATAAATGCAGAATAAAATGAAATTCCTAATTGTTTTGTTGGAAGCTTATGCCCATCGATGCGAGTGTGTAACAACACGTGTAGATTTTAAATCTTAAAGGCCTCTGCCTACTATACTCAAACTCAAACTTGATTAGACCTTTTACAAATTCCTTTCATACATATGCTCACGCCTATATTCCCCGAAGGGGTAGGCAAAGGTGTTGTAATCACAACACCCACTTTTCACCGAAAATGATTAGGTGCCAACGTGACAGATGGTGAGTGCATCGCCGTCTCAGACACTTTACATACGTCATTGAATTACTTCTCCGAAATATGCAGGTTTCCTCACGATGTTTTCCTTCACCGTAAAGCACGTGGTGTGAAATCACTGTACATAAGTTTTTAAGAAAAACTCATTGGTACAGACCCCGCTGGGATTCGAACTTGCGTCGCTTGCGTAGCAGACGACTGCTCAAACCTGAAGTCCACCACGGCTTCCTTTTAATTACTTTCAATGACATGATTATACAGGATTAAACATGCTACCGTCAGATTCGGAAGGTTGCTTTTACTAAGAAGAACACAGTAATTAATTACTCTTTACAAAAATATACAATTTTAAAAATACAAAATAATTCTCTTAAGAAGTGTAAGCCCATGGACACAGTTCCCATGCACAAATGTAGATAGAAATTAACCTTATCTAAAAGTCCAGTAGTTCTACTTATATCTAAATGCGAAGCTTGAGATGACCAGTCCCCACAACCAGCACCTGTTCACAAGTATGACGAGAATGCCCGCCATCGTCACCCTCGACCATTATAGAGGGAAGTGGACAACCCAAGTATAGGAAATCAATACCATGCTAGGACCGTATCAGACACGGTCTACCTTTCCCACTGTATAGGATAAACCAATTGAGCATTTGAACTGTGTCCATGGGCTTATATTCATGAGATATAAATACTGTTACCAAAAACATTGTATAATATATCTTTTTTTTTTAAAGAGTATTTGTTGAGTTTCTTGCCGGGTTCTTCTCAACAAAAGCTACCTCCCGAAACCGGTGGTAACATTTATAATCATGTATAATGTATTTTGTGTCCTTCTGACGATTTGAAAGTACTTTGTAAGAAGTCTAATCAAATAAAGATATTTTGAATATTGATTTTTTTTTAAAAACCATGTTAAAGCCCTCGTTATTGAGTAGTCTAATACATTTCAATACAAAGAATATTTTTTGTCTGACACGGCCATGGTATGGTAGGGTATAGTGGGCAGATGCCTTTATGTATACATAGCCGGTTTCGGATCCATTCGCCCCGAAAATGTTGCCCACAATTGCGACTACATAAATTAATATGCTCACGCCATCCCAAGAGAGAGAAAAACATCTCCTTTACACCGAAGATGATTATGACAACGCGACAGATGGTGAGTCCATCGTCGTCTCAGGCACTATACTCAGACATATTGGGGTATCCTTACGATGTTTTCCTTCGCCATAAAGCGTGGTGTAAAATCACTACACTTTAGTTTTTTATCTGGGATTCAAACGTACGTCATTTGTATAGCTATTCAAAACAAAAATTCACGGCCACCTCGGCTCTTATGTAATTGCGACTATTCTGCCGAATAAATTGAATTATATTCTTTTGACACCTCTCAGCCCTTTGCAGTTTAGGTACTTGATTTCACGAAGGGATAGGCAGAGGTGTTTTATCACAACACCCACTTTTCACCGAATTTGATTAAGTGCCAACGTGACAGATGGTGAGTCTATCGCCATCTCAGGCACTATACATACGTCTTTAAATTACTTCTCAGAAATATGCAGGTTTCCTCACGATGTTTTCCTTCACCGTAAAGCACGGGGTGTGAAACATAAGTTTTTTAGAAAAACTCATTGGCATAAGCCCCGCTGGGATTTGAACTTGCGTCGCTTGCGTAGCAGGCGACTGCTCAAACCCCGAGGCCACCACGGCTCTATACGGAATGTGTTTATATTATTCTTATATACATATTCGACTGAGAACAAGTAGTTAGAACATTATAGTACAGGATTGATAATCTTGCAAAGGGATTACCAGGTCCTTATCCTGAGAGCAGGTGATGTAACCTGAGCTACTTCACTATGACCATGCAAATGATCCACCCGCATATGCGATTTACAATACGCACCCACATTTCACCAGAAATGTGTTAGTCCCATCTAATAGGATGCGAGCCTATTGCTATTAACGGGTACTTATCCAAACTCCACACAAGTACTAAGAAGTTATAGAAAGGAAAACTTTATAATACTGCTCGACCCCGTACCTGTAAATAGCTCGCAAATGGAACCAACGCGGCTGACGCAGCGAGCTAACACAAAATCAATACCTTCTAGATGAAGTGCCAATATATTTACGTTGCATCACCCGTTCTAGTTTGACCTCTTGTTTGTTTGGAATCAAAATAAGCCTTATTCAGGACGTCTCGAATCGTCGGTCTACTTAGGGCCAACTATCATCGTTTAAGAAGCACGAATTGAAAACTTCTCAGCTTTGAATTTTGAATTTAAGGTAAAAGAATGGGACGTCAAAGCTCTTAAGTTCATAATACGCTCTGCTTTAACCGATGATGATAACCCCTGTTTCGTATTCAAAAGGAACGGAGGGCCTACCATCATCGGCTTAAGCAAAGCGTATTAAAAACTTCGGAGATTTGACGTTTCATTTTGGTACCGTAAAATTAAACGTCAAAGTTAAGAAAAGTGAGAAAATTAAGACAAACGTAGACTCGATCTACTAACTTTACCTAAAACAAATTATTATAAGAGACAGATGTATCACAGGACATGTATCTGTCACTGGCAAACAGCTGAAGTGTTAGTAGTCGCAGCCTTCCTCGATAAATGAACTATCCAACACGAAAATTTGCTTAACACATATATTGTTATAAATTACCATATATATTATCTGCAGTTCGTTGTTTGGAAGCCTATAATTATTGTCATTGCAATAAGACGGGCTCATGGTTGGGCCTCTGACCAAAGCAAGAAAACATTTTTATTTGCAAATTATGATATACTTGCATACAATAAGGTGTACTTGTTATTTGTGAGTAATAACACCAGTGCTCCGAAGAGCGAAGATTAAGATGTCGTGGCGGTATATTGGTTATAGTAGCTCTTCCCGTTTATTCGTTAATTATGAAGGCACAGTGATTCAATCCTTTTTGCAAGCGTGTTGTGAAGCTCTTTCAAAAATAATAATAATACTACCTGTTCGAATGTACAATATGCCTAAAATCTATTTCAATTTACCAACGAATGGACTGCAGTGCCTTTGTTAGCCACTTTTGTATTGAAAACAATCCTTTAGTGTGGCATGGTAGCCTGGAGTGCTCTTCGATGATTGTAAAATTGGTTTGATCTATCAAAGTGGTATAGTGGATTTGCAATGGGACTTTAAAGGTACGAAAAAAAGCTTAACAATTTGATAAATTAGTGTCCGCACAACATGATCCGGATTATTTAGGGGAGTTAAAGGCTACCGGGGCTTCAGATAAATGAGAATAGCTTTCATATTGAGATGTGCAATTTTAAATGAACATTCCGTTTTTCTACAAAGTGATAATAATGTTGCTTCAAAGCAAGAAATTTCAGATAATATATAGGATAACTAACAATCATTAATAATGTTATTAAGCTGAAGAATTTTGTTTGTTTGTCTCAGGAACTAGTGATTTGCATTGGAATAATATTTTAGTGGCTTTATAAAATCACGTTGCGACTAATGGAACAAAGCATATATGGGCAATTCAACAAAAACGGGATAATTAATAAGATATCGAGACACAAAGTCAGAAGAGATAGCAAATTGTTCATAGTAAACATTGTACAATTGCAAAAGAGGTGGGAAGACAGTTGAAAACGAGAGTGTGACCTCCACGTATTCTTATAACCAGTGGGAGTGATCGATGTTGATTAATAACTCTCGCGCTTCACTTACACTTTTACTTGACACCTTTGAACAACAATGAACATACTTATCAAATTGAAATTACCGATTCATTCTTCGTGGGAGCTCGAAGTAAACAAGAAAAGCGATCCACTGAACCTTTTGAAGCGATAACGATTGTTAGCAGACATTGCATTGTATAGGTCTTCCCTACATTGAGAGGGCAGCTTACACTGGACATTAAGGACTGATGTGTAGCGAAGTGTACTCAGAACCTTTTTCAATGACGAAGTTTTAAGAAGACTTTACGAAGACGAATTTGAATGAAGACATTGCTTTTGTGTACTGAACATACTCAATGGTTTCACCAACGACAATACAATTAAGTTCTAGCCCGAAAACATGTGGTTTTCTGTAGTACCAAAGACGTATTTGGTATATTATGGAAATAACTTTCGGGGAATCGCGTGATGCCCATGTAAGTTTCAATGGACCTCTCATTGCCCTAAAATAGGGCAGGCCCAGAAATATATATATATATATATATATATATATATATAGGGTGAATGAAACATTAGTATCCAAAAAATTTATTTCGCGTCCTCGTATCGGGGGGCATCCGAATCACCCCCATGTTTCTTCCGCGACTTTTCATAGTTTTCTAACTCTAAAACTGTATATAGTTCGGTCTCAAGCATCGTGTCCAGTGTTACGGATCCCTGATTTGAATAGGAAGCCTTATGTTACACAGGAAAGATATAGTATTTTTGAGAAAAAAATCTGATATGAATTTGCAAAATACAGAAATGTCAACTGTGGGTTACCGGTACGATATAGACACGCCTTTAATGCTAGCTTTGTAGTTGTTTTTATATTATCGCTGTGACCTGCGGATATACCCGCGTCCGCGTAGAGTTAAAGTCAGACAAACGGTCAGACCGACATTCAAATAAATTTTTTAAAATATGTTTTATTATTTAATGAAAAACTGTTATTTTGTAATTACAACAGACTCTTCAATTTTAATTTTCTGTATTGTTGTATTGATTAGCGATAATATATCATTATAAAGATTTTTTTAAATCGGTCGTGTAGTTTGATGTGCCTATTCATTACAAACAAATAGAATATATTCCCACTTCATAATTTATTGACTTCCGTGTACGGTATTGCCCGCGTGCAATTACTGATACTTAATTAACCTCGATTAACAATATAACCTATGTTACTGAGCGGTAATGTAGCACTACGCTTTCGAAATACGATTTCGGATGACGAGAAAATCACACTGGAAGAGAATATCGATCAAATAACTTCAATCGTTCAACGATATTTCGATCGTTTGTTTTACGTGGGCACTGTAGCTTGGGCTGCAGATTGGTTATAAGAACACTCGGTACAAAAATTAACAAATAATTTTTCTTTATTATATTTCTATAGGTATATGCTAACAGGTCCCCAGGCGGGTCCCTGATGTAGGTATATATACGGTATTCACCGACGATGATTGGATGACAATGAGAAAGGCTTGTGGTACAGTTGTTATTGCGTCTATCATTTGATCAGTGAAGTTTAGCAACCCCGACATAATCGAGAACACGGTTTTGGTTGACAATTTAACACCTTTGACAATCATTACAGGTCAGTCGGGAACCTAAGGAAGTCTGACAACAGATTGAACCCTGATTAACGATTTCATCGTAATAGGGGTTACGAAGGTCAGATGACAGTCGCTTCGTATGAAAAACAGGTGATCAGCCACATCGGGTTCAATTAATTGCCGACCCCAACAATGCATTCCCATGCATCATCTCATGCAATCATAATCACCCAATAGTGACAATGTGATAGATTGTGAGTCCATCCGACCAAATCAGATACGATTTTTAATTTCTTCCTCGACGTATTCAAGTTTCAGCACCATATTTTCCTACATTGTAAAGTATGGTTCAAATCTGTACGGAATCCAGCGGTATAGCTGCAATTTTCTCGGACACTCCTAAAATTTCTACTAGTTCTACTAGTTTAAACATGAATTATTATACATACACATAATAACATTTAAATATAGAGATATACAAATCTCTAATAAAATAAATATTATTAGCAGTGTCTCACAACCGAAATATAATAGTGATTTAATGGCAAGTAATGATTGGGCCGCAGGCCGCAGTATCCACTTACCGTAGCTACCGTGGATGGAGTGGGCAGTATGTAATATGATAGTATATTTATGATCGTCTTGTTTTTCGTTACGTTCTTGACGGAGCGGTCGTGGTAAACATGAGGTACAATTCGACGCAGATGTCAATCCCCTCACGATGTCTCGCTATCGATCTCTGTTGTGTCATTCTGGTGCACTCGTGTAAGGGCCGCCCACCGTGACTTTAATTAAATCAGTCTATCGCAAGGATGCTCTTTCCCGTAGTCTAGTACCTTAGACACACCATCTTGCCTTGAAACGTGTCCAAAGAACTTAAGGATTGGAGACTGTACTAGCTACTAGCTCTAGAAATATCGAGACGTTTCTCTTACATTCTAATAAATAATCTTAAGAACTTTACGTATACGTTGGTTTTTTTGTTAAAAAGTTGATATTAACGTTTGTGTTTTGTTTGTAGCATGTCTGATTACGATCGCATCAAAAACACGTGCCTGCAAACTGGCCAGCTCTGGGAGGATCCTGACTTCCCCGCGGTTCAGGCGTCTACGTTCTACCATCAGACGCCGCCGTTCAACTTTCAGTGGCTGAGAGCAAAGGTAAGTCATTTATTTAGTTACTAGCGGACGTCACGCGGTCTAACCCGCTTAGTTCCTGTTCCTGTGAGAGTACGGGAATAAAATATAGCCTGTATTAATCAGTAATAATGTAGCATTGAAATGGTGAAAGAATTTTTAAAATCGGTTTAGTACTTTTTAAGCCAATTCGGTACAAACATACATACAAATCTTTCCTCTTTATATTATTAATATAGAAGGAGAAAGCTAAAGTTTATACACGAAGCTGGAACGTATTCTTCTGACAACCGTATTTTACTATATTGTAAAAGTTAGTATTTATGAATTCAAAATGTCCCCTCCGCGGCACAGATATTTAATATTATATAATGTGCTAAAATAAAAGTCCCAAACCGGGATAGGAATAACTACTCGTACTGAAGTGGTTTGGAAAATGTAGAAGGCTAGTTTCCGAAACCTTCATAAGGTCCCCGACCGCCCTGAGAGAGGCAGGTCGGGGTATGTGGGATTTTTATAAAACCCTCCGGAGGCCATCGTGCTTAGGCAGACTCCGGGTACTAACTACTAACTTAGCCCTAAACAATTTTTCAATATGCACACGTTTTGAAAATGTATCTGTATATATTCAATCCGATCCTTCGTTTTCATGGCATTATCAATTCGCAAGCATGCCCTTCCGAGAAGGAGGATTAGGCAAAGGTTACAACACCCATTTTTCACCGTCCATCGAAGACAATAATGTGTCATTGTGACTGATAGTCAGTCCAAAGCATGATAAGCAGCTTTTACTCATTACCCATATCAGTCAAATTAAATATTTTTCTGTACGAGTATTGATTAATGTACAAGATTTCTGGCTGAGTTTCTTGCCGGTTCTTAGAAGGCTAGCTTTCGAACCTGTGGTAATCTTTCGATATTCATTACGATAGCCCAAACTGAATAAAACATTGAAATTTTAATAGTTAATAATTATCATAGGTTAAAACTCCAATCGAAGATCACTAATTAAATACTAACCAATCCACTGTTATTCGCTATATTTAAATTAGTTCAACTGGTTCAAAATATGTAATTAATTTTGCACTCAGACGAGCGAAATATTTCGCATAGCCGAGTAGCAATGCGATAATGTGGTTTCAATATGGAGGGTGGACATCTAGGGGTAAACTTAACAATGCAACCCTGTCCCTCGAACTGGAAGGTCACTAAAAAGGTTATGATTTAAATGCACACTATGCAGATATTCCCCATGTAATATTCATAGGTAACTGGCGGTCTACCATCATCGGTTTAAGCAGGGCGTATTAAGAATTTCTTAGCTTACGTTTAATTGTGATGTCACAAACTTAAAAAGTTAGTAAAACGACACGGCTTCGGTGATAATAGGACGTCGGTAACCTTACCGGTCTTATTTCCATCCATGTATTTATAACAAATGTGTCTGAATAGGGAATTAAAATAACGTGGTGGAGTTTTGTGGAGGTCATAAGTCTATACAAATCGAGAGAAAGAGTAAATGATAAAGTATTAAGTATTCGAGTTCCAAAACATGCCAATATCTTCAATCCCCGTTTAGTATTTTCATCATCACCCTCCTTTCCTTATCCCACTTTATTGGTCGTCGCTATGTTCTTCCCTTCCAATCGATCGCCCGTCATATCTGTATCCAACCCCGTTCTAACCTTATCAAATTTCACATCCAGTCCATTTATAATGGACTTTCTCCCCCTTTGTAACCATCTACATTCATAGTAAGTTTTTACATGTTATCATATAATAAATCAATAGAATTGTTTACTCCATCACCTTTTCCGATAATTATTTCGCCATCTAGGATTTCATCAGAAAGTCTTATCAACAACTGCGACGGTTATGCTGCCGAGAGACAGAGACGTACAGATACAAGTCATATACATCTATCCCTTACAGTGAATCAAACTAATTTCTTAACAGTTGAGCGTACGGCCTTGATCATGACTACATCACGGGTCACTACTAAGAAAGATTTGAGTAAATATTAATATTAAAAACGAGAGTCCAAATGTTATACGACTAATTAGCATAACTTTCTCCTATCTCGTACAAATTCATTCCTTATTTATATTGCAATAAAGTCGGAAATCGCGCGTGATCTAGTAAACGACAAAGTGTGGCAAGCCCGACTTTCTCTGCCGCTGCTGTTGGGCCTAAGTGACACAGAAAACAACTAACTTATAGTCGGAAGGTCACATGCTACCGAAGTACGAAACACTAGTAATAATTGAATAGGCCCCTACTGCTCCCCATACCCAGAGCACTGGCAACTTTACTTACCACCTTCTCTGTACTCTAAGTAAAGGTGTTGACATACTAGCTAAATCATCGACGAATGTATAGCTTATTAACGTGGCTGAGAGACTGTATGCTGCGACGCGAATAAAGTACATAGGCAGTTATCCGCAATATTTTCACTGTGCGCTCATAGCTCGTGACGGCACCGGTAACCGACACATTTTCATTACCTTTCTACTAATCCGCTCTGGAGGGGGCGCCTCCCTGGGAGGGTAGGAAGAAATAGTTGGGGAATACGATGCTCCCATCTCCTATTGTTTTTCCAAAGTTCCTTTGATTTGGTAATAAATTATAAGGACGCTGACCTCAATGGGGCACAATGTATTGTTTCAATTTATTTGAAATTGTAAAGAATAGGCATCCATATAAATGATATGAAAAATGTGTAAAGTGTCAGATGAAAGAGTATAAGTAAACATAGTCACAATATGAATATATGCTTTACAAGCTTAGATCTACAAATCGTTTAGGTGTGGCCATTAATTAACGCAAAAGGCGAGCTTTGCCGTTTCGCTTAGCGTATCTCATAGCATAGAGAGATTCTATATCAAATATTTTACCCATTTTTTATTAACGTGGCTTGAAATATGTTGATCTGTCATCTTTAGAATTCACCGCGCCTCCGAAAAGTATCAACACATTTTGAGTCACGTTAAAACGCAATTAAATTCGTTGACTATGAAGCATGTTAAAAACTATACTTGGGGTACGGGAGTAGTATATTATAATAAATGATAATACTTTAGGGTACCATTAGTTCAACCCGTACAAGTACAAGTAGGTACCCTCCTAGTCGGGCAGTCTCGTCGAGTTCTTTGTGTAGTTAATAGAAATCTGATAAGCCTTTAAGCCTTTTGGTTCTATATATGAGTGTGTGACGACAATTTGTAAAACTAGCCGTGCCTTGTAGTTTTACCCGAAAATCGAAACAGATAATAAATAAAAAGTGTCTGTTTGTAATCCTAAATTAACAGTTTTTTATTGAATACATACAAAAGTATAGCAATATGTTCTTTGGGGTGATACACAATAAATAATATAGTGTTATACTAACTGTGCCCCGCGGTTTCTCCCGCGTAGACTTAATTTCATGGATGGCCCACGGGACGGTAATGTCTGCTACCTGACAGTGAAATCCCGCTAAAATGGGTCCAGCCGTTGCGTAGATTAGCCGGAACTAACAGACATAGAATTTTTTTTAAAATGGTTTACAATGTCAGTAGCGTGTATACTTTCATATGCATTTATTGAAAACATGTTATTTGGGAATTACTTATAGTTATTTTATTTATCTGTATGTGTGTTTATATATATATATGTACTGTATGTATAGATGTATATATTTGAGTGTCTGTCGATACATAAATATTTGACCGCCGTACTTGTTTCACGCTGTGTCTAGTCAAGCGCGGCGAATCGTTCATCTGAGAGGAGTCTAACCAACTGAGTAGTCCAGCTCGAACGGTACATTCAATGTTTTTACTTGATTTGAATCTTAACAAAGTGTTCTCTTTAAATATAATACAAGACTAGCTGTGCCTCACGGTTTTACCCTCGTACAGTTAATTTCATATAGGAAGCCTCGTGTTATTTTAAATAAAATTACGGTCTAGCCGTTTCGAAGATTACCCGGAGCAAATAGACAGACAGAGATATTTTTAAATTGTTTTTTGTATGTCAGTATCGTACATAAGTACTTCCATATTCATTTTAGTGAAAATCTATTATTTTGGAATTACAAACAAACAATTCAATTCGATTTATCTGTATGTATGTATGTATAGACGTATAGATTACAAATATAATCAGGTTGAAATGCTACTTTTACTTCGAATAACACTACTAAAAAAGATTTATTATTTACAACATTTAAAATTAACGTATTAAAAATAATCCATCAGTATGAAAGTATATATAGTGGACATATAAAGGGTTTATTGCATTTCTAGGTGAGTGCGGTTAAGCGTTCTTGGAGGTGTTATGCTAGCAGTTGCATGCACAATGAAACTAGTCAACATAAGATCGACAGAATCCCCACCCTTTGTATAACTGCAGGCACTTTCCATCAGGCGAGCTGAGCATGAAACTACTTTAAAGCCACCCAGAATATACTGCCGCGTTATTCTATAAAATTTCTCACTTCCAATCATAGGAAATTGATACACAATACATAGACAATACAGTTCAATTTCATATTTATCAAACCAGCACTCGACGTGCGACCTTACAAAGAACGCGGCTGGTGCCGTCAGCAGCTATGAGCGCTGACCTTGAACGCGCACTAGTCATTTTATGAGTCTAGTCGCTGTCTTGCGCGATGTGCATAAAATACATGGACCTGCAATATTTTCACTGAGCGCTCATAGCTTGTGATGACTCCGGTAACCGATACATTTTCATTACCTTTCTACCAAGCCGCTCTGGAGGGTGGCGCGTCCCTGGGAGGGTAGGAAGAGATTATTGGGGAACACTGCCATACTCCCATTGTTTTTCCAAAGTACCTTTGATTTGGAAAAAAATATAAGGATGCTGACCTGAGTGAGCCAGAATGTATTGTTTTAACTTATTTGAAATGGTAAGGAATAAGCATCCATATAAATAATATAAACAAAGTGTCAGATAAAAGACTAAACATTTTCACAATATTTATATGAGCTTATGAGCTTTACCAGCTACGAATCTAGGAACAATGGTATGCCCACTCAATATACGCGTTAATTATCGCAAAAGATGGGCTTTCCCGTTTCGCTTTGCACCTCAGCATAGGGAGGTTTCGATATCGAATATTTACGATTTTTAACCTTACATTGTGACTGAATCGATTTTAAATCATATTTTCCATAAGTGATTGTAATCAAACTTACACTATCATTCTCAACGACCGTCGGTTGTCGATACTCGAACCTTTCTAAAACATAAAAAAGGTAAATACGTTTGATTGTACCAAGCTGTTATAAGGAAATACACAAATTATCGGTTTTTTATCGACTCCTGTGCATTTGCAACTGTGTCCATGCGCTTACATTTATTAATGATTTATTTTAAAAATTGTACAATTGTTTTGAAAAGATTAATTATTGAGTTTCTTGCCAGGTTCTTCTCAGTAAAAGCAACCTTCCGAACCTGGCGGTAGTATGTATAATCCTGTGGAGTTGTGTCATTCTGACGATTAGGAAGTAATTTGTTAAAAGCCTAATCGAATAAAGATATTTTTGATTTGATAATCATATTTGCTAAGCAACCAACAAATTAATAAGACGAATATTGCTTTTATGTTTAATTAACCTATTTCCTGCAAGCTCTTCCCATTAATATTACAAGCTTTATGACCTTGCAATGTATTTATATTTTTTCTGGATGTGATTTTGCACTGAATTTTAGATTAGAGATCCTACTATCATCATTTTAGTAGTGACGTCTTAGCTTTGACGTATTATTTAGGTATCACAAAATGAAACGTCAAAGCTAAGAAGTACTTAATACGCTCTGCTTGAACCGATTATGGTAGGCCCCCTGTTATATCTAACCGATTGAGCTGAATTTGTGGTATACACGCTTATTTTGAATGACAATGCATGATTAGTATATGTGACGTCAATCTAATTCCAATATGGCAGATTATCCAAGATGGTGGACTAGGTATGTCTTGTGCATTATGGGATTTCATTGACTTAACCGTGGTGGCCTTGAGGTTTGAGCAGTCGCCTGCTACGCAAGCGACGCAAGTTCGAATCCCAGCGGGGCATGTACCAATGAGTTTTTCTAAAAAACTTATGTACAGTGATTTCACACCAAGTGCTTTACGGTGAAGGAAAACATCGTGAGGAAACCTGCATATTTCTGAGAAGTAATTCAATGAAGTATGTAAAGTGTCTGAGACGGCGATGGACTCACCATCTGTCACGTTGGCACTTAATCATATTCGGTGAAAAGTGGGTGTTGTGATTACAAAACCTCTGCCTACCCCTTAGAGGAATACAGGCGTGAGCATATGTATGTATGTATAATCAGAACACCTGTAAAAAAAAAACATTAAAGTTGTACATTATTAATAAATCTTTCATTGTCAATGAATGAAAGATAGCTTATGCATTCTGTTTAGAACTGGACGTTTTACGTCGTTAAAATTAATTTTCAACGTGCGCAAATTGTTTCCTTTACACGACAAACCTCAGGGAATGTTCGATAAATACTTTGAAAATGCACGTTGCTAATCTGATTTCCTCGGTGACCACGCCACCGCGACGCACCAGATATAATTTAACCGTGTGTTGAGTGACCGGATGTGATGCAGCGATGCATTCATTATATTTATTAATGTTAATATTAACTATGTTTACGGTGGAAATGTTATGATAAAAAGAGTAACTACTTAATTATTCAGTGGCTCAGGTGCTAAACAAAAAGCTCACAAACCCGTACGTAATCGTACTATGACTATGACACAGTATAAATATTAAGCTTTACAAACAGTAAGGAATCCATGTCTATTTTTATCTCGTAGATGTGCACGTCTGTGTGACTGTCATTTTGAACGATTTGTACCTAGATGCCTGACTCCTTTACAAGGTGCATATATTTTAACTGTGTCCATAGATTGAGTCGCACAACACGCACACCCATCGCATGCTGTTTGAATCCCCCACTGACCATAGTTACCGAACTCCTTTATAAATATGATGTCCTTGGTTTTCACCAAAATTATTTTCCCTTTCATTATAAGAATGGATTGAGCTGATCTGCCACAATTCCTTCCATCTTAGAATCTTGCAAAATATGGTCGCAGTTAAATTTATATTTTATCGTTGTTTTGCACTGTTTGTAACTAAATTGACATGTAAAAGTTGACATTGTAATTTTTCATTATTAATACTGTATTAATATAAATCTCTTTATTACATTAGAATACATGAATAAAATATAATAGAATAGCAGAACTACATAGCTAAAAACCTTATAAATATAATCTAATAACTAAAAACCTTAAAAATATATAATCTTATAACTAAAATATATTATTAAAAGAAGTCCCTGTAGGCAAGGTACCGAAGATACTGGCAGCATTCCCCCTTTGGATGGCAAGACTAATTCTTTGACCGAGGTAGCTGCCAGCTCTCCGGTCTCCTGTGATGTCGACTAACCTTTCGGTTATTTCTTTAAAAAGCCTAATAGCGCTAGGACCCCACGGACCAAGGGTCTCGACTCCGAATGGGACAAAGTCATATTCGGAGCCGAGACCCCTGTATTTGCAGGCTTTGGCTTTTTCAGCCGCTTCACATGCCGCACCAACTCTGTTGTTGGTTCCATGTAGATGGGAAGGGGCCAGCGTGTCTGAACAGGTTGCATCCCATACCAGCACCCGCCCCATCTTCCATGGAATCAAGCTCATACCGTCCGATCTCTTGCCATCGTCTCTAGCGATACCTGCCGGCTCAAGTAAACTTGGCACGTTGACGGTGGCAAGGGACCGGCGTATGATATCGTTGAGTGCGGCATGTCTTGAGAAGCGGCCTGCACTTTTTGGCATGAAAGTCCGTGATGTCCCAGCTTGTCGACATCACTGCCACAGGGACATTAGCAAAATAACAATACCATTGTAATAAATATGACAAGTGAAATCAAAAACTTCTTCTTCTTCTTAAAGTAAGTAATTTCCACTTAGTGACAATAGGATGGGACGTTCAATTACTTGCAATGAATCAAATTGTTGCTAAGAGTATAATTCGAATCATTCGTACATCCCCTACAGCATAATACCTTACTTACCACAAAGTGTATATTCTGTCGATTTACTATGGTCACTAGAGCGAACAGTATACACTTGTAACGGTAAAAGAACTCTCAGTTTCGATTGGTCTCAAATGCTCACACAACTCGGGGGCATTATGTATAACGGTCACGTCTTAGAACTGCGTAATACATTTCCGAACCTAACCACCTTACAATAAGGACTACTTTATAATGATACGGTTAAAGTTGGATGTAGGTAAACCATACTATGGGGGCATAAGGTAATTGGTATAACCTTTATAAAATGAAACATTTGCAGGGTTGAAGACGCGAAAACTTCTTTTGTACTGTTCATGTCGTTTATTTTGAACGAACAATGTCTAGTTTTACAAATTTATTTTTATAAGAAAACCACGTTTTTTGCCAAGACGGAATATTTTTCATAAAGAAAGGACGTTCCTGTTTATTGGAACAGATAATTTATAAAGACAGAATGTTATATTGAACCAAGGGGTTAGTAAAGCAATTTGACTTGAGTCGTACAAGTGGAAACTAAAGTGTTTACGACATTTTGTTCAATTGAGTGTTAAAATAAGTATTTTCTTGGTCTTGTATTTATTATCACGATCACGAGTTAACCTACTATGTACCATTTGCTATGTACTCTGGGAATGACGCATTTCATACCGAAATAGCGGATAATTGCGTTAAAATATACCTACAGTATGTTATTTCTCTATCAATCTACGGTAGTCATTACTGAGTTTAGTCTAGAGAGGATAATAAGGCAATGTCAAAAACTAAGCATTAGGCATGAAACTTAGTTTGATTTTATTCTTAAACTAGCTGTGCTCTGCGGTTTCACCCGCGTAGACTTTATTTCATGAGTGGCTCGCGGAACCCTAATGTGTTTTTAAACAGACGGACAGACAGAGAATAATTGAAAAAAAATGTGTTTTAATGTCTGTACCGTATAAACTTTCATATGCTGAAAAACTGTTATTTTGGAATCACAAACAGACACTTCAATTTTATTTATCTGTATAGATTTAGATATAGATATCATCCATTTCCTATGAGTACAAACGTGGCAGCTGAGTAACAAGATAACTTTCCTTTGCGATAACTAAACTTTTACGCAGTAAGTAAACTGTTGAGAGTAATATTATTCTACCTGGATACACATCGCGAGGATTCAGGTGACTGGGACCACTAGTAACTGGGACCGCGTTCCCAAATGCCTGATACGTTTTTATTTATTTTATACCTTTAAACGAGCAATTCTTGTATATATAGAATCTGAATCTTGGAAATGGGTCCAAAGATTTTCATGAAATATTGTGTATACGGGGTTTTAGGGGTAAAAAATAGATCTAGATATGTTCCGTCTTCAGAAAACATAGTTTTCAGCCAATGAAAAATTGCTACAATATCATTAAAATACGAAGGTAAATTTCGCCGCCATCTGTCAAGGTTTTTTTTATGTGTTAACTTCAAGTGTTTTTCATTTGTGGGAAAAGTTAAGTTATTTTTGGGAAATAGAAACCGAGCACCACTCGGTCAACCAGGTACTTTTTATTATCAGGCGAATGGGACCACTCGTAATTTAATTAGCCTCGTAGCCTCATCGATCACACAATCATGTGTAATACGTTAATGCTAATTAGGTATGTGATTCCAGAAATGCTTTCAGGCGACTGGGACCGCTGGTCCCGTTCTTAATGGTTCCAGTAGCCTGCAACCAAACAATTTTATTTGATAAGATGTTATACTATATCTTTTCCAATTAAATATCGCATAGCAAATCATATCACTCTTATTCCTAACTAACTGTGCCCGCGGTCTCATCCGTGTAGACTGTATTTCATAAGTGACCCGCGGAACAGTAATGTTTGTTTTTAAATAAATGTAGCCTACATTACTCCTTGTAACATTAGCTATCTACCCGTAAAAGATCCGTTAAAATAGGTCACCAGCCGGGACCAACCCAATAGCCAGGGTCTAAGAATATGGCTATGGTATCCCCTGCCTGTCGTAAGAGGCGACTAAAAGGGGGCCGGAGGGCCTGCTGGCGGTGGTCGGGGTGGGAGCTTTGACCACCGGCGAGGGCCCGGGAAGGTGGCAGCGCGACGTGGCTAGCGCTGCCTTGCACAGCGAGGTCTCCAGGGGCGGCATCACAGCTGCCCCGGGGATGTGCCCCGGCAAAGTGTGGGGGGACACCGGTTCTATCAGAGTACCCGGAGTCCCCCCTGAGCACTGAGGATGGCCACCGGGGGGGTTTTAGTGCGGTAAGAATTCCACATACCCCGATCTGCCTCTCCCAGGGCGGACCTTTTGAAGGTTTCGCCCAAGTGGTGGGAGCAAGAGCCGTGGTGGCCGTGGGGCTTGAGTAGTCACCTGCTACGCAAGCGACGCAAGTTCGAATCCCAGCAGGGCCCGTACCAATGAGTGTTTCTAAAAACTTATGCACAGTGATTTGACATCACGTGCTTACGGTGAAGGAAATCATCGCGAGGAAGCAGGAATATGCATATATACGTATGTATAGTGTCTGAGACGGCGATAGACTCACCATCGGTCACGTTGACACTTAATCGTCTTCGGTGAAAAGTGGGTGTTGTTATTACAACACCTTTGCTTACACCTTCGGGGAGTACAGGCTTGAACATATGTATGTATGCATGTATGATGTGAAAAATCTCGATGTATGTATGGTGGATCCCAGTAGACATAGACTCAACAGAGGGCCAACTATGATCGTATAAGCAGGGCGTATTAAGAACAAATTTAAAGTAAAATTATAAGATACCAAAATGAAACATAAAAGCTCAAAAGTTCTTATGGGGCCTGCCATCGTCGATTTCTCTCAGTGGTTGACTACGCGTTGATAAAGAAAACGAAATAGTTTTATCAGACTAGACAGCGGTGACGCATGGCGCCATGTTTCTTGAATAACATCTTAATATTAACGAAACAGGGTTATTCGTTAAGACAACATTCCAATTAATATGATAATCTTTTGGAAGGAAATTGTATTGATTGTGTCCTAGCATATCCCGTAACTTTAGTCAGTGAATCGTGAACCTGCGTCATAGATTCGACCTACGCAAAGGCATTTGTATACATTTAGATAATAAATAAGGTCGTCGTGGCTAAGTGGTATGCATAATTGCCTATTACACCCTGAAGTTCATGGTGTTTTTGATTGAGAGAAATTATGTTTACCCAACATGTCTGCCACTCCGAATTTTGACTTCTGCGTAATTACATGGTGAAGTGCGAGAGAATGTTACTTTGTCGAGGCCTTCGATTCGAACATAGAGGTAAAGTGATTACACGAGTTATGAGCGCTGACCTTGAATGCACAGTAGTCATTTTAAAAGCCTGTATTTTTTGAGTATTCTTTCGCTCTTTGAGCTCCGGGATCTATTCTCTGCTGAGCTATTAATAGCTGTTTAAACGGGCAATGGCGAGACATAGAAAACCTCCAGCCGTCTGTCTGTATGGGTAGACGCAAATAAAATATATGCGCTGTTACCCTCCCTATTTGCTCTGAGTGCTCATAGCTCATGACGTTATCTATACCCTTCCAATCGCCGGGTGACTAAAGCACGTTCTGAACAATGGATGCCGAGGTTCATGATGGTGGTAAAATATGATTGAGTTTCTCAGTGCTACATAATTGCAGAAAATTCATAATATCTTCGTTTAAATGCTTGCATATCGTGTTCTACAAATTTTCAATTTCCATATGAATGCCTGCATGCAGGGAACTACAAGCTGCCACTTGAGAGAGAAGTTCATTCTAAAGTTCCCATTTGCTCATCAATTTAGATTGTACATTTGCCTGCGTCCTTAAACAAAATAAGTCGATTAAATACTGAAGCGAGGAAGTTGCTAGAGAGCAAATTATTACCTGTATTATTATTTCCTTTTTTGGAGTGGTACGTTCGGCAATATTTCCCGGAAACAGGCAAGCTTCTTGAAGAAGCTTTATTGCTAATAAGAGGATATAATGTCTGCACAATGCTACCTTTATTCTTTCAACTATCATTTTCTATGAAATATAATATTTAACAAGCATGAAATTGTGTACTTGGCTGTATTTCTTGCTCATTCTCCAGAAGACGGATTTTCCGGCATTCATCAAGTACTTTATAAATTAGTAGCTGAACCCTGCCACGCTTCACTGTGGCACATTGTGATTGAAAATACATTTTGAAGCGTACAAACCAACATAACATTTATATATGTATAGATGTTACCTACCACCCACTCAACCTAACGCCGTTGGCTGCAGAGCAAGGGACGCCCCCGCATTAAGCATTAATTTATACAATGACGCGCGATTCAGATTCAAGATTCACAGAATAGTTAAAATTTAAGCCCAATTCGGTAAATATCACGAATATACACATCATCCAATATGAATTTTGCTTTCTTTAGTTCCTAATGTTTTATGAAATAAGTTTAAGTTTATTAGATAACGTTCCTATCAAGCTATGTAGAAATTCTTATTGTTTGATAATAACTTACTGTTTGCTTTGGTGTCGTCCTAACTATTATTTAAAACGTTTGAATCACCTGTCACCATCAACGCTAAGAAATTCTTAATACACGCAGCTAAAACGATAATAGTTGTGAACCAACTACCGTTAATATTTTTTTTATTCAGTTAGCGCGACGTGTTCTCCCGAGTTCTTGTTGACCACATGTATATCAATACAGATAAATCAAATTGACGTGTCTGTTTGTAATTCCAAAACAACAGCTTTTCACTAAATGCATGTAAAACTATATACGGTACAGAAAAAGATTTTTTTTAAATTTTTCTCAATTTGTCCGTCTATCTGTCAGTCCGTTTGTTACGACTAATCTTCGAAACGGCTGGTCCAATTTGATCGGATTTGATTACGAGAAATAACTAAGGCTACTTTTATTTTAAAAAAACATTAATGTTTCGTGGGTCACCCATGAAATTAACTTTACGTGGGACCAGCAGCTCCTGTTCACAAGTATGACGCGAATAATATTCATCAATAGTCGACTGAGAAATGAAGTATCTGTAATTAAAAACCTCTTGAAACTGTCAAGTAGGAGTAACGATGTCTTTAGTCACTTGTTGCATTGCTAGCGACCTGTTGCAATCTTTCTGTAAATAAAAAAGAAAGTACGCCTTTCCGCCTACACACAGTATACTTGAATAATTATATTTTTACTGGGATCCATAGGAGGAGCGCTCAGTGGAAATGTTGGGGGTAACTGGGAATGTATTCGTGATGTATGGCGCGACACACAGAGAGGCGGACAGAACACTAGGTATTGATTGAATAAAAACTTAATTATTTATATACAAAACTTGGCCCAAATCGGTGTCCCTCGGAATCGTGCCAAGAGGACTGGTAGCATTGCCACGTTGAATAGCAATACTGATTGTCTGAGAGAAGCTCCAGCCCGCTTGCCACGAGAGGCTTCTACCAGACGACGTGTAACCTCTTTGAAAAGTTGAGTATCCGGACCCCAAGACCCCAGAGTTTCAACCGCAAACGCAAAAAATATGTATCCTTGATATTAATATGCTTAAGTAAGTGCGTATAAATCGACAGTTGACGTATCGTTTACTTAAACGTGATTAATATACTCTTATTTCAAAACGTGATCTACATAAGTGTTCGTCAATCTTTGGCAATCGTTACAGGTCAATCGGAGGCCTAAGATAATCTGACAGCTGGTTTAACCCGAGTACTGATTTTCCTCGTAAAAAGGATTACGAAGGTCAAATGGCAGTCGCTTTGTATAAAATGTAGGTGATCAGCCACATCAGGTCGAATTGAGGGCCGACCCCAACGCTTCATGGGATAAGGCCAGAAAGATGATGATGAGAAGTAGCTATTTCAGTTCTTGCGAAACGTATTTAAAAGGAGACGGACATATATTTAATCCGGATGTAAAACAACTCCGTTCGGAAGCCCGCATAAACACTAGCCGGACTCACAATATTTGAAGCATAGATATATAATCTGCGGACTTGAATTAGTATTTATATTTATATTTTCTTTACCGTTTCGCGTCTGTGCGGAAAACAAAACGTTTTTCTTTCTAGTAATAAGTGGAAAAGGGTTTAATACACTTTTCCATTTCAATAGACAACGGTGACTCACTATGGCGGCGCCATGTTTCTTCAACAACATCTTAATATTAATGAAGCAGGATTATTCATTTAGTCAAATTATGTATTCCCTATTAAAACGGGAATTATTTAATGGAAAATGTATCTATTGTGTCTTTATCTATCCTGTAACATTAGTCAGTGGATCGTGAAATTCGCGAACCTGCGTCATAGATGCCACCTACGCAAAAGTGTTTGCATACATTTTGATAATAAAGGGCCGTGGTAGCTTCGTGGTTTGAATACTCGCCTATAACATACACGTTATGGTACAGGTACCGTCACAATATATGTTCACATCACGGGATATGAGAGTGAGGATATGTTTCTTTGTATGCATCATCAATATGTCAATACTAGCTGTGCCCCGCGGTTTTACCTGCATGGGTGATCCGCAGAACCCTGATATTTTTTATATAAAAGTAGCCTACATTTCTCCTTCTAACATTAGCTGTCTACCAGAGAAAGGCTTGATTTTGGAATAACAAATAGACACTTTAGTTCTATTTATCTGTATGTAGTATAAATAGATATAGATTATATTTAAAAGTGATACGTCGGTTAGTTTTATTAAATAGATCACGCAATGCAATCAACAAAATATTTGAAAATATAATGGAAGAACGAATCGCTACCGATATTGGCCTCTTATAATATTTATGTGGAAGGCACGACACGCAACCGAATTCGTTGTATACTTAGAATGACGACGCATGAACATCGTAACGCATAAAGTTCAAATGCAATCAAGATTGTTTTATACAACATACAAGCGATCCAGTATGTTTAGTTGTAAATGGCTTCTGCAGCCTATGAGTGCTAGGAGCACCAAGCGTCGCGCTTGTTCTTAGTTAGGCATAAATAATTAAATCATAACGAACATTTCTCACTCCTACTCCTTCCTTCCAAGGGGTATTAGCGACCTTATTTATCGCAGGAACACATCACTACTCACTACTCAAAGTTAGCCTTATTTTCCCCTCCGGCGGGCAGCTCTAAACATTGAACGAGAGATCCCGTTATTAACTACCTCACTTATAAAATAATAAGTTAAGAGGCGAACATATGTTAGTACTCATCTGTTCTATCTTCGCTTTACAATATTCAATCGATTGACACTCATAATCGTTATACACCGCGAAGTCCACACTATAAAGATTGCGTATCTCTTCAGTGCCTATCAACGATGCCTTTTCGGTTATATGTATACGGTGTTTATCAAAGCACCAATTTGGGTTGCCAATTTATCATCTTTGGCAATCGTTACAGGTCAGTCGGAAGATTAAAATAGTCTGACAACTGGGTTAACCCAGATCACAGATTTTCCTCGTAAAAGAGGTTACGAAGGTCAGATGGCAGTCGCTGCATACAAAAATCAGGTGATTAGCCACATCGGGTTGAATCAAGTACCGACCCCAACAATGTAATAAGGCCAGGGAGATGATGGTGTTTATCAAAGCACCTCTTTACGTGCACACTTCGCGGTGTACTACGGATTAACACATTCACTGCTAACATTTCAACTTCTTCGTAAAATCTCGAACAGTTGGACGCACATACGCGTCGTTAGCAGTGAACGCGTTAAAGAGTTCAGCAATTGTCTGTGTACAACGAAATGCGGTGGGGTTTGAGCAGTCGCCTGCTACACAAGCGACGCAAGTTCGAATCGCAGCGGGGTCTGGTTCCAAGAGTTTTTCTAAAAAGTTATGTGCAATTTCTCCATTCGTCTGGACCTCCCATTTCATAACAGACGCCTTTTCCTTAACTTATCTCATGAATGTTAACCTGGGTCTTCCTCTTTCTCTCATTCCTGCAACTTATCCTCCTAATATGTTTTTAAAGAAGCTGTTATGTCGTACAAGGTGGCCAATCATCTTTCCTTTTCGATTCTGGATTCGTAATTAATAAACGACCAATTCGTTTACATGTTACCGTCCGCTCGAATCCAATTTCAGAACATAGTAGTTCCGCTTAGGACAAATTACTTATTGGAGCTTAAGCTTTATTGGAGAAACCAGCTTAGACTGAACCAGTTTGTCCTGGTTTGATGACGTGTTTGATGCATTCATTTCGCACCAACTTCTAAATAAGTTGTAAGTAAATGAGGCGGTTTCCATTTTTGTTTTCTATAATATCATAAATATTGGGCCCAATCGCAGCCAGTAATCCGCGAGCAGTTTGTTTATTTTAATTTTCAGTTTATATTTAAAGTTACTCGGGACTTATTGCGATAATATTTTGAAAATAACATGGATGCTGATAAGCAATAATGTGTCAACCCACAAAAAGTCCAATTCAAAGGTTTTGATATATGGATGCAGATAAGCAATAATGTGTCAACCCGCATAAACTTGGTTTTGAGAAAATGGCGTCTTAAGATGATTGTATACGTGATTTAAGATTTGTTTTATGACATAAATCCATTTTTTACGTACTTTTATGTTTCAGATGACTTGAAACACTTTTTTAGAATGTTAAATACGTGATGCATTATCAAAATATATCAAAACCTTTGAATTTGACTTTTTGTGGGTTGACACATTATTGCTTATCAGCATCCATATTTTGATAATGCATCACGTATTTAACATTCTAAAAAAGTGTTTCAAGTCATCTGAAACATAAAAGTACGTAAAAAATGGATTTATGTCATAAAACAAATCTTAAATCACGTATACAATCATCTTAAGACGCCATTTTCTCAAAACCAAGTTTATGCGGGTTGACACATTATTGCTTATCTGCATCCAAATATCTCGACGTTTCGATTGGGTAACACCAATCGTGGTCGCGAGCAGACTCTTTAACAGTACGTTATTTTCAAAATACGTGATAAGTCCCAACTATAAATATAAATTTAAATCGCAAAAGCTTAAGAAATATTATTATCAGTTTGTCAGCCCGATTAGACCGAATTTCTACGTTGGTAGCACTGTTAGGTAGAGGAAGATAAATACCTGTTGCGCTTAACTGGGTTATTGGTTCAGTCGTACTTATATACATTCACATGCGCAGATTTTAATACTATGTTGAACAAAACAGTACACTCCGTTTGGATGGTACTTTATTGAATATAAACACTTATCTGATGCGAATTCATTTTGACCTGTCGTTCTATCATGATCTACGGAGTTTATGTAAATTAAGCTTATGGATTTTTTAAGACTTCGTCAAAATATAATACTGTTAATTATGTAACTGCACACCTACCTGATGATTTGCAAATATATTAAAAGCACGAAACACTATTGATATTTTTTATATGCCTTTTTAAAGAAGCCACAAAATTCTTTCGTCATCGTTGATTACTTTAAATGTTGACACATAAACTCCAACTAATCCTCGAATTATGATTATCACTATTATAATAGATTATATAAGAATCTATACACATCTGATGTATGCGAAGCTGGCAGTTTTCAAATGTGTCATCGCATTAATCAATATAAACATATTAATATTCAACAGTTTCTTGACTCATTTGTAATGCAAATTAATTCCTTTCGTATCGAGACAATTTTCATATTTAAAACCACTCCCTATTAAGATCTCCTGTCAGGGGTGGTGCGATGTATGACAGCTACAAGGGGGCACCATGGAGCAAGAGGGGTGAAATAGGCCAACGGGCAAACAATAAGAAACCAGCTTGGATGGACGGCAGTCGAGATTTACGAACAGTCGCGAACGAACGCGGCTCCCACGCATACACTAAGCCCGGCGGCGCTTTTAATATATAGTATCCAGGTTATATGAATATATCGTAATATACCTTAATTACATATTTAGATATATTGCGTTATAATACGGTATAGATGGATATATTAACATATAGCGCCGTCCGCCGGAAGCACAGTGTCAGTTAGATTGTTCAAATTTCGCTTTGACGAAAGCGCATATGGAAAGAATTTTATAAATTTCTAACGCAGGCGGACAGGTATCATTTTTATCATTTTATTTATTATTATCTTCGATAATAAACTATTTTAATGTTTTATAACTAAAGTTTTTTATTATGTTGTCTTTATTTTTATTTTATACTAGCTTTTATACCCACGGTGTCACCGTCGGATACTTAATTTTATTGTATTCTTACCTAAGTAATTACTTTTTAAATAAAAGAAGCCTATGTACTCCTTGCATCATCAGCTATCTACCCGTTAAAATTGGTCCAACCGTTTCAGAGATGAGCCGGAACAAATAGATGGATAGACAGACAGAGAAAAATAGTATAAATTGTTTTTTTTTATATATATATACATAGGTACCGTGTATACCTTAATTACAAACAGACACTTAAATTTTATTTATCTGTATAGATGTAGTAATCATATTGTATCTATATGTATAATTTCACAATGATACCAGAATCAACGCATTAACTAAAAGCGAATGATTACTTCTAAATTAAAAGTATTAAGGAAACAAGCTGCTTGAAACATACCACAAACTTAAAAACACGCGTTTATCATTTGATGGTGGCTCATGCTATATTTAATAATTATATCAACCTCCAATGCAAAACCACACATCGCAGCTAAAACCATAACGATGTCGTAGCGACTTAGTTGTTGACAGCCTATTTATTGCTCTCGTATTCATTAAGAAAAACGGAATTACTTTAATAATCAGTGGTGAACGTGTGCGTGAGATTTTTATAATTTATCATTTTATATACTGGCAAAATAACGTAGATGACTCGTGCAATCGGCTACGACGTGACACTTATTACTGTTAAGCTTATCTTCTCGTAGATGTGCGCGGCTGTAGTAGTGTGTCATTAAGAACGATTGCTCCTATATTCCGAACTCCTTGTGAAACTAAACAACTGCTGAATGTAATCTGTGTCCAAAGCATTCCAGCTGGTTCCTTGCGGGGGGGTGCATGTCACACGTAATATATCTTCACATGCTTCACCGTGTAATTGAGGCACAATCGAATTCAAATAGTAACTAAAATCTTAAAATAATTTCACCAAACTGCGATGCATACACTCAATCGAAAATATTTACCGGTCGTCATTTCATCGTTATAATTGATGCAATTGCCGGAACAGGTTAAAAAGTACTAATAACCTACAGCAATCAATTATTTCAGACACCTTTGACACTGAATGAAATTGGTTTAATTGGGCGTGATCAAACAATGAAAAAGACAGAATAATGAAATGAAACATGTGTTAATTAACAATTTTGAAGCGCTTGTATATGATGGTACAAGTGTTGTCAAAGTTATGGGCGCTCAGCGAAAATAGTGGGGGTACTGCACATGCATTTTATTCCACGCCATACAGACAGACAGAGACCGACTCATCATTGAATACTGCACATTCACGGTCAGCGCTTATAACTCGTGACGATAGTAAAATGCACGGTTGTAGAATATTATGATAAAAATAAAAACTGTGTGTTTAAATAAATAAATATCTGCAACAAAATTTCGGTCACGGCTGCTAATCTCAACGAGGATTAGCCATGTGCGCAGGAGATATTATAGTGCACAAGTGTGTGCGCAAACACAGGTGCACTCTTTATTCTCTCACTCTCATAGTCCGATGGGACGGCAATCCGACATGACGGGAGAGAGATCAGGCGTAGGACCAACGGCTTAACGTGCTTTCCGAGGCACGGGGACTGTGTGTTATGTATATAGCGAACTCAATGTGACACTTTGACGTCCATGAATGTAACGTAATAAGTTATGAGTTAATAAAGTTATGTTTGAGTTATGTTATTTGTCTTAATCAAGGAATAGTACTAGGGTCTCTTAGCTTAAAGGAGCACTTCCCAATATTCGAATTATTATTTTTAGGCTTTCTTTAAATTCTGGCGGCCGTAATTTTTACCTCACGCTTACACTTTTAACTTGACTGTTCGTTTGGGGCTTTCTGGGCGTAATGTCCGTATCCAGTAGTCCAATTAACGTATACCAAATCATTTCAAAAGTCTGACTCTTATCCAAATGTGGTATTAATTCTTCCTGATTTAAACTCAATATGATCGAAAATAACCTATTTCTCGACGACTTTTAAACATTACGTTTCAGCTTTGATCATCGTGTCAATCCGTCAGGCCCACTACAGTCATTTGCGTTATTAAAGATGAACAAATCTGTCATTCTGTCCTTATTTTTATTCCAATAACTTATTGCAAGTTAACACTATGGTGAAATTGAAGATGGATAGATCAAATCTGACACAAAACCTGTAAACTATCATACGTAAAATTTTAATCGGACATTAGTCGTTACCTATAATTTCGTTACTGCTGTTATTACATGGATCAGTCTACACATTTATATTTGGGTAACATCCGAGATATAGGATCGACTCCACCGATAGCCCTACTAATGGCAGAGCCATTTAAGGAGCACTGGCGAACTTGTAGTAGGAACACAACACTGCCCGTATTAAGGGTTATTTGGTTGCAGCTCAATATCTGTATAGCGGCCAGCTCTGAAATTCTATCGGAACCAATTATGCCCAATCTCTCTTGTATGTAACAGAGTAGTTTCAGACCCGGTGGTAATTTTCTCAACGTTCATAACTGCAGAGCATAATAAATCTTTTCATTAATATAAAATTGTCGCGTCTTAGTCAACTAGCATGTCAACATGAAAAAGTGACTCACTGTATCTTTTTAAAGTTTCAAGTGACAAAAATATGTAGTGACTAAGTGGCGAACTGAATAACAGACTGCAGACAAAGTGGCGGCAAACACTAGTAGCTAAATCAGCTCCCGTGTTGTTTTATTGCGCAAGGTTGCCAATCACCTGCCTCGCACACCTTTTACTTTTAAAACTCGCTACTACGAGTATACATATATAAATATAAAATTGAAGTGTCTGTTTGTAATTTGAAATTAACAGCTTTTCACTAAACGCATATGAAATTATATTATACGATACTCACATGAAATAACAAAATTAAAAAAATATGTGAATGTCTCGCCCTTTAGTCCGGTTAAGCAGAACTCAAAAACTCAAAAAAAACTAGAACTTTTCTTTTAGTATTTTCAGTGAAAATTATAAGGGGTAAGTATGGAAAATTTTTTGGTTAAAAAGGCTTCGATAAAGTGACACGCGTTTTCACGATTCTCTTCCTACAATAGATAACGATTTATCATTAGCGTCATTGAATTGGTAAGCGATGACATCTTTCGGCATAACTTTGATTCTACTTTACGTTAAGGTGTTTAAACTGTCAGATCTTCTTCTCAATCGTTACACTCTTGGCAGAGCGGTCGTGGTCGTAATGTCAGAATTGGTGGCTTGCTGAACAAAACGGCGCCATTCACTTAGGACTGCTGCTTTACGGGAGCATTCGTCCACCCATCACAGCCTTAATCTGGTCCGGCCATCGCATTGGTGATCTGCCACGTGCCTTAGTACCTTGCACCACCAGACGCTCTATGGATACGTCTCCACGTCGCGACACATGTCCAAAGAAGTTGAGATTGAACTGTGGAAAACAGACGCTGTTTGATCCCGAGTTCCTGCAGTATGGAATCGTTGGTGCGGAACTGTGTCCACTTTATGCCAAGCATCTTTCTTGTCAGATGGAATGTCATTATGACGTTTTTACTAGTTCTTTTGGAGATCATTTTTAGTGTGTTACGACATTAGAGGATTTTTATCTACTTACTAGTAAAGTACGTATCCCTTTGTCTGGTGGTTTCTGTCGTGAGGTCAGCAACCGATGTAACTCAATATAACTGATGGCCACATTTGACGACGACGACACGACCGGCGGCGGGTGACCTTCTGACATTCGCTGTCTATTATACCGGAATGACCTGTTGTCTTCGACTAGTTGGCAGATTTAATACACCAGACAGACAACAAAGAAAACGAATCACTGTTACGAAATAATGATACAAGAGAGTGCATTCTGGCCCGTAACAGACCCTCGGGACTTTTACTGGCAGATAGCTAATGTCACAAAGAGTAACATTAGCTTTGAAACAAAACAAATAAAAAATAAATGTGTGTGCGGGTGAAACCGCAGGGCACTGCTCGTTATACATATCATCACTAGTCCGTACAAGGGTATCCGAACCCTTTTATTTGACAAAAAGTGTCCAAAAATTGTTGCAGTAAATTCTATAGAAGCATTAAGATGCACTTGAGCGTGCCTTATTGCTTAATAATACGTGTGTGTTCATTCGTGATACAGGTATACACACAAGTTTATCAGTTGAACAATACATATACACTGTACAATACGTTGAACTACACTGTATGTACATAACCCTGTACAGTACCGGTAGAACATCGTCTGAATAAAAAATGAAGCCGTATTTTTAACAAAAACTAATTTGATGGTTATATTCCACAATGAGGCAGTAAATGTCTAACAATTGTGTCGTTTAAAAGGACAATGTTTATATTATTGCTTTTATCAGTCTCATAAAGATCACCCCTCGGTGCAGCTGCTCAGTAAATATGTCATCCCTTATGCAAATAAATGTACGCAATTGAAGTACTGTGGCTTTTTTATACCGGATGCTTACTTTGTGCCCTAAGAGCTGTTTCCCATTAACAATGTGACCGGGAAACAATTAATTTTTAGTTATGGTTTCTGTTTTTATTTGGCTTCCCCTCTTTATTATAGCGAATGTCACAAATTAACATCCATCAAACCGTTTATAGGGTTAACAAGATTAATGACCCTCATGGCCCAGTTGATGTATGAATTTATTATTTGCATATTCAGCTAAATACATTGATTCTAATATTTTATTAAAATAACAAATTAAAATTGCAGTATTAATTAGATTTAGGTATGTAAGTAGTCTATCTATCTATCTAATATCTTTAAACGAGTAAATCTTGTATGTATATACAATCAGAATCCCGGAAAGGGCTTCAACGATTACCAATAAATAGATCTAGCTGGGTTTAATTATGTTAAATATTCTTCACAGCTATTTAGGGCACCGTGACGCGCTATGAGCGTTCAGCGAAGGTAACCGCATATTCTTATCAGGGGGCCAACTATCATCCTTTAGCAAGCACTTTGAGGCTTCTCAGCTTCGAAATTTGAATTTACGGTACAAAAATGAAACGTCAAAGCTCTGAAGTTCTTAATACGCTCTGCTTTAACCGATGATGGTAGGCCCCCAGGAGTAAGGCATAAAGACGACTTCAAGGTCTTGAAAATGATTTCACTGTGGCCCGATCGTTTGGGCCTCAACGAAAATGAAAAATATTGAATTAAGGCCACAGTGTAAATGGGACTTACTTTTCGGGACGCTTTACGGTGAAGGAAACATCATGAGGAAACCTGCATATCTATCTATATCTGAGAAGTTATTCAAAGACGTATGTATAGTGCCAGAGACGGCGATGGACTCACCCTCTGTCACGTTGGCACTTAATCATGTTCAGTGAGATGTGGGTGTTGTTGTACTTTACACCTCTACTTACCCCTTTGGGGACCCCTCTATGATGGCGTGAGCATATATATTTCTATTTTTAAAATGTCTTTATTTTATTTCAATAAAGTAACCTAAATATCTTAAAGTACACGTACATACGTACTAAATATCTTAAAGTAATTATAAATCCAATTCGTGACAGACTGACTTATATATCGACGCACAGCATATGTCGCTGATCCTAGAGATATGCAATTTGGAGGACGTGTGAGGTGAGGTGTAGGTATACACTAAGACAGGGTTTTTCTAAATCCCGCAAAGGGGTCGAATAAAGGGTGAAACTTGAATGTGAAATCTGAATGCCAAGTAAGAAGCTGCGGTTGTAAACTATGTAAGAAATCATAGTTACAAAGAATAATGTCAAAATCACCTAAGTAAATTTAAGATATAAATTGGTAAACCAATTTCTTATAGAAAGTCTGAAACAACATGATTATTTCCTTACGTAGGAGTATAATATTTTTCGGTAACTTTAACCTAATTCTTTCAATTACCTTGTCATTATCCAACATTATCCTCCTGTCGTTACTCCATGTTATTTTACCGCAATATGTTTTCCTTGTCCATTTTTCTCCATCATAAGTCGTATCTCTAGCCATGTCATGTTTACTCCCTCGCCATATCATCTGTCACTCCCAAATTAGGTCATTCTAACCCTTATGGCTCAACCACCTACCTATAGAGGCGTGATTTCCCTCCGGCTACTGTTATTCATGACGTACATACATATACGAATATGCTCACGCCTGTATTCCCCGAAGGGGTAGGCAGAGGTGTTGTTATCACAACACCCACTTTTCACCGAAGATGATTAAGTGCCGTAGTGGCCTTGAGGTTTGAGCAGTCGCCTGCTAAGCAAGCGACGCAAGTTCGAATCCCAGCGAGGCCTGTACCAATGAGTTTTTCCAAATAAATATGTATAGTGATTTTACACCACGTGCTTTACGGTGAAGGAAAACATCGTGAGAAAACCTGCATATTTCTGAGAAGTAATTCAATGACGTATGTAAATTGTCTGAGACGGCGATGGACTCATCATCTGTCACGTTCTAACCCCGAGGCCACCACGGCTTCCTTATTCTATATTAATAACTATTTGTTTTCGTCGTGTTTTGTGATTAAGTGAAAGCAAAGTAACTCAACACCCTCCCTTCGGATACACAAAGAGTCTCTGTACGTCAATAAGCTCTTTAGGGATAGACCACCTGTCTAGTAATACAACGCTAATGGATTTTTATTATTCCGATGGCCGAGCGCCGGCCGTCGTGATGGTTTACTTTCGGTTATTTATAAGACAAAATGAGAGTGACGTCCATATTATGACCAGATAATGACGAGAGACTCTTAGTACGATGAGAGGCTCTTATGACGCAATGTAGTCTCCCACTTAGTAATAAGAATAACTCTTTAGTAAACGGTCTAGTCAGAGGTCTCCAAATTGTTCACCTGGTCGACCACTTGCCACTGCTCACCAAACATAAAAAAATTATATTTCAACTATGTTTTTGACACTGTCCGACTTACTTTGAAACATTGAAATTTCTAACTGCAGTGAAATGTTTTAAAGTCAGTGCTTTAGTAGACACTTCAAGGACACACATTTTTTTTCCGCGGTTGGTATCACTGTTAACTGTAGTTAGCCTACCTCAAAGGCTTTGATGAATTTATTTATTTAACCTCATAAAACGGCTTGAAGCCACTTAAACTAAAGGGAAAAAAGGAGCACTTTCATGCAGTCTCCTCACAAAACTCCAAACATACAGACAACATATTCTTCCATTCATCAGCAAACAAATCACATTCAGGGCTATTATCCAGGAAAGCGTTGAATACGGAGAGAGTGCGCGGGACAGGCGAACGGGCCCGAGCGACTGTGCGACTCGCGGGCACACAGAATAACTTGTGCTTCCTGCCGCGCAACTAATTATTTGGCACGTAGAAGCGGCACAACTCTTCATGAAGAGAAGGAGCATCAATGTGACCACGTATTGTCTTAAGACCGGTTATCATTTGCGCATGTTTTCTCCTGACCTGCAAAGAAGGAAGAAGAATGAAGGAAGCATGTATAATGCTGTACAATTATATAATTCTGACGGTTTGAAAGTAAGTACCGTGTTGAAAGTCTAATCAATTAAAAATAAATTTCATGTTGAACCCTGGCCATAAACTTGAAGGAGTTGACGCATTCGTAAAACCTGCGGCATTTCTTTATAGTATCCCAGTGATGAATTCGAGGATACACGCGACTGGAACCGCTAAGAACTGGAAAACGTGGTCCCAGTCGCCTGATAGCAATTTTGAATCAGTCGACTGGGACCACATACCTAAGTAGCTTTAAGTCGTCGTCCAGTATCCGCACCGAACTTAATCGTTTATGTATTATGTATCAATGTCCTAGAGTTAAATCCGACGTCGAACTCGTCCCTGGGATATCTTACAAAACTTAATGCATCTGGTAATAAAAAGTATTTTGAGTACATTAAAGCATCAACCTCCAGTTAATTTGTTAATCAAAACAAAGCTAAGTCAGATTTGGACCGAGCACTGTACTTGTTCACTTTCATGCATCAATTCATACATTTCCGCCACTTGTCTTCTTAGATTTTCCTGGTATAAGATCCAAATAAATCTCGCCATTATACTGCTTCCTTGGGACCCCTCTCCTTCCGCTTCCGGTCACATTAAATATCTTTTGTTAACAAAATCACATACCTTTACTATTATATCTTATATATTATTATATCGCAAAGGCGATAGGGGCCCTATCATAGCGCACGTGATAAGAGACTTAAATACCCTGCGATTTCACCTAAAAACAATACATACTAAGTAGTGTAATCACTCAATGCAGAAACAGGGGTTTAGGCCTTGCGTTAATGAATCAGTCAGTCAGTCAAGACAAAGACAAAACGATCGAAAAAAATATTCCGTTTGTAAATTGTCACATGTCAATAGTGTAAAAACATGAGATTAGGACTGTGTGACATTCTTAGTGGAGTTTAGGAACACAATAAGATAGGAATTTTCAAAATTTAATCCCTTAAGGGGTGATATGGGGGTTGAAAATTTGTATGTGAAATCTTACTGAGACGCAGGCAAAGCGGCAGATAAAAGCTATTATGTTAACTAAAGACGATTAAGATAAAAAATCTAGGATGCAATATTAATTTAAAATATGCCAGCCACGTTATTCTGTAAGGTTTCTCAGTGTCGCACTCGACGTCGGGTGTCGGTGCCAATGATATGAAATCATTATAATATTATATTTAACTTTATCGTCTATGTATCAATTTCCTTTTGACAATGTGAAACCGACGCTCGACGTCGAGTTCGACGCTGAGAAACCTTAGAAAATAACGTGCGGCTGTAATTAACGCCGTAATTATACATTCATAGTGTTAATAGTACACTGTCCAATATCATCAGACGCCAGCCCCCGTAAGCAGATCATCGCAAATATTGGCCCCTTTGTTCCCGCCATCAGGGTCAACTGCCGGCACAAAACAAAGGCCGATAAGCGGATATTGCACACTGCACACCTATCAGACTGTCCACTCTAGCCTACGAGTAGGTCTTCAATGTAATCACATACTGTGCACAATGCTACGCCTCCCTTTTAATTAAATAATGTTCGATGCACTTTGATCAATTTACAACAAAGGGCTTCAAATAAATTAAATTTTCTTTACAAATGATAGACCTTTTAGGCTTTTATTTATTTATCTGACATATGCAGCAATGATTCGAATTTGCCTCTTGGTGTACAATTATTAGATTATAGATGGTTACGTTGTTTGTTTGAAGTATGTGAATAGATGCAGGAATTTGGACGAAGCGAAAGAAGTATTTAAGGATCGTTGCATTTGGCTAACGGTGGTCTCGGCCTACCCTTTGGGATGGGATTTAGCGCTTTGTACTCCTAATTTTAATATAACTATAACTAATATATAAAGCTGAAGAATTTGACTTTTGATTTGCTTGAACGTGCTTATCTCAGAAACTACCTAAGTACTTACTTACTTTGATTTGAATAAAATATTTCAGTGTTAGCCAATTTATCGACAAAGGTTTTAGGTTATCATATATCATCACGCTAAGAACAATCGTAGGCTGAAGTTAGCGTTAGCTCATAGTAGGTAACTATTCCACGCAGACGAAGTCGTAGGCAGAAGCTAATATAACAAATAAGTTATGTTTATAGGTAATGTTAACTGCTAATTAATTATAGATGAATCAATTTTCACGTCAACAATACATATGACCCACGGTGGGTCAATAGCAGTGGGACCACGGGTAATATCCCTTTCATAATAGTTGTATGACAAATGAGGCCTGGGAGCCAGGATCAGTCGGAGCAGACCTTGGTTGGTTGAGTGAAACACCGTAACTTGGGCAATCCTGGTATTTATTGCTTCCACAACTGTATTGACTTGTTCTCTTGACGACCACTTGAAGACCACAACTACGTCAGGAAATGTGTGTGCTATATACGTTATGAAATGAGACTTTCGACAGCGCGATCTAAAAAGATATAACGCCATCTTGTGTGAAATAGTTACACTAACTTGGCGAAGGGTATATTTACGTTTAACATTCCGCCCACCAAGAACAAATTTCAACAAATTTGATCTTCTAATGGTAAAGCTAATCAAAAAACAATAGGTATCAAGTACATGAGGAGCACACAACTATACAACGTATGGTAACAGAACACAAAAACTAATACAAAGGTATGTCTCGCACTCAACTTAAGGTAAAATTAGGTAATAGATGGCACACCGCCCACTGTGAGACTTCTTGAATTGACTGATAGCTTGATCAAAATAATGAGTAAAAATTAAAGTGATAAACCGCCCACCATGAAAGTACATACAACCAAACTTAAAACAAAACAGGTAACACTTACAAATAAACAAATAACGGTAAAAATTCACACTTAACAATGGTTAAGATACTAGAAGGTATACAATTCAACAGCACTTATAATGAGCAAATATAACAACCAGAAAGGTTTTAAACTCCAAAACAAAAAGGGTAAAACAAATAAGTCCAAAAATATGAATAGGTGAGCCACCACTCTACCAAGCAGCATTGTGATGGAGGCTAAGCAATTCCCTGTAATTGTCATATCGAAATTGGTTCAGTGGTTTTAAATCTCCATTTATTTCTACGCGAAAATGAGTGAAATAATTGATTTTTCATTCTGGATCTAACAAGGCCCTGGCTACATTTCTCTCCCCGTCGTCTCTCAGCTCCAATAGTTGCCAGCAATGCGTGACTGCTGGTTTTCTCCCCAGACGAAAAGCAAACCACTGATCGTGGCTTTGATACAGAAACCCCGCTTTTCATTGGTGACCCCTTTTGTGACTTGTCGGCAGTATGATTGGGATGAAGTAAGGTGTGGTGTCTATGATTGCATGAACGGCATGAAGTAATGGTTTGACACTGCTCGGCAGAATGGCTACTACCAAGACAGTTGAAGCATAGTTTGTTACGCTCAACAAATCTACGCCGAGTTGGTATATCTGCAGCTATAAACTTCTTACAATGGATAACACGGTGTCGATCATTACAATATTTACAGAGGTTACTTTTACTAAAGAACGTGTTAATCCTTATTGGGTTTTGACTTTGGTTGGAACTGGATCCCGTATCAACTAATTCAAACGCGCGATATCTATTGGTTATGAAATCCTTAAAATGAGCAAAAGTCGGTAATTCGTTTGGACTGTTGATAGCTTGTAATTCCCATTGCCTCCTTGACCCTGGATCCAATCGCAATGAAAGCATGTGTATAATAAATATATCCCAAGTGGATATATCAATTCCTAAATTTTGTAAAGCGCCTAAACATTCAACGGTGGTATCTATCATGTCCCTCAAACTTGCTGCAGTGTCAGATACAGCAGATTGGTTAAAAAGTCTATTCAAAATGGATTGCAATTGAAACCGCTTATTATTGTAACGCTCTTCCAGCATGTCCCAACACCTATGGTAATTGTCAGCTGCTATGCTGATATGCCTTACAAATTTCTCAGCTTCTCCCGTGAGGAGTCCCTTTAGATACTGCATCTTTTGTGCATCGTCCATGGGAGCTTTATGCACAAGCGATATAAATAAATCCCGGAAGGTAGTCCATTCGCTATAAAGCCCAGAAAATGTTGGTATAACAATCTTTGGTAATTTGAAATTAACATTCGAAAGGGAATTTTTGTAACTGTCCGAAACCATTTTAGCCTTAATTTTGAGAATGCATTTAAAATCAATGAACAGTTCTTCCACTGAGCTGTAAACATCCTCTGAGTAATATGAGGATGACTTCAAAACCCCCAATTCAACGGACTCCATAATTGTTTTGTGATTTTCCGTGAATTGACCCCATAATAACTCGAGTTGCTCCAGCCTACTCTCAACATATTCTAAAGTAATGCGATCCTTTGGTAGTTTTTCGAAGTTAATAAATGATTTGGCAATTCTTTCCCGAATGTCATCCTGTGCGAAACTTAAAGAATCCATTTTGACAATAAACTTGACACCTAATAAGAAAATAAAAACCAAATTCCAAATATAAATGTCAAATAAAATCGAAAATTGTTGTAAGTGTTTTGAATTTTAAATAATTTTGAAAATCGAGCATAGGTTCCCCGTATGAACCAAACTTCTTAAATTATTCTATGTCCTAAATTACAGCTAAAACATTCTAAGTTTATTTTACCCTAAGAATAAAGTCCAATTTTGTCTACTACTCCCTGAATGTACTAACACACTGACGTCACTGCCGACTCGTTCTTGGCCGCTGACGTCACAGCTGACTCGTGCTTGACCGATGACGTCACAGCCGACTCCCACTTGACTCGTTGATACTGCGCCTCCTGTCGCCACCAACTGCACCCCTCCTGGCGCTGTCTGGTGGCTGCACCCCGCCTGGTGCTTGATCAGGAGTGCCGCCGCTCCTGGTGGTCTTCTGAGCAGCACCCCTCCTGGTGCCGCTGCTTAGGACTGCGCCCCCTTGACAAGTAGCCCTCCTGCTACTGTCAGTCTGCAGTGCTGCTCCGGCGCCACTGAGCACCCCGCCTGGTGCTGATCAGCAGCTAGCCCTGAACCCTCAGGCTTCCAAGTTTTGCCGGAAGATCCGGCTCGAAGGACCAAATTTGTATGACAAATGAGGCCTGGGAGCCAGGATCAGTCGGAGCAGACCTTGGTTGGTTGAGTGAAACACCGTAACTTGGGCAATCCTGGTATTTATTGCTTCCACAACTGTATTGACTTGTTCTCTTGACGACCACTTGAAGACCACAACTACGTCAGGAAATGTGTGTGCTATATACGTTATGAAATGAGACTTTCGACAGCGCGATCTAAAAAGATATAACGCCATCTTGTGTGAAATAGTTACACTAACTTGGCGAAGGGTATATTTACGTTTAACAATAGTGTTTAACAAATATTGGCATTGAGGCCTATTTAATGCGTCGACAGCTTCGGTGGTGCGGTCACGTATCTCGCAGAGGAACGAGTGGCGAAGCCCATCTTCTACTCGGCATTGGAGGAGGGTAAGCGGAATCATGGCGGTCCCCTCCTTCGATACAAGGATTTCTAAAAGCGACACATGAAGAGATGCAACATAAAGCCTTCTCAATGGGAACTTTTGGCAGCACAGCGGCCAGAATGGCGCAAGATGGTGAACAGCGAAGTCCGCGAGTTCGAGGTTCAGTAAAGCTGACCTTGATACCAAACGCGACCAGCAAAACGCGCCACCACCTGCTACCATAGCATATCTCATAACACTTATGAGAAAGTCCCTCGGTGTGCACGGAGCTTCACGAAGATAGGCTACATAAGCTATCTTTGACCGCATCAGTGCTATTTATCCGACTAGGGGTCAAAGCGGGTCGCCATCGCTGAAATCGGTCGGAACAATCCTCAGCATCATTACAAATATATTCCATGTGAAATTACTGAGACTTAATTGGTAATTCGATAACTTAATTATTCCATCTGATTTCATTTTGATTTGATATACGTTCACGAGTATCATTTGCGGTATGAACAGTACTTTAAATACTCTTAATTACACGATCATATGTATTACATTTTCATTTGTGATACACTTAATTGCATCAAGTGATTATCCGATACTTAACATTGAATATAACATGAAATAATGTGAGTATTCACGTTCCCCTACATAGGTACTCGGAAGAGCTAGTTTGCTAATCTCACAAAGATTTATTAGGTGGAATCTAATGCAATTGAAAGGTACTAAAACCAAACAGAAAGCTGATGCTATGACGAGGAACATATACTACTCTTAGTTTAGAAATAAATATTACGAGCATAACTCGATTATCCAGGTACTATTGTATTATAACAGCCTACCTTTATGCCACGTTATTTGTGGTCGGCGCAATGTTTTTTCGATTCTGCACCTTGGGTTACAAAATGGCAATTTTCTTACAAAACCATTTTTTTTTTGAAAATAAAATATAGCTTATAACCTTCCTGGATAAATGGACTATCCAACACGGAAAGATTTTTTGATATCGGACCAGTAGTTCCTGAGATTAGCGCGTTCAAACAAACAAACAAACTCTGCAGCTTTATAATATTAGTATAGATTAAATTCCTTAATATCAAGCTAAGCACAACTCGACCTCTATGTACATATAAAATGCGGTCCTTACTGGAGTACAAATAGACGCACAGCCGAGGCTTTTCAAAGACTTTTTACTCTGCGCGGTTTTTCAAGATTTCGAATTCCAATGAGTGGAGGGGGTTGAAAGTTTCTGAGTTCTGTATGAAGCTTTAAGCTTCAGATAAAAGAGACAAGCCGTGGGGGCGGCAAATAATAACTTTCTTTATCTATACAAATAAATAAAGTTGAAGTGTATGTTTGTAATACCAAATTAACAGCTTTTCACTCCATGCATATGAAAGTATACAGGATACTGACATTAAAACACCAAGTTTTATATTTTTTTACAGTCTGTCTGTTTGTTTAGGGTAATCTCTGAAACGGCTGGATAGCTTTTTACCGGGACATTAATCACATAATGGTACAAAGAGTAACGTAGGCTAACTTTAATTTTAAAAAAACATTAGGGTTCAGAGGGAATCAAATTACATCTACGCGGGTGAAACCGGAGGGCACAGCAGTATGTACCTAAGTACGTTTTAATACATTAGGTACATATTCTGACACCTGTTTGTTACCTGCTTCATCCTTACATAACTTTGTGCTTCCTACACTTTCACGCGTCAATTCAAACATATCCGCCACGTGTCTTCCGAAATAGATAATCCTGGAGCGAGTACCAAATAAATTTTGTTATAATATATTTTCCTCGGACGCCCTCTCCTTCCGCTTCCGGCTTCGCGTTCCCTCTCTCTTGCTAATTATATCTTACTTCACTTATCGTATTACCTAATTACTACAAATTATAAATAAACATCCGGTGCAAAGGAAAAATTCAATCTCGAAGACAATAAAGAATGCGCACGTTAATAATAGCTATCACTTTCTTCTAGGCAAAAATACCCAATCCAAAATATTTATGCTTTGCTTTTATGAGCAAGTTTGACTACTTAACTCAATTCTTTATAGGTTTTAGAGAGGATAAAACGGCGACCGAGTGACGGCCGAGAAAAGACAATGGCCTAAACTACTGCCGCAGCTCGGCTCGGACTCGGCACGATCGAGTCGTTAGACATTTTTAAAAATGCACGCCTCACGCTCTGAGCTCCCACTGGTGGCTTCCCGTCGAAACAAAGGGCTTTCATATTGCCGACGGCCACATGAATGCCCTGTGATCGATGACTACCTCCACTCCCGATTTTGACAGTGCGACTTCGCGCTTCGGCTCGCTGTCACAAGAATGTCGTTCGCGTATCAAACGACGTCAACTCCGGGAGGGAGAGCATCGCGCAGCACCATATCGAATCCGATGATCCACAGGGGCCCTAGTACCGATCCCTGTGGAACACTGCACTCGACACGCTGGCGAAACAACTCTCCATCCTTTTCGACGCAGACGACACTCTTGTCCACTCCAAAACCCGTCGTAGGTACACGATGGTACCGGAGCACCACGAGCGCATAGATGTCCAACGAGGCTGCCCGCCTCATCCAGCAGCACAATGGGTATGTCTGTGCAAAGTTCTGACACGAGTCAAGCGAACGACCCTCCTTCCTAAGCAATACGAGTAAGCCTGCCTCCATATCGAGGAGAACCGCCCCGAGCAGTCCCCTGAAACGGGCCTCGAGCGTTCCCAGGGCCAGGACCAACACACGGCCTGGAACTACAAAAGCCCAGGGACGGTCTTCTTGGCGCAGAGCCGTGAGCTCAGGAATACAAGGTATTAGAGAGTAATTGCCAGTAGCAGTCCAGTCTGAATTAGTATAAGTTTAAGTTCCATGCAGGCACATGAATAACTGTAACTATATTGACATCGTGCCAAGCGATATATATATAAATATATATAACTTACGGAAGTCACGTGGTTTCACCCGGTTTGTTCCTGTTCCTGTGGGAGTACGGGGATAAAATATAGCCTGCATTAATCAGTGATAATGTAGCATTATAATGGTGAAAGAATTTTTTAAATCTATCCTGTACTTTTGACGTCAATTCGTTACAAACATACATACAAACCTTTCCTCTTTATAATATTAGTATAGATATAAGATAGTAAAGGGTACGTATACCAGATCGCATCGGCTGATGCTCAGTCACACAACTAGCGGTTACAGTTTTTTAATGGCTTAGTTTAGATGGATGGACCATCCAACGGAAAAAAAGACCATCTAAATGAATAATGGAAATACTCTTTCATAAACAACTGTCTCCGTCCATTAACCAGTAACATGAAAATCCAATCAACTATCTCACATGAAATACGTGAAAAAAAGCTCTAATCAATATGGTTTTTCGTTGTCCCAATGATAGGTTTTCAGTGGGTTTTGTCGTGGCACGAAAAGTGTGGATACATTTTTCGGAGGCGGTCTGTAGTTGACTTCTGAAGATGATGGATCAGCACATTTTACAATAAAACTTTATGAAACTCGCGGACATTGAAACACACCAGAACCTTTAAAACAGTATAACCAATTATACAGTCGCGTTAGATCCTATAATACCTTTGGTAATCTAAGTTGGGGACCACTCAAGTCAGTCACCACACAGTCACCTTATTCACTGAGAACTTACCACAAGTCCCGTCACGACTAATGAGCGCTGGAGTACTTATAGTACGTTAGGGCAAGCTCTAACTAACCAAAAACTAGACTTGTGAGAAGAACCGGCAAGAAACTCCGCTGGTATTATGTACATTTCATTACATAGAAAATATTTTTTAAATACAATACATTTCACATTAATATATTATTCATAGTATTGAAAACAGTGACACTTGCATAACCATTATTCATAACTACCAGAAAATTCAAACAAACTTGTTTAAGCTAGCATCTTTGGAATGTCTATAAATAATATCATCAGTATCTAGCTAGGTAATACAATTAGAGAATTCAACAGGACCCACGCTTCCCGCCCCAAACATGTCCAAATCACACACATGACCAATTTCCCCGGATCTTCCAATTATACGGACTTAAACCTGCGTCTATCTTATACTTAACGTAAACTTATACCTAAGTAAGGTGAAAGTAGTAATCGGAACTTTAATTCTGTACTTTATTTCCAGGAAATATACGTCAATCCGAAGTTCCGACACGTAGACACCGAAAACTTCGATGTCGTTGCGGGGAAACTGGGTAAGTTACATTTTTAAATAGCTAGTAGGGTAGTTTATACGGTACCAACAGATAAGTAGTAGTAGTGACGAAATTTCATGGAATTTTTCATGTAATTCGTTGTAATTTATTAAGAAAACTTATACCTAAGAACGAGAGAACTAAGTAAAATAACTTAAAGTTTCGCAAACGCTCAAAGAACAAAACTATGGATATGACTTCAGTTGTGCCATCTAGGGACAAAAATAATCACTATTTATTGTAGATGTAGTAAGGAAGAGATGGCGCTATTATATATGTTACCTGCATGAATTGTAAGCCTGTGGCTGACCACAGGCTTACAATTCATGCAGAATCTGTGCCTTCGGCTCTCACAACGCATGCGCGGTGTCTATGGTCAACACTAGGGATGTGTTGCATTTAAAATGAAATGCTAGATATACCTGTGACTATTACTTCGTAGAAATATGATACGGCTGGGTCTGCGGTTTAGACTTCTGACTAAACAGATAATTGACAAGCGTTCGCATCATACATTAATGTGATGAAGAAATGCACGTCCAATGCGAGAGTAGGCGGGGCGCGGTGGTGGTAGAGGTGTGTTGGAAGCAACCGCCCTTTTCATGGCGTCCATATTGTCTGTAGGCGGACAGACTTTATTCAATTTTTCTTCCCACCCGGGCGCCGCCGCCTTGCCAGTTGAACTCCAGCATTGCCACCGTTCGCACGCGCCCATAATAAAGACAGTTTGAGTGCTGTTTAAAATATTCTAGTTATTTTTTGTGTACGTGCAGATAATATTTATTGAAATATAAGTGAACCATACCAGGTATGTTAAAATTATTGAATATATTTTTAATTATAAATTAATTGCGTGCGTGTTTTAATATTTGGGTTCGTTATCGTCTCGTGTTTAATAAAATAGTTATCATTTTGGGCAAAACTACCGATACGGACCTAGTAGATACTTGCCCGTCACTGTTTCCATAGAGGAAGGAAAATAATCAATCATTCACCGCCTCTTTGTCTATGGATAGGATAGTCTGACTGACAGTTTCTTTTTTCGCGGCGCGGCCGGCTTTTGTTTTCTTGCTCTGAAATAATCGTTAATTTAAGCTCTGAAAAATGAAATCGTGGACACAAGTTGTGACTGTGTTGTCTCGAAGCTTTCCCTTGCGACGACTCACTAGATGTTCAGTGAACAATAGATGACAAAATGGACGCGGGCAGGGTAGGGTAGTCAAGTAGGTAGGTACTTCTGAAAATCCATAATGATGTTAGGAGTGATTAACCGCAAGTAAATTCGCAATTTCGCATTTTGCTCGGATTACAATAACTTGAAAACAGTTTGCGGCTCATCTAATAGGAACGTGTCGTCTCTGTAGGGAAGTTTATAAAGTAGTTAGACAATTTCGTAAATCAAATTTATATATTGTGTCGCGGTCGGGGCAGTCAAGTAAATTTACTGATAGTACTTAATTTATTGCAGTTTCTTGTCTTCGACGGCTAAATAATAGTTTAATACTAATACAGTTAGCAATTTGTGACTTTCAAAATATAAGCATGTCAATTAGAAAATGTTTTGTTAAAAAAGGTGTGGTTTTCGAAAAATTAAGGTATTCTTAACATTAGTACCTTACAGCTGACTAGTATAAGCGCTTCACAAGGAAGTTTATATTTTAAACCTGCAGTAGTTAAAGTTCTAAATAGAATATTATGTTTGAGTGACTAAGCATATATTCATGTTCTCATAGTACTGTATTATAAATGTAATTATTATCTTGAAAAGTCTCTCCTTTCCTGTCCACTGTACCTGAACTTAACATTTATTATTGGACTTATAATAAAATTTACCTTAAGCTAGAAGTTATTCCTTTAGTCTGAAATAAAGAAAGTTCACAAAATATTAGGTGTAACATTTTGTTCATGGGTGTGTTGGGTTTAGTTACCTATAAGGCAGGGTGGATCAAAGCAGCATAGAAAATAATCATTAATTCAAATTGATTCCCCGGTGAATCATTAATCAGAACGGCATATCTCATTCTGATGCACTGAACCAAAGAGTATCAAGAAATACAGAGAGGACAAAAGATGTTGTGCATTGATGTGAAATTGACTCTTTTAGGGAGTCTGTTCATACTCGACTCCCTGAATTAGTTGATTTCACTTCTTTGTGCTGAGCAGAAAAGAAAACTGGAGGAGAACACGCCGAAAAACACATTGTCACAGCATTGAACTATCTTCTTGTATCTCTCAAATTATCATCACAATATGAGATAACTATGTTTATATTCTGTAGGTTACTTTCAAAAACTGAATAAAGAAATGAATATAATAGAGCAACAAAAACTTTCATTTTTAAATTAACTTAGATTTTGATCCCAGATCCTCTCAACCTCCATCCTTTTTATCCCCTATAATATGTTACCTGAGGAGGAAACTGGTAGTGAAGAAGAAATCCGAAAATTAGATCAATACATTCTCTTACAATGACTACATTTACTACATCTAAATATATACAACTCAAAAGGTGACTGACTGACAACACACAGCCCAAACCATTGGATGGATCAGGCTGAAATTTGGTATGCAGGTAGATGTTATGATGTAGGCATCCGCTAAGAAAGGATTTTGATAAAATAACCCCAAGGGGATGAATGTATAGGCTATTTTTAAAAAAAAAACTTAGGGTATACTAACGCAGGCGAAACTACAGGGCACAGCTAGTTCTCTTACAAAGACTTAGGGGTTAATCAACTATTCTATGATAGTTTCTCTGAAAGGAAGGGAGCTGGACCCCTGCTTCATCTAGGATCTCCACCTGGGTGAAGGAATAGTGAAAAACAAGTCCTCATGCTCCAACTGATCATAATGTAGTCATGTAGGATGATTTATTTATCCAAACAGATAAATAACATTCAAGTGTCTGTTTGTAATTCCAAATTAACAGCTTTTCACTAAATGCATATAAAAATGGAAACTGTACTTGCATAAGAAATCTACAGTTCGTTTTTCGGTACAGATAGATGACCTTATAAGGAGTAACTTAGGCTATTTATATAGTATTTTGTTTATAACTATAACTGTAATGGACCAGTCTTTGTTCTCAAATTATTATATTACATACACATCACCTCTCCTCATGGCCCTCTTCACAATGTTCCCGAACAATATCTAAGGGAATGGTAGTGGCTGAAAATCAGCGCATAACATAATACAAGGTTACCATGTCCCTTTGCTTTTAAAAGGCTGTAAACATTTATTTGTAATTGTATTGTCTTGTCTTTATGTACTAAGCTAAAAAACATAAGATAATTTATCATTTTCTTATTAAATCCTACGCAGGTATATCCGCAAGGCACAGCTAGTCTATATTAGATCCACCACAGATGTATATCTGACTTGCTCATACCATACAGGTATAAAAAACAGAATGGGTTTTGCAGGTGATGCATGGTTGGTTTCATGCCTAGGAGTGCTGTACCTCAACAAGGGCTTGATGTACAGGGTGGTGCCCGGGAACCAGGATGTTGATTCCGAGTATTGTGGCATGTTCAGGTAAAAAGGAGCTTGGTAAAGGTGCTGCCGCGAGTTGTGAACGCTAATCATCACAATATGAGATAATGTTGGCTGTATGTTTCTTTTAAAAACTGAATGAATAAATGTATATAATGAAACAACAAAACTTAGATTGCTCGCTAGCCTTGTATGTTATCCCCACTATTTTCGCTCAGCGTTCTAAACTCGTGACGGCACTTATTCATGTGTCTGGAAAAAGTCAATAAAGCAGGATGGTGTAATTGAACAGCAGAATGGGTGCTATCCAAGCTAGTTGAATGTGGTAGGAAGTTTACCCATGTTGGAAAAAAATATTTAAAGCTAGGCAGGGTCCCTATAACCCAACGGCAATCTTCCACTTAGTAACCACTGCAGACTGAACTGATTAGTTGCGGGGTCTTTTTTTGATAACTTCTATCACAATTTCGTGACGCCACTTGCGCGTCATACGTTAAAGATGGCAATGAGGCGAGGGTGAGTTTCTTGCCGGGTTCTTCTCAACAAAAGCAACCTTCCCAACCCGGTGGTAACATTTATAATCATGTATAATGTATTTTGTGTCCTTCTAACGATTTGAAAGTAAGAAGTCTAATCAAATAAAGATATTTCGAATCATCCGCAACAAATGTGCTTACCAGACCTGTACGAAGGATGTTTGTATTCCCTCGCTTCGTATTCTCGCACCCTTAAGCTGTACTCTTACTCAACTACATAATGGACGCTGTTGGTTCTTAAAGGTTATACTGGTTGTATGTTTAGATTCCGTCTCTGGTGGTGCGGTCAATGGGTTGAAGTGCTGGTAGACGACCGTTTGCCGACAGTTTACGGCAGTTTGGTTTTCATACAATCCGCCTGCTCCGAGCAGCTGTGGCCGGCGCTCCTTGAGAAAGCTTACGCCAAGTAAGTTAGCTCTTCTAAGCCTAAATACAGAGAACTGAGGGGGTATTATGTTGCATCCCTTAACCATATGGTGACAGGTCACAAGCAAGCGTCTACAGCAGTATTCAATGGCAGAACATGTTCATGGTATTGATGTGTACTGTGGAGATTCCATCACAGTATCGTGCGAAGTATGTACAACTTGGAAGCAAATCAAAATTATGAGAGCTGTTAAGCTGTTAAGATTTTTGGACCGCTTCTCGTGCTCATCCCAGGAAAAATCTTAGATCCACCCTTCCTCGTGGATACTGCATGCAATTGTTATATTTTACTATTTGTGAAAGTGGCTTAAAGTCCCCTATAATCTAAAATAAATTAATTGCAGTATGGGCAGATCGAGTGATCATGCTCATTCCCAACAAGCCAAGCCAGAGGAACCTGCTCCAACTGTTCTTTATTTATTTATTTATTTATTTATTTATTTATTGCATTTATGTTAGTTACATGTACGATACATACTAAAATAATAATCTTGTTGGAAACTTTTGTATATACTGCAATGCGCTTGAAAACACTTATTGCGCGATTTAGGTTCTCGTGTAACGCCATCTACGAGCGGAGGAACGTTGCTCCAGCAGTTTTTATTCTATGACATACGAAAAAAAAACTTACATCAATAATTATCTGTTTGATAAGTAGAGATTTAAAAATGTCTGCAGACTCCACGGATCGTACGAAGCGTTGAAGTACGGCACTTTGCTAGACGGCCTGTCGGCGCTGACGGGCGGCATCACCGAGATGATCCCCATGGCGAACGTTACAACAAACCTACTCAAAGCAGCGCTGGCCAACTCGAGCATCGTAACTGCTTACCTCAAAGTGAGTGTACTATTTTATCTATACACCAGCTGTGCCCGGCAAACATTGTTTTGTCATCACCTTTTTGAGGTAACTTCTATTATATATTATGTATAATTATATATACACTGGGGTATGCAAAATTATTTACTAACAATCTATTACTTACTAGTTGACCCGGTGAACTTCGTACCACCGTTTCCTTTACTTATTATTTATGTTTTTCACCGTATTACCCAAATCGGTCCAGCCATTCTCAAGTTTTAGCGAGACTAACGAACAGCAATAAATTTTTATATATATAGAAGATTCACAGACCCAAAATATATACTTAAAAAAAACATAAAATGCCGTTTCAGAGGAGGTTTTTTATTGAGTGTAAACATATAGACAATCAATTATTTATTTATCTCGTAATTTAATATTTATCAGTATTAATATACCTCAAGAAAGCTTATCGAAGTGCGCTCGACTAGAGTGCCAGTATTGGAGTATTCAATGCCATATTTCACATTTAAAACAAAACAATATTATTTATTGTTTTTTGTAATATAATAATAATATTTATTATATTTCAATATAATTCGGAATCAATAGGCCAGGTACTTAATATTTAGGTCATAGAGAAACTATTCTATTCATATATTTATTGCAAGTAAGTTTCATATTACACACAATATTAACATATTTACTAATAGTGGTAATAACTTATAACTAACAACCCTGTTAGGGCACAGCAATCTGAGAGACCCTACTTTGTTAAAATATAGACAATTTATCTTATATTTATTACTCGTCAATAAGAAACATTTACATACTTATAAAATTATAAAATTATGCAATTAGTTTTATTTATAACAGGTTACACAGTTTTTTGAGATCATATATTTCTATATTACTTAATTATTTTTACGTATTTAAATAATAATTATTTTTATATATTGTTAGCTGAATAAATAATTTTGTTTGCATTACCTAATGTTATTGTATAATGTGTTGGCACAGCGATTCCATGCATTGCGCGAGTTCATAGATAGCCATCTACCAACAGGCGGTCGTTTCAATTCATATAAATTGAAGGAATTTTTCTATTATGAACATTACTGTACAATAATACTTGCAATAAAGTATTGAAATTGGAAATATTCAGATAAGCACCGAGTCGGGATACCAGTTGCTTACCATACCTATTATAAACTGTTTGCTAATGTGTACTATAATATGTTTTCCATTTTCCCTCTGCCTACACCAAGGAAGTATACTGGCCATGCGTATGTATTACATACTCAAAATATGTTTAGTATTAAGATTTAGTTTTATATAAGTATACATATCCAACGATGCATACATATCATCAAATCCACTGGCACAGACATATCGGCCACCAACACCCATACATATCATTGAACAATGGATTTGAAAAAATATAGTTATTTTTATATGCTAATATCTGTACATACTATACATATTTTGATCGCCTATATTTAATTTCAGGATAATATGGAGGACAAGATTCGACTCCAATGCGATATGAACTATAAAGTCACTAGCGTGGAGGAGGTGAGTTTCATAATTATACAAGACGTAGCCTTCTACTATCTATAAATATATTGTACATTACGATAGCTACGAACCCATCGGAGTTCATCGTCTTCATGTTATGTAACCTCTTCTACGAGGAAAATCGGTATATATATTGCTATGGTAATGGCGACATTAAATTATTTTACTATTTAAAGACGCTCTTACATGCTACTTTTTCAGAGTTTTTATTTACTAGGATATTTAAGCTATGCCTCAAATATCAAGGCGTCAAAGCTATCCCCAAACCGAGCATAATTAGGCGTCACTTTGAGCAATTCCATATTATTGTTTCACATTTATATTATAGTCCTTTTGTGTTTGATGTATACCGTTTTAGACAAAGTATGCAAATAAAATGAATATGTGTCTCCAAAGATTGAGACGTACTACGGCGGTACTATGACGGTGGTGTGCCTGCGCCGCCCTCTGGCTCCGGGAGAAACTGAAGTGACCAGTGTACTGCTGAACAGCTCCCAGTAAGTAAACTGATCATATTGGAAACGCTACATTTGTATATGGATGCAGATAAGCAATAATGTGTCAACCCGCATAAACTTGGTTTTGAGAAAATGGCGTCTTAAGATGATTGTATACGTGATTTAAGATTTGTTTTATGACATAAATCCATTTTTTACGTACTTTTATGTTTCAGATGACTTGAAACACTTTTTTAGAATGTTAAATACGTGATGCATTATCAAAATATATCAAAACCTTTGAATTTGACTTTTTGTGGGTTGACACATTATTGCTTATCAGCATCCATATATGCATGTCTGAGGCCTTACCATAAGCTCTTATTGCCATCATTGTTCCACTGTGCGACAGTGACAGACTTATACACGTCGTATACATCTGTCTCACAATAAGAGTTAAACTATCATGGCAATAAGAGGTCATGGTAGTGGTTGTTACTCTTTCACTTCCCTCTATAATGGTCGAGGAGAGTGATGGCTGGCATTCTCGTCATACTTGTGAACAGGCGCTGCTTGTATCTCAAGCTACACAATTATACGTAGAACTTAGTTTTTTTTTTATTAATACCCTATTATAATTGTCAGATGACGTCATGACTTTAACCATCAATGTTTTTCTGGTCAAAGTTATTGCTATAGTTCCAACTTTTACGTACAAAAAAATGCCCTTGTTGATGATATTTAATGCTTTGTACATAACTGCCAACGGAACTAGTAATGTACCAAGAACGACAATTTCTTCCTACATTACCCGATTTTGTACGAAGGATATATTTGTACATTACTATTAATGCAACTCAGGAATGTACGGAGGACAAGAATTACACTGACAACGGAATTTGATAATTAACACCGTAATTTGGTGTAACGTTTAATAAGAGTTCATTTCAAAAAACCTTTCTTAATTCGACGGCATTATTTATTTACTAGCTCTGCCCCGCGGTTTCATCCGCGTAGATTTAGATTTATATAATATACCGGTTTAAAATTGACAAAGTTTCATACAAACTTTCATCCCTTATTTTGTCCCCTTGGGGGTAGAATTAATCAAAATCCTTTCTTAGCGGATGCCTACGTCATAACATCTACCTACATGCCAAATTTCAGCCTGACCCATCCAGTGGTTTTGGCAGTGCGTTGATAGATCACTATGTCAGTCATTCAGTCATCTTATTTATATATATATTTAGGTTCATGAACTCATATATACGGTTCTTCTTTTCAGAATGCGTTACATACCTCCGCACGAGCGCGACAGAATCACAACCCCGAACAGAGGGTTCTGGATACCATTCTCTGACTTCATGAAATTGTTCAACAAGTTGGAAATGGTGCATCTGGACGCGGAGTCGTGCACGTCTGACAGCTCCCTGGAGCACAAGAACAAGTGGAAGATGGAGATTTTCCACGGGTTCTGGAGGAGGGGAGTCAACGCGGGCGGGTGCCGCAATTATAGCTGTAAGATTTGTTTCTCGTCGTTATTTTTTAAGGGGTTATTCTGAGTTTCTTGCCGTGTTCTCCTCAGTCAAAATCGACCTTCCGAACCCATTTATAATCCTGAATAATGTTGTCATTCAAAAGTAGTTTCTAAAAGTCTAATAATCTGTATAATAACTAGCAGACCCGACAGACGTTGTCATGCTTAGATAAATAACCTAGATACCGACTGCAGTGCCATCTGCCGGGCTGATTTGTGAATCTAAACCGTCCGGGGCGCCACCCTAACGCATACTAAAACATTCATTCAAATTTGTCCAACCGTTCATTAGGTGTTCAGTGACAGACAAACCTCGGAATTAAAAAAATATATCTTAATATCTATGTCTCAATATTCTATACTTTCATATGAATGTAGTGTAAAGGTGTTAATTTTAAATTCTATTAAGACACCTAAATTTGATTTATATGTAGATAGATGTTAGTACAAAATTTTAATAAACAGTTTCTGTTTGTGTTCCATTTGCAGATTTCTTCCATAATAATCCTCAAATCCAACTGCACCTGAGCGAGCCGGACACAGTGGTCATTTCCCTGTGCCAGCATATAGTGATGGAGCCCAAGGTGATCGGCTACTCTATATACAAGCTGGCACAGCCCTTGGCGGAGTCGGCCACACCAGCCCTATTCAAAGTTGTCAAGAGTTCAATCAACTCGCAGTACACGAACAGCCGTCAGGTGACACATAGGTGAGGTTGCTTTGCGAATATTATTACTTATTCACAGGGCCGGATTTACCCCACCGGAAGCGATGCAATACATTTCTACCCTTTCATTTACCTTTTAAAATATAATATATTTCCGATTAGAGGCTCAAGGCCTAATTCGCATTCCTATTAATCCGGCCCTGCTTATTCATATTGTTTCCGGACTTTATTATTTTATTTGGTATTAAAAGTATTGTATAATGTAATCTTTTTTATAATGTCCTAAATGATTAATACAATGTGTGCTATTTGCGAGATATTATGTTCCGCTAAATCCTATTGCAAAGCCCTAGCAAGTTTTTATTGTATACATGCTAACGCAATCCCTGAAAGATCCCTGGAAGGGAAAGACGAGGTGTAACAAATACACGCACTTTTCAACGAAGATGGCTAAGTGCCAACGGCATTGAATTTCTTCTCAGTCATATGCAACACACGACGTTTTCCTTCACCATAAAGCTTGTGATGTGAAAACTACACTCTACTTATTTTTTATCAGATTACGTAATAATCATAGAATCTATCAAATATAAGCAATAATAAGGCAAGCTCATTATGCTATTGCTAATCTAAGCTTTACTTTAGTTCTTTGGTTTTGTTATCAAACGTTGCTAAATACAGTTAAGTACGTAAGTATGTACTTTGAAAATGATTCAAGTAAAATACCTATTTAACGATTTCCCAAGTTGTGTAAATTCAAAATCAGCTAACTAGCGAATTCTTAAATTGCGAAATTCATTATTAGATTTATATGTTACCGTATTATATCTTAACCGCAAAAGCAAGGGAAGGAAAAATTCGACGCGTGGAGATGAGGTCATGAGTAGCTCAGTTGGCAGAGCAACTGCACGGTTTGCAGAGGTCGCAGATTGGAATACCGCCTCGTGTATTTCCTAACCATTTTTAATAATTGCGAAATTCAATTGTCTGGCAATGCGATTTTAGTGACACGTGGCCTTATATGAATATGCAATATGCTTGTTACAGATGGCAGTTGGAAGCCGGGGTGTATCTAGTCATGCCGACTACATTCGAACCGAGGGAGGAAGCTAGGTTCTCGTTAAGAATTTTCTCTCTAAAGAATTTGAAAATGGACATCTTAGACGTGGAAGCGAGAGTGACTAAGCCGGCCGTGACCCACGCTCCAGTACGAAGTGATGCTACCACCTTCGCTCAGTACGAAGCTGTGTTCCTGCAGCTGTCCGACGAACACAAAACTATTGATACGTTTGAGCTGCAAGAGCTGCTTGAAGCCTGCCTGCCCAACGATTACATCAAGAGCTGCGCCTCAGTGGACACGTGCAGGCAGATTGTGCTGTCCCTGGATGTATCCTTTTTATAATATGTCTTGTTGTTTTTGTTTTAAAGATTAGATTTATTTCGGGTAGCGTTCGGTTGGAATGTGAAAAAAATTATCTAATTATTTCTGGTATTCATTCTGATTCGCTTCAATCTTAAAAGTTTAACCGTTAATTTCAAAATGTTTGTAGAAACAGTTATTACCCAAAATAATTAATAAATTATATTAAAGTTAGGAACCCAAAAATTCATGAAGCGAGGGGTATTGGGCTATTGCGGGCTATACGTTTGAAATTTAATGTCCTGAGTAACTGACTTACTTATATATGGATGCTGATAAGCAATAATGTGTCAACCCACAAAAAGTCAAATTCAAAGGTTTTGATATATTTTGATAATGCATCACGTATTTAACATTCTAAAAAAGTGTTTCAAGTCATCTGAAACATAAAAGTACGTAAAAAATGGATTTATGTCATAAAACAAATCTTAAATCACGTATACAATCATCTTAAGACGCTATTTTCTCAAAACCAAGTTTATGCGGGTTGACACATTATTGCTTATCTGCATCCATATCAAAGCCTTAAACCATTGGTCTCTCTCTAGAAACTTGAAAGTTCACGGTGAGATGTACACTAAGAAATGATTTTTTCAATATTCCACTCCTAAGGGTTTAAATGAGGGTTGACATGACGTGAAATCTAACTGCCACGCAGGCCAAGATTTCGTGATTATTATCTCTTTTTTAAAAAAGCAACCTTTAGGAATCTTTTATTCTGTAATATCTAACGACTCAATAGCAATTTTATTTGTGAAGTCAAAACAACCTAATTAAGCACAATTTGTACACCATAATTTCGCTGAACGAAACCTACAGAAAAAAGGCAACGGTCGTATCCCATTGTCGGCCTTCAAGGACTTGATGTGTAGCCTCAAAGACTGGCAGATCGTTTTCAAGAACCACGCTCGTGAGAAGATGGGGGTGTTGCGTGCGGAGCGCCTGAGGGATGCTCTGAGGGAAGTCGGGTTCTGCCTCCCTCAGAAGGCTATGTTCTACTTGGTGGTGAGGTACATGAGGAAGGACGGTATGCTGCGCTTCGGAGACTTCGTGTCTGTGGTCATGCATCTCTACAGGGCGTTCAGTGAGTTATATAAAGTACTTATTTATAGCACTATGGCGCCGGACCGAGAAAATAATGATATATATACAGATGCTCACGCCTGTATTCCTCGAAGGGATGAGCAGAGGTGTCGTAATAACAATACCCACGTTTCACCGAAGATGATTAAGTGCCAACGTGACAGATGGTGAGTCTTAACGCCATTTCAGGCACTATACATTATGTGTTTGAATTACTTCTCAGATATATGCAGGTTTTTCACGATGTTTTCCTTCACATGCCCCGCTGGGATTCGAATTTGGGTCACTTGCGAATGCTCAAGCCCCATCGCAACAAGGGCTATTTTCGAGAAAAATAATTAATCATAAATATAAATTTAGCCTCCTGGCCCTCGAAGCTGGTATTTAAAAAAATTGCAATTTTATTCAGGGATATATTAGAAACACTGCCATTGCCTCAACATTTAAAACCTAAAGTTTTGAGTAAAAACATATTCAGACAGTAAATTTAAGTTATCCCCAAAATGCGTTTGAAGAAATTTGGAATAACAAATCTCGCTCTGACTATAACAGGTTCTCAATTACTCTGAATCTTTTTTGAGCGAAAGTCTCTTGTGGAACTATGGTCCAAAATAAATCAATATCTAATCTCCATTGCCATCAATAATTTACAGCTTTTTTAGTGAATTCAATATGAGATTTAACAAAACCTGACTGATACTTACCAACTGTTTCCAGGCATGTACAACGTGAGCGCCGCGCCGAGTGCGATGCGCATGACACTGTCACAGGTATGTACTGGATTTCGTGATCATTATAAACAGTTTATCAAAACCCATAACTCAACTCAACATATTTATGGAGCATCGCTCTATATGGATGTGAGACGTGGACACTCACGCAAAGAGATAGGGAAAGGCTGCAGGCATTTGAAATGTGGTGCTGGAGAAGGATGGAGGGTATACGTTGGACGGAGATGGTCACAAATGAGGAAGTATTGGAAAGAGTAGAAGAAGAAATAATGATAATCCGGACAATAAAAAACAGGAGGGGCAAGATGATTGGACACTTATTACGACATGACACTTTCATCAAAAACATCATAGAAGGAAAGCGTAGAAGAGGGAGAACAAGGATTAGTTATATACAACAGCTGAAGGAAAAAGTCAACGTCATGTCGTACAAGGAAGTTAAAGTTCTGGTGGACAATAGAGAGGGTTGGCGATTGCTTCACCGACAAGAGCCTAGCTCTTAAATTAATGATGATGATGATGATCAAAACTCAACTAAATAATATCATTATATTCTGCTATACATACAAAATTCAAAGCCCTGGGCCTTACCATAAACTCTTATTGTCATCATAGTTCCACTGCGCGACAGTGACAGATGTATACACGTCATATACATCCGTCTCATAATAAGAGTGAAACTATCATTGTAATAAGAAGTCATGGTAGGGCCCCTGGACCAAGAGACATTTAGAGGATGTTTCTTTATGAGGTGAGAAGTATGCACTAAAAATATTGTAATACGGGGCTTGTCTGGGAAATCTTATTCTCAGCGTCGAATACCACGTGGGCAAAGCCGCGGGCGGAAGCTAGGTATATATGAAATAAATACGAACCCGGATTTTATTTCAAACTATTAACCCATAACTTTGGATAACTGAACAAAAAAATAAGTAGCTCGCTTCGAATACGTTTGTACGGGATATTCCAAAAACTAGTCGGATTTTCATGCGATTTTCACCATTAGATAGATTAATTCAAAAGAAAGGTTTATGTATTGTAATTTATGAGTAATGATTTTAATTAACAATTTTTTTTTTCCAGTGGTTGGTCCACACACTCTCATGCTAAACGGAAGAGGAAACTGCGAAGAACAGTTATTTAATATTATTATTAATAACATTTATAATAATGTTTACATAATATATAATCACCCTTTTGAAATTTACTGCTATTTCAACTATTTATTATTGTCGTAAATGGCAGTTGTACTGATAAGGAAAGAGCTAAGCAAAATACGTACAAAATTAGAGGAACCGTATGAGGCACCATTCGCACGAGCGCTGTTTAGATGTGCCAGTTGACTTTCTCCCTGCGAGAGTGATTAATAAAAAGCAGGTCGAAGCGTGGAAGCAAAGCGTTAAGAAACTGCGCCCGCGCAGTCTTGATACATAAAAAGAGGGAATAATAATACATAAATCATCCAAACGTACTCTATTCCAAAAATGTGGGCCTTTAAAGTATATAAATTACCTTATAAGCCACTTGAGGTGTTTTTCCATTTGTAAGCAAGACGATATTAATAATAACATTAAAATCTAAATGGTGTAAGCAGCTTTGAGTAACAACCCTATTTGTTGGAAATACGTGTCAAGAGTCAGCTCTCGTGCGATTGATGCCATAAATTTTACAATTAATCTTGTCTATGGCGCAAATATGTCCATTCAGTGTTTTATGGAGAACATGGCACTGAACATTAATGAAAACCAAATTAAGTTGTCCAAGTTTTATAGCAATTGTTTGTCTGAGAGACAAATATTTGGAAAGTGATTGTTATTTTATTTACTTAAGTTATATTTAAGTTGGTTGTAATAGTTATATTATTTTATTGATAGTTTTTTGTTAGACATTTTATTTCTTTAAAACATAAATAAATTAAGTAGTATTTGTTTCATATATCTGTGCACCAGTATAGGTTTACCATGTTTCACGTTGACGATATCGTCTACGTATTTCCATCTTGGAATGGGAATGTTAAACCGTAACGTCAAACACTATACTCGGGCACTGGTTTTGTTACTATTCACCAAGTGTTATAAGAATTAATGTGTTTATTTTATATAATTATCTGTAATTAGTTGTTACTTTTTTGATTTGAAATACTCATTGCTTTTCCAGTCAGTTAGAACAGGTGTTTTGTGACGAACACCGCATCTTTAGCCCCCTTATTAAACCCAGATAAAGCTTTCGTCCCTTTCTTATTACTACTATAACCCCTGTATACTCTTACAATACTCCACGTTTCATAAGGGTTAGCTTAGTATATATTCCATTTTAGAATTAAGATTTTCAATATTTACACAATTATATGATTCATTAAATAAAACTCGACTTAGATGTCCGAACTTAAATAGATTAGAACTACTTATAAAGCCGACTTCAATAACTGGCAGTTTTTTTTATTATTAGATAGTAAGATTGATAAACAACCAGTCATCATGTTATCTCCTGCTTGTTAGTTTAATATTATATCCAGACGCCTTACCATAAACTCTTATTCCCATCATAGTTCCACTGTGTGACAGTGACAAACTCATAGACGTCAGATGCATCTGTCATAATAAGAGTTAAACTGGTTTTTTTGACAGCGAGGAATCCAATGGGTTCCTCCACATATTTTTAACAATTTACAAGATATTTTTCTCAACAATTACTTGACATTGGCGGAATAGTTTAACTCAAGCTCATCGCCATTAAATAAATAAAGGAAAGAGTTACACTGTCATGGTAGGGCTCCTGGTTGTAAGTTAGTGTAGTATGCTGCCGTGACATATCTATAATGCCGTTATCTACCAAAACCGTTATATTGATTAACATGCAAAAATCGCGGTAAAATTTAAACCGATGTGACTTTGTAATGACTTAATTTCTTGGATTATTACCAAAACAAGGTATTGGAAATTCAGAAACACAGATCGATAGTTTATTATATATAGTTAAGCCACGGCAGTGTTATAGAGTAAGGGTTATGTTGCAAAGATCTCGCTTATGTAATTCATAATTAGTTGTAGTCAAATATATTATTATAGTCAAGTATTGCATGATAAGCAACCACCGATAATGGTTAATGATAAACGACTCAAAGGCATATTTAATCAATATAATTAATAAATACGCAAATCAAACACCAATGTTTTAATCCTCCAGCTGACATAAAAAAAGAAATCCTTTAGTTCTACTATATATAGCCCCAAACCCAGATTCAGCTTTAATTATTTATTTATTTATGTTAAGGAAACATACAGTTTTATGCAACATAAATTAAACTAAACATATTTAAAATAAACCAATTAAGTTTCCAAAATTAAAATGAATCTCCAAAATTAATCTTTCTACTTTAGTTAGGGGGCGTTCAAATATTACGTAAGCCCTGGACGGGGTCGGGGGGTATTTGCTCTGCCTATTTTTGATGACATGGTGGGTGGGTGGGTAGATATCGTGATTACGTCACCAGTTATTATTTCCTTTTTTACACAAATGGCAAATTGTCTAAAAATGCATATAGAAACCAATGATTACGCAAGCATACAAAGGGGCGGGAGAGAGGTTTGCTTACTTTGGTGACAAGGGAAGGGGTGATAATGGTGCAAAATTTGTCTTCGTACTACTTGAATGTCTCCTTATGAATCGATTGACAAAATTATCACGCAGTTGGTTAGTGTATACCTTTAAACAAGTGTATATATATTTATGTATATGAATGTGGGAAACGGCTCCAACGATTTTCAAGAAATTTTGTATGTAAGGCGTTTAGCTAGATTCATTTTTAGGAAACGAGTAAAGCTCGGTAACCTAGTTACTTTACTCACTAATCCTAGTCTATGTCCTAATAACACCTTTACTCACTAATCCCAGTCTATGTCCTAATAACACCTTTACTCACTAATACCAGTCTATGTCCTAATAACACATTTACTCACTAATCCCAGTCTATGATCTAATAACACCTTTACTCACTAATCCCAGTCTATGTCCTAATAACACCTTTACTCACTAATACCAGTCTATGTCCTAATAGCACCTTTACTCACTAATACCAGTCTATGTCCTAATAACACCTTTACTCACTAATCCCAGTCTATGTTCTAATAAGACCTTTACTCACTAATCCCAGTCTATGTCCTAATAACACCTTTACTCACTAATCCCAGTCTATTTCCTAATAACACCTTTACTCACTAATACCAGTCTATGTCCTAATAACACATTTACTCACTAATCCCAGTCTATGTCCTAATAACACATTTACTCACTAATCCCAGTCTATGTCCTAATAACACATTTACTCACTAATCCCAGTCTATGTCCTAATAACACATTTACTCACTAATCCCAGTCTATGTCCTAATAACACATTTACTCACTAATCCCAGTCTATGTCCTAATAACACATTTACTCACTAATCCCAGTCTATATCCTAATAACACATTTACTCACTAATCCCAGTCTATGTCCTAATAACACATTTACTCACTAATCCCAGTCTATGTCCTAATAACATATTTACTGACTAATCCCAGTCTGTGTCTTAAGATCACTTTACTCACTTATCCTAGTTCTAGTAAGTTGAATACAGAGTGTCCGGAATGCAAGAGTTAATAAGTAATAAACGTGATCCTTTCCATTGAACGTGAGGGTTTTCGACACACGATAAATCTCAGGAACAATTAGTTTGAACTGAACATTTATTTTGCGTTAGATACAAAATTTACTGGGGAAGGCCTTAAGCTTCATAACTGCAACCAGTAGAAGCGAAGCATGAAAGAAAAAAACGGGAAAAATTAAACTCTACATAATATAATTTTCAAGATAAAATCCGTCTGTCCACGATATGTCACCAACGAATACTTTCGGATTTTGGCCACATAATGCGAAGGGGTAATGAGAGTCTGGACGTCATTGATCGTAGTTGGGAACACAAACGGCTAACGAGTCCGAGGCCGGTCTCCTACCAGATGGACCGACCAAATAAAAGACTCCAGGTCCCCGAGGTTTAGCTCCGTCGAAACAAATAGTTAACTCCAACTGTGGACCTCTTGTTGATGACCACGATCCTCAGTCACAGAGAGAATATAGTTTTAGAAAATGTTTTAGTTAAGACTGTCATAACTCATTAGTTTCTACGCATTAGCGGTAATATAAAATATTAATTGTATAAAAACAAAAAAGGAATGAACACTAGATTGGCCCATGTGGGGATCGAACCCGCGACCTTCGCGTTATTAGCACGACGCTCTAACCAACTGAGCTAATGGGCCGTTATATAGAGGGTTGAAATTTCAGATCACTTGCTTCAAAAGAAGCGTTGTGCGCATGTCCATATCGATTGTACATACATGTGACAGACAGACGACATGCGCAACACGCTCCTGTCAACTCGCTCCTAACTCCAATCTTAGCACATTGTAAATATTAGCTTAACAAGCAGTAGGAATCTAGAAACAAATCGTTCAAAATTACACATACACAATAAGGGGTGTCACGTTGTGTCTGATCGCGTACCTATTTTGTTGGAAAATGTTTGAAAATCATTAAAAATTCGTTGAGTAAATTTAACTTCATTGTGCCATTAATTTCACAGTATTTCATTATCATTATAAAGGTGCAGCCTGATGTAAGCCGCTCGACGCTCGTTTCCAAAAACAAATGTAGTCACGTGATATGGAGCGGCTGCATGACGTAGTTCCTTTTTGAGTCGCCGAAAATTTTAAATGGGGCCACGTGACCACATTTGTCGCTGGAAACGAGCGTCGGGCGGCTGCATGTGGTTGCACCTTAATACAAACAATACGTCATTTACGACTGTCTTACCGACATTTTTCAATCTACAAACATAATTTTTTTTGACAGTACATAGAATAAATTTAAAAATCTTTAAGATTTACAACGATATTGACCCTCAAGCTCAATTGAAAAATGAGTGTTCTTAGAAAAAGAATTAGGCCCCGGCTTGTAGACACATTACAAAATGTACGGGAACGACATAACCATTCCCATATTCTTTTTATCGTCTCTATTAACGCAAGGGCGAGAGAATGTTACTTAGGCCTACTGGATTCCTTACTGCTTGTAAAACATATATTTATACTGTGGTATAGGAAAAATGCAAATCTATATCTGCCTGGATGATACTGATGACCAATAACTAAGGTTCGAACTCGATGACGACGGGTTACAATCATAGGAAATTGATACATAAAATATAAAGGTTCAATTTCGTTTCTTTAAAACCGACACACGACGACGAGTGCGACGATTGACGACGACGAGTTGGTGAATAACGCGACAGATCTTGCATTCATGCAATATCGACGAATATTGATGAACATAAATCCATAATTAAATGATAGACGGAATTTTTCGTATTTTCATGTTTCATAAATAGCATGCGATGCCCAAAAGTACACAATGCTTACTTACATATCATGTGCGATACATATCCGGGTTTATATGAAAAATCACTTTTAACAAAATCCAAACAAATATTACGCCTATCATTTGACGATTAATTCATGTTCTATTTAAAGAATTCATCAACCTCTGTACCCAAATATGACCCCAATGCAAAACATCATCTCATATTGTCATAACGTCTTCAAAAACAACCAGAAAATCGTAAAACGTAGGTGCTTTAGTTAGAAACATGCTGATAGCTGGTTCATCCTGACTCTAGATATTCCTCTCCCTAGTAAAGGTTCTAATATTTGTATACAGATTATCCTTAATGGCACCCATTAAACTGAAAGCCATGGATAGTAGAGGTATACATTTTAATTATCCGGTAGCAGATCTCGGAGTCCGAATTAGTTCCTGGTTCACTTACACGGAACTAAAACTATAACTGGTGAAATGTGGGCACAAGTACACCTCTGGCTACCCCATCGGAGACCACAGGCATGAACATGGTATTATCGTAGCGGTATCAGTTTGGCGCAAATAGTTTGGCCACGAGGAGAAATCCGAATTGGATCTTATTTGTGGATTATGCACATATTTTAAAGAAAACGTAAATATTCCTTTATGTCCAATGGTCCTCATTGGATATTTTATAAGCAGGCGTGATTTTATTTACTTAAAATATTCCATATTGTCGAAATCATGGAGAAAAATATACTCTTCGTAATCGTTTCTACGCATTAGCTGTAATTTGAAATATATATTGTAAAAAATTGGATCGAACAGATCGTGGCCCATGTGGGGATCGAACCCGCGACCTTCGCGTTATTAGCACGACGCTCTAACCAACTGAGCTAATGGGCCGTTATATAGAGGGTTGAAATTTCAGATCACTTTCTTCAAAAACAGCGTTGTGCGCATGTCTGCATCGATCGCATACATGACATGTGACAGACAAAAGACATGAGCAACATGCTCTTGTCAAATCCTTCCTCCTATGTCAACTCGAAGCCTAGACCACAGTTTATATATAAGCCTAGACAAAGAAACATTAAGGCGCAACCTGATGTAGCCGCTCGACGCTCGTTTCCAGCGACTAATGTGGTCGCAGGAAATGTAGCGACAAAGCTGAAGATATTGAGCTTTGTCGCAGGGAATTATCGAGAGTATAAGTAGTCTCTTAATTGGAATGCCTCATCACCAACTAGCACATATGATAAAGCCATTCCAGTCGTTAGCTTTTCTGGATCGGGTACACTCATTTCTCTCTACTTGAACTTTTGGTCCATCTTTGAATCACGAAAAATGCCATCACATCACCAAACGAGCGACGAGCGACTGCATGAGGCAGTAACTTTTTGAGTCGCGGGAAATTTAAAATGGGGTCGCTCGACAAGATTGTCGCTGAAAACGAGCGACGAGCGGCAGAATGATGTAGTTCCTTTTTGAGTCGCGGGAAATTTAAAATTGTGTCACGTGACCACATTTGTCAATCGAGCGGCTGCATGAGGTTGCCCTTATCCTTGCAACGATATCGAACGATACAAAATGTTTGGGAATGACATAAATCACGTGCCTGTCACGTGACAAACGAATAGAAAATTGGAAGACTATCTTTTGATATTCCGTTCTTTATACGAAACGTTTTTGTATCTATTGAGCGCTTGCATATTGGGCGGTAACGGTAACGACACGATATCATCGGACTAGTAGTGATATAATTACTACTGAACGCTTTCACACAGTATCGTTAACGAAAATCCTGAAAACTGTATATAAACCTGTAAACAAAGTCTTAAAAAATTGGGAAAAATCTTAACGTATGTTACGTTCGCCTTAGCTTAAAGAGATACTTCGCATATTAGGGTTTTTACAGAATAATACCAACAAATACAGTCAATAAATATTTATTGAAGTACAAACGAACTTTGCAATTACACAAGCAAATGCAATGATTTTTTTAGATACTTAATTATATCTTTAAATAATTAGTTGATGACTACAACATACTCAAGCTTAAACTACAATATTATTGCAATAAATATTCCTACCTAATCTAACTACTATTAATTAATACATTTAATGTGATTAAACAAACATAACAATACTTGAAGGCTATTAATAATACAAAATTATATTTCGTTTTTGTTTACATGTAAAATGTCCGTACAATGGTTTACCCTACTACTTATTAGAGTACCACGTCGTCCTTCATGTGTATGTGTGTAAAGTATATGAGAAATTGGTTGAACAGTACGGCAAAAAAACAACTTATTTACTTACAAGATACACATAGTTAGATCACACAATAACTGTGTACATAATACACATAGAATAAATACTACTACAGTAAATAAATATCCTAAAATGAATACTCACAGGGCTTTATAATGTAATATTTCGCTAACAGCATGAGCAGTGCAGCAATATTTAAAATTATTTCATATAGATAGAACATACATTTGCTTTCATCAAATGTTCAACTATCAACTAACGCATCTGGTAAACAAACAGAGATTATAATATGATTCATTTCATGCAACCAATATAAATATTGACTTAGTTATGAAACCTTCTTTACATGATCAAAGATAACCGACTGTCACTTGAATTAGTTGAATACACGAGGTTATAGGCGATTGGTACCACTAACTAGAACCGCGGTCCCAGTCGCATTTAGAATTGGTTGATTGGAACCACATACCTACTTAGCTTTAATGTGCAGTAACCAAAAAAAACTTGTATGTATTTATTTTACAGTAGTTTTTTTGTCTAACATCAGCTATCTGTTAATGAAAGGCCCCTTTAAAATCGGTCCAGCCATTCAGAGATTAGCCGGAACAAACAGATAGAATTACTTGGTTTTTTTATGTAAGTACCATATATACTTTCATATACATTCAATCAATAGCTGTTAATTTTGATTTACAAACAGACACTTAAATTTTGTTCATATAGAGAATGGGGTGCATGTTTTAATTTGACTAAATGTATGTATTTTATATGTATCGTCTGCATGGCTCTGCTATTACTTACAGTTCGAAAAGTGACCTTTATTTCTTCTCCAAGTTATCAGTTTCCTCAGCGCCTGAGGCGGCCTTGTGCAGTTCATAGAGTTGTACCAACTGGTCTTCTGTCATGTGGTCTAAGAGTTGTGGGTTGAGGTACTCGCCTACTTTCTTTTTCTTTGCTTGTTGGAGTGGCTTCATTTGTTTTGCTAGTCCTATCGCATAGTCCTGCAAAACAACACAACAGTTTGAGGTATTGACTTAGTATACATACAAATTTACAGGTGCCGGAGTAATGAGCGCTCAGTAAGAATAGTAGATGCATTTTTTTTAAGCATCATGCCATACAAACAGACAGACTCTTAAGAGCATTGCTCAGTCGAGGTTTAGGTTAGCCTACTTATGTATTTCCATACTACAAGCAGTATGGTAATTAGGAAAAAATCATTTGACACCGTAAGTCACACTACCTATTATATAAATCTGTTAGTTAGCCACATATGCCTTATGTGGTATTCATCCAAGAGAATAAAAAGTTTCGCAGAAAACATAACCCCCAATTTGGTTCAATTTCAATAACCCTTATTTAGAATATTTCAAAAATGTCTCTTGGATTAATTATTGCATTGAAATGCACACAGGACTTTGAACACCTAGCCCTTCGGGGAATATAGGCATATGTATGTAAATAAAAAACGTACGGTCCATTCATTTAAAAATATGTTTGCTTCTTGTGTGTCGCATTTTTTGTGCCTCTTGAACTCATCCCTGGCATAGTTGTCTCCCATGAGTCTCAGTTCCGGCGGCAACGCTCTGTGGACCCTGAGTATCAACTTGTATAGCTTCCGTACTCGCAGCACATGATCCGGTAATGACATACTGGAAGAAGAAGATACAACATGTTAATTTTCCTCTAGCCTCAACAAAGTATAGGTTTGACATATTCAAATGCCGTAAAACTTTTAGTAAGATTTTTTGGTACTTGGACCTAAAGCCCTATTCCAAATTGCTGCAGAATTTGTTCAGTTATTCAGCCATGATCCTGTGGTAAATGGTAACGGACTAGTAATTGGACGTCAATTAAGTAGGTAGCTAAGGCAAAATTGAGAAAAAAGTGTTTTGCTTCCTTTCAAGTGAGTATTCAGGCACAATAATCTTCGTAATCAAACCTGACACCACTAACAACACCAATGGTATTTATTTGTCGATACTGAATGAAAGGCATCATTATACCAGCATGTGTAGATGGATATGTTTGAAAAGTTCTTAATCTTAGTCAACCTTGGACAGCGCAAGGAATAGAAAGGTATTGACCAATTCAAAGAATAATTCTATCGTGAAATCAGTGGACGTCAAGTATGGATAGACTCGATTCAGATAAAGCGAAAATGGTCTAGGTGAACTGGCGGTGACTGTGAGGAACTCCATGTAGTCATCTAATGGGTAATAAAAATAAATACTAAGTTGATGTGTTATGAAACAATTTCTAACCTATAAAAAGGTGAATTTTGTAATGGGCTTATTACCTGTATTGAATTCACGTTGAGAAACATATGCACACGACGCCCGCCACTAGTAGATTGTCATTATTTCAATATATAAAATACCCGTTCAAAAGTACCGTGTAAAGAAGGTAAGTAAATAAAATAACTTCTTGAAATGGATATAATTGACATATTAACAAACATGACAGTTTGACGTTTGACTGTAAAGGGTCAAAGACAAAGAAAATTCCGCTTACCTTTTACGTTACACTCTAGGAAAGTCAAAGGATACCTCGCACAGAAGTCCATATGTAGTGGAACCAAAAACTAGTAGTAGAAAAAAAATAAAACAAATCTTCCCACAGAACATTAATTTCAATACATACTAATAAATAACATTGTCACATAAGCATTATACTAACCCAAATAATGAAAATACTCTTTCGAGGCTCACTTAGTTAATTATAAATGTGTTGGCTGCCTCTTATGATATAAAATATGTTTGAAAAGAGGGTTGCTCCTCAATTACTGAAGCTATTTTGTCCAAATTTGACGGAATGTAGTTTCTTCATATCTCTAGAACTTGCCCATAATTTAGCATTATTATTAGCAGCCACTAAGATCAGAACATTAAAAAACATATTGTTCTCGACGTAGCGTCAAAAAGCTTAAATATTTTTATTATTATATATGTATATTTGAAGTTATTTTAGATAAATATGATGTTATTACAGGATAAAATAAATAATGAATAATAAAAGTCGGTTTGCTTCCTAAATAATTTATTCCCAAAGTTGACAGTAAACGCGTAATCACGCGTTATATGAACTGCATGGAAGATATTACAAACACTACAAAATACTTCACTACCTTTCAAGCGATGCAGTGATGTACACTCAGTGTCATTTGACTAATCTTATTTGTGTATTTGTATAATTAAAAAGTATATTTGCAGTTACAGCACACATAATACAATGCTCACACCTGTATCCCATCGACATAAGTAGAGACTATTGCATTTGCATCTACACGATACGTAATCACATGTCATATTAATTACAACATTAAGCACAACATGCTAGTATATCTATTACATTTGATTTATTTGTATAAAAAGTACTGCTTCTGGTAGAACAAAAATCATATGCTTATTTTAAGGGGTAACATTGAAGTATTTATTCAAACGAGATACTAAAATCCAACACCAATAACACATTCTGTGACGTCACACATAATGTCACTTCTGGAATGTTCCGAGTGTTTGAACTTTTACTTATTAAGAATGCCTGAATTGTTTGTTTAACTAATAATATGGAGATATTCTTGCACACTAATAGGTGAGAATGTGTACATAAAGGCAAGTAGGTAATAAGTTGTAACCAGGGGCGTGCATTAGGTTTCCAGAGGGGTAAACAGGCTAAGTACATACCAATGTGTGGCGCGGCGTAGATACACCTACATACGTTTTGGTATAGACACACACATAAACATGAACACACGCACACAACACACGAGTGTATTGAGTAATCACAAATAGTAAGCACTGCTTATCTGCTTATATGGAATGCACGCCCCTGGTTGTAACATCATATTTGGATGAATCAAATTTGGAAGAATGGTGGCTTTATGTGGAACGCACCAACTTTATTACTAATTTATTAAACAATAACATAATTTAACACCTTAAAGAAAACATTTCTGTATATTACAAAGAACCTCTTTTGCTATGAAAGATTTTTTTTAATTAACACAATCATGGCATATATACACGTGCGTGTATTTATGACACTGACTGTACTTGGCACATGCAATTTATTAAATATTTTGTGATGTTATAACACAGTGTCGTTATCAACGAGCCATAACGAACCATAGACAATTAACATTATAAAATTGCATGGAATTGATACAAAAAAAATAAACATATGCCAAAAATACATCGTACAGTTCTTTTCAAACCATAAAGCAGCATTTTGTTAATCTATCATTTTTTATAAATTAACTACTCATCGTTAAATTAAGTGAATAAGTACAACTGTTACTACTGGTTTAAATTAACTATGGACCAAATGTATACCAAATTGTGCCTGCAACATCGTCACCTACAGGTACACATGTAAAGGAGTACACGTAATTATATTCCCTATTTACGGGGTATTATGTGCCATATTTGCATGGGTCTTATTTTAGGTGGGGAGTCACAATAAAAAATTAAATAGTAAAAAACCAATTCATAGCTTCTAAAAAATATAACCATATTAATATTAAAATGCTATGGCAAATGATAGAGACGGTTTGAAATCATGAGCAATTAATTAATTTCAATAAAAACGATGCAGACACAAAAAATCTCATCCCACGGTCCGTGTTTGAAAATATTATCAACTGAATTACGTGTTTTCATATCTTTTCCTAATAAAATTGCAATAAAAATATAATTTAGATTGAGTAAAAAAATGCAGCTCTAAACAAAATAATACCTTTTGGAGATGAGGACAATGCAAATATTTTAGTTATACATTTAACTAGACTTTATACTATTAATTTACACCGTAATGAATAAAGTTTTGCTTCTGTTTGTAGTCTGTATAAAGGAAAAAACAAGAAATTCAAACTTTTAGAAGTAATTTAAAAATGAAAGTGCAAGCCATGAGTGCAGACGTTGATGGCCTGAACTAATATATTGAGAGTGGAGTGAACGCGAACGAATGCATTCGCCACCATATGAGTCAGCCATTATTTTCGTTGAGCGCTCATGACTCGGCACTTGTATCTTATAATTTGATTTTTAGGTCAGTGGTTACTTGAGTGTCGATCATATTTTGTCCTGTATGAAGGGGTGTGCTAGGCAGTGGTTGACGGAGGCTCTCTTGGCTGGGTCTAACATGAGCATCCGTTCGAGAAGATCCTTCAGTTGGGATATCTTCTTGGCTTCGGACGGCGGTAGGCGGTGGTGGGGCGGCGCCAGCTCCGCTTGCAAGTCACGCGACGCTTTTATACTTGATATTGTTACTATTTTCTCCTGGAAGAAAGATAACAAAGCTATCTTAAGAAAGGTATAAACTCAAACTCCATAATATCTTTCAAATCAAGAGAACGGATTATAAAAAAAAGTTAAATGATTCATAATAAATTCCTCGCCCAATATGTATATAAATACAGATAAAAAAAAGAAGAAGCTCCATTTGCATGTAATGTACGAATTAACCATCCATAATTAACATTTCGAATAATTCTATAAAATGCTAATTCAATATTGGCTGTGTAATATATTGTTAGAAATAGTCCTCCAAGGGAATCCAAAGTTTCATCAAATTCTAATATTTGAAGGGGTTGGTAGATCAATTAATGATCCATTAATAATTTTTAATACTGGATGAGTTTTTCGTAAAGGTTTAAATTGATTTATCATCAAGGTTTAAATTGATAGAAACTCATGCCGGTCCTAGAATGTCCGGTTCAAAATTCAGAGCTGTCTTTCAGGGGTAAGTACTTCACCCAAGAAGATCACAGGTAAATAATGTTTACCTTAGAGTATTGTTTCAATTCAGTATGATCGAGAAGGAGGGAGGTGTGGCGAAGACTAAAGCCACAGGTACACTACTAGCATGACGAAAATAACCTTAAACACGAACATACAAAGAGACTCACCCGTTCTGTAATCCTATCCAATTCGTGGTAAGTAAAGTTACACTGAGCGTCGAAATGCTGATCTTTGAAGATGCCTCTCTTGATAATTTTGTTCGGGAATTTCCCTTTTAGATCCATGAAGTACTTGAGCATTTCATTATTAGACTTGCCGCTGAACATAATTTTTCCTGTGGACAGTTCGTATATAGTGCACGCCGTGGACCACATGTCGATGCCACTGTCGTACGTCACTCCCAGGATGATCTCCGGCGCTCGATAGAACCTCGACACGAGGTACGGTGTGATCTCGTTGTCAGACGCGTGGGACGCCGATCCGAAATCACACAGTTTCAACATTAGTTTGCTGTCGTTCACCAGAATGTTGTCCGGTTTTATATCTGAAACAAATTGTCGGAAGAGGATTTATATACGCATATTACAGGTGCCGATTATCTATACAGATAAATAAAATTGAAATGTCTGTTTCTAATTCCTGATATGTTTGTCTGTTACAGACAAAATTACTACTGCACAGTCAAGGTCATAACGCGATATATCGTACCATAAAACGATAGAGGCTCAATTAAAATTTATTGTTTTTTGAAATCGGCAGATTTGAATTTATATATAGGGCTTATTTCGGATTTGTGAAGCGTTACCTCTGTTGCATACTACCTATATGACATTTGTTGGTCATTTTTGCGAATCAGCGTCATTCGCGCCATCGCATAAACCGACCTATTTTTGTTTATTAGCTCTTGTTTTCATGACAGACGTATACAGCCTCATAATCATTGAACGCCTAGCTGAAAAATTGGTCGAAGCAAGCCCTAGATCGCAAACTCTGGAAAGTGGAAAGAGCCTTTGGCTAGACAAAGGCCCTTTCTACAGAATATTAAAGCTATACTTAAATACTATAAAGCTGAAGAAAGAAAGATTTTGTATGTTTGTTTTCTTGAACGCGCTTATCGCAACTACTGGTTTGCATTTGACATTATTTTTGTGATAGATAGTTCATTAATTGAAGAAGGTTTTATTACGCTACGACCAATATGAGCGAAGCATCACATAACAGGAAAATGTTACAAAAACGAGATAAATTATCACAAAGCAACGTAGGTTTGATTGTTAATCCTACGCAGGTAAAACCGCGAAGCGCAGCTAGTATTAAATAACTGTATATTAACAAACCAGCATGAATAATCCCAGTTTTCTTCAACAGCTTGAGCGCCAGTAGTATCTGCTGAGTGTAACTGCGCACCGCTTTGATATGTATGCCGCTATTCTTGCCGTACTTCTTGAGCACTTCCCGTAAGTTCATCGAGAGTGGCTCCAGCACCATGCACAGGTGCCGTTTGTGGAAGAAATGCCTGAAGAGACGGAGGCAATGGAACTTGTCTTCTGGATCTGCATCGTTCAGCCGTTTGAGGATTTCCAACTCACGCAGTCCTGTTTTGTGCCTGTAGAGTTATATGATTGTTGTTACAGGTAAATGAAACATTTATACGGTCGAAATGAGTAACCTGCTCTTATTTATATACATATATATATATATATATATTTTTTTTTTTTTTTTTGACGAACTTTGCACCGTTTTCGTATTCGCTGTGCGTGTCCGCATAGTATATAATTTATAATTTTAAATATAATAAAAATAATCATTTTTAAAATCGTCTTTTCGTTACTTTTTGAGTCCATTTGTTGCAAATATGGTTATAGAACTTTATTTCTTTTAAGAATTTACAATTCACTTACAGAGAAAGATAAGTTTAGTATGGATTTGCCGTTCCGTTAGGCGGAGTGATTTAAACATTTCAATGGTATTAAGTAAGTACATGATTTCTTAACGTTCATTAATATTTAAACATTACAGTTATTTTACTGGCTACCTATAACTGACTGACAATATTAGATATATTAACTAATGTCATGTTACAATTTAGAAAACATGTGGGTATTCGGAAACTTTTAAGAGTTGTGACTCTTATGTAATCGATGCAATTTCTTCCATTCGTCAAGTGCCATCCTTGACCTCCCTATACGTCATGGCAGACACTTTTCCCATAACTTGACTCATGTTATCTTGGGTCTTCATCTTCCTCTCTTTCCTCCTACTTTTCGTTCTAATATGTTTTAAAAGAAACTCGTCACCTGAAGTATGTTAGTGTGTGTACTCACATAATCTCATTGTTGCGTATAATCTTCACGGCGACGTCGCTATTGGACCTGGCCTGGTCTCTGGCGCGGATCACGTTGGAAAACACCCCCTGGCCGGTGTACCCATAAACTGCATAGCGAGTGTCCAGCACTTCACCTATACGGACCCTGATGACACAAAACCACAATCCCCTTTAGAAAAATACATCGCCTAACATAATCTTTGGTTTTAAAGTTGTTCTCTCTCTTTTCGTTGTAAGGATTTCAAAAGGGATGGATATAATAGTTTTAGTCCTAGTTTGGCTTAAACAATTTTTTGTAATAATTTCTAAAAACATACGTGCAGTGATTTCACACCACGTGCTTTACGGTGATGGAAAACATCGTGAGAAAACCTGCATATATGTGAGAAGTAATTCAATGACGTATGTATAGTGTCTGAGACGGCGATAGACTCACCATCTGTCACGTTGGTACTTAATCATATTTGTTGAAATGTGGGTGTTGTTGTTACAACACCTCTGCTTACCCCTTCGGGGACCCTTCTGGGATGACGTGAACATATTTACCTATTTATAATTTATTTACCATTTCTATACAGAATTATTTCGTGTTTGAATGCATCGTTCTTCTAAACTGCGGTTCATAGCTAATATAAATATAAAATTTAAAGTCCTGACGACAACCTGGTGGAATGTCATGTGTGTATGTAGTACCCGGGAATATACATTCCGGCGATATATATTGCACATCGACCTCGGGAAAGGGACAATCGGCTTATTTCGGCTTCATACAGCGTTATCTCTGCCGCTACTGCTACATCGATTGATGGACAAGAAGCACCTTCTGAATGGTGATAACATTTATAATCCCGTTTAATGTATTTCTTTAAGTACTTTGTAGAAAGTCTAATCAAAGATATTTTTGAATTTAATTAATTTGGTAGTGTGCGACAGAGATAACTCTACGAAACCGAAATTAACCGATTGGCTTGCCCGAAGTCGATGAGCAATATATATCGCCGGGTACTGTTTGTATTTGAGCGAACCTATAATAGCCCTCAGCATCATCCCAGTTGTCAGTCAATGATGGATTCTCCAGTGCATTCTTACTATTGGGTTTGCCTGCTGTTGGCGTCTGTAACAAAATAAACCATTTGTGAAGAAACTTGCATCTAACTAGCGTACGTCACGCGGTTTCACCCATCGTAGTTCCCGTTCCCGTGGGAATACGGGACAAGAACACAAATTCTCAACATTTAGTTAATTATTTGCCCTGACTCGGGAATCAAACCCAGGTTTACTAAGCAACCATCAGACCAAAGGTGTCAAAAGTTACAACACACGTCTGCTTGCCCCATTCTATAATGTAATACTCACATCAAGACTATATGTATCCTGATCAGCAAACATATCCCACTCCCTGCTTTTGACGGATTTGTCCAACTTGATGGTGTGCTTAGATTCATTCTCGATGTTCCTTATAAATTGGCTGACGTCACTTTTGGCCTCCCGCGGGGGGGTTATGCTCGAAGGCTTCGACTTGGTGTATTTGCTAGTAGGCGGCGTCTTCACTTTTGTGGGACTCTTGGCTTTGGGTGTTTCTGATGGGTTGTCTCTCTTCCTCTCCTGACTCTCCACTTGTTTGAGATTAGTCTTAGATTCTATCTTGGGAGGGGTTGTGATTGCATATTGTTGATGCTGATCTATGTTCGGTGTGTTGTTGTCGCCGCCGAGTCTCTGGAATTTGACGAATTGTGCTCATATACAACTATTCTAAACTAGCGGACGTCACGCGGTTTGACCCGCGTAGTTCCCGTTTCCTTGGGAGTAAGGGAATAAAATAAAGCCTATGTTACTCGCTGATGATGTAGATTTCCAATGGTAAAATAATTTTTGATATCATAATATGAATTTCACCTAAGTGACCATTTTGTAATTTCGATGATGAATCATATTCGGATCACATTATGATTCACCCAAAGTGACCTACAGTTTTCGGAAAGTCCATTTCGCGGAAAGTCAATTATGTTCATGTCTAATTTTATGGTGTATTATACACAATGGCCAATAAATAACCACGAAGCTTTAGCATTCTAAACTAAATTATCAGTTTCAGATCTGCCCTAGAAACGGATGGACATAATATTGGTGCACAATCGCTTCCAGTTGACGTGGACATTGAAATAAATTATTTCAATGTCCACGTCAACTGTGGTTCTGTTCATTATTTCACATAATGGACTTTCACAGAAATGGACATTCGCATAAACGGACTATTGCGTAAATGGTCGTATCAGACACGGTGGACGTCGGGTAGGGCGGTCGAATACCTTTTAAGCAGTGTATTAAGAACTTAAAGAGCTTTGACGTTCCATTTTTGTACCGTAAATTCAAACTTCGAAGCTAAGAAGTTCTTAATACGTGCTGCTTAAAGGCTTCCCCCATTATAATAAAAAAAGGTGATATGTATTATATTAGGTGGTAAAGGTACCCTCATTAGTTGTTCCCTCTGCCTCCTGCGGCGCTCGATGATCTCCAGCTCGGTCTCCTCGTCATCATCGGTGTTGATTGATATGTTCAACTCCTCGTCGCTCGAGCTCGCCACCACTTGTGCTGATGATTCATTTGCTGAAATCTGCAAATGTAATAACCGCTCCGTATTACTTTCCAGTACATTATTATTATTATTTCATTTTTAATTTATCATTCTCGGGGTTTAACCGGATTTCTGATGGCATAGGTCAAGTGTTCATCAGGAGGTGTGTCTAAATAAGTTGTGTGCATGGTGGTGAGGGCTTATTACGCTTTCGGGTGTACATTTTGGTCAGTCTGAAAAAAATTCTCACTTGTCTGCAAGTATTTAGCCTGTGAATGCGAATGTGACCGGAAGTGTCGGTAGAGGGCGTCCAAGGAAGAACTACTATGACCAAATTAATAGTATTTTTCAGAAAGGTCAAATTCGGAGCACTCGTAACCGAAGAAAGTGTATGAAGAGATGCATGAATGTGGATGAAGCGAAAGAAGTATGTAAGGATCGTAGCATGTGGCAAACAGTGGTCTCTGCCTACCCCCATGGGATACAGGCGTGAGCATATGTATGTATGTATGTATTTAGCCTGTCGTGTCCCACTGCTGGGCAACGGCCTCCAGTACACAATCCACATTATATTAAGATTTTAGATTCGTTATTCTGTGATGCATGCACGCTTATTAATGTTCGGTAAAAATAATCTCGATTACAATTAATGTTAGCTTATTTTGTTACATGGAAATGAAGTGAATGAATATTAAGAACTTTGCAAACGGGAAAATGTCCTATCTGTTGTTAGATGGAACTTTTAGAACTTTTTGATTTGAGAAAAGTAAGCGTAATGCGATCCAAATGACGTGTGTCGCCATCTTGTGAGTAATTATGTCCATTAAATTTGATCGCTGAATCGATTTTGCTGAAATTTCAAATCAAGACGGCTTTAATCCTGAGAATGGTCCTCATAATCATCAATTTAAGAGTAATAACTCTTGTCGGTGTAACCGATGCATTTCTTTCGACTTGTCTCTGTCCAGTGCCATCTCTTTGACCTCCCTAAGAGAATGGTCCTAGTTAACTTAAATTGTTGTTACGCGGATAAAAAAAAAAAAAAAAAAAATATGCTCACGCCATCCCAGAAGGGTCCTCGAAGGGGTAAGCAGAGGTGTTGTAACAACACCCACATTTCACCGAATACGATCAAGTGCCAACGTGACAGAGGGTGAGTCCATCGCCGTCTCAGGCACTATACATACGTCTTTGAATTCTTCTTCTCAGACATATGCAGGTTTCATCACGATGTTTTCCTTCACCGTAAAGCACGTGGTGTGAAATATAGTGAAATAGAGTGCACATAAGTTTTTTAGAAAACTCATTGGTACAGGCCCCGCTGGGATTCGAATTTGCGTCGCTTGCGTAGCAGGCGACTTGCTCTAGCCCCAAGGCCACCACGGCTTTTTACGCGGATAAAGTCGCAGATTAAATCTCGTATATCACCTATATAATGTGTAAAAGTATGTGTCGTAGTCAGAGTTTTGCTCATGTCAATGTATGTGTAGTGATATGAAGATGTTTAACTGATTACCTTATGCCTCTCCCTATAGTCGTCCCTGGAGGAGCGGTCTCTGGACCGTTCCCGGTATCGGTCGCGTGACCGGCGCTCTCGGTCGGAATGTCTTCGGTCGTGTCGACCCACTGGGGGACGCTCGCGCGACCTTCGATTCCTAACCTCTCTATCCCTCTTCCTTAACTCAGACGACCGGTGTTCCCTCTCTCTTTCCCTTTCTTTTTCTCTTTCCTTCTCTCTTGCCTTTTCCCTCTCCCTCTCACGTTCTCTTTCCCGTTCTCGGTCCCTGTCACGTTTCTTCTCACGTTCTCTTTCCTTCTCTCGCTCGAGCTCTAAAAGCTTTCGTCTCTCTCGCTCCTTCCTTTCTCTTTGTTCCCGCTCTTCTATTCGCTTGTCCAATTCTTTTCTACTCTCTCTTTTGATGATCTGCCGTAAGTCTTCCTCTTGTCTCTTCTTGAGTTTTTCTCTCTCCGACGAACGGCTGTTTTTCCGGTCCTTGCTGGACTTGTGTTTGCTGCTGCGCTTGTGCGAGTGATCTTTGTTTTTTTTTGCCTTTTTCGGGAGAGGAGATTGTTCGTCATCGTTGATGCAGATCACGTCGGTAGAGGCGTCTTTACTGCGAGCACTGTCGTCGTCACTCTTCTCGGAGAGGTAGGCGACGAGCCGCGCCTGCAGCATTTCCTTCTGCTTCATCAGTTCCTCCAGGTTGAGGTCATCCTCTATCATGGTCAGCTCGGGGCTGGCGCAGTCCTCCTGGTAGTTCTCAGTATCTGATGTCGATGAGATGATCTCCGCCGCGTCATTGCTCGCCTCCACGTTCTTCGCGTGATTATTTTTCACATATTTGGAGTCGGACGCGTTGCCATTCTTGGTTTTATGCGACCTGGACTCGGAATATGAACATTCTGATACTTGGCGCGGCTTGCATTGCTTAGACTTTTTTATTAGTTCTTCTACGTCAGAGAGGGATGTTTCGCTCTCCTGTTTGGGGCTCTTGTGCCTCTTCTTAGATTTCTTTTTCTTCTTGTAACCTTTCTTATCTACTTCTTCGGAAACACTCTTGCGTTTCTTGTGCTTTTTACTTTTCTTCTTCTTCTTAATATCATCTTCGTAGTCTCCATTCGTCGACTTCTCCGATTCTAACTTTGACCTGTAAAATAAAATGTTATATTGTAAAATACTTACGGCGATCGGTTTACGCGATGTGTCTTGAGTGTAGTTGATTCCATTGATAATATATTCAATCACTCTGCAATATGCAAAATGAAAATATAATGATTCGGCTAAAGAGGACATTGTCCAAATCAACTATTTGAGTGTCGTTTTATACCTCGCCTTCATGTTAGGTTTATTTATTAATTCGATAGATATATTGACGGTGAAATCAGACCGATGCATAGTGGAAGAAGATATTTTTTTTATATTTAATATTTAACAATTAACATGTTTACGTGGAAGCTGTCGTTGCAGACATATTTAATTTACAAACATGACAAAAGGCTGTATTGAAGTAAGATTGCAATCTGATAAAAATAGGACAAGAAGTACGAAAATATGAATTGAACCTTTTTTGTAATAATTTTAAATTATCAAAATCTGACGCGTTTGAATATGTCCATGCAACAGTTTTTTTTGGTACCGATGGAGAGGTATACATATAAAAATTTTTTTTTCTTCTTATGGTCTAAGCATTGCAACCCAATAGGTCTCTCCCCCGTAAATCCCCGTTTACTGTAAAGTATTGGAATAATTTTAATGTATACTTACTCCCTGCCCATATTGATGGATCCCAAGATCTTAAATTATTAAGTACCTGTAAACAAAGCATATTATTTTAAAATAGATGCTGAAGCTGTCAATAAATTCCTATGTTACATGATGAGATCCTTATGATTTCCCATCCAAATCCATCTATTATTATAAGCTATATGCGCTGTCAATATATGGGCACAACTACAGTTGAATCAATGTATCTTCTGATAATATAGTATCACCTAATAACTACAAAGATGTCATGGAAAAATCAATATTATTTACAGCTAAATATCAAGAAGAACAAGATCAACCCTTCACAGTTATTTGAGTAAGCACACTCAGCTCAGCAGAGGATCTCGTGGCACAATTGCTATTGCGCATATCATGCGATCCACGAAGTTAAGTAGCCCTAAACCAGCCAGTAGTCGGATGGGTGACCGCCCGACTCCCCTCCGTGTCTCGTTAAGCACGTTATGCCGTCGGTCCTGGTTGCCAAGTCAGTCAGAGACCTAAGAAAGTCAGACAACTGGTACAACCCAGATTACGGATACTTCTTCGAGCGTTTTTGCAGTGGCCTTTCATCATTACGAATGAAGCAGCTTATTATAGTTTACTTATTAACGAAAATTAGAAGCCCAATAACTCTTTAGAACTCTGGCTCACAAAATCATTGAACACTGATGGTCCTGGGACGAAAATAGAGGCTTGAAAGTTATATATTGATGGTCCAGACGTACAAGTAGATTTTGCTTAGTACATTGCTCTTTAATTCCCAACTCAGGTTAAAATTGTAAGAATACATTCTTAGTGTGGGACGTCTTTCTGAATTCACACAAATATATTTTCTATACATTTCTGGCCTTCCTCTAATGTTTTTTAAACTTTCTGGATTTCTTAGTTAGTGAGTAACCACCAGGAATTTGTTTTGACACTGTGCACAGTATTGTCAGACATACCAGTGCTACCAACTTAGATCTTGAAACACGCTTAGATGGGGTTTGATAAATACATAGAATTAGTAATAATTGCTATTGAAAAGTTAGTAGATGTACATAATTTTATCAAGCTGCTATTTTTAGTTTAGGTTTCATCAGATTGGTAGAGTATAGCCAGGAAAAAGGGGGCCAACGAAGGCAACGCAAGCATGTTAACGCGATCGCATGCCCCCCCAGCGAGAAGATGGAACACCCTTGGGTTTTAGCCAGTATGTGTCCAGCATAAGCCTTCCGCCGCCCCCGCAGCGGTTGGCGTATCCATGACGGGACGGAAAAAAGGGCTTACTTGACTTATACAAAAAAACTAAGTCACAGTTAGAATTTACAGATAGTTGTTAGACGAACTGAGTGTGCGTTTCTTATGAAACAAGACGTTAATCTACTTTTTGAGCAAAGGTGTAGTTTTAATTACGCCCATTTAGCCTAATGAGACCTGTTTTCGAAATTTATTAAAAATATGTTGATTCTGGATTGAAATTAGTACCTTTGCTGGTAAGGCCTAAAATACATAGATCTACTTGAAAAATAAGGAGAGTTGACAATGCTGAAACATACTATACTTTGCTTGTGTGGCTCACAAATTGTACTACCATAGTGTAGAAATAATCACTGTAATTATGGTATGTAATAACCACATAACTAACATGAATCTAAATCGCTGATTACTATTTAAGTTTTTGCCAAGTACCCTAGACCTAACCTCTATATATCTAATATTAGTAGCAACTGACTGATATCTTCACAATAAAAAGGGCGGGTAACGCCGCACGGCCTACACAGTTACTGACACATGTTATAATAATTTAATACAAACTACACACATTTAATATCTCTGAATATATACTGAGTATTCCGTTAGCTCTAAAGTTAACCTGTAAAAAAAATCCCGATGTAACAATTGCTGAATACCTACTGTTATCCAAGCGGGTGCAAATAAATGGCAACAGCAGAAATATACTGAATCCCATGAGAAAACTCGCAAAGCTTTACACAAGAATACATCACATAATTTGGTGAACTTCATACTTACAACAAAATGCGAAGTGCTAAATTAAACAAAACGTTAATTAATTATAACTAAGAATGTCTTACTCGAAAGAGTATCTCAATACAGTGTGCACAACAACTTTCGTATCGTACTTTAACAATGTAATAGAAATTGAACTGTGGCTACTTAATTCACAAATCCTTCAATTAAACTTATTTTGAAATCCATTTTTACTGTTTTTTTACTTACAAATAAACTACTTACTAAAACTATAAAATATAAACGTGACATGACATTACCCTTCAACCTTCAATCGAATCGAGTCGAGTCTCGCCTCATCACAGACACACATTACGATTTTTAATACAACAGATAGCAATTGAGGCAATACAGCAACATAATGGGCCTTTCGTCAGTCACGTCAAGAGAGACAGACTAGGCGGTCACAACATTGCTTCTTACCCGTGTATGTAAAAAGGTAAAAATAATTTACATAAAGGTGCGGCCTCATGCAGCCACTCAATGCTCGTTTGCAGCGATAAATCTGGTCACGTGACCTTGTCTTGCTGATTTCCTAACCTAACGTAGCTCTTCGCAGTGATACAAGTAAAAGAAATAGGAGTGCATAAAAATAACAATACATTAGTGGGTGATGGTGGCATTTTTGGTGATTCAAAGATGGGTCAAAAGTTAGATCAGAGAGAAATGAGTGTACCCGATCTTGAAAAGCTGATGCAATGGGTGATGGAATAGCTTTACCATAATATGCTAATTGGTGACGAGGCATCCCAATTAACAGACTACTTACACTCGCTAACTTTGTTGTTCACTGACATTTGTTGTACACTCATAATCGTTGTCCACCGCGAAGTCCGCACTATAGCGATCGCGTATCCCTTCAGTGGCTATCAATTTACGGTGCCTATCAGCCTTTCTACGGTGCCTATCAAAGCACCTCTTGACACCTCTATAATCTTACCGATATTATGCGACTAATATTAACAAATTAACATGGAGTTCATATTTACGAAAATATTTTTTACGTTTATAATGAGAACATAAGCTGTAAATTCGTATTTACAGATTATGTTGGTTTTGAGAATGTAGGTTTATTCCTATTTCAAAGGATTAAGATAAAGCGTGAAAAGTAAGTAAAGTAAGAGACTGGGACATTGTGTGGAATGATGCAGGTAGGTTTTTATGTTGTTTTTACTTTTTATACATAAGTCTTGATTGAACAGTCAATAGTATGAACATACATACATACATAAATATGCCCACGCCTGTATTCCCCGAAGGGGTAAGCAGAGGTGTAGTATGAACATAACATGATCTTTACATTATTTACATTGGAGTGATTAGGTTTAATGTAAGCTTTTAGATAACCTATGCCAATATACTTATACCGAAACCAATGGGATTGCGATCTATAAAACACTACTATTCAATAGTTGCTATGAACAATTAAAGTGCGCAACAAATAAGTACCAATTCGTTATACACTTTGCTTACAAAATCGCTACTTTTGATTTATCGATACACAAACTCCTGTCAAAAATGGTTACGGTGGCTATCAAATCGGTTAGCCACTCGTGACGTCATTTTAGTTGGACACTGACGTTAGGGAATACCAAATCTGTCAAAAACGCCTGTTTGACAGCAAAGTGATCATCATTCAAAAGTTAGGGAATAGCACCGCAGGTTTGTCGCTGGAAACGACCATCGAGCAGCTGCATGAGGCCACACCTTAGAAATTTGTATATGAACGTATGAACAAAATATGTAGTCAATATTATGTCGTTATGTCAAGCGATATTTTTCTTTAAGGGCTGCATCAGACAGCGCTATTATATATATTAATATAACCGGAATACCGGTACAATATATATTAATATAACCGGAATAAGCGTACTTGCCTTGCACTTCTTGCTTACTTTGTATAACAGAGAATACTAGACCCATATTTTTTTGGTCTATGGTCGGTACCTCCTCCCTCCCAACTACCTACCTACCTCCTTCCAGGCCAGCCCCTGCAAAATCAATCAATCATTGTCTGTCATTCATTCAGTCACTCGGCGCAGTAGAGAGCGCAGAGAACTTGCTGAGCTCTAACTAAAATAAACAAAGCCACCTAATATTATAATATTTAATCAACACCGAGGCCGGAGGCATTTGGTACGTATCGTTTTATATCTTTTATAGGTAGAGGTAACCCCACGTTGCACTTCCAAATGTTTGTTGAACCGCTAATTATAATTATTTATTCACTTTAGTCCCTGCACCAATAAATTAACTACTTACCGCAAGTTGCAAATTCAAGTTCAATATTTATATTACGCCTATACTTACAAGTGCCCAGTGCCCAGTTATGGGCCGTTTGTTAATTGGCTGTAGATAATAGTGTACCGTGCCAAGCGAATGTTCTTAGATTGTCCGCTTACAATAATACTGGTTTACCCAAAGAGTGCCAACGGTAGCAAAAAACCCATCTTAACAAAAAATTTATTGTTAAATGACGGAACAAAAAATAATACCATTCAAAGTAAAGCAAGACTTAAATTATTGATGACTGTGGGTGAGAAGGAATAGGGTAGGTTGATATGGGTACCAACAAGCATGTACAAATAATAAGTTTGGGTGTATTTTTCCAATAGCCAAGCCGCCTATGAAGATGAAGAGATTCAACCATGATAGCGAGACGGGTGAAGTCACGTCATACAACATCAACAGTGAGACAGGGGAGCCTATATTGGACACTTCCCAACGTGGCACGTATGTGGCTGACACACAAATTTTGCGTGACTCTGTCACTATACCAAAACAGTACCTGAAGTTCACTCACAGTTCTATAACTAAGACAAAAAAGTTTCAATCTCTTAAAGCCAACATCCTGGATGGCTCTAATCGTATAAGTCACCGCATGCTCCTAATACCAACTCTTATGGTATTCCCCCGCATAATCTGCATCATGCTGATGGTACTCGAAATATATCTTCATGCTAAATGCCATAAAAAGAATAAGAAGCTCAAGGACCCGAACTTATATTACCAGAGCCCTTTCCATGTTTTAACTAGTAAATTCTGTAGCGTGTGTCGCGACTGCGACACTGCTTCAAAGGTGCGTCAAATGCAGGATAAAAGACGTGACCGCTATGACTATTTCAGACGAATAGCTATGTAGAAATTAATTTCGTACTACAAGAGCTTAACATGATTTGTTTTGTTTCTACAGGCACTTGCGCAGGATCATTTCTGTTTGTATCCATTTAATCTATGTGTTTTTTCCATTTTGCAGGCTATTTCGTAGGCCTAGTAAGATTGTAATTTTGTATGGTTTTGGGTGTTTCGTTTTGTTTTTAATATCACTCAGATATATGTGGAATTTATCTAACAACTCTGAATAGATCTGATATTTTATATTTTATCTGGGATTTTTGGGCTCAATTCAATATTATGTGGACGGATAAGTTAATAATGGCCCATGGTTTGATTTAAGATCCCTTCTTTCATGCTCTCTTTTACTAAGTGTAAACAAAACTATGACTTAAGTGGCATTTAAACATATTTTGTAATTGTATAACTGTTATTTTGGTATTGTATTATCAACCATTGATATTTATGTATATGTATTATGTAGTGCTTAATTTATGATGTTACATTTTGATTTCAGAAAAAAGTTGATTGTAATTCTTTTTTATTTGTTTTGTTGATATATAGACAGATTTATTTTATTAAGTAATTAACACATGTTATGTTTTTGATGCAATTAGTATGTATTTGAGGTTTTTAATTATTATTCTAACAATGTTATGGTTATGGTCTAGTTAACTTTTATATTTTTTAAGGTGAAGGTTTTTTTATTTTGGTAATAAATAAATGTTTGAATTGTGATAATAATTATTGTTTCATTCCGCTCTTGTCGTAGATAATATGAAGTCCCATCATTTGACCAAAACACTCCTTTATTCCACTTTTAGGAGATTAGCACTGACTGTAATATGTAGACGTAAGTATGTACTATTTAAACAATAAACGACAGTCAGTTTTCACCAGCGACTTCACAGTCTGTGCAGTTAAAATCTTTTCTTTAAAATTTCCGCAAAATCGTGAAAACTGATACAAATTATTTACCCACATGATGGACCAATTAAAATTTCAGTAAGTAAAAGCAAAATATTTTTTTAAGTAGCTGATGCGACTGATAATTTTTTTTATGCAAAATATGCAAAAATGTGGCAGGTCTGAAGAATGAAAATAGATATTTAGTTACAAATACAAAGGGTTGATTTAGTTACCCCATACCATCTCTATATCTTAGGCATCTTGAATTTACCTTTTGGTAGATAGTATGTAAATAAACAATTTTCTATCATCTGTTGGTGCTCCCACACTGCTTTTATGCATTGTGAAGTTACATTCAGAAATAAATTATTTATAATAATAATTAGTTGCAAATTGTATGTGTTGGAAATTGTTTATCATGCTTTGTTTATGGGAATGAAGCCAGACAGGGAATAACCGCAAGGTTGAATAAATAAGACTAACAATATGAATTTTGAAAAGATTTATTGAAATTCAGGTTACATTTATGTAGAGCTGCATTCGCTGACGCGGCTTATATCTAACACAAATTGAACGTACAATTTAACCATCGAGCAAACTATAACAAAAATATGTGTACATATTATATAAAAATATAACAAAAACAAGTACATTACAGACACACACATCAAGTTACTGACGAATACGGGATTACAGTGACGCCTCTGGGCTTTATTCAAGATTGATACATTTTAACATTAATAATATTATAATAATTGTGTAACACAATTATGCTACCTCCAATAATAATACACATTAATTACATTCATTATTTAAGAGTGTTCGTAACTAACTTTAAATTTTGAAAACTTAATAAGTGAACGCACACAAATTAACGTTCGAGAACAACACTTAATAACATATTTCTCGAAACACGATGATAACTTATCATGTAAATTGTAAATACATAATTTATTTATATCCGCTTAGGAGGCAGGCATTACGCCCGGATAGTGAATAACCAACACCCCTATTTTAGTTGTTATCATTTCGTGTTATACAATACATTGAAGAGAACTTTGAAACTAATTTCAATATTGTGGTGCTTATTAAGATTGCGCACTGAGGATGTTAATTAACGTAAGGGATATTCGGGACACCGGGCGCATGACCGTGTATGTATAAATATATGTATATTACACTCGTGTGTATATTTTGGGCTAATAAATAAATGGAAACGAGACTAGCACAATATGACCTATGTATCTGTCTAATGTAATCACACTTTGCTAGTACATTACATGTATTGTAATTTGAAATATAAAGTACATGTAGGATTCGTAGTGGAAGTAAATAAGTATTATGCAGTCCTTAAAGGTCTAAAGCTATTAAAGCCATTTCAACTTTCATTCTTCTGTTAAAAAGGGCTAAAATGCAAGTGCTTTTTGTAAAATTAAATTGTATCTTCAGCACCACTTCAACAATTTGGACTTACAATTTGTTAGAGCGATCTTTTCCACACTAATTGCAGTGCTATAGTGTGACCGCAATCTTTTACAGTTTAACTTGTCAAGCGTTTGCAGTCATACCATAAGTCCAAACATGATCGCTTCCATATTCAAAGTCAGTATCAACAAATCCCGTCGATTTGTTCCAAAGCTATCTACGTGCCGATACCTTGCAAATACTATTACAACCGACCATACACCGTCGGCTGAACATTACCAGCGATCGTAATCGTTACCGCCATGTATTCAGCTGATACTTGACAATGGTATGGTAAGGGACATAAATCAAAATAATAAAATAAACTCCTACCTCGATGGCAATGTTCAGAGCAAACGGCGACCAAGGACCCATTATTACACAAATTGGCTAAATCATTTAAAATATGTACATTCATTTCTTTCAACACGTGTATAGATATTATGTGGCTCAACTATCGTATAGTGATATGTCATATTACGATGACTATGTCTAATGTTGTTGAATATAATGTCCTATTTCTATATGCGAGCTTCATGTAGCCTGATTATAATATATTCGTGCCAGTTTGATGTTAATCTCAGCCACTGTACAATTTATTTGAAACTGTATCGCTAGTGACCATCTCTTATGTGGCATAGCCTTTGTCAAAAATAACTATACATATATTATATCTTTAAATAGCAAAACACAAAGTTATCGCATGATTGAACGCCTGCTTCGTATAACAACACAATGGATTTTGATATTGCTTCCATCGTCATATAATATGAATGGGCTCCGGTGTGCAATAATTCATTGATTAAAGGTATTAAACGTTAAATAAATAAATATAAAATCAATCCATTCACGCCAATAATGTAATAATGGGTTACATCTTGTATAAAAAGCAATAAAATTTGTTAGGGCTTAAGGTCCAAACTTGAATTTGGTCGGCACTTGCGCAGGTACGGTGAAGGAATAGCCTGCGAAAAAAGAAGATCAATCATTATAAATACTGGACGAGTACTACCATACATTCCAAACAAACTATAACAATATAAAAAGCCATTTGCAAATTATCACTTGAATATTCACTGTTCACTGTAACCGCGAGTTACGTCGTATCACAACCTGACAATGACACTAACAGTAAAATGTGTCAATTGACAGTGTATTTTTGGTGCAGCCTCCCGTCTATATAATCTACTCACAGCCTACTGGGGACCAACTATGATCGTTTAAGGAGTGCGTGAAATAGAAACGGTTATAAAGCTTAGAAATACGCTCGCTTAAACGAAAGATGGTAGTCCACCAGTTATTTTAAAATTTGTCAGTACGTAGTATAAAAAGTTCCGCTGTCCGTTCGCTTCGATCTTTTAAACAACCAAACGAATTTAAATGCAGTTTCAGCCATAGAACGATAAAGAGGAAGTTTTACATGTATATTTATATATAGGGTCTAGACTTTTTATGCGTTAATATCGAAATAGCACCGAACCTTTAGTAACCTGAAACTTTACCACAAAAACAAACAGTATGTAAAGTAATATAAGTAAATATTAAAAAAATAAGAGTATGTAAAGTAATATAAGTCAATAGTAAAAACTAAAGAGTATGTTAAGTAATATGTAAAAAATAAAGAGTATATAACGTTATATAAGTCAATAGTAAAAACTAAAGAGTATGTAAAGTAAAGTAAAGTAAATAGTAAAAAATAAAGAGGAAAATAAAACAAAAAGTAAGTGGTTTTATTAAATATACAACCATTTTTGGTTGGTCTGTGCCAACAATGTCTAGAACCTATAATATATACTAGAGAAAAGAAAATATATGGATAGTCTTAAATATTCTTAGTCTGAAGTGAATCTGCGGGCGGATCTTTAGTTATAATCGGCAACCTATAAGTTCTACTATGGAGCACCCATGCCAGTGTGAAGTTAACATTATGGTACAACCACGCGTGTGTGAAGCTGTCTAAAGGGTTAATACAATTACAGATGTACTGACCACCGCTTTGCTCGATGCGTTTGCTATCTTGTTGAGCCTTACGCTGGTCGGCCAGTATGAACACTGTGTTCAATTGTTTCTTCTGCTCCTCGTCCAGTACGCTGGTCAACGCATGGTATAATCCCGGCTCGCTTGTCGACACCGCTGTTAACACATAGACACAGTTTATATATAAGCTTACTAAGCCTAATACCAAATATTTTGTATGTAATTACAAACTAACAGCTTATTATAAATAAAAAATAAATATTTTTAAAATTTGCTTCAGGTTCGTTCCGGCTAATCTTTGAAACCATCGAACAGATTTTAACAGGAAAATATATTGCACTGGCAGATTTTGAACTAAAAAAAATTTACAATTGGAATATTATTTTTTTAATCCGCATAGCTATTAAACACTCAATGGCGTCAGAGACAATCTAAATCCTATCGTACCTATTTTATCATTTCATACCTGAAAGTGTGTTCTTGAATTTGATGTATTCATCTACAGGACAGTCCTTGAGGTCGAGTGGCGTCGTATAACACTCGATCGCAGTATCGTCTCCGTCGAAATCCGAGTCGTCCTGACGGAACATAAACATATAATTAACTTTATTGACTACTATCCACTAGCCCTCGCTTCACATTGGTTAACGTCTTTACCATTCCAAAACGTCGACATTTCTCTGCTATCTATAAAAAATCCATATATATAATATGGATTAGCTATAAACCCATTAGAATTCTACTCTTACAGTAAAAACCGATTAGCAAATTAAAAAAAAACGACGATTTCCAACAGATAAAATAACTTTGTATTGAAATGGCGTCTTCAGTTTATACTATTTAAAGATTAAGACCAGAATGAATTCCTAAACGGGAAGTGGACGTTCCATTATGAGCCACCATTATAGACCATTTTGGTTTGATTGAATTAGTATTCATATAACGCTGACAACGACTAAGTCGCTACGATATTGTTACGGTTTTTAGGGTTCCGAAGACAAATTACAAAAACAGATCCCTTATGGATTCGTCATGTCAGTCTGTTTGTCTGCCGTCATGTATGTCAGTCACTTTTTTCCGAAACTATACGAAGCGATACTGTTGAACTATGCATTCAGATTTTCACGAAAAAAAAAAAACAAAAATTTTGGGGGTCACCATGCTAAGAATTGATACCCAAAAATATTTTATTCATCAGACCCACACATTTGGGCTATCTACGGATAAGTCTTCAAAAATTATGTTGAGGTAGAAATGTTAAAATAGTCACAACTCTAGCCTCTGTTCTCAGGTGTTCTCAACTTTTTCTACAAGTCATCTGCATATGTAACATATAATAATTTTGTAAATGATTATTCATAACAGTGAGTATAAATTGTACATACGTCATCGCTATCGTCGAAGTCTTCGAGACGCGCAGTCATGTTGTAGCCTTGCTCGGCGCTGTTCTTGACTGCCATGCGGGCCAAGTTCTCCAAGTACTCGTTGTTCATCTCCTCCAGGTCGTCCTCGTCGCTCGACAACACTTCTAATGCACAAACACAACACAACACACATTTACCATAATTGTATCAATACACACACATGAAACAAATATATGAATATATTTCGTACAATATCAATTAATTCGCACTTGTAATTGAAGTCGTGAGAGGTATCTATCTATACTCCAACTACTTATTATTGACATAATATGATCAGATATAGTTGAACTATTGAAGTACCCAGTTCGACCGCAATCCTATACAAATGTGATATTCACGTGTTACAAAATTGTAATTCTATAGAACTTCAACTCAATTAGATTGGAACTAAACCGATTCTCGACGAAAAGAAGGCATTAAATTTATTAATTGATGTAATTCAACGAAAAGCTGTCAACGTCTCAGTCGCTGTGATATCGTTACCGAAATAATTCGTCATAGAGTATGAGGGCTGTGCCCCATGCACTTACAGAATGGGGACGGGATGGGAACTACTGGCGTCAACTAATATTAAGTCGTAAATGTTATAAACCAAGAAAAATGAGTGTCAGATCGCAATGTACGAGTTGTTTTACCTTCGTCCTCCTCCTCGTCTTCCTCCTCGGAGGAGGTATCGTCATCGGCGTCAGCTCGCGCCTCGTACGCGCGCCGCAGACCCTCGAACAGTACGAGGCAGGAAGGCAGCAGCTTGGGAACTATCTCCTCCAAGTTGGGACGCTGCGGGCCCATCTCCAGCAGTGTGCATATACCGAGCACGCACAATTTTCTATCGTGGATACTGGGAAACGAACATTCACGTTAGTGAAAGAAAACGAAAAGAAATATATTATTATAAATAAAATGATGAAAGAAGAAAAACTAAATAATTAAGGGATATAACAATAAATGTTTGTATATTATCATACAGCGCTATCTAGTCCCAAACGGATAAAATGCTTAAATTATTATTTTTAAATAAATACTTTCCTAACAGCCAGACACGAAACAAATCTTGTTTGACTCCTAGAATCATAATACATACTAACAATCTAGTGGTTGTCGATTAAAATAAATATGTACCACCTATCGAATCCGTGTACCGAAATTGTTCTCCTAATAAGTGTACACCCTATATTTATTGGCGTAACGTTAGGATATTTATGTTAGGCCAACCCATCTCCAAGAACACGCACAATTTTGACAAAACGGAAACGAACATGCACCCAAGTGAACTTAATTGAAGATGGACTTAGTTATTGGCACTGACTGAACCAACAACATAAAGATTAAATACCATGATATTTATATTCGCCAATAAAAAAAAAAGACAATGGTAATATATTGAACATAATATTTTCACGCCACTAGAATCGCCGAAGGAGTATCGGTATACCTTTTCCTAAAAGCGATATAATTTCAAGTTAGACGAATGTCTATTTCATAACTCGTATAATTAAAGCCGATCTCAAATGCCAACCCCTTCAAAGACCCTCGTGGCAAGAGTGAAGCCAACGTGTGTGAGCCTTACCCCATAAAGCAGTCAGTATCGTGAATCCATTGCTTGATAAAGTGCTCTGTTATCGAGGCGTTGGGCACCGACTCCTGCAGCTTGTTTAGTATTGTGAACAGCAGGTGCGGGTTGCAATATAGGATTGCTATTAGCACCTGTTAAGCACAAAAAATACAAAATAAAAAGTATAAAGCATTTTTTCAAAAGATATAATTCTAAGGTCTAGTATTAAGTTTCTTTCCACTCATTGCACCCTGTAGAACCAAGATAATCCTAGTCTTGTTGCAATACAGTAGTGTCGTATCCTAGTCTTGTTGCAATACAGTAGTGTCGTATCCTAGTCTTGTTGCAATACAGTAGTGTCGTATCCTAGTCTTGTTGCAATACAGTAGTGTCGTATCCTAGTCTTGTTGCAATACAGTACTGTCGTATCCTAGTCTTGTTGCAATACAGTAGTGTCGTATCCTAGTCTTGTTGCAATACAGTAGTTACGTATCTTAGTCTTGTTGCAATACATTAGTGTCGTATCCTAGTCTTGTTGCAATACAGTAGTGTCGTATCCTAGTCTTGTTGCAATACAGTAGTGTCGTATCCTAGTCTTGTTGCAATACAGTACTGTCGTATCCTAGTCTTGTTGCAATACAGTAGTGTCGTATCCTAGTCTTGTTGCAATACAGTAGTGTCGTATCTTAGTCTTGTTGCAATACAGTAGTGTCGTATCCTAGTCTTGTTGCAATACAGTAGTGTGGTATCCTAGTCTTGTTGCAATACAGTAGTGTGGTATCCTAGTCTTGTTGCAATACAGTAGTGTCGTATCCTAGTCTTGTTGCAATACAGTAGTGTCGTATCCTAGTCTTGTTGCAATACAGTAGTGTCGTATCCTAGTCTTGTTGCAATACAGTAGTGTTGTATCCTAGTTTTGTTGTAATACAGCAGGGTTGTATCCTATTCTTGTTGTAATACATTCGTGTTGTATCCTAGTCTTGTTGCAATACAGTAGTGTCGTATCCTAGTCTTGTATCCTAGTTTTGTTGTAATACAGCAGGGTTGTATCCTATTCTTGTTGTAATACATTCGTGTTGTATCCTAGTCTTGTTTCAACACAGTAGTGTGGTATCCTGGTGTTGTTGCAATACAGTAGTGTTGCATCCTCGTCTTGTTATAATGCAGTAGTATTGCATCATAATATATTTTAACATTTAGTCACTTAGTGACTTTGTCATTCTCCATCTTCTTATTGACCCAGGAGTTTTGTAAAACATCTAGATTTTTTTTAGTAGATTTACCTGTAGTAGCATAGTCCTAAGTTCAGAGGTCTTCACTTTCTTAGTGAGTCTGTTCAGGACCAGCTCGACAAATGAGGGCAAGCAATTATCAATCTTGCCGGAGCACTGAAGCACCATCACCTCCAGAAGCTTCCCTGCGTGTATCTCCGCCTCATCCTCTGAATCTGAGTTCAGGATCTAACGACAAAGAGGATAAGGTTCAGTTTCCTTAGATACGTGGTTGCATAGTGTGGTAGAATATTATTTTGTTAAATTGCAACAGTTTATACGCTTAAATAGTATATAACGTAAATGTTATTTGTGTGGAAATAAAACTAGGCATATTGTTAGGTGATTTAAGGCAATCGAATCGAACCATCGCTTTGCATACAGGGTACCTATTGGGTAAACAGCAGTGGCATTGCATTTAAATATTTCAAAATCATTCGCTTTGCAAACTACTTTACGCTCATGAAAAAAACATCATTTCAGCATTTATTACAGCCCCAGACTGACAGGCCAGCGGATGTGGAAAAATTTACTTGGAAATCTAGACTGATAAACTTTAATATTTACATATGCACCGAAAACAAAAAATACATCTCATTTTATAATGGAAAAATCCAAGTTTTCCATGCTATACTTCGCATTATGCTTTCAACCATACGACGGTGGCAATAAAGTCGCAATTTCTGAATCGCATGCGTCGAGGATATTTAAATTACTGAAGCAAAGTTATTACTTTGACACATGGTAAATGATGCAGGATGCAGTATTGCACACATCACCATATTGTTTCCAAAGCTTAATTATGGCATAATACATTTCACAGTCAAATGAGGCATATATTGATGTGTTATTGACGAGAGCACAATATAAATCTCCAATCAAATATGCAATGGTTTTTTATTGTTTCACAACAACTTGCACCCTACTTTAAATAATCTGTCTGGATATAAAATTATTGGCAAATAGGTATTGCGAGAACTTAATCCAATAACTATGATACAAAAATTACAAAAGGTATACTATATATTACAGGGTAAAAGTATGTATGGAGGATGTAAGTAATCATAATACAGAATCTTGTCAGTCAAAATATTGCACCAAAATTTAGAATATACTTTCAGGGTGGTGTCTTAGCCTATAAAGTATATAAAACTTGCCAGATGTGCTTTATTTGTGATTTTCTAATGATTATATGAATCTGTTAACTGTTCTCTAGCAGAACTAAACTGATGGACCAATTTTGACGGGATTTTCACTATCCGGTAGTTGAAGGCGGCTGATATCGTGGGTCACCGCTAGTTCAAGATTAAAAAGTAATTTAAAACTTAGGAACAAAGCACGTACTCAAAGCTGAATAAAAAAAAATAAAACGTGTGTCAGCCCTGTAAAAATTGCCGGACTCTAAAAAAACGCCAGTAACATGAAAAAATGTGTCTATAAAAGTCACTCTGCCGCTCATCTAGAAGGAAATAACAAGAGTAGTATGATAAACAACTTACAGCTTTAGCCATATTGAACATGGCCAGGATGTGGTTCTCATTGGAGAGGAAGGCGTTGGTGTCCACTGTGATGTAGTTGTGCAGTACCGGCATCATGTCCGTGAAGTAATCGAAGCCTCCCTTCTCGAACACCTGGTACAGCAGCTCCAGAACTTTCCACATGTCCTCAGATATACTCTTCGAGGACAGGTTACACAGTAGCGTCATCGCTTCTTCGTAATACTCTGGTGAAACAGAAGTAAACATTAAATAAAATTACCATTATACTCTATTAGGCTTTTCATTACCACATGCTCAATTTAAAATTTAGCAATTAATGTTGGCGAGTCTCTAGATATTTCGAAGTTGATTTAGGTTTTTAATTATTATAGTAATAAAACTGTAGCCATATTTTATGTTTTGACGTAGTTGGATAGTACAACAAGCAGGTAGCGGTGGATAACGTCTATTTAAACAAACCCTTGCCCCTTTATTGCATAACATCGCCAGAGATAATACTTGGATTAAAGTTATTCTATCTCTTTTTGTGATACGGATTTAGATTTTAGTCCGAGTTTGGTCTAGTCTTGGTTTACATCATGTTTTGTACGAAATGTGTTTATGTAGTAGTGCGATTAAGAAAGGTATACTTACCGATGATATTGTGATGCAATATGTGTCCGACGACGCGCAGTACCGTCTTCTCGAGCTGCGCCATGATCTCCGGGTTGTCCTCCATTACGTTGAGCACGGTCTCCATGGTGTTGAGGAGTCCCATGGCCGTGATGGCTTTCTCGTCAGTGCCCGAGTCCGTGTCTATCACCTTGCTGAAGGTGTTCGCCAAGTGATCGGTTATCTCATACGCCATAGGCATCAACTGCTCAGTGTACAGGGGCACTATCTTCTGTAGGACGTTGGCTACGTTGTCATTCTCAGTTTCGCGGATCACCTTCAGCAACTCTGTGGTGACGGCTGTCACTTGGGGCTCCAGATACTTGTGCACCTTCTCCTGGGACGTTAAGAGCATTTGGATAGCGACCGCCGCTTCCACTTTGACCGGGAGCTCGGTGTCGCTGAGCAACGCGTTGATGTTCAATTGTATGGCCTCCATTAGAAGGTGATCGTTCTTGAAGTGGACAGAAGCGAAACAATGGACGACCCAGCAGGCCCTGGCTCTCATATACCCGAGAGCATTGTGGAATTCCGGGAACACGTACTGGCTCAGTAGAGAGTCAATCTCTTCCTTGTAGAACCTCTTCTTGATAAGAATGTCGTTGAGAGTGCCTACCATGTGCAGGACACCGTCCTTCTGCCTCGGTCCGTACTCTGCGCCTTGTGAATTGAGGACTTGCATACACAATTGCATAGTCCGCTCCAGCATATCCTTACGCTTCTTGCAGCAGGACACGAGCAGATTCTGCGCCGCAGTCACCGGTGACACGTAGTCTTCGAATATGTCTACAAACATTTACCGTAATTGTGACCTCAGCTCTTTTGTTAATTGTATGATATGATATCTCATTCGCTTGAAGGGCAGATTCTCACAATAGCCGAACAATAAGAAACATCGAATGCAAAGCTTAACCTATTGTTTATTACATTCATGGAAACTGGACGGAGGAAGGAAACAGCAAGTGGAAAGGAAGCAATTGATCTTTACAAAGTATTGATACATTTATTATTGATGGATTTCGCCGCATGCTTTAGTAATAATGTTTATTAGTGATGGATTCCCCCGTGAATTTATTTTGATCTTATATGGCGCGGATACTTAATTATCGCGACTTACTGCCAAAGGATGGTCGACGGTCGACGAGTCGTCGTCAATATGATAATATACATACCTACAAGATTATGAGTGAATCGGGGGACCCTCCTTTTTTTTTTAAAGTCTGTAAAAAATATTTGAGTGAAATACATGAAGTTTCTTTTAATATGAGAATCTGTCCTTATGCAAATGTATTATGTGCGTAGGTATGTCGGGATATAACCAGTATTATAACCAGTGGACTTTGGATGGTAAAATTATGCGATGTTTGCACGTGCAGCGTGATTGTATAGTAAGATACCTCCGTCCATCTATTCTAAAAGTCTAGATCGCTAAGATATATCTATATAGATACTGTACATTTTATTTTATTTATTTTATTAGTGAGAGATAAAAGAAAGAAGATGCGAATAGGATCTTAATGAAGTGACACTAATATTGCTAAATGCCCAATTAATTTTGTCTGTCTCAATTATTATATTAGTTCTACATAGGGGCTAACGGACATGATGTTATGATGATAAGTGATTGCTGTATAAAGAATAGGTGAAAGATAACAATGCGAGCTAATTAACACCTCAAAACTTATAACTGGATACAAAAAAGTAAAGATAAGAGCAGTACAAATACGCGCAGTGACATACCAAATTTGATTCGAATATATTCGTGCGGGTCAGAGTTCCACAGTTCCTGGTCACTCTCAGAGTACGACATCAGAGGGAAGAGGACATCTTGGATGATGGCGAACATGTGCGGCTTCAGCAGCTTCCACGAATGGCCGTGAGTTACACTGGAGAGGAAAAATGTATTACAATACACGTACCTTGCCCGTTATCCTAGTGCTGGGAAGAATCTCTCCATTCTGTCGCAATTGCAAGTGAGCAATCGTTTAAATAGGCCTCTAAATGACATGATAATAAATACGAGCGTCAATAGCGTATAATAGTTCTTCTGCATGGATTATTTAATGCACCCTGCATTAAATAATCCTCTTGAATTAATGTATGATGGACACCGGCATCAGTGCATCACAATATAGCCTTTACTGAATACGTCGTAAATATAACATTGTAATAAAAAAAACGTAACGCGAAAAATTTATTATACAGGAAAATTAAAATTAATTTATTATTTCGTAATTCTTCGATTGGACGACCGCGGCTCATCTTCAAACAGATATCATTGACTCAATTTTCCTCAAGTGATTATCCAATTAAGGTGAAAATAACAGAAGTAAGTATTCAGTTAATGTAATATACGATACATACAGCCTTACTTAACACAACATTCATATTATAGGTTCGTGCAGAACTATTTATATTTAGGCTCTTTGGAAATTAATACTCAAAAACTACTGGCCCGACTATTTAAATTGGTTTATTCATAGAACGCTACAGTATCATTGAGTTTAATATTATTATTTTTAATAGAGTTAAAGGCGAAGCTGCGGATGGAAGCTAGTGTTATAAAACATTATGTACAACTGGTACCTTTTTGGATGGATCTGAATGTGATGAATGAGCAAATCCCACATAAAACTTACGATATATTTAATCAACATGATAAAAGATGTCTGTTTGATCGCCAATTGACGTGTAACTTATCAATATATTCATTTAAAATGGACTTCACACACAAACTACCTTTTAACTTGCTTAAGAAACTAATCGGGGCTCCGTTAATGTTCAAACTCTAGAAGAGGCTTTTACATGAAATCATACATTTAGGAATCTGCAGAAAACCCAATAGCTGGAATGTCTTTATACCATAAAACTTTCACCAAAATGAATATACGATCGCATCGTTCAATAATATGACATTAATTATGCTTATAATATCTTGTCATTGGTAGCGGCTGAGCGGGAAACTTAATTCCAGAATAAATTTACTGGATTGGATATAATGTGTGTACTAGTGTTAGGAATTACAGCGGGGGTGTTGCGGCACTTGTCAAGAAAATATAACGCAAAAAAATAAGCACTTGTTCGCTACTTGATACAGTTTTTCGTTCGACTAACTTCGCGGAGATATAGTACTATGTAAGTAACGCTGTCAATTACATAGTAATATTATGAAGGGAGAATATTCATATATTTACGTTACGTACGTTATTTTACTTCATAAACCCTTTTTTAAATAAAACCCTTGGTTTACCCCTTTCTTACCCCTTGTAACATCAGCTATCCGCCAGTGAAAGCCCTGTTAAAATCAATCAAGCCATTTCAAACATTAAACGGAACAAACACACACATTTCAAACTAAAAAAAAAATCTTTTTATGTAAGTACTTACCGTGTATAATTTCATGAATGTACTAAAAAGCTATTAATTTAGAATTACAAACAGACACTTAAATTGTACTTATCTGTATAGATAGAGATGAATAAAATCAGAAACCACTGGAAGAATTAAATAAATCTTTCACGGATAGAAAATTGTTAATTAAGTTGAATTAGGGATCCCTGATGAAACGCGGGTGACGACGCGCACTATATCTAGTAATTTATGTAGTTTGGCGTCTTTTCCCAAACAATAAAAGTCATAAAATAAACGTTTCAATATCTTTACTTCGTCTTTTCGTCTTCTTTACAACACAATAAAATAAAAATAAAATACTACTCCTGTTTTTCGTCGTTCACGTCTTCCCTCGTCTTTCTTATATGTCATTCTCATTTCTTTTTTATTTTCTACTTCCATTTTAAACTTTTTAAACATTGCCATTCATTATCGCATACAAACTCGTTACATCAATACCACACTTAAAGTTGTGGGATTGAAATAAAAATAAGTTAAAAGGTTTGACTGAATCTTCTTTACTCCGCATACACATCTTAAACACATCTTAAAATAATAAAATAATCAATACGTCTTCCGTCTTTCACGTCGTCCACCATCGTTCTGTCATCCGTCACATCTTACTTCTTCTATTCTTACCTATCACACGCTGCCTATCATGCTTACATAAAACCTCTTTACACATTTATAACAGCAATATTAAGTTTATATGCATGCTGCAAGGGGCGAGCGTCAACCCTAAACACTTAGACGGCGTCACTCCAGAAGAAATTCACTGGATTGTAACAACTGCTAAGAATATACAAAAGGGCAGGAAACGCTCGTTATAAGATTCAGTTCCAACTTAAACTTATACGCTCGATTATCCTGACAGTGATATATGTATATTTAACGCGCGCTGTCATTTGCAAATTGTGCGCGTTTACTGTATTATGAAAATGAAAAACGGACATTCATTTTATTTTATCTTATATCTATGGAGATAAATAAAATTGAAGTGAATGAGAGGAATTTGTGGCACAGCTGTTAATTTCAGCTTTTCACTTGCATAATACTATGTAAAAATAAGACACGACAATCTACTGCAGCTGGTGCTGGAAGGGGAAATCTAGGGGGGAAGACCGAGGAGAAGCTACTTGGGCCAACTAAAGGAGAAAACGGGTGTAGGGTCAAGAGGTCAAGGATTGTGCCCAAAAGAGGCAAGGGTGGCAATTGATCTACCGACAGGAGCAAAGTTCTTAAATTGAAGATATAAAAATCTATTTAAATAATATCTGTATACAGAAGCTGCAGCCTGCGTGGCAGCAAGATTTTACTTTTTAACTTTCAATCCTTAGTTTTGGAATTTCGGAAAACCTTTCCTTAGTTTACCTTCACCCCGCAAAGAAAACAGCCTCCAGAATTTAAGGGCCCTAGAACCAGCGGCTTAGGCTGTCTGTAAATATATGAATCAGTCAAAACTTTAAAGAAAAATGATTTCAAATCCATGTTTATAACGTATTTCCCAATCAATTTGAACTTAGCCAACATTGAACTCCTTATAGGTAAATCTCTTCGGTACTCCATGTTATAAGGACGTCTATAGATTTCACAATCTTAGAATCATGACAAAAAAAATAGCTAGTCCTTTATTTTACAACCTTGAAAGAAAAGCTGAAACTCATGTTTCTGTAGTCTAAAAATATCTGTAGGTACATTAGTACAAAGTGAAGAGATGAATGGAAAATAAAACATTATAATTTCCTTGCGTAGAAAAACAGTCTTCAAAGTGCTATTTGTGATTCCTTATAAATATTAAAAATGAGAGAAAAGTGTTCTGTACGTCATCACACGGGAATAGCATTAACAAATTTAAGGAAACGTTGCTAATAATTATGCGATCTACATAACGTGACGTAATCTTATTCATACACAAATTATAAACGGAAAAGAGCCCTGTCTTTTTTCATGAGCGTGACACGTGACAGCATATCATACTCAGGCTCGTCGTTAAATAAAGAAGATTTAAGAAAATCGGTTTATCGGAAAGACTATACTCATATATGTTATACTAATTCAATTCAGATATTTATTGCTTAGGCACGTTGCATAAAATAGTCAATCGCGTGTTTTTTAAAATTTGCTCTTTTTTTACGTATATAATATGCGCACGAACTTATTTCTCCGAAGGGGTAGAGATGTACATATAGTACACAGAAATAACTGCCTCGTTGGTCTAGTGGTTGGTCAAGCTTGCCTGCCGATCACGAGGTTCCCGGGTTCGATTCCCATGTCGGGTCAAAAATAGATATTGGGTTTTTCTGTCAAGAAATTCAGGTGTTTGGAAGTTGGCAGTGTTTCCAGCCCCGTGCCTCGGAAAGCACGTTAAGCCGTTGGTCCTACGCCTGGTCTCTCTCCGGTTGTGTCGGATTGCCGTCCCATCGGAGTATGAGAGTGAGGGAATAAAGAGTGCATATGGCTGATCCTCGTTGAGATTAGCTGCCGTAATCGAAATTCGGTAGGAGACCATTATAATTACACCCAAATTTCGCCACTTATATTAAAAGGCCATTGTAATAGGGGATGAGCCTTATGCCATTAACCGGGCACCAATCCCAAATCGCAGATTTCAGACAGCTACTAAGAAATTACAGATCGAACACAGAAGGTTGTTTGCCACTTGCGACCACTAGACCAACGAGGCATACTTTTTAAATATGTTACAAAAGTGTCAAGCAAGCAAACAGTCCGAATTATGGTAAGCGGCTACTGCCTATACCTATGAGCGGTGCAAGGATACACAAGACAAGAATGGAATAACCCAACCTGTAAGACAAACGCGCATAAACCAGCTTCTTATCACAGCACTGCTACAACTAGTTCATAGTTCACCTCCATATCACTGGCGACCTTACTCACCGCAGGATCACAACAAGGCAATTAAATAAAGATTTATTTGTCTGCGGTGCTGGACACAATCGGAGTCCAAAATACAATGTATCGTTTGAACCAGACTTATAACAACAACAACAACAAGCAAAACAAATTACCTACCTATTCTTAAAAAATCTGTACTAATATTATAATGCTGCAGAGTTGAATAGACCATTATTTTATCGAGAAAGGTTATGGGCTATATTTTATTTTCACAAAAAAATGGGATCCGTAAGAAAATAGTTTTTTTTTAACACAAGGTATTTGGATGCAGATAAGCAATAATGTGTCAACCCGCATAAACTTGATTTTGAGAAAATGGCGTCTTAAGATGATTGTATACGTGATTTAAGATTTGTTTTATGACATAAATCCATTTTTTACGTACTTTTATGTTTCAGATGACTTGAAACACTTTTTTAGAATGTTAAATACGTGATGCATTATCAAAATATATCAAAACCTTTGAATTTGACTTTTTGTGGGTTGACACATTATTGCTTATCAGCATCCATTTATGCGTGCGCAGCATAAACTATTGAGAATATAACAAAATGATGTACTACGGGTTTGCAGGTCTTATTAAGTTCTACAAAAAAAGTCCGCGAGAGCACATATCGAAGTATCATAGTTTCGTCACAATAACCGCTTTTATGATCATAAAAATATAATATCGTCTGAAGAAAGAAAGTATGTGTATCGTAATATTAATATTATATAAAACTAGCTGTGCCCGGCAAACGTTGTATTGCCATATATTTTTTTAGGGTGGACTACCCCTAACATTTAGGGGGATGAAAAATAGATGTTGGCCGATTCTCACAGATACCGGATAAGCACAAAAAATTTCATCAAAATCGGTCAAGCCGTTTCGGAGGAGTATGGCAACGAAAACTGTGACACGAGCATTTTATATATTAGACTAAATCTACGCGGGTGAAACCGTGGGGCATATCTAGTAATGTAATAAAGAATGAATTTGTAAGGAAATAAAGAATGAGTTTGAAGAGCCGTTGTGGTCTCGGGGTTAGAGCAGTCGCCTGCTACGCAAGCGACGCAAGTTCGAATCCCAGCGGGGCCTGTACCAATGAGTTTTTCTAAAAAACTTACGTACAGTGATTTCACACCACGTGCTTTACGGTGAAGGAAAACAATGAATTTAATATTCAAATTCATTTGTTAATTTACTCCTTATATTTCGTTTCAATAAAGAGAAGCATGGATTAATAATAAGAGAATTATATCGGTATTATTTTTGGAGTTTCAAAAGCGGTCGCATCTGGTTGGTCACATATAAGCTTAAAAGCGTCCCAAAATATTATTCACACAATGTTCCTTACGAATAACAATTCATTTTGATACATTGTTAACAAATGTATCTTAACAATTAACAGATTATTTATAAGTATCTCAGGGTTAAATACAAGAACGAGGTAGGCGTTACTTTGTAGTCCATATTTCTATGGTTCTAATAATAAATTTGAAAATTGTTTTTTTCATAGCGGAATTTATTTGTAAACTGATATCAATATTTTTAATATAGTATAGATTCTGAAGTAACACTGACCGCTCATATTCAATTATAGTTAATATATACTACCGACCCACGTTTCACTGAACAACATTAATTAGGTGCCAAATAAAGTAATAAGTATGATAAATGTCTTCGTCCCCATCTCTCCGACATACGATATCATATTGGTATCCGCCACTCTTGTTTCCTGTAATACAGCTCCGTACGTCCAGAAAGGTTAAAATGGAGCCCCTATGGTGTCTGTTTGTCACACTCATGTATCATAACGTCCGGTCCAACTATTACATAAAATATTCCAAAAGAAAAAATGTGAAGTACGCAGACAAAAAGTCAATGTATCGGATTTATCACTTACCATTGGTCAATGTAGCTGAGGGTCTGCTGGAGAACCCTAGGAGATACGTAGACCTTGTTTCTATATTGGTGGAGGATTCCGAGGAGCACGTCCAGGATGCCCCCTGTGAAGGTGGTCAGGTACCACTCGGCGAATTGTACGTACTCTTCACGCGCGTTCACTGGACTTCCGTACCTGATAACAATATTATGTATGTATATATAATTACATTTTATTTCTAAATGTTGTTCGTGTCCGGCATCACCCGTCTGAGTTTCAGCCTATTCTAGTGGAGCTTCCATAAATATTTATTCCATGGAAACTTTTACGAACTCAAAGACTATCTTCTCACTTGGTGAAAGAACTGAACGCATCTAAGGATTAATTCACTAATTCATCTAAAATTCTCTAGCCCGCTCCGATTGAGTCTGTTTGTTTGTGGCAAATAAATAATTAAATGAGTCAGCGTTGCAGGATAAGATGAAAGAATAATAAAGCGACTCCATAGATATATTTCTCAAAGGAAGAACATAACATTACAATTAGAACACGATCAATTGGTTTCGTTTTTCTGTAAGGCAGTAAGTAAGGGATGTGGTTAAAGTAATCAATATAATTATAACGTGTTAATAAATAATTTCCACTACCGTTTAAAGTAAGTGTCCGGCAGTATCGCAACATAGGAACGATAGCGAACTTTAATTATCACTTGAATTATTTATTGCTACGGCCCGTGTACTGTGTCAATTTGAATTGTTTCATAAGAATACCAATGTGATATTTTACGAGCCGACCAAACTCGAGCAATACTGAGCGATACCAAGGTTGGGCTTCTGTCGTACGAATTTAATCAAGTCTTTCATCTAATTAACTGAACTCCAGACAGAGGGAAGAGTATTTCCCGTCTATGAATATACTTCAAAAGATACCAGATTATCAATGCGCGTCATGATTGTATTTTTCCTTTTTTTTGTATATGATTCCATTAAGTTATATCAACTGTTAAAACAGAAAATAAACTGTTATCTGTATAGACCCTAATTTGGCCATGTTATATTTAAAGTAAAATATTGTGAAATAAGGTTGGTACCTATATGTTTCCTTGAATACAAATTGCATTGTGGCGCTGGAGACGATCGAAGTTTCATGAATAAATACGCCATGGAAATTGGAGCAACCAATTTAAAATTCAGCTACAGTGCAGCCCGTATTCCGATAATTGCGGTCGCAAGAGATTGTCAATAAATCATAAGCACATATATTTATAACCTTTCGAGGTGCCTGATTGTTAATTGTCTTGTACTCAACTGCATAGAACGCTTATGTCAAATATCCATATTTGCGTAGTTAAAAAAAGTATTTTTAAGTCGGAATGACACAAAAATATTATAAGGGATTATAAATGTAACCATCGTAGCCGTCCGTGTTCAGAAGATTGCTTTTATTTCAAAAATATGTGATAATTATAATTAATTAAACACGAAAATGTATAGGAATTAAAGAAAAACTGTCTAAAATTCAGTTCGTTATCCCTTTCCAACAACCAAAAACCAGATTGGACTATCTAGTCCTATCTATACTTATACACAAAGCAGAAGAGTTGTTCGCTTGAAGGCGCTATTATCAGGAAAGCTGGTTAGATAGCCCATTTATCGAGGAAGGTTATATTATCATCACGCTAAGACCAATCGCGGGGTAAAGTTAGCGCTAGCCCAAAGTAACTATTTCACGCAGACGAAGTCGCGGGCAGAAGGCAGTTGAGAAATTCCGGAGATATCGTGAATCATACCCAATAAGTATACTTACTGGGGAATTGGAGAGCTTCTTTTTGAGTTTGGTTAAAAATAACATGATGTCTGATTAATGTTAACCGAACGAAGGTCTTGGGCTCTTATTGATTAGTTATTCCGGCTTTGTCCAACGATTGGCGCCACGCGAATAATGATTTTACTAACCAGCGGCACATAGTAACTACTACTACTACTAATGATAAGGAGCTACTGCACCCTATGAACACTAGCATCATCAATATTGTCACTCGTGCATTTCCTACCATAGTGAAAGACCAAATAATAAACAGCGCCTACAGTTCTCATTAACTAAAACAAATATTTAAATCAAATATAGCAAAGTAATTCAAAGAGATTCATAAAAACATATTTATGGAGCATCGCATTTTATGGTTGTGAGATGTGTACTCACGTAACGAGATAGGAAAGGCTGCAGGCATTTAAATGTGGTGCTGGAGAAAGATGGAGGGTATACGTTGGACGGAGATGGTCACAAATGAGGAAGTATTGGAAAGAGTAGAAGAAGAAATAATGATAATCCGGACAATAGAAACAAAGAGGGGCAAGTTGATTAGACACCTAATACGACATGACGCTTTCAATAAAAACATCATAAGGAAGGAAGGTAGAATAAAAGCGAAGAAGAGAGAGAGACCAAGGATTAGTTACATGCAACAGCTGTAGGAAAAAGTCATGTAGTACAAGTAATTCCAAGTGATAGCTGACAATAGAGGGTTGGCGATTGCGTCACCGACAAGAGCCCAGCTCTTAAATGAATGATGATGACATCTTTCCCCTATGAAGCTTTGGCAACACTGCTCTTGCCCAAGTTATCTTTGGATATTACTGAAGCGAATTTTTACGGATTCGTCTTAGAAACTACGTAACTTATATTATTCAGTATTCACCAGAAGACTTAAATTGATGGAAGGCTTAAATACCACGTTCGCGTTGAGAGATAACAGTGTCCGAAGTATAAGTTTGTGCATGTTTCAACGTTATCAACATTCGATCGCGTATTTGGTGTTGCTATGTGTAGAGCCTCCATCTTTGGAATTTAACGACAACAAGCCTTAGAAAAAGTATCAACACAATTCGCATCACCAAAACCAATACGAGAACTAAATCGACACGTTAAAACCTATACTTAAAGGACAGGTCACAAAAAAGGGATACAGAACTGGAAACGTGGGCAGTGTTGATACAAACTGATTGCAATTTTCTGATGGATCAAATACGCGGGATCCTATCGGAGCAAGTCGAAGTCGTATTGATTTTGTTTTCATTAGCCTGGATCTAAATATAGAAAGTAGAGACGCCAACCAATAGGTTTCACGAGACAAACAAAGATAAGTGTTTCTATCACGTAGCTACCTTATCGGGATATCACTGTGTAGGGTGTACTTCACAGTTCGAACATGAACATCGTAAACATTTGTATAGAAATAAACCAGAGGACTAGCCCGTATTTCCTCAGACGCCAAGGCCGAATCCGAACCGGTACGGTGGCGATAAAAAAAAAACAAAAATTGTTTACCTTTCGAAACTTCTATAAACTTTTGCTTTATTAAGTAGCTGACGAGAGCGAAGCGTAAAGCTTTCGATGAGCATAATTAATGATTGATTCATTTATACTAATATTGAATAATAATATGGAGTAATGTTTGTGTATGTTTAAAGTGAATAATCTATTAAACTACTTACTCATCCGATTAAAAAAAAATCTTTCAGTGACTGTAGATGTTTCTTACTCCCGGAAAAGCTAATGTACGGATTATAATGAAAGTTTACAATAAAATTGCGAATACATAAGAATAACACATAGAATATGCAATGTAAGATTAAATAAATCATTTATAAATCGCAAATGGATCGCCAAGCAAAATCGTGTACCGACTGATGCTGTTTGATGAATAACGAACGTGCTAATTATCTTACTTTCGACGAAATTCCTTCTTTCATTATTTTCAGTAAAATCATATCTAGCTGAAAGCCTCACCCAAGATTTTGGAAAATATACGCTATCTGGTTTCTTCCCAGCATAGCTATGTAACGATACAAAATGTATGGAAGTTACATTAATCAGTCACGTGACATATGTTATTCCCATACATTTTGTATTATTTCTATTAGCGAAGCGTGAGGACAATGTTACTTTGTCCACAGGCCCAGGGCTTGGAGTTAAAGAAGAGAGTTCGCGCCTGATTCATGTAATTTCCAAAAATGTGTTATCGCTTCTATTTGCGCAAGCGCGAGAGAATGTTACATTGTAAGGCAATGTAAGGCAAATTACAATTTAGCGAGCATTATTAATACACCCTCATCAGTTATTTAATCGATTTCTAGTTTATGAAATGGAGGTAATTGGTAAGTCTGTATTACAGTGTTGTTAAGTCGGTTTACAAGATAAACGTGCTTTTCTTTTGCGTCGCATTCCTCATTGCTAAGGGTCGTGACCCTCTTCATCATTCACTTTCTGCGTCGCATTTTATTTATAAATACATTTCTTATCTTTTCTTTTAAATAATAAATGTATTCTTCTGGAGTGTTCGTAAATTTCCGTTCATATTCCCTACATGAACGCGTTTTTGTCAAATCGACATTTAGTGTATGGCTTTAGAGTTTTTTGTATTCACCGACTTAAGGTAGCCCGTTTTTCTCGTTTTTTCAAATATTTACTTTGCTGCATATGGTCCCATATGTTTGCCATAAAAAAAATATTTTTCATGACTCGCTGAGTGTTTTTGTTAATAGAGATTTTCAGATTTCCATACTAAGTTTGCTGAAACTTCAGTTGGTGATGGTTTATGTGTTAATGTGGTCTCGATGGATTCATGAAACGTTGATTGTTCTGGTATTTAATATCTATGGGTTTTAGTTTTATGCTTTTTGTAAGATTTGCCATCAGTAAGATATGGTTTGACTCACATTCCGCTCCTGGAAATGTTTTGACGTTCTTAACAAGTAGTCGATCTGGTTGCGGAATCGATCACCTGTAGCTCTAAAAAGGCCACTTTGGGAGAATCATAATGTGATCCGAATATGATTCATCATCGAAATGACAAAATGATCCCTTAGGTGCAATTCGTATTATGTGTGAATTTATCGTGTGGTATTACTTAATATTATAAACCTCTAACTTTTAATATCTAAATTTATAATTTTTATCACATTATTTATCCACCATTTCAGCCTTTAAATTACGCACAATGATATCTGAAAAGTAAGCGTCTCGCTCCCTCCATCCTTAAATCATAAGTTTAGTAAGTAAAGAGTATCAAATCATTTGCTGGTATAGACATATAATACGCGAGAAATAAGTAAATCCATATGCTGCTTTATAAAAATGATAAGACTTTGTTATGACGGGCTTTGAACATATAAATCAATTGTGTCGACCCGTCTCGCACTTGACCTCCTGCAGGAGCACTATCTACACAACAGTGTATGAGTAATTGCGCACTAGCAACCAAGGACGCCACAACTTTATGAAGAATGGAATTACTGTGCGGACAAATTGAAAGGGTTCAACTAATTGGAGTACTGGTTGCATTCCCACTATTTACTTCAATTTATGTCAAAAAGATCCGAATATCGATCCTGTTATGCTCTAGATCTCTTACCTCTACCCTACCTCTATCGTCTGCTGCGCTTACCATGGCATCAATGTGTAACGAAATGGTTACGTGTACCACTAATTCCATTATAACTTTTCCAATCTAAGATAGTGATATCCATAGTTGTCACAACTCATCTCAAAAGCCATTTTGTACGGCCCACCCAGTGTCTGTCCCAATGTCTGTCTGTGTAAGTTGACATTTACACGTGCTCTTATGCGCCGCCGCCGCTCCGAGGAACTTAACTTTTACCTCCAATCAATGAAAGCGGGCCTAAATGCATAAGTTACGTACTACATAAACTTCGGATACACGTGCCAAAAAATTATTTATTCCCTATACCGCTTTGATTGTGACATTTGCGAAATTGATACATTATATTTCTTTGGTGCATCCTTGGAAACTATAATTGGGAGATTTCTTGGAAACGATAATAATTGCGTCATTTGTACCTTTTGGTATCTATTACAGCTATACAGGACTGATTTTTGGAACGGGGCGTGGGTGGATACCTCTGAAGCCTTACTTATATCTTTATTTTTACTTTAGAAATATTTTGTCTTACAGATAGTAAATGGAAAATATTCATCAAATATCAAAAACAACCTTCCGGTCCAACTTAAGTAAGGTACTAAAAATGAAAGGGCTGGCATGTTTGGTAGAGCATTAAATTCTAGTAAAGAACTTATTACGCTGGCTGGAACCTCCTCCTAAATGTGAAAATGAAACCTGAAAATGTTTATGCAAAAATATGCAACCGTAGACAGTATGCTGCAGGCTGTAGAAAAGAAATTACAACAAAACTTACCTTTCAAAGAGTCTGTACAAGTTGTGAACCGCCCACTTCTTGCACTTCCACCAGGGGAGCTCCAGCCTCTCTTCCTCCTCCACCTGTAGAGTGTGCTCAGGGACTGGCCGCTCCATCACTGCTCGGAGTACTTCCATCCACTTGGTGAATATCTCCCTGGTTATCAGGTCCATCGGCAGAATATACTGTAATACAATTTTGGTATTAGACAAGGTAATTCAGTTCTACAAGCTACTTTTGTCTTAAATATGATGAAACCTACCTTCGTAAGGGCATAGAAGCACTTGAGAATCTGCTTTTGGATAAGAACAGATTCCACTGAAGGGTCGGCTTGGAGATTCACCATCATATTGTACATCATTGGCAGCAGCAGGTTCATGGCCTCGTTCAACGGTACGCGCTTCTCTGCTATATAGTACTCATAGTTCTTTATTAACTGATAGAGACACAGGAGAGCTCCCATCCAGCTGTTCGGTTCGGGGTTTTGTAAGAAGATGTGAATCTTGTCCACAATTTGTGTCCAACGTGTTGGAAAGTCGTGTTTGATGATTGTTCTCAAGCACACACAGAGCTGGACTCTTAATATGTCTGGGGCTTGGACAATGGCATCCACAATGATGTCTCGGATCATGGCACGGTCTTGTTCGTGGATGCTGAAGGGGAGTGGCTCCCCTTCGTCGGCTTCCTTCTCCTGCCATCCCGAGGTGACGAGGTTCTTAAGGTAGACAACACCAGCCTGACGTACTGGCACGGCTACATCATTGAGCATAACCACTTGCAGCAGCAATGGTGTAAAACCGATGATTTTGTGGATCTGTAATAGAAATATGAGGTTATCTAAGGAATACAAATCAGTTTTTTTTGTACAGCATAAATATATATTTGGACACCAATAGGACTTACGTAGAAGATTTTATATTATAATATTAAATATTAATAATTCAATGACAATCCATTTAGAAATATTCTTAAATATTCCTTTGCTTGTTTTCTATCATCATTATTCCAAGTTGTTTTATCACTGCAGTTACTTAGTGAATAAATAATTATTCTGTCTGATTTTAACTATTATCAAATATTAATAAAATTTTGATTTTACTTTTAAATAATTACTTGCGAGTACTTCAAGATTGATATTGATTTAGTATGACTAATTAATGTTTGACTCTGGTATTGAACCCGCAACACCTAGCACAGACTAACAGCATCATTAATTTCCATGACCAATAAGAATGTTTCCCAGAACCCCATCCTAAATCTAGCCTGTAACCTGATCAACTACCTCCCTTATCCAATTGAATTGGAAAATATAGTACAGAGAAATACTACATACAATTATTTAGAAAAATAACACACTTTTATGGCCTTATTATAAAAACCTAACCTGAACTAAAACTATGTCCATCCCTTTTTAAATTCACATCACAGAAAGAGACAGAGCTATGCTTAAATCAGTTGTTTAGTGTGTCTTTTGCAATAAGGTATTATAAACAGGTATATAAGAACCTAAGTACTATAGTGTATTATGATGCATTTAAATCATAGATCCTGCTGTTTTGTATTTGATCATGAAACAGAAATGAATGTGCACAATATGCCTATATATAACTAGAAGAAGGTATAGGAGCTATAACTTCTTAACTCATTAGAAGAGATCCTCAGTTCATATTATGGTATTAAAATTTCTGCGTCTCAACAAGAGTGTGCAGGACACAGTTAAAAAAATTGACTTTCTTGCATTTGGGTGAAGAAAAGAACGTTACAAGGCGTGAAAAAAATTATTTGACTAGTGTGAAAATTGGTTAGAATATAACATCGTGTTAGCGGGTAGCGTAACAATCATGATATAGTAGAAGATAAAAATAGACCACGTCCAGAACAACGCCCAGAATCAATAGTAAAATAAAAACAACAATCAACGGAATAGGTACGTGAAATGAAAACATGGAGCAGTCTAGATGAACAGCGCGGCATGATATTACACGACCGAAAAACAATGCACCTTCATACAAAGAATAGCCTCCAATAAAAAGTTCAATGCAATTTGGTCGCTTTATAAAATTCCCGAACATGTGGATGAGGGAAAAAAATTACCTGTGATAGCTGTTCCTCCGCCTGTTGCCTTTGATTAGGATCGATAGTCCCGCGCAAAATTTCGGTTAGCTTTCTTGTATCCATACTTCGAATTTATCATAAAAATTTATAATAAAATACTTTCACTACGGAGCGTACGCACGAGCGGCCGCCGGGCGTGGAAGTGAAAAGGAGTATTTGTCTGTGATTGTAATGTCACGTGACATTTAAAGCCGGCAGTTCACAGTCAGGCTAAAACTAAAGTATTCTATTCTCTTTGGATTTTGCTACATATTGAACATTTCTCTATTTCTGCACACACACAAATTCAGTACTTTTCTTTTTAGATTTGAAAGTTAGTGTTCGTGTCAGACAGTAACTAATGATCCAAGCTTCTAGGAATAAAATCAATCGGCTATCGACTGCGTTTTTGCACTGAACTTATTGATAAAAGTATATTTTGAAGACTGATTCCAATCCTCGTTTCTTTTAAAGTTTTACCCCATTGATAAAAAAATTGCTTACTCAATCTGGTTTTACCTTTAACAGATATACATACCCACTGTAAAAAAATATTCTATCCGGACTGCCCAAAGACAATGAACATTTCCATTGGGCTGCCCAACGATTGAAATAATGCATAATGAAATATTTATGTATCTTTGGGACTATAATTCTAAAACAGCAAATGAAAAATATATCCGTATTGAACCCATTATTAATATTTCGCTGTATGTGTATATCGGAACAAACGACCGTTTGTTCCGATATCAACAGATGGCGCTACATACATATGGTTTAATGATAAATATTGTTATCAAAAAAATATTAGGGTTCTACAGATATTATTTTAAATAAAAGTATACCACTAATATTTTTTTTAAATAAAAGTATCTGCCAGTAAAAGTCCCGTTAAAATTAGTCCAGCCATTTCGGAGATTAGTTGGAACAAACAGATAAACAGACAGACTTAGAGACATACGGACAGATAGAAAAATAATTAAAAAAGTTTTTCATTGTGTCAATACCGTATTTACCCATATACATTTAGAGAAAAGTTGTTATTTTGGAATAACAAACAGACACTTAAATTTTATTAATCTGTACCTATAGATGTATAGATATAGATAAGTACATAAAGCTTTAACATTGTTTTAAATTGGCTCTATCACAATGACTAACGATAACATTTACAATCACCACTGACTGTGGCATGTATGGTGACACTGCATATACCAGTCTTGCATTAACAAATATTAATAGGTTGGTCCCAAAAGGTGTCACACTTGACTGAAATCTAAGTTTTCGCAAGCACTTCGATTCTCTATGCACTAATAGTGTGCAAACAAATATATATATATACTCGTTTGCATACTAATCTATATATATAAAAGAAAGTCGTGTTAGTTACACTTTTTATAACTCAAGAATGGCAGAACCGATTTGGCTGAAAATTGGTGGGGAGGTAGCTTAGAACCAGGAGAAGGACATAGGATACTATATCCTGAAAAATCTTAACATACAGATAAATACAAATTAAGTGTCTGTTTGTAATTTCAAATTAACAGCTTTTCACTAAATGCATATTTATATAAGGTACGTACATAAAAAACTTAATTAATACTTAATAGTCATACTTTTTTAAGTTAGGGATTTGTGAAAAAATCCACCCATAAAAAAAAACTTACGCGGGTGAAACCGCGGGGCACAGCTAGTCATATATATATGTATAATCAAACAAGTTTATTTTCGAGTAGCGGAACATAGGCCTCTCTCAATGATTGCCACCTCACCCGGTTGGAAGCGGCCTGCATCCAGCGGCTCCCCGCGGACTTGACCAGATCGTCCGTCCATCTCGCGGGGGGGGCGGCCTACGCTGCGATGTATACACGCCAAATACAACTGTCTCATAATAAGAGTAAAACTAGGACAGCGAGGAATCCAATGGGTTCCTCCACACATTTTTAACAATTTACAAGATATTTTTCTCAACAATCACTTGACATTGGAATAGTTTTACATAAGCTCATCGCCATTAAATAAATAAAAGAAAAAAAGAAAGAGTAAAACTATCAATAAGAGCTCAAGGCCCCTGTATTCTGGGTTTATATTATATCTCCGTATTCATTGACATCATTTTAATTGTAGACTGCCTCGTTGGTCTAGTGGTCGCAAAAGCGCTTCTGCGAAACATGAGGTCATAGGTTCGATTTCCGGGTAGTATGAGAGTTGGGTTTTTGACACCTTCAATAGTCACCATTACAGTGAGGTTACCCCAGGTTAAAAGTCTGTATGCAAAACATTCAATTTAAAAGTTAATGAAAATTAGTAATGCAAAAAAATTACATTGGCTTCAGGAATTTTGGAAATTAAAGGAGATAAATGGTAATAGAGAGTTTGTACAGAGAATCCTACGTGTTTGAAAAGTTTTCCAAGTAACTTTTTATTTGATGCTCTTTATATGCGCTTGACTACCAATAGGTACCGGCATAATGCCGTCTGGAGTGAGTCTTTTTGTTTCGCATATTGATATGTCTAGAAAAGATGATATGAATACAGATGTGGCGGCTAACAGATAGATGTGGACGAGAAAACGCATTGCCCTGACTCAAGTAACATGGAATAAGGGCAGGGTCCAGGGCCCCAAGGCCGGTACTTTCACACATTGAACTTCCATTACCAATATCAGGGCATATGAACTTAGCCTGATGTCTGGTGATCGGCGGCTGCTTGTAATATAATTACTTAGTTAGTAGGCTTGTAACTACAGAATGCAAGGTTTCGGTGGAAGCTCAGGTTTGCTATTGCTTGTACTATTTGTACTACTTACCTATACGATCGCATACTATACGATCGTATACTATGCGAGCTGCAATGTATGGCGCCGCGAGCCAGCAAGGCCCGGGCGGGGTCGCAGGCGCGGGCGGGGTCGCAGCTCGGGTGTGGTCGCAAGCACGTGCGCGTGCGCGAACACGGGCGAGGCCGTCGGCATGACAGTGGGTGTGAGGCATTAGGGGGAATTCTATATTTAGCCTAGGGCTGGCTAACGGTGCACTATCCAGGGTTAAAATCCTACATCCGGGTTTCATTTTATCGATCTAGATTCTAGAACCAACTAAAATAAACATTTTAATAGAATACAACCGCTAGCGAACGTAATGCTTACTACCCCAACTTACCCAATTTTAGTATTAACAGAAACTTAAAGAGCAACTTAAGCAGAAAGAAAGGCATCTTGTCTGAGTTCGATCCCTGGGTCGGGTAAAGTTTTATACGTTGTTCCATCTGTAATTTCATAGATGCAGCCCAGGGTCTGGATTAGTTCTCGCTAATTAGCAATAAGCTCGCCCCTATTTCATGGTAATTAAAACATAAAGAACCGGTGAAATGTACATGTACACTTCCACCTACACCTTAGAGATGAACATGTGTATGTACAGAAAGAAAATGCAGATTGGGTATGAATGGGCAAAACCCTCTAATATTTATAACGTTTATGAAAATGTAGAGAATAGTAGCATTATCAGATACATTTTAAGGTTCCAAAAGCAAAAAGAAGATCTGACAGGATCGTAGCGATTCTGTGAAGTCTTTCTTTGTCTACTATCAAACAAAATGAATATCAATTATCCAAAATATCAGCTTATACTTTAACACTCGAAATATAATCAAGTATAGAGTACCTACCCATACTCCGTCTAGGTGTGCGGTTTTTGATTTTTTCAATATACTTTAACATGCTTCTAGCAAAATCGCATATTCTAATTCCCTTGCGGGTAGCAGATTTCCTATACTATTAGACAACAGGGGGCCAACTATAATCGTTGCAACAGCACGTATTAAGGACTTCTTAGTTTCGAATTTTTAATTTACTATACAAAATGAAACGTCGAAGCTCAATACGCTCTGCTTAAACCGATGATGGTAGGCCCCCAGAATTCCAAAAGCAAAGTTAAGTTTGTATCTCTGTTTTTAAAATAATTTTATTTGCAACCGCGTGTCCGATTTGCACCTGGCCAGTTCTAATGATACTTCTCCAATTGGTTACCAGACAATTAGATATTATAACTCACTTATGTAATGAATTTCAACAATTTCATCTCAAGCTCTTAGCTTAGATTCGGATCACATCTATGGGTACCTACCCTTTAATATTATCTACATACAGAGGTGCAACGCTGTTGTTATTGGATTTGCGGAACACTACAAAGAAATTGGGAAATTTATATTATATGAAAAGGTCATTACGCTAGAATACGATTCCGCCTTTTGTTTTTTGGAATAATTAATATTTTATAGGTGTGACTCTCATGGGACAGTCGCCATATCAGGGAGTATGGACTTTAGGGTAGACTTTTACACCAAGGCAAAATAATGCATCGTATATTTTTGTTTGCTTGTGACTTGTGTGCTGTTTCGCAAAAGCTGTCTTAGCGCTATTCATGAGATAATATTCTCTAATTTGAAATGCTTTTAGATATTTACCCGAATTAAATCCGACGGTTACCTACATTTTAAAACAGGCTTTTTGTGTTAACGCTAGTTTGAGATGGAAAATCAATACACATCCTCCCCTCGCGGGCTGAAATTAGTACCATAGCTTGGTACAGATAAATCTAGGCTAGGTATGTACACGCTCGTCTAGGGCCGGCCGGGTGGCTTCGCATGCACTCGCAGATCAATACTTGCAATGAGCTAACGTACACAGACAACTGGCCGGTACTCCGTGTTGGTGGACTCTGTGAGTGAACTTACACACATGCAAATCTTCTCGTGTAATCATACATATTCTCGGCTATGTTAGACGGCGCTAGATGGCGCCAGCCAGGTAGCATATAAATTCGCCAGCTCCGTAATTCAACTTTATTGTGCAATAAGCTTCACCCGGACGAGTACGCCTCTCATCAAAATTGGATCGGATACACCAGCAATGCGGCCGGCAATGCCGGGCTTAACCTACGCGAATTGCCCGGAGACGGCACCGCCATTTGACAGTCTCCAGTCGCCTTACGGCATTTATCGTCCATGGAGACCAACGCAAGGTGCCGCTGAGCAGCAGAACTCTGACCCTGAACTCAACAAAGATAATAAGTTCAGGGTGACCCTGGACATTCGTCGCTACTCTCCGATTGAAATCACCGTGAAGGCTACAGATAGATTTATCACTATCGAGGGAGAGCATGAAGAGATGGAAGATGAGTATGGATGCATTACGAATAAATTTGTTCGTCGCTACGGTTTGCCTGACAATTGCGACCCGGCGACGGTGAATTCGTCGCTTTCCGACGATGGCGTTCTTACTGTGACGGCTTCGTTGCTGGTACCGGAGACTTCGGCGGCCAGGAACGTCCCGACTGTTCAGCCTGGAGCAGAAGCGCACAACGAGGAGCCGGAGGCAGACTCCGACTAATTCCAGCACTTTAAAATCATGTCTTTGTGTGTTTAATCTACTTATGAATTGTATTCATTAGGAATGCATTATTTTGAAAAATCTCAATGTTGTGTCAATGTATATTAATCTTAGGTTAAAACCCATGTATTGAAATAATCAAATAAATAAATTGTCTTTGTTCTATTAATGATCTCTACCTATTTACTATATGAAATACAAACTATTAATTTAGCCTCCTTAAAAACATATTGGTTAGGACCCAATGACCCTGGGTCTTTGGAGTCGAGTCAGTTAGTTAAAATTAACTTCGTAATCTCATAGATTAAATGAAACTTTTGTATGATGGCAAACACAAAATGCGAATGACTCTCTTAAGTATATTGCAATGCGATGAAATTAAATTTATAGATAAAGCTTGCCCAAGCGAAATTTCCTGCGGCCATTTAAACTTGTGAGTGCATGTGCACTTCCCCTGTTTTAATAACCATGGCCAAACCTACATAAATTTGGACATAATCGCAATTATAGGGTTTTGGCCTTGGATAGCTAATATTTTGAGCAATAAATCTGGATTTTAAGTTTGACGGTACATATCTCACGTGCACTTATAAATTGTATATCTGAAGAGGCTAAACCACAAATGGTGTTTTTTTATTATGTTAATTCTTAAATTTCAAGAGAGGTAAGAAAATGAACGTTAATTTTGACTACTCGAGCTATTGTAGATGTTGTTGAATGTGAACCTTAAGAATGATTTTGACACTGTTTATTGGAGACCTTTGTGGTGAAGGCTAGTATTTTAATTTCCTGTCAATGCAAATCAAATGATCAAATTTTCGAACTCATTATTCAGCTAAGGATGCAGCTACAAGGTAAACCTCCGCTGATTATATGATTATATGCTTTTGTTTCCTACTGAGGGCAAAAATGCTTGGGTGACTTAGGAGGTACCCAAGGGGATTAAAATATACAAACACTGAATATGTAGGCAATTGTATTGTAGTCTTCTTTAGTATGTAATGTGGGTCATTGAATGGGTGGGGCACTGTATTATTGATTGCAAAATCTTTGCAATAACCCAAGTAGTTCTCATGTGGCGCTGCAGTCAGAAATGGGATTGAGTCAAAGACAAGGAATTATCGAGAGTGTTATGTACTATGGACATTTCATTGGCACACCTCTGCCAATCTATATTATAATCAAACAAAATGAGGCCCACTTAAGCAGAGGGCGTACATTTAGGTGGGTTCAAAATATTTTTTGTATGTTAATGAGCAAGAAAATTTTTTTGTCTATAGGAATCATAGAGTACCTTTAATGACCTTATCGACCATAGACAAAAAAAATATTCTATGCTACCGAGTAAACTCTACTCATAGAATAAGAAGCAAAAAAGATTATCTTATCTATGCCTCCTTCGATTTTTTTACTTTATCTATGCATCTACTGAACGAGTACCGTGAAGAGATAAGTACGTACATTGAATTATTCAAAAAAAATTTACAGATATTTTTTTGTTGATTTGAAACATGGACGAAGATTCATAACTTAATTAAGGACGAAGCCAGTGACGTCTTCTTTCCGTCATCGTTCTCCGCAGTCATGTCAAGATCCTCGTTACTGTTTGAGACCGACTAGCCGGTTACAGAATTGCATGTTATTTGTTAATATTAATATATTTCTATATATAATATTGTCTAGGTGCTAATACTGGTTTCTATAAGTTTAACTTGTTTTCTGTAACAACACGAAAATTCTACGAGGCTTTTTCTTTAGGTCTTTTATTAGATACACTAGATAGAAAATCATTTTTAGAAACCCGCGAAGAAACGGGAACATAGAAGTTTAGAATGAGCTGTTAAAACATTTTGCCAATAGATGTCGCTACGAGTATGGTTAGCGCACCACCACCTTCAGCGTTGTTTTCTCACAGTCGCTGCTTTATTAAGATGCGGCCTCATGCAGCCGCTCGACGCTCGTTTCTAGCGACAAATGTGGTGTCAGGAAATGTAGCGCCAAAACTGAAAATGTTGAGATTTGTCGCTGGAAAGTATCGAGAGTGTAAGTAGTCTGTTAATTGGAGTGCCTCGTCACCAACTAGCAAATATGGTGAACCCAGTCCAACAACAGTTCGATTTTCTGGATCGGGTACAATCATTTCTCTCTACTTGAACTTTTGGTCCATCTTTGAATCACGAAAAATGCCACCATCACATTGAAAGCGTGTTTTTTTAGTTTTTTTAAACTATTATTTTTATGTTTGTTATCTCAGAACTTTTGACTGGGTGAACCGATTTTGATGATTCTATTTTATTTGAAAGATGATGCTTTCAAAATGGTCCCATTTTAATTTGGTTCAGTTCTGATGGTGACGTCTATGAGAACTCGAGGGGGAAAATCTTACTGGTGACTAGTACGTTTGTTCTTTTTGTTCTGTTATTTTCATTTAAGTGCAACCACATGCAGCCACCCTACGCTCGTTTCCAGCGACAAATGTGGTTACGTGACCCCATTTTAAATTTCCTGCGACGCAAAAAGGAACTACGTCATGCAACCGCTCCAATCACGTATTGCTACAAATCACGTGACCACATTTGGAAACGAGCGGCTTACATCAGGTTGCACCTTTAAGTATTTGAAACACTATTATTTAATGAAAGTCTGGAGTCGAACTGATGATGGAGCCAAAAGGCAGTCGAAGGAACTCCTCAACGATTTACAGCAAGAACCCAGTGTTTGTGCTTGATTAATTCGTATTGATGAGAACTTTATTGTGACTAAAATATGATAGTACGATATGTGCTCTCGCGGACTTTTTTGTAGATCTTCATAAGAGCAACCCCTAGTACATCATTTGGTTCTATTGTCAATAGTTTTTGCAGCGCGCGCGTAAATAGGTTTTCGATTTTACACCTTGGTTACAAAATCGCAATTTTCTTCCTATCCCTATTTTTTTAAAATATAAATATAGCCTTAATAATCTTCCTCGATAAATGGAAAATTAAATTTGTTTGAAATCGGACCAGTAGGTCCTGAGATTAGCGCGTTCAAACAAACAAACTTTGCAGCTTTATAATTTTATTATGTATATATAGTTCACCGCACACTGACCAGTGCGGCAAGTATACGTTTTAACATATTTTACGTTGATGATATCGCCTGCGTATTTCCTCATTTTGTATTGGAACGTTAAAAAGCGCCTCAAGCGAGGAAGTTTTACGTCTCCATACAAGAAAAGCGCAAAACGCAAGGTCAAGTGTCAAAACCACTGAATCGAACGTGAAATATTGAATTTGAGTTTGCTTGGCATCTTGAAACAGACGCAAATGTTAACATTTCAAATCATTCAATCACAGCAGGAATAGGGGAGAATAGATCCATATTGTCTCCCCCGCTTTCGAGACAAAGATGCGTAATTGAAATGTCAACTGAACTTAAAAATAGGACATAATATGGCCTCTAAGACTAGATCTTAAAAATAGACAGCGATTCTACACCAGACACAACCCATCTTGATGAGATGGGTTGTGTCTGGTGTAGATCCACTTTACCAGTAAGATACTGTAAAGCGTGGAAAAAAAATACTTACTTCTGAAGTTGGTGCCAAATATATCATCAAACTTGGTTTCAGACACCAACTTAAAAAATAAGATAAAAAAAAAAATAAGAGATTTATTTCGCAAAATTTTATTTTTCTCTTTTTGAAGGCAGTTTTACTTTTTTTGTAATTCTTTTGGATCCTATTTTTCTGCAAACCAACAACTCTTTTCTCTTTATAATATAAGTATGTATATATAGTACATTACATTAACTGTGTGGTGCCGGCAGAGTAGAATAGCACCTCCCCATATCTTCCCGTGGGTATCGTAAAAGGCGATTAAGGGAGTGTGAGAAAGTACTGACCCCTTGTAACTTTCTTACCTTGATACTAGTCCATCTGTCCGTGTCTTTCTCCGGTCGTAACGGTTCCTGTTCCACTGGGCTCCGAAGGGCAAGACGAGTATGTGCACCTATGTTTTGCGCGTACATCTGTGCACCTTAATATATCCTGCGTAGTTGACCGCTTCATCATCATCATCATCATCATGTATACATGCAGGCATTTAATGTAGAACAGATATCAAATCCAACGAAGTGATCAGTAATTACCTTATCTATAACCTATTTCTGTTTTATATTCAAATATGTAAATTTCTTTCGCTACCTTTTGTAACTCCCAACCGTCATCCTTTAAACAATGTTATGATCTTTCTGTCTTACGACTTCCTAAATTATTTGCAAAGCTTCGTGCTCTAATTCAGTTTTGGATCTCAGTCACAGACTCTTACATATTACTATATTAGATAATTAAGTTAATATTTACATGCCCTAAAATTGGGTGAAATATGTAATTCTTGTAACCTTTAATAACACCTACCCTTTGTACCATATTTCTTGTGAATAAATATTATTTCTATTTCTATTTCTATACCTCTTCGTGTCGGTTGAAGACATAGATAGTAGGTATTGTTGAATAAATGTCTGATCAATAAAAAAAAATATACAGTACTCTGCCACAAGTCGCTTTCCTATCTTCTTGGAAAGAAACTTCTGCAGACTTTTTCTAAGAAATGATATGGGATTCAAGCATAGTTTTTTTTTGTTACCCATGTTCTAAGTCAAAACCGCATGATTTCCTCGACGCGACTCATACTCATGTTGTTAGAGGCTCGATGTCTTTTGAAATATAATTGCACACAGTATCGCAGTACACAAAAGTTACACTCGCCCTCCTTCCTTTTTAACAGCATTAACCAATACAAAACTATTATCTACGAGCTCTATTCAAATTATCTCTGCCCTACCTACTATTAATTATCTTCGATTTATTTTTTGTCTGTTGCAATATTAACTTCAAATTTGTACTTCAATCAAGGTGGAGATCATACGAACGAGGGCAAAAAACTCTGAAAACATGATAAAATATACACTATGTTAAAATGTTAATTGTTACAAGATTACTAACATAAGCCCAAAAAATTAAATAAACATAAGCTCACACATTCAAGAATATTCCCTAAATTCACTTAACCATCATTTGTTTCCTAAAACTACGCTGTGATCAGGCTAAAGAATCAGTTATTTTGATTTAATATATTCATAATTAGAAAAGCTTCCCCAGAATAATGCTATTTATTAAATATGAGATACAATAAGCAGGAATTGATTGCTTTAGCATCACAGACTTCACAAAATTTCGATCGAGAGGGTGTTTTAGTACTTAAGGAGCGGCAGGATGGTTTCTTTCGTCGATCTGAAGGTGGGTGTTTTGATATGATTTGCCTTAATATTCCTAACATAGTATTATCACAGCTTTGAGCTGATTTTAAGGTGTTATTAATGCAAAGTAATTACAATAAATACTTATGTTGGTTATGTAAATAGTATGAGTATAACTATTGCTCGACTCCCAGTGTTAAATCCAATAAGCTATGGTCGTTTGACTACAGATCATGACACTTTTGAACCATTGAATATCTATTTATGTGGCCGTTACAAAACATTCTTAATGTATAGAAAACAAAATCCATGAGTCCTTCACAGTTTATGCAGACTTGAGACATACTATTTATGCTAAAAAGAGTGATTGATTTATACCACATTTTATTTTATATATTTTTTTCAATATAAAGTTCAATTAAGTATCTTTATACTATCATCCCAATACTTTGGGATGTTAGTCCCTCGCTAAGGAGTTCCAAAGGTGCCACCATTCTTAGATGTTCAGGTTATGGAGTCATCTCTTAAAATTGCTCTTTCCAAACCATAGTTATGGCATTTAAGTCTTCATAAAGGGTTTGATAATGTTGGTAAAGGGTAGAAAAGTGTTGGTAAAGGGTGCAAAATGACTGCATTGTTATGGTGTCATGAGCCACAGACAAAAGTCTCATTTTTACAAATTTATTAAATTTGTAATTTTGACTACAACTGTTTAAAAAAGTATCAATATAGCTATTTAGGGAGTTTTATTCAGTTATAAAGTTTTACTGTAATATGAATGAAGTTTCTGAGATAAGGCTATTAAAGATTCTTATTTATATATTTATAGTTCATAATGTATATGCAATGCATACTGAAAACAGTATTGAATAATACACTTCACATTCTGGTACATTATGTATATGCTTTTAATAATGACTTAAGACTCAAAATAACTAAATGTGCATAGGTACGTACCAATAATTATCTACTGATAATAAAAAGTAAGTGTTTTTGATTGTACATAGTAAATGATAATAATTACTCTTATCAATTGCCTGCACTCAGATGTCCTCTAGCTAAATATTATAAATTTACATCTCAAATACAATATAGTCTCAGGACAAATACATTTTCAAATTGTCAAACTTGGAAGCAATAGTACATCGCAGTCTGCCTCATTGTGAATGGCTACTACAGCTTATGTACCCTTTTTATTTAATATTAAGTGAAGTATCTACTTGTGCAGAATATAAGGGATCAACAAAAACTAGTCCAGAACATCCCTAATAGATTTCCTACATGGATAGCTAAGCTGTTAGACAGTTATCAACATACACAGAATGGTCAAGTCAATACTCGTTGAAGCTGTCATTGATGAAGTACTGTCCATCGAACTAAGCAGTTGCAACTGCTCGAGTACGCTGTGTATGTCTATAGAAGACTGTAGTTTGCTATAGGGTGTAGTTAGATGCAGCTTGAATGCTTCAATCAGTTTTATGAGAGGGTATGAATTTCTGAGAAAATTACTCGCTGTGGGACTGGATGAACTCACTTAAAAATGCTGGTCTACTGGTGGTTTAAACCATGCTTTGTAATAAGGGAGTAGCTAGAAGTAATACCGTACCTATAAACATTGTGTATAAGTTTGCATACAAAAATATCTTAATATATATAAATCTTGTGTCACAATGTTTGTCCTCAATGGACTCCTAAACCACTTAACCGATTATAATAAAATTCGCACACCATGTGCAGTTCGATCCAATTTGAGAGATAGGATAGTTTAAATCTCAAATTCTAGTCGCAAAGACTATATTTTATCCCATTACTCCCACGGGAACGGGAACTACGCGGGTGAAACCGCGGGACGTCAGCTAGTATTAGTATAGATATACCAAACAATGACAAACTTTTTTACCATGTATATGATTCTTGTCTGACAGGACTATTTCATAATTTGCTCAAGCTTGCAATAATCAAACACTACTTAAAATGACAAGTAGGATCTTAGCATTTGTATTTAGTTACTAAGCAAAACTTATACTGTTTTCTAGATAACACTAATAATGTTTATAGATATAATATTATGAAATGTATACTACTATGTTGATAAAAAGAACCTTATTCCCTTTAATTATAGCCTATGTGTAATTCTGATGCATTTCCTATAATACTGTATAGTTATATCAAAATCCATACAGTAATTTTTGTATGAGAGTAACAAAACTTATTCACAGCCTAAAAAACCAGATATGTGACCTCAAAGGCTTTCAGCCCTTGCCCTTTATCTTGCCTTTCCCTCTGACCTTCAGTTTCACTGGCCAGTGACCACATTGCTATCAGGTCTTGAATTCAATAAAGTATTTTCAGAACAAACAATGAAGATAAATAGAGTATAAATGTATATCTATACAAATATTATAATAGATAGTGCATGTAGAAGGTAATCATTAGATATACAAAAACATACAAAACTGTGATTATTTAACTTATGACTAAAGAGTTTACATAGTTCAAAAAACAACCAATATACTCCACAAAGTGAGCCCCGGGCTATAGTAAGCTTGATATTCAAAAGGTTTATATTTTTAGCTTCCCTTCTACTACTTTATTAAATGACATATGTGTATTATTATCAAATTAAATTAAGTGCATTATTCCAGGTTGGTCGGTGCGCTGGTTCCGCCTGCGTGGCAACCTTCTATTCTACCAAAAGGGCCCTGAGTCCTGGTGCGAGCCCATGGGTGTCATAGTTTTGGGCCAACATCAAGTTTCTACACAGGCACAAGATGAAAATGGCCACTGGCCCTTTCAAATTGGTAAGCAATTCAAAAATATTCATATATGTATAAAACATTTTGTCTTAATACAGCATTTGGATGAATTTTGTTCAATATTTATGTTATTAGAAAATTTGATTATGGATTAAGGATATTATGCAGCTTTACATATCTTGGGTTTAAAACATTTAAAGTTCTTATGGAATATAACATTTTATTGATAAAAAATACACAGGCGCACAATGTTTTAGCAAATTACTGTTGTTGGATTATAAAGCATAAGTAGTTCAACATACATACAACACAAATATTAAAAGCATATTATTTTAAACATTATGTCAGTAACAGTAGGCATTCTTTGTGAGATTATTTAGATTCGGAAATGTCTTACACTTTAATCAAATTACAATTCAAAACAATCATTAAGTTTTGTTCAGAAGGCATCATAGCACTAAGAGCTTAAATTCAGAGAACCCTATGTTGTCTGTACCTTCTTAGCTGCAGCGATGTCCCTCGTAGCCGCTCAGTTACCAGTGAAGAACTTGGCTTGAAGTTCTGAGAGGGGGATGAGCACTTCAGTACCCAGATCCGGCTGATCCGTATCGGCCGTGTTCCTTCTGGCCTCGGACCAGTCCCGCAGTAATCGGGTGTAGTGCAGGACACGGTTGGGCCGCAAGAGCTTAGTGAACACGTGCACCAGCCCGCGATAGTCGTATCCCAGCCCCGTGTATTTCTCGCCGAACAGCTTCAGGCTGATGGAGATGGACCTGAGATACAGCTTCTCGGCAATCTCGGGCTTGTTCATGTGGTAGTTGTAGAGCGAGGCAAGGTGACCGACACTTAGCCCCACTTCGTAGTCCTCTGGGCCCAGCAGCTCTTCCTTGATCGCGATCGCTCTCAGGTGCATCATCTCTGCGTCCTCATACTTCTTCATACTCTGGTACAGCCTCCCCAGGTTGCCGTAATGTTTGGCGGTCTGAACGTTCTTCTCCCCTAAGGCCGCAAGGGTCATCGCCAACGCCGCTTTGTGTAGCGACTCAGATACCTCCAACATATTCGCCTCTGTGGGGTAGGTGAGAGCTATCTCTTCGAAGATCAGCGCCTGTACACGTTTGATGGATGCTAGCAGCAAGTGGTCTGGGGGCACGAATTTCTTGAGCACGCGAATGGCTCTATCTGTGGTGGCGCGCGCTTTGTAGAAGCGGCGGGAAGGATATTCGAACACGTAGAACGCGTAGGCCAGGTGCTCCTTCGTAGTGGCGATGAGCATGCTGTTGCGACCGAACACGGTAAGCATCGTATCCAGCGCCTCCTTGTAAACGGCGATGCTCTGCTTGATGCAGTCGATGTTGAGTAGGTAGTAGCCGAGGTCTATAAGTGTGGTGGCGTAGCGTGGGTGAAGGTAGCCGAGGCTGGCGCGGGCCAGCGCCACGGCCTGTCGCACCAGCAGTCCAGCCGTCTCGAATCGCCTCTTCACAACACACGCCTTGGCGCACGCGCGGTACACCTCAACCATCACTGCGGGCGGCGTGCGCACCGTGAGCAGCCCAAGCCCGCGCCTGCTCCAGGCGTACGCCTTCGTGTATTCGGCGCGAACGAAGAACAACCTGCTAAACTCCGCGCACAGCTGCGCCGCCAGCGTATTTCCACTTCGTCGCTGACTACTCCACAACTTCCAGCTCTCTTCAATGCTGTACGAGCACTCACTATCCGCGGCAGCGATGTGCGTCTTTTCTCCTATGGCGAAGAGTTCATGATCGACGGCTGTCTCCTCTGGAACACCCAAAGTGTCAAAGATGAGAGTGTACGTCTCGGCGGCCTCGGTGAAGCAGCAGTATGATGATTGTGAGTTCAGTAGTCTGTGACAGCTCTCGAGCGTGAGAATTTTGTAGTACGTGGTCTTCGGTTGTGCACGACACATGTCGCGACATTTCATCAGGATTATCTGTGCGTCTACGTACCAACCGGCATTGTTAAAGAAACTACCGAGGTTCAGTCCAAGTTCTATAAGAGAGTCGCGCGTACGGTCAATGCGACTACATTTCTCCAGGTAGGCTGTCACCAGGTTTTTGGATAGTTTGGAGTCGTGTTCCACCACGGCGTGGAAGCACTGCATCAGACGTACCTGTGTGCCGGGGACGCGAAGCGCCCGCTCAAAGATATCCAGGTTCGACATTTCCGGCACAAGAAGGCACAAAATCTGCTCCTCCAGCATTTTATAATGAACATCCGATACGACGGTATCCGGCAGTGAACGTAATACATTATTTTTATACTTTGAAACGTGCATATAATTCACCAGATTTGTCAAACACAAATCGTACAAAGTATCGGGTATTTTCACCGCGCGCATTTGCGACCTCGCGTCTGCCATCTTCGAGAGGTAAAATAAAACTCCTTAAAACAAAAACATGTTTGTGGCTGAGAATATATATTATCAACCAAACGTGACTCCAGATGTAAAGCAACAACAAGTTTTATAATTACAGTGAGTCAACAACTTGATTTATCATAATGTACTTAAATACTATTTATGCGAAATAATTTCTTTATTGCATTATAATCAGAACAATTCGGGGAGTGCTACCGCAATTTACATGATATATTCTATTTATACATGAGGAGAATCGGCAAGGCCTAAGCAAGCAAACTGTACGATGTTCATGGACATTTTTACAAAAGGGAACTGAGAAAAAACAGCAAGAACCCGTATCCTATAAATAATTTTATCATGTAGCGAGATAGTTCGCAAGGCAAAGTCTGCGGTTAAAGATACCATATTGGTTTTAATTCATTATACTCGTACGACTATTTATAGCGACAATGGTGCGAAATGTTCACCTTACTTCCAAGCTTGTTTTTAAGCTTACATTTCTTGATAGTCGGACTGCTTGCACGGCATTTCCAGAGTAATGCCCTCATGCTCCTGCATAGATAACGAAAACTGCTTACCATCAATTGCACCGTATACTATTTAGCCGTTTGATAGTTATAAGTTTTATATCGTGCTTGTTAGTTGCTAGGTGCTCCTTGCAGTTTTACCCGCAGGGGAGTAACAATAAAACGATGTGACTTAGTGATAGCATTGATGATCCGCTCCTATTAGTCGCAGCGTGGCGTTATAAAGCGTAAAACCTTTCTCGATAATTTATTTTCAACTTGAACCTTTAGTTCTTGCGATTATCGTGTTTTACCATACAAGCAAACTTCCGGGCTTCATAATGTTAGTACAGATTGCAATTTGTTATCCATTCGCCACATTAGGTTCTTAGGGTTCCGTCGTCAGTCATACCCAATTTATTTCGAATCTATTGAATGGTAATAGATGCAAGTATTTGAATGACTTACGTGTGTATTACTTAGATTTATTTAGTCTACTTAATGAGCATTTTTTACTATTTCGTGTTTTTATATTTCTATTATGAAATTATCTGAACCTTGCGGTTTTCACTACGTAGGATTAACAATATTACCTAACTGTTCTCAGTATGATAATTTAAACTATTGAATGATTTTTTTTAATCGATCTACACATTTTAAAAAAACGTTTGGAATGGATCACCTTTATCATTTAAGGGTATGAAAAATAGATGTAGGTCGAATTTCAGAATACGTTTGCATCGAGGAACAACAGCATTATAATAATAACCGTTTTGCAAATACTTTTAATAGTTATTAATCGAACATTCTCGTTCCTATATTCCCGAAACTTCATGCTCATTCATAATTTAAAGGAACACCTAAACGGATGTCGTGTCCACCACGTCCCAAAGCCATAAATATGTATATTATTTTTAGAATTTATTAGTGCCCCGACTTCGCACGTGTAAAATTTGGTGAACAAAAACGAGGTGAAAAATTTTTAATCCATGTTTTTTTTGATGGCTTTGTTTGTGAGGTTTTGTTATATATTAGCTTTCATCCGCGACTTCGTCTACGTAGTATTTTTTAGACACCAAATATTCAAATCGATATCAGTTAAGTCTTATAGCCGTGAGAATGTAACAGGCAGACAGACAGAGACATGCATTTATAAGAATTTACGTACTTATTACATAAATAAATAAAACAAAATTTTTCACGCTATCCCAGATGGGTCCCCGAAGGGGTAAGCAGAGGTGTTGTAATAACAACACCCACTTTTCACCGAATATGATTAAATGTTAACGTGACAGGGGGTGAATCCATCGCCGTCTCAGGCACTAGATAAACCATCCCTACAAAAATATCCAACTGATGAAACCTCATCAAAAAATGATAGCGGATATACAGACGGACAGGTGCTGAAAGCGTCTTTGTTTTATATACGCAATCCTAAGCCTAAGTCGGACTCGCACTTGGACTGTATTTGAGTGTTATCGTTGTGTCCCTTTCTATCTAGTGTGGGAGAACGGTGTGTCGTACCGAATGGCAACCTTCCACGAGTCGGAGAGAACACTCTGGCTCAAAGCTATTGAGCTCGCGCCATACGCCACCATGCGCAGCCAAATAGCGGCGCTCAAGGAGAAGCTCAACAGATTCAGACCCATTGTCGACGTGGCTACCTACAGACTGCAGAAGGGTATTGTCACTGGTAAGTGCCTCCAATCTTATAAAAAAAAAAAAAAAAAGATCTTTATTGCTTTTTAGTACTTAAACAAAATATAATAAAATTACAACAAAATAATAAAATTACAAAACAAAAAAAAAAAAATATGTTTAAGGCCTTTTAAAAGCAAGGGGACATGGCTCAGCCTGTGCTGCCCGTAAATTTAATTACGTTTAGCGCTGATTTTCAGCCACTCCCGTTCCCTTAGATATTGTGCGGGAACATTGGGAAGAGGGCCATGAGGGGAGGTGTTGTGTACGTAATATAATACTCAGAGAACAGCAAAGACTGGTAAATTACTAGATACAGTACAGTTATAATTATAAACAGAATACATTATTGACATGCGTACATGTTTAACAGAGAGTTCTATAATTTATCACTCCATCTTATAACTGTGAATTAATGAATGTGTGTGAGCGTGTGTATGTGTGTATGTGTGTGAGCGTGTGTATGTGTATGTGTGTGCGTGTTTGTAAGATTAGTCACCTATGTTAATCTTTTAATAAAAGTAGTTTTTTAGCGTCAGATTTTTTGTGTAGGCATGTCGCAAGTTCTCTGAAGCCGTCTGTCTTTTCAGCAAAGCAGATTTATATTTAAACCTAAACGTTTCTTTACTCATTTTATTCCTTAGTGGAGGGGGTAAGTCGTTCCATATTTTTGCTGCTGAGAACTTGAAACTTCCTCTATAACGCGCTGAACTGTGAGTTGGGATTTTAAGAAGGTTTTTCAAAGCAGAGCGAACACTAGCATTGTTGCATTTTAACCAGGACAGCTTTTCGAAGAGATATTCAGGTTGTTTGCTATATATAATTCTTTGGAGTGTGCATGCAAATTGTAGCTCCCTCCTTGCTTTCATATTTAAGATACCGAGCTTATTCAAATAGGGAGTTATGAATTTTCTCTTGGGGACCTGGAAGGAAAAACGTATGCATGCATTTTGTACACGTTGGATTGCGCATTCAGTGTTGTGATTTAGCCTCGGACCGTATGTTGTGCAACAGAAATTAAAATGTGACAGAACGAGCGCTTCTGTTAGTTGATGACGGAGTTCCGCCTTAATGTAGGGTCTTATTTTGTATAGAGTTTTTAATTTGAAGAAAGCTGTTCTTATTTTATTATTCACATGTTGTGTGAATTTTTGTTCACCATCCAAAATGAGACCTAAATTACGCGCAGATTTTACTTCCTCTATATCGTTGTTATTTATTGTGATCTTTTCCTCGCAATCTGATACGTATTTTATTTGACGTTCTTATACATGAAACCATCCCCCAGTATCACTTTCACGAGTTCCGTTTTCGTTATCTCTATGTCTCTATCTCTATCTATGTCTATCTATCTCTGTCTATGTCTCTATCGTCGCCGAACAATATTTGTATTAGATATTATTTACGTTACTACTAGATAGTGATTTATAATCCTGTATAGCGTTTTTTTCTCTTTGTACTTTTCATATTTTGAAAGTACTTTGTAAAAGTCCAATTAATCAAATTATTTTTGATTGATTGGTCGGTTAATAGGGGTGCGTGTATATAGGTGGAATTTACAATTTCTCATACTAATATTGTGATATGACGCTAGTGAGTATAGATTTGGGAACCTTATACATACATACATACATACATATACTCTCGCCTGTGATCCCCGAAGGGGTAGGCAGAGGTGTTGTAATCACAACACCCACTTTTCACGGAAGATGATTAAGTGTCGACGTGACAGATGGTGAGTCTATCGCCGTCTCAGACACTATACATAAGTCTTTGAATTACTTCTCAGACATATGCAGGTTTCCTCACGATGTTTTCCTTCACCTTAAAGCACATGGTGTGAAAATCACTGTACGTAAGTTTTTTATAAAAACTCATTGGTACAGGCCCCGCTGGGGTTCGAACTTGCGTCGCTTGCGTAGCAGGCGACTGCTCAAACCTCAAGGCCACCACGGCTCTCATATATACATAGATATACTCATGTCTGTTTTCCTCAAGGGGTAGGCAGAGGTGTTGTAATAACAACGGTGCCTTATATATTCGTAATAAGGGGTACTGAATGTTCAGCATGAACTTCTTGGTGTAACAAATCACTCTTGGTTTTAAACTTTAATTCCTATTAATTCTGTCCACGTGCGTTCATCATTCTTCCTTAATTCATATATCGGTAAAGGTACCGGTGTTACTTTCAATACCCTGGCCTTAACTGATTCACAAGTACGTATCGTTAAATGAATTCTGAATATACCGGTTTCCAGATTTTTTGCTTCACCTATAAAATATATATAACTCAAAGGTGACTGACTGACTGACATAGTGATCTATCAACGCTCAGCTCAAACCACTGGACAGATCGGGCTGAAATTTGGCATGCAGGTGGATGTTATGACGTAGGCGTCCGCTAAGAAAGGATTTTGATTAATTCTACCCCCAAGGGGATAAAATAGAGGATGAAAGTTTGTGTGAAACTTTGTCAATACTTCTTAACGCGAGCGAAGCCGCGTCCAAAAGCTAGTACTTACATAATAATGTGGGCATCACTGCAAAATTTTACAGACTAATTCCTTCGTAGTGTATGTATGAGACGAATCCATGATTATCACTAATCCACCTTCTACGAAAAAAAATTTCGGCATTCTTAAATATTCGTGAGGTCCATTTCTCAGAAAACGAAATTCCGCTAACGAGCGAAGATCAAACGGTGTTTAAGTATCGTTAAATAATTATTATTTAAAGTAAAGTTATAATAAGTAATTTTCTTGCCGACTACGTTTTGACGTAATTTTAAAACGAATAAGAACCGTTGTAGGTTTCTTTGCGTACTTCATATTTCGTTGACTAAGATTAGATCCAGTACTTTGTTTCGTCCGTCACGAAATATGATTCGATGAGGAAATAGGGCCACATATACATGCTAATGGCAAATGGAAAGAAATAAGAATGAATTTATTAGTAAATTAATAAAAACAATATATTTTGGGCCATAAGCAGAATTAAATATGGGCCGAAAGCGGATTATTCCACGCGGGCTTTCATTCTTCGCCATATTATGTGCTGTTGATAAATTAGATTCCTTTCCGTTAAAGTAGTTACCGAAATAATCTGTGCATGCGAGCAGCGCTAGTTGTGCGTGTGTTCAACAAAAACATCTTGTACGCATATTTACGTTATAATGTATACAAATACGTGTGATACAAGCTTACGCACACAGCATGCAAGTATCTGTAATTACATTATTTATTCAAGTTCAAAGTTACATAGTGATATATATATATCATTTGATAAGATGGACAAAGCGACCAAGTATGCACATAATGTATTTTATTCTCGGTCCAGACGTGATAAATCTCTGTTGGAATATAAAAATCGTTATCACTCACAGTCAACCACTAAGGTTAAAGCAATCGTATATGCACATAATATGAATACGTTTTTATTTCGTATTCAAGTCACCAATCAATAATGCAAAAGCTTTGTCTTTTGTATTTGCTACCTACCTACGCTAGCTACTTTTAATATATATATGTATGTAATGGAAAATAACCTAAATTTTGTTGGTCTGATTGTAACTTATTAAAAGCGAACACATTAATTGATACATATACTAACTACCTGCCATCCGAGCCTGCGTCCGAGTTTTATTTTGTTTTTTCGTAATCCAAATCCGTTCGCTGTTTTTACGTGAATGAATAACAATAAAAACATTTCATATATTAGAAGGATGATTCCCCTACAAGTTTAAATGTACTACGTCACCGAGGTAGTGAGTGATGAGCATGAATGTTGAACCATGTAGAGTTGAATATCTGAATTTTTTGCCGGTTCTTCTCAGAAGGCTAGTTTCTGAACCGGTGGTCAATTCTACTTTCATAAGTACCTTACCTGGGCCGAAACTAAATAAATAATTTTCATTTACATAATCAAAAATAGTTATATCACATTCACACGTGTAACGAGCCGTGGTGGCCTTGAGGTTTGAGCAGTCGCCTGCTACGTAAGCGACGCAAGTTTGAATCCCAGCGGGCCTGTACCAATGAGAATTTCTAAAAAACTTATGTACAGTGATTCACACTGCGTGCTTTACGGTGAAACATCGTGAGGAAACCTGCATATTTCTGAGAAGTAATTCAATGAAGTATGTAAAAGTCACCATCTGTCACGTTGGCACTTAATCATCTTCGGTGAAAAGTGGGTGTTGTGATTACAACACCTCTGCCTACCCCTCGGGGAATACAGGCGTGAGCATATGTATGTATGTATGTACACGTGTAAATATTATAATACTTTTCATACATACATATGCCCACGCCTGTATCACGGGGGTAGATAGATACCACTGTTTGCCACATTATGCTACATACTTCTTTCGCTTATATATAATACTTTAATTGACATAATATGGTTTGCAAAATTTAAATATGGTATATTTCCTTCCAGATATGAACGAGGTACCCCTGTGCGAGCTGGCGTTGTCATGCGACAACTTATTGTGCGACACCTACGGGCGCCCGCCCTCCCCCCGCATCGTGGTCTACGTGAGGAACCCCAAGGGACTCTGCATCAAGTACGGGACCACTGAAATTGTTGAGGTAAATTATTTTATTCCATACTAGCTGTGGCCCGCGGCTTAACCAGCATAGACTCAATTTCATTGGTGGTTTTTTTCCACCCCAATATAAAAAATTGTAGCCAGCTACCTGTCAATGAAAGTCCGTTTAGATCGGTCCAGCCATTTCAGAGATTATTTGCAACACACAGACAGATAGACAGACAGAATTTTTAAAACGTTGAAACATGCCATAACCATATTGAAAGGCACTGAAGTACCGAAACAGTGAGGAGAAATGGGTACAACCCGGGCCGAAATGGTGAAACGAATTTTCCAGAACAGGTAAATAAAATGCTTCCCCTCGCTTTTACTATAATTTTCCTACCTATTTTACCTTTTGTGTAGTCTGCGGCTATCAACTACAATTTTGTGAACGGTGTGCTCACATGTCCGCAATGCGCGAGAACCTTCCAAAAGAAGATAGGATATATAAGCCACATGCGAGTGCACTACCGGCAAGTTAATCGGAGATGAAGCGGTCGCCATGGCCGAAATCGGTCGGATTATCATCATCATCATCATCATCATCAGTCTTGTGTACAATGTACATTGCCTGCCAATTGTCTCTACACTCATTTCGTGTTTATTATTTAATTACCTACAGCTGTAGGTACAAACATTTCGTCTCATCGAACACCCTGATTAAACGTAGCGATTATAAAAATGCTCTGCGCATTGATGTCAATGTCAATCGAAGTCATTATTATAAATTCCTGGAATACGATAAATAATAATTTATTATGTTTATATCTCGCACGTATTTACCGATTACTTTGTTTACCGGAATACTTTGTATTTGTCTGGAAAACAATTGAATTTTTCCATACTCAATTATTTAACAGACATTTCAACATTGACTTTTCTCAACTTTGTATAATAAATCTTGCACTATCGGAGTTCAACACCTACATGCTAGTACAATCCTTATCAAGGTCCGTAAAGTGTTTACAAGAACAATGCGTTCAAACAGACACAATATTTATATACATACATATGCTCACGCCTGTATCCCATGGGGATAGGCAGAGACCACCGTTTGCCACATGCTACGATCCTTACATACGTATTTCGCTTCATCCACATTCATGCATTTCTTCATACACTTGCTTCGCTTACGAGTGCTCCGAATTTGACCTTTCTGAAAAATACTATTAATTTGGTCATAGTAGTTCTTCCTTGGACGCCCTCTACCGACACTTCCGGTCACATTCGCTCTATAAGTTTCTTTCGTTAATCAATTCAATTCAAAATATCTTTATTCGATTAGACTTTTTACAAAGTACTTTCAAATCGTCAGAAAGACACGATTACATAGGATTATACATGCTACCGCCAGGTTTGGAAGGTTGCTTTTACTGAGGAGAACCTGGCAAGAAACTCAATAATTACTCTTTTAAAAAATCGCTTTTCACTCATCCTTTCGATATGTCTATATTTTATAATATTTTTATATAATGCAAAAATAGTATATACTATAATATGTTTGCATTGTAATAGCGACATTATTTCATACTAGTTAAAAATGGGCATCAATTTGTGTTTTCAGACTTGCAGCAACCCTTGTTTTTGTAAAACGATACTGTTCCGTGCGAGCGACGGTCTAACCGGCGACACCATAGTGCGTGTAGTGGTTTACGACGTGAGGGAACGAGTGTCCGAGACCGCGGTGCCTGTGGGGTACACTTACCTCAACTTGGCTACTATTCAGGTACTGACATTTGGAAAAATATATATATACTCACGCCATCCCAGAAGAGTCGCCGAAGAGGTAAGCAGAGGTGTTGTAATAACAACACCCACATTTCACGAATATGATTTAGTGCCAACGTGACAGAGGGTGAGTCCATCGCCGACTCAGGCACTATACATACGCCTTTGAATTTCTTCTCAGACATATGCAGGTTTCCTCACGATGTTTTCCTTCACCGTAAAGCACGTGGTATGAAATCACTGCACATTTACACAGTATTTTTTTTAGAAAAACTCATTGGTACTGGTCTCGCTGGGATTCGAGCTTGCGTCGCTTGCGTTGCAGGCAACTGCTCAAACCCCGAGGCCATCACGGCTTGTAGATGTATTTATATTATATAGCTATGTCCTGACTACCTCCTTGGTCTAGTTTTAGCAGACGCTACTGCAGTACTCGAGGTCCTGGACTCGAACCCTGGGTCAGCTAAAATGCTATTGGGTTTATCGATCTGTAATTTGCCAGTAGCCAGGTGTCTGCATTAGGGCCCGGTTAATGACAATAGGCTCGCCCCATATGACATGCAGTGTGGATGCGTACCTCTGCCTACCCCTTCGGTGAATACAATCGTTAGTTATATGTATGTAAAACCTTATCAATACACAGAATTCCGTCCAAATCTTTACTATTATATTCCATCCGTTACCGAGATACGCGAAGTAATTATATATACAAGAATTGTTCTTTAATTGGATAAGATAAGCGGTGGTGAAAGTGCAGGGTCTGTTGTGGCCTGACATGATAAGCCATCACTTTATGTATTTGAGATGTGTCACGTGGTGCACGCAAACTGCTACTATGCTCAACAAAGAATTGTAACTATGTATAGCATATACTCACACCCATATTACCCAAAAGTGTAGGCAGAGGTATTTTAACACCCACATTTCACCTAAGATGATTAAGTGCAGTTTTTGTATTTATTCTCAGGCTTCCTCACGCTGTTATGACGATTATATCTTCACGGGAAAAGAGCCATGGTGGCCGTGGGGTTTGAGCAGTCGCCTGCTCTGCAAGCGGCGCGGGTTCGATCGTAACGGGACTGAGCCAATGAGTTTTTCTAAAAACTCACCTCACACCACGGTGAAGGATAACATCGTAAGATAACCTGCGTATGTCTGAGACGTAATTCAAAGACATGTGTAGTGCCTGAGCCGGCGATGGACTCACCCTCTGTCAAGTTAGCACTCAATCATATTCGGTGCAACATGGGTGTTGTTGTTACAATACCTCTAGTTACCACTTCAAGGATCCGTCTGGGATGGCGTGAGCAGATGTATATTATTTTTATCTTCACAGGAAGCTCAAAGACTAAGAGTAACACTAGTGTCAAAGGATAGCAAGACGGTGGGCTTCGTGACAATAAACGGTTGGAGTCTAGAGCCTTCGTACGTGGGGACTTGTCCTAGTCCCACTCGCGATAAGATCATGTCGAGCGTGGATTTCGTACCAAGACATAAACGCACGCAATCCCTGCCCCCGAGATTGGGTTTGAAGTTGAAGTTCCCAGCGTACAGCAGTCTGTTCAAGCAGAACTTCGTGAACAGCCATCAGGTCACGTACAGGTTCCACTCAGGACTCGGCGGGGACATAACTGTCCACGAAGTCATGGCCGAACCGAAGATATGCTATCTAATGCCTATTCAGTTGCTGTGAGTATGGACTTGATCATCTGATTAACGTAACACTTAAGTATCATAATCTATATCTATATATATAAAAGAAAGTCGTGTTAGTTACACTATTTATAACTCAAGAACGGCTGAACCGATTTGGCTGAAAATTTGTGGGGAGGTAGCATAAAACCAGAAGAAGGACATATGATACTATATCCCTAAAAATCTATACATACAAATAACTTAACAGCATTTCCCTATATGCATAAGAAAGAAAATAAGGTACATATATAAAAAAAATTTTTAACATTTTGTCTGTCTGTTTGTTCCCGGTAAACTCTGAAACGTCTGGACCGATTTCCACGGGACTTTCACTGACAGGCAGTTGATGTTACAAGGAGTAACTTAGCATATTTTTTTTATTTTCGCTCATCCTTACGACATGTCCAAACCATCTCAACATATTTCTTTCAATTCTAGTCACCACATCTTTCCTCAACTTGCAACCACCTCTTATCACACTATTCTACATTCGATCTACTATGTGTTTTGATCCAAAATAGTGACACTTTTGAATGATATAATAATTCAGCATAAGTTCTTTTCGTTCACACTTTTTTTTAAATCAAACATGCAGTTTTGGCTATCATCAAAATCATCCACTCCTTTGAGTAATTTTCTCTAATCCTTTAGATTATATTAGCTATAAACCCATCACAGTTCAAGTCCTACATGTTAGTGAAAACCGTATGAAGATCCTCAACGTAGTTCTAAACTAACTATATATATATTTTTATGGAAATGACGAATAAAACTTTTATTATTTAGGAATTATTATGAATCATTCCAGTGACATCTATATTCAAAGAGAAAAGGAGTTGTTGGAGGAGTTGTTGTCTGTGGGCGAGATCTGTGGCCAGTGGCAGGCGAGGCAGTTAGAGCTGGTAGGCACCCACGTGTCTGTGCTGAAGCACTACTGCCACTCACAGAAGTGCATGCAGAATACGGACATTATGTACTTCAAGGCGAGCAGTAAAAAGGGTAAGTATTGTTTACTTTACTCTGGGAAGGGTAGTGTCTGTAAGGGAAACGTTCTGTCTCGCGCACTGGATCACTTTTAAATTGGAGATGTTTTTTCCCAGTCCTGTAGGTCTAAAAAGGAGTCTACTTTGGAGAATCATAAAGTGATCCGAATATGATTAATCATCGAAACGACAAAATGGTCACTTAGATGCAATTCATATTATGATCCAACAAGTGACAGTACAGTTCCTATATACATTAAGTAGCGGACGTCACGCGGTTTCAATCGCCTAGGTCCCGTTCCCGTAGGAGTGCGGGGTTAGAATATAGCCTATGTTACTCGCTGATGACGTAGCTATCCATTGCTGAAAGAATTTTCTAACTCGGTCCAGCACTCTTAGAGCCAATTCGTTACAAACACACTTACGATCTTACCTCTTTATAATATTTTTATAGATATGGATAGAGAATGTTGGGAGAGCGTTTGAACATGTCCATCCTCACCAAATCAAATATCTTCCAGCCGGGAACCAAGCCGAAATCTCTCATAGCGCGTTTTAGGGTTGTTCACAAAGCGTAGCTCCATCTATGTATCGAGTGGAGAACTGATGCTACATCATCCTCGTCTTGTCCTTATCCCATGTTATTTTTTATTCCATTTCTCTCTCATCCGTCATATCTGTATTGACTCCATTTCTAGCCATATCATCCTTCACACACCCCATCAATCGTTTCTTAAGTCTTCCTCTCCCCTTGTAGATATCCACATAGATAGACAAAAAGTAGAAGCTCATGAAAATCATTGTAATTTAAACTTTATTGTAGATGACGCAAGTCTGGAGCTCGCTCCCGTCAACCTGCATTTACAGCGGATGTGGTGGCACAACGACACCCTCAACAAAACTGGTCTCCATATAATTGTCACTGTGGGAGCCTTCGCTGTGCACACGCACAAGTCAGACAGAACTGGCGGACTGATTAGGTAACATTTTATATTTAAGTTGCGCCTTAATACGTCACATTTATGGACTATATTGTAGCTGGTTGTTGTGCAAGCGAAGTAAGTTCGAATCCTAGCGGCCTGCACTGATGAGTTTTTCTAAAAACTTACTTGCTTTAGTAATTTCACCAGACGTGCTTTACGGTGAAGGAAAACATCTTGAAGAAACCTGCATATGTCTGAGAAGTAATTCAAAGACAAATATGCAGGTTTCCTCACGATGTTTTCCTTCACCGTAAAGCACTTGGTGTGAAATCACTGTACATAAGTTTTTTTAGAAAAACTCATTGGTACAGGCCCCGCTGGGATTTGAACTTGCGTCGCTTGCGTAGCAGGCGATTGCTCAAACCTCAAGGCCACCACGGCTGTTTATTGATATGTATTACAAAAGGGATGGACATAGTTTTAGTACGAGTTTGGTTTTACAAATCGTGTCTTGGTTTAAATGGTTTTTAATAAGGAGATATGTGCTTTAACTTCAGGTTAGTACAACAAGTGAAAGATATAAACAGTAGCAAAGCAGAGCTGAACTCGATCACTAATAAGATAAACGCGGAGTACGATAACGTGGTGGCGGCGAGACGATTGCGGGACGAGGCGGCGAAGGATATGGACAAACTAATCATGATGCTGCAGGCGAAGCAAGGGGACTGTGTCTCTGCTACTGTTGACGGTAAGATTATATTATACTAGCATGCGCCAGCAACTTCTTCTGCGTGACCGCAAATTTGACACACAAACTCTTGTCCCCTATTTCACCCCCGAAAGGATGCCTTCGTCACGTTAAGAGGAATACGTGTGCGAAATTTAAATTTACTCGCCTTTAGGGCCTTTCATATAAGTATATTTATCTTATCGTCGTTCATATCACACCTACCCCGAAAATAGTAATCCTTTCATTAAGTTCAATGGTTCAGACGTGAAAAGGTATAGATAGGCAAGCAACATTATTTACACACATAGATAATACATATAGATGTAAACTAGAAAACAGTTATTATACAATAATAGCATCAACAGAAATACATCATCTGTGAAAATTTCAACTGTCTAACTACCACGGTTCATGAGATACAAGCCTGGTGACAAACGAACAGCGAAATCTTAGTATAATCTTAGGGTCCCATTGTTTACTCTTTGGATACAGAACCCTAAAAGGTGTACAATAGTGATACACTAACCAACCCTTTAGATTGGTTTGGGAGGAGCAATGTAATGTAACATCCAAAATTGAATTCTGGTTGGCATTGCAGGTTGATAGTGTATGATCTCGTTTGACATGGATTTTCGTTAATCTTCGGCGCAATGCCTTCTCTACCATTTCTTTTTCAGCGATATCTATTCTGTGGTGGTATTACCCACGTATTTTATCAGTAGTTGTCGCTTTGGTTTATTGTTGTATATATGATTTAAGTGCCTATGTATTTAATATATCATATACATATTACATCATAATGTTATATGTAAATTTTCACAAAATTTATTTATGTAGAAGGTTTATTCAAATTAGATATTGTTTATTTTATGAAACTCTTATCTATTATACTTACCAATTCATCTTATTTCCACTATCTCCCCTTTTTTTTTGTATTTTGCCTGTGTGTGGTGTACAATAAAGAGTTTATTATTATTATTATGTTGCTAGCTGTGCCCTGCGGTTTCACCCGCGTAGATATAATTTCCCGTGGAGCTCTGAATGTTTTTTTATGTAAAAGTAGCCTAAGTTACACGTTGTAACATTAGCTATCTGCCAGTGAAATTCCCGTTAAAATCGGTCAAACCGTTTCGAAGATTATCCGGAACAGACAGACAGATACATGTTATGTGATATATATCGTATGTGTTGAGTCAGGGTACAGGCTATCGTCATTCAACACAACATCGAAACCCTGCCTACCCGACGGTTAGCTACTGCAGCCTATGAACTACGCTAACCACCTTTTTAAACTTCGAAAAACGTTGAGGATTCTCTAGTCAACTCTTTCTAAGAATATTCAAAGAAATATTGTAGTTAGTGTCAATAGCCTTGTTTGTAAGGTTGCTAGCATCCGTAACGCAGTACCTTTGTTTAACCAAACCAACATTTATTGCTGGAGTCGAGAGAAATCGGGGCGAAATCATGGAACCATTGATTTGTCCTAAGGGTAGCTTAAATAGCTGTCCTGAGGAGCTCGTGGCACAGTTGCTATTGTGCATATCATTCGATGAGCGAAATTAAGCAACCCTAAGCCTAGCCAGTAATTGGATGGGTGACCGCCCGAGTTCCCTCCGTGCCTCGGAGAGCACGTTAAGCCGTCGGTCCCGGTTGCCAATTTATCATCTTTGGCAATCGTGACAGGTCAGTCGGAGGCCTAAAATAGTCTGACAACTGGTTTAACCCAGATCACAGATTTTCCTCGTTAAAGGGGTTGCGTAGGTTAGATGGCAGTCGCTTCGTATAAAAATCAAGTGATCAGCCACATCGGGTTGAATCAAGTGCCGACCCCAACAATGTATGGGATAAGGCCAGGGCGATGATGGTAGCTTAAATAGAGAATCACCCTAAAAGGTCACACAGTTATCTCTTATTACTATTCCAAAGACCAATTACTGAATTCAATAAATTTGATACGGTTTTTACGGGAAAATTTAGAATTCGTGAAAACTGGACTAGGTAGATATTATCATGATGATTATCGATATCACATCACAAAATCAGAGAAAAAATCCTTCTTTTTTATCATATCATAGTTAACCTACCGTGTGTAACAGTTAACGACACGATGTTAATGAATACAATGAAAAAATTCCAGGAATCAAATGTAAAGTAAGGAGCATACTAGCACTATGGGACCCAAGCGTGGTTGAGGAAGCACTCTCCTTTATTGGGTGGCCGAAGAACAATTGTAACGAGGATTCAGAACAGGTATTTTATTATGTGCTTTTATTCCAACCAGCATGTACATCTATATAATGCAAGTACTCTGCGATGGCCATGCAAAATTGTCTTTCGAATTGATCGTCTTCGTCATTAAATTTAAAGTCAATAATTTAAATATATTTGTGTGTTGCGTTTCATCAGTTCTGTTTATTAATAAAATAAAGCATTGATGAAGATCACATAGTTCAAAAATAAAATTATATTTTAATTAAATGGCGAAATGTGGTGGCGAAACATGTATGTTTATTCTTCAACTTTTCAGTTCAAAATCGGAATTCGAATCCACGGCCTCTTCTTGCAGAGGCCGTGATATCACCTCATGCGTCTAATTTTTCCTTATCATTTTTTAGAATTCTCACGCTCTGTCTGAAATTTATTATTTATGTTTGCAGACTATGTCAACAATATTGAGGCTCACGGAGCAGATGAAAATGTTCGACGCGATGAGTTCAGATTGCGACACTTTCGACGCGTCGTCTAGTTCAAGTTCTAAAGAGACCACGCCTACAGTCGACGCTCCGCCTTTGTCTTCAAGCGTGCCAAACATATTCGCCATCAATGGCCAAACGACCATAGCCGAAGGGTCTGAGCTGAACTTCCAGAACGATTATTTCAAGAATGAACGCCACGGAGTCTTGAATCTTTCGTTCAGGTCGGTCCGGTCTTCGTTTAAGAGACAGAGTGAAGGGCAGAGTCTGTCATTCGATTCCACGAAAAGAGCGAACAGCTTGCGATACGACTTCAAGAGTTCGGCGTCTTTGGAACAAGTTTCATACAGATCGCTTGTGGATAGTCTGAGCAAAAACGATAAGGGAAAGGTGTGTTACATTCTGTACTATACATTTGTGTTTGTCTGATAGGACCAACTTAAGACTGTTTTCTTGAGGATTTGATCTATTTTTTTTAAGCGAGAGCAATAGGGTTTTCAGACAGGAAGTTTTTGTTCAGGTTCGCGCCTTGTCTTTGCAAGCGCCTATAGACTGCGGCAACCAATTACATCAGGGCCAGACAAAGTAACATTATTCTCATGCGTTGCTAATACGAACAATACAAAATGTATGGGAATGACGTATGTCACGTGAATTATTTATGTCATTCCCATAGATTTTGTATCGTTTTCTATTAGTGCCAGCGCGAGGAAATGTTACTTTCTCAATGCTTACAGGTATATTTGGTTGCCACCTAAGTGTTATAAGAAAAAAATAAATAACAATTACAGAGAAATCGGTCACCTAGATGTTAATTGCCATTAGCGACTGTAACCTCTTCTCGTAATTCAATTAAATATAGTTGAATTATTGCAATACCGGTTTCTATTTGTTTATTATATGCGAATTATGTAATGTTCTGTGCGAAGTATATATTTTTTGAGATTTTTTTAAACAAAATGGCCTGAAAATTATGATATGTATATTTTTTGCTAATGTTGCTGCCTAAAGCAAAGCAAGTACCTGCTGATTACTGATTTATTGTTGATATAAACTAGCATGCGCAAAGCAACAAATCTTATATTTTAAGCCTGTTAATCGGTGTAACGATCCGCGAATGTAGATTTATTATGTTTTGTCATGCATTGTTTGCTGCGATAGTATAGTGTTGTTAAATGTATTTGTTGCATTGTCGATATATTGAGCGAACGTAATAATATCCTCTCCAAACTAGTATACATTGAAGTCGCCATATCCATACAAATTTGCCTGTTTGAACGCATTACTCTTATGAACTACGTTGCGAATTTTTTAGCCTTAAATAAACTCCGATGGGTTTAAAGGTAAAAAAAAACATATTATATTTATAGAAAGAAATGATAATCAACGATATTTGATAGTCTTAAGTAATTGTAGCTCAAAGTAAGGGCGAGTCGGTAGTTCTTTTTTGAGCAGTCGCCTGCTCCGCAAGCTACGCAAGTTCGAATCCCAGCGGGGCCTGTGAGTTTGACCAATGAGTTATTCTAAAAACTTATGTGTAGTTATTTCACACCACGTGCTTTCCGGTGAAGGATAACAACGTGACGAAACCTGTATATGTCTAAGAAGTAATTTAAAGACGTATGTATAGTGCCTGAGACGGTGATAGACTCACGATCTGTAACGTTGGCACTTAATAATCTTCGTTGAAAAGTGGGTGTTGTTATTACACCACCTCTGTCTACCCCTTTGGGGAATACAGGCGTGAGCATATGTATGTATGACTAGCGGACGTCACGTGGTTTCACCCGCGTAGTTCCGTAGTAGGGAGTACGGTGATAAAACATAGCCTATATTAATGAGTGATAATGTGGCATTCTAATGGTGAAATTATTTATAAAAGCGCTCCCGTACTTTACAAACATACATATAAAACTTTCCTCTTTAAAATATTAGTACAGATTACATTGCGAATTATTATACTATAACTTTGTACTGCTCAGCTTGCTGGCTTGGATTGTTTTAACCATGCGCATTGTGATATATTTCCAGTGTGCAGAAATTAGGAGGGATTCCACGAGTATGCCGAGTGTTGGAAACATCGACCAAGCTACTAGGGACGACAATTTGGCCTACTTTAAAGGTCTTGGCTTGAATATCGAGCAATGTGTCACCGCACTCGTCGACGCTTTGCCTGCAATTGTTAATGATGGTAAGTGTTGACACAATTGTAATTTTATTAAATAAAATATAACCAGATCTTTATTGAAGTATAAATATAAGCTATACAAGCAGTAAGGATTTTGGGATTATTTTTAAATAGTAATGTTTGCTTCATTGAGCGTGAGGGCTGTCAATCTTAGAGATTTTATAATTGCTCTTTTATGTACTGTCAAAATATAGTAGATATTACGTTTTGAAGTTTCGAAAAATGTTGATAAAACACGTAAGTACGCGATCGGACTCGACGTGACACCCCTTATTGATGCTATTGTCATTCGGTTTATAATCTCGTAGATGTGCGTATCTGTGAGTGTGTCATTTTGAAGGTTTGCTCCTAGGTTCCTTACTGCTTGGTATTTATACTGTACCTCTGCCTTGTTTCTTTAATGCCACTAATGCTGTGTTAGTTGACTTGTCTTAGATAGGAAGCATTAGTGATTTGTATAATAATAAGTACTTGAGTTATAAGTTTATTCACATTACTCCAGAGAATTTTATATTTCATTATGTATGTAAATTAACATTATACTGTACCGTTTGTTCTTCCTCCACGTTATTGTACTATTCAGCTTGTCCTCGGCGACGCGACAGGTCATGAAGATTTTTTAGTATTTTATTAATTAAATAATTTAGGCAAAAATTTATTATTTTATTTTAAACCAGCCCAGCTACATGCGAAAAGATTCCTATAAAGTTTGATTTCTTCCGTCTTTATGTGTGTATAAATGTATCTTTTATATTGACTGGAATGGTAAGTTGTTTATTATGTAATTTTGTTTTGAAATATTACAACATCCGAGAGAAAGAGAGAGAGGTTCGGGGAGAGATAGAGGTGGTACCTCACTCTGATTTCTAGGTTTGCTAGTATATTTATAAGTTTCTTCTACCCGACATACATTAGAATAACAGATTATTATCCCCTAATTATTAAAAGTGACATTAGTAAAACAATTTAAATGGCCATGAGTGATCCCAGGTCTGTCAATTCTTCGACGTTCATAAGTGCATTACCTGGGCCTAAGCTGAATAAATCATTTTCATGTTCACTGCACTTGGCCATGCTCTTTACTCACTGTAATATGGAGTAAAGAACATGGCCAAGTGCAAGTCGGACTCATGCAATATTTCTCGCGCGGTTTCGTACAAAATTGTATTGATGAACAAACTTAACTGAAATACTGTTGAGACGGCATAATCTGACAATCGCGTGGCAATCTACATTTGATGTGTACTTCCTGTTGTTCTAGAATCACATTATACAAAAAGCGATGTTCAGCTCAGGGATAAAACAGTTAATATCAAGTAACAAAACAAAAAAAAACCTTCATTATTTTTACGCCTTTGATGTACTTGATAGAGACGAATGGAAAAATCGGTTACACCGACAAAAGTCTTAAAATTATGATGATGATGATGATATAGGCTATGAGTAAATTATATAACAATTTTTAATAATAATATTTATTCCCAAATACACGGTATAAAGTTGGTATGAAATATAAGAGAACATTAAAGTTTTGCTAACTTATATTATAGCATGCGAATGTTTGACTGACGTCATCACATTAACTCCTGTACACTGTATACATTTTTTTATACATTAAATTATACAGCTTACTTAAAAGTTTCTTGTTTTTAGTTCCAATAATTCAAACATGTATAATAAATTACAAATAAAATCTTTCAAAGCACGAGTAAAACGTAAGAGACGTGAATGACAGCGTTAATTATCACTGGTCTACAGTGGTTTAGTTGCCATATATATGAAAATGATTTCGGGTTTACTTATGCACACAATTCATGAAACCAACTAGGTTTTTTTAAGATTTGTTCCGATGTTTTTTCATCATGAATGCATAATAATATATTTTATTTTTAAATTGGCGATATTTGTTCAAAATATAAGATATACAAAAATCATGAAATACGATCACCTTGTGAACTTGTATATATTCGGTAACTTAAATATTTGCGATGATATTCAGGGCAACAAATTCTAAAAATTCTAGAGCTGTGTTTTATGTTCATTATTGTTTCATTCCACACATAAAAGCAAAATGAGGCCTGAGTGAGAGCTGATAGTTCTTCCCCAGGGTTCATGTTCTCTAGTACATAGGTATCTCTTCTCAAAACACTTTCAAGATATACATACACCAGATTAATGATAGCATCGTTAATGATATTTCCCTCGTTGTTTTGTCCCACACACAAGAGAACACGAGTCACGAGTGAGAATAAAATGTCTCACTCGGGAATCGTGTTATACTAGTGTATAGGCATATCTTCTTTTTGAAGTTGTGGGTTCTTATTTCTTCTTTTATTGTGAAAGGGAGTTCAAAAATGAGGCCAAATGTGTCCGCTTGAAATGTGCTGAAAATGCTCCAGATTCCTTGATCTGCAAAGGAAAAACAAACGTGTCAATTTTAAGGCAGCTGTAAATCAAACCAAGAAAGAGACATCATCAATGTCTGTCATCTATCTGTCTTTTCCGCACTCTTGAATACTTCGGTCACATAGCACGTAAAACTACAGAGTTTAGACTCATTATCACAGGGAAGATCGAAGGAAAGAGTTCATTGGCCGCATTTCGACTCGATAGACTGTTCTCGATTGACAAATCCGTAGTTTCCAAAACACTCCTGTTCACGAAGCCAACTGTCGAACGGAATGGAAAGACGGCGTAAGAAACTCGAATTATAGGAGATCATGACCCTTACCATCGAAGAAACGAAGAACTTCAGTATTTAAATGAGCGCAAAGCTGTTATTATGTTTTTACAAACAGCTGATTTTTTTTAGTTATTTGCGAGTATATATGTATAGAGCAAACAAGCATTCAATCCTGCAAGCATACACAAGTAAGAAATATGTCATAACGTTAAATTAATGATAGCGCCATTGAAGATATTTTCCCGTCCCACACACAAGAGTAACATGAGTCCTGAGTGAGAGCTGATACCTCGCTCAAGATTCGTGTTATACTAGTGTAGGTACCGGTATCTCTTCTTAGAAGTCTTCTAGATATACATCAAATAAATGATAGCGTCGTTCATGATGTTCCCTCGTTGTTTCGAACCACACACAAGTGAAACCTGTGACCGTAGTTAGAGCTGATACCTGACTAGGATTACAGTTTTCACTTGTGTATAGCTGTATACTATATCAAACTAGCACATATTAAATTCGGTAAGCGTACACAAGTAAGAAACAACGAGAAAAATATCATCAATGAAAGTATCATTGATGATATTTTTCTCGTTGTTTCGTCCCACACACAATAGAAACAAGAGTCCCAAGTGAGAGCTGATACCTTGCTCGAGGTTCATATTACAGTAATGTATAGGTAGGTACCTCTTCGTATAACACTTTCAAGATATACATCAAATAAATGATAGCGTCGTTCATGATATTCCCTCGTTTCGACCCCCACACATGAGAAACCTGAGACCTTAGTTAGAGCTGATACCTGACTAGGATTTCAGGTTTCACTAGTTTATAGGTAGCTCTTCAATTTGACAAGTAGTGACAGGGTTCTGGGTTTTAATTTCTTTAGTGATAGGAAATATAAAACTAGCACTTCATCAGGGAAGCGTATACTTGATTTGCAGTATTGATGATAATCTGTGATGTTTTCTCAAGGTTTCTTGAGAAAAGCTTAGTGAATTAATGAGAAATAGTCGAGCTAATCACAAATTTTATTATAACGACGTATAACAAAGTAAGTAAGAACCTATTGTTGAATGATGATTAATTTGTGTGTTACCGAATAGAACATAAAATGCAAAAATGTAAATTAGAAATACACCTAGATAACCCTTTTAAACATAAAGTAAATAAATAATGGTCTCCTACCGAATTTCGGTTACGACGGCTAATCTCAACGAGGCTCAGCCATCTGCGCAGAATACCAAGTAAAATAATGTTATAACCCAAGGATAGGTTGCTTACATTGTTACACAATTTTATAAGTTCCTCGTTGTAACTCAAATGTGAAGGCCGAGAGGAAGCTGATGATATCTCTCTCGCCTTTCACGTTTTACTTATGTACACGTCCACCAGCTACAGATTAACTTGGTTCATTATATTTGACGATTTTCACATATGATGAAAACTTCCTTGATGGCATTTCCCTCGCTGTTCGTCCAACACACATGGGTAATCCAAGAGTCGGGTGAGAGCTAATAGATTCCTCGCCCGCCTTTTGTATTACCCTAGTGCAGTGGTATCTCTTCTTAGATACATCAATCACCTCTATACTTAATATTATAAAGAAAGATTTGATTGTTTGTTTGCATTGAATTGGCTCCGAATCTACTCCACTGATCTTAAAAATCTTTCAGCAATGGTTAACTACATTATCAGCAAGTGAGAGGCTAAATTTTATCCCCGTACTCCCACGTGAACGGAAACTTACATATAAAAGCGTAATTATTGCTTATCCAACACACAAAATTATTATAACAGCGGAGAGAGACCTGATACCCTTCTCGACCTTCAGGTTAGAAAAGTACATAGGTAAATCTTCAAATGCATCAAATTGACGAAAGCTTGATTGATGGTCTTTGTTTCGTCCAACACACAAGGCAAGCGTGAGAGGCGAAAGAGGTTTGATTGATACATCTTCCGACAAACACGCTTGACTAGCGCATAGGTTTAATTTTCGAATTATATCAAATTAATGATAGCGTCCTTTGTGATATCTTCCTCGTTGCTGCTCCAACACACAAGATAAATATAAAAAACGGATGAGAGCCGAAATCTCTTCCGCGTTTCATATTTATCTAGCATATAAGATATTTTGCTGTTTGACGAGTACCGACAGTTCACCTCTGCTTCTTTGATGAATTATTCCATTGTACCTAAAAGGAGACATACAATATAAATTTGTTTGCGATATATCTTGACATGTACTAATAATCACTTGATGATGATATGAACTTACAATTTTGAAGGTTAACATTATAAAACATATTAAGCCACATGCAAGAGCACATAACAAGAGTTGCCATTTGAGAGGACATTTAAACACACACATTTAAGAGTGAGAGACGAAAGATGTTTCTTAACTTAACTATTGTATAGGTTTATGTAACATTTCTTCTTCTGGGGTTTTCATTTATTCTTCTATAATTACATGTAAAAAGAGACACACAGACCAGTATTGAGTTTCCGGAACCCAAAATAAAAAAGTCTGTCAAGAAAATTTGGGAGTCATCTTACTTCTAAGTTAATGCAATCAAATAATATAGCCGTTTACTCAGCCACTCTGAAAGTAATCAAAATCTTTAATATATAGACCTACGTCCCACGTACACTGAATAATTATATTAGGAAGACTTAAGGTCTTACAGCACAAATAAATGACGAAATCTAGGGACCTATTGTTGTTAACACACAAATAATATAAAATGAAATTATTTACTGTAAGTAGGTACATTAACCGCGACCTATGTCCATGTATGAAACAACAGTTTTCCAACCGCTAAGATAATCCTTCAGAACAAGTTTGTACGAAACCGTAGATAAAAATCGCCTGTATTATATGTTTCTTCGTATATAATAATTTTAAACAATGTTATACATGAATATTAAAAAAAGGATTGCATGTTATATAGAACTCTGTTGTATAAATTCCCTTGTTCTTCGTACATTTAATTTAGCTGCCAGTGACGTAGCATTCTTAGTATCATTAGCTACCTGCCAGTGACGTAGCATTCCTTGTATCAGAAGCTAGCTGCCAGTGACGTAGCCTAAGCTATTCCTAGTATCATTAGCTACCTGCTAGTGACGTAGCATTCTTAGTATCATTAGCTACCTGTCAGTGACGTAGCATTCCTTGTATCATAAGCTATCTGCCAGTGACGTAGCCTAAGCTATTCCTAGTATCACTAGCTACCTGTCAGTGATGTAGCATTCCTAGTATCATTAGCTACCTGCCAGTGACGTAGCATTCCTTGTATCATAAGCTAGCTGCCTGTGACGTAGCCTTAGCTATGCCTAGAATCATGAGCTACCTGCCAGTGACGTAGCATTCCTAGTATCATTAGCTACCTGCCAGTGATGTAGCATTCCTAGTAGCATTAGCTACCTGCCAGTGACGTAGCATTCCTTGTATCACAAGCTAGCTGTCTGTGACGTAGCCTAAGCTATTCCTAGTATCATTAGCTACCTGCCAGTGACGTAGCATTCCTAGTATTATTAGCTACCTGCAATGACGTAGCATTCCTTGTATCATAAGCAAGCTGCCAGCAACGTAGCCTAAGCTATTCCTAGTATCATTAGTTACCTGCCAGTGGCGTAGCCTAAGCTATTCCTAGTATCATTAGTTACCTGCCAGTGACGTAGCATTCCTAGTATTATTAGCTACCTGCAATGACGTAGCATTCCTTGTATCATAAGCAAGCTGCCAGCAACGTAGCCTAAGCTATTCCTAGTATCATTAGTTACCTGCCAGTGGCGTAGCCTAAGCTATTCGTAGTTTCATTAGTTACCTGCCAGTGGCGTAGCCTAAGCTATTCCTAGTATCATTAGTTACCTGCCAGTGACGTAGCCTAAGCTATTCCTAGTATAATTAGCTACCTGCCAGTGACGTAGCATTCTTAGTATCATTAGCTACCTGCCAGTGACATAGCATTCCTTGTATCATAAGCTAGCTGCCAGTGACGTAGCCTAAGCTATTCCTAATATAATTAGCTACCTGCCAGTGACGTAGTATTCTTAGTATCATTAGCTACCTGCCAGTGACGTAGCATTCTTAGTATCATTAGCTACCTGCCAGTGACGTAGTATTCCTTGTATCATAAGCTAGCTGCCAGTGACGTAGCCTAAGCTATTCCTAGTATAATTAGCTACCTGCCAGTGACGTAGCATTCTTAGTATCATTAGCTACCTGCCAGTGACGTAGCATTCCTTGTATCAGAAGCTAGCTGCCAGTGACGTAGCCTAAGCTATTCCTAGTATCATTAGCTACCTGCTAGTGACGTAGCATTCTTAGTATCATTAGCTACCTGTCAGTGACGTAGCATTCCTTGTATCATAAGCTAGCTGCCAGTGACGTAGCCTAAGCTATTCCTAGTATCACTAGCTACCTGTCAGTGATGTAGCATTCCTTGTATCATTAGCTACCTGCCAGTGACGTAGCATTCCTTGTATCATAAGCTAGCTGCCTGTGACGTAGCCTTAGCTATGCCTAGAATCATGAGCTACCTGCCAGTGACGTAGCATTCCTAGTATCATTAGCTACCTGCCAGTGATGTAGCATTCCTAGTAGCATTAGCTACCTGCCAGTGACGTAGCATTCCTTGTATCACAAGCTAGCTGCCAGTGACGTAGCCTAAGCTATTCCTAGTATCATTAGCTACCTGCCAGTGACGTAGCATTCCTAGTATTATTAGCTACCTGCAATGACGTAGCATTCCTTGTATCATAAGCAAGCTGCCAGCAACGTAGCCTAAGCTATTCCTAGTATCATTAGTTACCTGCCAGTGGCGTAGCCTAAGCTATTCGTAGTTTCATTAGTTACCTGCCAGTGGCGTAGCCTAAGCTATTCCTAGTATCATTAGTTACCTGCCAGTGACGTAGCCTAAGCTATTCCTAGTATAATTAGCTACCTGCCAGTGACGTAGCATTCTTAGTATCATTAGCTACCTGCCAGTGACATAGCATTCCTTGTATCATAAGCTAGCTGCCAGTGACGTAGCCTAAGCTATTCCTAATATAATTAGCTACCTGCCAGTGACGTAGTATTCTTAGTATCATTAGTTACCTGCCAGTGGCGTAGCCTAAGCTATTCCTAGTATCATTAGTTACCTGCCAGTGGCGTAGCCTAAGCTATTCCTAGTATCATTAGTTACCTGCCAGTGACGTAGCCTAAGCTATTCCTAGTATCATTAGCTACCTGCCAGTGATGTAGCATTCCTTGTATCATAAGCAAGCTGCCAGCAACGTAGCCTAAGCTATTCCTAGTATCATTACCTACCTAGCCACCATATGTTTATATATACATGTGGTGTATATAGATGGTGTGTTCTTGGTGAGATCTAGGTAGGTAATTAATATAAGCAGAACACATGTGAGAAATCGTCATGGGCAACCCAGTTTTTCTGTAAATTATATAAAAATAAAACTTAACGCTAATAAACTTGAAAATAGTTTGCTACACTGACGTTCCTTAATTCGTTGCTTAAAATGATTATAAAAATTACAATATCAAATAAGCAAATTAAATTATTATTAGACATGATACAGCGCCGTTTAATCCCAAACAGCAAAGCTTGTCGTATGGGTACCACATTACATAACGCCAAAGATGTAAAAATTATTCCTGGTGTCCAGAACCTGGTGTACACAACATTAAGGAGCAAATATAACTATAATCGTCCGTTTTCGCGTAATTAGTTCCTTTTTCAGACACCCTGTCTAAATCAACGAAGCACCCGTCTAGGCAACACAAGTGCATATTAAATAAAAGTTTCATATAACGCTTGAATCCAATGACATGAATCGCAAAAATGAATGTACGGTAATGATAGAGTTCTTTCTTCCAACCCACAAATTAAACATGAGAGCCGAGTGGGAGCTGGCACCTCACTCGATTTACATGGTTATCTAGTGTATAGGTATCACTGCTACTTGACACCCTTTGTCCTCTTGAGATTATTGAGCACTCACTTTTGGATGCTTCTTGAATATTGAATGAACGGGGCCACAGCGTGTTGAGTAGGACAGTCTAAATATAAGTTTGACTAGCAGTTCGGAATCTAGGAACGATTCGTTCAAAATGACACACTCACACAGACGCGCACATCTATGAGATTATAAACAGAATAGCAGTAGTCAATTAGGGGTGTCACGTAGCGTCCGATACAAACCGACAAATCTACATAATTTGGCCAGTATTTTTGTCTTATTTAATTATTTAAATCTTTAAGATTGACAACCCTCACGCTTTATGGAGCAAATTATTTAATACAAAAATTAGGCGCAGATTCCTAACTGCTTGTAAAACTTATATTTAAATTGTGATTACAGCATAAAACGCGCGGCATCAAATGCATATATCAAGCGTTGAAAAATATATAAGACAGTAGTACACACAGTAGTACACATCAAATTAAAGCATGCACTGTTGTGCCCCTCACCCAACACACAAGTAAACCATGAGACCCAAGAGAGAGTCGACACCTCTCTCAGGTGTCATGGTTCACTAATGCGTGGGTACATCTTCTTATCGGCAACGGTCCTCTTCTGATTTGTTACAACTAGCGACCCTCCCTCGCCTCAAGACGGATTTTTAAGGCTCACAAAAGACTGACATTTACCTCATAAATTTTTTTTTTTACCACCCATTTACTATATAATAATTTTAAACAATGTTATACATGAGAATTAAAAAAAGGATTGCATGTTATATAGAACTCTGTTGTATAAATTCCCTTGTTCTTCGTACATTTAATTTAGCTGCCAGTGACGTAGCCTAAGCTATTCCTAGTATCATTAGCTACCTGCCAGTGACGTAGCATTCTTAGTATCATTAGCTACCTGCCAGTGACGTAGCATTCCTTGTATCATAAGCTAGCTGCCAGTGACGTAGCCTAAACTATTCCTAGTATAATTAGCTACCTGCCAGTGACGTAGCATTCTTAGTATCATTAGCTACCTGCCAGTGACGTAGCATTCCTTGTATCACAAGCTAGCTGTCTGTGACGTAGCCTAAGCTATTCCTAGTATCATTAGCTACCTGCCAGTGACGTAGCATTCCTAGTATTATTAGCTACCTGCAATGACGTAGCATTCCTTGTATCATAAGCAAGCTGCCAGCAACGTAGCCTAAGCTATTCCTAGTATCATTAGCTACCTGCTAGTGACGTAGCATTCTTAGTATCATTAGCTACCTGCCAGTGACGTAGCATTCTTAGTATCATTACCTACGTGCCAGTGACGTAGCATTCTTAGTATAATTAGCTACCTGCCAGTGACGTAGCATTCCTTTTATTATAAGCAAGCTGCCAGTGACGTAGCCTAAGCTATTCCTATTATAATTAGCTACCTGCCAGTGACGTAGCATTCTTAGTATCATTAGCTACCTGCCAGTGACGTAGCATTCATTGTATCATAAGCTAGCTGCCAGTGACGTAGCCTAAGCTATTCCTAGTATCATTAGCTACCTGCTAGTGACGTAGCATTCTTAGTATCATTAGCTACCTGCCAGTGACGTAGCATTCTTAGTATCATTAGCTACCTGCCAGTGACGTAGCATTCGTAGTATCATTAGCTACCTGCCAGTGACGTAGCATTCCTTGTATCATAAGCTAGCTGCCAGTGACGTAGCCTAAGCTATTCCTAGTATAATTAGCTACCTGCCAGTGACGTAGCATTCTGAGTATCTTTAGCTACCTGCCAGTGACGTAGCATTCTTAGTATCATTAGCTACCTGCCAGTGACGTAGCATTCCTTGTATCATAAGCTAGCTGCCAGTGACGTAGCCTAAGCTATTCCTAGTATAATTAGCTACCTGCCAGTGACGTAGCATTCTTGGTATCATTAGCTACCTGCCAGTGAAGTAGCATTCTTAGTATCATTAGCTACCTGCCAGTGACGTAGCATTCCTTGTATCATAAGCTAGCTGCCAGTGACGTTGCCTAAGCTATTCCTAGTATAATTAGCTACCTGCCAGTGACGTAGCATTCTTAGTATCATTAGCTACCTGCCAGTGAAGTAGCATTCTTAGTATCATTAGCTACCTGCCAGTGACGTAGCATTCCTTGTATCATAAGCTAGCTGCCAGTGACGTAGCCTAAGCTATTCCTAGTATAATTAGCTACCTGCCAGTGACGTAGCATTCTTAGTATCATTAGCTACCTGCCAGTGACGTAGCATTCCTTGTATCATAAGCTAGCTGCCAGTGACGTAGCCTAAGCTATTCCTAGTATAATTAGCTACCTGCCAGTGACGTAGCATTCTGAGTATCTTTAGCTACCTGCCAGTGACGTAGCATTCTTAGTATCATTAGCTACCTGCCAGTGACGTAGCATTCCTTGTATAATAAGCTAGCTGCCAGTGACGTAGCCTAAGCTATTCCTAGTATAATTAGCTACCTGCCAGTGACGTAGCATTCTTAGTATCATTAGCTACCTGCCAGTGAAGTAGCATTCTTAGTATCATTAGCTACCTGCCAGTGACGTAGCATTCCTTGTATCATAAGCTAGCTGCCAGTGACGTAGCCTACGCTATTCCTAGTATAATTAGCTACCTGCTAGTGACGTAGCATTCACAGTATCATTAGCTACCTGCCAGTGACGTAGCATTCCTTGTATCATAAGCTAGCTGCCAGTGACGTAGCCTAAGCTATTCCTAGTATAATTAGCTACCTGCCAGTGACGTAGCATTCTTAGTATGTTTAGCTACCTGCCAGTGATGTAGCATTCTTAGTATCATTAGCTACCTGCCAGTGACGTAGCATTCCTTGTATCATAAGCTAGCTGCCAGTGACGTAGCCTAAGCTATTCCTAGTATAATGAGCTACCTGCCAGTGACGTAGCATTCTTAGTATCATTAGCTACCTGCCAGTGACGTAGCATTCCTTGTATCATAAGCTAGCTGCCAGTGACGTAGCCTAAGCTATTCCTAGTATCATTAGCTACCTGCTAGTGACGTAGCATTCTTAGTATCATTAGCTATCTGCCAGTGACGTAGCATTCTTAGTATCATTAGCTACCTGCCAGTGACGTAGCATTCCTTGTATCATAAGCTAGCTGCCAGTGACGTAGCCTAAGCTATTCCTAGTATAATTAGCTACCTGCCAGTGACGTAGCATTCCTTGTATCATAAGCTAGCTGCCAGTGACGTAGCCTAAGCTATTCCTAGTATAATTAGCTACCTGCCAGTGACGTAGCATTCTTAGTATCTTTAGCTACCTGCCAGTGAAGTAGCATTCTTAGTATCATTAGCTACCTGCCAGTGACGTAGCCTAAGCTATTCCTAGTATAATTTGCTACCTGCCAGTGACGTAGCATTCTGAGTATCATTAGCTACCTGCCAGTGAAGTAGCATTCTTAGTATCATTAGCTACCTGCCAGTGACGTAGCATTCCTTGTATCATAAGCTAGCTGCCAGTGACGTAGCCTAAGCTATTCCTAGTATAATTAGCTACCTGCCAGTGACGTAGCATTCTGAGTATCATTAGCTACCTGCCAGTGAAGTAGCATTCTTAGTATCATTAGCTACCTGCCAGTGACGTAGCATTCCTTGTATCATAAGCTAGCTGCCAGTGACGTAGCCTAAGCTATTCCTAGTATAATTAGCTACCTGCCAGTGACGTAGCATTCTTAGTATCATTAGCTACCTGCCAGTGACGTAGCATTCCTTGTATCATAAGCTAGCTGCCAGTGACGTAGCATTCCTTGTATCATAAGCTAGCTGCCAGTGACGTAGCATTCTTAGTATCATTAGCTACCTGCCAGTGACGTAGCATTCCTTGTATCATAAGCTAGCTGCCAGTGACGTAGCCTAAGCTATTCCTAGTATAATTAGCTACCTGCCAGTGACGTAGCATTCTTAGTATCATTAGCTACCTGCCAGTGACGTAGCATTCCTTGTATCATAAGCTAGCTGCCAGTGACGTAGCCTAAGCTATTCCTAGTATCATTAGTTACCTGCCAGTGGCGTAGCCTAAGCTATTCCTAGTATCATTAGCTACCTGCCAGTGATGTAGCATTCCTTGTATCATAAGCAAGCTGCCAGCAACGTAGCCTAAGCTATTCCTAGTATCATTACCTACCTAGCCACCATGTGTTTATATATACATGTATATATATATATATATATATATACATGTATATATATATATATATATATATACATGTATATATATATATATATATACATGGTGTATATAGATGGTGTGTTCTTGGTGAGATCTAGGTAGGTAATTAATATAAGCAGAACACATGTGAGAAATCGTCATAGGCAACCCAGTTTTACTGTCATTTATATAAAAATAAAACCCGCTAATAACCTTGAGAATAGTTTGCTACACTGACTTTCCTTTATTCGTTGCTTAAAATGATTATAAAAATTACAATATCAAATAAGCAAATTAAATTATTATTAGACATGATACAGCGCCCTCTAATCCCAAACAGCAAAGCTTGTCGTATGGGTACCACATTACATAACGTCAAAGATGTAAAAATTATTCCAGTGTCCAGAACCTGGTGTATACAACATTATGGAGCAAATATAACTATAATCGTCCGTTTTCGCGTAATTAGTTCCTTTTTCAGACACCCTGTCTAAATCAACGAAGCACCCGTCTAGGCAACACAAGTGCATATTAAATAAAAGTTTCATATAACGCTTGAATCCAATGACATGAATCGCAAAAATGAATGTACGGTAATGATAGAGTTCTTTCTTCCAACCCACAAATTAAACATGAGAGCCGAGTGGGAGCTGGCACCTCACTCGATTTACATGGTTATCTAGTGTATAGGTATCACTGCTACTTGACACCCTTTGTCCTCTTGAGATTATTGAGCACTCACTTTTGGATGCTTCTTGAATATTGAATGAACGGGGCCACAGCGTGTTGAGTAGGACAGTCTAAATATAAGTTTGACTAGCAGTTCGAAATCTAGGAACGATTCGTTCAAAATGACACACTCACACAGACGCGCACATCTATGAGATTATAAACAGAATAGCAGTAGTCAATTAAGGGTATCACGTAGCGTCCGATACAAACCGACAAATCTACATAATTTGGCCAGTATTTTTGTCTTATTTAATTATTTAAATCTTTAAGATTGACAACCCTCACGCTTTATGGAGCAAACTATTTAATACAAAAATTAGGCGCAGATTCCTAACTGCTTGTAAAACTTATATTTAAATTGTGATTACAGCATAAAACGCGCGGCATCAAATGCATATATCAAGCGTTGAAAAATATATAAGACAGTAGTACACACAGTAGAGCAAATCAAATTAAAGCATGCACTGTTGTGCCCTTCACCCAACACACAAGTAAACCATGAGACCCAAGAGAGAGTCGACACCTCTCTCAGGTGTCATGATGCACTAATGCGTGGGTACATCTTCTTATCGGCAACGGTCCTCTTCTGATTTATTACAACTAGCGACCCTCCCTCGCCTCAAGACGGATTTTTAAGGCTCACAAAAGACTGACATTTACCTCATAAAAATTTTTTTTTACCACCAATTTACCCTTTTGGGGTATAATGCGTTCTAACAGACAAAATCAATTTGTATGGAAATGGCAACTTCAATTTATATTATTTGGAGATAAATATGTGATCGTGATGGTTGATAGTAAGTAAAAAGTTTCTGAAATAGTCAACATTTGATTGCTACACAAAGACATGATACATTTCATAAGATCCAAAAGGTGGCCAAGTGCTATTACGCATGCGACGCCGGTTGAACCTGGCGGTCTATACCAATTAGTTTTTACTCAGAAACCTATGTCCTGTGATGTAGAATAATATGAATGTCCATGAGATGAGGAAACACAAAGACTGTATTAAGTTCCCGAGGCGGTGATGGACTTACCTTATCATCTTCGGTGGAGAATGATTGTGTGACGCCACTGCTTGCCTCTTTGGAAATATAAAACCCTGCGCAACCCTGTGCCCGCAACCTTCTGCGCAAGTCAATCTTGGAATCCTAGATCTAACAACTTTTATCGTAAACCATACCGTTTGCTTCTGATCTGTATACTTCCAGCGTAGAGACGACCAGGCCTCGGTGCCTTACATTCCAAACTACCATCTGCAATAAGTGAACATACAGAAGGCTAGCTTCCATACATTTACGCTGAAGGGCACACGCACGCACTTTTTAGCTTAGTCTGCATTTGTTACCAAATTCGAAAAGAATGTCAATATGATGGTATTATTTTGTTACAGCACAAATGGTATACGTTGTCCATTTTGTCCGACATTTTATTCACATCTGACGTAATTAAGACGTACATGGTAAAAGATCTCACCTCCTGGATTCTAAAAATAAATTTATAACTCCTTGGTTAATATTTTTTCCACAATAGGCGACGCATGCGTCTGGAGCCATTTTTCCGAACACGTGGCATTTATGAAAGTCCGTGCCATTGGGTAACGATTTGCACCTATAACAATTATAGGTATATTATTTGACCATCTTGTCTTTTTATCACCCCACCAGTAAATAGACCTATTTTACTAATGTTCAGGCACATCTTTGTGGCTGATTGGATGAGTAAGTAATCTGCTGCGCAAGAGACGCAAATTCAAATCCCAGCGGTCTACCAATGAGCTTTCTATAAAGTTAATGCAGTAGTGTTAAACCACGAGCTTTACGGGGGACGAAAATACCATGAGGTAATCTGAATATGTCTGAGAATATAATCAAGGACGTATGTAGAGTGACTGGGACGGCGAGAGCCTATCTGATAACTTAATAAATGTTAAGGGACTCTGTTGGAATGCGGGTGCTGTAGCAACTCTGCTTACCCCTTCGGGGACCCTTCTGGGAATTTGTGAGCTTACGTGTGAATGTTTGAGATCTTGATTTGGCGCTGCGATCGAACAGGACAAACGTCTGTCGGGTACTCTAGTATTAAATAGAGAATAACCACGCCTGTCTTATATTATACCCTTTTTTCCACCAAAGGGCAAAATCAGCGATTAATTTTCCAATTACCTTTTTAGCCACAACTTACAAATTTGTACCATCGCATTGCATTTATTAGTATTATGTTAAAATGATTCAATCAATAAGGTAGACATAATTTCTGTCTATTAACAAGGTGTTTTTACAATGGTCGGTCGTCACTCCCCTATGGTTTAGTTCAAAGACTTTTATTCGTTTTTACCCCTTAACGATTTTGCATCACAAAGGCATTGTACAAACAATTGTCTAAATGAAGTACCTATCGAGTGCCAACTCGATATTGCCACGAACCCCGGTGATGGGGTGGATGGTTGGAGGGTAAACAGTCGCGGAATCGGTATTAAATCACTCAGTTTAGTCAAAGCTTATAAATTTGTACCATCGCATTGCATTAATTCGTATAATGTTAAAATAGTCAATTAAACAAATTTTGCGTAAATTGCATTAGCGAATCTAAGGCACTAAAAGCATTTATTGATTTCGTTAATTGCCTATTTAAGTTTTAATGTGGGGATTACCCATATGCCAATACGATGCATGTGATTATTTTTAAGTAGTTTTATTTCAGTAAATCTTACGGAACCAATTGCGTAGGCGAGTATTAAGGCCTAAAAGCATATTTAGATATAGTTAATGCCCATTAGATACTTTATCACAACACCTTTATGCCAATACGGCGGGTGTGGTCATTTTACAAACAGTTTTATTTAAATACTTCCTACAATACGTATTGCACGAATGCGAAACGAAGGCGAATGAAATGTTTTAAAAGCCTTTTGATGAAAAATGAGCGATGAATAAAATTAAAATGTTAAAATCGTCCATACCTTTGATTTTCTCCGTGCATATTATGTTGCGAGGCGTCCGACGTGCGCGCGACATATTGATGTATAATTGGTTTCCGGTGATCTTTCAATTCAGGCACATAATGTGTATGTAGACACGACTTATGTCCAGGACCCATCCTGTGAGATTGCAAGCGAGACAGTTTAAGATGGATTACATATACACGTGGCAATTTATATACGAGTGTGGCGGTGAGCGTGTGACCAGGCCGAGCGCGGGCAGGAAAAGAAATCGGTTGATTAAGAAAATTATAAATGTCTCCTTAGTGACGTCATTTAACATGACACTTACCATTTAAAAAAACTAATTAACGTAGGTAGAAAAAAATTAAAAAAATTAATAAGATTACTATCCATGAGTGTCATTTTCGGAGTTTCTCGGGTTGCTGAATACAAAAAAGATACACATTTTAAACCAAAGTTGGCCTATTTGGATTTTTAATTACTTACATAGGCAAAATTTATCTTAATTTAAGTACGTATGTTGCTATATACAAAAAAAATAGAATAAGATGCTGTTTTACCCTAAGAACGTCGATGTTGTACCGATTCAAGTTAAATGAGACATCTAGCGGCGAGGAAAATTTACATTTAGAGAATTAATTTTCCGCCTATAGTCATATATTGAGCGCGAACATCTCAGTAATATAACTATCTTTCTCTTTGCTCCAGGTAAATATTCTGAGGAAGAGTTGGACAACACTAGATCTTTAATGGCGTCGTTAAAGGCAAGTATGGACGAAGCTACCCGTTGGCTGAGAGTGTCCCACGCTTCCTTGAGGCTGCGGTGCGAGTCCCCGCTGTGGGCTCGCGAGCAAGCCGCCCTACAGACTAGAAGAGACACATGCTTTTCACAGGCGGTTAGTAAATACAATCTATAAGATTTCGTGTTATATATTCCCTCACAATTGCATCTCTTTTATCTATATAAGAGCAACTTATTTAAAAAATATGATTAATCTGATAATCAGTATATATTATTAATTAAAGCATTTATATCTTATTGACATTCTTTTCATCTTGAGGCACAAATGAGACGTGTGCGATGGCGCCCAACGTAGTGCTGGATTTTTACGATAAAGAAATGATTTCACATAAAATATATACATATAAATTATTGAAGTAAAATGTATTATAATTCCATGATTTTAAAACGTGTTCCAATCTCAAATGCGCTCTCATAAAATAGTGTTACTAATAACATCTAAAGAGTGTAGTTAATAATATGTAAAATTGTTTGGCTGTTTGCAACACGCGAGCCTTGCTACATTTTTAAATTTTCATTAACTTTTGTATAGATAATACAGGCTTTTATTATACTATAGCTAACATCGGTAGCGTCCGGCCTGATGAGTTGGCTGTGCTCGGCCCCAGCTGATGTAGTGGTGAGGTTGCTTAGTTCAGAGCTGGGTCCTCTGTGCGGCTTCGAGGGCTTGCTGAGCCTCTACTCCACAGAGAAGGCTATGTGGGGTGATATGGTCGTCGCCATAGAAGACCTTCACACTGTGCTCTTCACCCTCACCAAAGTTGGACACGGGTACGTCTCTATCTGTATCTATATTGATAACATTGAATTGTCTGTAATTCCAAGTTGAAAGGTAACGTTACTTACGTAGATAATTTTTCCGTCTCTCTGTTTGTTCCCGCTCATCTTTGAAGCGGCTGGACCAATTTTTGCGGGACTTTCATTGGCACATAGCTGATATTATTAAGATTACTATTATTTTGAAAAAAAAAAACAGAAATTTAGGTATCTGGCCGTACGGGTAACGTTCCCTAAACTTGTTAGAACGAATATAAAAACGAAAAACAAATATTAACTTTGTTTGTGTCTGGTTCAACGAATGTTCGGAGCAACCATAGACAGCGAGTAAAGGATGTTTCTTTTATTGATTTACAATTCAGACTTTTTATTTCTCTATGTTGTAATTTATAATATTATATGTAATATTGTTTGCTTCATGAATTATCTCAGCGGTAATTCGTTAGGATAAAAGCGTAGGAGGTTAAGGACTCGAGTTACGATGGGTTGGGGAAATATTAGCTTTTTATTTGGAAACAAATTATGACGAGACATTGAAATGAGTGGAATCGAGCGTGACAGATTGCATTAGACTCACCATCTGTAACGGTGGCACTTCAAAACAGCGTGAAACAGTGGGTATTGTCACGTCTCTGTATATAACATAGTGCTGCTCTTATGGTATAGCGTCAACATCAAATATAGTACTTCAATCTCAAACTCAAAAATATCTTTATTCGATTAGACTAGACTCGATTAGACTTTTAAAACAGACTTTCATATAGTTTGGATGGCATAATTATGCAGCATTATACACGCTACCGTCAGGTTCGGAAGGTTGCTTTGTGTTGCCTAGCAAGAAACTCAGTAAATACTAATTTCAAAAATATTATAAAATTTAAAAATTACAAAATAAATCACTTACGAAATGTAAGCTCATGGACACAGTACCAATGTACAAATGTCGATAAAAATTAACAAGTATGACGCAAATGCCAGCCATTGACCTCATCAACTAATATAGAGGGAAGTGGTCACCCAGATGCAGCCGCATGCAAAGGCATTGTGAGCATGAGAACTCAAGCCAGTCAAAAGATCAGAAGTAATATTAAAAATAATTGTAAAATAAACAGTGTTCATGAGACTACTTACAATATTTATCTGCTTATACATTAATTCCAAGTTTCTTTATATAATAACCATTTTCAAGATTGTATAGTCTCTTTAAATTGATCAAAGGGCAAGCTTACAATATATTTAGTATAAAAGCGTGTAAACAAGCATTTAATAATAAAATACATATTTATACATCAAACATTTCAAGAAGGGTAAAGAAAAAGTTTATAAAAACATATATTTGGAGCATAGCACTATACGGGTGTGAGACATGGACAATGACAAAAAGGGATAGAGAGATATTAGAAGCGTTTGAGATGTGGTGCTGGAGGAGGATGGAGAAAATAAAATGGACAGAAAGAGTATCAAATGAAAATGGTCAAGGCAAACATAATACTATCGATATCAATCCAAAATCGAAGGGGAAAGTTGATTGGGCACCTTGTGCGACGTGATAGCTTCTTTAAAAACATAATAGAAGGAAAGGTAGAAGGGAAGAGAGGGAGAGGAAGACCAAGGCATACATGAGACAAGTTAAGGAAATGGTGTCTGTCATGACGTATAAGGATGCCATAGAGATGGCACTGGACAGAGACAAATGGAAAGAAATGCATCGGTTACACCGACAAGAGTTATTAATCTTAAATGTATGATGATACATTGTCCTAAAAATCCTAGAGAGTCGTTCTGCAAATTTAACAATTGATACATTTATGTACGTGTTAGTCTTTGCGTTTGAGACAGAAAATTTGTTTTGCAGTGACTCGGCTATACCTCAAGTGACCGGTTCCAGAGGCGCGCTAGTCGTACACATTCCCGTATCGGACTCTTTGTACTCCAAATTCACCTCCAAAGATGTAAGTATACAAATAATATTGAATTGTCTGTTTGTAATTTAAAAATTACATCTTTTGAATAAATACATATGAAAGTTTACACGATACTGACAAAAAAAAATTTTTTTTATTTATCTCTGCCTGTGTCTGTTTGTTTCGGCTTATCTCCGAAACGACTGGACTGATTTAAACGGAACTTTCAATGGCGGATAGTCAATGTTACAAGGAGTAAATTAGATTATTATTATTTTAAAAAAAATATTATGATTCTGCGGGCCACCCATAAAATTAAGTCTACGCGGGTGAAACCGCGGGGCACAGCTGGTAAAATATAAAAAATTCAAAGATCTGACTGACCGAATTCAACGCACAGCCAAAACCAATGGTAGTAGAAACATGATTAGAATTTAGAGGGTGTCTTTGGTGAGGTGTACGTATACACTAAGAAAGAAAATAAAAAATATAAAAAAATCAATATGCTCACGCCATCCCAGAAGGGGTAAGCAGAGGTGCTGTAACAACACCCACATTTCACCGAATATGATCAATTGCCAACGTGACTGAGGGTGAGTCCATCGCAATCTCAGGCACTATACATTCGTCTTTGAATGACTTCTCAGACATATGCAGGTTTCCTCACGATGTTTTCCTTCACCGTAAAGCACGTGGTGTGATAACTGCACATAATTTTTTTAGAAAAACTCATTGGTACAGGCCCCGCTGGGATTCGAACTTGCGTCGCTTGCGTAGAAGGCGACTGCTCTAACCCCAAGGCCACCACGGCTTCTAAGGCCACTAAAAAAACAATTTTCAAAACTCCACCCCTGAGCGAGAGAAATGGAGTGTAGGTTAGTTTATTGTTTCCAAAAAAAAAACAAATCCTAGCCACATACAATATAAGCATACACTAGTAAACTGTAACACATAAGTAGATATACCACCAGAGACCAAGCTTTATACAATCCGCACGCAGACTTCGAAATTAAAATATAAAAGTATGTTTGTATTGTAAGATTCGTGGGGTTTAAGCAGTCGCCTGGCAAGCAATGCCAGTTTGAATCGCAGCGGTTCGTAACAATGAATTTTTCAAAAAACTTAGTGCAGTCAGTGATTTCACACCACAAGCTTTACGAGGAAGGAAAACATCATGCGGAAACCTGCATTAGTCTGAGAAGTTATTCAAACACGTATAGTGTCTGAGACGGCCATAGACTCACCATCTGTCACGTTGACACTTAATCTTCGGCGAAAAGTGGGTGTTGGTATTACAACACCCCTGCTTACTCCTCTGGGATGTAATGGAGTGAGCATATTTTTTGGAACTATGTACATATTTGCAGCATTTAAAGTTCACAATAACGGCTGTATTCTTCAACATCGGCGTGAACGAGAAAGCTTCGCTGGCTGAAGCGTTGGGCGAGACCGCCCCGCAGTATCACTCGAACAGCGACAATCTGGATAGATTAAATAAGTACTACCAGAAGTATTGCAAAGTGTTCCCGCCTGATCATTTGGCCGGTCCTCGAGGTAACTTTTTATACCTTTATTCGATCAAGAAATTTAAACAACCGTTGCCCAAGCCAGTAGTTGGATGGGTGACTGCCGACTTCCCTTCGTGCTTCGGGAATGACGCTTCTCACCATTGGTCCCGGTTGCCAATTTAACGTCTTTGGTAATCGTTACAGGTCAGTCGTACACCATTTTTATCACATAAAATGTTAGCGGGATTCCAACGCGCGACACGTAGTGTATCATTCAGGTACAAGTCCCACGGTGCCTCCAAATGGTAAACGTTCTAAAAATATATGATTCCAGCGTCATCAAGGACTAAGCCGTTAGAAGAAGTGATGGAGAGCATCAGGATATCGGTACACAAGAAGGTGCCGAAGAATGTCGAGGTGTTACAGTTGGCTGCGCTGGCGACTAGGCTTATGAACGGTACGGGAATATTTGATAATATTTGAATATTTGATAGCGACCGTGCGCTTAGCCCGTGTTTAATTCAGGATTCCTAATTAACATCGATTAACAATATAGCCTATGTTACTCAGCAAGAATGTAGCATTATATCAGTGAGACTTTTTTAATCGGTCCTGTAGTTTCGGAGCCTATTTATTTCAAACAAATATTTCCTCTTTATAATATTAGTATAGATAATTCAGGGTTCTATGTGCTTAAATATTTGGGATGTTTTACACCCAAAGATTCCAATAAGTGCCAACGTGACAGAGGGTGAGTCCATCGCCGTTCCAGGCACTATACGTATTTCTTTGAATTACTGCTCAGACATATGAAGGTTTCCTCACCATGCTTTCTTTCACCGTAAAGCACGTAGGATCAAATTACTGCACTTAAGCTTTTAGAAATTGGTTTGGTTGGCCGCTGGGATTCGAACTTGCTTCGCTTCCGTTGCAGGCGAATGCTCAAACCCCACGGCTACCACGGCTCCTTCCAGCTTCCATCCAATTGTTGTGGGAACTGTAATAAATTTTATTGAATAAAACCTTTATAATTACAGGCATAAGGTTCACATCGTGTAAGAGTGCCAAAGACAGAACAGGTATGTCTGTCACTTTGGAACAGTGTTCCATCCTCGCGACGGAAAACCATCTGGCTGACCACGAGATGAAGAGAGCCCTTGATATTATGAGGAGGTAATTACAATAATCCATATTAATATAACGGTAATGCTATAAGCGTAAGGGGTGTTACAATACCCACTTTTCACCAAAGTTTGCTATAGTGATATATGGTGATTTCATCCCATTTGAATTTTTACTCGGATATGCGGTTTTCCTGACAATGTTTTCCTTCACCATACTGCTGGTTATAACATACAAGCTTAAGTATGTATGCTTTGTTATAACATATTCAAGTTTATAGAAATTTCATTGGTGAATTTGCAGCTGCGTTGACTATCAAATCACTGAGACACCAAGGCTGTCTCATCTGTATTTGTATAAATAGACAATCTACCTCCGTACATAGATAAGATATTATCGAAGGATTTTTACTAGATAATAATTAGTGGTGTCGAGATATGTGAACACTGTAGAACTGAAATTGTCTTATGGTTGACATGAGCTCCAAAATATGAGAAAAAAATTATATCGTTAACCAATTTGGGAGTTTCACTCGAAGCGATCAGTACCCCTATCAAGGATTTGCCACCGTTTTCGTTATCTATACTCGCTAGCGTCTCCGCCGAATATTAGTATGAGAAATTGAACAGCGCCTGCCAGCGGTCACGTGAAGAACTAAAATATATCATACAAATATTGCGAGTGACACTAGCAAATATAGCTTACGAAAACGGTGGCGAACTCTTGATAGGGGTACAGATTGTTCTTCAGAAAGTATAACCATAGAAAGTATATATTCACGTGACCAGAAGTTGTTATATTTTTTTCAATGGAGCTTCTCATTTCATACAAACTTGGAATCATTTGATTTACACATTTATGTCACGTCAAATACAACGCTACAGTTCAAGTTGAAACCGCGGCGAAAATACAGCTAGCTATCAACCAAATTGTGTTACAAATGCAAGGGAATGTTTTTGAAAATAATAGAAACATCCATTTCTGTCATGCTTGTCCACTGGAAACGGTATGAAACATAGCCCAGCAGATAAATAGTAAGCACAGCCATATCCATAAATATATATATACAATATTGCCTGATTTATTGTGCCCAGCATTGACGAATTTCGTTGCGTATCACTGGTGAAGTATTGATACAATTTGGAAAGTCTGCAGAACAGCAAATTTTCAGACTGTAATTTTTACTGTAAGTTTGACTGTAAGTTTTCTTAAATACGAGCGGACGTCACGTGGTTTTACTCGCGTATTTGCCATTGAAGTACGCGGATAAAATACAGACTATGTACACTCTAATACGCAACGAAGTTCGTATCCGTTGTAAAATGTCAAATCGTATAGTCTAGTGTGAGTATTTCATTGCCGCCGTCACGAGTCATCGCGTAGACGTAATCGCAGCTTTGTATAGGATCGAAACAGCGCCGTCTGTCGGCCTAAAGATGACACTATTGGGAGCCCATACAAATCTGCGTTGTGACGGCGATTTTAAGAAAACTCGCACTAGGCACTCTGAGACGCGCAGAGACTTTACATTTAAAGGGTGTATTTCATCATGGGTGTGTACTTATATGGGATTAATGTTTAAAGAGTTAATTATGAACATTACATTTTGTGTAAGAAAAAAGGGGGTACGTGTTTTGATAATTGGGGGTATGTTACCTTTAAGGGGTTCAAATAGGGGATTAAAAAGTAATGTGAATATCCTTATCTCGGAACAATATGCATGAAAATTCGTATATGATTAATGAACAGATGTGCATGAAAATTCGTGTTTGAGTGTTTATATTTACTGGTATAATAAATGTCTTGAGGTCTTTATCCAGTTAGTCGAAACAAAGAGCGCTCCCGAAGTTTATTATAAAATAGTTTTAAAAACATTCTTAAAACTATTTTCATGTTCTACCAACCTTGGTAGAACAAAACGGGTTGCATACCTGTTTACCACCTGGTAAACAGGTATGCAACCCGCTAAGGGAAGCAGGTACTGTAGCTTATGAACGCTTACAAGATCCTAATTGTTACTTGCATTAAACTTGTGATATTCTGTCATCGCCCACGATTCGCGAATTGTATTCGATATGATGACCATTTCTATAATATCGGACAGTCATAAGATCCTTTACTGAACATCTCAAAATTCCAGCTAATGCAGCAACATTACATTTTTATTGTGTTTCGTTTACAGTGAGGGGTGTCGTCGTGAAAATACATATAAAAACACGGGTATACGTAAGTACGCGTTCTCCAAAAAGCAAGTGTTTGCCCTACCCGACGACTACAAGCCACCGCCAGGAACTAATGGTTCTTCTCAGACTTAAATAACATTATTTTTTATACATTTTCCATTCAAAATCACACCGTGATTATATTGGTTTAAAGTTGAAATTGAAAAGTAATTAATTTTACACGCAAGTAAAGGAAACGTGCACGATATTCTATGCTTATTGTAATAAAGAGTAGTATAAATGTAAAAGTAAAGTCAATAGGACCGTGGTACATCTATAAGTACTTACTCATAACAAAAAATCTTATTAAAACTGACTGAATTCATCAAATCAAAATTTAAGTACTTAAAAGCGTAATTAAAAACCAAATTATTCATTCAATAACTTTTATATTATGTATTTAATATTATTATTTATACAAAGATATATTTTGGTCTCAACCGAGGTCGGTAGTAGGTTATGTATACTATTATTTAATATACTTCCATAATTAATTATAATATATTGATTATTAATATAATATTGTAATGTTTATTATATATAGCGATGTGGGCGTGCTTCACGAAGTAAGGCCATAAAAGTTGATGGCAAAACTTTTATGGCGATGGTTATTCGACTGATAGTGATACACGTAGATACGTCATATATGTATGTCTCATAATCATTGCCCATATATAAGGTCCAGACTTGTTGGGCAATCATTTCTGGCACAGCATAATTGGCCAGCCGCACACGAAGTGAATTGTCTCTCTAACTAAGCGAACTATAACACGGGCTTTTCTGGCTAGAATGGAACTCGATTCAAGTGTGTGGAATCCGAGCCATCATGCGCTTTTCCTTACGGGGTAACCAAAGAAGCAAATTAATACACCACAATTAACAAATGTAACGTATTTAAAGTATAAACTGTAACAATAAAGAGAAACAGTTATAAGCAATTATGTCAATTGTGACAACTTAATATTTTATCTTATAGACAACCTCGAAAGAGGCTGAATAAAAATATTTACTCGAAAAAAAAAAATTCAAAAAAAAGCTATAATATTTAATAAGCTCGCTGCAAAATTTCAAAAGTATTTTTTTTTATATTATTAATTTGATATGTACCGCCCATCGATACTCTGTTCTGAATATGTTCGTCTTATAAGTCTAAGCCCTGTATTATGATGGCAATATGAGACCATGGTAAGGCCCCACAGTGAGTCAAACGAATGAATAGGAGTTTGCACGGCCCCTTGACTATACTCTAATTATGCAATTAAAATAAACAGGAAAACCCACTTAATTTATATTTATATTTATCATTGAAACTAAACATTCTATAATGATGTGTATGAATCTTGACCTTACTTGATACTTGACCAAAATCTTCCAATGTAGTGGCCAATAACTTAATTAAGTATTAAAACGTACGTGTAGTCTGTATATGTATATTGTAACGTATTAGTTTTTATAGTATTTATAATCGTGTAGTTCAGTGTATTTTCGATTTTGAAGGCAATTTAGCAATAGTTGAAAACTTTATCATCATTATACCCTTGATTAATGAATTAATTCTTGTATTATCTTTGATGAAGAAATCGTCGATATCAGGACTTTAGGTTAACATATTGAATTGTAATATCGTTGTCTTGTCTTCGTATTTAATAATAAAAACAAAATTACATACCGATTAAAAAATGTCACTCAGTGACAAATAATTTTTTTATAGGTAATCAAAGTAAATTATCTTGAGATAAGACTCGCAAAGATATGTCATGTCCGGATATTCAAAACTCCTTAGAGATTTAATCAGTAGTCGATTATATAAAAATATTATAGAGGAAAAAACTGGTTGAGTTGCTGTCATCACTAGAACCAAAGAATTGATTTTAATAGAGGGCTATTAACAAGCAAAATTATTTAAAATTTCGACTAAAATATAATACGTAATACGCTAATGAAGTCAATATTGACTACGGCGAAGCAAAAATGAGATTAATGACCCGACTCGGCGACGAACTCGACGTCGACTCGATTCCATCGTGGGAAATTGATCATAATACATACGCGATAATGTTTAATATCGTATGATTGAAGCGGACACAAGCAACGGACGGAGTAAAGCAGATTTGCATACAGTTTCATAGTTTTTAAAGCGTAGCTTCTCAGAAGTCGGGTTTTAGATTTTGAACAAGATTTATTTACGTTTACTACTTAAGACTTTGTGACATGCAAATTAATTTCTTGGGCGAAACGCGTATACACGAATATAAAAAACGGTTAAATTTCTGAAGACGTATCTTATATATATATATAATATCACACATGAAGCGAGAATGGCTAAGCTTAGTTAAGTTAAAGTTCCGATATCTCGGCTTTTTATTGACTCTTATTGCGACTTATCGGACGTGATTACAATGAAATAAAGTTCTCTACGTTCTTGGTAAGCTGGATGATAGCAGATAAAGTTTGGACCTTATTACGTGTGCACAAATAGTAATATAATGAGTTCTCTCGAATGACTGATTAAACCTTGTACGTGAGCGACCTCAGGTAACAGTTAGTGTCACAATAAGAGTTGATATCACTATGTCTAGATGTGGTCATTGATTTTAGTGATGGGTTTATGTAATACTTCCAAATGATGTAGTGCCAAAACTATACAATACAATATAATAGATATAACCACCGGTCTTGAACACCGTTAAAACACTATTTTGCAACTTTGCACTAACCATAAACTAAGTATAAATATTTCTTAAATAATCGCAATTACATTTAAGTAAAACAGAGGTGATCAGTCAAGTTTTTTTAAATAAAAAAAAAAAACTATTTGTTATCTCGGTCTTTTGAAAACCAAAGCATTCTTCCTATATTCCATTATAAAATATGTTTCTGCGGAAACTATACGATTGTAGTCTTCATAAATAAGTAAACATATTTAAGATTATTATAATAATATAGCAATAATATTCGTAAACGTTATAATTTTATTACTCATTATTGATAGGTCATGGTGATAATGTCGTCAGGGTTCAAAATCGACGTACAATCAGACTGAGGCGAAAGTTATTTAGTTCTTAGTTTCGAAATCTTTTTTCTTTATTTGCCCGAGCCTGTGTACTGGCGAACTTTTTTGTACCCCAACCGTAAAACATGTTATTTGACACAAATTAAAATATACTGTTATAAAAACAGATTGAAATTTTGTGACCAACTTGTATAAATCCCTGTTAATTTGGAACCCTGACCTTCATACCCAATATTATATGTACTATGATTTATATAGTATTTAAAGCCATCATAGTTTAAAATAATATTCGAACGCTGTCATTTATTGCTTATTTGTAACCGTAGTTTATAATATTTTCGTGTTTTAGTGTATTAAGGGATTGGCTTTCACCAACATGCCTTTTTATTGTTAGCTCACGTTTTACTGGTTATGGCGTCCGAGTGACGTTTGTTTTGTTGTCGCTAGTGTCGATACATTGGCTACAAATAGCTTTGCTTAAGGACGGGCTTATATTGAACGTGATTCCGATTATGTAGTGCGTGAGTAGAAAAACATTCGGTCAACTGTTTTTTCTCGAACTTTGTGGAAAGTACGCTAATCACGAGTTTGACACTGATTTCCTTTGAGAAATTGTACAGCGCCTTCTAGCGGTGACGATAAGAACTAACATTTCTTATTCAAATATTCGGTGGAGACACAAGCGTGTCGAAAACGGTGCAATACTCGTGATAGGGGCTCTAAGAGTTGAATTATAAAGCTTCGTGAACGTCGCCTGAGGTTCCGAGCCTCTTACACGCGAATAAATTTTTTTTTTTATAATTTTCTGACTGAATGTCAGGTAAAGTAGTGATGCAAAGGAGTATTAAATAGTAATCTAGTTTGACATGCCCAAGCAATATATTAAAAGCAGTATGGTTCATAGGGGTGTAAAATAAATTACTTGAGAATATTTTCACTAGCTTATATAAACCGAAAATACTTTTCCCTATTTCGTTTAGGCTGTAATTCTGCTTGTAATCAGAGTCAGTTCAAAGTAGCTCTTGTTATTATATCGCACCCTCAGAACGATAGGGACTCAACTCCAAATTTTGCGAAAACGAATTAAGATCATAGATAGACCCTAATTATATATGTTCACCCGAAGTTTCAAAAAAAATCAGACAAATTATTTTATTTAACTATCAACAAAACACAAGGCTTTACTATTTTTTAAAAAAAAAGCTTTTGTATAAAATCTATTAAATAATTAACATAAAATAATTACTGTTAAAGTTATGAATCCAAACTTCTCGCCAATCTACGATTGGGATTTCCAAAAACATTTGATCCTTGAATTGAGCCCCTTTTGTTCTGAGAGTGCGATATGTTGAGTTTTCAAAGTTTGTATCGCAGTAGGTATACGTTAGATTACAATCATATTATTATATTGTCCGTAATGGCACAACAAAGAAAGATATTAGAAGGGCGTCTTACTACATTGTTCGATAATCGTACACACATAGATGAGAGTGTACGAGGAAGTCGGACTGGTTCTAGAAATAATGATGAAGTGACACTATGTGTGCGTGCACCAACGTCAGTGAGCCGATCTTCTGAGTTTTTATTTTGTGGTAATAGTGCGGATAGTTTCAGTAGTAAAAGAGTATGTATTGTGTAGAGTTGTGATACAACTACCGTGATTAATTAATTATTAGTTATTATTAGCCATGTAAGGACCCTCAAATAAAATAAAACGCTGAAAATTGTATATACGTTTCGTGGATGTGTCTCGCTATTTGTTAAGTTTGCTTTTGCCTCTTTATATATTAGGGCCATTCATTGCATGTTGTAAAGAAAAATGTAGATGCCTTATGCTATGGGGTATCAGAATCCCTTGTATGCTCAGCGATCGTTAGTATCGTTTATAGCTCTTAGATTTTTATAATGTTTTTCAATTGAATTCTGAAAAAAAAAACATTTAATAAAAATTACTACATCTATTTTCTTCCAAAAAAAGATTCCTTGTGACCTTAAAGGGTAATTACAGGAGATAAACCCATATTAATTTAATTTTTGGATGATCTTTACTGCTAAAGGTTTTTAAAAACACTAAAAATCCTTGAGATTTACATTATTTCCTTGCCTTGAATGTTTTTAACTTACAATTTCATCAACATTTCAACTCAAAAGTATGTTCCGTGATGACTGCTCGAACCATATTTTAGCTGTGAATATGATTATCATTTATCGCAAATAAAAATACGAAAGTTTAAAAAAGAAAATACTAAATAAAGACCGAAGCTAATTCTAACTCCTAAACTATAAATAATCACAGAGCACACCCGGGGGTATTCGGGTACCCCATAGACATCAAAATTTTCCTTTTCAACGTCTATAAAAGCCCTTGTTTGTTTATTCGTAGAGTTTTTTTTGTTCGAATATTTTAGTACTAAATCTTACTTAGAATGAAATGAAGCTTAGAGCTTATTTTCAATTGACTTTAACAGGAGTAGACTTTTATTTAGATATTAGCAACGGTTTGTCTTAAATTTACACCTAATATGGTAAAATGTTTGGTTCTTAACAAAACATTTATTAATGCTAATTAGTTAATGCTTCGTGTTGTGCTTTTTAGTCGCAGAATCCCTGTGTTATTGTTTAATATGTACAGTCCTGTTATTCACTGAGGTTTCTCAGCGTCGCTCTCGACGTCGAGTGTCGGTTTTAAAGAAACGAAATTGAACCTTATGCTCTATGTGTTATGTATCAATTTCCTATGATTGAAACCAACGAACGTCAGTGATTTCAACGCTGAGAAATCTTTGTGAATAACGCAGAGTACTAAATTACCTGATTTTTGGTTGTAATCAAATAATTTAGACTTATGTCGGTACTTAATTTTTTGAAACCTTGTAATTAAAAATTTTTTTTTTGTTTTTTGACGTAATATATATATTTATAGTATAGCGACCTTAATTTAGTCATTACATTAAAATTGTCTGATAACTATACTTAACTGATTAGTATTAAGTACTTTCTGTAATTATTATGTACTTTTCCATAAAACTTTATAATAAGTGGTTCCGTGATGATATTCAGGAATTGTAACTATATTATATTATACCTAATATACCCTTATACTAAATACCCTTAAAAAAAAATATTTCGTACTTTCCATGATCTGTGAGAATTATTAGACTTTCGTGATACACTCTGTTCATGCCCCCCTTCCCCCTTATTACAAAGCAATGCTTAAGTTAGGCTATGGATCAAAATTAGCTCCATCTCTTTTTGCTATATGGCTTTCAAAAGAGATGGACATAGTTTTAGGACTTATTGACCGTGGTCCCACTGCTCTTTATCCACGGGTAATATTTTTAGCCCTAAACCCACTGCTTTATTTTTAATTTATATAAAAATTCTAGCTATCCCCTAGCATAAAGTTTTTCGAACGATGGCCTGTGGGCCCACAGAAACTGGAATATTCAAAAAGGATAAATTAAAACTAGAGCCACTTACTTGCTCTGCGGGTAAAAATATAACGCGAACCCACTGCGGGTCACTAGCAGTGGGTCCACGGTTAATACGTCAGTTTTAGTCCGAGTTGGGTCTATTATTGTTTTGAACCATGTTTTGATATAAGGGTGTAATAGTTGAGTGCCATCTATTTCGTATTACATACATTATAAGTCATTTTCGAAAGGTAAACAGGATTTTTGACTGAAAATTGTGCTGTATAAAGCGGTTAACATGAAAGGCTTACCTTTCGGTTATATTGTTATTGTGTATAGTCAGGCCTTAGTGAGACTCGTGTTAATATATGTAAGACTAGCTGTGCCCCGCGGTTTTACCCGCGTAGAGTTAATTTCATGGGTGAACCGCGAACCCGTTTTTTTTAAATAAAAGTTTCCCACTCTACTCCGTAACTTCTTGACCGATTTGAAAAATTATATCCCCTTTCTCCCACAGGAACGGGAACTGCGTGGGTGAAACTGCGTGACAATAAATACACGTGTAAATAATTCTTGACTTTTCAGTAATTTGCACATGAATTTGTTAATAAGGTTATAGTATTTAGCGTAGTTAAGAGGTATTGAATAGGCCTCTTAAAGTGAGGCCTTCAAGAGAATATGCGATATTAGGACATAGAAGGGCCTGCTGATATCTTAATCTGCATTCAATCGCGCATATTTGTCAGTTAAACATAAATATCGCACTCTCAGAACGATAGCGGCTTAATTCAAAAATCCAATGTTTTTAATCGCGATCATAGTACGGCAAATTTGGATTTCTATTGACATGAATTCTTTACTAGTTTTGAGTACAATGATGCTTTTGATATGAAGTCTAGGTTGTTTTGTCGTTATTAAAAAGCATTGTTTTTTTTTATATTCCGCTAGAACATAATTTTTAGGTCTATGAGCTTAATTCGTTTTCGCAAAATTTGGTGTTGAACCCTCATCGTTCTGAGGGTGCGAACTATGATGATAGTTTAGACATCTATACTGCATCCTTACCCCTTTTGCAAAACATTGACTACCATAGTCCCAGGTTTGAAAGTAGTTACATCTCATTCTTTGATACGGATTTAAAAAGTCTTCGTTTAAACCATGATTTGTAACATTGTGGTATTTCTCTATCTACCAATTTTACCCATGCTTACCTTGTAAATTTGAGAGACCATATCTATACCCCAAGTATTTGTGTGGTTGATGAAATCGCCTGCGTATTTTCCTCATTTTGTATGGGAACGTTATGAAGCGCCCCTAGCGGCGAGTGTGGGAAGTTTTACGTCTCCTTACATAAAAAGCGTAAATCGCAAGGTGAAACGATAATGGTCGAACGTGTCAAAACCTACACTTGCGGCACGGTAACAAGCCGTCAAAAGGTAATTTTTAACAAATTTAAAAACCTTATTTATCGATCTCTAACCGACGTGTGGCGCCATCTGTGAGTTAATAAGCTGTCTGTCTGTTACCTTGTTACGGCTGAATTGACGTACTGATTTCACTGAAATTTAGAATAGAGATAGAGTTAGTACCTAGGATGATGTCTTATGGATAAGATACTATAAAAATATTATGTGAAAACATCGCGGGTAAAAGGAATTGTATGTCGTAGAGATAAGGGTCGTGTTTTACTGTATTGCTGTCAAATATTACAAGCAATTGTGTATTTATGTATAGATTGAAAGCGCGTTTCACAACATTTATATTTGATTATTAAATTTAAAGGAACTACTACTAGTTTACTATATAAGATGCACACAAGCGGTCGTTACACTTCTGGCCAGCGCCCCTACCACTGGTTTGCCACCGTTTTCGTTATCTACACTCGCTAGCGTCTCCGTCGAATATTAGTATGAGAAATTGTGCAGCGACTCCCAGCGGTGACGTGAAGAACTAAAATATCCCAAACAAATATTGCGAGTGACGCTTGCGAGTATAGTTTACGAAAACGGTGGCTAACTCGTGATAGGGGTTCTGTAGACAAAGAAACATTATCCTAACGCTTAGCTTAAAGAAACCAAAACGTATGGGAAAGACGTATTATGTCACGTGATTTATTTATGGCATTTCCAAACATTTTGTATCGTCTATTAACGTCAGCGCGAGGGAATGTTACTTTGGATATTGTACCTATCAGACATTCAAAATCATGGTTATGAAATGCGCTTTACATATGTTTTAGGAAGTCTTCCACGATAGCAAAACTGTTTATGTTTTAATATTTGAATTTATAATGATAAAAATGTGTCGTCTGCTGATTGTCTTCACGCTTTCATTATTTGTGTACTTCTTATAATTATAATTATAATGTTATTGTATTTACATTCTGTGTAAATTGCGTTGATCTGAAAAATGTTACCAAATTCAATTACTCACATCGAAATTATTGTGTCAAATGAAACTTTAATTACAATTATCTACTATAACTGATAAAAAATATCAACTGTTTCGTTAATAGGCTGTGAAATTTCTGTACTTATATCAAACTTTGATAATAAATTAATGTGTTGCTATTCTCTGGGCTTAGTTTCATTTGTGAATATTTATTAACCCTCTATATAATTTCTTCATTTTATTTTCAAAATGCCCTGTTATTTATAGATGGGTAATTATTTTAAGAGCTCAAAACAAATCCTGATGAATGTGGCTTCAACCATCACATTAACATCTCCTAACAAACCCTTTCTACATAATAATTGCCTTACTTTGTAAGACTCGTAAACCCTCATTATAAATTTATTTTCGTGATGTGTCAGAAATCCACGTCTGTACCAGGGAAACATTAACGCAAGGAATAGTATTATAATAGTGGTTGGGTGCTCAGGGGCTTTACCATAACATCTTTTTGCTATGATAGTTTTACTCTTATTCTGAGACAAATGTATATGACGTGTATAAATCTGTCACTGTCACACAGCTGAACTAACATTGCAATAAGAGCTCATTGTTGGGCCCCAGTTCATACTCAAACCTTAATTGTCGTGTTTGCAGGACTGTATAATATGGTGATTTGTAATAAATCTGATAGATGGCGGCAGTTAGACGGCAACATAAGGATGTAAAATGAGTAACCCTTTCATAAAGTTCAAACAAAGGTATGCAGATGGCGCTCGGCATTTTACCAGGTGCACATAAGTCTCGGGTGACTGAAACATCATGAAGGGCGGCGCTAAAGTATTCTCATCGTCTCACTCACACTTATGAATATTCATCACACTAAGAAGTGATGGAGGGCAGAGTATGCTCTCTGTGAGTGTGAAAGAGGTGTCACGATTTTCTTGCACATTCATGCAAGACCGAGCGCCGTTGAGAAAAATAATCAACAGGACAGTTAATTACTTACTTAAAGAGACAAAAGATTGTTGATTTTATAAAAAATCTTTTATTGCTGCGCATTCAAGGTAGGTACGCGCTCATAGCTCGTGACGGCACCTGTATTTGGGTAGCGATCACAATATATTTGTTAGTTATAACTATAGATACGACGAAAGTACCAGGAAGTGGAGATTACCTGCAGAAGAGAACCTACATACTCTACTGTCAATTTCCTGCCGTCATTTTCCGTAGCTCACAGTCAAACATGTTATCTAGAGAATTCCTATTAATAATATCAATATAGACTAGGTATTTACTATTATAGTGAGTTACTGCCGGTCCGTCTCAGAAGGCTAGTTTCCGAACCGGTGGTAAGTTCTTCGACATTCATTAACTACTGCATGAGTATGATGAGGGAGGAGTAAAATATACCCTGCAGGGCGGGGCTTTAACCCAAAACTTGCCCCCCAGGGGCGGCTGGGGGTATTTCTGTACCAGGGTTCCAGACAGACAAAGAGCATGCCGCTGTCGCAAGTCGCTGCGATTGCATGAAAAGCAATCTAATATTTTAGACAAATCGTAAATCTAGCCTCAAATTTATAACTAAGGCAAGTAATAAATATTTTGTTAGGTCGGTCATCAAACTTTACCTAGACCGATTTAAGTTATATTTAATATTTTTTTAGGATATCGACGTTGAGCGTGAACCACAAAACAAATAAACACACTTCTTTCTTTAAATACTTTAATTTTAAGTCGCCATTTCCATACAAAATTAATTAAGTCTGTTTAAACGCATCGTTGCCCTTAAAAGTCATTATCTTACTGGCAACATTGGCAACAAATCCTTGAATCGGTTCAATGCGCGAAGTCAAAGTACCAGGCGAACAGAACAAACGCAGAGGTGAGGCGATGCCGGCGAGGACGCGACAGGCGAACATTACCAATCGTACTACGTCACCAATTTACATTCAAGTTTCGCGCCTTTTGATGCAATCAATGAATGTGGAATACTTTCTTCAAAATTCTAAGTCTAAGGTTGTAGTGTCTTCAACCTTTGAAGGTCATCGACAGGAATCTTGCAAGCATTTTATTTACAAATGTTTAAATCAGAGGCTATCGATAATTATGCTTAGGCGAAACATACAACCAATGAATTCTCTCTCTGTCGAGTTGCTTAAGAATGAAAGAGATAAAACGATTTGATCCGATCTTGCTTACAATTTTCAGTGATTTGCAGTTCGAGCGCTATTAGAACAAATAATTGTTGATATATTAAAAACATTGTTAACCAACAACAATATTATCGTTCATTTGTTTCCTGAAATTTTATTAGAATTTGGTGGTAATACAACTGTTATAATTCCAGAGTCAGTCAAATACGGCGATGGAGTCACCCTCGGTCACATTTGCACTTAATCATATTCGGTGAAATGCGGGTGTTGTTGTTACAACACCTCTGCTTACCCCTTCGGGGACCCTTCTGGGATAGCGTGAGCATATTATATTTTTAGTTAGTTTACCGACTTTATGAAGTTTAGTCAAACCTTTTCTGTTTTACTAAGATTACGGTGAATGTGTAAGATATGTTTCAACGACAACGAATTTCGTTGCGTAACTATAAGCGTGTTACGAAGTTATTTTGATTGGTAGTAGATACCTAGTAACACGAGTTAACTGGGGAATCAAAATATGGAAGTAAATTAAACCCTGCAACTTAAGAGCTTAGGAGAGCTAGATAGCTTAGGAGGTATACAAAAAATACAAATTTAACCTCAAAGTTGCCTACTATTTGGTTATTTACCTCTTTGGTTGTAAAATAATCAATATTTCTTAACTAAAAAGGTGTCTGAATATTGATCGATGTAGTCTGTGGATTGAATGAGTAGCGAACTGACACGTTTCAAAGGTATTTTTTGACAAATTCTAGCGATAAAAACAAAATAAATATGGGAATAATACCATTTGATAAGTTTACCCGCTTGATAAGGATAATAGCACAAAATGGAGGACCTTTTAAAGCTTTGGACAAGTTGTGGCGGACGGATACTTTGAAGGTATGTTACCTATATATTATTAAAATATTAAATTTTGCCGTGGTGGCTTCGGGGTTTGAGCAGGCGCCCGCTACGCAAGCGACCGGCGGAGCCTGTACCAATGAGACTTTCTCAAAGCTTATGTGCAGTGATTTCACACCACGTGCTTTACGCTGAAGGAAAACATCGTGAGGAAGCCTGCATATGTCTGAGAAGTAATTCAAAGACGTATAGTGCCTGAGCCGGCGATAGTCTCACCCTCTGTCTCGTTGGCACTTAATCATTATCGGCGAAATATGGGTGTAGTTGTTACAACACCTCTGTTTACACCTTCGGGGAACCATAAGGGATGCCTTGAGCATATACAGATATACATCATATACTGGCTATGCCCCGCGTTTCACTCGTATACACACATATCTATCTATCTGCCAGTGATAGTCCCGTTAAAATTGGTCCAGTCATTTCAGAGATAATAGAGCAAAGTCAACGTCAGTCATCAAAGTTTAGTAATAGATAAAAAAAATCGTATCCCGAAGTTGAGGACGGGTCGCTCATACTACCTAGTATCAAAAATGTATATACTCTTACTTAACGGCCTACTATAAAGTAAAAGTACAGTAAGTACCTACTGACTGAATTTATACATTGAACACATTGTAGTAAACATCTTAAGCATGAAATAATTTTTCTTCATCAAAATGTAGTAGTAAAAAAAAACGTCAATAGCAATATTAGGTACTTATAAAGTTTGTGATATTGTGTAGTTGTAGGGGGTAATTTTTGGATCTGAAAGCCACGTTACTTGTGAATGTCATAGGCTTTTTTTTTTTGTTGACGAGGGGGAAACTTTCAAAAGGTCCCCGACCGCCCTGGGAGAGGCAGATAGGGGTATGTGGGATACTTACCGCACTAAAACCCGCCCGGTGGCCATCCTCAGTGCTCAGGGGGGACTCCGGGTACTCTGATAGAACGCACCGGTGTCCCCCCACACTTTGCCGGGGCACATCCCCGGGGCAGCTGTGATGCTGCCCCTGGAGACCTCGCTGTGCAAGGCAGCAGTGTAGTGTCATAGGCTACATCAACCCGAAAATGTAAAGACTTCGCGGTAGTTCAATTATACTTGCGTGTATCCGCGGGCTAGGTGTTTAACAAACTAATTGATACAGGAAGGCAAGTTGATGGGATGCGATATAGTGGGCAACAAGTACTACGAGAACAAGAACTATATGATGAGCCGCAGTCGATGGGTCGAGTACAACCCGCTGGTCAAGTGGGAGTACGACGCCAGTCAGGTAACAGACCAGAGTATGGAATATTATCCGCAGTCGATGGGTCGAGTACAACCCGCTGGTCAAGTGGGAGTAAGACGCCAGTCAGGTAACAGGCCAGAGTATGGAATATTATCCGCAGTCGATGGGTCGAGTATTCAACCCATTGGTCAAATGGGACTACGCAGCCAGTTAAGTAACAGACCAGAGTATTTAATATTATAATCTAACTGTAATTAATAATATTTAAGGATTTTAGAATTCCGGGATATACCTACGTCCTAACGAGCTTCCATAAAATGAAAATTGCCAATGTTCACGGTTTGATGTAGTGAAATTTTCCAAAGGGAAAAAAATTCAGTAAAATGTTTCGGTATATGTTCCTACTATTTAAAGTAAGTTATATGTTTATACTGTACCATAAGTAAATAACACGGAACTGTCACGTTTAGGTGTCCCCCGAGTGGTTTGGTTGGCTGCACTACAAGACGGACCGTCTTCCGTGCGAGGACAGCGCCAAGTACTGCCTGTACTGCTGCTGCTGGTGTCACGGCTGGCTGCTGCCGCCCGAGGAGAACGTCTCAGGGTCCGCCGAGGCGTACTACCCTTACAGCACCGTCAGGTCCAGCCTCAACGTTTGGGACGGTAAACCATTCCGAACTTTTCTAAACTTTAAGGCATCTTTCCTTTGCTGACTTTAACACATAATAGGGCATTATGCCATTACGAAAAATTAAATTAATAATATTGATATATTATAACGCTAGGTGCCACAAGCAATAAGATGGGCACTAGAAACGGGGGTTGAAAACCGGTTACGGAAATTTACCTCAAACCCAAACTAAACTGGGTGTAGGCTTAGGTTACGGGTTTTATAAGCAATTCCAAATCTTTGACAGTTTTGTTTTGGAATGACACAATTAAGGTTCCCTTTTTTAATGAGCTGTAGGTTTGTGTCATGGTCTACCTTCATTCGGGCCACATTGGTTCGAATGATGCCAGACTTACCAGGCGTAGGTAATACGTAGCAGGCGTGCATCTTGAGTTCGTTATATTAACTAATATTCCGTTCTCTGTTATTAACTTATAACCACTAACCAAAATGTTTTCGTTTTGTGACAACCGATTTAGAATTTACACAGTCGAATTAGTGCACCTATAATGATTCGCGTTATTTGGTCGTTTGCGTAGATAGTAGAAGAGGGTTAAACAAAACAAACCGTCGTATCGCCCTCTAGCGGCAAAGCTTGAAAACAATATAAATGGAGTCGTGTAGTTGTGTGCTCTCCTCGTGCGCTAGATGGCGCTAGTGGTGTCATTTAATTTAACTTTACGTAAACTCAACCGACGAACTTGCAGCGGTAAAATGTTTAGTAATGGCAGTATTTGTAAACATTTAAATGAACTCGACAAAACAATTTTCATCAAAATGGTTGTTTATTTATTTATTGCTTTCAGTCTCATTTTCAGTAGGGGCGTCAACCCCCATCTATATATCTGACGATTGACGCCGATTTCTTCTGCATTTTTCAAAAAAATTGTTTTCTTTTTCCTTATATTTATTTTATATAATTTAACATGTTTTATACTTTAGTTTATTGATACAACCTGCTTAACATTTCATTTGTTATGATTTCCCGCGTAATAAGCCAAAAAAAAAACTTAAATCTGAATATAAATCGACCTGGGGCCTACCATCGTCGGTTTAAGCAGAGCGTATTAAAAACTTTTGAGCTTTGACGATTATTTTTTTTGATATAACATTAAACGTCAAAGCTTAAAAGCTCTTAATACGTGCTGCTTAAACGATGATTTTTGGCACCCTGATATACATAGACAACTGCTGAAGCGATTGTAAAATCATTTAACTTAACTACTAACGCTGGCCTGTCTAGGAGCTGTCAATTCGCCGTGCTTATTTGATTTACAAAATTTTGCTGCGTTATTCTGACGATTTTCGGTTTCAAGGAAACAAAATTGTACTTTATCGTCTGTCTTATATATCATTTTCTGCTGAGAAACTACCGAACTTGTCTGGTACCCTTAAGGAACATGCTGTGAGAGTTCTTGAAACTAATGAAAGACGAATAAAGAACACAATAATTTTATCAATAAACTTCAAATTTACTCTCTCTGGGCGCTTTAAATCGACACAAAATATATGTTTCATTTTGTATGGAATAACCAGGCCCGAGCCAGGGTACTAGCTTCCGCCCGCGGCTTTGCCTACGTGTATTACGGATTCCTAATTAACATAGATTAACTATATAGCCTTTGTCACCCGCTGAAGACGTAGCTTCCTAGCGGTAAGTTTCTTTAAATCGATCCAATTGTTTTTAAGTTTTTTCGTAGCATACAACATACCTAAGCATACAACATACCTAAACGTAAAAAAATAAATCTTTCCTCTTTATAAATTAGTGTAATTAGTGTAAAATCCCTTCAATTTAAAGCAGTGATTCTCCTAGAGGCGGGCAGTTTCGATTTTAATATATGTGCCCTCTCTCTTGAAGTTGGTTGCTCGTTAATAGCCACCAGGGGCCACGTGTACGAGGGTGCACGTACAGGCGCGGGTTGCTTCGCCCCCAAAACCTTATATTGAAATATAACTTTTATATTTATATTAGAAATGTAACGAGATTGCTTCAGTATGAAGAATATACATACTGGTGGTGCTAAGCATATTTAAACATTCAATGTTGTAAAAACTAATTATTTTTGATTTTTTTCTTTGTTCTTTTGTGTATTCATGCAAAATGCAGAGTGGTGATAGCATTACTTACGCGGGTACATTACCTACCCGGGTCATAGGGACGCTATAGATGACAATATTAATCTGAAATCCTCACGTCTTTAGACATGCACTAGGCAAATATTTATTGTGTAAATTGTATCCTTGACCTATTCGGTGCTATAACAACGTGGAGACTTTGGATGCTTAAACTACCGTCCCATACCCTATCAGGAGGGGCTAATCAAAAGGGGTATTGGTCCTATGTAAAAATAAATTCCCATTTATTATGAGGAAAAGCGCGACATCACGATACGCTGTCTAACCAACATAACCCGTAGTTAGGTAACTAAAGTGCGTGGCGACGCCCTCTAGCTAGACCTGTGACCTGAAGGTGGCAGGGTCCCACTCGATATGGAGTACTGGTGACAGAGTGTTGATACGTACATACGCTCACGCATAAGTTCCTCAAAGATGTAGGTAGAGATGCACTATACGTCTTTGAATTACTTCTCAAACATATGCAGGTTTCCTCACGATGTTTTCCTTCACAGTAAAGTTCTAAGGAAAACTCAATGGTAGGTACAGGTACAGGTCAGCAGATGACTGCTCAAACACCGAGGCCACCACGGCTCAAGAGTGTTATATGTTTTTTATGTGAGAATCCTTGAACCACAGCACTCGACCTGCTGTGGACTTGATTTAGGCTGTTCGATCGATTTATAAAATAAATGACATGTACTTTGCAGGTTTCTCAGTGTGCAACCGACCGTGCTTGCCGATGAAGTGAACTAATTATCTTCTAGATATTAAATCATTTTTTTTTATTTATCCTTATTAATTGGAGGTATAATTGTGAATTAATAAAATTTTCGGTATAAAATTGCGTCTTATTTTCTCCATTAGCTTAATTCAATTAATTACCTTCCGGTAGTTAAACCTTATCCATCTGCAAATAACCAACTTCTCGCGAAATTATGTGCTGTAAAAATAGATATATCACTCGCGCTTGCCTACTAGCAAACAGAAATTACGTCGAGATTAGCTCAGTAGTAAAGGGCAAAGTATGATCTTTCGAGTTTCGCTACCTAAAAGTTTTCAGTAACGCGTTAAGAACGTTTACGACAATGATATTATACAGGTATAACTGACGACGCAGATATGTCAATAGCGTGGGCAAAGTCATTTTCAGATGATACTATATACACTATGATTTGCGATTGAAAAAAAAATTACACGATTTTCATATTGTTTTTCAATCGTATTTTCTTTCATGATTTTATTTGAAAGATACGAGTGTCAAAGGAGAATTATTTATCACCATTTTGGAATCATGGTCATTGCGTTAACTTTTCTAAGCATGTCACTCTAAGTGCAAAATATCAATGTGGTCCAAAATAATGTTATTCTTATAATATCAAGCTTTATATATAGGTATACATACATATGCTCACGCCTGTATTCCCCGAAGGGGTAGGCAGAGGTGTTGTAATCACAACACCCACTTTTCACCGAAGATGATTAAGGGCCTACGTGACAGATGGTGAGTCCATCGCCGTCTCAGACACTTTACATATCTCATTGAATTACTTCTCAGAAATATGCAGGTTTACTCACAATGTTTTCCTTCACCGTATAGCACGTGGTGTGGAATCACTGTACAGAAGTTTTTTTTTAGAAAAACTCATTGGTACAGGCCCGACTGCTCAAACCTCAAGGCCCCACGGCTCTTATATAGGTATAATAAATAAAATATCTATTGAAGCTTATATTATAGGATTTTGAATGAAGTATTTTTTTATTATTATACATACAAGGTAAATAAACAAAAATCGCGATTGCGGATTTAAAACAGCTAAATATTACTAAAAAAAACTTTTTTCTGTCTTAAGTTGCGTCCCTATGGTTCCAGTCTACCTTTTGATTATAGAATCTTGTATTTTATTTATGTGCAAAAACTACCCATTATATTATAATATGACTCCGTAGTCAAGTGGACTGGAGCCGAACCCGCGGGCTCAGTCGACCGATTCCAACCAACGACCGGGACCCATTGACAAAAGATTGTAGGTATTTGTATAGAAAATATTTAATACTAGATGAACTCATATGTATGTTTGTATTTTTAATAGGGATTCTACTTTTTCTTATTATTTAGATATATTACTTATATTTACTTCCACAAACATTTAAAGATCAAAATTTGCCAAAACGGTTAAACCATTGTCGACTTTTAGCTAGACTAACGAACACATTTTAAAAGAACAGTTGTCTTCTAGAAATTGTAGGGATTTATGAATATATCAATATGTTGAAGTCGTAAAATATCTAGCTCCAACGATAACGTAGTTATAGGCTATGGTTGCTAAGGGCCGAAGAGCTAAAATGGTTTTATGAGATTATTTCAGGAACTATTAGTGGGAAAAAAACGTAGTTAGATTCCACGTGAATAACTTTACGTTACCGCAATTTTTTATGCCAAAGTAAGGTCTTGATATGGTGAACTTTAAACGTCAATTTCTCGAAATCAGAGGAAGATATTATTAACATAGTAATTTTTTTGGTCCCTAAAATTATACCTTATCACATATTTTAACAGGTGTCCTATTTTCCCAGTAATTTATTTTTATTTGTATATATCCATTTAATATTACGAAAACATGAGTAAAACAACAACTTCGATGAGAAGTGGTTGATGTGACTAAACCGACCGGACTGCTTGGAAGGTGTGTCATACGGACATTTTTTTTAGTAAGTTTTTGCATACTATTAAGTTACGAAGTGACAAGTTTTCAACCTGCCTCAGTGTCAGCCCTGGTATACGTCTTGCAGCGCTAGGGCTATCACTCACGTGACCTTCTGCTGTGTGAGACAAAATACCTAGTATTGTGTCTAGAATAAGGTTCATTATAAAAAATATTTTATTTTTAAATCACTCTCATATGTAGAGAAGAAGTAAATAGATTAATATTAACTATTATTGTTGTTGCATTTTAAAGTAAAGGATTATTTCCGAATTGTTATTATTAATATTAGCACGCAACCAATTTCCACAACACAAACAAGAACAATCAAAAACTCGACATAACGCTGATTACAAATTTTCGTTATTAATCACAAATTTGACCGCGATCCGATTTGTGCCGAAAGATTATAGCGTAGAAAAAAAATAAAAAGCCAGTGCCCACATTGGGGGCGTCGATTTGGGCGTGGTATTGCCCCTTCCTTGGCAGGTGGGCCTAGAGTACAGTCGCTCGCCAGCTCGCACGCTGAGCGCCCGTCCGCCGCTTCGATGGTCGTGTGTGAGTGAGTGCAGTGGGGCAAACGCCCAAAAAACATTCGAAAATAGAAAACGAAAAAATTGAACCCCAGATGGGCGTTTACGAGGACCGGGGAGCGATGCATTGGGTAAGTGATTTTTGGATCGAACGTTTTTTTTTCGCGCAAATTCAATCGAATTCACACTCTTTTTCATTCGATTAATTATTATTTTTAGATTCAATTATTTTTAATCATAATATTGTTTTGGTATTCAAATGAAATTAACCTTTTTTGTTACATTTGTAAATGGTTTCCATTAAGCATGCGAACGTAATTCTCGCTTGACAATAGTGATAAGCATAATTAAATAAATAAATAAAAAAATTGCTTACTCATCCGTTAAAGGTCATAATAGTAATGTTTTATATATAAAAACACACAATTCAAGTAACAAGTACCTACTTTATAATATTACAGTAATGTTTATTGTAAAGGTAAATAACATTAATTTTATAACATAAACGGTGGTGCGAACCATTTTAAAAAAATAGGCACTTACTTGATTTGATAAGCGTTCGTGAACCATAATTAATATTTATTTTATTAATTAGGTTAGAATGTGAATCAAACGTGGGTATTTTACTTTAGCCAATACTTCCATATTAGGCACATAACTAGTTACTTGCCGCGGAACTTCCTATATATACAGTATGCAAATTGCCCATAGAGCCCTCCGCTATTTTGATTATCTTCATAAAACCCGTTAGTACAAACTAACTTGACAAACCAACACACTTTTTAATATCAGTAAGAAATACATAAAAATAAAGCATCCACTTTTCAATAATAAAGAAAACTTTGCGTACCATAGTGATGTAACGTAAAATATTTTCTATTCGTTCGTTGAAGTCTTTTGTGCTAAACTGTTCGGGAACTAAGCTGATGGACTTTTCTAACTCAAACGTTTATATAGTATAAAATTAAGTCGCTTCCGCTGTCTGTTCATCTTATACTCAACGGATTTTAATGCAGTTTCCAGGTATAGATAAAATGATTCAAGAAGAATGTTTATATGACATACTAGCTGTGCCTTGCGGTTTGACCCGAGTAAATTTCATTCCCGTGGAAGGCTAAATGTTTTTTAAACAAAAGTAGCCCAAGTTACTCCTTGTACATTAGTTATTTGCCAGTGAAAGTCCCGTTAAAATCGGTCCAGCCGTTTCGGAGATTATCCGGAACAAACAGACAGATAGACGAACAGAGAAACATTATTAAAATTAGTTTTTCTATATCTGTATCTTGTATACTGTCATTTGTGTTTAGAGAAAAGCTGTTATTTTGGAATTATGAACAGTCATTTAAATTTTATTTATCTGTATAGAGTTTAGATACGATACAATTATGTTACTAGTTGCAACCTGCGGCATCTTCCACGTTAGAATATAAATTTGTAACAGTTTTATCTAAGTGTCAGTAATAAATACGAGTATTGCGGTAAGTTTAAACACGAGAGAGTTATAATAAATAAAGAGTTGGAGAAGAAATTCAGGGATACGGAAAGTTAAGCTAACTGGAAAATAAATGTTTGGGCTAGATATAAGTCGGTAAATATATAAAAGTGCTCGACTGTCAACTTGTCGTTTTAATAACATTATTACCTAACTCTCTAGGGAAGACTTGTGTGTATGTATAAATATAATAATTATAATTATGTTTAAGAAAATAGAAAACGTTGGCCCGCGGACTACGAATGTATTTTTAAATTATAATTAAGTAAATTCTAAGTTTATCCTCTTAACATTCGCTATCTGCTAGTGAAAGTTCCGTTAAAATCGGCCCAGCCGTTTCGCAGATTAGAAGGAACAAATAGCCTAACAGACTAGCTGCCGAACAGACGGACAGAGAAAAAAAAAATTCCTCTCCCTTGTAACCATCCACATTCGTAAATATTTTTTTTAGTAACATTGTCTTCATCTCTCCGCTTGGCATGAAATACACTTATATCTAAATATATATATATATATAACTCAAAGGTGACTGACTGACATACTGATCTATCAACGCACACCCCAAACCACTGGACGGATCGGGCTGAAATTTGGCATACAGGTAGATGGTATAACGTAGGCTAAGAAAGGATTTTGATTAATTCTACCCCCAAGTGGATAATATAGGGTATGCTACTTTGTCAATTTTAAACTGATATATTATATAAAACTAAATCTACGCGGGTGAAACTGTGGGGCACAGCTAGTATAATATGAAAGCTACGTTACTAAGTGATTAACCAACAAAATAAATAAAATATTTTTTCCTACCGGTTTTGTATCTTTTGGGATTATTCCCAAACCTATCAGAAGGCCCTAAAAGCAAAATGTTTAATACGATACAAGATCATTACATACGAAATAATATTATCTTTACAATATATGAGCCGTGGTGGCCTTGAGGTTTGAGCAGTCGCCTGCTACGTAAGCGACGCAAGTTCGAATCCCAGCGGGGCCTGTACCAATGAGTTTTTCTAAAAGACTTATGTACAGTGATTTCACACCACGTGCTTTACGGTGAAGGAAAACATCGTGAGGAAACCTGCATATTTCTGAGAAGTAATTCAATGACTTATGTAAAGTGTCTGAGGCGGCGATGGACTCACCATCTGTCACGTTGGCACTAATCATCATCGGTGAAAAGTGGGTGTTGTGATTACAACACTTCTGCCTACCCCTTCTTGGATATAGGCGTGAGCATATGTATGTATATAAGTATAGTTAAACACCCCTTTGTATCTATCATACTTTATGAAGGGAAAATTTCAATGTAAACAAGCAAATGTAGTTCAGGATTAGTTGAGTTCTGAGAAACGCAATTCCTAGAAGCAGTGTTTATTGGATAATAATATTATTGATGCTGAAATGTCTATCGCCTTTGTAAGCCGATTTTGGTTCCAATATGCTTTGTAAATTACTTGCAGCTTTCTGTAATAAACATTACGTAGCCTCTTTCACGAACCTAGTGTTGAGTATTTTCTAACTACTGGCCCCTTCCCACCTACAAGGAACCAACAACAGAGTTGGTGCGGCTTGTGAAGCGGCTGAAAAAGCCAAAGCCTGCAAATACAGATCCCATTCGGAGTCGAGACCCTTGGTCCGTGGGGTCCTAGCTCTATTAGGCTTTATAAAGAAATAACTAAAAGGTTAGTCGACATCACAGGAGACCGAAGAACTGGCAGCTACCTCGGACAAAGAATTAGTCTTGCCATCAAAAGGGGGAATGCTGCCAGTATCTTCGGAACCTTGCCTACAGGGACTCCTTTTAATAATATATTTTAGTTATAATATTAAATTTTTAAGGATTTTAGTTACTCTATGAGTATCCCAATTCCTTATATAATATGTTGTATAAAATTACATTCTAAATACATCGAAATATATCATCTAATATATCATCTAAATACATGCTGTGCCTCACAGGTTTACTAGCGTAGTAATAACAGTAATGTCAGTGATCATTTGGCATTCTATTAGTGAATTGGTGAAAGATACTATTAAATCGGTCCCCTAGTTTTTAATAACAAAAAAGAAACAAATAATTATTCTCAATAATATGAGCCCGAGCTGTACCTAGTGAACTCAACGTTTCTTACAGGGCGCGATTTTTCCGCGTTCATTCACATACATATTATCAAAGAAGCTATTTTCCAATATATATTCTTAAATTACAATAATAAACCTTCCTCCTGAAATAACATTTCTATTTCTGAAAGCGGATGAACAGTATTAGAAGCAATTTCCTTAGACGAACTGAAATTCATATTATACTGTGTGTATTATATAGATATATTGTTTATATACGTTATTTCATTGGTGAACAGTATGATTTTAAAAGTAACATGTATTTCACAAGGAAAGCGTAGTGTTGAAAAATTTCCCGTCGGGCAATGCGGGCCAGTGTGCGGCGGCGCGCTGAGATTGACAAGTTTTAAGTCAATTTCACATTAAGTAACTTTTATTCTACTAGGTAGGTACTGTTTACCTGATGGTAAGCGGTTACTGTAGCCTATAAGTCCTTGCCACGGAACTCACGCATTGATTACTTTATAAAGGTAAAGAATCGGTGTGCGAATAAAAGATCTTTGGGAGTCACAACATGGAGCCCTGTCTACCATATTGGAACATAACACTATTCTTTATGGATGTGTGCATGCTCATACCAGTAGGGTTCACGAAATGTGTCCGAGGTGTTGCAGCACCCACTTTTCAGCACACTGAATATATCCTCACGATGTTTTTTTCACAGTAAACATTGCAGTGTGGAGACTTAGGTACCGTTGAGATTGAAGCTAGCGACGCTTGCATAGAAGTCACTCAAAAAATCACTCAAATTAATCGGCCAATCAATTATCAATTTATAAACTTATGTCACATAATATGACACTTTAAATAAGGCCGTGTTGTACTTAAATTTGTTCAAATAGCAACAATACATTTATTAAATACTATCTGTGCCCCGTGGCTTCACCCGCGTAGACTTAATTATATGTGTGGCCCGCGGAACCCTGTCTGTCTGTTTCTTCCGGGTAATCTATGATACGGCTGGGCGGATTTTAACGGGACTTTCACTGGCGGATAGCTAATGTACAAGGAGTAACTTAGGCTTGTTTATTAAAATAAACCTTCAATTATCTTTTCTTTGTACGAATATAATATGGAATATTTTAGGTATGAATTTAAGTCCTACATAATAGTGAAAACCGTATCAAGATCCGTAACGTAATTTAGAAGAACGATATATCAGATACGATCAATCAGACTAAATATATTTGTATAGAAATGGTGACATGTGAAGTTGATGTATTTACCCTTTTTGTTTACTATAGAACAATATTACATCGCCAACGTCCTTATTCCAGATATATTTTTATTTTCCGCTAGCAACACGATAAATATAAGATGCTATGCATCATTACAGTATTGTAATATAGTAAATTAAACGTATATTTACAGGAAGTGAGGATAACCTCCAACCTTTACCCGGAAAAATATTAGTAAAGGTATTTTGTTTAATGAAAATAATTTGATAAAACCGGCCGGCTCCACGGGTCATTCACTATCATGCTAAGGTCGGCAGTTCGACCAAAATCCATTGTTTACACCAACTTGAGTACTTCATGATGACCTAGTTTACCTATCCCTTACAATAGTAGTTTCGTGGCTGTTTAAGTAAAGAGATTACAAATAAATCCGGGATTGGGGACAAACAAATTTTCGTCATCATCATCTCTCTGGACTTTATTACATGTATTGTTGGGGTCGCCACTTCATTCAATCCGATGTGGCTAATCACCTCATTTGTATTCGAAGCGACTGCCATCTGACCTTCGTAACCTTTTACATGGAAAATCGGTAATCTGGGTTAAACTAGTTGTAAGCCTTTCTGAGGTCCTGTAACGATTGCCAAAGATGTTAAATAGGCAATTAGGGATATTTTTTCGTAACAAATTCATAATAAATTACTTAAGTCTATTATTTGATGATTGATTTATGTTTTATTGAATTAATACATGAATCTCTTTAAATGTAGCATGGAAATCCACCCACTGAATACAATTCAAAGACCTCATTAATCTTATAAGCCTGAATCGTTGACCCCAGAGACAACCAATTATGAACGTGTGTTTTTATTCAATAAGAAAGGGCAAATAGTAGCGAGCCTGCTATTCCCTACCTCCTCTATAAAACACGAAATATGCTCCGATAGTATTTTTATGCGAACATAACACCCACGCCGAGGAATTAGATATCATAGTATTTTGATGTGGGGTCATTGTCGAGGTCACGGGGTCAAGTATTTATACTTGACCTTGACTTATTTGTCTATTAAGTGATCGGTAATAGAACCAAATACTTTCCTACTATTGTGATTATAGTATACTGCTTATATATTTTTTAAATCAATCCTATTTGATATTGTAAATGGGAACGTTTCTCTGTCTGTCCGTCTGTTATCGATTGAACTCTGATAAAGAAATGCAAAGTGCACATTCGTAAACAAACACACTTTCATATTTATCACCTTACATACGTAAATAATAGACATTACATAAGTATATATAGAGGTCCATCGTAAATCATGTTATCTTGTTTGTTTATACACAAAATAAATATTATATATTATTATTACAAACGTTGCCATATATTTTTTGGGGTGGATCACCCTTATCATTAAGGGGTAAATAGATATTGGCTGATTCTCGGATATATCCGACAAGCACAGAAATTTACCGCTTCGGAGACATTACGTAACAAATATATTACAGACTAACTATTAATTAGGTAACAAATATATTACAGACTAACGGTCTAGATGTTCTTACTTGTACTGGGAATAAACGTCGGGACTCCTTAGAAGCCGTCGTCGATTGCATGCAATGAATAGATCCGAAAAAGTGATTTTTCCGTCGGAAAAGTAATAATTGTATGTTTAATTTAAACTTTTTTTTATCAATTAATGATTCTATACTTTATTTTACTTCTTAATTACTTTTTGCTAACGATTGATCAGTACAAACGTGCATACAGTCTAGAATTATTGATTATTGTAATAAAATTAATAATGACATCATTATATGATTTATTCATATGATTTTTACATTAATCTAGCTGTGATCATGGGGCACAGATTTCATATTTTTGTAAACAAACGTTGCCTCAATTACACCTTGAAACATCAGGGGCCCTACCATGACCTCTTATTGGCATGATAGTTTTACTCTTATTATGAGACAGATGTATTTGACGTGTATACATATGTCACTCTCACACAACTGTAATAACATTGCAATAAGAGCTCATGGTCAGGCCCCAGGTATCTGCCAGTGAAAAACTTACTTCAGCGAAAAGTTCACTAAAATATAACTAAAGGTATGAAATTACTTTTCACCGGGGAAGCGTATTTAAAGTAACCTGAATTGATACGTTTTATAAGTTCTCTTTTTATATAAAAATACTTTTGTAATAATAGCCGTGGTGGCCTCGGGGTTAGAGCAGTCGCCTGCTACGCAAGCGACGCAAGTTCGAATACCAACGGGGCCTGTACCAATGAGTTTTTCTAAAAACTTATGTACAGTGATTTCATACCATGTGCATTACGGTGAAGGAAAACATCGTGAGGAAACCTGCATATTTCTGAGAAGTAATTCACAGACGTATGTATAGTGCCTGAGACGGCGATAGGCCCACCATCTGTTACGTTGGCACTTAATCATCTTTGGTGAAAAGTGGGTGTTGTGGTTACAACACCTCTGCCTACCCATTCGGGGAATATAGGCGTGAGCATATGTATGTACTTTTGTAATTGGCATATATTTTTTTCATTTTTAATCATAGATGCATGCGCCTAATGGAATGCAATTAGGCCTCTAAAATTATAAGAACAGGAAGTTATATATATAATAGCTATGGAATAAGTATTTTATCAGATAATTCCATTTCATTTTATTCCCTAACATAATTAAAGATACACTCGTCGCTATGTGTGTATAACTAGGAATTACTAAAATTAGATCTGAATATAATGATGCATCTTAAGTTTATAAGGCTGTCAACAAAATACTTTTTCTTTTTAACACATAAATGTCAGTTGCGGGGGCTTTACCATGAGCTTAGATGTTATAATAGACCTTAAACGTTGAATTTCTGTACTCTCGGATAGATAGGTTTTTGATTTCCTATTATAGAATGAGCTGCTTACCATAAGCTCTTGCCATCATAGTTCCACTATGTGACAGTGACAGACTTATACACGCCATATACATCTGTTTCATAATAAGAGTTAAACTATCATGGCAATATGAGGTCATAGTAAGGGGGCCTTACTGAAGACGCTGTGCTGAGTGTGGGACTAACATACGGACGATGTCATGCGATTGACACTTAATGTCGAAAGCATTCAAGCTAACCACTAATATCGTGATACTTGTATTTTGTATACCAATTTTTTTTGTTTTTGCAACACTATATTCTACAGATTCATTTTCTACTCTGAAAATATCAAATATTTAGGGGTGAATTTGCAATTGTAAAAGATTTTTTTAAATAAGCATATAACCCACCTGATGGTAAATGCCGCAGCCTATGATCACTTGCAATACTAGAGGTACCACGCGCGTTACAGACTCTCTAAATATTTTTCATACTATTGAAGAATCCCGTGCTATCCGTTATGATTTTTAACAAATGTTTCTTTTCCAGCAACAAAGCGAACGGTACATATCGTCGTATGAAGGTGGGGGGTCTCCAGTAGCCCCCGCAACGTCCCCCGGCTCCCCCCGCGACTGCACCTCCTGCAGGAAGCGAGAGCCCCCCGATGATAGCCAGCAGGAAGACGCGTGCGCTGGCTGCGGGGGACGAATCACAGATAGATATTACCTCCTCGCGCTGGAGAGACGCTGGCACACACCTTGCCTGAGGTGCTGCGAGTGCAAAATGCCCCTGGACTCGGAGCAACGGTGCTACGCTCGCGACAGCAACATATTTTGCAAAAATGACTATTTGAGGTAAGTTTTTTAATTTATTCTACTTCCCCCTTATCATAATACTAGATTTAGACTATGTGTGTGTGGCCCGTATTGCGATATTTTTCAATAATATGGTGATGTGGTTTAAATATATGGCGAATAGTATATTGATAATACTGTATTGAAAATAATATTGTGTGCTTTAATGAAAGACTAGACCAAACGGACTTAAGTCTATCCCTATTTAAATCCCTGTTACAAAAAGAGATGAAACTACTTTAAACTTTTACTTTTTGGTTTATACACATATTTATTATGACATGTCTCGTGGCTGGTCAATGACATCCTTTCTCCGTATTCACCCTTTGTGATCTAGGGCTTGCCCTAGTAAATCTTTCACAGGCTTCCAGCTCATCCCCCGATATTTGTGTTCTATATAATTCCATCTACATATGTTTTACGTACGTACGTGTAATACGTACATAATAATACAATACAACAGTATGTACGTAATAGCCGAGCATATTACCAGTGTATTTCAGTGAATTCTTACCAAAACAGTAAATGTACGTGAAGTTATTTTTTATTAATTATCAGCTCACCTGCATAACTGGTATTTTTTAAGAGCAGCCGCTGTTATCTCTTTGTAGGTCAAATACGATAATTAAGTACCCGATGCGGTGACACACTGGAGCCGAAATGCATTATGTAACAAGGTTTAAATTCCTCTGCATTTTGCGGTTGTTTAATTGCCTACAATTACAGGGCTACGGTTATATCGCAAAGTATGCAATAACAGGAGGACAGCTTACATACGTACTGACGACTCTTGATCTGTATGAAAACCAAGCGTGCCACTTTTTACGGACGCACGTTTACATACTGTCATCATTCTCTTGCTCCTGTTTTGAGGAGTGTTTACACCTCACTAGGTATTTTACAAAAAGACATTTTTTTGTTTTTATGACGTCACGCGCTAACATTTGAGTGTGGACTTAATTATACGCTCCCTATATAATGTGGTTAATTCTTCGACGTTCATAAGGCCTTAAATGAGTGCTAAGGCGAGTAATGTAGTGCAAACGTGTCATTACACTGTATATAGGAGTATTTGTAAATTAACCACAAAGATTATTAAAACACACCTTTACAGGTCTTTATTTAGTATTTTGCTCTAGTGTAACTCGTCTGTAATTAGCCTCTAATTAAAATTAGACCAGTGGTCCTACCATGAGGTCCTATTGCCATAATAGTTTGACTTATATCATGAGACAGATGTATATGATGTGTATACATGTGTCACTGTCACACAGTTGAACTATCATCGGAAAAAGAGCTCACGGTTGGACTCCCCATTGGAGAACGTACGCGTCTGTGAAGGATTAATTTTAGCAAGCTGCCCTTCAGTTGCTTTTCTACTCTGCTGTACTGAATGTTTTACGTCAGTGAAACTTGGGTTACGAAATAAATTGTTTCTGTTGAAAATAACTGAAATTTCAACCGATAGTGATATCCAATTTGTGCAAATTTTACCCGATAGCAACACCCAACCATACATTTTGACTTGCGTAAAGTAAATTAATAATGTTAGTACATTAAACTCGGATTTTAAGTTATTTTGAAAAGTAACTTAACTCCAGTGATTAACGTTGTAAAAAATATAAACTTACTCATTTGAATAATGAACCACGAAAATGCGGATAAACGATTCGAACTGGAAAATTATCTGTGTTTTTTATTTTAGATCTTTGCGGATTGAGTCTCAATCAAATGGACACTTTATTTAATCTGGCACCTTGTTGAGGAGTCAAGGAATACATATTTTTGATATAAGTATATACATGTAAAGAAAACCACTTTATTTTACAGATATAAAAGTATTTTTACCTTTTAATTAGTGGCACTGGCAGATAGTTAATGTTACAAGGAGTAACTTAGGCTTACTTTATTTAAAAAAATATATATGATTCCACGTGTCACCTATGAAATAAAGTCTACGCGGGTGAAACTGCGAGGCACAGCTAGTCTATACTAATACTATAAAGCTGAAAAGTTTGTCTGTTTGCTTGAACGCGCTAATCGCAAGAGCAGTCGTGTTATTCTATAAGGTTTCTCAGCGTCTAACTCGACCTCGAGCGTCGGTTTCGATCATAGAAAATGTACAGATAATACACAGACGATAAGAGTCAATTTCATATCTTTAAAACCGACACTCGACGTCGAGTGCGACACTGAGAAACCTTACAGAATAATGGTTAGAATTGAAAAAATATTTTTGGGCACCAGTTACACTACAATATTCTGCTTTTACTCAAACATTTTGTTTGGTGACAGCCTTTAAACTTAAATTAAACACAACTACTATCATAGTGATATCTAGGTATTGAACTGTCTGATAGCCCGGTCTTTGCAGTCTGAGGCCGCGACCTCATTCCGCTTGATCCCCACTGAGGGCAGATATTTATGTAATCAGCACAATTTGCTAAACATGCATAAGTACATAGGTATTTCTTATGCAGCATACATTATTCCCCTTTAATAAAATAATTTTAGCCTAAAAATAAAGTAGCTGTGTCCCGCGGTTTTTCACAGCAAACGTGTGTGACAACTGTCAATTGCAGGCTCTGTGAATATTACCAATTATCAAATAACTATTTCTCTTCACGGTGAGGAGAAAATTATTACTAAGCAAAACCTTGTTATTTCATAGCATTTAAAAGCCTTACGAAATATGGTTATTGCTATCACACTGCTATTAAGTTGTAACGATCCAAGTTACTGACCTATATTAAGCCGTGTCAATGTTATCCCTAACTTAGAAATCTCTCTTTCATTGTTTGGTTAATATCAACAAGACGTTAATATACCCAAAGTTCGCCGCTCTTCAGTATCGGGGGTGTAGCTCAGTGGTAGAGCGCCCGCCTAATGGTCGGAGTAACATCTGGTTGTTTGCGGCGAAAGCCTGGGTTCGATTCCCAGCACCCTCAAACTGTAAAAGGTTTCTTTTTTCTCAAAAAAATATTTTTCTATATTGCTTTTTATAGTTGAGGCGTATTTTGGTCTGTATATATATGATTTGAAACTGAAATATTTTTTTTTAGCTCCAGGGACTTAGTGAATTTAAAAAGGAATGTGCCACAATAGGGAGAGGTTTTTTTTATTTAAAAAAAAACAGTTAGCTTCACTGATTCCCTGACTTCCAGTGGCAAATTTATCAGCAGGTTGGAGGCACGTAGGCGTATGGTAGCTTGGGGGTTGCTTTGGGACCACTTTCGTGTGTAATTCAGAAATTCACATCTTCGTATGTAAATATGACCATAGATGTAATAATATGTATAGGTAGTAAATTTCAAACAACATATATTGACCATGCTCAATGCCCTCCTAGATGCCAACCCTGAATGTGATTTGTTCGCGGATGCATGGAACTATATTTTGTCTGAATGTTTGAGATTCTGTGAGGTTAAGTATGCGAGAGTATCCACGATTTTATAAGTGTATATTTTATAAGGCATAAGATCCCTGTTCTAAAATGTCAATGTTAATTATTGTAATTGGTATGTCCGTAATAATTAACTATAAATAAATAAAATTAATAAATTAAACCTTACGTAATAGAATTAATTAGTATTTTAAGAATTCATGATTAAACGTAAATATTTTTTTTTATTATATAATTAAATAACTATACAAAAATAATATAATAGAATAAAGTAAAATGTAAATACAATATACATAGTGTAAGTCCTCTCTCCAACATTTCTGTGCCCCGAAGGGTCCATATTGTTAACTTAGTCTTAACTTAACTTAGTCTTAACTTAACTTAGTCTTAACTTATTCTTACTGTAAGAACTAGAGTAAGATTATTTTTGAGCAGCAAATTGAAATTGAAATGTTATAACATTTTGAATTTTTTATTTTCTTTTTGACCTGCACTAATACTGCCCATCCTAGACATCATCGCTATCCCTACACCTACCAAACAATACGATTTTGAGGCCTTGTCGTTATAACGCAACAGACAGAAACAGTTTTCCATTTAGATAGGTATAGGTATAGGTGTAGGAATAAATACGAGACGTAACATAGCACTTGGTAGAGTTGTTGAAAAGACGTCTCCCAAAGAAATCTCAATACCACTATAAAATACAGGTTTTATAGAAGCGTATAAACTTTGGTAGTTAGCGAACTACAGTCGAGCGGTGGTTTTATGTCGCAATATGACCCATTTGAAGTTAAAGCCATTTTTAATACATTTTGCACGTGTTGAGTGTTAAATGACTTTATAACAGTGACTTTAGCCCCATTTAAGTTAAATAAAATAAAACCTTATTATTTATAGCATTGGGTATGTATTTCATGGTGGGTTATGAGTTTTACCAGGTTGGACAAATGCTTAGGAACATTCCGATACTGCTCTAAGTACGCTTAGAAGTTAGTGAACCAATAATGTTAGAATTTTTTTTTGATAAATTTAATGATAACTTATTTTACATGAAGTAATCTTATATGTATTTGGATAATAACATTTTATAAAACGAATAAGATTATGAAAGAGAATATTTGAATTGAATATAATGAAAAGAACAGAAAAATTTTATTTATATTGTTGCTTTATAACTCGTTCTATTTATTTATCTATAATTTGAATATATAAACTTACAGCTATTGCCAAAGCGCTTATATATAAAACCAAAAGATAATTATAATAGACACAATTTACAAAAATAGATTCTCAAACTCTGTATGAGTGACGGCAGCGAATCTGCGAATACGTCAGCATCTTGCATCATGACGAGTTGTTCGTCCCACTACCCTGTCGGCAAAATGGGACGAAAGTGGTACAAGAAAAGAGCATTATTTGTCCCATTAGAAAAACACATGATATTCGATGCCCGATTCATATTGGGTCAATATAATAAATAAACCATTCGATATTGAGATGTGATATTCGTGATTTTCTGATTAAAAGCAACCATCCGAACCCCGTGGTAACATATAATCCTGTATAATGTTTTTTTTGTATCCTTCTCATGATTTGAAATTACTTTGATAAGATTCTAATAGAACAAAGAGATTTAGATTTTTTTTGAGTATTATTTAACCAGCGTGTGCATTTCCTTAAAGTCAAGTATTTGTTTATTACAGTATTTTTTATTTTATTTTATGCAGACTTCATTATATATATTAGGAACAGTACTTAAAACTAATTATAAGCAGAAAACTTGGCCCAAATCGGTGTCTCTCGGGATCATGCCAAGAAGGCTGGCAGCATTGCCACGTTGAATAGCAATGCTGATTCTCTGTACCAGACGACGTGCAACCTCTTTGAAAAGTTGATGAACATCCGAACCCCAAGGCCCCTTGACCAATGCAATCATATTTCCGGCGCTATTACGTACATCTACTGATCGTGGTGAATGAGTTGCTAGAATGCCAGACTAACTGGGATGTATTAAGAAATTAATGGACTCTAACTGATCATATCGCTCACGTAAACCCACGTAACCGTGACAATATATCGTAAACCACACTCATGGTATCGTAAACTAACTTTGTCTACATACGTATTATCACGCAGTCCCTCGCTGTGAACGCAGATACATCGACTAATTTCTATTTAATCATTCAGTTTACTAAAATTTTATTTATAACCAAGATTATTTTTATCATCGTATTATTATGTTCGTGTTGAATAAAACTGATCTTTATTCAAACTGCGTTCTTGATTTGGCTGAAAATTTTAATTTGTAATTTGAAAATTAATTTATGGAAAAAATTATAAAAACTGACGGCTGAACTACTGAACTTAGTCGTGAAATGGATTTAACACTTACAGACTCACAAATTCCAATATAGTTATAATAATATGAATATTACCCCTACTTAAGAGTCGAGTACTTGAAGGATTACGATCCGAATGGTAATTCTATGATTGTACCATATCAGCAAGAGGCAAGTATTTTCTTTGGAGGCACTTGCATAGGTATGTATAAGCCGCTATTCTATAATATGAATACTTTGAACACCTCATTCCTTTGAGTCATACAAAGACACAGCTTATCCATTCAACAGTTATAGCACTGCCTCGTCAGATTGTTATATGCAAACCGAAGAATGAGTGGTATTCGACTGAGTACTGCGATACCTTGTGAATTGGTATGCCATACAGGGTTTACGAGTCCCCTAATGTACCATAAATTCAGCACGTATTATTTGTGTGGTCTTATTGCCAGTGTCCGCTCTCTCGACCTTAGCATGAGCTCTTATTAGGGTTCCGTATCCAGAGGGTAAAAAACGGGACCCTAATAGTAAGATCTCACCGTCCGTCTGTCAACAGACCGTATCTCATGAACCGCGATGGTTAGACACTTTTGACGGATGATTTATGTTGCCATTATAACAAAATACTAAAAACAGAATAAATTAATATATACTAATATTAATTAGCAAAACAAACGTGTAATTTTTTTGCTCCATATTGATATTGACATGTAGATGCTTGAATTATTCACAGTGCATATATTATGAACTTTAAAAATAAATAATTAAATTCATATTAATTTGGGGCTCCTGCACAATAGACGTGATTTTAATTTGAATTTTTATAGATTATGGTATTCGTCAGAGAATCCGATTCGAAATTGGCCGGTTTTTGTCACAATATTTTCCTCGCATGATATACGTGTAAATCTATCCCTGTCACCTGTCAATAAGAGCATGGTTATACCCCGCGGGTGATTTTATGCTCTTGACAATCTAAATGTAAAAGTGAATTAAGAAAGAATTGAGACGTTTCTCTTATATTATGCTAGTTTCATGTACCCAGTAATTTTCCTAAAGTTTTTATGGAGGGGTCGGCATTAATTCTAAGCCCCAATGTTAAAAGTTAATTACCAAAGTTTGTTGATTAGAAAAGCTGATTATTTAAAAAAAAATATGTTTATGTATTATGTACTTACTCTCTGTATCTTTAAATTTAAAGGCAAAAGTGATTGACTGATGTATCAACCCACAGGCCAAAGCCTTAAGGCTGTGAAATTGAAATTTCGGACACGTATTCCTCATATGATTAAAGCATCTAATAAGGAAGGATTTTTCATAATTTAACCCCCGATAGGGTGAAATATGAGAACATTTACCGCTACGAGAAGCTACCCTTGTAATATTTCCAAAACTAGGCTAAATGATGTAGATTTCAAAGCAAGTCGCCTATAGAACTTCAATAACAATAATTTTAAAGGTTTACGATATGAAATGTTTTTATCAAATATTTCAAATGAACAAACACTTTGAACCGGTAAGTGTATTATGTTCATTCATACATATTATTACTTTACTGTAGTCTCTCTGCGTAAGCTGTATAGATATAAAAATAGATAGATAGGATCTCATTTATCCATTAGTAAAGCAGCGCACGTATATACCTTAAATAATGCTTAGATATGTCTCTATCCACATTTAAGAGGACATAACGGTAACTCTTTTTCAAAAATAGTAGCTCGAGAGTGTAACTCCACCTGACGAGATAATCATTTTGAAAAGCTCACACCTTCTATCGTAGAACAATAGTATGTCTTCATAAAGAGAAATACGTATGTGAATTAGCATCAAACTCGGTATCAAACACCAACTACAAAACAAAGTACGTACCTAATTTATTTTACACAATTTAACCATCCTTTTTTTGAGGGTGGTTAATTTTTTTTATTGCACAGCTAGTGTATGTATAGCCAAGTGAAGTAGTAAAAATATCAGCGCTTAACCAAACAGGTGCGCAGTATCATACGATCGCCCCCCGGCGCGCGCGCACTGTTCCACAGATTTATTAAGGAAGTGTCTAGCTGCATTATGATGTTAGGCACACTAGAAATATTTTCATACACAATATCTTGTCAAAATTTAAATTACCGTTCGTCTTTAGATGTTTCATTAATCTAGAATATATATATTTATTAGATTACACCTTTTACGAAGTACTATATATGATTACCTATAAATGTTACCACAATGATAGGAAGGTTGCTTTACTGCGAAGAACGCCGAAAGAAACTTTTCTCAAAGAATAATTTCTCGACATATATAATATTCAAATATAGATATACCTTCACTCTTCTCTCGGAAGTTAGATGGGTGACAGTGTTACCGGAACTTTGAATTACTTGGCTGCGATCGTCTGTAACGTGAAGGTATATTTACCAGTTGGGCGCCGAATTTCGAAGGGGTGATCCCGTTGTGCCTTACCTACCTATTTAAGTAGTTGCCTTACTATGTATGTCATATTTGCATACTATGACGTGAGCCATGGATCAGGGACCAAAGGCTATCTATCTACACTCGCCGCGTAAATAGACCGTGGTAATAATCAACTGACAGATAGCGTTATTCTAACTCATGTTTCTGTATCTTTTTCCCAATCATAATCATGTCGATAACTTTTCTGATAATTATTTTTGAGACTTTAGTTTACGATGGAATGACTTACGCACCGTTTTGTTTAGGTCATTCGGCCGTAAATACTATAGTTATTGACAGTGTCAAAACTAGTGATGATGGTTACCATAAATGTTACAAAATATACTTTAATTCATACATACGTATACATGCATATGCTCACGCCTGTATTCCTCGAAGGGGTAGGGAGGAGTAGAGTAGTAGTGTTGTAATATTGTTCAGCTCAAACCCCACGGCCAACAAAGCCGTATTGACTTTACTTGAATTCACACACATATACAAGAATATCTGTCAATTAACATTCTGATTTTAAACTGCGGTCATAGTGTAGAGGCGACACGGTAGCCCAACTGAGCAGTGATCGCTAGCTGCGGCGACGGCCGTCACCCAATGCTATCAGATGTACACCACCGGGTGGCACCGGGTCACAACTCATCCTCGTAATCACACCATTTACCTAGAACACGTACAAATCACAGAGAACCATCGCGACGGGACGGGCAAGGCTGGAGCGGCGCAAGTAAAAGGCTGGAGCGGGTGTAGAACAAATTAGAGCCAGGCAGAGTTAGGCTGTCAGAGTTATAGTGTAGTGCCATTGCACGCGCGGCTACTGACTCACCATCGGTCTCGTTGGCATACAAGTATTATCGGTAAAAATGTGAGTCCTATAAACTTATACACAGAATAAAGACGCTTCTTTTCAAAAATCGCTCACTTTCATCTTTTAAGACAAAGTATGTGTCAGATGAGTGGGCTTTTTATATTCATCATACATTTTTACTGTTAGCGTTGTCGATATGATGGTTGATTGTTTGTTACAAAATGAGTGTAGGGTGGTAGCGGCCAAATATGGTGTTCTGGTGGGATAGAATAGTGATTAGATAAAGCAAAGATTAGGTCACGCGCAACACCTTTTAGGGTCCCTAACTAAACAACGTGTTTTTTTTCAATATGTTTCTATAAGTTGACGCTATAAATTGACGTACCCAAGTGATGGGCTTACCAATGAACATCAGATAAGCTATCATAAACTTAAAAATATTTCTATCAGATAAAAAAAATTCAATATAGTCAATGTCACTAGTAACAACATTGCTTTCTATGCATAGAACATGGCGTCAATACCCAATAGTTAATTAGTAATATAATATTTTTTGTAAAATATCAGATATCTCTATGGCACATGTCCTGTCACTATGCCCTGTTATAAGGCACAGTATAGCCCTGTAAACCTCTAATATTTACCAAGCATGTTCAATACCTACTTTACATAAATCTCGTTATTAAAGGATCAGGATTTCCTTCATAAATATTTGTTGCCATCTTGCATCTTGCACAATAAGGTTTCCGATTTTTCAAACTAAAAATACATATGCTCTGACATGAGCTAAGGTAACGAGGGATTCTTTTGATTGAGAAACTTTAGATATGCCGTTTTAATATTAATTCATGGTATCGCATTACAAATCTTACATAATACTGGCAGGTAATAGTTGCATGAACAAGATTCGGTTGCCATAATAAAATTAAAAAAATGAAGCATTTAAATAAATACAGTTGCAGTCAATAAAATTTTCCATGTCGAGTTACCAGCATCTTTAAACGCAGGTAAAATACCTACGTCACCAACTAAAAAAAACTCGTCTGAGCTAGTCGTAATTATCTCGCAATCGATAATCGATTGAACATGTTTATCGAATATAGAACTCGATTCGATTCACGTTACGTGTTCAATGTTCGCTTCGTGTTAGCGTTGACGAGGCGATGTTGATTCGATACGAATTGACGCGTCACTCGAGATGTTTTCATATCGATATTTCGACACTTCGCTCGATCGAGAAACACAAAATAAAAGACGTCAAAGTTGAAATGGGTACACAGGCATTTTTTGTAATGGTTTATAAAACTTTATTTTGCTAAGTAGGTATTTATTTGCATGCTCGATGTGTTTTAAATAATACCAACACGTACCGTGGGAACGAGAATATAAATCCGCTCTTGTCTAAATCCACATTGAGCGAACACTTTTCCATTTGTAATGCGAGCGAACGCGAACGATGAGTATGTGAAGGCGAAGGTTGTCGTTAACTCCGGCGGCAACGTACACCGTACACGGAAGACTCACCACATAAAAAAAGCTAAAACATAAATTTAATCACCGAATAGAGCGCCCGTGGGTTTTATCTCGTCCTTCGGCTCTCAAATAACATTATCAGCCGAAGAACGGGTGAAATACAAGATACAATAAAGTTACATCGTAAATGTGCGTTATGTGGACATAAATCAAATCCGACCGGGTACGGGACACTTGTTATATTGCTAATAAAAGTCGTCAACGAAACGTACTTGCGTATATTAGATCTGGTTTATTGTGGGACGAAGCTACGACTTCGGTCAACTTCGGTGCTTCTCGTCATCTTTCGGATTGTGATTATAATAGCTGTGCCCTGCGGTTTCACCCGCGTCGAATTTATTGTGTCTCTTATGTCACATTCCACGGGAACGGAATATTATATAATATCATAAATACCTATGTCCTCCTCCTAGTTGTACACTACCTCCCCACCAATTTTCAGCCAAATCGGTTCAGCCGCTCTTCAGTTATAAATAGCGCAACTAACACGACTTTTTTTATATATGTAGATGTTACGTTAACGAAATGAACGTTTAGAAGGTTCCGTTGTAACTATACGAAGTGTTTGCTAATATGTAATAGATTTTTAAATAAAAGGTGGAAATCACACTGAGAGTGAGAGAGGATCGATAGGAGCGAAGCATCAGTGGTAAATGTTACAAGAACGGGTAAAATTATCAAGAAGGTAACAGCGTTTTTTTAATCCCCGCGAGGCACAGCTGGTTACAAGAAAAGAGATATCATTCAGTTTATCTCTCAAGGACGTACCTTCAGGGTATATAATATAAACGTGAGACGTGAAGAGTGCTTGAAACCAGCGGACAGTAGGGACATGATTGTGTGACAGGATTAGATTTATAATGGAAGTCATATATGATTTCAAAAGCTTTCAAGTTTTGCAGAAAATGGCTATTTATTAAACTGAATGGAAACATTTATTGTTAGGGTGGAAATAAGATACATTCTCTCTTACTACAGACATCGCCTGACATATTGTGTCAAGGTAGTTTCATCTCTTATTGCGATACGAGTTTCAAAGAATGGACATAGTATTATTTTTTTTGTCGAAATCTGGTGTTATCCTAATAACGAGACAAACTTAGCTCTCTCTGCACCCCAAGGTTTCGACTAGTTTCAAAACCATGTTTTCAAATCGGGTGGGGTGAACATCCTACTATTATGCGCCTGCGTGCTATGACAAAATATGGCTTCGTGGTGACCATGGGGTCAGAGCAGTCGCCAGTTACGTAAGTTCGAATCCCAGCCTGCACCCATGTGTTTTTAAAAAAAATATTTCGTTGCACCCCATGTGCTTTACAATGAAGAAAAAAATCGTAAGGAAACCTTTCTGAGAAGTAGGTAATTCAAAAATGTATGTATAGTGCCTGAGACGACGATGAACTCAGCCTCTGTCACGTTGGAACTTAATGATATTCGGTGAAATGTGGGTGTTGTCTTTACAACTCCTCCCTTACCCATTCGGGAACCCTTCTGGGATGGCGTGAGCATTTATTTTATTAACGTAACATGGTTTACATATTTCTTTACTATTCGACCTTGATACATTCGCGTCACCACAAATAGTTTGGCATTACTTCCATACCTTCGCTTTCGCCACAGACTAAATGCGTATCACACTGACATCAGTCAGTCATACCGTTCTGCTCTACATAGTGGTACTTTGGTAGGTACTAATATAAATTAAACCGGTTACACCTACAATGTAAGTATGTACTTGGGACACTGGGCCAGTTTATACTTGGCTGACTAGAGAAGGTGCTCAATCTGCAGTAAAATAGATTCCTGATGGTTTAAATAAATTATTTTTAAAGTTCACTTACAATGAGATACAGAAATAATACTTAATATGTTGGTAGTAACATTTTCAAAAAGTGATTCTTAGTACTGGCCAAATTAAAAATACTTTTGACAAGGCACTCCGAAGAACTTCGCATATTAGAAATGAGATGTACAATCACAGACAAAACTCTACCTAAAAGCAGTTTTAAATACTCAACCGTGGACAAGACAACTACATGTCTCTAGGACTAGCGGATACCACTGCGTTGATCAGGACAACCAGGTCTTTCGATACATCAGTCAAAAGGCTTTAACTTTTATATATATATAGACTAGCTGTGCTCTGCGGTTTCATCTTTGTGCGTGTATTCTTAATTTCATGGGTTAATTAAGTATTGCTATTTATGTAAGTAGTAAGTTATTCATCTGTAGACGTATGATAAATGGAAAAAATGGCGATTTATTTATCACAAAATTGTTGATGAAATGGTCGTCTTTGCTTAGCATGAACAAAACAAATTAGGTTATTTTTCCATAATTAAATATGGATATTACATTTTTTTTTATTAAAAACACCTAATTATTTAAAAAAGAAATAAAAAGTAAGATTGATTGCACTCCTTCCTAATGCATGTTGCATTGTATGCATTAGATGCGCAGTTCTAAAGTGTACCTAAAACCTATTGTGATAAAGTGTATTTTAATTCGATGTGAGCTTGAGGTTTCCCCTTATGAATGTATAATTGAGTAAAACAGATATAGTAAATTAGTGATGTTATTTATATGATAAATAATGTGGCTATGGCTGTCGTTGCGGTTTACCACCTGACATAATTACGAATAAAATAATCAAAAGTTCGTATTAGTATACTGAGGTAAATATTAAAAAAAAATCTTGGAGGAGCCCGTGGCATAATTGCTGTGGCGCATATCATTCGATCAGCGAAGTTAAGCAACCCTAACCCTAGGCAGTAATTGGATGGGTGCCTCGGAGAGCACGTTAAGCCGTCGGTCCCGGTTGCCAATTTATCATCTTTGGCAATTGTTACTGGTCAGTCGGAGGCTCAAAATAATCTGACATCTGGTTTAACCCAGATCACCGATTTTCCTCGTCTATGGGGTTGCTTAGGTCAGATGGCAGTAGCTTCGTATAAAATTCAGGATCAGCCGCATCGGGTTGAATCAAGTGACGACCCCAACAATGTTTGGGATAAGTCCAGGGACATGAATAAAAAAAAATGGAATTAAATGAATGATGAAATGGAAATAAATAAAACGGGCGTCTGTTTAGAATTCTAGCTTTCATCAGTGACTTCCTCCGAGATGTAATTTTTGAAGTACCTATGGGTTGAATATTCTTTCAAATTTCCTTTTTTGAAATGTTTGTCTAGAACTATTAGTAAGTAAAAGAAGGACCTATTTTTAGGTTTATTTTCAACATCGTCCATTTTTTTTTTAAAGTTTGAAAACTACATATATACATATGCTCACACCTGTATTCCTCGAACTCGACTGCTATAACTCTTAGGCCACCGCGGCTCTTTACTTCTTAATATAAATAGTGTATATGAAAGTTTATTTTATGTTATAATATTTATTACTCAGTTACTCAAAAAGTCATATTTTATCATTGCAAAGTCTACGCAGACGGAGCCGCGGTTGGAAGCTAGAAACGGAATAGTCAATAACACAAAAAACATTTAATATTGATAAGAAAATTGTAACCATTTCGGTAACCATGAATAAGCGTCAGATTTAAAAAAACAAATGACATAATAATGTCATTAAACTTAGAATGTGCGTTGACCCGTGACAGATGTCATCGAAAAATCTTTATAGCCGGCCATACATCGCTCGCTCAAACACTGCCAAGTAAATGAGATTGCATTGTAAACTAGCAATGTATAGTGTGTGAACCACTGTCACTCACCACTGTCAGCGAATATCTATTACGTCTGTGAAACAATTAATCTATGCTTATATTATTATGAAGAGGAAATATATTTTTTTTGTTTTCTTTTAAATAGCTTTGAAACTACTGGCCCAATCTTAATAATTCTTTCAGCAATGGAAAGCTACATTACCAACGAATAACATAAGCTAGATTTTATCTTCGTATTCCCACTGGAACGGGAACTACGCGGGTGAAACAGCGTGACGTCCGCAAGTGAAAAATATTTTTTTATCAGAATGTACAAAGTATTGCAAAAACATTTTGGTAAATTGTCTGTCTACTATACTATACTTCACATCACCCCTTAAGGGTCCAGAAAGGCGTAGGTAATATTTTTTACTCTCTATTAATTTTTATAATATTTATGTTAAGTATCTAAACGTTTTTTAAGATAATTATCTTAATTATTCTAAATGATGGTGAAACTACATCAAAATCCATCAAGAAGTTTCAAAGCCTTATCCGGATAGACTGACGCACAGACCGACACGACGGGTGATTTAATTTAATCATATCTGTAGAGATATATGACGATATGTGACTCAAATGAAGAAGCCCAATGAATATCTAATATCTAATCATTTTTCACTGATACCGCGGGTCGATTTAGATCTTTTATAAGTTATAATATGATACTAATAGTCTACTATGAATATATCGGAGCTACATTATTATACATTATAAGATCTTTAACATAATTTTACATCTTGCTATTATTGTTGACAGCTTCCGTGCTGCGAGCATAATTTTTTTATTGGTGTTTTTATACTGTGGGTAGATATATTTTTTTTAATAAATATACACATATTTTAAGCTGTGATGTTTACTATTGGTGCGAAGTTCTATTGTCATTTAATTTCGTAAAGCAAAGAGTCTGTTTTTTATTAAAAAATAACTGCTTATCACTAAATTTATATGAAAGTACTGAAATGAAAAAAAAAAGTTCAGTCTGTCTGTTTGTTCCGGCTAATCTCCGAAACGGCTGGAACGGTTTTTAGCTAGATTTTCACTGGTAAATGTATATAGATCGCACTGGTGTCCCCCCACACTTTGCCGGGGCACATCCCCGGGGCTGCTGTATCGCCACCCCTGGGGACCTCGCTGTGCAAGGGCGCGCGAGCCACATCGCGCTGCCACTTTGCTGACGCGCCTTAGAGCCTCTCAGACCCTGGCTATTGGGTGGAACATACGATACTCTACCAACGCAACGTGTGTTGCATGTGAGTAGATACCGTTGGTCGAAAATTCGTACAACGGTAGTAAAAGCAAGTATGTATTTGGAAACGTTTTTATTGTTTTAATAAACCGTAATAAACATGTTGTAATGTTCTTTCTCAGTGTTAATGTCGCGTTTGTTTAGGAACGGGTGACGTGATGTGCGAATATTTGGTAATATTTTGATGTTGTAACACAATTTGAATAGCGGTCCCTACTTTACGCTACGTTTTGATGAGAAGTGAATGGCAAGTTTTATTAACATCTACTTCATCTACTGGACTTTCCAGATGTTGATGAGGGCGATGTTACGACTACACGAGAGAGCAATTGTTAGCATCATGATATTTCGGAATCTAAGACCTTTGTTTGATGTTTGAAGTATTTGGGGTAAAGATGCTTGTCCAAAAACTATTTGAGTATTGTTTTTAAATACATTTTATATGAACATCGATTCTGTATCATTACTATTTATTATTTTCCTTTAATAAGTACTATAAAGACCAAAGATTTGTATGTACCTAGCGAATAAACTTAAAAAAAAATACTAAACTTATTTAAGAAATCCTTTGCCGAAAGAATACTACATCATCAGCGAGTAACATACCGAGTATATTTACAGTATCGTGGTTAATTAGAGATCCGTAATAACACGTGGGCAAAGCGGCGGATGGAAGCTTCTATTAAGTAAAGGTCGATATCCCTAAAATAAACAAGGTATACTGAAATTAGTAACTTTGCTTTGGGAATAAATCGAAACGCTTTACGTCATCTAATATAATGTATATAAAACCTCTAAACGAGCAATGCTATATTGATTTATATAATGTTAACCAGAATCTTTCTCTCAAACGTCTGCAACGATTTTAATGTAATTTGGTATAAAGGAGGTTTCGGGGCGATAAACCGATTTAATTGCTAATTGCTTGTTTTAATATTGAGAAAAGGACAAAAAAAAATGAGCGTGTCTCGCTCATTCAGGTTCTAGAATACTATGCAAATAGACATATGTTTTTTGACGCAATTTATTGTTATAATTCAATTTAAAACAATATGATAGGTAACGTCAACTTTCGTAGCTCTAAGCAAAAACAAGCTCTATGTAATCACCCTATAGGCTCATTTTGATCTGTTACTTCCCGTAGTTGTAGTAATATCTACATTCCCATGATAATAGTAAGGCAATAAAGTATATATCTAAATTTCGTAAACACATGGAAATCGAGATGTCTACGATAGCGCTCTGCGGGAGCCGGGGCTCATAAAAGAACTTTGTAATTAAATGTTATCTCTGAAATTATAAAAATAAACGAAATGTTATAATTTTATTTTGAACAATTTTGTTTTGAGTTGGCGCTTATACTGTTTCGATGATAACTGTACGTCTATCACGGGTTTGCCGACGTTTTCGTAATCTATACTTGCTAGCGTCACTCGCAACATTTATATGTGATATTTTAGTTCTTCACTTCACCGCTGGGAGTCACTGCACAATATCTCATACTAATATTGCGAGTGACGCTAGCAGGAATAGATTACGAAAACAGTGGCAAACTCGTGATTGGGGCACTGAGCTCAGTTGACGGACACGCGGGGTTTATACTAAAAAATTTGCGTTTCGACCGATTTGTGAGACGAGTTTCTCTACTTTCACGTGTGAATGAAAAGACGCTCACGATTAAAGGTTTATACTGAAGCCGCTTTGCTGTTTATTAAGCCTTCTTAGTATCATACTAAGTTAGTTACCTAATACCACATGTTAACAGCCTTGAGTCTGGATTAGTGCCCCATTATTTTAACTAGGTATGTATTGTCTTATCGTGTATGGCTGCGTAGTCGGCAAAACACGACTTGCCTGCATTGAATGCGTCCATGAGCTGCGGTAACCACTTACCATCAGGAAAGCTGTGTGCTTGATATGACAACTCAGTGGTTTCAAATCAATCTTGTCGCTATCCATGAAGTTAGATGGTTTTCTGTATAAGTGTAAACTTTCAACAAAGTTATAAAAAAAATTAAAAGTTTTGAATTTAACAAATACCGACATTTAGAAGGAAAGTGTACTTACAAAGTTGCCTTCTTAAAAATTGCAAGGAATTATTTAATTGTTGCAATGTGTAATTGTCGTTCTCCCTTACATCACATCCTCTCATACATATTGATACAACGAATGTACCGCAAAATGCAGACGTATACTCCCGACCGAAACTTTAAAATCACTACTATCAGACCGTGACTTTATAAACTTAACACTGTTATTTACCACCCGGTAACACACAATGTACACCTAATAACATTATGCATAAAGTCTAAAATGCAATAAAAAATCTCAACGGAACGCAACATAAATTTTGTCTTGAAACATAGCAAAATGCGGGCTAAGTTATTGAACTTAATCCTTCCCCCTTTAGCTATAGGGTCTGAAATAGAGATTTATGGACACTTAATAAATTTTGTCGTAAAAATGAGTTTCCCGGCGGAAGCTCGCGTGACGTCACGGCACATGCGCTGGCGCAGCGTACTGACGGATTAGTGCGATCAAACTCCTGTGGATCACGCGACGGCTAAATACTTTTTTTTTTACATGTTTAAGGTCACTTCACGGTGGAATGACAATCGAGAGACTCGGTAAACTATCATTTACTGACTTATAATTTGTCAACTAACATACAAAACTGACAACTGACATATAAAAGTCGATCCAGGAATCCTGTAGTAAATATTTTGAGCATTTAAAAACTGATTTTCATATATATCCTTTATTTTTTACGGTGCTCACCAACCCTGATTCAAAGGTCAAAGGACTCAAGGTCAGAGGACTCTTTCGAACTGAGGTTAGGACTCATTGTAGATAACTGAGAAATCGAACGCGGAACGACATTATATCGTAAGCCTCGTTTTCACAACTCATGCTTAAAAATACAGCAAAATAAACAGTCACATACTTTACTGTGCTCCTAAGATAGAAAATGAAAATGTCATCTTTCCTTACGTCAATGCAAAAATGAACGTCGCAATTCTTTGATAGCCGAAGGACGCTTATATACACCGTATTGTAAGAATCACGTTTAAATATAAATCAATACAATTTTTATCTCATTATAAACAAACAAAGTTTGCTTACAAATACAAAACATTCGACGGTAGCGTGATGACTCAAGTTCCAATTTGGGGTATACCTACATAGCTATCAATGCCTACTAATGATAAGAGACTACAAATCATACGCTCTATTACAATGGGCGAACAATATTGTTATTGAACGCGTTCGCCGCACGCGCACCTAAGTTCTATTAAATTGTTTATATTTGGATTGATATTTTGTTTACCGGGTATGTGTAGGAAGTTGGAGTGTACAAAAGTCCTAATAACCTCTTTTGCTAGAACCTCTAATACTTTTTTTAATCTATCAATCTGGATGGTTTGGTGAGACACAATCACTTGCACGGTAATACGCTGTTAATATTTATGTAGTATGATGTATTTATGAATTACTAGCAGCTTGGTACGTGCTTCGCTACGTATAAGGCATAGTAATAAAAAATGATTATTAAGTTCATATATTCAAACAAAAAAATATTTACTGGGGCACATCAGAATATAACAAATTGTTTTGCCTGAAATCTCTTCACTAATACCTACTTGAACTTTACAGTATGGTATTAAGGTTCAAATTGGCTTTTAAGTATTAGTACAAATTGATTGTATATGGGAGTATAGAAAGATGACGATTTTACACTATTTCAAGACTTTTTAAAATTTTCCTTCCCTGGACTTCCACGAATTATTCAAGACCAAAATTAGCCAAATCGGTAAAGGCGTTGTTGAGTTATAACATTACAACGAAAAGTGGCATTGATTTTTATATATTTAGATAAGAGTTCAATCGAAGAAATGTATACATGTCCCTGATTAGACTTTTAACAATGTACTTTCATATCGTGACACAGGATTATTTATTTTAGGATCGTCAGGTTCGGAAAGTTGATATTACTGAGGGGAAACTGGCAAGAAACTTATTAATTATTATTATTGAATACAAAATAAATCACATGAGAAATATAAGCCCATGGACCCAGTAACAATGCTCAAATTTCGATAAAAAATAATAAAATAAAGTCTAATATGAATGTAGCTTGCGATGACCAGCCTCCATGAGCAGCGCCTATTCACAAGTATGACGTGAACCTTCAATATTGCACCTGCAATAGGGGTGTTCTAAGTAAAATCTTCAAATTATTGTCGACACAGACCAAGCCTTAATCTACACTTGGATCTAAATTTTCTACACCATTTTAGCGATCACAATGTTCTCAGCGTTAACGCTACATAATCCATTTTATACGATTGTGTCTGCGAACTCGGTTCATTCATAAATGCTATCTTAATCTTCCAGTTTGTCTCACGGTCATACCACGGGTTTGAGGCTTGAGTGCACTCCGTCATTTGCACTTACGTTCAACTTGTCGCATTACATACCTTAACACTGTAAGATACGGTTCAAATCAGCTTAAGCTTCCAATTAAGAACTGTTATGGGCTGCAGAATGCTGATCAGAAGACGCTATTTAAAAAAAGTTAGGAATATAGCTATGTAAGTCAAGCTTATAATAAAAGTATCTGCGCGCCTTGGTTACGCTCACGTAATCTACATAATTATATATCTTTTCAAATATATAAAATTGAAATGTCTGATTGTAATTCCAAATTAATATACATTACTTAATAACAAAAAAAAATTCCTTGTCAGTGCCGTTCATATGCATTTAGTGAAAAGCTGTTGTTTGGGATTTACAAACAGACACTTACATTTTATTTATCTGTATGTGTATGTATGGACGCTCTGTGACAAAATTGTGTCACATAAAAGTCTCGACTCTGTATTTAAGTTCATTATGCAATTGCTTCGGATCAATGATTTATATAGAAGTGTACTAAATTATTACCAGTTCTTACTTACCTGTCGCGCCGGTCCTGTTTTATGAACCAGACCACTTAATCCCTTACTTACTGACAATTCATTAGCTATTTGCATGGGTACTACACTTTGGAATTAATATACACGGTCGTCGGTTCATCACATTAATCTTACTCGTGCTAATATTTACAATGTTTGGTTGTAGATGCATGGCTAAACAGCTTTATGGATTGCGACGAATTTACGGTGATATGGATTCTATACAAAAATGTGTTTTAAATAGTAATGTATTTGGTGTATTACTGTAAAGTTTCATACGCATATAATCCTTAATCGAAAATCTCCAAAATCGAACAATTAGTGCTGTGGTGACACTGGAGTTTGAGCAGTCGCCTGCTACGCAAGCGACTCAAGCTCGAATCCGATGAGTTTTTCTAACGCCTTATGTGCAGTGATTTCACACCACGTGCTTTACGGTGAAGGAAAATATCGTGAGGAAACCTGCATATGTCTGTGAGGTATTGCTGATGCCGTTGGCACGTAATCGTGTTTTAGTATGATTTCGTGCCAAGGTTAGTTAGGTTACGGTAGTGTTGTAAAAGCGAGTGTATGTCCTTGTTTCTTATCCTGAAAAGATTTCGATGAAATTTGTTGGTTATTATCTCTAAATGAGGTAGAGCCGCGGGGCGCCCCTAGTTGCCCTCGCTTTGAACTGTAACCTCATGAACTGTAACCTCATGAACTGTTATGCTCAAATAATTTTTCATGTCGTAATTTAAAGAAATATATTCTTCTAAGTTTCTTGTTCATTAAAGGAAGGTAAGTAATCACCTGCCGCATAAATGAGTTGAAACAGCGCACGACTTAAAAACGAACCATGAAGAAACAAATGGGGTAACTCTACTGTTTGCAGACGTTTTTATTATTAACCTTCTCCATTTATGCGTCAGATAAACAATATGTAAATATACATACGGACGTATGTAATATGCTCATTTCTATATGCCATGGGGGTAGGCAGAGTAAGGCCTCTTTTTGCGGAGTTAATTCTGCAAAAGCGTAAAGTTTCTAAGCGTCGCACTTGAATATTGATATCATTACATTTTTATAGTATCAAGGGAAAGCAAATAGGCAATATTAGTTTTTATTTCTACCTATAATTAACTAACTCTAACACTAACAACATGTTGGTCGTGCGCAATGGGGAAAAGAAAATATCAATTGACAACTAGATTCCGCGATATTGCACGCGTTGTGTAGGTTTTTAAAATCAGGTGAGTGTGAAGAGCTAATTACAAGGCAGATTAGAGCACAACTGTGGTAACGTGAAAAAAGTTGGACATGTTTTTTTTTTTTTTTTTTACAGTTTCGTTTTGCATCTTAAATTTTTTGAGAAATTTTACATCCATACATTAATCTAGCGAAGCTAGTATAAAATACGAGCACATGCATTAATTCTAACATCACTGAATTGGTGAACTAGGTGGAAGGCATAACACGTGCACTTGGGACCAAGAGGAACATTGTGGAGCTTAGTCGGTGCGAGTCTGTCATAACCTTCCGCTGCCTCCGCGGCGCCTGGTGTATCCATAGCTGAATCTCTACGTAAGATGGAATAGGTGGAATACTTAACCCATATGTATTCATGCAGCTCTATCCAACCGTAGGAACGTGCACTACAGCGTTATCAACCTACATAAATACTAGTCCATTTCAATCTATTCCTGTGCTCCCCGTGTTGGTGGAAGCATCGAGGGTTGGACTTTGCGCCAATATCGCGATAGTAGCAACACGAGTCTAAATATAAATATAAACAGTGGTTTCACGCGGGCAGCAGACGCCGTTATCACTTGTCCGGGTCAATTGGTCTCCGGACACTTATCGCTGCTGTAATTGCGTATGATCGTGAAGGGTTACCCCTTTTGGTTAATGTTTTTTTTGAAACACATGCCTATATAATCATTTTATCGCAGGTACAATTCATATTGATGTTGACATACATACATATTCTCACGCCTGTATCCCATGGGAGTAGGCAGAGACCACTGTTTGCCACAAGCTACGATCCTTACATACTTCTTTCGCTTCATCCACATTCATGCATCTCTTCATACACTTTTTTCGGTAACGAGTGCTCCGAATTTGACCTTTCTGAAAAATACTATTAATTTGGTCATAGTAGTTCTTCCTTGGACGCCCTCTACCGACACTTCCGGTCACATTCGCTCTATAATTGATGTTGAAAATGGAAAAATTGCCCAGTTAGTGTCAGATAAAGTAGGTAACCGAAATTAATGTGCGACATCAATGGGTTAATTAGTCCTGTTCACAGCAGAATCACTGAACCGAATATCTTGAAATTTGGCGGTAGGTAAGCCTTTAACCTGAAGACGTACTTATAAAATCATACGCAAAGTCACGCGCTATCTCAAGCTATATATTGGAGAAGGTATCCAATTCTCAACATATGAAATTGTTGTCTGTATAGATAGGAACTTATCATTATTCTGCCTCATTATACTATTCAACCGCAGAATCAGATTACGAAATTAATTAAGAATATCGTCGCCTTAAGGCCCTTACCTTATGCTTGGTAATTTGACTATGCGACAGTGACAGACTTATACACGTAATGTACATCTGTCTCTTATCAAAGTCAATCTGTCATGGCATTGAGAGGTCATGGTAGGGTCCCATGAGGGGGTGAAGGGTTAGTGTGAAGTAATTGAAGATATAACGTGCACCACCCACAAGCGACCTAATTCTGTAAGGTTTCTCGGCGTCGAACTCGATGTCGTATCTTCGAAACTGACATTCGACGTCGGGTGCATCATAATATATAAGTATAACAGCTTATACACTCGATTTTGTCCGCATAGTTATTTAAAAAGCAGTGTATGTCCGTCCTTGGTCAAAGCTCTCCCTATAACATAGATCAGTGGTCGTCACACTTTTCTGGTTCAGGGCCACTCAGGTCAGTGTGAGGTATCACTGCGGGGCGCTCATTCTTGGATAATTTAGTTGACCATCAGTTAATTGACATAATCAATGATTACCGATTACTTTCTATGCTTTTTATTGGTAGCCATTATGTGCTAAAATTATTTGCTGTGTCGCGGGCCGCAGATATATAGTCCGCGGGCCGCAGTTTGACGACCACTGCCATAGATTCATCCGTTAGTAAAGGCGACAGACAGATCGAGAATTTCCCATTTCTAATACAGATATGGAGTGTGATGATTGTGTAATCAACACACCATTCGGATCATCGGGCGTAACCATCTATTTACTTCGTACAGTTGGTCTCACGACTTATGAGCGCTGACCCTGAGTCAGTTGTAATTTTATAAGTTTTTGTCCGTGCGATCATAGCTGGTGACGGCATCTGTTACATTACAAATATTCGGATGGGAAAAGGGGCAAAAATTGTTTGAAGCAAATTAGGTACATAATCCGGAGAGGCTGGAATTAGCCCTACATGATCCAAGAGTGCACAGCAAATGTAGGGCGGCGCCCTTTAGCTTTTTGATTCCATCTTGAGCCAGTTGCATCGTGTTTTGTTTACGGTTGTTTATCACGAGCTTATCAAAACCATTTCTGTCATTATAAATAGCTATGTCAACCTTCGACAAGCTTCTTTGTATCAGCCGTATCTCGCGCTTTGTTTACTTGTCACCTCGTTGAGATAAACTCTGCACTATATATATAGTGTATACATTATAGGTACACACTTGTACCTTGAAATAGTTTAGTTGGAAATTATAGTTATTCACATGGGCATATAAATATTATATTAGTTACATACATAGGTAGGTAGGCAGCTACATTTTAACTACATGTTAACCTTGAATATAGTACCTACTTACTATTTGAATAATTACATATAAGCATTACATACGTCTTTCTTTATTATTAATATATTACATTCTTGAAAATATGCAATGTAAGTAAGTATGTAATTGAATTAATAATTCGTTTTATAATTGTTCACACACTTTCCTTATTCGCATGAGATCTATACAGATAAATAAAATTGAAGTGTCTGTTTGTCCAAAATTTCGCCTTTGACTAAATGCGTATATTCCCTGTCTGTCTGTTTGTTCCGTCTAATCTCCGAAGCGGCTGGACCGATTTTAACGTGACTTTTACCAACGGATAGCTAATGTTACAAGGAGTACCTAAGGCTACTTTTTAGACATGCAGGTTTCCTCATGATGTTTTTCTTCACCGTAAAGCACGTAGTGTGAAATCACTGTACATAAGTTTTTCGTAAAACTCATTGGTACAGGCCCCGCTTGGATTCGAACTTGCGTCGTTTGAGTAGCAGCCGACTCCTCAAACCCCAAGGCCACCACGGCTTATTATATTATATATTAATGAATTCTAATGTATATTTCTGCTGATGGTATATCCCTCATTGGATAAAGTGATATGAAGTCGAACCATACTAACGTGATAACAAACAAATTACACAGATTACTCCTTGTAACATTAGCCCTCTGTCGGTGAAAATCCCGTTCAAATCCGTCCAGCCGTTTCAGAAATTACCCGTAACAAATAGACAGACAGACAGATAGACAGAGAGATATATTTATTTAAATAGTTTTTTGTTTGTTAGTATCGTATATATTTTCATATGAATTTAGTAAAAAGCTGTTATTATGGAATTAAAAACAGACGCTTCAATTGTATTTATCTGTATAGATATCTAGATGTTACAATAACATTGCACTGTTATCTACCGAATGTTACATCAATTGAACCGTGCTCAGTTTTGACTACGCTTCGTTATCTAATTGTTATTATTATTGTAATTTGATAATTTGATAAACCAATTGTTATAGGTTATATTGGTTACTATCAAGGCTTATTGTTTTTTAATAGAACACTGAGCCAATGTTTCTGCATATAGAGGGCGGGATCTTATAATAAAAAACTGCTGAGAATTAAAAGTCAATATAAAAAAATCCTTTACATTTATTTTTCATTTTTATTTTAAAATAAAATATTAACGATTTATTATTTTCAGAATTGTATATCACGACCACAAATCATCCTATAAGCTTCGAACCTTTTATAACCTCTAACAACATCATTAACAAAATATAAAAAAATAGTAAGTATATAGACGAAAAAAATACTCGGGATTTTTTATTTACCTTTTAAATTTATATTACGTAAATATAATGTAAATCGATTTGAATAAACCTGAGATCGATAACGTAATCGTACCTACATATTTTGGCTAGTGAATAATAATATTATTGTTCCAAAAAAAAACGTTTGACCTACAAAAGCTTTGCCGAAACAGATGTCAACGTCGGAAGCAATTTTTTCAACAAAGTCGAGTTCGTAATCCCTTACAATAAGGGCTATAATAGCGGTGAGGCTTACAATTGTGTTGACAGATGACTAATGTCAATTTTATTGTGTGGTAAGTTCTTTTGTGGTATAACGTCTCCATTTAGTCTGGGGGTTCGTTGTGCAAAGGTTTTTACTTATTGTACTTCTTCATAAAGCGTTCTGTAAACAAATAACTTAACAGCGCTATACTAATCTTAGTAGTGTGGTCAGTGCGATGACGTAGTTTTTTGTGGTCACATAACACGTGATTTCTTCATAGATGAAATACCTTGCGTGCTAATTTTCAGAGCATTTTCCTTAGGAGCACACACTCCTAAACCTTACAATGATATTAGACCTTTCAATGGCTGGAATTCTCGCCATAATTGTGAACAGGTGCTGATTGTGCTCAAGCTACACATTTAGATATAAGTTGAACTAATAAACTATTAGTTAATGTAGATTTCGATCGAAATTATATCGAAATTTGTGCATCGGAATTGTACATTTTGTATTTTTTTATATTTAGTTAAAAACTTACAAGAGTAGTTACTGAGTTTCTTGCCAGTTTCTGCTCAGTAAAAGCAACCTTCCGAACCTGGCGCCAGCATGTATAATCCTGTATAATTATGTCATTCCTACGATTCGAAAGTACTTTGTCAAAAATCTTGGCGAATAAGGATTTTTTTGGGTTTAAGTTTAAGTTTAAAGAAGAGGCAGATATGACACTAGTGTTCCGAAATTGAGACGTTGAAGTTGTTATTACTCTAGCCTCTGTCGTTACTTGCTTTCAAGTTTTTATACTAATTATTTGAATGCTGACAAACATGTCTACTACATGTTTAATATCACTGCTATAATGTTCAGTATATATTTCCTCTCGGTTGCTGAATGAACAATTGTTTTATATATTCAGTTATTCATCCCAAAATAAAAATAAAATGTGTCTAAAGTTTTTGGTGACAAATTATAGGCAAAATAACGTTACTTATGAAACATTTTAGATCATTGATGATTTACACATTTTTATTTGCTCCAATAGAAATGTGTAGTTATTAATTCTGAAACGACCAAATTTTAAAAAGATTTGTTTTGTTTGAGAGTTTTAAGCTATTTAATATATACCTACATAATATATACCTACAGTACCTTCAATTCTGTAAAGGAAGCCGCGCCGGAAAAAAATATTGTCTGAGATCCGAATTTATCTTGATATATTTAAAAAAACGTGTATTATTTTAGAAAAATGCTTCTCTTATTGTAAAAAAAATCATTGTACTCGTACAATCAAATTGTGAATGATTTTATAATTTATTCAAAACACACATTCTCCCCACAAAACGAATTGTGAAACAGGCAAAATAATGCGATTTGTCGCCTCGCCGCATCCCAATGCGGATTTACCTTTACAATTTTATTGTTAACCGCAGCGCGATGTTGCGGTGTTATCTATATTTGAACCATATTCACAAAGGGATAAGAGGCAAATTGATTTGGCAAGTGGAGTCGGACACTTCAAGTATTTTTTATCCATACATAAAAGGGTGGTAGTTGACTGTTTTGTAAGTAAATAAATGATTATTTTTGTTTGCGTACCGTTTGAGTGAGATGTCAAGCTTGTAACTACAATGGCACTCAACATTTGATTGTAACGACACAAAACCTATGTTTTTGTGGCATAGACTTGATTGTTTCTTTTGTCTTTGTGTTTTATTCGGCTTTCGTGTCTATGGTTTCAATTATAAGCTATTATTTTTGTTCGACCAAATAAAAAAAAAGCTTTAAGTATGAACCTTTTTAAAAAAAAATCATTAATATTTAACTACACATTAAACGATCTAAATTCACAAGAATATTTTGTATGTTAATCAGGGTGTAATACTGCAATAGATATTTATATTCGTTATATTAAACTGGTTGAGGTGAAACGCTGATTTTGGTTTAGCCGTGGACTGCGGTTTCACACGCGTAGACTTAATTTTATGGCTGGCCTACGCAACCCTTATATTCTGTTTAATAGTCCCGTTAAAATCGGTCCAGCCGTTTCGGAGATTAGCCGGAACAAACAGACAGACAAAAAGAATTAAAATTAGTTTTTCTATGTCAATACCGTGTATACTTTCATATGCATTTAGTGTAAAGCTGTGATTTTGGAATTACAAACAGAAACTTTAATTTTATTTATCTGTATGTATGTATATGGTGAATGTAGAAGCTAAAATATTACTTTCAAGTGCAGAGTGTGGATTGATTTTATTATTAAAAACATGGAGCTACGAAGTTTCTTATTTCGCGTGAGAATGCCTGCGTGCGGCGACTGCCCGCTGTCAGCCAGTACACTGCAACCATTGTCCCGCTCCTTGCCCCTGTACCCGGTGCTCATTGTCTCCTGGTACCCCAGGGTGTATATTTTTTTTTATTTGCAAACATACACCGCGACCGCCCGCGGTGACCCCCCCTATCAATTTGTAGCGTCATGTGATGCTTACTCCATTTGAATGCAGTTTTGGTTTCGTACTTCCGTGTTACATTGTAGTTGCGTTTGTGGGTGTGGGCTTGCACAGATGTAGATGTTATTTTTGATTATGTTAGGAAGTTTTATAATTTTTTTTTCGGAAACCAGTTTTGTATGTGACTGTTTACTTATGCTTCACCAGAAGTAGGAGCGACCTGGGCCGGTAGACAATTTAACATTATCCTAAGGCTTCGCTTATAGAAGCGATACAAAATTGATGAAAGTGACATATGTCACGTGACTGATTTATGTCATTCCCATACATTTGGCATCGTTTGTATAAGCGCAAGCGCGAGAGAATGTTACTTTGTGTAGGCCTTCTGTGCCCAAAGTTTTCTTATGCCCGCCTGTATTGTCTGAAGGGGTAGGCAGAGGTGATGTAATAACAACACCCACTTTTTACCGAATATGATTAAGTACCAACCAGTCTATCGCCGTCTCAGGCACTATACATACGTCTTCGAATTAATTCCCAGACATATGCAGGTTTCCACACAATGTTTTCCTTCACCGTAAAGCACGTGGTATGAAATCACTGTACATAAGTTTTTAGAAAAATTAATTGGTACAGACCCCGCTGGGATTCGAACTTGCGTTGCTTGCCTAGCAGGCGACTGCTCAAACCCCGAAGCCGCCACGGCCCCAAGTTTTCATACGTTCCATAGTCATTGCGTTTTAGCATGGCTCTAAGTGTTCTTCTTTTTCGGAGGCGGGTTGTGGTTGGATTCCAAGAGAGATGAAAAGTCAAGCTCCCATGTTTGAATATTAACAACTAGAATCGAACTTGTCTTCGCGTGTCGGTTTTAAAGGCAAGGAAATTGAACCTTACCCTGTATGTATTATGTATCAATTTCCTACGGTGAAACCAATGCTCATCGTCGAGTTCAACGCTGAGAAACCCTAGTGAATAACACGGCAGGATTGCTATGGCTTATTTGCAGGTGAAGATGCCGGTCGAAGCTAGTGTCTCATAATGAGAGCAATATAGTTACATCTTCTTATGATACAGGCTGTCACGAGCGCTCATAAGTGTTGACTTTCAACGCGCAGTTGTAATTTATGATTCTATGTTTTACTGTATCGCGCGACTCGAATAAAATCGGCGAGCACGCATAGCTCGTGATGGCGTAAATACTTAGGAGTCATCCCTAAATTACGTCACACGAATTTTGTCCCTCCTCCCGTCTTTGTCACAGCTGGACATTTGTGAGACTCCCCCATCCCTAGTGTGACGTCACATATTTCGTAAATTTACATTTGCAAATTATTGAATAAAAACACTTAACACACCCTTAACGTGTGACGTAATTTATGGATGGCCCCTTAGTTAAACCCGTTAGATAATTGATTAAAATCAACATTTCTCCATACTTACCAGCTTAAAAAACTTTATTGCAAGGTGTTAAATTAAATAACGCCTCTCAAAGTAAGACGAAACAATGATAGTTCATGTGAACCGAGTAATAACCCGATACGGTATCAATAAGCCCGCCGGCTAACCAGGCGGAACCGCGGGCAAAAACATGTATACATGAATAAGCTTATGATGGATTCATTAAATAAGCACCTTGAATATGTGTGAAGATATTGATGAGATATCATAAAAGGTTTTGTAGTCCACAAAGAAATACGCAGGCGATACGCAGTCAATGTAAAACGTATTATATCAAATACTCAGGCCACCGACTGCTAAACGTTCTAACTAGTTCCGAGGTTTAACGTTATTGAGCAACCAATATATAAATATTAAAATATATATGTATATAATAACGGCCTTCCCGGAAGGTAATTTTCTTTCTTCGTAACCATTCTTAACTTCGTAAATATTGGTATGTACATACTAATATTTGAGTATATATACCCACTTTTCACCGAAGATGATTAAGTGCCAATGTAACAGATGGTGAGTCTATCGCCGTCTCAGACATATGCTGGTCTCCACACGATGATTTCCATCACCGTAAAGCACGTGGTGTGAAATCACTGCACAAAAGTTTTTAGAAAAACTCATCAGTACAGGCCCCGCTGGGATTCGAGCTTGCGTCGCTTGCGTAGCAGACGACTGCTCAAATCCCACGGCCACCACTCTTTATAGTTTACAAAATTATGTAGTGTGAAGCCTTTAAGACTTATATTAAAACTAACTTACTAACTGGGGTGCGGCCCACAGACATACAATTAAAAAGCAACAGAGAGAGCAACAGTGTCTTTGTTTAAGAGTTAATGTATGTCTGTGACGTTATAATGTACTTACTTTAAATAACCAGCTTTTTAGTACCTTATCGTATTTTAAGTAATGCTGCGTTGCATCTATGTTCTATGAAAAAAAAAAATTTCTTTCTTTCTAACTTATAATTGTTAACTTCTGGTTTTTATCAAACAAATAAATAAAACAATAAAATGGGCTATGCACTGCCATTTGTTTGATTTATTACATTATATTGTTTATGGTAACACCAGTAAAATCCCGATTCCATTAGTCGGGTCTTAAAAAGTGTAATTAGGTTTTAAAGTTTGAATTTGGAAAGCTTTCAAATATTATCAAGATTTTTAATGTACGCAATAAAAATGTGAACAGTAGGCTGAGTTTCATCAACAAATAAAGTACATTTTAGATAAAATTTTAGTGGACATTGTAAAATAAATGACAAATCTCGTCTTTACACCGGAGTTCGAAGAAGATTCGATACGGTTTATGGTGTCGTCCGAAATCTATATACATCTATATCTACACTTCAATATTATTTGTCAGTATGTAACTGACAAATAAAATTGAAGTGTCGGTTTGTATTTCCAAACGAACAGCTTTTTAGTAAATGTTTATGAAAGTAATACGATTGAAATAAGTAAACGATTTAAAAGTACTTTGTTAAAAGTCTAATCGAATAAAGATATTTTTGACTTTTAGTTTGAGTATGTGCACACAACTTGATTAACACATTAACATTCCAATAGTATTTAACGATACCTACTTACTATACAGGGTGTAATTAACACCAATAAAGTAGTCGATATGTTTGTTTGAATTGTTATTGAATCAATAAACATGACATTGCTTCTGGTATTTATATATATATAATATAGTAATAGTATGCTTTTGGGGTGTATTCACTTTTTATTTAGATATAAAGAAATTATTCATCGTAACTCGTCACGTAATTTCTAAGTTTCAATAATATATTATTAGCTGTGAGAGAGAGAATTTCATGGGTGACCTGCGGAGCTCTAATGTTTGTAGCCTTAGTTACTCCGTGTAAAATTTGCTATCTACCAGTGAAAATCCCGTTAGAATCGGTTCAACAACCAGACAGATTTTTCTAGAATTGTTCTTGTATGTCAGTACTGCAACTATATAGTTTCATATGCATTTATTGAAAAGCTATTATTTTGGGATTACGAACAGACACTTACATTTTATTTATGTGAGATATAGATGAATTGCGCTGATTAAATGAATTCGTTAGTCTCGCTAACATTTAAGAATGTCTGGACCTATTTGGATAATTTTGATATTGATGTATTTGTTAAAGTTCAGATAAGGTAGAGATGTTGTAATCACAACACCCACTTTTCACCGATGATGATTAAAGCCCACGTGGCAGATGGTGAGCCTATCGCCGCCTCAGGCACTATACACGTCTTTGAATTCCTTCTTAGACATAAGCAGGTTTCCTCTCGATGTTTTCCTTCACCGTAAATCACATGGTTTGAAAACCAATGCATAGCAGGCGACTGGTAAAACCCCTAGGCCACTACGGCTCTTATATTTCAACTATATTTAAAACCTTTAGAAAAAAAAATGATCTGGGAGCGCTTTCATCTAAATATATATAACTCAAATTTGACTGACTGACTGACTGACATAGTGATCTATCAATGCACAGCCCAAACCACTGGACGGATCGGGCTGAAATTTGGCATGCAGGTAGATGTTATGACGTAGGTATCCTAAGGAATTTTGATTAATTCTACCCCAAGGGGATAAAATAGGGGATGGACGTTTGTATGAAACTTTGTCAATTTTAAACCTATATATTATAAAAAACTAAATCTATGCGGGATATGAAACCGCGGAGCACAGCTAGTTCTTTATAAGGGTAAGTGACACTTGATGTTACAAGTCCTCATAAGCTACCATTAGACGGTCCGTAAATTTATATGTCGTATTAGAAATTAAAAAAAAATCTTTATAATGTTAAATATTCACATCTTGACATATCTAGTTTCCGTCGGCCTATTCAAAGACGACTTGATCTGAAACATCGATTATCGATTAGTCGTATCCATTTATTTGCATACTGGCGATCAGTTTTTTTTGTAATCGGACTTTTGATCACAGATTATTATCATATGTATTATGATAGAACTGGCATGATTTCGATTAATTTAATCAATGATTATCGATAATCGATTTTCTAAATTATTTATTTTCCTGGCGCCTTTTCTGGCTTAAGGTATTTTCAAAACAGAAGGGCGGCTTCCTACTTTGGTCTATGATTTTTGTAACTGGAATTTCTTGTTTTAATAATATAACGCAGTGCGAGGTTCGTACCTTCAGGTAGGATGGACGATTATTTCCACCTTGTAATATCTATTGACCTAGTCAAAGCTTTCAACCGTATTTATTTATTACCGTACCATTATCCTGATTGAGCAAACCAGCCATGTCTGTTACACACAATACATTCGTAGTTTCGTTGGTCTTCATATCCAAATTAGTAATTAAAACTTTTTTCTCATTGCCCTTTATACTTCAATTCTAAGTGACTGAAAATTTAAATGATTTATTCAATTTAGGCCCTGACACTTATGAATGTCGAAGAATTGACCACCGGTTCGGAAACTAGTCTTCTGAAAAGAACCGGCCAAAAACTCAGATGGCATCAGGTACATTTCATTATGTTGTAAATAATGATTAATTACTATAAAATGTATATAAAATTATTCACAATAGACTGAGTGTTACTTCCCCTTATTAACAAGGATATCGACGACAATAACAGTTATAAAACTAATTAAACATTATCATCCATTTGTGACTCGGTTTTGTCGACCAATCCACTGATAGAACACACCACTTAAGGTAAGCCTTATTAATTATGTTAAACAAGTCAACGTGGGAATCGAATCTGCTACCGGCTACCTCAAACGGGTCTTGAATTAATTATCATTGTGATTACCCTGCCACATTGGTATGAAGTGTATCATAATTATTATCAACCGTTTGACGTGTCGAGATAAATTTTGGACACGCGATAATGTATCTGGGATAGTGTGGGGTCACCGTGTGAAATTATTGTACTAGGTTCATATATCTGCTGCATTATTCTGTTCTGTTCGCAAGTTCGAATCCCAGCGGGGCCTGTACCAATGAGTTTTTCTAAAAAACTTATGTACAGTGATTTCACACCACGTGCTTTACGGTGAAGGAAAACATCCTGAGGAAACCTGCATATTTCTGAGAAGTATTTCAATGACGTATGTAAAGTGTCTGAGACGGCGATGGACTCACCATCTGTCACGTTGGCACTTAATCATTTTCGGTAAAAGTGGGTGTTGTGATTACAACACCTATGCCTACCCCTTCGGGGAATACAGGCGTGAGCATATGTATGTATGTATTATTCTGTAAGGTTGCTCAACGTCGCATTCGGACTCGAATGTCGGTTGTACACTAACTGTGCCTTGCGGTTTTACCCGCGTAGGATTAACAATAAAAACTATGTAATTTTGTGAATTTTATTCGCGTTTTTGTTACATTTACCGTTGATGCTTCGCTCCTATTGGTCGCAAAGCCTAGCTTTCCAGGATAAACGAAATATACGACATGACATTTCAATTCTAATTAGTAATTCGTAAGATTAGCGCACGTCTTCAAAGAAAAAAGTCTGACTGATATATTATCGCTCAATCTAAGCCACTTGAGACGTACATTTTTCCCTGGGTCGCAAAACAACGCATGCGGACGAAATCACAGATGGGAACTAGTATTTTTATTATACTAACTATGCCATGCGTTTATGTGGTATGTATATATAATAAAATAAATGTTAATGGCCAAGCCAACACCTAATTTTCCGATCCATTTGACGAGGAAAGCGCGTGCGTGCAAAAAATACGCACATTACATAGGTGATTAAACAAATTGACCGAGTGTGGTTTATATTTGCCATGCACTGTACATTACGATGACGGGTGATGATAATAATTACCATTGTGTAAAAACGATATACAGTGGGTGAACGAGCTCGTTGTTTATTTCATCACTTTACAGATAATCAGGCGACTGGGACCGCGGTTCCAGTTCTTAGTGGTCCCAGTCGCCTGAATTTTCAGATGATAAATTATGACAAAAAAATATATGATGAATTTATGTCATATGTTTCGACACTTTATTTCCGTCGCTTTACCTTGCCCTTTGGCGTGGCTTAAAATGTCTATGATACTTAGTTTATAACTCTTTCGAAGTTGGGTTGTGGTTGAATGTCAACGATGGTGGCTCAAAATATTTTGAGCCACGAAAGGTTAAGTGAGGAGGAGCTCGTGGCACAGTTGCTATTGCGCATATCATTCGATCAGCGAAGTTAAGCTACCCTAAGCCCAGCCTGTATTTGGATGGGTGACCGCCCGAGTTCCCTCGGTGCCTCGGAGAGCACGTTAAGCCGTCGGTCCCGGTTGCCAATTTATCATCTTTGGCAGTCGTTACAGGTCGGTCGGAGGCCTAAAATAGTCTGACAACTGGTTTAACCCAGATCACCGATTTTCCTCGTTAAAGGGGTTGTGAAGGTCAGATGGCAGTCGCTTCGTATAACAATCATGTGATCAGCCACATCGGGTTGAATCATCTAAAATATTCCTATATGTTAAAATGAGAAATATTCACAGTCAACCTACTAAAAGTCAATAGCATATTGATAATTCTTATAAATCCAAGTCTCACCCAAAATTGCAACTCTTTGTAATTTCAGAATAAACGTAGTTGTTCTCGCTCCATAAGATATCAAACTGTCTGTTACATCAAAGCTCTCCACTTCGGTATCAATAAAGTGAATTTATATTTAAAACTCTCCATTCTCCATTCCTCACAGGTAAGAGTAAAAACCATCAATTCATTCTAATTTAACCATTCCTCCTCTAAAATTATGATCCTAAGAATAAATGACTCGACACACACCACTACTAAGAGTCTTCGAATATAATTGAGTATGGGAAACGAAGGTGAAAGCAACTCATATTGTACAAGGTAAATACTTTTATAATACTACATACATATGCTCACGCCTGTATTCCCCGAAGGGGTAGGCAGAGGTGTTGTAATCACAACACCCACTTTTTACCGAAAATTATTAAGTGCCAACGTGACAGATGGTGAGTCCATCGCCGTCTCAGACACTTTACATACGTCATTGAAATACTTCTCAGAAATATGCAGGTTTCCTCACGATGTTTTCCTTCACCGTAAAGCACGTGGTGTGAAATCACTGTACATAAGATTTTTAGAAAAACTCATTGGTACAGGCCCCGCTGGGATTCGAACTTGCGTTGCTTGCATAGCAGGGGACTGCTCTAACCCCAAGGCCACCACGGCTTTTTTTTTACTAAATTTTATGAAAGAAATATGAAATGAAAATGATATTAAAGATGCATTTTCAAATACTATTTTGTAGGAATATCGTTGTTTATGTTACTTAGAATCTCTCGTTATTTAAACAATACTGGACTTGGTAAGAGAACCAAACTATGATACTCTATGATGACAGTAATGTCCTAAGTCTAGGTTTCGAAATGTTTCAACGCTCATGAAGATTTTGCAGGTAAGTGTCTTCTGTCTGTGTAATGTCATTTCAACCACAACCCGTTGCCGAAGTATCAACAAACTTCAAAACTTCCAGCGACACTGATACGCAAAGAAATTCGTATGTAATGTCGTAATAATCTGTCTCCTAATATGAGTCAAATTATAGTGGCGATATGAACTCATGGTAAGGTTGGTCTATATCTGTACGTATTTATAAAAATACACGTCTTTTAATTAGTGAGCTCTCGTAGTAGGGGCGTCGTGGTGTGTTTCGCACGATTGGCGAGCGTCACCGTGACGGCTCCGGCCGGGGCTCAAACGCTTGGTGTTAATTAATGGCAACACCGCCATCTATCGGTGACGCTCTATCAATCTAACGGTGACAGCGTGTCGGCCGTCTGTCGTCTCACTAGGTATTTGGAATGACTAGTTTGTGAGATACTGTGATTGGGGTTGCATACTTCAAAATTATTATGTAGCTTCAAAAACGTTTTGCTTATTTATTTACTCTGGCTGTAACTTTTTCCAAACGAAATGAACCAAATAATTTTTTGTTCGAGACAGACATAGGTACTTAGCTTTTCTTTTCCACACATAAAAATATAATAGTTGCCCTAAGCTGACTTTAAAGCTATACGCACATAGGCCTTGTTATCCGTTTTTGAGTACAGTTTTCATAAACTGTTGTGATATGGCTTGAACTGTATCCTCCGATACGAAAAGAACTTGTGCTATAAAAATCGAGCAAAGAATGCCTTTCGCATAACCCTGCAAAATCATCTTACACAAAAACCGCTCTTTTATAGCCACTAAAAACACATTCCGAGGTATCGGATACCTGTGCCATTACCGCGGTTGGGTTAGCACATTATACCCGTGGCGTTTTGTTACAGAAAATTCGCCGACAGGTTTGCGGTCTTATAGAAGATCTTTGTAATGGCATCAAATAAAAATAAAATAGATCCAATTTTCAGAAATACATTTTGTTCTATTTACTTAATTGTTGGTTATCTCTAGTTGTTGGGAGAGCAGGTCTGAAGAATTACTAGTGAGCCTCATGATAATCCAAAATGTCCATCACAGCCTACTGAGCTTCTCCCATTTTATTTTTGTTTTGCACAATGTGTTTTTCTTTCCCATTCTAATCTATCAGCCGTCATATTTGCATCTCTTACTCCATTTCTAGTTATATAATTTTTCACACAATTCTTCGTTTCTGAGGTCAACCTCTCCTCTTGTAACATCCAAAAGTTTAACGTAGGCATTTAAATTTCTCAATCATTTAATTAATCAAATCAGCATGTTTCGCTGTTCTTACTGCAAGCTCTTGGCTTGATGGTTTATTTCCTTAACTGCTTAGGAACGATACATTTTAATGTCTTCTCGACTGGACCTGGCAGCGTATCAAATCGCGGTTTTCTGGCCGAACTGCCGAACGGTGTGCGAAGGGTTGTGTTACAATTAATGCGCTCGTTAGTTTAAGGCATTGTTTGTTGAACTGAAGTTATTAAGTAGTTTAGCGTCAATAAATATTATATCGCGCGGCGGTAGGCAATGGCATGTCTACCCTCATTAGGCGGCTTCTCCATGAGATGTATTTGACGGCGCGGGCGCCGACGTCAACGGAGCGTGACTCGCTGTGAACCGTGAAGTTTGCATTTCTGCATTTATTTCCCTTTTATACGCTTGTACTATAGGGGGATTTGATGGCTGTACGCGATTTCAAACTCCTTATCAGCCTGTAAGGCTGTTATGTATATTTGATACTATCTTATTTGAGTAGCTTATGTTTTGTATGTTACTAACAACTTACAATCAAAAAATTAAATACTGTATATTTGATGCCCATGAAGCACTTACAGCCCTTACACAAACTTTTGAGAAAGCTTAGGTTGCGGTATTTATTCAACAGTCATTTTATTAGCCAACCAGACAGTATCTTTCGCTCACTTTTTGTATATCTTATGTAGTTTAAAAGATTAAGACATAAAACGAGAATTGGTACCTGCTTTGTATGTTGTTTATAAATGTAATTAACTCGGTTAAAAGTAAAGGAAAATGTAAGTTCAGGGAACGTATGCAGAATAGGAGTGAAATAAAATGCATGGGTCAATCACAGGCGGGCGTGCGATAGGATCGCTCGTGGACGACGGTCACGAGCGTTCGATCGCTTCATTTGAACGGGCCTTAGGGTCGGGCGTTTATATAAGCGACCTACGACAATGTTAATATTGAATAAGTAAATTCTCAGTTAAAATCATATAAATAGAATAATGTTTGTAATGACGCTATAGCTGGTGCATCAGCTTGTTTGACAACATACTTCCAGATATTTTTTGATCGTGAATTCATTTCTTATGTTTGAAATCGATAACACGTCGTCGACCTCACCGTCGAAATATCTTTGACAATAACGCAGCTGCGTATTTGTATTTACTAGTTAAAGTAGTATCATTCCAAGAAGAAGTCGTAATTCGGCCAAGTACCCAAGTAATATTACCATGACTATGTATGGGTCATAAATAAATAATTTAATATTAAGCTTTGTAGGAAAATAATTCCAATATTCATATTATTAATAAGTTATCTGAAAGTAATTAAACAATTTAGGTTTACATTAGTGCGTGCAGCTATAAAATACAACATAAATGATTATCCGTAAATTAGCCAATTAAGATAATTATAAAATTATTCAAGCAATGTGGATTTTTGTATAATTAAATTATAAGAACATAGTTTTGTCGGTTTTATGTGTAATTAATTGTATAATACCGCTAACAATGGCACCATACAATGTAGACAAGGAGTTTAGGAATTCGTAGCAGGAACGCAGTATTAAAATTAACCTCACTTTTTACAACTTTACACTTTTTTAGAAATAACTAGATTTATATTTTGCTGGAAATTGCTGTCTAGACATTGTTAAAAGCCTATATATTTGACGAGACAAATAATATCTTCAAGTGTTTTTTTTATTTGAATTTTCTGTTCTAGTTAGTAATACCATACATTATGTTTAAGTATTATGATACTAGCTGAGCCCCGCGGTTTAACCTGCATAGGCTATATTTCATGAGTGGCCCGCAGAACACTAACGTGTTTTTTTAATAAAAGTAGCCATGTTACTCATAACATAAGAAATCTGGTAGTGAAAGTCGCGTTAAAACCGGTCAAGCCGTTTCGGAGATTAGCTGGAACAAACATACTGAAAACATTTTTGAAATTTTTTTTTAAGTCAGTACTGCATATACATTCATATGCATCTAGTGAAAAGCTGTTTTGGAGTACCCCTAAATTGAGACAAATTTCACGCGAAAACGAAAGATGATATTTTTTAAACAAAAAACATTTAGGGTTCCGCGGGAATGATATTAAATCTAAGAAGGTGAAACCGCAGGGCGCATCTAGTTTCAAATAAAAGTCAATGCAATATGATTGTAAAAAAATATTCTTAAAATTTCCATTAAACAATGTTTCTAACAATTTCCCTTGATTTTTTTTATGTGTGTGTGTGAGTGAGTTGTGAATGAATAACCTAAAGAATATGTCCGTTCCACTGTTTACGAGTAAACATGTACATTTTATTATAAAGACGTTACATTCACGGGTTGATCTAAGATAGATAAAGGCCTAACCCTTCGTCCTCCGTTTTAGTGGTAATTAAAACTGAAGATGTTAGATACTGCATCGCCAGCGGTGACTGACGGTGGTCTTCGTGTATCGAATAAAACATTTATTCAAATAGGATTATTCAAACGTCTAGACGTATATACATTTGTAGTACTAGACTTGAACCATACTCACGGGTCGTGGAGGAGTCACGAATTTGGAACATACAAAATATATATTTTACATTATTTTCTATGAGCTTCGGATTTGATCGAATTGATTTGATGACTTATGAATGCCGAAAATTTACCACCGGTTCGGTAACTGAGAAGAACCGGCAAGAAACTGAAACAGAATGGTACTGTGGAGAGCGACCCCCGACTCGGGTCACTCGCTCTCCGGGATCACTATTATTTTCTATAAAATAAAATTCATATACTGTTTTTCGCTTTTTATTCCTTTTCCTTCCATCCCCGTTCTATATCTGACAGCTTCTTGTATTTAATTTTTTAGAATTCTTTCTGGATTATTTTAAATATCTTTCATAAAGTTTAAGCATTAAGTTGAAAAAGGTTTTAACTTGCTTGTAAGGCTGAGGCCTTACAGTACGGAGCCCTTCGTGCGCGAGTCTTCGCTCTGGCTTGCATGCCCACTCACTTTTGGCCGTTTTTTTATTATGTTATCAAAATAGCATGAAGTCAAAAATAAATTAATTATAAAACTGTTGTCACCAGGCTGTACGGGTCAAAGAGGTGTGCTCGATGCAACACGCCGATCTCAGCGTCCGAGCTGGTAATGCGAGCGCGGGACCTGGTGTTCCACGTCAACTGCTTCTCGTGTGCACTGTGCAGTGCACCCCTCACCAAAGGGGACACCTTCGGCATCAGGGATTCAGCTGTTTATTGCAGGTAATATATAAAAAAGCTGTCGAAATCATACATTAGTTTATGTTCATCATATGTTTTCGATGTCGTTTTCTAATTTAAGAGCATAGCTCTTGCCGTCGCACGAATAGCCAATTTTTTTAAATTATACTTTATTGAACACACTAATCATCGGAGTCAGCATTCGCCAGTGACTGGTTACTGTTTTTTTCTATTCTTAAATGCGCTATACTTCTGAGTCTGATGGTAAATCAAAACCATCTCCTAGTACCAGGAGACGTTAGTCATTTTGTATTGATATGGATATTTATATTGTTTATTTCATCATCATTGTCGGTACAATTGTTCGAACATACAATTTTTAAAATAATTAGCCTATTATATTTTAAATAAGGAACAATCCAAATAAAGGAAAGCCTAAGAAAAACCTTGCGTGCAATTAACTCATAATGCGATGTCTCAAACTAGTGTTGTGTATACATCCTACTTTTTAGGACCCCAGAAGGATAACAATTTTAGGATTTGGATTATATTGTTTTTGTTGCAGGCTGCATTATGAAACTATGCCGGAGTACGGCCCCCATATGGCGGTGCCAGGGCCACCCCAGATGTGCCCAGGGCCGTATCCAGGCCCGCCCCCGGGCTCCCACTACTCTCCCTACCCTTCGCCCGAGTTCGGCCGGGTTGACGCCGATGTTCCTAAAGGCCCATTCTTCAATGGCAACGCTGCTCCTCCGCCCAGGCAAAAAGGACGGCCTAGGAAGAAAAAGCCCAAAGACCAGGATATTATGACGGCGAATCTTGGTGAGTGAGCTTTGATGCTGCAGCGAAAACCGCTTTAGCCCGGACAATTAATTGGACCAATTTTCTCTTTAATTGCAGTTAGTTTATATTATAATCCTCCCGAGAGTTTCCAATTCGTATTATCATATAATTATATTAAATGCCAACCAAGATTCTTCTTCGAAATAATAAGCACCTAAGTGTAATTAGTATAATTCACAATGTAATCATATCACCAATATCAGTAAAGCTCGATTTTCCATTCCGTCTTTAACGCGGACTACGCTCTTTACGTTCACGTAAAGAGCGTAGTCCGCGTTAAAGTTTTGAATGTTTCAACATTCAAAACTTGTATTTGCGAATAATTGTAATGGAGAGCATCGGTGTTTATTTGTACCGCGTTGAAACGTCGCGTCAACGGCCGCGACTCCTTATTGACACAGAGCCCCGTTTCGCCGACAAAACGGTTACAATTTTATTAACACATTAAAGTCAAAACTGCACTTACCTTCGCCAGATTATCGGCGGCGACTTCCCGTGTGTATGTTTTTTAATATATTATACTTTTTTCGAGATACCGAAACCAGTCTGTTTATCTGGCAGGCAACATTCGATCAGGGACGGCCGCGCGGGAAATAAATTCTAAGTTTGAAGTTAGGAAATTGCATGTAGCTAAGGGAAAAGGGGTTTTGTTTATTATATATTATTAATAAGTAAATATATTATTAGTAATACGTATTTGTTTAGATTGAAGATTTTAATAAAAATATGGTATATGTATTATCACACATTAAACTGCTCGCACAGTATGAAAAGGTGCTCAATAATTTGCGACATTAATTCAATTAAATATATTGCTCAACCAAAATCTAAATTTCCATTTTGTCATCCATTGTTACAAAAGGACCTAACCTACTATTTATCACATTGATATAAATATCTATAATTTAGGCTTTCACTTCGTTTTAGTTTAGTAGCTAATTGATTTGAACATTTCTTGAATGATTGCGGCAGGCACAATACTAGGAGATAAAATGCGGGGCGTTCTCTTTTTCTATTTGCTATCATAACGTGCAATGATGCGCGATTGTAATTGAAACACATAAAAATTACTATGTACACGGTTGAGCAACGGATCAGGCATGCTCGCGGGCCACTCACGTCGCATTAACGATCGCCTAGGTGGTGTAATTTGTAGTTTGCTTTACATTTCAATGGGCTATAGTATTTTAGTATCAATTTTTATGTAACGTGGAATAGTTGGTTTTATTAATAGCAAATAGAGGCTAGCAAAAACAAGTTTCTCACGAGTAGTTGGCGTGTGCCTCGCACCACTCATGCCCTCGACAATTCGTCGAATTGACATTTAAGCCCTTTTAATATTGCCACCTAAAGTACGGCCCTGACCTTACATCTCTAGTTTTATATTATATTGGAACATAGCCACAGTAACTGACCGAATGATATATTTTACTTAATTTTAATTTAAAATTTAACCGACCGAATATTTAACATGTTCTTGGTATTGTTGTATTTAAAATGTTGTGTGATATTTATGGTTTATTTGACTCTTTACCCTAGTTCAAGTCAATGCGGATGCAGTACAACAACATAATGAATCGTATATTATTTTAATTAAGCATTTCGTCTTAATTTATTTATCCTAAAGATTAATAAAATAATAAATGCGTTCACGCTTCGCTTGCTCCGTGCGACGAAAGAAAAACATTACACAAGTAATATTTTCCACTCTTCAGACTATAAAAGTTTATAAATATACTTAATAGGAATATAAAGAGACAGTAATATTATTTACGAAGAGTTTCAGATTGTATCACAGAAGTCAGTGACTGTCTGAAATAAAAAATAAATAATAACAATCTTTAGATTTAGATAAGATGTTATCTTTTATCTAAAATGGGCAAATATTGTGCTTAATATCCCGGTCGCCTGCAGTTTGCGGCACCACGCACTTAATAAGCTATACCATATACATTAATTGAAAGTGTATATTGGACATTCGGACCAAATAACTAATCATATTTAACGCAATGCTATCCAATTCAAAACTATGCAACGCAAAATACAGAGTATTATGGGTGCCACTATGTATTATTACAATACCTGTACCCTGCGGTTTCACCCGCGTATTTTTTAAATAAAAACAGCAATATCTGAAACAATAACAGACCCAGAAAAACATTTAATTTGGGACGGAAAAAAATATAGGCAGAAATTTTATTTATATATAGGTATATTATAGAAGTGATGATAAGCAGTAGGTTACATACCAATGGGTATTGCGAATTATTGACGTCAAACCAAGTTGGTACCTAGAAAACTATTTATAAATAAAGCAACTCGCTATGTTATGTCGTTTCCTCTAGTAACAGATTCCTTTACTAAAATTTACACACACGACCATTTAATAATCAAAATGGAAATATTATTCGAATCGTTAAAAAAATCGTTTCTTGATATGTGCAGGCCTGTTAAAAAACTTATAATTGTAGCAAAAATTTATGTTGATGAGCAGATCTGAAGCCGCAGTATTTTTCTCAGTCGCTATTGTGTAGGTATGCTCTTGCCTAGCGTGATAGCTTATGTTAACCTCGAATTGTAGTTTAACATGCTTAACCAAGTTAGCGGGGATCCATTGTTATGAAAGCCAACTTTTAACTTGTAGCCCATTGTTTCGTTGAGAATATTGTGAAAAATATGAGAATCGACACTCAAACCGCTGCTTATTGTGCACACAAGTCATCTTTCGCTGCCATTTAAATAAATATGTCATGTCCCTTAATTAGGTAGGTTAGTTTTTCAACTGCCTTTTCGTGTAGGGGTGGCGTGGCACCCCTAGTAATTAGAGCCCGAAATACGAGAATCCCATTTTATGTACCAGTATAAATCTTTGTACGGATGAGGGCGGCGCGACCGGCTTAAATTTTTAGTTGTCGCTTGTATGTACATTTTAGGGTAACCTCCCCTCATTTTGAGTTCTATTCCTTGAGAAATAGCGTTTAAATTTTATTTGACTTATAAATTAAGTGGACGAAAAAGTGGATCAATATGAGGTACATTTATACAATAACTCATTGCCATTTAAACCTACAAGGGGCATGTGGAAATAGTAGCTGGACCGGTCGTACTAAAAAGAGGTCTCCGAAAAAATTCAGTTGGCTTGTCTTAACGCCGACCAGTCGTGTGCTGGGTTATTTTTTTACCAGTTCGCCTAACAAGAGGGTAGGCAGCTGTGTTAAGATTAAGCGATTGCAATAAAATATGCGGCACTCTATTGGATAGTCCACATTGAGCACATAGCTGGTACCGTCGCTACAGCCAGTTTGGTCCGGCCTGGTTTTTGTCCGATCGGCCATTTTAGTGAGTGGGTAAGTTTTTCTGAAGCCAGTTCGGAACCTGCTTATAGGTTTCAATTATAAGGGAGCCTTTAGTAATGCGGTGAAAGGCGAACGTAGCCTCAGTCCCACGGCTCTACGTGAGCCGCCATGCCTAGCACCCACGTCTCTTGCACAAAAACATACGTTCAAGAATTTTTATATATTTATCTAATTGGAATCTGTGTCGAGTAGGATTAGGTAATATCTTTAATTGCACATTTCTTACGTTTTAAGACATTTATTATGTATTGTAAGCTTTTCCGTTTCAAAAATGCTACGAGCAATGCCTTTGTACATAATGCAAGTACTCGTATTGTTATATTTAGAGACCAATCAATCTCAAACGTCACATCGCGAGCCAAAGCCGTTGTCAAATGTAGTATTACTTGTGTTTTATTGTCCGCCTAATATGATACAAGGCTTCTGATTGGTCGATCTATTATTATGTTAATTCGTCCACAACATGATAGATTCACAAAAACAAATCATTAACATAATGAGGTAGGCGCGAGAGTAAACATTCTATTTCGAGCGCATTCCACTTCACTATTAAATTTTATTAAACAAAATAATACCGTCGACCTCTCGTTCTCCATAAAATATTATCGTACAAAAATCAAAAGCCACAATTTCCCAACGCAGGCGAGGAATAAACGCGGTATCTGATCGCGGCGGGGTTATACCGGTGTCACCCGGGGACTATACGTGAATAAAGCGAGCGCACCGTCGCCCGCGCCACTCGCCCGCCCGGACGAATAGGTGCATCACGTACGGTCACGTGACGTCGTACATTGACGTTTTCGGTGACAGTTAATGTCAAGGCAGATGTTCTCGGCGTCTGAAGTATTTATTGCTCCTTAACATCGCTACTAAAATGTATGATATAAGATATATTTTTTACATTACGCCTTGAGTAACGGTTGCGTTTATTACAGCTGTATTCAATGTGAAGAATTTATAAACATACATTCCGTTTATCTTATAAATAAGTGGTGCCTTTTAGCGTATACTCTATCATCTGCGCTTTTAACAACAACAGAGATAACGTTGTCTATATAATATATGTTTGAAGTCACAGTGTTACAAATACAATACCCAATACATATAAATGAGTTAACTTTGCGCGTATATCAATTGATACAAGTTTTGACGGACGCTAACGGGGCACTGACATTTTGCTAATATCTTGGTGTGATTCTTAGTAGAGGTGAGCGCTGTGGGAGGGGGAGGGGTTAGACACACCCACACATGTGTACAATAAATCTCGATACGCTGAATAACACACTGAAACGTTACCTTTGTTTTAAACAATGTGTATGTACGTTCTACGTTTAAAAATGTATTCAAAACTACCCTTAAGACACCGTATTTTTTTAAAACGTACTGGGTTCTGACCGTCTCTTTACCCAATTTTAGCAAAATCCTATAAGTGGTTCAGTAATAAGAAGGTAGAATATACTGACATAGAAATAAATTTTTCATTTTGCCCTTTCGGCAGGACCGATTTTAGCGGGACTTTCACTGGCTGCTAGCTAATGTGACAAGGAGTAACTTGGGCTACTGAAACCGCGGAACTAAGCTAGTTAAAGGTAAAAAAAGCCACCAATCTCCTTTAAAAGTTAATGATGATTATTCTTCCTCGCATCGACAGATACGGTTAAAAATTTCCGAACGGTGCGACAATAAATTACGTACAAACAGCCGACAAAAAATACGCTTCCTATTTCAATAACGGGAGCGATGTAAATTATAGGTCGTAATGAACTTGTCCCATCTGCTTCTAACTTCACGCGACACTTTTTTTATTCACTTTTTGTTTTTATTCAACATCAATACCGCCATAAATTTCTACAGCGGTGATTTATTTCCCGCCAAAATATGTACGAGTTTTTTTTTTCGGCACCGGACATTTTCGGGTAGCGACCCACGTTGATACAGATATCGGCCATCGGTAGTTGGCCGGTTAATATTTTTTTAAAAACAAAAGGCTCCACTTTTGTTTTTTTTCTTTTTCTTCGATATCAACGTGTTTCGAACATGGAATTCCAAAGCAACTTCTACGGTGAAATCGATTTATTATATATAAATAGTTTTGTGTAACTATAAAATTGCACGGAAATAGTAAAATAAATTTGCGATATAAATGGTCGATTACCTGCGATCGAACAATAAATTCACCTTTGAATGAGATTTTACGGCCTTATGATATTTACGTTTCAATTTATCGCGCTGTTGCCAGTACGTTATATTTATAATTTATGGTAACATTTATAATGTGGTTCTCGAAATTGAATATTGTTACCGATTGTGTCATAGTTTATGATAACATAATTAACTATAACATTTTCTTTCGATCTGAAATTCTCTCAAACAACTTTAAATAGTAGAGTATGTAATAAAATAGGTACATAATTTGAATGTGCAGTGTAGAATAACTATCGATCATCTATATCTATACAGATAAATTAAATTGTGATTACAAAATAACAGCTTTTGACCAAATACATAGATTCCAAAATAACAGCTTCTGACTAAATACATAGATTCCAAAATAACAGCTTTTGATTAAATACATAGATTCCAAAATAACAGCTTTTGACCAAATACATAGATTCCAAAATAACAGCTTTTGACTAAATACATAGATTCCAAAATAACAGCTTTTGACCAAGTACATAGATTCCAAAATAACAGCTTTTGACTAAATACATAGATTCCAAAATAACAGCTTTTGACCAAATACATAGAATCCAAAATAACAGCTTTTGACTAAATACATAGATTCCAAAATAACAACTTTTGACTAAATACATAGATTCCAAAATAACAGCTTTTGACTAAATACATAGATTCCAAAATAACAACTTTTGACTAAATACATAGATTCCAAAATAACAGCTTTTGACTAAATACATAGATTCCAAAATAACAGCTTTTGACCAAATACATAGATTCCAAAATAACAGCTTTTGACCAAATACATAGATTCCAAAATAACAGCTTTTGACCAAATACATAGATTCCAAAATAACAGCTTTTGACAAATGCATAGATTCCAAAATAACAGCTTTTGACCAAATACATAGATTCCAAAATAACAGATTTTGACTAAATACATATGAAAGTATACTCGAAACTGAAAAATCTATTATTATAATTTTTCTCTGTCTGTCAAAGTCAAAGTCAAAGTCAAAGTCAAAAGTATCTTTATTCGATTAGACTTTTACTAAGCACTTTCAAATCGTCAGAATGACACAATTATACAGGTTCGGAAGGTTGCTTATACTGAGAAGAACCTGGCAAGAAACTCAGTAATTACTCTTTTGTCTGTCTGTCTGTTCGTTCCGGCTAATCTCCGAAAATTGAAGTGTCCGTTTGTAATTCCAAAATAACAGCTTTCACTTAATGCACATGAAAGCATTTACGGTACTCAATTAAAAAATCTATTTTAAATTTTTTTCTGTCTGTCGGATTGTTTGTTCCGGGTAATCTCTGAAACGGCTGGACCGATTTTAACATGACTTTCATTGGCAAAAGTAGGCTAAGTTAGTCCTTGTAAAACCACCTATTCGCCTATACAATACGCCTATAAAAAAGATTTTTTAATTGAGTACCGTATATGCTTCATGTGCATTAAGTGAAAAGCTGTTATTTTGGAATTAAAAACAGACACTTCAATTTTATTTATCTGTATATATATTCTGTAATACAACTTTAAATAGAATATGTAATACAGTGTAGAATAAGTATCGATCATTCATAATACAGTAAGCGCGTATCTCGAGACGGCTATTGGTGTTTCTTCCACCGAATTTCTTAACCCACGGTGTCACTGTCAGTCGACTAATGTGATATCCGTGTTGGTACGTTTAGCTGCCGCCGCTATCTTCCTCGAGACATCTGTATCAGTGGCACAGAGATCCAATAGCTTTATATCGAAGCCTTATTTATTACTCGTACCTCTTACGAATTAACAATCCAGAATAAGGTTGTTTTTTTCCAGTGTCGAACGTGCTGCGTTTAAGTGCAACGGTTTTATAAATTCTTAATTCAAAGTTCTTTCGAACGCAATGAGTGAATGAAAAGTATAACTTATTCCAGGAAATTGTTCGGTGATTAAATTATATATATATATAAATAAAGAATTGTACGTCCATATAATAATATTATAATTCTTAATTAGATACTAGCTATGCCCCCGCGTAGACTTAATTTCATTAGTGGCGGAACCACATTTTTTTTTATAAAAGAATAATAGGCTACGTTTCTCCTTATAACATTAGCTAACTGCCAGTGAAAGTCCCGTTAAAATCGGACCAGCCGTTTTGGAAATTACCCGGAACAAACACACAGACAGACGGACAGAGGAAAAATTATTATGCTTTTTGTATGTCAGTACCGTATACATACATACATACATATACTCACGCCTGTATTCCCCGAAGGGGTAGGCAGAGGTGTTGTAATCACAACACCCACTTTTCACCGAAGATGATTATGTGCCAACGTGACAGATGGCGAGTCTATCGCCGTTTCAGACACTATACATACGACTTTGAATTACTTCTCAGACATATGCAAGTTTCCTCACGATGTTTTCCTTCACCGTAAAGTACGTGGTGTGAAAATCACTGTACATAAGTTTTTTCGAAAAACTCATTGGTAAACCTCAAGGCCACCACGGCTCTTACCGTATATATTTTCATAAAATGTATTTAGTCAAAGTAAAAGGTGTAATTTTGGAATTACAAACAGACACTTCAATTTTATTTATCTGTATATATGTATATATTAAAGGACAGTTTATATCCAGCCATTGGCGGCATATGCAACACGCGTTTATTGCAGTAATAAAAGTGAATAAGTTACATAAATCTTAGTGCAGTTAAAGTTTTTCATTTCTTCTATATATAATTTCTATATACCAGATTATTACTATCTAAATACAATATACTTATTGACTTCAACCCCTAAAGTATAAAAGGGGTTATTTCACAGATTGAAGTTACAAAAGAAATCAATATTCAGAACTAAAACACCAAAATAAATATCTATATTTATATAATATGAATTTGTAATACATTTATAACTTGTAATTATAATGAAAATTACTAAAAACTAATTACAAGTAGAAAACTTGTCCCAAATCGGTGTCTCTCGGGATCGTGCCAAGAAGGCTGGCAGCATTGCCACGTTGAATAGCAATGCTGATTCTCTGAGCGAGAAAAGCCCCAGCCCGCTTGTCACGAGAAGCTTCTACCAGACGACGTGCAACCTCTTTGAAAAGTTGAAGAGCATCTGGATACTATAATTTTAATTTTATTGCATAATATGAGTAGGCTTAGTTTATTAATTTATACCGAGACATAAACATACCTGGGCATTAAACAGTTGGGATCATAAAAGTTTTGTTTAATCCATGGGGTGCCAGGCCCTATCAGTAGGTACCTTGCTCTCTGATAGTGATGGGGTTAATCGATGTTATTATACTCGAAATTACATATATCGATTTTTAACAAACAAATCGATACCAGTTCGATGAGATTTACTCTATAATTCGAAACGTCGCAGAGTTTCACCCGCGTAGTTCCCGTAGCTGTAGGAGTACGGGAATGAAATATAGCTTATATTTTTTTCTGTTAATGTGGCTATTTATTGCTGAAAGAATGTTTAAAATCGAGCCAGTACTTTTTGAGCCAATTCGTTACAAACATATATACATACAAATCTTTCGTCTTTATAATATTAGTATATAGATTAATAATACCAACATGTCTGTTTACATTGCCAAATCCCGTTATTTATGTTATTTTTATATATAAATATATTACAGTTCGTTTCGGAATTCACTGAAGGCATAAATTAATTATTTAATAATTAAATAACTTGTTGATATATTTAAACGAGCTATGCCGTGTGGTTTCACGTAGATTTAATTTAATTCCCGCCAAACCCTAAATATTATATTAAATAAAAGTAGCCTAAGTTACTCCTTGTAACATTCGTTATCTGCCAGTGAAATTCCTGTTAAAATCGGTCCAGCCGTTTCAGAGATTACCCGGAACAAACAGACGAAATTATTTTTTTTATTTGTTTTCTTAATCAGTACCGTGTATACTTTCAAATGCATTTAATGTAAAGCCGTTATTTGGGAATTACAAACGGACACTTCAGTTTTCTTTATATGTATCTCTATACTTGTATAGATTGTGAGTTGCTCAGAAAATTATCCCAAAAGTTACTTATCGTTAAATATTATTATGAAAAATATATTCAGATTGAACCATAAGGCCCCGAGTCATCGTGGTGTCTAACAAACTGAATGACATTAAGTATACGATTTAAATATTTTTATTAATGAACTTGAATGATCCACCCTATACATCACCACGTTAGGTGCCTGTATTAGGGTCGGCTTCCGGTGATACCTGATTTGGCTGGTTACCTGCTCCTAAAGGATTCCATTTGGAACTGTTTTGAGAGCGCGGAATTCATCAGCTTTGATCTCAATACTGTTATCTAAAGAAATTCATCGGATGTCGTTGTTGTCGCCCTGAATATATTTTTTATAGAAAAGACAGGTGAAAAAAAATATATTGAATGTCAAAGTCAGTTTATGTAGGAGGTAAAAATTTTTTTTTTTTAATGACCTATAGAGAATTATTTACCTTGATGAGATTGTTTTGATAAATAAACCCTCAAATCTATATTCTATCTTCTGTCTGTTTGTAATTCTAAAATGGCAGCTTTTCACTAAATACATATGATAATATACACGTTATAGACATAGAAAAAACGAATTTAAAAAATATCTGCCTATCTGTTTGTTCTGGCTAATCTCCGAATCGGAAGGACCGATTTTAAAGGGATTTTCAATGGCGGATAGCTCTACAAAGAGTAACTTAGGCTATATGTAATTTTTCAAAAATAAGTAGAGTTCCGCGGGCCTTAAATCTACGCGGATAAAACCGCGGAGCACAGCTATTATTCAATACAATCGATTGAATATCGTTAAACATTAACGATATTGATTCGATTGTATAGTTATAGTATAACTAACAAAGAGCTGTTGACATAAAAAAATCAATAATAACTTTGTCTATCGACAAAACAACGAATATATAATCGATTGACCATCGAAAGCTCACGGACGTCACTAACACTATAACCATAACATTTTTTATAAGTACGACCCATCATCTCCGCGTCAGTGATATCAATCGACGCTATATAACCCCACCGATTTAAATGATGGTCACGTCAGAGTGTACTACCGTAGGCCGCTAGGTCACCGGCTCTCAGTCGGGTTGGCCACAGTAGCACCCCCCACCGGCTTGATATGTGAGCCGGGTTTTATAATTTCCCCATATTAACGTATGGTATGCGGATGAATTTAACTGTGTATGGGATTCACGCCTCCGTCTTCATGCCGGGCTCATCATTTAAATACCAAAAGTTTAATTCGTAAATAAGTTCTGATAACCGTCTAGTACTTTTTGAGCCAATTCGTTACGAACATACATACAAACCTTTCCTCTTTATAATATTAGTGTACATCTAATACGTATACATTTTGACATAAAAAATACAATTTCAATTTTTTTATCCGTCTGTCTGTAGTTTTTTACGGCTAATCTCTCGACTTTCATTTTAAGATTTTACAAGATTCAAAAAATTCAAAATTTAAGGAGTAACTTAGGCTATATTTATTTAAAAACATATATTAGGGTTCCGTGGGTCACAGCTAGTATTGTCTAAAATCCTCATCGTTAGTGAACTAGAACATAACATACTAGTAATTATTATAGTAAAGTCTATTTATCATGTTTTACCGTTGACTATATTAATTGCTTATTTTCCTCATTTTGAATGGGAACGTAAAAGCGCCCTTAGAGGCGACTGTAGGAAGTTATTCGTTCCGGTACAAAATGAGGAAAATACGCAATATACTATACGACAACCTAGGGTAGTGACTGAGGGGCTAAAGCTAATTGGGTGCAATTCTATCACACATTCATTAACATGGAGATAATTTTTAACCAGAAGATAATTTTTAACCATCAATTATTTAAGTTCGAAATAAAAATATATGAATTAGCTTTTTTATTTCGTGAAATTTGGTCTAAACATGTTGTACTATCATCAACAAAATTGTCTTGTGTAGTGATGTGACAAAACTGCACTAAATTATGCATCGAAATAAAATTATAACGACAACTGCGCTTGTAGTTATTACATCTGTGTATAACCAAATTATATAATAGTGCACTGGAAAGCAAAATCCCTTTGGCATTAAGTGTACCTAACTACTTAATTGAAGAAATATTTTATTGTGTTGATCAAAGTGTACATAATACGAATGGATTTTGATAAGTGATTAAATTTGAAGGCGTTAAAAGTATAATGCACCTAATTAGTGATCGTAGCATATTTATCACACGATGACAAGACCCCAGTCACCACGTTATGAGTCCATTCAAACTGTGCGCTATTCAAATGAGTTTTGTGAAGACGTATAAAATTTTCGCACCGTCACCCGTCCGCAATAACAATAACTTCACATAAAAACTCCCTGGCCACCGGACGGAGCGCTATCGTGTAGGAAATCTCATTTTTTTCCTCACCGCCTACCTCAATGGTACCAACTATTTTTGAGATCACAATGATCTTTTTATAACCCACCCGATTTTTTTCCCAATTTTTTTTAATGCCTTATCTTACTACAGTTTGTGTCTCAATCTATTAATAATGTCTTCTTTTAGCGGAGTCGACGTTTTGTGATGAGATCGAATTTATCGATAAAACCCCTTAAAAATTATGTGCCGGAACATCTCTACGACCGTCGCGAGAAGGGAAATACGGAGTTAATTCGACTGTGAATTTCGTTCTATTAACGAATGTATCAATTAAAATTATTTCGTAAATGTATTATGTAAAGGGAATTTAAGTTTGTATTCGCATGCCTTTATGCAGTGCGACGGTATCTACAGTTTGGTGCACGAACGCCCGAAGCGAAGCCGTCACGACCAGTTTACCTTGACCTCCGTGCCTTCGCGCTTCAAATACTTTTTGGCTATTTCTATAGTACTAGCAAGCTCGCAGGCTATACTGGTCGCGGACTATCAGCATGGCTGGAGTAAATCATGTCGAGCAAACACAAGACGTCCGTCAACACAGCGGATCTCACTTGCAATCGGCGTGAAGCCCCTTATTGGAATAAAAACAAACTTAACACTTTAAGCCTTATTCTGATTTGCTTTTAAATTAATTTTATTTTTATGGTGTGTAATGCTAAGTTGCTTGGCACAAATACACACGTGTAAAATTACAATTAAAATTCGAATTAAGGTAGGTATACATTTTATAAATCTGGAAAACAAGATCATAATTAAGAATGCAGTATATCTGGCGAGTATCGACGTTCGGATTTTAAAATTCAAAATTGGAGCATTAAAATTAAACACGGTTCTTTATGCATGGCGAGCGCGGCGCGTTTGCGTCGGACGGGAATTAAACGCGAATCGGTCTCGGGTAAAACGCAACGGGTACCTTGCATAATTACCTTTACGCTAATTGTTCGCGCTCAAGCCTTGGAACGAGCGAAAATGTCGCCTACACTTATTTAAAATTAACAAAATTAACCTCCGAATTTACCGGTATAATATTAGGGATCCATGTTTGAAATAAATTGCGTACCCACTTGTAACGACAGACTTTTTCAATATAAAATTGTACGGTTAAGTTGAAATCCCTTTTGAATGCGATCCGAATGTTGGTCGTCGCTTCCGTGTTCTTTACTAAAAATATAATATTCTATCTTATAAGAATATTTATAAGATCTATTACGCGGATATTATTTTTTTTACAAACTCATAAGAAAATCATGCTCTTTTCAAAGAAATCTAAAAATATCTTTTCCAAGTTTTTTTTACGAGACTTCCAAATAACTTTTTCGATGTAGCGACAATGCCTACTTTCGATACATATTTAATATATTTATGTTTTATCTTCTTATATTGGGTTCAAGCTAGATTAATACCAGTATCGATTATTTATTTGTAATTATTCGTGACAAGCGGGCTGGGCATTGTCTCGCTCAGAGAATCAGCATTGCTATTCAACGTGGCAATGCTGCCAGCCTTCTTCGCACTATCCCAAGAGACACCGATTTGGCCCAAGTTTTCTACTTGTAATTAGTTTTTAATACTGTTTGTGTATATAATAAAGTTTTTAAAAATTTGTGAAAAAAAAATATTTGGAATATTATTTTAATTTTACTCGGGAAAAATCTGATGTCCCCGTGGGCCAATCTCGTGGGGGACAGCTAGAAGAACCCCATTTTCTATAGGTCGTTAAAAGTCGTCGCGGCCCCATGCCGCTGTCGTCACGGCCACGTCACGGTATACGTAACGGAAAACAATGAGCCGAGTGCGTGTTACGACCGATTTACGACCAAACGCTATTGTGTTACAGTTTTACGAACGAACTCTTTTTGCTGGTTTTAGCTGCAATTCAGTTGGGTAGGTCATAATTTTGAATAAAGAATACATTTCAAATACTCAAACAAGTTCCATAGCAAAGTGACGGTAGCACGCTTATTCGAAAATATAACATTACATATGCAGAGCGGCATAGAAAATTATTAATTAAAATTGATCTCTAGGTGGATCATAAATAGGGATCAGAGCGGCATAACTCAATATTTTCACTTACATGGAAACAGTGTTTCGCAGAACACAAGAAAATTGGTTTTCAATTAATTATTCAATTAATTGGTTTAATTTATTATTGTGCGAATTTGCGATGCGAATTGCGAACAAAGTCATTGTGTGCTTTAAACATTTTGTGCTGATGCTTTTATTTTAACGAAGAATTTATATATATTGTGCAATTTATAACAATAGATTATTCATATTTATACATTTATATTTCCTTTTATATTGGTAATTATACAATTCTGAGATAATTAACTTTATTATTATTTGTCAATGTTAATAATTAAATATAATTTAAGTTCACAGGGTAATCGGTAAAATTGAGGCAAATTTTGAAGCAAATTTAATACAATCACGCGTCACGTAATAATATTCTTAGTTGCCTTTGATTATACTAAAGCCTGATTTAAGCTCTCAAAGTGTACGTACAATATGTACATTTTGAAAGCGAGCAATTTTGATCCATAATAACGTGGATGAAATGGGTACTTTATTCTGGTTGTATCGAGTCAAATTAAATTAAATAAAGTTACCATCTGTAGTTCTATCATTTGTTCGAATTATGAACAAAAATACGCTTTATCCAGATGGTTAATTAAATAAATATGTCATTGTAATTAGTTATCGAATAGATAGAGTAGGTACAGACTAAAACGATTAAAAAAATACTGTCCTTAAAACAAATGATAATCCGTCCAATTCCTTAACATGCAGTTGAACAAAGATAATGGATTTTTTTGTTATTAACCCCACAACATAATCATTGATCAAATATTTGTCTCAATGCGCCTATTGTCCTCTCACTAAACTGACTTAAGTTTAAACCCTCAGCATTTAGCAGCTTGAGTGCTTTTCGTGCCATCAGATCTGAATGCCGAATACCTGGAGATGGGGTTCCGTGGCGGCGGCCTGGGCGCCACCTCCAGGACCAAGAGGATGAGGACCAGCTTCAAGCACCACCAACTTCGAACAATGAAGTCCTACTTCGCTATTAACCACAACCCTGACGCGAAAGACCTCAAACAACTCAGCCAAAAAACGGGCCTGCCCAAACGCGTTTTGCAGGTAATAAGAACAATTTTATTTTTTGCGTTTGAGAACTTGAACTTTTCTCGTTTTGCAGGCGCTAGGGTTGATGAGATTTTTGAGATTGGAGTTCTACATTTTTATTAACGTAATGTTTATAAAACATTGAATCTTGAAAATATCCTGAATACTAAGGTCCGTGAAATAGAAAAGCGTTGGTACCATTAAAATATTGACTTAATATTATTCCTTTTTTTCCAGTGTAACTGCATTATGTTATTTGACACACTTTAACTACTCTATATAATCTATTATCTACTCTGTAAACAACGGGTTTCAAATAGAGAGACACACTCACATAATAATAATAATAAAATAACCAAGAGTGGATCAGACCGGAATAACTCATAAAGAACAAATAATAAATAAGTAACTAAAAACTAACTCATAAATAAATAGTTGTTAAAATATGTTATATATGTTTATAAAACATTGAATCTTGAAAATATCCTGAATACTAAGGTCCGTGAAATAGAAAAGCGCTGGTACCATTAAAATATTGACTTAATATTATTCCTTTTTTTCCAGTGTAACTGCATTATGTTATTTGACACACTTTAACTACTCTATATAATCTATTATCTACTCTATAAACAACGGGTTTCAAATAGAGAGACACACTCACATAATAATAATAAAATAACGAAGAGTGGATCAGACCGGAATAACTCATAAATAAATAGTTGTTAAAATTTTCCCTTCTTTTATTTTTTAAAGCTTTTTTAATTATTTTCCAATTTTGCTAGAACTCGATTAAAATGTGAGTCGCTATATACTATGTAATGAAGTACGAGACATTTGCAATTAATATTGTTAAATTCTGGCGTGCGTAGGAGTCGATACTCGCAGATCGAGTTGGGGTAAAGTCTCGCTCAAATTACATTGAGCAAGAAGGTTATAACTATTCCGCTATTACACATTCACATGGTGGGTGCTGACTGTCAGATTAAATGACAGATGTATGTTTATTAATGAAGGTTCTAATTATTGAATTTTATAGTTACATACATTGGTGACTATAACAACAAACCTTAAAAATATAATCTCTTAAATAAAAACTTTAAAATATATAATCTTATAACTAAACTTTATTATTAAAAAGAGTCCCTGTAGGCAAGGTTCCGAAGGTACTGGCAGCATTCCCCCTTTGGATGGCAAGAGTAATTCTTTGACCGAGGTAGCTTGCAACTCTTCGGACTCCTGTGATGTCGACTAACCTTCTAGTTATTTCTTTGAAAAGCCTAATAGCGGTAGGACCCCGCTGCATCGAACCTAGACCCCTGTGTTTGCAAGCTGTGGCTTTTTTCTTGAAGGGTTGAATGTACAATTTTAGTCAACCTCAACGTTACGTGTACAAATAGGACGCAATATAACATTAATAAAAATATATAGAGCACAAAATATCTTCCGTGCAAGCGATAAAAAAACATATGCGTTCGATAAATAAAAAAAAACTTTAAAAAGCAGCAAAACATATTCGATATTTAAAACTAGATCTGAACTAAAAAATAAAATAACTCGACTCATGCTGAATGCAAAATACTGTACCAATATTTCATACTTAATTTCACCTTTATTACATTGGAACTCGTTAAAATTAGCACTTACTTACCCAATAAATGGGTTGGATATTAAGCATTATGGAGTGTTTCTCGTTATTATTGCGTTTTACAATGCACAAACGACTCTTAGTACTTGTTCCAATTGAAGTGTGTCAAATACATAATAAAGAACCGGTAGTTGCCACTGCGAATTAAATGCTGAACGATATCGAATCGACTGCGTACGTACTATCGTACTTGCGAATTATTTTTATGAATACCATGTGACTCGATTCTGACAATAATATTGATCTGTTCGAATTGATCTTTAATTGTTTTAAAGGCTTTTTTGTATTGTAGTGTTGTTTAATTAATTGCAATTGTAGCGTGATAACCTTCCAGCTCTTTGGATCGAGTAAGCAGGTTTGTACTTCAGGTCTGTATTTTTTCCTTTTTAAGTATGTAGAGAATTACCTGGATCCAGTCCATAAACCTGTATTACCCGCAGAGGTAGGCAGAGGCATAACAACACCCACTTTTCACCGAATATGATTAAGTGCCAACGAGACATATGCAGGTTTCCTCACGATGTTTTTCTTCATCGTAAAGCATGTGGTGTGCAATCACGGCACATAAGTTTTTGGATACTCATTGGTACAGGCCCCAATGAGATTCGAACTTGCGTCGCTTGTGCAGGCTACTCTAACCTCACCGCCCGCACGGTAATCTTCACGGCAAATACAATTATACAGCAAGTATTTATATTTCTTGATTTTTGCAACAATTGACTTGTAAATGAAGTAACGTAAGAAGAACAAAGGCGTACAGTACAAGACAGAACGTGGGTTCGGAAATTTCAATATTTGAGTTAACTCAGTGCGCCTCCACTGCTCCACCCACCCTCTCTTATTACACGCTCATGTAATAGGGGCCGAATCCCTTTCCCTTCCCCATTTCCTTCTGTGCCGGAGTACGTTTATATACCTATATTCTATCACGCAATTATTTTGTAAAATATATACGATGTATTTTGGCCGAATTTAGAATTCTGAGATCGCTTTCAGCGAAAAATTATGCGGGTATTTCAACTGGTACTTTTGTGAGTGGTTCTACGAAAATATCTGAAAATATCGCCTGCTGAAACAAAAGTAATGAATAAAAGTATGAAACAAGTTCAGACGATAGCTGTATTCATAACTGGATGCAGATAAGCAATAATGTGTCAACCCGCATAAACTTGGTTTTGAGAAAATGGCGTCTTAAGATTATTGTATACGTGATTTAAGATTTGTTTTATGACATAAATCCATTTTTTACGTACTTTTATGTTTCAGATGACTTGAAACACTTTTTTAGAATGTTAAATACGTGATGCATTATCAAAATATATCAAAACCTTTGAATTTGACTTTTTGTGGGTTGACACATTATTGCTTATCAGCATCCAACTGTAAGAATGATTAGAATATTTTTGCAATGTACGTAAACAATTATTCCAAATACGGTGACCCGAATGATCACAAAATAGTGCCCCAAGTATAGGTTTAGACACGTTCGAACGTCATCGCTTCACTTTGCGTTATGAGCTTTCTTTGTATGGAGACGTAAAACTTCCGACACTCGCCGCTTGGGGCGCTTGTTAACGTTTCCATAGGAAATGAGGAAAATACGCAGGCGATATCGTCAACGTAAAAACATGTTTCTTTAAAAACTTTACGGCATTGAACAGCTGCTCAAACCTTTAACAGAACGCGTTTCGAAGTTTCCAAGTCTACACAAAGCTGTGGTCCATTTCATTGCAATATTCAAACAGACTATATTCCTTAATCAAAAAAGGCTTTGAAATACCAATAAAAGCGGTGAAACAAAGCACCGCCACCAGCCCGCTGCCGACACTAATAGGATGCGCACACGTCGGTGCCCTCACATCACGTTAACGCCACAAATTTGTTTGCCGAGCGGCATTTTAATATAGAGCTACCTCAAAAGTACTTTTGTTCGTCTAATTACCGATGTTGATACGCGAAGCTTGTGTAACACGTGTTCTCAGACGTGACATACACTATAATATGACGTCACAATGCGGAGTCCTCATGGATAGGGACACAGCCCTATTCGGGGCTTGTTTTAACACATATAAACACTGCTAACATTTAATCTTCTTGGTAAATTTTCTAACAGTTGGACGCACAGATGCGTCGTTAGCAGTGAACGCGTTAAAGGTTCATCAACATCTACCAAGCCTTGTCCCATGTATTATTGGGATCGGCACTTGATTCAACCCGATGCGAATATCACCAGATTTTTGTACGAAATGACTGCCGTCTGACATCCCGTCACCGTCACCCCTTTTATGAGGACATTCAGTAATCTGGGCTTGTAACCAGACCTAACGATTGTCGGAGGTGAACGTGAACGTGCTCTCCGAGGCACGAAGATGTGAAAAAAAAGTGTACCACCCGAGCTGGTAGTCTACGCGAAGATCTTCCAGCCAGGCGGGTGTTATTCTTGAAGAACCGCGTCTCCTACTGTACTAGTTAGAAATTTGTATATATACTGCAATGCACTTAAAACCTCTTATTGCGCGATTTAGGTTCTAGTGTATTTGTACTCAAACTTCGTATTTGTTAGCGAGTAGCGTCATGTATGTAGCGAGTGGACAAACGCTGCTACAGACAGTTATTTAATCAATATAATTTAGACATATATATTTTTCAAAAGCTCATACATACATTACATATCTAAAAAGATACGCTTATAAATCAGTTTACAAAAAAGAAATATATTTCATAAAAACACCAATGCATTCAAAAATTCTATACAGACAGTCGTGGACATAGCTGGTTGTAAATTCATTGAATTTGCTCGCTCGTATTTCCTCGAAATTAACGGAATGTTCTCAGACATTTTACTACGGATTTCAATTCAATAAGTGTCCATTCATCAATAGCAATTAAGTAAATACTTATTGACTTAACGGCTAAGTTAGGAGGAGTTGGGTTTTGAAGTTACGATACATAAGATTTAAAATAGCAAAAAAAAAGGAAGTTCTTTATAGTGCAACTACCTGTGCCCTGCGGTTTCACCCGCGTAGATTTAATTTCATTCCCGCGGAACCCTTAATGTTTTTTCTATGTCAGTACCTTATATAATTTCATATGCATTTTGTTAAAAGCTGTTATTTTGGAATTACAAACTGACACTTCAATTTTATTTATTTGTATATGTTTATATGTATAGATATCGAGCCGTTTATTGCGGGCTTTATGTCTTCCTAGAATTTAAAGTAAAACTCATGGCATCAGAACAGTAGGTCTAAAAAGGCCACTTTGGGAGAATCATAATGTGATCTGAATATGATTCAGCATTGAAATGACAAAATGTTCACTTATGCGCAATTCATATTATATTCACGAATGATTAATGTTTCGCAATTCACCTGTTTCACACTTTCCTATGAAGATTCCTAAAATGGTCCACAAAATATGAATTGCTTTTGAGACAAATAGCACCATAGAAAAATTTGTTAGGGACTAACATCTACAATTATTGTAATCATTAGTGAGTCATAATATGAATTGCACCTTAGTGACCATTTTGTCATTTCGATGATGAATCACATTCGGATCACATTATGATTCTCCCAAAGTGGCCTTTATATACCTACAGCTCATAGTTCGGCTGGAGACTTATACAGCATTGATAGCTATTTACCACCGCCTATGTTTAATATTAACATTTAATATTACATCGGTCCGTCCAAGCTTATATAAGGTACGACGCGACGCAGCCAACGCATACATTCTCCCTTTAAAACGCAACCTCCTGCTATATATTGATCTGTATTTTCGCCGAAATGCATTCTGCTACGCCGCCATCTTGTTCTAAAGGTAAAGGTTTCGAAAGGCTTATCTGTGGTCACGTTTTGGAACGAACTTTAAATTAAATCAATATCGAATCAATAATGAAATGTATTTCAGTTAATAAATTCCTGTAGTCCGTGTGTACCTTCAACGTAGTACCAAGTCTCTTTGAGGCTTTATGGCATTCAAAAGCTGTGAAGGTTTATTAAATATGGAGATTATTTTTAGAAAAGGCCAAAATATTAGTTTTTATTCATGACATACATGTTTTTAAATTCTAAATTCTTAAAAAGGGTAAAGAAAATTACGAACAAGAGGCGGGATTCGAACTCACGACCTCGTCAAACCTCGAGTAGCTCAGTTGGAAGAGCAATTGCACGGTTAGCAGAGGTTCTGGGGTATAATGCCGCCTCGTGTTCGTAATTTTCTTTACCCTTTTTAAGAATTTAAGTGTTGCCAAAATGTCCCAAATAGGAATCAACCTGCTGTTTTTGATTGTTGTTGGCTAATATTTTTATAAGCACTGATCTTTATCAATAATTCTTTAATGTACCCAAATTTCGCCAAATACTGTTATTATATGTCAATTTACAAAGCGACAACAAGATACAGAAATTTAATCATAAGTTGAATGTTTGGTAGGTAATTTATTTAAGTTTTTATTCAATAAATGTTTATACAAACTGATATATAAACATATATCTCAAAACTTATGTATTATATCACCGTATAGCCTACGCCGCTAGGTCCTAAAGACATGACGTTTCGAGCGTATGTTTCTGGTAAGTCGTAGGATTTTCCGAAATTCCACTTTTAACGATTATAAATTGCTAAGCCAGTGAACTTGCTCATTCACCGAAGAAGGTTTTAGACTTTATAACATCACGCTGCGACCAATAGGAGCGAAGCATCAATGGAAAATCTTGCAAAAACGGGGAAAAATATTCTTACGTTGCGTGCGCTTCATAAACGGCTTTATTAAGTAAGCAAAAATAATGTATGATAGAATTCTCCCTTTTTATAAGCTATACAAAAATCCGCGACAGCATATACACGTCTTTCTTATAACATAGACTCACTGCAACCTATTTTTATGGCAATCAAATCGATCGAAAAACCCGAAAATCATAATATTTTTCCGTGGTACTTATATTATACGCGAATGAAACCGCTTGACTCTGTTAGTATTATACATTATCGCAGCTTTATCGTTCCTTAAGCTCTTTTCCTCCATTTGTTGGAACACACCAAAAAGAGCAGTGGCTTCTAATTGCCTCAGGCGCCTCGTAATATATCGTCGCGAGTTCATTTCAGCCACATTTGGTTCAAAACGTCCCATATATCTCTCTACGTCCGCAATTACGTGATTTGTCACTCAGTCTCACCCTCTTTGTCCCAGAAATATGTGGGACAAGTAATTGGTTTAAAAAGTGCATTCCCATGTATGATTTTATAACGCGATCAATTTGAACTTACCGATAATAAGCCAGCAAGTTTAATCGATCTATTAATTACGTTCGCGCGGTCTTTAAATGCTTAATGAAATGGTCAATTAATTACTTGCGTCAATTCTTTAACTATAATTTCTTTATAAAACACTCGGACGCGCGGGGGCCTGCGACTTATGCAGAAATCTAAATATATATTACTCAAAGGTGACTAACTGACTGACTGACTGACATAGTGATCTATTAACGCACAGCCCAAACCACTGGACGGATCGGGCTGAAATTTGGCATGCAGGTAGATGCTATGACGTAGCCGTCCGCTAAGAAAGGATTTGATTAATCTACCCCCAAGGGGATACAATAGGGGATGAAAGTTTAGGCTACTTTTAATAAAAAAGTTAGAGAATTAGGCGGTTGAAATGTTTTGAGATGTTAAGTCTATTAACAAATTATTTCTTATCCTTTGTTACTCAGTGAAAATGTAGGATTATATATATGAGAGAATTTTTAAATCTGACCAATAGGTTCGGAATCTTTTGGTTACAAACGAAAAATAAGTTTTCACTTGATGATATTGTATAGGGGAGCACTTTTTTTAAATTATTAGTTTATTATTGAGCCGGGGTTGGATTCATCATCTTCCTGGCCTTATGTCTATGACCATACATTGTTGGGGTCGCAACTCCTGTAACGAGGAAAATCTGTGAGCCGGGATTGGAGTATATAAAAAAATAGATGTCGGTTTTTATATGCGCATTCCTTTTCCAAATTCCCAAACACAATTTCTATTATTAAAGCGTTTTCATGGCTTGAGTTGGAACATTGTAAATATGCCAGTGAGCTGACAGCACACAAATAACGCGCCCGAGAGGAGTCCTACCCCAGCAATTAGTATCGGATGGTCACACTTCGACATTCGACCAGATATAATTTTACTTTCTAAGTACATTTTGCGACGATAATAAACTGAAACGTGTTATTTCAATTTAGACTTAAACGTGAGTAGTCAAAGTTGTAAGTTGGGCGGTTGAGAGGAGATCACAATCAAAAACTCTAGTAATTAGCGCTGAGACGGTCGGTTGGGCGGATAATTTCCGCCGAGCGTTCAAAAGGCTCCATTTGTCATTTGGTCGCGAGAGCTCGCGTCGAGCGGACGTGGCGCGTCGCCCTCCTAATTTATTCAAATATTATTTATTTAAGGAAAACGGGACTATTAATCACATCTCTCGACTTTTTATTTACACACGTTCGTCTTTGATCATTTTTGTTAGGACATTTATTAAACGCATTTTATGCTACTTTTTATAAGGCCGCCTTTTCCAGTTCCCAAGTTAACGTATGCTCGATAAAGGAACGGAATGTAAGTACAAAGCTTCGCGTGGTAATTAATGGCGGGGAATAATGATGTTTGTGTGAAGTTTTATGATAATTGATTTGTGTTTGCGCATTAGCCGGCTCTTTGTAGCGCCGGCGCGGCGTTGATAGTCACTCTTGCCTTATTTCCTGAAACGCGGAAGTAATATCCTTAATTGGGCACCTATCTAATTGAATACACACCCATTAAACTCGTTAATACTTTCTTGAAATCAAACGTAATTACGTACAATTAATATTGGTTTTATAATGGCTTGAGCACTTCGGAGAATTCATTTGATACTAATTAACCACACAGGCCCAGCTTCAAAAACATGTAACTTGACAAACTGTTTTTGACTTATACCGGTACCTAAACGAATTGGCGGTACTGAAACGCCACTGAAAGAAGGCCTTATTAACTATTTGTCGTCAAACAATATCACATACAAAATAGGACACTAGACCGTGACCGTCGAGCTGGTCCTTACCTCGGTCAGAGGATTAGTTTAGCGATCCAGCGAGGTAACGCAGACAGCTTACTGGGCACCATTCCCGCAGACACGAATTTATAATTTTGATTTTTTTTTCTCGTACTAGACATAAGTAGTTCCATTGTTATTATTAGCGTAAAATAGGACACTTAAATTTAAGTTTTTGAAGTTAATCACGGTATTAAGAATATACCTACAAACTTATCCAGAAATTATATTTAACTTAATATACTTTCCTTTCTTCCTCACTGCTCCACTTAATTGCTTATGATTTATTGCCTAGAAACGTGACAGATTAGTGTCGTCATTTCTCAGACGAAAAAATAATAAAATTAAAATATAATATGGTTCCAGCGGGTCTGGGAGGATAATATGTGACGGAACTTTTTAGTTACTAATTAATAGGCTTACTTGATCAGTAATTCAAAGTCCATTTTATTTAGACAGACATTCAAATATAGATGTTTTCATTCTAGACTATCTGAACAAGGCGTTAACTAGGTCGTCTAGATAAAATAGGTCAAGCTGACGGCTATCAACCTGTTGGCCATTCACGGTGGATACATGTTCGGGTTTGAACTAACATTCGCTTTGATCTATTAACGTGGCTAATACCAAATACAAGTCGTTACGAGCTCGCCTACGGGCCTAACGTACATTTCATACATTCAGCTGTTCACGGTAGAATGAGCAATTTTGGTCGGCTACGTTGCAACTATGACATGTTGGTTGCGCTCTATCACGTCATCCGTCTTCTATCATTTACGTCAACTGTTCTATCATTATTCAGATAGTTATTCCAGCAATAGTTCTGATACAGCATAGGATGTGCTTTGTTGAATTACTTTTTATTTGATGACGCGGCGAACTTCGTATCACATCACCATGTAATTTTTAGTATATCCCTTTCTCTTATTAAATATTTATATTTAAACCTTCTCTAAACTTCCAAAAACAGTTCAAGATCAACATTTGCCAAATCGATCCAACCATTCTCGAGCTTTTAGCGAGACTAGCTTCTTATACATATAGATAGATATTTTTCTTGCCTAAGCTAAGTAAATAGGTGTAGGTATGCGTAACTAAAATATGATAGAGTCCAATCCAAAGAAGTAACACAGCCAGCTTGTTGGTATTATAGTATGAGCCCTACGCAGGGCGCTTGATACTGTATCAAACCTAATCATAAAGATAAATCAATATATTAGTTTAAAATCATACAAATTATAAGTAAAGTGTAAGTTTTTCCTTTTTACATTCAAGGTACAATTCATTTTTCATTATATTCCAATTAAATAATCCAGTCCTTACGCCAATACCCCTTCATATGCCTAGCCGGTAATGAACCGTACTCAATTATTGTGTGGTCATTCAGTGAAAAGTGCGGTGATATTCGTTTGTTATACTCCGATGCCGGCCAATTTGTGGGTAACACCGTTACCCTTCGTGCCTAATGATTCGTGAACATACTGAGTTGAGAAGTCACATGTGTTTCGTAAGCATACATCATGTTTGTGCACTGTTTTGAAAATGAATGTTGAAGTATTGACCACCGGTTCGGAAACTAGCCTTCTGAGAAGAACCGGATAGAAACTCAGCTGGCACCATGCACATTAAATTACATAGTAAATAATGATTAATTACGATAAAATTCATATAAAATTATTCACAATAGTTAAAATGTTTTTATCTTCATGATCCTGTTTTTATGTAATATAAGTATTAGTAGATCTTGTACTACAATGAATAATATATGTTTCATCAAATAAAAGTAGCTTTAGTTACTCTTTGAAATATTTGCTATCTGACAGTGAAACTCCCGTTAAAATCGGTCCAGACGTTTCGGAGATTATCCGGAACAAACAGACAGACAGACAAAATTGTGGTTTTTCTATATCAGTACCGTATACACCTTTATATGCATTCAGTGATATTCTGTTATTTTGGAGCTACGAACAGACACTTCAAATTTATTTATATGTATTATCTGCTGTAATAATTTCAATGCTACGAGGCAGATTATTGCGATCCCTCATTCTATATTGCTGTGTCTAAATACAGGGTGTAATATATTAGTGTGTTACACATAACTGCAATAAACCAATTTAAATTTGAATCTGCTTTAATTGAAGTTAATCCTCGAATGTCAGAATTCACGGTGAGCTAGGTTGTATGCACGGCTACACTGAGGTAATACAAAATCGATACGTATTAACACTAATGATGTTCACTATGGTTTAATTTGCGTGCCGTGAATAGATAACTAGTGGCGTATTCCCCGTATGCTATCTTATAGGATTAGCCCTGTATGTATGTTTCTATAGGTACGTATGTATGTTTATATATTGGTATATGGTATATTGGTTATATATTGGTATACTACAGGTATATTGGTACAATAATACGTTATATTTACTTATATATGTTTTACCCGCGTAGAATTAATTTCATGAATGACCCGCGGCGTCCTTGTGTCTTTTTAAAACAAAAGTAGCCTACGCTACTCGTTGTTACATTAGCTATCTGTCAGTGAACGTCCTTTTTTTTTTTTTTTTGTTGACGAGGTGGAAACCTTCAAAAGGTCCCCGACCGCCCTGGGAGAGGCAGATCGGGGTATGTAGGATTCTTACCGCACTAAAACCCCCCCGGTGGCCGTCCTCAGTGCTCAGGGGGGACTCCGGGTACTCTGATAGAACGCACCGGTGTCCCCCCACACTTTGCCGGGGCACATCCCCGGGGCAGCTGTAAGGCCGCCCCTGAAGACCTCGCTGTGCAAGGCAGCGCGAGCCACATCGCGCTGCCACCTTCCCGGGCCCGCGCCGGTGGTCAAAGCTCCCACCCCGACCACCGCCAGCAGGCCCTCCGGCCCCCATTTAGTCGCCTCTTACGACAGGCAGGGGATACCATAGCCATATTCTTAGACCCTGGCTATTGGGTGGCAGTGAACGTCCTGTTAAAATCGGTCCAGCCGGCTCGGAGATTAACCGGAACAAACAGACAGATATACAAAGTTATAAATTTATTTTTTGTGTGTCAGTATCGTATATATCTTTCTTTAATGAAAAGCTGTTATTTTAGACATTTAAATTAAATTTATCTGTATAGATTGATGAGTTGGAAAATATTCAACCGTAAAAATGGTACCCTAGATACATTTGGAACTGTAGACAATTCTGTGCCTCCGGTTATTTTTTAAACTCTCCATCGCGGAGCAAACAATTTTTCAAAGTGATCGACAATCAGTAGCTGGAAGTCGACAGTGACTGAACACTTGGATTGTCACTAAAATTGTTTATGTGGCTTCGAATACTCATACCCCTTACTTATATTAGTCGAGCAGACGTTGATAGGCAGGATTATGTATTGTTTTGTTATAACTATTTTTCGTATCTGCGGTGAATAAAGGTGCAGTCTGATGGTAAGTGGTTACAGCCTATGAACCACACTAACGCCAGAATAACCGAGACCGACGGCTTAACATGCTCTCAGGGCTTAATGGCAACTCGGACGGTCACCCATCCAAGACAGGCTTTGGTTAGATATGCGCAATAACTGAGCCACGAGCTCCTCTCTAAGTCTCTTCTAAGATAAAAGTTTAGTTAAGTTCTTCTCAGTAAAAGCAACCTTCCGAACCTGGCGGTAGCATGTATAATCCTGTATAATTATGTCATTCTGACGATTTGAAAGTACTTTGTAAAAAGTCTAATCGAATAAAGATACTTTTGACTTTGACTTTGATTGTATTATTCAATTGTTTGAAATCTTTTGTAGGTTCTGCTAGTAGTTAAGTCCCTAGTGGGGCAGGTTTCGAACTATATACTCTACTCTAGAAGTAATTTGTTTTTTTTCCAAAGAAACTCGTGAATACGCAGCATTTACTAGTATCGAGTATTTGTCAGATTGTAACAATCTCTTGACTCTCTATCCGCAAGCTGTGTTTACAAATTATGTTCCCAGAGCAAATTGAGACGTAAATTATGGCAGTGAATGATTATTTTGGACCGCCTGTGTGTGACGGAATAACAAATGACTTTACTGGCATACTTCTGCAATATTTGCGACACTGACAAGAATAGAAATGATGGCTTAAGTCAATAGTATAGAGCGGAATATCGATCAAATTAATAAATTATCTTTAAAATTAATGGCGTCAATTTGAAGTTGAAACTATTTAATATATTAAAAATGAAATACACAATAATACGTTTTTTGGATTATTCAATATTGTAATAAATTTTCCTTTAATCAAAGCCAAAATAGTAATATTAAAAGAGGAAAGGTATGTTTGTAAGAAATTGGCTCAAAAAGTACTGTACCTATTTTAAAAATTATTTCACCACTACAATGCTACTACATTAATCACTGATTAATATAGACTATATTTTATCGCCGTACTTTCACGGGAACGAGAACAACGCGGGTGAAACCTCGTGACGTCCGCTAGTAAAATTATAAAATAAAAAAGTTAATATCAGCCAATACTGAAGCATAGAAAACCATAATGAACGCTTCACATACTTACGTGAAATACCTTCCGCACAAATAGACATTGTAATTAATTAAGTACATTTCAAGCGCAGGTGAACTGCCATTTTTGTGCGCTCCGTCTGATGGTATGCGGTCACCGCATCCTATGAATGCTGGCATATGAAACAATTACCGCATTGTTTTCAGAGGAACAGCTATGCCAAACAGATACAAATCATCTATGTCTAAATATCTATAAATCTATACATTTATGCAGATAAATAAAATTTTAGTATCTGTTTGTAGTTCCAAAATAAAAGATTTATCTGTCTCTCTGTTGATTCCGAGTAATCTCTGAAACGGCTGGCCCGATTTTAACGGGACTTTCACTGGTGTACAATGCTAATGTTACGAGAAGTAACTTTGGCTACATTAATTTAAAACAAACATTTAGGGTTCCGTGGGAATTAAATTAAATCTGCGCGGGTGCAAACGCAGGGCACAGCTGGTTTAAGCATACTGTATTCAAAGTCCTGACTGACTGACTTATATATCAACGCATAGCCTAAATCGCTAATCTATTGGCATGAAAATACACCAAAAAAGGGGTTTCTAAATTTCCACTCACAAAGAGGCTTCATACTTGTTTCTGTAATTTTACTGCCATGCAGTAAAGAGCTGAACATATCAAAGAGCCTTAGCATTGAACTAAGTATATATTCAAATAGTATCAAAGTGTTCCAACATTCAATGAAGTAATGGAATAGCAAATGGTACACTATAGTGAATAGTTACAGGATTTTCCCAGTGAATTGCTGGAGCATTTATCGGAATATTGCCCGACGCTGGAATTATTTCAAACGTTCACGTTAAATGAACGAGAATTGCCACCTTTGCCGCTTTATTGCCTTCACTGCTGCATTTATTGGCGGGCATTTGATTTAATATTATCTCCATTTCTGATATTAGCCTTGTATGGAAATTTATTTGGTTGAACGCGTTCAAAATGTCGAAGGTGGTTATTGATTGACGATGGGTCGCTGCAGGTTCAGTTTAGGAATGGTTTAAAGATAATCAGTGTGTGCAGCGGTTAACAGATGAATGGGCCATTGATATTGAGGGCGGAGAGGGGACCACCGGCATGGCGTGGCGGCGCCGTGACGCTGTCCTCGCGTCGACAGCCACTCATCAATCCTCCTCGCTTTCCACTATTTCTCACCAGCCGCACTGACGTGCTCTGACAGCCTGCGCGCGCAACATAATTAGCCTTCAAATATCTTAAAAAATAACGCACATTTGTTAGACCACCGCTTCATTTGTACACATAATTTATTTTACTACCATTGAAGTACGATCGTCTAAATTTGGCATTAAGCAAACAGCGGCCATGACGCGGGGGCGGGGCCAACGGCGACCGGTCCGCGATTGGCCCGGGATTCGCGCCGTGGGAACGCGAATATCGCACGCGTCTCCCAACTATACCGATTATTGGATCTATCGGATCCGAGTTTGCTGTGCTACTAATATTTGCGATTCCGCAGAGTATTCCAGCGGCACGAAACGGCGGAATGGAGCCACACGGGAATGTCGGCCGCGGACGTCACGCTCGGCGAGATATCTCGCTAATTGCAGATAAGATCGAGGAGCGAGCCGCGGCGCAACGCTCGCGTGCCCGCAAAAACACTCACTCCAGCAATGCGCAAACTATTGCCTTCCGCGTGCAAGGGAGCCCCGAATTACGCGACTTTTTGCTTGCGACTCCTTTTAAAGCGAATCCAGTTTTGCTCGCGAATGCACGCATACGCCGCACATTTATTAAAACTCTTATTTTTTGCTCGCAGGTGTGGTTTCAAAACGCGCGAGCGAAGTGGCGGCGAATGGTGACGAAGCAAGAGAACAAGATGGCGGAGAAATGTTCTCCGGACGGGTCGATGGACCTGGACATGTACCACGGGCCCATGGGGTCGATCCAGTCCCTGCCGCCGCACAGCCCGCCGTACAGCGTCATGGGCCCGCCGAGCCCCAACTCTATGGACTGTCCATAGCCTCTGCTGTACGCGTTGTGAGCGCTTCCCTAAACTCTATGGTACACTACATGTCCTTCGCCTTTGCGAGCTAGTGGTACCAAGCCTGTGTGAGTGAACAACGGTATACATCATTTGGTTGTGTGGTGACAAGAGCCAAGTGCTAGTATAAGATAAGACCTGAACAGTGCGGGTGACGATAATATTAGTACTCACCATGTTATTGGCAGAAGCTCGGCACTACATTGTAATAAACGTGTATCGTATTGAGCGATGTGTATCGGCGACCCGCTGTGAGTGCGCAATTTGTAATTGATCGCAATCGCGGCTAGATCTGGATGTAACAATTAAACTATGTGTTGAATCTCTGACTGTAACATTGTAAAGATATTTACATAGTGCGGCGATCTTAAACAGTACTATAGTTGTAAATATCCGTCCAAATTACATCTGACTTAACCAATTGATTAATCTTATTATCAAATTGTCAATATCAACTCTAATAATATACAATAATTGATATCGAAACCTATTCTAAAATTTAAAAATATACTGGCTGTCCATAAATTACCGTATTTTAAAATTTTTTATTTTATATAGTAAAGGACCTATTTTTAATCTGAGCGAAAATATAACGTGTAACTTACTATGATATTATTATTTATTTAAATTATTTATATTTTTTCTGGACATCGCCAATGTAACGTTAAGCTTTAGACGGATATTAACAATGTCGTTTTTCTATACATATATAGAAAATAACTATTATAATAACGATTGTAATAGTTAAGGTGGTAATTAAGTAATTAAATAGTTTATAAAATTCTGTTCTACAAAGAACGATACAGAAATTGTTTTGATTAATATATACTATTTATTTATTAATATTTAATTTCGAAAGTTACAACTTAAGTAATTCTAAGTGAATGTGAAAAATATTTCCATAGGTGTAACTTAGGCTAACATTATGAATAGGACCATTTAAAGAAAACAGTTGCAATTTTATTGTTTGGCTGATAAGTTGACACGTACTTGTTAGCATATAGAATTTGTCGTTGGTCTCGTCGGTCGGTGTGGTTAATAAGTTCCCCTGACGAGGTCCCGGCTTCGATGCCCAGGTCGGGTCGAAAATAGATAATGGGGCTTTTCTGTTAAGAAATTCACAATAAATGCCCGGAGTTTGGAAGTTGGCGGTGTTTCCAGCCCCGTGCCTCGGAAAGCACGTTAAACCGTTGGTCCTATGCCTGATCTCTCTCCGGCCGTGTCGGATTGCCTCCCATCAGACTATGAGAGTGAGGGAATAAATAGTGCACCTGTGTTTGTGCACACACGCGTGCACTATAATATCTCCTGCGCACATGGCTAATCGGGAAATTTGGTAGGAGATCATTATATTTTAAGCATTGCACATAATGTAAAGTAAAATCATTTTGCATTTGCTAATAATGTCAGCATCACAAATCAGTATCATCTCGAATATACATGTTATAACACGCATATGTGTGCGTTTAGAAGTGTTATATAACGTCATGTCTTAGAAAAATATTGTTATTGTACCCACTATAATGTAGTTTTAAGTAACATCGTCTATGTAACTTGGGTAGGAATCCCGTCTCAGTACACAAGAAGTTAGTTCCTTTATGTATAGATTTAAATGAAGTTATATTGTAACCTTAATAACTAAGAATAATAGCTGTTAAATAAAATATCTTGTGATGTTTAAACATTCGAAAGCAAATTGGAATTATAAAAACCGTCAAATAATCATTATTCCTGTGACTAAATAATATTTAAAAATAAAACTGTTTAATAAAATATTCCAGCTGTATATAATTATGTATGTTTTTATTTACCCAAGCAAGTATAATGTCAGTATGTGATTTGATGAATGAAGATATAATATAGGGATGTTTTCCGTTCGCTGAGAGGTCTTTCATAAATTATCGTGAAGTATTTAATGGTACTCCTTATTTTCCTGTTCATTCAAATCCTATTTTTACGACTTAATGATCATTATTTCCTAAAAAAGAGACGTCTTAATATATATATCTATACAGATAAATAGAATTGAAGTGTCTGTTTGTAATTCCAAATTAACAGCTTCTTCATATGAAAACATTTATGATACCGGTGTGAATAATCAGTTTTTAAAAAAATCTCGGCCATTCCGTCTGTGCAAAACAGCTAGACCGATTTTAACGGGACTTTCATTGTTAGAATAAAATAGGGATCCGCGAATTAAAGTCTACGTGGACGAAACTGCGGGGCACAGCTAGTCTTTAAATGTGCAACCACATGCAGCCGCCCGACGCTCGTTTCCAGCGACAAATGTGGTCTGTGGAACCATAATATGTTTTTAAAAATAACAGTTGCTGAATAAACCCTATGCTTATTAATAAAAATAATGTTTCTTTGTATTTATTGTGTAGGCAGATGATAATAAAAAAAACCATGTCAATGTTTTTAAAATTATAAGTATTCAAATATTCAAATAGCTGTGGTGGCCTCGGGGTTAGTGCAGTCCCCTGCTACGCAAGCGACGCAAGTTCGAATCCCAGCGGGGCCTGTACCAATGAGTATTTTCTAAAAAACTTACGTACAGTGATTTCACACCACGTGCTTTACGGTGAAGGAAAACATCGTGAGGAAACCTGCATATGTCTGAGAAGTAATTCAAAGACGTATGTATAGTGCTTGAGACGGCGATAGACTCACCATCTGTCACGTTGGCACTCAATCAAATTCGGTGAAAAGTGGGTGTTGTGATTATAACACCTCTGCCTACCCCTTCGGGGAATACAGGCGTGAGCATATGTATGTATGTAAGTATTCAAATTAATACAATAAAAATAAAGTTTCAAGCGCAATATGTGAAATCAATAACAATAAAAAAATAAGAAAAATAAAAGAAGATCGGAACCATTTGAAATTTAAAACATATCCTTATTTTTAATTCTAGAAGGCCAGAAGCAAAATAGGTCCTGGCCTTCTTGCATGCTATAATAAATTAAACAGTTGCCTAAGTTAGTCCTTGTAACATTGGCTATCGGCCAGTGAAAGTCCCGTCAAGATGAATCCAGCCTATATAACAAATTAGGTCTGGGAGCCATCAATCGCAGCAGACCTTAGTTTGGAAGGAACATCGTAACTGGGGCAGTCCTGGTATATTGAATCGACAACTCTGATATTGATAACCACAATATTGATTTGACCACATCGTTGACGTTTGTCATCGAAATATATACGCAACTAAAAGAGAATCTCAACATCGAGATATAAAATAATAAGCCGCCATCTTGTGATAAGATGGCTAAATACCTTGTTATTTTGTATTTATTAAGTTGTATAATATTTTGGAAAAGGATCTTCTCAGTAAAAGCAACCTCTCTGGCCTGACAGGATCATGTCTAATTCTGTATAATTATGTCATTCTAACGATTGGAATTACTTTCTTAAAAGTCTAATCAAATAAAGATATTTTATATTGTTTTAATACCTATTGAATGTATAAAGTTACATACATATGCTCACGCCTGTATTCCCCGAAGGGGTAGGCAGAGGTGTTGTAATCACAAAACCCACTTTTCACGGAAGATGATTAAGTGCCAACGTGACAGATGGTGAGTCCGTCGCCGTCTTAGACACTTTACATACGTCATTGAATTACTTCTCACAAATATGCAGGTTTCCTCACGATGTTTTCCTTCACCGTAAAGCACGTGGTGTGAAATCACTGTACATAACTTTTTTTATAAAAACTCATTGGTACAGGCCCCGCTGGGATTCGAACTTGCGTCGCTTGCGTAGCAGGCGACTGCTCAAACCTCAAGGCCACCACGGCTCAATAAATGGTATAAACCTTAAATGAATATCAAAACTCAGACAGGTGTATAGGCTCCCTTGGAGCTGTAAATAAAATCAAACTCATGAGTTGATGCAATCAAAAACATCTTTATGTCTCATATTTTGAGCTCGAATTCACTGAAGTGATTTGTTATGATGTTTTTGTGATTTGTTCCTTTACCGCTAAATTTCATGCTTATACTTATGCGATGGCTGGCATCTCGTCATACTTGTGAACAGGTGCTGCTAGTGGGGGCTGGTCATCTCAAGCTACACAATTATTCGTGGTACATATTTAAAAAAAATTATATCGGCTTTTGTGCACTGTAAGTGTGTTCTTGGGCTTATATAAATTTTTTATGATTTATATTGTATTACTCAAAGCTGTAAAATGTCATTTTTTTAATAGAGTAATTACTGAGTTTCTTTCCAGGTTCTTCTCAGTAAAAGCAACCTTCCGAGCCTGGCGGTAGCATGTAATCGTGTCTTTCTGACGATTTGAAAGTACTTTGTAAAAAGTCTAATCGAATAAAGATATTTTTGAATTTGAATATAGGTCAACTATTTCAACAAGTATCCTATAGATTTTGATTCCCTTGCGAGGTATGCGACATATTTTTGATTGCGTTAACTTGTTTGCAGATTGTAAAACGATGAACAACATGGCTGTATGGAAATAGTAGGCATGAAGAATATATTTTATAGGGTCCCGTAGCCAAAATGGGACCCTATTAAGACCTTCCATTCATCTGCCTGGCTACGTCAGCTATGCTATAGTCAAACTTTAGACACGTTAAAACCTATATTAGGGGTAATGATTGGTATTCAATTTAATTTCGTATAGAGGTCAATAAATACCTAATATGTATAAAATTATTTATTACTAAACAACAACGTAATATCTATTATTTTCTACACTATATTACAACAGACAACGCACACTGCTTTATCTGTTATAATACAATATAAAAAATTGAGATCCTATTCTATATGTCCTTCTTTATATTATCTATTATAAATTATATAAATTAGGTAGCGGGTACAACTGTGTTATTTCAAAGTTAAAATAAGACACGCTATAGTGACTTAACTGACAACGCTTTATAATGCAATTAACTTGGTTATTTTCATAATATTTACTGCCTTATTTCAGTAGCAATTACCTACAGCCTGCCGTACACGCCAATATTTTCATTGAACATACGATTTAATTAAATTTAAAGCCTTAATTGTATTGTTCGTGGTGATTATATTTTTTTAACATTGAATTATTCAAGTTATTCCTTCTTATAAACATAGTCCATCATTTTGGGAGTAATAAATATTAATGAAAAATTACTTTATATTTTCATAGTGGGAATTTTTAGGTATTCAATAAATTACGAAGAATGAACTGTAAATTAAAAATAATTACGTGTACGTATGTATGTAATGGTTAATGAGTATTTCAACATGTGAATGAGGAATGAGTTTTTGTTATATCTTCTGGACGGACGGTTGGATATGTATATAACTTTTTGGATGTGTGTGTGAATAGTTGTATAATAAATAAGTAATTTAGGCTAGAAAATTTAATCTGTTATGCTTAAAAAAGTATATTATACAATGGAGAAGCCTGGGATGTTTTTTACGTCTGATAAATATACATTGCGCCTGACGTTGCCAGCCACCTAATCATCTTTGGTGATAAGTGGGTGTTGTTACACCTCTGCCTAACACGTTATGGATTCTGCTGGGAATAACGAGACTAAGTGGCCTTTGAGCCAAATGTTTGTTCACCATTAAATCACAAGGAATTAAAGAATCAATCCAAAACTCAAATAAAAATCCCCCATGATATTTAGTCAGTGAATTATCGCGAAGTTCTATAACACACCCTTTTATTGCAAGTGTGGTGTTTACATACACAACTCCTGTGTGCGCCGTGTTTGTTTACACACACACACAGAAACACGTGGCTCAGTTCGTATCTGGTCGATTATTGTTTACATTTCAATATGTTCATTCGTACTTCGGATTTTGCATCAATTATGATTTTTAGAATATATAGAAAAGAGTAATATTTAGGTAGGCTGTGACAAATAAAATTAAAAACTTCATCGGAGTTTGAACTTACAATTCGACTTCGTAATATCCACCAAGTCAAAGGTTTTCAACCAATGAAAAGGACCAAAAACGCGGCTGACGAAAAAAGCAAAAATAGCACGCAGGGTCAAACCTCAGCGAGATGTTCTGTAAACTGATAAAGCAGGCATTCGGCACCGAACCCGAGACCACCCAACCGACCATCTGCTTATTTATTGACTTAATTACTCCACATAACTTACCAACTCAAAATAAAAACATACATATGGTCAACCTGCGTAAATGGGTGGCGATGGGTGCAAAGCATACATACAAGCGCCTCACTTTCACGCTTTCATACTACGTAGCTTTGTAGGCCTAGACAATGTTAAATTCTCGCGCTTGCGCTTATATAAGCGAAATAAATTGTATGGGAATGTCATAAGTCAGGCACGTGACATATGTCATTTCCACACATTTTGTATTGTGTCTATAAGCCTCTACTGTCGGACTATTATAGTGTGGGTGAAAAGACAGGACGGATAGATTTTATACTAATATAACCTAGTTATTACGTTGCAATAATCGTTTAAAAAATAAAATCATGTTTTGAATTATAATTAAAAGACAATCCTCAGAGGCTGAGATAAATGAACGCGCGCGATTTTTAGTACTTGTGACGATTTTCGGCCTGTATAGGAAGCTGACCTTCTGTTCACATTACATTTAATGTTACCAAGCTCACCACCTTTGTCACAGCTTCCGTTCACAGTTTTGGGGCATTATTCAATGTTTTATGGAGCTAGCATCGGCACCGTACTTCACACATGGGATTATATCGTAGGTATATTATTGAAATAATACACAGGTATTGTATTATGATCATAATATTTATTTCGCGTATCTCTGTAAAGCCTTATAATAAAACTTCTCGCCACTGATTGGCGAAATGTCATAGTTAAGGTATTACCCACTGCTCAACTTGAGGCAGTTGAGCAGTGAAGAGGAAGCGGTAGTGTGCAATCACTTTCTACGAAGCGAATATCTGCTGGTTGTCTTTTCCTGAGGTCGATATCCAATATATATATATAAGGTTTTCAAAACCGGATGATAAGATAAGATATATTTCCGTGGTATGACCCACAGTGAGTCCATGGGTAATATTTTTTCCCCGTAGACCCACTGCAATACGATGGGAAAAAGTTCTCGGTAAAAATTTTAAAAATCCAAGTATTTCTTTAAAGTAAAATTAACGAGCGTGTGTTGCTAGCTCGAAACTGTAAAAAAAAATACTTCTGTAGTGATTTCTTGAATTGGGCCACCCTTTTCTTCTATAAAAAGTTGAAAATAGATGGATAGGTAGGCTTATGTATCGTAATCATATATCTACCAGGCGAGTGAATTCGCTAGTGGTAGTATACAAGGATTGCATGTACAATGAGTCACCTACCTACAAGTTCCCTCAGGATGGGCTTCAGCGCAAAAACTGGTTCCACGTTCTTGTAGATTCCGCAATCCGACAGACCCATTGAAGGGGAACAGAGATGCAAATACAGACCTCCCTATTAGTGTGTAAGGGAGGTCCGAATCGAATTCATAACGGGATGATTTTTGTTTTGTCCTGCCTGTCTATATGTATAAGCTTCTGAGAAACTTTAATTTTTTTTTTGTTAAATTTATCTGACTCAGTTCCTATATGCCTATATATTCTGTCGTTGTTATAGTGACGTAATTTATCTGTATATTATTTTAATTTATTTTAAGATAGTTGAGTATAAAAATGTTGCCTGTAATTATAAATAGCCAATGCGTTTATCCAGGACTAGCTTCTAAAAACGTACTGACACATAACCCTTTAAGAATTAGTAAGATATTATTTAATTTCTTTAGTATAAGTTAGTAACTTGTGGAAAATTTTGTTGATCATATAATTACTTAGGAGGAGCTCGTGGCACAATTGCTATTGCGCATATCATTCGATCAGCAAAGTTAAGCAACCCTAAGCCTAGCCAGTAATTGGATGGGTGACCGCCCGAGTTCCCTCCGTGCCTCGGAGAGCACGTTAAGCCGTCGGCCCCGGTTGCCAATTTATCATCTTTGGCAATCGTTACAGGTCAGTTGGGGGCCTAAAATAGTCTGACAACTGGTTTAACCCAGATCACAGATTTTCCTCGTAAGGGGTTGCGAAAGTCAGATGGCAGTCGCTTCGTATAAAAATCAGGTGATCAGCCACATCGGGTTGAATCAAGTGCTGACCCCAACAATGTATGGGATAAGGCCAGGGAGATGATGATAATTTCTTAGGAATGGCTGCACTCCGCAATTTCACCCGCGTGTACTTTATATTTAAATGTGAATGATCGTCTATGTTGATTAAAAAATACTATTTTCCTTTTTTTTAATATCAATATTGATGACAAGACAATTAAAAAAAGGATTAAGAGAAGGCCAAATTGCTTCAGTCACTTAATTTTACACCCAGACTTAATAATATTCTTCTACAGAAGCTTTATATATTTATCTATTGACAGTTTTATGTGATCAGCCTTCTGCTGCAGCTTGCCAATATGGCGGAGCATAAGCGTTTATCGTAGGCAGAATCTGCAAAGAAAAACTAAGTTATGCAAATTATATTTGTCATTAAACCTTCAAGCCCATATGCACTTCGATGTATATGTTAATAATACAACTAATTCAATTAATGCGATAATATAGTAGAAACCAGTTTTTATAAATAAATATCTTATCGTAGGGCAATGAACTTTGGGTACTTACATGTTTTAATTATGTTTTTTTTTAATTAGCTCAATAAAATGTGCTGGGCGTACTTGCTTATCTAATACTATCGATAAAATTATGTCTTAAATATGTATTCATTATAACTTAACAGAATAATATTGTATAATATTAACAAACTTCTAAGCAATATGCAGTATAAAAAAACATACAGTCGAATTGATAACAGGTATCTATTATTTTTTTGAAGTCGGCTAAAATATTACACAGTAGCTGTGGCTTTAGTAGTAGAGTTATCCGCGCAGGATCAACAATTAAAAAAAAAAAAAAAAATAAAAAAGCCAGAGCTTCTCCTTACATCAGTTATCTGCCAGTGGAAGTTCCGTTAAATTCGATCTAGCCGTTTCAGAGATTAGCCGCAACAGACAGACAAAACATTTTGCTTTTCAGATCAATCAAACAAAGACTTTTCCACATGGTTCTGAGGAAATAGTATTAACAGACAGACGAATTACTGTAGGGAATAACATAAAATAAGTAAATAATAAAGCTCTTATATTCAGTATTAAGAAGGTATTTAAAATTAAAAAAAAATGTTTACTGCCTCGTTGGTCTAGTGACAACCCGAGACCTCGAGGGTCTCGGGTTCGATTCTGTGGGTTCAAAAATAGATGTTGGGTTTTTCTGTCAAGAAATACGCAACAAATGCCCGGAGTTTGGAAGTTGGCGTTGTTTCCAGCCCCGTGCCTCGGAAAGCACGTTGCACCGTTGGTCCTACGCCTGATCTCTCTCCGGTCATGTCGGATTGCCTCCCACCGGACTATGACAGTGAGGGAATAAAGAGTGCACCTGTGTTTGCGCACACACGCGTGCACTATAATATCTCCTGCGCACATGGCTAATCCTCGTAGAGATTAGCCGCCGTAACCGAAATTCGGTAGTAGATCATTATTGCAAGTGCAACTGTAGAATCTATAATTTTCCAGTAGTAGCTCGGGATCTGGATTAGTGCCTGACTAGTGACAATGGACTCTCCCCATTTTAACTAGCTGTGCCCTGCGGTTTCACCCGCGTAGATTATATTTATTGCTGGCCCGAAGATCCTTGTCTAATATATACAATTTCCATGTCACAATGTTAGTTACCGTACTTCGAAACGGCTGGACCGATTTGTATGAAATTTTATGTGCAGATTGGGTAGGTCTGAGAATCGGCCAACATCTATTTTTCATAACCCTTAATGATAAGGGTGACCACCCCAAAAAAATATATGGCAATACCACGTTTTCCGAGCACAGCTAGTTTTAAATTAAATTTGCTAGTGAAAGTTCCGTTCATATCGGTTCAGCTGTTTCAGAGATGAGCCGCAACGTACAGCTAGACAAAACAAAAATAGGTTTGATTAATATTGTGAGTACCATATATATTATACCTATGTATTTAGTGCAAAGCTGTTAATTTAGAACTACAAACAGACACTGCAATTTTATTTATTGTGTATAGATATAATATTTAGTTTAATTTCCTATAATAAAGTGTTTTATTGGTCTCCCTACATGCTAGCTACCAGGGTCATAATTGGATTTCACACTGCGGTAACACATTGGGAATCGCAGGTGGATGAAATTAGTCGAGTATCATGTGGAGTGATGTGCATTGAAGCATGGACGTGCACATGAGGTCGAGCGGAGGGTTGAATTAAGTCACTGGGTCACTGGGGTTCATAATCTACCTATACTTCTATACAGATAAATAAAAATATCTGGTTGTCTCTTTCTTTTTCAGTTCAGTTTCTTCTTCACACAAAACAAGCGAAAAGCAATAAAAAAAAATCCGTTGAACGTCAGTCGCGAACCGGGGTATTCTAGTTTCGTTCCCGTAAGCTGGAAGCCTCACCTTTGAGCTACCATAACTTGATAGATGTCGGCGAAATTTGCTGTATTACAATAGTAATGATATTTTATGAGTTTATCGGTGCCTGAAAACATGGTCAAAACGATGTTGTCCATAAATTAAACCTAGCTAGATCTATTTTTTGCCCCTGAAATCCCCTACATGCAAAATTTCATGAAAATCGTTGGAGCCGTTTCCGAGATTCCGATTATATATACAAGAATTGCTCGTTTAAAAATATTAGATTGAACTGAATAAAAACATCAAGTTATTTTTGTTTCTCTGTCTGTCTGTTTGTTCCGGCTAATCTCTGAAACGGCATAACCAATTTTACCGGGACTTTCACAGGCAGAGAGCTGGTGTTTCAAGGATCCACTTAAGCTACTTTTATTTAAAAACCTAGAGTTGTCATGCTCACTAAAATGCCTTTGCTTGCGGCGGCGTCTGGGTGACGGAGGATTTATTAGTTGAGGAGGCCAATGGCTAGCATTCGCGTCATACTTGTGAACAGTTGTTCCTTGTGGGGCTGGTCATTTCAAGTTATAAATTTAGATATAAGTAGCACTACTTTTAATACATTTCTTAAGTGTTTTTTTTTTGTATTTTCAAAATTATATAATATTTTTGAAAAGAGTTATTATTGAGTTTCTTGCCAGGTTCTTCAACAACAACCTTCCAAATCTGGCGGTAGCATGTATAATCCTGTGTAATCGTGTCGTTCTGACGATTTGAAATTACTTTGTTAAATGTCTAATCGAATAAAGATACTTTTCGGCTTGAGTTTGAATAGCTTTTAAACTGAACACATTGCATTGATACTTTTGTATATTGGCGTCAAAAAATAAAATCTCGCGGCTTGACGATACACATTAAGAGTAACCATACCCTCAGAACAGCCTTGTTAACTCTTGACTATTAGACACAAGGTTGAAAATTGGGTGGCAGCGGCTTTTAAGACCAACACATTGAAACCGCAGCCCGTCCGGGACGTTTTTGTAAATCATTATAAATCATGCTCGTATGAAATGTTCCGTGCAATTCTAACATTTGGGGCGTTGGCACATTTGGTGTCAAATGGTGACTCCGCTGTCATTTGTTTCGTGCATTCACTTCTTATACTTTGACTGTCTGTGCCCCGCGGTTTCCCTCGCGTCCACTCTATTTCTTTGGAATTAAGCTTAATAAATTAATTCAACGTAATGCTTAATCAAATAGGTGCAGTAATACCATTATGAGACTGTAACTATCTGTATATATGGCGAGACTGAAATAAAATACATACGCAATCACCCCACTATTTTACCTGGGCGCTCATAGCTTGTGACGGCACCCTATTTAATTTAATACGGTACGGGATCGGGCTAACAAAAATAAATTAGTAAAATCCTCCTTTGCTCTCTTGATCTGACCATCAAATCTAGAGTCGGAAAAGGAAGTTCTCTCTCGCAACATGAGTTCACAATATACTATACTATTTGTTCGAGCACTATCAGACTTTTTAGAGCTAGATTTAAACGAGGAGCTCGTGGCACAGTTGCTATTGCGCTTATTATTCGATCAGCACAGTTAAGCAACCCTAACCCTAGCCAGTAATTGGATGGTGACGAGTTCCCTCCGTGCTAATTTAACACCTTTGGCAGTCAGACAGATGGCAGTCGCTTCGTATAAAAATCAGGTGATCAGCCACATCGGGTTGAATCAAGTGACAACCCCAAGCATGGACACGGAGATGATGATGATGATGTAGAGCTGGATTCAAAATACAAGAAAAAGCATAATTGAATTTAGTTTTAAAATATTATCATAACCCGTGACAGTAGCAAACGCGAGGCTCAAAGGACAGGAGGCGCCGTGGGCAAAAACTATTAAAATGGGTCGCAGGCCACACTTCCGGGCACAAATGAGCCGGTACCGGGGCAAAAACAAGCTTTGGGATCTCCATAAATAGTTTCAAAAAGAAAAACAGGCAAAGCCCAGTTTTGACTGATGTGGTTAGACAAGCAATATTTATACCTACATTAGACCCTAAATATGTAATTTTTTATTTGGTATGACCTATTTTCAATGTATAACAACTATGATTATCTATCGTTTCTGGCAAATCTAAGCGGTCTGGGGTCATAAATGATTGACCAAAGAAGCTCATCATAATGTAGACAAAGTAACAATATCCTCACGCTTCGCTTATAGAAATGATACAAAATGTATGGAAATGACATATGTCACGTGACTGATTTATGTGAGAGAATGCTACTAGGCCTACTGCCGCGTTATTCACTAAGGTTCCTCAGCGTCGCACTCGTCGTCGAGTGTCGGATTTAAAGAAACGAAATTAAACCTTATCCTGTATGTGTTATGTATCAGTTTCCTATGATACCAACGCAACGCTGAGAAACCTTAGTGAATTACGCGGCTGTACGTGTTAGGAAGCTTTTAATCACACATACTTAATTCCTCGTGTCTGTCTGTCTGCTCTAAAAGTCACTTGTCGTTACAGCGTTAGACTAAAAACTCAATGCATCTATATTTTTTTTAGTTTCATCGATCGCAGATAAAAATCTATATACCAATATTTGGGAGGAGGCGCAGCGGCGACATCTCACGGCTGTGTACTCAATGAATCAAACATAATTGATCGCCGGCCGACCGACGATGACGATGTCAACCCGAACACCGCTTTTTGTCACGTGTAGTGTTTTTTTAAGGAGCCATCGAAGCCAATGAAAACTAGATACTTGATATTTGTAGGGACACAACATTCGGTCGATGGCATTGCATATTTGAAAATGTCTATCGCAAAAATGCGTTAGCTGAGAAGTTAGAAAGAAATGCTAATTACTCATCTGTCAATCTTACGTTTAAAGGTGTCAATAGTACATTATCTTAGCAGAGTGAGTAGAGATAATAACCTGACCCAATATGTTAGTGCAGAAAGTATATTGTCATTGTCTTCTAATGCCACCTTCTGTGCTTAGAAATATCTTGCTTTTTCATAGATTTGGACAGCAATCATATTACCAACATACTCGTATGAAAAATATTATTAGATCTTGAAGTAAGCGATCGTTATAATATTGCGAATCCTATATTTTTTATCGTGAGGACGTGATAAAAACAAGATACCCCTGTTTTTATCCTGCATCAATATTTTTTCGGTACATTTTTTTCGAAGTGTCAACGCAGTTTAGGTAGATAAATGAATGAGCATTGAAATAATATTAGACTTTTATATATATATAGCTGTGCAAATTTTCGTGTTTGTGTTTGTTTACCTTGTGGTAATACGTCGATGATAATCATGTGTAATACAATATCATTTTTACACTAGCGGACGTCACGCGGTTTCACCCGCGTAGATCCTGTTCCTGCATAAGTATAGGGATAAAATATAGCCTATATTAATCAGTGATAAAGTAGCATTTAAATGGTGAGGGAATTTTTTAAATCGGCCTAGTACTTTTTGAGCCAATTCGTTACAAGCATACATACAAATCGTTCCTTAATATAAACTATATTTTATCAGGTGATCAATTTAGTTGAGCAAATATTTTAAGTAATACTACTATGTCCTGCTGCTCAACTAGTTGAGTAGTGGGGCAAAAGCGCCTCTTATAAATGCGAGGAAGTCCGATTTACCTCGATCCAGTACTGCATTATATCCCCCAGAGCTTGATAGGCGAGTAATTCCGCAGTAATCACCCTGTCGTTAGGGTCATGTGTCTGGGCACAAGGTATTCTGTTGTCGGCGATCGATGGGGTGCTACGGGTGAATAAAGCGTTTTGAAATTTAGTCATGTATTTATATAATTATCATAAAATATATCTTAATTAACCCTTCCCGATTAAGAACGCCAACTATTATACCATATGCTTTTTTTTTTCGCCTGCACCTTCTGGGCAAACAGGCATACATATTCCTTTGACCTTCTGAAGGGCTCTCGAAAGGGTAAGCAGAGCAGTGTTGCGGAATGAATCACAATAACACATACATATGCTCACGCCTGTATTCCCCGAAGGGGTAGGCAGAGGTGTTGTTATCACAACACCCACTTTTCACCGAATTTGATTAAGTGCCAACGTGACAGATTGAGGTGGTGAGTCTATCGCCGTCTCAGGCACTATACATACGTCTTTGAATTACTTCTCAGAAATATGCAGTTTCCTCACAATGTTTTCCTTCACCGTAAAGCACGTGGTGTGAAAATCACTGTACATAAGTTTATTAGAAAAACTCATTGGTACAGGCCCCTCTGGGATTCGAACTTGCGTCGCTTGCGTAGCAATCGACTGCTCAAACCCCCAGGCCACCACGGCTCAATTCAAATCAAATAATTTTAACTATTATAGAAAATGGGAATGCTAGTTTATTTGTTATACTTTAACGCCTTTAATTTAAGGTAAATCCGCGGGCGGAAGCTAGTAAAATAATAAAGCAATACTTAATTGCTTATCATTATCATCACCCACTTCACAACGAAGGCCTCATGGACTTCATATTGTTTTTTTGTTGTTCATAAAAGCTGCGAATGCAAAATCAGCCCGTGTGTACCCAAACTTGCTCATGGCACCTTAATAAAAACTTACAGGGCAGCCATTCCAAAACGCGACGTACTCCATTAACTTAAGCTATATTATACAACAGTAGCATTAACAATAGGTCCGTTTGCCACGTGATGCTCCCCCGTACCCTATTGTTAGGGTCAAAAAACAAGCCAAAACGCACGTATCCCTTTTTGTAAGAACAAAAGATATCGACTATTCTTGGGAAATTTTAGCGAGGATTTTCTAAGCGGTATTGTTTAGCTTTGTGTTACGGAGTCAGTGGGAAAATGTTTTGTAGATACTTATTTTATTTTTAAATCAGAATGAAATATCTGTTATAAAAATATAAAAGCAGATTGTAATTTTCTTTTCAGAATATTATGTGGAATGATAGGAATACCATATAGGCATTACTGTATTCAAACTTTTATGTTACAATAGTGCTTCTAGTATATTTTTTTCCATCACAATAAGGTTGTTTCGTTTATGAACTGAACCAAAAAAAAACTCTACATACTTGGAACTTGGACTGGCTGGAATTTACCATGCTAACAAATATTTGTAATATTTTAGTTATTATTTTTGACAATTGAGTATTTGAACTCTTCATGAGATATAAATACTGTAACCAAAAACATTTTATAATATATATTTTTTTAAAGAGTAATTGTTGAGTTTCTTGCCGGGTTCTTCTCAACAAAAGCTACCTTCCGAACCCGGTGGTAACATTTATAATCATGTATAATGTATTTTGTGTCCTTCTGACGTTTTGAAAGTACTTTGTAAGAAGTCTAATCAAATAAAGATATTTTGAATCTTGAATTGAATTTCAATAAAATTATGTGAAATAAGTGTTATAAATCGAGCAAATCATCCAACAATTATATTAAATTCTTATCTTTAATTTTCATAGCAACGTCATTTTTAATATTGCTAAGGGAATTATTTCAATATATATTAAAGATTCATGTAGACATAATTAATTGGACGTGCTTTTGATTCACGTGCATTCACTGGACGCACACACCTGTGTTTTTATTATTAGTATCCAATTATGATCCACTTCAATCGTAGGGGTGTCTTCAATTATATAGTTAAAAATATGTTTGTAAGTAATATCCAAATAAAAAAAAGATATTAAATATATATAATGAATAAAATATTCTAAGATGTAATACAGATATTTGAAATTGTTCTATTTTAATTCGAGAGTAAGTAATACAGGATTTAATAATAAATACTTATGTAGCTGCTCTATTATTGCATACATACATGCTCACGCCTGTTCCCCATGTGGGTAGGCAGAGACCACCGTTCACCACATGCTTCGATCCTTACATAATTATTTTCTTCATCCACAATCATGCATCTCTCGCACACTTCCTTTGGTTACTAGTGCTCCGAATTTAACCTTTCTGAAAGATATTATTAATTTGGGCATATAAGTTTTCCTTGGTCGCCTTCTACCAACACTTCCGCTCACATTCGCTCTATTAATTTGTTTCCTTATTTTATTATTAACTTAAATAAACACATATTATCTAAAGCCCCAAAATATGAGTTTTATACTCGTTGTGTACTTTATGAATGTATTTCCTTCTCATTTGTTAACACATTTGAAATAAACAAAATAATAAAAAGCACTTTAACTTCTATAAATATTTCGGGAATTCCCTAAATCAGTTTATCTGTTAACAAACTATTAACACAAAAAAAACAACAAAAAAATTCGTAAATCAAAAACCAAACAAATGAGTTCGAAAAACAAATCGGGTATAACAAATAATTGTTCGCAGTAAGGGTGCGTACACACGCGCGCCCGCTCAGCTCTCGTTCGGTGCACGCACGACATGAATGGGTGGGCGCTAATGAACACGTGCGCGCGTGAAATCTTATACGCGATTCCCCGCAGTCTTGTTACACAGGTATTGTGTAGGGATCACGAATGGCCCATATTGCACTGTAATGTGGGAACTGATTTGCCAAATAAGTAGAGCTATTCTTCGAATTCCCACCAACTTGATGCCCCGCCCAGTTGTGTAAACGATGCTCTCGAAGCTTAAAAAAGAGTTCTAGTAAGAAATTTCTACAAAGTTTATTCAATAACATCAATGTGGAAATGCTATCTTTGGAATCTAGTAAGAAATAATGTAAGAGAGGTATGGCACAGTCGGTCCTGCTTGGGTATATAGGCGGCCTAGTATCATTGGTTTAAGCGGAGCGTATTAAGAACATTTGTGGTTTCATTTTGGTACCATACAATTTAATGTAAAAACTAAGAAGTTCTAAAGCAGCGCGTGTGTTAAAACAATCATAATTAGCCCCATGATTGCATATCTAATATGTATCTGGCCATTGTGCAGCGCTGTCATTTTCGCTGTGTCAAGTGAGGTTTTGTCAGAGCATGAAATAAAGGAAGAGTTACGGAAATATTCGTATTTTATTAAATATATAGCAATATCGCAGAGCAATAACCCTTAGAGTTGTGTTGTTTGTTTTGGGTGAGTAAGGTAGTCATACGTTTTGGCGAAAGAAGACTATCAAGTCAAGTGCAGTCTGAACTCTATGGTGATGAATATAATGATTGATTTTGCAATTTTGTGAGTTCACATTCATAATACGACCAAACAGAGACAGTAATTTTAGTAATTAAAAAAAATGTTTTCTGTGCCAACATACGATAAGGTTCCAATAGATTTGAGTGGTCATTGCGGAATGCTTTATTATTTTTATTACCCCTCATTACAAGATCTCGCCTAAGATGATCATTGGTTTAAAAGTAGTTCCATTTGTTTTTTTCAGTAGTCAGAGTTCGATCAAGTCTTGGCATAAACGATGTTTTGTTAAGGGGTTGCAGTCGCACACACAACAGTATTAATCGATGTGACAGACAAATAAGATTTTATTATTCAATATCAAAATTTATACAGCGAATTAGACCGGTAGAGCGCGTACAAAGAAGAACTACTGTGACCAAATTAATAGTATTTTTCAAAAAGGTCAAATTCGGAGCACTCGTAACCGAAGAAAAAATATGAAGAGATGCATGAATGTGGATGAAGCGAATGAAGTATGTAAGGATCGTAGCATGTGGCAAACGGTGGTCTCTGCCTACCCTCATGGGATACAGGCGTGAGCATATGTATGTATGTAATATCAAAATTAAATATTTGTTACTCTAACAGCGTTGCCTCGCAGTTAGTATTGAGGCGATAATTTTACAGCTCTTATTAACCAACAAACGCACTTTAATAACCTCGGCGTCCATTGACAATCTCCGAGCTATAAACATAACAACACCATTCGCATCGGATAAACCAACAAGCAACTTAGCACGTCAAATGCTAACAAAAACTTTCGACGAAAAAATACGATGAAACCGGCTTAAACCAGTTAATACAGCTATTAACCTCTCCGGCCCAGCTAAATGGCATGTTGATGTTGATCGAATCATGTATCACACCAACTATTAGTCTAAAAGCTTTGCTAATCCGCGCCCCTTTGCTCAACAAGATCCGATTATGAGGGAGAGTTAAAAAAATGAAAATAAAATAGAAAACCGCTATAATAGGCACGTGGCGAAAAAATAATAATGTCTGCGTAGTTTGGGTAATGAAGCTGCGCGCGTGGCAGGCGCGTGCGCGGGCGTGCGCTCTAATGAGTGCGAGCCCTAACCGCACGCTGGTGTGTGCACGCCTTTATACACATCTCGAGGACTTGAGTATTGACGATGGATAGCGGAAATGTACCATTGAAGTCTCGTGAAGCAGGAAAAAGGACCGTGCAATAGATTTATACGGTATAAAATAGTTCCCAGGTTTCGTTGATGCCGAAGGGAAAAAATATAATTGTTTAAGATAGTTTTGTTGTATTGCTTCTAATACGTATATTTAGAGGCCATCATCACGCCTACGTCCACGTAGGTGTAGACAGAGGTGCTACGTACACGTAATTTTCACCGAAGAAGTTGGAGGATTACGTTTACGCACATCTAGGCATACTACTTTTGGGGTGCGAAGGCAGCAACCTCCACGTGGTGCACCCTGGGCACCGGCCTTTGACCGGTGGCGAATTGCTAGCCGAGGGGGGGTACACTCTACAGGGTATTTACATACATACACGCACACTCTACATACACAAACGACACATACAAAATTCCTTTCACACGCACATACAGCACACAACAGTTACACATATGCATACACAAAACACCCACACACTCGCAACACAACACATATCCCTATCCCTTTCTGTCCTTATCCCATTCCTTTCCACAATTCCGCTGCGGTGTGCCGAGGTTAGGCATCGCGGTCCTGCCATCTCAACTCAATTAAGGTAGATGGTGGGAGGGGGGACTGACCTCCCGCGTGTTTGTGCCGTGCGCGGGGACCCGTAATGGGGGGCAAAGGAGTCCTGGTGGTTGAGTCCGCGACAGGCCGGGTAAGATGTCCGTCGCCGACAACACGCCTCTTTGGTCCCGAGCTCCCCTAACACGGGAGGCTAGTATGTAGCCGCATACTGGTCAATCGGCTGAGGCCCTTAAGGTGGGTGGGGGGCTAGAGTCCTGGGGTGAAGAGGTCCGCAGCCGGCGGTGTAAGCGGTCACTAAAGTGGTGGTGGCAGCGAGCGTCGTCCGTCTCGTGGGCAGCTAGCCTCGGGGTTCTATATCCTGGCGGTAGCCCTGGTGTCAATGTGGCATCCCCAAATGTGCGGGCTCCATGGAGGGTGGGGAGCCGTCAGGATGAATACCGAAGATTTGGGCCTATGGACACTTTATTAAAACCCAAGGGAGGAGATGAAGAAGAAGAGGGAAGGGAGTTGCGCGCCGTATTGGAGCACACTCCGCTCGTAGTGGAGAAGGAGAAGGAAGCCAATGGGCGGTTTTGGACGTCAGGTGGTCGCTCGGCCAGTCCGCCGTCCGAAGAGGAAATGCCAGTGCCTATGACAGGGCCAGCGGCAGCAGTGCGGAGCCGTAGGGCACTCTCAACCTTGTCCCAGGGGCAAGACAAAACAGCCCGCTTTGTGCGCGTGCCAGAGACTCCCGAAGTCACGGACGTGGTGAGTGAGAGTGACTGCTCGCAGACCTCTGCTCCATCAGGGCGCGAGGGGAAAGGTCGCCCCCGCTCTAATAAGAAGGCTAAAGCAGCCAAAGCGGAAACTGCTAGCGAGGCCGAGGAGGCCCGGCATAACCTCGGCATGGACGAGGCCATGAAGCTGCAGGACCCGACAGCGGCAGAATACAGGGAGCGTATAATTGCCGACGCCAATATTATTCTCGGCGTGGCTGCCAAATCGGGTCGACTAAAAGGCACCTTTGTTAAAGCCCTTAAGGACGTCGCAGCTTCTATGCAGGTATCGGGGGCGAAACTGTACGAGAGCTCTGCCTCCTTAGAGAACAAGAAGCTTCAGACGGAGGTTGAACGCCTACGGGCCGAGGTAGCGGAAGCCGCTCGAGACCGAGCTGACAATATTCGGCTTCGTGAAGAGCTCGACGAAATAAGGAAGGAGTTAGCGGTACTGCGGACTGAGCTAGAGAAATCCAGGTCGCAACCGCTGGCAACCCCAGCTACAGCAGCAACGACACCTCTGCCACAGGATGTAGCTGCCGTGGTCATGGCGGCCATGGAGCAACGGTTCGGTGAGTGGGAAAAGCGCATGGGTCCTCCTCCGTGCGAAGCTAGTCTAGCCAGCGCGACTGAGGGTCCATTACGGACTGAAACCATACGGGTTAAGAAAGGACCCGGGAGAAACCGGCAGCGAACCGACCGCGCTGCTCCTGTGCACGAATTACCGGCAGTCAGCAGCGGTGGTCCCGATGAGCGGTCCACCCTGCCTTTGCCAGCAGCATCCACAACGTGGGCAAAAGTTGCTGGCCGAAAAAAGGCTGATAAGAAGACCGTCCGTCCGCCAGCATCTAAGCCCGTAAATTCGAATTCGAGTGGGAAAGGTGCGACGGTCAAGGCCCCAAAAATCCAACGTGTGGCCCCGCCATCTTCGCAAATACGTGCCCCACGGACGGCGGTGGTGGTGCTAACACTGCAGCCAGATGCAGTGGCCAGGGGGGTCACCTACGCTACAGTAATGACTGAAGCCAAAGCGAAGCTGGACGCGCAGGATTTCCGGGCCCAGGGCATACCATCTGTACGCATGAAGGTGGCTGCCACGGGGGCCCGAATCTTGGAGGTGTCTGGAGAGTCCAGCGGCGAAAAGGCGGAGGCTCTTGCTGAACGATTAAGACAGTCGTTGAGTGCCGATATCGTAAGAGTGTCCAGACCCGTGAAGTGCGCAGAAGTACGCATATCCGGGCTGGACGACTCGGCGACTGCAGCGGAAGTGACCACGGCGATTGCTCGGGAAACCGGCTGCGCGGAGGGGGCCGTTAAAACCGGAGAGGTACGCCCTGCCCCAGGAGGCCTCAACGCAGCGTGGGTTCGCTGCCCTGTTGCAGCCGCGAAAAAACTGGCAGAAAATGTGGAAGAGGAAGCATCGTGGTTTCGGGAGGCTATGACGGACGTGTGCGATGTGGCAATGCCGCGAGCCACCCGCCGACCACCGAGGAGACAGGTATATTGGTGGTCGGCGGAAATCGCTAGCCTTCGCTGGGACTGCGTCACTGCGCGCCGAGCCTACCAACGGTCCCGAAGGCAGCGCGTGCGCGACGAGGCAACGGAGGGTCAGTTGTATGATGCCTACAAAAGATGTAAGAAGACTCTGCAACTGACCATCTCAGAAGCCAAGACCAGAGGCCGAGAAGAGATGCTGGAGGCGCTTAACCGCGATCCGTGGGGCCGGCCATACCGGTATGCACGCAAGCAGCTGCGCAGGCAGGCCGCCCCACTAACGGAAACCCTCCAGCCCCGCCTCCTCAAAGATGTGGTCACGGCGCTATTCCCCGAGAGTGTTGAATTTCAGCCACCAGGGATGGCGCCGACCTCCACCGGAATTGACACAGATGCCGCTCCCGTACCCCCCATAACGGATGGCGAAATGGGGGCGGCGATACTACGGCTGCGCGCCAAAAAGACCGCTCCAGGGCCCGACGGGGTTCCAGGCCGCGCGCTAGTGTTGGCCCTAGGAGCGCTCGAGGCCCGATTCAGGGGACTGCTCAATGCGTGCCTAGCATGCGGGCGGTTCCCCTCAGTATGGAAGCAGGGCTTACTCGTCTTGCTGAGGAAGGAGGGTCGTCCTCTAGACTCGTCGGGGCTCCGGCCCATTGTGCTGTTGGATGAGGCGGGCAAGCTCTTTGAGCGCATAATCGCTGCCCGCATCAAAAACCATCTCCGCACGGTGGGCCCGGATCTATCCACCTGCCAATACGGCTTCCGGGAGGGACGGTCCACAGTAGACGCGATTCTGTGCGTTAAGTCCCTCTCCGAAGCAGCCGTCGCGAGGGGTGGGGTGATGTTGGCAGTATCGTTGGACATCTCCAACGCCTTCAACACTCTCCCCTTCAGCTGTGTGGCTGAGGCGCTCCGGTACCATCGGGTACCGGGGTACTTACGACGGGTCCTTGAGGACTACCTGCTGGACAGGAGTGTCGTCTGCGTCGATGGGTACGGGGAACTACTGCGACAGCGTGTTCTGTGCGGTGTTCCACAGGGATCGGTATTAGGGCCGCTCCTGTGGAACATCGGATATGACTGGGTGCTGCGCGGTGCTCTCCCGCCCGGAGTCGACGTGGTTTGTTACGCGGACGACACCCTTGTCACAGCGAGGGCTGCGAATTTCGCCGCAGCGGTCCCTCTGTCGGAAGCCGGCGTGGCGGTTGTCGTCGGCCGGATCCGACGGTTGGGCCTGAAGGTTGCCCTCAGAAAGACCGAAGCCCTGTGCTTCCACGGGCCTCGAAAGAAGCCACCAGCGGGAGCGCAGCTTGACGTAGGGGGTGCTGCCGTCGAGATAGGGACTGAGATGAAATATCTCGGTCTAGTCCTCGACGGCAGGTGGAAATTCCACGCTCATTTTAAGCGCCTAGCCCCCAAACTAGTCGCTGCGGCTGGTGGGCTTAGCCAGCTCCTGCCCAACAAGGGAGGACCGAGTGCGTGTTGCCGTCGTTTATACACCGGGGTGGTGCGGTCAATGGCCCTGTACGGCGCGCCTGTGTGGGCGGAAGCCCTGAGCGCCCGCAATAAGACACTGCTGCGGAGACCGCAGCGAGTCATGGCGACCAGGGTGATCCGAGGATACCGCACTATTTCACATGGTGCGGCATGTGTATTGGCGGGAACCCCACCCTGGGACCTGGAGGCCGAGGTGCTCGCTGCTGTTTACCGGTGGAACGCTGAGGCCCGAGAAGACGGCGGAGCCGCCGCGCCCGAAGAATTGAGGCGCGTGCGGCGAAACGCGCAGGAACACGCACTGTCCAAGTGGCAGGAGCGGCTCGCGGAGCCGGAGGCCGGACGACTGACCATTGAGGCCATTCGTCCGGTCCTTAAGGAGTGGATAAGGCGACGGCACGGGTCGCTAACCTATCGCCTCGTGCAGGTACTGTCCGGACACGGTTGTTTCGGCAAGTACCTGCACGGGGTGGCGCAGAGGGAGGCGACCCCAATGTGCCACGAGTGCGGCTGCGACTTGGACACCGCCCAGCACACGCTGGAGTACTGTCCAGCTTGGACGGTGCAACGCGGTGCCCTCGTCGCACATACCGGACCGGACCTCTCGCTACCGACGCTGGTTCAGGCCATGGTCGGCAGCCCCCGGACGTGGGAGGCGGCCGTGTCCTTCTGTGACGACGTCATGTCACAGAAAGAGGCAGCGGAGCGGGGTCGGGAGAGTGACCCCCTGGCAGACCCAATCCGCCGCCGGAGGACCGGTCGCAGGAGGCGTGCCGAGGTGCGGCAGATGCCTCCTTAAGAGGGCCGCGGGCGTCGGGACGGGGGTCTCGGCGCCGACGCAAGGCCCTCGCGGTTGAAGGGCGCGTTCGTGTTTCGACGCGCCCTCCCAGAGAGTAAGCCGGGTACAACCCGGGCCATAGGAGAGGCCCAACGGCCAATCGTTAGGGGGGGCAACGCAAGCTTGCTAACGCGATCGCACGCCCCCCCTGTAAAAGCGACGAGGAGGAACACCCGTGGGTTTTAGCCGGTATGAGTCCGGCATAACCCTTCCGCTGCCCCCGCGGCGCTTGGCGTATCCATGACGGATTTCCCACGGAAAAAAAAAAAAAAAAAAAGGCATACTACTTTTATTTTATTTCTTAGAAGTAGAGAAGTTACCTCACTATCTTCCTTCACCAAAAAGCTCGTGGAGTGAGAAGATATTGAGAGACTAATCACCTTGTAGTGCACACAGTGTCGATTTTTACTTATAATCATATAAATAACAAGTACTATGTACCTATACCTTATTTCAATGCAAATAATAGCTATGAAAATGCAGCACTTGTTCGTTGGTTCCTAGGTTTACAAGCCAATAGCCAGGGTCTGAGAATATGGCTATGGTATCCCCTGCCTGTCGTAAGAGGCGACTAAAAGGGGGCCGGAGGGCCTGCTGGCGGTGGTCGGGGTGGGAGCTTTGACCACCGACGCGGGCCCGGGAAGGTGGCAGCGCGATGTGGCTCGCGCTGCCTTGCACAGCGAGGTCTCCAGGGGCTCACAGCTGCCCCGGGGATGTGCCCCGGCAAAGTGTGGGGGGACACCGGTGCGTTCTATCAGAGTACCCGGAGTCCCCCCTGAGCACTGAGGATGGCCACCGGGGGGGTTTTAGTGCGGTAAGAATCCCACATACCCCGATCTGCCTCTCCCAGGGCGGTCGGGGACCTTTTGAAGGTTTCCCCCTCGTCTACAAAAAAAAAAAAAGGTTTACAAGCGATAGATTTCTAGAAAACAGTTTCAAACTAGGTATATAAAATGTATATTCGAGGCATGGTCACGCGTGAACAATCAGATTGGATCCATCGATTAATCAAATACACATCACCTGCGCCAGCGCTGACCACTGTTGTGTCAAAACTCTTAATCCGGCCTCTATAGGCGATGATCGATTGTCGTTCGCAGCGTTCTGTTAACAGAGAGAGATGTCGGGCCAGCAGCCCTAGACAAAGTAACATTCTCTCGCGCTTGCGCTAATATAAACGATACAAAATGTATGGAAATTACATAAATCTGTCACGATAAGATCGTCGCTTAAGTTCCAACACCGCGGAAGTCAAGTAGAGTCTAGGAGAGCACAAAACCGTTTAATTTTTCATCAAGCAACTTTCATCAAGCAAAATAAGTTATGTTTATTCCACGTTCAAATGAATAAATAATAAGTTAATAGTTTCAGGCCCTTGTGTTTGATTCGTCAAACGATGTTTGTGATTCCCTATCGAATGACACACGAAACGTATTTCGGTCAAAATATGACTTCGGCGGTGTATAGTTTCTGTGTAAAGGCTCTGTACAGCATGCGGATCATTACTGTTTCTTGTGTAATTTATAATATCTGGATAACAAGCTTTCCTTGTTTTTTTTTCGTACACAATTTTTTTAAATTTCGAAATACAATCGTAGTTATATTTCAACAATTTTATTCGTTCGGTTTTTTCTTTCCATTGATGTTTTTCTATTGCAAAAACCTTATAATTACCATTATATAGAGGATCATTTTCTGTTTGTATTGTAATGATAATGTAAGGGTATGTGTAAAGAGAGAATCAGTACCAACCAACATATTCAAGCCACAAGTAAGACACGCAAATCGCTGGTAAGGCTTTTTTTTAACCTAACCCGCCCGCTGTCTCCATGGCCCCAGCTTGGAGGTGTCCATTTTTTTGATTATTTTTTTGAGATTAGATACAAACTAACATTTTGTTAGTCAGCGGGCCGTTGTATCGGTTGATCGCCAAAGGGTTATTGCTGGCGACAGGTCCCCAAGACCCATTCACACGTACCACGATAATGTCGTCTGGGTGATAACAGGGTTCGTATGACGACGATAACGCATTTCCGCTTCAATATTTTTATTTTATTCACTTCACTACTGTACCCCAAGTATAGGTATTTGGTATAATTGGTGTGGCTTGAAACATGTTGATCCGCTATCTTTGGAATTGAACTTCAACCCGCTCCGAAAATGTTTCAACATAGTAATGAGCCAACGGGTTACTCCCTAACGCGAGGTAGTCAACGTTTAAACAAAGAGCAAATAGCCAGATTCATGTGCAAAAGTATTGAACTCTATTGAAAGCTAGTTGACCAGGTGATCTTCGTATCACCTTTTCCTTTGCTTATTTATTTTTTATTAATTTAACAGTACTTAAAACTATTTACAAGTAGAAAACTTGGCTCAAATCGGTGTCTCTCGGGATCGTGTCAAGAAGACTGGCAGCATTGCCACGTTTGCTTTGCTTATTATTTAGGTTTTTCACCGTTTAAGCCTTCCGTGAACTTTCATAAATATATCAACATCAAAATTACCCAAATCGGCCCAGCCATTCTCAAGTTCCATCAAGACTAACGAGCAGCAATTCATTTTTATATATATTGTTACGTAGAAAATTAACGATATTGACATTTAAAATTTTGTTCTGTCAAACAACGGGGCACTGATGAGCATTCAAGTAAAATACCGTGTACCGAATTGTTCGTGAGTGTTTACTTGTAAAAAACAAAACGTCATAGAGAATCTTATCGTACAAAGTGAAAAAATATTTCGTTTAAAACCGAGTCAAAAATATAATGCAAAGTTACACGTTTAATAAACATGTCTGTAGATACAAAGCCGGCACCAGTGGCACCGTGTAATTGATAATATTTTACAATATTTGCCAACTTACAGCCCTTATACATTGTTTACACCCCACATATTTACCTTTTTTAAGCCCCGCATTATTTGAACGGTGGTGGTCTAATTAAGAGCGGGCGCGAATAGAAAACGGGTTATTTTTAAATAAAAATATAGACAAATCTGCAATAAATTTATAAAAAAAAACAATTAAATACAGTAGCATAGAAGCCACTCATGACACGCGGGCTGGGGCTTTTCTCGCTCAGAGAATCAGCATGGCAATGCTGCCAGCCTTCTAGGCATGATTTGGAAGGAGTTTTCTTCTTGTGATTAGTTTTCAGTACTATTTCATATATTCACCATTAAATCTCGTTAAACAAAATATTGTGAATATGTACGTGATGCCAGCTGAGTTTCTTGCCGCTTAGTCTCAGAAGGCTAGTTTCCGAACCAGTGGTAAATTTTCGACATTCATAAGTGCCTTACCAGGGCCCAAACGGAACAAATATTTGTCATTGCTTTAATTCTGTATTCAGTTACAGCTCAGATCCCCGATAGTATATTATGTTTAACAATTGGAAGCTTTTGGTCTAAATCTTACAAATGCAGGATTTGTATGATTCATATTGCCATTAATCATCAACTTCTATTGTAACTATAGTTCGACTAACAAGGAAAGAACACGTGTATATGACGTGTTGCCATTTTGTATCAATTCATTGCAAAGGGGCGTATTTAGCATCGCTTTAAATTCAATACAAAACCGCTACGTCTTGTGCCTTAGATCAAATATTCAGTATTTGCAATGTGTTAGTGACTTTAAAATATTAACTCTAGGGTTGTTTGATGGATGCGATAACTCGAGATGTGTGCTTTCTTTTTGTTCAGAACAATCATTACTAATTTTAATTGCCCTGTATTGTGTTGAGTGAACATATTTTATAGTGGCTTGTCATTGGCGTTGTATCAAAAGGAATCAATCCATATTAATATTTGAACTGATGATATCGTGAGGAAACCTGCATATGTCTGAAAGTAATTGAAAAGACGTATGTATAGTGCCTGAGACGGCGATAGACTCACCATCTGTCACTTGGCACTTCATCATCTTTGGTGAAATGTGGGTGTTGTTGTTACTATACCTCTGCCTACCCCTTCGGGGAATGCAGGCGATCATATGTATGTATATTATAAACTAGTGGACATCACGCGGTTTCACCCACGTAGTTCCCGTTCCCGTCAGAGTACGGGGATAAAATAAAGCCTATGTTACTGTATGCTGATGATGTAGCTTTCTAATGGTGAAAGATTTTTTGAAATCGGCTCAGTATTTTATGGGTTTATTCATTTCAAACATACCCATAAAAATATAAATCTTTCCTCTTTATAATAAACTAGCTACGCCCCGCGTTTTCACCCGCGTACACTTAATTTTATGAGAGAATTTTTTCACAGAACGCTAACCTAAAAAAAATACCCTAAGTGTCCCTTGGAAATCGGTCCAGACTTTTCAGAGTTAACCCGGAGCAAACAGACAGACAGACAGACTGAGAAAATGTTACAAATTTGTTTTTGATGTATGTACCTTATATACTTTAATATGCATTAAGTGAAAAGCTGGTAATTTGAAATTACAAACAGACACTTAATTTTTATTTATCTGTATGTATACATTTTCCGGTATATAGTATCCTATGTCCTTCTCCTGGTTCTATGCTACCTCCCCACCAATTTTCAGCCAATTCGGTTAAGCCGTTCTTGAGTTATAAATAGTGTAGCTAACACGACTATCTTTTATATATATAGATAGTAGCGTAAATGGGAAAAAATCTGTCAGTTGTAAGATGAGGAGAGTATTTACAGATTCAACACAACGTTATCATTGCGTTTTCTTTGATTTGGCTTCTTTATGTAAAATAATATTTTAATAGCTAACGAGCTAATAGTATATAATTAAAAACTTAAAGTTCTAAACAAAACCTGTCTTATTACCAAATGCGACATATAAATCACTTATAATATCATCACAAGGTAACAGGGTTGCGAATGTTGACGGGTACATTTTCCGTTTGATTGCAGATAATGATGTTCATCGGGCCATATGTCTACCGTTGCCAATTATTGGGGCCCTCGACGCGCCGCCCGCTAATGATCGACGCGCAGCGAGGGTTAATTTTTTGCCTATTATGTCTCATTTTTATTCTACGAATATCGAATGGACTCGTACCTATCTTTACGCGCGTTTTAACAAATTTTAATTGCGAATCATTGAACTATTTGTTTCACTGAACTTTTATTGCTAACGAGCTGTTCACGAGGGTCGATTTCATGTCTCACTAATTTTGTAATGACATGCTCATTACAAAAATAACAAGTAAATCAATCCTGGCGTTTGCAAATTATCACGTGATCAAAGGAAATATGATAATATGTATATTTTTTATTATATCCTTTAATAAAACCTAAGAAGTTGCATTCCCAGACGAAAGTATGAGACTATACGAATCTCAAATAAATTCCATAGCAACAGCTCCTAGCGCCGTCTCTAGAATTTATATACCGCTCTCTGGAATCACGGGAACCATAATCACCAAGGCCACCCTTATAGAACCGGCAAGGGCCATTAGCTTTAAACATTTCCCTTAATATTACAATCCAGATCCAGCTCACTAGCTCATTCCCCAGCAACTTTAAGCCGAGGTCCGAACTGGGCGTCATTAAAGTCAAAGTCAAAAATATCTTTATTCGATTAGACTTTTTACAAAGCACTTTCAAATCGTCAGAATTACATAACTTACAGGATCATACATGCTACCGCCAGGTTCGAAAGGTTGCTTTTTACTGAGAAGAGCCTGGCAAGAAACTCAGTAATTATTCTTTTCAAAAAAATATTATACAATTTTAAGAGTACAATATAAATCTTAGTATGTATTTGTTGAAACCTGGCTAAAGGGTTTCTTCACTTTTGACTGGCGGAGATTTCTCTCGATCAACTTCGGGAGATCATAATGATCTTCGATCGGTGCTGCTGGAGTAAACTTAATCTTCGTAAGTCCTGTAAGAGCGAATTATCAATCTCTGTAGGAATTATTTCCCAAGGAGATGCTCAGAAGCATGTTGAATCTCTAGACTTTCGAATTTAAGTGCAGATCATAGTTGGTAACATTCCACGAATAAGAAAGCTGTATGAATATAACTGTAAATTATTCGTACAATACAGTTTGTGACGCCGTTTTCAATCCAGAAAAGCCAGTTGATTCACGCAAGACAAACCTGAGCCGAAAAAGCAATATATTAAGGTTATAAAAAAATAAACAGAATCACCCCACCCCACATAGGTGTAATGAAGTTATTGTCGCAGTCAGCAATCATTCCATTCAGTGGTTCCCTAACCCTTTGTAGTTTTATAGTGATATGATAATTATCGCGGTTTGAAATATTGCTTGTCAATTTGTGTGCGCCGCGGCTAGTTAGGTTTATGGGTAACTTCCGTGGACTTGTGTCTTCGGAATTACGTGAACAAATTGCCTTAATTGTTAACAAAATAATGATTCCATTGCCTATCTCTACATCACTGTTTTGGTACAAAATAATTCCAACTATGAGGAAGCTCTGGGGGCCTACCATCGTCGGTTGAAGCGCATTAAAGAACAGAGCTTTGACGTTTCATTTTGGTACCGAAAAATTAAACGTCAAAGCTAAGAAGTTCTTAAAACGCTCTGCTTAAACAATCATAGTTGGCCCCCAGTTTTAAACAGAGATTAAGTATATGAGGCAGAGGTAAGCACAATTAATCTTATAAACTATGGAACGTAAGAAATAGGTGTATATGTGTTGCAACACCTACTTTTCATCGAAGATAATTAGGTGCAGTAATGTGGCAGATGGTCAGTACAGGCACAGTATAAGTAGGCTTTCCAAGCAGTAGGGAAACTAGGAACAAATATCTCAATGACACAGACGCGCACATCTACGAGATTATAAGCTGAATAGCTGTAGCGTCAATAAAGGATGTTTTCCACTGCGCCGACATCGTTCCGATATATCGTCCCGATACGATACTTGAATACAACGACACAATGTGAAAGCATTCAGTAGTAAATGTAACAAAGTACTAGTCCGACGATATCGTGTCGTTACCGTTATGGTCCAATGTGAAAGCGCCCATTTACGTGCTTTACCGACTTCATTAAAGTTTTTAAAACATAATATTTTCATTACTTTGGCTGTAAGTAAATAGGATTCATAAAATGACTACTGCGCATTTAAGGCCCGCGCTCATATCTCGTGACGGGACTCCTATCATCCTGTGTATCGACGTGACCCTACCATCATCAGTTTAAGCAGAACTTCTCAATTTCGAAGTTTAAATTTACGGTATGAAAATGAAACGTTTAGAAACGATCAGAAGTTCATAATACGTGCAGCTTATACGATGATGGTTGGCCCCAGTACATCACTGTCTCACAGGCGCTACATGTGATATATATCTATATTTTCAAACGAGGACAGGACTCACCAAATAATTTCCAAATATAAGTAGGTATTTAGCCATTTCTAACTACCACTTTGAGGTCATTAAAAGCCATGCGATACACCATTTACACCATGATACGCAATGTCGATACTACTAATGTAGGTCTCTCCCCATCATTGTTAACGACCCAGTGCGATGTAACACCATGTTTTAGTAATTATGTCCAATTGAGTAATAACTGGCGAGTAGGTAAGTGCAATGGTCCAAAGGGGAAACGGTGAGCTTATCCAGTTTCATAATCCTGACCGGTTAGTGATTTCAGTAATTTCACTTCGATAATTGTCCTTTGTAGGTGTCAATATTAATACAATCAATAATATATGATTGTTTTCAAATCAGTTAATATTCATACAGTGACTAAGCTTTATGCAAGTGGTCCGCTGTAAGTGCACTAACACAAATGCGCCACGATGTTCCCCAGCGTACGCACGCGCCATATAGTTTGTACTCTATTGTAGCTTGCGTGAGCCGGTCGGTGAGAGTCTATGTGTGTGTACTGCACATAGCACGTTTTATTCTCTTGGCAATAATGTGTAGACGATTCCAGGAAGATTAATGTTTAGAAAAATATTTAGGAACCCGCTTTATATTTGGTTGAACTTTACTACGGTAGCTGTGAATTCTATTTGAAAAATAATTAATTATTTTTAACTCTCTATCTACGATCCGAATTCCTTAAAGACGACGTTAGAGGCGAAACTAATAAAAAACAAAAATTCTGCTACAAAATGTCAAACAATTCCAAATTGTATTCTTTATTTAAACGTTACACTATCAACAATCTTCAAATAAAATGTGACAGGTGTGTTTTATCTGTGCCGTGTCAACGGGTACTTTAGACCCCTTTGCTTGCCCCAACCCCTTAACTTTTGGGGCCGGGGGCCTGTTAAGTACCACTGGACTTAGATTCATCGGATTAGATCTGATTAGCCCCGCACCTGATGTAAGCATGCGTAAAATTAGGGTCCTATTGATATATCTTATACAATAGACTTTTGATTGCAGTGCTGCGAATTATTAATACTGTAGCTTTTAAACGTGCTTCATTTCTTCACGCCTTTCCAGAAGGGTATCCGAAGGGGTAGCTAGATCATCGACTTGTCACTGAAAATAGATAGATAGTAATTTCATCGCTGTTTCATCCTCTATGCATTACTTTACTTCTCAGAAACAATATTATTCTTGCATCGTAAAGCAAGTGATGTGAGATTGTTTTTAGAAAAACTTATTGGTACCAATGAGATTCGAACAGTAGCTTGGGTTGCAGACTAGCAAATCACTTGGCCAGCTCGACTACGTTACCGGTACCCCAGAAGGGTTCCCGAAACAGAGGTGCTTTACCACCACCTTTTCACCGAAAATGATCAAGTGCCAACGTGGCAGATCGTGAGGTGATCGCTGACTCAGGCACTATAGATTAACCTTTTTTTATACACAAATTTCTTCAGTTTAGTGGTGACAAACCCCTGTGAAATTGTGCAGCGACTCCCAGTGGTGACGTGAAGAACCAAAATATATCTCATACAAATATTTCGAGTGACGCTAGCGAGTATAGATTACGATAACGGTGGCAAACCCGTGTAGGGGTACAGGTCGCTGGGATTCGATCTTGCGTCGCTTGCGATGCAGACTAGCCAAACATCTCGGACGACGCGACTATTAATCTAACAATAGGTACTCCAGTAAATAAGTAGTCAATAATTTGTATTCTGAGAATGATATCGCAGGTAACTATACCATAATGGTTGGTTGCAGTGATTTGGGACAAGATGGTAGACAGGTTGTCATAAATGAATCTTAACACGCAAGGTCGTTTTATGGACAAAGGATAAACGCTATTACATCAAAGTTGTCTGCTTTCAGCTCAAATGTTAGTTAGCGATTGCTTGTTAAAGGACGTTATGTTCCGCTCGTACGCTAGGTTGAATCCTAAACTATCTATGCACGTATAAATGTCCTTTATGCCCGTAACAACTGTGTGAATACTCCCTTGTACAAACTTTTCGAGGCTTGGCGCAGTTTGAAACAATGTGCTCGTACGGGTGAGTTGGATGGCTTAATTCATGTATGTGTATCTAACTTTTGACCGTTGCTTCATAAGTACTCTGTGTTCGTCTGTGTGGTTATAAGCTATTGGTAATAGGTTCGTTAAGGGACTTTGCCGTGCAAATACAGATAGAAATACATTTTCTAGTCTTTGCTATTATTATAGAGCCGTGGTGGCTTTGGGGTTTGAGCAGTCGACTGCTACGCAAGCGACACAAGTTTGAATCTAAGCTGGGCCTGTACCAATGAGTTTGTCTAAAAACTTATGTGCAGTGATTTCACCACAATGAAGTAAAACATCGTGAGGAAACCTGCATAATGTCTGAGAAGTAATTCGAAGACGCTTAAGAGTTTACTTGTTGGTTGAGAGCGCTCAGGAACTCCAGATTTGAATTTAAAAAATTGTGTTTGATAGTTCATTCACCGACGATGGCATTGGTAAATCTTTAAAAAATGGACTAAAATTTTATTAAGTAACATAGTTGTAAATACTACGCGGACAAAGGCTCGAGCCATGGCCATAATATTGGTTTAGATAATATTACGTTATAAAACGCACTATAAAAGAGATTAATTTCCGTACTTCCAGCATCGAATATCCTCGTGAAGTCACATAGTGATTATAATGTACCTATATAATGATATTGATCTTATCTCGACTAGCAGTGCTTTGCATAATTTTCTTAATTTCTAACACCAGTTAAGCTTCCTACGTACATACTGTATGTGTCTATTCAGTATGTACATACTATATCATGTCATCTATATCATATAAATAATAACTGGCACAAAATAAAACATACTAAAGGACAGCTCCCTACATTGGTCAAAAATTTTCGAACGCACTATTCCAACAGTAACTTTGAAGTATGAAGCTCTTAAATAAGGGTCTATCTTAAATAATCTTAAATAAATCTTAAATAAAAACTGAATGATATGCACAAGAAACTGTACTATAGTAGTATAGAATAATTCAACCATTTGGTAGTCTCTCCGGATTGTGCTAAAAAAACCAGCTTCATACTGAATAGCACTGCTGATTTTTCGGCTAGAAAAGCCCCAGTTTCGTCGCTCTTATGTTGCCTTAGATACTGTCAATGCATAGAAGCTGTCCGTCTGTATGTATATTTATATTGTGCCACCGGCGCTATTGACCACCTGCTCCCGCACGTCACTCGACAGCCACGCTCTTTTAAAGCCACCGACTTGTATTTAATACTCTATTCTCGAAGTCATCGACATTTTTATTCGGAAAATAAAAACGACTACTTACCTGAATTATCTGTTTGGTTTACTTTTTGATAGTGTTTCGAGTAGAGAATTGATAAGTTGTTTTGTTAATATATATTTTTGTAGTAAAGAAATCATGCAGATGAAATTCAGTGAATAGACAATACAGTTGAAATAGTAAATAGCTCCAATCTGCATCCCGAATTCTGCAGATATAATTCTCTCAGTAACAAGGTTCAAATACATAGACTCATGGCGTATCTGAAATTTACCTATTTGAAACTGCAACAACAAGATTTAGGAAAAAGGAAAACATATCATAATTTGTCTTAGAAAAAATTCATTACCTATGATGCCTAAGCCGGCCATGACCTCAGCATCTGTCACATTCGCATCTTTGGTGAATTGTAGTGTAAATGACATAACTACAAGAATCACGGCTGGAATAGCCTGACTTCCAAAAAAGGCTATTCAACAAAATCCTGTTTTATATTTTATTTTCAATTTATAGAACATGTCATGCGGTTTCACACGCGTAGTCCCTTCTCCCGTGGGATTACGGGTATGAAATAGCCTATATTACTCGCTGTTAATGTGGCTGTCCATTGCTGAAAGAATTTAAAATATAATTCCCATAACTTCAGAGCCTATTCAACGCAAACAAACAATCAAATCTCTTTCGTTTATATTAGTATGAATAACAAACTAGACAGCTCGTTCGAATCTGAGGGAAATACAGCTCAGTATAAATGCCGTACACCAAGCGTTGTGCACGCACATCAGTCCATCCGTGGAATTGAGGGTTTGTGTTTCAATAAACCTGTTGTTAGATTTTCAGCAATTGATTTTGTCGAACTATATTGCTTGTTTTAGAAACACACGGCTTTTCAAACGCCGAAAAAAAGACCTGCTATTTTTCGCCTGAAAAAGTTTCGCTAGTCAACTCGCAAAATTGTGTGACAGCCAAGGAGAATCGTGAAAAATGGCTTAAATTTTCTGATTGGATGGATTCTTTTACAAGCAATGTAGTATGTTTTAGGTATTTAATTAATGTTACGTGCATTGCATATTTCACCCATTTTAGGCATGAAAATATTTGACATTACCTTATTGCTTAGTTTTCAAAGCCTCCATAAGCATAAAAGTACGGTACTTACATACATATGCTCACGCCTATATTACCCGAAGGGGCAGAAGTGTTCTTTAACAACACAAACTTTTTCACCAAAGATGATCTCACTGAACTCACCAACCTGACAGATGGTGATCGGTTTATCGTCGTCTCAGGCACTATACATACGCCTTTGAATTACTTCTCAGACATATGCAGGTTTCCTTATGATGTTTTCATGGTGTGAAATTACTGTACGTAAGTTTTTAGAAAAACTTATTGGTACAAGCCCCGTTGGGATTCGAACTTGCGTCGCTTGCGTAAACCCCAAGGCTACCACGGTTACTTATTATTACATAAAGGTTACGTCGCTTGGTCCCGTGACAAACGGGCTGGGGTTTTTATCACTCAAAGAATCAGCATTGCTCTTCAACGTGGCAATGCTGCCAGCCTTTCTTGGCATGATCCCGAGAGACACCGATTTGTGCCAAGTTTTCTATTTGTAAGTAGTTTAAAGTTCCTTAAGGCTGTATTTTACAATAATTAGCACATTACTGGATATAACAGCACCTATTAAAATAAAGGTACAAACTAAGGAACAGTTAGCACTATATACCAGAATAGGCCCCCGGTCGGCAGCAAAACTGCAAGTCACATCGCACCCACAATCAAGATCTCCTCAAAATAATTCCGTTCATAATTTGTGGTTAACAAAAAACTTAGGATTGTCGAATAATATAATTATGTGTGTTTTCAGAGAGTGTGAAATGACTGGTTCAATAGGGCCGGGACGGTTTGAAAAAACTCAAACTCATCGAGTAAAAAACACAAACGCTTTATTGATTTGAATTGAATTAAAGGGTCTTGCTTGAGAACGTGACTTGGTGTCGGTTGTGTTGTGGATAACTTTATTTGGGGCTGTGGGTGCCGACTAAAAAACTAAAGGAGATAGTTTTTCTCTCGTATAGTGGAGGTACGAGATAATTCTCGGGGCAAAAACTTTTCTCGGTCAAATTATGTTGATTTATTTAATAAAGACTACAGTGAACTGACAACAATGTTTTTTGTTATAACTTCCTTAAGATTGTACTTTTGTGTGCGGAAAATATTTTTGGGATACTTAAATAATACCTACTTAAATCTAGCTTTAAACAAGTGAACCTTGTGACGCCGATGATGATTGTAAGTTAACCTAAGATAGCGTAAGAGAAATGACGTTCAATAAGTGCTCCAAGTTATGTTGAATAAAACTTTTTGATTTGATTTAATTTGATTCATATAAGTATACAGTCAGATACTTGAAATGTCCCCAAAGATTTTCATGAAATTATTTAAGTGTTTTCGGGGGCAATATATCAAATACTCGTAGCTTTTAGGCAGGTTCGTTTTTAGGCAACCTGTGAAAAAATGATGCGTTAGTTCTATAGATGACTGCAAAAAAGTTTGTAGCTTTTTTCACACATTTCACCGAAAATGATTAAGTGCCAACATGACAGAGGGTGAGTCCATTGCCGTCTCAGGCAATATTCATACGTCGTTGAATTACTTCTCAGACATATGCAGGTTTCACGATGTTTTCCTTATCCACACGTAGTGTGAAATCACTGCACATAAGTTTTTACAATAACTCATTGGTACAGGACCCGCTGGGATTCGAACTTGCGTCGCTTGCGTAGCAGCCGACTGCTGAAACCCTGAGGCCAGCACGGTTTTTTAAATATAATTATTATAAAGAGACCATTAACATGAAAACTATTTATTGCGACAAATTGTATACTCCTCTTTGTAGAAGCGTTGCCACAACAAAGGATTCCTTGCAGTATGAACTACACGTAACTATAATAATATTTTCCTTAAAGAACCTTTACTTATAAAATATAGATACTGCTAAGCGGATTCAATGTGAAAAGACTGAAGAAATCTACTTTGCAAGCTTCTTTACGTAAATCAATTTGCATTTTCATTGTTCGTTAGCTATAAAGCAGGCCGTTTTAATGCTAGAGGTTCTAGGATCTCTCGAGAAAAATGGCGATTTTTTTGTTACACTTCACTAGCCGGCTTTGCCTGCATTGTATCCTTTAATATTCAATATAGACAATTCTCGTGTCACTGTGTTAGTAACGAAACTGACTTGGCAAAATTTTATTTATTCTTAAGGTCTGAGATATGACGAGAGGGCTATGTAAATAGGTAAATAAAATTGAAGTGTGTAATTTCAAAATAACAGCTTTTCACAAAATTTATATGAAAGTTTATACGATACCGACATAAAAAAACGATATAATTTTTTTTCACTGCCTGTCTGTCTGTTTGTTCCGGGTAATCTCTGAAACGGCTGGACCGATTTTAACGGGACTTTCACTGGCAGGTAGATAATATTACAAGGAGTAATTTAGGCTACTAGTATTTAGGGTTCCGCGGGAATCAATTTAAATATAAGCGGGTGAAAGCCTAGGGCACAGCTAGTATTCAATATATACAATTATCGTGTCACTGTGTTAGTAACGAAACTGACTTGACAAAATTTAATTTATTGTTTGTGCATATTCTTAAGGTCTGAGATATGACCAGAGGGCTATGTATATATATAAATTAAATTGAAGTGTCAGTTTGTAATTTCAAATTTACAGCGTTAAACTCAGAAACTTCTGGTTGGAATTCATAATTTTGAAGTTCTTAATACGCTCTGCTTAAAAAGATGATGAAAGCCTGATCCTCTCCCGGATGCTATGTCTGACACAGGGTCAATCTGGGGGAGTTAATATAGTAATAACTGCTAGAGCCAAATGGTAGAGAAACCACATTGCGCCGGCACGAATGGTATACGTATAATATAATCACGCCATCACACTGCGTAATTGGAATAAAAACATTTAATTAATAATTACAATAAAGAATTCAATCGAGTGGTGGCCTTGAGGTTTGAGCAGTCGCCTGCTACACAAGCGACGCAAGTTTGAATGCCAGCTGGGCCTGTACCAATGAGTTTTTCTAAAAAAATACTCATGTGAAGGATCATCACGGTGAAGAAAAACATCGTGAGGAAACCTGCATAGGTCTAAGAAGTAATTTAATGACGTATGTAAAGTGTCTGAGACGGCGATGGACTCACCATCTGTCACGTTGGCGCTCAATCATCTTCGGTGAAAAGTGGGTGTTGTGATTACAACACCTCTGCCTACCCCTTCGGGGAATACAGGCGTGAGCATATGTATGTATGTAATTCAAACGATTTTCCTGTAAATATGTACCTTTTTAAGTAAAACCATTAACTTGTAGCAAACAAGTAAAACAACATTGTGAATTGAAATATTTCCACATCTTCTTTGACCTGTGTGTCAAGCTTTAACGTTTACATTGCATACGTTGAAGTTTACTTACATGATATTAAAATTCACTCCGGTATTTATTACAGGTGTACCATATATTCATCTGATGTGCAGTGCGCCGCAAAATGGAAACAGAATGACGGCTTCTTCCCTTCTATCTTCTGTTATCCTGTAAAATGGACCGAGTGTCTAATTTATGGCGAATTGAGGATTTAATTTAACTTAACATTATCCCCCTGGTCTTATCCCATACATTGTTGAGGTAGGCATTTGGTTCGGCGCCTGATTTTTATACGAACCGATTGCCACCTGAACTTTGCAACCCCTATTACGAGGAAAAGCTGTGATCTGGGTTAAACCAGTTGTTATACTATTTTAGGCCGACTCACCTGTAGTGATTGCCAAAGATGATAAATTGGCAATCGGGACCGACGGCTTAACGTGCTCTCCGAGGCACGGAGGGAACTCGGGCGGTTACCCGAATACTGGCTAGGGTTAGGGTTGCTTAACTTCGCTGATCGAACGATATGCGGAAATACAACTGTGCCACGAGCTCCTTTTTACTTAATGTAACATTTAAATAAATGTGCCCTCCGATCCTCTGAATCAGTCCTCCGAATGTGATCTCCGAAGGGGTAAGCAGATGTTGCCAAATTCTATGATTCTAGGTCAACGGGAACTACCATATAGTTTTTGACCCAAAATCCGTAAGGTGCTTCCTAGAATTGTCAATTTTGGTTAAAAGCAAGGTCTTGCAGTAGGTACAAGTAAAGTAAAGATTCCGAAAAAAATAATATATTTGTTTAAATGTATTTTTATCGTGTTGACTCAGGACCTTGATCCCTACATTTGTATATTAAGCGTTTTTAGCTTAATATAAATAATAGGGACTATAGACCTTAGTATCTGGTACAAATAACAGTTTGCAAAGTCCACCTTTTCCTGAGCGGTGGTGACCAAGGGCTCCTTTTTTACCTTTTGAGGTACGGATACCTAAAAAGAGGATGAGACATCGCGATTCTCTTGTGTCACTCGCGTCGTTTGGACAGGTTGTTAAAAAATTCGCACATTTTTTCAACTGCGTTACAATCCTTGTGGTAAAATACTTTTAACGATTTAGTATAACTCGCAAAGGATATCATTCATAATAACCTGGCCCGGATTAGCGCTATCGTTACAGCAAGCAATGCAATTCTCGCGGCCTTTTAGGAAAATAAGGCCCTGATAAAAATGTCTATAATCGTTACCTTCGATTCCTAGAACTCGATCAGTAAGTTTAAGATTAATCTTACTCCGCTTACTGGATTATTGGCATGTTAAGAACCTCTTGACCTTATAACCTTTTGTAAGGTTCATTTCCCGAGATCTTGCCCTTGGAATACGTAAAGGTTTTTACTCCTCATCCTCGTGAAATAAAAAAATACTTTTATACCAAAATTTGCGAAGCCCTTTTTACCAGTGGGTCAGGTCAGTACCTTATATAATTTCGGTAGCTTCTGCCCGCGACTTCACCTATAAGGATTAGTTACTTTAGGCTAAAGCTAACTTGAGCCCGCGCTTTCATTTATGTAGATTGTTAATATGTAACATAAAGCCTTCCTCGATCGAAATGGGTGGTAGCAGAAACATAACAGGCAATTAGAAAAAATATTCGGACGTCACGCGGTTTTACCTGCGTAGTTCCCGTTCCCGTGAGAATACGGGAATAAAATATAGCCTATATTAATCAGTGATAATGTAGCATTCAAATGGTGACGATTTCAAAAACGGTCCAGTGCTTTTTTAGCCAATTTGTTACAAAAATACTTACATACAAATCTTTCCTCGTTATAATACTTGTGCAAAAAAAATGTGTACAAATAAACTAGCTAAGCTCATCGATTTTACCCGCGTATAATTTAACTCAGTCAATTTCATATATTCAATGAAAAGCTGTTCATTTGAAATTACAGTCACTTTAATGTAATTTATCTGTATGGTTAATGACGTAATGGAAGCTAATGATGGAACAAACATTATTTTTCGCCCTTTCACTGGAAAATAATAGTTTTACTACTTAGTTATTCAGAAGGAGATGGGTCAGGTCACTAGTTTTGCACAAGTCTACGTGAATATTCTTTTTATGTTTATTTATATTCGTAGGGTTGAGTCACTTTAGTTTGTTTTAGAATATTAAACGTGAGAGTGACTGGCAAGTAAAGTTTTTGGTACTACGCACTAGCTATTCATCTACTACTATATATAATCTATTCTTATGAAAGTATTTACCTACCTACTTAATTAAATAATGATATTCGATATAATGATTGATTAACTATCCTTTGTTTTAAGTGAAAACATGTAATAAACTCTAAAAGGATATTTTAATTCAATAAGCCGAGCCGTGGTGGCCTTGAGGTTTGAGCAGTCGACTGCTACGCAAGCGACGCAATTTCGAATCCCAGCGGGGCCTGTACAAATGAGTTTTTCTAAAAAACCTATGTACAGTGATTTCACACCCCGAGCTTTACGGTGAAGGAAAACATCGTGAGGACACCTGCATATGTCTACGAAGTAATTAATGACGTATGTATAGTGTCTGAGACGGCGATGGACTCACCATCTGTCAGGTTGGCACTTAATCATCTTCGATGAAAAGTGGGTATTGTTATTACAACACCTCTGCCTACCCCTTCGGGGAATACAGGCGTGAGCAAATGTATGTATGCATGTTAATTGAATAATTCATCAATTTAAACAGTAAAAGATTTTTATTTTAGTGGGTAAATGTAATGAAATATTAAAGCTGGTGGGATTTCAAATATGGGATGCGAGGGAATGATAATTGATCTAGCATTCAAATTATGATAAAATAATGTTTTTTCCAATATTTTTTTTATAAATTAACTTTTATCTGAGAACCCTAAGTCCCAGGGTGCCCCGCGTGCATATCACGACATCTCTCCGTACGCTGTACGTGCGTCAGATGGCACGCGTTATGTGGCACTGGGAATATTTTCTACACAGATTAGCGTAGCTTATTTTATGACGAAATTGGGTTCGAGTATCCCCATGAATGATTTTATTATAACGAGTAATTATGTATTGACATTTGTGCATTGGAACTGTGTTCATGTGCCTATATTTTTAAGTGATTTTTAAGTATTAAAAATTGTATAATATTTTTGAATAGAGAATTACTGAGTTTCTTGCCAGGTTCTTCTCAGTATAAGCAACCTTCCGAACCTAGCGGTTATTCTTGTTGTATAATCCTGTATAATTATGTCAGTCTGAAAATTGAAAAGTACTTTGTAAAAAGTGTAATCGAATAAAGATATTTTTGACTTTGACTTATGTACTATGCAATGAAATGTACATGATTTTTTTTAAGTTGTTTCATATTTCTCAGTAGGCTAGTTTCCGAACCAGTGGTTAAACATAGGAAAAGCGACGAATCTTAACATTTTTAAATTTTCCTTCTTGTTTTATAAAAGTTGCAATTCTGGTTACCCAAAGATTTCAATGCCGTGTTGCCCTCCCTATTTCCCTCATCCCCTCCGTGGAATTACTTCGGACATTTTTTTTATAGTTGACAACTGAACAATTGTCACATTTAAAAAATAACTATGCCGGTTGAAAGTGACACGGTTCCGTAGGTCATCATTCAAAACACAGAATTTAATGATACAAAAAACTGCCGTTCATCGGTTGATATTCATTATGGCAAACTAGTTGTGCTCCGCAACTTCATCTAAGTAAACTAAAATTCTTGTATTTTCATGGTTTTGTGCGGAGCCATAATTATAAGAAAAAATAAAGAAGCCTCAATCATTCATCATAATATCAAATTTACCTCTGCCTTCAGTTTCACTCGCGAAGGATTAACAATAAAAACTTTGTAATTACGTAAGTGATTATTTTTTTAATAAAAATTAAAGTACAGTCAATTATTTCTCATAGTATTGAAGATCTAGCCAGGAACGTAGGAACGGCAAAATCGGTTCAACTATTTCGAAGTTTAGCCGGAACAAACTGCCGTTTTTTTTTTTTAAATATTTATTTTCAATACAAAATATACCTACCATATAAAAATCTGTTATTTTGACATTAAAAACAGACACTTCAAATATTTTGTGTCGATGTGTGGATGAGAATGATTAACACATCCATCCGCAGCTTTAAGAAACAAACAGAAACCACGTGTCAATCATCGAAGGCTTTCAATAGTGTGAGAGTAACGCGATGTTACTTACTCTGGCTATTGTCAGAGCTCCTAAAGCCGCTCACTACTAGTCTTGAGTTGAACAAAGCTCTGTTTGAGCTTAGAATACGGCGTGATTGGAACTTGTTTCTTTTAACCTGACAATGGTGTCCAACGTCGGTCCAAGTCATAAGCTTATACCATAACAAAACATAAGACTAAAATACTATTATTATGAGCCTGTTGTGTCCCACTGTTGGGTAAAGGCCTCAAAGCAGTCCTCTGCTCTTGAAAACATCAAGCTCATCCCGCCATCTCTTCCGAGGCCTGCCGCGTTGGCGTTTCCTGCCATTTGGAGTCTATTTCGTTATATATATCATCATCTGCTTGGCCTTATCCCATACATTGGTGGGGTCGGCACTTGATACAACCCGATGTGGTTGATCAACTGATTTTTAGACGAAGCGACTGCCATCAGACCTTCGCAACCCCTTTTTACGAGGAAAATCTGTGATCTGGGTTAAACCAGTTGTCAGACTATTTTAGGCCTCCGACTGACCTGTAACGATTGCCAAAGATAATAAATTTTGTTAGCCCAGTTGCCCAGTTCCAGGTTTCAGGCTTCAGGTTGCCAGCAGCGTTTCCTACATCCGAAATTTGTGTCTTGAAGCGCAATGTCGAGTTCCTCACTTGATCTAATGACAGCCCTAGCTTTAAAAGCTCTATCTCTGATGGACATAGTTTAGTCTTCGCTGAAACCATGTTTTGTAGAGGATACAGGCTACTGGGACCACTAGCTGTTATAAGGCGGATTGCGATTTTCGATACGTTCGTAGGATATTGGTACATAATACATAGGTGCACGATAAAGATCAGCCGTGTTATTCTGTAAATTTCCTCAGCGTTGCACTCAATGTAGTGTCAGTTTTACTGGTACAAAATTTAAATTACTTATTTTACTTACAAAATATCCTGTGATTCAAACCGACGCTCAACGTCGAGTTCGACGCTTAGTTACAGAATAACGCAACTGATCGGTTCTAAGCCCTCCATAATACTATTGTAATTGAAAGGCGAGTGACCTTACTTTACTTGGACAGATTAGCGAGAGGATCGGTCACGAGGTGTTTTGCCCACCACTTTGGCCCAACTATAAGTTTATATGACTTTACAGAATAGCGATAATATTAAAAAAGAAATCAGTGATAACTTTGTACCATCCACCAACATTTGAGATCCAAATGTGATTGAATATCACAAATTAAGACGCGATGAGACTCGGTAAAATAAGTAGCCGCTGTTGAGTCATTTATCAAACTGAGATTGGACGTGCAGTCGACTGGGCATCGTGCCTGTGGATTGGACATTGTCAATAATTTTTAACCGACTTCTAAATAAAGAGTTTCTCAACACGATACAACAACATGCTTATGCACGTCACAGCTGAAATATCATGGCAATAATACCATAAGGTCCCCTGTTCCTAAAGTGAGTCAGAGCCTAGAGTACGTCCTACAGAGCTGAACACTCTACATGTTGTGAATTTTATATAATTGCAATGATATTAATATTCTTCTCGACATCTTATGAAGAATTCAGTAATAAAGAACGTATTCTTATATAGAATAATATAAATAATTTAATTTCTCTATAAATCTAAAGCGTGTTCGAAGTCATGTCCATAAGAATGTCGTCTTCAAGAGCCGCTGAGTTCACCATGAGTTGGCACATATTTGGTTGAATGTAACCGATTGATACGTTACCAAGAAGAAGTTACTAGTGTTTCAGACAGGCATTTTATTAATTAAATATTGTTTTACTAATATAGAGCGTATTTATACCAAACGCGACCAGCGAAAGGAGCGACTACCTGCTGCCATAACATACAATTATGAGAACGGCATACTTACGTGCCCTCAGTGTGCACGGAGCTTCACTGCGAAGATAGGCTACATAAGCCATCTTCGAGTGCATCAGCGCTATTTAACCGGCTAGGGGTCAAAGTGGTCGCCATGGCCGAAATCGGTCGGAACAATCATCATCATCATATATATTTAATAAATATTAATCAGTCATCAACAGAAATGTTGATTACCGAATATTTCACCGAGCAGCAAATATTATTATCAACAAAAAATAAGATATGAGGTGGATACTTTGCATGTTTATACATATAGACAGATAGACTCATAAAATTCAATGGTAAGGGACCTGTGATTCATTTTAAATGTAAACGATACCGTAAAAACATTCCAATGAATTATGGAAAAATGTTGACATGACTATACTTAATTACGTACTTGACTCTGGTTAAACTGACGCTTGGAAATTTACAACGAAAAAAATTAATTCATTTCAGGAACAACAGTACCATTGAAATACAGAGGTACATTGAAAATGAGCTGCTCTTTTCATGGAAATGTTCAAGAGCAACCGCCCGGGGCTCGAGAAGAGAGTTTTGTTTTGGGAACACGACTTATGGAAACTCGTATGTACAAAATGTACCTTGAGAGTTCTCAGACGCTCACTTTTAAATATGGCTACAATTTAAAAACACATACACGGATTGTCGTCATTCGTGTCTTAAGCTAGAAAGACATTCTATTCTATTCGGATAGACGGACACGTTTTGCAAAAGATTCGGTAACAAACATAACTAATTTCTTAGATTCATCTACAAATACATTCTATTTTTATAAATAATATTATTTACGCCCCAGTTTCGCCATTCTTAGAAATTGAGCGGACCAACTATTATAGTAAAAATGTACGAAAATGATATTATACAAATTGCGCGTTCAATTATAGGTATAACCGTACGAGTGCCTATAATCAACCTGGCAATTTGTACAATTTGGTAGTCCGCTGTGATTAGTGTGGCAACACCGAAGAACGGGGAGCGTTCCGTATTCTGACAGTTTTAGAGATGATCAGTAATGATGATTGTGCGAGGATGAGTTTTTATTACTCTCAAGTTGTCTCGAGTGTCTGGCGCAAAGGACGAAAGACAGCGATTTATTAAATACTAGCTGTGCCCCGCGGTTTCACCCGCATAGACTTAATTTTATGGGTGGATTTTTTCACAAAACCCTAACATAAAAAAGTGCCCTGCTGTAAACAGACAGACGACAAAAGGTTAAAAATGTGTTTTTTATGTTTGTACCTTATATACATATGCATTTAGTGAAAAGCTGTTAATTTGAAATTACAAACAGACACTTAATATTTGTTTATCTGTATGTATATACTTTTCAGGATTCAGTATACTATGTCCTTCTCCTGGTTCTAAGCTACCTTCCCACCATTTTCAGCCAATTCGGTTCAGACGTTCTAGAGCTATAAATATTGTAACTAACACTACTAGGAAGGTTTGCTACACTACTATTGTGACACCACTAGTGTAACACAACAGACTAATGTGACTCTACCAGTGAGTCACTATTATTATTGTGAAACTATTAATGTCAGAATGTTATTATTATGGTGGTTTCATGCATCATGCATATGTTTCGATTTAATGTTGTCCAAAGTTGAAGTGAGTTTCAAACTCAAATTCAATTTATAATATTCAACCTGCGACATGCAAGCTCTCTAGTTCTGCCAACCATTACTCGTCAATGGAACACACCACTACTCTAAGCTTGCATTATTCGACTGGAATCTTCTGTTAAATGGAGTTAAAGTCAGTAGGGATATAGGGGATTTGAGGGGATATTCGTATGAAAAATGTCCTACCTGATCTAATCGCGATTGATGCAATGCAATTAGGGCTTATTTCAATGGAAGCATTAGAGAAGACGCTCTTAATTAAGTGCTTATGTTTGCGTAAGGTTTCTTATTGTTATCCAAATCGCAGAGAAGCCTACCCACAGATATACCTATCTTTGTCTGTAAGCCTGCTTCTCAATAAAGTACCTAGTACTCCATGTGTATTGGAGTGAATCTGCTTCGAAAATCCGCCTACTTTATTGGAATAGGTTAAATGTCGAGTAAAAATAATAATCGAGGCAGATAATGTCCACAGAAATTAGGTCATTATTGTCATCTCTAAACCAGAAAGTTATAAAAATATCGGCCTGTGATTCTACAGTCGGACGAACACTATTGCATTTTTAATTTCAGTACCTATATGTAAAAAAGTTATTGATAGAGGTGATATACAACATTATAAATCAGTGTTCGAGGGCTCGCACTTCCTATTGCAATTCATCAAAAATGTTCACTCCAAAAAAACGACCCTTAGAGTAATGAATTACCTTGAACAACAACTTAAACTGCACCAAATTCACTAAACATCTTTACCACTTTCAAAATAAAGTTCAAAATCAAGCACCACTAAACGCTAGTTCAAAAGTGATATTCAAACTATCATTCAAACATTTTATTTAAAAAGCGCTTTACCTCTATAGAAATAAGGTTTGTAATTGTATCGTTTGTGATAAAATCCCATTTGATGTAACTAAATTCCAAAGTATACCGTTTATGAAGTTAATGGTAAATATTTTTTGTTTCGAAAGCCAATAAATCATAAATTATGACACACGGCACTACTGTTTGAACTTGAGCGATTCATAGCGATTTAGGAGTTTGTTATCACCTGCTTGTTTAATACATGTACCAAGTGATTGATTGAACACTTTACTTAATGTCAGTGAATTTTGAAAAAATAACAGCAACAATCTTTGAAATCTATATCTATACAGATAAATAAAATGGAAGTGACTGTTTTTATAATTCCAAAATAACAGCTTTACACTTAATGCGTATGAAAGCATATACTGTACTGACTAGTAAAAAAAAAATTTTTTTTGTCATTCTGTTTGTTTGTTCCGACTAATCTCCGATTTTAACGGGATTTTGACTTTGACAAAAAATATTGCGGTTCCGCTGGTCATCCATGAAATTAACTCTACGCGGGTAAAACCGTGAGGTATAGTTGGTTTAAAATATAGATGTACAGACAGCTTCATGTTCAAGTACTCATGGAAAGGCCCAAAACCCGGTGAGGCGTGGGACATAGATAGGTCTTGAAATGAATAGATCCAGTAGATTTCCTGAAATGACTTGTCAAATAAATTCATAGTCAGTCACGTCTAATATGACAGCGTTTTTTGTAAATGATGTATAAACAATACACCTTCTACTTGATTATCTTAATCTTACATTTTATTTCCGCTGAGCCAATATTCCTAAACAACACAAACATATTTTTGGTCTGACGTTGAACCCCAATAACTTTTAAGGATAGATTTGCAAAATTCGGTAGTATACTTCGTATGAAATCTATGTTTCGTATGAAAACATCCACAGCACAACAAGTCCAAGTAACCACAGATAGAATACCTCTATGGATAATAATTCATCAAATAAAACTTCACTTTACAAGAGCGCTCGCTTTGTAACACGATCCGGCAGGCGCCGTCGCCACGCTTCCACTCATGCGCATCTTAACAAAAACATGGAGCATCCTCTAAATATCCATTCCAATTACTAGGGTTCAGTATTCCTACAAACGTGGTTAACATGTGAACAATACGCATTATGGTGAACTGTTACTATACTTCAACATATGAACTCTAGCAAAGCTATGTATAAGATTGTCCTATCAACAAGGTAGCCCTTATTCGTATTGGAATCGCTGTGTCAAACATTGTGAAAGGTGAAAGGATCCCAATAAAGCAAGCATCACGTTTCTCCTCCCTTCACTGTACTGTAAACCTTACTTACCGAAACACTGTTCTATGGTAAAGTTATTTTGGTTTGGTGATTGCAATTTTGTAAAAAGCGACTTTGACCCGAACCCATAATGCGTACTGCGTATATACAGGTGCTGTCACGAATTATGACCGCTGACCATCGGCTTTACGGTGCGATGCGAATAAAACACATACACAGTTTACCCTTTTCACTCACATATACACGCTGCAACGTCCCCCCACGTACTCCCGCGCCATTGTATGTACTCTGTCCGCCCGTGGGTGAACGCGGGTGAGATCATATGTGTGGGTGTGCTGCAGCGCGTCGTTTTTATAAAGCTTTTACTCCGGTTGTAAATTCCCCCGAGTTTACAAAGCCCGCAACATAGAGTGCCTAATTCAAATTTACCTAAAATCACAAGTCATTACGTTGACTTAAACACAGATTTGTATGAGATCAAAACAGCGCCATCTGTTGGTCCACAAATGGTACAATTTAATCCCATCGACGGCTGCAGTGATAACTCGCACTGGGCCCTCTGTACCAATAGGTAAATAGATCACCGCACCCGTTCCCGATGAGTCCTGTGTAATCTCATCTAGCCCGTGTAATGCATGACTGATATTATGTATGTTTAGTCATGCTACAAGCCATTACGGGTATTTATACTCTGACACGTTCTTTGGAAATTTCGTAGACTTAAGTAAACGATTCTCCGTATTTTGTGAGTTTATCATAGGCTACAATTTATTGAGGCGAACGATTCATCTACCAAGCAAGTAAGTAAGCACGGAAAGAGCTCTGGAACTGAAAATTATTTCACTAGTTCAATCCAAAATCACACAGAATCAATAAGGATGTATTCTACGGAACCTACGCATTCAAACATGTTTCTTACTTTAATGTTCTTATAAACATGGTTTTATGAATAATGATTCTGCAAGCAGTCTCTGATGGCAGACGTTTTTGTGAATTCACTTGTGTCCACTCGCGACGGTGTACTTTTTATTTAGATTCGTTTTTTTATTGCTAGTTCGTGATAATAATATATTGATAATAATGTCTGGTAGACTATACGCACCTTGTATATATATACCATATTCAACGCATCATTTTTATATAAAGCTTTCGAATCTACAATATATTTAACACACACACACAATTATTGTATGTGTGTAGCGTCTCCAAAATGTTTTCAATCTTTCTTCTTTCAAAAATACTTGTTAAGATTTCGCATCAAATGATAATTTACTGTTTTACACAAAATACGATCTATCAAGTATTTTCATCAAACCACAGACTATTAATAAATAATTATGATATTAGTGAATTTCATGCAATTTATTAGGGATTCCTAATATATAAATCCTATATAAAAATTATTATTAATGAAATATTTTTTTTAATCGGTCCGGTAATATCGGAGATTATTCGTTACAAACAAACAAATCTTTCGTCTTTAATATTAGTAGAGTGTCATTATAAGCGGGTCACAGTGACAAATGAAACGGATTTTATGAGCGCGTATCCAAAGCTGAAAAAAGATGCTTTACCAGCCACCGACTGGAAGCTAGAAGACCCATGTTATAGGGGAGCTTACGGCCAGAAACCGAGTACTATTCCAGACTCTGGACATCACTAAATCATATATCACTTTGCCAGAACAGGGAATCGAACTCAGAAGCTCGTGTTACGAGGTAGTGGAGTAAGTTATATAAAAGTCTAGCTGGCTAATTCTAGCATAAATATATAAAAAACTTAAACACCTATCACTATCAGGAGTATTCTGAACTGAGGGAATAAACACTGGTTGAGATTCTGATTCTATCTGACTAAGCGCTACGATACCTACTTGAAACATTGAAACAATCATTTTACTACGTGCTCATATCAATCAGTCAGTCAATCAATCAATATGAATATGAATCACAAATATTTGGTATTTAGTCTCGTTCGCTCAAGGGCATGTATCAGAGTCATATCTCATCTGAAACAGCTGTAATGACCAAGTTAACCTCGGGGCAGGCGCACTGTTGAGTAATTGCTTTAGTTAACTGTATATATATTCACGTGACCAACATTTACTATTGTCTACACTGTGTTTACTATTGAATATATAGTTTTACTATTCGAAACGTTTTACGAAACCACGTGGTTATAACTTAAGCGATTTATTCCTTGTTAGGGTTCAGTGACCTGGGGTTTTAACATGTTTTAACATTGACGATATCGTATTGCGTATTTTTTTCATTTTGTATGGGAAAGTTAAATAGCATCCAAAGCGGCGGGTGTAGGAAGTTATACGTCTCCATACAAAACAATCGCAATATGCAAGGTCAAGGTCGTGTCAAAATCTATATTAAAGGCACTGCCCTAAACTTGTTTCAACGGATTACCCCCTATTACAAAAATCACTAGAACACACTCTGAATAAAAGTATGTCCATTCATTTCAAAATCCATATTACAAATAAAGATGAAATTACTTAGAAACCAAGGATACTTAAGGCGATTTTACAAAATAAAGGGGATATGGACTCGCTTTGGTTCCGTCAGTCTGTCTGTTTGTATGTACCACATAAACAATCGAATTAAAATTTAACACAGTTTGTAAATAAATACTCGTCACTATTGTCCATCCTTGCTGATTACAGCTATCATATTGATTGATAATGTGCTCATAAAGTCTATGGATCGATTTAAAAAATTGCAATTTTCACTCATCCAACAGAGACTGCACTTATGAATTTATAACATTAATATAGAAGTATAGACAGTTAAAAATTATGTATGCTTCGTGTTGCACTTGTATGATATAGTACACACACATATGCACGCAATGGTAGTAAACACTCCTGTATAATACTATTCCACCAATCAACAAAGCCTGTCATAAAAGTTCTACTGTATAATTACTTTTTTGAAATAACAAGAGAATTTATTAAAATCTGGAATAACGCAGCGCAGCTGATAATTAAACAATCAACTATTAAGTAAATCCCAACTCCTTGGAGTTTGAGGCTGGATGCTTTCACATCGTACCGTAATAATTCTTGCCACATTACATAAGTGTTTAAAGCTGAAAAAAACATATAAATTGAATACGTCTTTCTTGTTTTGAAGTCGGTTACGAAGTACTTGGTACGTATCATATAATGACCCCACCCCAGAAGGGGTAAGCAGAGGTGTAACAACAACACCCACATTATACCAAATACGATTAAGTGTGAACGTGACAGAGGGTGAGACCATTGTTATCTCAGGCACTATACTTACGTCTTTGAATTACTTCTCAGATGCAGGTTTCCTCACGATGTTTTCCTTCACCGTAAAGCACGTCTTACTTACTTACTACTCACGTTTTAGAAAAACTCATTGGTAAAGGTACAGGCCCCGCTGGGTTTCGAACTTGCGTCGCTTCGGTATCAGGCGACTGCAAACCTCTAGGCCACCACAGCTCTATTTAAAACAATTGTTGGATGTATGGTTAATTGTTACTTAATAACTAATAATGCTCGGCAAGAAAGATGCCATGCCAATACAACGTCCATCATCATCTCAGGCGCTATAAATACTCCATATTTTATAGGTATTAATTTCTCAGATCAGGCATTGGGCAGGCGCTGGTATCTTCGCCGTGGTGTGAGAAGGTTCCAGTAGGTTTTCTTCAGGGGATTTGAACTCAATTCGTATGTATAACGTATAATAGCAAAATTACAGTAAATAAATTAAATAAAAATATTATCATATCGATTGTGGTGGAGTCAATTACGCTTTGGTGTAACAGAATCCAACACAAAATGCAATTTTCTAAATTTCGACGTACTATTATTGGTGGGCGCTGAATTCTTAAAGGATTAAATCCATATGAATTTCTTCTTGACTGCATTAGTTGTTTTGAATAAAATAAGCAATTTCACGAATAGTCTCCTATGTTTTTAATTGCCAAAGGGACCCAAATATAAGCTAACTAATTAATATTAACTTACAAGGTACAAGGGGAAAATTTCCGTTAGTATAGGGAATTTGGGGAGTTCTCACAGCTGGAATTAAAAGCATAATTATGACGCAAGGGAACAAGTTCTTATCAATTTTATTTTGTGGATATATACCTACATTATACCGCTATACGAAACTCAGGTATTACTCTGGAAACTTTTTATAGTGGTTAATCAAACAAATAGTACTTTACTTTGTAACGCTGTGTGACTAATTCTTAGAGAACAGTGTGACCCTCTTTGAGAAAAACAATATACATATTAATAGATATTCTAAATTAAAAGAGCCGTGGTGGCCTTGAGGTTTGAGCAGTCGCCTGCTACGCAAGCGACGCAAGTTCGAATCCCAGCGGGGCCTGTACCAATGAGTTTTTCTAAAAAACTTATGTACAGTGATTTCACACCACGTGCTTTACGGTGAAAGAAAACATCGTGAGGAAACCTGCATATTTCTGAGAAGTAATTCAATGACGTATGTAAAGTGTCTGAGACGGCGATGGACTCACCATCTGTCACGTTGGCACTTAATCATCTTCGGTGAAAAGTGGGTGTTGTGATTACAACACCTCTGCCTACCCCTTCGAGGAATACAGGCGTGAGCGTATATGTAGATAGTCTAATAAGACGCCTCGGTAAAGGAACGATCCGGTTGGTAGTTTTTGACCCTGGATATCAAGGAAACAACGCAGTAACTTAAATGTACCCGTATTTAAAATCTCGACGCCTTGCCTTACTACTACGATGCTAAATCAAAGATCCTCTTGGAACGGCACTAAAGTAATTAAGAGCCCAACTATTAAAGTTTTTACAGCTTAACATTCAGACGTTTACTCACTGACTATAAAACTCGACGGAATCCTAAAAAAAGTTACATAATTATACATTTGAAAACGACTTAACTAACTCTTGTCGGTGTATATATATATGTATTGGTTTAAACAACACGTGAGTGTAAACCTCTCTCCATACATTTCGAACTCGGACTCGATAACCGATGTTATAATTATGTACAAATTTCCATCTAAGTAATATTTACAAATAGCAAATAGAAATATTTTTAAGGGGCCTACGCGTTAAGAGATCGTAATTAATGAAGGATAGATATATTCTATTTATTTTATATTTAGTTTCATGCTATATTTCGCGGAACCCTAATACTTAAAAAAATATAAGAGTAACCTAAGTACCCTTGAAACATCAGCTGCCTGTCAGTGAAAGTCCCGTAAAAATCGGCCCAGCCGTTTTAGAGATTAGCCGGAACAAACAGACCGACGGACAGAAAAAAAAGTAGTGGTTTAATGTACATACTTTAATATGAATGGAGTGAAAAGCTGTTAATTTGGTATTACAAACAGACATTTCAATTTTATTTATCTGTATAGATAGATTTACACCTAGCCTTCTTCGACCCAAAGATATGTGAGGTTAATATATCAACTTTTATTAAAATTATCATAGTTTGGCTGTGACAGTGACATTCTTATACACGTCATATATAAATATACCACATAATCAAGAGTAAATCTATCAATGCAATAAAAATCATATTACATACATACATACATATAGATAGACTCACCATCTGTCACGTTGGTACTTAGTCATCTTCTGTGAAAAGTGGGTGCTGTCATTACAACACCTCTGCCTACCCCTTCGGGGAATACAGGCGTATGTATTACTTTAGTTCGACTCACTGTAACGGACAGGTATTTCTATATATATGTCACTCTGTCTATCATTGCAAGATTTTTTAGAGCTGCTGATTATTCTTCAGCACTTCCATACAGCACGAGTTTATAGGTGATTACATAACAATATATATATAGAAGCAAAAATGCATATATTTATAGAATACTAGCTGTGCCCGGCATACGTTGTATTGCCTTTTTTTTTTTTGGTTGGACTACCCCTAACATTTAGGGGGATGAAAAATAGATGTTGGCCGATTCTCATAGATACCGGATAAGCACAAAAAATTTCATCAAAATCGGTCAAGCCGTTTCGGAGGAGTATGGCAACGAAAACTGTGACACGAGAATTTTATATATTAGAGTGTTGAATAGCATTAACTCAAACTTAACGCGTTCACTGCTAACGACACATCTGCGCGTCAAAACAAAGTTAGCAGTGAATGTGCTTAACTCAATGTGAATGATTAAAAACACTTTTAGGAATGCCTTCGACAAAAGCCATTAAAGTATTGTTAACATGCGAAACAATAATATATATCGCCACAAGTTGAGTTATTAAAACAATAAGAAACTCAAAAGTTTAAATGAAGTGTTAATCGAGTAGATAGCAGTGAAAAATGAGGGACATACATTACATAAATAGTCATAAATAATGTTCGGAAATTCAGTTTTAAGTTGTAGTGCAGTACGAAAAAAAATTAAAAATCAACATGTTATTAATTTCGAAACTGACTGAGGTGTGAGATGGACTCAAAGCGGGATGAGTGGAGACTTGTTGGATGACGGAATATTATTATATTCAATCAACATATTTGTACGAATAACTTTGTATTATTATTCTTGTTTGTTATTATTTGTATATACTATATTGTGTAAATTGCAAATAATTGTTTACCACATTATATGCCCCCACAACATTATTCTGCTCTTCTTTTTTTTGAGTCGTAGCTCTTGGTATGACACTAACATTGTATACATATTATATATGAAAATAATAATTAGTTGTTAAAAGTTCAATCACATGAAGTTAATATAATAAAGTCATACTCCAACAATTATGTTGAAGATGAAGTGAATTAAATGCATTTACACAATCGACATCTTTTTCAATAATAATATTCATTATTATGTTGTTAGAAAATTGTTAGTAGAGTACCGCTCCATGGCTCTCCCAGTCGCGGGTCCAACACCGTCCGAGAAGTTTGACTTACGAGGCACCTCTAAATAACCGTCGCGTCATTACAGCCCGCTTGCTATTTGCATAACTATTGGAATCGAACCTGTACCCTGTGTGTTTAGAGCCTGATGTATGAGCAGCGAAGCCTAAATGAATTCTGTTCTTTATCTTTTTGTGCCTTGTTTTATGTTGTCCAAATAACAGTGTTAAATTGCACGGGTAGATTTGTTTTGCGTGAATTATTGTGCTCGGATTTATGTTTTTAAGCCCCGTTAGTTATTGAGTATTGTTCCCGATGCGGTGGTAGGTTATGATGTATGCTTGATTGATGTAAGTAAATATCAATCTGTTTGCACCCAATAATATTTATGATTAAGTAGGTACAGGGGAGGAGAGATGATCTAATCTTCGAATGAAATGTGAAATAGATAAGCACATAATTGTATTATCAATTTAAACTATTTTAATGACCGACTACAAACTATGATCGTTTAAGCAGCGCGTAATATATAATATATTAAGGAACTTCTTAGCTCTGACATTTAATTTAACGATACTAAAATGAAACACCAAAGCTCTAAAGTTCCTAATACGCTCTGCTTAAACCGATGGTGAAGAACAGAAAAAAAAAATTCTGTGTCGTACTTTCATACATACATACATATGCTCACGCCTGTATTCCCCGAAGGGGTAGGCAGAGGTGTTGTAATAACTACACCCACTTTTCACCGAAGATGATTAAGTGCCAACGTGACAGATGGTGAGTCCATCGCCGTCTTAGACACTTTACATACGTCATTGAATTACTTCTCAGAAATATGCAGGTTTCCTCACGATGTTTTCCTTCACCGTAAAGCACGTGGTGTGAAATCACTGTACATAAGTTTTTTTAGAAAAACTCATAGGTACAGGCCCCGCTAGGATTCGAACTTGCGCCTCTTGCGTAAAAGCGACTGCTCAAACCTCAAGGCCACCACGGCTCTTACTTTCATATTATGTATTTCGTGAAAAGCTGTTACCTATTTTGGAATTACAAACAGATACATCAATTTTATTTATCTGTAATACGTAATATTAATAATAATAATGTAATAATATAATGTATTTACATGAAATATAACATTATTAACGTAGCATTTGAGTAACTTATTGCTAACAATGAAAAACAAAAATATAATAAAAATAAAAATAATAAATAAAACACGGAATTTAAATTAGTGTCTGTGGGAATGGTGCCCAGTAAGCTGGCTGCGTTACCTCGCTGGATCGCTAAGCTAATCCTCTGACCGAGGTAAGAACCAGCTCGACGGTCGCCAGAGACGTCAACCAGGCGTTTTGAAAGATCCTTAAAAAGGACCTTCGCATTTGGCCCCCATGGCCCCAAAGTCTCAACCCTAGATAGGTTGCACCTACCGAAGTAAACATTTTTGAAAATACTAAGGGTTTATTCACTAAGTATTTAGCACCACTTGCTCGCAGACACTTACGACAGATGTAGGAAGCCGCCCTTCTATAACCTCTCCACTTTGCGGTTACAAGCTCTAACGCTCATTCCTCAAAAGGGCTAAAGTGTTATCATAAGTTATTAAGAGTTGCAGAATCTCGTTCAAAAATAATAAATGAATTGTCCCGAACCCGAATGTGTCAAATTATTACAATCCCAATACATCCTAAAATAACACTTGAGTTCTTTTATTTTATTATCGTTGTGATGAAGGAAAGCTCGTTTGTGAATGCTCCTTAACAATATTGAGTAGTTTAAGATATAAGTACGGTTTTTACACGTACGGATCCCAGCAGCTTGTACCAATGAGGTTTACTTAAAACTTACGTGCAGTGGTTCAACACCACGTGCTTAACGGTGAAGGAAAACATTGTGAGGAAACCTGCATAAGTCTGCTCTCTGCATGAATCACCCTGTATCACGTCGATACTTCATTATGTATTCTCACGCCATCCCAAAAGGGTCCCCGAAGGGGGTAAAAACATACAAATTGAGTACGTCTTTCTTGTTTTGAAGTACTAGGTACGTATCCTATAATGACCCCACCCCAGAAGGGGTAAGCAGAGTTGTAACAACAACACCCACATTTCACCGAATAAAGGAAGTGCCAACGTGACAGAGGGTGAGTCCATCGCCGTCTCAGGCACTATACATACGTCATCTCAGACATATGTAGGTGTCCTCACGATGTTTTCCATCACCGTAAAGCTCGTGGTGTGAAATCACCGCACAGAAGTTTTTAGAAAAACTCATTGGCACAGGCTCCGCTGGGATTCGAACTTGCGTTGCATGTGTAGCAGGCGACTGCTCAAACCCCGAGGCCACCACGGTTCTCTCATCTTAATCATTAGTTACATAAAATGTTATCTATACAAATAAATGAAATTGATGCTGAATTGCTGCGCAGGCGGAGTCGCGGGCACCATCTAGTAAACCATAAAAGCACCTATACTCCACCTCTATTGTGTACTGGTGGCAAAAAAGACGATGGTCCCAATAAAAATGGGATTCCAACTTTATTTGAGAATTAAACAGTTTCTGAGAACAAGCTGGCCTTATTCTCACGATATACTAAACTCTTGATAGAGTTACACTTGGTTATAAAGGGTTGATTACAAGCCGAATGCCGAACACACAGTAAAACTATATAATTCTTTATTGTGGCTGTAAATATCTGACATTTGGTTCATTCGTCGCTTTTTTCTTATTGCCACATTTACAGCAACATGGAAACCTACACTCGTTACGTCATCGCAAAATATTTGTTTGACTAAATATTCATTATTACCAGGTTTTCACTTTTGCAGACCTAATTTCATCGCCTTTATTTCGCATTATTTACCCTAGCCAGTAATTGGATGGGTGTGCGCCAAAGTTCCCTCCGTGCCTCGGAGAACACGTTAAGCCGTCGGTTCCGGTTGCCAATTTATCACCTTTGGCAATCGTTACAGGTCGATCGAGGGCCTAATAGACTGACCACTGGTTTAACCCAGATTTTCCTCATTTAAGGAGTTGCGAAGATCAGATGACAGTCGCTTCGTATACAAATCAGGTTATCAGCCACATTGGGTGCCAAGTTGGGGTCAATTGCCGACCCCAACAGTGTATGGGATAAGGCCAGGGTGATGATATTTCGTCTATCCTTATTCAATAAATACATTTAAGGCCTGCACCAAGGAGTTTATCAAAAAACTTATGTGCAGTGATTTCACACCACGTGCTTTACGGTGAAGGAAAACATCGTGAGGAACCTACATATTCCTGATTCAGAGACGTATGAATAGTACCTGAGACGGCGATGGCCTCACCCTCTGTCATGTTGGCACTTAATCATATTCGGTGATATGTGGGTGTTGTTGTTACAACACCTCTGCTTGCCCCTTCTGGGATGGCGTGAGCACATTTATTTATTTTATCTTATAAAATTATTCTATACATATATGTATTATTTAATATTAGATTATATTCTCAGAGTAACAAAAGGTAACCCTAAATTGTCACCGTCCCTGAGGTGTCAGTCTGACCCGGCGCAGGCGGCGGTACGGTTACAAAGGTGCCGCGACATCAAAGCGATACACGCCGCCTTCGGTTACTCGTTCTAATCATAGTATGCTAGCTATTTTAAGGGCTACATCATTAGGTACTGATACGTTGGATAGATAAATACATACTACGATTAATACATCTTCATTCATGATGCGTGGTGGTCGAACGGTTTGAGTGCTCGCATGCAAAGCAAGCGACGCAAGTTCAATTCCCAACGGTTTATAACTTAAGTACACTGATTTCACACAAATAAGGTAACAAAGTAATACTCCCTCGCTATGGATTTCTTAGCTATTATATTTATATATAACCCAGAGTTTAACTCGGAGTGTACTTTTACTTGAAATAAATGTCTTATAATAATAATTATTCATTCCTAGGTACATGTAAGTATAGGGAGCCCCCGAGCCCGCGAGCCCGCGAGCCCCCTTAGGACATTTTTGCACATGCAAAAATGTCCTATGTGTAAAATTCTATCCTAAAATAGAATTGGCGAAGGCAAATTCGCTATTTAAAAATTATTATATTTATAGTGAGTGACGACAATGGAGAAGGTGGTGATAGAGTCACAGTATAAATATAAACTTTATAAGCAGTAAGGTATCTAGGAACTAATCAAAATGACACTCTCACACTGAAGTGCACATCTACAAGATAATAACCAGTATGGCCGTATCATCATTAAGAGGTGACACGTCGTATCCGATCTCGTATATCTGTTTTACCGACTTTTTTCAGAACTTCCAATCGACAAATCTATAATATTTTGACTGTAAATAAAAAGTTAATTATAAATTCTTTAAGATCAACAACCCTCACGCTCAACGCAGCAAAATTTTCGTATCTAAATATATATAACTCAAAGGTGACTGACTGACCGACATAGTGATCTATCAACGCACAGCCCAAACCACTGGACGGATCGGGCTGAAATTTGGCATGCAGGTAGATGTGTTATGACGTAGGCATCCGCTAAGAAACGATTTTGATTAATTCCACCCTTAAAGGGATAAAATAGGGGATGAAAGTTTGTGTAAAACTTTGTCAATTTTAAACCGATATATTATATAAAACTAAATCTGCGCGGGTGAAACCGCGTGGCACAGCTGGTATTTATATAAAATAGTTACAGACATAAAAAAAATTCTTACTGCTTGTAAAGGTAATATTTATACTGTGGTAGAGTACAGTTGGGCACCTTCGAGTTTCGAACGAGAGATACCGTTATTTCAAAATATCTCTATTATCATATTACAATTAATAATATTATAATAAAGAGGTAAACTCTCTATCCAATACTTCGATTCTGAGAACAATAAGGTGTTGTGGTTGGAGTGAGTGTTGACCGTACTACAATATCAAGTTATCGATGTTTAGGGTGCATTTCTAATTAGCGTTTCATTCTTGTAATTAGATATGCATATTACTATTACATATTTGAAAGCACATTCTAGATTAAAAGTTTAATTGAATGAAGATTGTTGAATTTTGAAAAACAACGAATTAATGACGACTCGTCGTCATAACATTGAGATTACGGGATATTTTTTTCCTCATTGATAAGTACAGATTATTTCATAAAAAATGGGAAAAACAGTTTAAATAAATAAATATCGATAAGAATTTATGAACATCCCTAGATAGTGAGACGCAGTATATTAATTACAGTTTTGGATGCGTAGGCATCCTTTACAATGAAACAATTAGCTGAAATAATACAGTCGCGAGCACATTGTCTGGGTCACCGAGTAAAAGAGGGTGCTGAAACGCTGTTCCCCAACCCTTCGAGAACACTTCTGGGTAAGGTTCAGGTTTTATACATTTCCCAATATTTGATTCAGGGTTTAATATAAAACTATTATAATTTGAAGCTATTTTTGCCAACAACTAATCTTTACCTCATAAACAAATAGTAAGTATAATGTGCGCCTTTTGTAAACCTTTATATTGGTGAGCTGGATTCATTGTCCACAAGTGTGATAAAGTTCTGTTGTTTAATTATAACAATCTACTTTTATTTATAAATAACAAAATTAAGCGAAATGATAACAACGCTTTTGTAAAATGTATTATCGAAAACCAATACTGCGAGCACTGAAGACTAATTATTGGGTTGTTTGTTTAATTATTTTACCTTATATTGAATCAAGTGCCGACCCGAAGGAGCAATCTTGCAGATTGAACTCCGGGAGTTATTTCTGCTTAACCGGTCAATGGCAAGACTAATTAAAGTCTCCAGCCAGGAAACCCGATGCTGACTGATCACCTGATATTTATACGAAACAACTGCCATCTGACGTTTGTAAGTCCTTCGGGGAATACAGGCGGGAGTATATGTATGTGTGTGTATGAATACAAACAATAGTTATTCTTATATAGAAGAACCTTTCACACCTGACAAAGGCTCTATAATCCCTATTGTATAACAAAAACAATTAACAGAATATGATTTGAGGTGTGAACGATCCAATTTGTGTGAACACAGGTGCGTTCAAAGACTCGGTTGTTTGGTGCATGTATTCTACCAGAATATGGCGTTAAATGGGCTAGCGATGGTGTGCTAACACCTTATAAATGAAGGGTGTTTGGGTGCTAACTACGGGGATTGCTGTTGGTATCGTTTTAGTTGTAGCAATTTTATGCATTTTCAATAGAGGTTAAATAGTTGGAACTACCCTGGAGCTTGTACTTTACAGAAGATCTCAGTCAAATAATCCTCAATAGTGCTGTTTTCCTGCGGTGAGTACCCTACCCATGGAAGGGAAGAATAGGAGTGAAGTGCAAGCCCGCATGAGATAGCCAGGGTTTCCCACTCTGACTATATTCGAGACTGCCATCCCCTTTTAAGAAGCTTCATACAGGATCTTCATATCACTTTAAAAAAATATATATATTCTCACGCCATCCCAGAAGGATCCCCGAAGGGGTAAGCAGAGGTGTTGTAACAACACCCACATTTCACCGAATATAATCAAGTGCCAACGTGACAGAGGGTGAGTCCATCGCCGTCTCAGGCACTATACATACGTCATTGAATTACTTCTCAGAAATATGCAGGTTTCCTCGCGATGTTTTCCTTCACCGTAAATCACGTGGTGTGAAGTCACTGTACATAAGTTCTTTTAGAAAAACTCATTGGTACAGCCCCGCTGGGATTCGAACTTGCATCGCTTGCGTAGCAAGGCCTACCATCATCCGTTCAAGAACTTCTGAGCTTTGACGTTTCATTTCGGTACCGTAAAATTACACGTCAAAGCTTTCTTCTTAATACGCGCTGCTTAAATGACCATAGTTGGCCTCCTGAGGAGCTCGTGGCACAGTTGCTATTGCGCATCATCATTCGACCTGCGCAGTTAAACAACCCTAAGCCTAGCCAGTAATTGGATGGATGACCGCTCGAGTTCTCTCCGTGTCTCGGAGAGCACGTTAAGCCATCGGTCCCGGTTGCCAATTTATCATCTTTGGCAATCGTTACAGGTCGGTCGGAGGCCTAAAATAGTCTGACAACTGGTTTAACTCAGATCACAGATTTTCCTCGTAAAAGGGGTTGTGAAGGTCAGATGGCAGCCGCTTCGTATAAAAATCAGGTGATCAGCCACATCGGGGTGAATCAAGTGCCGACCCCAACAATGTATGGGATAAGGCCAGGGAGATGATGAGCTGGCCTCCTGAACCCTTGCCCATTCCTCTGTGAATAAACGATTAGGTTACCGTTAAGTGGGCAATAATCTTTGTTGTCCTTCTATAGTCGAGAACGTAAAGCGTATATAAAGATACTCCAAAACAATTAAATAAACGCCCCTCACAGTTCTTTATTTCAGGCAATAGACGTTTGTTTATAAACAATTACGTGGATTTATAATTATGTTCTTCTATTTTCAGCCTTATTCCTTAGGTATAAGAGACAGAGTGATGTCGTCACTCGGCAGCCGCGTTATTGTCACCGTGTAACGAGATGAAAGCGATGGTGTCTATTTTGGTCCTTGAGACACACTGATATGAAGCTCATGCGACTTTGAAAGATAATATATATGCAGATAAATAAAATTGAAGTGTCTGTTTCTAATTCCAATGGGATGAGCTAGGGAGCTGGATCTGAGTGGTATTATTTAGGGACATGTTTAAGGCTAGTGGCTCGGCGCGCGCCGGCCCTAGCAGAGGACGGGGGGGACGATGACGTAGAGTTCGCGACGAGCCTCTCCGGCGAGGACGGAACAATGGTCAGTGTGCTTTTGAGACATTGCTTGCTGAAGCAATGTGATATCGTCGTCAGGGTCAATAAGGACGTGCCTCGGACGGCGTCGGGTGGAGAGGTTTTTTATTCAACAACAGACGTTTAATATATAAACCCTGTTGAGACTCTCGATAGCGAAATTTAAATAATAAGGTGTGAGCTCCATCTAACGACAAAACATAGAACTAAAATATCATGAATTTTTCTTAGTATATTTGGCTTATACACACATTCTATGTCACGTTCCACGGGAATGGGATGAAAAGTATCCTATATCCTTCTTAAGGTTCAAAGTTTCTAATAAATTTTCAGCCAATTGACATTATTTTATACGTATATATGGAGTTGATGCAATATAACTTTGCACAACATGCTTGTTGAACACGGCGTCCGTATGTATTGTACTAATTATTATAAATCTGTCGCCGCGGCTGAGTATAGGTATTTTTTTCCACAAACAAGTGTTTGGGATGTTAATTAAATGTCCCGATTGTGTATCACGGATGGCTTAGAACGTATTTCGATGTTCGTAATTTACACGCGGGAAATATTAAAATACATTTACGTTAGTGCTTGCTGCGTTTAATTTTGTAGAGTTATTGAGCGATTTTCATGAAATTTTGTGTGTAAGGGGTTTCAGGGGCAAAAAAATTATCTAGCCAGGCTTCATTTTTGGAAAACATCGTTTGGAGTATGTTCTCGGGCACTTATCATAACAATACGACAGTTAATTTCGCTGACATCTGTCAAGCTATGGTAGCTCAAAAGTGAGGCTTCCAGCCTACGGGGTAATAAGGAAACTAGAGTACCCCGGTTCGAGACTGACGTGCACCGGTTCAATATACTGTACTTAGAAATGTAAATATAAGCAAACTATTTTAAATTGGAGTATTTAACTCTAATATTCCATAATTATTAAAAATTATTAATTTAGTTAAGTGAACACACATCAATTCCCGAAGTTCGAATATTACTTCAAAACGCAAGTAATAATGATGTCATTCATTTGTAAGTATACATTTTTGGTAAATATTTTATTGTGTTTTGAAAATGAAAATGATTTATTCAGTTTAGGTCTTGGGGCCTGACCATGAGCTCTTATTGCAATGTTATTACAGCTTTGTTACAGTGACAGATGTATACACGTCATATATATCTGTCTCATAATAAGAGCAAAACTATCATGGCGATAAGAGGTCATGGTAAGGCCCCTGGTAAGGCACTTATGAATGACACTATTTTAAAAGTCAGAGCATGTTTTATACGAAAGAAAATAAATGTGAAATCATTTGGAGTAGTGAATGTTGGTAAAAAAATATTATTTTATAATTAGGGCTAAATAATCTCCACAAAAATGTGACAAGGAGGAAACCAGGGGGCACAGCTAGATAATAATACTTTCTCAGCCAACGGTTCGTTAATTGCGGATGTATACTCTTAAACTACTAATTTAATTCAATTGAATGCCATGTTTTTAATTTAATTAAATGACACTTTCGAAATAATTAAACTAATTTTAAATGTTAAAAGGTACAGTTTCAATAATAACGAGGGCACGGTAAGGGCACGGTAAGGGTGTGTTGACATCACGCACGGCGCACGGAGATGAGTGCGTGTCGCGCCCTAGGGGCCCACTCGTATGGAAAAGGCCATAGAGTAGTCAATTCCATACAGAATAGACTTTAGATATGTGTATATTCACGTCTTTTCATTGTATGCCTTTTTATTAGATATTTTCATACTGGGGTACATTTCCAGAAATCAGAAATTAGTAATTTTATTTAAATTTAAGCCGGAAGGTATTGGTTTTTGATTACACTTTAAATAAAATAATTATACATTACGTGGTGACTCGGTTAACTTCGTATCACCTTTTCTTTTTTTATGTTTTTTTACCGTTTATACCTTCCCTGATCTACCACAAATATATCAAGATCATAATTGGTTGGCTGGACCAATTATGATTCCCGATTTTTAGCGAGGAAAACGAACTCATCTATCTATATATAAGATTATTGTAATGTAATTAAGGTTAAGAGTAGTATAGCGATTTTGTATCTCAACCTCTTAAAGGTAAATCTAAAAAAAAATGCGTATGGGAATAAGTCGTCTGTAAACTAATTACTCTATGACGTAGTTCTCTGACGTGATCAGTCGCTGGGAGCGTGTGAGCGGTCATTACCGATGCAAAGTGCTTGTATTCGGCGCCGGCGCCGTGACGCGTGCCTAGGGTTGGTGCTTATTTGCCTACTATTAATTATTACCTTTATACTTTAAAACAAATATATATCTAGGTACGTAATAGGCAAATATTTTAAAAATATTTAAAAAAACCGTGGTGGTCGTGGGGTTTGAGCACAGGCCTGCTACGTAAGCGAAGCAAGTTTGAATCCCAGCGGCCTGTACTAATGTGTTTTTGTGATATCATACCAAGAACTATAAGGTGAAGGAAAAAATCGTGAGAAAATCTGCATTAGTCTGAGAAATAATTCAAAGACGTATGTATAGTGCCCGAGACACCGATGGACTCACCATCTGTCATGTTGGCACTTAATCATCTTTGGTGAAAAGTGGGTTTCTTCTAAATTCTTACAGCTCTGCTTACCCCTCGGGGATCCTTATGAGGGCGTGAACTTTTAATTTTATCAAATACATACAAGTAGAAAGGAACAACATCAAGGAATAATATGAATATTTTCCTATATTTTTTTAGAAAATATAATGGCAACCCTATATGTGACTTGCGACCCGACACTAGCCTACCCGATACCCCCTATTTAGCCTCCCTTGCAATCCTATTGACTTATGGTTTTTTTTCTATACGTCTTTGTATGTAAGAACGACAAATACATTTCTATTTAGTATCTACAAATATTTATCGTGAACAAGCTTACAGCTGACACTATTTGAACTTGCGTCGCTTGTGTAGCAGGCGACTGCTAAAATCCCAAGGCCATCACGGCCCTCTTCTCACACACAAAATCTAAAACTACTATGCTCACGCCTGTATTCCCCGAAGGGGTAGGCAGAGGTGTTGTAATCACAACACCCACTTTTCACCGAAGATGATTAAGTGCTAACGTGACAGATGGTGAGTCCATCGCCCTCTCAGACACTTTACATACTTCATTGAATTACTTCTCAGAAATATGCAGGTTTCCTCACGATGTTTTCCTTCACCGAAAAACACATGGTGTAACCTATCTATATATATAAAATAAATAGGTATTAAGCAAGGGGCTATAAAAACATACATGTTTACTTTTAGAATGTGTAAATATCACACGTACGACAGACAGGCATAGTAAAAATTATGACGTAAATAGGTAATGCGAGTGTAGGGGTGTCATCGTCTCTCCGAGACACTTTCAAGGTAAAGGACCTACAGTTAATACCTACTTTTCGGGAATCCTCGCTTTCGACTTGTAAATAACTCTTCAAGCTTCGACCATTCGATACAGCCTTACCCCTTTTTTTACACAATCTTCCATTAAACGATCTATTCTTGTATATATATATACAATCAAAAATAGTTTTATTTGGTTTCATTTTTGGAAAACATCGCTTTGACCATGTTTTCAGGTTTCCAACTCATACAATATCATTATAATACGACAGTAAATCTCGCTGACATATGTCAAGTTATGCTAGCTCAGACGTGAGGCTTCAGCCTACGGCAATAACGTATCTAGAGTACCCCGGTTCGAGTCTGACCTTCACAGGTTTTAATATTCTCTTTTTTTTTTCCACCTTTTATTCGGCATAAATATTAGAAAACGCCATTGAAAGGAAATCGAGGACAGCTCGGTCTACCAGGACCTATGGTTTACCAACTCTAGGAAAAACTCGGACTGAAATAACGTTCCTCGGCAGTTGGTGTGATAAGTATATTTTATATTTTATAAGAAAGCGATTTTTTTATTTACAGGTTCTTGTTAAGAGAGCCGTGGTGGCCTTGGGGTTTGAGCAGTCGCCTGCTTCGCAAGCGACGCAAGTTCGAATCCAAGCGGGGCCTGTACCAATGAGCTTTTCTAAAAAACTTATGTACTTACGGTGAAGGATAAACATCGTGAGGAAACCTGCATATTTCTGAGAAGTAATTCAAAGACGTATGTATAGTGCCTGAGACGGCGATAGACTCACCATCTGTCACGTTGGCACTTAATCAAATTCGGTGAAAAGTGGGTGTTGTGATAACAACACCTCTACCTACCCCTTCGGGGAATACAGGCGTGAGCATATGTATGTATGTATGTAAAATAAAAGTTGAAAACATATTTTTATGAATTAAGTACCTACACGGTACACACAATGGCGCACATGGCCGCATTTCACGCTATATCTGCCTTGACGTTCGAGTTCAGCCGCGTTAATCACTCGACGACGTGAGTGGGTTTCAATCATAGGAAATTGATACATAAAACATATAGAATAAGGTTCTATTTCGTTTATTTGAAACCTACACTCGACGACAAGTGCGACGCTGAGAAACCTTAGCGAATAAAGGGGCAGCTTAGCTGGACATGTTCCTACCACGACTACTTATAGTTTGAGGAGACCGGACATTTACATTTAATTTATCATAGGTTAAATATTTTATACTAGAACAATGGACCTAGAACTAAAAATATATTATTATATATCTTAATATATATAAATCTCGTGTCACAATGTTTGTCCTCAATGGACTCCTAAACCACTTAATCGATTATAATAAAATTCGCACACCATGTGCAGTTCGATCCAACTTGAGAGATAGGATAGTTTCAATCTCAAATTATAGTCGCAAAGACTATATTTTATCCCATTACTCCCCCGGGAACGGGAACTACGCGGGTGAAACCGCGGGACGTCCGCTAGTTATATAATAAATGTTTATATATGTCATGAATTATGATCGCATATTTTAAATCAATCATCAGATACTCATAAAGCGACTACCGTGCATTCAAGGTCAGCGCTCATAACTCCAGACGGCACATTTATACAGTATCGCCAAAATAAAAAATATTTGGGTGTTTAAAATGTTATTTACAGTACTGAAATTCCTGCACTTCGGGAGGTTATTCCTACAAGCTTCTTATTTATTTTATCTCACACGAATGGAAGTCCGCATTGTATGCAAATATTTCATAGGATTCGAAGCCGGTCTGTTATTTATATAAATATTTTAACCATTGATAACTTTGAATTCCTTCGTAGGAAAGCTTCGTAAATAAATCGATGTCTAACCGCAAATACTGCCTGTCCTTACAATTTAACGACGCTGAGTAGTTAAAGAAAAATAGCATTAAGTTATCTGTTAATTGAGTTTAAAATAAATTGATCCGTTGCAGAGTTATATCCCTATTCTATGAGCAGCCGACGAGAGCAGCACGACGCGAAGAAGGAAAAAGCTGTCTCACTCGGCGTAACCGCATTTAATTTATATAGAAAGGGATGGGTGTTAGGCATTGTAGTACCATTCGAAATGTACAGTTTAAACGAGTGTGGGCGTTGTGGGGGCGTGGCAAAGTCGCGTATCCACGTCGCCCCTGCAGACGTCCGGCGGCCGCTCCACGCAAGCAGTTGATGCGTTTCTGAAACCGTGTATTTACGACGCGACGTTGCCGGCTGCCACGGAGTCGAGAGGTAACATTCATATCGTTTCCATGCAGTTACGGTTATTCGGAATTAGGACGTGGAGTGACAAAACATTATAATTACAAATATTGTGGTTTTATTTTGCGCGTAAATTAGATTAGTTTTTTATGATATTGTAGATTTTAGCCCTACATTTTCACAAGTCGGTGGATCTAAAAAAATTGTGATATGACGGGAAAGTTAACATAAAAACACCTGACCACATTTTTGGTGAAGTGGGTGTCGTTAGACGCTGTTAAAATATTATAGTTAAACATTACAAAAAAAAAACATTACATAGCCATCACCTGTTTTAATATCTAATGTAGATTTCGCGCGCCATTCCACACGCGATTGTGGAATGGCGCGCTTAATATAAACTCTTTCCCCCTTATTTTAAAAATATAGACTAAGATAGTCCTAGGCTTAAAAGTAGCTCCCTCTCTTTCTGTGATACGGATTTAAAAGGGATGCACATAGTTTTAGTCCGAGTTTAACCTAATCTTCGATGAAACAATGTTTTAGACTAACGATATTCTTATGATAGTTTCACCACAGTATACATTTTACATACAAGCTTTGAAATCAGTATGAAATCTAGGAACAAATCTTTCACACATGCATGCATCTACGAGACTCTTAGCACCCCTGGCAGTGCTGTCATTAAGGGGTGTCAGTCACGTCATGGTAATTTACGTGTTTTACAAATTTTTTTCGGAACATCAAAACGATAAATCTGCTTTACATTGACAGTTAATTAATAAGGAGATTTTAAAAACTGACAGTGACAACTGACAACACTAAAGCTGCAATAAACCGTATTAAACCTAGTTTCCATACTGCTTGGTAAACTTATTTAACTCTGTTTTGGATGTGACGAATTATAAACGTCATTTACCTCAGTCTGAAGAATCATTGTGAATCTATGATGGCAATAAGAAGCAATGGTACAGGTCCTGTGCAGTATTAGATGAAGAGGCGAGGATTTATAGAATAACCGATACTTAATATTAGATAGAGAGACGAGCAGTTTTCGCTTGGCACCTGCTTAGTACCTGCTAAGTACCTACTCAGTTGTCTAGTAGACAACTCACACAATATATTCGGACACAGTGTCCGAAATGACACACTTTCATTTAATTTAATCAATTTATTATAAATCAAATGATTGGAGCTGAAATTAGTGTAGCCAGATAATAAAATATGTTGAAAAAAAAGCTATACCTACCAAAAAGGTTTAGGGTCCACAACGTTGTCAAAAATTAGTACCTACTTAGGATAACCACTAATAATATATATGTAGTAGATTTTTTTTACAATCACAGCCTCCATCTCTAAAACTTAAGTCTCTTTTTTTTATTGTTTTTGATTTGAGTATGAAAAATTTATGTGCAGAATAAGCTTTATTATTCTGCACATAATTTTTTTTGTTCGAATGTTCCTAACTTAATCATGCTGACTGTACCTACATATTAACATGGCTAGTTAGTAATTAATTGCGAAGTCCTCTGCAGTCGACTCAGTTCTAATAGTGATGTCGCGTCGTGTTTAATTACATTATTCTGGCTAGTAACAATAATAAGGAACAAAATAAAAAAAGTAGCATTTTTATTTTGTAATCAAATCAGACGATTCCCTTTAAAAAGTTATTAGTATAATGTATTCTACACATACATATAATGTATTGTTTCCATCTTTAATATCGTGCCTCGGAAATCACGTTAAGCCGTTGGTCCTACGCCTGATCTCTCTCCGGTCTTGTTGGATTGCCATCGGACTATGAGAAAGCGGGAATAAATAGTGCACCTGTGTTTGCGCACACACTTGTGCACTATAATATCTCTTGTGCAGATGGTTAAGCCCAGTTGAGATTAGCCGCCGTAATCAAAATTCGGTATCATAGCATTATTATTACGTGTGTGTCCATTTATGCGTGAGCATGTTATTGCCAATATATGGGGAACGTCCGTCCGTTTATATTTTTTTCTCACTAGTGACCCCAGACTGTTGTTGGCTTCTTCTCAAACAAACTTAACAGAGCTTCAGTTTGAAAAACATCAAAGGAATGTTTTTCAAAGGCTTCTTTATTGAATTGGCAACTTTAACAGGAGGATTAAAGTTATTTACTTTACGATAAATTTGTATAAAAAAAATGTGTAAAAAAATTTGTATCCAAGAAAAAATATATAGTAAAGCTTCCGGCTTCATTTGATCAAATCAATAAATTGTTGTAAATTTTGTTAAATTATCAACATTATCAATTCCCCAAATGGTCACGGAACACGCCGGAGCTCGGTTAATTACTTAGCTCCCATTAAATCTTTAAACATAACAGGCGAAATATAAGTTTACTATAAGTTGTTCTCTATACATTAGCTTAGCGATCCAGCGAGGTAACGCAGCCAGCTTACTGGGCACCATTCCCGCAGACACTAATTTAAATTCCGTGTTTTATTTATAATTTTTATTTTTATTATATTTTTCTTTTTCGTTGCGTATAATATAATATTCTATGTAAGATATGGTGATAAATTTGTATGGAAATTCTTACATCATGATTAAATTTGTAAATAAATCGAGATCATATTCTCTATACGGGGAATACAAGCTTGAGATATATGCAGATTTTTAAAGTAATTAAGTTCTTAACACGGCCTTAAGTCTATATATATATACAGATAGATAGAATTGAAGTGTTTGTAACTCCAAAATAACAGCTATTCACTAAATGCATATGAAAGAATATATTAATAAACTAATTTCCAAAATGTTTCTCTTTCCATCTGTCTGTTTGTTCCGAGTAATCCCTAACACGGCTGGACCGATTTTAACGAACATTTCACTGGCAGATTATTATTGCAACAAGGAGTAACTTTTATTAAAAAAAAATTCATACTGCCAGAGTGATTCCATTGACCAACGAAGGGTTCAAACAATAGTTAGCACAGCGCCTCCACTCCTCCCAAAATGGGTTTAAAAAAGGGATTTTGTGAAAATACATTTTTGAATCGCCAATTATTCCCGAGTTGACTACGTTTTTAGTGTCACAATAACTGCCGCTTTGCCGCAACTATTGATGTATATATTCCACAGAATAACTAGGATACCTGAGTTTCTTGTCGGTTCTTCTCAGAAGGCTAGTTTCCGAACCGGTGGTTAATTCCTCGACATTCATACCTTACCAGGGCCTAAATTGAATAAATCATTTTCATGTATCAATGCAAACTGTTGAAAAATATTTGGATTCCAAATATATTTTCCTTTATGTATAAATATATTTGCCTATATATTGAACACATTGCGCCGACCCCAAATAACATGGGAAAAGGGTAGGAGGATGATGATGATGATGATGTTTGCCTATATATATATCGCTAAAGCATTACCCATACACACGACGTCAAGTGTCTTTTTCAAAGATACGAAATTGAACTTTATCGTCTACGTGTTCTTAGCTGTGTAGAATTATTTTTGTGGGTGGCCCACGAAGCCATTATATTTTTTTTAGTTAATAATAGTCTAAGATGCTCCTTGTATCATTAGCTATCGGTCCAGCCGTTTAGGATATTAGCCGGAACAGACAGACAGAGAAAAAACAATCGCTTTACTTAAGTATGTATACTTACATACAAACAGACACCTCAAATTTATTTATCTGTATAGTTGTATCAATATCAAAAACCGATGCTCGACGTCGAGTACGACGCTGGGAAACTTGTAAGAACTAAACGTGTATCATGTACAAGTAATACAATATCGCAGATATTTCCTACAATAAGTGGTAGATCATTTGACTCCCGCAGTCGAAGGCATTCAATTTTATATCCTTCGGCAACAGCTCGTAGGTAACACTTAGCTGCGCTGAGTTAAGCTTCGATCAATCTGATATTTCTTTGACTTGTTATACAGGCTGTTATTATAATTTATATATAATACAAATATTTTTCACAGAACATTTAAAGATTAAAGAAAGCACTAAATATAATTTTCCGGACTTCTTTCATTATTTTTCTGTCATTATATACGTGATATGAGCTATGTGCAAGTTATTTGTATTCAATAACTAGACACGTCGATAATTTTTTAAATTAAAGTAATTTACTCCGTGTAACATTAGCTATCTGTCAGTAAAAGTCTCGTTAAAATCGGTCCAGCCGTTCCAGAGATTAGCCGCAACAAACAGACAGAAAGACAGAGAATTTTTGAAAATTTTGGTTTTTTATGTTAGTACCGTGTATACTTTCATATGCATTGAGTGAAAAGCTGTTATTTTGGAATTACAAACGGACACTTCAATTTTATTTATCTGTATATATATAAATTAAACTAGATATTTATACTTTTGGCCAGAAGTATACTTTGATCGTTAGCAAGATTTATAGCTCTAAATTTTGTTTTTAAACGAGATCTGGAGGGGCCCAGAGGATCTTTTACCACCCTTAGATCAAATATCATTTGCACGTCATAGGATTATAAAGCCTATTTTCGTTTGCACATTCAACTGTCACTATTACATCTAACTCGCATCAAGCGTATTCCAAATCTAACCTTAGCGAATTTTTTAATAGAACAAAATTTTTTGTTTCATAAATCTTGATTCTAGGGTATATACACAATAATGTAAAAGCTGTATGAAATAAGAATACATAATATAGCTTCAATATAATTAACAGTAAATAAACTGTTAAATGAATGTCGACTATTAGATTAGTTTTGAAAAAAAAAACTGTAAAACACGTTAATGACGAAGCACTTTCGTGGACAACGTAAAGTGTTCTTTTTAGTTTGAAAAATCTCGGTACCAGGGTATATCTTAGCAACAACCGTGGGGTAGAAGTTGGGAGATTAGGGGTGGAGGGAGGGTCGGAGGGGAGGCCGCCGTAATACAACAAGGGACGGTTTTCCTCCTCATTTGCGAATTTACCCTAGCACTTGCTGGATGTACATTATAAATATAAACAAATTGGATTTTAAAATTTTGTCTTAAATAAAAAAAAAAAATTTGAGTTGCAGTTCTTTGTGTCATATTGAGTTGAACTTTACTGTGATCGTTTAGTGCGCGATTTAATTACATAAACATATATATTACATTTTCAGTTCAATAAATACTATATCACCTTTTAAATCAATTTGTTTAATTTAATTCAAAAGTAAAGTGAGTCGGTAGTGCTTGTTAAATTTTTTTTGATCAGAAGCGAAGAGCTCCTAACCTTTCAATCATCGTTTTGCGAAAGGTAGGTATTCCAATTCCTATAATGTCGGGTATTTTCTTCTGGACGAATAAATTGCGTGCTTTTTCCAAGCTATGATCATAATTTTAAGCAAAATATTTATTTGTATTAAAGTAATTTTTTTGTAAAGTATTATAAGAACCGTGGTGGCGGTTAGAGTAGTCGCCTGCTAGGAATTTCCGCGGGGCTTGTACTAATGAGTTTTTCTGAAAACTTATGTGCAGTGATTTCAAACCATGTGTTTTACAGTGAAGGAAAACATCGTGAGGAAATCTGTATATATCTATGAAGTAATTCAAAGACGTATGTATAGTGCCTGAAACGGCGATGGACTCACCCTCTGTCACGTTGGCACTGAATCATATTCGGTGAAATGTGGGTGTTGTTGTTACAACACCTCAGCTTACCCCTTCGGAGACCCTTCTGGGATGGCGTGAGCATATTTTCAGTACTATTAAAAAGAGTAATTATTTGTCAACAGGCACATCAACAAAACACAATGTGGTTTCGGTAATTTTGTACATTTAAAGCTAACTGATAAAAGTATCGATAAGTACTGTTGCATGCATTAATAAATTGGTCCACGATAACGTAAAAATGTTTTATCGATATACAAAAAAGTGTACTCGAAGTGAATCGTTAAACTTATCGACTACAAGCGTAATCGCCGTATCGTTAAATTTTGAGTTGAATTTTATCGCAACAGAAACATGCGACATATAAATCCAATTTTAAATAGTTAAATAATTTTGCTAATATTAACCAATGTTACAATGGATTTAGGTCCTTTTATTTTACTGTGATCGTTTAAGCAAGCCGCATTAAGAACTTCTTAGCTTTGACGTTTAATGTTTCGGTACCAAAATGGAACATCAAAGCTCAGAAGTTCTTAATCAGATCTTTTAAACGATGATATATCATCCTGGCACATGGTCTGGTCCCAAGCACGTATTACGGACGCAGGTCTCTTGGCGAAGTTTTCTTTCACTGTCATTTGGTGTGCAAGCTTTTTTTTAGAAAAACTCATTAGTTCAGACACTGGGATATTTTGCAACGGCTCTATGTATACAAAAACCTAGCTATGCCTTGCGGTTTTACCCACATATGATTAACAATAAAAACTATTTAATTATTTAATATGATACTTTTACTCCAAAATAAAAGTAAGCTAATAACATCAGCATTCTATGTCGGATGAAAAAAAAATTAAAACTGGTACAGTGTATACTTTTCAGACATTTTGTGAAAATCTATTAATTTGGAATTACAAACAGACACTTAAATATAATTTATTTGTACCTACATAATATCTATAAAGATAATTTGTTCTACTTTACAAAACAAAAGGCACATACTATATTCTATACAAATATAGGTGCTTCTCCCATTCAAGGGTAAGTGTTGGGTTCTCAAAGTGCCCTCTCATTACATGCAAATAAGTAAATAATACCGGATGAGAGTTGTGGTGGCTGTGTGGTTTTAGTAGTTACTTATAACGTTTTCGATCCGACGACTGAGCTATTCCGTTCATCTAAATATATATCTGACATAGTGATCTATCAACGCCCAGCCCAAACCACTGGACGGATCGGGCTGAAATTTGGCATGCAGGATTTTGATTAATTCTACCCCCAAGGGGATACAATAGGGGATGAAACTTTATGCTACTTTTAATAAAAAAACTTCGGGTATGCTAACGGGTGAAATGACGGGGCACAGCTAGTTCTTTGATATAATGAACATGAAAATACTGTCTATGACTATATCGCTACAACATCGTTATGTTTTTCATTACTCGAATCGGGCTACTGATCCTATTAAATACTATTCAAAATATCATTATTTGATTAGACTTTTAACAAAGTACTTTCAAATCGTCAGAACGACACGATTACATAGGATTATACATGCTACCGCCAGCGGAGCGCGGAGAAGAACCTGGCAAGAAACTCAGTAATTACTCTTTTCATAAAAACATTTTTCAATTTTGAGTAACACAATATAAATCATAAAATATATATATGTGGTATGAGTGTGAATGAAAGGGAATGAAACAATGTCTGTCCTCAGACATTCCCTTTCAGGAGGGCCGAGTGTGGAATTGATGAAATGAGTTTGTATGCGATAGTGAAAGGCAATGTTTAAAAAGTTAAAAATGGAAGTTGAAAATTAAAAAAGAAGAGAGAATGACAGATAAGAAAGACGATGGAAGACGTGAACGACGAAAAACAGGAGTAGTATTTTTATAATTTCATTGTGTTGTTAAGAAACTAAAAGAAGTAAATACATTTAAACGTTTATCATACTTTTATTATTGTTACATATATATATATATATATATATATATATATATATATATATATATATATATATATATATTGCCCATGGATACAGTTCCAGTGCACAAAAGTTGATAAAAAAATATAAAAACTAAAAGTAGGTACTACGCATAATTATGTAACTTGAGATTACCTAAATAATTTAGTGTTTTTGGGAATATAACACTTTACGGAAATGTTTTTAATGAGACTGAGTCCATTTGAATGTGACTTATATTGAAAATAGTGTATATTGAGAATAGCTCTTCTTCGTAGTAAGCCCATTCAGGCTTCATCCCTTATAAGAAAACGTATTTGAGATATTAGGTCGTAGTGCGTATTATTTAAAGTTTAGTTTCAATCAGCACGTAACGCTCTGTCCACGATAAGAACCAACAATAACTAAATAATTAAAAAAAATCCCTTTAGCCTTTAGCTAATTGAATGCTACAATATCATTAAGTACTACAAATCGAGCTAATTAGGGATCTCTAATTAACAAGCGTCCGAAGTCGCACACGGAAGCTAGTATAAAAAAAATCAAACACAGTAAAACAAAGTCGTTTCGTTTTCGATAAGATTAGTGGAAATGTGTTTAGGCATGATGATTTTACGAGTAGATTTAATATACGTACCTAAAAAATAACGCGTGGTTCATTGTATAAGATACTAGCGGACATCGAGCGGTTTCACCCGCATAGTTCCTGTTCCAATGGGAGTACGAGGATAAAATTGAACCTACGTTACTTACTCGCTGAAAATGTAGCTATTAATTGCTGAAATCATTTTTCAAATCAGTCTATTAATCAGTATACTTAGTATAATATCACTGTAGATAGACAATAAACTCGCCTATTAGCTACATGGAACTCAACCCTAAGCAGGGTCCTCATGTGCGGTACATGAGTTGCGCTTGCGCTCACTAAACCAAAGAGGCAGTTGATTTAAACGAATTGAATTTTCTTAAATCTGCATATCCAGCCTAACCCAAGCATGTAGTTTGTTGGGACCGCCTGAGTTCCCTCCGTGCGTCGGAGAGTACGATAAGCTGTAGGTCCCCGTGCCAATAGAGTACGATAGGCTGTAGGTCCCCGTGCCAATAGAGTACGATAAGCTGTAGGTCCCCGTGCCAATGGAGTACGATAGGCTGTAGGTCCCCGTGCCAATAGAGTACGATAAGCTGTAGGTCCCCGTGCCAATAGATCATCTTTCTTCAATCGTTACAGGTCAGTCAGAGTCCTAAGAGAGTCCGACGACTGGTTTACCGACTTTCCTCGTATGTAATAGGGGTTGCGAAGATCAGATTGCAGTCCAGATAGGACACCTGTCTCACAGAAAAATAAAATTGAAATGTCTGTTTGTAATACCAATTTCACAGCTTTTCACTAAATGTATATGGCAGAATGATATAATGTATGTATTCGGTACATAAAACAATCTCCATCGATCTGTCTGTTTCTCACTGGCAGATCTAGATGATATTGTAAGGAGCAACTTAGTATTATATTTATTGTTGAAATCCTACTCGTGAGAACTGGGCACAGCTTGCAATATTAATAAGATTGTTTTATTCTCTACAATGTAAAAAAAGAGCTCTTGTACAGAGTGCACGCCGCTATTATTGGTAACACAAAAGCTACTACATTGGTATATTAATTTCAACATCAGAAACATTATCAACAATCACTAAAATTAACCACTATCGAACATTTGCAATATGTAACGTATTTAAATCTTCCCTGGCCCTTATAAAGTGCCCTTATAACTCTAAGACATACCTTCATACATAAAATATCAGTCTGACAGTTGTTGTTATTTATTACTCCAGTGATAACAGTATACAAACAATAAAATTAACAAAAAATGTTTCTCTAAACAATACAAGGCGTTAGAACTCCAAGCGTAATTTTTTTGACAGGCAATTTATTGTGCACCGTATATTCTAATGGTTTAGGTCGAATTCAGAACGGATCACGTTGTTTGTTTTGTATACTTCATACCAATTATACGAATTCAAATAAGTAACAGTATTGTCAAATTAATATGAACAGTGGCCATCGAGTTACCGCGCGGAACCGACAGACGGACAGACATTCTAATTAATGTAACATAGTACATCCATCAGTACTGGGGAATGACAGTGTTGTTGGTAGCAATCAAATTATAATATTTATTAAGGTACAGCTGATGAAATTAAAATTAATGAATACACATTAACTTTAATTTAACAGTATTACAATTAAAATCATACTAATTCCATGTCACTTGACCAAGTAAGTATAAGGCTAGCCGCACACACACACATAGTATTATTGTCAGTATTAACAATACTATGGAACAATAACGCAATACAGGCCGCACACACACATTGACAATATGCATTATATCCATACAGATAAATAAAATGTAAGTGTTTGTTTGTAGGTCCAAAATAACAGCTTTTTATTAAATCCATGTGAAAATATATATGGTACTGACATAAAGTTTTATTTTTTATTTTTCTCTATTTGTCTGTCTATCTATCTGTCTGGCTGGCTCCGAAACTACTAGACTGATTTTAACGGAACTTTCACTGGCGTAGAGCTAATGTTACAAGGAGAAACTGACGCTACTTTTATTTCAAAAAAACATTAAGCGTTCCGCGGCAATTAACCTGTAAAACCGCAGGACACAGCTAGCTGTCAATAATATTGTGGGTGTGAATTCCCAACCACCAAATATCCCTTTAAGACCAGCGGTTAAGGCTGTGCGTGGATAAGTAGGAATAGGCTGCAAATTAAATATAATAAAAAATATATATACGTCAGCCAATCAGTTAGTAAAGATATTGAATGTTATGATTTTTAGGCATAAAATAAATGTCTGTGAAAAATATTGCGAAATAAATTTGGTACTTGGACCAATAAGCGAAGGGATTTATTTCGCAATACTATAAAGGTTTTATTCTCAATTAAGTTGTATTTGATAACGATTTTATTGTTCAGTTCTCAGGCAAGTTATAGTGCCTAATTGCTTAGACCACTTTACTGTGAACTGTGTTAGTGAACTATTGTATCATAACTAATGTCTGTGAACTAAGTGTTGTATTGTAGATTTATATAGCTGGTGCCCGCGACACCGTTGGTCAAACTTTTCTTTTTATTTAGATAATTTACACAATCAAAATAAAAAATAATTAAAAAATGTCGTCATGAATTATAGTCTACTAGCTGTGCCCCGCGGTTTCACCCGCGTAGATTTAATTTAATTCCCGCGGTACCCTAAATGTTTTACAAACAAACTGACAGACAGATAGATGGACAGATAGACGGAGAAGAAATATATTAATTGGTTTTTCTATATCAGTACCTATCCTCATTTGCACTTAGAAAATAACTCACTATTGCCACTTCTTTTCGTTTTTATTCTCGTGATAATTTCTCAACGAAATGTCCGATTGGAATAAAACAAAAAGTATTTTACTTTTATATAAATGCCCTTGATAATATAATTTAGATAAGGAAATAATACGACTACATTTAACGTAGTTTCTTTATTCAGACGATTTATATTTTATATGAACATAAAAGTCGTTATTGTGACTAAACTATGATAGTTAGATATGAGCTCTCGCGGACTTTTTTGTACATCTTAATGCGACCTGCAAACCTGTACTACATCATTTTGCTCTATTCTCAATAGTTTTTGCAGCGCACGCATAAATAGGTTATCGATTTTACACCCTGGGTTACAAAATTACAATTTTATTATTCTTCTGGAGATTAGCCGGGACAAACAGACAGACAGATGAACCGACGGACAGACTGACAAAAAAAATTAAATTGGTTTTTATTCAGTGAACAGCTGCTAATTTGGAATGTATGTTTGTAATACACTTCAAATTTATTTATCTGTATAGATCTGTATTCTGACGTGTGAGCTATATTATGGTAAAGTTTAAACAAAATCCTTTGAGTGGTTTTTCAACTTGAAACACTTTAGTGGAACTTGAAAGTGTAACAAACGTACAAACATACATAAATTCTTACAAACATTCGCGTTTATAATATTAGTATGATAACTAGCTCCTTCCCGCGCCTTCGTGCTCGAGGTGGTTACTTTGGGCTGATGCTAACTTTAGCGAGATAATATACACATACCCTTCCTCTATAGATAGGATATCTAACACTGAAATAAACTTTCAAATGGGACCAGTAGTTTCTAACATTGGTTAGTGGAGAGTTAATGGATTAATAGTGGAAGATTGAAGTGTCTTTTTGTAATTCCAAAATAACTTTACACTAAGCATATAAAAGTATATACAGTACTGAAGAAAAAAAAAATATTAAAAAATTTCGCAGTCTGTCTGTTTGTTCCGGCTAATCTTCATAGCGGCTGGACCGATTTTAACAAGACTTTCTCTGACAGATTGCTAACTTTACCAGGAGTAACTTAGGCTAATATTATTAAAAAAAATGAAATTATTGATGTACCTACCTATAGTGAACAATTTAGAGGAGCTCGTGGCACAGTTGCTATTGCGCACATCATTCGATCAGCAAAGTTAAGCAGCCCTAACCCTAGCCAGTAATTGGATGGGTAACCACCCGAGTTCCCTCCGTGCCTCGGAGAGCACGTTAACCCGTCGGTCCCGGTTGCCAATTTATTATCTTTGGCAATCGTTACAAGTCCAAAATAGTCTGAAAACTAGTTTAACCCAGATCACAGATTTTCTCGTCAAATGGGTTGCGAAGGTCAGATGGCAGTCGCTTCGTATAATAATCAGGTGATCAGCCACATCGGGTTGAATCAAGTTCCGACAACAATAATGTACGGGATAGATAAGACCAGGGAGATGATGATATTAATTATCAAATGTTTATGCCCGTGCCCTATTAAGGGTTATAGACATTGAAAGAACGCGACTGGTACAGTGTGAGTGAGAAAAAAGAAACTCAAACTTTTTCAAACTTTTCTATAGGAAGTACTGTAAGTGTGTCCTGTATAACTTTCAACGGGAAGTACTTCAAGTGTATCTTTTAAAATAACTGTGATTGTATAGTTCGCTATTGTTCCAAATCTTTGTTCAAGAAACTTGCTGGGAAATTAATTAAAAAAATGTTTAGAGGAAAAAAAAAAGATTCTGCTTCAAGCAGTATCTTTTTTTTTAAAGTTACTTTTAAGTTAATTTAAAGTTACTTAATTTTTCAGGAAACTAAAACTATCATTTAAAACAACGACCTACTACTTCCTTGGTAGCAAGAATAGGGAAAAATATATTTATTTTACTAACTGTGCCCTGCGGTTTCACCCGCGTGGATTGAATTCGATTCTCGCGGAATCTTAAATGTTTTTATTAATAAAAGCCTTGTAATTAGCCGGAACAAGCAGACAGACAGATTTTTTTTCTATCTGTACCGTGTACTTACGTAATTTATTTATCTGTATATATTTATAGATTATTCTCAGCTCCGCAGTTTCATCCGAGTAGACTTAATTTTATGTACGAATTGATTTCACAGATCTGGTTTTTATATTATTTAAATTAAAAGATTTAATTTATTATTGAAAACTCTTCCCTTTTGAAATTTCCCTTCAAAACAATCTAACCATTTCAAAGATTGACTAGAAAAATGGAAAGACAGACATAGCAAAATATTTGGGGCTCAACTCCAAATTTTGCGAAAACGAATTAAGATCATAGAGAGGCCTACAAATGTATGACCTACCGGAATTAAAAAAAAAAACAGGAAATAATTTAATTAATTATCCACAAAACACAACCTTTACCATTAAAATATAAAACATGTCTCTTTATTCTCAAAACTAGTTAAATAATTACTGTCAATTTGATATGAATGCAAACTTGCCAGCCGATCTATGATTGCTATTTCTAAAAACATTTATTTTATTAATTGAACCCCTCCCATTCTGCATTCTGGGGGTGCGATCGCTTTAGACCAAGGTCATCATAGATGGGGTCAAAATCATTACGTGAAATAAATCGCGGGTGAAAGGTGATGTTATGATAATTAATTACTTATCATACATTTTTATTTCAGAATAAGTACTGCTTGTTGATTTTTACCAAAACACGCGAATTTGACATTTAACTAAAAAGCTATGATACAGTTATTACGCAAACGGCTCCTGAGTCTCCACGCTTTTATTTCGAGTCATTTCAAAACGAAACTTTTGACATCAGTGATAAGGTTCAATTCCGTATCAACATTAGTATTCGCGGCTCACTTCACTCTTAATACGTTACATAGCTACCACTGATCGCATCTTGTTGCGAACCGGAAAATTGATTTCACACATCGTTAGGCTGACATCCGACATCCGACATCTCGCATTCTCTCACCATTGGCTTAGAAAGTGTGATTAAAACATTATGTAATAATCGTTAGGAAATCTACATATGTCTGAGAAGTATTTCGAAGACTTATCAAAAATTCTAGACCCTATATTATAACAGAATATATTAATTTTTAAATGTCGAGGAGCTCGTGGCACAGTTGCTATTGCGCATATCACACGATCAGCGAAGTTAAGCAACCCTAACCCAATCCAGTAATTGGATGGGTGACAGCCCGAGTTTCCTCCGTGACTCGAAGAGCTCGTTAAGCCACCGGTCCCAGTTGCCAATTTATCATCTTTGGCAATCGTTACAGGTCAGTAGGAGACCTAAAATATATCTGACAACTAGATTAACTTTTTTTATTTTTTTTTAACGTGGAAAATCCGTTATGGCTACACCAACCGCCGCGGGGGCAGCGGAAGGGTTATGTCGGACTCACACCGACTAAACTCCACGGTGTTCCTCCAAGTCGCTAAGTGGGCGGGTGCACGTGATACGTCTTCACATGCTTCGCCGTGACCCCCCCAGGACAACTAGTTTAACCTAGATCACAGATTCTCCTCGCAAAAGGGGTTGCGAAGGTCAGATGGCAGTCGCTTCGTATAAAAATCAGGTGATCAGCTACATCGGGTTGAATCAAGTGCTGACTCCAACAATGTATAGGTTACGGCCAGGGAGATGATGATATTAATTATCAAATGAGTTCCCGTGGCCTAAATGTGTAAAAGTTGTAATAAAGTGAAAGTTTTTAATTCAATTAATAAACAATTATAGTAGGATCTTATTATCGAAGGCCAAGATTGGTTTTGTTTCGTAGCGCTGTATCAGTGGTCATTAAATTTCGAAGGTCGTTCTTGTGTAAGGAAATATATAATATGCTAAGTCAAATGTTCAATTAGGAAATCCAATTAGTAAATACAAAGAGAAAAATTCAAAGGTAGATTCGTTCGATAAAAGGCCTTTTACAAAACTTTGTTGAGTTCTATTAAGTAAATGAGAAGAGATCAAAAAAATATTTTTCTTTTGCTCTTAGATCTCTTGCGGACTTTCCTTCTCAAATTGACACTAGCTGTTTAAAGAAAATGTTGATAAACTTACTACCAAATTGACACATGCAAATTAAGGCTAATCTCAGACATCCGCGGATCATACATTTAAAAAAATAAACTTTCATACATTAATTCTTGTGCCCTCCACGACAATTCAATTTCTTGGATGTTGTGAGAATTCATTTGTACACCAAAATATAAGCCGTGGTGATGGTAATAAAATCATGGATGTCTGGGAGACAGCCAAATAAAATACATACATATGCTCAGGCCTGTATCCCAGCAGAGACTACCGTTTACCACATACTACGATCCTAAAAATAAAATACCTATATTAGGTATAACATTGTTTTATCTTCAAAACAAATTTACCGTGATTGTTCTTGCAAAACGAAAATTGTATATGTTTATGCTTGGAGATCCCCGTCATATTATTAAATGGATAAAAAAAATAATGTTGTCTAACATCGCAATAATAATACCAGACATCTTTCAAAATAAATACATTGTAGGTACCTGTGCGGGCAGACAGCCTCCTGTTTAGCATATCACTTGATATTCTTCAACTCACAATTGTATACAATGGCCATATATGCATAAACGCTCTCCAGACAATGGAGATGGTTCCCTTCGTTTTGTATCCTCGCGTTTTTTATTTATTTCTTTAGAGAGGCGTATTGGTATAATATACCTATGTTTATACTATACATTCTTGAGTCACATAAATGATACTGTATGTAGATGAAAATAACAGCTTATATCGTCCGTCGTCTGCACGTTAACATAGCTTAGCTGCTTAGGTAATTTGACATGGTGAGGTTCAGTAAGTGAGACGAGTTGACGATCGAAAATACTTTGTTTTTATTAATTTGATAGCGTCTTTAATATCCCAATTAAAAAACAAAATGCTTATTAAAAAAAGAAAGAAAAAGCTGTGGTTGCCTCGGGGTTGAAGCAGTCGTCTGCAACGCAAGCGACAAATCCCAGCTGGGCCTGTACCAATGAGTTTTTCTAAAAACTTATGTGTAGTGATTTCACACCACGTGCTTTACGGTGAAGGCAAACATCGTGATGAAACCTGCATATGTCTGAAAAGTTATTCACAGACGTATGTACAGTGCCTGAGACGGCGATAGACTCTCTGTCACGTTGCCACATTTCACCGAATGCGATTATGATCGGTGAAATGTGAGTGTTGTTGTTACAACACCTCTGCTTAATATTTCGGAGACTCTTCTGGGATAGCGTGAGCATATTTATTTTAGAAAGAAAAAATAAGTACAGGATTCCAGAATTTTGCAAAAAGTAATTGGTAATAGGCGGATTAAATAGCTTAGGTATTTAAGTTACGAATCGTTTAGGATTGGGTCATACAATATTCGCAGTAACAATGGGGGGAAGTAAACTTGATACTTTTAAGTCCAGCTGCTTCAAAAGCCTGCCAACCAAAAAAGGATTGGAAATTACAATCTTACGCGATCTAAAAGTCAACAGAAGCAAAACCGGCTACTGCGTATTATTTAATATATACATATATTTTCTGCCAACAGGTCCAGTTTTTGACAAAAAAATCGATTCTACCATGGACATGTCTCAGCAAGGTGGTTGAAGCGCAAGGGGAATTGAACCTTGTATTTGTGGAGGGAAAGTCTATTTTGCGGTCAAGACGGAGGGCATGCTGAAAGAACGGGAGAGCTCGGACGGGTCCCCTTCCGCGCCAGACGTGTGTGCGGGGTGCGGAGGGAGGATACAGGACAGGTGAGTCTCTTTTAGCTGAAAAGTCCTACATCTAGTTTTGGGACATTTAAATAATGTCATAATATAAGTATTTTAGTAGGCACCCTAAGGCTATCTACCTAAAAATGTATCCCCTAGGCCCTGAGAATTGAAGATTTTTTTGAGTATGTATTTGCCGTGAAGACACCAATGAAATTCGATCAGTTACTAAACACATTTCGAGTATTTTTTGTTTTTCGAGTGTTACTATTATATTATAGTTTATAAGTACCTTCCGTCCTTCTAAAATTGGCTTAATTCATTATTATGTATCTGCATGAGCCGCGAATTCGCTTTAAGCTGAATGATCGCATGAATCTAATTAAAAAAGGGAATCATACATTTGTTATTATATTCTTTTTTCTTTGAAAATGGGAAGTGACTTTTCACATTTCTAGTAATAGAATGATATATAATGTGTAATGTGCAGGCTGATAATGCGTAATTAATTCGACGGGTATTTCTATTTTAGTGTTTTGTGCAGGTTCTACCTTCTTGCGATCGACCGCCAGTGGCATGGCACGTGCCTGCGGTGCTGTGAATGTCGCATGCCACTCGACACAGAGCTCTCCTGCTTTTCCAGAGATGGCAATATCTACTGCAAGGAAGATTATTACAAGTAAGTTAATTCAATTTTGTACCACGATCAGAGACTACCATGGTCTATTATAGCCATGACAGTTTGACGATCATTATGAGACTATATAAATGACGTGTGTAAGTTTGTCAGGATTTGTTGGTATATGACGTGCACTAGTCGGTATAAAAACGCCAAATTATCATTGTCAATAAAAGCCTTTGATAGGACCCCATTAGGTCTAGACAAAGTAAGATTCTTCCGCGCTTGCGCTAATATAAGCGATAAAGAATGTATCGAAATTACATTAATTAGTCACGTGACACATTTGTCACGGTATAGAAATGATACATGATCGTTTCGATTACCGCCAGCACAACTATGATCATTTTAAGCATCTTTTTTCACGTTTTATTTATATGGTACCAAAATGAAACGATGAATCTTAACAGTTCTTAATTTTCATTGATTGATCATAATTGTCCCCAAGAAGACCCGTTACTTCTCGTTGCGATGATTGTCTATCTGAGCAGTCAAAGATATAAATACTCGTACACGTGAGATAATACATCCCTTTTAATTAACCTACTCTGCCGATTAAGGGGACGTAGTTAATTTATTTTAATAATTTAAACCAACAACGATTAAAATTATTTTGCTATTCAGCCAAATCTTACTAAAACATAGACGTGCATCAAACCAAACGATAAATTCATTTATCTAAATCAAACGCTGAAACGATAATTGGTTTGCAATTGCGGTAAACTCTATTTTAATTGCGAAGCTTTGCATGATAGAGCAATTGCGAGTGTAATTTTGGGATGTAAATTCCTGGATTCTGCGGTGTATTATCAAACGGGTACTATGCAGCTGGCGAAATTGCTTAGCGATTTAGCGATTTGTGATTTAAACTGTCATGTCTTAGATTCAAGGTAAGTAAATATATGTTGGAAGATTTGTTGAAATTAGTGTGTCTCAAAAGATTTTATGGAAAATTTATATTTGGAAAAACATCGACAGATTTACTACCTATCAGGTTGACCCCATCGTCGGATTCTAGAAGATATAAAGAAAATGGAAATGATTAATTCAGGTTTTGCCCTGGAACAGGCGCACTTATGAACGTTCAAGAACTGACCACCGGGTCGGAAACAGCCTTCTAAGAAAAACCGATAAGAAACTCATCATGCACATTTCAATGCTAATAATTTGGTATTGTTTTGGATAATGTTGTGAAAAATGTTTTGTTTAAGAATGTGAATTGTTACAATGGGAAAGAAAGACCTAAGGAACGATGGATGGTTTGTGTATAAGATGATATGGCAAAATTCTTAATAAGGGTAAAAAAAATAGGAAAACGACTAGGACTCGAACCCACGACCTCTGAAAACCGTGCAGTTGCTCTTCCAACTGAGCTACTCGTGATCCTACCTCATGCATCGAATTGTTTCTTACCTTGTCTTTGCGATATAGGAGCCGCCTTTGATAATGATATGGCTAGAATGGGAGTGAATACGGATATTGTCAAACAAATGACGTATACGCGATCGGCCACGGCGTCTGAGTGGAGGTGTAATTTGGAACAATGTGTTCCTAGATTCCATACTGCATGTAGTAAACTTATAGTACTCGAATTTATTCCGAATTTGACACAACTGGCGTACCGAACTCCGCCGCGTGATACTCGTACTATGCGTACCTACTTAGTAAGAAAACGTGAGGAATGTCACCATGTTTCACGAGCTTAAGTATATTTTCGATTTGTCATTTTTCATCCTTGAACAATTTAACTCACACTTGGGACTCACCACGCCGAGTCTTTCACCTCTATATAAGTACCTTAAAGCGTCTAGATATACAAATAATATACATACATACGTAAGCTCATGCCTGTATTCCCCGAAGGGGTAAGCAGGGGTGTTTAAAAAACAACCCCCACTTTTCACCGAAGATGATTAAGTACCAACGTGACACTCAAGCACTACACATACGTCTCTAAATTATTTCCCAGACATATGCAGGTTTCCTCTCGATGTTTACTATACATTTTTGGTTGCCAATTTATCATATTTGGCAATCGTTACAGGTCAGTTGGGGGCCTAAAATAGTCTGACAAATGGGTTTACCCAGATCATAGATTTTCTTCGTAAAAAGGGGTTGCGAAGGTCAGATGGCAGTCGCTTCGTATAAAAATCAGGTGATCAGCCACATCGGGTTGAATCAAGTGCCGACCCCAACAATGTATGGGATAAGGCCAGGGACGATGATGATGTTTTTTTTTCACTATAAAGCACGTGGTGTAATATCACTGCACTGCAATACATTTTCAGAATAACTCAGTGGTACAGACCCCGCTGGGACACGAGCTTACGTCGCTTGCTTAGCAGGCGACTGCTCAAACCACGGCTCTTAGGTAAAATGTCCTGAAATAATGTAAATAAATACAATGTCAATACGAAAGACGGCTTCCGTGGCCATTTTCGTTTTGTCTCGACTCCGCTGAGCAGAATTTCCATACAATTGAAAAATTATGCGCTTTCTTGCATACAGGATGTGTAGAGTCAACGTCTTGTCGGTTTAAAGGATTGTACATTCATTCCAAAAGAAGCGGCTGCTGACTCTGAAAGTTTAAATTGAATGCATTACTTTGAATTGAATTAAAGTTCCTCGCATGAAAACATCTGGAGAACACTGTTTCCAATTTATGCTTATCTTATATTTATATCTTATTTAATGAAGATGGTAACAGAATGGTTAAGCAGTCTTATTTAATTTGAAATTAACTGAAACAACTAACATGAAAGAATATATTTTTATATATGTCAGAGAGGGGTGTTGCTCAGGATTCATCGGGTATGCGCTTTCTTCGGGTTCTGACATATTGGGTAGCCTCATGCAATATTCAAACTCAATATCAAATTAACCACTTTAATTAACTGACTTAATCAAAAAGAATTGACAAGAACACGATATATTCGAACAGATACGTCCGCTCGGTCCGAGCTCTAACGATAGAATGCCCGTCTCTCCCAACGGCCGCATCAAAGCTTGACTCGATTATTGATGACGTCACACTTGCGTTCCGTTTTCGACATGATTCTCCGACATATATATATATATATTTCTCTATTCAACTTTTTCAACTAATTCACAATCAATTCAATCGTTTTATTTATAAAAGAACTAAATCGAAATCGATACCTACTTTTGGATCTAGTCATATGTGAAACTTTTAACACCCATATTTTTGCCTTAGAGAAAAAAATTAATACTTTTCACAACGTAACTAACGTGAAACAATAACTCGAGACGAACGACTGGTCTTATTTTATTATATTACTATCTGCGCCCCGCAATTTCACCCGCGTAAAATTAATTTCGCGGGTGGCCCGCGGAACATTAATTGTTTTTCTTAATTAAAAGTATCCTAAGTTACTCCATGAAACATTGGCTATATACCAGTGAAAGTCCTGTTAATTATAGGTCAAGCCATTTCGAAGATTAGTCGGAACAAACAGACAGAGAATATTTTTTTTTCTGTCTGTATCGTGCACACTTTCAAATGTATTTAGTGTTATCTGTAAATATGTATGTGTGTATATGTATAGTAGATGTTTAGATTATTACTAACTTGCGCCTGTAGCTTTGCCTCAGTACTTTGAATTTTATCTACATAGATAGTACGAGTGCATACTAATTAATAAAATGGAAATCTAACCTTATTTAGGTTTGGTATAACCGATCTTTTATATATCATGATACTGGCCCTTTTTCATTATTAATGACAATTAGTTAAAAAAAACATATAGATGAATAAAGAACTTCCTCCCTTTTTTGAAGTCAGTTAATACATTTAATGACAGATAAAAAGGTATAGGAATCGCTGCTGAAGCAAGTGAACAACAAATCAAATTGAACCTTAAACAAACGCTGGACATTCTTGTTATCATGCCACGGTGTCACCTGTCAACATGTCGCAATTAAGGTGAATTTGGAGTGGCGCTGTCGGCAGCACTTGTGGGCTCACACACCTGTCGGTGGCATGGGGTGACAGATAGTTGGGAATACTATGGATTTTTAACACTTTTATTTACACTGCCTTGGGACAGAGCTGTGGTAGCCTTGAGGCTTGAGCAATCGCCTGCTACGCAAGCGACGCAAGTTCGAATTCCAGCAGGGCCTGTACCAATGATTTTTTCTTAAAACTTATGTACAGTGATCTCACACCACGTGCTTTGCGGTGAAGAAAAATATCGTGAGGAAACCTGCATATGTCTGAGAAGTAATGCAAAGAAGTATGTATGGTGCCTGCGACGGTAGACTCACCATTTGGCACTTAATCATCTTCGATAAAGTGGGTGTTATTATTACAACACCTCTGCCTACCCGTTCGGGGAACACAGGGGTGAGCATATGTATGGATGTATGTATGTACCTTTGTATTTATACTGCAATGCTGACAAGGATACAGTTTACCTGACCCCCTACAAGTGGCGAGTGAGTTCGCTCCATGGAGGGAAAATGTTGTTGAGACGCAGTTATAGAGCTACAATGAAATCCATTCAATTCATTACATCTTGTTGAGAATCTCATATTTTTTAGACACTCTTAGCATTAAAATCGTGTATAGTATTTGCATACTAATCAATCAAATTCACGTCAATCCTTGCCATACATATCACACATCTTTGCCAACGACACGTATCACAAGTTTGGCACCGTGGTCCTTACCTATACCCGATAGCGCCTCCGCCGAAAAAATTTATGAGAACTAATATAAATATACAAATTTTGTGAGAGTGACACTATCGCGCTTAGTTTACGAAAATGATGAATTACGCTTTTAACGTTAGGAGTATCTAACATTATGAGATACTCAAAACAATTTATTGATTTGAAAGGATTTCAATGTAGCCCCATAACTGCGCCTACACCCTGTCTACCATCCACGAAGCTAGCTTACTAACTGTTTGAACCCAACACTTCTCTAACTTCGTTATCTGATTAGATTTTGCCACATAGAGAATTCGCTGTCTGATTCATCAAAGATTCACAAATTCTACATAAAACGGCTGGCTTGCAAAAGAAAAAAAAACCCGCCCAGATCCAATTTCAAGAGTTTTTTTTGCAAAGATCTGAAGGTTTGCAGAGCGATCGATGCTTAACGAAAATCAGAATATCCGCTATACCGGATTTATTGGGCAGTTTACCCAATGAAAAGTGTGAATTAAAATAAAGATGAGGACCTCGGATTCCGTATTCCGAAACGACTAGTCAAAAATTCCTACATGTAGTTTTAATGTCAGGGGTGTAATTGTGCTTTGATCCGATAATAGCGCAGTTTAGTCCGACCCCCGAAATGATACGTGCCATATGGTATAATGATTACAATAATATGTCATCCTGATTGCGGTGGTTGATTTGTTTTCTTTTGTTATATTGGGGGGAGTTCGAAAATGTTCATCGATTCTACGGGGTAAGTATGTGGGCTGAAGGGGTGATTTAGGTAGGCAATATAACTAGAAAAACAATGGTCATCTAAAGTAAGGTATCAATAGTTATAGTGCTTGCTAAAACTATTCAATATTTCTATTATCCTATTATATCTTATACTTTGGTCTTCTTAAGCTATTATATTTATCAAGCACTTATATTTAAGTAGAACTATTTGATTTTATTTCAACTTTTAGTAACATCTTCGCATTGGGCTAATTTTTCTCATGTGATTTGTTGCGTATTTATAAACTTGTATATTTAGAAAAGAGTACGTACAGAGTTTCTTGCCAGGTTCTTTTCAGTAAGAGCAACCTTCCGAACCTTGCGGTAGCATGTATAATCCTGTATAATGTCATTATGACAACATAAAATACTTTGTTAAAAGTATATTCAAATAGAGAATTTGTAAAGGATAAAAGTCAAGCATCTTATCGCCTTCCACTTACCCCAAAAGAGAATTCTCTTTGTTGCAGACTGTTCTGTGCGAAACGTTGCGCTCGATGTGGCCACGGTATCAGCTCCACTGCTCTGGTGATGAGGGCCAAGGACCTGGTGTACCATCTGACTTGCTTCAGCTGTGTCGCTTGCGGCAACTTGTTGTCCAAGGGCGATATGTTTGGCATGAAAGAAGGGATGGTCTTCTGCCAAAGTCATTACGAGAACATCTGCCCTGATTACACGGATGATGATGGCATCATGAATAATGTCTACCGGTGAGTTACATACCACGTAATTTTTGTACAATTTGTGTGAGTTGATACCAGGCTGTTATACAGATTTCTGGCTGTTACTCGGAAATTACAGAAAAACCCACTTTGCACGTCCTGGGGATTGGATCCAGGATGTCGTGTTGTGCAGAAGCATTTGCGACCACTAGACCAAGGAAGCAGTCAGCCAGCAATACGTGAACTCTAAAAAATACACACCTTTTTTGGGCAGTTTTGTAAAAAAAATATTTCGGTCTAGATTTCAACAATGTGAGAGATAAGGCCAGGGCGATGATGTGGTATTTCAATTTCATAGTCAGTCCCAATTAAGGGTTTTATAATCAACATCATAACATTTTTACTAGAATTTTGATTTAATCTTCGTTTCGTTTCAACGCCGTCTTTACGATGCCAATTTAGGGGACAGGAATTTGATGCTCTAACTTTATAAGCCAATTAAAATGATACGGAATCCGTGGTACATTTTAAACAAAAGGTATTCGATAAAAGAATTCTGTTTCGGTAGAATATATACGGCTAAATACCAGAAAAAATCTATCGATTTTTGTTAAGGTAAAAAAGCTATTACTTCGGTGGGCATGAGTATGGCTTTAATTTAAAAAACCAGAGCCGTGGTGGTCTTGTGGTTTGCTATGTCGCCTGCTTCGCAAGTGGCGTAACTTCAAATCTCAACGAGTTTCTCTAAAAAAGGTGCAATACGAGAAACACCCACAACAAATAATAAGAAATTCAGCAAATTTAAGCGACCCCAACGCAAGCCGTTTTTTAATAGGATGGGTGACCGCCCGAGTTTCCTCCGTGCCTCGGAGAGCACGTTTAGCCGTCGGTCCGGTAGCCAATTTTACATCATTCGCAATCGTCGTGTCTGTCGGAAGTGTCATTCTAAGACTGAAAGGTTGTAAAAATCACCGTGCTGACCCCAAAAACAGTATGAGATAAGGCCAGGAATATGATGATGACTTATTTATTGCGTAGGTGCCACGATAATAGTGGAGGAGACTCGCCGTCTGAGTACTTCAGCCAGGGCCCGAAGGGAAGGCCTCGGAAGCGGAAAGTCCAGGGATCGCCTGAGGACATGCAAGTTCAGGCCATGAGGATGGCGAGCACAGGCTTAGGTAAGTTATCCATAGTTACTTGTGTATTAACTGTAGTTGCTTTTTGCTACAATATGGCGGATTTTCATCCGGTTTTCACCCGTACATAGACGGATCCACGAAGGTAACTTGTAAAATAAAGATATCTTCATCAAAACCGAGCTCGAATGCTGCAAAATATTTTATCGGTGAATGGACTTCACTGTTCTGTTAGGAGCAGCTCGTGGCACAGTTGCTACTGCGCATATCATTCGGTCAGCGAAGTTAAGCAACCCTAAACCTAGCCAGTAATTGGATGGCTGACCGCCCGAGCTCCCTCCGTGCCTCGGAGAGCACGTTGAGCCAACTTATCATCTTTGGCAATCGTTACAGGTCAGTCGGAGGCCTAATATAGTCTGACAACTGGTTTAACCAAGATCACAGATTTTCCTCGTAAAAAGGGTTGCGAAGGTCAGATGGCAGTCATTTCGCATAAAAATCAGGTGATCAGCCACATCGGGCTTAATTAAGTGCCGACCCCAACAATGTATGGTCCAGCATGATAAGGCCCGGGAGAGCATGATGGATTTCACTGTTCTACATTTTTATATTTGGAATGTTTAATTGTTGATCTCAAACAGTTCTTAATGACTCAACATTTTGTTAAATTATATCTGGCTAGTAGGCCTAGACAACGATTCTCTTACTAATATGCATATCATACGCTCTCTCTCCCTATCCCGCGGCGTACGCTACTGCTTACCACATGCTTCATTTCATACTTCTTCGCTACGTAAACTTTCATCGGTTACTAGTACTCCAAACTTTAAAGGTACCCGTACTCGTCAAGTTCAGATAAACTTACGCCGAATGGGTCGCATACGATATATATGTGCTTACAGTATATAGCTTTACAAACAGTAAAGAATATAGAAACCAACCGTTCAAAATTACTCACTCACACGGACGCACACATCTACGAGATTATAAATAGAATATCGTTACGTAATTCACGTGTTTTTTTTTCATAGCTTCTAAACGACAATACATATATACGCTCAAGCCTTCCCCGAATGGGTAGGCAGAGGTGTTGTAATAACAGCACCCACTTTTCACCGAATATGATTAAGTGCCAACGTGACAGATGGAGAGTCTATCGCTGTCTCAGGCACTACACATAGGTCTTTGAATTACTGCTCAGACATATGCAGATGTTTTCCTTCACCGTAAAGCACGTGGTGTGAAATCACTGCTCATAAGTTTTTAGGAAAACGTACTTACGTCACTTGTGTACCTGGCGACTGGTAAAACCCCGAGGCCAGAAGGAGAAAAAAAAACATATAAAGTTGATATTAAGGAGGAAATATCAAAAATACATTGTGTACTTCAATGTGATTTCCATACCAAATTTCAGTAAAATTTAAATAAAGCCCTGAAAAGGTACTAAGCTGACAAATAGACATTTGTGATATCTTTAATTTAAGTTCCGAGGCTTTCACAGAAGTTAAATTCATCAGAAAAATGTGTGCGAATATAAATTCCATTTCGCAGTTACAGATATTCCTCACAGAAAACTGTTTGTGTTGAACATCAAAGGGGCCTCGTATGATGCCGTCGTACTGAAAATTATTTCCACTCAAATTTACTTGGAAGTAAAATGTTACATAATAGAAGAACAGCATTAATATGATTATTTCAAATGTATTTGAGTAAACCTAATTTATATTAAAATTTTGTGATACTAAGCTAGATGAGGAGATTATTTTGTAAATGAAACGTAGGACCCGTTTCACCGAAGTTGATTAAGTGCCAACGTGACAGTACCCCTCCCACGAGTTTGCCACCGTTTTCGTAATCTATACTTGCTAGCGTTACTAGCAATATTCGAATCACCGTCAGGGGGCCAAAAGCCCCGAAACGGTCTCCCCAACCCCTACAGGGGTTGTGAGACGACAAATGTGTGTGTGCAATATTCGTATGAGATATTTTAGTTCTTCACGGCACCGCTGGGAGTCGCTGTACAATTTCGCACACTAATATTCGGCGGAGACGCTAGCGAGTATAGATTACGAAAACGGTGGCAAACCCGTGATAGGGGTACTGAAGGTGAGGCTATCGCCGTTTCTGCATAACTGGCGACTGCTCAAACCCCATGGCCACCACGACTCTAAATCATGTGAAATGTACAACCTCTGCTTACCCCTTCCGAGACCACTCTATTTTGCTTTTATTTATTTATTTAAAAAAAAACAGTAGGTATTTTATTAATAACTGGGGGCCAACTATGATCGTTTAAGCACCGCTTATTCAGAACTTATGAGCTTTGACGTTTAATTTGACGCTACTAAAGTGAAACGTCAAAGCTCATTACGTCACTAGTCATCGCGACGACGTAAACGCATATTTATATGGACTCACAATAGTGTCATCTTTAGCCGACAGACGGCGCTGTTTCGATCCTATACTAATCTGGGTCAAGTTCGCACTAGACCCTCTGAAGTTATTAATACGCACTGTTTAAGACGATGATGGTAGCTAGATATAGCCCCCTGAATACAAAAAAAACACTTGACCCAAATTGGTATCTCTCGGGATTGTGAAGAATGCTGCCCAGCATTGCCATACTGAATTGCAATGCTACCTTATATACTGTATCAAACTGAAGTTATTCTAGAATGCAATTATTACGTAACAATCCAAGGAGGTATTACTTCATAACTGTTGTTCAATAATTCCAATACTAATTATTGTTGTACCACGAACTGCCGTTGTCGGTCTCTAAACAGTTTATTATATTCTTTGAGTGAAACTAGCCTCGACCGGTAGCTTCGCCCGCCATGTGCTACACCCATAAGCTATATAGGGTCTAGACTTTTTAAGCGCACATTTTTGACATATCAAAAAAAAATCGTCAGTAGCGCCGGTCGACGATGTCGTCATTCTTCCATCAATGACCTAATACGCCGGGCTCTGGTCACCGCCGGGGTGCCAGTAGTAGGAACCAGTAGGTTTGGCGCGCAGCGATGGCCGGAGGCCGGATGGTATGTCACTGGTGCCGTGGAGATTGGGTCGGCCGCTGGTGTGGGATGCCACGTGTGTCGATACGTTGGCTCCGTCCCATCTCCCCGGCACTGCTGTGGCGGCCGGTGCTGCTGCTGCTCAGCAGGAGTGCCTCAAGCGCCGGAAATATGCTTGCATTGGTCAAGGATACATATTTTCTGCGTTTGCGGTTGAAACTCTGGGACCTTGGGGTCCAGATGCTCATCAACTTTTCAAAGAGGTTGCACGTCGTCTGGTAGAAGCTTCTCGTGACAAGCGGGCTGGGGCTTTTCTCGCTCAGAGAATCAGCATTGCTATTCAACGTGGCAATGCTGCCAGCCTTCTTGGCACGATCCCGAGAGACACCGATTTGGGCCAAGTTTTCTACTTGTAATTAGTTTTTAGTTACCTATTTATTATTAATATAATAAATAAATTATATTTTAGAAGAATAAATAGATGTCCTCAAAAAAAAATTAAAAAAGAAAAAAAAATGATATCGTTATACTTTGTATTTATTTTTGTGGTAATGTGTAGTTCTTAGAGGTTTGAGTAAAGGTTTAAATTTCTGTATAATTTTATATGAATCGATTGGTAAGACTTTTTTTCAAAGACGTGCCGAAATGTCATTTTTCGTAGCTCTAGCCTTTGTATTCAGTCACTCTTACGAAACAAATTTCATATATTCCATTTGTTTCGTAAGCGCATAACGAATCCATGCTTTAGGTATCTGATATACCAAGGAAATATAACTACTCAAATTCATATAGATACGCGTATAAATGTATACTCTACACATATATTTACAGACATACTACATACAGATAAATAAAATTGAAGTGAGTGTTTGTAATTCCAAAATAACAGCTTTTCACTAATTGCATATGAAAGCAAACGGACTTATTAAAAACAATTTAAAATTATATATTCCTTTGTCTGTCTGTCTGTTTGATCCGGCTATTTTCCGAAATGGACCGATTTTAGGGACTATCACTCGCAGATAGTTAATGTTACAAGGAATAATTTTTATTTCAAAAAACATTAGCGTTTCGCTGGTCACCCATGAAACTAAGTCTATGCGGTTAAACCGCAGGGCACAGCTAGTTTTGAAATAAGAACGATTAATATATCGAGCGTGAGGGTTGTCACTTTCAAAGTAAAAATTAAATCTTTCATTTATAAATTACTTAATCCTTTTGCTAACTGGCACAATTAGTAGGTAATAACTTATAAGTAACGCGTTCCTTATATAAATAACATTTTAATGTTGCTCAAAGTTTAAAGAGCTCGACTCAAATACAGCGTAATGTTTAATATGTAATTAAAATATTGAATAGCGTTACATTACCTCTGTGATATTTCATGCACAGCCTTATTTTGCTGACGGAACGTTTAAGCTCCATACATATTTCATCGTAAAATTTTGCTGGAATCAACAGGAAAGTCAAATCGGCTACCCCTGACGGCCCAGATGTCAATTCATCCCGGTACGAAAAGCTACTAATGAATAGGCGGCGTGTTTGCAAAAATGAGACTATCTCGTTCTCGCGTGATGCACGCCGCCTCCGAGGAGGGGATAGGCAGTATTTTTGTGAGCTGCCCGATGTTTTGGGGTCGGTTTATTCTTTATAGTGTTAAAATGCAGTCACAGGTGAACTCCAGGTTATCCTCGCGTTTTGTAGACGCCGCAGACTGAATAGGTCGGCTTGTTATTTATAGTCAAAAATATTGTGCTTGGAAACTTTGCTGTTACAACTTGACACCATACAAAGAACGCTGGAAATGTAACTTTTCGAATACTTACACTTCTCATCTTGGTATTCTTGTTACTTAAGTTTTTTTGCCTTTCACCGACCAAAATAATAAAAAGTATTTAATGCACTTCTCTCTCCGCCTTCGATTTCGGAGAATAAATATACTCAAAGGTGACTGACTGACTGACTGACATATTGATCTCTCAACCAAACCACTGGATGGATCGGGCTGAAATTTGGCATGCAGGTGGATGTTATGACGTAGGCAACCATTAAGAAAGGATTTTGATTAATTATACCCCCAAGGGGTTTGTATGAAACTTTGTCAATTTTAAACCAATCGGGCTGAGACAAGTCTACGCGAGTAAAACCGCGGGGCACAGCTAGTGTATGTATATATTCATTCTAGTAAAGCAATGCTTTTTGGATAGTAGGTATTCCGGCTATTCTAGAAACACCTAAACCTAAGCTTAAGTAGTATGGAATCTAAACGAATCTATACATAAAGATATACATACTACATACAGATAAATAAAATCGATGTGTCTGTTTGTAATTCTAATATAACAACTTTTCACTAAATGCATATGAATGTATATACGGTACTGACTCAAAAAATGCTTTTTTATAATTTCTTGTCTGTCTGTCTTCGTGTCTGCTTCTTCCGGCTAATCTCCGAAACTGTTTTGTTCACTGGCAGATAGATAGTTAATGTTACAAGGAGTAAAATGGGCTACTTTTGTTTAATAAAAGGTTAGGGTACCGCGGGTCAACCTTAAAGTTAAAAAAAACACAGCGTCGGTAAAACTCCATCGAACGTAAGGGTTGCGCTTTTTAAGTAAAAATTACCTCCTTAATTAATTAATTCCCCCTTTTGCTAATTGTAGTAATAATAATATTCTACCTTACAATATTGCGTCACACGTCACAACAAGCGATAATTATGTTTTCTTAAATATGTAAATTCTTTCCTCATCACAGACAGGACATTTTTCCCGTACTCATATTAGTGCGGATACACTGACTTATCCTGACCCGTCCTGAGTACGTAGTGCGAGTCTTTAGGGGAGTTAAAAAACAATATTGTCAAGCCAAAACAATATAAACAATAATATGCTGTCATCATTGTGCGTTGAGTTTTGTAACCAGTTTGTGAAAGAGTTTGGGCTGTGAATTCATTCCTGATGGCCTAGTGCGAGTTTTTCACTGCAGCCGACACAAGTCACCGCGTCGACGTAAGCGCAGATTTGTATAGGCTTACAATAGTGTCATCTTTAGACCGACAGACGGCGCTGTTTCGATCCTATACAAATCTGCGTTTACGTCAACGCGGTGACTTGTGTCGGCTGCAGTGAAAAACTCACACTAGGCCATCAGGAATGAATTCACAGCCCAAACTCATTCGCAAATTGGTTACAAAACTCAACGCACAATGATGACAGCATATTATTGTTTATATTGTTTTGGCTTGACAATATTGTTTTTAACTCCCCTAGCTAAAATAGCCGATCGGTGATTGAACGAGTGAGCGAATTGAACATGACTCTTTGTGTATTCGACGTTTGAATAGGCTTTGTTTAGGAATGTTATTCAAATTCCATGTTTCCGTTTTACTCAATTTCTCGTTCACTCTGTTCTTTTTTTGAGTATTCAAAAACGGAGTTGGTATTTCAATATAAACGAACGTTTCACAGGTTTTGGTATTCTGATAAATAACAGCTTTAAGTTATTTCTAACAGTCAGTCAGATTTTTGATAATTATAACATTATTGATCATTTTAATTATAACAGAAGGAGTAAATCAATACGGTCTTCTTATCAAGTAACATTACTACATTACATATATATATGTATATATAGATGTTATCTCTACAGATAAATAAAATTGAAGTGTCTGTTTTTAATTCCAAAATAACAGCTTTTTACTAAATATATACGCAAATGACATAAAAAACACAATTAAAAAAAAATCTCTGTCTGTCTGTCTGTTTGTTCCGGCTGGACCGATTTTAACGAGACTTTACAGATAGCAAATTTTACAAGGAGTAACTACTAAGTCTACGCGGGTGAAACAGTGGGGCAAAGTTAGCTATTGAATAAAATTAGATCATTCATTCGTTTTAATCAACTAGGACCGACTTTATTAAAAAAGCTAGTTCCTGAAAGACGAACAATGACGCCTCGTATTATATTTGCGTCGATACAAAACGATACATATCGCCTAATGACGTGTATTCATAGTACGGGGTGGGGTGAACGTTGACGCGTTCATTCAGGGGTAACAAACAGTACCCTCGCAGGAAAATTATTGAATAACTCTTTACTGTACAGAACTGTCAAATGTTCTCGTGTAATATATTGACCGTGATGGCCTTGAGGTTTGAGCAGTCGCCTGCTACACAAGCGCCGCAAGTTCGATTCCCAGCGGGGCCTGTACCAATGAGTTTTTCTAAAGTAACTTATGTACAGTGATTTCAAACCACGTGCTTTACGGTGAAGGAAAACATCGTGAGGAAACCTGCATATTTCTGAGAAGTAATTCTATGAAGTATGTAAAGTGTCTGAGACAGCGATGGACCCACCATCTGTCACGTTGGCACTTAATCATCATCGGTGAAAAGTGGGTGTTGTGATTACAACACCACTGCCTACCCCTTCGGGGAATACAGGCGTGAGCATATGTATGTATGTATGTTTAGAAAACAGTATGTGTTTCGAGTTAGTGTTTTCGTTCTCACACTTCAAATCAGAAGCCATATCTCGACCAGTGTAGTCACAATGCAGGTCGTGTGTCACGTATCTCTTATAATAATAACCTTGAGTACCGTACGTGATCTATCAGTTGATTTGAAAAGGTGCTCGAGACGTCTTTTCGCGTACACTGGGATGCAAAATAGCGTGGAAAGTTACGCGATAAAATGTTTAAGTACAGTATAATACTGCCGTGGCATAATCAAAATCCCCTTTCCGACATATGGTCGATTTTTAACTTATAATGAGAAAAAATCTTCAAAAAAATGTTTCAGAATTTCCAATACTTTGAACTGATTTCACCAGCACCATTTTAAACACGTTTACGAAAGCCTAGTCAGGAAGGGCGAGACCATAGATAAAACAAACATTTCGCTTAGCGAGAGCCCTAAAATGTCGTAGCCGCGTTTCATTTTACGGCATAATCTACGATGTCATACGTATTTCATGTATAAAAGTAAATACGTGTTTGATCGTTCATTGTGTTACAAGCTCAGATGTTGCTACGAGCTGAAATGTACTCTTATTAAATAGGTAATCGATAAAAAATATTTAGAGTGAGATATATATTTCATTTTATGAAACATTTAAAATATATTATTCCAAAAAAACTTTGTATTACCTTTACTGTAATGTAATGAATTATGAAATATAATTATATGTGAGGAATTTTTTTTTCACTATTGGCAATATTGTGCTTCTTCCTAGTTTGACAATTTTATAAAGAATGGTTGTATCAATAATAAACAAAGCAATTTTAGGTTAGATATTATTGTGACATTTACTACAAGTGACAACGGCTAAACGCGTTTAAAGCGGCTGACTGGAAAAAAGTTATCGTTTAGAATGAAACTAAGCTTAGCTTGATCTAAGTTCTGGTTGCGCTGGTGAAATGCAAAATGTAGCTCTAATCCAGATTAAGCTCTAAAACAGAGTTTCGTCGGAACTAATCGCGATTAGTTTCATCGGTGAAAATCTTCTGGAATCCAGATAAAATATTTGAAACAAGAACCTTTACTTGAGGATGAGGGTTGTCAGATTTACTTCTTTCTTTACATATGCTCACGCCTGTACTCCCCAAAGGGGTAGGCACAGGTGTTGTAATCACAACACCCACTTTTCACCGAAGATGATTAAGTGCCAACGTGACAGATGGTGAGTCCATCGCTGTCTCAGACACTTTACATACTTCATTGAATTACTTCTCAGAAATATGCAGGTTTCCTCACGATGTTTTCCTTCACCGTAAAGCACGTGGTGTGAAATGTCTGTACATAAGTTTTTTAGAAAAACTCATTGGTACAGGCCCCGCTGGGATTCGAACTTGCGTCGCTTGCGTAGCAGGCGACTGCTCAAACTTCAAGGCCACCACGGCTCTTCTATTTCTTTCTCGATTTCTTTCTTTCTTTTAATTATTTAATGGCGACGAGATTGAGTACAGCTATTCCGTCAATGTCAGGTAAAAAATATTCTTGTGAATTGGTAAAATATGTGGAGGAACCCATTGGATTCCCCTCGAAAAAAAAGCAAAAGCGAACTAAAAATTAAATAATTTTAAAAACGTCATTAGTCCAAATGACTTCTTTATTTACTACTAGCGGACGTCACGCGGTCTCACGCGTAGTTCCCGTTCCCGTGGGAGTACGGGGATAAAATAAATGTTACTCGCTGATGATGTAGCTTTCCAATGGTGAAAGAATTTTTGAAATCAGCACAGTGGTTTTTGAGTTTATTCATTACAAACATACACACAAAAATACAAATCTTACCTCTTTATAACGAGATGTCGATTTCTCAAATTGAACTTTAGAAAACCCCATACTGACGTACCGGCTTGTAACCTCTTAAATGCGCATCTGTGTGCGTCATTTCGAATGGTTTCTTCCTAGATACCTAACTTCTTTTACAATTATTATTTATTTATTTATTATTTATTTATTTTAACATCATTACAGTTTTTATAACTAAGTCGACGTTAAAGGTAACATAATACAAAACTAATAAAATAATTTAACTTAATATCTATCTATATATATATAACTAACTAACTGTATACTATATACTACGCAACAAACATAAATACATTACAACTTATTACTAATTTAAATTAAGTTATTAATGCGTTTCTAAATATTTTTTTACTGTTTCTGCGAGTTTCGGCAGGCTCTGGTGAAAAATATCAATATCGTTAGCCATGGCGTTTATCAAACGAATGGCTCTCGATAAGGGAGCGTATTTAAGAAGGTTGGTCCTGTAAGCTTGTACTTATTCTGTGAAGTCGACAATTTCGAGATACAGCAATGAGATTATTTGGCTCTTTACTGTAGCCATAAATTTTTTATAATGTTGTTACAAATCAGGGTTATCTGCAAATAACAGTTTAATTTCATAACATGGGTTGATAGTCTTGAAGTATTATAATAGAAGTAGGGGATTACAGGATTTCGGCCTTCGTAAATCGGATTTGCCCGACTGGTCAGTGTACCACCATCTTATTAAAACATCGCAACCAAATATAAAAATATCTTAAAGCAGTTTTGTGTTCCATTGCTCCATGGGGGCTAAGAGTACAGGCTCTGTGCTACTTATAGAAGGACCTAGGCGTTTACTATGCAGGCGCAGTGATTCACATCCATGGCACTTATATTATTGGTCACGTTCATAGTATTACCTAAAAATTTGTTGAAAGTTACTTATTCAGTATCTAAAACACGAGAACCACAATAATCGTCGTTGCATTGTGTGAATGGCTGGACCGATTTTAACGAAAGTTTAACTGCCAGATAGATGATGGTTCAAGGAGGACGTTAGGCTAATTTTGTTTAGAAACAATATTAGGGTCTCGATAATAAAAACATGAAACTAACTCTACGCGGGTGAGTATATAGATATAGATGTTGATTTTGACTTAACGCATAAATTGATATAACCGTCATAAATATCTCTCAGTGTTCTCTAGTCATAGCTATTAGGGGAAAAATTTCATCAAACCCTTCAAAAAGAACCTCATGATTTACGCATGAGATAAGCGTGTCGCGAATTTGGGAGATTCCCTTGCTAGTTAATGGGAGATATAAAGTATCTCTTGTCATTATTGGTATAAACTTGGTTTTGATAACATCAATACTCACCCCCACTGACAAAGATTTATAATTTACTAGCTGGACCCCACGTTCACCTAGACTTAACTTCATGGGTGACCTGCGTGACCCTAGTGGTTTTTGAATAAAAGTACTCCTTGTAACATTAGCTATCTACCAGTGAAGGCCCCGCTAAAATCAGTCCAGCCGTTTCGGAGATTAGCCGGAACAAACAGACAGACAGAGTATTTTTTTTTCTTTTCTGTACCTTTTATATTTTCATAAACATTTAGTGAAAGGCTATTATTTTGGCATTACAAACAGACACTTTAATTTTATTCATCTGTATATATAGATGAAAGCGAACATTTCACTTTTGGACAGGTGTTCGTTAACGGTTTCTTAAAAAGATTCGTGCTATAGTTTTTTTTCTTCAAACGTTTATTGTCCATCATGTTTTGTTTATTGGGGTGGTATCGTAACATTAGTTTTTTGATTAGCAATATTATTTTGTTATCTATACATCTATACTCTACTAATACTAATATTATACTGTCTGTCTGATACCAATTAATTATTATTCAAGAAAGGCAGGGAAAAACGGGATTTCCCATTTAAAATTCAGTACTGCCCTACTACCTCCATCTTACACGTTCTCCCCACGCTCAACACAAAAATCCATCTTTGTTACAAATTGCTTTCATAGATCTTCCATTTTGAATTAATTCCTTTTATAGTAATTATTTTACTAGTTTCGAGTACAATACAAATTTTTCGATAAATAAAAAAACAAATTTTATTGACTTTGGCTAGAGCATACATTATTGGTTTGTTTATGATCTCAGCAAATTTTCGCTAAATTTGGAGTTGGGCCCCTATTGTTCTGAGTGTGCGATATGTATCTTAGAGTAGTATTGATATTCATGCGATGCATCTCAAGCTATGCTATCAGTTATAAGTAGAACTATTATATTTTTAATTATGTTAATTTTTATCGACATTTGTGCATTGGACCTTTGTCCAGGAGCCGTGGTGGCCTTGATGTTTGAGCAGTCGCCTGCTACGCAAGCGACGCAAGTTCGAATCCCAGCGGGGCCTGTACCAATGAGTTTTTCTAAAAAAACTTATGTACAGTGATTTCACACCACGTGCTTTACGGTGAAGCAAAACATCGTGAGGAAACCTGCATATTTCTGAGAAGTAATTCAATGACGTATGTAAAGTGTCTGAGATGGCGATGGACTCACCATCTGTCACGTTGGCACTTAATCATATTCGGTGAAATGCGGGTGTTGTGATTATAACACCTCTGCCTACCCCTTTGGGGAATACAGGCGTGAGCATATGTATGTACCTTTGTCCATGAGCTTATTCTTCTTCTTAAATAATTTATTTTGTATTCTTAAAATTGTATAATATTTTATAAGTTATAAAAGAGTAATACTGAGTTACTTGCCAGGTTCTTCCCAGTAAAAGCAACGTTCCGAACATGCATGTATAATCCTGTATAATTATGTCATTCCGACGATTTGAAAATGGTACCTACTTTGTAAGAAGTCTAACCAAATGAAGATAATTTTGACTTTGACTTTGATGGGCAAGGTCACCCAGTGTTTTAGGCAGGAGCTCAATATAGTGGACCTAGAAATTTAAAATGGGGTCACATTTGTCGCTGGAAACGAGCGTCGAGCGTCTGCATGAGGCCGCACCTTAACGATTCAGTCCTAGATTTCGGGTTGCTCGTAGTGAGCGCATATGTATGCTAGGGACAACTCTTACTAAACCAAAAGATATACGATATCAGCAAGCGTATGAGGCGTAGTTTAGCGTGTGATTCAGATCACCGATCAACCCCAATTCGATCCCAATTTAATGAACTGATTCGAATGCCAACGTAGTCAGTCTATCGGATTACCCTTCGATTGATTAGTCTAGGAATGCACAGGTACTGTGGTGCACAAAATCGTAGCAAAATAAATGTTTAAATGTGTCATGTTATTTATTTATTGTATATTATATAATAATAAAAAAAATTGGTATAATCACAAGATAGTAGTATCTCCGTTAGTATATAGTATCTTCGAATTTCTTTTCAGGCTTAAGCCAACTGCCTTACGACGTTCCCTTTCACCGTGATCGGGAAGCTGGTACTGTGTGCATCACTGCACTTAAGGTTTTGGAAGTACCTACATACACCGCCTTTACATTACCAACTTCAATTTTAGACCGACAGGTTCCGACCACATACCGTTTCAATACTTTGTAATATTTTGATTGGTATTAACTTTTATAATATAAAATTAACAACATTAAGTTTAGAAAGAAAAACTACTCAAGCAAAATTGTTTATAACCCCAAAATGCATTTTGAAGAACGTTTGAAAAAATAATAGGCCAATTTGTAACTCGCGCGATTTATCGCCAGTACCTTCACCGAACACTGATTTATGGTATCACATATACAAGATATTGTCAATATGACACTACTTATACTAACAAATATCAAGGCCAAGAAGATTTCAAATCTTTTGTAGGTTGCAGAAGAGTACCCACCTCAACTTTTAGAAATATCTTAGAGTAGCGGACATCACGTGGTTCCACCCGCATAGTTACCGTTCCAGTAATAGTACGGGGATAACATATAACATATGTTACTCGCTGATAATAAGTTTCAAGATCGCTCTAGTACTTTTTGAGCCAATTCGTTACAAACATACTTACATACATATCTTTCCTCTTTATAATTTTAGTACAGTACCTAGTATAGATGCTTTCGTTTTCAACTCACAACTTCGTGTGCAAATGTATGTGCCCTATATCCAGGTGTTAAATCTTTTCTATACCAATTCCAGAAAAAGATGTATAAAGATAACATAAAGACGGAGACGGACGCAGTTTCGCAAAAGTTTGTAGATTGTATTATAATCGTTTAATTGAACCACTTTTGCCGCTAACGTTACTCGCTCAGCTCAGACTTCCGCCGTAGTTAGTATTCAGGTATTGTGTGAGATTTGCGCCTGAAATTCAAGCCCTTTAACACAGTATTTCAGGTTAACCGGCAATGGATTGGCATGGGCTATGAGGGCCAGCGGTTTTGCTTCTATTTTGAAACTGAATTAGCTCAGACACAAATATAAATTATATTAATATTTTTTGTTTTTCTGTTTCTCGTAGTTCTATTGTTCTAGATTTTTTAATAATGATGTATAAAAGAATTACATGATTGTACAAAAGCAATATTTTTTTTTACATAAATAACAATAAAAATTGCCGTCCAATAAGGATTTATACCAGAAAGAAAATTTTATTGAATAACTAATTTATTTAGTATATTGAATAGAATCAGCTGTGTTACTTTCCGTAAGTCCATGTTTATGATTATAAAAGAGTATAAAAATGCTACAATGCTTTATTTCGCTATTATGATAGCATAATATATTTTTACATACATACATATGCTCACGCCTGTATTCCCCGAAGGGGTAGGCAGAGGTGTTGTTATCACAACACCCACTTTTCACCGAAGATGATTAAGTGCCAACGTGACAGATGGTGAGTCCATCGCCGTCTCAGGCACTATACATATGTCTTTGAATTACTTCTCAGAAATATGCAGGTTTCCTCACGATGTTTTCCTTCACCGTAAAGCACGTGGTGTGAAATCACTGTACATAAGTTTTTTAGAAAAACTCATTGGTACAGGCCCCGCTGGGATTCGAACTTGCGTCGCTTGCGTAGCAGGCGACTGCTCTAACCCCGAGGCCACCACGGCTCTATAATATATTTTTTATTTGTTGAATTGAATTTAAATAACATCAATTGAGTTGAATTAAATTTCCAACGATTTTGATGCTCATATTTTTTTCCAGGAACCATTTAACCACCCCAGGAGAGGGTGTTAATTTAGTTTCTTTTTATACTGCAGCAAAGATAAATTCTTATATTCTAATAGCTTTTGAGTTCACAAACATAAAAACTAATATTTGCTCAACCTAATCTAATAATCTATGCAGATAAATAAAATGGAAAGGTCTGTTGTAAATTCATCCGAAAATATATACGTCGCAGGATAAAAAAAATATTAATAAAAAAAAATTCTGTATGTCTGTCTGTCTGTTTGGTCCAGCCGCCTCCGAGGTTAGTCGGAAAAAACAAATACACAGCTAAAATTTAGAAACGTGTTTTTATATCTTTGCTTTCATATGCAATGAAAAGCTGTTAATTTGGATTACAAACAGACACTAAAATATTATTTATCGGTGTATGTACATATAGGGCACATATAAACGCTTGAGGATACAGGCGACTGGAACCACTAAGAATTGGAACCGCGGTCCCAGTCATTTTTGAATCGGTCGACTGGAACCACATACCTAATTAGCATCAATGTATCACACAGGATTGTTTATGATCGAAGAGACTACGAGGCTAATAAAATGACGAGTGGTCCCACTTGACTGATAATAAAAATAAATGAAAACGAATCAGGCATCTGGGAACCTTGTTCCAGTTAGCTAGCGGTCCCAGTCGCGTGAATCCTCAAACGCTTGTCGCGTGTTCCTCGGGCCGCTTCGAGACGGCGCCTATGTGTGTTATAAACACGTACACTCGGCTCCTTTATTTTTTTATTTACAACCAATCGTTAATATCGAAATCTTTACAGCCCGAATGCTTTATTACTCGGTTTTTTAATAAAAAAGTAACATCCAAGTCGGTTACGTTTTAATTTCGTCTATAAAAATACAACATCAGCCGAGATTCATCTCAATGCTCTCAGTTTTCAAGGACATTAACATTTTTGTTACATTTCGACTGGATTCCCTGTAACAAGTACCGCTTGAGCAGGTGGAAAGTTTGTTTTTATAGTTGGTGTTTTGGTAGAGAGAGAAAGATAGATGCTCTTGAAATGTGGTGCTGGAGAAAGATGCTTGGCATAAAGTGGACACAGTTCCGCACCAACGATTCCATACTGCAGGAACTCGGGATCAATCAGCGTCTGTCTTCCACAGTTCAATCTCGCATTTTCAACTTCTTTGGACATGTGTCGCGATGTGGAGACGCATCCATAGAGCGTCTGGTGGTGCAGGGTAAATTCGAGGGTACTAGGGCGCGTGGCAGATCACCAATGAGATGGACGGACCAGATTAAGGCTGTGATGGGTGTTCCTACTATTAACGAATGCTCCCGTAAAGCAGCAGTCCCAAATGAATGGCGCCGTTTTGTTCAGCAAGCCACCAATTCTGACATTACGACCACGACCGCTCTGCCAAGAGTGTAACGATTGAGATGAGATGTTTTGGTAGTAAGACATTTATCACAAGCGATCGATGGTGAAGACTGTACGGAGCAATGGCCGAGTGCTTTGAATAGTCACCAGGTACGAAAGCGATGCAAGTTTGAACCCATGATTTTTTCTGAATATATTACTACCTTGAATATATTTTACTTTCAGATACCTGGTGTCCACAGGTACATTTAAACTTATGGTATTGGTTTAAGCGATGTTCATGAGTGCTGCTTTTTCAAGCGAAACCGCAGATTCAGCAAATGAAATATCATATTGACAATTTTAATCCCAAGAAGATAGGTAGAGAGAGAGCTTGAGACACTTATGTATAAACTCGCATTAAGTCGTAGATAAAAATAATCATTCAATTTCCATATTATTTGTCCCGGAAAGTATATGTAAAATGTCAGTCCTCGCTCACGCAACTTTTAACAGGGGCCTTACCATAAGCTCTTACTGCAACGATAGTTCAGCTGTGTGACAGTGACAGATGTATACACGTCATATACATCTGTTTCATAATAAGATTAAAACTATCATGGTAATAAGAACTCATGGTAAGGCTAGGTCTTCTCTTTACGTACTACTAACTAATATCTCAAACATAACAAGTGTAATACATTTAAAACCTTTCAAATAAATTAAACCTTATAAATAAAAACAGCGGTTATCAAACCTTATCACACTAACGACTTTCTCTCATTAGCCACAAAAAGTAAATTAAAATGCGGCACAATTATAAATGTGTACATTTATATGGAAGTCAAAACAAATACGCTGTATGATAAATGTGCCGATAATTGGATATATTTTGATCGTACGATAAGCATAACGAAGGACGTTAAATATAAAAGTTTTATAATTTATTAGTCTGGGAGATTGATCAGCGGAGCGCGTCAAGGGTAATTATGAAGAATAAAATTAATAGAAACACGTAGGTAGGTAAGTAGAGGTGGGACTGAGGTGCTGTAGTAAAAATTCGGCTTCAATTTTAAGCCGAATTCAATTTACTTTAGGAATATGTTTTTAATTGTTGCAATAGATAATTTTATCCTCCATCTTTAACACAAAATAAAATACAATACAAATAATAATTGCTCATCGCAAATAGATAAAATTACGTAGAAGATATATTTATGTATATAATTCTACTGTACCTGTGTACACTGAACTCCACCTAAACGGCTGGACCATTTTGAATGAGTTTTTTTTATATGCATTAGGGTGGCGCCCTGGATGGTTAAGATTCACAATTCAGTCCGGCAGATGGCACTGCAGTCGGTATCTAGGTTATTTATCTATGCAGGGTAACGTCTATTTGGTCCGCTAGTGTCATTATATAAAAAAAAAGATCTAATCTCAAAAGCTTCCAAAAAGATCATCAGAAATTTATCCGTCTTGCAAATAAAATAACTTAACATAATAAAAAAATCACATAATTCTACGTTTCGTTTTCGCTTTCGGCGAAACACTGATCATCGCAAATCATTTTGACCCTATTGGCTAAGTTGGCCGATTTCCATGTAGGTCTCGTCTCCCCCACAATGCGGGTTAATTTTTTGTGAAACTTTTTTATAACGCCTCTGTGTTTTGCCGGGTGTTAAACGATAATTTATCATTTCAATTTCGGTCAAATTATTAATAGTTTTTCAACGATATCCTACCTATATTTATTTGACTAATTTAAAGATGAATGCTTTGAATCAACGATTTGAACAAGTGATTATATTTAATGTTTTGTAAATGATATAGATAAGCATCACGATTCTAAAATGTATTTTATTTTGAATTCGGCAGCTTTGATAATTGTAATACTGAATCGTTATTTTGTATTGCGTTTCTCATATTATACTGGTTTGTTTATTATAGTTTTAAGCAGTGTTTTTATAAAGTTAGTTAGTTATATTCCCGTCGTTATTTGTTAGTTATGGTAGGTGCCATGTATAGCCTTCCAAACCTGGCGGTAGCATAAAAAATCCTGTATAATTATGTCATTCTGACGATTTGAAAGTCCTTTGATTAAAAGTCTAATCGAATAAAGATATTTCTGAGTTTGATTCTGTTTAACGAATATAGTTGTACTTGTAACTAAAATACTAGGAGGCTATTGATCTTTCTGGGTCTCCGCACCCAAACTAACGAACATAGCAAAAAATGTACTAAGAACTAGCGACCAGCGACCGCAACCGAATCCGCAATCAATAGCAATTGCTTCCTGTCACCTAGGGCTCCGCGGCGGTAAAAACTGGGATGTGGCGTTACGGTGTGAACCAATAAATAGAGAAGATCCTCAATATTTCCACTAGCTTAAATAACTTGGCGGACGTACACGCGCGTCTTACCGCAGCTAATTGTTGCCTAGATCTTCAATCAACTAGCATACATACATATGCTCACGCCTGTATTCCCCGAAAGGGGTAGGCAGAGGTGTTGTTATCACAACACCCACTTTTCACCGAATTTGATTAAGTGCCAACGTGACAGATGGTGAGTCTATCGCCGTCTCAGGCACTATACATACCTACGTCTTTTGAATTACTTCTCAGAAATATGAAGGTTTACTCACGATGTTTTCCTTCACCGTAAAGCACGTGGTGTGAAATCACTGTACATAAGTTTTTTTAGAAAAACTCATTGGTACAGGCCCCGTTGGGATTCGAACTTGCGTCGCTAGCGTAGCAGGCGACTGCTCAAACCCCGAGGCCACCACGGCTCTCTATCAACTAGATAACCGCTTATCGCTTGTATCATTATTCCTGGCGAGCTATGCGCCACGGATCTGCCCATGCAGAGTTAAGTTCATGAGTGGCCATATATCGCAGAATAGTTCAAAATTTTTAGTCAAACTTTTCCAAGTTACTCCTTGTAACATCGGTTATCTTCCAGTGATAGTCACATTAAGACCAGGTTTTCGAGAACAAACAGACAAACAGACCGACAAACGGGTAGAGAGACAGTGACTTTTTTTCAATGGCATGTCGTGAAATGCTGTTATTTTGGAATTACAAACAGGTGCTTCAATATTGTTTATCTTACTTTTATTTTCCTTTGTAGCAGACAAATAATTAACGCTTCATATTAAACTTAATTACTTCGGTCAGCGACCCGAAGTGAGTCTTGGCCTCCTTTATTCTTTTTTTATTTTCCTTTATTTAGTAGACCAATGGCGAGTTCTGGCGCCATTGGTCTACTAAGTATTAATAAAAAAATTCTGTGAATATACCTTTTCCGTCCCTCCGTCTCTTCAGTGCCTTCAGATATAATAGTAGCCAGTATAATTTATTTATTATTCATTTAGAACCCGATGTGTCCCACTGCTGGGCAAAGGCCTCCCTTCCCTCTTTCCAACCCTTCCGATCCAGGGCTACCACACGATGGACTCCTCCGAATGCGACGCGAAGACGTGGCAGGCCGAGAAAAAAATGGCAGGACGAACTCGCCGCTTACCTCAAAAACTGGCCGGAGATAGCCGATAGAAGCAACATGAAAAACAATTCTGGCGAAAAAGGTCATATTTTGTGAAGTGGGTAATATTGTGCACAAACACATTTAATCCAGCTCCTATTGGCAATAATGATTGCATCTAAAATATAGCCTATTTTGCTGGAAAAATCTATGGGTATAGGTCGTACTTTTAATTTCTTTAACTTATGTGTGCTAGCCATGGACTTCCATTGACTTTTCCTTCTCGAATATCCTTAAAAATAAAGCCGTCATGTTACACATGAGTATAGAAGACTGACCTAGCGGCTTAGCCACGTGAGAATCCCGGAACATATTAAGCTGGCCAAAAAGATTCTTGAATGCCAAGTCTCAAGTACACAAGGGGCGCCTTTGAAGATGCTGGACGTATAAGCACAGTATAAGCATGGGTCAGCGAGGCAGTCGTTTAAGCATTGGAATCAGTATGTAACCACTGGGAATAGGAGCTGAACTACGCTACGGGAGGGCTACCATCATCGTTAAAAGCAGAGCATAATAAGAACTCATGATAATTTTACGGTACCTAAATAAAACGTTAAAGCTAAGAATTCCTCAATACGCGCTGCTTAAACGATCATAGATGGCTCCCTGGTCAATATGGCACAAAAAAACATCTTTACGCAACGAGAATATACTACAGTGGATTAAGTAAGCACTGTGAATTAGACATGGAATCTAGGCGACGGGGCTTGTGGAGTGAGGCGTATACGAAACTAGAGGACTACAAGTTTTTCCCCAAAATCTGACTCTGGAGAATAGATCTGGCTTGTTCAGTGAGTAAAAGAAGAGTAGAGGATGGGGTAGTACAAAAGATCCCGAAGGTCATTAGCGGGACCGATTATTCGGCCTCGCTAATGCCGTATTAAGATAAGTGTGATATTATTGTAATCCCACAGGAATTTTCTGCTTTTGGTTTTTTAAACTAGGATAAAAGCTATCTTCATCATACATTGCATCCAAGTCCGATTCGTTTGAAAGCGAGAAAGTAATAAATACACCCATCACCTTCACATTTATTTATTTATCATCGTGTAGTTAGTTTTCAATCACCTTTACTTCAAAATTTTCATATAATTGTTATGTTGTAAAATTCATGATACACCCAACCGTCATCGGGAATGTCATCTTTCAGTTCGTGAAGGCCGTCTCCAAAAACTCCGGTTTGTTTCAGAAATTGTCCACCGCGGTGACTTGTCATCGTCGATGGAGTCCCTCGCCTACGACTCATCCGTGGCGTCACCAGGCAGCATCTCCAGCAACTCTCAACGAACCAAGAGGATGAGGACCAGCTTCAAGCACCATCAACTTAGAACTATGAAGTCATATTTCGCCATCAATCAAAACCCAGACGCTAAGGACCTGAAGCAATTAGCTCAGAAGACTGGGTTATCGAAAAGGGTTTTGCAGGTATGACGTGGGTTCAATAAAAATGTATTGAGCGTACAATGGTAAGGTATATAAACTAGACAAATGGACCCACCCCATCCCTCGGATAAGTATATCTACTAACATAGTGTATGAGATCCTAGAAATGCTACTTTTTAGAACTGTTTGTGAGAAATAATGCAACATTCCAAACTCGAAATTCTAGTGGCCTGTCATTTTTATTATGCATTCGTCATCATACCACGCAAGTTCGTCCCGCACGAAAAAGCCGCGTTTGATTTATATTCTGCGCCCCTTAAATATTTTACATTTTACTTACAGGATGATACAAAACGAAATACGCATTAGGTTTTTCTGATAACAGAAATTTGTTTGAAGCAACACTTCTGCTAACCTGGGCGTATGTATTTATTTTTAAGCTTTACTCATGCTTGACTTTCTAGAGTGGAATGTAATGGCGCTTTCTCTTTGCCTATCCAAGGGATTCGGCGTGTTGATATATTTGTAGATATAGATATGTAAAGACTTAATTATATATACAAGGAACAGTACTTAAAACATGGCCTGTCATCCGTCAGCAGCGCCGGTCGGGTGATGTCGTCATTGTTCCATCAATGGCCTTATACGTCGGGCTCTTATCCCCGATTGGTTGCCTGCTGTACTGGAACCTTTTCTCGCTCAGAGAATCAGCATTGCTATTCAACGTGGCAATGCTACCAGCCTTCTTGGCACGATCCCGAGAGACACCGATTTGGGCCAAGTTTCTTACTTGTTTCTTAGTTTTAAGTACTTTTCCTGATATGTAAAGATATATAAATAGTTGTAAGTATAAATTAAAGTTATATGTAATAAAACTCCTTGGTATAACCTAATAAAAAAGAAAAATCGAAAAAATAACTAACATAATATAATAAAATAAGAGGTGTGTCTGTAAGTGCATCGAAATACAAACTCATCATTATCAATCATGAAAATTGGTTCTGATCATCATTTTAATATCACAGTGATACCATTGACTTCTTTAAAAACTTAAGCACAGTGATGTCACAACGTGAAGAAACCAGCATACGTCTGAGAAGAAATACAAACCATCTACTGAGTAGACAGTGTAGGCACCCAATCATGTTCGGTGAAAAGTTTGTTGTATAGCACCACCGACGACCCATCTGTTCACTGAACAATGAAATTCCCTATTCACTGAAATTTTCAGATGAGGAAAAAAAAATTAGATACAGACAAAACATGATTTAAACCAAGACTATACCATACCCGGTCTAAAACTATGCCCATCCCTTGTGAAATCCATATCACAAAAAGAGATGGCACTACATTAAAACAAGGATAAACTTAGGCAATGTTTTGTATATGGGGGTTACAGTTTTAAGAAAACGTCATTATTAGTGTGTTAAAGTATATTTTAGTTATAACAAGGTTCCTAGCCGTTAATCGGTCCTTTAACCTTCTCGATATATTTTCCTGATAAGCCTATTGTATTAAAACACAATGAATGGTCCATTACACTCTCTGCAAGGTTAAGCGATAAATGAACACAGTATTCACAATATTGATTGAGTTTCATTGGATCATTGATTGCTTTTATACTTTTAAGGTGACAAACAAGTTTAGATTCTACTTGGTAGTATGAGCACTTGCAACAACAAATGGCACTCGAGTCCGCAACTGTCGCTAGCGTCAGCATGTGTCAGTCGCGTCAGCAAGTGTCACTAGCGTCAGCTAGTAGATTCAGTCCGTCCAGCAGCTTTTTGACCATTGTTGAGTGGAACGGCAGTATAATTTCCACATCACAACGCTTCCTACCTCCCCATAATCAACACAACACATTATTTTTAACATCCAACGACGTCTTACGGTTGAAACTTGCGGTTCTGATGGTAAGTTAGTAGGCATACCTATCCGGAACGATTAAGTGTAGTGGGTTGATTCTCGCGTCAGGAAATATATTTTTATCTCATGATCATTTGTATTGTTTTGTATATTTTAAGTGTGACGAATTTAACAAAAAATATTAGGTATATAAGTATACGATGTCTAGGACCCAACTCTGTGTGATAATGTCTGAAGATTATTTATAACTAGCTGTGTCCACACGTGTATTTTGTCTTGCTCACTCTTATATATAGATCTTATTTTATACCTACTTACTTTAACAAGAATCTACTCCTGACAAAACAAAAAAATAATTGCGAAATTGGTCCAATTGGTTCACGGGTGATGCCATGACCAAGAGAAATGGGGATTCACTTATAATTGACTCCGAAAGAAGGAGGTTCTTGTTCGAAGTGTATGTTTTTCATATAAATATATATCGATGGAGGATAATACATGATATATTATGGGTATATTTGTTTTCTTACAGGTATGGTTCCAGAACGCTCGGGCGAAGTGGCGCAGGAATATAATGCGGCAGGAGTCCAATGGGGCGCCTGCGAATGGGATTGTTCCCGGCTCAACGACTCCTATAGTTCAGGGTATGATGATACCAGATAATCTTCAGGGTCTGGACGAGATGAGCGTAGTACCCCATCAGTCTATAATGACTTTCACTGAGATATACTGATCCAGAGAGCGCCATTTAATTTACAGTGATCACTAAACTAAAGATATTCTTACTTTGTGTACTGATTCTATGTAGTGTCATTTATTTGTTAGTATACTAATATTCCCAGCGGGTTTCGCAACAACGATACAGTTAAGACAGATTATAATTTGCTTACTCGTACATTTGCTATTGTCGTTGTATATGTGTATAAATGTGTAGAATTGTAAAAGCTTTTAATATATACATTAGTAAGTATTTGTGTATTAAAATATTACAACTAAATAAAAACAGAAGTATATGTTTATTGACAGTATGTAAGAAAGTAAGATTTTTATGTGAACCTTACCAACAGGCGGGGATTTGGGTACATCTGATAGCCCCAAATAGGGGGGGCCGTGGGCCCTTCCAATAACTCGGTTGAATTACATGCATGATGAACGGTGATGGAATATGTTGATAATTTCTTTGGTGTTAATAATTAAAAGTACTAGAGCACCAGAATTGGAAACTGGCATTCCTTTAAATTCTGGCTACAGGAATTTAGTCTATATTTTTTTAGCCAGTAGTTAACATTCTCCATGACAATGAATTTGTTAACATCATATATCACAAGTACGCTTATTGTGAGCTTAGCACTGTTCGTGATCAATACTTGCTAGTAACAATATTTTACGAGGTATTTTAGTTATTGACATCACCGGTAGGAGGCGCTGTACCATTTCTCATACAAATATTCGGATACTGACGATTGGAAGAAAAGTCGGTTTGCATATTATTTTGGGCTTTTAGACTTAATATCTATAGGCCATAAGCTCTTAATTGCCTTATCACTCGTCGTAGAGATGTATATAACGTGTATAACCCGTCACTGTCACACACAATTTGCATAACTAAATACTTATGGCAAAATTTTGAGTTAACATGACAATCATAAAACTTAATCAAGTACCTAACCACATTATTTGCCAGGTATTATAAACAGCTAAAACCGTTTTGTGAAGTGAAGTGATACTAGTCATATTAGCATAAACTTTAGAAATTAAGAGTAATATTATGTAATAAATGTTAATTAGTAAGGTATTACATATTTAATGTTTCGTCGTGTTCTGTTTTCCTTCCATTTGTTTGTGGTCAACACCCTGGGTTGTCATGTAAATCGGGGCCAAATGGCGATAGCTATATATCTATACAGATAAATAAAATGGAAGCTTCTGTTTGTTAAAAAAAAACAGCGTTTCGCTTAATGTACCAATATGAAAGTTATTACAATACTTACATATAAAAGAACACAATTTTTTTTTCTCTCGGCCACTGTCTCTATGTTCCGGTTAATCTCTGAAAACCGATTTTAATAGGACTTTCAATGGCAGATAGTTGTTGATATAATAAGTAACATAGGTTATTAATAAGTATTTAAAAAGAAATAAAGCAATCCATTAAATTAGGTAAGTCTATGCGGGTGAAACCGCAGGGCATAGCTAGTCTTTAAAATAAATATTTTCCGTGGTTGCCTAGTAGTTTGAGTACCCGCCTTTGACGTCATCGATGTAAGTCCTAATCTTACTGGTCCCACGATTCTGTTGGTGACATGATTCTGTTATTGTAAAGTGTAATCATTATTTATTATAAGCGTATAAGTATTAATTAAGTGTTTTTAAGGAAAATAACATTCCATTTGGTTAAATGGTTCAACTGAAAAGGCGACGACGGTATTCACTCTTCAGATAAAATTGCTTTATGATATTTGATTATATTCTGCGTAAGAAGCAAAACCTATTGTAACGCCTTCGGGGGACATCTTCAATCATATAAGTTTAAGGAAATTTGACAAAAGGTACCGCAAAGTCGTTTAATAATATTGTTAGATTCAACAGGCTTATAAATACGGGAAGTTAGGGAAAATAGGACAGCTGTTAAAATATGTGATAGGGAATAATTTTAGGAAGCAAATAAATTTATTATGACAGAAATATCTTCTTCCGTTTTCGAGTAATTGACGTTCAAAGTTGACCATGTCAAGACCTTATTTTCGCATAAAAATCAGCGGTAACGTAGATTTATCCACGTGGAATCTAACTACTTTTTAATTTTTTTCTCCCACTAATAGTTTCGGAAATAATCCCGTAAAACCATTTTTCGATACCATTAACCTTCTTCTTAATTTAACAAGTTTAACTACTGCGTACGTAATGGAGGTAAACACGGCCGCGCGTTCAATCAATCGCTTAAGGTCGCGAGCTCTTCGGCCCTTAGCAGAATTTGTATTTATCGACAAAACACAACCTAGAGTTTACTATAAAAAAATATAAAAAATCTCTCAGTGTACCTCCTCAAAACTAGTAAAATAATTACTGTCAAGTTATGAATCCAAACTTGCCGGCTAATCTATGATTACGATATCCAAAAAAAATATTTTTGCTTTGAGCGTGTATCGTTCTTGGGGTGCGATATATTTTTAAGGACAAAATCACAATACCAATTGACACCGAGAGTCGGCCGAACAACAACAAAGGTCTAAGCTACTGTAAAGCTCGGACTCGGGCTCGGCACGGACCTGGCATGGTCTAGCGTCATGCATTGAAGAAATGTATGCTAAGTACCTTGGAAATCCTCTTCAATCTTCCGATCTTATATTTCTTTATATCCGATCTCTTTATATCCGATCTCTTTATATCCGATCTCTTTATATCCGATCTCTTTATATCCGATCTCTTTATATCCGATCTGAAGGTCTTCTACGGTTTTTTTTATTTTACTGCTATGTGAATACTTACTTACTCGAAAATAATCTGTAGTGACTAGTTTGTCAGAGCTCATTATGTAGTGACCAAGGTACAGCAATATTTTAGTAATGTATTTATGTAGGAATCTAATATATTTGGCATCATTCATTATTCGTGTGTGTTTTACTTACCTGTGGTTGTGTTTGTGGTTGAGAAAAGGAACCTTAAGTTAAATAACGGACTTTTACGCCGATATAAATTCGCTTTCAAAATGTGGCCGATCATATTTGTTATTTTCTTTTACTCCACTAATGAAGCAAATAGGCATACGGCCCACCTGATGGTAAGTGGCTACCGCAGCCTATGGTCGCTCGCAATACCAAGGGCATCACGCCCGAGTTGCCAATCCTGTAAATATCTCTACACACCCATCTTGAATAGCCCCACGCTGTACTGTTTGTGAAAACCATGTTCGGGAGTTTATTCCACATCTTGTGTCCGGGGAGAAAACTTCTTTGGAATATCGAGCTGTGCGAGACCATTCGTGCTTTTTTTAACCGACTTCAAAAAAAGGAGGAGGTAATTAATTCGACTGTATGTTTTTTTTATGTTTATTACGTCAGAACTTTTGAATGAGTGAACCGATTTCGATGAACCTTTTTTAGTTGAAAGGTGATGAGGAGAAAATCCTTCTGGCGACTAGTGCGTTTGTTAATTATTTTCATTACGTAATTGAAGCACTACTTTTTAAAGAAGGTTTGGATGGTGATGGTGGAGCTGAAAGACAGTCGACGGAACTCCTCAACGATTTACAGCAAATACCTTGTGTTTGGGCTTGATTAATTCGTATTGATGAGAACTTTACACCTAGATGTGTTATAACTGGTGTAGGTGCACTATCTAAAAAGTCACAGAAAATCCCGAAAAAATAAATGTTACAAAGAAAGTATAACCGCCTTCAAGAAGAGACAAAATTAAATGATGTGAAATAAATTACTTACTATTGAAGTTGGTGTCTGACACCGAGTGTGATGCTATATTTGATAGATGTTTTACTTTTCTTTTAAATCAATTTTTTTGAAAACTAATTAAAGTTACGAGTTTATTTAACTACTTAACTAAAGTTAGCCAACGGAGGCAACACATCAAATTATCACACCCTTAGAACGATAGGGGCTCAATTCAGGAATGAGATGTTTTTGGTAATCGCAGTCTGGATCGGCTGGCATGTAATAAAATCAAATCAAATCAAAAATATCTTTATTCGATTAGACTTTTTACAAAGTACTTTCAAATCGTCAGAAAGACACGATTATATAGGAGTATTGATGTATATTTGGCCTACTCCGACTGACATCTGTAAGTCTGTGGAGTGTACCATAGATTGACTATGGCGCGGCACTACCGACGTCTATAGTCGAATGACGTCATGGAATTTAAGAGGGAATATGAAAACCCAATAAATTACTATATTTCTATCCGGGACGGTGTTTTAATTATTATCCATGAATTAACAGACTTTTCAATTATACATGCTACCGCCAGGTTCGGAACGTTGCTTTTACTGAGAAGAACCTGGCAAGACGATCAGACACGCCTGGCACGACGACTCTTTAAAAAAATTACAGCTTTGAGTAATACAATATAAATCATAAAAAATATATATAAGCCCATGGACACAGTTCCAGTGCACAAAAGTCGATATAAAAAAAAACTTTAAACTAAAACTAAGAACTTCGAATAATTGTGTAGCTTGAGATGACCAGCCCCCACTAGCAGCACCTGCCAGCCATCGCCCTCCTCAACCATTATAGAGGGAGGTGAGCGAATAATTTAAAAATGAGAGAATTATTTTACTAGTTTCGAGTACAATAATGAGACTACTTTGATAGTAAAGTCCTTGGTCTCTTAATTTTTTTTCACAATATTTGGAGTTGAGCCTATCCTTCTGAGGGCGATATATTACGCTAAAGCCTTTTAGTATTGACCCTTGACTATTATCGAGACGGTGATATATTACCACAAATAACTGGACTTCATTAACATAGTGTTCACCCACTATAAATCCGACCGAAATATGTTAATAAGACAGAATAGCTTCGATATTCGATTCTTAATCGATAAATATAATAAATCGCTGAAGTATGTCATTTTGACTTGATCAGGATCAATATGTTAGTATAGCTATGTATTCATACATTCTGCATAAATACAGGTTGCTCAGGCGAACTTTGTGTAGTATGGATATGACGTGTAAAATGATATTATATAAACTATGATAATTACGAGTTTAGATTGCATGCACTTGCAACTAGCACAGCGAGTATGCATGTCAAAAATAAAAACAATTAGTTTTTAAGGAGACCACAGTATTAATAAAAGCTTTTTACTACTTATAATGGCCCAAGAGTCGTGGTGCCTCAGGGTTTGAGCGTCGCTTACGTACCAAGTTCGAATCCCAGCGAGCCCTGTACCAAATTCCTAAAAACTTATGTGCAGTGATTTCACATCACGTGCTTTACGATGAAGGAAAATATAGTGAGGAAACCTGTATATGTCTGAGAAATAATTCAACGAGGTGGTGTACGTGGTATAGTATACTTTAATAACCTCAATAAACAACACCACGTAAGACCTCAATCTTTATTATTCTGCCGTCAAAAAGAACCAATAAATAATGTCAAAGTCCCGTCATGTTGACATTTCAATGAAACGCCCTTTTGGATCTGTATAAACGTGGAATAGTGACTGTAAAATAATTTATGCCATTTATTCGAAGCCTGACCAACCAGTGGCGGGACACGAGTCGTCTTAAAATGAACGCACTCAGGCATCAGGACAGGAGGAGTCGGCAAAAAACAGCCGCTTTCAGCATTGAGAACGAGACCGACCCGGAAGCAAAGTCGCAGTACTTTCAGGTTCATACATTATTCATCCATTTATTCTTTGTAAGGCTCTACTCTCACTGAGCGTCCTTTGCAGTCTTTGACCTGTGAATATTACCTTTAGTTTTCATCTCGCTAGTATCGTACCTTTTTTTATTTATACCCTTGTAAAGGCTACTGAAGCCTACGTGTATTATCTTTAGGCATATTCGCTCTTTTCCAAAATTTGGTTCAAATCAAGACTAGGGGCCAGGGGCCAAAACCATGAGCGACTATTGCAATGATAGTTCAGCTGTGTAACAGTGACGGATGTATAAACACAAATACAGCTGTCTCACAATAAGAGTTCATGGTAAGGCCCCTCTTTAATTCCACATCATGAGAGCTGAAATCTTAAAGGATAAAGAGTAAAGAACTTGAAATAGATTTCCATCGTAAGGATACGTTTTTTATCTATACATCTTTATCGATACAGATAAATAGGTGAAGAAAAACATCGTGAGGAAACCTGCATATTTCTGAGAATTAATTCAATGACTTATGTAAAGTGTCTGAGACGGCGATGGATTCACCATCTGTCACGTTGGCACTTAATCATCTTCGGGGAAAAGTGGATGTTTTGATTACAACATCTCTGCCTACCTCTTCGGGGAATACAGGCGATACAGGCGATACACAATAAAATGTATGTGCATAAATTCAAAATTAACAGTTTTTCATTAAATGCACAGTTGGAAAGAAGTATTCGTAACTCACATAAAAAATAATGTTATACTTTTTCTCTGTCTGTCTGTCTATTTGTTTCGGCTTATCTCCAAGATCGATATAAACGAGGTTTTCGCTGGCAGATAGCTGATGTTACAAACAAAAACGGTTCCGAGAGCCACCTGTGAAATTAAGTCTACGCGTATGAAACCGCGGGCCACTGCTAGTTTTTTATATAACAATACAGTTTTATTCAAACTGACATTAGGTACCTCCACAAACAAAAGTGTGGTAAGTACAGGAACACGGGATTGACCTATTGGAAACATAAAATTAGAAAAAAAATATCGACTTACGAAGTCTCCAGCCATCTTCCATCTTCTAGGCAAACCTACGTATTCGTATCAACAATTTAAAGTTTTTCTGGAATGAGATAGATCTCTTTGCTTCGAAGTTTCCTGTGAAGATGCAGCCTTATTGCAACCAGTTTTTGTCAACAATGCATTCCGTCACATCAGGGATCATTAGTCTGAGGTTGTTATTAAAAAATTGCAATGTACTCAAAGGTAATAAACAAGGGCGAAGCATGCAGCGAAGGCACTTTACTTTATATATGTATTAATTATTAGTAGGAGTATAATGGGTTATTGTTTGTAAGTATTAATTGTATAATTAATTTACGATTTTTATATGTGAGTTTATTTTTTATATGGAGCTCGTGGCACAGTTGCTATTGCGTATCATTCGATCAGCGAAGTCAATAACCAGCCCTAGCCAGTAATTAGATGGGTGACAGTCCGAGTTTCCTCCGTGCCTCGGAGGGCACGTTAAGGCGTCGGTCCCGGTTGCCAATTTATCATCTTTGGCAATCGTCACAGGTCAATCGGAGGCCTAAAATAGTCTGACAACTGGTTTAACCCAGATCACAGATTTTCCTCGTAAAATTTCCTCGTATGGGATAAGGCCAGGCAGATGATGATGATATGTAAGCGAGTATAATTAATGCAACCGCCCATTAAATATTGCTTAAGTAAAATCAGATTTATATTTAATAGTTCGTGTTAATTTGTAATACTTTTTTTGCGGTTGGATTAATCATACTCACTTACATATAAAAATCGTAAATTAATTATACAATGAATACTAACAAATTGGTTTGGTAGATGAATTGTTTGTAATTTTAACGAGGCTATAGTATTTTTTATGAGGGGGAAACCCTCAAAAATTTCGCGGCAACCTTTGGAGACCTTTGGAGAAAATGGAGGGGCTCTTACCACACTTAAACAGTACCGATGCCCCTGAATTCTGCTGGGATTCATCACCGAGGCATTGGCCTCGCCGCCCCTGGAGACCTCGCCTAGCAGCGCGAGTCATAGCAGCAGGAGACCTGTGCCTAGCAGCGCGGACCATATCACGCTACATAATTAATTATATAGCAGTGGTGGCCTTGAGGTTTGAGCAGTTGATGCAAGTTCAAATCCCAGCGGGGCCTGAACCAATGAGTTTTTCTAAAAAACTTATGTAGTGATTTCACACCACGTGCTTTACGGTGAAGGAAAACATCGTGAGGAAACCTGCATATTTCTGAGAAGTAATTCAATGACATATGTAAAGTGTCTGAGACGGCGATGGACTCACCATCTGTCACGTTGGCACTTAATCAACTTCGGTGATTACAACACCTCTGCCTACCCCTTCGGGGAATACAGGCGTGAGCATATGTATGTAATTAATTATATACGGATAAATAAAATTGAAGTGTCTGCTTGTAATTCCAAAATTACACCTTTTGACTGTAATTGTTTTCTATCGTGACAGGTATCAGTTAACGTTTTGGAAGCCAGAAATTTGACGGGAACCAACCCCCATTCTCTAAATACTTATGTGGTTATGGTCCTTGGGAAGAAGAGACACAGGACCAGCATTCGAAGAAACATGGAGAGTCCACAATACAGAGAAGTAACTGTGCTTTTATAAAGCTTTTACATTGTCAAGTTAGGGTCAAGTCTCAAACCGACCAAACTCAGAGAAAATACCCCACTATTTCCGCATTAGTACCGCATGTTTTTGTTCGCACTCGCTCCACATAAGACCCAAAAAATTACTACTGCTCATTCAAGGTCAGCCCTATTACTCATGACGGCCTATACATGTTTAGTTTGGATTACAATGGATGGATAGTTATTTGACGTCATTCTAAATCCATCATGTCGGAAGACCTAAGATGACAAGTACAGTTCACGAGATGATAAGTGGCTAATAGCCTGAAAAGTAGCAGCTATCGTGCTTTCTAGTCCTGTGTGCCAAGAAAGTGCTTACCACTGACCTTAAATACACAGTAGTCATTTAATGAGTCTGTCTCTGTAATACATGCTTAGTTACTGCACATAATTCGTGTCACCACATCAGAAACGATACGAAATGTATGGCCTGATTTTTGTCATTCCCATATGTTTCTAATAGCGCAAGCGCGAGAGAATGTTACTTTGTCTAGGCCTGCTGTACCACTATCATGAGTTTGCTAACGTTTTTGTAATCTACACTCGCTAGCGTTTTCGCCAAACATTTGTATGAGAAAGTGTTCAGTGCATCCTAGCGGTGCCGTGAAGAATATCCCATACAATTCGGTGACGCTGGTGAGTATAGATTACGAAACCGCTGCAAAACTCGTGATATGGGTACTGATTTTTTCTCTACCTGTTGTGAATCTTGTTGACAGAGGACAATTTTGACATTGAAAATGTATGGATATGAAAAATATTTATCCAGTTTGGGCCGTGCTGGGGCACTTATGTATGTAGAAAATGTATCACCGGTTCGGAAACGAGCCTTCTGAGAGTTGGAATTTTGGAATTTGCATCCGAAAATAGACCTTGTAATTAGATGCAGATAAGCAATAATGTGTCAACCCGCATAAACTTGGTTTTGAGAAAATGGCGTCTTAAGATGATTGTATACGTGATTTAAGATTTGTTTTATGACATAAATCCATTTTTTACGTACTTTTATGTTTCAGATGACTTGAAACACTTTTTTAGAATGTTAAATCCGTGATGCATTATCAAAATATATCAAAACCTTTGAATTTGACTTTTTGTGGGTTGACACATTATTGCTTATCAGCATCCAATTCTAGAGCTGCAATTTGGTATTCGATCTTCAGTGTGGTATAGAACTGTCATGGTTGAATTCACTATAATCCAAACGATACTGTGGTCTGTGAATCATTGCAATTTGTAGCTACATACGAACCAAACAGGTTTAGGAAGAAAAAAATCGTAACTAACTCATTCCCAACGTGACTGCTTATTCTTCGTTTTTACAATACATGATCCGGTGCTGTCGTTGATGAGCTATAAATCTGTATTGATGTAAGATTGTTAGCTTGGAATAGTTGCAATAGACGATGTTATGATTAATTCAAGCCTGCATTGTTTGTAAATGAAGTCACCATAACATATATCCTGTACGTGTTTGCACCCATTTCTAATATGCTTTATTCACCGAGACTTTATGAGGGTAATCGAATTTTGTTTACGTCCTAATCTTTGTTTTTCGACACATAATGCCAATACGCAAAATTCCAATGCTAATATTAAAGTAATTGAAGTACCTATGGCTAAACTTACCTATAACGTTATTAGCGCTAAAAGTGTCATATCTCTTTCGTGACAGTACAGGGTACCTGTCTATGTAAAAGGATCAGCTGTTTCCTGTAAAGACCCGTTGCATTTGGGACATTCAACCGTAATACCAAACTATATTGATTTCTAAATAGCTTTTGGACTGGGGTTTTATATACTAACCTATTTACATCAACGTTAATCTTTGAAACATAGTTTTTTTTATTGTTTTCCCTTCAATAGTATTTCATATTCGAGCTGTATGCCAGCGTAAGAGAGATCCAGCGGTCGACGCTATGGCTGGCTGTGATGGAGCCAAGAATGTGCACGCCTCCCAAACTACTAGGGGAAGCCAATATTGACCTTGGAGCCATTTGGATACAGCCTCGTAAGTTGGTTACAGCAACCAGAATTTAATAATAATTATTTAAAAGGAGAGACCGTTAAAGCACAGGTTAAAACCTTTACATTTTTAATTAATATTTATCAATTGAACGAACGAACGAAAATATTACTATATTTACAGGTTGTAATATTGAGTTTAACAACTATTATACAAAAATGCACATCAGTAAGAATATCAGTACTCACTTGCCGACCTGCAATCAAACTACTGAAACATGTACAGCGCCTACTTTTTTACTGTTAGCAATAATATTCAGTAAAGATAGCTAATCAGGCGTTTTCATATCAGATTCCTACCAGTGTATGTTCAACCAGATTTTGATTATATTCAAATATACTATTTTAAACAAGGTCACCAAGTGTTCCATAAATGGGCTCAATTGAACTTACCCCGAGAGGCTGGAGCGGGCTCAGTAGGATTTCTAAGAGTGGATATTTCTATCATGTACCGAGGTGAAGCACAAGCACTGCCTGTCATCACTAATGATGATAAAGTTGAAGAGTGAGTACTCCAAATACTAGTCTAAGCAGCCTACTACTTCTTGGCGTTGACCATTCATTGGAATGTTATCCAGGGCTAATAATATTAAGGGTCTTTTTCTAAAAACAAGTATTTCTACTACATAATTATATAGTTGTTGCCCTCCATCTTACCTTCCGTCACCGTCCCACCATCCGCTATACCATAGACATACTCATGTATGAGTACCTACAAAATCGAAACCCCAAAGCATGGAAGGTCATAGTTCACTGTCCAATCGTCTGGTCTGACTTAAACCAAGATTTAGGATTTTTGAGGATCACCAAATACTTCAGTTTTTCTTCTAATCCATCGTTTGCAGTAACCTTCTTCCACCTGGCTCTGAACAGCAGAGAGCTTGCTACCAGATAACTATCCATGGAGCGTTCAGTCTACCTCACAGCGTCAATGTACAGTCCAGCAACCGTAATACGAAACCTCCTACCACGTTTGTTAAGGTGTCATTCTGTGGATTGACGGTAAGAGATGATGATGAATAAAAGTAAATACTAAAATAAATACAAAATGAGCCGTGGGCTTGTACCAATGAGTTTTTTTTTAAACTTATGTGCAGTTATTTCACACCACGTACTTTACGGTGATAGAAAACTTTAGAAGAAACCTGTATTATGTCTAAGAAGTAATTCTAAGACGTATTTATTGTGCCTGGGACGAAGATAGACTCGCCATCTATCACGTTGGCATTTAATCACCATGGATGAAATGTTCTCAAACCCTAAGGCTCGTGGTGGAGTATAAATAAATACATACTCATAGAATAATGCGATTACAAAAATTTGTTCACCAATTACTTAGATTGGACTTACCTAGAGGTTGTATCGTATGAATGTACCATGCGGGCTAAACCGCAGGCGGAAATGTGTTTATATGATTGTATGAATCCAGGCCAAAACAGCAATCCAGCATCGCAACGTAAGCCCCGCGTACTGCGAGCAAATATCCTTTGTGGAAATGTTTCCCAATATTACTCAGTTGATACATTTGGAAGCGTGTGCCGGTGAAGGATGCACCAGCAGGGTGCTCGCCAGTACTGACTTGAGGCTCGCTGATGTCTCGCATGATGGCGAAAATGGTAAGTAACTTGCGAGCGGTAAGAAAAAACATCGACTGGGTTTCGCAGAACCCAAACGCAGACTGCGCATGTCACGCCATGTGTTGCATGCGGCGGCGCTCTGAACTTATGCGTTGCAGAGCAATGTACAGCTTACTTGAATTAGTTCACGGCTCGTACCAAAGAGGGCGCCACAATAGTTTAACTCTTATTATGAGGCAGAAATATTATGAGCCTGTCACTGCCACACATTAGCAATTAGAAGTTATGGTAAAGTCCCTGGTCTCCTTTACCAGGATTTCTGCCAACGTTTGGACCATCGCTACTCCACATGTACAGTAACTCGGTGTCGGGCAATATGGGCACTATTGGTGAAGACGGCCCCTACCACAGAGGGTCCTTGCTGGTCTCCTTGAAGACTATCGTGCCTTATTATAAGCAAGACCTCAGATCCACTAACGTTGAGCCTATGGTACCCGTCAATCTGGTGAGACACTACTATATTTTTGATTCTCGTTGAAGGAAATTTGAGAATTACTAAGGTTATACTTGAAAATTAAGATAACTGTGCCCCGCAGTTTCACCCGCGTAGACTTCGCTGGACCCTTTTTCAAATAAATGTGGCGTAAGTTACATCTTGTGTCATCAGCTATCTGATAGTGAAAGTCCCGCTAAAATCAGTCTAGCCGTCTACTACTGACAGACAGAGAAAAAAAACATTAGTTGCTTTTTTTATATCGTATATATTTTGATATGTAATTAGTGAAATGTTGGAATTTGGAGTTACAAAGGAACACTTAAATAAAATATCTTATAGACTAGCTGTGCCCGCTATTTCGTCATGGGCTTAATTTTATGCGTGGAACTATAAACCCACTTACTACAAAAAAATCGCCAAAAAGAATCCTTGGCTTAAACTTAGTTCCATCTCTTGGGTCATACGGGTTTCAAAAGAGTTTAATCTAGTATTAGTTTAAACCATGTTTCATAATATGGGGAAGTAAAATATGAACCGAGATTTAATTAATCCATTTATTTCTTGGTCTCTGCTCACCAATGGTACATGTACCCCTATCACGAGTTTGCCACCGTTTTCGTGAACTACACTCGCTAGCGTCACTCGCAATATTTGTATGAGATAATTTAGTTCTTCACGTCACCGGTGGGAGGCGCTGCACAATTTCTCATACTAAGGTTCGGCGGAGGCGCTACCAAGTATGAATAACGAAAATGGTAGCAAACCCGTGATAGGGGTACTGCTGGTGAGTATTCACTCAAAATCGGAGCTATTTTGGGATCATCGTCGGGTGAACACTTTTAAAATGTATCCACACTTTTTTTAACGCACTTAAACCCCTAAAGGTGTCCATCCTCCTCCATCGCGCCAAGGTTCCCCCAACTTTGCCGGGGCAAATCCCCGGGGCAGCTGTATCGCCTCCCCTGGAGACCTCGCTGTGCAAGGCAGCGCGAGCCACATCGCGCTGCCACCTTCCCGGGCCCGCGGCTCGGTGGTCAAAGCTCCCACCCCGACCACCGCCAGCATGCCCTCCGGCCCCCTTTTACTCGCCTCTTACGACAGGCAGGGGATACCATAGCCAAATTCTTAGACCCTGGTGAAAGTAACGTAACCTATTCTAAGGAATCAGAGACTATTTATTAAATTATTGACCAATTCCATAATATTTCTGAATTGCATCAGGACAACTTGTGGCAGTTGGAAGATTTCTGCGTGTTCTGTCCGATACTGGAGGTGTCGATGTTGGATCGTAGAATCGCGGGCAAGTTTTGCGGAGTCGCCATGACTATTGGTGATATGCCTTCAGATGGCAGAGGGGATGACGGTAATAATAAAGTCATTCACTTAAAGACATATCAACGGATATCTAGTTAGTTATTAACTACTTACTTATTGCAGAATTCCTGACAATGAGAGAGATAATAAGTGAGTACCTCCAATTCATAACTTCTCATGTAAGTAAATAATACGACTGCTTTTCCCCGTTTCACAAATGATTTACAACAGTAAATTTTAATGTGATGAAGTATCTCTAAACAATACCTAAATCGGTTTTATTTTAACAGGTTACAGACAGACAGATATTAAAAAACTGTTTCCCATCATTATTATCGTATAATATTAGGGTAGATTGAAATCCTTATAGCTAATCTAAGAAACTACAAGGATTTCAATTGTCGAAACTAATAAGTACCCACTTGATTTGTTGATTGGTATAACTTATATGAATTATTGAGAACTACAAATGTATGAAGGTTACCTTGCGAGTAAAAGAGACGTTATTAATTAAACTGGAAATAATATTTTCCCAGAAGCCCGCAAGCTGCACTACACGGGTGCTATGGATGTCATGAAATCTCGTCCCGTTTACGGATATCTTGACTTCCCGAATGCATTCCCCGTGCTGCAACTGGCGACCCGGCTACCTGATTTTAGATTTAGAATGTACAGAAACAATATGATTCGTGGAATTGTTGGTCAACTGGTATGTATATGTATAAACAGAATATAACGCTTTACCGCTTCTCACATACATAAATATGAGTGCTGACGTGGCTCGTCGTATCTAGTTACCTCATCTCGTATATTCACGTAGCTGGATATTATTTTATCATTCCCAACTAGTAATAATCAGAAGGAGCCAAGTAGATTCACTTATTAACACTTATTTTCTTCTTTGAATACATTGAGTGAGTCCCTTTTTTGATGTTCGACAGGAACAAGCGTTATCAGAAATCGAACGACGCCTCAAAAATATAGAGTATGCAAGCCCAAATGAACTGAAATATGAACTGAATAAAGCTGTAGATGATGCTGCTGGGAATATATTGAAATTCCTAGATATAATCCAGTATTGTAACCCTACGCCGAGCAGTTCTGATGATGTCATGAGAAGATACAGCACTGAGCTGGATCAAAAGCAATTGTCTTTGCAAAAAGAAGAGATTGTAAGTACGGTCAAGATTGCAAAATTGATCATTGGCCTATACCACCATAAGGTCAAATTTGAGATGTATCATTTAAGATGCAAAGATTATAAGGTATATTTTAGATTATACATTACCTGTGACATATAATAAAAAAGAAACGGTATTCAAGCGCCTATTCCAAATCCTGTGTGTAGTAGTATATGGCAATATGTTCCTTATAAATTAAATAAAAGTGCCAAATAATAAGCCAGAAAATTATTTTTACAATCCGTTAACCATATTCGGTTAGTTATGGACTTAGGATTGCCAATGGTCGATTTATCTCAATTTCAGGCGAAAATATATCATCAGATATGTAAACGAAATAGAAGCAACTCTATGATGAATCTCATATACGCCGTGAGCAAAGGGCAATACTACCCAAGTGGTAGTAAAAAGGAAGTTAAACTTATTTTAGCTGAAGCCAAGGCGCTTGCACTGAACTTGAGAAATTTAATTTTTAAGGTATGGTACTTTTATGCATATACACTATTCTTGTACACACATACATACATACGCTCACGCCTGTATTCCCCGAAGGGGTAGGCAGAGGTGTTATGATACCTGCTATTCACCGAAGATGATTAAGTGCGTGACAGGCACTATGTATACGTCTTTGAATTACGTGGTGTGAAATCATATCGAAATGTACATGGTAATAATATTAGTTTTTTGTTCCAGTCCAGTGAAGGCTGGCCAGACATTGTAATCTGGCTCCTAAGCAGCGGATCTAGAGTAGCTTTTACTAAAATAGCCGCTGCGGATATAATTTACTCAGTCATACCAGAACAGAGTGGAAGAAATTGTGGACAGATTCAGACTGTTTATTTGAAGGTTTAAACTTTTTCATTCCATGAGATTACATTCTCTGTTTCGTTCACACTCCGTGTATAAAAACAGATTGATTGAAAAGTCGACTAATTTAAGTCGAAACTAAACATTCTATGTAATATTTTCGTGTAAATACCAACTTCGATATAGGGAAAAATCTATTGTTTTAAAAACAATTGCTACACCGCTTATGTTCTGCGGAATATAAACGATGCATATGATGCAATCCTCTTGAGTAGCTCAAGAAATTGGCTAAATAAAGAAAACCATAAAAAAATATGCTCTCGCCATCCCAGAAGGGTAAGCAGAGGTGTAATAACAACAACACCCCCATATGATTAAGTACCAACGTGACAGAGGGTGACTCCATCGCAATCTCAAGCACTATACATACGTCTTTGAATTACATCTCAGACATGCAGGTTTCCTCACGATGTTTCCCTTCACCATAAATCACGTAGTGTGAAATCACTGCACATAAGCGTTTTTTAGATAAGTACATTGGTACAGACCCCACTAGGATTCGAATTTTCATCGCTTGCATAGCAGGCTACTGCTCAAACCACGAGGCCACAACAACTCCTAAAAAATGTTATCCCATAGAAAATCAGTAGGTAGTGACTCTATTGTATGAAGTGATTGTAATACAATAGAGTATGCTTGTATGAAATCTTGTAGCCAGCATATACACTATATATATGCTGACTACGAGATGTTAAAAGACACTGTTGTTCCAGCCTTTAAAATGCCCAAAGCACATGAACAACTCAGCATCTACTTGCTTCTGTATCGCCGGGAAGGTCGAACTACTAATTTGGATGGGCTTGTTCAGACAAAATGGTGTATTTGAGAACTTCTTGCCAAATGAATACACACTGAAGACAAAAGACATGGACATGTGCGTCAAGAGTCCCGCCGCGGTGAGATCTCCAACGATTGGCTCACCGTAGCCGCAATAAAAATATGAGTTAGTGTGATAAATGAGTAGTACGGGATCTAGGAACAATTTTTTCGGAATGACAAACTCAAAAAGGCGCACCTATCTATGAAATGACGCGTATACGTAATTCGCAGACATTTTTCTATGACTCAAATCGAGAAATCGACTTTATTTTGACAGTAAATAAAGGTGTAAAGATTTTAAGAATGGTCGACGGAGCTGACAAACTAAAATTAAAAAAAAAACCTAAATTGGGTAAACTCTACTGAGTAAACTTAAATATGCGACAGGTCTAGTGGTTTGAAGCACATGCATCATTAGCAAAGCTGGTATATACCCTACCGGTTTGTACCAAGATGTTATACCGTGAAGGGAAATATCGTGAAGAAACCTACATATGTTGGAGAAGAAATTCATGAATGTGAATAGGACGAGACGGCTTCATAACCTTGAAAGATCTCATATGCCTTACATTGTGTGATCGACATATTAATCAGTACAACACAAAGTGGAAATAATGCTTATGTACTAGCCGCCCACATGAGGATAAGTGGTTACCGCAGGCTGTAAACGTTTATGATGCCAGGGGTACCACGTGCGCGTTGCCAAACGCTTTCCTAGAGTAGTTCAGGGGAGCTCCTACCATTGTTTTTAGCTTATACATAAGTAGACAGAAGAGAGACCTGTACAGATGCCTTCACGAGCTATGAGCGCTGGCATTGAGTGCGCAGAAGTCATTGTAGTAGTCGGTCTCTGTCTATCAGTTAGCCCACTACTGAGCGCTCCTAGCTTGTGCTGCGGCACCTGTATAATTTAAGCCACATCAATAATAAGGTATTTACCCATTTTACCTACAGATGCTTGAATGCCGTGCATTTATATACAGAGCAAAGTTGAAGAGTTCAATTGACAGTTCCACCTTCGCGTATGCCTTCGTCAGGATTAATGCTTTTAATTTCGTCAAGGAAACGAATGTAAGTATATGTTTAACACATGCAAGTTGCAAGCATTCATAGGTATCAGTTCAAGTCAGGTCAAAAATATATTCTCACGCCATCCCCGAAGGGGTAAGCAGAGGTGTTGTAACAACAACACCCATATTTCACCGAATATGATTAAGTGCCAACGTGACGGAAGGTATACATACGTCGTTTAATTACTTTTCAGACATATGCAGGTTGCCTCACGATTTTTTCCTTCACTGTAAAAAACATGTGGTGTGAAATTACTACACATATTGGCCCGCTGGGATTCGAACTTGCGTCGCTTGCGTAGTAGGCGACTACTCAAACCTAGAAGCCATCACGGCGAATACGCTTACTTTACTTCTTCTTATATATAAAATTCTTGTGTCGCGGTGTGTGTTATCAAACTCCTCCGAAACAGCTGGACCGATTTGTATGAAGTTTTATGTAAATCGAGTATGTCTGAATATCAGCTAACATCTATTATATCTCTAAATGCAACGTTTGCCGGACACAGCTAGATTTATTATAAAAGAGCTGAGTGGTTAAAGTAGCCACCTCATCATAATCAGATTTTTTCAACCAGGGCACCAGGGCACAACCAGTCCTTGTTGCGACATTAATATCGGTATCCAGGCCTTTCCACTTATATTTTTAATATGACTATTTGAGTAGGTAGTCAACTGCTACGCGGTTACTTCAACTTTAAATCTCAGCAGCCTGTACCATTGACCTTTTCTATGAACTTAAACGCAGTAATTTCGCGTTCGAAGGAAAACATCTTAAACATAATATGTGTAAGTAGACATTCAAAGTGATACGTATAGTGCCTGATTCTTCATTGGACTCACCACCTGCCACGTTGGCACCTAATCATCTTCGGTGTACAGGGAGCTATAATTTCACTGAATACGCCTTCAGGGACAAAACTGACAAGGAATGAGCAAATAATAAGAAAAAACTTCAATATCATCCATCAAAAAACTCCAAATGCAGCGCCACCTGGAGCTATGTTTCCTAACTAGCAGCTTTATTACACCATTGGATTTCAAGGACACAGTGGTCTAAGGTTTACAAATGATAAAGAACAGATGGCGCTACTTGTAATGCTTTTTGATAAATGATGCCACCAATAATATGACCTGTAACAAATCCCGTCTCGCAACTACTTGTCCTGTAGACAAAATGTTTGAGAATGACATAAGTCACGTGACTGATGAACGTCATTTCTATAAGTTTTGTATGGCTTCTATTACCGCAAGCATGTCAAAGTAGTAGACAGTTTCTTCTTCCTACTAAGTTGCTTATTTTTTTCATTTTATATGTTTTATTATAATTATTCCGTGTTAATTTATTGCGTAATTATCTAGACTAACAACATCTTTTTAACAATATCAATATAGGTACTAAAAATCTTTTATAATTTGAATAAAAGATTAAAATATTTCGTGATATTGTCAAGTCTATCTATTTATTTAAAGCATAAACATTTTTTGGAGCATATAGGTACATTGCCCCACAAAAGAGTTACTAACTCTGTTGTGTGGCCTAAACGTTATATAATTTATTTTTATATATAATCATTGGTTGAGAATTAAACTTTTTTTTACATTAATAGGTGAAGCAAAAAACACTGACTCCTATTTGGAATCAAGTTTTGAAGATACATAGAATGGTATTCACGTCCCAGGATCGCCTAGAATCCAGTACACCTACAATTATGGTTGAAGTCTATGGTGCTGATTTGTCGGTAATTAATATATATTTCATAGGCGCAGTGCTACGTAAGCGACGCAAGTTTGAATCCCAACGGCCTGCACCAATGAGTTTTACTACAAACTTTATTGTAGTTTCACATCACGTCCTTTACGGTGAAGGAAAATATCGTGAGGAAATTTGCATAATTTGCGATGGACTCACCCTGTGTCACGTTGGCACTTAATCATATCCAGTGGAATGTGAGTGCTATAAACCTCTGGTTACTTCTTCGGGGATTCTTCTGGGATGTCGTGAGCATATATTGTTATTTTATAGCCTATAAACGCCAGCAAAGAATAGTAAGTCTATATTGCAACTACTGACTTTAGCTAGAAACTGGTTTGGAATAAAAACGGCCCTTCTGTTCCACCATTTTGAAATTGTCAGATGACCATGACATGACTAACTATGAGCAGTAACAGCCCATGATTTTTTGGTCATTACTATTGGTAAAGCTACAAAAACGGTGCTATATTTGCCAAACGGCGTAATTTGGTGCAACGCATTTCGCCGCCACGGATAAATGCATACATAGGTATGTTGTCAACTATTGTCATCAACGAATTTGCCTTTTATTCCTGAATATTGGTAAAATTTCAGAGCGAGCGTTAGTGGCCTACCTGGGCAGGGTAGAGCATAATATTTGAATTAATATATTTTTTAATATTTTAAGGGCAAAACCGATTTGATAGGTCGCTTTGAAGTGATGCCTGTCGTTGAAGATAGACAGGAGTATGAGTACGCGCCCAAGCTCCAGTGGTACGACCTCTGCAAGGGTGCGGAGAATACTGGCCAAGTCCTCATGTCTATGCAGCTACTTCAGGTGAAACATACTAAGTTAAGAAGAAAATATAAGAAGTTAAGATATAAAATATATTTTTTTCATGATCTGCTTTTCTGCTATTAAACGGATTGAAACTCATACGTTGGCCCGTTTATGCCTTTTTCTTGTCCCTCGGACACGATTTCAAACACATTATTTTAATTCTGATGTCTGTTGGTTTTCATTCACTAAAACCTGTGTCACCTCATCCAACTTTAGTTAAATAGGTACTTTCAAACACATTCCTTCTTGGTATAGGAAGCGAAAGCTAACGCGTTTGATGTTCATAATAAAACGAACAGTACTTTCGTTAAGTAGATTTATAAATCTCGGTTTGCGCACTTTCCTTGCACCTTGATTTCATTGCCCACTGTCGTTTATATGCCTAAACACAAAAATATCTTTAATCGATTAGACTTTTAACAAAGTAATTTCAAATCGTTAGAATGGCATAATTATTAAGGATCATACGTATGTTGACGCCAGGTTCGCAACGTTGCTTTTACTGAGAAGAACCTGTAGCCCTAGAAAAAGTATCATTCTCTCGCACTTGCGCTAATAGAAACCATACAAAATATATGGAAATGACATAAATCAGTCACGTGACATGTATAATTCCCTTACTTTTGATTATTATGTTACTTTGTCTCCAGGCCCTGGAAGGAACTCAGTTATTACTCTTTTCTTATAGACATAGATAGGCTGGTGACTGTACGATTATATTAATTTGTTCAGGTGCCCGAGGTCTTGATGAGAACTACAGCGTATAGTTCCTTAGATGAATCGTTCCATGCCTCGGGAGTGAAGGACTTAGATTCTGGAGATGAGGTTGAGCAGCTCCCACCAAATCTAATACCACAATATTCGTCTTTCAAGTGAGTGTGTTTGATGATACTTAAGGGAACAGTAGACTTGCTGAGTAAGAGAATGAATGAATGAGTAAGAGAAGTGAGAGATCAATTACTACATCCGCATTTTTTTCCGAATATTTTTTGGTGAAAAATCTGGTTTTTGTCCTCCACCTTACAGACCATTGCTGCTGAATAGTTGTACCTTACGGTAGTGTAGGGTAGGGCCAGAAATCGATGTTCTTAAGTTATATAATAATAAGTCATCCAGTGATTTCTAATAGGCATTTAGGCATAAAGAGGAAAGTAAGAGGAGCTCGTGGCATAGTTGCTATTGCGCATATTATTCGATCAGTGATGTTAAGCAAGTGTTAAGGGCTAGGGAACCCTAGCCAGTATTTGGATGGATGACCGCTCGAGGTTCCTCCGTGCCTCGGAGAGCACGTTAAGCTGTCGGTACCGGTTGCCAATTTATCATCTTTGGCAAGCGTTACAGGTCAGTCGGAAGCCTAAAATAGTCTGACTCTTGGTTTAACCCAGATCCCAGATTTTCCTCGTAAAAAGGGGTTGCGAAGGTCAGATGGCAGTCGCTTCGTATAAAAATCAGGTGATCAGCTGCATCGGGTTGAATCAAGTGCCGACCCCAACAATGTATGGGATAAGGCCAGGGCGATGATGACTATAAAGAGTAAAGATTTGTTTGTCACTATTTAACTCAAAAACCGTTAGAAAGCTTCATCGTCGGTGAATAGTATACAAAGTCACGGACGGACACAAGTACTTATATAATAGTGATAACCGTGTATCTAATAACGTTTACAGAGTAGATGTTTACTGGTGGGGTCTCCGAGACGTGACCATCACTAAGAAGCCATGCGTGATCCTCGAAATAGACGACTTGGCCATAAAATCTGACATCATCTCTGATAAAAAGCCCAACTGCAACTTCCCCAATGGCCGCACCTCACAAGTATTTGAAGCGAATTTGAGTGAGACATACTGTCCTCCGCTTAATATAAGACTGTATGATAGTAGCACTTTCGGCAGGACCTTATTCTTAGGGACGAACGTTGTGAAAAATCCTAATAAGTTCATCGTCAATTGGCTCCCGAAACCGGAGAGGGAAGCATCGTTAAAGAGCGTTTCTATAAAATCTTCGGATTTTTTTCAAGGTAAAATATATTAAAAATAACATAGGTAGGTAATTGCTATCTATCTAATCGAATACCTTTAAACGAACAATTTATGATCGATTTAACTTATGTATATCTATAGAAACGTATAGGCCGTCAATTTAAATAAGGGAACATTAATTATATTCCCTGTGTCTTAATGGTGTACAATAAAGATTGAATTAATAAATATTAGTCTAAATCTCGGGAACTTTCATGACGGGCGATTTTCATTAAATTTTGCATGAACAGTTCCGGGGGGCTATTAAATCAATATGGCAAAAATTTATACATACCATATTCATAAAAAAATACAGATACAAGGCTACCTTGAGAAAGGCTAATTTCCCACCTGATAAATTACATTTTAATTAGTGTCTTACTAGGGACAAAATGAATAAATATTAATTTTCACTGCATCCCATATTTACATTTTTAAATCAACTTCGAATAATTCTTATTTTCAGTCCACCAAATGTTGTACGTAAAGAAAAGCAACAGATCATTGGAAGAAAGCAATGAATACGTCAACACAACAACCGTAAGAAGTATCATTGAAACCAGAACCAAAAGACCAAAATGGCGAAGCTGGTTCTCCAGGAAGGAACCTGACGAGGAAGAATACGTATTACTTCCAATGTTCTCAAAGGAAAAGGACCAAATTAAGGTTGTTAAGAAGATACCGAAGAGTACCGACCAGACAGACTGGTGGGCAAGATTTTTCGCTTCGCAAAAGGTTACTTTAAATATAAAATAGCGAAAGATTTAGCCATTAGTGTCTTAAGTAATCGAGTTTAATATTTTATTCATTTCCCAGGAAACTTATGAAGATTCTTGTGGGATTCATAGAATTACAGTAAGTATCATGTATACCTTTCCGCTTTTCCCTATGACCCTGAAGGTCAAAGCCAGACCTATACCACATTTCAGCTTATTAGTGTAAGCAAAGATAACAGACAGACAGAAAGAAGAGATTTTGCGTGAATATCATATAAACATATTATAATCACAATATTAACGGTAAAAAATTTGATAAAAAATAACCTATTCCAGATTTACGAATCAGAACTAGAGAGTCAGCCAGAATTCTCAAAGTTCAAGGACTGGTGTTCTACCCTGAAGCTGTACAATGGCAAGAAGACAGGAATACCAGACGAGGATGAGTCGATCTTCTGTGGATTCTTGAAGGCTGGGATAGCCATCTACAGGTGGCCTCCGACGGAAAACACCGTTGCGGTCAGCCGCAATGGAGTTGAACTGAGTAATGGGTATGCACATTTTGACAAGTCACCTTAGGCAAAATTCTGGGCATATCAGTAGTTCTCTTTTAGATCGTAGAAGTCACTTAAATGTCAATAATATACCTACATGAAGAAGGGAAGGTTACTCCAAGAACAATCCGAATTCTTTCGAGGTTTACCGAGTCCAATAAATGCTTAAATGCTAAACGTTTATCCTTAAAAAAACATATAAATTAAGCTAACTACTATTTACCTACTTATGTAACTCGATTTGCAAAAATCATTCGTTTTCAACTATCCCATAGCACATTGGCTTTTTAGATACTTTGATGAGCTTCCGAGCAATGAGCCTGCGCAGTTTTTGGTCCGCGTCTATGTCATAAAAGGAATCAATCTAAGGCCAAGGGACTTTACATCGAAGTCTGACCCGTACATAGTTCTTAACTGTGGCAACAAAAGAATTGGGGATCAGACCAATTGTGTTATGAATTCCGCTAATCCTGTTTTTGGCAAGTAAGTAGACTATTCAATGGTGGTTGTGTCCACTGAGGTGACGAACGTACATACGATCTGGAAGTTGTAAAAGCCAATGAACTCTTGCAATGCCAAGTGTATATTAAGCTCGTCCATGCATATCTCTTCACAACCTGTTTGAAGAATACTTAACTGGAAACTTGATTGTTTTGGAAAGTTCTTCACTAGCTTCCGCCCACGGCTTTGACCACCTGGAATATGTATTCTACAGACCCTATGTCCAACCTATTCGTTTATTCGAAGCCCCGTTTCACCCGAGCCGAATTGTATAATTTAGAGAAATTTCGAAAGTTTTTCTTCTGACGTGTGGTGCAAAAAGCTTTACTTGTGTTTATCTATATGAACACGCAAATGCAAATTTCCATGAACTAGTCGTAGGAGTTTTTATTTATGTGCCACATAACCGGGCACACTAAAAGCATTATATAAGTATCCGTGTTCTAGTTCCGTATTATGATTTGCAGAATGTATGAACTGCGTTGCACGCTACCTGAAGAATACCTTCTCACTGTGTCCGTGTACGACCACACTTTTATATTGGAGAATGAACTCATTGGTTCGACCACTATTGACTTGGAAGATCGTATATACAGCAAATACAGAGCCAGGGTAGGGATCTCAACCGAATATAATGTGTAAGTAAATACTTGCAAATTTATTTATAGTTGAGTCTGGTTATTGTAACCTCAGTTTTTACGGAGTTAAGCTGAGGCATGTAGAATTTTTTTGTAGTAATATACCTAATACATTCCCCCACGAGCTGACTCGACATATACATCTGACTGCGTGACTAGCAGTTGTTTGTGAAATATTTTAAAGATGTGCCCTTATGTCCAAATAGTTTGACATAAGTTCGAATGAGCACCCAGCGGACTCTACCAATGAGCACCCAGCGGTCTCTACCAATGAGCTTTTTCTAAAAATTTACCTACGAGCTTTGCGGTGAAGTAAAGCATCGTTCGATCGAGAAAAGAAGAAATGAAATAACATTACGTAGGTATAGTGTCTGACATGGCGATGGACTCACAATCTGATACGTAGGATCTTAATCATCTTTGATGAAATGTGAGTGTTGTAACACTGAGCATACCCCTTCGTAGACCCTTCTGTAATAGCGATAGTTTAGATTTTTTATTCGTGCTCTTGAAGAACTGGTCCAACAAAATGGCGTGACTGCATGAAGCCATCCAAGATCCTCGAGGATTTGTGCTCCAAGAACCACCTTCCGCACCCCATATACCCTGATAGCGCCACCGTCGTGGTCAACGGAGTTGAATATAAGGACACCGATGGAATTAGTATGTTTTCAATGCCGCCTCTTTGCATTCCCTCTACTCACTGCTTAAAATCTATACACTATCTCTCAAACAGCACCCTAATAAAACACGTTGATTCATTCATATTGAGTTTGACAAAAAAGTCCTTGGTGAAGATCAGGAAAGCATTCACGAAACTGATTAAACTAATGCTTAGGGACATATTGTGCTTAAGAAATTTATTTGTCTCTCTATTAAGGCTATGTTCACTGCTCATCTGAATGCGCTGAAAATTAAGAATATAGATAACTTAAGCCTCGAAGCAGCTTCAGACGCTTTCATTATTATTGCAAGACTGTTTTCAGACAAAAGCTACACTTCAGCAGTCGAACGTAAGGAGAACATTTGTTTAAGTATACTGCACAAGTGGCAGACGCTGCCTATCTGTGGTCACTACCTTGTCCCTGAACACGTGGAAACCAGGACCCTGGTTAATCCTGACAAGCCTGGAGTCGATCAGGTACTTAAATAATGCATCTAAATAACGACACTGAAGCCGTATGTACATTAATGAAGGATACAAAAATCTGTTCTTGACAGGGCAAAATCCAATTATGGATCGACATATTCCCGATAGAATCAAATGCATACATTCCTGCACCTGTGGACATTACCCCAAGGAGAGTGGAGGAGTATGAACTTCGGGTCATTGTCTGGGATGTGCAGGGGATGAAGATTATCGACGGTGAAAACTCTGGAAAGAAAGCCTCAGATATCTATGTTAAAGCGTCAGTAATTATAGTATTTACGTACACATTAACTACGTAATTCAAAATGTTTTTTTTTTATATTCGAAGGCACGGGCATCTATATTACTTATATTTTATAGATAACAAAGTACTCAGCAATAATTACAAGACTTCCTCGTTGTTCCTGTAGTTGCGTCCAGTGTGGGGGGACACCGGTGCGATATTTCAGAGTTCTCCCGTAAGCACGGCGGATGACCACCGAGGGCTTCTCCCAGGGTGGTCGGGTACCTTTTGAAGGTTTCCATCTTGTCAATAAAAATAGTGGTTGGGCATAATGTTATTAGATTTTTCATCTGCAATATCCCACTAGTAGCCTCCAGGATGTGCCCCCGCTAATTTCACATAAGTACAGAAAGTTAAATCTAAGATTTCTTAAATATTTTTTGCATTCGGATATGTAATGCCAAATATATTTTATTTCTTTTTTAACAACCATTCCTCTTCATTAAAATCGATACCGATCTGCGTAAAAGATCAAAGCTATTTCAATTTTAAATTGTCAGAATGTATTATGATGCCCCTCTCACCCAAAATCTCTAACTATAACTTCTGAAGTTATTTTATTATCCCAGTATCACGGATTTGCCACCGTTTTGCTATCTATAATCGCTAGCGTCTCCGTCGAATAATAGTATGAGAAATTGTGCGACTGCCAGCGGTGACGTGAAGAACTAAAATATCTTATACGAATATTGCGAGTGACCCTAGCGAGTATAGTTTACGAAAACGGTGGCAAACTCGTGATAGTATCGTACTGAATGTGAATAGTTGATTATATTTCAGATGGATAGCAAGCACGGACCAGACTCAGTACACGGACGTACATTACAAAAGTTCGAAGGGTGACGGCAGCTTCAACTGGAGAATGATATTCCATTTTCAATATCAGCATGCCGAGAGGAGGGTATGTTAAACGCACATTATAATCATGGACTTGTAAAAATATATCAGAGAACTTATGTAAAACTTTTTAAATTAAGTAACAATTCGAAAACTATTTAAGGAGTTCTGAACGACTGGACTATTTTACAAAGTACCTTAAAGTCGTTACAGCATAGATTAATATAGAGAATAGAAATATTGTTGACATTCAGGAAAAAATAAATCCTATTACTTGTAAAAATTTATCTGACTGCGCGTCTTAAAATCTATCAAGATTTTGAGTTTCTTTTTGATGCTCATTCATTAAATAACAAGTATGAAGTTGACAGTATTTTCAGATCGTCTTCAAAGAAGTGGGCCCTTTTACTGAAGTTGAAGAGCACCTGCCCCCTATCTTAGTGGTGCACGTTGTGGACAGTGATGCCATATCACAGGACGAGTTCTTAGGTAACGACCCAACATTACTTGGAGGGTTTGGTCCTTCTCCTGACAGGCTTTAATTTACAAACGGTAGTACATTAAATGAAGTTTGCTTTATAAAGTGACGTTTAAGATGTCCCGTAAGTTGAATAAAGTTAATTTGAATTTTACTTTTGAACAAAACCAACATAATGTTGATGAATCAGGGTGCTGTTTAGGTTAATTAAAAATAAGTTTGGTTGATTATTGTTCCAGAGTCAAATCATCACACTGAAATTCACATTTGGGATGTCCTTAATAATCTACTTCACGAAAATGATTACATTGAATTTTGTAATCTGTACATTAATATTTTTTTATTGGGATTTGGTTAAGTCACTTATACAAAATATGGTTTAATCAAGACTAGACAAAGCTCTGACTGAAACCATGTCTATCCCTTCTTAAATCCGTATCACAGAATGAGATGGAGATATTTATAAACGAAGGACTATCTTAGACTATGATGATTTGTTTTAGCTTCATTGGCGCTCCACTTAAACGCAATGCCTCGGGGGGTGAAACAAGCTCATCAATGCACGCTGACTGATTTGGAACAATGCAGAAAAGTGGACTTGTTTGCGATGAGGTCTATTAGAGCCTGGTGGCCTCTGAAGACTACTGACAGGAACACTGGATACAGTTCTTATGCCGTGAGTCCATTCGGATGGTAGAAAATCTATACTTAAAGCTACAGAGTTTGTTTATTTGTCTGTTTGAACGCGCTAATCTCAGTAACTACTTGACCGATTTAAAAAAAAAACTGTCTTGGATAGTTTTAATTATAGTCTATATGAATGGCAGAATTTATAAACGCCAAATTCTACAAACGGCAGATTCTATTAATGCCAGATTGTATCAATGTCAGATAGTGGAGAGTTAATAAATATTCAGGATTTTTTTTCAAATCTCAAATCTTTTTTTTTTGTGAATTTTATAAAACATACCTCGAAGTTTCTATAACAGCACCTATGCGTTTAAATTGCGATAGTTTAAAAACCATATGAATCATATTTTTTTTTCAAGTACCTAATTAATTATTCATTAACCAGGTTGTTTACAGTATCTTCAAAGTGGATGGGGTTACCGTTTAAGTATAAAAATACCTGTGTTAGGGAACCCCGCTCTTCCATAAGAATATCATGTTAACTTATATAATTATCTATTACTTAGTTTACAGTTTAGTAATCCAAGATTAAAATATTATTAATCATGAATCATAAATACTTAAGGGCTTAAGTAATTTGGAAACATTTTTTCCAGGGAGTTATAGACTTGGAGTTGACGCTGTTGCCGAAAGAGAAAGCAATATTGATGCCTGTGGGCATAGGGAGAGAGCCGCCGGCTCCTTTGCCAGAACCTTGGTAAGACACGTACATACAGTTCCCGATATACAAGTGTAATTGTGCATTGGTGCCAGATATAACTAGAACCAATCCTCAAAAATTGCGTCTTACATTATTGACTAATAAGTACCTTCAAACCCTCAATTCTTGTATTTATATATATATTCTTGTATATATATATATAATCTGAATTTAGGAAAATGCTCCAATGATTGTCATGAAATTTTGTATGCAGGGCGTTTTGAGATAAACATACCGAGTAAGGTTAAACGTTAAACGATAAATAGTACATAATAGTAGTATAAAGCAAGTAAGGCTTTATTTTAAAAAAATACCGAGCTAAGCTGCTCTCCGTACCTTAATATGCCACCATATAAATGCGTTACTTCAATCACCTTAGAATCCCACTAGAATCGTTCCGATTTTCGGCATAAACAGTTTTAGTGATCCCATAAATTACTTGTCTGTATTCCAGCCGAATGAATTCCTTGGATTCCTTGACAAACCCGTGTGGTCTGGAAGGACTGTTCCGCCACGGTGGGGTGGACTACCTCATCATTGGAGCTATTTTGATCATCCTCACCTTCTTAGCCATTTTGTACTTCGACATGCCTTTCATTCCTTGGGGAAGCGACGAAATTGTGTAAATAATTACCTCCTTCTCATACTTGTTTGATTAGATTCTAGTAAATAGTACTGTTATTTGACCAGAAAACTTTTCTGTATTGTAATGTTTTGAAGGGGACCAACCGCCGCGAAGAGTTAGGGTGTTTGAAAAACTTCAGTTTAAATACTTCGATATTACAAGCTTGTAGTCTTTGTAGGTGGCACATTATTCTTTGGAAGAATATTATGGGAGGGAATTTCAACGAAAATGTAAAAAAAAATATTTTATATAACTTTAGTTTTGTAAACGTATCTATATTTTCATAGATAATTTTTATTTAGTACCTAAGTTTATACAATCTACCTTTAGATATTACCATTGTAATCATTAGTATATATACTTACTAATAGGATACATAATGTTATTTAATGAAGATAATAAATATGTAATTTTCACTATTTTATTGTACTATGGAAACGACGGCAGTGACTTCTACACTTCCCATCGGGAACTACCCATAGTTGATTGGAATTGAGTTGGGATAGACGCTTAAATATTTCCATTAAATTAGTAAGATCGTAAAAACACCATCTTATAATACCCGTAGTTCCCGTAGCGACCTACCCTAAACATTAGTTACCAGATATGTAGGTATTAATATGAATACCACACCTAATTGATCAGTTTCCACAAACTCAAAGATACAATAACACAAGAATATTGAATTCAAACTTTAACGCGTTCACTGCTAACGACGCGTATGTGCGTCCAACTGTTAGAGAATTTACGAAGAAGTTAAAATGTTAGCAGTGAATGTGTTAAAATACGTTCACAATTAATTATCTTTATAACTGATATGGAATAATCCACTTAAACGTACATAGTACGGTTTGCAGTTTCGGACTAACCTTGTGAATATCAATAACGATTTGCTTAATACACATTATTTTATCTACCTTCAAATTGTCATACTATTATTTGAATATAAATACTTTTCCCTGATTGTATTGTAGTCGCCACTGGAATACGGTAAAACTGGAATGAAATTATGCTACACCATTAGCAGTAACGGCCGGTTTCCGAAAGGCTTGTCAAGTCAAAAATTAACTAATCATCGATCAAATGGCATGTTAAGTGCAAATTGGGTTGCTGAAAGGATGATCATCTAGTTTGATTTGATTAGAATGTCAGCTGACATAAATGCTAAATTTGCATATTTTGGGTTTCAGCCCCCCTATTCGCTAACTTTGTTGTTCACTGACATTTGTTGTACACTCATAATCGTTGTCCACCGCACTATAGCGATCGCGTATCCCTTCAGTGCCTATCAACTTCTTCGGTGCCTATAAAGGCATCGACTTTAATGAAACCTTTGCACCGGTTACAAAATTAAGTACTATTCGATCTGTAATTGGTCTAGCAGTTGAAGAAAATTTAGAACTGAACCAAATGGATGTCACGACGGCATACCTAAACGGCGAATTAGAAGAGAAGATTTTTAAGAAACTTCCAGAATACATAGAACAATATGTAGCTGAGATTATGGTAGAGAGGATGATCTCATCTTATATAGCAAGGCAAAAACAATGCTACAAGATATAAGAAGTATAGAAGGAGAGAAAGTATGTCATCTCAATAAAGCACTCTACGGATTAAAACAAGCAGGCAGACAGTGGTATACTAAATTAGACACTGAGCTAAGGAATTTAGGATTCGAAGCATCAAAAGCTGATCCTTGTATTTACATACTAGTGAAAGGAGGAGCAAAAATAATAAAGCAAGCGTCGCGTTATCAACAGCTGAGGCTGAATATGGAGCCCTCACAGAAGCTGCAAAAGAAGCCGTTCACCTTAGGTCATTGTTCAGAGACATAGATGTCAATTTGAGACATATAGTACTTTGGAATGACAACCAAGCCGCTTTGAAGTTAAGCCAAAACCCTATAGTGTCCTCAAAATCTAACGAGGGGGAAACCTTCAAAAGGTCCCCGACCGCCCTGGGAGAGGCAGATCGGGGTATGTGGGATTCTTACCGCACTAAAACCCCCCCGGTGGCCGAGATTAACCAACCTACGAAGCAAGTTGGGACTCCTACATTAGTGCTGTGAGGAGGGGTGTTGTGAATGCAGAGGCACATCACTAGAATGATATGGGCACATCACTATTGCCGCTTATTTTATCTTATCTGTCAACAGTCAAAACCGTCAATGCATAACCTCAACTTTATTCTTTTCCTCATGTAACTCACGATGTCTTAAAATAATAAAACAACAGTTAAATGTCAAATATTTATTTCTTTCTGATGCCTGCGCCACCCAACAAGAAGTAAGTACGAGTTTTTACCAATTTTACTGAATAATTCTAACATGAGTAAGTATAGGTACCTATGTGATTGGGAATGTTGGATATAAACACCTTCGCATAATAGTTTTTGACCGATACCACCGGAATTGTAAAATAACTGTAGGTATGATGAACTTACTACGATTTTAAACTTTAAGGTTCAAACATATTATAGAAAACAAGGGCACGAACGCTATTTCTTCAGTAAAGAAAAATCAGGCGTGGGAAATAATTACCACTGAATTTAATAGCTCAGCAGAAGTGCCCAGAACATTCAATCAACTGCACACATCGTATTTGAATTTGAAACGATCAACGAGGCAAACTGTTGCCAATGAAAACGTAAGTTTATCTACTTCCTTCCCTTCATAAAACTTTGTAATAGGTATGTATAACAAAAATGACCTGTAGCTAATCAAAGAAAACTCATCTCGTTAATAATTATATAGCTACGAGCTATGCACTTTAAATTAACGCCTAGCATTAGTATGCAGGCAATGAAACGCACACAATAATACACAATCACTAACTAGACAGGCACTGATATGACGGAATATCAGGCGAAGTCGTGACTTAAATTAAGTTCAACAAATAAAGCTCTTTCATTATTTTTTATTTATATATATATTATTTTCTTAAGCTAAATATAACTAAATGAATTTCAGGTAAAAAAATACTTGCAACAACGAAAATTGCAAATGATTAGAGATGAAGTTGGACCATCGCAAACCAACACATCAATTGATGAAGTATGTATACATGACTCTCATATGCGTATTGGCCTATACATATCATACAAGTCAGTATTCCATAGTAGACTAGCTGTGCCCCGCGGAAACTTATTGTTTTTTAAATACTTAAAGCCAAAGTCCTGTTAAAATCGGCCCAGCCATTTCAGAGATTAACCGCAACAAACAGACAGGCCAAGAAAAAAAAAATTATTTTTTTATGTAAGTACCGAGGTACCGTATGTACTTTCATATGCATTTAGTGAAAAGCTGTTAATTTAGAATTATAAACTGGCACTTCGATTTTATTTATCTGTATTAATATTTTTATACATCTATAAACAGATAGATACTTAACTGAGTAAATTGTTTATGCTTTGTTACAGTCTAATGTAGAAAACACAGGGGAAGAACTGAATAATCTTATACGACAATTCAAAAAAGACGAAATAGCTGATAAGGTTTGTATTTGCCTACATCTTGCGTGTCTGAATTTAGAGATATGAACTTGCGTAGCAGGCGACTACTTAAGCTATTCCACCACCACCTTCTTATTAACATCAAATTAGATTTTTTTACGTATACAAATATTACCTACTTACCAACTCACGGCCTACACCAATAAGTTCTCTTCAACAAGTGTAGTGATTTCACACCAAGAGGTTTACGGTGAAGGAAATCACTTTGAGGACACTTTATACTGATAGAAGTAGTCACAATACTATCGTATTGTGCCCGACGGTGATGGACAGATGGTGCTGACACATTGGCACCTAAGGACCTCTATTTGAGTATTTACCCTTCGAGGACCTTCCTAGAACGGCGTAATAAATTAATCATGCAGTTAAATATTTTCAGAAGGGTGTTAGAGGAACTGGTGGTGGTGCATATAAACCAGTGCTTAGCAGTATTGGTGCTCAAATGTTAGCTGTAATGGGTGACCAGGTGAAACCACTATCAAATGACTGCGACAGTGCAGCAGCCTATTACAAAAATGGTATATAAAATTGTTCAAACTACATTTCATTATCTATCTAGGTATATATTTGTTTATGTATCTATATATCAAGCTAGGTTTCATTTTTGGAAAACATAGTTTCGTCCATGTTTTCAGGCAGTGAAAAGCTCATAAAAGCTCATACGACAGTAAATTTCGCCGACATCTGTCTAGATACGATAGCTCAGAGTGAGGGGGCCAGCTTATGGGACGATAACGCGTACCTACCCCGGTTCGAGTCTGGCGTTCAATGGTTCGATTTCCGCATTATTATTTTAATGTGTGGTCAACCAGGTTCTTATTTGTTTAGGTACCTATTATACCAATCTTTATTTTCAGATGAAGATTTGGTCTCGATTTGCGATCCAATACAACAGGATGTACTACCACCACCAGGTGTACAATGTGGTGATACTTCACCTTTAATTAATACTCCACTCAATAAAGCAAGGCCTAGGAAAAACATCGTACAAAAAAGAAAAAAAATTATAAGGAATACGGACGCTGCTTTAAAAAATCATTACTATAAAACTAAGTTAGAATGTGCAGAAATAGAATAAAATTATTAGAATATAAATTAGCATTAAAAAAAATTAAAATTGTAACTTCGGAATTAAAAATTAAAGAACACCAACAAAAACAATATATTTAGAATAGTATGGCATACAGACATTCTAAAAAAAAACTTAAATATTTGTTTCGTAGAGTTCCCTGTTACACATCTGTTAACATTAGCTATCTACTAGTGAAAATAGCCGTTTAAATCGGTCAACAAACAGACAGGCAGAAAAAAATAGTAATTGGTTTTTCAATATTCACCTACCGTGAATACTTTCATATACATTTAGTGGAAAGCTGTTATTTTGGAATTACAAACAATTGTATTTATCTGTATACATAGATATAGATGTATATAGATTTTATTCATTTATTTATTAGTATTAGTAAGAATCAAAATACAGGTTGAAATTACTGAAACTACTGTTTTTTACTATTAGCCTCCTTTTAATTTATATATATTTTGTACACCTAAATAAACCTGTTCCTGTATTTTCTTTGAACATTTAGTTCCTAATGGTAAAAGTTTAGGATAATCCTGGTAATTTATAAACATACAATATACAAAACATGTACCTAGTACAAAAATCAATAGGTAAAGTACCTACCTGTTTAATGTTGTGATAACAACACCTCTGCCTACCCCTTCGGGGAATACAGGCGTGAACATATATATGTATGTATGTATGTTATGTAAGTACCTAATCCAAAATCTCAGACAAAACTAACTGGAACGAAACTGATTTCATAATATTATAGGTTTTTTTTCTTTTTTTATATTAACAAAACACGAAGTACATTCTTTATATTAACCAAAGTGACCACCATTGATTACAATAACTCCTTACAAGCATGTGTAATATAATGTATATGCCATAGACTATGGTATAAAGGTGAATGGCGGGAACTGACAGAAGATGGAGGCCACCACCTAGTACATGATAGTGAATTACTTGTTTGTTTAAGTTTAATAAATAAAAACACTAATAAATGACACTGATTATTAATTAGCTCTGGAGAGCATCACATGGCGCAGCCGGTAGGATAAGAAAAATGAATTCTTTCAACGTACCTTCTAGATTGGTACTCACGGGTAATCTAAAAGAAAACTGGACAAAATTTCGCCAAAGCTTTGAAATTTATATGCAAGCTGGTGGTTTTGATACGGCTTCAGAAAGCAGAAAAATCGCAATATTTTTGAATATAATAGGAGAAGATGCTATTTCAGTGTACAACACGTTTACATTCGAAGATAAAGCTGAAAAAACTTTGGAGTTAGTATTATCGAAGTTTGAGAAGTACTGCAATCCAAAAGGAAATGTGTTGTACTGCAGATTTCAATTCTATAATCGTTCTCAACAAGTAAGTGAGCCATTTGATTCATTCCTGACTGACATGAAAATACTTGCAAAATCTTCAGAATTTTGTTCTGTTTGTACTGACAATATACTAAGGGACAGGCTTGTCTTTGGATCTAAAAACGAAGACTGTCAAAAGAAGTTAATAAAAGCAGGTGATCCATCATTGGAAGAAGTAATAACATCTTATAGAATAGCTGAAATCTCGGAGGCACAAATAAAAGAAATACAACAGAAAGAGGTTAACGCAATATCAACAAAGAAGCAATGTTCATATTGTGGATACGTACATGATGCAGGAAAATGTCCTGCTTATAATAAAACATGTATGAAATGCCAGAAAAAGGGACATTTTGGAAAAATGTGCAAGTCAAGATTAAAAGTAAATGAAACAAATATACAATGTGGTGAATATTATTGTGGCACAGTATCAAGTAATTTGAAGGTGGATTCAATAGCATGGTACAAAGAAATTCAAGTTGAACGGTCAATAATAAAGTTTAAATTAGACCCTGGTGCAGACGTAAGCATTATCTCATTTGATGAATATAAGATAATAGAAAATTCTGCAAGTCGACCACTGGAAATGAAGACTTCATCTGCCATATTGGAAAGTTGGAATGGATTTAAGACAAAGGTTGAAGGTATTGTACTTCTAAAAGTGAAGCTAAATGACATTGAATATTACGAACAATTTTTTGTGGCAGGCAATGCTGGTTCTTCCGCTATTTTATCAAGAGATGCTTGTGTTAAACTCAATTTAGTGAAGAGAATTGATGAAGTAAGCAGCCAAGTAACTAAAGAAGATATAATTGAAAACAATAAGGACTTATTTACAGGTATAGGTAAGATAGATAAGCCGTATGAAATATTATTAAAAAGAGATGTTACTCCTACTTCTAAGCCACCATATAGAATTCCTTTAAAGCTGAGACCGAAGTTACAGGCTGAATTAAATAAATTAGAATCCTTAGGAATAATTTCTAAAGTAGAAGAGCCATCGGAATGGGTGAATAGAGTTGCAATAGTCGAGAAACCTGATGGCTCTATACGGTTATGCTTGGATCCACAGGATTTAAACAAAGCAATTGTACGGGATTATTGTATTATTCCGACAGTAAGTGAACTGTCTAGTGTAATAGGTCAAGCTAAATATTTCTGTGTCCTAGATTTGAAAGATTCATTTTGGCATATTTTACTCACTGAAAAAAGCTCAAAATTATGCACGTTTGCAACAATGTATGGCACATACAAATTTAACAGACTTCCCTTTGGAATTGCTGTAGCTTCTGAAGTTTTTCAAAAATACTTGTCAGAGATTTTTTGTGATATTCCTGGGGTTATTAATTATATAGACGATATATTACTGTTTTCAAATAGTATGAATGAAATGAATACCATTTTAGATAAAGTATTTCAGAGAGCAAGACAGTTTCACTTGAAATTTAATAGAAATAAATTTCAATATATGGTAAATAATGTACAATATTTAGGACACATATTTGAAAATGGTATAGTGAAGCCTGATCCTGATACCATAACAGCAATACTAAAATATGATACTCCAAAAAATAAGAATGACTTACAACGACTATTAGGAATGGTTAACTATTTGAGACCTTTTATACCAAACCTATCAGATATTACTGGTCCATTACGTGACTTATTAAAAAACGATACCTTATTTGACTGGCAAAAAGTGCATTGTGATTGCTTAGAACAGATAAAGAACATACTGTGTAATAAACCATTATTGAATAATTTTAATCCTGCTAAAGGAATCACAATACAGACAGATGCAAGCAAAACAGGTATAGGATGTGTTTTGCTACAAGAAAATAGACCTATATGTTATGCTTCTAAATCTTTAACTCCAACTGAGGAAAATTATGGACAAATAGAAAAGGAATTTATGGCTGTATTGTTTGCTTGTAAAAAATTTCATACATTTATATATGGCCAAAAAATTATTGTTCAAACTGACCATCTTCCATTGATTGCTATTATGAAAAAAGAATTAAGTAAGATTCCATCGCCTCGACTACAAAGAATAAAATTAAAATTGTCAATTTACAACATAGAAATGATCCATATTCCAGGAAATAAAATGCACATAGCAGATGCACTGAGTAGGGCTTGCTCAACAGCCAGTAAGGACTGTGACTCTGACTTAAATGATGTAGTTCCTTCAGTAAATATTTCTAATGATATTTTAAAAATGATAGAAAAGGAAGTACAGGATGATAATACTGCTAAAAAATTAATGTATTATATTAAAAATGGATGGCCTAGCTCTATTACTAAAGTAGACACATCACTAAAAAGTCTGTACAATCATAGAAATACAATATATTGTGAGAATGGTATAATATTTATTGATTACAAAGTGTATGTACCTAAACAGATGGTAAACTTTATATTATCAAAACTTCATGATTGCCATTTTGGAATTGTTAAAACAAAAGCCAGGGCAAAAATGTTATTCTATTGGGTAGGAATGTACACTGATATAGAGAATTTTGTTTCTGGCTGTGAAATATGTAAGAAATTTTCGAATAACAATATAAAAGAAACTATGATTGTGAGGGACCAACCAGAATTACCTTTCCAACATGTATCTGTGGACTTGTTACAATATGGAAATGATAATTATTTTGTCTTAGTTGATCACTATTCTAAATGGATAGAACTTGTAAAGCTATCTAGTAAATCAGCTGAAGCCGCTATAACAGTTTTAAAGAGTATATTTGCTATACATGGCATCCCAGAATTGTTGTATTGTGATAATGTACCTTTCAATTCCTGGGCGTTTCTAGAATTTAGTAGAGACTGGCAGTTTAAACCAATATTTTCAAGTCCTCATTATCATCAAAGTAATGGAGCAGCAGAAAAAGCTGTAGGAATTAGTAAATCCATGTTAAAAAAGTGTAATGAAACAAATTCTGATTTAAAATATTATTTATTAGAATATAGAAATACTCCTATTTGTGGCACTAATTATACACCATCTCAGCTGTTGTTTAGTAGATTGTGTCGCACTAAACTACCAGTGCAAAAGGAATTGTTGAAACCAAACATAATACCTGATTTTCAGCCTTATTTGTATAAATCTGTGTATTATAGAAAAAAGTATTATGATATTGGATCTAGAAAAAGAAATTCTGAGTTTAGAAACGGTCAAAAAATATATTACAAAGAAAATGAAAATTCCAATATTTGGAAGCCAGGTGTAGTTGTTAAAATTATGCCTAACCCTAGGTCGATAATGATAAAAGATAATTGTGGTGTCTGTAAAATAAGAAATACATGGTTTGTAAAGTCTTGTCATGATGAGATAAATGGGTGCCCTGGCTCTATACCAAATAATATTCCAAGTCAACGATATTGGTCAGGACAGATGGGTATACTAGACTCAGCCAGTGCTCCTATTTTGTCTCAAAATGAACCATTGAGGAGGTCAGAAAGAACTCTAAGACCTCCCGCATATCTTAACGACTATTGTTAAATAAACTTGTTTTGTTTGTTTGATTTAAGCAATTTGGTGAGGGAGATGTAATATAATGTATATGCCATAGACTATGGTATAAAGGTGAATGGCGGGAACTGACAGAAGATGGAGGCCACCACCTAGTACATGATAGTGAATTACTTGTTTGTTTAAGTTTAATAAATAAAAACACTAATAAATGACACTGATTATTAATTAGCTCTGGAGAGCATCACAGCATGTGGGCCATAGTCAAAGTCAAAGTCAAAGTCAAAAGTATCTTTATTCAATTAGACCTTTTACAAAGCACTTTCAAATCGTCAGAATGACATAATTATACAGGATTATACATGCTACCGCCGGGTTCGGAAGGTTGCTTTTACTGAGAAGAACCTGGCAAGAAACTCAGTAATTACTCTTTTCAAAACTATTATACAATTTAAAGAATACAAAATAAATAATTTGAAAAAACCGTGAGCTAATGGACAATGTTCCAATGCACAAATGTCGATAAAAATTAACATAACTAAAAATCTAGTACATCTACTTATAACTAAATGCGTAGCTTGAGATGACCAGCCCCCACAAGCAGCACCTGTTCACAAGTATGACGTGAATGCCAGCCATTGACCTCCTCAACCATCATAGAGGGAAGTGGACAACCCGTCATCCAGACATATGTTTAAATGCCACCCTTGCACTACAAGATTTAAGTACATAATGTAACAATTATAATTAAGTTTATGATGTATCATTGTAACTAACTAATTGCAATAAAATATATGAATATGAATGAATAAGTTACCTACTAAAGTGAGTTAACAAAAGTGATGACCGAACAGAATTGTTTTCATTGGATGCTGAACTTTCACCAGGATCATCTGGGGAGATCAACTCCAAATCAGAAATATCTTCTGTGCGGTGTTCAATATGAAATTATGCAGTACACAACAAGCTACTATAATATTCATTGTGGTTTGTAGCTTTACCCTTAGGCCCATGGACAGACAAGGGAAGCGTCTCTTCAAAACACCGAAGCACCTCTCTACAGTATTACGAGTCTTTATATGTGCTTCATTATAGGCTTCCTCACTTAGTGTTGAGGGACGCAACATAGGTGTTAATAAATATGACCTGCATGGATAACCACTATCTCCAAGCAGGTAGTCACTGCCATACACACCACTTTCAAATTCAGCCCTAATGTGTGAATCATTTATAATGGTGGTGTCATGGGCAGACCCAGGCCATCGACAAATCACATCCAATATCTTGAGATCCGCAGCACATATTACTTGCATATTTAGGGAAAAATATCCTTTCCTGTTCCTGTATAGTTCAGCTCGTGAACCACCAGGAGACTGTATTTTAATGTGCGTACAGTCAACTGCTCCAATAACATTTGGGAATGAACTGATGCTGTAGAAATCCGATTTTATTTTCAATTTATCTTGTTCGGTCCTAGGCATTGTTATGAATTTGGGTCTTAAATTGGCGATGACTTGAGAAACCTTTTTTATAATTTTACATGCAACACTTTTGTGTACTCTAATATGGTCAGCCACTGTTATTTGGAACGCTCCTGTGGCAAAGAAACTAAGACTTAGGAGAACTTGTTCCATGGCACTGATGGATTTATTTCTAAATGAAGAAGGTTTTAATTTTGATTCTAGCATGCTAAGTAATTTCATAAAAGTGGATTTGTTCTTCCTATAGCGGGCAATGAATTCGTCTTCTGAGTATGGATTCATGCGCTGTTTAAACACCCGCGGCCTTCGTTCGTCTTCATTGGTGCTATCAGAACTGCTTAATGTTTCGTCAGTTAGCGACATATTTTAATATCTAAAAAAGAATAGGTAAATTTTTATGTCGTACACAATTTCGTCTACTATTATTGCATAAAAAATTCGCAGAAAACATTACATTTCAAACACGTAGATATATAACTTGTCTGCGTTTTAGAACTCAAAAATAATAAACTTTTACGAAAAATAAACAATACATATTATAATAATAAAAAAATTCTGCCACAACAACATCGAGTGTTACGAGTTAATTGGTAAACAAGCGCTGATTACTTGACATGTCATTTGACATAACTTTGATCTATGATCATGGCGTAATTTGCGTTCCAGAAACCCAAAATATGCAGTTGACACACGATTTGACTGGCAAATTTAGCATTTATGTCAGCTGACATTCTAATCAAATCAAACTAGATGATCATCCTTTCAGCAACCCAATTTGCACTTAACATGCCATTTGATCGATGATTAGTTAATATTTTACTTGACAAGCCTTTCGGAAACCGGCCGTAAGTCTGCTAAGTTTAACATTTCCGTGTAATAAATAAAATCAGGAGGCTGAAACATTGTAAGCGACGCCCTCTGAGACAGACTACACACACAGCCGGCGAATATTAAATTCCCTCTCAAGTTCATGGGATCCTGGTACAACTGGCAGGTATATTTTGCGAAATTTATTACGTAAAGCACATGTTTTTGCACTATTTTGCCCGCTGTATGATTTACGACATTTTCATGAATTAACATGGTATTAAAAACTAATTAAAATCATTGTTTCATTCATGGAAACTTTGCAAATCCCTCCGTTACTAAGTTATAAAAAAACGGAGTGACTAAAGCTGTATGTTTTTGCATTCCCGATCCCCGACCCCTAGGGGGACTTACATCATTTTCATGAATTAACATCGTATTGAAAACTAATTCGAATTGTTGTTTCATTCATAAAAACATTGCATATCACTCAGGCCAGTCAAAACGAAAGCAAATGAAATGAATTACAAGCGGTGTGTATTAGGTACATACATACATACAAACGCTAACGCTTGTATCTCGTGGGGGTAGGCAGAGAGTACTGATATACTACGACCTATGCATACTTATTTCGCTTAGTCTGTGTCAAACATGAATCTTTTTATACACTTCCTCCAGTTATTAGAGCTCTGAATCCGACCATTCCGAACATACCTAATGATAATGAAATATATAAAAATTTTCAGCTGACGAACTAGGCCAACTTCCGCAAATCTTAACCTAACAATTTAAGAAACAAGTACATCAGTTTAAACTTTCAACTTCTTGTGTGTGCGTTCGTGTTCACTCACATTAGTATGAAACGACCGAAAGACCCACTATTCCCGATAACAATAAAAATACGTGTCTGAGATGGAAGATGAAACAACTGGAGTTTGTCAATATTATCGGATCAATATGTCTACTCGCTGTTATCAGGAGGGTGGGACATTGTGAGCGACGCCTTCTGAGATATAATACGAATATCAAATTCCCTCTTACGTTCATGGGATCCTGGTACAACTGGCAGATACATTTGGCGAACGTAATTACGTAAAGCACATGTTTTTGCACTACTTTGCCCCCTATATGATTTACGACATTTTCATAAATTAACATTGTATTAAAAACTAATAAAAATCATTATTTCATTCATGAAAACTTTGCAAATCACTCCGTTACTAAGATATAACAGACGGAATGACTAAACCTGTATGTTTTTGCATTCCCGATCCCCGACCCCTAGGGGGACTTACATCATTTTCATGAATTAACACCGTATTGAAAACTAATTCGAATCATAGTTTCATTCATAACAACATTGCATATTTCTCCGGTATATGGTAACCATAGTCAAAACACAAGCATTTACACGGAGCAGACAAGCATCTCAATTACACACAAAATCTTTCCTCTATATAATATAAGCATACTACATAATATAACTTAACTGACTCTGCGATGATTATTAAGTGCCAACGTGACAGATGGTGAGTCTATCGCCGTCTCAGGCACTATACATATACATGCTCAGAAAAAGGCGTACTAATAGTCTGACTTAGGCCCCTGTTAATGACAACATGGTCGTCTCTTATTGGACTTGAACATAACTGGCGAACTTTTGATGTGGATGTTCTGTAAGTAGGTACACCTTGTACTATACATTATGTCATTGATTTTCTCCTCAGACATGCTTTCCTCGTGATGTAGTAACGCGGACTTATACTAGTAAATGGTATTTCATTCATAACTTGAATCCGAACGAATAATCCACGTTGAAATTAGTGTAGGTACTTACTTTAAAAATCGTCAATGTTATACCACCAACATTGCAATTCACTAAAAAATAATCACACAATATATCACTGATATGCCTTATCTTATGAAATTCGAAAAATGACAAATTTCTTATACGAAGTATGATAAAACAACCGGAATTGTACTTGTTGTCGGTAGAAATAAATAGACTCGTATCACGTGACTATTTTGTTGACTGATATCCTGGTACCAACTGGTAAACTTTTCTATAACATGTCTACATATAGTTGACCTTCACGAAACTTTATTGTTTTCTACGTTTTCTAGTCATTTGTAGTGAACAATATTGACGCGTGAGAAATGAACAAAAATTAGGTAAATTATCCAAGACACATATTGGGTCAAATTATATTCAAACATTATGCATAAACTCAAAACGTTACTTAAATGTGTTATATTTGAATATTGAACATTCAGGATACCACTCAAATAAACATAAAACATTTTAATTAATAATAAAATAAATATTGAAATTAATTTCAATGCCATGTTAATTCATAAACATTTCATAGGTTGTAGGGATAATGAGTAATTGTAAAAAATATCAAATCCGCTACCGCATCGGCAAGAATTTACAAGGAACGAGTACCAGGCTCTTATTCGAAGGCAGGAGGTAATCTATTCATTTGCGCATGTCCGTACTGCCTACGTCACCACTTTGCGTGGCCTACGGAGTGGTCGCGACGGGACTACAAGCCCGCACCCTCTCTATCAATAAACATACTGGCATTGTGACCTCTGGCTCACGTTTCACGGTTATGTGAAATGCGAGCAAAGCAAATCGTCGCAGTAAGAGGCAATACAATACAACACTATAGTTAATTTATAACTATACCTAATATTTATTTCTTCTCACAATTAAAAAGATATTGCCTATTCTACATTCAAATTACCTACCCACATAAATCCAGTTACAAAGAACATTAAAAAAATTATGAATTTGTTCAGTAAGTTATCGGAACATTGTTTGCACTCATATCACACAGTTGATTCTAATGTAGTGTGTATATTACTAAATAATATCTACGATTCTATCGTAGTAAAAAGCTACGAGCTACGACAGTGCTTTATGTCTACGAACTGACGTAGAGCTCCTAGTAAATATCTAAGCATGGTTTTAGTGCTTTAATTTCTTAATCACTAGACTTTACATATTTTAGTATCATTAGGTATCTTCAGAAAGAACGCATTCAGAGCTCTCGTAACTGGAGGAAGTGCATGAAGCGATGCATTAATGTAGACTACGCGAAAGAAGTATGTTAGGATCATAGTATATGACGCACACTAGCCCCTGCCTACCTCCCATGGGATACAGGCGTTAGCATATGTATGTATATACTACCAACCGCTTACAACTTCATCCGGCTGGCAGTATCATGTTAAATACTAACCTCATTTCACCACACTGTGGGTACAATTTCGTCCAAGTAGCGAAAATACGTCTGTCAATCACGTAAGTTATAGTATATAGTATGCTAATATTATACAGAGGAAATCCACTCAGATCCAGCTCCCTAGCTCATCCCCCAGCAACGCCCTAAGCCGAGGTCCGAACCCCGCACCGGGGTGCCCTTAGCTGTGTTGCTTAGTTTTTTAAGTTTAAGCTCGGCTGGAGGCCCTTGGGTCTCGCCCCTTAGTCCGGTTAAGCAGTGGAGGTAACTCCCCCCTACCAACTGCGAGAGACCATGTCGGAAAAAAAAAAAAAAAAAAAAACAGAGGAAATATTTTCTTGTGTGAAACGAATTGAGATGCTTGTCTTATCTCAGTGAACCCTCAGTGGAAATGCTCTTGTTTTGACTATGGTTACCATATACCTGAGTAATATGCAATGTTTTTATGAATGAAACTAAGATTCGAATTAGTTTTCAATACGATGTTAATTCATGAAAATGTTGTAAGTCCCCCTAGGGGTCGGGGATCGGGAATGCAAAAACATACAGCTTTAGACATACCGTCTGATATATCTTAGTAACGGCGTGATTTGCAAAGTTTTCATGAATGAAATAATATGTTTTATTAGTTTTAAATACAATGTTAATTCATGAAAATGTCGTATAACATATAGGGGGCAAATTAGTGCAAAAACATGTGCTTTACGTATTAACGTTCGCAAAATGTATCTGCCAGTTGTACCAGGATCACATAAACGTGAGAGGGAACTTTCACCGAAGATTATTAAGTGCCAACGTGAAAGATATATAGATGTATAAAATAAGGAGGCTGAATCATTGTAAGCGACGCCCTCTGAGACAGATTACACACATAGAAGACGAATATTAAATTCTCTCTTACGTTCATGGGATCCTGGTACAACTGGCATATACATTTTGCGAACGTTATTACGTAAAGCACATGTTTTTGCACTACTTTGCCCCCTATATGATATACGACATTTTCATGAATTAACATTGTATTAAAAACTTATAAAAATCATTGTTTCATTCATGAAAACACTGTAAATCACTGCGTTAGTATGATATTTAAGACACGATGGCTAAAAGCGTATGTTTTTGCATTCCCGATCCCCGACCCCTAGGGGGACTTACAACATTTTCATGAATTAACATCGTATTGAAAACTAATTCGAATCATAGTTTCATTCATAACCACATTGCATATTTCTCCGGTATATGGTAACCATAGTCAAAACACAAGCATTTACATGGAGCAGACAAGCATCTCAATTACACACAAAATCTTTCCTCTATATAATATAAGCATACTACATAATATAACTTAACTGACTCTGCGATGATTATTAAGTGCCAACGTGACAGATGGTGAGTCTATCGCCGTCTCAGGCACTACACATATACATGCTCAGAAAAAGGCGTACTAATAGTCTGACTTAGGCCCCTGTTAATGACAACATGGTCGTCTCTTATTGGACTTGAACATAACTGGTTAAGTTTTGATGTGGATGTTCTGTAAGTAGGTACATCTTGTACTACAAGTAATCTTGTAATACAAGGGATGCTAAGCAAACGCACCCTAAGCCACGGACCGAGATCAGGGGATTTTATACTGAATCTCGAATGTTATATCGAATGGCTGATTACAAGCCAGTTCTTAGGTGATTAGGTATTACTTTGGTCTAGCAAAGTGTCGTAGTCAACTGGAGAGGCTATAGCACACTTTTAGCTTTATCCTAGTGTGAGGGGGGCATGGGCATGGATAATTCACATTGGAGTTGCCTGAAAGTTAGATGAAACCTGCAAACTAAATTTTAATAACATTAAGCATTGTATGAACATAGAAGCTATGTACATCGCTGTATACGTAATCAGTAATCCCGATAGTTTGTCATCATTCGATTCTGAACTTTCAAGCAAGTGTATTAAAGGCGAATATCAAAAGGGGATGCTCAGTTTCAACGGTTATTGTACAGAAATTTCGACGCAGTTGGTATCGGCCCGTTAGCTCAGACGGTAGAGCGTCGCATTGTCATGTGAAGGTCGTGGGTTCAATCCCCACACGGGCTACGTCAATATTGGAACACTTTTTGCAACAGCTCATTTGTTTTTTTAAATTTAACGTTGGAGTTGCATTTGGAGGGTTCCGTACCACCGTAGATACGTAATTGCTTACGTGCTTGCTTCATTCTTTGTATTAATTCATAGAAGACGTACTGCGGCTTTAGAATACATTTTATTTATGCTAGCGAGGTTAACCGTTTTGCCCCCAAGACGATTAATTTCGCTACAGTACATACTACATGTATACTCACGTCTGGATGTTATGCGAGTAGGCAGTGTCTACCGTTTGCCACATACTACGATCCTTACATACTTATTTCGCTTCGTTCATATTCATGCATCTCATATAGTTGCGAGTGCTCCGAACTTGTCCTTTTGCAATAAACTAATAATTAATCAAGTATTGTAAACATCATATGTATCAGCATTCAGTATCTTTCTATGTCATTATTTTTTTTTTTTTTTTTTATTTATTTTAAGAAGGCTTACAGACAAATTACATTAATAGAAAATGAAATGTACTTATATAATACCGATTGCTATTAACAAGCCTCCACAGATACATAATTATCTAAGTCAAGGAATTTAAAGCGAAACTTATAATTTGACAGTTCAAATTTAGAACAACCCTATACATAGCCAATAACTTTCTAACAGGACAAAATGAAAGTAATAAAGAAAGATAGAAAACCAACCTACAAAAGATACTGCTGTTTAAGATCTTCATCAAACAGAGCCTTTGTTATTACGCGTCTTGCCGTACTTGGATTGGTACAAAACAAATCAATATTGAGATGATTGGGTATTCGATTGAAAACGAGCGAACTTCTGAACGTAAAAGAGTTCCGTCTATACTTAGTCTTTGCCGAAGGTACACTTAACAGAGGACGCTGTCGAAACACTAGTTGGTTGGTGCGCAAGGTTAATTTTGCCAATAGATCTGGACAGTCGATCGATCCATTCGCAATTTTTAACAGAAAACAAATATCATTTATTTGACGTCTACAATCGAGCGGAAGAAAATGATACCGTTTACAGCGATGTGTGTAGTCATCCGATTGCTGGTGGGCCTTATAATCTAAGTACCGCAAAAATCTCTTCTGGACACCCTCAATACGAGATTTATAAATTTCATATTGAGGATTCCAGACCTGTGAGGCATACTCCAAATGACTACGAACAAATGAGCAATATAATATTTTAAGGGGTTTAAGTGAACGGAAACACGTCGAAACTCTCATAATAAATCCCAATGCTTTAGATGCTTTTTTTACTATACTGTTAACATGTTCGTCAAATATTAACTTATTATCCCGAACAACACCCAAGTCCCTTATTTGATTTGTTCTACTGATAATTTGATTATTTAATGTATATTCAGACTCAATTATTGAACGTTCACGTGTAAAGGTTACTTGATAACATTTAGAGACATTTAACTGAAGCTTATTATAATCGCAATATGCCACAAATCTATTTAAGTCAGCCTGTAGTTCTTGTATGTCTGATTTGCTACGGACTATTTTGTGTACTTTCATATCGTCGGCATATAAAAGAATGTAAGAATGCTCAAAACAGTGTCTGACGTCAGAAATAAAAAGTGTAAATAATAGAGGGCCCAGAATAGATCCCTGCGGGACTCCTGAGGGGACATAACACCACCTAGAAGTGTATCCTCTTAGTACAACTGCCTGCGTTCGATTTTCTATATAGGAAGAGAACCACCTATATAAATCACCGTGAATTCCTGCAATCAACAACTTTCTCAACAGCACTTGATGATCGATGCGATCAAAGCACTTGCTATAATCAGTATAGACAACGTCTACCTGTGCATGCTGCTCCATTGCTTCCGATATAAATTCGTGTGATAAAATTAAGTTGGATGTAGTAGAACGATTTTTTAGGAATCCGTGCTGTTCATCACCTAGTTTGTGTTTAAGTATGGCGTATACCTCTGTATGGATCAAGCGCTCGAGCACTTTGGCAAATAGACATATTTTTGAAATAGGACGGTAGTTTTTCATATCGGATTTGTCGCCGCTTTTATGAATCGGACTTATAAATGCTGATTTCCATATGGATGGAACTATCCCCTCCGATAGTGATCGCTTGTACAAAATACATAGTGGTTCGACAAGACTTTCTGCACAGTTTACAATGAATATGGGAGGAATTAGATCAGGCCCACCTGATTTAGATATATCTAATTTTTTTAACAGCGTCAAAACTTGAGAGGCACATATTTCGATTGAGCTAAGGCACGCTGAATTACCATCGGGAGGGAAGATAGAAAACGAGTCCACATCTGGATTACTAGCTACAGCCGGATCGGGCTCCTGAAAGATTGAGTGAAAGTAACTTGCGAATAGATTACTGATCTCATCGCCTTCACTAGCCGAAGTATCGCCATACCGCATTTTATTTGGAAATGTGCTGTCAGATTTCCTACTCTTTACATAAGACCAAAAAGATTTTGGATTTATCGAGATACCCGATTCTATTTTATTTATGTAATCGTCGAAACATGCTTTTTCCAAATCAACAGCTCTGTTTCGTAGTAGAGAAAAAGAGTTGTAATCTGAAATATTTCCGTAAATTTTGTATTTTCGATGAAATTTATTTTTTTCTTTGAGAATTTTTACTAACGCTGAGTTGTACCATGGAGGATAGGTGGATTTAGATAAAGATTTAATTGGAATGTATTTATCTCTTAGTTCATATAATTTTGTATAAAAATCATTAACGGCATCATTCAATGGCCGGTTGTGTAGTAGTTCGATCCAGTTTATACATTTAAGCTCAGATGCAATAGTTACGTAATCACCTTTAGAAAATAGAAAAGATCTCAAATTATTATCATGAAGTCTATGAAACTCAAAGAAATTTGCTTGAATAAGTAATGGCTTATGATGGCTATCAACAGGCAGAGCTAAGGGTGCAGTAGATTCAATAACACTGACAATGTCATTGGAAAAAACGAGATCCAGTAACCTTCCGTTGCTGTTACGCACACCATTGTACTGGTTCAAGTTAGAGGTTACAATAGTGTCGAGGAAATCGTGTATGTGTTGACTCAATACATGGCGAGGCTCTAACTCTAAACCTCCCGTGCTTGTATGATACCAGTCAACATCATTGCCAAAGTTAAAATCACCCATGACAATAAACTTGTCTGCCGGATTTGTTACAACTAAGTGATTAAGTTTACTAGAAAAATTTTGCAACTGAGTGTTGTAATTATTACCTAGATTTTCTTTACAAAGATAAAGTGCACAAATGTGTAAAGTACAATGAATCGATGGCTTAGACTTCTTTATGGTAAAAGATAGCCACATGTCTTCAGCAGAACTACGCCATTCATGTTTTTCGACAACCGTCAGACCACTTTTAACTGCTATTAAAACACACCCACCCATTTTTTGACCAGTTCGGGAATACTCGCGATCTCGCCTCCATACTATGTACCGACCATCAAACATTTCACAATTATTAATGCTGTCGACCAACCAGGTTTCGGTAAAAACAATCACATCATAATCATTAATGGATATATTACGAAAAAGGTCACTCGTTTTCGTACGAATACCGCGTACATTCTGGTAGTATATATTAAGTGGATCCATTCCTAAGCCTAACTATATAAGCAATAATTGATCCATTAAAACACAGAGTAACATACCAATACATTTGATAATAATTTGCATGTGAGGTATATTGATATACTTTACTGCTACCCAGTATGCACATAAAAACACAGAGTACAGCAGAACGCGCAAACGAACAATCAATATTATGAATAGTAACAAAAGATCTCGACCGGCCGCTAGATAACAAAAGTAAACAACAAAAGGTCCAATGACACGCTATGCAATTATCTGAGCTAAACTTTAAGGTAATAGTTATAAGGTTGGATTTTCGTTGAACACATTTTATTAAGACCGGAGTGCAACTATGTGAGTTGTATGGATGCACTGTGTAATGTGCATGTATCAATTGGAAAACACAGTCAGCACGCTGCAGGCTATGATTCTTAAACTTTCGTGATCGAACATTAATAATTATCAGTATTATAAGTATATAATAGATTACTAAAGTTAACGAATATTTGATAAATCCTTTTCCGATTTGATAGTAATAATAGGGGAAGTGTCCGTTTTTCTTACTTGAATTTTTGCGTGCTTGACCCATACATAACGAAAATTTATTTCAGCTGCAGCCTTTTTTACTCTTGACAGCAGCATTTTATTTCTTGGTGTCAAATGGTCATTGACAAAAATCCTTTGATTTCCTGTTAATCCAATTTGACCGCTCGTGAGTGCAGCAGTCTTAAGCTGGTGTCTGGCCGCAGCAATAAAATCCTCTTTCATGTAGCGGTTTTGAAAACACACAATTACCGGTTTAGTATGATTGTCTTCCCTGGTCGGTACTCTCGTTATAAAATTTATCTGACTTTTAGCTACTGGATAATTAATTTTTGTTCCAATTATAGAAATCAATTCAAAAAGATTTTCATTATTTGTTTGTGGCAATCCCTTCACTTCTACATTATTCATGCGGGCCCACTGATCTTTTCTGTCAGCATCTTCTTCCAATTTATCAATTCTCGCGAGAAGCTGATCTACCTGATCCTTGGTTTTCTCTACATATATCACCCGCTGCTCAATGCTATTAATCTTGTTGTTGAGTTCTTTAACCATTTCAGTAAATTTCAAGTCCAGAGCCGACTTTAACTCCAAGAATTCATTTCTTAGGGAGAGCACGTCATCCTTTAACCCTTCTAATGGTGAAAATTTAGCTGACAGAGCACGAATTTCAAGTAATACAGCAGACTCTTGAGCCATTCCCTGCGGTTGGGGAGAACTAGGCGGTTGACTTGTCTGCTTACACTTAATGCAGCGCCATGTAAGCTTCCTATCTCCCAGTTTTCGATAACCAGCCTCGGTGATTCCCGCGCACTGAAAGTGTAGTGTTTGATTGCAGACTGTGCAGCTGACACCATCTGTTAGGTAATCGCCACATGCTCCACAATTTTGGTTATTCATAATTTATCACTCGGTAATAATTAAATAAATTAGGAAAAGGTATGTTCATAAAATAAAATAAGAAAAGATTTGAAGTTTGAGGTACAGTGTTTCGCGGCAAACATTTTCTTAGATATAATAATAGATGTTGGCCGACTGTCAGACTTACCCGATATGCACACAAAATTTCATACAAAGCGGTCCAGCCGTTTGTTTCGGAGGTGTTTAGTTACAAACACGGCGACCGTAGAATTTTAAATATAAGATAAGCATAAATGATTGTACCGAAAACTTCTTTAATCAAGAGAAAATTATAGAATTTATGAATAATTTTTTTTTTTTGTTATGAGTTCATTAAACTCGATAGCTACTGGACCGATTTGGATACTGCTTTCACTAATATAATGCTAGATTACCATAGACTGATATACGCAACCTTTGTGAAAGTGTTCTACAAGGAGTTCTAAGCAAACGCAGTCAAAGCCGCATATGGAAACTAGTGGATTATACAGGTAGGCCTGAAAATTGGCATCCAATAATAAAATTTCAGTCTCTCGTTTGTATAAGAATACTATAATATAAGAAACCCGATATGGATATCCCTAAAATTTTTTTTTTATATCATACTAACGATTCTTGATTATGAGTGGTGTAAAGGATATTGTCGGTCGCTCGATATTTAGGCTAAGTATTGTACGTGTGTATGTTACTAAGCTCCTACTAAACGGCAGGACCGAATTGAATAAAAATTTTGATACATTTATGTGGCTTTTAGATTTACAGATCAGTCACAAGTCCGCCGGGTCCGCTAGTAACCGTTAGCTATTTTTTAGCTTGTGGTATCTTCTTTCTCTCTCGCTATGAATTCGTGACGCCATGAACCATAATGGCACGTAGATAGAGCACTAAGGTCGATCTCTTTCTGGCGCGAGACACCGACTCACTTTACCACTTTTACTTTCACTTTCATTTCCATTCATAGCCTTACAGATTCGATCCATAATTTTCACGTTCAGTTTTTATGTGAAGTATTTAAATGAAACAGAAAGTGAATAACCTCCTTGCGATTCTGGTATCCCAGTGAAAAGGAGGCTCTGAAACGCAAATTCTGTACATTTATCTGGGGATCGTATTAGGATACCATACATTACAAGGAGGCTATTCGCTCTATCTCTTTCTCTCGCGATGAATCCGTGACGTCATGAACCACCATTGTACGTGATTGGCGGACTTAGGTCGATCTCTTTCTGGCGCTACCAACCGACTCACTTTACCACTTTTTCTTTCACTTTCATTTCCATTCGTAGGCTACAGAATCGACCTATGTTAAAGTGGATTCAAGACTATGGCTACGGATACGATCTGTGGCTGGCAAACGCCTTTATGCAGGCGTGTGATGAATTGTGACTAAGCATATGGGGCTGGTGAATACTTTTTTTACTGACGAGGGAAAACCTTCAAATGGTACTCGGTTATCTTATATTTTTATATTATACCCGCCCGAGTACCTTTTGAAGTTTTCCCGACAGAAGAGAGAGGTGAAATCGTATATCTGTATTCTGTGGAGCGAGTACCGTTATCTCGGATATATTTGCATTGATAAGAACATATAACGTCTATCCCTCTTACACGGAGGGGTCTGGTATAGTATCAAATTCACTTTGCTTCGGTACTTTCATAATCTATATCTACATAAATACACACATATGCTGATGCCTGTATTGCTCACAGGGTTAGGCAGAGGTGTTGTAATAACAACACTCACTTTTCACCGAAGATGACCAAGTGCCAACGTGACAGATGGTGAGTTAATCGCTATCTCAGGCACTATACATACGTCTTGGAAATACTTCTCAGACATATACAGGTTTCTTCACGATGTTTCCTTCACTGTGTAAAAAACACGTGGTGTAAAATCGAAGCACTAAGTTTTTTAAAAGACACATTGGTACCGGCCTTGCTGGGATCTCTAGACCACCACGGCTCCAAATCTATATCTATACAGATAAATACAATTTAAGTGTCTGTTTGTAGATGTCATTTCAAACGAAAAGTTCCTTGATTCCGTTCTGATTGTAGAAAGCTTATAATATTACATATACTGTCCTATAAAATTGGTATATGCTATCGCACTCGCACTAATGAAGGCTTTTCTACAATACATTTACAGGATACTACGAGACAGCTTCTTGGTACTCCTGTTATCCTGGTAGCTTACTATACAATTCACACGTTGCCGTTCCCATGATGCCGTTACTTTAGTAACCTACCCGTACTTGTATTGAGGACACGCGGGCTTTATGAATGGACATTGTTATGATTCCCTAAGTACTCACTTCTGTTAGGACATTCATTGAAAACATTGGGCCCTCTTATTGCCATGATAATTTGACCCTTAAATTTTATTTATCTGTATAGATGTATACATTATCGGAGTATTGAAAGTGAGGATTAATGAGACTGTTAATTTGATACGATACTTTCGTAGCATTTTATATTAGACCAAATGATTGTAGTAGTGCTACGAGTTTCGTAGCTTGCTGCTACGACATTGTAGCCCTTGGACTAGTGATGAAGGGATCAGCCATCTTGTTGATTTAATTTAACTACTTTAATTGGTACAAATTAAACAACTCTGAGACCGTTTTGGCAGATGCCACTTTATTTACCAAGTAAACTTGATTTTATGATGAAGACAACCGAATTGAAGGTGTTAAATCAAGTTCTTCTCCTAAAATCTATACTCAATAATATTATAAAGCTGCAGAGTTCGTTTGTTTGTTTGAACACGCTTATTTTAGAAAATACGGGACGTTATTCAAAAAATCGTTCAGAATTGGATAGTTCATTTATCGAGGAAGGTTATAGATTATTGAAGAACTTAAAAAATCCTTTTCAGAATGGTGCCATGTGGGGTATCAAATGAAAGGGTTTAATGAGCACATTTCAAAAATACATATGAATCGCTAGTTATTGCACGCGGCTTTGCCTGAACGCACCGGATAGGAGATTCTAAAGCGAACGAAACATATTTTCTAGGGATAAGTTTTGACGTTTTTTTGTAAATTTATCACTTAGAGGCTGAGTTTTTAATTAAATATCTTGTTCCTGTCAGATAAATCGGTTCAGCCTGTTCAGCAGCCATCTTTCATTCTCCAATTAAACCTTTTTAGGAGATGAACTGTAATGATAACTAGCTGTTCGCGGCAAACATTTTCTGATGATGGATTGAATTAGGTGCATAAAAATAGATGTTGGCCCATGGATCGCCATTTCAACATTATTTCGATGTATTACTAATGTTAATGATCGCGTTAATTAGTTTATGCTAAGCTGATACTGATATTTTTATTTCACTGTGAGTGTGAATCCTCGAATGTAGTCGTAGTAGAGTCATTACATACAGACACTTCAGTGGATGATTTATTGAAGTATCTCCTCCCTTACCCCCTTATTACAACACAAGATTTTAACCTACTAGGCTTGCAACACAAGGTTTAAACTGACTCGATCAACCACGGACTAAATTAATAACATTTAGAATTGTATTAACATAGAAGCTATGTACATCGCTGTATACGTTATCAGTAACGCCGATCGCGTGTCATCATGGGATTCTTAACTTTCAAGCAAGTGTATTAAAATTTAAATTTAAATTAGAGATCCCCATAAAACAACAGTAATAATTGTTGTTTTTGAAGGGAGAAGGGAAGGAATTATATAAAATAATATTCTCTTCTGAATTATGAACATAAAAATGGCCTTTATAATAGTCCGCGATACAAATAAGTCTATTGTCAGGTGGGTGGAGTATTACATGCCCCATTGGGCAGTATTATTACAGTATTTTTGTCATTACAAATAATACGGTATTGACTGACTACAAGCCAGGGCTTAGGAGCGTAGGTATTACTTAGCTCTTGCAAAGCGTCGCAGTTGACTGCAGAGGTTATATAGCATAGAGCTTATGAATAATGTGAGAGGAGCATGGACGGTACAATGTTTGATTTCAAGTTACGTTGGAGTTGCCTGGAGGCTAGATTGGTTCAAGTTTACTCAAGAATTTGTACCATCGGCCTCGTGACAACCTGGGGCTGGTGATCGCCTGTTACATGCTCCGGTGCGGGGCGTCTCGATGATAAGAAGTCGATAGCATCGGCGGCGCGTGCCGAGTGAAACAGGTAGTCGGTGTGCGAGCGAGATAGTATTCGAGCTCGCGCGCCAACAACGTTTCGCTGTGTTCTGTGGGCGCGCTCGATATTTTAATGTGTTATAATATTCATGTGAAAAATATGCCAATCCTACCAGTACACACATACATTTGGCATTGAACTTGATATCTGGTGGAATATTTACTACGTGCAAACTACTAACAATTCTATAAAACCGAGTACCGTTAACATCTTTTCAGTCTCAATCTAGGCCATGATTGGAGAATTATAAAAAACCTTTTTGTAATGGTGCCGTGTGGGGTATCGAATAAAAGGGCTTGATGAGCAGATTTCAAAAATATACATGAGTTGTTAGTTATTGCACGCGGCTTCCCGTAAACGCACCGAATAATTGGGAATAATTTCGTACTTCAAGACTCTAATGTGAGCCGAGTATATTTCCTAGGGGTGAGTTTTGGGCTTTGTAGGTAAATTTACCTTTTAGGGGAAGATTTTATCAGTAAATATATTTTTTCTGTTGGTTCAAGCTATCTCTTTATACAATTTCAGATAAATTAAAAAAGACACAATAATAACACCCATGGAATTACATTTTACAATGATAATAGACATTAATTATAACATCCTATATACCAAAAAAATTATGAGTTCACTAAACTCGGAAACTACTGGACCGATTTTGAAAATTCTTACACTTGTATAATGCTACGTTACCGCTGAGTAATATCCGTTATGTTCATAAATTTATTATACAAGGGATTCTAAGCAAACGCGGCCGAAGCTGGGGACAGAAACCAGTGGACTAAACAGAAAATACAACGATTTTGCTCACGCCTTTAATTCCCGAAGGGGTAAGCAAAGGTGTTCTTGTAGAACACTCACATTTCGCCAGTGTGCAAGTCCCATATAATAAATAGGTGGCGTTCCTATTGCCATTTACAGGGCACTCATCCACACTCCGGGCTGCTACTGAGGCAATAACTCTTTGCTCAGCACGGGACCTCGTGTTCCGCAGTAGTGATTGTGACCACTAGACCAACAACTCAGTCTCAGTATATGTATAAAACTAGCACACGTTACACAGTATTTATGATAAAATGAGCTGATAATATAATTAGCTAATAAATAATTTCTCACATATTTTTTGGGATTATTAATAATACACAAAAATACAAAACTTCTCTCACTAAGCGTTTATTATATATTACTATCATAGCATTTGGAATTTGTAAATCTAATCTTTAACACTGTTTTTTTGTCATCATTTATAATTTCAAATTATTATTATTTCAGAGAAGGATGAGGGAATTATCTCGGATGGCGACACAAGGCCCTTGCAGTTGAAGATCGCGTTTGCGTTCTGACGCGTTCTCCCATAGGGCCTAAAGCCGGGTATATAGCCTGAGAGAAAAAAGAGGGGTGCAACAGCCAATCGTTAGGTGGGGCAACAGAAGCAAGCAAACGCGACCACAAGCCCCTCATGTAAAGGGTCCGGGCCTTCGCCCTTTACCCAGTTGATCGGGGGTGTGAGGGAGTTGAGATGAAACTCACATAGTGCTGAAGTTCTTTCTTGTAGCCCCAGTGGTGAATCGTTTACCAATGTCTCGTTAGCTTTGAAACAAATGCGAGAGCAAGTTGTATCGTTCATAACTCGATCGAAAGCTAAAAAATTCCAAGATCTATTGAATAGTAACGATGTCACGACAGACATCACTCAGAACCCTTTTGTCATTAAGCCTCTGGCAGTAGACGTTCTCAGACGACTATTTAGAATTGATAATATGACATAACGCAAATAGACATTTGCGAGAATAAAGTAGGAAATATTTTCGTTCCTAGTAAATCTGCCCTATACCTAATTACGCGATCGTTATCTACGGTAGATGTGTTAGCGAGAGAATGAGTGTCATTTTGCAGTAAATTTAACGTTCAGGAATTAATTGTAGTCAATCAAAAAGATGACTATGTCAAATATTTATTGAGAGAAATTAAGTATATAGTGATATTCCTGGAATTTTGGTGAAAAAAAACGTCATAAGGGATGACAAAATCGTAATATATATTATTTCTATCTGTTACGTACGAGCGGACACGCCGGGACACAACAGAATTATGAACAATATTACTTTAGGTGACGTAACCGAACTCCTTCGACGAGAACATTCTGTTAGGACAACGTGGAAACCGGCCACACCCGAAGCAAAATTTTCACCTCTGTACCAGGCATACATAAACAACTTGAGGTTATTGATATCATTGCGCAAGACAACGTAGAATCGATTTACTTCCAATCACTCTGTCTTGCTCTATCTTCATAAGTAAGAAATGTGAAATTCAGTTCTGAGACGATCAACATAAAGTACAAAATACAATTGGAATTGTATGTTAACTTACTGTGCAACTGCGAGCGCTCAGGTGTGCGATGGTTGTGTGGGTGTTCTGGTTCTGGTTGTGTGTAAGATTGGTGTAAGGAATAAGGACAGGAGGGAAAACCATAATAGTTCGAACAGTAGGTATTATACAGTATTTTTAACCGACTTCAAAAAAAGAAGGTAGTTATCAATTCACCGGTATGTTTGTTACCTCAGAACTCTTGACTGGGTGAACCAATTTCGATGCTTTTTTTTTTATTTGAAAGGTAATGCTTCCCCAGTGGTCCCATTAAAGTTTGTTTTAGTTATGATGGTGGCATCCATGAGAAATCGAGGGAAACCTTCGAAAATCTTACTAGTGACTAGTGCGTTTCTTAATGTTTTCATTAAGTATTTGAAGCATTTGTGGGCTACCTTGCACACATTTATATAGTCCGACTTATTTGTATTCAGCACAGCATACATAAATAAATATATTATTTACAATATAAAAATGTTAAATATAATATGATACATAAATATACGTATAATACTTTAAATAAATATTTACAATACATATAATATACTAAGCACCAAAATCACCGATCAAAATTAAGTTTGATATAATAGTAATATCAGTGTCGCTCGGTGCAATGGAAACGCACGGCGGCCAGCTGTTTTTTGCCCGCATTCCAATGCACCGGCCGGCTCGCCGATTCATTCGATGTAGTAGTCTGTAACCGACACTCAGACGACAAACTTGTGCTGCTTTGCTTATCCTTTAATGCTAATCACGTCTCATCTGTTTTTCTGTACTCCTTCTTTCTCTATTGCGTGTCTACCGCTTGTCTGTGCTGTGCTAACTTTCTTCTTGTGCTGTATGAATACTGTGCTTGTAAATAAACTGTTTATCGTTACCTACAACCGGCTCATTCATTAAGAATATGGAAGTTCCTGCGCGTACACCGAAGCCCATGACACCTATACTGGTGACCAACCCGACGGAGCACGAAGGTGAGAGCAGTGATTCTAGTAGTGGTTCACCTAACACAATTGGATCGAGAGGCAAACAACACGAACCTACACATCGAAAAAAAAAAGTGCGCGTTTCCACTGACCACGCGTTATCCGATTTTCGAAAATATAGTTTAAAGGTTCCACAATTTTCTCCGGACGACCCTGAACTTTGGTTCGCTATGCTAGAAGCACAATTTGACACTCTGGATATTACAGACGATCGTTCGAAATACAATAGTGTCGTAAACAATCTTGACACTCACCACGCCAAGTCTGTGAAGGATGTAATTTTAAATCCTCCCGTTAAGCACCGCTACGCTAAAATTAAATCGGAGCTCATCAAGCGCCTGTCAGCTTCTCACGAGAAGAGAGTAAAACAATTACTCACTCATGAAGAGCTAGGTGACAGAAAACCATCGCAGTTCCTGCGACATCTCCAGGATCTTGCTGGTTCATCAGCTCCAGTTGATTTTATCAAGACCATTTGGACTAGCCGGCTTCCGTCCGGCATCCAGGCCGTCCTAGCGTCGCAGCCCACTCACTCTCTTGAGCAACTTGCAGACCTAGCTGATCGGATCCAGGAGTTGACTTCACCCTATGGCCCAGTGGTCGCTGCGTCTTCATCCTCCGCCGTGCCTTCTTACCACTCTGAGATAGCAGAGCTTAAACATATGGTGGAAAGACTGGCTCTCAGATTGGACGAACGAGACAAAAACCGCGCGAGGGGATCCCGACCAAGACGTCGACCATCACCATCACCGGCACGACAGAGGACGCGATCGAACTCCAACTACCGGCGTTACCCAATTTGTTGGTATCATTCCAAATTCGGGGACAGCGCGAATAGTTGTGTTTCGCCATGCGACTTTAAAAAGGCGGGAAATGCGACGGGCACTCGCTAATGGCGACGGACGACTGCCCAGCCCCTTCAAGTCGCCTCTTCATCACGGACCGCAACTCGAACACCCAGTTTCTAATAGACACTGGTAGTGACCTTTGTGTCTACCCTCGAGCTGCGCTGCGAGAACGCCGAGAGAAGACTAACTACCAGTTGTGTGCAGCTAACGGTTCTGTTATAGACACTTATGGTTTTTTAGAACTTAATTTAAATTTTGGCTTAAGACGCAACTTCCAATGGCGATTTGTAGTGGCTAATGTTACAAAGCCAATCATTGGTGTCGACTTTCTTAGTCATTTTAATTTGATTGTGGACTGTAGGAAGCAACGTTTAGTAGATAATACGACTTCTTTATCATCTCAAGCACCTGTGGATAATTCAAATGTTTGTTCTATAAAAATAGCTTCAGGTAACACTAAATACCACAGTATTCTGAATAATTTTCCTGAGATAACTCGCCCTTCAGGCACACTACTAGCTCCACGTCATAACACCGTCCATCATATAAAAACAACGCCTGGCCCCCCAGTATCATGCACTCCTCGCCGGTTAGCTCCCGATAAGTTAAAGATAGCTAAGAATGAGTTTCAGATGATGCTAAACACTGGTGTTACTCGACCTTCCGACAGCCCTTGGGCCTCCCCGTTGCATCTGGTGCCTAAAAAAGATAACGGCTGGCGTCCTTGTGGCGACTATAGAATGTTGAACGCCAGAACCGTCCCTGACCGTTATCCAATCAGGCACATACAGGACTGCACTCACAGCATTACAGGATCTAAGGTTTTCAGCAAAATCGACCTGGAAAAGGCTTATCATCAAATTCCAGTCCATTCAGCCGACGTTCTGAAGACCGCCATCACGACTCCTTTTGGCCTGTATGAATTCCCATTCATGACGTTTGGTTTAAGGAATGCAGGCCAAACATTCCAAAGGTTCGTTGATGAGTTAACCAGAGGTCTTGATTTTTGCTATGCCTATTTGGATGACTTTTTAGTTTTCTCGCGCACAGAGGCTGAACATGAAGTCCACCTCCACCAACTCTTCGCACGGATGAGAGATTATGGCATCTTGGTGAACACTTCGAAGTGCATCTTCGGCGTAAATGAGGTTAGCTTCTTAGGGTATCTTATTTCTGCAGAGGGAATAAAGCCCCTAGAATCCAAAGTCCTCGCCATCAAAGAGTTCCCTGCCCCCAAAACGGTGAGACAGCTTCGTCATTTCCTGGGCATGGTGAACTTTTACAGGCGTTTCATACCACACGCTGCTAAAATCCAGGCACCGCTAAACGCTTTGCTTACTGGCTCAGTAAAAGCATCTCACCCCGTTGAATTGACGGGTGATGCTCTTTCTGCTTTCACGCATTGCAAAGTAAGCTTGTCCAACGCTGCGCTTCTTGCTCACCCAAACTGTGATGCCCGACTGGCCTTGTTGACAGACGCATCTGATTGGGGCATGGGAGCAGTTCTTCAACAGTTGAAGGATGGAATCTGGCAACCACTCGCGTTCTACTCAAAAGCGTTTAATCCCGCTCAGAAGAAATATTCTCCTTATGATCGTGAGCTTTTGGCTATATACCATGGCATTAAACATTTTCGCTTCATGTTAGATGCTCGACATTTCATTGTTTATACTGACCATAAGCCGCTTAGTTATGCTTTTGTTAACCGAAAAGATAACTGTTCGCCTCGCCAGTATCGCCATTTAGATTTTATATCTCAATTCACCACAGATATCCGACACATTTCGGGAAAAGACAACATTGTCGCCGATACTTTGTCCCGTGTGGAAGAATTGCAGATACCAATCGATCTAGACATACTAGCCGCGTCGCAAACTAAAGATCTAGAGTTGACAAAATTTTTAGGTGATGAAACTTCACTACGTTTAGAAAAGCTCAAAGTTCCCAACAGCAACACTGAACTTTACTGTGACGTGAGCACTTCGTCGCCTAGACCTTTTGTGACCAAATCCTTACGAAAGCAGGTATTTGACAGCTTGCACAATTTCAGCCACCCAGGAGCCAACGCTACCGCTAAGCTGGTTTCCGAGCGCTTCGTTTGGCCTGGGGTTCGTAAGGACTGTAGGGAATGGTCGCGAAAGTGTCTGCCTTGTCAACGCTCTAAAGTTCACCGGCACGTGTCTTCCCCACTCAGTACGTTTGACCTGCCGCGTGCTAGATTTGCATTTATTCACGTGGACATAATAGGTCCTCTTCCGCCATCCAGCGGTTATAGGTACTGCCTGACGATTGTGGATCGCTTCACACGTTGGCCGGAGGTCACGCCGATGGTTGATATGACTGCAGAGTCAGTAGGAAGGGCGTTGATATCGTGGATATCCAGATTTGGATGTCCAACTGATGTCGTCACTGACCGCGGCCGGCAATTTGAATCCTCTCTCTTCCAATATCTTGGAAGAGTGGTCGGATTCAAGCACCGCCGCACAACTGCATACCATCCCGCGTGTAATGGCCTCGTGGAGCGATTCCACCGCCAGTTAAAGGCAGCTATCATGTGCCATGCTGACGTCAATTGGGTAGACACGCTGCCCCTCGTGCTTCTCGGCATAAGAAGCGCATTTAAAGAGGACTTGCAGGCTTCATCAGCTAAACTAGTGTATGGCGAGGAGTTGCGTCTGCCAGGAGAATTCTTCCAGGCTACTCCACCCGATACAACTGATGTGTCGGATTTCACCACACGCCTACACCAGTTTGCCTCTAAATTACAGCCCATACCCACTTCACGTCACAGCAAACCTAAGATCTTCGTGCACAAAGATTTGGCAACATCAACCCATATCTTTCTCAGGGATGACAAGGTGCGAGGCGCTTTACAACCTCCCTATTCCGGACCTTATGAGGTCATCGAAAAAGGGGATAAGACTTTTAAAATAATAGTAAAGGGGAAGATGGTAACAGTTTCCATAGACCGACTGAAACCGGCGTATTTACTTGTCGACCCATCTCCCAATACCATTACTTCGTCCACCCCCAGCCCAACCTCCATCCCTATTTCCATCCCTACTCCTACCACCATTTCTACTCCTACCCCTACACCCATTTCTACAAACCATAAGACTCAGGAACCAGTAAGGAAAACTCGTTTTGGACGAACAATTCGCTTTCCTGATTATTATCGACCGAAGTAACGGTCTAGAGGGGGAGTTATGTGGGCTACCTTGCACACATTTATATAGTCCGACTTATTTGTATTCAGCACAGCATACATAAATAAATATATTATTTACAATATAAAAATGTTAAATATAATATGATACATAAATATACGTATAATACTTTAAATAAATATTTACAATACATATAATATACTAAGCACCAAAATCACCGATCAAAATTAAGTTTGATATAATAGTAATATCAGTGTCGCTCGGTGCAATGGAAACGCACGGCGGCCAGCTGTTTTTTGCCCGCATTCCAATGCACCGGCCGGCTCGCCGATTCATTCGATGTAGTAGTCTGTAACCGACACTCAGACGACAAACTTGTGCTGCTTTGCTTATCCTTTAATGCTAATCACGTCTCATCTGTTTTTCTGTACTCCTTCTTTCTCTATTGCGTGTCTACCGCTTGTCTGTGCTGTGCTAACTTTCTTCTTGTGCTGTATGAATACTGTGCTTGTAAATAAACTGTTTATCGTTACCTACAACCGGCTCATTCATTAAGAATATGGAAGTTCCTGCGCGTACACCGAAGCCCATGACACCTATACATTACTTTTAAATGAAGGTGTGGAGTCGATTTAATGATGGAGCCAAAGGACAGTCGAAGGAACTCCTCAACGATTTACAGAAAGAACCATGTGTTTGGGATTGATTAATTCGTATTGATGAGAACTTTACATCTAGAAAGGTTATAACTAGTGTAGGTGCACTTTAAAGAAAGTCAATAAAACGAAAGAATTTTTTTTTTTTTAAAACTTATAACCGCCTTAAAAACTAGAAAAATAAAACTGTTCGAAGTTATTTGATACCTATGTTGATACTATATTTGGCACCAACTTCAAAAGTAAGTAATCTTCGAATAATTTTATTTTTCTCTTTTTGAAAGAAGTTTTAAGTTCTTTTGAGGAACATAAACTTTTTTGGAATGATGCCGTGTGGGGTATCAAATGAAAGGGCTCGATGAGTAGATTGTAAAAATATATATAAATTGCTAGTTATTGCACGCTGCTTTGCTTGAACGCACCAAATAATTGGGAATAATTTCGTACTTCGACACAGCTAGTCAAGGTAAATCGATAAGCGCGTGCCATTTACAATAATTATGTTGTTGGTATACTTTAAATCTGCTTACTTAATTAACCTCGCATGTAGCCGAGAGCCATCTGCTAACCTAACCTTGAAACTTTAAGGAATGGTTCACATTCAGTGTCAACTGCCGCCATCTATCAATTCTATTACACATTGCAATATGTACAGCCCCTAAAACCCGAGTAAAAGGTTTCAATGCGAGCCGAGCACCACGATAACACTCCTGTCGTAACTGTGAGCCTGGTACACGCGGGACAAATGCGGGAGAATTTCTGACAAATGCGTGAAAACAAACTTCATGGCAATATTATAGCTATAAAAACAATGAAATACGCCGCATAAATACCAACAATGTTTAATACTTCAAAAACTACATGGAAAAAAGAGGCAAGAAAAGGAAATTAGAAGAATTATATTCTGGGATTGGAACCCACACTAGTGGCCACACTAGATCATTTCGATGCTTAATTAATGCTAGCTGGTTCTATAGGAGACTCTCTCTCTATAGGAAAAATATAGAAAATTAAGACAACGCAGTGAAATGGCGGAGTAAAGCTCGTCTATTAAATAAATAAATTAAGTACATATTATTTCAGTTAAAGCAGATTATATTTTATAGTATCTAAATGGTTTTGGACGGTTTCGACGTAAAATATTAAATACGCGTATTTCCATATACACAAAAGCCAAATAGGCGATTTTATTTTTATATTACGTTACACCACATATGCGTTTGGCCAAATTTTACTGCGATATCCAACCAAAAATAAATCTTTCATTATTTTATTCGAAGGGAATAAAATAAAAATTATTAGTTTTATTCATAAACTTTTTTATTTAGCCTATGTGACTCTTGGCAATGTCAACTATCTACCGGTGAAAATCTCATTTGTATCGGTCGAGCGGTCTCAAAGATTAGCTGTATCGTTACAGACAGACAGAAAACCAGACAGAGAAAAATTTAAAAAAAAATCACATGACATCGGTATATGCTATCGCACTCGCACTAAAGAAGGGTTTCCTAGAACACATTTACAGGATACTACGAGACAGCTTCTTGCTACTCCTGTTATCCTAGTAGCTTACTATACAATTCACACGTTGCCGTTCCCATGATGCCGTTACTCTAGTAACCTAGGCGTACTCATAATGACGACACGCGGGCTTTATGAATGGACATTGTTTTTACTAGGGAACATCGATTAAAAACAGGGGTCCTACCATGACCTTATTGCCATAATAGTTTGATTCTTATTATGAGACAGCTGTATATGAAGTGTATAAGTCTGTCACCTTCACACAGGGCTAAAGACTTTCCACCCAATAGCCAGGGTCTAAGAATATGGCTATGGTATCCCCTGCCTGTCGTAAGAGGCGACTAAAAGGGGGCCGGAGGGCCTGCTGGCGGTGGTCGGGGTGGGAGCTTTGACCACCGGCGCGGGCCTGGGAAGGTGGCAGCGCGATGTGGCTCGCGCTGCCTTGCACAGCGAGTTCTCTAGGGGCGGCCCTACAGCTGCCCCGGGGATGTGCCCCGGCAAAGTGTGGGGGGACACCGGTGCGTTCTATCAGAGTACCCGGAGTCCCCCCTGAGCACTGAGGACGGCCACCGGGGGGGTTTTAGTGCGGTAAGAATCCCACATACCCCGATCTGCCTCTCCCAGGGCGGTCGGGGACCTTTTGAAGGTTTCCCCCTCGTCAACAAAAAAAAAAAAAAAAAAAAAAAAAAAAAAGGGCTAAAGACTTTATGATAAGGCTTCAGTAATACAGACAAGATATTCCAAAAAGGCACCCGAGATGTCGATGCGGGCGGAAGTGTCCTAATTTTTGTACTACCGTAATACATTTCGATTTTATGATGAGTGTAATAAAACTGATAGATGGCGGCAGTTAGAAGGGACCTTAACTGGATACAGAATGGGAACCCTCTCGTAATGATTCAAGCTTTACTTAGCAGATGGCTCTCGACTGTGTGCGAGAATCACGTGTAACAACGTTGTGTGTATGTTGTGTTGTCACCGTCTCCACGGCCTTGAACACACGAGGTGACAAGTGTTGAAGACCACCAAACGTTTGCGACTTAAATGTATACTATTTAAAGTGCGGTAGATAAGTTGAAATAGTATTTATTGTAACATCAAGCACAGTGTGTACTTCGAATATGGTAGCTAGATGGCCCTGACCTTTTTTACATTGGGACCCCAACCCCTTCAAGGGGTGAGGTTTTATTATGATAGTGAATATGAAAAAATCTAATTATCTTATTATAATCGATAAAAATATTTTGTTGACAAGTAATATACAATATATTGCTAATAGAGTCAAATAAGGGATTCGAATAAAATGCGGCTGAAGCCACGGTCGGAAACCAGCGGACACTATTTGTATTAATGGATTTCATTCTGTAATGTATTGGCTTAAACACTACTTGACCAACTTTTGAAACTAAAATATCCTTCCACTAATAGAATACTACATTGTAATTGAGTAACTAACATAGGCATATTGTTAACTATGTTAAATAAGGAATCCCTTCTAAAGCATTAATAATTTAAGCTAAGGTGTTAAGAAGTCATGAATTCGGATGGTTGCTTCACTAACGCTGGCAAATTTTTATTATATATAATACATTAACATGTAGGTACTTAAAAGGTCGCGATACAAAATAATAAGTCGTATAACGTCAGGTGGGTTGGGTATTACATGGCCAATGAAAAATAATACTGAATTGACTGACTACAAGCCAGGGCTTAGGTGCGTAGGTATTACTTAGCTGGTAAGAACTCGATAACATCGGCGGAGCGCGCCGAGTGAAACAGGTAGTCGGTGTGCGAGCGAGAAAGTATTCGAGCTCGCGCGCCTAAGAACGTCTCGCCGTGTTCTGTGGGCGCGCTCGATATTTAATCTATACTATAATATTATAAAGTTGGAGGGATTGTTTGTTTCTTTGTTTGAACACGCTAATTTCAGGAACTACTGGTCCGATTTCAAAATTCTGTATAGTCCATTTATCGAGAAAGGTTATAGGCTATAATTTATTCTCAGAAAAATTTTGAAATCGTAAGAAAATTGCAAATTTGTAAGCCGAGGTGTAAAATACTACTAAAAAATATACCCTATTTATGCGTGCGCTGCAAAAACTACTGACTATAGAGCAAAATTATGTAGTACGCGTTTGTAAGTCCGCGAGAGCACATATCTAACTATCATAGTTTAGTCACAATAACGACTTGTATGCTCATAAACTATAAAATTAAATCGTCTCAATAAAGAAACAACGTTAAATGTGTATCGTAATATTAATCCTTATCCAAATTAAGCATTATGTTATCAAGGGCTTTTATGCAGAAGTAAAATACTTTGTTTGTTCCAATCGGACATTTCGTTGAGAAATGATCACCTTGGTATTTGGTGTGTTTGGTACCTAATTGTGAGTTATTTGCTAAGTGCAAACGAAAGTATACAAAGTACTGACATAGAAAAACCAATTTATATTTTTTTTCTCCTCATCATCTGTCAGACCGTCTGTTTGTTGGAAAACATTTAGGGTACCGCGGAAATTAAATTAAATCTACGCGGGTGAAGCCGCAGGGCACGCCAAGTGTGTTATATTCATCATTTTATTTATTATTTATATATTCATGTGTAAAATATAACAATCCCACCAGTAAAGATAAAAAATTGTAATTGAACTTGGTATCTGGTGGAATATTGACTACGTGCAAATTACTAACAATCAATAAACAGTACATCATGACCGGACCAGTCTCTTTCTAGGTCATTATTGAAGAACTTAAAATATAACCTTTTTGTAATGGTGTCGTGTGGGGTATCAAATGAAAGGGCTTGATGAGCAGATTTCAAAAATATATATCAATTGCTAGTTAATGCACGCGGCTTTGCCTGAACGCACCGAATAATTGGGACTAATTTCATACTTCGAGACTCTGATGTGAGCCAAGCATATTTCCCAGGGATGAATTTTGACTTTGTAGGTAAATTTGCGCTTTAAGGGATCATTTTTTCAGTAAATGTTTCTAGGGGTTTAAGCTATCTCTTTTTGCAATTTCAGATATATCGATTCACTTCAGCATCCGAGTTTCATTCCTCAATTATACATGGACCATACAAGACCCATGAAACTAAATTATACACTGATAATATCGTTTCATTCTGACGAAAAAGGGGAAAATATTGTATTTTTTGACGCGTATATTTTTGTTTGTTATGAGTTCACTAAACTCCGAAACTACTGGACCGATTTTGAAAATTCTTACACTTAAATAAAGCTACATTACCGCTGAGTAATAGCCGCTCCGTTCATAAATTAATTATACTATACATTATGTCATTGATTTTCTCCTCAGACATGCTTTCCTCGTGATGTAGTAACGCGGACTTATAGTAGTAAATGGTATTTCATTCATAACTTGAATCCCAACAAATAATCCACGTTGAAATTAGTGTAGGTACTTACTTTAAAAATCGTCAATGTTATACCACCAACATTGCAATTCACTAAAAATTAATCACACAATATATCACTGATATGCCTTATCTTATGAAATTCGAAAAATGACAAATTTCTTATACGAAGTATGATAAAACAACCGGAATTGTACTTGTTGTCGGTAGAAATAAATAGACGCGTATCACGTGACTATTTTGTTGACTGATATCCTGGTACCAACTGGTAAATTTTTCTATAACATGTCTACATATAGTTGACCTTCACGAAACTTTATTGTAACGTTTTCTAGTCATTTGTAGTGAACAATATTGATGCGTGAGAAATGAACAAAAATTAGGTAAATTATCCAAGACACATATTGGGTCCAATTATATTCAAACATTATGCATAAACTCAAAACGTTACTTAAATGTGTTATATTTGAATATTGAACATGCAGGATACCACTCAAATAAACATAAAACATTTTAATTAATAATAAAATAAATATTGAAATAAACTTTAATGCCATGTTAATTCATAAGCATTTCATAGGTTGTAGGAATAATGAGTAATTGTAAAAAATATCAAATCCGCAACCGCATCGGCAAGAATTTACAAGGAACGAGTACCAGGCTCTTATTCGAAGGAAGGAGGTAATATATTCATTTGCGCATGTCCGTACTGCCTACGTCACCACTTTGCGTGGCCTAAGGAGTGGTCGCGACGGGACTACAAGCCCGCACCCTCTCTATCAATAAACATACTGGCATTGTGACCTCTGGCTCACGTTTCACGGTTATGTGAAATGCGAGCAAAGCAAATCGTCGCAGTAAGAGGCAATACAATACAACACTATAGTTAATTTATAACTATACCTAATATTTATTTCTTCTCACAATTAAAAAGATATTGCCTATTCTATATTCAAATTACCTACCCACATAAATCCAGTTACAAAGAACATTAAAAAAATTATGAATTTGTTCAGTTGAACATTGTTTGCACTCATATCACACAGTTGATTCTAATGTAGTGTGTATATTACTAAATAATATCTACGATTCTATCGTAGTAAAAAGCTACGAGCTACGACAGTGCTTTATGTCTACGAACTGACGTAGAGCTCCTAGTAAATATCTAAGCATGGTTTTAGTGCTTTAATTTCTTAATCACTAGACTTTACATATTTTAGTATCATTAGGTATCTTCAGAAAGAACGCATTCAGAGCTCTCGTAACTGGAGGAAGTGCATGAAGCGATGCATTAATGTGGACTACGCGAAAGAAGTATGTTAGGATCATAGTATATGACGCACACTAGCCCCTGCCTACCTCCCATGGGATACAGGCGTTAGCAAATGTATGTATATACTACCAACCGCTTACAACTTCATCCGGCTGGCAGTATCATGTTAAATACTAACCTCATTTCACCACACTGTGGGTACAATTTCGTCCAAGTAGCGAAAATACGTCTGTCAATCACGTAAGTTATAGTATATAGTATGCTAATATTATACAGAGGAAATATTTTCTTGTGTGAAACGAATTGAGATGCTTGTCTTATCTCAGTGAACCCTCAGTGGAAATGCTCTTGTTTTGACTATGGTTACCATATACCTGAGTAATATGCAATGTTTTTATGAATTAAACTAAGATTCGAATCAGTTTTCAATACGATGTTAATTCATGAAAATGTTGTAAGTCCCCCTAGGGGTCGGGGTTCGGGAATGCAAAAACATACAGCTTTAGACATACCGTCTGATATATCTTAGTAACGGCGTGATTTGCAAAGTTTTCATGAATGAAATAATATTTTTTATTAGTTTTTAATATAATGTTAATTCATGAAAATGTCGTATAACATATAGGGGGCAAATTAGTGCAAAAACATGTGCTTTACGTATTAACGTTCGCAAAATGTATCTGCCAGTTGTACCAGGATCACATAAACGTGAGAAGCATATTTCCCAGGGATGAATTTTGACTTTGTAGGTAAATTTGCGCTTTAAGGGATCATTTTTTCAGTAAATGTTTGTGTCAGTAGGGGTTTAAGCTATCTCTTTTTGCAATTTCAGATATATCGATTCACTTCAGCATCCGAGTTTCATTCCTCAATTATACATGGACCATAGAAGACCCATGGAACTAAATTATACACTGATAATATCGTTTCATTCTGACGAAAAAGGGGAAAATATTGTATTTTTTGACGCGTATATTTTTGTTTGTTATTAGTTCACTAAACTCCGAAACTACTGGACCGATTTTGAAAATTCTTACACTTAAATAAAACTACATTACCGCTGAGTAATAGCCGCTCCGTTCATAAATTAATTATACTATACATTATGTCATTGATTTTCTCCTCAGACATGCTTTCCTCGTGATGTAGTAACGCGGACTTATAGTAGTAAATGGTATTTCATTCATAACTTGAATCCCAACAAATAATCCACGTTGAAATTAGTGTAGGTACTTACTTTAAAAATCGTCAATGTTATACCACCAACATTGCAATTCACTAAAAATTAATCACACAATATATCACTGATATGCCTTATCTTATGAAATTCGAAAAATGACAAATTTCTTATACGAAGTATGATAAAACAACCGGAATTGTACTTGTTGTCGGTAGAAATAAATAGACTCGTATCACGTGACTATTTTGTTGACTGATATCCTGGTACCAACTGGTAAACTTTTCTATAACATGTCTACATATAGTTGACCTTCACGAAACTTTATTGTAACGTTTTCTAGTCATTTGTAGTGAACAATATTGATGCGTGAGAAATGAACAAAAATTAGGTAAATTATCCATGACACATATTGGGTCAAATTATATTCAAACATTATGCATAAACTCAAAACGTTACTTAAATGTGTTATATTTGAATATTGAACATGCAGGATACCACTCAAATAAACATAATACATTTTAATTAATAATAAAATAAATATTGTAATTAATTTTAATGCCATGTTAAGTCATAAGCATTTCATAGGTTGTAGGAATAATGAGTAATTGTAAAAAATATCAAATCCGCAACCGCATCGGCAAGAATTTACAAGGAACGAGTACCAGGCTCTTATTCGAAGGAAGGAGGTAATATATTCATTTGCGCATGTCCGTACTGCCTACGTCACCACTTTGCGTGGCCTAAGGAGTGGTCGCGACGGGACTACAAGCCCGCACCCTCTCTATCAATAAACATACTGGCATTGTGACCTCTGGCTCACGTTTCACGGTTATGTGAAATGCGAGCAAAGCAAATCGTCGCAGTAAGAGGCAATACAATACAACACTATAGTTAATTTATAACTATACTTAATATTTATTTCTTCTCACAATTAAAAAGATATTGCCTATTCTATATTCAAATTACCTACCCACATAAATCCAGTTACACAGAACATTAAAAAAATTATGAATTTGTTCAGTAAGTTATCGGAACATTGTTTGCACTCATATCACACAGTTGATTCTAATGTAGTGTGTATATTACTAAATAATATCTACGATTCTATCGTAGTAAAAAGCTACGAGCTACGACAGTGCTTTATGTCTACGAACTGACGTAGAGCTCCTAGTAAATATCTAAGCATGGTTTTAGTGCTTTAATTTCTTAATCACTAGACTTTACATATTTTAGTATCATTAGGTATCTTCAGAAAGAACGCATTCAGAGCTCTCGTAACTGGAGGAAGTGCATGAAGCGATGCATTAATGTAGACTACGCGAAAGAAGTATGTTAGGATCATAGTATATGACGCACACTAGCCCCTGCCTACCTCCCATGGGATACAGGCGTTAGCATATGTATGTATATACTACCAACCGCTTACAACTTCATCCGGCTGGCAGTATCATGTTAAATACTAACCTCATTTCACCACACTGTGGGTACAATTTCGTCCAAGTAGCGAAAATACGTCTGTCAATCACGTAAGTTATAGTATGCTTATATTATACAGAGGAAATATTTTCTTGTGTGAAACGAATTGAGATGCTTGTCTTATCTCAGTGAACCCTCAGTGGAAATGCTCTTGTTTTGACTATGGTTACCATATACCTGAGTAATATGCAATGTTTTTATGAATTAAACTAAGATTTGAATTAGTTTTCAATACGATGTTAATTCATGAAAATGTTGTAAGTCCCCCTAGGGGTCGGGGTTCGGGAATGCAAAAACATACAGCTTTAGACATACCGTCTGATATATCTTAGTAACGGCGTGATTTGCAAAGTTTTCATGAATGAAATAATATTTTTTATTAGTTTTAAATACAATGTTAATTCATGAAAATGTCGTATAGCATATAGGGGGCAAATTAGTCCAAAAACATGTGCTTTACGTATTAACGTTCGCAAAATGTATCTGCCAGTTGTACCAGGATCACATAAACGGGAGAGGGAACTTTCACCGAAGATTATTAAGTGCCAACGTGAAAGATATATAGATGTATAAAATAAGGAGGCTGAATCATTGTAAGCGACGCCCTCTGAGACAGATTACACACATAGAAGACGAATATTAAATTCTCTCTTACGTTCATGGGATCCTGGTACAACTGGCATATACATTTTGCGAACGTTATTACGTAAAGCACATGTTTTTGCACTAATTTGCCCCCTAAATGATTTGCGACATTTTCATGAATTAACATTGTATTTAAAACTTATAAAAATCATTGTTTCATTCATGAAAACACTGTAAATCACTGCGTTAGTATGATATTTAAGACACGATGGCTAAAAGCGTATGTTTTTGCATTCCCGATCCCCGACCCCTAGGGGGACTTACAGCATTTTCATGAATTAACATTGTATTTAAAACTTATAAAAATCATTGTTTGATTCATGAAAACACTGTAAATCACTGCGTTAGTATGATATTTAAGACACGATGGCTAAAAGCGTATGTTTTTGCATTCCCGATCCCCGACCCCTAGGGGGACTTACAACATTTTCATGAATTAACATCGTATTGAAAACTAATTCGAATCATAGTTTCATTCATAACCACATTGCATATTTCTCCGGTATATGGTAACCATAGTCAAAACACAAGCATTTACATGGAGCAGACAAGCATCTCAATTACACACAAAATCTTTCCTCTATATAATATAAGCATACTACATAATATAACTTAACTGACTCTGCGATGATTATTAAGTGCCAACGTGACAGATGGTGAGTCTATCGCCGTCTCAGGCACTATACATATACATGCTCAGAAAAAGGCGTACTAATAGTCTGACTTAGGCCCCTGTTAATGACAACATGGTCGTCTCTTATTGGACTTGAACATAACTGGCGAACTTTTGATGTGGATGTTCTGTAAGTAGGTACATCTTGTACTACAAGTAATCTTGTAATACAAGGGATGCTAAGCAAACGCACCCTAAGCCACGGACCGAGATCAGGGGATTTTATACTGAATCTCGAATATTCGAACGTCTGATTACAAGCAAGTTCTTAGGTGATTAGGTATTACTTTAGTCTAGCAAAGTGTCGTAGTCAACTGGAGAGGCTATAGCACACTTTTAGCTTTATCCTAGTGTGAGGGGGGCATGGGCATGGATAATTCACATTGGAGTTGCCTGAAAGTTAGATGAAACCTGCAAACTAAATTTTAATAACATTAAGCATTGTATGAACATAGAAGCTATGTACATCGCTGTATACGTAATCAGTAATCCCGATAGTTTGTCATCATTCGATTCTGAACTTTCAAGCAAGCGTATTAAAGGCGAATATCAAAAGGGGATGCTCAGTTTCAACGGTTGTTAGCTCAGACGGTAGAGCGTCGCATTGTCATGTGAAGGTCGTGGGTTCAATCCCCACACGGGCTACGTCAATATTGGAACACTTTTTGCAACAGCTCATTTGTTTTTTTAAATTGAACGTTGGAGTTGCATTTGGAGGGTTCCGTACCACCGTAGATACGTAATTGCTTACGTGCTTGCTTCATTCTTTGTATTAATTCATAGAAGACGTACTGCGGCTTTAGAATACATTTTATTTATGCTAGCGAGGTTAACCGTTTTGCCCCCAAGACGATTAATTTCGCTACAGTACATACTACATGTATACTCACGTCTGGATGTTATGCGAGTAGGCAGTGTCTACCGTTTGCCACATACTACGATCCTTACATACTTATTTCGCTTCGTTCATATTCATGCATCTCATATAGTTGCGAGTGCTCCGAACTTGTCCTTTTGCAATAAACTAATAATTAATCAAGTATTGTAAACATCAGCATTCAGTATCTTTCTATGTCATTATTGAAGAACTTAAAATAAAACCTTTTTGGAATGATGGCGATGTGGGGTATCAAATGAAAGAGCTTGATGAGCAGATTTCAAAAATACATATGAATTGCTAGTTATTGCACGCGGCTTTCCTTGAACGCACCGGACAAGAAACTCTAAAGCGAACGAAACATATTTTCTAGGGATAAGTTTTGACTTTATTGGTAAATTTACCTCTTAGAGGATGAGTGTTTAAATAAATATTTTGTTCCTTTCAGATAAATCGGTTCAGCCTCCTCGGCATCCATGTTTCATTCCCCAACCAGACCGTTTAAGGGGATGAACTCTGTAATGATAACTAGCTGTTCGCGGCAAACATTTTCTTAGATGTATAATAATAGATGTTGGCCGACTGTCAGACTTACCCGATATGCATACAAAATTTCATACAAAGCGGTCCAGCCGTTTGTTTCGGAGGTGTTTAGCTACAAACACGGCGACCGTAGAATTTTAAATATAAGATAAGCATAAATGATTGTACCGAAAACTTCTTTAATCAAGAGAAAAGTATAGAATTTATGAATAATATTTTTTTTTGTTATGAGTTCATTAAACTCGATAGCTACTGGACCGATTTGGATACTGCTTTCACTAATATAATGCTAGATTACCATAGACTGATATACGCAACCTTTGTGAAAGTGTTCTACAAGGAGTTCTAAGCAAACGCAGCCAAAGCCGCATATGGAAACTAGTGGATTATACAGGTAGGCCTGAAAATTGACATCCAATAATAAAATTTCAGTCTCTCGTTTGTATAAGAATTATATAATATAAGAAACCCGATATGGATATCCCAAAATTTTTTTTTTTATATCATACTAACGATTCTTGATTATGAGTGGTGTAAAGGATATTGTCGGTCGCTCGATATTTAGGCTAAGTATTGTACGTGTGTATGTTACTAAGCTCCTACTAAACGGCAGGACCGATTTGAATAAACATTTTGATACATTTATGTGGCTTTTAGATTTACAGATCAGTCACAAGTCCGCCGGGTCCGCTAGTAACCGTTAGCTGTTTTTTAGCTTGTGGTATCTTCTTTCTCTCTCGCTATGAATTCGTGACGCCATGAACCATAATGGCACGTAGATAGAGCACTAAGCACTCGATCTCTTTCTGGCGCGAGACACCGACTCACTTTACCACTTTTACTTTCACTTTCATTTCCATTCATAGCCTTACAGATTCGATCCATAATTTTCACGTTCAGTTTTTATGTGAAGTATTTAAATGAAACAGAAAGTGAATAACCTCCTTGCGATTCTGGTATCCCAGTGAAAAGGAGGCTCTGAAACGCAAATTCTGTACATTTATCTGGGGATGGTATTAGGATACCATACATTACAAGGAGGCTATTCGCTCTATCTCTTTCTCTCGCGATGAATCCGTGACGTCATGAACCACCATTGTACGTGATTGGCGGACTTAGGTCGATCTCTTTCTGGCGCTACCAACCGACTCACTTTACCACTTTTTCTTTCACTTTCATTTCCATTCGTAGGCTACAGAATCGACCTATGTTAAAGTGGATTCAAGACTATGGCTACGGATACGATCTGTGGCTGGCAAACGCCTTTATGCAGGCGTGTGATGAATTGTGACTAAGCATATGGGGCTGGTGAATACTTTTTTTACTGACGAGGGAAAACCTTCAAATGGTACTCGGTTATCTTATATTTTTATATTATACCCGCCCGAGTACCTTTTGAAGTTTTCCCGACAGAAGAGAGAGGTGAAATCGTATATCTGTATTCTGTGGAGCGAGTACCGTTATCTCGGATATATTTGCATTGATAAGAACATATAACGTCTATCCCTCTTACACGGAGGGGTCTGGTATAGTATCAAATTCACTTTGCTTCGGTACTTTCATAATCTATATCTACATAAATACACACATATGCTGATGCCTGTATTGCTCACAGGGTTAGGCAGAGGTGTTGTAATAACAACACTCACTTTTCACCGAAGATGACCAAGTGCCAACGTGACAGATGGTGAGTTAATCGCTATCTCAGGCACTATACATACGTCTTGGAAATACTTCTCAGACATATACAGGTTTCTTCACGATGTTTCCTTCACTGTGTAAAAAACACGTGGTGTAAAATCGAAGCACTAAGTTTTTTAAAAGACACATTGGTACCGGCCTCGCTGGGATCCCCAAGGCCACCACGGCTCCAAATCTATATCTGCACAGATAAATACAATTTAAGTGTTTGTTTGTAGATGTCATTTCAAACGAAAAGTTCCTTGATTCCGTTCTGATTGTAGAAAGCTTATAATATTACATATACTGTCCTATAAAATTGGTATATGCTATCGCACTCGCACTAATGAAGGCTTTTCTACAATACATTTACAGGATACTACGAGACAGCTTCTTGGTACTCCTGTTATCCTGGTAGCTTACTACACAATTCACACGTTGCCGTTCCCATGATGCCGTTACTTTAGTAACCTATCCGTACTTGTATTGAAGACACGCGGGCTTTATGAATGGACATTGTTATGGTTCCCTAAGTACTCACTTTTGTTAGGACATTCATTGAAAACAATACTCTTATTGCCATGATAATTTGACTCTTAAATTTTATTTATCTGTATATATGTATACATTATCGGAGTATTGAAAGTGAGGATTAATGAGACTGTTAATTTGCTACGATACTTTCGTAGCATTTTATATTAGACCAAATGATTGTAGTAGTGCTACGAGTTTCGTAGCTTGCTGCTACGACATTGTAGCCCTTGGACTAGTGATGAAGGGATCAGCCATCTTGTTGATTTAATTTAACTACTTTAATTGGTACAAATTAAACAACTCTGAGACCGTTTTGGCAGATGCCACTTTATTTACCAAGTAAACTTGATTTTTTAATGAAGACAACCGAATTGAAGGTGTTAAATCAAGTTCTTCTCCTAAAATCTATACTCAATAATATTATAAAGCTGCAGAGTTCGTTTGTTTGTTTGAACACGCTTATTTTAGAAAATACAGGACGTTATTCAAAAAATCGTTCAGAATTGGATAGTTCATTTATCGAGGAAGGTTATAGATTATTGAAGAACTTAAAAAATCCTTTTCAGAATGGTGCCGTGTGGGGTATCAAATGAAAGGGTTTAATGAGCACATTTCAAAAATACATATGAATCGCTAGTTATTGCACGCGGCTTTGCCTGAACGCACCGGATAGGAGATTCTAAAGCGAACGAAACATATTTTCTAGGGATAAGTTTTGACGTTTTTTTGTAAATTTATCACTTAGAGGCTGAGTTTTTAATTAAATATCTTGTTCCTGTCAGATAAATCGGTTCAGCCTGTTCAGCAGCCATCTTTCATTCTCGAATTAAACCTTTTTAGGAGATGAACTGTAATGATAACTAGCTGTTCGCGGCAAACATTTTCTGATGATGGATTGAATTAGGTGCATAAAAATAGATGTTGGCCCATGGATCGCCATTTCAACATTATTTCGATGTATTACTAATGTTAATGATCGCGTTAATTAGTTTATGCTAAGCTGATACTGATATTTTTATTTCACTGTGAGTGTGAATCCTCGAATGTAGTCGTAGTAGAGTCATTACATACAGACACTTCAGTGGATGATTTATTGAAGTATCTCCTCCCTTACCCCCTTATTACAACACAAGATTTTAACCTACTAGGCTTGCAACACAAGGTTTAAACTGACTCGATCAACCACGGACTAAATTAATAACATTTAGAATTGTATTAACATAGAAGCTATGTACATCGCTGTATACGTTATCAGTAACGCCGATCGCGTGTCATCATGGGATTCTTAACTTTCAAGCAAGTGTATTAAAATTTAAATTTAAATTAGAGATCCCCATAAAACAACAGTAATAATTGTTGTTTTTGAAGGGAGAAGGGAAGGAATTAAATAAATAATATTCTCTTCTGAATTATGAACATAAAAATGGCCTTTATAATAGTCCGCGATACAAATAAGTCTATTGTCAGGTGGGTGGAGTATTACATGCCCAATGACAAATAATACGGTATCGACTGACTACAAGCCAGGGCTTAGGAGCGTAGGTATTACTTAGCTCTTGCAAAGCGTCGCAGTTGACTGCAGAGGTTATATAGCATAGAGCTTATGAATAATGTGAGAGAACCATGGACGGTACAATGTTTGATTTCAAGTTACGTTGGAGTTGCCTGGAGGCTAGATTGGTTCAAGTTTACTCAAGAATTTGTACCATCGGCCTCGTGACAACCTGGGGCTGGTGATCGCCTGTTACATGCTCCGGTGCGGGGCGTCTCGATGATAAGAAGTCGATAGCATCGGCGACGCGTGCCGAGTGAAACAGGTAGTCGGTGTGCGAGCGAAATAGTATTCGAGCTCGCGCGCCAACAACGTTTCGCTGTGTTCTGTGGGCGCGCTCGATATTCTAATGTGTTATAATATTCATGTGAAAAATATGCCAATCCTACCAGTACACACATACATTTGGCATTGAACTTGATATCTGGTGGAATATTTACTACGTGCAAACTACTAACAATTCTATAAAACCGAGTACCGTTAACATCTTTTCAGTCTCAATCTAGGCCATGATTGGAGAATTATAAAAAACCTTTTTGTAATGGTGCCGTGTGGGGTATCGAATAAAAGGGCTTGATGAGCAGATTTCAAAAATATACATGAGTTGTTAGTTATTGCACGCGGCTTCCCGTAAACGCACCGAATAATTGGGAATAATTTCGTACTTCAAGACTCTAATGTGAGCCGAGTATATTTCCTAGGGGTGAGTTTTGGGCTTTGTAGGTAAATTTACCTTTTAGGGGAAGATTTTATCAGTAAATATATTTTTTCTGTTGGTTCAAGCTATCTCTTTATACAATTTCAGATAAATTAAAAAAGACACAATAATAACACCCATGGAATTACATTTTACAATGATAATAGACATTAATTATAACATACTATATACCAAAAAAATTATGAGTTCACTAAACTCGGAAACTACTGGATCGATTTTGAAAATTCTTACACTTGTATAATGCTACGTTACCGCTGAGTAATATCCGTTATGTTCATAAATTTATTATACAAGGGATTCTAAGCAAACGCGGCCGAAGCTGGGGACAGAAACCAGTGGACTAAACAGAAAATACAACGATTTTGCTCACGAGTTTAATTCCCGAAGGGGTAAGCAAAGGTGTTCTTGTAGAACACTCACATTTCGCCAGTGTGCAAGTCCCATATAATAAATAGGTGGCGTTCCTATTGCCATTTACAGGGCACTCATCCACACTCCGGGCTGCTACTGAGGCAATAACTCTTTGCTCAGCACGGGACCTCGTGTTCCGCAGTAGTGATTGTGACCACTAGACCAACAACTCAGTCTCAGTATATGTATAAAACTAGCACACGTTACACAGTATTTATGATAAAATGAGCTGATAATATAATTAGCTAATAAATAATTTCTCACATATTTTTTGGGATTATTAATAATACACAAAAATACAAAACTTCTCTCACTAAGCGTTTATTATATATTACTATCATAGCATTTGGAATTTGTAAATCTAATCTTTAACACTGTTTTTTTGTCATCATTTATAATTTCAAATTATTATTATTTCAGAGAAGGATGAGGGAATTATCTCGGGTGGCGACACAAGGCCCTTGCAGTTGAAGATCGCGTTTGCGTTCTGACGCGTTCTCCCATAGGGTAAAGCCGGGTATATAGCCTGAGAGAAAAAAGAGGGGTGCAACGGCCAATCGTTAGGTGGGGCAACAGAAGCAAGCAAACGCGACCACAAGCCCCTCATGTAAAGGGTCCGGGCCTTCGCCCTTTACCCAGTTGATCGGGGGTGTGAGGGAGTTGAGATGAAACTCACATAGTGCTGAAGTTCTTTCTTGTAGCCCCAGTGGTGAATCGTTTACCAATGCCTCGTTAGCTTTGAAACAAATGCGAGAGCAAGTTGTATCGTTCATAACTAGATCGAAAGCTAAAAAATTCCAAGATCTATTGAATAGTAACGATGTCACGACAGACATCACTCAGAACCCTTTTGTCATTAAGCCTCTGGCAGTAGACGTTCTCAGACGACTATTTAGAATTGATAATATGACATAACGCAAATAGACATTTGCGAGAATAAAGTAGGAAATATTTTCGTTCCTAGTAAATCTGCCCTATACCTAATTACGCGATCGTTATCTACGGTAGATGTGTTAGCGAGAGAATGAGTGTCATTTTGCAGTAAATTTAACGTTCAGGAATTAATTGTAGTCAATCAAAATGATGACTATGTCAAATATTTATTGAGAGAAATTAAGTATATAGTGATATTCCTGGAATTTTGGTGAAAAAAAACGTCATAAGGGATGACAAAATCGTAATATTATATTATTTCTATCTGTTACGTACGAGCGGACACGCCGGGACACAACAGAATTATGAACAATATTACTTTAGGTGACGTAACCGAACTCCTTCGACGAGAACATTCTGTTAGGACAACGTGGAAACCGGCCACACCCGAAGCAAAATTTTCACCTCTGTACCAGGCATACATAAACAACTTGAGGTCATTGATATCATTGCGCAAGACAACGTAGAATCGATTTACTTCCAATCACTCTGTCTTGCTCTATCTTCATAAGTAAGAAATGTGAAATTCAGTTCTGAGACGATCAACATAAAGTACAAAATACAATTGGAATTGTATGTTAACTTACTGCGCAACTGCGAACGCTCAGGTGTGCGATGGTTGTGTGGGTGTTCTGGTGGTTGTGTGTAAGATTGGTGTAAGGAATAAGGACAGGAGGGAAAACCATAATAGTTCGAACAGTAGGTATTATACAGTATTTTTAACCGACTTCAAAAAAAGAAGGTAGTTATCAATTCACCGGTATGTTTGTTACCTCAGAACTCTTGACTGGGTGAACCAATTTCGATGCTTTTTTTTTTATTTGAAAAGTAATGCTTCCCCAGTGGTCCCATTAAAATTTGTTTCAGTTATGATGGTGGCATCCATGAGAAATCGAGGGAAACCTTCGAAAATCTTACTAGTGACTAGTGCGTTTCTTAATGTTTTCATTAAGTATTTGAAGCATTACTTTTAAATGAAGGTGTGGAGTCGATTTAATGATGGAGCCAAAGGACAGTCGAAGGAACTCCTCAACGATTTACAGAAAGAACCATGTGTTTGGGATTGATTAATTCGTATTGATGAGAACTTTACATCTAGAAAGGTTATAACTAGTGTAGGTGCACTTTAAAAAAAGTCAATAAAACGAAAGATTTTTTTTTTTTTAAAAGTTATAACCGCCTTAAAAACAAGAAAAATAATACTGTTCGAAGTTATTTGATACCTATGTTGATACTATATATTTTGGCACCAACTTCAAAAGTAAGTAATCTTCGAATAATTTTATTTTTCTCTTTTTGAAAGAAGTTTTAAGTTTTTGGTAAAAAAAAAAATTTTAGGGCTTTAACCTTTTGAGGAACATGGGGTTTTGGGGAACATTTTGGGTATCAAATGAAAGGGCTCGATGAGTAGATTGTAAAAATATATATAAATTGCTAGTTATTGCACGCTGCTTTGCTTGAACGCACCAAATAATTGGGAATAATTTCGTACTTCGACACAGCTAGTCAAGGTAAATCGATAAGCGCGTGCCATTTACAATAATTATGTTGTTGGTATACTTTAAATCTGCTTACTTAATTAACCTCGCATGTAGCCGAGAGCCATCTGCTAACCTAACCTTGAAACTTTAAGGAATGGTTCACATTCAGTGTCAACTGCCGCCATCTATCAATTCTATTACACATTGCAATATGTACAGCCCCTAAAACCCGAGTAAAAGGTTTCAATGCGAGCCGAGCACCACGATAACACTCCTGTCGTAACTGTGAGCCTGGTACACGCGGGACAAATGCGGGAGAATTTCTGACAAATGCGTGAAAACAAACTTCATGGCAATATTATAGCTATAAAAACAATGAAATACGCCGCATAAATACCAACAATGTTTAATACTTCAAAAACTACATGGAAAAAAGAGGCAAGAAAAGGAAATTAGAAGAATTATATTCTGGGATTGGAACCCACACTAGTGGCCACACTAGATCATTTCGATGCTTAATTAATGCTAGCTGGTTCTATAGGAGACTCTCTCTCTATAGGAAAAATATAGAAAATTAAGACAACGCAGTGAAATGGCGGAGTAAAGCTCGTCTATTAAATAAATAAATTAAGTACATATTATTTCAGTTAAAGCAGATTATATTTTATAGTATCTAAATGGTTTTGGACGGTTTCGACGTAAAATATCAAATACGCGTATTTCCATACACACAAAAGCCAAATAGGCGATTTTATTTTTATATTACGTTACACCACATATGCGTTTGGCCAAATTTTACTGCGATATCCAACCAAAAATAAATCTTTCATTATTTTATTCGAAGGGAATAAAATAAAAATTATTAGTTTTATTCATAAACTTTTTTATTTAGCCTATGTGACTCTTGGCAATGTCAACTATCTACCGGTGAAAATCTCATTTGTATCGGTCGAGCGGTCTCAAAGATTAGCTGTATCGTTACAGACAGACAGAAAACCAGACAGAGAAAAATTTAAAAAAAAATCACATGACATCGGTATATGCTATCGCACTCGCACTAAAGAAGGGTTTCCTAGAACACATTTACAGGATACTACGAGACAGCTTCTTGCTACTCCTGTTATCCTAGTAGCTTACTATACAATTCACACGTTGCCGTTCCCATGATGCCGTTACTCTAGTAACCTAGGCGTACTCATAATGACGACACGCGGGCTTTATGAATGGACATTGTTTTTAATAGGGAACATCGATTAAAAACAGGGGTCCTACCATGACCTTATTGCCATAATAGTTTGATTCTTATAATGAGACAGCTGTATATGAAGTGTATAAGTCTGTCACCTTCACACTGAGGGCTAAAGACTTTATGATAAGGCTTCAGTAATACAGACAAGATATTCCAAAAAGGCACCCGAGATGTCGATGCGGGCGGAAGTGTCCTAATTTTTGTACTACCGTAATACATTTCGATTTTATGATGAGTGTAATAAAACTGATAGATGGCGGCAGTTAGAAGGGACCTTAACTGGATACAGAATGGGAACCCTCTCGTAATGATTCAAGCTTTACTTAGCAGATGGCTCTCGACTGTGTGCGAGAATCACGTGTAACAACGTTGTGTGTATGTTGTGTTGTCACCGTCTCCACGGCCTTGAACACACGAGGTGACAAGTGTTGAAGACCACCAAACGTTTGCGACTTAAATGTATACTATTTAAAGTGCGGTAGATAAGTTGAAATAGTATTTATTGTAACATCAAGCACAGTGTGTACTTCGAATATGGTAGCTAGGTGGCCCTGACCTTTTTTACATTGGGACCCCAACCCCTTCAAGGAATGAGGATTTATTATGATAGTGAATATGAAAAAATCTAATTATCTTATTATAATCGATAAAAACATTTTGTTGACAAGTAATATACAATATATTGCTAATGGAGTCAAATAAGGGATTCGAATAAAATGCGGCAGAAGCCACGGTCGGAAACCAGCGGATACTATTTGTATTAATGGATTTCATTCCGTAATGTATTGGCCTAAACACTACTGGACCAACTTTTGAAACTAAAATATCCTTCCACTAATAGAATACTACATTGTAATTGAGTAACATAGGCATATTGTTAACTATGTTAAATAAGGAATCCCTACTAAAGCATTAATAATTTAAGCTAAGGTGTTAAGAAGTCAATTCGGATGGTTGCTTCGGTCGAATAACGTCAGGTGGGTTGGGTATTACATGGCCAATGAAAAATAATACTGAATTGACTGACTACAAGCCAGGGCTTAGGTGCGTAGGTATTACTTAGCTGGTAAGAACTCGATAACATCGGCGGAGCGCGCCGAGTGAAACAGGTAGTCGGTGTGCGAGCGAGAAAGTATTCGAGCTCGCGCGCCTAAGAACGTCTCGCCGTGTTCTGTGGGCGCGCTCGATATTTTAGTCTATACTATAATATTATAAAGTTGGAGGGATTGTTTGTTGCTTTGTTTGAACACGCTAATTTCAGGAACTACTGGTCCGATTTCAAAATTCTGTATAGTCCATTTATCGAGAAAGGTTATAGGCTATAATTTATTCTCAGAAAAATTTTGAAATCGTAAGAAAATTGCAAATTTGTAAGCCGAGGTGTAAAATACTACTAAAAAATATACCCTATTTATGCGTGCGCTGCAAAAACTACTGACTATAGAGCAAAATTATGTAGTACGCGTTTGTAAGTCCGCGAGAGCACATATCTAACTATCATAGTTTAGTCACAATAACGACTTGTATGCTCATAAACTATAAAATTAAATGGTCTGAATTAAGAAACAACGTTAAATGTGTATCGTAATATTAATCCTTATCCAAATTAAGCATTATGTTATCAAGGGCTTTTATGCAGAAGTAAAATACTTTGTTTGTTCCTATCGGACATTTCGTTGAGAAATGATCACCTTGGTATTTGGTGTGTTTGGTACCTAATTGTGAGTTATTTGCTAAGTGCAAACGAAAGTATACAAAGTACTGACATAGAAAAACCAATTTATATTTTTTTTCTCCTCATCATCTGTCAGACCGTCTGTTTGTTGGAAAACATTTAGGGTACCGCGGAAATTAAATTAAATCTACGCGGGTGAAGCCGCAGGGCACGCCAAGTGTGTTATATTCATCATTTTATTTATTATTTATATATTCATGTGTAAAATATAACAATCCCACCAGTAAAGATAAAAAATTGTAATTGAACTTGGTATCTGGTGGAATATTGACTACGTGCAAATTACTAACAATCAATAAACAGTACATCATGACCGGACCAAGTGACCGAGTATTGTTAACATCTTATCAGTCTCTTTCTAGGTCATTATTGAAGAACTTAAAATATAACCTTTTTGTAATGGTGTCGTGTGGGGTATCAAATGAAAGGGCTTGATGAGCAGATTTCAAAAATATATATCAATTGCTAGTTAATGCACGCGGCTTTGCCTGAACGCACCGAATAATTGGGACTAATTACATACTTCGAGACTCTGATGTGAGCCAAGCATATTTCCCAGGGATGAATTTTGACTTTGTAGGTAAATTTGCGCTTTAAGGGATCATTTTTTCAGTAAATGTTTCTAGGGGTTTAAGCTATCTCTTTTTGCAATTTCAGATATATCGATTCACTTCAGCATCCGAGTTTCATTCCTCAATTATACATGGACCATACAAGACCCATGGAACTAAATTATACACTGATAATATCGTTTCATTCTGACGAAAAAGGGGAAAATATTGTATTTTTTGACGCGTATATTTTTGTTTGTTATGAGTTCACTAAACTCCGAAACTACTGGACCGATTTTGAAAATTCTTACACTTAAATACAGCTACATTACCGCTGAGTAATAGCCGCTCCGTTCATAAATTAATTATACTATACATTATGTCATTGATTTTCTCCTCAGACATGCTTTCCTCGTGATGTAGTAACGCGGACTTATAGTAGTAAATGGTATTTCATTCATAACTTGAATCCCAACAAATAATCCACGTAGAAATTAGTGTAGGTACTTACTTTAAAAATCGTCAATGTTATACCACCAACATTGCAATTCACTAAAACTTAATCACACAATATATCACTGATATGCCTTATCTTATGAAATTCGAAAAATGACTAATTTCTTATACGAAGTATGATAAAACAACCGGAATTGTACTTGTTGTCGGTAGAAATAAATAGACTCGTATCACGTGACTATTTTGTTGACTGATATCCTGGTACCAACTGGTAAATTTTTCTATAACATGTCTACATATAGTTGACCTTCACGAAACTTTATTGTAACGTTTTCTAGTCATTTGTAGTGAACAATATTGATGCGTGAGAAATGAACAAAAATTAGGTAAATTATCCAAGACACATATTGGGTCCAATTATATTCAAACATTATGCATAAACTCAAAACGTTACTTAAATGTGTTATATTTGAATATTGAACATGCAGGGTACCACTCAAATAAACATAAAACATTTTAATTAATAATAAAATAAATATTGAAATAAACTTTAATGCCATGTTAATTCATAAGCATTTCATAGGTTGTAGGAATAATGAGTAATTGTAAAAAATATCAAATCCGCAACCGCATCGGCAAGAATTTACAAGGAACGAGTACCAGGCTCTTATTCGAAGGAAGGAGGTAATATATTCATTTGCGCATGTCCGTACTGCCTACGTCACCACCTTGCGTGGCCTAAGGAGTGGTCGCGACGGGACTACAAGCCCGCACCCTCTCTATCAATAAACATACTGGCATTGTGACCTCTGGCTCACGTTTCACGGTTATGTGAAATGCGAGCAAAGCAAATCGTCGCAGTAAGAGGCAATACAATACAACACTATAGTTAATTTATAACTATACCTAATATTTATTTCTTCTCACAATTAAAAAGATATTGCCTATTCTATATTCAAATTACCTACCCACATAAATCCAGTTACAAAGAACATTAAAAAAATTATGAATTTGTTCAGTAAGTTATCGGAACATTGTTTGCACTCATATCACACAGTTGATTCTAATGTAGTGTGTATATTACTAAATAATATCTACGATTCTATCGTAGTAAAAAGCTACGAGCTACGACAGTGCTTTATGTCTACGAACTGACGTAGAGCTCCTAGTAAATATCTAAGCATGGTTTTAGTGCTTTAATTTCTTAATCACTAGACTTTACATATTTTAGTATCATTAGGTATCTTCAGAAAGAACGCATTCAGAGCTCTCGTAACTGGAGGAAGTGCATGAAGCGATGCATTAATGTAGACTACGCGAAAGAAGTATGTTAGGATCATAGTATATGACGCACACTAGCCCCTGCCTACCTCCCATGGGATACAGGCGTTAGCATATGTATGTATATACTACCAACCGCTTACAACTTCATCCGGCTGGCAGCATCATGTTAAATACTAACTCCATTTCACCACACTGTGGGTACAATTTCGTCCAAGTAGCGAAAATACGTCTGTCAATCACGTAAGTTATAGTATATAGTATGCTTATATTATACAGAGGAGATATTTTCTTGTGTGAAACGAATTGAGATTCTTGTCTTATCTCAGTGAACCCTCAGTGGAAATGCTCTTGTTTTGACTATGGTTACCATATACCTGAGTAATATGCAATGTTTTTATGAATTAAACTAAGATTTGAATTAGTTTTCAATACGATGTTAATTCATGAAAATGTTGTAAGTCCCCCTAGGGGTCGGGGATCGGGAATGCAAAAACATACAGCTTTAGACATACCGTCTGATATATCTTAGTAACGGCGTGATTTGCAAAGTTTTCTTGAATGAAATAATATTTTTTATTAGTTTTAAATACAATGTTAATTCATGAAAATGTCGTATAACATATAGGGGGCAAATTAGTGCAAAAACATGTGCTTTACGTATTAACGTTCGCAAAATGTATCTGCCAGTTGAACCAGGATCACATAAACGTGAGAGGGAACTTTCACCGAAGATTATTAAGTGCCAACGTGAAAGATATATAGATGTATAAAATAAGGAGGCTGAATCATTGTAAGCAACGCCCTCTGAGACAGATTACACACATAGAAGACGAATATTAAATTCTCTCTTACGTTCATGGGATCCTGGTACAACTGGCATATACATTTTGCGAACGTTATTACGTAAAGCACATGTTTTTGCACTAATTTGCCCCCTAAATGATTTGCGACATTTTCATGACTTAACATTGTATTTAAAACTTATAAAAATCATTGTTTCATTCATGAAAACACTGTAAATCACTGCGTTAGTATGATATTTAAGACACGATGGCTAAAAGCGTATGTTTTTGCATTCCCGATCCCCGACCCCTAGGGGGACTTACAGCATTTTCATGAATTAACATTGTATTTAAAACTTATAAAAATCATTGTTTCATTCATGAAAACACTGTAAATCACTGCGTTAGTATGATATTTAAGACACGATGGCTAAAAGCGTATGTTTTTGCATTCCCGATCCCCGACCCCTAGGGGGACTTACAACATTTTCATGAATTAACATCGTATTGAAAACTAATTCGAATCATAGTTTCATTCATAACCACATTGCATATTTCTCCGGTATATGGTAACCATAGTCAAAACACAAGCATTTACATGGAGCAGACAAGCATCTCAATTACACACAAAATCTTTCCTCTATATAATATAAGCATACTACATAATATAACTTAACTGACTCTGCGATGATTATTAAGTGCCAACGTGACAGATGGTGAGTCTATCGCCGTCTCAGGCACTATACATATACATGCTCAGAAAAAGGCGTACTAATAGTCTGACTTAGGCCCCTGTTAATGACAACATGGTCGTCTCTTATTGGACTTGAACATAACTGGCGAACTTTTGATGTGGATGTTCTGTAAGTAGGTACATCTTGTACTACAAGTAATCTTGTAATACAAGGGATGCTAAGCAAACGCACCCTAAGCCACGGACCGAGATCAGGGGATTTTATACTGAATCTCGAATGTTATATCGAATGGCTGATCACAAGCCAGTAAGCAAAGTGTCGTAGTCAACTGGAGAGGCTATAGCACACTTTTAGCTTTATCCTAGTGTGAGGGGGGCATGGGCATGGATAATTCACATTGGAGTTGCCTGAAAGTTAGATGAAACCTGCAAACTAAATTTTAATAACATTAAGCATTGTATGAACATAGAAGCTATGTACATCGCTGTATACGTAATCAGTAATCCCGATAGTTTGTCATCATTCGATTCTGAACTTTCAAGCAAGTGTATTAAAGGCGAATATCAAAAGGGGATGCTCAGTTTCAACGGTTATTGTACAGAAATTTCGACACAGATTGTATCGGCCCGTTAGCTCAGACGGTAGAGCGTCGCATTGTCATGTGAAGGTCGTGGGTTCAATCCCCACACGGGCTACGTCATCACGGAACACTTTTTGCAACAGCTCATTTGTTTTTTTAAATTTAACGTTGGAGTTGCATTTGGAGGGTTCCGTACCACCGTAGATACGTAATTGCTTACGTGCTTGCTTCATTCTTTGTATTAATTCATAGAAGACGTACTGCGGCTTTAGAATACATTTTATTTATGCTAGCGAGGTTAAACGTTTTGCCCCCAAGACGATTAATTTCGCTACAGTACATACTACATGTATACTCACGTCTGGATGTTATGCGAGTAGGCAGTGTCTACCGTTTGCCACATACTACGATCCTTACATACTTATTTCGCTTCGTTCATATTCATGCATCTCATATAGTTGCGAGTGCTCCGAATTTGTCCTTTTGCAATAAACTAATAATTAATCAAGTATTGTAAACATCAGCATTCAGTATCTTTCTATGTCATTATTGAAGAACTTAAAATAAAACCTTTTTGGAATGATGGCGATGTGGGGTATCAAATGAAAGAGCTTGATGAGCAGATTTCAAAGATATATATGAATTGCTAGTTATTGCACGCGGCTTTCCTTGAACGCACCGGACAAGAAACTCTAAAGCGAACGAAACATATTTTCTAGGGATAAGTTTTGACTTTATTGGTAAATTTACCTCTTAGAGGATGAGTGTTTAAATAAATATTTTGTTCCTTTCAGATAAATCGGTTCAGCCTCCTCAGCATCCATGTTTCATTCCCCAACCAGACCGTTTAAGGGGATGAACTCTGTAATGATAACTAGCTGTTCGCGGCAAACATTTTCTTAGATGTATAATAATAGATGTTGGCCGACTGTCAGACTTACCCGATATGCACACAAAATTTCATACAAAGCGGTCCAGCCGTTTGTTTCGGAGGTGTTTAGTTACAAACACGGCGACCGTAGAATTTTAAATATAAGATAAGCATAAATGATTGTACCGAAAACTTCTTTAATCAAGAGAAAAGTATAGAATTTATGAATAATATTTTTTTTGTTATGAGTTCATTAAACTCGATAGCTACTGGACCGATTTGGATACTGCTTTCACTAATATAATGCTAGATTACCATAGACTGATATACGCAACCTTTGTGAAAGTGTTCTACAAGGAGTTCTAAACAAACGCAGCCAAAGCCGCATATGGAAACTAGTGGATTATACAGGTAGGCCTGAAAATTGACATCCAATAATAAAATTTCAGTCTCTCGTTTGTATAAGAATTATATAATATAAGAAACCCGATATTGATATCCCAAAAATAGTCGTAGTAGAGTCATTACATACAGACACTTCAGTGGATGATTTATTGAAGTATCTCCTCCCTTACCCCCTTATTACAACACAAGATTTTAACCTACTAGGCTTGCAACACAAGGTTTAAACTGACTCGATCAACCACGGACTACATTTGTGTATACACCTTTTTAAATCCGTGACACAAAAATAAATCAAACTTATTTTAACCAATTACTACCAGAGGTGATGTTTTGAAATCTGGGGATTTGGGTTCAGGATATCGCATTATCTAATATCAGATTAAAATGTCGTAATGCTCGTAATGCGTTACTAAACTCAAACGCCACCGAATCGATTTTGAAAATTCTTTCACTTATATAATGCCACGTAACTGACAAGTGGATGCTGATAAGCAATAATGTGTCAACCCACAAAAAGTCAAATTCAAAGGTTTTGATATATTTTGATAATGCATCACGTATTTAACATTCTAAAAAAGTGTTTCAAGTCATCTGAAATATAAAAGTACGTAAAAAATGGATTTATGTCATAAAACAAATCTTAAATCACGTATACAATCATCTTAAGACGCCATTTTCTCAAAACCAAGTTTATGCGGGTTGACACATTATTGCTTATCTGCATCCAAGTAATATACGGTATATAATTGATCGAGTTAAATAAGGGATTTTAATAAAACGCGGCAGAAGCCGCGGTCGGAAACGAGCGGATACCAAATGGACAATATTTGTATTATTGGATTCCTGTCTGTTATATATTACCATAAGAACTACTGGACCAACTTATATAATGTTCTTCCACTAATAGAATATTACATTGTAATTGAATAATATAGGCTGTATTGTTAATCAAGAAAATTTAGGGATGTCTATAAAACTGCAGTTATATGATTGTCGTTTTTGAAGTGATCTTTACTGGCATTTTTTTACGAATCACATACAAACTATAGACTTCTGAATTTGAACATATAAATGGCTTTCATAAAGATCCACGATACTCCGTATTTGAATGTGTTATTTTTTCAAATTAATATATTCTTGTGAAAAATACGCCAATCCCACCCCCAGTATAGATATAAATTTGTCATTGAACTTGGTATCTGGTGGAATATTGACTACGTGCAAATTACTAACAATCAATAAACAGTACATCATGACCGGACCAAGTGACCGAGTATTGTTAACATCTTATCAGTCTCTTTCTAGGTCATTATTGAAGAACTTAAAATATAACCTTTTTGTAATGGTGTCGTGTGGGGTATCAAATGAAAGGGCTTGATTAGCAGATTTCAAAAATATATATGAATTGCTAGTTATTGCACGCGGCTTCGCTTGAACGCACCGAATAATTGGGAATAATTTCGTACTTCGAGACTCTGATGTGAACTGGGCATATTTCCTAGGGATAAGTTTTGACTTTGTAGGTAAATTTACATTTTAAGGGATAACTTTTCCAGTAAAGGTAATCCGAATTTATTTAAGAAGTCACATAATTAGACATATAGGCACATTAATAAGACCCATGGAATTACATTTAACAATTATAATTAACATTAATTAAAATATAATATAAAGAAAAGTAAAAGTGTTTTAATTTATAATTTGTTTATTTTTGTTTGATATGAGTTCACTAAACTCGGTAACTAATGGACCGATTTTGAAAATTCTAACACTTATATAATCGTACATTACCGCTGAGTGATAGCCGCTCCGTTCATAAATTAATTATACAAGGGATGCTGAGCAAACGCACCCTAAGCCACGGACGGAGATCAGGGGATTTTGTACAGAATCTGGAATGTTATATCGAATGGCTGATTACAAGCCAGTTCTTAGGTGATCAGGTATTACTTTGGTCTAGCAAAGTGTCGTAGTCAACTGGAGAGGCTATAGCACACTTTTAGCTTTATCCTAGTGTGAGGGGGGCATGGGCATGGATAATTCACATTGGAGTTGCCTGAAGGTAAGATGAAACCTGCAAACTAAATTTTAATAACATTTAGAATTGTATTAACATAGAAGCTATGTACATCGCTGTATACGTTATCAGTAACGCCGATCGCGTGTCATCATGGGATTCTTAACTTTCAAGCAAGTGCATTAAAATTTAAATTTAAATTAGAGATCCCCATAAAACAACAGTAATAATTGTTGTTTTTGAAGGGAGAAGGGAAAGAATTAAATAAATAATATTCTCTTCTGAATTATGAACATAAAAATGGCCTTTATAATAGTCCGCGATACAAATAAGTCTATTGTCAGGTGGGTGGAGTATTACATGCCCAATGACAAATAATACGGTATTGACTGACTACAAGCCAGGGCTTAGGAGCGTAGGTATTACTTAGCTCTTGCAAAGCGTCGCAGTTGACTGCAGAGGTTATATAGCATAGAGCTTATGAATAATGTGAGAGAAGCATGGACGGTACAATGTTTGATTTTAAGTTACGTTGGAGTTGCCTGGAGGCTAGATTGGTTCAAGTTTACTCAAGAATTTGTACCATCGGCCTCGTGACAACCTGGTGCTGGTGATCGCCTGTTACATGCTCCGGTGCGGGGCGTCTCGATGATAAGAAGTCGATAGCATCGGCGGCGCGTGCCGAGTGAAACAGGTAGTCGGTGTGCGAGCGAGATAGTATTCGAGCTCGCGCGCCAACAACGTTTCGCTGTGTTCTGTGGGCGCGCTCGATATTTTAATGTGTTATAATATTCATGTGAAAAATATGCCAATCCTACCAGTACAGACATACATTTGGCATTGAACTTGATATCTGGTGGAATATTTACTACGTGCAAACTACTAACAATTCTATAAAACCGAGTACCGTTAACATCTTTTCAGTCTCAATCTAAGCCATGATTGGATAATTATAAAAAACCTTTTTGTAATGGTGCCGTGTGGGGTATCGAATAAAAGGGCTTGATGAGCAGATTTCAAAAATATACATGAGTTGTTAGTTATTGCACGCGGCTTCCCGTAAACGCACCGAATAATTGGGAATAATTTCGTACTTCAAGACTCTAATGTGAGCCGAGTATATTTCCTAGGGGTGAGTTTTGGGCTTTGTAGGTAACTTAAGGCTTTAGGGGAAGATTTTTTCTGTTGGTTCAAGCTATCTCTTCATACAATTTCAGATAAATTAAAAAAGACACAATAATAACACCCATGGAATTACATTTTACAATGATAATAGACATTAATTATAACATCCTATATACCAAAAAAATTATGAGTTCACTAAACTCGGAAACTACTGGACCGATTTTGAAAATTCTTACACTTGTATAATGCTACGTTACCGCTGAGTAATATCCGTTATGTTCATAAATTTATTATACAAGGGATTCTAAGCAGCCGAAGCTGGGGACAGAAACCAGTGGACTAAACAGAAAATACAACGATTTTGCTCACGCCTTTAATTCCCGAAGGGGTAAGCAAAGGTGTTCTTGTAGAACACTCACATTTCGCCAGTGTGCAAGTCCCATATAATAAATAGGTGGCGTTCCTATTGCCATTTACAGGGCACTCATCCACACTCCGGGCTGCTACTGAGGCAATAACTCTTTGCTCAGCACGGGACCTCGTGTTCCGCAGTAGTGATTGTGACCACTAGACCAACAACTCAGTCTCAGTATATGTATAAAACTAGCACACGTTACACAGTATTTACGATAAAATGAGCTGATAATATAATTAGCTATCCATTTATGAAATAATTTCTCACATATTTTTTTGGGATTATTAATAATACACAAAAATACAAAACTTCTCTCACTAAGTGTTTATTATATATTACTATCATAGCATTTGGAATTTGTAAATCTAATCTTTAACACTGTTTTTTTGTCATCATTTATAATTTCAAATTATTATTATTTCAGAGAGGGATGAGGGAATTATCTCGGGTGGCGACACAAAGCCCTTGCAGTTGAAGATCGCGTTTGCGTTCTGACGCGTTCTCCCATAGGGCCTAAAGCCGGGTATATAGCCTGAGAGAAAAAAGAGGGGTGCAACAGCCAATCGTTAGGTGGGGCAACAGAAGCAAGCAAACGCGACCACAAGCCCCTCATGTAAAGGGTCCGGGCCTTCGCCCTTTACCCAGTTGATCGGGGGTGTGAGGGAGTTGAGATGAAACTCACATAGTGCTGAAGTTCTTTCTTGTAGCCCCAGTGGTTAATCGTTTACCAATGTCTCGTTAGCTTTGAAACAAATGCGAGAACAAGTTGTATCGTTCATAACTCGATCGAAAGCTAAAAAATTCCAAGATCTATTGAACAGTAACGATGTCACGACAGACATCACTCAGAACCCTTTTGTCATTAAGCCTCTGGCAGTAGACGTTCTCAGACGACTATTTAGAATTGATAATATGACATAACGCAAATAGACATTTGCGAGAATAAAGTAGGAAATGTTTTCGTTCCTAGTAAATCTGCCCTATACCTAATTACGCGATCGTTATCTACGGTAGATGTGTTAGCGAGAGAATGAGTGTCATTTTGCAGTAAATTTAACGTTCAGGAATTAATTGTAGTCAATCAAAAAGATGACTATGTCAAATATTTATTGAGAGAAATTAAGTATATAGTGATATTCCTGGAATTTTGGTGAAAAAAAACGTCATAAGGGATGACAAAATCGTAATATTATATTATTTCTATCTGTTACGTACGAGCGGACACGCCGGGACACAACAGAATTATGAACAATATTACTTTAGGTGACGTAACCGAACTCCTTCGACGAGAACATTCTGTTAGGACAACGTGGAAACCGGCCACACCCGAAGCAAAATTTTCACCTCTGTACCAGGCATACATAAACAACTTGAGGTTATTGATATCATTGCGCAAGACAACGTAGAATCGATTTACTTCCAATCACTCTGTCTTGCTCTATCTTCATAAGTAAGAAATGTGAAATTCAGTTCTGAGACGATCAACATAAAGTACAAAATACAATTGGAATTGTATGTTAACTTACTGTGCAACTGCGAGCGCTCAGGTGTGCGATGGTTGTGTGGGTGTTCTGGTTCTGGTTGTGTGTAAGATTGGTGTAAGGAATAAGGACAGGAGGGAAAACCATAATAGTTCGAACAGTAGGTATTATACAGTATTTTTAACCGACTTCAAAAAAAGAAGGTAGTTATCAATTCACCGGTATGTTTGTTACCTCAGAACTCTTGACTGGGTGAACCAATTTCGATGCTTTTTTTTTTATTTGAAAAGTAATGCTTCCCCAGTGGTCCCATTAAAATTTGTTTCAGTTATGATGGTGGCATCCATGAGAAATCGAGGGAAACCTTCGAAAATCTTACTAGTGACTAGTGCGTTTCTTAATGTTTTCATTAAGTATTTGAAGCATTACTTTTAAATGAAGGTGTGGAGTCGATTTAATGATGGAGCCAAAGGACAGTCGAAGGAACTCCTCAACGATTTACAGAAAGAACCATGTGTTTGGGATTGATTAATTCGTATTGATGAGAACTTTACATCTAGAAAGGTTATAACTAGTGTAGGTGCACTTTAAAAAAAGTCAATAAAACGAAAGATTTTTTTTTTTTTAAAAGTTATAACCGCCTTAAAAACAAGAAAAATAATACTGTTCGAAGTTATTTGATACCTATGTTGATACTATATATTTTGGCACCAACTTCAAAAGTAAGTAATCTTCGAATAATTTTATTTTTCTCTTTTTGAAAGAAGTTTTAAGTTTTTGGTAAAAAAAAAAATTTTAGGGCTTTAACCTTTTGAGGAACATGGGGTTTTGGGGAACATTTTGGGTATCAAATGAAAGGGCTCGATGAGTAGATTGTAAAAATATATATAAATTGCTAGTTATTGCACGCTGCTTTGCTTGAACGCACCAAATAATTGGGAATAATTTCGTACTTCGACACAGCTAGTCAAGGTAAATCGATAAGCGCGTGCCATTTACAATAATTATGTTGTTGGTATACTTTAAATCTGCTTACTTAATTAACCTCGCATGTAGCCGAGAGCCATCTGCTAACCTAACCTTGAAACTTTAAGGAATGGTTCACATTCAGTGTCAACTGCCGCCATCTATCAATTCTATTACACATTGCAATATGTACAGCCCCTAAAACCCGAGTAAAAGGTTTCAATGCGAGCCGAGCACCACGATAACACTCCTGTCGTAACTGTGAGCCTGGTACACGCGGGACAAATGCGGGAGAATTTCTGACAAATGCGTGAAAACAAACTTCATGGCAATATTATAGCTATAAAAACAATGAAATACGCCGCATAAATACCAACAATGTTTAATACTTCAAAAACTACATGGAAAAAAGAGGCAAGAAAAGGAAATTAGAAGAATTATATTCTGGGATTGGAACCCACACTAGTGGCCACACTAGATCATTTCGATGCTTAATTAATGCTAGCTGGTTCTATAGGAGACTCTCTCTCTATAGGAAAAATATAGAAAATTAAGACAACGCAGTGAAATGGCGGAGTAAAGCTCGTCTATTAAATAAATAAATTAAGTACATATTATTTCAGTTAAAGCAGATTATATTTTATAGTATCTAAATGGTTTTGGACGGTTTCGACGTAAAATATCAAATACGCGTATTTCCATACACACAAAAGCCAAATAGGCGATTTTATTTTTATATTACGTTACACCACATATGCGTTTGGCCAAATTTTACTGCGATATCCAACCAAAAATAAATCTTTCATTATTTTATTCGAAGGGAATAAAATAAAAATTATTAGTTTTATTCATAAACTTTTTTATTTAGCCTATGTGACTCTTGGCAATGTCAACTATCTACCGGTGAAAATCTCATTTGTATCGGTCGAGCGGTCTCAAAGATTAGCTGTATCGTTACAGACAGACAGAAAACCAGACAGAGAAAAATTTAAAAAAAAATCACATGACATCGGTATATGCTATCGCACTCGCACTAAAGAAGGGTTTCCTAGAACACATTTACAGGATACTACGAGACAGCTTCTTGCTACTCCTGTTATCCTAGTAGCTTACTATACAATTCACACGTTGCCGTTCCCATGATGCCGTTACTCTAGTAACCTAGGCGTACTCATAATGACGACACGCGGGCTTTATGAATGGACATTGTTTTTACTAGGGAACATCAATTAAAAACAGGGGTCCTACCATGACCTTATTGCCATAATAGTTTGATTCTTATAATGAGACAGCTGTATATGAAGTGTATAAGTCTGTCACCTTCACACTGAGGGCTAAAGACTTTATGATAAGGCTTCAGTAATACAGACAAGATATTCCAAAAAGGCACCCGAGATGTCGATGCGGGCGGAAGTGTCCTAATTTTTGTACTACCGTAATACATTTCGATTTTATGATGAGTGTAATAAAACTGATAGATGGCGGCAGTTAGAAGGGACCTTAACTGGATACAGAATGGGAACCCTCTCGTAATGATTCAAGCTTTACTTAGCAGATGGCTCTCGACTGTGTGCGAGAATCACGTGTAACAACGTTGTGTGTATGTTGTGTTGTCACCGTCTCCACGGCCTTGAACACACGAGGTGACAAGTGTTGAAGACCACCAAACGTTTGCGACTTAAATGTATACTATTTAAAGTGCGGTAGATAAGTTGAAATAGTATTTATTGTAACATCAAGCACAGTGTGTACTTCGAATATGGTAGCTAGGTGGCCCTGACCTTTTTTACATTGGGACCCCAACCCCTTCAAGGGGTGAGGTTTTATTATGATAGTGAATATGAAAAAATCTAATTATCTTATTATAATCGATAAAAATATTTTGTTGACAAGTAATATACAATATATTGCTAATGGAGTCAAATAAGGGATTCGAATAAAATGCGGCAGAAGCCACGGTCGGAAACCAGCGGATACTATTTGTATTAATGGATTTCATTCCGTAATGTATTGGCCTAAACACTACTGGACCAACTTTTGAAACTAAAATATCCTTCCACTAATAGAATACTACATTGTAATTGAGTAACATAGGCATATTGTTAACTATGTTAAATAAGGAATCCCTACTAAAGCATTAATAATTTAAGCTAAGGTGTTAAGAAGTCATGAATTCGGATGGTTGCTTCACTAACGCTGGCAAATTTTTATTATATATAATACATTAACATGTAGGTACTTAAAAGGTCGCGATACAAAATAATAAGTCGTATAACGTCAGTTGGGTTGGGTATTACATGGCCAATGAAAAATATTACTGAATTGACTGACTACAAGCCAGAGCTTAGGTGCGTAGGTATTACTTAGCTGGTAAGAACTCGATAACATCGGCGGAGCGCGCCGAGTGAAACAGGTAGTCGGTGTGCGAGCGAGAAAGTATTCGAGCTCGCGCGCCTAAGAACGTCTCGCCGTGTTCTGTGGGCGCGCTCGATATTTAATCTATACTATAATATTATAAAGTTTGAGGGATTGTTTGTTGCTTTGTTTGAACACGCTAATTTCAGGAACTACCGGTCCGATTTCAAAATTCTGTATAGTCCATTTATCGAGAAAGGTTATATATAGGCTATAATTTATTCTCAAAAAAATTTTGAAATCGTAAGAAAATTGCAAATTTGTAAGCCGAGGTGTAAAATACTACTAAAAAATATACCCTATTTATGCGTGCGCTGCAAAAACTACTGACTATAGAGCAAAATTATGTAGTACGCGTTTGTAAGTCCGCGAGAGCACATATCTAACTATCATAGTTTAGTCACAATAACGACTTGTATGCTCATAAACTATAAAATTAAATCGTCTCAATAAAGAAACAACGTTAAATGTGTATCGTAATATTAATCCTAATCCAAATTAAGCATTATGTTATCAAGGGCTTTTATGCAGAAGTAAAATACTTTGTTTGTTCCAATCGGACATTTCGTTGAGAAATGATCACCTTGGTATTTGGTGTGTTTGGTACCTAATTGTGAGTTATTTGCTAAGTGCAAACGAAAGTATACAAAGTACTGACATAGAAAAACCAATTTATATTTTTTTTCTCCTCATCATCTGTCAGACCGTCTGTTTGTTGGAAAACATTTAGGGTGCCGCGGAAATTAAATTAAATCTACGCGGGTGAAGCCGCAGGGCACGCCAAGTGTGTTATATTCATCATTGTATTTATTATTTATATATTCATGTGTAAAATATAACAATCCCACCAGTAAAGATAAAAAATTGTAATTGAACTTGGTATCTGGTGGAATATTGACTACGTGCAAATTACTAACAATCAATAAACAGTACATCATGACCGGACCAAGTGACCGAGTATTGTTAACATCTTATCAGTCTCTTTCTAGGTCATTATTGAAGAACTTAAAATATAACCTTTTTGTAATGGTGTCGTGTGGGGTATCAAATGAAAGGGCTTGATGAGCAGATTTCAAAAATATATATCAATTGCTAGTTAATGCACGCGGCTTTGCCTGAACGCACCGAATAATTGGGACTGATTTCATACTTCGAGACTCTGATGTGAGCCATGCATATTTCCCAGGGATGAATTTTGACTTTGTAGGTAAATTTGCGCTTTAAGGGATCATTTTTTCAGTAAATGTTTCTAGGGGTTTAAGCTATCTCTTTTTGCAATTTCAGATATATCGATTCACTTCAGCATCCGAGTTTCATTCCTCAATTATACATGGACCATACAAGACCCATGGAACTAAATTATACACTGATAATATCGTTTCATTCTGACGAAAAAGGGGAAAATATTGTATTTTTTGACGCGTATATTTTTGTTTGTTATGAGTTCACTAAACTCCGAAACTACTGGACCGATTTTGAAAATTCTTACACTTAAATAAAGCTACATTACCGCTGAGTAATAGCCGCTCCGTTCATAAATTAATTATACTATACATTATGTCATTGATTTTCTCCTCAGACATGCTTTCCTCGTGATGTAGTAACGCGGACTTATAGTAGTAAATGGTATTTCATTCATAACTTGAATCCCAACAAATAATCCACGTAGAAATTAGTGTAGGTACTTACTTTAAAAATCGTCAATGTTATACCACCAACATTGCAATTCACTAAAACTTAATCACACAATATATCACTGATATGCCTTATCTTATGAAATTCGAAAAATGACAAATTTCTTATACGAAGTATGATAAAACAACCGGAATTGTACTTGTTGTCGGTAGAAATAAATAGACTCGTATCACGTGACTATTTTGTTGACTGATATCCTGGTACCAACTGGTAAATTTTTCTATAACATGTCTACATATAGTTGACCTTCACGAAACTTTATTGTAACGTTTTCTAGTCATTTGTAGTGAACAATATTGATGCGTGAGAAATGAACAAAAATTAGGTAAATTATTCAAGACACATATTGGGTCCAATTATATTCAAACATTATGCATAAACTCAAAACGTTACTTAAATGTGTTATATTTGAATATTGAACATGCAGGGTACCACTCAAATAAACATAAAACATTTTAATTAATAATAAAATAAATATTGAAATAAACTTTAATGCCATGTTAATTCATAAGCATTTCATAGGTTGTAGGAATAATGAGTAATTGTAAAAAATATCAAATCCGCAACCGCATCGGCAAGAATTTACAAGGAACGAGTACCAGGCTCTTATTCGAAGGAAGGAGGTAATATATTCATTTGCGCATGTCCGTACTGCCTACGTCACCACCTTGCGTGGCCTAAGGAGTGGTCGCGACGGGACTACAAGCCCGCACCCTCTCTATCAATAAACATACTGGCATTGTGACCTCTGGCTCACGTTTCACGGTTATGTGAAATGCGAGCAAAGCAAATCGTCGCAGTAAGAGGCAATACAATACAACACTATAGTTAATTTATAACTATACCTAATATTTATTTCTTCTCACAATTAAAAAGATATTGCCTATTCTATATTCAAATTACCTACCCACATAAATCCAGTTACAAAGAACATTAAAAAAATTATGAATTTGTTCAGTAAGTTATCGGAACATTGTTTGCACTCATATCACACAGTTGATTCTAATGTAGTGTGTATATTACTAAATAATATGTACGATTCTATCGTAGTAAAAAGCTACGAGCTACGACAGTGCTTTATGTCTACGAACTGACGTAGAGCTCCTAGTAAATATCTAAGCATGGTTTTAGTGCTTTAATTTCTTAATCACTAGACTTTACATATTTTAGTATCATTAGGTATCTTCAGAAAGAACGCATTCAGAGCTCTCGTAACTGGAGGAAGTGCATGAAGCGATGCATTAATGTAGACTACGCGAAAGAAGTATGTTAGGATCATAGTATATGACGCACACTAGCCCCTGCCTACCTCCCATGGGATACAGGCATATGTATATACTACCAACCGCTTACAACTTCATCCGGCTGGCAGCATCATGTTAAATACTAACTCCATTTCACCACACTGTGGGTACAATTTCGTCCAAGTAGCGAAAATACGTCTGTCAATCACGTAAGTTATAGTATATAGTATGCTTATATTATACAGAGGAGATATTTTCTTGTGTGAAACGAATTGAGATGCTTGCCTTATCTCAGTGAGCCCTCAGTGGAAATGCTCTTGTTTTGACTATGGTTACCATATACCTGAGTAATATGTAATGTTTTTATGAATGAAACTAAGATTCGAATTAGTTTTCAATACGATGTTAATTCATGAAAATGTTGTAAGTCCCCCTAGGGGTCGGGGTTCGGGAATGCAAAAACATACAGCTTTAGACATACCGTCTGATATATCTTAGTAACGGCGTGATTTGCAAAGTTTTCATGAATGAAATAATATTTTTTATTAGTTTTAAATACAATGTTAATTCATGAAAATGTCGTATAGCATATAGGGGGCAAATTAGTCCAAAAACATGTGCTTTACGTATTAACGTTCGCAAAATGTATCTGCCAGTTGTACCAGGATCACATAAACGGGAGAGGGAACTTTCACCGAAGATTATTAAGTGCCAACGTGAAAGATATATAGATGTATAAAATAAGGAGGCTGAATCATTGTAAGCGACGCCCTCTGAGACAGATTACACACATAGAAGACGAATATTAAATTCTCTCTTACGTTCATGGGATCCTGGTACAACTGGCATATACATTTTGCGAACGTTATTACGTAAAGCACATGTTTTTGCACTACTTTGCCCCCTAAATGATTTGCGACATTTTCATGACTTAACATTGAATTAAAAACTTATAAAAATCATTGTTTCATTCATGAAAACATTGTAAATCACTGCGTTAGTATGATATTTAAGACACGATGGCTAAAAGCGTATGTTTTTGCATTCCCGATCCCCGACCCCTAGGGGGACTTACAACATTTTCATGAATTAACATCGTATTGAAAACTAATTCGAATCATAGTTTCATTCATAACAACATTGCATATTTCTCCGGTATATGGTAACCATAGTCAAAACAAAAGCATTTCCCCGAAGGGTTGACTGAGATATGACAAGCATCTCAATTCGTTACATACAAGAAAATCTTTCCTCAGTATAATATAAGCATACTATGTAAAATAACTAGGCTGGCTCACCGAAGATTATTTAATGCCAACGTGACATATGGTGGATCTATCGCCGTCTCAGGCACTATACATACACATGCTCAGACAAAGGTGTACTAATAGTCTTAGGCCCCTGTTAATGACAACATGATCGCCTCTTTTGATGTGTATGTACTGTAGGTACACCTTGTACTATACATTATGTCATTGATTTTCTCCTCAGACATGCTTTCCTCGCGATGTAGTAACGAGGCATTAACACAGCTGTAGAGACGTCACGTGGACTTACTGTCGTAAATGGTATTTCATTCATAATTTGAATCCCAACAAGTATTCCACGTTGAATTTCGTGTTGGTACTTAGCTTCAAAATGTCATTCCACTAACATTGCCATTGCAATGCCTTTTCTTATGGAATTCGAAATTTGACAAATTTCCGATACGAAGGATTATAAAACAGTCCGAATGGTACTTGATGTCCGTCGAATTTAGTAGACTCGTATCATGTGACTCGTTTGTTGACTGATATCCTGGTATCAATCTAGTAAACTTTTCTATAACACGTCGATGTATAATAGACCTTCACGAAACTTAATCCAAACTTTTCTATGTGCACCATTGATTCATAGGAAATGAGCAACAATATGGTAAATTATCCATGACACGTATTGGATAAATTTTATATTCAAACAATATTATTTAAACTAAAAACGTTCTTCAAATGTTGAAGTTGAATATTGTATTGTGACGTTGCCCACAAATATTTAGGATACCACTCAAATAAGCATAAAACATATTGAGTATTTATAAAATGTACATTTAAATTAATTTTAAAGTTATGTTAATTCATAAAAATTCCATAGGTTGCAGGAATAATGAGTAAATTGTAAAAAATAAATCCGCAACCGCAACCGCAAGAATTTATTCTCAACGAGTACCAGGCTCTTATTCGAAGGAAGGAGGTAATATATTCAGTTGCGCATGTCCCTACTGCCTACGTCACCACTTTGCGTGGCCTACGGAGTGGTCGAGACGGGGCTACAACGTCGCACCCTCTCTATCAATAAACGAAATGGCGTTGTGACCTTTCTCTCATTTCACGGTTATGAAAATAATGACAATAAACAAAGCAAGTCGTCGGAGCAGAAGCAATACAATAAAACATTATATTAATTTTATTACTGAAACTTATTTTTAGTTCTTCTCATTACCTACACTAATTAATCTAGTCGATGATATTTATATTGTTATCTTAATTTTAGCATGGCATTAAAAATAATTCAATTATTTATTTCATAAATAAACTTAATGTTATTATATGTTCGTTTCTGTGGTATACTGAATGTTCAATATACCAATACAACATTTTAATAACTTATTTAGTTAACATAATATTGCTAAAGTATAATCTGCCTAAATATGTGTCTTGGATAATTTACCTTATGTCTGCTCATTTCCCACGAATCTATATTGTTTACTACAAGTAGGTAACTAGAAAAAGTTACAATAAAGTTTCATCAATCTCAACTATATGTCGACGTGTTATAGAAAAGTTTACTAGCTGGTACCAGGACATCAGTCAATAAAAGAGTCGCATGATACGAGTCTATTTATTTATACCGACAGCTAGTAACATTCCCGGCTTTTTATCATCCTTCGTATTGCGTCATTTATTAATAGTGAATTGCAATGTTGGTGGTATGACATTGATGATTTTTCAGCTAAGTACCTATACTAAATTAACATGGATTATTTGTTGGGATTCAAGTTATGAATGAAATATCATTTACTACTATAAGCCCACGTGTCGTCTCTACGGCTGTGTTAATGCCGCGTTACTACATCGCGAGGAAAGCATGTCTGAGGAGAAAATCAATGACGTAATGTATAGTACAAGGTGTACCTACTTACAGATCATCCACATCAAAAGTGTGTCAGTTATGTTCAATTCCCACTTATATACAGAGGCGATCATGTTGTCATTAAAAGGGGGCTAAGTCAGACTATTAGTACGCCTCTGTCAGAGAATGTGTATGTTAGTGCCTGAAACGGCAATGGACTCACCATCTGTCACATTTGCACTCAATCATCGTCGGCGAAAAGTGTGAGCTGTAACACCTGTGGCTACTCCTTCGGGATCCCAGCTGGGAAGGCGTGAGCTCATGTACATAGGGTCTAAACTGTTTAGGCGCACTGTTCTGGCACAGAGCATCTGCTAGTGGTAGATAATAAAAAAAAAAACGCTTTACTTTTTTAGTTATTTGCCATGATACACGCCTGCTTCTCCTGTGGGAATGTTGATTTTAAATTACTAACACCGAAGAAATAATATTCGAAGAGATTCCGTAGTAAAATTGGCTAAATGCGTATGTGGCGTAAAGCGTATTTGGTATTCGTTGTTAAGAAAATGTGCTCTGATTGAAGTGCTGTGTTCTTTATTTAATAGACTAGATGTAGGTACTCCAAGGTTTCAATCGCGTTGACTTAATTTCCCGCGTCGGTTAAATTTCACGTAACCCTAATTAAAAAAATAAACGAAAGTCTCATTTCACTGCAAGTGAAAGTCCCGTTAAATTAGGTCGAGCCTTTTCTATGATTAGCCATAACAAACAGACAGACAGAGAATAATTTTAATGTGTTTTATTTGCATACCGTTAGCTTCATAATGCAAATTGTATTATGAGTATAGGTATTACAGATTATTGGTTACAGTGGAAAGGTATTTGTAGTCTTCTTCACACTCTGCCAGCTAAACTAACTTAAGTGTTGAAATGAGCCAGTGGCCTGCGATTCCAACCCCAGAGCATAATATTTCTAATTTCCGTTCCTTTCCTCTTTTTTCCGTGTAGTTATTGAAGTATTAAACATTTTTGGTGTTTTTGCGGCGTATTTCATTGTTTTTACAGCAATAATCTCGTCATTAAGTTTGTTTTCACGAATTCCTCAAAATTTCTTCCGCATTTGTCCCGCGTGTACCAGGCTCACAGTAACGACAGGAGTGTTATCAATCATACTCAGTTCATATTGAAACCCTAAGTCTCTAAGATATTGCGATGTGTAAACAAAGCTGATAGATGGCAGCAGTTGATACTACGCGTGAATTAAACCTTCCGTAAAGTTTCAAGCTTAGGTTAGCAGATGGCTCTCGGCTACATGCGAGGTTAATTAAGTAAACAAAACATTTAGTAAGGCAATTATTTGCTTAGAATTATAATTCCCATAATAATACTCAATTATTGTGCGGCTTTGGGGTATGCATACTTTCATGAAACTTTTCATACACCAGTTACTACAGCTCTAAATATGAAATTAAAAAAAATTATGTCGAAAAGGCGATAATGTGTGTTGAAGAAGTAAATATAAGGTTTGATTGCAAAATAAATATAAAGTTGTATTGTATTGCCTCGTACTTCGCCGACGTGATTTGTTAATTCTCATTATTTACATAACCGTGAAATGAGAGAGGTCACAACGCCATTTCATTGATTGATTGAGAGGGTGCGACGTTGTAGCCCCGTCTCGATCACTCCTTTAGGCCACGCAAAGTGGTGACATGCGCGTATGAATATATTACCTCCTTCATTCGAATAAGAGCCTGGTAATAAATACTACTGCTTATTCAAGATCGGAGCTCGATACTCGCGCTTGAGGAATAGTTGTGTGCACCAGGATAGTAGAGCAGAGTATGAATGAAGAGCAATCATAGTAGTTGGTTATTTATGACGTAGTGAATATAATCGATTAGGCCCTGCCTGTGCTGTCTAGACCAGCGACGCGCGCATCTCGGTATTGACGTTTATTCCCAGCGGCTGGATGCATCACTAGGGTACTAGGATTGCAAGGAGGTCGAACGAGCAATATGCACTTACCATTTCTAACGGGTGATATTTCTCTCTCTGGCACGCTGATTAACATTGAAGAGTGTATTTAAAAGATCTTCCAAAGTCCTTGTAGATCATTTGAGCTATTCAATGGTCAGAACATTTTTTTTATATAATTCGAGTTCATCCTTAAAAACCATTGCATAGTACTGAGGTAACCATAGTCGAGACTAAAGAATTTGCATGGAGGGTTGGCCGAGATAAAGCAAGGGTTTCAATTCATTTGACACAAGAAAATCTTTCCGGTGTATAATATATGCATACTATATAATATAAGTTATTTGATGGACGGACATAAATGCGGTTTCTTTCTACACTATATGTAAGTAATGGACGATACTTCTGCAAATTCACTTCGTCTTCATACATGAATCTTTTCATACACTGCTTCCAGTATCGAGAACTAAAATATGTAAAATCTGTCAGCTGACGAACTTTGCCATCTTCTACAAATCTTCAACATTTTAGAAATAAGTAATGTTGCTGTATTTTATATCAGTTTAAATTAATAGGTTAGTTTTTGTTCTCGTTTTAGTAGGAAACAACGGAAAGACCCACTCTTCCAGATAAAAATAAAAATACGTTTTGTCTGAGATAGAAGGTGAAACAATGGGAGCTTATCAATGTTCTCCGATGTTCTCCGATCAATTTGTATAAGGGCTGGGGCATTGTAAGTTACGCCTTATGAAACATAATACACACACATCAGACGAATATTAAATTCCCTCTCACGTTCATGGGATCCTGGTACAACTGGCACGTACATTTTGCCGACGTAACGTAAAGCAACATGTTTTTGCACTACTTTGCCCCCTAAATGATTATCAACATTTTCGTGAATTAACGTCGTATTAAAAACAAATAAGAATCATGGTTTCATTCATGAAAACATTGCATATTTCTCAGGTGTATAGTAATCATACTCGAAAGGAAATCGTCTAAATATTTTAATGAACAAAAAAAATTTCCCATCGGTATAATATAAGCAAACAATATAATATACCGCAAGTGACTGACATACATATTTGCGCTACACTATATGCAATAAAATGAATGGCATTTTTGGAAATTGCATACCAAGAGTGTTGAAATGAGGTAACTATTTTACATGTTACCGCCAATTGGATGAAGTTTTGAGTGGTGGATAGTACGTACATAAGCTAACGCCTGTAACCTTAAATAACATTGTTTGTATTATAAATTTATCCAAAACGTGTCATGGATAATTTACTCATTTCCCATGAATCCATGGTGTACATAGAAAAGTAAGAATAAAGTTTCGTGAAGGTCACCTATACAATCGACTCGATGGTACCAGGGTATCAGTCAACGAAAGAGTACGTAGATACGAATCTATTTATTACGACGGACATCAAGTACCATTCCCACTGTTATAACATCCTTGGTATGGGAGATTTAACGAATTTCGAATTCCATAAGAAAAGGCATTGGAATGACAATTTTGTTGGCATGACATTAATGATTTTTAAGCTAAGTACCTACACTAATTTCAACGTGGATTATCTGTTCGGATTCAAATTATTAATGAAATACCATTTACTACAACAAGTCCACGTGTCGTCTCTACGGCTGTGTTAATGCCTCGTTACTACATCGCGAGGAAAGCATGTCTGAGGAGGAAATCAATGACATAATGTATAGTACAAGGTCTACTTACAGTACATTTACATAAAAAGTTCGCCAGTTACGTTCAAGCCTATATTATAAATAGAGGCGATCATGTTATCATTAAAAGTGGCCTAAGTCAGACAATTAGTACATCTGTGTCTGAGCATGTGTGTGTATAGTACCTGAGACGGCGACAGACTTACCATTTGTCACGTTGACACTTGATAATCTTCGGTGAAACAGCTAAGTTATGTTATATAGTATGCTTATATTATACAGAGAAATTAGTTTCTTGTGTGTAACGAATTGAGATGCCTGTCATATCTTAGTCAACCCTCAGTGGAAATGCTTTCGTTTTGACTACGGTTACCATATACCAGAGAAATAGGCAATGTTGTTATGAATGAAACTATGATTCGAATTAGTTTTTAATGCGATGTTAATTCATGAAAATGTTGTAAGTCCCCCTAAGGGTCGGGGATCGGGAATGCAAAAACAACAATTTTTAGTCATTCCGTCTGTTATATCTTAATAGCGGACTGATTTGCAAAGTTTTCATGAATGAAACAATGATATTTATTCGTTTTTAATACAATGTTAATTCATGAAAATGTCGTAAATCATATAGGGGGCAAAGTAGTGCAAAAACATGTGCTTTACGTAATTACGTTCGCCAAATGTACGTGCCAGTTGTACCAGGATCCCATAAACTTGAGAGGGAATTGAATATTCGGCTGATGTGTGTTTATTATATCTCAGATGGCGTCACTTACAATGTCCCAGCTTCCTGATAACAGCCAATATACAAATTGATAGTTAATATTGATAAACTCCCGTTGTTGTTTGTCAGCCAGTTTACTCATTACCGTTTACCGTGTGTCGCAGATTGTGATAAAAAATCAATTTTAGGTTTAGTTATAAAATAAATATATAGTTGTATTGTATTGCCTCTTACTTCGACGATTTACTATGTTTAATCTTATTATTTTCTTAATAATGAAATTAACCAGAGGTCACAACGCCATTTCGTTTATTTATAGAGAGGGTGCGACATTGTAGTCCCGTCTCGACCATTCCATAGGCCACGCAAAGTGGTGACGTAGGCAGTACGGACATGCGCGTATAAATATATTACCTCCTTCCTTCGAATAAGAGCCTGGTACTCGTTCGTGATAAATTCTTGCGGATACGGTAGCGGATCCATATTGTTCACTACAAGTGAACAGAAAAAGTTACAATAAAATTTTCGTCAAGCTCAACTATATGTCGACGTGTTATAGAAAAGTTTACTAGCTGGTACCAGGATATCAGTCAACGAAAGAGTCACGTGATACGAGTCTATTTATTTCAACCGACAGCACATACCATTCCCGCCTGTTTTATTATCTATGGTTTAGGAGATTTATCGAATTTCGAATTCCATAAGGTAAAGCAAATCAGTGTTTTAACACATACTACCAACATTGCAATCCACTAATAATAAATCACACAATAAATTGTGCAATGTTGGTAGTATGGCATTGACGATTTTCAAAGTAAGTACCTACACTAATTTCAACGTGGATTATTTGTTGCGATTCAAGTTATGAATGAAATACGATTAACTACTATACGCCCACGTGTTATTGTGTAATGTTACTACATCGCGAAGAAAGCATGTCTGAGGAGAAAATCAATGACATAATGTAGCCCCTGTAGGGTGCGATATTGTCTCGACCACTCCGTAGGCCACGCCAAGTAGTGACGTAGGCAGTAGGGACATGCGCGTATGAATATATTACCTCCTTCCTTCGAATAAGAGCCTGGTACTCGTTCGTGATACATTCTTCCGGATGCGGTAGCGGATTACATATTTTTTATAACTATTCATTATTCCTGCAACCTTTGAAATGTTGATGACTTAACATGGCATTCAAATTGATTCTTTTGATATTTTTTTTAGTTTTAATAATATTGTTTGAGTATAATTTGACCCAATACGTGTCTTGGATACTTTATAAGATGTTTGGTTTTTCTCACAAATCCATATTGTTCACTACAAGTGAACAGAAAAAGTTAGAATAAAGTTTCTTCAAGCTGAACTATATTTCGACGTGTTATAGAAAAGTTTACTAGCTGGTACCAGGATATCAGTCAACGAAAGAGTCACGTGATATGAGTCCAAATACCTATGGTATAGGAGATTTATCGAATTTCGAATTCCACAAGATAAGGCATATCAGTGATATATTGTGTGATTTATTATTAGTGAATTGCAATGTTATTGGTACGACAATGACGATTTTATGGTAAGACAAGTCCTATATTATAAAAAGAGGCGATGTTGTCATTAACAGCGGCCTAAATCAGACTATTAGTACGCCTTTGTCTAAGCATACGTGTATGTATAGTGCCTAGAGACGGCGATATACTCACCATCTCTCACGTTGGCACTTAATACTCTCCGGTGAATCAGCTAAATTATATTACATAGTACATATACATACATACATACATATGCTCACGCCTGTATTCCCTGAAGGGGTAGGCAGAGGTGTTGTAATCACAACACCCACTTTTCACCGAAGTTGATTAAGTGCCAACGTGACAGATGGTGAGTCCATCGCCGTCTCAGACACTTTACATACGTCATTGAATTACTTCTCAGAAATATGCAGGTTTCCTCACGATGTTTTCCTTCACCGTAAAGCACGTGGTGTGAAATCACTGTACATAAGTTTTTTAAAAACTCATTGGTACAGGCCCCGCTGGGATTCGAACTTGCGTCGCTTGCGTAACAGGCGACTGCTCAAACCTCAAGACCACCACGGCTCATACATACATTTACATAGTATGCTGTTATTATACACAGAAAATAGTTTCTTGTGTATAACGTTTTAATTGAGATGCTTGTCTTATCGTAGTCAACCCTCAGTGGAAATGCTTTTGTTTTGACTATGGTTACCATATACCAGAGAAATATGCAATGTGGTTATGAATGAAACTATGATTTGAATTAGTTTTCAATACGATGTTAATTCATGAAAATTTTGTAAGTCCCCCTAGGGGTCCGGGATTGTCAATGCAAAAACATACAGTTTTAGTAATTCCGTCTGATATATCTTACTGACGGAGTGATTTGCAAAGTTTTCATGAATGAAACAATGATTTTCATTCGTTTTTAATACAATGTTAATTCATGAAAATGTCGTAAATCATATAGGGGGCAAAGTAGTGCAAAAACATGTGCTTTACGTAATTGCGTTCGCAAAATGTATATGCCAGTTGTACCAGGATCCCATGAACGTGTGAGGGAATTTGATATTCTTCTGATGTTTGTATAAAATATCTCAGAAGGCGTCGCTTAAAATGTCCCAGCCTCCTGATAACAGCCAGTATACGGATTGATCCGATAATATTGATAAACTACCGTTGTTTCACCTTGTATCTCAAACAAAACGTATTTTTACTGTTATTTGGTCGTTTCCTACTATAATGAGAACACTGATACGAGCACAAGAAGTTATCATATACCAGAGAAATATGCAATGTCCTCGTTAATGAAACTAGGATTTAAATTAAGTTTCAATACGATGTTAATTCACGATAATTCTGTAAGTCCCCCTAGGGGTCTGGGACTGAAAATGCAAAAATATACATTTTTAGTCATCCCGTCCGATATATCTTAGTAACGGATTGATTTGCTAAGTTTACATGAATGAAACAATGATTTTTCATCGTTTTTAATACAATGTTAATTCATGAAAATGTCGCAAATCATATAGCGGGCAAAGTAGTGCAAAAACATGTGCTTTACGTATATTATGTTCGCAAAATATCTGCCAGATGTACCAGGATCCCATAAACGTAAGAAGGAACTTCGGATTTCCACTGAGGGTTGATCGAGATAAAACAAGCATTGCAATTGGTTATACACGAGAAAAACTTCCCACTGTATAATATAAGCATACTATTATATAACTTAAGTGACTGACAGACGTTTTTGCGCTACACTATAGGCAATTAATGGACGACATTTTTGGAAATTGCACCCTTAGTATGGTGAAAAGAGGTTCGTATTTAACATGATACTGTCAGTTGGATGAAGTTTTGAGTGGTGTGTAATACATACATACAACTATGCTAACGCCTGTAACCCATGGGGGTAGAGATAACAAATATACTACGATCCATGCATACTTTCTTGAATCTTTCCGTAAACTTTTCCCAGTTAACGAGAGTTCTAAATGCGAAACTGGAAATTTTAATGTAGAATAAGCAATAGAAATGTAAAATTGTATTGTTACGTGCTCCGACGTTTTGCAGTTTTTATCCTCATTATTTTCATAACCGTGAAATGAGAGCGAGACACAATGATATTTCGTAGTTATATATTTTTTGCAAGTTAGTTTCATATAAAACACAATATAAATTAATTGCTTATGGTGTTAATATTTTATAACTGACATCCCTGTTAGAGCACAGCAATGTGAGAGGTACTACTTATACTTAGTTGGAATATATATAATTTACCTTATATTGTTTACATCTTAATAGAATACATAGTTTTTTTTTAAATACGAAATTGTTTTTAGTTAAATTCGTTTATTAATAGAGAGAGTGCGACATTGTAGCCCCGTCTCGATCACTCCTTTAGGCCACGCAAAGTAGTGACGTAGGCAGTAGGGACATGCGCGTATGAATATATTACCTCTTCCTGCGAATAAGAGCCTGGTACTCGTAGGGTATACATTCTTGCGGAATGCGGTTGCGGATTTGATATTTTTTACAATTACTCATTATTCCTACAACCTATGAAATGTTTATGATTAACATGACATCAAAATTAATTTAAATATTTATTTATGAATAAACTTAATGTTATACGATAATTTGAGTGATATACTGAATGATCAATATACCAATACAACATTTTATTAACTCCTTTAGTTAAATAATTGTTTTAAATTTTGAAATGACTAACACTGAATAAAATAATATTAGTAGACATTTCGTAGTAAAATTCGCCTAATGTGTATGTGGCGTAAAGCTTATTTGGTATTCGTTGTTCAGAAAATGTGTTCTGATAGAATATAAAATATAAATTAAGAGCACAGCACGTGTTCTTAATTTATTTATTTAATATACTAGCTGTACTCCAAGTTTCAGCTGCGTTGACTTAATTTCCCGCGAAGGTTAAATTTCACGTCACCCTAATTAAAAGCCAGCTAAACTAAATTAAGTGTTGAAATGAGCCAGTGGCCTGCGATTCCAACCCCAGAGCATAATATTTCTAATTTCCGTTCCTTTCCTCTTTTTTCCGTGTAGTTATTGAAGTATTAAACATTTTTGGTGTTTTTGCGGCGTATTTCATTGTTTTTACAGCAATAATCTCGTCATTAAGTTTGTTTTCACGAATTCGTCAGAATTTCTTCCGCATTTGTCCCGCGTGTACCAGGCTCACAGTAACGACAGGAGTGTTATCATTCATACTCAGTTCATATTGAAACCCATTACTCGTCTCTAAGATATTGCGAATTGTAACAAAGCTGATAGATGGCAGCAGTTGATACTACGCGTGAATTAAACCTTCCGTAAAGTTTCAAGCTTAAGTTAGCAGATGGCTCTCGGCTACATGCGAGGTTAATTAATTGAGAAGAATTTCTCAAAATGTTCACCAGTTAAGATTTACATTTAGTAAGACAATTATTTGCTAAGCATTATAATTCCCATAATTATACTCAATTAATGTGTAGCTGTTGCCGCCTGTGTCTCTCTAGGGGTATACAAGAGATTGGACAATTATATGGCAAGTACCTACCTGCCTAAAGAAAGATATCTTACACTTAGATTAAAAGGGGGCTAATTCACACTGTAAGTACACCTCTGTCTGAGCATATGTATGCATAGTGCCAGAAATGGCGATGGACTCAGCGTGGGACTCACAAAAAAGAAATAGTTTGATAATCACTGAATACGTATATTTACAACTTGTGTAAATGGAATAACATGAACGGTACACAGAAGGAAAAGACAACAACGAAATATAATAGGAAGAAAAACAAAAGGTATGGAACAATGATATGATAACAATTTGTAAGTAAAAGTGAGCGCGCGCACATCCGTATCGGCCGAGTCGTTAAGGCAGACCAATTAGTTTCGCCGGCGGCCGTATGGGCGCTAGGCGTTGCGGCGCGAGGCGGACATGTTGCAAACATGTCCTGAATTAGAAGAGCGCAATCGCGGCTATATGATATAATTGGTAAGAGCGAGAAGGCGTGAGTACGGTTATGCGCAACAGATTATACACGGTACCGCGCGGGACGACAGCCGCGAGAGGCTCGGTGTGGCAACACTGTAGGATGGGTTACTATAGGTTTTTTTTTTCTTTTTATATTCACCCAATAGCCAGGGTCTAAAAATATGGCTATGGTATCCCCTGCCTGTCGTAAGAGGCGACTAAAAGGGCTGCTGGCAGTGGTCGGGGTGGGAGCTTCGACCACCGAGCCGCGGTCCCGGAAGGTGAAGGCGAGCCACGTCGCGCTGCCTTGCACAGCGAGGTCTCCAGGGGCGGCATCACAGCTGCCCCGGGGATGTGCCCCGGCAAAGTGTGGGGGGACACCGGTGCGTTCTATCAGAGTACCCGGAGTCCCCCCTGAGCACTGAGGACGGCCACCGGGGGGGTTTTAGTGAGGTAAAAATCCCACATACCCCGATCTGCCTCTCCCAGGGCGGTCGGCGACCTTTTGAAGGCTTCCCCCTCGTCAACAAAAAAAAAAGGCTTTTTTTTATGTTATTGACAGCCGTCTGACCTGGAAGGCACACATTAACTATGTATACGACAAACTGAGCGGAATACTGGCCTAAACAAGAGAAGGTTCATAACTAACAGTATTCATGCGGCATTATAAGGCTGCAGTATCTACTGTTTTTCTTTATGTGTCTTGTGCCAAACATAGTCATTCTGATTTGTGAACAAATAAATTAATATCAATTCAATCATTACGGTATTGATGTTAAAGTAGTTTCAGATGCCACCACAAGTATTGAACGCTCAGCAAAAATATGGGCGATAACTGTGCTTGTATTTTTTCCCGCTCGTTACTCGCACCTGAGGAATAGTTGTATACACCAGGATAGTAGAACAGAGTATGAATGAAGCGCAATAATAGTAGTTGGTTGTTTATGACGTAGTGCATACTATCGATTAGGGCCTGCCTGTGCTGTCTAGACCGACGACGCGCGCATCTCGGTATTGACGTTTATTCCCAGCCGCTGGATGCATTACTAGGGTACTAGGATTGCAAGGAGGCTATCGTGTGATATTTCTCTCTCTGGCACGCTGTTTAACATTGAAGAACATACTTAAAAAAATTCTACGTCCTTGACGTTCCTTTGAGCTCTTCAATGGTTGTTACTAATATACTATTCTGGATCAAATAAATAGAAATAGGTTAGAACCCTCTTCAAATTATCCTCTTTCGTCTATCTACCTACCTGTCTATATATAGCTAGGCTATGCAATAAGCCCAAAATTGGCCTCCTTCATCTTGTACCTCCTCCCTGTAAGTTGGCGAGATGCCACCAGGTGATGCTTCATAAGGGATTCCACAGGTGGTGTCGATACATTGGCTCCGTCCCATCTCCCCGGCATTGCTGTGGCGGCCGGTGCTGCTGCTGCTCAGCAGGAGTGCCTCAAGCGCCGGAAATATGCTTGCATTGGTCAGGGATACATATTTTCTGCGTTTGCGGTTGAAACTCTGGGACCTTGGGGTCCAGATGCTCATCAACTTTTCAAAGAGGTTGCACGTCTTCTGGTAGAAGCTTCTCGTGACAAGCGGTCTGGGGCTTTTCTCGCTCAGAGAAACAGCATTGCTATTCAACGTGGCAATGCTGCCAGCCTTCTTGGCACGATCCCGAGAGACACCGATTTGGGCCAAGTTTTCTACTTGTAAATAGTTTTAAGTACTTAATTGTCTAAATAATAATTGTAAATAATAAATATCTGCCATATATGCCATATTTTGCGATGATATTGAAGTCATATTATACCAAATTTGTATCGACGGGGCCCACGCAAGTTGCTCTAATCACTTCAGCCTTTAGAAATGAACAAATAATCCACACATTTTCATTGTAGAAAATTTTTTCTAACCATAATTTGATTCACAAAAATATTATATATTACGCAGTCAAAACGAACCATCGTTTTGACTGCGATTCCACGAATGGTAACAGCCAGTAGACATATTGATCCGATAATTTTGATAAGCTCCCGTTGTTGTTTGTCAGCCAGTTTACTCATTACCGTTTACCGTGTATCGCAGATTGTGAGAAGAAATAAATATTAGGTTTAGTTATAAAATGAATATATAGTTGTTGTATCGCCTCTTACTCCGACGATTTGCTTTTTTTATTCTCATTAGTTTCATAACCATGAAATGAGAGAAAGGTCACAATGCCATTTCTTTTATTGATAGAGAGAGTGCGACATTGTACCCCGTCTCGACCACTCCGTAGGCCACGCAATATGGTGACGTAGGCAGTAGGGACATGCGCATATGAATAATATACCTCCTTTATCCGAATAAGATCCTGGTATTTTTTCCGCATAAATTCTTGCGGATGCGGTTGCGGATTTGCATATTTTTTATAATTACTTATTATTCCTACAACCTATGAAATGTTTATGAATTAAAATGGCATTGAAATTTATTTAAATATTTATTTTATGATTAATTATATTGTTTTATGTTTATTTGAGTGGTTAACTGAATATTTTAGGCCAACGTTACTATAAAATATTCAACTATAACAGTTTAGGAACGTTTGTAGTTTAAATAATATTGTTTGAATATAACATTTATTCAATACGTGTCATGGATAATTTACTATACTTTTGCTCATTTACCATGAATCTATATAGGTGTACATAGAAAAAATTAGAATAAAATTTCGTGAAGGTCACCGACGTGTTATAGAAAAGTTTACTAGATGGTACCAGGATATCAATCAACAAAACAGTCACGTGATAGGAATCTATTAATTTCGACGAACAGCGGGTACCATTCCTACTGTTTTATTATCCTTCTTATAGAAAATTTTATAAATTTCGAATTCCATAAGAAAAGGCATTGCGTTGGGATTGTTGGTGGTAGAACATTGATGATTTTTAAGCTAACCTACACTGATTTCAAAGTGGGTTATTTGTTGGGATTCAAATAATGAATGTAATACCATTTACTACTATAAGTCCACGTGTCGTCTCTACGGCTGTGTTAATGCCGCGTTACTACATCGCGAGGAAAGCATGTCTGAGGAGAAAATCAATGACGTAATGTATAGTACAAGGTGTACCTACTTACAGAACATCCACATCAAAAGCTCGCCAGTTATGTTCAAGTCCTACATTATAAAAAGGGACGTTGTCATTAACAGGGGCCTAACTCAGACTATTAGTACACCTTTGTCTGAGCATGTGTATGTATAGTGCCTGAGACGGCGAAGCACTCACCAATTGTCATGTTGGCATTTAATAATCTTCGGTGAGTCAGCTTAGTTATATTATATATAATGTTATAATATCATAATATGTTTATATTATACAGAGGAAAGATTTTCTTGTGTGTAACTAATTGAGATGCTTGTCTTATCTCGGTGAACCTTCAGTGGAAATGCTCTGGTTATGACTATGGTTACCATATACCTGAGTAATATGCAATGTTTTTATGAATGAAACTAAGATTCGAATTAGTTTTTAATGCGATGTTAATTCATGAAAATGTCGTACGTCTCCCTGGGAGTCGGGGGCTGGTAGTGCAAAAAATACGTGTTTAGTCATTGCATGTGATATATCTCAGTAGCGGAGTGATTCGCAATGTTTTCTTGAATAAAACAATAATTTTCATTAGTTTTTAATACAATGTTAATTCATGAAAATGTCGTAAATCATATAGGGGTCAAAGTGATGCAAAAACTGTGCTTTACGTATTTACGTTCGCCAAATGTATCTGCCAATTGTACCAGGATCCCATGAACTTGAGAGGGAATTGAATATTCGTCTAATGTGTGTGTATTATATCTCAGAAGGCGTCGTTTACAATGTCCCACCCTCCTGAAAATAGCCAACATACAAATTGATTGGATAATATTGATGAAACTCCCGTTGTTTCACCTTCTATCTCACACAAAACGTATTTTTATAGTTAGTTGCAATACTGGGTCCTTCGGTCGGTTCATACTGCTCACAACTTGATCCGACTGGCAGTATCATGTTAAATACTTATTTCGTTTCGCCACCCTTTAGGTACAATTTCCGAAAATATCGTCCATTACTTTGACTTTAGTGTACAGGAAACCGCAAATATGTATGTCAGCCGGTTTACTCATATTATATAGGATGCTTATATTATAAACAGGAAAGATATTCTTTTACGAATTGAGAAGCTTATCATATCTCGGCCAACCCTCCGTGGTAATGCACTCATTTCGACTATGGTTACCATATACCTACCTGGGTAATATGCAATGTTCTTGTGAATGTAACTATGGTTTGAATTAGTTTTTAATACGATGTTAATGCATGATAATGTTGTAAGTCCCCCTAGGGGTCGGGGACTGAGAATGCAAAAACATACAGTTTTAGTTATTCCATCTGATACATCTCAGTAACGAAGTGATTTACAAAGTTTTAATGAATGAAACAATGATTTTTATTAGTTTTCAATACAATGCTAAGTCATGAAATTGTTGTAAATCAAATAGGGGCAAAGTAGGGCAAAAAAATTAATAAAATTGTATTTTTTGCACTACCATCCCCACGCCCCTAGGGAGACCAACGACATTTTCATGAATTAACATTGTATTAAAATGTTATTCGAAACATAGTTTCATTCATAGAAACATTGCATATTACTCGGTGGTGTGGTAACTATAGTCAAAACGAAAGTATAACACGGAGGGTTAATCGAGATTAGACGAGCGTCTCAATTCGAAACGAACAAGAAAAATACTCATATACATACACATGCTCACACCTGTTTTCCCCGAAGGGGTAGGCAGAGGTGTTGTAACATTAGCACCCACTTTTCACCGAAGATGATTAAGTATTCCGAAAGATATTCGGAATGGTCGTATACAGAACTCTCATAACTGAAGGAATTGTATGAAAAGATTCACGTGTGAAGACGAAGCGAAAGAAGCATATACGGATCGTAGTATATGGCGCATAGTATTGTCTGCCTACCCCCATGGGGTACAGCCGTTAGCATATTTATGTATGGTACTACCCCCCGCTCACAACTTAATCCGACTATACCATGTTAAATACTTACTTTCACCACACTACGGGTGCAATTTGCAAAAATGGATGCTGATAAGCAATAATGTGTCAACCCACAAAAAGTCAAATTCAAAGGTTTTGATATATTTTGATAATGCATCACGTATTTAACATTCTAAAAAAGTGTTTCAAGTCATCTGAAACATAAAAATACGTAAAAAATGGATTTATGTCATAAAACAAATCTTAAATCACGTATACAATCATCTTAAGACGCCATTTTCTCAAAACCAAGTTTATGCGGGTTGACACATTATTGCTTATCTGCATCCAAATATCAATTACTTTCCTATAGCGTAAAAGGAAACTGCAAATATCACTTTAAGTCAGATAACTTATATGATAATATATTATGCTCATAGTAGTAAACAAATTAAAATATTCTTCTTGCAACCATTGAAGAGCTCGAAGGAACTACAAGGACTTAGGAAGATTTTTTACATATATTTAAAATAAATAATATGTACTTCAATGTTAAGCAGCGTGCCAGAGACATAAATATCACAAGAATAACACGCTAGAAGTGGAAAGTACGTAAGCTCGATAGCCTCCTTTCAATCCTAGTACCCTAGTGATGCATCCAGCCGCTGGGAACAAACGTCAATACCGAGATGCGCGCGTCGCCGGTCTAGACAGCACAGGCAGGGCCTAATCGATAGTATGCACTACGTCATAAACAACCAACTACTATGATTGCCATTCATTCATACTCTGTTCTACTATCCTGGTGCATACAACTATTCCTCACGTGCGAGTATCGAGCGCTGACCTTGAATGCGCAGTAGTAATTATTGTTCTAGTATAGAACGTGCGTGAAAAAATACAAGCATTTGTCGCCCCTATTTTTGCTGAGCACTCAACACTTGTGGTGGCACCTATATCAACTTCTACGTCAAAACCGTAATGATTGAACTGACATTAATTTATTTGTTCACAAATCAGCATAACTAAGTTTAGCACAAAACACATAAAGAAAAAACAGTAGATACTGCGGCATTATAATGCCGCATGAATACTGTTAGTTATGAACCTTCTCTTGTTTATCCCAGTATTCTTCTCAGTTTGTCGCATACATAGTTAAGTTCCAGGTCAGACGGCTGTCAATAAAAATAAGCATTGTATATCTTTTAGAAAAAGATAGTTTATAATGTTTTTACAAGTTACTTATAAAAAGTTGAATATTTAATGGTAAGTGATAATTGATGAATTTCCAAAACTAACTTGTCATCAACGATGATGTGACAAAGTGCCAATGGATAAGAAATAAATAAGGAAAATCGACAGCGAGGAATCTAATGGGTTCCTCCTCATATTTTTAACAATTTACAAGATATTTTTCTCAATAATCACTTGACATTGGCAGAATAGTTTTACTTAAGCTCATCGCCATTAAATAAATAAAAGAAAGGAAAGTGCCAATGTGACACATAGTGAGTCCATCGCCATTTCTGACACTATGCATACATATGCTCAGACAGAGGTGTACTTACATTCACAATTAGTCCCCTTTTAATCTAAGGGTAAAAATATTTCTTTAGGCAGGTAGGTATTTGCCATACACGAGGCTTCATTGGTAGTCTAATCTTGTATACCCCTTGAGAGACTCAGGCGGACACAGCCGCTCCTTTATTGAGATGTTATTATGGGAATGTTGGAATAATGTTGAGCGAATAATTATGTTACTAAATGTAAATCTGAAATGGTGAACATTTTGAGGTTCTCCTCTATTGGTCTGTTGTTAAGGCTGATCACAGAAACGGCTGGACTTTATTTAACGGGATTTTCACTAGCAGTGAGTTGAGACTTTTCATTCATAATTTGAATCCTAACAAATAATCCACGTTGAATTTTGTGTAGGTACTTAACAATTCATCAATGTCATACCAACAACATTGCCATTCTGTAATAATAAATCACGCAATATATCACTGGTATGGACTTATCTTATGGAATTCGAGATTTGTTAATCTCCATAGAAATAAATACACTCGTATCACATGACTCTTTTGTTGACTGATATCCTGGTACCGTCTAGTAAACTTTTCTATGTATATCACGATGTATAGGTGACCTAAACGAAACTTTATTCAAACTTTTTCTATGTACACCATAGATCCATGTTTAATGAGCAAAGTTACGATAAATTATCCATGACACGTATCGGATAAATTTTCTATTCAAACAATATTATTTATACTATATGTTGTAGTTGAAATTATACAGTAACGTTGCCCTCAAATATTCACGATACCTCTCAAATAAACATAAAACATTTAAATTAATTATAAAATAAGTATTGAAATGTATTTCAATGCCATGTTAATTCATAAACATTTCATAGGTTGTAGGGATAATAAGTAATTGTAAAAAATATGTAATCCGTAACAGCATCCGCAAGTTTTATTCTCAACGAGTACCAGGCTCTTATTCGAAGAAAGGAGGTAATATATTCATACGCGCATGTCCCTACTGCCTACGTCACTACTTTGCGTGGCCTAAAGGAGTGATCGAGACGGGGCTACAATGTCGCACCCTCTCTATTAATAAACGAAATGGCATAGTAACCTCTCACTCTCATTTCACATGAAATTATGAAAATAAACAAAGTAAATCGTCGTGGCAATACAATACAAATTTGTATTTATTTTATTAATAAACCTTACATTTAGTTCATCTCACAATAGATGACACACATTATCTCCTATGCTTCAGTTAACTTATTATATTATTACCTACCTAAATTAATCCGGTCGACGACGTTTATATTGTTATCTCAATTAAAGAAGTTACAACTGAACTGTATATACGTCTTTTGAAATACTTCTCAGACACAAGCAGTTTTCCTCACGATGTGCTCCCTCACCGTATTTGAAGTCAACCAGCGCCCTGAGCTTGATGCGAAACGCGACGAAATGAAAGCCCAACCACCTGCGGCTATCAATTACAATTTTGTGAACGGTGTGCTCACATGTCCGCAATGCGCGAGAACCTTCCAAAAGAAGATTGGATATATAAGCCACATGCGAGTGCACTACCGGCAAGTTAATCGGAGTTGAAGCGGTCGCCATGGCCGAAATCGGTCGGATCATCATATCGTATGTATATACATATATACCTACAAACATGTGCTAAAGCCTGTATCCCATGGGGGTAGGCAGAGACTACTGTACGCCATATACCACAATCCATGCATATTGCTTCGTCTACAGCTGTAGCGGCTCCAATTGTGAGAGCTTTGAATGTGACCTTTCCGAAGATACCTAAGGATACTAAAATATGTAAAAACTGTCAGCTAACGAACTATGCTATCTTCCGCAAAACTTACACTCAATAATTTTACTCCAGACTCCATCAGACGAATATTAAATTCTCTCTCACGTTCATGGGATCCTGGTACAACTGGCACTTACATTTTGCGAAAATAATTACGTTAAGCACATGTTTTTGCACCACTTTGCCCCCTAAATGATTTACGACATTTTCATGAATTAACATTGTATTAAAACCTAATAAAAATCATTTTTTCATTCATGAAAACATTGCAAGTCACTCCGCTACTGAGATATATAACACGCAATGACTAAAAACATATCTTTTGCACTACCAGCCCCCGACTCCTAGGGAGACGTACGACATTTTCATGAGTTAACATCGTATTAAAATATAATTCGAATCTAAGTTTCATTCATAAAAACATTGCATATTACTCAGGTATATGGTAACAAGGGTCATAACAAGAGCATTTCCACTGAGGATTCACCAAGATAAGACATGCATCTCAATTCGTTACACACAAGAAAATATTTCCTCTGTATAATATAAGCATATCATATAATAAAAGCTGACTCACCGAAGATTATTAAGTGCCAACGTAACAAATGGTGAGTCTTTCGCCCTCTCAGGAACTATACATACACATGCTCAAACATTATCGCCTCTTTTTATAATATAGGGCTTGAACATAACTGACGAGCTTTTGATGCGAATGTACTGTAAGTAGACCTTGTACTATACATTATGTCATTGATTTCCTCCTCAGACATGCTTTCCTCGCGATGTAGTAACGAGGCATTAACACAGCCGTAGAGACGACACGTGGACTTATAGTAGTAAATGGTATTTTATTCATAACTTGAATCCCAACAAATAATCCAAGTTGAATTTAATGTTGGTACTTAGCTGAAGAATCATCAATGTCATACCACCAACATTGCCAATGCAATGCTTTTTCTTATGGAATTCGAATTTTGTCAAATCTCCGATACGAAGGATGTTAAAAAGTCCGAATGGTACTTGATGTCCGTCAAAATTAGTAGACTCGTATCACGAGACTCTTTCGTTGAATGATATCCTGGTACCATCTAGTAAACTTTTCTATAACACGTCGATGTATAGGTGACCTTCACGAAACTTAATTCTAACTTTTCTATGAACACCATTGATACGTGGAAAATTAGCAAAAATATGCTAGATTATCCATGACACGTATTGAATAAATTTTATATTCAAACAATATTATGATTTCAACTCAAAACGTTTTTCAAATGTTGTAGTTGAATATTGTATAGTAACGTTGCCCTCAAATATTCAAGATACCTCTCAAATAAACATAAAACATTTAAATGAAGTATAAAATTAATATTTAAATTAATTTAAATGTCATGTTAATTCATAAACATTTTATAGGTTGTAAGAATAACGAGTAATTGGGAAAAATAGGTAATCCGCAACCGCATCCGCAAGAGTACCGACAACGAGTACCAGGCTGTTATTCGAAGGAAAGAGGTATATTTTCATTCGCTCATATCCCTAATGCGTACGTCACTACTTTGCGTGGCCTGTGGAGTGGTTGAGACGGGGTACAATGTCGCACCCTCTCTAACAATAAACGAAATGGCATAGAGATCTCTCGCTTTCATTTCACGGCTATGAAAATAATGACAATAAAAGCAAATCCTAAATATGTATTAAAAAAATATGAAACCCTAGGGGGACTAACAAATAATCAAACCGTCGGAGTAAGAGGCAATACAATACAAATTCATATTAATTTTATTTATAAACCTTATATTTAGTTCTTCTCACAATCGGTGACACACATTATCGCCTATTCTACGTTAACAATACCTACATACATTAATTACTCCAGTCGACGATATTTGTATTATTATCCCAATAAAGTTACAACTGAACTGTATATAAGTCTTTTGAAATACTTCTCAGACATAACATCTTCCTCACGATGTTTTCCTTCGCCGTATTTATATATAAATAGATGTATACAATCTGGAGGCTTAAACATTGTAAGCGACGCCCTCTAAGACAAAAAACACACAACAAACGAACATTAAATTCTCTCTCACGTTCATGGGATCCTGGTACAATTGGCAGATATATTTTGCGAAAGTTATTACGTAAAGCACATGTTTTTGCATTACTTTGCCCCCTTTATGATTTAAGAAATTTCATTAATTAACATTGTATTAAAAACTTGTAAAAACCATTGGTTCATTCATGAAAACTTAGCAAATCACTCCGTTACTAAGATATATCAGACGGTATGTCTAAAACTGTAAGTTTTTTCATTCCCGACCCCCCCGAGCCCTAGAGGGAATCGGCAATCTGCGATACACGGTAAACGGTAATGAGTAAACTGGCTGACAAACAACAACGGGGGCTTATCAAAATTATCGGATCTATATGTCTACTGGCTGTTCTGGAGGGTGGGACATTGTAAGCGACGCCTTCTATTATATAATACACACACACACATCAGACGAATATTAAATTCCCTCTCAAGTTCATGGGATCCTGGTACAATTGGCAGATACATTTGGCGAACGTAATTACGTAAAGCACATGTTTTTGCACTACTTTGCCCCCTATATGATTTACGACATTTTCATGAATTAACATTGTATTAAAAACTTAAAATAATCATTGTTTAATTCATTAAAACATTGCAAATCACGCCATTACTGCGGTATATTAGACGCAATGCCTAAAAACGCATTTTTTGAACTACCATCCCCAGACCCCTAGGGGGGACTTACGACATTTTCATGAATTAACATCGTATTAAAATGTTATTCGAAACATAGTTTCATTCATAGAAACATTGCATATTACTCGGTGGTGTGGTAACTATAGTCAAAACGAAAGTATAACACGGAGGGTTAATCGAGATTAGACAAGCGTCTCAATTCGAAACGAACAAGAAAAATACTCACATACATACATATGCTCACACTTGTATTCCCGAACTTATATAACATAGTATGTTTATATTAAGCAGGTGCTGCGAAATCACTATACATATGATTTTTAGAAAAACTCATTGGTTCAGGCCCCGCTGGGATTCCAACTTGCGTCGCTTGAGAAGCAGTCCGCTTTGTATACCCCGAATCCACCATTGATAAAATAAAGATTTGCGGAAAATTTCTTAGTTCGGCAGCTGATAAAACAGGCGGGAATGGTACTTGCTGTCGGTAGAAATAAATAGATTCGTATGACTCTTTCGTTGACTGATATCCCGGTACCAGCTAGTAAACTTTTCTATAACACGTCGACGTATAGTTAGTTGAGCTTGACGAAACTTTATCCTAACTTTTTCTATTCACTTGTAGTGAACAATATGGATTTGTGGCAACAACTGATATTAAGATAAAAATGTATAAAATAAATATTTATATTAATTTGAATGCCATGTTAAGTCATAAACATTTCAAAGGTTGCAGGAAATAATGAATAGTTGTAAAAAATATGTAATCCACTACCGCATCCGGAAGAGTGTATCAGGAACAAGTACCAGGCTCTTATTCGAAGGAAGGAGGTAATATATTAATACGCGCATGTCCCTACTGCCTACGTCACTACTTTGCGTGGCCTAAAGGAGTGGTCGAGACGGGGCTACAACGTCGTACCCTCTCAGTCAATCAATGAAATTGCATTGTGACCTCTCTCATTTCACGGTTATGTAAATAATGAGCATTAACTAATCACATCGTCGAAGTACGAGGCAATACAATACAACTTTATATTAATTTTACAACCAAACCTTATATTTACTTCTTCAACACACATTATCGCATTTTCGACTAGCAGTATCATGTAAAATAGTTACCTCATTTCACCACTCTTGGTATGCAATTTCCAAAAATCCATCTATTTATTGCATAAAGTGTAGCGCAAATATATGAATGAAATATTTTTTTTTATTAGTTTTTAATACAACGTTAATTCATTAAAATGTCGTTAATCATATAGAGGGCAAAGTAGTGCAAAACATGTGCTTTACGTAATCACGTCCGCAAAATGTATGAGCCAGTTGTACCTGGACCCCATGAACGTGAGAGGGAATTTTATATTCGTCTGATGTGTGAGTACTATGTCGCATAAGACGTAGCTTACAATGTCTCAGCCCTGATAATAAGATACAAATTGTGCGGAGAATATTGATAAACTCCCGTTGATTTCCTTCTATCTCATACAAAACGTATTTATATTATTATCCGAAATATCCGGATCTTTCGGTTGTTTCCTACTAAAACGAGAACAAGAAGCTTAAAGTTTAAACGGACATACAATACAGCAATATTACTTATTTCTAAAATGTTGAAGATTTGTAGAAGATGGCATAGTTAGTCAGCTGACAGTTTTTACATATTTTAGCTCTCGTATGAGAAGAAAAGATTAATGTATGAAGACGAAGCGAATTTGCAATAATATCGTCCATTACTTACATATAGTGTAGAAGGAAAGCGCAATTATGTCCGTCAATCAGTTAGCTTATATTATATAATATGGATATATTACACACAGGAAAGTTTTTCTTGTCTAACGAATTGAAACCCTTGCCATATCTCGGCCAACCCTCCGTGCAAATGCTTTCGTTACGACTATGGTTAACATATACCTGAGTAATATGCAATGTTTTAAGGATGAATTCGAATTATATAAACACAATTGCTCCACCATTGAATAGCTCAAAGGAACTACAAGGACTTAGGAAGATTCTTTAAATATATCCATCAATGTTAAACAGCGCGCCAGAGAGAGAAATATCACACGATAGAAATGGAAAGTGCACAAGTTCGATAGCCTCCTTTCAACCCTAGTACCCTAGTAATGCATCCAACCGATGGGAATAAACGTCAATACCGAGATGCGCGCGTCGCCGGTCTAGACAGCACAGGCAGGCCCTAATCGATAGTATGCACTACGTCATAAACAACCAACTACTATGATTGCCATTCATTCATACTCTGCTCTACTATCCTGGCGCATACAACTATTACTCAGGTGCGGGTATCGAGATTGTCTCTGAGATGTATCTGACCTTGAATGCGCAGAAGTTTTTAATGGTCTAGTATAAAACGAGCGCAAATAAATACATGCGCAGTTATCACCCCTATTTTCGCTGAGCGCTCAACACTTGTGATGGCACCTGTAACTACTTTTACTTCAATATCGTAATAATTGAATTGATATTAATTTGTTCAAAATCAGCATGATACATACAAGTTTAGCACAAAACACAAAGAAAAAACAGTAGATACTGCAGCATTATAATGCCGCATAAATACTGTTAGTTATGAACCTTCTCTTGTTTAGGCCAGTATTCCGCTCAGTTTGTCGTATACATAGTTAATGTGTGCCTTCCAGGTCAGACGGCTGTCAATAACATAAAAAAAGCCTTATATTTCTTCTAGAATATGATATCTTACAATGTTTTTTACAAGTTACTCATTATAAGTTTAATATTTAATGGTATTTAACGGTACAAAACTGACGTCTTACCAACTTTGATTAAGGCCCAGTGTGTCAGCGAGTCCATCGCCATTTCTGGCACTATGCATACATATGCTCCGACAGAGGTGTACTTACAGTCTGAATTAGTCCCCTTTTAATCTAAGTGTAAGATATCTTTCTTTAGGCAAGTAGGTACTTGCCATACACGAGCTCTTATATCTATACTCATAATAAAATTAGCAGCTTTTAATTAAATGCATATGAAACATACGGTATGCAAATAAAAAAAAATCTTCCCTGTCTGTCTGTTTGTTTAGGCTTTCACTGGCAGTGAGTTGTGACATTTGTTTATTTTTTTAATTAGGGTGACGTGAAATTTAACCTTCGCGGGAAATTAAGTCAACGCAGCTGAAACTTGGAGTACAGCTAGTCTATTCAATAAATAAATTAAGAACACAGCACTTCAATCAGAACACATTTTCTAAATACGCATTAGGCCAATTTTACTAAGAAATCACTACTAATATTCAAATTGAATAAATCACGAAATATATCACTGATGTGCATGGGAATGGTATATGCTGTCCGTCGAAATATATAGACTCGTATCACGTGACTCTTTCGTTGACTGATATCCTGGTACCAGCTAGTAAACTTTTCTATAACACGTCGACATATAGTTGAGCTAGACGAAACTTTATTGTAAATTTTTCTAGTCACTTGTAGTGAACAATTAGATGCGTGGGAAATGAGCAAAAATATTTTTATCGGGTTAAATTATACCCATACAATATTATTTTAACTAAAGAAGTTATTAAAATGATGTATTGGTATATTGCACAATCAGTATACCACTCATATTAACATATAACATTAAGTTTATTCATAAAATAAATATTTAAATTTAATTTTTTTTCATGTTATTCATAAACATATCATAAGGTTGTAGGAATAATGAGTAATTGTTAAATATATCTAATCGAATGTATATTCAACGAGTACCAGGCTCTTATTCGAAGGAAGGAGGTAATATGTTCATACGCGCATGTCCGTACTGCCTACGTCACCACTTTGCGTGGCCTACGGAGTGGTCGAGACGGGACTACAATATCGCACCCTCTCTATCAATAAACGAAATGGCGTTGTGACCTTTCTCTCATTTCACGGTTATGAAAATAATGTCAATAAACAAAGCAAATCGTCGGAGTAAGAGGCAATACAACTATATATTGCTTTTATAACTAAACCTCATATTTATTTCTTCTCACAATCGGCGACACATATAATCGCCGCCAGAACTTCCTGCATCAATCCAATCTACGATATTATTAACTCAATTAAAGAAGTCGCACTGTACATTAAAAAGATATAAATTTGTTCCGTAGGGAAGTTACCTAAACAATGTTGGCACTCTTGCTCGCAGTGTGTATAAAAGCTACTAAATAATAGCTACGATTCTATCGTAGGAAAGAGCTACGAGCTACGATAAAATGTATTACTCGTAACAAATATTTAAGCATGATTTTTGTGCTTTGATTTATAATCGATAGTTTTTACATTGTGTAATATCATTAGGTATCTTCCGAAAAGTCGCATTCAGAGCTAGATACAGATAGTTGGCATAAGTATGTATGTACGACTATGTACTACCCACCGCTTGCGACCTTCATTCAACTGCCAGTATCATGTAAAAAACTTACTTATTTATCTACATAAGACTGTAATTTCCAAAACTAACATCCATAAATTGCCTATAGTGTAACGCAAATAGGTCTATCAGTCAGTTAACTTATATTAATAATAATAAATGAAGAGGAAAGATTTTTCTCGTATGTAACAAATGGAGACGCGTCTTATCTCAGTCAACCCTCCGTTGAAATGCTCTTGTTTCGACTATGGTTACCATATACCTGAGTAATGTGCAATGTTTTCATGAAAGAAACCATGATTCTAAATTGTTTCTAATACGATGTTAATTCATGATAATGTCATAAGTCCCCCCAAGAGTCGGGGGCTGGTAATGCGAAAAATACGTTTTTAGTAATTGCGTCTAATAATATCTTAGAAAAGGAATGACATGCAATGTTTTCATGAATGAAACAATGATTTTTATTAGTTTTTAATACCATGTTAATTCATGAAAATGTCGTAAATCATATAGGGAGCATAGTAGTGCTAAAACATGTGCTTTACGTAATTATGTTCGCAAAATGTATGTGCCAGTTATACCAGGATCCCAGTAACGTGAGAGATCATTTTAATATCTGTCGGTTGTATGTGTGAGTTGTCGCAGAGGGCGTCGCTTAAAATGTTTCAGCCTCCTGATAAGAGCAATTATACAAATTGATCCAAGAATATTGGAAGTCTCGCGTTGTTTCCTTCGTATCAGAGACAAAATAATTTATTATATATTTTTTTATTATTTTCTTCCTACCATTTATTTGCTTGAAAACCTCCTTGTATGTGTGGGAGAACATCATCACTGGCAACACAGTAACTGATCGGCAACATATCGGTCGGCAACAGTCGGGTCACGATTGGCAGCGGAGGTACCAGGCAAGCAGTGAAGTGAGGCGATTCATCGGCTGTTTAGGTCATGCGCCAACACAACTAGGTAATTAAAAAGTTTCATGACTAATACATTTTTGTAATGTGCTCATGAGACCCTACTACCCTATTTGACACAAAAAAGGCCCTTTTACAAAACATTCAAGTTCATGACTTTATTACATAAAATTTATTGAGAATTCTATTTATACACTGACATCATAAATCAGCAGAGTTTGTTTGTTTGAACGCGCTAATCTCAGGAACAGATGGTCCGATTTCAAAAAATCTTTGTGTGTTGCATAGTCCATTTAACGTGGAGGCTATATCTAATTTTCAAAAAAATTAGGTATCCGTAAGAAAATTACGATGTTGTGACCCAAGGTGTAAAATCGAAAACCTATTTATGTGTGCGCTGCAAAAACTATTGACAATGGAACAAAATTATGTTTCGGGCTTGTACGTCTTATTAAGATCTACAAAAAAGTCTGCGAGAACACCTATCTAACTATCATGGTGGACCACAATAACCGCTATTATGTTAAATTAAATCGTCTGGAGAAAAAATCGTCTGAATGTGGATGAAGCGAAAGAAGTATGTTAGGATCGTAGCATGTGACAAACAGTGGTCTCTGCCTACCCCCATGGGATACAGGCGTGAGCATATGTATGTATGTATGTCTGAAGAAAAATCATATATTAAATGTGTATCATAATACTCCAATCCCAATTAATCATTATGTTATCACGGGTTCTTATGTAGAAGTAAAATACTTTTTGTTTTATTCCCATCGGACATTTCGTTGAGAAATTATCACGAGTATAAAAACGAAAAGAATTGATACCTTGAATAATTAGTTATTTGCCAAAGAGTTTTACCAACATAATAATATTAAGTAATCTTTATCGAAATAAATGTATTTCACTGTGAATAAAATTGTCCTTGAAATCATCAAATCAGTTAATTCGATTCTAACGGGACTTGCACCGGCAGATAGTTAATGTTAGATAATGTTATAAGGAGTAACTGACTGAACTTTAATAAAAAAAAACAATATGGTTCTGCGGGCCACCCATTTAATTTGGTTTACGCGGGTAAAACCGCGGGGCACAGCTAGTTATAAATATATAGCCCAAAGAATACACTAATTTCATTTTTATGTTTGTTTAGTAACAATATAATTATACAACCTTCAAATGAGGGACACGTTGCAAATACTGCAATATTCGTTGTAAGAAAAATACCGTTCATCGACAAAAGATATTTAATTATCACTTTATATCATTAAAAAAATTGTGACAAATTTTGAAGAAAAAAAATTTGGGGGGTGCTGGGACTCGAACCCAGGCTTTCGCCTCAAACAACCAGATAGTACTCCTACCCTAAGGCGGGCGCTCTACCGCTGAGCTACACCCCCTCGATAATTGTTGGCGAAAATGGGGTTCTTTAGCGACTTGTTGATACATAGATCGGTATTAATTTCAACAGTTCATTTAATGTTGTTTAATTTTCTGTCTTTCTCTTTTACTCTTGAGCTTAAAGACTTCTTCTACAGTAATTTCTTAAACATTCGCGATTTATATTCATTTTAAAAAAAGTTAATCTTATATACTATATTTTCTTCATATTGTATACAATATACATACAAGACAAATATGGAAAGACTCTTCTTTCACATATCAAAAATATAAAACAAAATTGAGATTGTATGTTAAGGCTGCTAATACGGACATTTGTCATTTTCCGGGACTATTTTAAATAAGCAGAAACCGAAACTTTCGGAATAAATGGTATGATTATGTGCAGCCAAGCCTAAAATCGAGCCTGTCAAAAATGTCACAGCGTCCTTAATTTTACTACGAACGCGAGATTTACAATAGTGTTGGGTTAAGTTGTATAAGGAGTAAGGACTTGTCCGCGAATTCACCCACGTATATTTTTTTAATACATTTAGGTTTTCTATAAGTAAACTAATGTAGCTAATGAATGCCAGTAGTTTCAGAGAATAGCCGGAACAGACAGACAGAGAAAACATATGAATTTTGGTAGTATTATGTAAGTAGCTCATACACGTTCAGAAGTGAAAAGTTTTTATCTGTGTGTATAGACATAGATAAATGTAAAGATGATAATCAACAGCAAATAGCCATGAAAATTTATGAAATACACTACCAAATTCAAACAGTAGATAGTAATGATTTTTGCAAGCTTGACTCTTACTGACACCTATTTTCAATGACTGGTCTCAATCATAAGAAATTGATACATAATACATAGAGGATGAGGTTCAATTTCGTTTACTTAAAACCGACACTCGACGAAGAGTGCGACGAAACAACGACCAGACGATCAAACCGTTTTCCAAGACAATGAAGACGATGAAGGAACAAAAGGTGCGGAATGAATATGAAATGATGTATCGCATTTTACAAACACTTGAGGCATTTAGAAAATCGAATGAAATTCTTAAAAAAAATTATACGAAAATATTTTGACTAACAAAAGGAAGCTATGATAACGGTGTGTGTGCTATCCCACTCACACTAATGGTTTTCCTACAGTCAGTTTGTAGGATACACCAAGTCAGCTTCTTGCTAGTACTGTTATCCTGGTAGCTTACTATACAATTCACACGTTGCCGTTCCCATGATGCCGTTACCATAAGTGGATGCTGATAAGCAATAATGTGTCAACCCACAAAAAGTCAAATTCAAAGGTTTTGATATATTTTGATAATGCATCACGTATTTAACATTCTAAAAAAGTGTTTCAAGTCATCTGAAACATAAAAGTACGTAAAAAATGGATTTATGTCATAAAACAAATCTTAAATCACGTATACAATCATCTTAAGACGCCATTTTCTCAAAACCAAGTTTATGCGGGTTGACACATTATTGCTTATCTGCATCCAAGTAACGCGATCGATTTTAATGAATGAACATTGTGTGACTGTGTGTGTATTGAATATTGTTTTCATGTAAAGCCTACGTGTGCGAGTGAACATGTATCTCCTCTCTCTGTTAAATGAAGTTTGTGAGCGCTTAACGGCCGTGTTCAATATGCTATACAGCTGTTATTTAGGTTACTTAAGACAAACAAATCTATAATTTTGTCCAGTCTTTAATTACAATAACTTATTGCTATTTAACGTTAAAACTGAAAGTATGGATATCCATCCATCTGATAGATACTGGGGATAGCAATCTAAAAATATTTATACTTTATTGTAAAATGTTGAAAGAAGTTGGAATAGCTGGACAACAGTATTCAATTTGATGGAACATATAAGTATTGTATTGCACAAACGTGACAGCTAAAAGAACGGATTTATATAGACACGACACTGCATTATACTTGACGGACAATAATATGCCAAAAATAAAGATTCACATAGACTCAGCGAACGTGGTGCGTAAATACCAAACTGGTCTTTACATCTCCAGGGGCCTTACTATGACCTCTTATTGCCATGATAGCTTTACTCTTATTATGAGACAGATGTACATACATACATATGGTCACGCCTGTATTCCTCGAAGGGGTAGGCAGAGGTGTTGTTATCACAACACCCACTTTTCACCGAATTTGATTAAGTGCCAACGTGACAGATGGTGAGTCTATCGCCGTCTCAGGCACTATACATACGTCTTTGAATTACTTCTCAGAAATATGCAGATTTCCTCACGATGTTTTCCTAAAGCACGTGGTGTGAAATCACTGTACGTAAGTTTTTTAGAAAAACTCATTGTTACAGGCCCCGCTGGGATTCGAACTTGCGTCGCTTGCGTAGCAGGCGACTGCTCAAACCTCAAGGCCACCACGGCTCTTTCATCATACAAGCCGATTTACATGTAACTTTCGTTTACTCCTTGAACTGTCTTGAAAGTAAGTCTTTATTGTGCTACTTTAAACAATAAAAATACTTGAACAATGAAGGTACTTGAGTGAGAAATAATGCGATAGTCTCGAGACGGAGGCAGGAGAACATTACCGTTTCCCTTTGGAAAATCAGAAAACGTACAGCGCCTCTAGCGTTCACGTAATGAAATAAAATTTGTCATACAATATTATTGAGCGGCGTAAGTAGCAGCTGCCACACCCGATAAAATTTTTCACCTTTATACTAGGCTTTCATAAACAACGAGAGTTATTTGATATAACCTCACTCTTTCTATTCGCCGTGCGCATGGCAGGGGAGATTCGTTTTATTTCTAATTCCTCCATCTCGCTCCCTCTTCTTCTATGATATCATTTAAAATTCAGCTCTATTACGATAAGAATACAGTGCAAATTAAAATAAGAATGAAACGTTAGAGGAAATGCGCAACCGCGAGCGCTCAGATGTGCGGTTGTGTGGGTGGTGTAGTATTATCCGAGTGTGCCGTCACCCTCAAAACACTTCGTAGTCACAATAAGTTCGTAGGATCAGCTTCTTGGTACCTGCTGTTATCCTGGTAGCTTACTATAGATTTCACACGTTGCCGTTCCCTCATGAAGCCGTTACTATGGTGACGCGACCGTAATCCAGCCATAGTAACGACACGTGGGCTTTATGAATGAACATTGCATCGAAAATGGATACTCGAAACAAAAGGGAAAATTTTGTATTTTTCATTTTCTATTCTTCTTCTTTGAATCCATATCCAATTATCTATCCATACAGTTAATAAAATTGAATTATTTATTTGTAATTCCAAATTTGTATATACATAAAAAAGGAGCTGTTGGCACAGTTGCTATTACGCATATCATTCGATCAGCGAAGATAAGCAACCCTAACTATAGCCGGCAATTGCACAGGTGACCGGCCGAGTTCCCTCCGTGCCTCGGAGAGCACGTTAATCAATCGGTCCCGTTTGCAAATTTATCATCTTTGGCAATCGTTGCAGGTCGGTCGGAGGCCTAAAGTAGTCCGACAACTGGTTTAACCCAAATCACAGATTTTCCTCGTTAAAGAGGTTGCGAAGGTCAGATGGCAACCGCTTCGTATGAAATCACCTGATGATTGGCCACATCGGGTTGAATCGGGTGCCGATCCCAACAATGTATGGATAAGGCAAGGAAGATGATGAAATAAACAAAAAAACAATTTTTAAAATTAAAGATTATTGTACCATTATTTTAAAAAAGGGTTTCGTGAAATAAAGCTACACATGAAATGAAAACTACGCGGGTGAAACTTCGGGGCAAAGTTAGGTACTTCTAGATCTTCAATAGATAATACCTATATTATGAAGATCTTGATATAATAATTACAAATTACGTTTATAGAAGTCCATATAACTGGAAACAAAGTTCGGGGGGGGGGGTCACTTGTTAAAAATAAACAGCCGCGTTATTCACTAAGTTTTCTCGATACGAAATTGAACCTTATTCTCTACGTATCATGTATCAATTTCGTATGATTGAAACCAACGCTCGTTGTCGAGTTCGACAACCTTATAACGCAAGACGCGATTTTGTAGACTGGTGATAAATATATGGAACTACAAAAGCAACCTGCCTACTTACTATGGTATAGCACCTCCTTAATTAATCCACCTCGAAGTGGGTAGGAAACCTTAAGTTATATCAGCTTTCTTATTTTAATTTTAATCTTCAGTTCGATGTCATACCAACACAACACTGACTATCTCTAACCCTAAGCTTACCTTAAAGTTGAAAATTGAGAAACTAAGTTGCTACGATATCTTCGTAGCAATTAAATCCATTTGCCTATTCCTATAATAGTGCTACGAGGTTCGTAGCTTGCTGCTACGATATCGTAGCACTAGAACGAATTGGTGAAGAAACTATTATTAAAAGCGTTAAGCCGGGGTCAAACGTTATTTATATCCATTAAATGTAATAAGTAACCGATACAGAGAAAATCTGCACTACGTTTCTTGCCATTTCTGCTTGACGATACGCCTTATAAGGGCTTAAGCTGAGTAAATGGTTTTAATTTTCACTACTAGAGAAACGCCAAAGTGAAATTTGTCCTTCAATATAGTTTTCGAGTTTCGAGTCAAACTCACACTCTCGACTGACATTCTGCTATAAGAGCTCGTGATATCAAAATTAAACGGCAAAACTCAGAAGTTTTTCATACTCGAATCACACAGTTAAAAAACGGAATTCGAGCTATTTCCTATTTTCCTTCCAGTTAATCATAATAATAAAGTAAAGAGAGCCGATTAAGTACTTATTACGAGAAACTGATGTTATGTACCTCACTATGTGGAAATACTCGGCACAAATCTGACTACAGTCTGCTCGACACATCATCCTCCCTTAACCCAGAGGCAGTTTGGGGTCGGCGCAATATTCGACAAAATCTGATGGCAGAAAATTTAAAGGAAAATAAGTTTTCGTTACCCGATAACTTATTTTCTGGAGTGGCCTGCACTCGACTCTTCGGGTCTGTGATCCCTGATGGACAATGGACATTTCCCATACCATCGCTACAGATCGATTGCATGATTTCCATTCTCTACGACGTGACTATTTCATTATCTGATATCCTGGTACCATCTAGAGAACTTTTTCTGTTGCCCCGCCTCACAAAACTTAAGCTCCTCCCCATCCGTAACTTTTAAGTACGCACACACAGCTCCGCTTTATACAGAGCCAATTCACTACCGAGTGACTCTTTGATTGACTGCTATCCTGGTACCAGCTAGTGAACTTTTCTATTATACATAGATATTTTCACTAAACTTTATTATACTCTTTACAATTTTCTTGTAGAGAACATTATGGATGCATTAGTGAACGAAAAAAATACGGAATAATAATTATAGTAAAACGTACATATCGTATCGCAATACACTTATGCATTTTTAATGTTTTTAATAAAAAATACACATATTTAAACACTGTACTAGCGGTTTCGAGAGACGTTGGTCTGATTCAGATCGCAGCGCCACCTACCGACTCCTATTTGTAATTTATACAATTTATATATTACCTTCTATGGGAGTTCATATATACATTTGAAAAGGAATAATTATTGAAAACTGAATTATTACATGATTAATGGTTACTTTGTGCTTTCCTGTCCGTTCCTTTCGGGTCCTATATATTTCGGGTGTGCTTTTCGGCAACGACCTTCTGTAAGTTGGCAGTAATCTTAGTTAAAAACACACACACATGTCTGAAGTATTCGAAGGATAATTCACGGCCGTGCTTATTTGTATGTGTTCGTGTGATGCGACAACTTGCGCCAGACTAATAAGATAGAGAGAGAAGGAAAGAGGTGGTGACGTAGGAACGTAAAAGTACCCCTCCATGCCAGCCGGTGTGATGATATACCACGTTCATGTGAGCCTGGTACTGGTCGGCTGTAGTACTTGCGGGGAAAGCGTGAATTTAGTCTGTAAGTACTTACATTGATAAAAGTACTTATCAATGCAAAATTATTCAAGTTACTCAACTAAATTAATAACTTCCTTGCGATATTAAATACTGTTTCTTGAATAGATAAACAGGTTATTTTTTTAAATACATTATTAGGTGAATATTTTGATTATTTAATTTAATTGTAAGCTCAATTTTCTAAATGGATATTGTTAAGCCCATATTTTTCACTATTCTTATTACCACCCTTATTAAAAGTAGGTGAAAATATAATATATAATATTATTGAATACAAATCTCTTGCACAGAGCTTCTTTCCAAGGTACATAAGCAGAGAACAATTATGAAGAAATCTGGAAAATAATATCTAGTGAGTTATTTAATTTTAAAGATACTTATAATTTAATGCTGAGTATTATTATCATCAATAAATTTCGGACATTTTGATTATCGCTCTGTGATAAAGTAAATCGGATAGAAGTTCTGAGCAACAGATTTACATTCAATAACAAGCGATCCTATATAAACAATGAAGTTTTCCTTACACACAAAATTCCTTTCCCCTTTACACTTAACAAGAAACTCAAAAAGTATAATTTGCTCACGCCGACCCAGAAAGGTCCTCGAAGGGGTAAGCACGGGTGTCACAACACCCACATTAAATCGAAGATGATTAAGTGGCAAAGTACAAATGCTATCCGTTGGTGAAATTGCAGTATTGTGCATGTTTTTACACATGAAGGAGTTCAAATCCGGTGGGTTTAAAACAAAAAAATATATAGTATGGATAGTAGAAAAACTCTAAGTTTTATGTTTCAAAGAACATGGACAAGGGCCTTACAATGAATTCTCATTGCCATGATATTTTACTCTTATTATGAGATAATGTATCTGTCACTGTCACACAGCTGAACTATCACTGCAATAAGAGCTCATGGTCAGATCCCAGTACAGATGATTCCCTTGTGTTTCTTTAAAATGAGTATCCAGTTTCGGTGTAATGTTCATTCATAAAGCCCAGGTGTCGTTACTACGGCTGGGTTGTGGTCGCGTCACCATGGTAACGGCTTCACGAGGGAACGGCAACGTGTGAAATCTGTAGTAAGCTACCAGGATAACAGGAGTACCAAGAAGCTGATCCTACAAACTTATTGTAACAAGTGTATTTAGTGCGAGTGTGACGGCACACTCTCATAATGTTACCACGCACACCTGAGTATTCGCGGTTGCGCAGTACCATTCAAGTTAAATTGTAATTCTGATTTGCACTGTACGTCGATCGGTTTAGAGTTGAACTTTATATGATATCACTTAAGAAGAGCAAACGAGACGGATGTAACATCGAATTTCCAAATGATGTGATGATATCAAATAACTCCGGTTGTTTATGAAAGCCTAGTAAAGAGGTGAATTTTTTTTATCGGGTGTGGCAGCTGCTGCTTACCGCCGCCGTTCAGTGAACGCTAGAGGCGATTTACTGTAACTAAATAAATGAACTTAATAAATCAACAACAACTAGCGCCATATAGTTTCATTCAATGTAACTAACGGTAATGGTCTCTGTTCTGTGGTCGGGTGACCAATATACTTGTATTATTTTGTTTAATTTTAATTTTACGGGTGGCCCGCGGAAACCTAGTATTTTTTTTTTAAATTAATAACAGCCTAAGTTACTCTTTGTAACATTAGCTATCAGCCAGTGAGTGCCGTTAAAATCGGTCCAGGTGTTTCAGAGAACAAACAGACAAACAGATGGAGAAAAATTTAAAAATTCGTTTTTCAATGTCACTACTGTGTATACATTCATATTCATTTATTCAAAAGGTGTAATTTTGGAATAACAAACAAACACTTAAATTTTATTCATCTGTATAGATTAAGCTTCAGCTCCGCTGTTTCATTTCCACATGTACATTTTCTCATTACTCTATGTTCCTCCATCTTGTGAGGATAGAGACTCGCATTCATTCTCAATCAAATTAATATATCCATTTATATTAGCACATCAAAGACGTACATGTCAAAAAGAAAAAATTACACGGACTTCGGCCTCAATGATGAACATAATTTATTTATTTACGTGTTGTTATACATACAACACATCTGCCTACCCCTTCGGGGAATACATACTTGAGAATATGTATGTAATCTATAGTAACAAAAATCCCACTTTACAACAAAATGTTAATAAATAAATACATCTTGAGTCTTGAGTCTTAAAGTAATATGATTGGTACCCATGATAATTGCTATTTGCCTCTTACTGAACAAGTAGGTATGTAGGTACTGTGAACTGTCATTGAGTAATCAAAAATAATTTTAATTACCTATATAGTAAATGTAAGGTACATTCCATAATTTAATTTCACTCGATGACACTAATGTCTTTATCACACGAAACAGTTGCGAGCTGGGGCCCAACCATGAGCTCTTATTGCAATATTAGTTCAGCTGTGTGATAGTGACAGATGTATACACGATATATACACCTGTCTCATAATAAGAGTAAAACTATCATGGCAATAAGAGGTCATGGTGTCGTATCAATAAACACCGATTACTATCAGAAAACCGACTGTAAGGTTCCTTGTGATTCATAAATTCGGAGCTAACAGTACAAGACTCCGTGGCGCAACGGTAGCGCGTCTGACTCCAGATCAGAAGGTTGCGTGTTCAAATCACGTCGGGGTCACGGCGATCACTCGGTTTTTTTTTCAATGTTAAAGAAAAGATTAATTCTAAATTATTATCTTTCTAGACAATAAGACAATTCCACCAACAGCCTTTTTGTCGAGCGTTCGATTTCAAATGGCGATATTATTTTAGATATTCACCTAAAGTAAATTGAAAACCTAAAGTTTCATCCTATTATTTCGACAACACGGTATATCCTATTTAAGATTTTCAAAAATAATTCAAAGTACCGAATTTGACCCGTTAAAGTAGGTATAGGTATATTAAAAGTATCTATAAGAGACAAGGAAAGAGCAAGTCTTTGACCGTGTCCTATAGCAATTAATTATTTTAACAAATTTTATAAACTTTTATAAGCCAGCTTACTGGGAACCATCCACACACAAACTCGGTGTTTGATTTATTTTAATTAAAGTATATAAGTAGTAAGTTTTCTATTAAAAATATATTTTTTATGTCTACAATGTTTTGGAACTAGAAAACGCTCTATGATGATATATAGAATCGAAGAGGCAAAAATATCATTATTTTGGTCAAAGTAGTTCTTCCTTGGACGCCCTCTACCAACACTTCCGCTCACATTCGGTCTATAATCGTTTCGTTAATCACTTCGTCTCTTATCAAATTGAATCGTAAACATCAAATTGAATATTTTTACAAAAATTTTTTGAACTGCACTTAATAATATTCAATGTAATGTGGTTGTTGTTACAACACCTCTGCTTACCCCTTCGGGGACCCTTCTGCGATGGCGTGAGCATATATATATTTTGAACAATACTATGTTCATTTATGTAACATCAATTATTTTTGGAGCACAGCAAAATTTTAAGTTTCAAAATATTATATTTTTTAATTACATCATATTGCCCTACCTGGTTGAAGAACCTGTATTTAATTATTACTTGATAATCTGCATAGCGTATTATTGTGTTTATTTTTAAACTAAATATGGATTCTAGCGTCGAAGATATCAACAACAATGGTTTTAGGTAAACCATTGTACGACCTAATCATTTACTGTAGTAGGGAGTTCATGCGTCGATTAGCTTTGTGATCTAACATTGAACATTGAGCATAAGGCAGTAGGACTACATAGACAACTTTCTACCCCTATTTCACCCCCTTAGGAGCGGTATTACGGATAACCTAAGAGTATATATGTATGTAAAGGAAACATACAGTTTTATGCAAAATAAATTAAACAAAACATATTTAAAATAAAATTAAACCAATTAAGTTTCCAAAATTAAAGTATGTAGGCATACCTACACCTAACCAAGAACACATCACCGTTATATGTTTATATCTTTTTGTTATCGTTTCGATGGCAGACATTTTATATATTTTATATATGTATAGATGGAATCACAAAACAGGACACAAATGGGACCTAACATAGCTTGCACAGCGTCTCCACCTTTTAGCGCCTGTAGAGGCGTTATGAATAAGTTTTAGCTTTTATTTTTTTGTTTACAGTAACTTTTTGATTTTTAACCATAGACGAAAAATGTTATCATTGGGGAATAGTCTAGTTACATACTGCACAACAATTAATTGCGGAGTGTATCAAATTAATATTATTCATTTGAATTTCAACACTTCATGAAAACCAAAATATTTTACATCAAATGAATATGTCCGAACCCAGCGGAGACTGATTTGATATGTTATTCGGCATTATAAAAGGTGACATTTGTATTTTACTAGCGATCAGCCCTTGCTTCGCTTTGGGTATATTTACTTCTCTTTACCTACCATATATAAAGATTATATGTTTTATTAGTTTAATGTATTTTTTAGCTATAAAGCTATCGGAATGCGACTCCTTAGCAATCGCACTAAACAATCCAATTTAATATATGAATTAAGTTATAATACGATATGAGAGAGGAGCTTGAGGTAGATGCTATTGCGCATATCATTCAATCAGCTAAGTTAAGCAACCATAACCCAAGCCAGAGTTGGATGGGTCAAGTCCAATCAAGTTCCCACTGTAACTCGGAGAGCACATTAAGCTGTCATCTTCGGTAATCGGCCTTAGGAATCTATATAGGTTTTAGTTATTCTTAATAGATCAGTCAGAGGTCTAAGTCTGACAACTGGTTTGACCCAGATTACCGATTTCCTTCGTAAACGGGGTAGCAAAGGTCAGATGGCATAGCAGTCACTTCGTATAAAAATCAGATGATCAGCCAAATTGGGTTGAATCAAGTGCCGACCACAATAATGAATGGGATAAGGCCAGGGAGATGACGATGATGATATTAAATTATATAACTATTACTTGTGAAAATTTTCACGAGTCGTTCAAGTCAAATAATTTATTTATAAGAAAAAAGATTTTCAATAATGATATTGTCTCTCTAAAATGTAGTGTTATCAAATTTTTATGACATAGATATCACAACTTTTACGGCAGAAGGACTAAGTTGCGAGACATTTATAATTTATGGCGTTTCGTTCGTGTTACTTTGTTCTTGCCAAGTGGGAGCGATGATCGTTAGTATAGAGAAAAAGGGACAGAAGATAGTGAACGAAGCTCATAGCATTCCTGGTATCCTAGTGATTGTTTCCAACCGCTGGGAATAAACGTCAATACCGGGGATGCGCGCGCTGCTGTTTTCAGCACCTTTTCGAATCATTGATTGTAAACAACGTCACATCTTGTCACTACGATGACGTAATGTAAAACTCTATGTTCTCTGCAAAACAGGAGTCGCAGCGATATCGCTATCCTTCATTAATAAATATAACTTGTCACTACACAGAGAGAGACAGAATGTTTACAAATATGAGCAACCCCGATCGACGTCTACCTTTTTCTTTTTCTCACTCGTAAAGGAAGTATATTGCGAATCGATGTGTCTAGATCAATTTGTTCTGAAGATTACATGCGAATTCCAAAATGGCTGCGGACGTTAGCGACAATTAATTGTTTTCCTATAACCTTAATACGACAGTCACCGAAACTTCTCAGTTACCAATTTACTACGCGTATAATTCTTTTACATATTCTTTAATTTTATTTTGCACTGTATGTCGACCGGGTGAGAACTGAATTTCATGTATCACATTAAAAGATGGAAAGAGACAAAGAGAAACGTCCCAGCATTGCGCACTTCGAATGGAAAGGGTGAGATGATGTCAAATACCTCAGGTTGTTTATGGGAGCCTGGTAAAGAGGAGAAAATTTTTCTACGGGTGTGGCAGCTTTCATTGATTTTAATGTCAACAGAACGCGACTGCGCGCAATATCTGTATGAAGTTCTGTACGTGAACACCTGGATAATGTGAAAAATACATCCGCAACCGCATCTGCGAGAAATTAACCGGAATAAGTACCAGGATTGCATTAGCAGGAAGGAGATTTATGCTTCATATGCGCATGTCCCTACTGTCTACGTCATCACTTTGTGTGGCCTATGGAGCAGTCGAGACGGGGCTACAATGTTTCACCCTCTCTTTCAATTAACTCAATGGCATTGTGACCTTCGCATGTCGGTTGTGATTAGTGTGTTGGTCTGGCAACAAAGCAAAACGTCGGAGTGAGAAGCAACGTCAGAAGCATCGGGGATACATATGACCAGCCCTATATTAAAATTCCCCTGAATATTCCTCTTTAACGATAGTATCTATATGAATAATCACTAAAATCGAAAAAAAATATTATCAATATGCAGGTTGAACTTCTCAAATGAGGAATAGCGAAATATGCCCAAACGAATACCAACTTATTAATATTCTATTTAAATTTAAGAAAATTCTATATTCCTATTTACCCGAAACCGAGCCCGTTGATTTCGAAAAAAGAGGCACATACCGTTATATAATGACATAATAAGGTAGTCACTACAAAATACTTCGGGACTACATATTAATAATAATATTAATTGCCATCGCAGTAAAGAGTTAGAAACATTTGTCAATTACTACGAGATTTTGTGCTACATTAATATCGCAGAGCTCGTAGCAATTAGCTTTGTAATTAATTGTGATTTTCATATCATATCTATCCAGACAAATGCTATTTGAGTGACTGTTCGTTATTCCAAATTCGTAGCTTTTCACTAAATGCATATTATGAAAGTATATTCTTGGGTACTTGCTTTCATAAAAAAAACTATTTTCTTGTTCTGGTTTACTGGCAGATAGCTGATACTACAGGGACTAATGCCGGATACGTTTATTAAAAAATATATATTATTAATTTAAATTCTACGCGGGTAAAACCGCGGGGCACAGCTTGGAACAAGTATAGCATTTATTTATAAAATGTTGTTTGTGAAATTATCGTCTCGCACACCGACACCCACAACTTTACCCACACATCGTGACGTGACTATCACATCACACGGAAACTTAAATACAATAACAACTTCAATAACATCAACTTTGAAGCTAAATGTCAAAAAAATCCTTTAGAATCAATGAACTCAAATAAAACGTCAGTCGGTTTTTAGTAAGACGAGTAAATAATAGTCATAATTCATAATATTTATGTTAGTCACTTTAGGTGGGAGAACATTATCACTGGCAACACAGTGTCGGATCGGCAACATCTTTTATCCTTGAATCGGGTCAATATTCGCAGTGGAGCTACCAGGCGAGCAGACAAGTGAGGTGATTCATTGGCTGTGTAGGTCACGCGTCGAGACAACTAATGAATAAATCAATAGGCCAATTTGAATACGCGTTGCACTGCTGTTTATATAGATTTCCACCACGTATTATTTTGTGATTTATATTATAACCGCAATGTATTTTGTTATACGTCGAGTAATAACTCTTGTCGGTGTAACCAATTCAACTCTTTCCATTTGTCTCCGTCCAGTGCCATCTGTTTGACATTATACGTCATGACAGACACCTTTACCTTGACTTGTCTCATGTATGTTAACCTTGGTCTTCGTCTTCTCTTCCCTTCTACTTTTGTTCTGGTATGTTGCAGTAGTGTAGAAGCTGACTAATAGGTGCACATCCATATTTGGGCCAAATTATACAGCTCCACCAGGTCTTAGATATGTATATTTCGGTTATACGTCGTTTTTTAATTTGGTCGGATAACGAGTGGATTTTACATGTCTTATATCTTATCAATGCGAAACGTTCCAAGTTGAATATTTTCGCAATACATACTTATTTATAAGCGCTAATTATTGGTTTATGTCTGCACATCTTGGCTTGAGCCGGTTTCTTGTATTTTGCCGTCAATGTAATGATTTTTGTCAATATTATTCAGTAAACTCATGCATGTACCTACACTTTTGAAACTGTCTATGGTCATTATAACTATCTAAGCGTATATAAGCGTCAAGAAGGACCAAATACAGTTTTCAGCTAATTTATACGTCCCCATTTAGGCGCTGCGAGATTGATTAGATTTTATAAAATTAGCATTTTCAAATCAAATTTTGTCACAAACAAGCACAAATTAAGAGCTACTCGTGCATGTTTATCATACAGACGCAAATACAAAATATAAGTTTTGGAGATACGTGATCCTGCAAAACGTTATTCCAACATAAAATGCAAATCTCGAGAACCTGAAGATGCACAAATTTTATTTTTGGCATAAATCAAATATAAGCTCTCTGCCAACATGAAAAAATCTATCTCCGATCATTCTTTTAGAATTTTCTTGCTGGAAGAACATTACTCTAGCAGAATACGTTTTTTTCCTTAATTTTATTTAGCTCACATTTACAGCAGATGGCGTACAAATTATTGGTACGACTCATATCTCTCTATGAGACACTTTCTTGCTCAGGTAACTCAAACTCAAGCCCAAAAATATCTATATTCTATTAGACTTTTAACAAAGTACTTTCAAATCATCAGGATGACATAATTATACAGAATGACAGGACAAAGTTAACTTGGTCAGTACCCCTATCACGAGTTTGCCACCGTTTTCGTACACTATAATCGCATTAGGAATGTCAGCAGAAATGCTGTGCTAAAATTAAGCACTCTTACTGAAGAAACAGAGCAAGAAATAGAGCAGCAAATATGAAAGTTATTAATGCAAAACGAGCTGAGACTGTAGAAGTTCCTATTCAAGACAAATATTTTTAAATTGCTGATTACAACTGCCAAGGAACTAGAATATTAATCTACGAATCTCAGAAAGTTGAAGACTATGTGAAAACAATAACTCACTACTTCGGAACATTCCGCTGTTGTTCGCCTCCCTATAAACAGTTATACACGCTCCACGGTGATTTTAGAAGTGACAGCGAGTATACACGTATTAGGCCCCTCATGTACTCGTTCATGAATAAAATGGATACAAAGACTTTGTTCAATATATATTTTACATCTGTGCATTGTTTAACGGTTGCTCATTAGAATGTAATCGCCTCACTGTTTCCTTCTTTTGTCTATGTATATTTTACTACTTCCTGTTGTCTATGAGCACGCTCTCTCTCTTCTCTTCTTGCCGCCATTACAAACAACACAATTGACTTTATTTTGTGACTTTTTAATATAAAACGTTTAGTCAAGTTGATCAAGCTGTTTCAATGTAATTGTATATCACCCAGACTTATTTGATTTTATTCGACCTAATTAAGACTACATATACTTATATTGCACAACAGAACCTTAAACGCGGCTATGGAAAACTTCCTCGGTGTTCGTGTTAAAGGCTGCTACAAGGGCCATTAAGAAGAAAGCAAGAGCTAAAATTTAAGGGTAAAGACATGTGGCGAATACCTGCCCTGTGTACGGTACTTTTACGAGTATTGCCCCGAGAAATAATGTCAGATGGGTGGTGTCACATAGCGGCCCACGTATCAAAAATGGACAAGTTTCTTTACTAAATCGCGAGCCGATGGCTTGAACGGGAACATTTTGTGAACATTTGGTGCGTTCATGGCGAGAAACACCGTTCTACCAATATGATATACTAGAAGCCTGCATAGACGCATCTACAACGCTATCAGAAAAAAGGAACATCATGGAAATACCTAATTACCTAAAAAAAGGTTTTGATGCCAATTTAAATCCTAAAAGATTTGAACGCAAACGAGCAGAAAAAATTTAGATGAAACAATTATGTACGTCATGGATCTATTACAAAATTACGAAGTCACTACAGCACTAAGCCTAGAAATGTTAAGATGAAACAGGAAAACTAATAGAAACAGTGTCTATTTTATTTTATTTCCAATTATTTATTTATCATAACATTATATATTTTGTAGTTGATTTTGCAATTTGAATGTGTTAGAACACAAGGTTTTATTTTATTTTAGGGCGGTCTAAGTTGGCGTAATCAAGCAAGATCACACTTTCTAATTTTTTTTTAATTTGCTGGCCCCTCCAGCACCCATTGAAACCAGCTAAATGTTTAAAGTGGTCAAATAAATAATTTCTTTTTAGTTATAATAAAATTCGTTCGAGATAAACAAGAGTGAAAAAGTACTTGGATAGATTGCTTGAGGGGTTATTATCTGAGATATTACCTATATTTTATGCTTATAACAGTAGCATTGCGACTCCACCATCACCCGTACCCACTTGTTATCAAAGTCTTGGCCGCTTGGTGTATGAAACTAATAAAAAAAATGGTTCAAACCATTGAAGAGCTCAAACGAACTGCAAGGACTTATAAAAGATTTTATGAAATACATTCTTCAATGTTAAACAGTGCGTCAGAGAGAGAAATATCACACGACAGAAATGGAAAGTCCACACTGCCTGTTGAACCTCCTTTCAACCCTAGTACCCTAGTAATGCATCCAACCGATGGGAATAAACGTCAATACCGAGATGCGCGCGTCGCCGGTCTAGACAGCAGGCAGGCCCTAATCGATAGTATGCACTACGTCATAAACAACCAACTACTATGATTGCTCTTCATTCATACTCGGCTCTTCTATCCTGGTGCATACAACTATTCCTCAGTTGCGTGTATCGAGCGCTGACCTTGAATGCGCAGTAGTAATTATTGGTCCAGTATGGAACGAGCGTGAATGAATACATGCATACATCGTCCCTATTTTCGCTGAGCGCTCAACACTTGTGATTGCACCTGTGACTACTTTTACGTCGATACCAAGATGATTGAATCTATATTTTTATTTATTCACAAACCTGCACGACACAACTTCAACTACGCAAATTAGACAAAACTAAAATAGTTATAAACCCGAGACAAATATTAAAATAGATGATTAAAACACATAAAGAAAAAACATTAGGTAATAATATCAAGATACAAAAGTACAAATTAAGTTAACACATTAAAAATCGCCTTCTGTACACCACCCAGCACATCGCAGTCAGGACTTGAGTCCGGGAGGGCATTCAGCGCAGACATGATCTCAGAATTGGAGATCGGACACCCACGACAGCTGGGCATTAAGGTACTGAGAAGTCAATGATTTCTGTTGCGCTGATAATTGTTGGGTACATACAACCGAAACATCTCACTGTGCAAATCCGGGACATTTATTTTCCCAAGAATAATATTCCAACTAAAGTTTTAAATCCTTTACCTCCTCACTGTAGATGTAGTAGTTCACTGAGAGGTCTTCTATCCGCAGAGTTACTTGGTGAAACATATATAACTGGTATATAACTAGATATACTATTAATTAAGCCTTAAAGTTTGTCAACTGCCTTTCGAGAATGATGTGTTAAAACTATCTTCTCAGTGCTAAATAAACTACTAAAAACATAGTCCACTTCACTATCGTAGATCCTTAATGATATGTAACCAGGTAAAATGGTAAGGGATTATAGTAAATCCGCTCTACGAGTAGGGAAAGAGGCAGAATATTTTCATTCATGCCCTGTCTCTATCCTGCGAGCCTGACACAGGTGGAATGCTGGTTAGTTTGGCAGATTATGCGGCCTCATCTGGTGGTATCTCGGCTACTTAGAGGGAGGAGGCCTATTTTGGCTCATTGTAATAGTTTCAATGCATATGCTATAGATAGACAGGTTGATAGGTACCCGAAAGAGGATGATTTGAAGATGCTTATAACTTACTTCTATTCATTTAATCCAGAAAAAAGTGGTCCAGGACCCCCAGAGGCCCATGAAACACTCTACGGCGGGCTATGTTGGCGCGACCAATTTCTATAGCAAGATCACACTTCCTTCATGTTTTATGAAATTTAGTTAACCTAGTGGAACCAGCAATATTATTTAAGGTGATCTATGACAAACAAGTCAGGGAACCTCTGAATAATCACTTAAAATACGTCATTCGTTAGTAATATGCATATATAATAAAATACTAGCTGAGATATTCTATTTTTATAACAGTAACATTGCAACTCCATCAATAGCATTCTATTCCTACTTGACGTCAAAGTATCGACCACTCGGTGTATGAAACTAATATATAATATATTTAGTGTTCCAACCATTGAAGAGCTCAAAATAAATACAAGGATTTAGAAATATTTTTTTAAATATTCGAAATATTATTCAATGGTGTGCTGGTGAGAGAAATATCACACGTAAGAAATTTAAAGTGCATACTGCTCGTTCGACCTCCTTGCAATCCTAGTACCCTAGTGATGCATCCAGCGGCTGGGAATAAACGTCAATACCGAGATGCGCGCGTCGCCGGTCTAGACAGCACAGGCAGGCCCTAATCGATAGTATGCACTACGTTATAAACAACCAACTACTATGATTGCCATTCATTCATACTCGGCTCTGCGAACGATCGCGACCGAATACGTGCGCAGTTATCACCACTATTTTCGCTAAGCGCTCAAAACTTGTTATAATTGAATCCACATTAATGTATTCACAAATCAGCATGACACAACTTCAATTACGCTAATTATACAAAAAAAATATAAACACACAAGTCAGTGCTCCCTGTTGCGACAGTAATTGTTGGGAACACACAATGAACACAATGCATTGTGCAAATCCGGGGCATTTATTTTCCGAAGAAAAATATTTCAAATACAGTTTTCAGCACGAATCTTTTCATTGTAGAACTCTTTTATCCACAGCTATTATAACAGACACTTTGCTGGAGCAGGGTCGCAAGATTAAACTTAAATGTGGTCACGAAGATGTTGTAGTTGTAGCACTACTTTCAGTACTACGAAAGGACACTCATTCTTATAGTGGTTTCGAATATTCCATATCTGTGGCTACGGATATATCGTAGCACTGAGTTCGTAGGTATGGATATATGCTAATGGTCTAGCTGTTTTAATCTATAAATAAATGAATAAACATATAAACAACACAGAACATATGATTACGCCATCCTAGAAGCGTCTCAAAAGTGATATTGTAACAACCAAACCCACATTTCACCAAACATGATTAAGTGCCAACGTGACGAAGCGTGAGTACATCGCCGTCTCAGGCACTATATTTACATATTTGAATTACTTCTAAGCAGGTTTACCCATAATGTTGTCCTTCATCTTAAAGCACGTGGGGTGAAATTACTGCACTCAAGTTTTTAGTCCCATGGCCGTCACGGCAATTCTCTTATTCCAATCTATTCATATATACAGATAAATACAATTGAAGTGTGTGTTTGTAATTCCAGATTGGCAGGAAAAAAAAGGCCAAATGCGAGTCGGACTCGCACACCAAACTTTACGTATTACGACATTCGTAGCCATTATTATGTCTATCTAGTAGAGTTTCATATTTATATACACATAATATATACGACATTTTGATCTATAAACAGTTTGAGGCACCAGGGTAGCAGTTCGCAAAGGAGTACAAATGTATATATTCTTACATTCACTCCAAATTTAGTACAAGTATTTAAAAAATAATTTACACTATTCATACTAATCTATCTTAACGTGTGATAAAAAGAGACAATGAGAGGCCGATCGAGGTTGACTTCAACTGCTCGCGCCACTTTCACCTGACAACAACATTTGCTGACTTTCTATCTCTTTCTGTGCAATGAAAAATTATGTAAAGTTATGAAGGATAGCCATTTCGCTGTCGGCTCCTGTTTAATATATTTTATATTTGTACTATACGAGTGCTTCAAGGGTTGAATAGTAGTACGTCACCAAATAAAGATGTGACGTAGCATGCAATCGATAGACCCCTCTTTAAAACGGCTGCGCGCGCATCCTCGGTATTGACGTTTTAGCCCCAGCTATTGGAAACATCACTAGGGTAGTAGAAATGCAAAGAGCGTCGTTCATCTTCTGTCCCTATCTCTCAATTCTAACGATCATCCCTCTCCCTTAGACTTTACCTTTGAAACAAGAAGAGGTATAGTTGGAACCACTTGGTAGAACGCAACATGTTTTCATCAATAAATTGGAAAAATTGTCATTCCTTATTAAAATTAAAATTTAATGTCGTTTGAACAAGTTGAAAGCGAATAAGTGGATATTTTATTTACAGGGCAATGAGCAAATTATTATACTACTTAAATTGTAACACGCTTTCTGGCATAGGCTTCATCAGCCGCTCGTATACCAACCAAAGGCAAGGGAGGCACGTGACCGTACTTTCTTTGTGTGGGATGCAAAGGACAGCCTGTGGTCGAGGATGACGCTTAGATATTTGGACGTGGATTCCCAGGTAATTGGTTAGCTGAACATGGTTACAAATGGCGGTATTCTGATTTTGGTTGCCAGAGCTGCAGAAGAGGACGTCTGCGCTCTTATCGGAGTTGACTTCAAATTTCCATGTCCCAAACCATTTCCCAAGGCCATTGGCTGCGTCTTGGAGATGTTTGGCGATCGTATGGCGGCCGCCACATGCAGCCGCCCGACCCTCGTTTCCAGCGAAAAATGTGCCCCATTTTTAATTTCTCGCAACTCAATTCTCATGGGACACGCTGTATATTTTGTATGGACGCAATATCGAGCGGCCGAGTAACGACAACGGCTTAAGCTAATGCTCTAATCTCTTTCTGTCACGATCAAATCTGTGACGTTTGAATGCTGACTCGCATTTGTTTTTTGGTGATAAACTGGGGTTTTGATTAATAATTATTTTAGTATGATTTACCTCGCCACGCACAGCGACGGTTATAATTAAAATAACATTGTTAAGGAATGAACTTCCAGAAGAAGGAACTTGGAAACAGGTAATACTGATACCTGCCTGCCTTCGCCTCGGTACCACGAAAGCAATAGACGTCTCACGGCGACGTCTGTCGAACCGATAAAATACTAGGATATCACATCCCATAGGAACACTAGGAACGCGGAATTTACAAACATGGAAAGTCTTATGTGCCGTCTAGTCTGCGAAGTAGACTAGACCTAAATATTAAACAAATAGGATTCAAAATGCAACAGCACATTGAGATCACGTATGCCTCTCATTTCTTGTGTCTAGAGCGAGCCATCTTGGCATTGTAATATGCCTCTGCTGTTCTTTCCCCATCTGACTCTTCTTTAGTGCGAGTGGAATGGCACACACGCATAAAAATATACCTTACTATTGTTGATGAGAGAAATATCTAAATAAAAAATCACTAATCACTTCGTTTTGAAGATTACTATTCAATTCCTAAATGTCTGCAGAAGTCTCTAAGTTTCGAATCATCGTCCTCACTTTCTATAATATACAGCAACCAAAATATCAACGGTACACTATCTTTTGCTGTAAAACAAACAATTTTAAATCTTATGGCGATGGAGTCACAGCTGAATTTTATATGTTTCACTTTAAAAGAGGGAAGACACAGAGATGGGAGAAAAAATCGAATCGATTCAGTTTTCGTTCTACGACTGGAAAAGGTGAGATGATATAAATTTGCTCCTGAGGTTTTTAAGAACCTGGTCGCGATGGTGCGACGACGCATCAGAGGCGCTGTAAATTGTCTCATTGATCATTGACAGTTTTCGGATTTTTATCGCATCGAAAATAAGTTTTGATGAAAGATGACATGCAAATCACAAAAACACATTGCGTCGACCCCAAATAACATAGGATAATGCGAATCGAATTCAATTTAATAAATCCTAAATGATTAATTGGATTTATAATTAATGTTTGCGTTCACGGTAAAGCACCTGGCGTGAAATCACTGAGCATGAGTTAGTAGAACAACTCAATGGTAAAGGCCGCTGGGATTCAAGTTGCGTAGTAGGCGACGACTCAAACCTTACGGCCACCGCGGCCCCATATACAGGGATAAATGGAACGAGCTTTAAAAGTAACTTGAAAACGACGATACGGCCAGCCTCGGTACCAAGAAACGATAGACGGTTCACGGTGACTTCTGTCGAACCGACAAAATACTAGGGTTTCATTACCCATAAAAGCTCTTCACGGTATTTTCAATTGTGGAAAGTCTCGCATTCAATAGGAACAAGTTGAAACCTCGATGTCTCTTATTTCCATGTCGAGATGAAGCGGGATAGCAAATGATGGGGTGTGAGATGTGAAAGGGGTGTGGTATATCAATGATCGGGTACCAAGACTTTAGGATATAGCAGAAGCATTAATCGAGTCCAACTAACACGGTACGGGGTGTGATGTTTCTATTACGCTGTTTTATGTGTACGGAATATCTTATTGAACTGAAATACTGAGACTGAATTAAGTTTGCTCCGCACACAGAATTCACTACCACGAGACTCTTTGATTGACTGCTATCCTGGTACCGGCTAGTGAACTTTTCTATTATAACATAGACAATATAGATAAACTTAATTTTAACTCTTTCCCAATCACTTGTAGTGAACCTGCTGCGTTAATTCTGTAATATAATATTATGTTGACGGCGAGCTAAATTAACACTTTATATAATATTCAACATGCACGATAAAGTTCAATTTAATAATTTATGCAGCTGTATGGGGGATTATGTATAAATGAAAATCGTTATAAAACTGAAACGAGTAAATTATTTGCAATATACTTGCAATTAATCAAAATTATATATTTAACAGGTTGTAGAATGAATGAACTCCCCAATGTGGTTTTCCCAAACGAGTGGAGCATGGGTTCTTCAAGAAGGGTGTGAATTTATATATAATTTATACGGTAAGCATTTCATCTCTTTGCTGGACTTTTAATGCAGGTAGATGATGTTACATACAAGGTACGTACTTGTTACATACGTAGACTACTTTTTATTGAATTAATTAAATAAGTTAATTTTATAGTGTTTATTTATTATCATACTAGCTGTGCCCCGTAGGCTTAATTTTATGGGTGGATTTTTTCACGGAGCCCTAACTTAATTAAGTATCCTAAGTTACTCCTTGTAACATCAACTACCTGTCAGTGAAAGTTCCGTAGAAATCAGCCCAGACGTTTCAGAGTTTACCCGGAACAATCAGACAGACAACAGACGGACAGAGAAAATGTTAAGAATTTGTTTATTTATGTACTTACATTATATACTTAAGTGAAATGCTTTTAATTTGAAATTACAAACAGACACTTAATTTTTATTTATCTGTATGTATAGTTCGGGATATAGTATCCTATGTCCTTCCTATGGTTCTAAGCTACCTCCCCACCAATTTTCAGCCAAATCGGTTCAGCCGTTGTTGAGTTATAAATAGTGTAACTAACGCGACTTTCTTTTATATATATAATAGATGTATGTCAGTATTTTTAAGATAAACATTATATTTTTATAACATCCGCTGTCTGGTATCACAGTACGCGCTCTGCTAAGTTTGGGACTAGACGGCGCTATAATGTTTTTGTATTTGTATCTATGACTTTAAAAAAAAATTTAGAGTATTAAATTAATCCCAAGTCAATCTATACGGGTGACCGCGAGACATATCTATATATAGATAAATAAACTGAAGTGTCTGAACTGACTTTAATTTTTTTTTTGTTAAAATGGTGATAATTTGAAATGAATCCAATTCAAAGCCAATTAAAAAACAAAAAAAAGCGAAAACAAAAACCGAGTGATCGACGTGACCCCGACGTGATTTGAACACGCAACCTTCTGATCTGGAGTCAGACGCGCTACCGTTGCGCCACGGAGTCTTGTACTGTTAGCTCCGAATTTATGAATCACAAGGAACCTTACAGTTGGTTTTCTGATAGTAATCAGTGTTTATTGACACCAGCCCACGACTACATTCTTGTGAAAAAGACTAAGGTCCAACATATTAGTGTCATCTGTATTAAATATACACATGACACATTTACACACTTGTATGTATTTTTATCGTTATCAAGCGGTCTATTCAATTATGACATCTGTCGCTATCACTATCAGCTATACTAATTAATATTATATACTTAATATATTTTAATACAATACCTATCATTAACATTGATTGATCAGTTGAATGTACAGATTCAGGCGCTTACTATGCCATTGCTCTTATTGCCATGAGTTTTACTCTAATTAAGAGACGTATTTAATGTTTATACATCTGTCACTGTCACACAGCTGAATTATCATTTACGGACCTGAATGAGCAGTATGCATTTTATAAGTCTGTCTCTGTCTAAATGTATGGCGCGAGGCGAATCAAAACATTCGCAGTATGCCCACTATTTTCTCTACGCGCTCATAGCTCGTGACGGTACTTCTAGTACCTACTAGATTAGCCGGCACAAACTGACAGACAGACAAACGGACTGAAAGACAGAGAAAAAACTAATTATGCACTGAAGTCACCGCTCGAGTAAAGCGGCGTGTCTTGTTGTCTCTGCAGAAGTGTGGGTACAAAACATTTGATTTCATAATCTCTTTATTTTGAGCTAAAGGCCTGGGATTTGGATGTATTGCTAATTGGGTTGTTATTTGAATGAAACCTCAAACATGTTACACAACCTTGCCTTCCCACAATGTTAAGCAGAGGTGTTACAACTCCCTCTGGAATTATAAACATTATCGTATGCTTTCACCAGATAAATAAACACTATATGCAAGTATTATATAGTATGAGCTCGTCTACGCGTCAACACACTTGGCCGCAAGCGAATAAATGAAAGAGAAAATTCGAACGCCTAGTATCTTTCTTTAGCAGTAATGAGCGATGTTAAGATTTCACAATTGTGCTATGCGTATTGGATGTTTTTAAAGCGTCAATTTATCTAGAGATACGGATAAACTCTAGCTCTTATTAATATCTATTGGTATTAAGCACAATCATATAATATAATACTGTGCCCAGCGGTTTCACCCGCGTTAGCATAGCCTAAGTTTTTTTATTAAAAGTAGCCTAAACTTACATCCCCTATTTTATCCCCTTGGGGGTAGAATTAATCAAAATCCTTTCTTAGCGGATGCCTACGCCATAACATCTACCTGCATGCCAAATTTCAGCCCGATCCGTCCAGTGGTTTGGGCTGTGCGTTGATAGGTCACTGTCAGTCAGTCAGTCATCTTTGAGTTACTTATATATATTTAGATAGATTGACGCGATTTTAATTCTCTCTAAATTCAATTCCATCAGCAGACACACACAACTGCCACACTGATTTATTTTTAAGATATTCCCGTTCTAATAAGTAACTTTTAAAATACAATAAGCAGTATTTTATTTGTACTGAATTAAAAAACTTAACCATAAATGTATATTCTACTAGCTGTGCCCGGCAAACGTTGTATTGCCATATATTTTTTTGGGGTGGACTACCCCTAACATTTAGGGGGATGAAAAATAGATGTTGGCCGATTCTCATAGATACCGGATAAGCACAAAAAATTTCATCAAAATCGGTCAAGCCGTTTCGGAGGAGTATGGTAACGAAAACTGTGACACGTGAATTTTATATATGAGATTAAATACGCATAGTAGGTGGCGAAAGACAACGTTTATCAAGTTGGTACCTATTTATCACGGTCGATAAGCAATACCCTTTAGAAGGAGCTCGTGGCACTGGTGCTATCGCGCATATCATTTGATCAGCGAAGTTAAGCAACCCTAACTCTTGGCGGTAATTGCACAGGTGACCGGCCGAGTTCCTTGCGTGCCTCGGAGAACACGTTAAGCAGTCGGACCCAGTTGCCAATATATCATCTTTGGCAATCGTTACAGGTCGGTCGGAGGCTTAAAATAGTCTGACAACTGGTCTAACCCAGATCACAGATTATCTTCGTTAAAGGGGTTGCGAAGGTCAGAGGGCAGTCGTGTGATCAGCCTTGGGTTGAATCAAGTGCCGACCCCAACAATGTATGGGATAAGGTCAGGGAGATGATGATAGGCAATACCCTTTCGGGGACCCGTCTGGGAGAGCGTGAATATATTTTAAACCTGTTTCCGCGACTATGTCCGTGTGGAATAGTAGCTTTGATCTAACGCTAACTTAACTTGGTCTTAGCGTGATGATATAATGCCTTTTGCCTTCGTCGATATATGGGTTACCTAACCCTCAAATATTTTTCCAAATCTGTCTAGTGGTTCCTGAGTAGCTCGTTCAAACAAACAAACTCTTCAGTTGTTTGTATTATTATATTTTAATAGTAAATACACCCATTGGTGGGTTTGCCAAGGCATCGTATAAATTTAATGGATATAATAAATACTAGATACTTATCCTATGGCTGCTGGAATGTTATGAGTAGGTAGGTACAGACATGAGCAAATGTATCTATCTATATGTTCACCACAAAAATGCCGAAATTTGTAAGATCATAAATTAGAATTATAGATATTTTTATGAATATATAAGAAACCTAAGAAATAATTTCATCATTGCATTTAGTGAAACGCTGTTAATTTGGATTTGAAAACAGCCACACGACATGAGTCTCGAACTATTAATACTGCAATGAATTGGCAAATTATCATACGCTCGGGTTGCCAGCTCGCACTGACAAAAGATACGCGACGCAACGCGCAGGTCTCGCAACAAGCCTTGAACCAGATCAATTCCTATTGCCAAAGTACCAGGCGATCAGAACATACGTGGAGGTGAACGGACAGAGTGACAGAGAAAAGTGGTGCTGTTTCGTGCGACACGCTACGGCACACCTCTATTCATCGCTCCATCCAGCTCTATCCTATATCTATCTCCCTCTATCTAGGTCAGGTCATGCCGTAGATAATGAATATATCGCTCCATCCACTTCTATCGTATACCTATCTCGCTCTTTCAGGTCATACAAAGGACAAATGAATGAATACTTTGAATATATACTCGTACAATCAATTCGGATGGCGGCACTGTTGTCACAGTATGCACAGGAAGATATAATGATACAAACTTAAACAATCTTAGTCATTGGCAATTAGCATTAGCATAGGCATTAATAAGATAAATAATAATCTGATATTATCCATCACACAGCGATATATAGTCCAAAACGAAGCAAATATTCCGCTATGGGTATCAGACAGTGGATTGAATATGAATGACAGAATATGATGAAAATTTACTTCAAGTTAGCTACCTGTTTAAAATTCCTACACCAAACTAAACGTTTGCAACAAAGGGTTCGATAACGCGACATATTTGCTGATGCAGAATTATTAAATGTCGATGTGGCCGATGATCGTACTTAGTTACATACGCAGTGTTTAGTTGCTACTTCTAGTCTCTATTAATCAGTTTTTATTAAGACTTAAGTTCTATTATATTTTTCAGAAAGGTCAAATTCGGAGCACTCGTAACCGAAGAAAGTGTATGAAGAGATGCATGAAAGTGGATGAAGCGAAATAAGTATGTAAGAAACGTAGCATGTGGCAAAAGGTGGTCTCGGCCTACCCCCATGGGATACAGGCGTGAGCATATACATATAGTATATTACAGGAAAAGGATATTACAAGTCTAAAATTTTGAAGAACATCGACGGCGACAGCCTTACCAACAGCCATGGTCTGCCTACTCGTTCGTTTTTTAAATTTTAATGTTCTGTATTCGAAGGACGCCAAAGTAACCTTATTACTAAGGCTCCACTGTTCGTCGGCCTTGTACCATGTTAGGGCTGTATCTCACAATCCGTGTATAATTATGTTTTGATAACCAGTTTGAAAAATACGAGTGCATTGTTTAGAAGTTGAATACTGATGGTATTCAAACATAAGCTTGAACAGAACACTGTTTATTTGTGTCATTATTAGAATCAAATTTTATATTCACTATATGTTTCGAATTAATGGTTTTATTTTCACCCAAGCCTGAGATATGCCCTTGTATTGGAATCTTCTCTGGACTCAAAAACTGTACTGTTGCTTCAGTGAAAAAGGGTGATTGCGATCCTTGGTCTAGCAAATCCCTGACTCAGTACAGAGTTGACATTTTCACGGATGTGTACTTGTATTGCCGCTACAGCTCAAAATTAACTAATTTAATTAAAAATAATGGACGGCCCCCATACAAACGAATTAATATTTTTGACGATTAATATCTTATACCAGGTTGGGTTTTGCTTTAGCATATAGCATATATGGTTTAAGTAATTGCTCCCTGGTGAGAGCGCATATTAGTAGCTCTAATTCACCACACAAGCCACACTCCACCATAGTACCTATAATGCAATAATAAAGATCCTGGGTATATAAACAAGGACTTCCCTGAGTCAAAAAAGCTTTGGAAACCTGTAATATTTTATACCTACAAAACATGCGTGCACATTCCACAGGAGCTTCCGCAGGACTGATTTGTAGAGGAGTTGTGGTGAGGAGAGCGGGGGCGGATAACATGAGTAAGGTTAGAGGGAGAGGTTGGGGTGAAGTTGCCAGATCCAATTTTAAAAATCGTCAGATTAATTGTAAGATCAGCTCAACCTAGTAGTAAGCTTGATTAAGACCTTCATTCGGCTCGTTCTATTTAGGTGGAATTCAAAATTCCTAAAGTACAGTTCAAAGATGGAGTAAATTTCTAAATATGTATCAAATTGTTTTAAGTCTTCCCGTAAAATGGAAGATGGTGGGGATAAGTGTATTTGCTGGCGCTCACGCCATTACAAGACCAAAATAATTACTATTGGGTCCGCAAGGCCAGCGCTAAAAACAATGACGACGAAAGCTATACCTATGTTAAGTAGCCACGGCAAAACGACCTTCCGTTTTCGCGTGTAGTAATAGAGTAGACTCATTTCCAAATATTTGCGCACATGGAAAACGCACTTAAAAATGTCTGTAGATCTGCGGATAAGTCGACATGTCTGGCAACTAGGAAAGTTAAAGCCACGCGTATTCATGACGTCATCATTTTCGAATATCCTGTTCATGCAACCCTAGTACCGAACGAAGATAGAATCGATCTGTCCTTGAACTTAACGGCCTTGAACTTGGGAGTTCTGTCCGGTCACACATCTAATGAAGCATGACATCTAGATCTATTTATACATTTATTTAACCTTTATTTTAGTATTACACAGAATAATTAAGTTCTTTATTATTCTACCATAAGTTTCTTTGTGTTTATGGCAACGAATAAATGGTATTTCTATCTATCTATTTGCATCTATCTGCCCCTAACATTCCACGTTGACTTTAGAATCGTTCAGTTCTCTTTAGGAATCTAACAAGTTATCCGGATAAAACGTATTTTTTGTGTTAACTAGGTTACCTAACAAATTATCTGAGGGCATCATTTCATACAAATCGTTCTAAAGCACAGAACAGAACGAGTCGCGTTGTGTTCCAAAGTTTTTGCCTGATTGCAATATACATTTTCCCATTTACATATTATAATAGAAAGATGGTGAATTTATAAAAAATACTATAATTTTAATTAAATTAAAAAGTATTTTTTTATCATCCTCACGCCTTCTCAGCTTTCCTGAGGGGGTTTGAAGAGGTGTTAAAACACCCAGCATATGACAGTAGGTAGGTAGGTACATTATATAAAAAAAATTATTAACGTTTTTCTCCGTATGTCTGTTAGTTCGTTCAGGTAACTCGAAAACTTCTGGAACGATTTTAACTGATAGGTAGCTGATGTTACAAGGAGTAACTTGCCTAAGTTTCTCCTTATAACATTTTTATTAAAAAAATATGTTTATTTAGGGTCTTGTAAAAAAAATATTTATGAAATTAAGTCTACACGGGTGAAACCGCGGGGCACAGCTAGTAGATAATAAGACTTATATGAAAACTTTGATTTTTGCCTGCTAATTAAATATTGCATTAATTTTAGAAAATATTTTTTATAAATTACTTTTTAACATACATGTCATAAATATGTATATCTTCATTTTAACTGGTGGTGAATATAATACCAGAACAAACATACAGACAGAGAACATATTTGAATAGTTGTTTTTTTTTAAGTCAGTAACGTATATACTTTCATGTGCATTTAGTGAAAAGCTGTTATTTTGGAATTACAAACAGACACTTCAATTTTATTTATGTGTACAGATTAGTTCTGATGCTAAGAAACATGCTCGCGCTTTAAGCGTATATAATATTTAAAAATCCTGTAAATAGAACCATTATACCTAATCTTCATAACGTTTACACTCCCCAATAAGCACTGAGATATTTTTCAAAGAATAACTTCATAGGATCTTGTGGGCCCTAATTAAAGTTAATTTAAAGAACAAGTACCTTAACTACCGAAACGTATTAAAACAACTTACATATTCTAGGCTCTCTAATACTTCATTCGCTATTCTTGCGAAATGCGATTCAGAAAGTTCCTAAGCATTATTGAGGTCACTCAGTCGCTCACAAACGGCGGTCAATGAACTCTGCGAAACAAATAAATGCATGATACTCATAGCCTGATTGACTTCTAACATTCTTGTGAATGAAATTAAATATTATATTCGTTTTTAATGTGATGTTTATTCATCAAACGTGTGTACGTCACACCCAGGGGCCAGAAAAAGCAAAAAACTGCATTTATAGATCGCGACTGCCAAAATTTGTCCGTTCCATGTACCAGGGCCGCATATTGTAGCAGGAAGTTCTGCGGATTTATCACCGCCTCGCGCCACCGGCATCGCAACCACAACAGCGCCATCTACCGTAGATGGAAGCAACTACTAACAGTTTTACTGCTATTTGTTTGAATAGTACCTAGTTTTAATTCAAGACGGAATACGAAATGTTTATTAGCTACAGAATCCGGTTGAAATGTTATTACCTGGTATTATTTGATTATATCAAGTAGGTTTATTGTTTTCGATTAAGAGAGACTTTAATAAGGTAATACGCTGGATAACGTATTTTTACTTTCCTCACCTTTTAAAGGGTCATAATTATAGGAGAATACTATAAAGATGTCATGAGTCAACATTGTAGTGGGTAATGTGAAATGCCTTTCACCTATAGAAAGCTACACTTCATGCCCGAATATTATCATTAGTTTCTCAGTAATTCAGGCATTTATTATAAAAAAAGAATAACATGAATAGTAGATGGCGCTACTGGTACTCAAATATACACTTTAAGCTATACTATCCCAGTATGAGCTGGCCTCTCCTTGTACGGGCAGCTTAAGCAATGCAGGGTCAGATTATGTAAGCGTCTGAATGGCTTTTAGCCCGTATGTATATTACTAAAAATTTAATTGTACGATATATGTGAACGTGCATACTACGGGAACGAAATATATTTATTACAATCTTAGAACTATGTTCATGTGATATTAAGTTGTTTGTAATGTTTTAGAGTAATCATTGTCGCGTTATTGTCAGCAAACGAACCCGGCAGTTATATTTAAAGTGTTACGTGTGGACCTAATTATGATTTTTGTTGATTTCATCAACTTGATCGCGCCATCTAGCGTAAGTGCAAGAAACTATTAATAGTATCACTGTTTACTATTGAAACCTAGTTTATGTTCGAGAATATTTATATGAACAATTTGTAATTCGTAGTAGGTGGTCATATCATTCGCTAAGCGTTGTCAGTTCCAGCCTCCAGTTCATCCATACGTCGCGGAGCACCTTTATTACAATACACAGGACCATATATAATTTATTCATTCGCTCATAGTAGGTAGTAGTAATACACAAGAATATTCGCCCAAGCTACAAACAACTTTATTCAACAAATACAAAGGTATATAATTGACAAATCGCAAGAGCACTAAATATGTGTCTATACAATACTACATTATATCAACAATGTTTGAGAGCGCAATATTACATAGTTACAGTATTTGTCTACAATATGTTGGGATAATAACCAACCACTTGTGCAGCCGCTCGTGTCTATGGCGGAGAGATGGCTCCCCTCGAGTCCCTGGAGCAGGCTGGTGTCTCACAGCGACTTCAAGTTTCAATTATCAATAATAAATATTGATTTCCTTATCATATTAATGGGTGACCCTGAAAACACATAATATTGCGGTTTTATATTTAGCAGTAGATGTGATCCGTGCAACCAACTATCTTTACTGCATATTTCATCCAAATCCGTTCTGTCTAAATCTGCTAAATGAGTCTCCTTTCTTCATGGGTAGGTTATTCGGTTATTAATCCTGAAGAAATAAGTGGACAAAATAGACACGAAAAAGTTCAAAGGAATAGGGAATTCACTAAAACTCTGTTCAGCACACACTCAGTGCATTGTATTTAAGATAGGATGGGCATAATATAATCTCCTGTTTGAAATCTGGAGCCGCCTGACTGTACCTCCAATTACAGAAGATCGCAACAAAATTACTGCCTTAAAATTGTTTTCTGTCGCACTGCTCCATGTTGGGGGTAAGTCGCAGTGTTAATTATAATGGGATCCTTGGATTTCTTGCTATGTTGACTCTATTGTTACAAGCATTCATAGGCTATAGTAGCCGCTAACCATCAGGTGGACTGCATACTTGTTCGACGCAAGTTGAGTAAAAAAAAAGTCATACATACTTAAGTATAGGAGTTACAATGTCTTCAAACAAATAAGTCTGGGGCTATATCGCTCTGCTTTAACAATGTGCTGCAAACCTTAGTTTAGAGTGACTTTCAGGTACACACTGGCAGATTTAGAGAACAAACACATTCAAATATTTATAATTACAAAATTTAATTAATTCAAAATATCCTTTTGTTCTCTTATTTATACCAGCAGTGCATTATTAACACCTCTCAAGGTTCTTTGTCATGGTCATGTAGTTCAAAATTAATCACATCTTATGCTATATTTACCAAACAGCATGTAAACATAAAAAATATTTATTTTAAAAATAAACTACTTATAACACACCAGCCTGATTCAAGGCAAACAGAACTGTACATTACATAACTGTTTGCCCTGCAGGGATCAATCCACAACCAGCATACCAGTCAGGTTAAGTAACCAAAAACCAACAATGACATCATCGCTAAGCAACCAATGTGTGCATAAATGTGATTCACACAATGTAGTTAAGTGTTACTCAGATTTATTACATTGCAGTAGGTTTATATCTTCCACCCAATAGCCAGGTTCTAAGAATTTGCGACTCAAAGGGGGTTCTGCTGGCGGTGGTCAGGAGGGAGCCTTGATCACCAAGCTGCAGGCCCGGGAAGTTGGCAGTGCGATGTGACTCGTGCTGTCTTGCACAGCAAGGTCTCCAGGAACGGCAATACAGCTCCCCCGGGGAAAGTGTGGGGGGACACCGGTGGTATCTATCAGAGTACCCCAAGTCCACAGGGGATTAAGTGAGGTAATAATCCCACATACCCCAACCTGCCTCTCCCAGGGCCGACCGGGACATCTTGAAGGTTTCCCGTTAGTCAAAAAAATTTATATCTTACCGCATAGTAAACTGATCATAATTCCAAACAGATGAGATCTTGACATGACTGTCCAAAGGTTTATTACTCCTGATACTAGAATAAATATCCTTTCAGCTGTATTTCTTCGTTTCGCCCACCATAGCGCCTGGCTTCACTTCCAGAGCTTTGAAGACCAGCTTGTGGCTGTAGTATGAGTATGGATGAAGCATTGGAAGCTTTTGGAGAAAATTGCTCATGATGGTTTCAGGAATCTGAAAATAGATTGAGAGGCAGCTAAATTTTCTATATTTATTAGAGGATTTTTTTCATTGTTCTTGTAATAAATAAGTCAATATTATTTACAGTTTTTTCACTCTAACATTAATATCTATAAGATTATTTTAAGTAAAAAATGTTCATGCATCATTTAAGAATTTTACAATTACTATAACTACTAAATTTAAATTCCATACTCAACACCATGTCATTTTTAGACTGAACTGCTGAAACATTAGAGATTGCAGCTTATGAATGCTTGCAACACTAGTGTGCGACATGCACATTGCCAACTTTTAAAGAACTAGATGTGCCCTGTGGTTTCACCCTAATAGACTTACTTTCTTGGATGGCTGTAGTTCCTATTTTCTCCTTTTAACATAAGGTATCTGCCAACCCTCGGAAGGCACATCCAACAGCTTCGCATTGCGGAAATGAAGATGTTGCGATGGATGTGTGGAGTTACGCGACTTGACCATATTCATAACGTATCCATGGCAGCCTGGGTGTACGTGATGTTGCGGAAAAGCTGCAAAAAAGTCGAGTCCGTTGGTTTGGCCACGTAAGCCGCAGGCCACCAGATTACATCGGGCACCAATGTCTCAACCTCATTATACAAGGACCTAGATCCCGTGGCAGACCCAAGAAGCGTTGGCTTGAAGTCATTAAAGCCAACATGAGAGAGAACAACCTCACAGAGGAGGATGCCAAAGATCGAGCAAAGTGGAGGAGGGAGAGCAGGAAAGCGGACCCCAGCACCATGCCGGGAAAACGCTAAGACGAAGAAGAAGAACATAAGCTAAGTGAAAACCCCACTAAAATCAGTCCATCTGTTTGAGTTACGATGCCACACACAGACAGACATCGACAATAAAATTATGATGTCGGGTGACAGACATATTTTATCTACTTTAAATACCAGAAACGATAAAAGTCTATTTTTATTTAGGAATCAATTTATTTATACAAAAACCTAGTTACTTACTTACAAAGAATAGGACAGCAGACAATATGGTGCTAACGTCCATTGATGTCGGATGGCATCTTGTGGTTCAGTTTAATCTTCTGGACTCATGCATGACACCCCTCAGTCCCCAGTTATTCGTATTCGTAGATATATCTGTTTTCAGATCATTCAGGTAATCCGGCAAGCGGTTACTGCGATACGATAGACTGCGGGCAGCGTGTGGCACATAGGTAAATGGATGGACGACATAATTTTGTGACTACTAATTTAATTACGCATAGCACAGCAGTCATGGCGTTGCTCTGCTTACGTATTATTTTATTGATCGATCCCACAAACAAGCAGTGCATGCATGACAAGTGAAGTGACAGATCAGAAAAGTGGTGTCCGAATGCCAAAACGGTTCGATTACTTAGCGAGTATCGATTCAGATTTAGTTCAAATAATTATTAGTTTTAATTTTAGTTTATGCAGATTTTTGCATTACCTACATAATTATTCAAAAAAATTTAACGCCATCATCACTAACACCGTCATGCCATCACTTTTGAAAATATTTTACCTCAAGCAATCGTTGACTCCATAAAATGAGTATTTTGATAATACGTAAAATCAAAGGGACCGATACTATTTCACTATGTCTCTCTGCATGTCCTTAAAGACACAAGTTCATCAACCGAAGAAACTCAACTGGAAAGCGTCAAATAAGGAGTTCAAGCTTGGCGCTCTCGTACTCATTAAGGAGCGATCACCTCCTCTTCTTCTGTGGAGTTTGGGGAGAATGATTAAAGTCTACCCAAGTCACAACGGAGTGATCAGAGTCACAAAGATAAAAAGCACTTCAATAATATATGTCCTCTTTCAAATCTATGAAGAATTACGTATTGCGAGTGGAGGGTGGTGGAGTCCGCTGTGCTACCACCGCGCTGTCGGAAAATTGTCATATAGAAATTTTTAAATGCTAACTATGAATTTACTTTTAATGTATGGTTTTGTGCCCATCTAAATCTGTTGTATTTATCATCCGCTGACTGAGGCTGCTCAGCGATTGCCACAGGTGCTAAGGCCATAGAGTAGGATGCTGAGCTGTGACTAGGGCATGTCCGTGCATGCTCCAGCGAACTAATACCTGAATGTTTCATTCCAGGATCCGAATTCATTCGGTTTATCGGCATACCTAACGGTTGCCTACTCAGCTGGTATTAAATACCAACTTCTAATAATCTCGGACGCTACATCTAGTCCAGTTCCAGCCTCCAGTCTACAACCTACTCCGGGCCTAGTCTGAATCTAGTCCATCTAACCAGGCGCCGTCTACCTTCCTGAAGAGGGCTGCTCTCAGCTGGACCTCTGACCCTACTTCAGGCCAGTGCCTCTGCCCACGACCTACCTCTGACCACTAACACTAGCGAAGGAAACAGATGTAAATAAACGAACCCATATGTAAACATGCACTCTTCTTATTTCTTTACTACCTAACCTTCCCCGGGAACTTGACCCCACGGGTACCCGAAGCCCCTCGGGACATAGGTTATTGAAAAAGAAAAGGTTTTGCCCTTTTATATCATGATTAGCCAGGTTATTTACATTTAAAACTATGTTTATTTTTGACACGAAAGATTTAGGATACGAAAGCGTTTGCTCAGTGAAAAGTTATCATCTTAAATATATAGAACTCAAAGGTGACTGACTGACTGACTGAAAATCACTGGACGGAATTTTGGCATGCAGTTAGATGTTATGACGTACGGATCCGCTAAGAAAGGATTTTGATGAATTTTATTATATTTATATTATTTTATCCCTTGATTGATTGATGAAAATTTGTATGAAACTTGGTCACTTTTAAACCGATATATGTATTATAACAAACTAAATCTACGCGGGTGATACCGCGAGGCACAGCTAGTTGTCAATAAAATGGATGTAAAACATTAAGATTATGTAATGAAACAACTCATCTTTCTCCATCCTCGGCGATGAGCTTGAGTACAACAAATGACATGTGCTTGTTGAGAAAAAGACCTCGTTAATTGTTAAAAATATGTGGAGTAATTGGATTCTTCTGACGTTCCAACTGTCAACTCATCAATTGGTTCAAGGTCGAATCGATAATTATTGTTTGTAATTGAATCGTTACGACATTGGGGCATCACTAAGATTACTTTTCTTTGTGAGTCAGTCAGGGCAACCCCAACCAACCGCAATTTTTCAACTGTCGCACACGCTCGCTTTACTTGCATGCAGTCGGCCGGCAGACGGGTGATCATGGCGTTTAAAATTTTCTCTTGCCTTCATCCTCAGAAAACTGTTAGGTACTAAGTGTAGAGGGAGGGCAACGTACTTATTTTACTCGATCGATAGAAAACAATGATAAGTTTCGGTGCATACTCAGTCACTTCATTGCAGCGCTCCGTCGAATCAGAAACATAAAAGGCAGACACGATGTGGTAATTATTGATATAGTTATATTTTATGACTTAGTCCACGATCTCGCTGTGCATAGCATTCTATTGGTGTAAGTCTCTACTTACATAGATATCACTATACTTATATAAATCAATCTTGGACATTGCTACAAATCAGCGCAGCATACTTACATAAATGTAATGCATTGATATTGACACAGCAATGTCCAATTACTTGGATGGTATTACAAAAAAATAATAAGTGTGCCTACTTTATATTTCTAATTCATACTTTATGGCTATTTACTCTGTTACAGATGCATAATAATAATTTGGCAAATGAGACACAAAACTACAAAATTCTGAGAGAAGCTGGCATATGTCATAATAATGTTGGTAGTCAGATGACAATGTAAAGAGTCTTGTCTTCCTGCTTCAGTGTGGTTATTAAAATTTTCCTGAAAGATCTGAGGATATTGATATCTCTACAAATGCAAATATTTGGGGATCTACATGAGCTAAGAGAGATTGAACAGAGCCGCAAGATGCTTTCAGATATATGGAGGATAGCACCTGGGCTCATATTGTAGAATGCATTCTTCCTTGCTGTACATATTTTGATTTAATTGCTTTATAACTGTTGGCTCATAGCTCATGATTTTACTTGAACTTGCCACATAGAGATCAGATAGTACAGGTATAAAAAAGGCCAGAAACCAGTACTACAGTACTAATGAACAGTTAAGTAAATATTTGTACTACAGTATTGGGGACAGCGGAGACCTAATGATAGCCTTTCAATTGCAGCAGCCGCTTTCCATCAGGTGCTTTTAAAATTGTTTGCCACTATTTGTAGTGAGTAAAAAAACGAATTTAAAACAAAAAAATATATATTAGTTTTCATGTTGCAAGTCACATAAGCTTCAGATTTGAAATGGGACAGTATTGAATAGTAAATTATATAAACATTTTGTTTCAAATTCGTAAATGCAATCCAAAAATGTTAAATCTATACATTTTCTTTCGAGGAACATTAGAATACATAATGTATTAAATATTATGTTTAAGAAAACCAGGTCAAAATGAAAAAAATAAAATAAACAATATATAAATTATTTACCTTCTACAAGAACTAGAATACAACTTTAATACATTTATCAAATGTTGAAAATTTACTTTCTCTCACTCTGTTTCCAGTTTCCTGAAACCAGCATGAAGCTAGTCAAACCCACATACATACCAAAGCCACATTCACAAAGTCATGACAGCTTTACAAGTGAAGCCAGGTGATATAGCAATCAAAAAAAGGAAGAGGAAAAACTTCTGATGGCGGTTTATCATATCAAGATCTCTTCAGAGTGGAATCCGGAGCAGTTTGATATGAAATATATTTATGGGGTAAGATATAAGTCTCCCATACTTATAATAATTATCATACATACATACGATCACGCCTGTATCCCATGGGGATAGGCAGAGACCACTGTTTGTCACATGCTACGATCTTTACATATTAATTATCGTGGTTATATTAATAATAACAACAAATCTGAGTTAATTTAAGTAAATCAGGCAACTTATATTTTTTGTGGGGTAAATCACGTTTTAGAATTTAAATTGTTTGCTTAATGATGCCATTACTGTTGGTTTTGGTACTCGGTTGTAAGGTTTAACTATGCTTCAGAGCAAAGTATGAATGTATGAAAGTTTATTTTTCAAAATCTATTTTCTGTGGAAGTCTGGGTATAAGCCCATTTATTTGATGAACATTTGTTTTGCCTCTATATTATGAAATAGTAAAAAAAAAATATTTTTTATTGTCATGGCATCTGGGACCAAGACCCAGAGATTTTCTTAATTTGTAATAAGATTGCTTTAGATTTGTTTAGCCTTGATACATATATACTACTGGCAGAAAATAATAGACCATAAATATTTCTTAAACTAATTTAGTTACATATTCAAATATATCATTGTTTTGAGTACCTAGGTAGTGAAGTGAATCAGAATACTAAAAGTTATCCCACACTAAGGTTTGCAGCAATACTGATCAGGAACAATTTATATGGACACATTCAAAGCGCAGTGTTAGCCTAAGTATGTATTTATGACATCAAAACCCTACTAGATATTATTTTCAAATAAATGTAATAAAATCGGAATGTATTGAAGTAAGTGTTAACTTTTGTTTGGGCTCTACATTCTCACGGCCCACTGCGTGAAATACTGCACCATGATGGATAATTTTAAATGGCTTGAATACTTCCTAATATGGATATATTTTCAAAGTGCATGCAACAATTTTTTTTACGTTTTTCACTCATAAATTTTCTTATGAATAATAAATTTGTTTAAAACCATAATCCTAATAAACTTATGTTAATGTTCGTTACTTAAACACAGAAATAATTGATCGGATTTGGATTGAATTTAGACAACATAGCTTATCCATGTTGATTACCATGTCTGATAGCCGATAGCTGCAAGAAAATGTTTTTATAAACCCCCATATTATGTATTTTCAGGGTCACTCATTATTATGATAAGGAAATCAATATTTACTAGAAATTGGGGCTGCTGTGAGATGTCAGCCTGATCCAGAGACTCGAGGAGAGCCATCTCTCCGCCACAGACACGAGCGGCTGCACAAGTGGTTGGTTATTATCACAACATATTGTAGACAAATACTGTTACTATGTTACATTAAACTGTCCAACATTGTAGGTAGAATGACCCTCATTGGGTGTTGTATATAGCATTTGTTGATGAGCACAGGCCTTTCTGGTGGTAAGCGGTCACATGTTTCACCCATATATGTATAATGCTATCTGTCCGTGGCAAATGTTGTATTGCCATTTTTTTGGGATGGATCACCCTTATTTTTTTGGGGAATTAAAAATACATGCTTCATTCTCAGACCTACGCGATGTGCACAAAAAAATTCATACAAATTGGTCAAGCTGTTACGAGAATGTTCATGCATACATACATATGCTCATGCCTATATTCCCCTAAAGGGTAGGCAGAGGTGTTGTTATAACAATACCCACTTTTCACCAAAGATGATTAAGTGCCAACGTAATAGATGGTGAGTATTGCCGTCTCAGGCACTATACGTCATCGAATTACTTCTTAGACATATGCAGGTTTTCTCACTATGTTTTCCTTCACCATAAAGCAGATGGTGTGAAATCACTGCACATATGTTTTTAGAAATATTCATCGATACAGGCCCTGCTGGGATTGAAACTTGCTTGTGTAGCAGGTGACTTCTCAAACCCCTAGGCCACCACGGCTCTACTCACGAGAATTTTATGTACTAGATGTACTATTATCAGTGTCATCAGGCGCATTGCTGGCCCTATTTAACTTTGAAGCCCTGTTGAACTTTGAAGCCTTTATACTACCCATTACAGTTTATCAGAATCATTTATTCAATCTAATATGTTGATTGCTATCTAAAGTATAATGATGATCACAAGTAATTGATCAGATTCCATGATGGCAGCTAGCGAAGTATTGTCAATCAAACGGACATTAATGGATGCTGATAAGCAATAATGTGTCAACCCACAAAAAGTCAAATTCAAAGGTTTTGATATATTTTGATAATGCATCACGTATTTAACATTCTAAAAAAGTGTTTCAAGTCATCTGAAACATAAAAGTACGTAAAAAATGGATTTATGTCATAAAACAAATCTTAAATCACGTATACAATCATCTTAAGACGCCATTTTCTCAAAACCAAGTTTATGCGGGTTGACACATTATTGCTTATCTGCATCCATTTGTTTGACATTACAAACAAGTGTATTTAAATATAAGTTTATAAATAATTATCAGCTACATTGACCAAATTAAACATCTTCTAAATGAGGTTGAAATCGGAGTCTTCATAACCGATGTATGAAGACGAAGTGAAATCAAGAAGGCATCTGCCTACTCCCGAGAGATATAGGCGTGAGCATTATAATAATATATACATATATGTATATAAATGTGTTTATTATTATGTAATTTAAAAGCAGATAGTCTAGTATTCTACTTTCGTTACACAAGTTCTTGTATCTAAGTGAAGTAAAGAGCTTACAATATCGTTTTGAATGCTTTTAGTAAAATATAAGGTTTATAATTACACTATATGATCCAAATTGATAAACGTTGGGATCGTGCCAAGAAGGCTGGTAGTATTTCCGCTCTGTATAAATATGTACATCATTGAATTAATATTTATAATGAATATAATATCATAGCATATATCGATGTAGCATAATATTTTTATATTATTATATAAAGGTTTAAAATCGGCCGCTACACAGGTACCTGTACGAAATAACAATGAAGCACATTATACACCAAATAACAAACAAACACACAATATTATATTAATCTTTATATGTAACCATTAACTATGGTGATGAATTATTCTGTACCAGTATAATAATGATAAATTAGAATAATTTAAATATATTGCACATCGACCTCGGGAGTGAGTTAATCGGCTAATTTCGGCTTCGTAGAGATTTGTTCATCTGTCAATCGTTAGCGACGATTATAGTTGCGACGTCACATAGGTAGCGACGTCACATAGGTAGCGTGTGGCGGAGATATCTGTACCCCTATCATGGGTTTGCTACCGATTTCGTAATCTATACTCGCTAGCGTCTCCGCCGAATATTAGTATGAGAAATTGTGCAGCGACACCCAGCGGTGACGTGAGGAACTAAAATATCTCATACAAATATTGCGAGTGACGTTAGCGACAATAGATTACGAAAACGGTGACAAAACCGTGATAGGGGTACTGTATTACAGAGTACCTATAGATTAATTTTTCATAGTTATATTTGTGGGAACTAGAAAAAACCAAAAATCTCGCGCATTTCTAAGATCTCCGCCTTGCCTTGTTAGGTTGTGTATGGAGATTTCATATTTTTATATTTGTATCTATATCTACTAAGGCTCCGAAACAAATGTACCGATTTAAAAATCTTTCACGTATATATTGCTACATTATTGCTGTGTAACATAGGCTGTATATTTGATCGATGTAGACGCTATTTTATATAATCAAAACCAAGAATTGCCCCCATACCATCAGATGGGCCATATAGCTTGTAAGCCACCTTAGTGATAGTTATTATTATAAGTACTCAGGTAAATTGTACCGTACACCATTAACTATGGACACTATATAATACACACGTAGTTATATGATTGTATATTTTGTGCTGTAGCGAATTGTATATTAAATATCTTAGTATTTGTTGAATAAAGTTGTTTGTAGCTTGGGCGAATACTCTTGTGTATTACTACTTCATACTATGAGCGAATGAATAAATTATATATGGTCCTGTGTATTGTAATAAAGGTGCTCCGCGACGTATGGATGAACTGGAGGCTGGAACTGACAACGCTTAGCGAATATAATATACCACCTACTACGAATTACAAATTGTTCATATAAATATTCTCGAACATAAACTAGGTTTCAATAGTAAACAGTGATACTATTAATAGTTTCTTGCACTTACGCTAGATGGCGCGATCAAGTTGATGAAATCAAGAAAAATCATAATTAGGTCCACACGTAACACTTTAAATATAACTGCCGGGTTCGTTTGCTGACAATAACGCGACAATGATTACTCTAAAACATTACAAACAACTTAATGTCACACAGACATAGTTCTAAAGCTAGATTGTAATAAATATATTTCGTTCCCGTAGTATGCACGTTCACATATATCGTACAATTAAATGTTTAGTAATATACTTACGGGCTAAAAGCCATTCAGACGCTTTCATAATCTGACCCTGCATTGCTTAAGCTGCCCGTACAAGGAGAGGCCAGCTCATACTGGGATAGTATAGCTTAAAGTGTATATTTGAGTACCAGTAGCGCCATCTACTATTCATGTTATTCTTTTTTTTTATAATAAATGCCTGAATTACTGAGAAACTAATGATAATATTCGGGCATGAAGTGTAGCTTTCTATAGGTGAAAGGCATTTCACATTACCCACTACAATGTTGACTCATGACATCTTTATAGTATTCTCCTATAATTATGACCCTTCAAAAGGTGAAGAAAGTGAAATACGTTATCCAGCGTATTACCTCATTAAAGTCTTTCTTGATCGAAAGCAATAAACCTACTTGATATAATCAAATAATACCAGGTAATAAAACTTCAACCGGATTGTGTAGCTAATAAACATTTCTAATTCCGCTTTGAACTAAAAATTGGTACTACGAACTTAAAGCAGCTTTAAAACTGTTAGTAGTTGCTTCCATCTACGGTAGATGGCGCGGTTGCGATGCCGGTGGCGCGAGGCGGTGATAAAATCTGCAGAACTTCCTGCTACAATATGCGGCCCTGGTACATGGAACGGACAAATTTTGGCAGTCGCGATCTATAAATGCAGTTTTTTGCTTTTTCTGGCCCCTGGGTGTGACGTACACACGTTTGATGAATAAACATCACATTAAAAACTAATATAATATTTAATTTCATTCACAAGAATGTTAGAAGTCAATCAGGCTATGAGTATCATGCATTTATTTGGTTGGTATAGTTCATTGACCTTAATAAGTTTAGCGATTGAGTAACCCAAATAACACTGGGAACTTTCTAATTGGCATTTTGAAAATTGGTGAGCCTATGTAGAAGGTTGTTTACAACGTATAGACATTATATTTTTCAAGAAAGTTTATTTATATATTATTTTTAATATTCGAAATATTCTTGAATGAGTTGTTCCGGCCTTGTCTGTTTAGCTGCAAACCAAGCAGTTGAATATTAACAATATATATTGAATAAAAATAATGTCTATCAAAAACTAATAAAAATAAATATTTAATTAAAATAGATCTACCAACATCCCGTACCCAAATGATGTACACTTCCAACGAATTCCATTGTTCGAATTTTTTTGATCAACCATGTTCCGAATTTATCATAACCCATCTTCTTCGCAACATATTTCGAGCCACGCGATTCACCGAGCGTGAACACTGAGCGGCTTGAGTTGAGCGATTACTCGCGGCTCGTGGAACTGTTTATGTACAGACTAGTAGAAATCAGCAATCGGATCAATTATATCTCAGTTCGGTACTAGGCTTGCATGATCGACAGAATATCTGTCCTTATGGCGTCATGGATATGCGTGGGTTCGATATTTCTTTGTGTCTGGATATTGACACTCTTGACCTATGGAAGTACTAAAATGACCTATTTCTTTGTTATTGCCTCCATTTAAAATTCTGCGTAAGAGGAAGCATTGCGTGGCTTAATGAAATACGTTTCCTTACCATGTGCTTCGATAAATATGTCAAAATAATTTCTATGCATTTGTCGTTTAGGAAAATTTGATAAAAACATTTAAATGTTTGGTCTCCATCTTGAAATTGGGTTAAGGCTGTATTTGTTCTGCCAGCTCCTAAGGCTTAGTGAAATAAGGTTGTTAATTAGTCTACTTCAGTGTAGAGTAAGTTCTACGGATTCTCGAATGTGTTATGATGATATTTGAAAATTTCAGAATTCTTAACTGTCTAACCTTACACTTTTCACCCTCATCACCCTTTCACCCCCTTCTCCTCATTATCAAATCAGTCCTGTGGAAGGTCTCTTATGCTTTGTAGGTATAAAATTTGTCTTCATCAACAAGAAAGAAATAAATATGTGGATGTTCGTTAGATTATATTTGGAATGGATTTAGCTCTGTGAGTTAACTTATGTGCTTTTTCACCTGGAAAAATAGATAAGATAGCTGTTCCCATGGGATTTAAAAAAAACATTATTATAGAATCTCTCAGACCAATTAATAAGGAATTTGGTTTGAACAGCTCAGGTACAAAAACATATAAAATTCCTACTATTGTCAAAAATGCAGCCATAGTGCCTTTACAGACCATGCTTGAATGTTTTGAGATATACTTTATACAAGTCTATAATTTATTCTCACCACTCTCAGTATTAAAGTAAAGAGGCTATACATAAATACACTTTATTGTAAAGCTGACGTAAGTAGTGAAAAAGGGTATAATAATAATTATTAATAATGCCAAGTGTCATTTAAATCCCCCGAGGGAACAGACAAAAATTTAAAATGCTATTGTTTTGGTCTCTGTATCGATATCATAGGAATTGAAATTGTCAATGTACATAACTAACTCGACCCATTTAATGTCCTTCAATTTGTTTCTCAGATATACGCAGGTTTCCTCGATGCGAGTAATGTTCTTCACTGTGATACTTGACTTGTACATATGAGAAGTAGGGACCACACCTCCAAACAGAGTCTTATTCCGAAATTATTGTAAAATATTTTTGTTATGGTTAGACGTACCAATAAATAATTAATTAAGAGCAAATTTAACTAAAATTATAGTTTTAGCAAGTTGATATGCATGAACGAATTAAGTCGCGTAATCGATCCCCCTGTCGAGCAAACGTTTTGTTTAATGAACGTTTTTTAAGTGTTAACCTATAGATATACTTTCATACAAAGGATTTTGTCTGATTCCCAAACTACAGTACAGGCTTTGCTTCATTTGAGACTAAATGGTCCTGTAAAATCATATGGGATTATGTTCAATTGATCAGACTGCAAATATTTTCTTTATCTTCGACTGCACGCTTACTGCACGTAATATATTCATTATCTGTCGCGTGACCTACAAAGAAAGAAAGAGATAGCTGGAAGATAGAGCTAGATGGAGCATTATATTGAGGTGTGTCCTAGCGTGTCGAACGAAACAGCGCTACTGTTCTCTGTCACTCTGTCGGTTCATCTCCACGTTTGGTCTGATCGCCTGGTACTTGAGTGATAGGAATTGATCCCATTCAAGGTTTGTTGCCAGACCTGCGCGTGGCGTCGCCAATCTTGTTTTCCCTATCTGACGCGGAGGTCAGTCGTCCGTTAGTGCTCATAAATAAGTCATTCCCCTCGCACCTATATTACACAACAATGTAGTATTTCTGTACGGCCGTGATTGACATTTACCTATTCAATGCCTTATTACGAGACTCGTGCTCTTGTCTTATTTGATTTAACATTAGAAGAAGTATTTATTATATCTTTTTAACACAAATTTTTTTGGTAAAAACTTCCTTCTCTCGGTAGGCACTAAAATGTCCATCGTAGATATTTTAACAATGTGTTGAATGAAGCAGGCATTAGTTCCCTACTCAACCTCTTAGAACTATCTATTAATCCTAATTTTCAAAAACAGGGGATTATATAATCATATTATAAGGGCAGGAGGATGATGTAGGTATTCGGATAATAATACTGCCTTCACTCACTAGAATGCTATACTTAGAATAAAGTTGTGGAAAAATCTAGATGCCAATATTATGGAAGTTAGCTCCGCTCTTTTCTTTTACCATATTGACCGACGTTGATGAAATTTGGAATGAGTATTTTAGGGATATGCAGAGACGCACCTTCGATCTATGCGCTAGCATTTTTCTTTGTCATTGACTGTAAGCCTAGTTGAAAAATAATAATGACGAAAAATAGTAATGACTGGCGAGAGTAAGAGCGTTATCAACAGTTCCGGTCAAGAGAAAGATATACTCGATACCTAGAGACAACGAGCGCATGTCTGTAGCAACGTTTCCCCTCGGGGAGTGGACCCTATACCAGAGTATCAGGATCCCGAGCAGGTGGCAGAACGTAAAATATAATACGCGTACTATTTGTAAACGTTATCTAAGGTGGTTTTTGTAAACATCATATAATTAGAGCTCTCTTGTCTTTGCAGTCTTTTTTTCTGATTGCAATAAAATTACTAGATATATATGACAGTCACGCAAATAAGTCTACATATTTATATTTTTTCATTGTTCCGATTGAACCATGGATTCTGTCTCCGTTATCCAAAAAACAGAAATATATATATTTATATTGGACATGTCTACCAAATGTGGTGTACGTGCCAGCTTTGGCTAACTGGCCGTGACACATGATAATTTTCTATCATTCTAAACAAGACACATTCGGAGTAACTCCTCACAACTTCCTAAAAATACGGGATATCATTATTTCAGGCAAACAACATTACAATACATACAGCATTGTTATCTGACTACAGTAGGGCAATTGTTCTCACCGTAAGATATATACTACTTCCCGGCAGCTCCACATTATACTATTCTCTACTCATTTCAATGATCTCTTATCTGGAAAACTTAATCACTGCAGGAACAAAGCAACATAAGCAGTAAGTCAAAGTCAAATTCTAAAATATCTTTATGATTAATATCTATTCGATAAGACTTTCTAAAAGGCACATTCAAATCGTCAGAATGACATAATTATGCAGGAGTATACATGCTACCACCAGGTTCGGAAGGTTGCTTTTACTGAGAAAAACCTGGTAAGAATGTAAATAATATAAATCTCAGTAATAACCTACTCTTTTAAAAATTTTAGAAATACAAAATAAATCGCTTAAGAAATATAAGTCCATGGACACAGTTCCAATGCACAAATGTCGATAAAATTGACAGAAAGAAATATTAGTTCTACTTATACCTTTATGCGTAGCTTAACTGGTAGGATAACTGGTATGATCCAGTTAATTATTGGAAGCGGGTCTAATTCTGCCCTTTGTGCACCTCTCAAGTGTGCTCATTATATAAATTAAAAAACCTTACAATAATATATCACTAGTCACCTATCAACAATCTGTCACCGCCGTTATTGTCACACTTCGGCTACATAGCACGCCGCAGAGATAAGAGCCAAGAGACACTGGTCATCATTGGAAACGTGCAGGGAAAGAGGTCACGCGGCAGATCCCCAACAAGATGGATAGATCAGCTCCATGAAAGGAAAAGATGCTCCTGCGACGTGGTGGAGCTGGCCACCGACAGGAGACGCTGGCAGGTTATTCACGATACCCCAAAAATTACCTGTTCACGATCTTCAGTAATGAAGCTGGTGACCATAGAGACAGAGAGTCATTGACCAGCAGCTCACTGCTACCTTACAAATACTAGCTCACTATCTGACTCTAATAGAGTTCCGATTGATGTACATGATATATAGGATCACCTACATGTATAAGACAATTCTATAAACAGATTGAGGCACCAGGATCCCAGTGTTCGAAGGAGTATAAATGTATTCCGTAATGTATATCCGTAATGTAATATTCCGATTTGGGTAGCATATTTCGCACACAATATGCACTCTTCATGCCAATGTCCTCGTTATGCGAAATCACCTGTGATAGAAAAAGACAGGTACACGAAAATCGGGGTTTCTTCAACTGCGCGCGCCACTTTCTGCTGACAGCCATATTTTAGCTTTCTGTCATTGACTCTCTCTGTGTAATGACAAATGATGTTAGTGATGAAGGATAGCAATACCGTTCCAGCTCTTGTTGAATGCATCTATGATGTAGTAGTACACTTGTGTGCGTATACCCACACATAGAGTTGGAGAGTGTACTACGTCACCATTTTAACCCAAAGTGACGTAGTATGCGATCGATAAAGTGCCCCTAGGATGCGCGCGCTGCTGCATATGACCGATATTGACGTTTATTCCCAGCGGTTGGAAACATCACTGAGGTACTAGAAATGCAAGGAGATCGTTTTCTATATTATGTCCCTTTCTCTCAATTTATGCATCATTTCTCTCCCTCGGAAATTCCCTTTGAAACAAGAAGAGGTATATGTTTACATTAAAGAATTGGATAAGCATACAAAATTTTTTCCTGATAGTTGGAATCATTTATGTCTGTATGTTTGAGGTTTTGTGAGTATTCAGATTGAATGTTATTGTCATTTTGTATTCTATATTCTGCATTCTTGTACTTTCTTGTGTAATTTTTTTTGTATCCTTTAATTATTTTTTCTTCTTATAATTAGTGTAATTGGCTTTTTGTTGCCGTTCTAATTATTACCAATAAATAAATAAAATACATGTGCTCAAGACTGTCCCTGGGTAGGCAGGTGTGCTGGGTGTACTTATAGTACTCCGACATTACCTCAGATATATATTCAGGTCCCATGTAATGGGCACTTTCACATTGGACGATAACTGTAACGACACGATGTCATTGGAATGGTAGCTTGATGCAGTCACTACTAAATGCTTTCACACTTCTCAATCGTTACAATCCTGGCAGAGCGGTCGTGGTCGTAATGTCAGAATTGGTGGCTTGCTGAACAAAACGGCGCCATTCAATTCGGACTACTGCTTTACGGGAACATTCGTTGATAGTAGAAACACCCATCACAGCCTTAATCTGGTCCGTCCATCTCATTGGTGAACTGCCATGTGCCCTAGTACCCTCGAATTTACCCTGCACTACCAGACGCTCTATGGATGCGTCTCCACGTCGCGAAACATGTCCAAAGAAGTTGAGAATGCGAGATTGAACTGTGGAAGACAGACGCTGATTGATCCTGCGTTCCTGCAGTATGGAATCGTTGGTGCGGAACTTACACAGCTTTCACACTGTGTCGTTGTAATCAACGATATCGGGCGACCACACAGTGCAGGGTGATGCTGTTTCAGTGTGATTCGAGGAGATACGGCAACAATTGAGGAAATATTTTTGGGACAGACGAAAGAGCTGGTGTCTCAGCGAGGACCGTTCGACGACGTCTGATAGAAGCAGGGTTGTTCGGAAGAGTGACTCGCAAAGTACCGTTGTTGAAGAAAGAACATAGAAATGCTCGTTTGGCGTTTGCACGTAAATATGGACATTGGACCTACGCCCAATGGCAACATGTATTATTCTCCGACGAGACCAAGATTAATTTGATTTCTTCAGATGGAAGGCAATACGTACGGCGTCCAGTAAAAGTGGAAATGAATCCAAGATTCACAAAAAAGCAGGTGAAACATGGCGGTGGAAACATTAAAATGTGGGGTTCATTTTCTGGACGTGGAGTGGGACCTGTGAGGAAAGTTCAGGGTAACTTAGACCAACATCAATACAAGGCAATATTGGAGGAAACGATGCTTCCCTATGCTGAGGAGCATCTCCCTATTATATGGACGTTTCAGCATGATAACGACCCGAAACATACCGCCCGGTCAAGTCGTTTCTTACCAGTTAGTCAGTATCGGTGCTAGATTGGCCAGCAAATAGCCCGGACCTTAACCCAATCGAGCACCTTTGTCACGAAATCAAGAAAAAAGTAGCCACTTATCGTACCACAACTTTAGCTGAACTTAATGAAGCTTTTTGGGAGGCATGGGCAAACATTCCTGTCGAAACATGCCAGAAACTGATAATGTCTATGCCACATCGGTGTCAAGCGGTAATTACTAACAAAGGTTTTGCTACTGGGTACTGATTTTACACGTAATAAAATGGAGCTGTTAAAGATATTATAATACTGCAGATTATTAGTTTTGTTTAACTCTATTTTTCATTATAGTTTACTGTCCTTAATTAAATGAAACAACACCTTTGCCTGCCCCTTCGGAGAATACAGGCCGTGACCATATGGATGTATGTATTTCATCAAAATCGATCTATACACTATAGCTTGTGGATTGAATTAAGTCCAAGCTGTTTGCTCCGTGGGATTGGGATATCATCGCGTAATAAAAAGATAATATACTAAATTTTGACCCGGGTACTATGAGCCACCATACGCATGACGCATGATGCGATACGAAAATATATCATTCGCTAAAACAAGGGTCACTTGCTATTGACGTGTATGAAAACCATACTCGGATAACAAAATATTGCGCACATCCAACCATTTACGAAGAAGTTACTAAAACAGTGCCCCAAGTTTGGGTTCTAACATGTTCTTACATTGACGATATCGCTCGCGTATTTTCCTCATTTTATAGGGAACGTAAAAAGCGCTCCCAGCGACGAGAGTAGGAAGTTTTACGCAAGGCCAAGTGTCGACACGCATAAAATTATATAATACAAGTATAATATCGTACACCCGGAATAATGTATCCATAGTATTCTACTTGTCGTCTAGACGCATGACCTAGACACCCGATGAATCACCTCATTTGTCTGCTCGCCTGGTAGCTCCACAGTGAATATAGACCCTACTCAAGGATAAGAGATGTTGCCGATCCGACACTGTGTTGCCAGTGATTATTCTCCCACTATGTGACTAAACTAACTTATAATATACTTGTGTTCCTTTTACACGGTAGATGGGTAAGGATGTTTACTCCAAGTTTGAACCTCGATCGTGGTGTAATGAGGTTTTTAAGTTTGCACAGAATGCTACTTCCAGGGAAGGCTGCTGAAGGATTGCTGGCAGAAACTATATTTTTTCATTAAATTTTTAAACAAGCTCTTGGTTCTCCTTTTATTTCTGTCATGGCAATGTTACAATTTTAATATGCGATCTTAAAAAAATTGCCATTTGCAATCTCTACGATTTTTTGTAGACAGAACATTCACGTAGTTCTGCTACAACCGATTGTAGCTCCTTACTACGGTATTATCGTAGCCCCAATATTTTCAGTAAGTGATATACAACTCATACTCATACTCGTGTCCCAAACTATGCATGTATTGTATTGAGTACTACACTACACTCAAAATTGTAATATTACGTTATATTGAGGAATAACGCTATCTTAAGAGATGGTATACTTTTGGGGAATTTTGATGTAGAGCTGGTCACATATATAACCGTTGCTTCTCACTCCGACGTTTTGCTTAGTTGCCAGACCGACACTCCATCATAACCGACTTGCGGAATAAGAGCGAGAGGTCACATCTCCATTTCGTTTATTGAAAGAGAGGGTGCGACATTGTAGCCCCGTCTCGACCAATCCATAGGCCACGCAAAGTAGTGACGTAAGCAGTAGGGACACAATATAAATATAAGCTTTACAAGCAGTAAGGAATCAAGACAATTTTTTTGTAATAAGAACGTTTGCTCCATTGAGTTAGAGAGTTGACAATATTAAATATTTCATATTTTAAATCACGTATTATACGATTGGCAACGCCCTGCCTGCCACCTTCCGCTTATTTACTAGTAGATGCGCGCGTCTGTGCGAGTGTATAATATCGAACGGTTCATTCCTAGATTCCTAACTGCTTTTAAAGTTTATATTTAAACTTTGGTAGGGACATGCGCTTATGAAGTATATTTATTCTCCTTCGTGCTAATGCGAGCCTGGTACTCGTTGCGGATAAATTCTTGCGGATGCGGTTGCGGAAAGCGTATTTGTTTACATTACTTAATTTATTTCGTCAAACTAATGAAATGTTTATTATTTAACAAAGCATTAAACCAATTCAATTTATTCATCGTACATATATGATTACAAATTTCGCATCTAGCTAGTTTACGTACGCGAAGATCATAGTCTAGTGTTTAAATATTTAAGGCAATATTTGCCATTAAAGTGTCCCATTTTCGTCACACACTCATTCAATGACAGATTAACAAAATTCTAAAGTATATCTGGCAGACTTACTAACTTGTTATTTAATGTAATGTAATTTTAGTTTTTAAATAGATCTTCGCGCCTCGCACCAAATAAAACGGATGGTTACCATGCTTTTAATGAAATACCCGAATATTGCTTCAGACCATAGATTTATATTTGGACACAATCCAGTTTTTAAAACTTTCTCCAAATAATTTTAAAGCGTGGTTATATTTTTGAAACAACGCTTGTTAGGACAATATGCAAATAACTCTCTACTCGGCTCTCGTTAGATTGTAATGTTACCATATTCGATAAAGGAATCAATAATACTGACTGTTGAGGACTAAACATTTTATTCACTCCTTTATTATATTCTATGAAGGACTAGTTGTGCCCCGCAGTTTCACTCGCGTATACTTAATTGTATGGGTGGATTTATTCACGGACCCAAAGTTACAAAAGTGTTCTTAGTTACTCCTTGTAGCATCAACTACCCGTCAGTGAAAGTCCCGTAGAAATGGGTCCAGAATTTTCAGAGTTTATTAGTTTCATATGCATTAAGTGAAAAGCTGTTAAATTGAAATTACAAACACACTTATTTTTTATTTATCTGTATGTATACATTTTTCATGATATAGTACCCTATGTTCTTCTCCTGGTTCTAAGCTACCATCCCACCAATTTTCAGCCAAATCGGTTTAGCCGTTCTTGAGTTATAAATAGTGTAACTAACACGACTTTCTTTTATATATATAGATTTATGCTACTACATACAAAATGTGATACTACGTTGTTAAAGTGGACATCGTTCATATGAAACATCTAATAATTTTCATAATTTGAATTCATTAGGATATTCTGTGTGGCTAGCCCAAAAATCTTGTAGCAAAATTATACCCAGAATCCATGCAACGTAAGAAAACGCAACACTGCCGGACCGTGATGTTCTATGCCATTCGACTTGGACGCTTTTAAAGGCCTCTGCCATATCCTAAAGTCTTGGTACCCGATTAGTGATATACCACACCCCTTTCACAAAGGCACACCCCATGGTACGCCATCTCGCTTCATCTAGATACTCGAAATGAGAGGCATTCTATCTTGTTGAATGTAAAATCTATTTATTTAGTATTTGGGTCTAGTTTCCCTTGTTTCGAGACTTTCAACATTTGCAAATACTGCGAATAACTTCTATTGCATAATGCTATCCTAGTATTTGCTCTGATTCGACAGTAGTCGCCGGTAATTGTGTGTAGTTTTCGTGGTACCGAGGCGGAGTATCATCTCAATATAAATTTAGTTGAAGCTGGTTTCATATTTTTATACTGAAATATTTTATTCTGATACATATAGCAGGGCGAATTGAACAATATATGCTTTCTTAAATGGATGACCCTTTTCTCAGGAACGTGTATCAAGTTGAAATTTGTACGTTCAAGTCAGCTGACCCTTGGCGCTGTGACCACTCGATGCCCTCAAAATTAACGCTATAAAACAAGATGATAATGTGGCACTCGCACTACATGGGGGACGTGTATGCCTTTGAGCAGCAGTGGGAAAATATAGGCTGTATTAGATTAGATTAGACTAACCCTCCGTAAGGAGATAATGGCATGGACGTTTGTATGCAAATACAATTGAAAATGTGCAACGCCTCTAGCGTTTACGTCAGGAACAATAAAATTGTCATATGTAAACTACAGTTCTATAAAAATGTATTAAATATATAAAAATATACTGCCACACCCGTGAAAACTTTTTCACCTCTGTACCAGGCTACCATTAACAATCGGATGTTAACGAAATCATCTCAACTTTTCCTATCTTAGTCCGCAAGGCAATAAAATGTTTCTCTAATTTTCTGTCTCTATTCCTCTTGTCAAAGGGCACATATAAAAGTCAGCTCTGACCCCATCGGTATAAAGTGCAAAATAAAATAAGGATTGTACAGTAATGTAACTGCAACCGAAAACACTCAGGTGTACGTTCGTATGGGTAGCATGGTGTATATCGCACACAACGTTTGAAGTAAAACATATCGCGAGGAATGAAAATACGCGTGAAAAGAAATAAGTATCACACGATTATTTGTGATGCAGCTTCAGACATTTAACTCCTAAAATCAAATTTATACTTCCTACAGTTGAGATTATTTTTTCTCTATAAATACAAAGCTTTAATATCCGTGTGTGCCATCCTAATAGCACCAAAGAAGAGTTTAGAAGAGAAACCAAGTGAGATGGCGTATTCATGCTATCTCGCTTGATCTACATATAAGAAATGAGACGCAATCCAGGTTTCAACTCGCTCTACGAATGAAAGTCCTATAAGTTTGGTTTTAGGTCTAGTCTTCCTTGCTTATAGCCAAGTTCAAATTTGAAAATTTACCGCGTAGAGCTCGTTTGGGATATGATATCCTAGTATTTTGTCTGTTTCGACAGTACTCGCCCCGTGACCCGTCTATCGTTTTCGTGGTACCGAGGATGCGAGGCGGGCTCCGTTTCACGCTTTGAGCCAACTTTTGAAGTTCGTTCCATAATTATTTTATTGCTAGCAGTGCCATGCGGTTTCTCGCGCGTAGACTTAGACCTTGAAATATCAGCTATCTGTCAGTGAAAGTCCCGCCAAAATCAGTTCAGCCGTTTCGGAGTTTAGCTGGAACAAACAGACAAACAAAAATCTTAATTTTTATTTTATTTTATGTCAGTACCAATACTTTCATATGCATTTAGTAAAAAGCTGTTAATTTGGATTAACAAACAATTTTTATTTATCTGTACGTATATGTATAGATATCACATTCCTAATCTTTGAGTAGAACGAAGTAAATATACGGAGTGGTGAATCGATAGTCATTATGGGGATCGAAACGTAGTCATATTTATTAAAGTTAAAGTCTTTGGTTAAAAGTATATTGCTAGGTAAAGCAGCGCATTCATGACGAGCCGCGACGAAGTCCAGCGGTCGATGGTAGGCGTCCGGCTGGCCTTCGGTGGCAGTCACGTAGGAAATACGGAAGCCAGCACATTCCTGGATTACCACCACATCTAATAGGCCTCCATGCAGATTCACAATACCATTCTTCTCTTTCAGAACAGTATGATAGAAAGTAACAATAATAGTTATGGACAGTTAAAGATGCACTATTTAAATTTATAGCATCTAATATAACAACAGATTCATCAAGATTACACATTTTTTTTATAGGACCAATCCATATATACATTATTCGTTGCACTAGGTTTCATGTCAACAACGCAATTAAAACCTGTGTGTTTACGCCAAATCAGACTGGCCGACCTGACCGAGCAGCGCCGTGGCACGAAGGGGGCCCGTTCCGCAAGCATCACTCCTCCGCACCACATCCCAGTCACCAGGGGATAGCTCTGCATCTTCGATGGACTCATCCAGAAAAGTTTCGGTAGCTGCAACCACATCGTGCCAGACTAGTTCTACATACCGGTAACATTATTTTTGAAGCCGCGGACATTCTTCATCAGGTGACTTATTGCGAAACGGCTGCTTCGCGTATTAATTGCTGTCTTTCGATATTGTCCTTTTGTTTGGTTTTCTATGATAGTTCACCCAGGACTTAATTCTGGCATTGAGTGACCGGACTTCACTAGAGTATATTCACTAGAATATTTCTCAAACAATTCTAAGGGAATACCAATTTTGAATGATTTATGGTTTCCCTTTGGAACTAGGTCGTCAACCGTACAAGCGTCTGTACATCACCATTGCTTTAAATAGTGATTTCCTTAGCTGTTCTCACCATATTCCACAAGTGCAAATACGGGGTTCGACGGTTTTCAAACCAGTTGCGGTACGTGCCGCAGCACAGCACATAAGTACTGGACGCTTGTTTCCGTGTTTTACTATTGAGAACAGTCCACATTTGCACCTCTATTTGGATGGTTTTCATTTAATAGATCTTTAGGCCGAATATTATTGTGGGGCTTGGTTTGCTGAGTAGATTCTGATTTGATGGGGCTTTTAATCAGTATACTAATATTATAAGGAACAGAGGACAGAGGCGGAGTGACTGCACCAGTTGCAGTCTCCCAATTTAATCTCATAGTATGATACGAGTGACGCACCTCTAGACAGTTGTTCTTTCAGAGCCTACATTTCCTACCGCAAGGCACACACTTCGATTGAAAGCTCATTTGTGCCGTGCAAATCACTTATGAGAACCTTCTCATAAATGAGTTACACGGCACAAGCCGCACGGCACGGCACAAGCTTTCAATCTAAGCGTTACGTTTATATCGCAGTACCTTTTTTGGCAAACGGGGTAAGATTTTATCGCCACCTTTCTTCTGCTCACAAACACATTTAGGACGTACCCAATGTTATTTGTTAGGACATTCTTGCCAATACACGCAAGGGGAAACTCTTAACAGCAGTTTAAACATGTGCACCGAATAATATCTTCACTCTCAACAATAATAGTATAGAATGCAGAAAAAATATTATGACAATAAACAATAAAATCAAAACAGAGAGAACAAACAAGCAGCGTCATCTAGTGACAAGCGGATGCGAACAAAACCGTGTTAGAACCAGAAAGTTGGTGCCAGGTAAAAAAAGTTCCGCAACTCGACACAAGACTGCGCTATGTTATATTGCAATGATATTGGAAGGGGCTCAATCGCCAATATTCAAAAACACCAAACATTTCAATACAATATTATAATTTAAAAGCTTGTACAAACATTTAAGACCCAAAAGCCGGTTTAAATAGCTACTCACAATTGTCTAGTAAAGTTCTCATGAGTGAACACAAAATTGCATTTATTTGCAATTCACATCAATAGTAGAGCCACTTCACAAAATTGCGTAAATATCCAGTCGGGGATCACTACCGAAGAAGATACTTGATAGGTGCATTAGGGCATAATAATTAATTTGCAAATATTGAAATCTACCGCAAAACTCTATTTTAGACATTTAATTGAAATGTAAACAAACAAGAGCCGGTGTTTATTAAAGAGCGCCATCTAGCGAATTTTTTTTACTATAATTGTTAAGCACATTCTTGAGGATTCCTCTTTATTGGGCTATCCTTTTGTCCGTCAATATTTTTTTCTAGACATTGAAGGAGGAATGGTCTATAAGATTTGGCGTCTTAGGAATCAGATTTTCCCGGTTTGGGAATAAATGTCACTTTCACTTGACTCCAGCATCTAGGCATGTATTGAATTGCGACACATGCCCTGAATAGTCTGCCTAGGTGAAGGTTTAGTAATGCCTCTCCCTCTTTTAGTAAGATCGAATATATGCCATCTGGTGCTGGTGCTAATCCCCATTTGCTCTTGTTGGTTTTGATCACTCGCTTTGCCGAGTCCCAGTCGGTTTTTGTGGTCAGTCTTATTTGTTGTTCACCCACTGTGGGATAAATAGTGTTATCCTGAATTATTATTGAATCCGGGCATTGTATCTTGAGCATGGCTCTTAGAGTGTCTTTCCCATCCTCTTACCTTATAGGTAATCCTTGTCATCCCTGACCGTTATCAGCGGATTCGTTTTGGTTGCAGATATTGCTTTTGTGAGTCACATTTCTTCCGGGAGTGTTTCCTCCAGGCTTCCCTTTTGAAATTTCTCACTGCTTTTCCGAATTCAGTAAGCATACGCGTGCATTAATTGAACGCTTTGCGCGTATCTTGCCTCAACTTAGTCTCTAAGTCCACCAGGGTGCCTATCTAGTTGAGAGAACCTTTTTCGGGCAATTTCCTTTGCAAGCAGTTATAATTGCTTGGAATATTGAGTGTGCTTCATCCTCTATATCAGGTAAGGCATACTATCGATCTCGATAAATGTAGCATACATAACGGCATCTCGTTTTGAATGCGGAGATTGTCCAGGGAATATAGTGTACACAGTTACCATAATTATTTTTACTAGCTAGTGCCAGCGACTCTTTTTGCGCAGGATTTGATTTATCTTCATATTATGGAAAATTCACAGAACAACACAAAGGTAAGCTCTGATGTGTAAGCTATATTATTGTAAAATTTCATCAAAATCCATTCAGTGCTTTTTGCGTGAAAGAAAAACATCCATATATACATTCTTACAAGTAAGATAGTGTGATAAGTAGTATTTTCGTAGAAATTATTTTAGGATCATCGTATTGCCACAATTGGGCTTAGGCGAAAGTGTCGTAATTTTTAAAGCTTTTATAATATAAGCCAGTCATGTCGTACAAATAATGCAAATTAGGACTTTGAATTTGATATGTATTGATAAGACTTGCTCTTGGTCTTTTGCCAAAATAAGTACTTACCTTCGAAATTCCCGCAAGTACTTCAACCGATCAGTACCAGGATCACACGAATGTGAGAGTATATCACAGCTTCGATGCTATGAAGTGGCGCGCTTCCAATATTCTTACGTCACCACCTGTCTCCTTCTCGCTCTATCTCTTCATTCTGGCGCAAGCTTTCACATCGACCGGACGTACAAAAATAATCACAGCCGTGAATCACTGCTCAATCTTATAACTGGGAATTGATAGAGTCGATTGGGGACAATACTATAAAGGAGATCGCATTGCATAATGATCCGAATTAAGTTTAGTCCAGAAAGGGTACGATGTACGGTGGTAGGATGACTTCTTGTGCAAGTAGGTAATAGATAGCTATTTATTGCGTTGGCACAGCGATTACATTATTAACTAGCTGTGCCCCGCGCTTCCACTCGCGTAGGCTTAAAGCCCGCGGAACCTTCCTTATTTAAAAATATCCTAAGTTCCTACTTGTAACTCCATTAGCTACCTATAGCTATATAGCATAAAGCAAAAAGGAAATGTTCAAAATGTATTTCTACAATATCTGTACCGTGTATACTTCCATATGCTTTTATTGAAAAGCTGTATTTTGGAATTACAGACAGAGCTGTCAAATTTAGTTTTCAATATAAATATTCAAATTGTAAAAGAATTCGAAAATAAAATAATATGTCAGCTCGAATTAGGATAAAACTGAATTCTAAAATGAAAGTGTAAACGATCTAAATAGTTTATTTTTATAGTGAATAGCATCGGCTCCAGAGTAGTAGACGGCCCAAGTCGGGGTCGTCCGCTACAGTACCAATAAAAATTACAATGAATAAGTTACTTATATAAGTACTTAGGAACCTATAGTCGCGGCGATCGAGCCTGTGACCGCTCACAGACCACGGCATTAGCAGTCTGCAGTCCTTACAGATAATGCCGTGGTTACAGTAGTAATATTTGTCCCCCGAGCCGTTTAATTTCGCTGGATGATACTAATATGTAGTATGTAGCACGATCTGTTCGAGTTTTGCACAAGAATGCAGTCGTGGGCTAGTGTCGTATCCCTCCATCGTATCAATAAATACCGATTACCATCAGAAAACTGATTGTAAGGTTAATTGTGATCCATAAATTCGGAGCTAACAGTACAAGACTCCGTGGCGCAACGGTAGCGCGTCTGACTCCAGATCAGAAGGTTGCGTGTTCAAATCACGTCGGGGTCACGTCGATCACTCGGTTTTTGTTTTCGCTTTTTTTTTGTTTTTTAATTGGCTTTGAATTGGATTCACTTCAAATTATCACCATTTTAACAAAAAAAAAAAATAAAGCCAGTTCAGACACTTCACTTTATGTATCTATATATAGATATGTCTCGCGGTCACCCGTATGTATTGACTTGGGATTAATTTAATCCTCTTAATTTTTTTTAAAGTCATAGATACAAATACAAAAACCTTATAGCGCCGTCTAGTCCCAAACTTAGCAGAGCGCGTACTGTGATGTATTGTGTACTGTGATACCAGACAGAGGATGTTATAAAAATATAATGTTTATCTTAAAAATACTGACACACATATGATACTAAATAAACACTATAAAATAAACTTATTTAATTAATTCAATAAAAAGTAGTAACAAGTACGTACCTTGTATGTAACATCATCTACCTGCATTAAAAGTCCAGCAAAGAGATCAAGCTTACCATGCGATGGTAAGTGGTACTGCAGCAGATCGCTTGCATTAGATACGCTTTGCGGACCCTGTGAATATAAATTCACACCCTTCTTGAAGAACCCATGCTCCACTAGTTTGGGAAAACCACATTGGGGAGTTCATTCATTCTACAACGTGAAGTTAGTTAAATATATAATTTTGATTAATTGCAAAAAAAATATTCGTTCCAGTTTTATAACGATTTTCATTTATACTTAATCCTCCATACAGCTGCATAAATTGAACTTTATGTTGTATATGTGAATATATAAAGTGTTAATTTAGCTCGTCGTCAACATAATATTATATTACAGAATTAACACAGCAGGCTCACTACAAGTGATTGGGAAAGATTTAAAATGAAGTTTAGCTATATTGTCTATGTTATAATAGAAAAGTTCACTAGCCGGTACCAGGATAGCAGTCAATCAAAGAGTCTCGTGGTAGTGAATTCTGTGTGCGGAGCAAACTTAATCCAAGTTACGGATGGGGAGGAGCTTAAGTTTTATGAGGCGGGGCAACAGCAAAGTTCACTAGATGGTACCAGGATATCTGACAACCAAAGAGTGCATAGAGAATGGAGAACATGTAATACTTTTGTTTGAACCATACTCTGCAATCAGCTGGTCAACCCGAAAATCAATCTGCGCCAAGTAGGTTTACGTGAAGTATGTTAGAATTAAATCCTAGTTTCCCCTGGTCAGTGTTTCGGTTCCCTTGACTTTTTGGGGTTGTTCTATATGTGAGCGCAACGCATCGCACTGACTGGAATGTATCTACTGTGTTAAAAAATACTATTCCATTTCAGCATCTTTCAGCATGTCCCAGTTATCTCACAAAAACAAGTACTTATAACATCCCTTAAATAAATTATTTTGTTCACTCCGTCCCGTTAAATTTCAGTTAGAAACGAATAATATTCGGGATTGTGAGTTTGGATGTATTTGCCAGCGTAGCGTAGGTTTTAAGTATTTACATAATTATTATACTTTGACCAATATAGGTACCTATTTTAGAGTAAAAACCACGTGTCGTGTCGTAATTCGTATCGACACTGTATGACAGGTGTACATCGTCGATATTTTTAAGAGCGTTCTGCTAGCAGATCAGGCAGACACGACACTTTATTATGGATAGCTGTGTTGTTTGTGTTTATATATTTTGAATGGTAGGTAACATAGGTATGATTTGACTTCGACAGAAAAATAATAAGCAATCTTGAACCAAGACAAAAGTCATATAATATATAATAATCAACTTTAAAAGCTCCTAGTTAAAATACCGGTAGCAATGTAGCTGCAAATGTTTTTATTTATGAAGCCCAAGCGGCGGGCGGTAGCGGTAAGGACGGGCTATGACCGCTCAGCAAAAACATGGGAAGGTAGCTGCGCATGTATTTATTGCGATCGCGCCATTCGAGCCCCTGATCATGATCATGACGATACTTGTATTATAGGTGCTGTCATGAGGTTTTAGCTCTGGGCTTGTATGGCGCGAGTGCGAACATATACTAATCCGCAGTTATTTCCACTATTTTCGCTAAGTGCTCATAACCTGTGACTGCACTGTGCGAGCGAGAGGAATGACCTCCGATGGAGATAAAAACATTGGCGCGACGCGGACGGTGTGGCAACAAATCCTTGAACCGGATCGATTCGTACCGTCGAAGTACCAGGCGCACAGTACGAGCGTGGAGGTGAACGGTAGTGTGCGTTCTACCGTTCGACACGCCCTATCTAGGTCAAGCGACAGATAATGAATAAATTGGTTCGTTCGGCCAATTGCAGCACGTCCGTTGTAGTAATTATATTATACATGTCTGAGGTTATCGCGACGATCGCACACACGCATATCAGCAAGCTCTAATCAAATTATCAATGTGTTGTATAAGACTTTCGTTGGTTATGTTTTAAGCCTCATTTCAAGCCAGTGTGATATTTTCATAGTAAATTAAAGGTAACCTTGAAAGGTTTCTAAGTATGTTTCTTGAAATCTAAGTGTAGCCTTAGGCAAGTTTTAATAATACTTTAAAGCTTATAAAATTTCACATACCTAACCAGGTATTTAAACATACATATTTCATCCCACAGATACTTTAAAAGACATTAGGTAATCTTATTCTTATAAATAGGTACTCATGCACAATGCACATAAGGTAATTGTACCATAAAGTTGACCAGGTTGGAAGTAACTCCTTCAAATTCTGCGAACCTAGTAAAACTGTGGCTAAACATTATATTTAGCCCGAGTTCCTCCCGTATAACCACGATTTCAGAATGTTTTATCGAAGCATCTTCAACACAGGTAGCACCACTTACTGTTGCACGCGACTTAGTCCGTGTGGACTTCAATCACAATATTCCTGAGATACGGTAGTTGAGATAAAAATAAGGTTGATGTTCAGATTGATGTTAGATTTGATTCCGTCTAATGTATAATGCTTGTGCATTGTTAAATGTATGATAATTAAGTTTTTTTTTAATTGCGTTAACAAACATCGTCCTCTATAGAGAATATTGAATACATCTATATTCAAACGAAATCTTTAAGCGGATTATTTGAAGTGCAATATTAAAGTAGACAAAAAATATTAAGACAACGAGCCGCGCGTGTGTGTGGATCGTCGTATATCATGTGTAAGTGTGTCATACAACTACATTCAAGCGTAGGAGCCCCGCCTCCGGCACGCCTTCAGATATATTCGAGAGTGAGAGTGATAGCGGCTCCCCAACGCTCATGCGAGCCTGGTACAACAGTTGCATAAACACCTGCGGACTTGATCACGTAAAACGTCATTTTTGGGATAACCAGACCCAAACGGAGTCGTGCAGTAATCTGATGAATTAACATCATATCAAAATGCAATAAAATGTGTATTCCCAGTCATAGAAATATTGAAAATCCCTCGGGTGCAGTGCAACGACCCTAATTTACTTAAACTTCCAATAGTAGTATGAAATGATTTACGGTTAGGAATAAAGAGGATGGCTCTCGCTATCATAATAACTTGAACCCACAACAATTGAATGAAAACGTTTTCTTAAAAGTGCAGATAATAAATTATAATTACCCACATGTGTCGTTACGAGCTATTAGCTTATGAGCTATGAGCGCTGACTTTGAATACGTAGAAGTGATTTCTTGGTCTTTTATAAGGTGCAGCTCCACTATTTTCGCTGAGCGCTCTGTACTCGTGACGCACTACCTATGTATTTTCTAGCAAACAAGAGTTACATCTGCATTTTAAAAGGTAGCTCAATTGAATGTCTATAGTATAATATAGGTTTGAAACTATTCTTAATGTTTCACTCACAAATTATCACTGTCACCATAACACAATGTATTCGCACCTGTTTCACTCTTTCTTTAGTAATAACGTATAGTGCCCTCTTTGTCACACACTGAACAGAATGCAAGGCTTGACCTTGACCGCGCAACCGCTGCGCAGACCATCTATAAATAAAACCAGTACACACGGAAACTTGAGACACCTTGAGACTTCGCGCGGAGATAATTAAATATATTAAAATAGTTTTGGAGAGACAGGTTAATAATAATAATATAATCGGAGTTCTAACAGTACCGTAAATATCTTATAAGTATATAAAGTAGAATCCGATAGTCTTCGGAATTTCATCAAAAATATATTATTAGTGGACGATACCTACTATTACAGCGAGCACCATAGTCATGATAACCAGAAGTAACCTTGAACGATATTCTTCTGCTTATCTAAAATACTTAGGTAGATCAAATCTAATAATTTGTTTATATTATAAGGGAAGATGGCTCATTTTATTTAAAGCTGTAGATATACACGTCTAATCAAATGCACTTTAAGAATATCTGACTTATTTGTGTGAATTTTGGAAACGGGGTGAGGCTGTAACGTTTGTATTTTCTTCTTACCCCGCTGTATATTGATGGGTAAAGATGGAGAGTTATTATAAAATCACAATATTCGGATTTAATAACACTTCTATGAATTAAAATAACTGGTAGACAGTTCGTGCATCTCTTGATATACTTCCATCGGCTGCGAGTGCTCCGAATTTGACCCTTCTGAAAGATGCTATTGAGATGCATGTGGCAAACTGTGGTCTCTGAACTGTACCTCCATGGGATACAGGTGTGAGCATATGTATGTATGGTAGATAGTTCAGTGAGGCATGCATAGTTGAAATTACAGGTCATGGGTTAAGATTTAAATAGTCGATTTACCTACATTGTAAGGAAGTAACTCCACAGACATTTGCATTTTAAACACAACCGCTCGAAGCGAAATACGCTATGAGCTAATAAAAGACCGACACAGTACACTCGCTATTTGGAGGAGTACTCTGGCGTAAGGTTAGGTTAGGTAAGGCGCAGTCTCCACCCAATACCCAGGGTCTAAGAATTTGGCTATGGTATCCCCTGCCTGTCGTAAGAGGCGACTAAAAGGGGGCCGGAGGGCCATTCCGCGTTGGATAAGGGCAAGCTCACCAATATAAGTACTTACGGCCTAAATTACCGCAATACCGCAAGTATTTAACCGCGTCAGTACCAGGGTCGCATACATGGCAAAGGGGTCATGCTCTCACCCCCTTTACGAGCACATTCCGTTCAATACGTGTAGCGTAAAAGGGCTTCCCTCGTATTGATCAGACGGAGGAGTGACGTCACAGTCACAGACATGCGCTCAGCGCGCGGTTATAAACGGCACGTAACTAGCGGCATGATCCGTTTTCGTAATATTTTATATATAATAATGACCATTACGACAACAAAAAGAAACACAGCAAGTCGACTTATACTCTATAAGCCTTCATTTTAACTATTGTGTTTTAATGCGAACTGCCAGAGTTCTTCCCTATACCTTACCGAATTATAAATGAAATGCGTATATTCTCTAGCTATTGCTTTAGGGTCCTTGTCATTCAGAGGTAATTAATATAGATGACATTAAGTTCGAGCAAGTGAAAACTAATTGGAGTACTGTATGCAGTACATAAAATTTGCACTACTGTTTTATTTATTATGGTTCCCTTCTTGAATAACTCTGGATTCCTTTTATACGATAAGTACTAAGAGTATCTTAATTTTTTTCAAAGTGCATAAAATTACATCGACACAGCTTTTGCCTAATTGGATCGGTTAAAACGGTACCGGTCATGTAACGACGCGCGCTCCCCGTACCAAAAACGGTAGTCGACTTGGCAACAACCCCTATTTACGTGAAACGAATAGGTTGAAGTACTAGGATATAAGAGTATCATAGACGTTCTACAACAACCGCTGGATATTATCTAGATGAAAATATTTAATTGTACGTAGTAAGGTAAACTAGACTCTAATTGGTTGTATATTGGATTTATTTTCCATTACTGAATGTTGAAATTCTAGTTACCTCTCTTTCTAATTTTGTACAAGCGAGATAGCCTAATGTTGGGGGGCAATAAGGAAGGCAGAATTTCACTACGTTGTGGGGGGAGGTGAGGCCGCAACAGGTATAATCACGAGGCATGTACTAGGACATCAGGAAATGTGAGAGGAGTTTTGTAGTTAATTCTATAGATATCAAAGCTTGTAAAGCTAAAGTTAGTTAGATACTTGAAAGTTTGAACTGCAGGAGATTCACCACATTTTATAGATGAAGTGTCTAGATAATCTGCAAATTAAAAAAAAGCTTTATTTTTAGCCAAACCTTACTGTAAACTTCTTTCTAGCCAACACAAACAACGTATATCGGATAGACTAGCTATAGATTGCGTTTACGAGCGGGTTTGTAGAGATTGTCTATACAAAAACGAACGCGTTCAACGAACAATTATCAGCAAATTCCCGGATTATAAAGTTGGTAGTATTAGACACTAAATAAAAATAATAATATTCAGAGTTTAAGTGTAATGTACACCACGCACCCTTGCATGAAGTACGCATGCTTTGCACCTACTGTCAGCCTCAGCTCTAGTTTGTGCAAGGAGTTCCATCCACCAACTCACTACTACGCCACTATTCCCTACGCTACGATATAATTTGTATTCTTAGCCAATAGAAGTATCCGGAAGATCAACTGCAAACAATGCACCCTTTACTTATAAACATTGCTTGGACATTGAGCTATACTTCAAATGAATATGTTTTGTTGCGTTGAAAGTAGAAATTGATTAGTTTCTGATTTTTTCATGTGATTATGTATTGGCTTAACAATAGTTTATGTAGTTGAATGTACCAGGATAAGCTGCATTTTTATATAATAGTACGACGTATAAATATAGCTTACTTCAAGATATCATGTACATTATTACGTAATTGGTTTAGCTTATGACGTGGTGTATACGATCGATTAGGTCTCTGTCTAGATCGGCGACGTGCGCATCTCGGTATTGACGTTTATTCGCATCGGTTGGATGCATTACAAGGGTACTAAGATAGCAAGGAAGTCAAACAAGCAACTGCGCTTTTCATTTCTAGCGTGTGATATCTCTCTCTCTCGCATGTAGTATTGAACGAAAAAGTGTGCGAATTTTTTTTGGTTATTTCTAGATCTTTACTAGTTGTAGGAATACTTAAAAAATATAGTATATTTTTTCATTACAAGAAAAAAATTAAGAGGCTAATCGACCCCTAAAGAGCCTTCTCCATTTGTTCTTCGGTTGAAATATCAAATCGTTTCGTCGTCAAAAAGCATCGCAAGAATATATAAAGCGTGTGTAAAACGGACTCCATATAGTAAATTTTATGTTGAATCTAAAAGTTTATTTTTACCTCACCTCTACGTGCCTTTACTAACGTTCGATCTCCCTCTCCCTTATCAGTTTGATTGCCGCAAGCGTAACAAAAGTCGTTACTTCGCTGACCAAGTTTGAGCAGTCGCCTGCTCTCACAACACTACAGACGTCAGTTACGCAAACGCCGCATGCTGCAAATCCAGAAACCTGTACCAACGAGTTTTTCTAAAAAACTTAAGTGATGTTACCTTACTAGCTGTACGGTGAAGGAAAAATAATGAGAAATGCCTGCGTATGTCTGAGACGAAATACACAACATATGTATATTGCCTAAGACGCCCTAAGGGGTACCTGTCACAAAGTATATTATTTAGCATGGTGCTACCTTATATTTTAATGTAATGTAAATATAAATTAAGGTGAAGTGGGATTTTGATTACGAATTAATTATTACCTACATGAAGCCGCTTCACATTAGTGTTTTCAAGGTTTCGAATTCATAGTTTTGAAAATACTTTTTACATTCAAATTAACATAGATATTTACTCTTCAATCAAATTCATAGTTGAATGGGTGACTGCTCTTATTTTTTTTTACATCAGTGAGCCAACTATGATCTTGTAAGCAGGGCGTATTGAGAATATCTTAGCTTTGACGTTTCATTTTACGGTACAAAAATGAGACGTCAAATCTCAGAAGTTCTTAATACGCTTTGCTTATGCCGATTATGGTAGGCCCCTTAGAGTACCACGTCTACTAAAGACATTTACGATGTTTTGTTTAGGTACAGCATAGGTATATTCCAAAAATATAAGTCACGCATCGCGAATCGACTTTTTTTTCTCAGACAATGGACAGTTTACCATAGGGTACCACAATTTGCCAAGAGGCCAAGTAACGGTATTTCTTCAGTTTCTATTTTATGTGCCTGATGTCACATCTGTGACGTCATGCTCCACGTCTAAGCCACAGTGTAATATTTATGCAGTGCCTTAACTGTATATTATCTGTATCAGGGAGGAGCAAATAACTTCGGTGAGGCGTGGTTTCAACCCTAGGGGCGGCTGAGGGGAATTTAGACACCAGGGTATCATAAAGACAAAGAGCAATTTCAAATAGTTCCGGGTTCTGCGAGGTTGCCAACTCTTATCGCGAGGATTGCGTGGAAAGAAATAACGACTTTATTTCACCAATATCTTGGTTTTTAAAAATACAAGAAGTAGATAATAATAACAAATACAGAAAAATTGTATATCACTTAGGTTTAATATATCGGTTGCTCACTTTTTCTTCTTTTATGGAATACCTTATGCACATATGAAACTATGTCATTTAAATCTTAACAAGCAAGTCCGCCAGAAACATCACACCACCACCAAACACGTAATATACAAAAACGGTTTTACCCTCGCAGGATTAACGATAAAGATATTACTTAGTGATATTTTTTTCCTGAATTAAAGTTATTAACATCAGCTATCTGCCAATGAAAGGCCTGTTTACCTTTTTGAGATTAGCTTGAAGAAACAGGCAGGGTAGAGTTTTTCCTTGTGGTAATTGTAGGTAAGTATATTCATATGCAGCTAGTGAAAAGCTGCTAATTTGGAATTACAAGCTGACTCTTAAATCCAGTGTGTCACTGAGGGAATAGTGTCATATACATGTCTCAAACTCCCGGTTAAAGTTGACTGATCTGCCTGGTGAAAAGAACTAGTTTGAGATGAAATATGAAATAATAATTGTACCAAGATGAACGCGGCCTAAAAGTCGTCCGAGTAAGCTAGTCACATTTAGCGGCAGGATTCAATGAACTCGTGTTGCATTTCCCACTTGATGCAATGAACTTGTCCTGCAATTTAAATAGTATCATTACATTATAGGGTCCGGGTAATTACGAGGGATAGGTTGGAGCCACATTAAGAATTTAAAAGTAATACTAGAGGCATGGCTTACTCTCCTGCCCAACCGTTGGCTTGCATACTATCAACACCCAACCTATTTAAATCTGTTCGATTCGGACGAGTTCAGTCTACAGAGATACAGAGGAAATTTTCTATATTACATCAAGTGGAAATGATTTATTCATTATCCATGCATCAAATAGGATTCACCTCTCTACCTGTATTTTAGAGATCAAAAGACACCTTGTCTGAGTGTGAAGCAAACAGCAACAGTTTATTTATAACCGGGTGCGAGTGAGAGACAACATTGTAGGATCGGCAACATATCCTTGAATCAGATCAATGTGCGCTGTCGAAGTACTAGGCACCCAGACCAAGCGAGGAGGCGCTCACCGTCTCAAACGTACGACACGCAACACGTGACACTTAACGATTACTAATGAATTTGGATTCGAATGCGATTGTGTTGCAAGTGAGGTTGATATACGATCTCACATACAAACGATACCTGTTATACTAGTTCTAATTATTAACGTTTAGTTTATGTTAAAGTGCATAACATTTGCATAGTATAATATTATCTTTTGACTCTGGGTTTTCCGAAGACTTTATTTAGACTTATTTTGTTAACTTACGGGGAAGTGAGAATAGACGAAGTATATTAATTTCAGCGACCTTGTCCCTAGTTTAATCCCTGTTAGTTCTAAACTCCATAGTTATTATACTGTAGAAGTGTATGTCACTAAATACCAATTTTGTACATCTATTCACGACATGGTAACAATTTATACAAGTTTAATATGTTTGTAGTGCTTATAATATGTATGTATAGGGTCAATAAGTGCAATGACCTCGACATTTGTCCTTGATGTGTACTAGGATCGCATGAACGGCAAGATATCTGTCTGCATTATAATGTCAGCCTGTGACGTCACGAAAATGTGCGGCTCATTTTACATAATATCAATGTTGTCGGACCCTACAGATTTATACACAGAACACGGAGAGACACTTTCTTTCTTCAAGCGATTTATTCTTCTATCAATGTATTTAACCTTAAATATGGAAGACTATTCAATGAAACTACATGGTTAATTATAAAATATCACTTAACATTAATTTGGAGTGGAATAATTCAACCTTACAGTGAGTCTTGTTCCTGCGGCAGGGTAGCCAGTGCTCTTTGGGGAATACGAGAAATGTAAAAGCGTTTCGCTGGCTAAAGTGGAAAAGAGTTTCATTTGTTCATATATCAATGCACATCCATTACTAATTCAATATCACGAAAAGAGATAGCCCTACTTTATTTGCACAACTCCGTTGATTTTTGGAGGTTAAATTAAAATCGAAAATGAGGAAGTTGATAGGTTTGTTTGCAAAACGTTTGTTTGAACACCACTTGCTCCAATTTGATGAAGAGATAATAAATCTTTCTTTTATTAGTATTGGGAAATCGTACAGTCTGCATGATTGTAAGCGACTGCTGCAACTTTTTCATTAGGAGTTTTTAATGACTAGTAGTGACATCTGTCGAATCTTCAAAGAAACTGAGGTTTTTAAGTTAGACGGGCAGATGGCGTTACCTGTATCTACGAATATTAATTTTATAGGTTTGTTTTTAAAACCTTCTCAATTTTATAATTCTTCTGTTGTATCTCTTTCTGAATTATTGCTGGTTACAAACTGCGGACATAGTTGAGCCCTGCGGCAGGGAATGTTACAGTATCTAGCTTAAGAAGTCGCAGGCAAAGACTAGTGAAAGTAGTATTTCACGTTTAAACTGAAATTCAGTATTAAAAATTTTAAATTTATACTGTAAATTTGACACCTAAATATTTCAACATCCCTGCTTACACACGCAGTAAAACAGACGCTTTTATTTTTCATACCCCAAGCACGCGGTGTGTAATTTCTACCAAAAACTGCGAGGAAAACCGGTAATCAGGGTTAAATCAGTTATCAGGCTTTCTTACATGTGACGTTTGCCAAAGATTTATTGAATTAGCTATTTATTGAATAAAAATAAATAAGGATCTGGGGGCTAACCATGACATTTCATAGAACAATCTTACTTTACGGTAATCATGCCGCATACAAACAATATCGCACTCTCAGAACGATAGAGACTCAATACAATTATTTTTGTTAAATCGCAAATAAAGATCATTTTCATTTTTAACTTAGGCACTAAGTGATTATTTTACCAGTTTTGAATACAATTTATTTTATAAATTGTAAAGTATTAGTTTAGCTTGTGCATTGTCGATAAGTGGTAAAAAATACTCCTTTTTTTTGTTTAAAACTACATGTACTAACATTTTGAGGTCTGTCTTATGATCTTGACATAATAATTTTCGCAAATTTTGAAAACCACAACGTTATCGGTTCATGCTTGCTACAGTCTTACACATTCCTGCTTAGTTTTGGGAAAGAACGAATGCTTTTAAATATTTGTACATAGCCTGCTACAAAAAGAGACGACGCCATATAAACTAGATAGCAGTATTTCAACCGCACAATTTTTCGCTGTGCTTCCTACGATTAAACAAAAACATTCCTTTCTCTATAAATATTCATATTATACAATAATATGCGGAATATTATTAGAGAAATGTGAAAAAATATATACAACTGTCACATATAATGTGAAATGGAACGAGATGTTTATGAAATGATTTATGTATGCACCATGAATTTTTTAATCTTCTTGAAGATATAATAGATGATCTTCTCTAGGTAAATATGCATATGGGTGTATGGACGTACGTATACGTGTTAAACACGAATATGTACTTATCACCGTCATTATTCAGTTCATAACAATGAATATAACCGTATCAACAAGTTTTAATAATACATTTCAAGCCGTTAGTATAATTATTAAATTATTGGCAGCTAAAGCTTTGTTTGACCTTTATAATCTCATCTAAGTTTTGAAAAAGGCGGGTAGTAATGCTTCGGATTACCATGTGTCCTGATAAAACAACTGATTAATCCTACTAATATATTCATAATTTAATAGATTGATATGTATTGGTAATAAGTAAATAAGATAAAGTTTAATTATAATATTACTATAAAATGCATGAAAGCTTAGAAATAATTAATTAAGAAACGAATCCCAAGTAACAGTAGAAATAATAATAATGCCTCTCCAACAGCTGTGCCCTAACAGGGTTGTTAGTTATAAACATTATAACTAAGTTTATATATGTGTTTAAATGTAACCAACTTGTGCAATAAATATGTGAATAGGAATATTATAAACGCGAAAGTTTGTAAGTATGAATGGATGGATGTACGTTACTCTTTCATGTAAAAATTACTTAATGGGTTTTAATGAAACTTTACCATAATATAGCTTATCCAACGGAGTAACCCATAGTCTAGAATCTATAAAGATATTGTGTGAATTGCCCAAACTATGATGATAAGTGTCAAGTAAGTAGGAAAAAAACTACCATCTACGAGCTATTCTGACGTGCGCTGCCAAAACCGTATGAAGGAAATTTGTATCTTCAATAATCTTACACAAAAGCCCGCCACAGTATATATTTATTAATATCTTATGCCGTTATAGCTAAATGTGTAAGCCATTATAGCCAAAACAGCTCACGTGTTTCAAAAGTGAAAAAATCTAATTCTTTATGCTGAAGGGAAATCGTTAAATATAGTTTATAGGAGCATACTGCAGTAGCTACCTTTATATGTAGATAAGGGCTCATAATTACCGTATTTCTTATGTTGACAATATTGTTACGTAATTATAGAGCGACTGCAACATCTCAATATTGTAAGGCTGTTATATTTTTCAAATGCGATTCAAAAAATATTCGTGTGATAATTTTAAAAGGACATCCTTACTCCAATATCTCAGAGTTTCAACCAGACAGCCAATACTAATTAATACTAATACATACTTATATTAAAAAGATAACAATACAATCATTAAGTTATTTCACTAGCAACATTTTTGTGTGATTGAAGTAGCGTGGTATGACAATCGTTCTGTGTTGTAATCACTAGAAAACTTTAGTCGTTTAACAATAGGGATAATGTACCTAGTTACGTAAATATGATTAAGAAAATAAATGAGAATTTGGAGAAGTTTTCAATGTTATGTTATGTCATAACAAAATCGTAGGTCCCTTTATAAGGGTCGTAACGTAATTACAATTGGATAAAATTTGCTAGTAGTTTGGTTATAAATGGTACGTAACCATTTATAACCAAATCATGAATGAGACTAGTGTTTGCATTAGTTTTCAATGCTATGTTAAGTCATCAGAAATTCCCATGATTGCTGTAAGGGTTAGAATTTACAAATATATGACCCTAACGAGAATTTATCATAACAATGGGATAATATTACGTAAACCGCATCTCTGGTAACAAAGTATTGAATGAAATTAGTGTTTTATGAGTTTTGAATGCTATGTTAAGTCATCAAAATATCCTAAGTTTACTGATTGCTGCATTTTATTCCACGGTTGACGTGCCAACACCAAATTGCTCGCTTTGCCGGTCTAGACTTTAGATAAGGTCGATTGTATGCCGTCATAGTTTCAACTATCCTAACATTGCTTATAGTTTCATCGTTTTATGCTATCCTGGTACCCCCAACTATTATTAACGTTATAAAATCAATACAAACCTGCGCGCGTTCAAATATCAGAGAGAGATGACAAATCGTGCACGTGTACGTACTACGGACTAGGTACTAGCGATTACCGGCGGCTAACGCTTTTATGGATACCATAAGTCTGTCCTTGGGCTCAAAGCTACCAACCTTCATAATAATCTGTTCAGAGTTGTGGCCATGCGAATGTCGCAGTCAGAAAAAATAGGCATATACGGATCGTATCAAACAGTAGTCTCCTCGACCTAGACCTCGTGTCATCGTAATATATTATATCTAATTACAAACAAGCACGTATCCTCACAATAACTTAGTGTCGAATAATCAGTAAATAGGAAAACATTTAAAATGTTATATTTTATGTTAGGAATGTCAAAGTTAAGTCAATGCACTGGATCGTATTATATGAAATGCACCAATCCAAATGGTTGGTAGCATTGCACCGGACACGCAGCATATTGTTCAAGATTTTATCATCATCATAAGTGAAAGAGTCTGACTCTTGTTGGTATAACCGATGGAATTTCTTCCATTCGTCTCTATCCAGTGCCATATTTTGACCTCCTATACGTCAATTATTGAATAAATAAATAAATAAATAAATAAATGACAGACGCTTTCCTTAACTTGTTATGTTAACCTGGTTCTTCTTCTTCCTCTCTTTCCTGCTACTTTCCTTATAATAAGAATTAAATATTCTTTAAAAGCAAGAAACTGTCATGTCGTACAAGGTGGCCAATCATATTTCCTCTTCGATTCTGGATTGTATTTCATAGGCCTCTTTTTTCGTTAACTTTCAATCCATTTGATTTCCTCCATCTAACTCCAACACCACATTTCAAACGCTTCCAGTATCTCCAGGATTGTTTAGAAGAGAAATATACATAGTATGTTCGTGTGACGAGTCAGGTTGCCAGTTGCTCCTTTGCATTGGCATAAGGATGCGAGCACCGGCAATGAGTAAAATTTTCGAAAAAATTATCTTGAATCAATTAATTACTCACTTTAATATTAATAATATTCTGCATAATGAGCAATATGGCTTCACTAGAGGTCTCTCAACTACTAACGCTAGTGTTGCACTTCTTAAACATGTATATAGGGCATAGGAGAACGCCCATGATATGATAGATGTTTTCTGCGACCTCTCAAATGCTTTTGATGGTGTTCAGCATGAAAACTTACTTCATGAAATCTAATAAGCTAAATTAAATCACTATGGCTTACAGGGTAGGGCACTTGAACTAATTAAATAATATCTCCTTCAAAGAGTGCAGAAGGAAAATGGGGTTAAGTCTTCAGAAGACTTCTTCAGTACTTATGGGCGTCCCACAAGGATCAATTATAGGATCTTTTTTATTTTTAATCTATATTAATGATTTACCCAATTATGTGAAGAATACTTGTGACATTGTACTGTTCGCCGATGATACATCACTTTTATTTGAAGTCGTCAGAGCCAAATCTAATTATGAAGATGTAAACAGTACTCTTGATCAGATATTAAAATGATTCACTGTTAATAATTTAGTGTCGAATGCTAAAAACACGAAATGTATTAAATTTACCTTGCCAAATGTTAAACCTGTCGTTACCAATGTAATGGTAAATGGTGAAACACTAGATATTGTTGAGTCAGTAATATTTCTAGGAGTAGCACTCGACACCAAACTTCAGTGGGCCCACATGTTCATAGTTTAGCAGGAAAACTGAGTTCAGCAGCTTATGCAGTCAGAAAAGTGACAATTAACTGATATAGACACAGCCCGTCTTGTATATTTTGGTTACTTTCACAGCGTAATGTCATATGCTATCTTACTTTGGGGCAAAGCTGCCGATATAGATTTTATATTTACACTTCATAATCATGTATAATGTATTTTTGTGTCCTTCTGACAATTTCAAAGTACTTTGTAAGAAGTCTAATCAAATAAATACATTTTGAACTTTGAACTAACCCTTCGGGGAATACAGGCGTGAGCAATGTAGGTATGTATGTCAATATACATCGCTCAAATATGAAATCATTTTCGATGCATGTGAAGCCTACGATGAATACGTATTACGACGACGAAACCTGCGATGTGGATTTTTCGAACCGTGTACCTACTATAAGTACACTTATATATATTACGTACTTTTTTGATGGCGGGTTCCAATAGCCTATACTTGCTAGGTTCAACTCGATAGATTTATTTGAAAAGCTAGGTCACTGTGGGATGTTTTCAAACGTACATAAATAGGAAAGAAATCACGCGGTGAATAGCTATCTAGATTGTCAGTATCGTAACAGTATAAATATGATATCATACAGACGCGCTCATCTGCTTATAATCTCAGCAGAATAGCAGTAGCGTCAATAGTACGTGTCACGTCGTCCGTACGAGTCCGATCGTGTATAAAAACGATGACATTAATGTGGATGAAGCGAAAGCAGTATGTGAGCATCGTAGCATGGGGCAAACGGCGGCCTGCCCACTCTCTTGGGATACAGGCGTGATATTTTACTATAAATAAATGAGTTCGATGTGTTCGATGGAGAAAAGGTTATAATTTCAGAAACAGGCCTTAGGGCCTGTAAAGAACAGTAAAGAACTAGTTGTTTTCTGTTTGTGAAGCTTATATTTATAATGTGGTTTCGTGTTAATGTGTTTTTTGTATTACCAAGGTTTGTAGACAAAGTAACATAATGCTTACGCTTGCCTTATAGAAATTATATAAAGTATACTGAATGACAAATGTCACGTGACTGATTGAGGTCACTTCTATACATTTTGTATCGTTTTTATTAGCGCTAGCGCGAAATAATGTTACATTGTCTAGGCCTGCAGGGAAGGTCGTGTAACAATGTAGTTAGTTACAGTAATCGCTTACCATCACCCATGTTATGTGTTTGTTTATGCAAAGTGTCTACCGACAGCCAGTATCTCAGACAAATTACAGTGCATATGTTACGGGGTCAGTTACTTATAATAATTTTACATACATTGTGTCCAGCCTCGTGCCAGTATATGATTAACTCACGGACAAATACCAGGAGACCAGAACATGCTTGGAGATATATTGTTTGTCTAAAAGTGCGGCAATTTCAAACTGTTAGTGCTTCACAAAAATCTCTCTGCTTGTTGAAGATTGTTAATGTTCCAATATATGGCGATATGGGAGTAAATATATAAGTTTTCCCAGAACGATGTTCTAATATATATCTTTGACTCTACCGACCGAAGGTAGTGGATCATAATAATGATGGTAACTGTATACCTCTATTTATTACGATATATTGATGAATGAAACAATAATGTATTCATCTTTTAAATATAATGTTAAGTCATGAAAATTTTCTACCGTCACCCCAAGTGAATGTATTTTCAATAAGTTAGTTTTACGTGTTCAAGACCGCGACAGCTGTCTTTGTATGGTACTAGACGCCCATGCACTGCAGTATATCTGGCTGTATAACAATGGCATGTCTTGGTGACGTCATGAAGGGGTGCAGCATCATTATCCGTATCGATCGGGCATACATTTTGTACCTCACCCCTCCGCACTCCTCTATCCCCTTAATGTTATCAGTTTGGCGCAAGTTGCCGCCGAGGGAACACGCTTAGTATTTTAAGTTAAATATAAATCAATGTTCTTCCTCCAAATACCATATCATGAATGAACTCAATTGGACTAAGTGGTACCTAAAGCATCTTAATAAGAAGAAATATTTTTTCTTGTCAGGATGCTGTAAAATTATGTGATGTAGTCAGATGACTGATACAAATTAAAAATAACTTTGTTGTGCAAAATAATGTAAAATATTTATTTTTTATCACTTAAACTTACAATGATTTTGGTCACAAACATTTTGGGGAATTCAGTGCTCTTAATTCTATTCTACCATCAAATAACTTAAATCGAGGGACTATATCTGCTTTGTTCTGATAAATAAGTACCAGAGTACTCGAGTGAATCACCATAGTTCGATAAATGACTAGATTAATTCTCAGGAAATCTTGACACTCTGACAACATTTACATTGCATGTTATTTGCAACAACAAATATAACTGGCCAGAAATAAATGATTAAAAACTAGCATTCAAATCAATATTGAGTACGTTGGTACCAACTGCGGGGCTAACAAGGTTAGTAGTAATGGGCACGAACTTCAGAACTAATATCTTTATGAATGTATTTTTTTTTTTGGTTGCATTTATTAATAATTTATAGATCAAAATATGTTTTATTTTACCCCGTAGGTTTTGATTTCTTTGCAACCATCGTATCTTTACAGTTGGACAAACTGCTGTCCCCATACATTGACTAATATCGATCTTCGCTATCGTTTTACAAACTGGGGATATGTATGTTATAATGCAGCTAATTAATTATATTTTGGATATTTTCCGTTTCTTGAGTCACAAGACATTACTTTTAGCCAAAGTTGATGACGTAAACGTAGGTAAACGGGAAAAAAATACAACCTACCTTGTAGGTATTGATTGTTAGTGATTGGTAGTGATAGTGCAAATGCGAAAGACGATAGTATGATAGTTACATTGCTTTAATTCGTCATGTTAAAGTCCCTGTTCTATATAGTAGGGGAGTCCAAGCGGGGATTTCGGGATTTACTAGAGCGCGGCAGATTAATATGCAGGGGGATACCTTGTACCCGGTTAAGTACCTCCACCAAACATGAGGCCCATATATAAGGCCGCCCGTGAAGGATACAGGATCAGATCAGTAAAAAAAATTGACCATCAGAGCGCGTTAGATTAAGGTAAGGGTGAGTTAATTACCTCCTAAAAAGTGTATATTCCACAAATCTGACAATTTGAGAGTGACGTAAACAAAGGATAGGGCAAAGTTGTAAAAAAAACGACTTCTCGACATTCTCGAGCGTGGCTATTTTTTTTATTTTGGAGGAAATAATTCAAGAATGATGAAAAATATATAATCTGACGATTTCCGCAAGCCGCAACAACAAAAATTCGTCGATAAAGTTAAATGCTTGCAGCTGCGTGATGCCTACATTTCTTTCTCCGCGTTTCTATTCCGCTCTCACTCTTTCTCTATCTAATACTCTCTCACACCGTTCCCACTCTGGTTTCTTTGAAATTTTGAAAAATCTCAAAAATAATAAGAATTTTTGTTAAAAGTGTTTTTTTGGAATAACTTTTAAACGGCTTTATCGATCAACTTCAAAAACTAATCCGCCCTTGGGCTTGAAAAACCACGTCTATCACCACGCCACCAAGTTGGTCAAAATCGGTTGATTCGTTCGAGAGGTATCGTGAACGAAAGAAAACCGAAAAAGTGTTTTTTCGGGATTACTCCGAAATTTTTCATTCGATCAATTAAAACTAGAAAATAACTTATGAGGATGATAAAACTGCGTCGAATGCTGCCAACCGCGTGAAAATTGCTGATCCATTCAACAGTTATTGTATGAAAATTCCGAAAATAGTGTTCTATGAAACTTTTATCAGACTTTCGACCTGGGAGAGCTCAAATGCATAGAAATATTATTTCTTTTAACTCAGCGAGCTCATAAGTACAATTTTAAGCGCCCAGGAATGGAATTAGCGGGAAGTTGCAGGGATGGCCTATAGGGTGAACCGTTTTTTAAATTTTTTTTTGTCAGATCAGGCGAAACGATCGAGATAATCGTCAGATTATGAGACAGTACGTTTAGAACATAAAGATGAACCATATATATCTTAATCTGACGAATGAACTTAAATGAGCGAATTTTTTTTGCATATTATGAAAATGGCCGCGAGTTTGCGTCCCATCGAAATCGACATATTAGTGAATGAGAGCTTTTTTTTGGTGCACTTAACACTCCCTTAGAAAATCTGACGCGCTTTTTTTTACATTTTCATCCCTTACATACAACCACCCGCATCATGCAAACGATCAGATTAACATACGTACATTATTAAAAATACTTAGGGCATTGATGCTATCAATATCTGACACGCTCGAGAATGTCCATGCAACAGTTTTTTTTACAATTTTAATAATTTATAGCCGCTTCCCCCACAGATGATCATATAACATTGTTTTCTTGTTATCATTTAAGCTTTGCAACCCGATAGGTCTCTACGACGCTCGAGTAAATCCCCATTTAGCATCGTGGGCTCCCCTACTAATATCAGCGAGTCGTTAAAGTACCCAATATTCGCCGCCTTTCAGTATCGGGGGTGTAGCTCAGCGGTAGAGCGCCCGCCTTAGGGTAGGAGTATTTCTGGCTGTTTGAGGCGAAAGCCTGGGTTCGAATCCCAGCACCCCCAAAACCCTTTTTTTCTTCCTCATGTTTTTTTTCTTATTTTTGAGCCCATTTTATTCCATTTTAATGAAATATTACAATATTTACAATGTTTATTTCTATGCGGGTTTGCGGCGACTGAGTTTAATAATTAAGTTGTTGCCTAACAAACAGTGAGTTATTTTATGCTGGTAAGGTGACAAGCAAGCCTACAAGCCGCCTGATGGTAAGCGGCTACTGCAGCCTTGTAGTACCAAGTGTTGCTCGAGCTTTGCCTACACACACTTATTTATATTATTACTACATAGTGACTTCACTCCTACTCCTCCCCGCCATGGATCACTGGAAAGGTACACCATGCAGGAACAAAGGTAAGCCTCAGAAGGTAGCCTTTTCGGTCCTTAGCGGTTTTCCTCTAATGTAGGCTTATTATATTATATCAACCAGGCCTGCATAGATCTATATAATAATATAGGTAAGTGCGTATTAATTATTATTATTATACTTGTACACTTCAGGCTTACTTCTCTCGAAATGCATCGCACTGTATCAGACCTAACATTCTTATATAAATTACTTAATAATGGTATCGAGTTTCCAGATCTGCTTTCTAAGTTTAGCATCAAAGTACCACACAAAGTACCGCGACATCCCCGACCCCTCCTCGATATCCCCAGATGTCGAACCAACCTTGCAAAACATTCACCGGTTGCAAGAATGTCTAAAATATACAATGAAATATATGACTTATATATGAGATAAAGACCTTTTCAATAACAGTCTAAGAGAATTTAAAAATGGTATTATTGCTAAACTGTCAAGTTGAACCACAGAATGTAGATTGGATTTTAAATGTAGTAAACATATACAGTCGTGGTCAACTAATTAGGGACATGCAAGATAGTGAAGAACAATAACCGGTTATGTACATACAAATATAAAACCCTATTGATTTCTCAGTAACTATTATTAGCATAATTTGGTCCCATTATTATACTTTAAATGGCTGTAAATAAAATAATAAATAAATAGAAAAAAGTATTTAATATCAAAGGTTGAATATGTATTCAATTTTAAGGTATAATTCTGTAGCTGGACATTTAATTAAGGACAGTAAACTATAATGAAAAATAGAGTTGTTTAACTCTATTTTAGCAAGTGACCCTTGTTTCAGCGAATGATATATTTTCGTATCGCGTCATGCGTCATGCGTATGGTGGCTCATAGTACCCGGGTCAAAATTTAGTATATTATCTTTTTATTACGCGATGATATCCCAATCCCACGGAACAAACAGCTTGGACTTAATTCAATCCACAAGCTATAGTGTATAGATCGATTTTGATGAAATACATACATCCATATGGTCACGGCCTGTATTCTCCGAAGGGGCAGGCAAAGGTGTTGTTTCATTTAATTAAGGACAGTAAACTATAATGAAAAATAGAGTTAAACAAAACTAATAATCTGCAGTATTATAATATCTTTAACAGCTCCATTTTATTACGTGTAAAATCAGTACCCAGTAGCAAAACCTTTGTTAGTAATTACCGCTTGACACCGATGTGGCATAGACATTATCAGTTTCTGGCATGTTTCGACAGGAATGTTTGCCCATGCCTCCCAAAAAGCTTCATTAAGTTCAGCTAAAGTTGTGGTACGATAAGTGGCTACTTTTTTCTTGATTTCGTGACAAAGGTGCTCGATTGGGTTAAGGTCCGGGCTATTTGCTGGCCAACCTAGCACCGATACTGACTGACTAGTAAGAAACGACTTGACTGAACGGGCGGTATGTTTCGGGTCGTTATCATGCTGAAACGTCCATATAATAGGGAGATGCTCCTCAGCATAGGGAAGCATCCTTTCCTCCAATATTGCCTTGTTGGTCTAAGTTACCCTGAACTTTCCTCACAGGTCCCACTCCACGTCCATAAAATGAACCCCTCATTTTAATGTTTCCACCGCCATGTTTCACCTGATTTTTTGTGAATCTTGGATTCATTTCCGCTTTTACTGGACGCCGTACGTATTGCCTTCCATCTGAAGAAATCAAATTAACCTTGGTCTCGTCAGAGAATAATACATGTGTAGCGGTAACGCAGCTCTTTTACTGAAATGCTTCTTATTTCATAAAGATTGTAAAAGGGAGTTCTGACACAAGCTGTCAGAGGGACTTAAGGAAAAAATAGATTTTTACGTTTTATGTATATAGTATTTTAATTAAAGTAGGATTAAATTACAATACCGAATTTAATTACTACACATGTTGCCATTGGGCGTAGGTCCAATGTCCATATTTACGTGCAAACGCCAAACGAGCATTTCTATGTTCTTTCTTCAACAACGGTACTTTGCGAGCCACTCTTCCGAACAACCCTGCTTCTATCAGACGTCGTCAAACGGTCCTCGCTGAGACACCAGCTCTTTCGTCTGTCCCAAACACTTTGTGTTTAATTAAAATAGAGCCTAGAAACGGATCTTTCTTAGCTAACCTGGTTATCATTCTATCTTCTTGCGGAGTTGTTTTTCTCGATCTTTTTGTTCTGGGCACATTTAAATCCGTGTTATTGCGTCTGACATGTTGCACTGCATTGTATACCATAGTTTCTGAACAATTTAAATGTTTTGCTATCCTTCGGTATGGCCAACCATGCTCGACAACAAACTTCATGATAATTTTTCGTAGTCTTGGATCGCAACTTTTATTCTTACCCATATTTCTTAAAAATATTTTTCAAAACTTAAAATAAATATCGGGATTGCCGCCAAAACTACCACGAATCAATAAGAGAAGAAGTAAAAAAGTATTGAGATTCAAATTTTGAAAATAGAACGCAATATCTCAGTGTCCCTAATTAAATGGCCAGCCAGCATTATTTGAACAAATACATACATACATATGCTCACGCCTGTATCCCATGGGGGTAGGCAGAGACCACTGTTTGCCACATGCTACGATCCTTACATACTTCTTTCGCTTCATCCACATTCATGCATCTCTTCATACACTTTCTTCGGTTACGAGTGCTCCGAATTTGACCTTTCTGAAAAATACTATTAATTTGGTCATAGTAGTTCTTCCTTGGACGCCCTCTACCGACACTTCCGCTCACATTTGCTCTATAAATTTCTTTCGTTAATCGCCTTTCACTCATCCTTTCGATATGTCCAAACCATCTCAACATACTTTTTTCAATTCTGGTCACCACATCATTCTTCAACTTGCAACTGTCTCTTATCACACTATTTTTCATACGATCTACAATGGTGACCCCACACATACTGCGTAACGACCGCATTTCTACTGCATTCACTCTACTTTCATGTTTCTTCTGCCAAACCCAACATTCACTTCCATACATCAGAGTAGGTACTAGCACCCCGTTACGAATGGCCAGGCGCGCATTTTTTGTTATTGAACAAATAGCACTACGATAATCTATCAGCTATACTGTAAAGAGGTTTAATGTTTAAGAAGTTGTTATTGTTTGTGTAATCGGGCACATAAATGATTAATTATACTTACATGTAAGAGAAATGGAACATGGTTTAGACTCGTTGGAAAATAAAAAATAAATTCACAATTCGCTTTAACCAAAGAGTGTCCCTAATTAGTTGACCACGACTGTATATTGAAACCTTTTTGTATAATTAGTTCTAAGCTTGTAATTATGTATTCCTTGTTGGAAGTCCAAATTAAATAAATAAATAAATTATAAGTGGATATTATAGTGTGCATTATCATAGTATCAGATCCTATTGTTGATTCACATTCATACTCACTCAGTATACTTGAAGGAATATCTGCATGATTATTTTTTACTAGCTATGCCCCACGGTTTCACCCGCGTAGATTTAGTTTTATATTATATTAATATTACGATACACATTAAACGTAGTTTCTTCAGACGATTTTATATTGTTTATGAACATAAAAGCGGTTATACATATATCTAACTATCATAGTTTAGTCACAAACTATGATAGATTGATGTGTGCTCTCGCGGACTTCTTTTTAGATCTTAATGAGACCTACAAACCCGTAGTATATAAATTTGTTCTATTGTCAATTGTTTTTGCAGCTCACGCATTAATACGTTTTCGATCTTACACCTTGGGTTACAAAATCGTAATTTTCTAAGGGATAACAATTTTTTTGAAAATAAAATATATTCTATAACCTTCCTGTCGTGGTGGCCTCGGGGTTTGAGCAGTCGCCTGCTACCCAAGCGACGCAAGTTCGAATCCCAGCGGGGCCTGTACCAATGAGTTTTTCTAAAAAACTTATGTACAGTGATTTCACACCACGTGCTTTACGGTGAAGGAAAACATCGTGAGGCAACCTGCATATTTCTGAGAAGTAATTCAAAGACGTATGTATAGTGCCTGAGACGACGATAGACTCACCATCAGTCACGTTGGCACTTAATCAAATTCGGTGAAAAGTGGGTGTTGTTGTGATAACAACACCTCTGCCAACCCCTTCGGGGAATACAGGTGTGTGCATATGTATGTATGTATGTGTATGTATGTACCTTCCTCGACAAATGGACTATCCAACAGTGAAAGATTTTTAAAATCGGAGTAGTTCCTGATTCCTTGTATTCCATTTGATTCCATGTATTATAGACACATACTGTGTATATTAATCGTAAAAAAACTAATTGTATCCCATATTTTAATCGGCGTTAAGTTTATAAAACCTTTAATATTCTGCAAAATGCAGTAAAACAAAAAAAAATCTTAAATAATTCCAATGTATGTATCATAGTTACTGCATATGCAGAATACTGGGTCATCTAAAAGTACAACTCTAATAGATCGACTCGCCTCAAACTCCACTTACCCTGTAAAGACGGACCTACCCAAGAGGGCTATGACTGGATCTCTAGTAATGTAGCTCCAAATATCGAATTAGGAGCTACATTACTGGGGAGTGTACCACTACCGAACATCGCCAAATACAAATAAAGCTGCCTTTGAGCGACTTTGTGTTCCTACAGTGAGCAAAGTCGACTGTGCTCCATATCGGTGAGCATATATGGAGCAAGAATGGAGTTATGGAGAGTTAATGAGCCGTGGGGTATGAGCAGTCTCCTGCTGTGCAAGAGACGCAAGATCGAATTCCAGCGGCCGGTACCGATGACTTTTTCTAAAAACTTAAGTGCAGTTTTTTCACTCCACGTGCTTTACGGTGAAGGAAAATATCGTGAGAAAACTGCATATGTCTGAGAAGTAATTTAAAGACGTATGTATAGTGCCTGAGACGGCGATGGACCTGAGACCATCAGTCACGATGACACTTAGTGATTTGCAGTGAAATGTGGGTGTTATTGTTACAACACCTCTGATACATACGTAGTATAAACAATGTAGGTGCTATGCTATCCATAGTTGTCATTATATTAGCACAGTCATTTCATTATTTATAAGAGATAGGCAACGCGCGAGTGTCACTTGGTGCTAGAAGCATTTATAGGCTGGGGTAGCCGCTTACCATCAGGCGCACTATACTCTTTTTTGTCGCCTTATTAGAACAAACAACTACCTAATAAGCAAACGCGTGGGGATTGAAACGGAGAACTTTCTAGGATTTAGCATATCGATAGAAGTTCCACGAAGTTTAAAATGTATTGTCTCTCGTATTCTACATATATGGTCACACCAAAAGGATCTTAAAAGGGGAAGCAGAGATGTTGTTATGGCTATTAGATACAGAGGCATATTTTGGTAGAGGCTCCCACATTCAAGCAAACAAACAAGTCGTTCCAAATGACACACTCACACAGACGCGCACATCTACGAGACTAGCACATCTAGACACATCTAGAGTAGCGCCAATGAAGGGCGACAATTCTCAAACTTCAAAATAATAATAATAACTTTATTTCATTTGTAAAAAGTATTTTGTTTACGTAGTTAGCGATAGAAGTCTCCTTTTAAGCGTGTAGATTTCTGTATTAGGAGACTTCACTCTTCCATAGCAATTTTATACAAATCAAAAAAGATAAACTAGATCCAAAGTACAATCCAAAAACTACAAAATGACAAATCTACATAATTTAGATAGTAATCATAGAAGTTAAATTAAAGTCTTTAAGGTCACGCACCATTGAACAAACAATATATTTTCAAAAAATATGTCTAGATTCCTTACTGGTAAAACTTATATTTATATTGTGTTATTACGCAACCTTTATTCCTTTCCTTTCCTTTATTTATTTAATGGCGATGAGCTTGAGTACAACTATTCCGCCAATGTCAAGTGATTGTTGAGAAAAAATCTTGTAATTTGTTAAAAATATGTGGAGGAACCCATTGGATTCCCCTGACCAAAATTCTTCGTTTCCCTTATCATGGTCAGTGGTTAGATGATTGAAAGCCCAAGGGTATAATATCCTCCAGGATAGGAGTACATACCAGCCTAATACGCATCTTCTTTAAATACATTTTATTATTCGGATGATTTTTACTACTTTATTGATCATCATACGGAATATGATTGTGACATTGGCATTTTGTAGATACTGTATGATTATTTCTTTATATTTCATAAATACGCTCACGCCTGTATTCCCCAAAAGGGTAAGCAGAGGTGTTGTAATAATAACACCCACTATTCACCAAAGATGGTGCCAATGCGCCAGATGGCGAGTCTATCACTGTCTCGGGCACTATCATATTTCATTGTAATTATGAAAGAATAATCAAATTATAAATGTTGGAGTTGAACTCCTATGAACTTGTAGCTAAAAAAAACATATTGTTTTTAATGATTGTAGTGACATATCAACATAATAGCTTTAAAATAATAGTTTAAAGCAGCATGAAGCGAATGCTGGATGTTTGTATATTATAAGGCAATACAAAATTTTCTCCTCAGAACGCGGGAACAGCCACTAGCGCACATCAACGACAGCAGCTCGAAACACCGAGAAGGGTGGTTCTCAAATGAACCATTCCTCGTGTGATATGTTATATTGAGGTACCCACTGTACGTATTAATGAGCAATCAATCTGATAGATGGCGGTATTTAATAAGGATTTATTTTCTCAAAGTTATTAATACCTGTAAAGGTGTTTCAATAAAAATTGGAAAACAAGTGTATTATATGCTAGTAGAACTTTGCTTCAAACTAGTTTAAGTCACTTTGAGCGATTATAAATAACTAGCGGACCTCACGCGGTTTCACCCGCGTAGTTCCCGTTCCCGTGGGAGGAAATAACAGCTATCCAAAGGTGAAAGAATTTTTGCAATCGATCCAGTAGTTTATGAGCCCATTCATTACAACCAAACAAATAAAGTTTTCCTTTTTATAATATTAGTATAGATATAAAATAATATATGTAATAATGTGAATGGATCACAAAATATTTTGAGTTTTATCATACTAGAAATAAGGTTTGTTTTCAACTGCTAAAGGGAATCCCTATTATTTTACAATAAACGCTTATAATTGCTGTGAAACAAGCGCGGGAAATTCGTTGTATACAATGATTCCCATATACATAAATATAAGCTGGCTTCGCTTGTTTGCTTATTTTTGTATGGTGGCTTTGTTATAGCTTGGCTACGATATATTCGTAGCCAAAATGCTTAGTGCTACGCAATATTTGTAGCCACTTATTCAGTGCTACGTTTTTTTTATTAATAGTTATTCGTTCTATCTTTTTGGTTTATACTTTATACTTTGGTATGGTTGTATATAACTGAGCTTAAGAATACTTAAAAGTTTTACTTGATATATCTATCTCCTAAATTGTGTTGAACGATTATAGTCATTCGATAGACATCTTCTCCCAATATGGTGGTGTTTTTCGATAAGACACTGAGTCTTATCGAGGATATTTTCGTGACAAAGATTGAGCTATTTCGTTTTGTCTTCGATGGTTATAATGAATATGACACTATCGGTACGACATCGCTACGGTTTATATTACTTGAATCGGGCTACTAAACGTCCGATCGATATACAACCTCCATCTTGACAAAATGGTTCCCACTCCCACTCGGCTGTATTCGGCCACGCACGACTCTACTGCGCCATATTAATTGTATATCAAAACGTGTAGTGAGTATAGGTGGCAACATCTGTCATGGGATGTGTTGTCTGTGGTTGTAATGTTTTATAAAATAAAAACTATAGTAACCCATCCTACAGTGTTGCCACACCGAGCCTCTCGCGGCTTACGTCCCGCGTGGTATCGAGTATAATCTGTTGCGCATAACCGTACTCATGCCTTCTCGCTCTTACTTATTATATAATATAGCCGCGATCGCGCTCTTCCAATTCAGCACATGTTTTGCAACCTGTCCGCCTCGCGCCGCAACGCCTAGCGCCCATACGGCCGCCGGCGAAACTAATTGGTCTGCCCTAACGACTCGGCCGATACGGATGTGCGCGCGCTCACTTTTACTTACAAATTGTTATAATACATATCATAGTTCCATACCGTTTGTTTTTCTTTCTATTTTATTTCGTTGTTGTCTTTTCTTTCTGTGTACCGTTCATGTTATTTCATTTACACAAGTTGTAAATATACGTATTCAGTGATTATCAAACTATTTCTTTTTTTTTGTGAGTCCCACGCTTCTTCAAAGCTACTTAACTTCAAACCGCACCATCTTAAATGGTGCCCTAAGCTCGTAAGTGCCCAATAATTAACTTACCAAAGTGTGGTCCTCATAAAACTTCATTCGTTAAGTCAAAAGCTCAACTGTTGTTTCAATTAATAGGTTATGGGCCCAGAATTTATATCCGTGAAGCTAATTGTGAAAGTAATAGTGTCAATCAATTGCAGTTCGATAGTATATCGATATTTCAATATTAGTTTGGCAAGTTTCCGCGTATAAACTGTGATCACGTGTGTTGTGGATCGCGGACGCCGGTTGCCGGTTCGGTGTAATGGCCGCTAACTATATAGCGAACGTGCCAAAGTTGGCCGTGAGAACTATGATGAGTGGGTGTTCGCGGCAGAAAACTTTCTAATACTCGAAGGCATGATGAAGTGTATTAAGACCGAAAAGGATGAAAGTGGTACAGAAGTTATTGTATCAGCTGCAGAAGACGCGAAGACGAAAGCGAAGCTTATACAAGCTTATACAACTAAAGGGAACTAAAGATTATTGTATGAAATATGATGGTACAGATAAAAATGAGATGGTAGGCTATGTGGATGCAGATTGGGGTAGTGACATCACTGATAGAAAATCTTATACAGGTTACTGCTTTACTCTTTCTGGGGGTGTAATATCTTGGGGAAGTAAAAAACAAAAGAATGTCACTTTATCAAGCACTGAAGCAGAATATGTAGGTATATCTGAATGTTATAAAGAGGCAATTTACCTCAGAAGTTTACAAAATGAAATCACAGGTCATATGCAATGTGTTGTAATTTTGAATGATAACCAGAGTGCACATAAGTTGTTACACAACCCTGTATTTCACAATAGGACGAAGCATAGACATAAGATTTCATTTTGGCCGAGAATGTATTAAAAATAATATAGTACAAGTTGAGTATCTACAGACAGCTCAAATGCCAGCTGATATACTTACAAAATCTTTAAATGCTGTAAAACATTATAAATTTTTAGAATTGTTAGGTGTTCAACCTAAGTTGTAATTGTAATTTGTGTTTGTAATTTTTGTTTTTGATATAGTGGGGGTATTAATTGTATATCAAAACGTGTAGTGAGTATAGGTGGCAACATCTGTCATGGGATGTGTTGTCTGTGGTTGTAATGTTTTATAAAATAAAAACTTCATTCGTTAAGTCAAAAGCTCAACTGTTGTTTCAATTCGATAGACACGCATATTTCGAACGCCGGCGTTCGAAATATGCGTGGGCTCTCGCTCAATACGCTACCTGCGCGTTGCGCCGTGATCGCGATTATTCATTACGCGCTGTCCCGTAGTTTGCTTAAACATGGAGACTGCAAATGAGTTAGAGAAATTTCTTGAGATCGAGGAATTAGGAACAGTAAAATCGATGATCCCGATATTGCAGACCAACAACCTCCAAATCGAATCTAAAGCCGAAATATACGGTGTGTACTGCTACATACAAAATGTTGCGGCCATAAATGGCATTAACAATGCCAAATTAATACAGCAGTGTACAGCTCGCGTTGCTAATGTATCGATTAGAAGTGTCGAAAGAATTGTGAAACAGGGCCGTGAAAGAAATGGACAGTTCCTAGCACCTGAGCAAAAAAGGAAAAAAGTCTGCTACATAACTGGCATAAATGACCACGCTAAAGTAGTGATAATAAAGTGCATAAGACAGTTGCAGGCGTTGAATATCGCGACGGTGAACAACATCCTTAAAGTGGTGAGGAAGGAGATTGGTTTCAAGGGATCGCCGACGAGCCTTCGGCGCATAATTTACGATTTAGGCTTCCGATACGAGGGAAGAGGTGCCGGAAGGGTATTGGCTAAGTTGAGGATCCTGTCGAAAGTAAAGCTCAAGAGGATACCAACGCAAAGATTGCAGCAACAACCGCAGCAAGAACCACAGGCAGAGGAACTGCAGCAACCAGCACAAGAGGCAATGCACATTTTACCATTAGATGTTATAAAGCTGAAGCCTCCAGCTGAAACCAATAATAACTCTTCACCTGCATTTGAGAATCTAGATCTGGAATATCCAGATTTTAATCTTGATGCAGAGTTCCCAGTTATTGATTTGGAATCCGAGTTTCCAGGTACTAATTTTAATTATAATGATATTAACAATGTAGGCGAAGAGTTTCTAGATATGAATAATGCAGATTATGCGTATCCAGGAATGTGTACAGATTTATTTTCAGATGAAGTTATAAATCTAGGGGTCCAACAAAATTATATCAATGATTACAACGCCGACTTGTTTTCCAACGCTAATGTTGATGATGAATCAATTTATTAAGCGATTGTTTCTAATCTTTTTGTGTGCCAAATTAAATTATTCACGCTATTTTCTAATAAGATTACAGTTTAATACCTGCATTTAACATATACATTATAAATATGTGAGAAGGAGTGATTATTCTAACAGAAACATACATATTAGTCTTTAGCAATGCTATATAAAGATGGGTATTTGGGAGTGTTGTATACATCTATCAATTCCTTGGTAAAACACAAAATATAAATAAATTACTCATGTAATGTCGGCTTCCTACACCGTCGAGAATTATTGCGAATACTAGACGCATAGACGCGTACGTTTATCTCAGGATAACGGGATAGTTCGAAATATAATAGCCCTTACCGGGTCTACGTAAATGTCAGGGTAAATCGCAGCCTTGAAGTCATGGTGAGGTGCGACATCAACATTATTACTTCACCAATTATTTACTTCCCTCTCTATATGATCAGTCTGGTGCTAAATAATCAAATACACACATATCTCTCAAATATTGGAGGTAGGACTTGTACTGTCCGGACTCCAATGTTTGAGCGAGATCTTAAAATTAAAACAATGGTATTTTCATATTTGTGGTTATTTGAGTACTTAAGCTATATGCACTACTGTTGTCCTTTATGATTGATTATTCCTAATTAAATTAGAACTTCATTGCATACTATGTTCATCGCGTTCTTTCGATGTGGGTCGAATATGTATATTGTTCATATTTTATCAATATACATATTCATCTCAACATCAATACAAGGTTGCGCGCGCAATCTCCACTAATCGATTAACTGACAATGACATGCCACAGTGACATACTTCTGACATCAATAATTTTAACCTCAAATCTGTTGGAGCTATCCTGTGTAATGGTAATTTGTTACAGATCGGTATAATATGACATAACGACCTGTGCTTCCCGGTTTTACCCTCACAGGATTAATAATAAACACTAAGTATGGTACTTAGTGATAATATTTTACTGTTTTGAAAGTTTTTCCATTGATTTTCCACTGCGCTCCTATTGGTCGCAGTATGACATTATAATGCCTAGAAACCCTACTTTTTCAAATCAAACCAGTAGTTCCTGAGATTAGCGCGTTCAACCAAACAAATAAACTGTTCAATAATCTAATATATAAAATTCTCGTGTTGCATCCCGAAAATGTATGGTAATACAGCATTTGCCAAGCACCACTAGTATAGATATATTCTCACACCCATCCTTTACTTTGCCTCGTATCGACTTAATTTTATCGGTGCCTTTATTTCGAGGAGCCCTATTTTATTTTAATAAAAGCAGCCTTCATTTGTCCCTGTAACATCAGCTATCTGCCACTGGAAGTCCCGGTAAAATTGGTCCAGTGTCAGAAATGCAAAATACCACCCCAGAGAAGTGACATCTATCGTCGCTTTCACGTCAAAACTACAATTAACATGTGGTATAATTGAGCAATGAGAAAATGAACAGCGCCTCCAGCGGATTTCCCATACAAATATTTGACATACTGCTACCAACGTTTAAAAATGTTCACCTCTCTGCCAAGCTATCATAGACAATCGGAGGTATTTGATCATCTCTCCCTTTCCAGACGCAGTGCGCAAGGCAGAGTGATTCGATTTCTCTCAAATGCTTCTGTCTTTCTCGCTCTTCTTAAGCTGGTATACGAATATATACGGTTCTGACTCGACTGTAATAAAGTGCAAAACAATTTTTTTATTGCTCGTGAACGTTTAGTTATATGATGGTGTTAGAGATGTTGTGTATAATCGGACTACCGGCGGACCAGTGGCATAGTATAGTATTCTTATAAACTCACTAAATTACAACGTTTTGAATGACACTTCATTATTCTTCTCACACGTAATGTCAGTAAGGAGTGTCAAGTGCACTAACCGCGTATATGTCCTTCCTTTCCTTTCTTTATTTAATGGCGATGAACTTAAGTAAAACTATTCCGCCAATGTCAAGGGATTGTTGAGAAAAATAACTAGTACATTGTTAAAAATATGTGGAGGAACCCATTGGATTCCTCTTTGGTTTTGGACCCATTGGTTTTACTGACGTTTTCCAATACGACAAAATCTACATTATTTTGATAGTAAACAAAAGAATATATTTTTAAATATTTGAGTCACAGACCTCGATGGCGCTAACAATCTTGTTTAAAAAATAGGCCTAGGATCCATGCTGCTTGGTAAGCCGGTGGTCCGTGATGCTGATATGTGAGGCCAGATATTTTCTTTCGAATGTATTAACTGTCATAAACCAATGTTTATGACAGTTAATACATTCGAACCAAAATACGCGTGAGAGAAAGTACAACTACCTTAGAGGCAACTGCAGGCATTTAAAGATACAGATTTAATCTTCGGAATGAATCACTTACATTTTTTTTTTACTAGCCATTGTTGGCTATATCATCATTATTATTTTTATGTACCATGCCATCCGACTCACACATAGATGGGTTTCATTTAGCATGCTCCTAGTCCGTTTGCATGAAACCTACTTGCATGGTGAAGACACTTTACAAGTGTATAATCTATATATATAAAAGAAAGTCGTGTTACACTATTTATAACTCAACAACGGCTGAACCGTTTGGCTGAAATTGGTGGGGAGGTAGCTTAGAACCAGGAGAAGGACATAGGATACTAACTATACATACAGATAAATATAAATGACGTGCCTGTAAGCATAAGAAAGTATAATGTAAGTACATAAATAAACAAATTCTTAACATTTTCTCGGTCCGTCTGTTTGTCTGTCTGTTTGTTCCGAGTAAACTCTGAAACGTCTGGCACGATTTCTACGGGACTTTCACTGACAGGTAGTTGATGTTACAAGAAGTAACTTAGGACACTTTATTAAGTTAGGGCTCCGTGAAAAAATCCATCCATAAATTTAAGCCTACGTGGGTGAAACCGCGGGGCACAGCTAGTAATATTATAAAGAGGAAAGATTTGTTTGTGTTATTGAATAGGCTGTGACACTACTAGACCAATCTTGAAAATTCGTTCAGCAATGGATAACTACATCATCAGCGAGTAAAATAGGCAATTTTATGCCCAGGGGAACGGGAACTATTCGGGTGAAACTGCGTGACGTCCGTTAGTATGTAACAAAATAATTGACTACAGGTCGTAGCCCTTGAACAAATTAGTTAAGGGATTATAAAATAAACGCGGTAATCTAAGACTAAGGTAATAAAAAAAATATTTTTGTTCATATAAAATTGGTGCATAATAATTATCATATAAAAATAATTGCGACAAATCTCTTGGACGACTCCCGATACGTGCCCATTGATATTTTATTGAGCTATTTATGTAGTCGTTAAACGACAATAGAACCACACCAGGTTTTAAATGTTCACCACACTGAGATATTTGATATAACTTCACTCTATTTGATTGTAGTCCAAGTCGCAAACTAGGGGAGATTCGATCTATCTCTAAATCACTATATCCCCTTTATTACACAACATGGTGTAAGCAAGGACTAGACTAAACTATGACCATCCCTTTTTGGGTTGATATCACAGAAAGAGATGGAGCTACTATTCAGCCAAGGACTAGTCTATGTTTTGTAATAAGTTAGTGAATCTCTTTACCTCTCCTTAAGTGAAACATTACATTCAGCTCTGACATGATAGAACAACCAAATTAAAATTGTAAGATATTATTTACTGTGATAGAGTGATTGTATAGTGTGCTGAAGTACGATATAAGTATATTATAAGATCAATGAACTAAACGTAAAAATACAGCGATATGTCGTGTCTTAGAGACGTCTGTGTAATAGAGGTTGTATGTATATATATATGTGTGTGTAGGTACGTGAATTGTTATCTTAAGGAATGTGTGGCGACTTTGAGACGTCTACAGGTATGCAGGAATTTAGATGTAATCATATGTATAATGTTGTATTTCTATGTGTATGTTGATAAGTTCCCTTGTTACTTAGATTTAAGCTCGAGTTTAATGTATTAAAAAAAAAATTCAGTGTGTAGGAGTTTATGTGATGACGCCAGTCAAATATTTGCATACTATATTATAAGTAAGTAAAACATGAGTGATCTGTAATACCTCTAAACAGTGTTTAAATACAGAACAATTTTATACTTAACTAGTAAGTTACTACGATATTGATGTTTATTCGTCAGTATCTTGCTACTCATGTTATCCTGATAGATTATTTTAGATTTAACACGTTGCCGTTCTCATGAAACTGTTACTGTAGTGACGCGACCTAGCGTTTATAGCTGTGTGTCAATGAACTCTGGATTACTATAACACTTCCCTTGTAAGAACTGTTTCCATTTCAGGCCTGTGCGTGAATATTGTGATGTGTTCACGGATAGATGGCAATACTTTTTCTGATATCTGTTTTCATGTGTAATTTGGTTGTTGATTAATAAATAATAAATTAATAGAAAATAAACAAGACTTTTTTTTCCCATTAATATAGATAGGTTGACAGAAGTGTTGTAATAACAACACCGAAGGTGATTAAGTGACAACGTGACAGATGGTGAGTCTGAGGTGAATGTACCACACTATAGTTAGTGTGGTACACTCACCTCATTAATTCTCAGACATATATTCCTCACGATGTTTTCCTTCACCGTAAAACATGTGGTGTGAAACCTAAAGCATAGAATTTAATTGATGACATCCTCCATTTTTGTAGTTGGCTAAAAATGTATGCAGGTGTGTAACCTTATCATCTGCACCTCAAGGGGTAAGCGCCCTCTTCGGTACGAGTTGTGAACTAATTCAACTTAGCTATTTTGCTCTACGGCGCATAAGTTCCGTGCGCCGCCGCATACAACTTTTGTACCGTACTATGGCGCCCAACGTGGGGCGCCATGGTACGGTACAAAAGAGGCGCGAACGAAGACTCTGCATGTCACGCCATGCGTTGTATGCGGCGGCACACGGAACTTACGTGTTGCAGAGCAATATACAGTGCACCTATCATGGGTTTGCCACCGTTTTTGTAATCAATACTCGCTGGCGTCTCCACCGAACAGTTGTTCGAGAAATTGTGCAGCGACACCTAGCGGTGACGTGAAGAACTAAAATGTCTCATACAAATATTAGGAGGGACGCTAGCGAGTATAGTTTACGACAACAGTGGCAAAACCGTGATAGGGGTACAGCTTAGTTGAATTAGTTCATAACTTGTACCGAAGAGGGCGCTTACCCCTAAGGTGCAGATGTGAAATGTCGCACGCTACAAAGCATAATAACATTTTATTGGTATTCACAGAACGCATAATTATTTCAATGTGTCTTGTTATTTAACAAATTTGTGATTCTTGCTAAATGTAGTGTGGGGTGAAGACACCACTAGAGTTGCATCTGTGCATCAGTAACAAAATTATTTAAAATAGTGTTTTTCCGTGGCTATCGAGTAACTTTCATCAGCTTTAAAAATTTTGACACATTTGACATGAAAAATCTAAGATTTGTCTTCAAAAACCGCGTTGTGGTACAAATGTTTTGGGGGTGACCCCAATAAACCTGTTGAGAAAAAACTATATTGGGTTGTAAGCCTTCTATTTGTGACGTTGTGGTACGAAAGGACATGGTATGATTATAATAACATTGCTATAAGACGTCATGGTCAGCCCTCTGGCATATCTACCACCTGACCGCGCTCCTCAACCTCCGTAATTCCCGTTATATTTTCAGTCAGTTTAGCTCAAGCTGCCGTTGAGCCGACACGCTTAACATGCCCAAATAAATCAATGAAGAATTTAAGCAAACCTAACGATTCATTTCGGATCACATCATCAAAAGCTTCACCGAAGCTGCCGACGTAACGCGAATGAAGAGGGTGAGTCTATCGCTGTCTCAGGCACTACGTTAAAATTTATTAAAACCTTATCAACAGGCAATAATAAGGGAAGAGCTGTGACGCATATTCAGATCATCCACGCCTCCCTTGAATCATAGATTATTTAATACTAGCTTCTTTAATAGTAAGGACCCCTAATTAAACTCGATTAACAATGTAACCTAAGTTACTCAGTGATATTTTAGCATTATACTAGTGAAATATTTTTTAAATAGTATAGTAGTTTCGACAGCAAAATTGTACATTTTAGCAATGCCTAAGAAGATTGTGCATCTCATTCCGCAATTAATGTCATAGTTCGTGTTACAGTTATTGTGAAATTTGACGAGATTTGTAAGCCGGTGGTCCGTGATGCTGATATGTGAGGCCAGATATTTTCTTTCGAATGTATTAACTGTCATAAACCAATGTTTATGACAGTTAATACATTCGAACCAAAATACGCGTGAGAGAAAGTACAACTACCTTAGAGGCAACTGCAGGCATTTAAAGATACAGATTTAATCTTCGGAATGAATCACTTACATTTTTTTTTTACTAGCCATTGTTGGCTATATCATCATTATTATTTTTATGTACCATGCCATCCGACTCACACATAGATGGGTTTCATTTAGCATGCTCCTAGTCCGTTTGCATGAAACCTACTTGCATGGTGAAGACACTTTACAAGTGTATAATCTATATATATAAAAGAAAGTCGTGTTACACTATTTATAACTCAACAACGGCTGAACCGTTTGGCTGAAATTGGTGGGGAGGTAGCTTAGAACCAGGAGAAGGACATAGGATACTACCGTTGAGCCGACACGCTTAACATGCCCAAATAAATCAATGAAGAATTTAAGCAAACCTAACGATTCATTTCGGATCACATCATCAAAAGCTTCACCGAAGCTGCCGACGTAACGCGAATGAAGAGGGTGAGTCTATCGCTGTCTCAGGCACTACGTTAAAATTTATTAAAACCTTATCAACAGGCAATAATAAGGGAAGAGCTGTGACGCATATTCAGATCATCCACGCCTCCCTTGAATCATAGATTATTTAATACTAGCTTCTTTAATAGTAAGGACCCCTAATTAAACTCGATTAACAATGTAACCTAAGTTACTCAGTGATATTTTAGCATTATACTAGTGAAATATTTTTTAAATAGTATAGTAGTTTCGACAGCAAAATTGTACATTTTAGCAATGCCTAAGAAGATTGTGCATCTCATTCCGCAATTAATGTCATAGTTCGTGTTACAGTTATTGTGAAATTTGACACTATTCTACAACCAAGCCCAGAGATTCATGTAGGTACAAGGTCCCTCGAAGTGTTGCCAATTAAAAATACCTACTGTTCTTTGGTCAATTGTTATACGGGTAGGTTCAATTCATCTGAAATTTTGGGGTATAAAAATTATTTGTGTATATAGTACATCGACAGCCGCTTACTGCAGTATCGGAACTGCAAAACACGGATTTGTGATGACTCGACAACTTGCATCGACAACTCATTGCTGCACATGTCTTAAAGTTGTGATTATATTCGTCGCTGAAAATTCGACGCATTCTATTACGTATGAGACCTGGGACCATGAGCCGTTTTTGCAGTGATAGTTCAGATGTGTGACACTGACATATGTAACACATCAAATAAGTCTGTCTCATAATAAGAGTAAAACTATCATGACAATAAGAGTTCATAAGTAAGGCTCCTGATGTAGAATTTTGAAAGTATTACATGTACACAATGTATCTAATCTACAATTATAACATAACTTTTGTATGAGTTTTATTCAAATTTCATAAGATAACATAATATTATTAAATTCAAGAACTACATAGCTAAAAACCTTATAAATATAATCTAATATCTAAAAACCTTAAAAATATATAATCTTATAACTAAAATATATTATTAAAAGAAGTCCCTGTAGGCAAGGTACCGAAGATACTGGCAGCATTCCCCCTTTGGATGGCAAGACTAATTCTTTGACCGAGGTAGCTGCCAGCTCTCCGGTCTCCTGTGATGTCGACTAACCTTTCGGTTATTTCTTTAAAAAGCCTAATAGCGCTAGGACCCCACGGACCAAGGGTCTCGACTCCGAATGGGACAAAGTCATATTCGGAGCCGAGACCCCTGTATTTGCAGGCTTTGGCTTTTTCAGCCGCTTCACATGCCGCACCAACTCTGTTGTTGGTTCCATGTAGATGGGAAGGGGCCAGCGTGTCTGAACAGGTTGCATCCCATACCAGCACCCGCCCCATCTTCCATGGAATCAAGCTCATACCGTCCGGTCTCTTGCCATCGTCTCTAGCGATACCTGTCGGTGGCAAAGGACCGGCGTATGATATCGTTGAGTGCGGCATGTTTTGAGAAGCGGCCTGCACTTTTTTGGCATGAAAGTCCGTGATGTCGCAGCTTGTCGACATCACTACCACAGGGACATTTATGGAGAATGCAGACGGGAACCCCGAGCCGTAGACAGGTTGCGATTCGGAGCGTGTCAGGCTCAAGAAATGTTCCTGTGTTTGCCGACGGGTACGCGTGGAGCCAGTAGCCGGCCTCACGCGCGCCACGGCCAAAAGCCTAGCACGTGCCGAACCTGTACTACGGCTCAAAAGATTGTCAATGGTAATTTTGCAGTTTATGTCGTCCCAGCTCCTCTGAGAATTTGGAGAAACGGGAAAATTTTGACCTGGGCATGCAATTAAAAAAGCGTGTCTAGCTTCTTCCAAGCCGGCAATCTCGAAGAAGAAGGGGATGCCTTTAAAATTTACTTTTGTATTAAACTTATATTGAACTAGTTATTAGCCTTGTCAAAATACCCTGTATTACATTATCCAGACAAACTACACGTGCCCAGATTGATGTTTCCCTCCTCCCAGACAGACACTCCTTTTACGTGCATGTATAAATAAGCAGGCAGGAAACCTCCTCGATGTCTATGCTCGCCTGGTATAAACGTGCAGTTTCTATATACAATCTGTGCAAATCCTTATTTTTTGCCTAAAGCATGGGCTAGTAATCCGTCACATAGAGCAAACACCAAGATGAATGGATGGAAAATTATTATTTGCCTAAGAAAATTATCTTACACACATTCGTAATACGTAAGGTAGACATTGAATCATTAAGAGCAGTCCATCAAATATCATAAGTACTTAAATGAAGAAATTACATAACCCTTTTATTTTGCCTGTCTGTACTGCTATTTTAGTACACAATATACATAATTCATTATATCTGAAGCGAATGAAGTGAGTTCAAACAAATTCGCGTATTCTTACGTTTTGGTGTCACATCAGGTCAGTCGCATCTCTATACCTACTTTTGGTATCAGTATGGACATAAATTGTAATATTGATTTGTTGCTGTCCTGCTTCCTCTCTCAGCATGGTTTAAGCACTAGAACATATCTAGGTGTGGCTGGTGCAGGTACAACTCGTTTCGAGCTATGATCACCTGGTATCTAGTGCATCGAAACTGCACTTTATGTTGCACTTCCAGTAGCCATATTCACGTAATAGATCCCGTAACGATATCATAGCGACTAAGTCGTTCACAGTATTTTCGACTTTAAGATTGTTCAATGGAGCAAATGTTATTATCTCAAAAAACAGGCCTAGATTCCTTACTGCTTAGTTATATTTATACTGTGTTGCAGCATTAGCATCACTCTGGAGTGTTTTCTAATAATAGAACCAAACCACGCCGCTGATTATCAATAATGAGTGTTCAGTGACCCTGCTACTATAAAATTCTGCCAATTATTTCCTAATAGTGTAAACTTTGGCCGGATACTGATTTAAGGGAAAAATAGGCCATTGTCATAAATATTCCCAGGGTAAGTATTAAGCTCACATTGTCATAGTAATTGAACAAATTAACATGTTTATCTTAATCGTTTTGATATAATTACTAACTTATCGAAATACCAAGTTCTTCAGACAAAAAATCACAGACGGACGAGCAGACTAAAATTCTATACATACAAGATGAAAAATCCTGGCTGGCTGATACCGGGGGCACAGCTACTATAATATAATATTCGGTATCTATTCCAAGACTGACACATATTTTCAATATTTATTTACTCATGTTACTTATACTAATAAGTAAGTTTCGCTCACGAATTTCCCCAAGATGTTATCCTTCACTGTAAAACTGGTGGTGTGAAATCACTGCTCTAAATTGTTTAGAAAAACCCATTGGCAATTTAAATTAACTGCTCAACCTACTCACCACGGCTCTCTATGTAATATGGATACAATGGTGTTATATTATATTACTGTTATAATATACTGGAGGCATTCATCAATGCCTGCACTCTCTGTACACCAGTGAGAGTAGTACTTACGACATACTGCGATGGAGTGGGATAGGAGATGCAAGTACCAACGTGTGTAAAACCTACCTAGTGCTTGCATCACTGCGATGAAGCGGGATGGATAGGGACATCAATACTGCAACTCTGCGCACTGTGACATTGAAAGTAAATGTACGACGCACCATGTAGTGTGTGGTGCATGATATCCTAGTGCTGGTCACTGTGGCCGGTGCAGTTCATCAATACTTACACGTGACGTCAACGGTGCATCGGAGAAACACCCCTCACCTGCCCATTTACTAAAACGGCGTTGGGGGGAGTACTTCTCCCTAACTGTGTCCTGTGCTAATGTATAGATAAGTCCAAATTGAAATAAATCATTTATTTGCAGTTTTGACAAATATTATGTAAAACAAATATAATATTATTATTGATAATTATAAATCATCCCTATATGTGAGATTGTCGAAGCGGTATGAAACAAGTAATACGTTGTGTGCGATAGAAGGTGAAACAACACATCAATATTCTCGAATCAGTTTGTATACTGGCTGTTATTCGGAGGCTGGAACATTGTAAGCGACGCCCTCTGAGATACGAGACACACACACAGCGGACGAATATTAAAATAAATTCCCTCTCAGGTTCATGGGATCCTGGTACGACCCGAAGACAAATTTAGCGAACGTGGTTACGTAAAGCACATGTTTTTGCACTACTTTGCCCCCTGTATGATTTACGACATTTTCATGAATTAACATTGTATTCAAAACCAAAAAAAAACATTGTTTCATTCATGAAAACATTGCAAACCACTCCGTTATTGAGATAAATTGGATGCGAAGACTAAAAATGCATTTTTTTGACTACAATCCCCCGATCCCTAGGGGGACTGAAGACATTTTCATGAAATAACATCGGATTAAAAATGAATAAAAAACATTATTTAATTCATGAAAACATTGCATATTACTCAGGTATATGGTAACCATGGTCAAAATGAAAGCATTTCTAGTGAGAGTTGACGTAAGACAGGCGACCGGTTGAATAGGAATATCGGCCTCAGGCGCGCTTAGTATTTGTATTCAGGATTGTATGAAGAGCTATTTTTGTCTTTATAAATAACTAGCTACTCGCCCTGGCTTCGCTTCGGTTTACGATTTATTAAGACTGCTAGAAAACGTGAAGTGTTTTCTGTTTTTAACAAATATAATAATGGATTATTTAGCTGCAAATCCATCGGAGTTTAACTCCTACATGTTAGCAAAAACCCCATCAAGATCCGTATCGTAGGATGATGCGTCCAAACAGATAACATAATGTTGTATGAAATGGCGACTTCAAAGTACGATTTTAAAGTATACTATACTAGCTGTGCCCCTTGGTTTCACCCGCGTAGGCATAATTTTATGGGTGGAAGTTTTCACTAAACCCTAAATTATGAAAAGTATCCTAAAAGAGAGAAAAGTAAATTATGCAGGAAGTGTAATAACAACATAGTACCTACGTTATTAATACTGTACGCCTTTTATTTTTCAACTTCTTAAGTATATTATTCGTTTCCTTAAAAACCATAAATGTAATTGAATTTTTTGAGAACAGCATTTTCCAAAAGGAGCACTTAGCACTGGCAACCTTACTCGCAGTGTTATTTGGGTGCAAACAATCTCCAGTAGGTTCCTCTACTCCCCAGTGCCGACCCCTTTCTCTCATTATTATCATAAAAATAAACAAAGATCACAGACGTCATCAGACGATCATAGAGGTCAACGCAGATTATACTGCGGAAATATTTACAACGAAACCCGAGCACGAATATTCTTCAAATCATCGTCACCAGCAAATAAATCTGCAATCTCTAGGTGTCACAAATGTCCATGACCTATATTATAATAAAGGTAGATTGCGTAACGGTTACGCGGTCAAGTTCAAGGTCGTACTCCGATGAGTGTGTGATAGAGAAGGCACTATATGTTATCAGAAAAGAAAGAGTGAATCGGGTGCGAATACCAAAGTATTCGCACTACGATATAGACAACCCAAAGGGTTGTCTATATCGTTTTGCATATAATGAAAAAAGCGAGTCGAATTTTATGTACCTATTGAATATGTTTTAAAGTGCAATTGCGTGGTACTTTATTATTTATTATTTTATTACGATATCGATATAAACTGAATGCAAAGAGCCGTGGTGGCCTCGGGGTTAGAGCAGTCGCCTGCTATGCAAGCGACGCAAGTTCGAATCCCAGCGGGGCCTGTACCAATGAGTTTTTCTAAAAAACTTATGTACAGTGATTTCACACCACGTGCTTTACGGTGAAGGAAAACATCGTGAGGAAACCTGCATATTTCTGAGAAGTAATTCAAAGACGTATGTATAGTGCCTGAGACGGCGATAGACTCACCATCTGTCACGTTGGCACTTAATCAAATTCAGTGAAAAGTGGGTGTTGTGATAACAACACCTCTGCCTACAGGCGTGAGCATATGTATGTATGTATGTATGCATAGTTATTTTTTTTAGCTCTTGTACGGACATATGGGTCGTCTGTGTCTTGAACAAGTACTTTGTAAAAAGTGTAATCGAATAAAGATTTTATTGAGTTTTTGTATCTATCTGTAAAAGTACTTTATCTAAAAAAAATTACGAATTTTATTGTTAACAGGTGCCATCAGGAGTGTTGAGCGCTGGCCTTGAATGCGATATAGTAATATTTAGGGTATTGTATGGCGCGAGCAAATATTAGTACAGTTATCCCGACTATTTTAGATGAGCGTTCATAAAATTCACGACGGGGCCTATACAAACAAATAGATGTGAATGAAACTTGGTGAAGCGATAGCTAATTTCTTGAGAGAATAGATATGGTAGTATGTTTGCGTAGTGATATGATAGTATGTTAAAGATTGATAAAAAAGAAAAAGATTTTTCAAACCGAAGGTGCGATTACCTTATAACCTACATTTTCATACGTGTCCGTGCGATGTGTGTGCTTGCGTCAGACTGATAACATACAGACAGAGAGCGAGAGAGCCAGAAGGTAAGGCGGGACGTAGAATATATTGAAGCCGCACCCTGATGACGCAATGATAATGCATCCTCACAGTCATGTGAGCCTGGTACCGAGCTAACAGATTGTTGCGCACCTGTTTGACAATGTAAGCCACGATGCAATTAAACTGTACCTATATTACTAAAGTTTGTTGTCTTATAGTTTTGTTCAATAAATTATTATCTTTATGAACGAGAACTCAACAACTGTAATTAAACATTACACGAATACACGGGTATTTACGTATCAATATTTAGTCGAGATAATTAAGTAGCAATCCCAGCTTGAAATTACCACATTTTTCAGTCATAGAAAATATCTCCGTACATGTTATGGTCTCCTGGTACTTGTCCGTGAAGAAAATATATGCTGGCACGAGGCAAGAAAATGTATGTAAAATTATTCGACGCAAGTAGTGACCCCATAATAAAATATACATACAATTGGTCCGTGTCGAAGGTTTTTGTTGACGATAGACAATAAAATCGTTTAAATTTAATCGCCTACTCTTTAGGCCTGCTCATCGGCATCTTAGGGGTAAGGAGAGGGTAAAGTAGACGTGTTAGCTTCAACGACTTAACGTCGATTATTTAGAAACAGTTAATAATTATTATGTCGACGGTGGGACGAATGTCACTTGACTTGCTTGTCAATTTGTTCTGTGGAGAATCATTCTGAAAAAGCGCGACCAGGAGGCATTATTAAGCCACAATATTTTGCCAGTAAAAGTATCTTCTTAGTGCATGTTATCAAGATCATGGATGTGTGGTCTAGCTTGTCGTCAAACTAGCGTAGCAAAAACAATTTCCAAAAATATATTAGCACATTTTTTTTTAAATATAGCACTAATTTTGCACTATGTTTTGGGGTTACTCCCGACCCTGAATTTCAACACATGTACGCTAGCTTGATGGACACATTTATTTAGAAAACGTTTGTAAGTATTCTGTCATGTCAAGTAGGTATACAACGTATTCAATATTGAGTTTGAAAGTCTTTTAGTATTTCTACAATTTTATTGATTTGCCTCATATTATCAATTTGCTACCTACTACGTAGTCTCTCCACTCAAGCACAGTATACATTATAACCTTATAACTGTTACTAAAAGCCTTTGTTCTTTTATTAAACTGATTAAGAATTCCTTCCGTTACTACTTACGTGGTTTGCATTCAAAATCTTTAATTTTTACAATGCGCGTCGACAAAAACCCGGGCGGACTGTAGTTAGAAGCTTAGTTAATGTAGATTAACCCACTACGTGAATTAAGTAGTGAGCGAAGGCAAAAGGGTTATTAAAAAGCAAATTGTAGGTGTGTTCTGCTTGAAGAGCAGAGCAAGACTAACGTTTATTTTACATTAAAGGTTTTATAAAAGCTTATCTCTAATAACAAAGGGCTATAAACTTAATGATAATGTCTTCCTGTTATCTGGTACCAAGGAGATATGAAGTGATCTTATTACCTAATTATTCTAAGTAACAAAGGTGGTCCTAGTGGACATAGTTACGATGACATATTTCCTCCCCCCTTAAGATGGAGGCGCAACGGCGGCTGCGACCGAAGGTGGATTTCTTCAGGTTGTTGTTGAGCTATGATTTGCGCCGACCTAGGTTTCCACCAGAGTTTGTAGACTGCTACTCCGACTCCAATGAAGAATACCAAGATATACATTGTTATGGATGGACTAGGTGTTGATGGTATAGTTATTGTGTCTTCTTCGGGGATAACGATATTTTCTGAGTGGTATAGAGTGTTCTTGAGGTTGTCTAGATTTATGTTATCTAGTTGTAACTTGATTGATGCCACGTTCGGTGTTTGTATATTGATGCTTCGCTGATGAGTTGATAGGGATCTATATTTTATGTGTATTTTGCAGTTATTATCTGTTGTTATGAGGAAAGGGCCTTTATTACGGTGGTATTGAACATCCTTGTTGCATATAGTTTTTAAGACTTCCTCATGTTTCCTAACTACTCCAGCTATTTTCCTTGATTTGTAGTATGATGTTGTTCTCGTAGCTTGCTGTGACATACGTGCAATTATGTGGTTCTTGATGTTGAATAAGTTGAGCTATGCAATCGTTGGAGTGTAGCAAAGTTTTCCATTCAAGGTGTGTGCACATTAGTTCATCTTCTGTTATGCTGTTACAGGGCTCGTGGGGATACGCGAACTCGTTATTTCCCAAGACAAGGTAAGGATTTTCGGCTATTAAGATAGTGTTGTTGTTTGGGATGGAGTATAGGTGTAGGAGACTGTATGGTTGTTCTGTAACAATAGGCAAGTCTAGTATGAAGTTCAGTGTTTCATTAGTACTGTATGCTTTTACTTTAATAGTTTTTTCCCACAAGTGAATATTATTCGTATTCTGGTCAAATGCTAAATTGCCTTTAATTCCATTTTGTATTTGATTAAGTTCTTCGATTAGATAAGGAACGTCGATTATGCTAGGATGCATTTTTTCTAGGTGTGCAAATGTTATTGCATTTTCTAGGGTTTCTAGTCGGCGTAAAGTTGCTGAAGTGAACTTTCGATTTGGTTGAATATAATTGTGGTTAAAAAAATGGTTTCGATGTCGTTCTTTTGCGCGTTGTATCTATCTATAGACCTGTAAATTTTTATTAGATTCTTTTTGATTACATTTTAATTACGTTCGTAGTCTTTCATGAAATCCTGCACAATATTAATATTTATACGCTGATTTATTCTATTATTAATAAGCGATGCTTTTATTGAATTTATTTCGGTATCGATATTAATAGCATCTTCTTGGTCGAGGTTTCCTGTTATTGATTTTATTCCTGAACCTAACCCCTTTATTAAGCCACGTTTTTGGCGGTAACTTGTTTTAAAACCTATGGTATCAAATGCTAAAGTAACTTACTTTCTTTGTTATCTTTAAGGTAGTCTATTTGCTTAAAGTTAATCGTTAAGTTTACTGAACTATTTTGTTTTAGTTTTATAGTATAGTAATTGCTACATATATCTACGTATATATATATATCTCTTAAGTTTTGTGGTGTTGTATATAATGGCTAGGTGATACGTGTCAATTTGATATTGAGCTTTGCTTCAGTTAATACCAGAATGCCATTATGGTTGTCTATTGACTGTATGATCGCTGTTGTTGCGGCGAGTTGGAGCACTGCGAAACAGGCGATGGCGTTCCTGAAACATTTTCAGGGCGCCTTAATAAGCGGAAGTGGACTCTCATTGTTTTAGCGTTCACATGCTTTCCTACGATTTCTGCGATTTGTTCTGGGTGTATACCTACTATTGTATAGGGTCCTAGGTATTTTGGTTCGAGTTTCTTGCGGTTTGGCTACCTGTTTATAGACTATGTCGCCGACTTTGAATTGTGCTGTTTCTTTATCTTTGTTGATTTTTTCATCTACGTTTTGTTTCTCGTTTGATAATTTGGTGTTTATTAGCGTTTTCCATAATTTGTTTATGTTTAAATACGTATTCTTGGAAGAACTCTTTGGGGCAGTGTAATTCTAGTAGGTTTCTGCTGTCTGTATGCCCGTATAAAAGTTCAAAAGGGGTAAAGCCCGTTGCATAATGGATAGTGTTGTTATAGGCTATTATTGCGTATTTCATGAGATTGATTGATTCGTCTTTGTCTGTCAAACGCTGTATTCTAATGATCTCTGCTAGTCTGGAGTGTAATCTTTCTATTGGTGAATTAGAATTGGGATTATAAGGTGTGGTGAAATGTATGTGTATATTGTGAATTGCACATATGTCTGTTGATGAATCCGTTGTTATCTTTTTAGGTACTCCTACTACTGAGAATAGGCTTAGTAAGGCTTCGGCTATGTGAATACTAGTTGAAGCGGTTAGCGGTATAACTTGGGCATACTTTGTGAAGTTATCTATGATAGTTAAAAATGTTGTGCCTCCACTGCTATATAGGTCCATAAACATATGTTCCATGGGTTTATGCGGTGTGTCTGTTAAGGGTAGAGGTAGTTTAAGCGGGTTTGGTTCGTATTTGCTTTTCAGACAGTTGTCATATTTATTAATAAACTTTTGAATCGAAGTTAGCATTTTAGGCCAGTGATAGTTTCTGTGAATATGTTTGTATGTTTCTTGAATACCTCTTGTGTATAGTTTTACCTTCGTGATATTTTCTGATTAGTTCGGTTTGCTCAGAAACGTTTTCTACTAATGTGACTCTATTCATGCATCTAATTAATTTTGGTCCCCGATTGCTAAATATTGTTTTGTATACTTCGCAGAATATTGCCAAGTATTTTTTTTGGTGGAAGTAACAGTGAAATCTTCTATCTGGTATTGTGTTTTCTTTTAGGAAATGTATGATTTGTTCCCTCGTATTGTTTTATTTGTGTTGAAGCTATCTTTATCCTTTTAATAAAATTGCCTGATCTATTTATTAGAGATTTTAGAAGGGTTGGTTTTATCTTGTTATAATCGTCTAGTTCTGAGGTCTACTTCCTCTTGTTTCGCTAGTATGATTGCCTGTTCTAAGTTCTCTAAGTGTTGTATTTTAATAGATAAGGATGTTATCGGATTTAAACTTTTTAAGAAAGTTTCTAATGCAATTTGTTTGTAATGAATTTGTTTTTCAGGTTCGGCTGTAATGAGCGCGGTCATTAGAACTCTAATTCTGTCGCCAAAGGCGTCCAACGATGTGTTATCTCTTGTTACATGCGTTAATGCATGCACCAGTTGGGCTGTTGATCTAAATTCACCGAATTTTCTAACAAGTACCTGTTTGATTTCTGGCCAGGATTTTACACTTGGGTTTTCCGAAAGTGCTTCAGCAGCTTTACCCTTTAACTTATTCCTAATTAAACAAGTGATGTTCATGTCATCGGTGTTGTGTATTAGATCTAGTGCATTTTCTATATTTTCGATATAAAAAGTTCAGGTTCTCCTATTCCCATCGTATGTGGGTAGGAGTTTTGCGAAAGCAGAGTACTCAGTCTCTATTTTCTTTTCTTCAATTATAAGGGATTTATCGTCAACCATACTCTTTCCTTGAGCCATGATAATCTCTTGGATTAAGATTCACAAAAATCAACCATAAAGTGTGTTACTCATATAACACTAGACTTACACCCCAAGATGCTTCGGAGTGTGGTAGGGAAATAATTAAGGAGTCTCGGGGATAAACGGAGTGTATGCTTACCCCACGAGCATTGCCGAATTAGAGACTTTAGTTCTGCCCGTTCTTCAAACTGCTGGTGTTGATGCTGCTGCTTTTGCCACGTTAAACACTTACTGCAGGTTATTTTTCGCGTCGCGGATACTTGATTTACGATATAGGCTTAAAGCTTTCTCTACCCCTTAGATCTCTAAGACTGTGCCATTTAAGTAGTGAGCGAAGGCAAAAGGGTTATTAAAAAGCAAATTGTAGGTGTCTTCTGCTTGAAGAGCAAAGCAAGACTAACGTTTATTTTACATTAAAGGTTTTATAAAAGCTTATCTTTACTTCTTATAACAAAGGGCTATAAACTTAATAATAATGTCTTCCTGTTATCGGCAGGAAGATATGTGTGAGGTGATCATATTACCTAATTATTCTAAGTAACAAAGGTGGTTCTTGTGTAAGGACATAGTTACGATGACATAACTCGTGTTGCGAATTTTAAGTCTACGTATGTTAATAATATAAGTGTAATAATATTTGTACATGAGAATGGAATTGAATGACCTCCGGCAGCGCTGCAGAGCGTCGGTCGGTGAGCCAACAAATCCTTGAACCAGATCGCTTCGTTCGTTTGAAGTACCAGGCGCACAGAACAAGTGTGGAGCTAAACTCTGTCGTACGATACGCCCTGTCCTCGTCATGTGACAGATAATGAATAAATTGGTTGAGGATATCCAATTGTAGCACGACAATTGTAGTGTGCATGTTTGAAGGTGAGATTATCAACCGCACACATAGATATTAGCGAGCACAAATAATCTGTGTTTGGTAGGTCATGTTATTGTTCAAACAGTGTGATATTTTATGAAAGTTATGAGTTATGAGTGGTGACCTTGAACGCCCGGTAGTCAATTTTGCTATCTGTGCCACGAAAAAACACTCCTGTAAATACAAAAACTATATTTCCCGGAAAAAAAATGTTTTGTGTGCGATAGAAGGAAATACATATACGATATTCATGGATCAATTTGTACACTCAGGAGGCTGACATCTTGTAAGCGACGCCCTCTGAGAGTCAATACACACACCGAGCGAATATCAATTCCCTTTCGCGTTCATGGGATCCTGGTACAACCGTCTGGTAAATTTTGCGGACACAATTACGTAAAGCACATGTTTTTACACTACTTTGGCCCCTATATGATATGCAACATTTTCATGACTTAACATTGCATTTGAAACCAAAAAAAATGATTATTTCATTCATGAAAACATCCTAACTCACTCCGTTCGTTAGATACATTAGACTCGAAGACGAGAAATGTATTTTATTGCACTACCAGCCCCCGACCCCTACGATGACATACGACATTTTCATGAATTAACATACTATTAAAAACTAATACGAATCATAGTTTCATTCATAAAAACATTGTAATGTGCTCAGGCATAAGATAGCCAACAGTCAAAATGATAGCATTCCGTGGAAGGGCTGGCGTCATGCAGGCGGCGTTTGTATTTCAAATATTTTGCCAAAAAGTTTTGCCATATGGTGATAAAAACATTATTATACTGACTCATAATTACATTAGATAAGGACATGATGATATGGATTTAGGCTATGAATTGGGAATAGAACATTATACACAATGGAGAATTACTATTATTCTTGAAAACAAAATAATATGCTGCAATTTATGGATTTTTAAAAGTGAACCTTCCTTAATCAGGCTCGATTGGGTTGAATAGAATTTGAAAAGGTGCAGATTGATATGGTCATTGATTGCGATCATATACTGAATTATATTGTACTTCAACACAAACACCTCAACAAAGACGGCAGCCTGCAGCCGCGTAATTCTGTGATTTTACTTTATTGTCCAAGTATTATGAATCAATTTCCTATAGTTGAAACCGACCCTCGACGTCAAGTTCGACGGTGAAAAACTTTACAGAATAACGCGGCTGTTCACTTCACGTCAGATTCATTTACAGTTACAAATAACAATTTCGAAGTGGAAGTGGCCTTTGCCCCGCAGTGGGACATAATAGGCTGATAATAATAATAATCATCATTCTGTCATTTTCAAATAGTCACCATTCACCAATTACTACATTGTGGTACGTGAATATTTTAATTGTTTTCCATCCAACGAAAACTCTATTAGAATTATTTATTTCTATTAGTTACTTTATGGTACATTTATTTTTAGCATATTATTTAACTGATTTATTTTATTTTATCTTTGCGATCATCCCCCTCGCAGTCTTCCGCACCTGGGGTACTTGTACCAAGCTCGCAGTATAGAGAGAAGGATAAAATATACCGCTTACCTTTCTCGTAGAGTGGGACAGTGGCGGACAACAAAGTCCTTATTACTCACTCACAGGCTAAAGTGCTCGCTTTTAAAATTGTTTGACTTGAAGAAGCCCTATATTTAGAAATTCTAACTTTAAAATTTCGTTTGTTTTGGTTTGTTTTTAATGTATATGCTATCACTCTAGTTTTTAGAACAAGGGAATATAACTCCAGCCCAAGTTGCTCAAACCGTGTTGATGAGAAACCAGGGGCGTACTTAGGAGTACGGTGCTCGAGACTGTACTTCCATCATAGGGAATAATGTAGCAATGCTACCTTTGAGTAGTGCTGTGCTCCAACGACTTAAAGAGGGGGACGCCTTTTCGACAAAAAAGGGATGTTCTCCAGTTCACATCGCTTATTACAGGTTAATTTATCACGAGTTGTACCCTAGACGACGCTTTATTCGATCGACGATGATAAGTACCTTATAGAGGCTTCCAGCCACCCATCCTCTTCCAAGCCGTAGTTTAATGCAGGCATTAAAGAGAACTAACGGTCTAACTGCTGGCTAGGATACAAAATAATGCCTGCACGCGGGAGGGGCAATAACATCACTAGTGCGAGTGCGCCCTAAACGTACCACATCACTTTCATTAAGGCTCACAAATGAACAATTCTAAAACACTTACAAATTAATAATTCTAAATGAATTAAATTTAAAGACTAAATAAATACAACAAAGTTCGTAATAAAAAAGCAAGTAAAAACGGACTGAAAAAAACTTCACACACTTTTCTATCACATTAATTATTATGCTGTATTATATTGCTAAATCTATTCATATCTCATAATGTCGATTTTATGTCCTTCAGAACGAGTATATTTATATAAGAAACAAAATAATGTACAAACATAATAATAACATACCCCCGACCTGCCTGCGGCCCACGCATTTGGTAAACAATACTACAACCGGCCGCCTGCCTCTCTTAAGCCCGTGGAAAATGCTTTCGTTTTGACTATGGTCACCACATACCTGAGTAATATGCAATGGTTTTATGAATGAAACTATGATTCATATTAGTTTTTAATACGATGTTAATTCATGAAAGTGCCGTATGTCCCCCCTAGGGTCGGGGGCTGGTACTGCAAAAAAATACATTTCTCGTCTTAGCGTCTAAAATATCATGAAAAGGAAATGATTTATGATGTTTTCATGAATTAAACAATCATTTTTCTTAGTTTTTAACACAATGTTAATTCATGAAAATGTCGTAAATCATATAGGGGGCAAAGTAGTGCAAAAACATGTGCTTTACGTAATTATGTTCGCAAAATTCATTCGACAGTCGTACCAGGATCCCAGTAACCTGAGAGGGAATTTGATATTCGCTGCTGTGTGTGTATTGCGTCTCAGAGGGCGTCGCTTATAATGTCACAGCCTCCTGATAACAGCTAGTATACAAAGAATATTGATAAACTCTCGTTGTTTCATCTTCTATCGCACACAAATCGTATTTTTTATGTATTTAGTCTTCTATCGGACACAAATCGTACTATTATTCGAGAAGCATGTTAAGCACAGTTGCGCATATCATTCGATCAACGAAGTTGAGCAACCCTTTGGTGTTCGTCCACATCGCCTGCACAAGGGGGGGGGGGGGCACAATTACACGCACCGAAGCCCCTTCCAGCGACTGGCCTTTACAACCCCTACTCTAGTACCTGGCTGAACCTGGCACTTCTCTTTCCTCGGTTCCGGAACCGAGGCCTGACTTTCACAGTGCCGTCACCTTTGTTGGAGGCTCAGGACCGCTTTCGCACGGCCCTGAGGCGCCTCCAGCTACGGCAAATACCTAAAGTATGAGATAAGGCCAAGGAGTTTTAGATTGAGTGGATGTTTATTTTGAGTAGATTTAAGAAGTTAAGAAGTTTTCCAGACATAGGGACAATGAAACGAGGCAGGTATAGGTATTGGCCACATCGAAAACACAGACAAATACATTCTTCGAAGTTCAAGGTGTCTCAAGTGACCGTGACCGATATGATGATATGATATGATGATATGTAGGTTGGGTTGAGTAACGGTCAAGGTCAAGTGTGTGAAAGAGACGGCACTATACGTTATTACGGAAGAAAGAGTGAATGGGCTGCGAATACTTGGTGTTATCTATTTTACTTTAATTCAGTTATTATTACTATGCATATTATAAGAAACAGACGAATTGTATTGTGCTTACAATTAATGTTTAAAAGTGATAGGTAGTATTTAGGTTAAAAACGCACATGAGACAAGTTAAAGAAAGGGTGTCTGTCATGACGTATAATGTCAAACAGGTGGCACTGGACGGAGACAAATGGAAAGAGTTGAATCGGTTACACCGACAAGAGTAATTACTCTTAAATTCATGATGAGGTAGTATTACGCAAATATATTTTACTGTGTATTTTTAATATCGATATTACTTAAAACCCGAATCATTAGTATACTTAATATTTCCTGGCTATCCATCTGTTTCTTGACCGCCCATTACTGACAACTGGACAGATTCGAATGGATCTTGAAATGATGAGCTGGTACCTCGGCATTATTAGAGGCACCTCCTATCTCGCAAATAATAACAGTTCTCGTGATAAAGGTGTGAAGTTGTAGAGTTTATAGTTATAAGTAAAGTTTGGTGAAGTTCTAGCTTAGTAGTATTTGGAGAACATTATGACGATTTAGCGCGGAATAACATAGAAATCCCACTAAATAAAAGGGGGATATTTTCCAAAATGAATGTATAACAAACAAATGTGTTTGATAGTGGAATTATTAACCACCATAACAATGGAGGTGTCCTATGTTCGACTCCAAGGAGATTAAATTGAGCGATACATTTTGCCTTTGATTATTTTCATACGTGTCCGTGCGATGTGTGTGCTTGCGTCGGACTGATAACATACAGACAGAGAGCGAGAGAGCCAGAAGGTAAAGCGGGACGTAGAATATATTGAAGCCGCACCCTGATGACGCAATGATAATGCATCCTCACAGTCATGTGAGCCTGGTACCGAGCTAACACATTGTTGCGCACCTGTGTTGACACTGTACTAAAATGACGGCGAGGTGCACTTGAAAATATACAAATACTAGCTATGCCCCGCGGTTTCACCCGCGTAGACTTAATTTTTAGGGTGATTTTTTTCACGGAACCCTAACCTAAAAAAATACGCTAAGTTACTCCTTGTGTCCCGTGGAAATCGGTCCAGGCGTTTCAGAGTTAACTCGGAGCAAACAGACAGACAGACAGAGAAAATGTTACAAATTTGTTTTTGATGTATGTACCTTACATACTTTAATATGATTTAAGTGAAAAGCTGTTAATTTGAAATTACAAACAGACACTTAATTTTTATTAATCTGTATGTATAAATTTCCAGGATATAGTATCCTATGTCCTTCTCCTGGTTCTGAGCTTCCTCCCCACCAATTTTCAGCCAAATCGGTTCAGCTGTTGTTGAGTTATAAATAGTGTAACTAACACGACTTTCTTTTATATATATAGATGTTTCCATTCAAACTACTTATTATAAATTACTATGCTATTGTAGGTTTATAGTTTCAGTAACGCACATTAAGTACAATCATTATTACAAGCAGAATGTTCACAGATCTTGTCTATACAGTAAATATGTAGCACTTTTAACCACCTGGAATCAGTAAGATATACCTTCAGTTTACATTAAAACATGCATTACTCGTAATTGCACACATAATCCAAATAAGCTGGTGGTCGTTGACCTTTTGCACTTCGCTAAAACTCCATACCTACATGCAAACACAAATCCATCGTGGCTTATCAGGACAATACCTTTTCTTAAGCGTCTCCGGCGCGATTCACAGCAACTTACGAATAGAGCACCGCTAATATTTAAATTATTGATTCGGTTAGGGTGTAGGTGTTATCAGCTGATAACTGTTCCGTTATTTTTGTTAGGTTTAGACATAATTGGAAGAATGCCTCTTGGGTACTCAGAAACTAAACAACATTCAAGTATAAATTATGAGCGTACATCCTGAGAGAGTTCCCTCGGAGAGAACAAATCGGAGGAAAATAGAAGGAGCGTCGGTGTGGCAACAACGCGTCGTCGGTGTGGCAACAAATCCTTGAACCAGATCAATTCCTACGGTCCAAGTACCAGGCGCACAGATGAAGTGTGGAGGTGCACGTTCTGCTATTCGATATGCCCCGTCCTCTTCACACGACAAATAATGAATATATAGGTTCTGTACGACCAATTGTAGCAAGTGTCTTGTAGTATTGGTATTACCAACGTGTGAGTTTATCAAGGAGACATTCGCACTCACACATAGAAGTAAGCACTTCAGTAAAATGTATCAATCTGTCACAAATAAGCATACAACTATTGTAACTACTTTTACTTTTACGTGAATACCGAGGTTTCAATTGAAATTAGTTGTGAGAGCAGCGGTTGTTTAACCTAAGCCGCCGTGAAATATTAATTCATTACTGATTCCATACAATAGAATTCATTAATTTTATTAATGGTTAACTTTTAACTGATCGATGACTGCGTCATCTTTGAGGTGAATATTCTAGTCTTACTTTCATTGCTACAATTACTGTTTGCAACACGTGAAAAGACAATCCGATATATATATAGATATATGTCGAAGTGTCCCGGTCACATTACTGCAGTTAGAATATTAATTGTTGCCATTTTTCTTCACATTTCACACCTATTATATCTTCATATACATACACCTATATATATTCAGAGGCTTGCTAAGGCTACGAATATATCGTAGCACTGAGTTACTTGCTACGAATAATTCGTAGCACTACAGAATCAACACCTTAGCCGAAAGCGTTTAGAGGGTGCAATTATAGAAATTATGCGTGAAAATTACGAGAATCAATAAAATATATCTGTACCGTCTAATGTAGAATTAACATAATCTAATGTCACGCTCCAGCAGTATATATAGAATTTATATATTTTTTGTAAACTTATTATTTCCAGTGTCAGCTGATTTTCATTGTGGAGTGACGTTCTCTATCTGCACAGTCTTCATCAGAATAACGACTTGATAATTAAAGGAATATTACTAGTTCTGATTTTTTATTTAGATATTATTATGATTTATAAAATTTCTTTTTTTGAAAATGAATATTCCATGTAACAAAAATGCAGATCGGACCCCCCCTCTCAGATCGGAACCCCCCCCCATACCCCCTCTCAGACCCCCCCAGATATACCCCCTCTCAGATCGGACTACAGGATGTTTATTAATATTTATATATATTCACTAACGAGTGTGAATTTAACAATCATTAAACAAGCTAAGAAATTTCTATGTAGCAATCACAACTTGAAATTTCCGCGCTTTTAAACAAACAAAACATCTCCGTGCATGTAATGATCTCCTGGTATTTGTCCGTGAGATAATCATATACTGGCACGAGGCTGGACACAATGTATGTAAAATTTATTCAAAGTAGGTGACCCCGTAATATATGCACTGAGTCCAAGAAACTCGCTACACTATCTAGGTAGACGGTATAATATATAGATGTTTTGTCATATTAACAATGTGACATACACCGAGCGGTGACTGTAGCCTAGTAACTCAATGTATCGAGGGTGAAGCCTACGTCCGTAACAACTGAACCTAATATTGGAAGTATTTAAGAGCTTGTGTATAAACAGCATCAAAAATGTATACAATCATGCCACCTTCAACAACCACTTTTCACTGAAGTGAAGTGCCAACGTGACAGATGGTGTGTCTATCGCCGTCTCAGGCACTATACATACGTCTTTGAATCACTTCTCAGACATATATTGGTTTTCTCACGATGTTTTCCTTCACCGTAAAGCACGTGGTGTGAAATCAGTATACAAAAGTTATTAGAAAAACTCATTGGTACAGGCCCCGTTGGGATTCGAACTTGCGTCGCTTGCGTAGCAGGCGTCTGCTAAAAACTCAAGGTCACCACGGCTCTAATAGATTATACGAGTATATTTATTTTCTGCAATGAAATAAGACTTGCGACCGCAGCTTCGCCCACCTGGTAGGTATTCGACTCAGAGACTAAAAAAATCACAGAAATGCAACCTCCAACACTAAACAATACAAAACAAAAGGATAGAATTTAGGAAAACCATTTTTCTGTGGATTCTCACATGTCACCATGAGTACACCATGTCTTTAGAACTAGCGGTAATGCATCGATCCATGTATGAAGACTAGCAGGCCCCCGGCTATATTAGTATTCAAAAACATTCAAATTAAAATTCTCATGAACCTATCATCACCAATGAAGAATGCCCATACAAAATCCCACTTGTTCCATATTTTGTTAATCCAAATTTCCCCCCTTAATACCCCCAAGCCGCCAGCCAGTCTGTCAGACAATCATTACATGTCTAATACCATTTTAAATCTCGAATAGTTGGGCCAACGGACTAAATAATATGCCATAGTCCAAATAAAATCCTGACTGAGTTGTAAGTTGATAATTCACGGCTGTGATCGTTTTATAGCCGAGGCCGTGCGACGCGAGAGCTTGCATCGCACTTATAAGATACACACAGGAGGCAAGTGGTGACGTTAGAATATATTGCAGCCGCACCCTGATGACGTGACGATAACATATCCTGAGTCATGTGAGCCTGGTACTGAGCTGAGACATTGTTGCGCACATGTTTTTACACTGTATGCTACAACAACAACGCGTACCTTGGTGCACATACATTAAACATTAAAATCTCTTGTAGGACACGTCACGATATTCTGCTGTGACGACACCAACGCCGTGATTTGTGTTGTCACAAAACCTAGAAACTCAATGTAGGCCGGCCTTATTTATTGCGCATTTGTGGCAGTTCTAGACCATTATACATTTTGTACTACCATGGTGTTATAGAATCTTGTTACTAGTCAGTGGGAGCGAGTAACGTTGCATAATGAAGACATGTCATATTTACTGCAAGCACTACGCTGATTCTGCACTGCTATTACTCAAGTATATATTCAGGCAGTATACAACTCGCGATACTGTCAGGTAGGAACCTAGATAAAGATCGAAGAGAAGTTATTGGTACAGGTAATCTGTTAACACTTTGACTTCCTCGTCCGACATGACATTGACTTTTTCCATCAGCTGTTATATGTAAGTAATATATAATGTCTTACACACCAAATGTTTTATGGTGAGGAAACCTGCATATGTCTGAGAAGTAATTCATAGACGTATGTATAGTGCCTGAGACGGCGATAGACTCTCCATCTGTCACAACTATACTGATAATTATCTTTGGTGAAAAGTGGGTGTTGTGATTACAACACCTCTGCCCACCTCTTCGGAGAATACAGGTGTGAGCATATGTATGATGTTTTTGGTGAAAGCGTCATGTCGTATTAGGTGTCCAATTATGTTGCCCCTCCAGTGTTCTAGTGTGCGGATCCTCATTATGTTTTTGAACAAACACAAAATATATGGTTTATTTAATAAAACATAGTAAATCACAAAGACGGGGATATGGGCAGCATTTCAATTTCTCCAAGATTCAAGTAGGTAATAAGAGATTGAGACGACCGCAATGATTTATATTTTATTCCTTATGGCTGTTACCTAATAAAGTAAAGAGCCAATGTTATTTCCCTCTTAAAAGCAGCTCCCTGCCAGTGCAAATTGCAGTCGCATCATATTCACTGTAACCACCTCGGGTAACCGAAATAAGCAAACAGACAGACATATTAACAGACAACTATTTTAATTATTAATAATTACAATGTTCATGATGCCAGATGAGTTTCTAGCCGGTTCCCCTCAGAAGGGTAGTTCCGAACATGTGGTCAATTCTTCCACCTTCATGAGTGCCTTACCAGAGCCTTAACTCAATAAATACTTATTTTTTATTAGTGTCAATAGACGTTGGCAAGACACTATTATTTCGACATCATGAACAAAAGCTCGAGTTGTTCTATGGCACGAACAGTGGCTTACTAACAGGTTGTTTCAATTATACGCTTCAACTATTCTTATTCATAGACGAAGTCCAGGGAGAGAGATGTTCGTTAAAATAAAGAGAAAGAGACATACGATAATGAACACACTCTCATTGTGTTCCTGGTACCCTAGTGATGCTTTCAACCGCAGGGAATAAACGTCAATACAGAGGATGCGCGCGCTGCTCGCAGGGAGAAAGTACTTGTCAATACGATGACGTAATACACTCTATACACTCTCCAGTGTGTAACATATATGTACATACAGGTAATATTAAACTGAGCGAAGGTATACAATTATACTCCTCCGAGGGCTGTCATCCTGGTATCCCAATCTATTTATAGCTCACTATACATTTATATGTGAGATATACAGGTGCCGACGCGAGTTTATTAGACCTTTGTGAAAATTGTGGGGGACTCGGCGCGTGTATTTTATTCGCGTGCCATACAGACAGAGATAGACAGAGACAGAGAGACAGAGATAGATTCATGCAATCAATACTGCACATTCAAGGTCGTAGTCATAAGTATTTACTGGTTACGAAAGAATGTATGAAAGAAGCAATGATCAATTTTAGATACTCTCATTAATATCCATATTATTGGTTGGTTTGTTGATTGGTAGTAGTGAGATGGATGTCAATGCGGCTCGCATCTGTAGTCTGTAGTTCCCTATATATTATGGGACCTAACGTTAGGAATTGGACCTGCCACCTATGGTATCATTTCCACAAACGGCAGCTAAAATACCACTAGTAATTGTTTTGTTCCTGCAGTGATTAAAGTTTCTAGATGAGAACTGAGTCCCAGTAGAGTAGATATAGTTTATATAAATAAATGTCTATACCGTAACTGATATTATATACGCTCACGGCCGCGACGTGAAACCCCTCTGACATTACGCCGGGTTCCGGTCGCTTAATATCGCGTAGATGTGCGAGTCTGTGTGAGTGTTTCATTCCGAACAATTTTTAACTATATTCCATACTGATCGTAGAGAGCTTATATTCTATTTTTACTGTTATGTGACGTTAGTGTCCAGCGACCCAATTCAATCAGTGCCCTAAGCGTAGGTTTTTAGTACTTTTTCGCAGGCGGCTAGTGTTTGAATGATCATCCCATTTTATTCTAGCTAAAACGCAAGGTGAAACAGTGACATTTGAAAATTTACAGACCCATACTTATTAGGGGTACAGGGTGTAAATGAGATGACGACGATGATCTAGACTAGCTTGCAGGGACCAAGTGTAACAGATGCACAAGTGCACATAAAGTGCAGTTTCAGTGCACTAGATACCAGGCGATCATAGCTCGAAACGAGTTGTACCTGCACCAGCCACACCTAGATGTGTTCTAGTGCTTAAACCATGCTGAGAGGAAGCAGGACAGGAACAAATCAATATTACAATTTATGTCCATACTGATACCAAACGTATAGTAATGCGAATGCGCGATGTGACGTAAGGCTACACGGATTTGCACGATATGATACTGAGATACATTGAATATAAGAACAGCGGTACTGACAAAACCAGAGGATAAGTTACAAGTAAAATAATAATACTACAAGTAATTATTGTCTTCCTATAATGATAAAATGAATGAAAATAAAAAGTACTCGACATAATATTAATTATTGCATTTTCCATTGTTTGTGTGAAATTAAACATATAATCGTAGTTGTAACGTAAAATATTATCGAATGTGGCTCTTCATCTAATAAACAAATTAACAATTAATTATTGGCAAGTTCTTCACATCAATAAGACACGTGTTTAAATGCCATAACTTGCAACCAGCGCAGCAATTATGGATCTATTTTGTGAGCGCGCAATTAGACTAAAAGGTGATGTAGATAATTACAACTATTATATTATACTATTCAGACCAATAATGTCAAACCACACACTACTATTCCATCTCTTCTCACACAAATACGTTAAGTATTACGAATGTGTGTGATCTCCTTAAGAGCCCCTGTACAGTTTCCAGCAAATTATGCAAAAAATTGTACAGATTGCATCAAAAAATGGCAAAGCGCGAGCATAAGTGTCCAGCAGATGTTCGTATATATTAGGTAACCTACATATTTATACATGTACGCAGAGGAGTGTCTCTCTGGGAGGCAGGAAACATGCAAAACTATGTACATAAAATTATAATGTATTTTAGAGACTACTGAATCTCGGGACCTTGGATAATCGAATAGGTACAGATTTATTTGACCAGACAAGTATGTTAGTTAAGTGCTGATAATTAGAGATTTGGTCGTGGTATAACTATCACATAAATAGTTTGCAATTACATACATACACTTACAGTCATTAACCATTATGTCGGCTGACGTATGGCATAACTTATTTTCCACTTCAATGTGAACTTCCTTTTTTAATCCGTCGTAGAAAAAGGTGTGGTGTATACCTTTGGTACCCATAATTAATGAATTGTATTAGTAAAAGCTATATTGTAGTAGTTTTATAACTTATTGATACATTATACAGCCAAAGATAATTTAGGAATCGTCTGAAAATACTAATAAATACAGAGCATTGAAAGCAAACGCGAAGAATTGTGACGTATAGCCTGATAACCTAGAACATAGCTCAAAGTTTCAAGTCTGCATAACTTAAGTTCAAAGCATCTCGCAGATGCGGCTCATATCAATAAAATTATAACACGTATTGTTAAAAAACCCTGAGTGTGAGTTTTATGTTTAGTTGTGTGTCATCCGATCACGTTATCAAGAAGCCAAATGAGATGAAAATTTAATCAACACGAGATGATAATGTTTTTGTCAAGAATATTTTGTAACACACTAGTGACACATTTTAGTGAAAAAAATTGTACGAAATTTCACACTCACACAGACGCGCGTGTCTACGAGAAAATAAGCAGAATCATTATAGTTCGAGGTGTTAGTTGTGGCCGACATTTTTCAAAACATCTAATCGAAAAATACATTATTTTGACAGTAAGTAATGAGTAAGCTCCTCTTTCATTTATTTAATTGCGACGAACATGAGTACAGCTATTCCGCCAATGTCAAGTGAAGTTGAAAAAATCTCTTGTAAATTGTTAAAAATATGTGGAGGAACCCATCGAATTCTTCTCCAAGATTAAGTTTTTAAATCTTTACCATTGACAACCCTTACGCTGAATGGAGCAAACGTTCTTATTAAAAAAAAATTGTCCTAGATTCCATAGTGCTTGTTAAGTTCATATTTATAGTATGCTAGCGACCCGCCCGGCTTAGCTTCAGGTTACGATTTTATAAGACTACTAGCTACTAGCACCCACACTTAATTTTTTGAGTGGCCCGCGGAACCCTAATGTGCTTTTAAAATAAAAGTAGCCTAAATTACCCTTAAATTGCCAAGCTGCCAGTAAGAGTTACGTAAAGACCGGTACCGCCTTTTTCAGAATGGTGTTTCGAAGATTAGCTAGAACATACAGACGGAAAAATAATTACAATTGTTCCTACCGTATACACTTACATATGCATTTAGTGGCAATTAATTTGGAATTACAAACAGAAACATCAATTTTATTTATCTGTATAGTTGTATGAATAGAATAGAATACAAAATATAAGGGAATGACCAATGTCATATGACTGATTTATTTCATAACCACATTTATTGTATCGTTTCTATTAGCTCAACCGCGAGAGAATTGACAGAGCCTTAACTCAATGAATCATTTTCATTTTCATTAATTTCCAATTTAAACTAAAACTGAGTTCTACCAAAGCGGCAGTGACATTCTGCTTCCAAAAATCAGTGAACCCAGCAGTTTTTTCCTTGGGACATAATCATTTCATTTTATTTTCACAGCCATTTAATTCCGTATGAAAGGCGACCGGACCATGAGACGTGCACTGTGCTTATCATACATTATCACTACTCAATAAGAAATGAACACATACATGAACTGTTCATGTGTGTTATACTGTGTCAACGTTTAAATCAGTATCTTGTGAAGTCTGCACTCCTAGTACCAAAAGCCTTGAACTTGCAATCGTTGTTGCAACTTTGTAGTATTCATATCGCAAGCCAATGACCCCGACCATAATGCGCGTTACGCCTTCATTTTTTCTAGAGTCTACAGCACACTCTGCACACGCCTGTATTCCCCAGAGTGGTAGGCAGAGGTGTTGTAATAAACAACACCCACTTTTCACCGAAGACAATAAAGTGCCAATGCGACAGATGCTGAGTCTACCGTCGTCTCAGGCTCTTTGATTTACTTCTCAGACATATGCAGGTTTCCTCACGTTGTTTTCCTTCACCGTGAAGCAAGTAGCCTGAAATCACAGCACTTAAGTTTCGAAAAATCTCATTGGTACATGCACCGCTGGGACTCGAACTCGCATCGCTTGTGTAGCAGGCGACTGCTCAAATCACACGGCCACCACGGCCCTTTTGGTTTCTACAATGATACCAATTTTATGAATAGCTGTCTCTCTAATTGTCCACCTCTCTCTCAACTGTGCCCTGCGGACACCCTCGTAAACTAAATACTCGTGTCGCGGTGTTTGTCACCGAAGTCGGCCAACATACATTTTTCGTACTCCTAAATGATAAGCATAAAAATGGCAATACAACGTTTGCCGGGAACATACTTAACTAACATGCACCGATCGTTAACTCAAAGAATGTATTTATTTTTTCATTTTGAATTTTATTTACCTATACTAAATTATTTTAAGTTCGTAGTCATCCTGCGCATTACATTTCTCACCTTACACATCACATATCATAAAACTAAATAATAAGATATTCAAACTCATTGCAATTTGCTGGCTGGATATTGTTTTGGTATCAATTGTCATTTCTTCAAAGAAATAAAAGTATTTTTATTTTATTTCATTGAGGGAACTAAGAAGTAATAGATCCAGTACTTGATGATACTGATAACCTTTGGACTTATCAAAATATTGCATTGCAAGTCACGTGATCCGGGTAGGGTGACCATAGATGATGGTAAGTGGAGATCAACGTTCATTTTATATTCAGAATTAACTAATGTGCTCATTTGATTCAATTAGCACCAATGCTCGCTGTTAGCCTTAAGTAGCTTTATCGCTTTATCGGAAAGCCTGATTTCGATTCAGGATAAAGATTTCACCCTGTAATGTTGGACTCACATTCAAACCTTTTTTCGTATCTTGGGGTTTCGATTGTATGATGTGTGTAATAAAACTGATAGATGGCGGCAGTTAGAAGGGACCTTAACTGGATACAGAATGGGAACCCTCTCGTAATGATTCAAGCTTTACTTAGCAGATGGCTCTCGACTGTGTGCGAGATTCACGTGTACCAACGTTGTGTGTATGTTGTGTTGTCACCGTCTCCACGGCCTTGAACACACGAGGTGACAAGTGTTGAGGGCCTCCTAAACGTCGGCGTCTTAAATGTATACTATTAAGCAAGTACGGTACATAAGTAGAAATAGTAATTTTCAACAAGCACTTTTTATGTATTGGTGTCCTTCGAATATATCTAGATGGCGCTGACCTTTTGTACATCGCGCTATGACCACGTACCCATGCGTTATACACCTCCAGCACAGTTTAATGTCAATCTTTAATCTTTGCATCTACATCTCACACTGGTATATTCGCCGGTGAGAGAACAATTTTTTATTGCGAAGTCCAACTTTTCTAAGTTAGTGACTCGCTCCTTTGCTAATAAAATCGACCGGGATTTAAATTTGAACGGCATAGTTAAACAACGGTTATAAGCCACGTGGTACGTCAGTTGATATAAGTTGGCAATTAACAATTAATAGGTTACTATGTTCTCAGTGTGTTCTTCCCACAATACACCTACCTAAAGTCAGACATGACAACATTATTTCGGTGCATAATTTGTTTTTCTCTGTGAGAGGGAGAATGTATCTTCTTTTACTTACTTACCTGTTACATAACAAGGTTTAAATCCAGACTAGATCCACACCTTTTGACATTCGTGACACAACTATAAATACAATTATTATAATCAACGTTTATCTAAGGCCATGTTTTGTAATAAGGGGATTTGGGTTCAAGCTACCGATTTAAAATAATAAACAAATATAAGATTAAAAGTCCACTGGTTTCCGTCCGTGGCTTTGGGTGCGCTTGTTTAGCATCCCTTGTATTATTAATTTATAAACGGAGTGGATATTTATTAGCTGTAATGTAGCATTATATATGTGTAAGAAATTTCCAAATCGGTCCAGTAGTTTCCGAGTGTAGTGCATTCTTAACAAAGAAGTTAAATAATACAATACTTTTCCCTTTCTTTAGAAATATACGAAGTTATAATTAATATTTATTATCATTTTAAAAAGTAATTTCATGGGTGTTATTATGGTGCCCATATGTCTTATTGAGGAATGAAACTCGGATGCTGAAAAAAAACAATTTATCTGAAATTGTGTAAAGAGATACTATAAGATATTTACTGAAAAAATCATCTCCGAAAGGGTAAATTTACCTACAAAGTCAAAACTCGCCCCTAGGAAATATACTCGGTTTACATCAGAGTGTCGTAGTACGAATTTATTCCCAATTATTCGGTGCGTTTAAACGAAGCCGGGTGCAATAACTAGCAATTCATATATATTTTTGGAATCTGCTCATCAAGCTCTTTCATTTGATACCACACACGACACCATTACAAAAAGGATTTTTTTAGATCTTCACTAATGGCCTAGAAAGAGACTGAAAAGGTGTTAACGATGCTCGGTTACTTAGCCCGGTCTTGATGTACTGTTTATTGAATTATTAGTAATTTGCACGTAGTAAATATTCCACCAGATACCAAGTTCAATCACAAATATTTATCTATACTGGTGGTATTGGTCCATTTTGCACATGAATATATAAAACTGGTATAAAATGAAAAAAAATACATATTATAATATCGAGCGCGCCCACAGAACACGGAGGGACGTTGTTGGCTCGCGAGCTCGAACCCTTTCTCGCTCGTACACCGACTACCTGTTTCACTCGGCACGCGCCGCCGATGCTATCGACTTCTTATCATCGAGACGCCCCGCACCGGAGCATGTAACAGGCGATCACCAGCCCCAGGTTGTCACGAGGCCGATGGTACAAATTCTTGAGTAAACTTGAACCAATCTAGCCTCCAGGCAACTCCAACGTAACTTAAAATCAAACATTGTACCGTCCATGCTCCTCTCAACATTATTCATAAGCTCTATGCTATATAACCTCTGCAGTCAACTGCGACGCTTTGCAAGAGCTAAGTAATACCTACGCTCCTAAGCCCTGGCTTGTAGTCAGTCAATACAGTATTATTTGTCATTGGCCATGTAATACTCCACCCACCTGACAATAGACTTATTTTTTGTATCGCAGATTTTATAAAGTACACACTCACACAGTCACAATTCATGAGTACATATTATTGTTTATAATAATTAGCCAGCGTTAGTGAAGTAATCATCCAAATTCATGGCTCTTATACACCTTAGCTTAAATTATTACTGTTTTAGTAGGGATTATTAACTTGATTAACAATATAGCCTATGTTACTCGATTACAATGTAATATTCTATTAGTGCAAGAACATTATATAAGTTGGTCCAGTAGTTTTTATGGTAATACATTACAGACAGGAATCCAATAATACAAATATTGTCCCTTTGGTATCCGCTCGTTTCCGACCGCGGCTTCTGCCGCGTTTTATTAAAATCTCTTATTTAACTCGATCAATTATATACCGTATATTACTTGTCAGTTACGTGGCATTATATAAGTGAAATAATTTTCAAAATCGGTTGAGTAGTTTTTGAGTTTAGTAATATGCATTACGAAAATATATTCGTATTCATCATCTTAATAAAACATCATCCCTTCAAACAGTCATTATAGAATATGTATATATAGATATGTAAAATATAGATTATAAAGAGATAGCTTTTACCTAAAGCCCCTTATTACAAAAACATCGTATTCGGTTATCTAAGGATAACCCTTGAAACTATAGTATTCCTTTTTGTGATACGGAATTGAAAAGACTCAGTCCGTGTTTGATCTAGTCTGGGTTTAAACCATGTGTTTTAATAAGGGGGAAGGGTCTATTTATCTACGAAATCAAAACTCATCCTCTAGGGGCCGACTCATATCATTCTGAAGATTTACATATATACATACATACATACATACATATGCTCACGCCTGTATTCCCCGAAGGGGTAGGCAGCGGTGTTGTTATCACGACACCCACTTTTCACCGAATTTGATTAAGTACCAACGTGACAGATGGTGAGTCTATCGCCGTCTCAGGCACTATACAAACGTCTTTGAATGACTTCTCAGAAATATGCAGGTTTCCTCACGATGTTTTCCTTCGCCGTAAAGCACGTGGTGTGAAATCACTGTACTTAAGTTTTTTTAGAAAAACTCATTGGTACAGGCCCCGCTGGGATTCGAACTTGCGTCGCTTGCGTTACAGGCGACTGCTCAAACCCCAAGGCCACCACGGCTCTGAAGATTTGACATTATTAAAGTCTATAATACGAAAATATATGACTGACAATTTCGGGATTTTTGAATTCTATTTACGACAATTACACCTTTTATCATTCTCCAAGTTGCGCGGATGATGTGCTACGGTGCTACGAATTGATCTCGTAGCGAAACTCGTAGCAATATGTGATGGTGAAAGTACGTATGTGTGTGAGATTACCGACTGTATACGTATGACTACTAATACCACCAGATACCAAGTTCGATGCAAAACGTATTACTAATATTGGAAGGATTGCCATATTTTTCATGTGAATATTAAACGGAAATAAATTGAAGTAAATAACAATATTCAGGGTGTTTAAAATGGAACAGTTTTCAGGAGCGTAAAATTGTGTCACTGTGACATGTTGATTTGGGATCACAAATAGCTCCAAAGATACCCTAATGGTGTCAACGACCAGACTCGCGGCTCGAGTGTACCTACATTACCTAAGCGGCGTACGCGGTAATGATATAATTTAGTATAGGTACCGTAAACATCTTTGTTAACAACTGACCTTATTTATGACACGATGCACATTGGTCCAGTCCATATCACATACAAAAACACTGACAGCGCAGTAAAAAATCTAAGAGAGGCTCTTGGGTCTAAGATATTCGTGATTCCTAGCACAAACATTACTGCGGCTCACGAGGCTCCGTGCTGGGCAAAGAGTTTTCCCATCTGTGTAGCAGCCCGGAGTCTGGATGAGTGCCCGGTAAATTGCATTAGGATGGCCCCTTATTACATGGGACTTAAACTTAGCTGGCGAAATGTGAGTGTTCTACAAGAACACCTCTGCTTCCCCTTTGGGAACTACAGACATAAGCGTAATGACTGTGTCCTCTACATAGTCCATTGGTTTCCGTCTGTGGCTTTGGCTACGTTTGCTTAGAATCATTTGTATAACTCTTTTATAAAGGTAGCGTATATTACTCAGTGATAATGTAGCATTATATAAGTGAAAGAATATTTAAAATCGGTCCAGTAGTTTTCGAATTCAGTGAACCAGTATTTTTTTGAAATACAAATCTTCTTTAATCATTTATTTTTATTATCATTATAACCTGAATTCTGAAGTGGCTGAATCGATTTATCAGATTTTTTATAAAGTTAGAACAAGACATGAACTGTATAAATCATCATGTAAAGGGTAAATTTACCGAAAAAGTCCAAACTCATCCCTAGAAAATATGCTCGCTTCACATCAGTCACGAGGTACGAAGTTATTCCAAATTATTTGGTGCGTTTAAGCGAAGCCGTGTGCAATAACTAGCAATTGATATATATTTTTGAAATCTGCTCATCAAGCCCTTTCATTTGATACCCCACACGACACCATTACAAAAAGGTTTTATTTTAAGTTCTTCAATATTGGCCTAGAAAGAGACTAAAAATATGTCATCAATACTCGGTCACTTGACCCGGTCATTTATTGAATTGTTAGTAATTTGCGCGTAGTAAATATTTCACCAGACTATTCTATTAGTGGAAGAAGAGTTTCTTATTCGGTGCGTTCAAGGAAAGCCGCGTGAAATAACTATCAATTAATACATAATTTTGAAATCTGCTCATCAAGCCCTTTCATATGATACCCCACTCGGCACCATTCCGAAAAGGATTTTTTCCTCGAGCCTTAGGCTCCTGCTAGCGTCATACCCATTGTAAAGCTCTGGAATAGTTGCTAGGAACTGGGCGCACGCCGCACCAACACGCGCTAATATAAGAGCCCGATGACAGCATGACGTGTCTTGTGGGATCTCAAAGCTTCATCAAATCTCAGATAATTCATAAGAGAGGGGAAACTGTTCTTTTTTGAGTTTTATAAACGTCTTCTATGAATTAAAACAAAGAATGAAGGAAACATCTCATGTAGTACAAAACATTTCTTTGAAGTTAATGATACAGCTGTGGTGTACCCACGGTGGTCGGGAGGATTAGGTGAATACATATACGCCTGGATGGACGTGTTTCAAAATTAGATTAGGAATAGACAATCTATCTATTCATGCAAAAAAATAAATCACACCTAAGATTTTGATATCATACTGTATTTCTTTGAAGTACTTAAATCTTTGGCGTTCTCAAACACAAAATAAAAAAAGTCTAATTATTGCAAAAGGTACGCAAACTTGGAAAGTAGCCCGTGTGGGGATTGTACCCACGACCTTCACATGATAATGCGACGCTCTACCGTCTGAGCTAACGGGCTGATACAATTTATGTCGAAATTACTGTACAATAACCGTTGAAACCGAACATCCCCTTTGATATTCTCCTTTAATACTTGTAAGTACGCACGTAGTAAATATTCCACCACATACCAAGTTCAAAGCCAAATGTATGTCTATACTGGTAGGATTGGCATATTTTTCACTTTAATATATTAAACTGAAATAAAGTAAAGAAAATAACACGATAAAATATCGATCGCGCCCACAGAACACGGAGAGACGTTTGGCGCGCGAGCTCGAATACTTTCTCGCTCGCACACTACCTGTTTTACAAGGATTAAGACGATCCACCATGGTAGGGTTGGCATCATGTCATTGCGCATGAAAAAATATTAAATGAATGAATATACGTAGTACAGCAGGTGAAGTACATACAGAAAATATCTGGCGCGTCCCCAGCATACGGAGACGTTGTTACGCGCGCCAGGTCGAATCCTTTCTCGCTCGCACACCGACTATGTATTTCACTCGGACGATGCTATCGACTTCTTATCATCGAGACGCCCCGCACCGGAGCATGTAACAGGCGATCACCAGCCCCAGATTGTCATAATGGTACAAATTCCTGAATAAACTTGAACCCAACCATCTAGCCTTAAAGCCTCCGACGACAATTGAAATCAGACATTGTACCGTCCATGCCCCTTCACATTATTCGTACCTAGGAGTGCCATAACCTCTACAGTTAACTCCGAAGCTTTAGTATACCTATACCTAAGTAAGCACCTAATAATTAAGTTTGGCAATGTGTCAGTAGCGTATACCCGTCATGTAACATCTGTCTCATAATCATTGTCAAGTTATCACAGCAATGAGTCGTCATGGTCAGGGAACCCTGGCTTGTAATCTATACTATATTTGATTGTTTGTTTGTTTGTTTGAACGCGCTAATCTAAGGATCTACTGGTCCGATTTCAGTTTTGGATATTGAGGAAGATTACAGGCTATATTTTATTTAAAAAAAAAATGGGGATTAAACCTATTTTAGCGTGCGCTGCAAAAACTATTGACAATAGAATAAAATAATTTACTATATCTACACTAATATTATGAAGAGGAAAGATTTGATTGTATTTTGCATTGAATAGGCTTCGAAACACGGGCGAAACCGCGTGTTTCGCCCGTGTTAAATTGATTTTCATACTTACATTCTATAATGTGGATACTTTCTATAAATTACACGTTGCTCGTTCAAATATATAGTACACGGCTGCGAACATTTCCATAGTGCGATGTGGGTGCATGCGACGGACTGATAAGATAGAGACAGAAGGTAAGATGTGACGTAGGAATATATTGCAGCCACACCCTGATGACGTGACGATGTTGGGACAATGACACTCGTTTACCTACTCACGTAATGATACCTTCTACCATTCATGTGAGCCTGGTATTGAGCTAATACATTGTTGCAAACTTGTTTGACAACACGGTGATGTAAATAATATATTGAAGCCGCACACTCCTTGACATCACATGATGTGACACTGAAGACGAGAAATATCACCAATTCGAAATGAAAAGTGCATATTGCTTGTTGAACCTCCTTGCAATCCTAGTACCCTAGTGATGCATCTAGCCGCTGGGAATAAACGTCAATACCGAGATGCGCGCGTCGCTAGTCTAGACAGCACAGGCAGGGCCTAATCGATAGCATTTACAACGTCATAAACAACCACAACCAACTCTACGTGTATGCACCCGACTATATTGTCAACGACTTTTACTTTTACGTCAATACCGAGTTACCCATATGTATTGCTTCTTATAATTAAAATGTCATATCATAACATTTTTATGACAATGAACGTAACTCTTATAGCGGTAAAAACCCAATATTATCAATCATTAAACAAGCTCAAAGATTTATATATACCGTATTTTTAAACAAACAAAAGATCTCCTAACATGTTATGGTCTCCTGGTATTTGTCCATGAGGAAATCTTATGCTGGCACGAGGCTGGAAAATACAAGTAAAATTATTCAAATCAAGTGAACCTATAAAACATACTTTGACTTGAATCTGAAATGCTTGCAGTCTGTAGACTTGGCACTATAGATGAGTTTTATTTGTAAAAAATATCATAGTATAAACTAAAAAAGTGTCCTACAACCATGTAGTCTGGTTGAACCTAACCTGTCTGCAGCGCAGCATAGCTCGATGTTGATTTGTCACCCTAAATCTCAGTCTGGGAAAACTATTTAAACAGGTTTCATTTTTAGGGAAAATGCAACAATATGATACAAGCCAGGTGCCAGCGAGGTGCTATGACCAAGATCCTGGAATGTGGCCTGCACTACAATGACTTGTTCATTGGCTTTTAATCTGTGAGTTCAATCCTGGAATGCCTTGAGAAAATGACAATAAAATTGTCTTACGACCGTTTTTAGTATTATATTTCTATGTAATTTGCTGAAGATAAACAAGTCTAGCATTTTTTCCTTACTTTTATTCCAATAACTTATAATGAAATTGAAGGTAATACATTAAATCTGACAGGTAACGGTTGCGCCAACTTAAGTGTGATATTACACGTCGAGATATATTTTATAGTCTTGTCTATGCGATGTTGGTCCTTGCGCTCGACTGATAAGATAGAGACAGAAAGACGCAGGAATCTATTGTAGCCGCACCCTGATGACGTGGCGATATCATATCCTCACATTCATGTGAGGCTGGTACCGAGCGAAGACATTGTTGCGCACTTGTTGACAGTACCCCTATCACGAGTTGCCACCGTTTTCGTAAACTGTACTCGCTAGCGTCACGTGCAATATTTGTATGAGATATTATAGTTCTTCACGTCACCGCTGGGAAGCGCTGCACAATTTCTCATACAAATATTCGACGGAGACGCTAGCCAGTATAGATTACGAAAACGGTAGCAAACCCGTGATAGGGGTACAGGTGACGTAGAGAATACATTAAAGCCGCACCCAGATCAAGTGACACTTATTCACATTCATGTGAGCCTGGTACCAAGCTTAGACATTGTTGCGCAGGCGCACTTGTTTAACAAAAAGTGATGCAGGAAATACATTGAAGCCACAACTTTCATGACGTCACGTGACGTGAAAATGAAACTCTTTACCCTAACCATGTGATCATACATACTAACAGCGATGTGAGCCTAGTATTGAGCTAAGACATTGTTGCGCACTTGTTTTACAAATAGGTGATGTTGATAATAGCCGAGGAGCTCGTGGCACAGTTGCTATTGCGCATATCATTCGATCAGCGAAGTTAAGCAACCCTACCACTAGCCAGTAATTTGATGGGTGATGGCCCGAGTTCCCTCCGTGCCTCGGAGAGTACAATTTATCATCTTTGGCAGTCGTTACAGGTCAGTCAGAGGCCTAAAATAGTCTGACAACTAGTTTAACCCAGACCACAGATTTTCCTCGTTTAAGGGGTTGCGAAGGTCTGATGGCAGTCTCTTCGTAAGAAAATCAAGTGATCAGCCACATCGGGTTGAACCAAGTGCCGACCCCAACAGTGTATGGGATAAGGCCAGGGAGGGAGATTATGTAGATAATAGCCGCACCCTCCAGTCACATGACATGACAATGATACTAGTTTACCTGCTCATGTGATACATTCTAACAGCCATGTGAGCCTGGTATTGAGCTATGACATTGTTGCATTGAGTACTTACTTTACATTCCACTACTTAAGCACTCTTGTACTCGGGTTACAGTAACAGTAAGTTCAAATTATTAGGACGAACACTGTATTCACAAACGGATTTTTTTAATGAGAAATTATAAAAGGATTTCTCGGAACGCCTTGTTGACATCGCTGGTGAACGTAGATCTGTTTCTTGCCTCGATCAGAGTTAAATGGTTAGCGTTAACAACTTTGAGTTTCCAACCAACTGGACACACGTGTCTCTGGTGGCTCATGGATTTGTAGAAAAATACCAGATAACGCAGCCAGCTGCAACATTCCCACAAACACTGAACTAATTTTGTAATTTATTTATAATTTCCTTCTTTTATTGGATAACGCTGAGTGGTAAATACAATATAATATATTACAGTTCTAATTTATAGCTAGGTATCTTGCTGTATATTGTATCTTGCTGACCGGATTCACACATGAATAATTTCTAGAAATGAGTAAGCGGGCACTTTCTATTTTCTATATTGAAAATATGTGTAACTTGTCTTAAATATGTGTTATGTAAAGTCACCAGTCATAGACAGTATAAGCGACTTTTTTTCATATTTGCTACGTAATTTCTTTATTTTTTGACATAGATTCATAGGGTAAAGGTAAATAAAAAGCTCTTTTCTCAATCAGTATTTAATATTCAATTTCAGTTTAGTACTTAGTACAATAAAATAATATAAATAAACAACACTCCTACTTAGACACCAGTAATGGACAGTAAAAACCCAGTGTTGTGTTTAAGGGCTAAAATTATAATTTATAATATGGGTTATATTATAAAATTGATGCATTTCTATTGATAAATCATTAAATAATAACAATTTCAACAACGACGATACACCAGACAAAATAAAATGATTAGTGTACCTACATTGCGATTCTAGTAAGAAATTACGATTCTCGACACCAAATGACACTGTGAAACTTACAACCGTTATGGCCGCAATCAAAATGGGTGTCAGTTGTCAAAAACAGTTGTAATGACAGCTAAAATACTGGCACAACTGATCGGTACTAACATTTGAAAAAAAATACTGCGCGTTTGCTTAATTTTGGTAGAAAAAACAAAAAATGTCCATCACTGGACCGCATCCAATATAGGTGCCGTCACCTTACCTAGGCAAAGGTCCATACATTTAAATATGGAATCCCTTTAAAAAGTTAAGAAATATTCATTTAAGCATCGGACCCCTTTAGGAGTCAAAGCGGTGCAACTTCCACTCCAACGCCAACTACGCAGGCGACGTAAGTTCGAATCCCAGCGTTCTGCAGCAATGAGTTTTTCTAAAAACTTAAGTGCAGTCATTTCACACCACGACCTTTACGGCGAAGGAAAACCTGCATATGTCTGAGAAGTTATAGAAATACGCACGAAATACTGCTTACGACGGCGATGAACTAACTCTCTGTCATTTTAGGTGCAATGTGGGTGTTATTGTTATAGCACCTATAATTACCCCTTAGGGGACCCTTCTGGAATGGCGTGAGCATATTTATATATTCCTGATTTCGTATATCACATATTCTTTACTTTTAAATATCACAACAATAACCTATAGATGCATTTTATAAACTTAACATTTTGAATCAAACGTGTCTATAGGTTTCGATTTTATTTAATGTTAACTTATGTGTATTTGGCATATAAGCGAGGCATTACTAACTTTATAAGTTAGACCTCACACTCAAAAATAATTTTATGTGGACTAATTGCAATTTAGGTGCAATCGATGTAATTCAACACTAATAAAACTGTGATGGAGGTCTATAACTGGTTAGAACGTAACCATAGCGCGATGTAAAAAGGGACAGCGCCATCTTGTGACAACTTTTGAAGCTCCACATAAAATTATTTGACGCTACAAAAATTACGTTGTTTTATTTCTACTGTAGCTTCTTGTATTATACACATTATACGTTTTATTTATGACCACACTAGCTGAGCCCCGTGGCTTCAAACGCCTATTATTTAACTACCTAAAAAAAGTATTTTTATTTTCCCTTATATTTTTATGACTCATGACACTAAAAATAACGTGGTTTTCTGTAGGTACAGTATTTGTTTAAATCGGTTGGTTGGAGTCCAAAGATTAGCCCCTAGTACCTCACAGCTCACATCAGTGGTCTGGTCGTCTTTTTTTTTTTTAATCACTTCTCGTTGTTATTGCTATAGTAAATATTCCTCGTTAAGAATGGCGCATACATAATATTATACATTCAGTAAGACGCTGATATTTTCATATTACAAGAAAATACATAAGAAGTTATTCAAAGACGTATGTATAGGGCCGGAGACCGCGATAAACTCACCATCTGTCACGTTGGCACTTAATCACCTTCGGTGAAAAGTGGGTATTGTTATAACAATACCTCTGCCTAACCTTTCGGGGAATAAGGGCGTGAGCGTACGTATGTATGTTGTAGCATTTCAAACTTGGCATTTATAATCCTCCAACACAGCTATAGTAGGTATCCTACGATAAGCCTGCGTGACGTAGCGGCTTATGTCACGGCCATAAGGGGCTCAGGGGTCATCGACACTTCTAATATTTTGCGAGCGAGCTATGAGCCTTCCTGTTCCTGGTGCCGTATTGATGTTTCTACCCTCTGGGAATAAACGTCAATATCGGGGCTGCGCGCGCTGCTGGCGGAGGGGTTCATTGATGACGTAGCAGACTCCAACCACAATATAAATATAAGTTTTATAAGTAGTAAGGAATCTAGCCCTATTTATTTTAAATAAAAACGTTGGTCCGTTGAGCGTATGTTATGAGTATTTACTGCCAAAATAATTGTAGCTTTATCTTCTTATAATCTCGTAGTTTTACGCGACTGTGTGAATGTGTTATTTTGAACGATTTGTCCCTAGATTCCTTACTGTTTGCAAACCATATATATATGCTGTGCTCCAACGCTACGTGTACCGTATGCATACATGTGAGTGAATGTAGTTAAACTTTTATACTCCTTCGGGATCTGCTTCCCTAGTGCCCCAATCTATTTATAGCTCACAATATACGTGAATATGTAAGACGTATATGATGAGAATTGACTACTAGAACAACCCTTATTTGATAATTCGTACGCTCGATGGTGTTTTGGTTCATTTCTGTTGATTTATTCATTATTTAATAAAATTCTGGAATGTGTTAAATAAAATTCGGAGCACTCGTAGTCGACAAAAGTGTATTAAGATATGCATGAATGTGGATGAAGCGACAGAAGTATGTATGAATCGCAGCATGTGGCAGGCGATGGTCTTTGCCTACCCCCATCAGATACAGGCGTATGTATATGTATGTATGTATAAAATTATGATACAATTGAATAGAAGCAGGAGTTACTTTGCGGAAGTCCATGCTTATGGTTTTATAAAAGAGTATAAAATGTCCCAATGCTTGATTCCGCTATTATAAATATACAAATGACATAGTTATCCTTGTGAAGTGCAAGCCAGTATGCGCTGGGGGTCCACCAGGCTTTATAATTTTAAGTATTCTAATTTAACAGAAGTCAAGTAAAACAGGAGGTACAAATCATAGTCGTGATGCACTAGATATCTACCAGGCGATCATAGCTGAAGTCGATTTCCATCTGCACCAGCCACACCTAGATATGTTCTAGTGCTTAAACCTTGCTGAGAGGAAGCAGGACAGCAACAAATCAATATTATAATGTATGTCCATACTGATACCAAACGTATAGTGATGCGAGTGATCCTTACCACAAGCTCTTGTTGCCTAATATTTCAGTTGTGTGACAGTGACAGATGTTTACATGTCGTATACATCTGTCTCATAATATGAGTCTTTGACTTATATTAAGCTTATGGTATCTTGGCAATAAAATATCATGTCATGGCCCCTGATGTGAAAACGACACATAAGACTACACAAATTCCGTTGAAGTGTAAAACACCGAGGTACACTGACCACTACAACAGTAGGGTCTCTAGGTAGTATTAATTAATAGTCGCTATTATTTAATTATCAACACACATGTACTCTTTCATCCGTCTTCACTTCAGGTACATGACGTATTACGAATGTTTTTATGATACTTATCTGCGTCAAATGCAGCTATTTCAAAACACGGCGAGGGAGTTTGAACTCCATAGTACCCTGCTAATGCTTGCAAAATGACCCACATATTGCAAATTGATCTCTGAGTTTGTATATTCTTGGAGATTACTTATATATACATGTGCGGTAAGGTGAGGTGGCTCTCCGGGAGACGGGAATCATGCAAAATCATGTACATAATTTATAAAATAAATTGCACGCGTAGTTTGCTTGAATAAAGCAATACAGCGTTATTTGACAAAAAAGATATCAAGTTCAGTATAAACTAGATCCGATGTAAATTTTTTTTTTGTTGTGGACAGGTAATATTCTAAATTGTCTCAACTTAACGTCATATGTAACCATTATGATATATGATACAGCACGTAACGGTTGACGATGCTCCCTTACTTAAAGTGTTGATATACTTAATTAAGTGTCACCTAAAATATTGTTTTTGTAGTGAGTACAATGTGGGTATATACAATAGTATTCTGCCTGCCCCTTTGTCGTTGCACGGGAAGCCAGGTTGCTATGTTAAGTTATGAATGCTGGTATTGGACGACGATAGAAGTGGTATTTCTACGATCGAGGGTGGCATTAATATCATTAAAAACCCTCAATAAATAATAAATGTTTAAAAAAAAGGTGTCCCCTAATATATTTATGTATTAACTCACATTTCCATTTAGATCATCAACTACGACGGATCGAATTTTTTTCCGAAGCAAGTATTGTTTCGGTCAATTTGACATAGAGAGTACCTGGTACCTTACCTGCCTGTTATTTCTTTATTTCAGCATGATTAATATTTTTTGTTCTCTGAGGAGCTCGTGGCACAGTAATTGGATGGGTGACCACCCGAGTTCCCTCCGTGCCTCGTAGAGCACGTTAAGCCGTTGCCTCCGGTTGCCAATTTATCATCTTTGACAATCGTTACAGATCAGTCGGAGGCCTAAAATAGTCTGACAACTGGTTTAACCCAGATCACAGATTTTCCAAAGGGGTTGCGAAGTTCAGATGGCAGTCGCTTCGTATAAAAATTAGGTGATCAGCCATATCAGGTTGAATCAAGTGCCGACCCCAACAATGTATGAGATAAGGCTAGGGCGATGGTGATGATTAATAATTTTTGTTGTTTAGTTACCACAGGGGCAGTTGTATAATAATAACTTATTATTCATCAAATGTTTCGCTGAAAACGTTTATAAATAAAAAGCATTGGAATTCGGATCTGTAATAGTGACGTCATGGCCTAACTATCTAGGTTATAGCTCAAAGTTTCAGGTCTGGATACCAGGGTAACATACATCTAAAGCATCTCGCAGACGTGGCGCACGACCATGGAATTTACCCACACAACAATTTTAATAAACTGATAACACGCATTATGTCTTTAACTTGGTGTGCCAGTTATACATACGAGTGTCATCCAATGATGCTATCATCAAGTCAAATGAGATGGTAATTAAAACAACACGAGATAAAATGTGTTTTTTGATAAGAGTATTTTACTATTAATGGAATATTTAGTTAAAGCCATCTGTTTGTTGTATGCACAAGGGTACACTTTTAGTGAAAAGCTGTTTATCTGAAATTAAAAACAGACTTGTCAATTCTCTTAAACAAGATGTTCAGCAAAGCTCTTGAATATACAAACTTAATAAATTACTTGTTTTTTTTTTTTTCTTTTTCCAATTAAATACATTTATTAATAATAAATAAGTAACTAAAAACTAATTACAAGTAGAAAACTTGGCCCAAATCGGTGTCTCTCGGGATCGTGCCAAGAAGGCTGGCAGCATTGCCACGTTGAATAGCAATGCTGATTCTCTGAGCGAGAAAAGCCCCAGCCCGCTTGTCACGAGAAGCTTCTACCAGACGACGTGCAACCTCTTTGAAAAGTTGATGAGCATCTGGACCCCAAGGTCCCAGAGTTTCAACCGCAAACGCAGAAAATATGTATCCTTGACCAATGCAAGCATATTTCCGGCGCTTGAGGCACTCCTGCTGAGCAGCAGCAGCACCGGCCGCCACAGCAGTGCCGGGGAGATGGGACGGAGCCAACGTATCGACACACAATAAATTACTGAATATACACTCATGTGCATCTTGATTTCTTGGTGCATCATTAGACATTCATTGATTCTGTTGGCAATCTTTTATAGTTAATTAGTTCTCAGAGCCGTGGTGGCCGTAGGGTTGAGCAGTCATCTGCTACACAAGCGACGCAAGCTCGAATCCCAGTGGGGCTTGATCAATGAGTCTTTGCAAAAACTTATGTGCAGTGATTGCACACCACGTGTGAAGGAAAACATGATGAGGAAACCTGCATATGTCTGAGAAGTAATTCAAAGACGTACGTGAAGTGCCTGTGACAGCGATGGACTCACACTCTGTCACGTTGGCCCTTAATCATATTTGGCGATATGTAGGTGTTGTTAATAAATCACCTCTGTCTACCCTTCGGGTACCCTTATGGGATGGCATGAGCATATTCATAAATTTATCACGCCTTTCTAACGATGTCTTGGAATCGCAAACCAAAAATGAATGTAACTTGGTGGTGAATCAAAGGTCTCTGGTACATTAGATGAAAAAAACTTTTCATATCCTACCGATCATAAAACTTGGATTAAACTAAGACTAGACCAAATTTGTAATAAAATCACATAAAGAGGTGGAGCTACTATTCAACTAAGGAATATCTTAGGCGTTGTTTTATAATAAGGTTAGTCTTTTTATTTTTTTCGTAATTCATACGTATTCGTATTTCATACATGCAGATATATTTTTATTCACGGTTAAAGCACGTGATACATAGATATAAATGCTTACATCTTTATTCTATGGGGTAGGCAGAGACTACTGTGCTATTACTGAGATTGGAACTTCCGCGTTAACGTTCCAGGCGACTACTCAATCCACTAGATCACCACGGCGTACATGCACTGCTTGTCAAATTATTATATTTGTATTAATTCATCGCGTTTTAATATCGCCGCTCGTGCAGATAACCCGCCACGAGTCTTAGTTCAAATGTTTTAAGTAGCATGGAGCGACCAAATGACGTATGGTGAGACAGAATACTTGATGTTGATAAACATTTCTTGTATCTATGTGCTCCTGGTCAGAAAAGCGTATGTAATTAAAGTATTTAATATATTTTTCCGAACCATCGCTTACTGGGCGTGTGACTTCCGAACATAAACTTTCAGATTCAATATTATGCATCACTGTCGCATCTATTTGTCTATCCCACTCACTCTCTCAATTAATGAATATTCTATACTGACAATTTCGTTACAGCTTCTTGTTTGTCATGTTTTCCTAGTATCTACAGTATACTATTCGAATAAGTTACACTATTAACTATTAGAACACCGAATTCGTGGTGGTTTTTGCTTGTATACTTCTGCTAGCTTTATCCTACTTATTGCTAAACATGTTTATACCAAGACTAGACCAAACAAGGGCTTTAAATATATCCATCCCTTTTGAAATCCGTACGGATCAAGGGAGTAAGAGGTTCTTTAAACAAATCTTTGTAACGAGTCTATAGCGACCATGAGGCGTGCATTGCACTATAAAGTATACGTATACTATAGTGTCGCAACTGAATAATAAGTGAACACGTACATGAATTGTACATGTGTGCTCATTATTTGTGTCAGTGTTTCAATTCGTATCTTATGAGCTCTGCGCTCCTAGTACAAAAAATCCTTGACCTTGCTACCGTTGCAACTTTGTCGTATTCATCAGAGTTGCGAATCAAGTATACCTATACTATAGTGTCGCAACTGAATAATAAGTGAACACATACATGAATTGTACATGTGTGCTCATTATCTGTGTCAATGTTTCAATTCGTATCTTATGAGCTCTGCGCTCCTAGTACAAAAAATCCTTGACCTTGCTACCGTTGCAACTTTGTCGTATTCATCAGAGTTGCGATTCAAGTATACCTATACTATAGTGTCGCAACTTAATAATAAGTGAACACGTACATGAATTGTACATGTGTGCTCATTATTTGTGTCAGTGTTTCAATTCGTATCTTATGAGCTCTGCGCTCCTAGTACAAAAAATCCTTGACCTTGCTACCGTTGCAACTTTGTCGTATTCATCAGAGTTGCGAATCAAGTATACCTATACTATAGTGTCGCAACTGAATAATAAGTGAACACATACATGAATTGTACATGTGTGCTCATTATCTGTGTCAATGTTTCAATTCGTATCTTATGAGCTCTGCGCTCCTAGTACAAAAAATCCTTGACCTTGCTACCGTTGCAACTTTGTCGTATTCATCAGAGTTGCGATTCAAGTATACCTATACTATAGTGTCGCAACTTAATAATAAGTGAACACGTACATGAATTGTACATGTGTGCTCTTTATCTGTGTCAATTTTTCAATTCGTATCTTATGAGCTCTGCGCTCCTAGTAGAAAAAATCCTTGACCTTGTTACCGTTGCAACTTTGTTGTTCATTGGAGTTGCGATTCAATGGCCCCAATGATAACACCTCGAATATTATTTACATTCTTCGAGGAGACTCGTAATTTTCAAACTCGAAAATATATTTATTTGATTACACTTTTAATAAAGTACATAATTGCATCCTACTGCCATTTGCCTACCTGATATTAAATTTTAACTAATAGTCTAAGATCCCACTGCAGGATTGGTGCGTGCATCGATTTATTGATTATAACCAAATTTTTATGTTTATTTATAATTAGGAGAATGTATATTTTCTAAAAAATCACGGTTGCCGTTGCGCACCTGGCCGCACCTCTTTGCAGCCAGGTGTAAACAGGTATGATTTCGACCAATGTATACGTTTATAACGTATAATTTATAAGTAATATGTCAAATTGAAGCTATTTTTTTTCTATTCATTATCATATAAGGTTGCTTAGTTAAATCTGGCCGCAAATAAGGGTTGCTGGCTGCTAAAGATGATAGGCTCATGGTGATCAGGGGTGATTTTTTAGAATCTTCATATTAATTACCGTGATTTAGACGTTATTTTATTTAAAAAATAAATGAATGAATAGTTTTACCAAAAATCAATTAAAAATAATTTAATTAAAAATAATGGCGGCCAAATTTTGATAGGCAACCTAGTAAATATATATTCTCCTAATTATAAATAAACATAAAAATTTGGTTTTAATCAAAAAATTTATGAACGCACCAATCCTGCAGCGGGATCTTAGACTATAACGTAATCCTCAGAACTTCAGGCTACATTAAAAAACCTTAACCACTAAGCTTCGAGTGGGGGTGACGATTTTGAAAGAAATTCGTTTTCGTGTTACTAATAATAAAATTATTGCATTGATGAATGATTGATTGCGAATTGAGAATTCTATCGATCCATTTCACTGATCTAATAAATCATATTTTGTTAAAAACAGATCAAACATCTATTTCATGTGGATAAAGTTGAGTGTTAAAATTAGTATATGAATGTAGTTGAAAACATTGCAATTCGTTCATAGTAACTTGTGACCCTGTCTTCACCCCATCTTTTGTTCTGTTACCTGTATTCTGAGGAGCGAGTACCGTTCCACGCATACAATTTGCATTGATAAGAACATACTATAGCCATCCCTCTTACACTGTGTTTCTGTCTTACATTTAGTTTATCACACAGACTCAATGCGAACTATGCAGTGGTGTGCGAAAATGTAAATATTGAAGGCAACCACAATTTTGTTATATTTTGCTCTTAGCGATGCTATGCGTATTATTAACGTCCGCTGTAGTCTACCGAGTAATCAACCACATACATTAAATAAGAAAATCTCATTACATATGCTCACGCCTGTATTCCCCGAAGGGGTAGGCAGAGGTGTTGTTATCACAACACTCACTTTTCACCGAATTTGATTAAGTGCCAACGTGACAGATGGTGAGTCTATCGCCGTCTCAGGCACTATACATACGTCTTTGAATTACTTCTCAGAAATATGCAGGTTTCCTCACGATGTTTTCCTTCACCGTAAAGCACGTGGTGTGAAAATCACTGTACATATTTTTTTTTAGAAAAACTCATTGGTACGGGCCCCGCTGACATTCGAACTTGCGTCTCTTGTGTAGCAGGCGCCTGCTCTAACCCCGAGGCCACCACGGCAAGTAAATCTCATATCGATCTATAATATCGCTTGTCGTCCATTTGTTTCTAAACTTTCGATTTTCCATTCTTCAAAAAAACCATAGTCACAGTAGTGACCTTGGCCGCACCCTCAGCAGCACACACTCTGCTGGGAGATGTAAGTGTCTGTATTAACGTGCACAGGAATTATGTTATATGCGTGCAGGCGCTATCGCACACATCACGCTAGGAGCCCCGCTCCCCGCCGCTGCACCGGTCACCGCGCCCCCGCCGCCGACCGATCACTTGACTCTGAGACTTGCCCGAAGAATCTCCATTCGATTGTACATATTTTTATATCTTATTCTTGAACCTTCACAACATTTTCGAGCCGGATGCGAACTACAAGCCGGTGAACAGCAAGCGCCGGCAAGACACGTTCGCAGCGGTGAGGTCAACTCAAGGACATCATCGGGACTAAAGATTTCACCAATTCAAATACATACCAAGAAACGGGGCGGAACGATAGAAGCAAACAAAATCGTGAGTCGTTCCAATTCTAAATTGCGCAGTCCAACTTTTGGTTTTCAAGTACATAATAAGTACATACTTACGAATCCTTTCTTTTAACTTCCGAGAATTACATTACCTTGATATAAATTTATATTTGAAAATAGTACTTCATATCATCATTCGTGTATTTACATCTTTATTAACCACTGCATTATTTCCGTGTTTTAGAAATCGTGGTGAGGTGTGCGCGTCGCTCGGTTCACATAAGCAGGCCGTGTTAGCTTGCATCTCCTGCGCCGAGAGTCAAGTAGCTCCCGCGGCTAGCTGGCCACGAAACCGGTTTGCCGGTTGGCTCGCATACCTTGCGCTGCTTCAATTCGCTTCTTTGCAATCAAATGAGCTTAAGTTACGTAACATTTTTATTTCCTTCCTTTGATTTCACTGCTTCATTCTTATAACTGTATGTTTTGCTCTTTCAGAGATCATTAGTATTTAATTTCCTTTACTTCGCTATTATTCACTGCAGTATTAATTCATTATTTAAAATGGAATCACTCAAATCGTTAAAAAGAACTAGATCATCTCAAAAATCAAAGCTTACAATTTTCAAATCGTTTCTTGAATTAAACACCTTGCAAATATTGAACTAAATACTAGATTGTCCAAAATACAACAAATGTATGATAATTTTATCAGAATCAAACTGAAATAGAAAATTCAACGGAAATTCCAGGTGAAGAGTTCGCAGAGCGAGAGGGCTTTGAGAGCCCCTACTTCAGTACGATCGCCGTCGCCCAGGAGCTGCTGGCCAGGAAAGAGGCAGCGGGTGCGGCCTCTGCGGGGCAGGACGTGGCCTCGGTGGCAGGTTCGCATGTTGTCAAACAGTTAGGTGGGCCACATTTCAGTTTTCCTGCAATCTCTTTACCTACCTTTTTTGGTCGCAATCAGGACTGGCTAGAATATCACGATACATTTAAGTCACTCATCCACGAGAACTCAGCGATTCCAAATATACACAAATTTCATTACTTACGTGCATCATTGAAGGATAGTGCAGCTCTAGTTATACAAACAATAGATTTTTCTTCAGATAATTACAATATCGCTTGGTATCTATTTTGTAACCGCTATTCGCATTTTAATAAATAATCACTTACAAGCACTTTTCAGCATGGAAACATTACATAAAGAATCTTCCAAGGCATTGCGTAGTATAATAGACAATGTCAATAATAATCTAAGATCATTAAAAACATTAGACGTTCCTACTCAGCATTGGAACCTTTTAGTAATCCATATGGTTACTAGCAAGCTCGACTCAGCCATCATCCGTGACTGGGAAGCTCACAAAAATTCAAGCAATGATATAGTCACTCTTGAAGACTTCAACGATTTCTGAGCTAACTTCCTAGAAACCATGGAAGTCTCTCAGGTGACACACAGCCTCCCAATGCCACAACGCAGGCATAACGACATCACCCATTCAAGACAGAGGTCATTTCTAACAAATGAAACATTACCAAAACGATCTCAATATTCTTGTCCCATAGTAATCGTAGCCATTCAATTTATCATTGCATAAAATTCAAGGCAATGCCAATAGAAGAACGCATTGAGAGAATCAAGAAGTTAAACTTTTGCGCCAATTGTTTACGTGGCGGACACAACGATGACCGCTGTAAATATGGTTCATGCAGACTGTGTTCCAACATACACAATACAATGTTACACATAGATCACCAATCCCATGTCAATAAGAAGCCTACACAAAGTGAGTGTGCCGTTTTACCTGCAAGGGCAAGAGCAAACAGAGTCAGTCACAAAGAAATAGTATTACACTATCCACTACACATCAAAGCCAGGTACTACTATCCACCGCTATTGTTCACATTGCAGACCACGATGATCACATGCGAAAGTTTACAAGGAATTTAAGTTAAGTTTAGTGAACAAGGAATAATTTTCCGACTAATATACATCCCACGCTCCCTTATCACAAATATAATCACTAACAGTATAATATCCTTCTTTGAGCAAAACTGCTTTGATGGTCTCTTTAAATTTATTGAAGGGTGTTTACAATTTCTGTTGGTAATGTATTATAGAAGCGTGTGCACTGTCCTGTTTGGCCGCAAATGCTTCTAGCTACTTTACGACACAAGAACTGGGTAGTTAATGGTTGTAATGTCACGAGAAAGGTAACACGTAGCTGCGTAAAATGCTGTAGATTCTCAGGTGTGACGTATCAACCAATCATGGGTAACCTACCTCAACAAAGACTATCCATTTACAAACACAGCTGTAGATTACGCTGGGCCAGTCCTCATAGCGGACAAAAACGGTAGAGGTTCCAAATTAAGAAAGGCATACTTCTGTATATTTGTATGTTTGGCAGTACGTGCGATACACATCGCACTTCTTACTGATCTGTCCACACAGGGTTTTCTATCAGCCCTTAACTCCTCTCTCATCTGATCCATCAGATCTAGATCCTCTAACCAGTTCTATCATATCACCAGATATATGAGGATGCAAAAACTAAAATCTCATTTCTGGAATTGATATTATAAGGAGTACGTCTCTGAACTACAGGTGCAGAACAAATGGCGCTCACACAGCGGCCAACCACAACCAGGAGATGTGGTCCTGGTCAAGGACGACCGCCTGCCTCCCAACCGATGGCTGCTGGGTCGTGTCGTCGCTGTCTTCCCGGGAGCGGATAGTATCAACCTCGTCGCAGACGTCTACACCTCTTTAGGCACAATAAGAAGAGTTTTCAACCGACTCAGTCCACTCAGAACATTGGAACCGAGCGTTCCAAGGGTGGCAGCATGTTAACGCGACGAGGAGCACCGCTCCCCGCCGCTGCACCGGTCACCGCGCCCCCGCCGCCGACCGATCACTTGGCTCTGAGACTTGCCCGAGGAATCTCCATTCGATTGTACATATTTTTATATCGGATTAAAGGGAACTTCTTATTTTGCAAATCTATCGAAGTTTTATTTAAATACTGGGACGTGCTCGAGGAAGGATCCTTCTCGAACCTTCACAACAGTGTGTTCTGGTTGAAAAACATTTATATAGATAAATCTTTAAATGTATGTGATCTTAGTAGCAAACACAGATTTTTATCTCACGGATATATCGGTCACTGAATATTTCCTCACCTATGAATATTTTGCCTCATAGTGACACTGCTAACGCTACGTAGTACAGAAATTTGATTCAAACCATGGCTTTCCTTATTTTTGAACTATGATGGCTAACTAGCGCACCCTAAAATGTTGTAAGAGAAAAACGCGATTGACATTGAACCTCCTCCTTGTTTCTTGTTTATAAATTACCCCGTAGGCCTGGACAAATTCTATTAATGTATAACGCTTTGAACGAATCTCTGTCTCCTCCTGATTTATCGTTCAAATGCATAAAATAGATGCCGCTATCATCTATCAAGGTGCATGGTGTGGTGAAATTGTGCAACCGATTAGATAGTACATGCGTTTCGTATAACGAACTGAATATCAAAGGTCATTGTCTACCAAATTTATATGCAACGAGCATGTAAGTACTTCGTGCAAGGCATGTGATTAATATCATTCCCACAGATTTTGTATTGTTTTTACTTACGTAAGGGCCAGGATAATGTTACTGACTAGATCATCATTATTACAAAGTTATTTTCATAATATTGGTAGGTTTTAAATACGAATGATAATTATTTATTTTACTCGCCTCTTTTGCACTACCAAATTAATTGTGCACATTCCGCGCAATCACCCGCGTTGTTCCCGTTCCCGTGGGAGTACGGGGATAAAATAAAACCTATCTTACTCGCTGATGATTTAGCTTTCTAATGGTAGAATATTTTTGAAATATGCACAGTAGTTTTTGAGTTTATTCATTACACAAAATAATATCCTCTTTAGTAGGTAGTTTAGATAAAGATGCTTATCAATTATAGTTCAAAGATATCCGTGGATCATGGAATGTGTGCAATATTATTATTATGGTAACATTTGAACTTACTAGATACTCGATTTACGGCTTAAATATAAATTGTATTTGTTTCCTTTTGCTGTCACAAGATGGCGCTGAACCTTTCTGAATCGCGCTATGGTTTCGTTACCGATCGATAATGACTAGCTCGGTAAGGAAATAATATTTAATACAAAATTTTGCTATAAATGTATTTTTGGGAGGCAGGTCCTAACTTTTTACAAGTTAGTGACTTGTTCAAATACTAATATAATCGGATGGGACTGATGCCTACTTGATTCAACTGTGCACCTGGGCCTTACCTTCTCTTATTGCCATAATACATCCACTTTGTAACGGTGACATATTTATGCACGTCACATGCATCTGTCTCCATAATTAATTATTAAACTATTACGGCAATAAGATATAAGTAGCCCGTGTGGGGGTTGAACGACCTTCACAGAATAATACGACGCTTTACAGTCTGAGCTAACGGGCCGATACAATTTGTGACAAAATTTCCGTACAATAATCGTTGAAAACTTACACTGATTTTCGCTTTTAATACACTCACTAGAAAGTTAAGAATTCAATGATAATACGCTATCGGAGTTACTGATTTGTTGTTAACATTCAAAATGTTATTAAAATTTTGTTTTCCTTCAGACAAATTCCTGAGCCTTGAACCCGACCCAACCATCTAACCTTCAGGGAACTCCAATTTGAATTATCCATGCCCATGCCCCCCTCACACTAGGATAAAGCTAAAAGTGTGCTATAGCCTCTCCAGTTGACTACGACACTTTGCTAGACCAAAGTAATACCTAATCACCTAAGAACTGGCTTGTAATCAGTAATTCGATATAACAGTCGTGATCATGTATCAAATCCACTGGTCTCCGTCCGCGACTTGGGCTGCGCTTGCTTAGGATCCTTTGTTTAAGTAGTTTCTTAAGGTAGCCTATATAACTCATTGGTAATGTAGCATTATATGAGTGAAAGAATTTTCCAAATAAGTATTGTACTTTTCAAGTTTAGTGAACTCATAACGAACAGAAATCTACGAATGAAATAATACAATACCGACTTGTCTCTTTTTTATAGAAGTGTACGATATAATTGTTTATGTTATATATCATTGTAAAATTTATTTGTCAAAAGGGTCTTATTGGGGAATGAAACTTGGATGTTGAAGTGAACTGATCAACTTAAAATTAATAAAGAGATAGCTTGAATCTCTCTGGGTCTCAGCAAAAACAAGATATTCACTGAAAAGCTATCCCTAAGGATAAATTTAGCTACAAAATCAAAACTCATCCCTAGGAAATATGCTCGGTTCACAGAAGAGTGTCGAAGTACAAAATTATTCCCAATTATTCGGTGCGTTTAAGCGAAGCCGCGTGCAATAACTAGCAATTCGTATATATTTTTGAAATCTGCTCATCAAGCCCTTTCATTTGATACCCAACATGGTATCATTCAAAATTGTTTTTTTTTCCTCAAATCCCCTGAAGGGTTAATATGGCCTAAGAAAGTTTGATATACCTCGTGAAAGAGGTTGAAAAGATCAGATTTCTTTGTGTTAAAAATCAGGTCATCAGCCGCATCGTGTTGAATAACGTGCCGACCTCAACAATGTATGGAATAAGGCCAGGGTTGCTGTATTTGAACATTCTAAGGTTTTTTTATGAGATTCATGTAGTAATAATATTCGCATTAGTTACAGTGATGACCTGTAAATATCGCTTGAGACGTGTTGCTTCGTGAACTTACGAGAAGTTTCATACCTCCTCAAAATCCTCTTCGACACATGAAGCAAAACATTGCTGAATATATTTTACGAAATTTCTTTCAAAGGGCCAATTAATACCATTGGAATCACTTTATAAAGACGTAAAATTTGTCTCTTCTTGTTAATAAAACTATAATTAAATATACAGATCTAACTCAAATGGAATTGAAATAATCCCCCTAATAAATGTAAGGTTCATGAAAGCATATTTTGCACTAACATTTTTCTTGTGACATATGTATTGTAAAAACAGATACGTAATAATCAAAAGAATATCACTGAGGCACAAGCGTTAGCATTCCGTGTCCTAAATAAATGTGCAGCGCCACTAGCGGTCACGTACAGAACTAAATTATTGACGCGCGTGTACTTCTCATAAAAAAGCCAGCCACGCCCGATGAAAATTTTTCGCCCTGTACCAGGCATTCATAAACAACCGGAGGCTAATATGGTCATTTCACCCTTTCCGGTCACAGTGCGCAAGGCAGCGTCGAATCGATTTATTTCAAATCTAGCTACCTCGCTCCCTCTTCATTAGTGATGCATATAAAATTCAGTTCTGACTCCATCGACATAAAGTCCAAAATACAATTTTATAGCATTTTTGTAAGACGCGATACATTCACTAAGGTTTCTCAGCTTCGCACTCGTCGTGGAGTGTCCGGTTTAAAGGAACTTTATCGTCTATGAATTATGAATCAATTTCCTATGATTGAAATCACCGCTCGTCGTGGTGAAAGAAGTAACAACTATACTCAATAATAAGCGAGAGTTCATTGCCATGTTTTGTAATTAGTAATATATATAGTTTTTCTTTCAACCCCGACGCCTACTTTTATTGGAATATTGTTCAAAATCAGATAAAATAAATATAAAATTTAAATGCCGTATTATAGTGAAAATTTTTTGAGAGACAAAATACAATAATCTCCTTAATAATAATAATAATTTACTCTGACTGTTAATTAAGGAGTATTTGTTCTTTATAATTAAATAAGGAATATGACAAATATTATCGGTTTTTAATTTAAAAAAATGGGCATACTGTTTAGCAAGCTTATAATATGTATACTGTGCCAATGTTATCGGTATGTGCTGTCCCTTTCGCACTAAAGAGTTTCTCTCAATCAGTTTGTGACTCCCAGTGACCTTCACGCTACTCCTGTTATCCTGGTAGCTTACTATAGATTTCACACGTTGCCGTTCCTCCAAAGCCGCCGTTACCGTAAACCGTAGTAAAGGCACGTGGCCAGCGTGAATGAACATTGTTGTGATTCCCTTGTGACGACTCTTTTCAGTGTTGTTGTATTTGCGATTGGCCATGCTTTAGAAATAAACAAGACACATTCCCACAGGGTGTCCATGGTGTCAGATTGGGAGTTTTGAAAAATTATACGACGATCTTGGTTGGATTAGTACAGTATTTATTTGTCGTACGGTTACTTATACATTCACAAACACAATCATATCATACAGTAAAACTACACACTACACCTCCCATGGGGGAGGTGAAGAAGTTTCAGTAGGTAAATAGGTAAAAAAAAATATTTTTCATATCTTCTAGTGACACTTAAATATAATTTCAAAGATGTTACCGCGAGATCAACAACTATAAAAGCATGGCTTACTATAATATAGAAGCACTAGAATGTACTGGTGGTTCTCAGATGGCAGAACCGTTGGTTTAATTCTTCGACGTTATTAAGTGCCTAACCTGAATAAATCATTTTCATCTTCTATAATCTTGCAGCAGCTGTGCCTACTTCGGTGTCGTGTGAATATACGAAATGAGTAACGCTTTACCTACCAACGATGTTAATAAGTACAATAATAACGCAATACAAATTAGAATTATTCAGAGAATGTATAAACAAAATATTTTTTTACGAATACGATGATTTAATATTATATATTTATGTATCTTGAGTGCTACGAGCTCCGTAGCATGCCGCTACGACATCGTAGCCCTTGAAAGAATTTGTGAAGGGATTATTAATACAGTTTCAATATTTAGCGTCACCAAATATTACATTAATCTTCTCGCATTATGTTGACTTTTTAAGCACTTTTGATTGGTGCTGGAATTGGAATGTTGACAGATGGCACTTCCTTTACCGAGGAATTGTCCGGGCAGACAAGAGAAACTCTGTATTGTATATTATTTGTATACTGTATAATGTAATGTTCGACTCTAAATATAAAAGCGAATAATGTAAGGAATTATTTTCTTGAGTACGACCGTTGATGATGACGTTGTTGTATGTTGTATTGCTATCTCTTTCTCGCCCGCCTCTTTACGCTTATCTACGCCGCGCTGTGTGGGCAGGCTGAGGAAGCGTTGCTTGTAAGGCCAGTTGTTCATTGCGGTTGTGCAAATAGAAATCGTATAAGAAAATTTGTAATGAATTGTGAAATCCCGCTTCATTACCATTATCTCCGATGAAAAATTTTAGCAAACCTGGATTTGAAGCTATGATAATGTTGGAAAACAGAAAAGGAATGCTGTGCTCGGTGCAAGCAGATCACCCCCATCGTCTGATGGGACGTATAAACTTAAATAAATATTGGAAATAGCATAGGGCGAAAGCTTCGGTTAGTAGTCAGAATCGTTCAGTCGATGTATTAAGGAAATCTAAGTTTCTTTTATACAGGAATATTTATTTCCATTAAGCCACGCTTCTCCTGAATGAAACCTTTAGTATCATAGTGCAGCAGTTCAACGGATGTCAGTAAATGCTATGGTAACTGTATACAAGCTTTTGTTGAATTAAAATATAATTTGCAAAACTATTAAATATAATGTTAAGTCATTGAATTTCTCCACCTTCAGAGTAGACGAATTTATTTTCAATAAGTACGTTTTACGAGATCACTGCCGCGACATTGTCTTTAGATTGTACTAGGCTTCCATAAGCTGAAGGAAATCTGTAATGGTGACGTCATGGAGAGGTGCGGCTTCATTATTCTTATTTATTCCGATATATACGAAAACGACGACAGACAAGGCAAAGAGAGGTCACGAGAGGTCAGCTTAACATGATCTCTCTTTGCCTTGTCTGTCAGTAGGGCACAAGCTGCCGCCGAGAGAACACGCGTAATATTCGTTGCTAAAATACTTCACAATCTATGAATATAGGCGAACCTGGAGTTGATGAAACGAAATTGAACCTTATTCCTTATGTATTATGTATAAATTTCCTATGATTTAAACCAACGATCGTTGTCAATTTTGACGCTAAGAAACGGATCTATTGTGAAGAAGCATTTCCTTGTCCAGATTTTTCATGGATCTCACTCAAAATTAGATTGTCTGATTCTTATTGGGTTCTTTCACGGGAGATGAGTGTACGTCTTTCTGTCGTAGAGAGATGGTGTGTATAAAGATAACTGATTGTACAAACCAGATTTTCATCGGATTGTATTACCCTATGAGGCTTAGTCAAACAAACTAAGTTATAAGCACAGACTGAAAGGGATTTGAATATTGTTGTAGTAATAAACATCGGTAGGTACATACACAGTAGAGAGTTTAACATCACTACAGATTCAGATATAGATGAGAACTAAGGCGAACCATCTGGATATTATCCTTACAGAAGCAGCCTAAAATGTCCAGGACAGAGAAGTGTTGTGCTCCTGTGGGAGCAAGGTTAGGCTACACATACATTATCGTGTCTTTTTAAGAATTTTGTAATAAGTAACTCCTTAAAATGTTCTGGTTTTATGTTATTAAGTTATATGCAACTAAATCTGATACATTATCATAAAGTTCGTAAGACCGATTTCAAATCACCGATATCTTATATCTTGTGTTTGCTGACTGAACACCACTGAACATTGTAGATTGATTATGTTTGAGCATTTTCTTTGAAATAAATGATGTATATTCATCCAACTCCAACTAGCTTTTGCACGTTTTTAGAGTGTACCCTAGGTTGTCTATGGCGCGGAGCTATAGACGTCTATGGTCCAATAAGAGAATGCAAATTGAAGGTACATAATATGAAAACCACAATGACTGTATTTGTATCCGGGACGGTGTTTTAAGCTCTTCATATTTTAACATACTTTTCAATAACACAATAGAATAATATTAACTAGATACGTGCTTTTGGCACCGAAATTATGATATAACGACATTTTGTTAATTTGTTAGTTTATTTAATAGTATGTAGTTATATGACTTCAAGGTCATATAAAAATTCTAGGGGAAATTGGGGGTAGGCAAGATATTGCAGAAATAGAAACTGGCAAATAATATTATCTTAATAAATATTACTGTCTACTAACTACTAAAATGTATACTTCCCCTTCATTATAAAACATCGCCTTAGATATTCCTTGGTTTAAAATTAGATCCATCTCTTTTTCTGTTACAAATTTAAAAAGGGATGGACATAGTTTTACTCCGAGCTTGGTCTAGTCTTGAAGTTCCTAGGGTTTACAAGCCACACGAATTTAAAACCTAACATCAAACTAAATGCTGCGAATGATTACTATAAAAAAACAGCAGTGCCACAGGTAAAGCAAATACTGCACTACAAGTGGCGGCACGACTTATAAGCGCTGACCTTGAATACGCAGAAGACATTTTATGAATCTGTCTCTGTCAGTATGTATGGCGCAACGCAAATGGAATTCACACACAGTTACCCCTACTATTCTACCTTAGCGCTCATTACTTGTGACGACATCTAACAACTCAGCCATAAATAATGCATTGTTCACTCGTAGCTTTGATATTTGGCACCATGACAATGTTATACACGCTACTCCTCCTGTGATACATATGTAGATGATTCCACGTTTTACGTTCAATATAAAGTGACAGAGCCTTGTAAATTCCTCTACCTAACCCTTTGAGGAGTCATCTTAAGAAAGGGCAAAGATATTACAACATACGAATGTATCTTACAAAGTCTGATATTATTTACATCCATGAAGAAAATCGTCGGCATCCTCCACTGAAGTTATATTCTCCTGGTAGTTAAGCAAGGGCAATTCTTCGTTTGATAAGGGGAGTTAACGTATTAAGTTCCGCCCTTCACGACGAAGATGCATATATATCGACCTCCCGCTCATGTATACAAATCGACACCCGCACAAGTGAAGCCCGGTCTCCAAACCACTTTTGGCTCATGTGAGCCTGGTAACAGATGTGGCTAAATTCTTGCGGACGAAATTACGTAAAATTTAGTTTTAACATTAACTTACCCTTAAAGCGATTTAGACTCTTTTGATGACTTAACATGGCATTAAAAACTTATTAAAATCCTAGTCTCATTCATATCTTTGTTAACAAACGTACGTAACTAGCAATTTTTGTTGTACTATTAATTTGTGAATTTTGATTAATTAAAATATCACTCTTATAGGGGAAGTACGAAAGTTTAATGACTTAACATGATATTAAAAACTCTTAAAATTACTAGTTTCATTCATGATTTTGTTACCAATGGTGTGTAACTAGGTAGACTATCACAATAGGTAATGTAAACTTCTCCTGACATGTCGTAACATAGCAAGCCACATCTTGTACATAACAGGAATCCTTTACGCATTGCCTTCCTATAAGGGGCCCCGAAAGAGTAGGCAGAGCTATTTAGCAACCAGTTCTTACCAAAAATAATAAGGTGTCCTGTCCGCGTTATACGACATTAGGGGAAAGCGCCTCTAGCGCTACGGGGAAGGGGTAAAGGAGTAAAAAATCAATACGGTCCGTCGAAGCTGCCACACCCGTGAAAAAATTTTCACCTCTGTACCAGGCTATCATAAACAACCAGAGTCATTTGAAATTATCAGCTACAGTGCGCAAGGCAGGGCAATTTCGATTTTTCTCTAATCTCTCTTTCTCCCTTCCTCACCTTAGGTAAACACATAGAATTCAACTGTACCTTGATGGGCATAAAGTGCAAATTTGAATATGAATTGTATTTTAATGTAATTACGCAAACGCAAACCGTTGTGTAGCTCGATTCACGTAACGTTATCGCTTACATTTCTCATGTGTTTATATTGTATTTATAAAAACTGTATTACTATATTGTTTTTGAAAGGAGTTATTACTGAGCTTCTTCTTCTCAACAAAAGGAAATTATTGAACCTGGCGGTGGCATGTATAATCCTGTGTAATTATTTATTTATTCAATAATTAGAACGGCATACAATGCCAATTACACTAATCAGACACAGGTAATGCAATATACACATAAAATATAATATAAACACTAAAAATAAAACATGAACGTTCATCCTTTCTCGCAGAGCATCATGTACTCTAACAATAGCTTGTTCCATCCGTCATCAAACACATCCACCGTAGGGTTAGACTCCAGGAGAGCAATGAGTGCAGTCAACGAACGAGGTATGGGGGACTTCGCACGGCTACTGTTCGACTGTTGGGGACAGCGAACAGCTTGTGTTTCCTACTAGGCAGGTACCTGTCAGGAACGAAGAGTCGACACAGTTCACCAATAAGTTCGGGGGCGTCGATCATCCCGCGGAGAACCTTACATGACGTAGCAATCTGGTCAGCCTCCCTTCTGACTTTAAGGGAATTATAATTCAGGCACCCCAGCAGGAAATTTGTGGGGTAAAGAAATGGATAGTACCCATAAGTGCGCTTATAAAGATACCTAAGGAAGGTTTTCTGTACCTTTTCAATATGATGGAGTACGTGGTCTCGTGTGGGTTCCAAACACACGCACTGGTTTCTAATTTACTACGAACTAATGAATTGTAAAGAATACGAATGACACTTCCACTCTTAAAATCACGTGAATTTCTTAGCACGAAACCCAGCCTTTGGAAGGACTCCTTAGCAATCGAGATCATGTGGTCATGGAATGTCAGTGCTCGGTCGAAAGTGACACCCAAATCTTTGATAGTAGTTGACTGAGTTATGATATTGTGACCTATATCATAGTCAAACTTGATCGGGTGACGCATACGACCGATACTCATAACATGACACTTGCTCAGATTGAACTCCATTTTGTTGTCGACAGTCCACTTATACACTGCATCGATGTCACGCTGTAAGGCTATGCAGTCATCCTCGGATTTAATTTCAGCATACAGTTTCATGTCATCTGCGTAAAGGAGACACTTAGCGAAAACTAAACTATTCGGAAGGTCATTCACCATAAGCAAAAATAATAAAGGACCGAGTATTGAGCCTTGACTGACACCAGAACGCGTGTGATAGGGCATAGACTCATAAATCCCCAATTTGACATACTGTTGACGTTCGCGTAGATAGTTCGCACAGAGTTTGGTCAGCAGTATGTCGTTATTAACCCTATCAAATACCTTCCGGAAGTCGAAGTATAGCACATCTACCTGAATCCCTCGATCCAGCTTGGTAGAAATGAAGTTGACTAATGTCAAGAGGTTACTATTAACAGACCTTTTGGACCTAAAGCCATGTTGCTCACTGCATAAATATTTTTCGACCTGGGTATACAAATGTGTGTGTAGAATACCCTCAAAAACTTTGGCAGGAGCACACAGATTTGCGATAGGTCGGCATTCCTCGACAACGGACTTGGTGGAACCTTTTGGTATGGGGGTAACCCTAGAAAGCTTCCATTCAGTAGGATATACGCCAGTTTGCAAGGATAGGTTTAGGATGTGGCACAGTGGTTTGACGAGGATACTTCTAGCAGACTTAAACAGTCCAGGAGGAAGATTATCAGGTCCAACCGTACTGTTGACGTTTAATTTATTAATACCATGTAAAATGTCGTGGGGAGTAAGGTGAACTAGGTTAATATGATGGCTATTATTTGATGTTGCTAAGGAATTAGCTTGTTCTATGTCTAGCTGTGGAATGTCAGGCAGAAATACACTGGAAAAGAAATCAGCGAAGGCTTGGGCGGCCTTTACTCCCGAGTAAGTATTTCCGTTGTATGTTACGTTAGGCTCGAATCCCCCCTTGGAGCGCATACACGAAATATATTGCCAAATGTCACGCGGCTATAATTTAATATTATTTTCAATTCCATGCAAATAGGCATGGTAAGCATCGGAGATACGATTTTTTAGAGATGTTCTTAGACCAGAAAATTGTTTATAATCACCTTCGGACTGGGTACGCTTCCAAGTTGTGTGTAATTTATTTTTCAATTTCGAATCGCGAATAATATACCTCGTAAACCAAATAGGATACCTTCTACCACCGATTTTTCTCCGCTTTTTGGGTACACAAGAGTTAAGGATGTTATAAATGATATTATAAAATGAATGAGTAGCGGTATCAACATCAGTTGATTCTAAAACTTCTAAATCATGTCATTCGGGCGACTTGAAATTACTTTGTTGAGAGTCTAATTAAATAAAGATATTTTTTAATTTTGTGTTAGCATAAAGGTGAATTTATTAAAGCTGAGCTTTGTATTGTTATCATTGGTTCCTGCCGTATCTGCCACCGCGATCCAGATTTCATATTCTGAGATCGTTCTTTCAGCTCTCATAAAAATTACAAACTTCTGATCCATCGGTCTTCTCTATAATATCGTTGCGCGTCAGAATACTTTCTCGCTCGCACACCGACTATCTGTTTCACTCGGGATGCATGAGGCATGCACTCGCTCACTGGCTGAAATGTCATCAGCACTAACTTTATTCGGTAATCCCTTGGTATCCTTAAGGTGATAAGGTAGTTGTCAAACTCAAAATGGAAGCTGTAGCTAGTTCGCTACTATCATATTTTCTCTCAGAAACCTACCAATTCAGAACCTATAACGCCTTAAATAAAATATTGCAAAAAAATGACCATTCCTTCAGAAAACGTACAAATGCAGTACGTGAATTCACGCTGTTTCCCATCCATTGGTGGTAGTAAAGTACCAGTCAAAGCTATTTAAGATCCAGTTCTTACAAAAAATTGTAGGTGTCTTGCCCACGTTACCAACACGTTATTGAATTAGGGGAACTGCACAGCGCCTCTAGCGCTCCAGTGAAAGAAAGAAAGTGGTAAAATCAATACTGTCCGTCGAAGCTGCCACACCCGTGAAAAAATTTTCATCCCTGTACCAGGCTATCATAAACAACCAGAGTAATTTGAAATTATCAGCCACAGTGCGCAAGGCAGGAGAAATTCGATTTTTCTCTAATCTCTCTTTCTCCCTTCCTCACCTTAGGTAAAACACATAGAATTCAACTGTACCCTGATGGACATAAAGTGCAAATTTGAATATGAATTGTATGTTAATGTAAGTACGCAAACGCGAACCCTTGTGTAGCTCAATTCACGTAACGATATCGTAGCAACTTAGACGTTAACAGCGTTTTCAGTGTTAGCTTAAATCTCACGTCATCATGCATCTCTTCATACACTTTCTTCGGTTACGAGTGCTCCGAAATAAAAAGTATCCCATATCCTTCCCCACGGAACAGGAAACTGGATCATTTAGAAAACGTCTAGTTTTAAAATGAATATAATCAAACCCGCGTGTCTAAAATAGAGAAGATTCCAAGAGAGCAACAGAACCGAAAATAATCAAAGTATATAGATCGGTTCAGTGGTTTTGACGTGAAAGCATGACAGACAGTCAGAAAGTTGCTTTCGCATTTATAATTCTAACTTCTTATCTTCCTTGAAGTTATTGCCAATATTACTATATAGGTTAGAATTAAACTCGGTATCGTTATAGAGGTGACAGACGCTAACCTCACTGATACTTTTTATCCATCGCCTGCGAAAGACTTCACAGCGTCTCAGAAGGCGTATTTGAAACCATCGAAATTATCTGACTACAGGACTAAGGAATTATATCATCATCTCCCTGGCCTTATCCCATACATTATTGTTGTCGGCACTTGTTTTAACCCGATGTGGCTGATCACCTGATTTTTATACGAAGCGACTGCCATCTGACCTTCGCACCCCTTCAACGAGGAAAATCTGTAATCTGGGTTAAACCAGTTGTCAGACTATTATAGGCCTCCAACTGACCTGTAACGATTGCCAAAGATGTTCAATTGGCAACGGGACCGACGGCTAAACGTGCTCTTCGAGGCGCGGAGGGAACTCGGGCGGTCACCCATTACTGGCTATTCTTAGGGTTGCTTAACTTCGCTGATCGAATGATATGCGCAATAGCAACTATGCCACGAGCTCCTCGTAACGACTAAGGAGGTATATAACATATAAAAATCTCTGCTTTTATACTATGATGTGAGTAGCAAAACATTCATCATAGTTTAAATGGACAGGTGCAGGAAGCGAATTATGTGTTTGAAAACAGACGACGTGATTGCTAACAGCTTTGTATTGTTTTCATTGGTTTCTGCTATACATGCCATATCCGACACTGCGTCCAGATTTCATGTTCTGTGATCGTTTTAACATGTATTGGGTCCATACACGAAGAAAGTTTCAGCTCTCATAAAATTACAAACTTCTGATCCATCGGTCTTCTCCTCTATACTATCGTGCGCGACAGCTCGAATACTTTCTCGCTCGCACACCGACTATCTGTTTCACTCAGCTTGCACACCGTCGCCCGCCACAGAGAAGGGGTTATATCTCCAAGGCCACGCACGGGATCATATGAAGTGCGTTCACCGGCATCACATCACCATCAGCACTCGACCCATAACTTTATTCAGCAATCCCTTGGTATCCTTAAATAAAATATCTGCAAAAAAAACATCACCATTCCTTTGGAAACCATACAAAAACAATACGCGTGTGAGCCACTTACACGCTGTTTCCCATCCATTGGTGGTAGTAAAGTATCAGTCAAGTGCAAGTGGAGCTTCTGTAACGACTCCACAATAGCCACTTGTATTAACGTCTTACTAAATTCATAACTTTGACCTTTAAGTTAAGTATTACAAAATGAAACGTCAAAGCTAAGTAGTTCTTACTACGCTATTCTGACTCCGATAATGGTAGGTCCCCTGTAGTCCTTTAGATAAGTCGAGTAGGTAAGCTCCTGCTTAAGGAGTGCACACATACTCTGCAGTCCAATGCTGTGATTTCAACTTAGAGCTAAGCCCTAGTTAACACCTAAGAACAGTGCCCCGACCACATAAAATAAACAATTGAAATTTCGTTGAACGTTTAAAGTCTTTAAATGAAAAATCCTCTCCCCATGAGGTATTCACGTCATCCGACATCGTAGTTCGATAGGAGTATTCGATATCAAATCAATAGAATGCATTCGCGTCAACTTTTCCGTTTTTTCTTTGATATTATAAATACGAATACATTGTCAACGCCTTAGTCTCTATGACATCGATACGACTTTCATTACGTGACTCAAGCTACTGGCTTGCAAAGAAATCAATACTGTCTTATTGGATCTTTGGGCATTAATTTCCAACCTATCACCCACAGTAGTTATGATAATAGTAATTTTTGAGTATTCTTGTAGGTGTGCCACGAAGTTCGCTTACTGCTACGATTATCGTAGCCCTTGAAATTAGTGAAGGGACCATTATAAAACCAGATAAGCCAGGCTACAACCGCAATTGGGAGCTTTATATCTAGCAAACAGCACATTGTTTTAGTACTTAATTAAATAGTAGTTATTAGTTTTCAGTACCATTTTTTTAAATAAAAAATAACACAACAATAAAATATTCAATAAATTAAATATATTAATCGAAGAAAACAAAGGCGGTGGTGGTTCATTTGTCAAAACCCTTTATTTTTATTTGTAAAATTATGCCTTTCATACATTTCCATTGAGTAGAAAACAAATATGATGTACCTCGATTATAAAGAATGTATAAACACCGTGGAAAAGTTTGTCAAGAACTCGTGAAGGGAGATAGAGCGCAGGACCACACACAGCTAAGGAGGACACAAAAATAATTCAATTGAACTCTGGGAAAATGTACAAACAGCGCTTCTAGCGCCACGTGAAAATCAATAAAACATGGTGACGCATCCTGTGTCAGTCAAAACAGCCACACCCGAGAAAAAATTTTCACCTCTGTACCAGGCACTCATAATTTAGTGAAGGTATTTGAAATCACCAGTCGCAGTGCGCAAGGCAGGGAAAATTCGATTCATCTCCAATCCTACTGTCCCTCTCCATCTCATTCAGTGAAAATACAAAATTAAGCCGTTATGCGATAGACATAAAGTGCAAAATAAAATTTGAATTGTACGTTAATGGAATTGCGCAACCGCGAACACTCATGTATGTTGATGTGGGTGGTGGATGCCAGACAGAGCAACATGGGCCACCGGCGGACTTGCCGCGCACCACGTGAGCCAGACTATGATAAATTAAAACATCGAGAGAATAGATATATTAAAAAAAATCGAAAAGATCACAACGCTAAAATTAAATACTCTAACGACGTGTCGCATCATACGCACGATTGCATTTATGAATAAGGATGTGTTTTGATAAAACTCTCCTACATTAGCCACATGTTAAATTGTTAATGTTATCTAACGAAAAAAACTAGAGTTAAATCTAAATAATATCTTATTTTTCTGTGAATCGATAAGAAGGGTTTTCCATACTAAGACTATAAAGATTCCTTGTTTGTTTGTAACGAATATGCCCCGAAACTACTGGGCCGATTTATGAGTGACACTGGCTGTATGCTCGATTAACAATCGAGGTTAATTAGGGTTACATAATAACACGCGGGCAAAGTCGCGGACGGATGCTAGTCTTAAGATGTTTGAAGGATACTCCCACCTTCTTGCTTCTCTATTTATTCTGGTTGCCGATCCTAACAAGTCTCATTCTCTGAACCTGAAAGGGATCCTTTTACGCCATCACCAGCGTGGTACACTCCAGCTGGATAAGACCCCGCGGAGGGAAGTCCAGAAAGCAGCCAGCGACTAGGTTTTCTCACGTGGGAAGTCGACGGTTACACGAGTAGGACCAGCTTAGTGTCCATGGAGAGACATATAGATTGATCGATCGAACAGGGAACCGAGATCGGTTTCTCAGTATACTTACAAAAATAATAATGTTATCCGACCGATACTGAGTATTTGTACAGGATCAATGTACGAATAACATTTTAAATAATTTTACATATAGCCTCGTGCCAGCATATATTACCTCATGGACAAATACCAGGAGACCATAACGTGCTAGGAGATATTTTGTTTGTCTAAAAGTGACAAATTTAAGCTACGATAGCAACACCGACATTTTCCAGCATGTTTCAAGTCTGTACTTAAAATAACAGTATGATTGAAATGCAACCTTAAATAATTCAAATGGTAATAAGCTCAGTCAGGTGGCTCTGTACGTCGTATGACCAAACTGCTTGTCCCGATACCTCTCACAGATCTTTGTATATACCTGAGGGTCAGCGTAGGCTATGTTTGACATGGCGCCCTATGTTTGCTCTTGTGGTATAAGCGCAAATCAGTTTAAAGTTTAACTAAAATATAATTTCGTTTTGTTTTAAATTAAGCCCGATTGCACATAATTATAATAGATCATGATTTGCAAAAAAAACTTTGTCTGCTCACTGCACTGACTTCATTTGCAGTTCAATATTCATATCGACGATGTTTTTGTTTTGTCAAATTTAATTCAACCTTGTGACCCTTGTTTTTTGTTTTTTAAGGCCATGCTCCTCCAGAACTAGATTGCTGTTTATCGTAGTGCAGGAGTAGAATGATATTCACAAAATCATAAAATATGGTATTTGTATGTACCAACTTGCATTCTACTTTTAGACCAAGAAAACAGTCTACACATATTTTTTGAAGGCGAGGTCTAACTCTTTACAAGTAAGTATCTTGCTTAACTTACACAGTGTACGAAAATGATGGCATTAGCAGATTGTTAGAAAAGAGGGGTACATTTTTAACCAACTACATAAGAAGGAGGAGGTTCGGTGTGCTGAATTTATACGATACGATACCTAATTTTGTGCAGTGGATTTGCTCCTGTGCTCGCTTTATAAATGGCTGCGGTATATTCGTAGCAAATAACTCAGCGCTACTCGAATAAATTCAGCACATCGAATCTCCTCCTGCTTAAGTAGTCGGTGTAAAGGAACTCTCAATTCTAAGGATCTGATAATGCCGTACACTGTGCTATTTAAGCAAGATACTAACTTATAAAACAGTTAGACCTCGCCTTCAAATTACTATAAAGTTTTTATTATATTACTGTAGCAAATAAATAAGAGTTGTTTATTTCAAAGAGATTGTCACTCGCACACATAGGCCTAAAATGAAAACGGTCAGTACAAAGGATTCATGACAAGTGTAGAGTTGTAATTGATTGTTCATTCACTATACACCCACGTGGGCCACGTGTTACTTACTACGGGCGATGAGAACGGCAACGTGTGAAATCTATAGTAAGCTACCAGGAAAACAGAAGTAGCTGGATGGTAGTACTCTACAAAGTTGTAGTAAAAACTTCTCTTTAGTGTGAGTGGGATGGCACACACGGTTAATGTGTATATTTGTCTTCTTATCGATAGTCCAAATTACGTCTTCTGGCTGTCTCTAAACCGCAAAACATATTCTTTGTTATTCTTCTCACGCATGCTTTCATCCCTCACAATGTTTTCATTCATCGTACTCATTAGCATAGATTAAGATTTAATTCTCAATTAAATTGTGTTGACAGCTGAAAACAAATACTGTTTACTAGCGACTGTTCAAACTATAGAGGTTTTCCCTCCTGTCCTTATTCCTTACACCAATCTTACACACAACCACCAGAACACCCACACAACCATCGCACACCTGAGCGTTCGCAGTTGCGCAGTAAGTTAACATACAATTCCAATTGTATTTTGTACTTTATGTTGATCGTCTCAGAACTGAATTTATTATTTCTTACTTATGAAGAGGGAGCGAGACAGATTGAATGGAAGTTAATCGATGCTACGTTGTCATGCGCAATGATATCAATAACATCAAGTAGTTTATGTATGCCTAGTACAGAGGTGAAAATTTTGCTTCGGGTGTAGCCGGTTTCAACCTTTTTAACCGACTTAAAAAAAAAGGAGGAGGTTATCAATACAACTGTATGTTTCCTAAGAGATACTTAATATTATTCAACATTATTTTATTCCGGCGTGTCCGCTTGTGGGGAACAAATGGAAATCATTTAATATTACGATTTATCATCTCTATCATTAACCCTTGTGACATTTATTGTCACTAAAATTATGGGAATATCACTCTTCATATTATTAATTCCTCTCAATAAATATTTGGTATAGTGCAATCCGCCAGCAGTTATTTACTTTCTGGTACAGAATAAATCATTCCAAATTTTGTGTCTAACATCTAAACGTTGCACATAAGTGATATGTGTTAGGTTTTAATGTGGTCATTGATTCTACCATTTCTAAATGAACGAGACGGATTCAATAAGAGTGAACGAGGTAGCAAAAATTGTTAGTTAAAAGATAGTTGTCTTAAAGGTATTATTAATAAGTTAAACATGTTTAAGTACGTTGAAATTCCTTCAATTACATTCATGTATTATTAATATTATTCCTTTGCCTTTATTGAATGGCGAAGACATCGGTTTTCATTAACCGTCAGGTCGCAATACTAACTTGATGAATTGGTAGCAATGCTTACCAATTATTAGATTAGATTATAAGGTTGAAACCAAAGTATGGTCCCAAGGTATTGTAAGTGTTTGCTAATTTCGTGACTTGTCGCTAGATGTCGCTGATCTTTTTTATATCGCGCTATAAAGGTAACGTTCCCGTGCCATAAAACCCTCGATAATGTAATGTTTAATTGCCCTGAATCTACTACAGTCTTCACATATTTTTTGAAGGCGAGGTCTAACTCTTTACAAGTTAGTATCTTGCTTAACTTACACAGTGTACGAAAATATTGGCATTAGCATTACGTTAGACAAGAGAGGTACTTAAATTTTAACCGACTACATAAGAAGGAGGAGATTCGATCTGCTAAATTTATTCGATACGACACCTATTTCGTGCAGTGGATTTGCTCCTGTAGTCCGTTTATTAAATGACTGCTACGGTATATTCATAGCAATACAACGCTACGAACTTTAGCTAGTTATTTGCTACGAATATACCGTAGCAGCCAGTTAGTTTACGGAGCACGTAAATACTACGTCAGAGACAACCAGCTCTATGTGTAAACATCCAACTATAACATTAACTTTTACTTTCAATTCAGTACCAAGTCGGATTGACTTAATTAGTAATGGCATATCTTAACATTATTAAAACGATGATCGTAACTCATGATATGAATTTGAGGTGAGTATTATACAGTTACTAATTTCCCCGTGAAACTAGACAGGATTATTAAATTAATAAGTTCATTGTCTTGGTAGATATCGGTCACATTGGCATGTTTACAGTTAACATTAATAAATTTTTGAACATTATTTCGCAACAAACACTAGCCTTAGAGTTGGACAACTAAAATATATTATAAGATATGTACTAGTTTAGTACGGCTTAGTGATTTTTTTTATCAAAATGCTGTTTATTATTTTAACCACTAAGTAGCATAAGACGTTTTTAGAAGGAATTCGTTTAATGTATTCTTTGATGTTACAGAGTGTGCGAGGGAGAGAAATATCACCCGTTAGAAATGGAAAGTGCATATTGCTTGTTGAACCTCCTTGCAATCCTAGTACCCTAGTGATGCATCCAGCCGCTGGGAACAAACGTCAATACCGAGATGCGCGCGTCGCCGGTCTAGACAGCACAGGCAGGGCCTAATCGATAGTATGCACTACGTCATAAACAACCACAACCAACTTACTAGTAGTAAGTTGGTTGTGGTTGTTTATATATGCACGTGTATGCACCCTACTATTGTAAACAACTTTTACGTTTACGTCTATACCGAAATGTATTGCTTCATATTATTAAAATTGCATTATTATTACAATTATTGTAACTCTTAACGCGGTAAAAATTCGATATGTACCGCACTTTAAGACAAACAAAATATCTCCTTGTATGTTATGTTCTCCTGGTATTTCTCTTCTTTAACTTAAGAGCTCTTGTCGGTGGAGAAATCGCCACTCTTGCATCTCTTGTGCACAATCCTTGACCTCTTGATACGACACTACATCCGCTTTCTCTTTAAGTTGATCCATGTAACTTCTCCTCGGTCTTCCTCTTCTCCCTTCGATTTTTCCTTCCAGTACTAGTTGTAATAGCTTGTCGTGTCGTATCAAGTGCCCAATCATTTTTCCTCTTCTATTTTCAATTATTCTTAACAGTGTTGTTTTCTCATTTATTATGTATGGTATTTGTCCATGAGGAAATCGTCAACTGGCACGAGGCTGGAAATTATATGTAAAATTATTCAAATCAAGTGAACCTATAATAAATACTTTGACCTATGTCTCAAATGCTCGTAGTCTGTAGACTAGACACTATCTATAGGTGTGTTGTTGCAATAACCTTGATAGTATAAACTACAAAAGAGGCTTACACCCATATAGTCTGATTGAGGGTATAACCTTTTGAAGCAAACTAAATCATCAATAATTCAATTCCGGTCTGTATCGCAGGAACAAAACACGACTCTAAGGTAGCGTGTATTTAAGGTGTAAGTAGTTCCCAGTCGAGCAGCTCTATAATTATAAAAGGAGATTTTGTTATGAATAAAACCACTTTAAGAATTAATAAATGATACAATCAAGTGGTTCAAGTGCAAGCCTGCTGAGCAAGCGACGCAAGTTTGAACCTCACCTGTCTCTATGAATGTAAATTTCTAAGATCTGAAGGCCTACCATTATTTCTTACTACCGTCATAGTTCCATTGTGTGACAGTTATTTCACTCACACTCACCTGTGTCACTTATAATAAGAGTTAAAGTATCATGGTGATAAGAGGTCGTAGTAGGAGTTTGTCAGTACTTTGAATTTTATATTGAAGTGCAATATTCTCTGGCCTAAACTAAAACTTTTTTGTTATAAAATGCTTTATATTACACTTACATGTAACTTACAAACCAACTAGATACGTAAATATTTAAATCTCAGTCTGGGAAAACTATTTAAACAGGCTTCATTATTTGTGACGATGCAATGATACAAGCCAGGTGTCATCGAGGTGCTATGACCATGATGCTGGAAGGTAGATAACTGAACGTAATTACATATAGTAGTAATGTATGTTAAATGCTCTCATTTTCAACCTTGGAACATCTTTAGAAAATTACAATTTTGAATATTCTTATACTATTTCCGAATATAAGGATATATGTAAGGATCGTAGCATGTGGCAAACAGTGGTCTCTGCCTACCCCCATGGGATACAGGCATGAGCATATGTATGTATGTATGTATTTCCGAATATTGAATAGTTACACCAACTGTAGCGCGATAATACACGGCTGCGTTCGTTTCCATAGTGCGATGTTGGTGCATGCGACGGACTTATAAGAAAGAGACGGAAGGTAAGGTGTGACGTAGGACAGAATATATTGCAGCCACACCCTGATGACGTGACGATGGCATAATATCACCACAGTCATGTGAGCCTAGTACCGAGCGAAGACATTGTTGCGCACTTGTTTGTCAGGTGACGTAGAGAATACATTGAAGCCGCACCCTGATCACATGACGATGATACTTATTCACATTCATGCGGCCCTGGTACCAAGTTTAGATATTGTTGCAGGTGATGCAGGTAATATATTGAAGCCACAGCCATCATGTCGTCCACAAGACGTGACATTGATAATCGATGATTGGCATCTATTCTATGCGTTTGGTATTTTGCCTTAACGGACGATAACGATAAATCGTCATCAATTGGCGATAGAAATTCGTTCAATTCAAGCGTTGTATATTAACTGAACTTTTCCAGGCCTACAAGATAATTTATAAACATCTGACTTTCAAACTTACTTCAACAAACAAGGAGGAGGTTTTATGTCCATCGCGTTTTTTTACAACATTTTAGGGTGAGCTAGTCAGCCATCTTAGTCCAAAAATAAGAAAAACAGTAATTTGAATCAAAAGTCCGTAGCGTTGTGAGTATGAGACAGAATATCAAAATATTCGTAGGTGATGAAATAATGTTCAATGACCGATATATCCGTGAGATAAAAATCTGGGTTTGCTACTAGGAGTACATACATTTAAAGAGTTATCTGTATAAATGTTTTACAAGCAGAACACACACTTATATTTCCCAGCAGAGTGTGTGCTGTGTATAATGTACTGCTGTGGGTGCGGCCAAGGTCACTACGGTGAGTATGTTTTTTTACGAAGAATGGAAAATCGAAACTTTTGAAAGAAATGGATAGTATTTACTAAAAAATATGAAAATCAAGCGCGACAAGCGATATTACAGATCGATTTGACTTTTCTTGTATGTGGTTGATTTGTCAGTAGTCTACAGAGGACGGTAATAATTTAATATTGGGACTGGCCATCACAAACAACGTGTATTATTACATGAATTACACATCATAGTAAGAAAGATTTCGGCTAAAATTCTTGTATCTTAGCAAAACTGGCTGTATTGCTGCATAAAAAAAATTGCTGCTGAACTGCATTATATTGATAGATTAAATTATTCCGAACTCAACAATATAACACGGAGAGACGTTTCTTTAGATTCACTTAGTACAATAATACTTAATAAAGCCTACAGATTACAGCCTAATTACCTACATATTATTAAATACTCACTGCTCGGCATCAACTGATTCAAATCTACTGTTAGCAGACATAGCATCGCTAAAATCTAATTAAATATAAAAATATAACAAAATTATGGTTACCTTCAAGATTTACATTTTCACACACCACTACATACTCTCGACATCTCTACATCGAGTCTGTGTGATAAACTAAATGTACGACAGAAACCCCTCCGTGTAAGAGGGATGGCTATAGTATGTTCTTATCAATGCAAATTGTATGCGTGGAACGGTACTCGCTCCTCAGAATACAGGTAGAAGTTTTCTCCTTATACAAAAGATGGGGTGAAGACGGGGCTCCAAGTTACTATGAATGGATTACATTCATGTACTAGTTTTAACACTCAACTTTGTCCACATGAAAACGATGTATCTGTGTTTTGCAAAATATGATTAATTAGATCAGTGAAATGGATCGATCGAATCACTCAATGTTCAATCAATCATCCATCAATGCAATCATTTTATTAATTAATAACACGAAAACAAATTTCTTTCAAGATCGTCACCCCCACTCGAAGCTTAGTGGTTAAGGTTTTTTAATGTAGCCTGAAGTATTACTTTAATCTTCATATCAGGAAGGCAAATGGCGGTAGCATGTAATCATGTCATATAAAACTACTTTATTAAAAGTGTTATCAAACACATATATTTTCGAGTTTGAAAATTACGAGTCTCCTCGAAGAATGTAAATAATATCCATCGGGGCCATTGAATCGCAAATCCGATGAATACAACAAAGTTGCAACGGTAGCAAGGTCAAGGATTTTTTGTACTAGGAGCACAAAGCTCATAAGATACGAATTGTAACATTGACACAGATAATGAGCACACATGTACAATTCATGTACGTGTTCACTTATTATGCAGTTGCGACACTATAGTATACGTATACTTGAATCGCAACTCTGATGAATACGACAAAGTTGCAACGGTAGCAAGGTCAAGGATTTTTTGTACTAGGAGCGCAGAGCTCATAAGATACGAATTGTAACATTGACACAGATAATGAGCACACATGTACAATTCATGTATGTGTAAACTTATTATTCAGTTGCGAACCTATAGTATAGGTATACTTGAATCGCAACTCTGATGAATACGACAAAGTTGCAACGGTAGCAAGGTCAAGGATTTTTTGTACTAGGAGCGCAGAGCTCATAAGATACGAATTGAAACATTGACACAGATAATGAGCACACACGTACAATTCATGTACGTGTACACTTATTATTCAGTTGCGACACTATAGTATAGGTATACTTGAATCGCAACTCTGATGAATACGACAAAGTTGCAACGGTAGCAAGGTCAAGGATTTTTTGTACTAGGAGCGCAGAGCTCATAAGATACGAATTGAAACATTGACACAGATAATGATCACACATGTACAATTCATGTACGTGTTCACTTATTATTCAGTTGCGACACTATAGTATAGGTATACTTTATAGTGCAATGCTCGCCTCATGGTCGCTATAGACTCGTTGCAAAGATTTGTTTAAAGAAACTCTTACTCCCTTAATCCGTACGGATTTCAAAAGGGATGGATATATTTTAAGGCCGTGTTTGGTCTAGTCTTGGTATAAAACATGTTTAGCAATAAGTGGGATAAAGCTAGCAGAAGTATACAAGCAAAAGCCACCACGAATTCGGTGTTCTAATAGTAACTGTAACTTATTCGAATAATATACTTTTGATACCAGAAAAACATGACAAACAAAAAGCTGTTACGAATTCTGGTCTCTATACGATATTTATTAATTGAGAGAGTGCGTGGGATAGACATATCGATGCGACAGTGATGTATAATATTGAATCTGAAAGTTTAAGTTCGGTAGTCACACGCCCAGTAAGCGATGGTTATGTAAAAGATATTAAATACTTTAATTACATACGCTTTTCTGACCAGGAGGACATAGATTCTAGAAATGTTTATCAACATCAAGCATTCTGTCTCACCATATGTCATTTGGCTACTGTACTTATAACATTTGACCTAAGACTAGTGGCGGGTTATCTGCACGAGCGGTGACAAAAAAACGCGACGAATTAATACAAATATAATAATTTTGTACGCCGTGGTGGCATTGTGGATTGAGTAGTTACCTGCAACGTAAACGGCGGAAGTTCCAACCACAGTAGCAGTATATATCATGGCGCTCAGTAGTCTCTGCCTACCCCATGAGAAAAAGATGTGAGCATTTGGATGTATGCATCAGGTGATTTACTGTGAATAAAAATACCGTTATAAATACTGCATCTGCTGCATGTCTGAAATACGATTACGTATGAATTACTAAAGAAATACAAAGACTAACCCTTATTACTAAACAACGCCTAATATAGTCCTTGGTTTAATATTAGCTTCACCTCTTTCTGTCATTCGAATAACTAAAAGGATGGATGTAGTTTATTTAGAGTTTGGTCTAGTCTTCGTTTAATCCAAGTTTTGTAGAAGATAGGATATGATAGGATTTTTTTTATCTATGGTGCCAGAGGCGGCCTTGGACTATATATAAGACTATATATAAGGGCATATATAAGGGCTGATTATATATACGGGCACCCGAAGAGGTAGGCAGAGGTGTTGTGACTACAACACTCTGTCCCGGGTGAGGGAAAAAGGTGAGACTTCGGTACCCGGGAACAGGTTAGGTAGTGTATAGAAATAAAAAGAGTGGTTAATATGTATTTATAAAGTGGGTTCGTTTATTAAACGTCTGTTTCCTTCACTAGTGGTGGTGAGTAGAGGTAGGTGGTAGGAAGGGGAACACTGGCCTGACGTAGGGTCAAGGGTCCGGCTGGGAGCTGCCTGGTCTTCCTCAGGAAGGTAGTTAGCGCCTGGTCCAGGGTAGTGCCTGGACTGGAGGCGGACTGGTCCAGAGGTAGGGTCTGGGCCGGAGGTAGGTAGGTACTGGTCCAGGAGTAGGGTCTGGGCCGGAGGTAGGTACTGCACCAGATGTAGGGTCCGGGCCAGTAGTTAGTGTTGGGTAATTATGTCACCAGGATCCTGGAATGGAACAGCAGGCATTAGCTCGCTCGACCATGCACGGACATGCCCTAGTCGCAGCTCAGCGTCCTACCCTATAACCGTAGCACCTAGCCATTGCTGAGCAGCCTCAGCCAGCAGATGTTAGAGAGAACAATTTACAAGATGGGCACAGCACTACACAGTTATTAATAGCTACACTTAATAAAAATACACTAGGAACTCACCCCAGCGGGATCGGCAACAAATATATTGTATGTTAGTATGTTTAGTACGTAGCAGTTAGGTTTTCGCGGGCTTTCTCGACAACAAGTTGAGTGACCACACGCCGCCAAGCCCCGCGTTGCAGTAGCGGGAGATGCGAATGCGCGGCAAAACAAAAGAGCGCGGTGCGCATGCTACTGCGCACAACATTGCCGACAGCTCCCGACGATCCCCGATGCTACGCTCGGATTGAGTCATTGTGCACGATTCTAGCTATTTTATATTTCATTCAATTTATAATTAGTTTAGGTATTTGATAATATTAGCTTTTAAGTTAGTTTTATAGGTAATTAAGTTGATAATATGATAGTAGGGGTATAGTTATAGCTAATTAGGAGTAATATGAGTATTTTAATAGAAAATAAATAAATTATTAATTATTTAGTAAAATGTAACGGCACGTACTAGGCGTAACGTTACAGTACTGGGCGACAAGGAGTAGGATTTTGCGTACCTAAGTAAAGTAAAATCCGTCTGCTTACTTTACTCTATACTATTGGAAAACTAGTAAAATAAAAAATAATTAGTAATAATTACTTTAGTAGAAAATAATAAAAATACAAACAAAATCAAAAGCAAAATGTGTCGGCACATTCATTTAAATAATAACCAAGCTTTTATCAAAGATGGCTGTAATATAGTGTAATAGATAGTATGCTAATACAAAATAGATGATCAAAAGCCAGTCTTTCATATTGCGTTCAGTTGAAACATAGTTATATATGCTCAAAGTCAGGTAAATAGATAGTAATGACGGCAGGGTCATCACTCTCAGAATTAGGGTCAGAATCGAGAACATAGAGAAAAGTCCAACGGTAGGGTTGTCACTTTTAGATTTAAGGTCAGAGTCAGGTACATAGAAGGGGGCAACGATAGGGTTGTCACTTTCAGATTTAGGGTCAAAGTCAGGTACATAGAAGATCGCAACAATAGGGCTGTCACTTTCAGCAATGTCAGAGTTAGGTATTTTGAAAGGAACAACGGTAGGGTTGTGACTTTCAGTAGTGTCAGAGTTAGGTATTTTAAAAGGAACAACGGTAGGGTTGTCACTTCCAGTAATGTCAGAGTTAGGTATTTTGAAAGGAACAACGGTAGGGTTGTCACTTTCAGTAGTGTCATTGTTAGGTATTTTGAAAGGAACAACGGTTGGGTTGTGACTTTCAGTAGTGTCAGAGTTAGGTATTTTGAAAGGAACAACAGTAGGGTTGTGACTTTCAGTAGTGTCAGTGTTAGGTATTTTGAAAGGAACAACGGTAGGGTTGTGACTTTCAGTAGTGTCAGAGTTAGGTATTTTAAAAGGAACAACAGTAGGGTTGTCACTTTCAGTAATGTCAGAGTTAGGTATTTTGAAAGGAACAACGGTAGGGTTGTGACTTTCAGTAGTGTCAGAGTTAGGTATTTTGAAAGGAACAACGGTAGGGTTGTCACTTTCAGTAATGTCAGAGTTAGGTATTTTGAAAGGAACAACGGTAGGGTTGTGACTTTCAGTAGTGTCAGAGTTAGGTATTTTGAAAGGAACAACGGTAGGGTTGTCACTTTCAGTAATGTCAGAGTCAATGTTAGGGTCAGTTGTAGTATCACAAAATAAATCAGTCGTTAGTGAAGAACTAGTCGGTTCAGGTAGGTCGTTAGACTGAGGAGAAATCGACTCAATATGTAGCACTGGTAGACTAGCAAGCAAAATATTCCAATCAAAATCTGAATCGGTATTTTGTAGTAATGAGAATATACAATGCATATTATCAGATAGCAAGTAAAATTCATTTTTAAGGACTTTAACCGTTTAATGATAGAAGGGTCAGAACTGAACACTCTTCTCAAGCGATGGTAAATATGATTATGAAGAACATAGCATCGGTTAGATATACGGAACTCGTCGCCGCGTTCATAACTACTGGTATCTAAAATAGTGACGTACGCGTTTAAATCGGCGATAGAATTTAATATAGCATCACAGTCAATCACAGGGTCTAGGCAAGACTCATTAATGTCATCAGCATTACATTGAAGTATAGGTGAGTTCGGTACACTATGCATTTGTTTACGTAGACCGAACATATCAGAAACTGGTTCAACACCACGAATAGCAACCTCATAAGACAATTCATGCTTTTTAAGCATAAAATATTTAATAGAATGAGTTCCCATTGTAGAAAAGAACAATTATATAAAACAATAGTAATAATTTTAAAATGTGAATTTAGAATCACAACAATTTAAAATAAAATTTAACAGAATTTAATTTAACAGAATAAAAAATGTTTTAAATCTGTTCTCTAGAAATTATTATTATACAAATATACCTACTACGAGAAAGTGTTACTTCTTTTTAGTTAGTTTTAGTAAGCAATAACACAAAGTAGATAAAATTAAAAATTGCGAACTGTTACGTCACAACATAGGTACAATAAAGTGTTACGTAAGTTAGCTCGTCATTACATAACACAAATCAAAATGTACAGTAAGCTAAAAGTATGTGTTATTTAGTTAGCTCAGTAGTTATGTTATTTATAGTAGCAATAACAACACAATAGCAACAAGTAGGTACACACACACATATTACACACAATAAAACATAGAATATACAAGTAAATTACAAGAACTCCGTACCAGTTCGCTGACGAGTCACCTCCTCGTTTACAAGAGTAAGGCTGAGCTGAGAGCTGCTGAGCGAGAACAACACTACCACCAGCGATTGGAAACGAGACACAAGAGTTGGGCGCCACTGTCCCGGGTGAGGGAAAAAGGTGAGACTTCGGTACCCGGGAACAGGTTAGGTAGTGTATAGAAATAAAAAGAGTGGTTAATATGTATTTATAAAGTGGGTTCGTTTATTAAACGTCTGTTTCCTTCACTAGTGGTGGTGAGTAGAGGTAGGTGGTAGGAAGGGGAACACTGGCCTGACGTAGGGTCAAGGGTCCGGCTGGGAGCTGCCTGGTCTTCCTCAGGAAGGTAGTTAGCGCCTGGTCCAGGGTAGTGCCTGGACTGGAGGCGGACTGGTCCAGAGGTAGGGTCTGGGCCGGAGGTAGGTAGGTACTGGTCCAGGAGTAGGGTCTGGGCCGGAGGTAGGTACTGCACCAGATGTAGGGTCCGGGCCAGTAGTTAGTGTTGGGTAATTATGTCACCAGGATCCTGGAATGGAACAGCAGGCATTAGCTCACTCGACCATGCACGGACATGCCCTAGTCGCAGCTCAGCGTCCTACCCTATAACCGTAGCACCTAGCCATTGCTGAGCAGCCTCAGCCAGCAGATGTTAGAGAGAACAATTTACAAGATGGGCACAGCACTACACAGTTATTAATAGCTACACTTAATAAAAATACACTAGGAACTCACCCCAGCGGGATCGGCAACAAATATATTGTATGTTAGTATGTTTAGTACGTAGCAGTTAGGTTTTCGCGGGCTTTCTCGACAACAAGTTGAGTGACCACACGCCGCCAAGCCCCGCGTTGCAGTAGCGGGAGATGCGAATGCGCGGCAAAACAAAAGAGCGCGGTGCGCATGCTACTGCGCACAACATTGCCGACAGCTCCCGACGATCCCCGATGCTACGCTCGGATTGAGTCATTGTGCACGATTCTAGCTATTTTATATTTCATTCAATTTATAATTAGTTTAGGTATTTGATAATATTAGCTTTTAAGTTAGTTTTATAGGTAATTAAGTTGATAATATGATAGTAGGGGTATAGTTATAGCTAATTAGGAGTAATATGAGTATTTTAATAGAAAATAAATAAATTATTAATTATTTAGTAAAATGTAACGGCACGTACTAGGCGTAACGTTACAACTCACAATTCGTGATAACTTGCCAATGTGACAGATGGTGAATCAATCGCCGTCTCAGGTACTGTACATACTTCTTTGAATTACTTCTCAGACATATGGAGGTTTCCTCAGTACGTTTTCGTTCACGTGGTGTAAAATCACTGCACATAAGTTTTTGCAAAGACTCATTGATACAAGCCCCACTGGGATTCGAGCTTGCGTTTTTAGCAGGTGACTGCTCAACCCTACGGCCACCACGGCTCTGAGAAATAATTAACTATAAAATATTGCCAACAGATTCAATGAATGTCTAATGATGCACCAAGAAATCAAGATGCACATGAGTGTATATTCAGTAATTTATTAAGTTTGTATATTCAAGAGCTTTACTGAGCGTCTTGTTTAAGAATTGACAAGTCTGTTTTTAATTTCAGATAAACAGCTTTTCACTAAAAGTGTACCCTTGTGCATACAACAAACAGATGGCTTTAACTAAATATTCTATTAATAGTAAAATACTCTTATCAAAAAACACATTTTATCTCGTGTTGTTTTAATTGCTATCACATTTGACTTGTTGATAGCATCATTGGATGACACACGTACATATAACTGGCACTCCAAGTTAAAGACACAATGCGTGTTATCAGTTATTGAAAACTGTTGGGTGTGTAAATTCCATGGACGTGCGTCACGTCTGCGAGATGCTTTGGATTTATGTTACCCTGGTATCCAGACCTGAAACTTTGAGCTATAACCTAGGTAGTTAGGCAGTGACGTCACTATTACAGATCTGAATTCCAATGCTTTGTATTTATAAGTGTTATCAGCGGAACGTTTGTGAATAATAAGTTATTATTATACTTAAAGCTGCCCTGTGGTAACATACAGTATCATATATCATGATGGTTGCAAATGACGTAAAGTTGTGACAATGTAGAATGTTACCTATCCACAATAAAAAAAATATATGTATATTATATACTGAAATTGGTACTTGCCTCATCAAATGACGGCAGGCAGGCAGGCAAACTACGAGTTCTACGATTCGATATTAACTAACAATTCATAAAAATTATGTAAATGATTTTGAATTTTCGCTTCCCGGAGCCACACCTTAAAGCACATGTATAACTATGTAGTCTTCAAGAATATAAAGAAATCTCCTCGATGCTGATGTTCGCCTGGTACAGTTTGCAATTTTTGAGACCTGCCAAAATCTTAACAAACATCTGTGGGTCATTTTGCAATAAGCTTTACTGGGTATAATATTACTATGGACTTCAAACTCCCTCGCTATGTTTTGAAATAAGTACATTTTCCAGTATTAAGGACGTTGTGGCATTTTTGACTAGCTTGATTTTAGGTATCGAGCCAGCACACATGCAAACCGCTACAGTAAAAAAAGTTATCAAGTTGGTAAACTTTATTGCGATAATGAGAGAAAGCGACCAATGTATGCAATGACAAGTCTTTACTGTCATCATAAAAGCATTCGAAATACGTCGTACGAGATAACACAACAAAATGTCCGAATATAGGAAGTAACACGAATAATGACTCGCAAAGAAAGCTGAAAGCTGTCCTGGAGAGTCTCAGAAGTACTTAGTGATTTTATTTTCAAAAATTTACTTAACGACATATCTTACGTTATTCTTTAAGCTTAACCTAACCTAACTCTCTTAGTGCCTCTAAAATTCGCGCTTAGAATTAATTATTTATTAATGCCTATGTTTTAAAAAGTTTACATATTATAAGCTTGTCGACATGAGGTATTAAAGTTGTCAGAACTCTAGTCTCTGTTCAGTTGCATGTTATAAATACAACGGAAGCAACTAAAAATGTAATCAATATACGAAATAAAATGGAATATATTTATATTTTTGTATTACTATGGGCTCACATTTTTATCAAATTGATATGTAACACTTTTTGTCTATGAATAGCTTACTTTTTGGACAGGTTATGGTTATACTTATGAAATAATTAATTCTGTAAAGAATGAACAATCAGAGTTCACTCTAAGGCTTGGTTTCAGAATGGTCTACAGCTCTATCCGATGATGCCCCGTGCAGGGTGCACATACATGTCGTGACGATACTGTGTTCAAGTATGTGGTTTACATTTGTTGAAGGCAGCAAGGCCGTACTGCAGGCAGATCAGACGGACGTCCGCAGGCTGGTGGACCCCCAGTGCATACTAGCCTGCACTTCACTAGGATAACTATGTCATTAGTATATCTATAATAGCGAAATAAAGCATTGTGACATTTTATACTCGTTTATAAAACCATAAGCATGGACTTCCGCAAAGTAACTCCCACTTCTATTCAATTATATGATAATTTTATACATACGCCTGTATCTGATGGGGGTAGGCAAAGACCATCGCCTGCCGCATGCTGCGATTCATACATACTTCTGTTACTTCATCCACATTCATGCATATCTTAATACACTTCTGTCGACTACGAGTGCTCAGAATTTTATTTAACACATTCCCAGATTATATTAATAATGAGGACCTTAATAATGAATAAATCAACAGAAACGAAATTAAAAGTTGGTTCAAACCAAAACACTATCGAGCCTACGAGTTATCAAATAAATTCTAGTAGTCAATTCTCATCATATACGTCTTCCATATTCACGTATATTGAGCTATAAATAGATTGGGGCACTAGGGAAGCAGATCCCAAAGGAGTATAAACGTTTAACTATGTATGCATATAGTACATACAGAGTTGGTTAGAGCACAGCATAAATATAAGCCTTGCAAACAGTAGGGAATCTAGGAACAAATCGTTCAAAGAAACACAGTCACACAAACACGTGACATTTTTCAAAATTTGTATACGAAAGAGCAACAATTATTTTCGCAGTAAATACTTGTAACGTACACTCAATGGAGCAAACATTCTTGCTACAAAAAAACTAGGGCTGGATTCCATACTACTTGCAAAACTTATTTTTATACTGTGGTGGAGTCTGCTACGTCATCAATGAACCCCTCTGCCGGCAGCGCGCGCATCCCCGGTATTGACGTTTATTGCCAGCGGGTAGAAGTCACTAGGGCACCAGGAACAAAGGAGGCGCCCTGTAGAAAGGTTAATTGATGACGTAGTAGACTTCAACTGTATGTGTACCATATAGGTTCACTATATCCTATCTATTTCTGTCTAGTCAAACGACTACTGTTCTCTCTTGGAATCTCATTAATGTAATACATACATACATATGCTCACGCCTGTATCCCATGGGGGTAGGCAGAGACCACCGTTTGCCACATGCTACGATCCTTACATACTTCTTTCGCTTCATCCACATTCATGCATCTCTTCATACACTTTCTTCGGTTATGCAGGTAGGTTAGGTTAATATTTCACTTCCTCATACGATTTTATTATAAGATACAAATTCCCTCGTACCCAGATCATTGAGGTAGGATTCCCTTAACCATTAGACCGTTAAAAACCTTAAAAAATATTATAATAAACTCAATAAGTATTGTTTCACGTGTACTTGCACCCTTATTCATAACTGGTTCACAAAACATTACAAGTGTCGATGACCCCTGAGCCCCTTAAAGCCTGTCGTGACATAAGCCACTACGTCACGCAAGCATATCGTAAGATACTACTAAATCTGCGTTGCAGGATTAGAAATACCAAGATTAAAATGTTTCAGCATACATACATAATTATGCTCACGCCTTTATTCCTCGAAGGGTCGGCAGAGGTATTAATATAACATACCCACTTTTCACCCAAGGTGATTGATTGCCAACATGACAGATGGTGAGTCTATTGCCGTCTCAGGCACACACGTCTTTGAATCTTATCAGACATATGCAAGTTTCCTCACGATGTTTTCCTTCACCGTAAAGCAGGTCCGCTAGGATTCGAACTTGTGTTGATTGCGTAGCTGGCGACTGCTCAAACCCCATGGCCACCACGGCTGGTTGGAGAGGAAGTTACACCTCTTAGACTCCTAAAGCATCACATACTTAAAGGAATATATATTTAATAATATTTAGGATTATATATTTAATAATATATATTTATTACAAATAATGTTTCTTTACTTTTTAAAGGAATTCCATATAAACCAGGCCCCGCTGGGATTGGAATTTGCATCGCTTGATTAGCAGGCGACTACTAAATCTGCTAAATAAAAATGCTAATATTTACTCAAATTGTATGTATTTTATTGTAATTTGAAAATATCACCGTCTTACTGAATGTATAATATTATGTATGCGCCATTCTTAACGAGGAATATTTACTATAGCAATAACAACGAGAAGTGATTAAAAAAAACAAAAGACGACCAGCCCACTGATGTGAGCTGTGAGGTTCCAACAACCGAAAGGACTCCAACCAACCGATTTAAACAAATATTGTACCTACAGAAAACTACGATAATTTTAGTGTCATGAGCCATAAAAATATAAGGGAAAATAAAAATATTTTTTCGAGGCAGTTAAATAATAGGCGTTTGAAGCCACGGGGCTCAGCTAGTGTGGTCATAAATAAACACGTATGATGTGTATAATACAAGAAGCTACAGTAGAAATAAAACAACGTAATTATTGTAGCGTCAAATAATTTTATGTGGAGTTTCAAAAGTTGTCACAAGATGGCGCTGTCCCTTTTTACATCGCGCTATGGTTACGTTCTAACCAGTTATAGACCTCCATCGCAGTTTTATTAGTGTTGATTTACATCGATTGCACCTAAATTGCAATATGTCCACATAAAATTATTTTTGAGTGTGAGGTCTAACTTATAAAGTTAGTAATGCCTCGCTTATATACCAAATACACTTAAGTTAACATTAAATAAAATCGAAACCTATAGACACGTTTGATTCAAAATGTTAAGTTTATAAAATGCATCTATAGGTTTTTGTTGTACATACATACATATGCTCACGCCTGTATCCCATGAGGGTAGGCAGAGACCACTGTTTGCCACATGCTACGATCCTTACATACTTCTTTCGCTTCATCCACATTCATGCATCTCTTCATACACTTTCTTCGGTTATGCAGGTTTCCTCATGATGTTTTGATTCGCTGTAAAAAAGCACGTGGTGTGAAATTACTGCACTTAAGTTTTTAGAAATACTTATTGATGCAGACCGCCGGGATTCCATTTTGTAAATGCAATATGTAGGTACTTAACAATAACTTAATTAAAGGAACAGTTATTAATCTAATAAAAGATGGAATTCTATATAGATAAATAAAATTGAAGTTTCTGTTTATAATTCCCAAATTACAGCTTTTTCACTATGTAAAGTATATACGATTCTGAATTTAAAAAAATAATTTTTGTTCTCTCTCTGTCTGTTTGTTCCGGCTAATTGCTGAAACGGCTGGATCGATTTTAACGGGACTTTCACTAACTATTTAATATTACAAGGAGAAATTGACTTTTATTTAAAAAAAAATATTTTGGTTTTTGCAGGAATGAAATTAAATCTACGCGGGTAAAACCGCTGGGCATGGCATTGTTATAAATAAATTACAAAATTTAGATCGATGTCTGCGGGAATGTTGCAACTGGCTGCGTTACCCGGAAGTTTCTCCAAATCCATAACACATGTGTGTTCAGTTGATGACTCTCAAAGCCGTTTAAGCTAAACTTTTACATTTTGATCGAGACTAGAGCTCGAAGGACACCAGTGACGTTAACAAGGCGTTTCTAGAGATCCTTTGTTAAATTCTCATTAAAATAAAAGTTTAATGTGTTGCATGTAACATTATACTTTTATTCAAAGCATTTTATTCAAAGAAGTTTTGGATAATAATTTGAACTTACTGTTACTATAACCCGAGTACAAGAGTGCATTACAATAAGTAATGTAAGTAAGTGCTCAATATGTGTGCACAAGTGCGCAACAATATCTTAGATCGGTACCAGGCTCACATTTAATTTATTTTTATTTTTTATTTATTTTACAATTTGTTACAAGCATGGTTATTTAAGTAACATTGAAATAAACAACGTAGGTTTGTCGACAATGACATGAAAGTGGGTCTGCGTCAGACTGATGCAATACAATACGTAATGTTATGATTTATAATAATAATTGGTGCAATGATATAGTAACATAATTGACTATATTTAGGAACTAAGTAGGTAGCATTAATATTCTAATATGTGTAGCCATATTGTTAAAAAAATGCTAGTTTTGAGAAAGATAGTAAGATTTGAATTTAAACTTGATATTTACTTTTGATAACTGTATAGTATATTATATATAAGTAACTAAAAACTAATTACAAGTAGAAAACTTGGCCCAAATCGGTGTCTCTCGGGATCGTGCCAAGAAGGCTGGCAGCATTGCCACGTTGAATAGCAATGCTGATTCTCTGAGCGAGAAAAGCCCCAGCCCGCTTGTCACGAGAAGCTTCTACCAGACGACGTGCAACCTCTTTGAATAGTTGATGAGCATCTGGACCCCAAGGTCCCAGAGTTTCAACCGCAAATGCAGAAAATATGTATCCTTGACCAATGCAAGCATATTTCCGTCGCTTAAGGCACTCCTGCTGAACAGCAGCAGCACCGGCCGCCACAGCAGTGCCGGGGAGATGGGACGGAGCCAACGTATCGAAACACGTGGCATCCCACACCAGCGGCCGGCCCAATCTCCACGGCACCAGCGACATACCATCCGGCCTCCGGCCATCGCTGCGCGCCAAACCTACTGGTTCCAGTACAGCAGGCACCCCGGCGGTGACCAGAGCCCGGCGTATTAGGTCATTGATGGAAGAATGACGACATCGACGACCGGCGCTACTGACGCATGACAGACCATGGTGTCCGCAGATGTCCACAACATCTCCACAGTGACACCGATGATAACTTATATTTTAAAGAGGACGGTAGTTTGTTTATTAATCGTGGGACTAAGTAGTGAGTAGTTCTTGAGCCGTACGTTTTTTATGACTGTTAGTATGCATCATCACATGAGTAGGTAAACGAGTATCATTGTCAAGTCATGTGACGTCAAGGAGGGAAGATATATTTATTCCCTGCATCACCTTTCGTCAAATGAGTGCGCAACAATATCTTAGATCGGTACCAGGCTCACATGAATGTGAATAAGTATCATTGTCACGTGATCAAGGTGCGGCTTTAATGTATTCTCTACGTCATCTGTTAAACAAGTGCGCAACAATATGTCTTAGCTCAGTACAAGCCTTACATTAATCACAGGATGTACATCACGTGAGTTGATAAACGAGTATGATTGTTTCGTCATTGTTTTCCTGAAGGGTGTGGCTGCTATATGTTATTTCCTGAATCACTTTTTGTCAAACAAGTGCGCAACAATGTCTTAGCTTGGTACCAGGCTCACATGAATGTGAATGAGTATCATTGTCACGTGATCAAGGTGCGGCTTTAATGTATTCCCTACATCAACTGTCTACAGACTGCAAGCATTTCAGACACTGTTAAAAGTACGTATTGTTGTAGGTTCACATGCAATAATCTATATATATAAAAATGAATTGCTGTTCGTTAGTCTCGCTAAAAGTTGAGAATGGCTGGACCGATTCGGGTAATTTTGGTTTTGATATATTTATGAAGGTTCTGGGAAGGTTTAAACACTGAAGGAAACGGTGATACGAACGTTCACCGGGTCAACTAGTTTTACATATATTTTCCAGCCTCGTGCCAGTATATAATTTCCTCACGGACGAATACCAGGAGACCATAACATGCACGGAGATATTTTGTTTATCTTAAAGTGCGGCTATTTCTAGCTGAGCTGAGCTTGTTTAATGATTGATAATATCGGGTTTTAACGGCGGTAAGAGTTAGGATCATCGTTTAAATAATTTTAAAATATCCCATTATAGTAATATGAGGCAAAGCCGAAAATTTTGCTTACATATGCGACCTAAATTGTAAGTTAGTATAGCTATTATATCTCAGTGCATCAAAGGCATTTATTGACATCGGTCGGTTTATTTGACAACCCTTACATCCACCCTATTGACATTGACATCAACTTCTAACAAGTGCAGTAGTTCGACAAGTAGCCGCTACTACGGTATTGACGTAAAGGTCAAAGGCGTTAAAGTAGGAAATAGTTAATAGCTAGGTGCATACACGTAGAGTTGGTTGTGGTTGCTTATGACGTAGTGCATACTATCGATTAGGCCCTGCCTGTGCTGTCTAGACCAGCGACGCGCGCATCTCGGTATTGACGTTTATACCCAGCGGCTGAATGCATCACTAGGGTACTAGGATTGCAAGGAGGTCGAACAAGCAATATGCACTTTCCATCTCTATCGGATGATGTTTCTCGTCTTCATTGTCACATCATTTAACGTCATGCAGGGTGCGGCTTCAATATAATTATTATCTACATCACCCATTGTTAAATAATTTCGCAACAATGTCTTGGCTCAACACCAGGCTCACATGAATAATGTACTCGTATCATAACGTGAGTAGGTAAACGAGTGTCATTGTCCCATCAGCGTCACGTCATCAGGGTGTGGCTGCAATATATTCCTACGTCACATCTTACCTTCTGTCTCTTTCTTATAAGTCCGTCGCATGCACCAACATCGCACTATGGAAATAATCGCAGCCGTGTATTATCGCGCTATTCAATATGCGGAAACAGTACAAGAATATTCAATTGTAATTTTCTTAACATATTCCAAGTTTGAAAATGAGCGTGCTTAACAAACATTATTAAGTAATTTATCTACCTTCTAGCACCATGGTCATGTCATACCACCTCGCTGACACCTGGCTTGTATCATATTATTGCATCGTCACACACACATTCGTCGTCTCACAACCCCTGTAGGGGGGTTGGGGAAACCGTTTCGGGGCTTTTGGCCCCCTGACGGTGGTGTCGAACGCCGCGCGGTGATCCGCACGGGGCGTTGGGATGATGCGCCTGCACCCGGAGGAGTGCTGGCCGATGACGTCGCCTTGACACTGGGCAACCAGTGAGTGTGGCACGCGTGAGAGGTCCTCTTCACGCCGCTCTCAGCGCGGTACAAGCCAGCCGGGTGAGACCCCGTGGGGGCAGGCCCAGCTAACGACCAGCGAGCAGGCGGCGACTAGGTGTTCTCACGGTGTCGCGTGGAAGTCGTCGTCCTAGGAGTCGTCCTGCGCGCGAAGGAGCTCGCGCGCGTAGGGCCGGCCTTCCGGTGGTCGCGCGTGCAGAGGCGCGAGGTCCCGCAGGTGCGGGTGCTGCGACCGGTCTGCCCGCGCGAACATGTTGGAGGCCAGGCGGCGGATGAAGTCGTCCAGGCTCTCGACCTTGAGGTCCCGTGCGATCGTCGCGTTCCTCACGTACCGAGGCGCGCCCACGATGGTACGCAGGGCGGCGGACTGTTGCTGCTGCAGAGTGGTTTTGGCTGCCTCGCTCGCCAGGGCGTACCAGGCGGGCGCTGCGTACGTGAGGCGAGACCGCACGTAGGCCTTGTAGACCCCCAGTTTGGTCCTGAGGGGGAGGCGGGGCATCGTCACAAATAATGAAGCCTGTTTAAATAGTTTTCCCAGACTGAGATTTAAATATTTACGTATCTAGTTGGTTTGTAAGTTACATGTAAGTGTAATATAAAGCATTTTATAACAAAAAAGTTTTAGTTTAGGCCAGAGAATATTGCACTTCAATATAAAATTCAAAGTACTGACAAACTCCTACTACGACCTCTTATCGCCATGATACTTTAACTCTTATTATAAGTGACACAGGTGAGCGTGAGTGAAATAACTGTCACACAATGGAACTATGACGGTAGTAAGAAATAATGGTAGGCCTTCAGATCTTAGAAATTTACATTCATAGAGACAGGTGAGGTTCAAACTTGCGTCGCTTGCTCAGCAGGCTTGCACTTGAACCACTTGATTGTATCATTTATTAATTCTTAAAGTGGTTTTATTCATAACAAAATCTCCTTTTATAATTATAGAGCTGCTCGACTGGGAACTACTTACACCTTAAATACACGCTACCTTAGAGTCATGTTTTTCCTGCGATACAGACCGGAATTGAATTCTTGATGATTAAGTTTGCTTCAAAAGGTTATACCCTCAATCAGACTATATGGGTGTAAGCCTCTTTTGTAGTTTACACTCTCAAGGTTTTTGCAACAACACACCTATAGATAGTGTCTAGTCTACAGACTACGAGCATTTCAGACACAGGTCAAAGTATGTATTATAGGTTCACTTGATTTGAATAATTTTACATATAATTTCCAGCCTCGTGCCAGTTGACGATTTCCTCATGGACAAATACCATACATAATAAATGAGAAAACAACACTGTTAAGAACAATTGAAAATAGAAGAGAAAAAATGGTTGGGCACTCGATACGACACGACAAGCTATTACAACTAGTACTGGAAGGAAAAATCGAAGGGAGAAGAGGAAGACCGAGGAGAAGTTACATGGATCAACTTAACGAGAAAGCGGGTGTAGTGTCGTATCAAGAGGTCAAGGATTGTGCACAAGAGAGGCAAGAGTGGCGATTGCTCCACCGACAAGAGCTCTTAAGTTAAAGAAGAGAAATACCAGGAGACCATAACATACAAGGAGATATTTTGTTTGTCGTAAAGTGCGGTACATATCGAATTTTTACCGCGTTAAGAGTTACAATAATTGTAATAATAATGCAATTTTAATAATATGAAGCAATACATTTCGGTATAGACGTAAACGTAAAAGTTGTTTACAATAGTAGGGTGCATACACGTAGTAGTAAGTTGGTTGTGGTTGTTTATGACGTAGTGCATACTATCGATTAGGCCCTGCCTGTGCTGTCTAGACCGGCGACGCGCGCATCTCGGTATTGACGTTTATTCCCAGCGGCTGGATGCATCACTAGGGTACTAGGATTGCAAGGAGGTTCAACAAGCAATATGCACTTTCCATTTCTAACGGGTGATATTTCTCTCCCTCGCACACTCTGTAACATTAAAGATTAGATAAGCATTTTGATAACAAATTGTAAGATTACACTAAACCATAGTACTTATCTTATAATATATTTTAATTTTACTCTTGTCTAACGTAATGCTAATGCCAACATTTTCGTACACTGTGTAAGTTAAGCAAGATATTGTAAAAAGTTAAACCTCGCCTTCAAAACGTGCCACGTGCTGCGCGGCAAGTCCGCCGCGCAGCACGTGGCCCGTGTTGCTGTGCGGAGTGTTCGCCGTTGCGCATATACATTAACATACGATTACAATTTTATTTTGAACTTTATGTCGAGCGGGTAACGGCTCAATTTTGTATTTGCCGACTGAGGGATTGGGGATGAATTGAATTTTGCCTGCCCTGCGCACTGCGGCTGGTGATTTCAAATAACTCTAATTGATTATGGGTGCCTGGTGCAGAGGTGAAAATGTTTTCTCGGGTGTGGCTGTTTTGACTGGCACAGGATGCGTCACATGTTTTATTGATTTTCACGTGGCGCTAGAAGCGCTGTTTGTACATTTTCCCGGAGTTCAATTGAATTATTTTTGTGTCCTCCTTAGCTGTGTGTGGTCCTGTGCTCTATCTCCCTTCATCAGTTCTTGACAAACTTTACCACGGTGTTTATACATTCTTTATAATCGAGGTACATCATATTTTTTTTCTACTCAATGGAAATGTATGAGAGTCATAATTTTATACATAAAAAAATAGGGGTTGACAAATGAACCACCGCTATGTTTTCATCGATTAATATTTTTATTTTGTGTAAGTAAGCACGAAAAGAATGTACTGTTTACATATAAAGCACCAAATTGCGGGTCTATCCTCATCGGGTTATCGGCTTATCGGATTTTTTATAGTCCCTTCACTAATTCGTCCACAGGCTACGATAATCATAGCGGTGAGTTACGAACTTTGTAGCACAACTACAAGAATACTCAAATAATAACCACTGTGGGTAGTTGGGTAGATTATAGGCGAAGTTAAATGCCCAAAGATCCAATAATACTGTATTACCTTTTTCGTAAGCCAGTAGCTAGAGTCACGTTATGAAAACCGTATCGATGTCGTACCAACTAAGGCGTTGACAATGTATTCGTATTCATAATACCTAAGAAAGAACGGTACACGAGAGGATTTTCATCGATGGACTTAAATCGTTCAACAATATTTTTGTTTGTTTATTTTACACGAATCGGGGCACTGTTCTTAGGTGTTAACTAGGGCTTAGCTCTAACTTCAAATCACAGCATTGGACTGCAGATTATATCGTACCCCTTAAGCCAGAACTTACCTACTCGACTTTTTAAGGACTACAGGGGACCTACCATTATCGGAGTCAGAATAGCGTAGTAAGAACTACTTAGCTTTGACGCTTCATTTTGCGATACTAAACTTAAACGTCAAAGTTATGAATTTAGTAAGACGTTAGTACAAGTGGCTATTGTGGAGTCGTTACAGAAGCTCCACTTGCACTTGACTGATACTTTACTACCACCAATGGATGGGAAACAGCGTGAATTCACGTACTGCATGTGTACGTTTTCTGAAGGAATGGTCATTTTTTTGCAATATTTTATTTAAGGCGTTAAAGGTTCCGAATTGGTAGGTTTCTGAGAGAAAATATGATACGAGCGAACTAGCTACAGCTTCCATTTTGAGTTTGACAACTACCATATCACCTTAAGGATACCAAGGGATTACCGAATAAAGTTAGAGCTGATGATGTTTCAGCCAGTGAGCGCGAGTACATGCCTCATGCATCCCGAGTGAAACAGATAGTCGGTGTGCGAGCGAGAAAGTATTCGAGCTGACGCGCACGAGAATATAGAGGAGAAGACCGATGGCGCGCCGAGCAATTAAATTATAACCTCCCCCAAACCATAATTAATATACCAAGTCCAGTCCAGCTCCCTAGCTCGCGAACCAGCAACGCCCTAAGCCGAGGTCCGAGCCCCACTATGGGGCGCCCTTAGCTGTGTTGCTTAAAGCTTTACGCCTGGCTGGAGGCTTTAATTAGTCTCGCCATTGACCGGTTAAGCAGAAATAACTCCCGGAGTTCAATCTGCAAGAGACACTACAAAAAAAAAAAAAAAAAAAAAATGGATCAGAAGTTTGTAATTTTATGAGAGCTGAAAGAACGATCTCAGAATATGAAATCTGGATCGCGGTGGCAGATACGGCAGGAACCAATGATAACAATACAAAGCACAGCTTTAATAAATTTACCTTATTGCTAACATAAAACTCAAAAATATCTATTTGATTAGACTCTCAAAAAAGTAATTTCAAGTCGCCCGAATGGCATTATTACACAGGATTATACATGCCACATGGTTCGAAATTATCCTTTTGCTGAGAAGAAGAAGCTCAGTAATTACTCCTTTCAAAAACAATATAGTAATACAATTTTTATAAATACAATATAAACTCATGAGAAATGTAAGCCTATCGACACAGATCCAATGCACATATTTTGATAAAAGTTAGAATAAATTAAAGTCTAATAGTTCTGCTTATGTTTAAATGTGTGGCTTGGAATGACCGTGATGACGTGAGATTTAAGCTAACACTGAAAACGCTGTCAACGTCTACGTTGCTACGATATTGTTACGTGAATCGAGCTACACAGGGGTTCGCGTTTGCGTACTTGCATTAACATACAAGTCATATTCAAATTTGCACTTTATGACCGTCAAAGTAGAGCTGAATTTTATATGTTTTACCCAAGGTGAGGAAGGGAGAAAGGGAGTTAACAGAATAATCCAATTTCCCCTGCCTTGCGCACTGTTGCTGATAATTTCAAATGACTCCAGTTGTTTATGATAGCCTGGTACAGAGGTGAAAATTTTTTCACGGGTGTGGCAGCTTCGACGGACCGTATTGATTTTTTACCACTTTACCCCCTTCCCCGTAGCGCTAGAGGCGCTGTGCACTTTCCCCTAATGTCGTATAACGCGGGCAGGATACCTTATTATTTTTGGTAAGAACTGGTTGCTAAATAGCTCTGCCTACTCTTTCGGGGCCCCTTATAGGAAGGCAATGCGTAAAAGATTCCTGTTATGTACAAGATGTGGCTCGCTATGTGACCACAAGTCAAGAGAAGTTTATATTACCAATTGGGATAGTCTAGTCTTAGTTACACACCGTTGGCAACAAAATCATGAATGAAACTAGTAATTTTAAGAGTTTTTAATATCATGTTAAGTCATTAAACTTTCGTACTTCCCCTATAAGAGTGATATTTTTATTAATCAAAATTCACAAATTAATAGTACAGCAAAAATTGTTAGTTACGTACGTTTGTTAACAAAGATATGAATGAGACTAGGATTTTAATGAGTTTTTAATGCCATGTTAAGTCATCAAAAGATCCTATATTGCTTTTAGGGGTATGTTGATGTATAAACTAAGTTTTACGTGATTTCGTCCGCAAGAATTTCGCCACGTCTGTTACTAGGCTCACATGAACCGAACGTAGTTTGGAGAGTCGGATTCACTTGTGCGGGTGTCTATTGTACATGTGAGCAGGAGGACGATATACATGCATCTTTGTCATAAAGGGTGGAACTTAATACGTTAACTCCCCTTATCAGCGACGAATTGCCCTTTCTGAACTACCAGGAGAATATAACTTCAATGGAGGATTTCGACGATTTCCTTTACATTCTTATGTTGTAATATCTTTGCGCTGCCTTAAGAATACTCATCAAAGGGTTAGGGAGAGGAATTTACAAGGCTCAGTCACTTTATATGGACTATAAGACGTGGAACTGTCTACACACGCATCTCAGGAGGAGTAGCGTGTATAACATTGTTATGTTGCCAAATATCAAATCTACGAGTGAAAAATGCGTTGATTATTGTTGAAGTGTTGGATGTCGTCACAAGTAATGAGCGCTAAGGCAGAATAGTGGGGGTAGCTGTGTATGAATTCTATTCGCGTCGCGCCATTCACCGAATATGATTAAGTGCCAACGTGACAGAGGGTGAGTCCATCGCCGTCTTAGGCACTATACATACGTCTTTGAATTACTCCTCAGACATATGCAGGTTTCCTCACGATGTTTTCCATTCCACCGTAAAGCACGTGGTGTAAAATCACAGCATATAAGTTTTTAGAAAAACTCGTTTTTACAGGCCCCGCTGGGATTCGAACTTGCGTCGCTTGCGTAGCAGAACACTGCTCTAACCCCGAGGCCACCACGGCTCTTCTACATCAAGAAAATGCATCTTCATAATATGATGCGTTTGTTACAGCCACGCTTCGTTAAGGTTTCTCAGCGTCGAAATTGACGACGACCGTTGTTCTAAATGATAGGAAATTGATACTTAATACATAGGAGATAAGGTTCAATTTTGTTTCTTCAACTCGAGATTCGTCTAAATTCATGGATGGTGAAGTAAAGCAATGGATATTACGCGTGTGCTCTCGGTGGCAACTTGTGCCCCACTGACAGACAACGCATAAAGAGGTCACGAGAGAGGTCAGATAAATACGAATAATGAAGCCGCACCTCTTCATGACGTCACTATTCCAGTTTACCTACAGCTTATGGGAGCCTAGTACAAACTATAGACAATGTTGCGGCAGTGATCTCGTAAAACGTAATTTTTGGAAAAAAAATCGTTTACGGTGACGGTGGCGAAGTTTAATGACTTAGCATTATATTAAATAGTCTTACAGATTATATTTTAATTCAACAAAAACTTGTAAGTCACTGTGGTATACTGCACCATGATACTAAAGATTTCATTCAGGAGAAACGTAGCCTAATGGGAAGACATATTCCTGTTTATACTTAAATTTCCTTACTACTGAAATGATTCTGACTACAATCTAAGCTTTTCTACTATACCCCATATTATTTTTTTATTATTTATTTTATTTTATTATATATATCAGCGCGGATACTATTTACGTGATGTTTACTGTGCAGTTCAAACTCCGAGCAACTTTCAAAGAAAACCCCGCGATGAGTCAAGGTGTCTCAAGTATCCCTGACCTTATTAGACGGAGCTACGCGGTCAGTATTCAGTTCACTGTGCGATAAAGATGGCACTATACGCTATCGCGAAACACAGAGTGAATCGGTTGCGAATACAATTTATCTTTCATTTGTACTTTGCGTTGCGGTGCTTACACCCCCTTGCCTTGGAAAGCACGTTAATCCGTTGGTCCTACGACTGATGTCTCCCCGGTCGAGTCGGATTGCCGCCCCATTGGACGATGGGGGTGATCTGCTCACACTGAACAATATTCCTTTGCTTCAAACACAATCATAGCTTGAAATCCTTTTATCGGATATAATTTATTACAAATTTTCTTGTTGGATTTCTCGGTAAGGAAAATGCCATCCGTCAAAATATTCTCAAACGGACAAATTCACCAACAGCAATCTACGAGAAGATTAATGTAACATTCGGTGACGCAAAGTATTGAAAAAATATTAATAATCCCTTCAGCTGGATCGCTGGACGACCTCAGTATAATGCTCAAGGACCTCAATCGAGTTTCCCAACAGGTAGGCCTCAAAATGAACATGGACAAGACGAAAGTTATGTCGAACGCCCATGTAGCGCCCATGTAAGCCCTTCACAAATTCTTTCAAGGGCTACGATGTCGTAGCGGCATGCTACGGAGCTCGTAGCACTCAAGATACATAAATATATAATATTAAACTATCATTTTCGTAAAAGAAATATTTTGTTTATACATTCTCTGAATAATTCTAATTTGTATTGCGTTATTATTGTACTTATTAACATCATTGGTAGGTAAAGCGTTACCCATTCCGTAGATTCACACGACGCCGAAGTAGGCACAGCCCAGGCCCCTGTTTTTGCAGGCTTTGGCTTTTTCAGCCGCTTCACACTTACTTATATTTACTCTCACTAATAGGAATGAAAAATCATTTTTTTTTCGAAATGATAGTTTAATATTTATTTACACTATTATTATTATTCAAACTTCTTCACCTCCCCCATGGGAGGTGTAATGTGTAGTTTTACTGTATGATATGATTGTGTTTGTAATGTAAAAGTAACCGTACGACTAATAAAAACTGTACTAATCCAACCAAGATCGTCGTATAATTTTTCAAAACTCCCAATCTGACACCATGGACACCCTGTGGGAATGTGTCTTGTTTATTTCTAAAGCATGGCCAATCGCAAATACAACAACACTGAAAAGAGTCGTCACAAGGGAATCACAACAATGTTCATTCACGCTGGCCACGTGCCTTTACTACGGTTTACGGTAACGGCGGCTTTGGAGGAACGGCAACGTGTGAAATCTATAGTAAGCTACCAGGATAACAGGAGTAGCGTGAAGCTCACTGGGAGTATCCTACAAACTGATTGAGAGAAACTCTTTAGTGCGAAAGGGACAGCAAATATCGATAACATAGGCATAGTATACATATCATAAGCTTGCTAAACAGTAGATAGAAGGCCCATTATATTAAATAAATACTCCGATTAATGTTTTTCAAATTCCTGATTAATTAACAGTCAGAGTAAAGTAGATTATTGTAGTACGTCTCTCAAAAACAATCATTCTTCACTTCACTGTCGATATAATACAGCATTTAAATTAATATTTGTTATCTTGTTTAAGACGAAAATCATATATATCTCCAGTCACGAAATACCCAGCATTTCAAAGCATTGTTATAATCTAGATTGTGTCACAATATTCCAATAGAAGTAAGGAGTCGGGAGTCTTTATTCTTCGTCGTTTCTATTTGAGTCAGTATGTTTACAAATCAGGGCAATGAACTCTCGCTTATTATTCAGTGTAGCTCTTACTCCTTTCCTCATTCATTCAACTACCACTGCCAATTCTACACACAGCTACACCTGAACTTTCGCGGTTGCGCAGTTACAAAAATGCTATAAAAAAATATTTTGCACTTTACGTCCATCGCGTTAGAACTTAATTTTATATGAATCGCTAATAAAGAGGGAGCGAGGTAGATATATTAGAAATAAATCGATTCGACGCTGTCTTGCGCACTGTGACTGGAAAGGGTGAAATTACAATATATACTTCAGGATGTTTATGAATGCCTGGTACAGGGGCGAAAAATTTTCATCGGGTGTGGCTGGCTCTTTTACAACACGCGAGTCAATAATTTAGTTCTGTACGTGACCGCTAGAGGCGCTGTACATTTATTTAGGACACGGAATGTTAATAGTATAGAGCAAGAGCCCACGAAGGCCAGACCTTCCATATTTTATAAATATTAAATGTGCTTTCATGAACCCCACATTTATTAGGGGGATTATTTAAATTCCATTTGAGTTAGTTTTTTATACTAAATAATAGTTTTATTAACAAAGGCAAATTTTACATCTTTATTAAGTGATTCTAAAATGTTCAAACTGGTAGTAATTCGTCCCTTGGAACAATTTTCGCAAAATAAACGTACTTAGCAATGTTTTGGTCCATGTGTAGAAAAGGATTTTAGAGAACTTCTCATAGGTCCACGAAGCTACAACGTCTCAAGCGATATTTACAGGATCTCACTCGAGCGCATTACATGAAATAACCTTAGAATGTTCAAATACATGCGGCTGATCACCTGATTTTTAAACAAAAGCGATCTGACCTTTTCAACCCCTTTCACGAGGTAAATCAAATTAACTTTTTAGGGGATGAGAGAAAAATAAACTCTTTTGGAATTATATCGTGTGGGGTATCAAATGAAAGAGCTTGATGAGCAGATTACAAAAATATATATGAATTGCTAGTCATTTCACGCAGCTTCGCTTAAACGCACCGAATAATTGGGAATGATTTCGTACTTCGGCACTTTTCTGTGAACCAAGCATATTTATATTAGTTATTAATATTATAGTTTTGATTTTGTAAGTATATATACCCCTTAGAGGTCAGTGACCTTTCAGTGACTTGTCTCTTTTTTACAGAAGTGTACGATATAATTGTTTATGTTATATATAATTGTAAAATGTATTTGCCAAAAGGGTCTTATTGGGGAATGAAACTTGGACGTTGAAGTAGCTGATCAACATAAAATGTATAAAGATATTGCTTGGACCCATCTGGGTTCCAGCCAAACTAAGATATTCACTGAAAAATTATCCCCTAAGGGGTAAATTTACCTACAAAATCAAAACCCATCCCTAGGAAATATGCTTGGTTCACAGAAGAGTGTCGAAGTATGAAATTATTCCCAATTATTCGGTGCGTTTAAGCGAAGCTGCGTGAAATGACTAGCAATTCATATATATTTTTGAAATCTGCTCATCGAGCCCTTTCATTTGATACCCCACACGGCATCATTCCAAAAAAGTTTATGTTCCTCAAAAGGTTAAAGCCCTAGATTTTTTTTACCAAAAACTTAAAACTTCTTTCAAAAAGAGAAAAATAAAATTATTCGAAGTAAATGACTTACTTTTGAAGTTGGTGCCAAATATAGCATCAACATAGGTATCAAATAAGCGGTTATAAGTTTTATTAAAAAAAAAAATTCTTTCGTTTGATTGACTTTTTTTAAAGTGCACCTACACTAGTTATAACCTTTCTAGATGTAAAGTTCTCATCAATACGAATTAATCAATCCCAAACACATGGTTCTTTCTGTAAATCGTTGAGGAGTTCCTTCGACTGTCCTTTGGCTCCATCATTAAATCGACTCCACACCTTCATTTAAAAGTAATGCTTCTAATACTTAATGAAAACATTAAGAAACGCACTAGTCACTAGTAAGATTTTCGAAGGTTTCCCTCGATTTCTCATGGATGCCACCATCTTAACTGAAACAAATTTTAATGGGACCACTGGGGAAGCATTACTTTTCAAATAAAAAAAAAGCATCGAAATTTGATAGCTACCTTCTTCTTTTGAAGTCGGTTAAAAATACTGTATAATACCTAATGTTCGAACTATTATGGTTTTCCCTCCTGTCCTTATTCCTTACACCAATCTTACACACAACCACCAGAACACCCACACAACCATCGCACACCTGAGCGTTCGCAGTTGCGCAGTAAGTTAACATACAATTCCAATTATATTTTGCACTTTATGTTGCTCGTCTCAGAACTGAATTTCAAATGAGGAGGGAGCGAGACAGAGTGATTGGAAGTAAATCGATTCTACGTTGTTTTGCGCAATGATATCAATAACCTCAAGTGTTTATGTATGCCTGGTACAGAGGTGAAAATTTTGCTTCGGGTGTGGCCGGTTTCCACGTTGTCCTAAAAGCAGAATGTTCTCGTCGAAGAAGTTCTGTTACGTCATTCCTGACCTAAAAGTAATATTGTTCATAATTCTGTTGTGTCCCGGCGTGTCCGCTCGTACGTAACAGATAGAAATAATATAATATTACGATTTTGTCATCCCTTATGACGTTTTTTGTCACCAAAATTCTAGGAATATCACTATATACTTAATTTCTCTCAATAAATATTTGACACAGTCATCTTTTTGATTGACTACAATTAATTCCTGAACGTTAAATTTACTGCAAAATGACACTCATTCTCTCGCTAACACATCTACCGTAGATAACGATCGCGTAATTAGGTATAGGGCAGATTTACTAGTCTAATATCTATTTGCGATGTGTCATATTATCAATTCTAAATAGTCGTCTGAGAACGTCTACTGCCAGAGGCTTAATGACAAAAGGGTTCTGAGTGATGTCTGTCGTGACATCGTTACTGTTCAATAGATCTTGGAATTGTTTAGCTTTCGATCGAGTTATGAACGATACAACTTGCTCTCGCATTTGTTTCAAAGCTAACGAGGCATTGGTAAACGATTCACCACCGGGGCTACAAGAAAGAACTTCAGCACTATGTGAGTTTCATCTCAACTCCCTCACATCCCCGATCAACTGGGTAAAGGGCGAAGGCCCGGACCCTTTACATGAGGGGCTTGTGGTCGCGTTTGCTTGCTTCTGTTGCCCCACCTAACGATTGGCCGTTGCACCCCTCTTTTTTCTCTCAGGCTATATACCCGGCTTTACCCTATGGGAGAACGCGTCAGAACGCAAACGCGATCTTCAACTGCAAGGGCCTTGTGTCGCCATCCGAGATAATTCCCTCATCCCTCTCTGAAATAATAATAATTTGAAATTATAAATGATGACAAAAAAACAGTGTTAAAGATTAGATTTACAAATTCCAAATGCTATGATAATAATATATAATAAACACTTAGAGAGAGAAGTTTTGTATTTTTGTGTATAATTAATAATCCCAAAAAAATATGTGAGAAATTATTTCAGAAATGGATAGCTTATTATATTATCAGCTCATTTTATCATAAAAACTGTGTACCGTGTGCTAGTTTTATACATATACTGAGACTGACTTGTTGGTCTAGTGGTCACAATCACTACTGCGGAGCACGAGGTCCCGTGCTGAGCAAAGAGTTATTGCCTCAGTAGCAGCCCGGAGTGTGGATGAGTGCCCTGTAAATGGCAATAGGAACGCCACCTATTTATTATATGGGACTTGCACACTGGCGAAATGTGAGTGTTCTACAAGAACACCTTTGCTTACCCCTTCGGGAATTAAAGGCGTGAGCAATATCGTTGTATTTTCTATTTAGTCCACTAGTTTCTGTCCCCAGCTTCGGCCACGTTTGTTAGAATCCCTTGTATAATAAATTTATGAACATAACGGATATTACTCAGCGGTAACGTAACATTATACAAGTGTAAGAATTTTCAAAATCAGTCCAGTAGTTTCCGAGTTTAGTAAACTCATAATTTTTTTGGTATATAGGATGTTATAATTAATGTCTATTATCATTGTAAAATGTAATTCCATGGGTGTTATTATTGTGTCTTTTTAAATTTATCTGAAATTGTATAAAGAGATAGCTTGAACCAACAGAAAAAATATATTTACTGAAAAAATCTTCCCCTAAAAGGTAAATTTACCTACAAAGCCCAAAACTCACCCCTAGGAAATATACTCGGCTTACATTAGAGTCTCGAAGTACGAAATTATTCCCAATTATTCGGTGCGTTTAAGGGAAGCCGCGTGCAATAACTAACAACTCATGTATATTTTTGAAATCTGCTCATCAAGCCCTTTTATTCGAAACCCCACACGGCACCATTACAAAAAGGTTTTTTATAATTCTCCAATCATGGCCTAGATTGAGACTGAAAAGATGTTAACGGTGCTCGGTTTTATAGAAGTGTTAGTAGTTTGCACGTAGTAAATAGTCCACCAGATATCAAGTTCAATGCCAAATGTATGTCTGTACTGGTAGGATTGGCATATTTTTCACATGAATATTATAACACATTAAAATATCGAGCGCGCCCACAGAACACAGCGAGACGTTGTTGGCGCGCGAGCTCGAAAACTATTTCGCTCGTACACCGACTACCTGTTTCACTCGGCACGCGTCGCCGATGCTATCGACTTCTTATCATCGAGACGCCCCGCACCGGAGCATGTAACAGGCGATCACCAGCCCCAGGTTGTCACGAGGCCGATGGTACAAATTCTTGAGTAAACTTGATCCAATCTAGCCTCCAGGCAACTCCAACGTAACTTAAAATCAAACATTGTACCGTCCATGCTCCTCTCACATTATTCATAAGCTCTATGCTATATTATAACCTCTGCAGTCAACTGCGACGCTTTGCAAGAGCTAAGTAATACCTACGCTCCTAAGCCCTGGCTTGTAGTCAGTCAATACAGTATTATTTGTAATGACAAATAATACTGTAATAATACTGCCCAATGGGGCATGTAATACTCCACCCACCTGACAATAGACTTATTTGTATCGCGGACTATTATAAAGGCCATTTTTATGTTCATAATTCAGAAGAAAATATTATTTATTTAATTCCTTCCCTTCTCCCTTCAAAAACAACAATTATTACTGTTGTTTTATGGGGATCTCTAATTTAAATTTTAATTTTAATACACTTGCTTGAAAGTTAAGAATCCAATGATGACACGCGATCGGCGTTACTGATTACGTATAAGGCGATGTACATAGCTTCTATGTTAATACAATTCTAAATGTTATTACAATTTAGTTTGCAGGTTTCATCTAACCTTCATGTAACTCCAATGTGAATTATCCATGCCCATGCCCCCCTCACACTAGGATAAAGCTAAAAGTGTGCTATAGCCTCTCCAGTTGACTACGACACTTTGCTACACCAAAGTAATACCTAATCACCTAAGAACTGGCTTGTAATCAGCCATTCGATATAACATTCGAGATTCTGTACAAAATCCACTTGTCTCCGTCCGTGGCTTAGGGTGCGTTTGCTAAGCATCCCTTGTATAATTAATTTATGAACGGAGCGGCTATCACTCAGCGGTAATGTACCATTATATAAGTGTTAGAATTTTCAAAATCGGTCCATTAGTTACCGAGTTTAGTGAACTCATATCAAACAAAAATTAACAAATTATAAATAAAAACACTTTTACTTTTCTTTATATTATATTTTAATTAATGTTAATTATAATTGTTAAATGTAATTCCATGGGTCTTATTAATGTGCCCATATGTCCAATTATGTGACTTCTTAAACTAAATTCGGATTAAATTTACTGCTAAAGTTATCCCTTAAAATGTAAGTTTACCTACAAAGTCAAAACTTATCCCTAGGAAATATGCTCAGTTCACATCAGAGTCTCGAAGTACGAAATTATTCCCAATTATTCGGTGCGTTCAAGCGAAGCCGCGTGCATTAACTAGCAATTGATATATATTTTTGAAATCTGCTCATCAAGCCCTTTCATTTGATACCCCACACGGCACCATTCTGATAAGGATTTTTTAAATTCTTCAATAATCTATAACTTTCCTCGATAAATGAACTATCCAATTCTGAACGATTTTTGAATAACGTCCCGTATTTTCTAAAATTAGCGTGTTCAAACAAATAAAAAACTCTGCAGCTTTATAATATTAGTGAGTATAGATTTTAGGAGAAGAACTTGATTTAACACCTTCAATTCAGATGTCTTCATTTAAAAATCAAGTTTACTTGGTAAATAAAGTGGCATCTGTCAAAACGGTCTCAGAGTTGTTTAATTTGTACCAATTAAAGTAGTTAAATTAAATCAACAAGATGGCGGATCCCTTCATCACTAGTCCAAGGGCTACAATGTCGTAGCAGCAAGCTACGAAACTCGTAGCACTACTACAATCATTTGGTCTAATATAATATGCTACGAAAGTATCGTAGCAAATTAACTGTCTCATGAATCCTCACTTTCAATACTCCGATAATGTATACATCTATACAGATAAATAAAATTGAAGCGTCAAATTATCATGGCAATAAGAGTATTGTTTTCAATGAATGTCCTAACAAAAGTGAGTACTTAGGGAATCATAACAATGTCCATTCATAAAGCCCGCGTGTCTTCAATACAAGTACGGATAGGTTACTAAAGTAACGGCATTATGGGAACGGCAACGTGTGAATTGTATAGTAAGCTACCAGGTTAACAGGAGTAGCAAGAAGCTGTCTCGTAGTATCCTGTAAATGTATTGTAGAAAAGCCTTCATTAGTGCGAGTGCGATAGCATATACCAATTTTATAGGACAGTATATGTAATATTATAAGCTTTCTACAATCAGAACGGAATCAAGGAACTTTTCGTTTGAAATGACATCTACAAACAGACACTTAAATTGTATTTATCTGTATAGATATAGATTTGGAGCCGTGGTGGCCGAGAGATCCCAGCGAGGCCGGTACCAATGTGTCTTTTTAAAAACTTAGTGTTTCGATTTGACACCACGTGTTTTTTACACAGTGAAGGAAACATCGTGAAGAAACCTGTATATGTCTGAGAAGTATTTCCAAGACGTATGTTTAGTGCCTGAGATAGCGATAGACTCACCATCTGTCACGTTGGCACTTGGTCATCTTCGGTGAAAAGTGAGTGTTGTTATTACAACACCTCTGCCTAACCCTGCGAGCAATACAGGCATCAGCATATGTGTGTATTTATGTAGATATAGATTATGAAAGTACCGAAGCAAAGTGAATTTGATACTATACCAGACCCCTCCGTGTAAGAGGGATAGACGTTATATGTTCTTATCAATGCAAATATATCCGAGATAACGGTACTCGCTCCACAGAATACAGATATACGATTTCACCTCTCTCTTCTGTCGGGAAAACTTCAAAAGTATGTCATGAATATGTAATGTATTTCGTTCGAATCAGAGTCTCTTTTCCGGTGCGTACAAGCAAAACAGTGGGCAATAACTAGCAACTCATGTATATTTTTGCAATCTGCTCATCAAGCCCTTTCATTTGATACCACACACGGCAGCATTCCAAAAGTTTTTTATGCTCGGCACTATTAATTTTATTAAATAATTAAAGGCCTCTTAACGATGAACCAGGTAGGCAGGCACCACCATATATTGACAAGTGAGATATATTATGTCAGCACTGCACTCCTCACTTCGTCTGTCGCACGAGAACTGTGGATCTGGGGGTGAAGCTGTGGTAGTTGTACGAAGCCTTCTCTGATCAATGTCCTTGAGCCAGGCTCCTACAAGCGTGATCTCTTTGGAAGAGTTCTGCAATACATACCAGGAATGAATAGGGAGACATGCGCTTATAATATGAACTCAATGACAAATTTGTCCGCAGCCTAGCCCCCTGTTATATGAAACTTAAACATAGCTGGTTCAATTTGGGTGTTCCACAAGTGCACCTCTGCTTACCTCTTCGGAGTGTAAAGGCTTCAGATTGATTTCGAATCCTTTATATCCACTGGTTTCCGACTGCGGGTTTGGCTGCGTTTGCATAGAAGCACTTGAATAACTCGTTTATAAAGGTAGCGTATATTAGTCTATGTTAATCTAGCATTTTATAATTTAAAGAATTTTCAAAATCGGTCCAGTAGTTATCGAGTTTAATGAACTCATAACAAAAAAAAATATTATTCATAAATTCTATACTTTTGTCTTGATTAAAGAAGTTTTCGATACAATAATTTATGCTTATCTTATATTTAAAATTCTACTGTCGCCGTGTTTGTAACTAAACACCTCCGAAACAAACGGCTGGACCGCTTTGTATGTTGTTGTGTGCATATCGGGTAAGTCTGACAGTCGGCCAACATTTATTATTATACACCTAAGAAAAAGTTTGCCGCGAACAGCTAGTTATCATTACAGAGTTCATCCCCTTAAACGGACTGGTTGGGGAATGAAACATGGATGCTGAGGAGGCTGAACCGATTTATCTGAAAGGAACAAAATATTTATTTAAACACTCATCCTCTAAGAGGTAAATTTACCAATAAAGTCAAAACTTATCCCTAGAAAATATGTTTCGTTCGCTTTAGAGTTTCTTGTCCGGTGCGTTCAAGGAAAGCCGCGTGCAATAACTAGCAATTCATATATATTTTTGAAATCTGCTCATCAAGCTCTTTCATTTGATACCCCACATCGCCATCATTCCAAAAAGGTTTTATTTTAAGTTCTTCAATAATGACATAGAAAGATACTGAATGCTGATGTTTACAATACTTGATTAATTATTAGTTTATTGCAAAAGGAAAAATTGGGAGCACTCGCAACTAAATGAGATGCATGAATATGAACGAAGCGAAATAAGTATGTAAGGATCGTAGTATGTGGCAAACGGTAGACACTGCCTACTCGCATAACATCCAGACGTGAGCATACATGTAGTATGTACTGTAGCGAAATTAATCGTCTTGGGGGCAAAACGGTTAACCTCGCGAGCATAAATAAAATTATTCTAAAGCCGCAGTACGTCTTCTATGAATTAATACAAAGAATGAAGCAAGCACGTAAGTAATTACGTATCTACGGTGGTACGGAACCCTCCAAATGCAACTCCAACGTTCAATTAAAAAAAACAAATGAGCTGTTGCAAAAAGTGGGCCAATATTGACGTAGCCCGTGTGGGGATTGAACCCACGACCTTCACATGACAATGCGACGCTCTACCGTCTGAGCTAACGGGCCGATACAATCTGTGTCGAAATTTCTGTACAATAACCGTTGAAACTGAGCATCCCCTTTTGATATTCGCCTTTAATACACTTGCTTGAAAGTTCAGAATCGAATGATGACACACTATCGGGATTACTGTTTCATCTAACTTTCAGGCAACTCCAATGTGAATTATCCATGCCCATGCCCCCCTCACACTAGGATAAAGCTAAAAGTGTGCTATAGCCTCTCCAGTTGACTACGACACTTTGCTAGACCAAAGTAATACCTAATCACCTAAGAACTGGCTTGTAATCAGTAATTCGATAAAACACTCCAGATTCAGTATAAAATCCCCTGATCTCGGTCCGTGGCTTAGGGTGCGTTTGCTTAGCATCCCTTGAATAATTAATTTATGAACGGAGCGGCTATTACTCAGCGGTAATGTAGCTTTATATAAGCGTAAGAATTTTCGAAATCGGTCCAGTAGTTTCGGAGTTTAGTGAACTCATAACAAACAAAAATACACACGTTAAAAAATACAATATTTTCCCCTTTTTCGTCAGAATTCAACGATATTATCAGTGTATAATTTAGTTCCATGGGTCGTGTATGGTCCATGTATAATTGAGGAATGGAACTGGGATGCTGAAGTGAATCGATATATCTAAAATTGCATAAAGAGATAGCTTAAACCCCTAAAAGCATTATATTTACTGAAGAAATCATCCCTTAAAGCGTTAAGTTACCTACGAAGTCAAAACTCAGATCAGAGTCTCGAAGTATGAAATTAGTCCCCATTATTCGGTGCGTTGAGGCAAAGTCGCGTGCATTAACTAGCAATTGATATATATTTTTGAAATCTGCTCATCAAGCCTTTTCATTTGATACCTCACACGACACTATTACAAAATGGTTATATTTTAAGTTCTTCAATAATGACCTAGAAAGAGACTGATAAGATGTTAACAATACTCGGTCACTTGGTCCGGTCATGATGTACTGTTTATTGATTGTTAGTAATTTGCACGTAGTCAATATTCCACCAGATACCAAGCTCAGATGAACAGACAGACGGAGAAAAAAAAATATAAATTGGTTTTTCTTTGTCAGTACTTTGTATACTTTCGTTTGCACTTAGCAAATAACTCACAATTAGGTACCAAACACACCAAATACCAAGGTGATCATTTCTCAACGAAATGTCCGATAGGAACAAACAAAGTATTTTACTTCTGCATAAAAGCCCTTGATAACATAATGCTTAATTTGGATAAGGATTAATATTACGATACACATTTAACGTTGTTTCTTTATTGAGACGATTTAATTTTATAGTTTATGAGCATACAAGTCGTTATTGTGACTAAACTATGATAGTTAGATATGTGCTCTGGCGGACTTTTTTGTAGATCTTAATAAGACATATAAACGCGTACTACATCATTTTGCTCTATAGTCAATAGTTTTTTGCAGCGCACGCATAAATAGGGTATATTTTTAAGTAGTATTTTACACAGTAAGTTTACCTACAAAGTCAAAACTTATCCCTAGGAAATATGCTCAGTTCACATCAGAGTCTCGAAGTACGAAATTATTCACAATTATTCGGTGCGTTCAAGCGAAGCCGCGTGCATTAACTAGCAATTGATAGATATTTTTGAAATCTGCTCATCAAGCCCTTTCATTTGATACCCCACACGGCACCATTCTGATAAGGATTTTTTAAATTCTTCAATAATCTATAACCTTCCTCAATTAATGAACTATCCAATTCTGAACGATTTTTGAATAACGTCCCGTATTTTCTAAAATTAGCGTGTTCAAACAAACAAACAATCTCTGCAGCTTTATAATATTAGTGAGTATAGATTTTAGGAGAAGAACTTGATTTAACACCTTCAATTCAGATGTCTTCATTTAAAAATCAAGTTTACTTGGTAAATAAAGTGGCATCTGTCAAAACGTTCTCTGAGTTGTTTAATTTGTACCAATTAAAGTAGTTAAATTAAATCAACAAGATGGCTGATCCCTTCATCACTAGTCCAAGGGCTACAATGTCGTAGCAGCAAGCTACGAAACTCGTAGCACTACTACAATCATTTGGTCTAATATAATATGCTACGAAAGTATCGTAGCAAATTAACTGTCTCATGAATCCTCACTTTCAATACTCCGATAATGTATACATCTATATAGATAAATAAAATTGAAGAGTCAAATTATCATGGCAATAAGAGTATTGTTTTCAACGAATGTCCTAACAAAAGTGAGTACTTAGGGAATCATAACAATGTCCATTCATAAAGCCCGCGTGTCCTCAATACAAGAACGGATAGGTTACTAAAGTAACGGCATCATGGGAACGGCAACATGTGAATTGTGTAGTAAGCTACCAAGGTAACAGGAGTAGCAAGAAGCTGTCTCGTAGTATCCTGTAAATGTATTGTAGAAAAGCCTTCATTAGTGCGAGTGCGATAGCATATACCAATTTTATAGGACAGTATATGTAATATTATAAGCTTTCTACAATCAGAACGGAATCAAGGAACTTTTCGTTTGAAATGACATCTACAAACAGACACTTTAATTGTATTTATCTGTATAGATATATATTTGGAGCCGTGGTGGCCGAGAGATCCCAGCGAGGCCGGTACCAATGTGTCTTTTTAAAAACTTAGTGTTTCGATTTGACACCACGTGTTTTTTACACAGTGAAGGAAACATCGTGAAGAAACCTGTATATGTCTGAGAAGTATTTCCAAGACGTATGTTTAGTGCCTGAGATAGCGATAGACTCACCATCTGTCACGTTGGCACTTGGTCATCTTCGGTGAAAAGTGAGTGTTGTTATTACAACACCTCTGCCTAACCCTGCGAGCAATACAGGCATCAGCATATGTGTGTATTTATGTAGATATAGATTATGAAAGTACCGAAGCAAAGTGAATTTGATACTATACCAGACCCCTCCGTGTAAGAGGGATAGACGTTATATGTTCTTATCAATGCAAATATATCCGAGATAACGGTACTCGCTCCACAGAATACAGATATACGATTTGACCTCTCTCTTCTGTCGGGAAAACTTCAAAAGTATGTCATGAAGATCCCATAAACGGTGAATTATCCTTAAAAGTTAAAACGCCTAAAATTCATAAGATATTGTATTTCGTTCGAATCAGAGTCTCTTTTCCGGTGCGTTCAAGCAAAACAGCGGGCAATAACTAGCAACTCATGTATATTTTTGCAATCTGCTCATCAAGCCCTTTCATTTGATACCACACACGGCAGCATTCCAAAAGTTTTTTTATGTTCGGCACTATTAATTTTATTTCATAATTAAAGGCCTCTTAACGATGAACCAGGTAAGCAGGCATCACCATATATTGACAAATGAGTGTAGTTGTGTCCTATCTGTATGTCAGCACGGCACTCCTCACTTCGTCTGTCGCACGAGAACTGTGGATCTGGGGGTGAAGCTGTGGTAGTTGTACGAAGCCTTCTCTGATCAATGTCCTTGAGTCAGGCTCCTGCAAGCGTGATCTCTTTGGAAGAGTTCTGCAATACATACCAGGAATGAATAGGGAGACATGCGCTTATAATATGAACTCAATGACAAATTTGTCCGCAGCCTAGCCCCCTGTTATATGAAACTTAAACATAGCTGGTTCAATTTGGGTGTTCCACAAGTGCACCTCTGCTTACCTCTTCGGAGTGTAAAGGCTTCAGATTGATTTCGAATCCTTTATATCCACTGGTTTCCGACTGCGGCTTTGGCTGCATTTGCATAGAAGCACTTGAATAACTCGTTTATAAAGGTAGCGTATATTACTCGGTGGTAATGTAGCATTTTATAAGTTAAAGAATTTTCAAAATCGGTCCAGTAGTTATCGAGTTTAATGAACTCATAACAAAAAAAAATATTATTCATAAATTCTATTCTTTTCTCTGGATTAAAGAAGTTTTCGATACAATAATTTATGCTTATCTTATATTTAAAATTGTATTGTCGCCGTGTTTGTAACTAAACACCTCCGAAACAAACGGCTGGACCGCTTTGTATGAAATGTTGTGTGCATATCGGGTAAGTCTGACAGTCGGCCAACATCTATTATTATACACCTAAGAAAAAGTTTGCCGCGAACAGCTAGTTATCATTACAGAGTTCATCCCCTTAAACGGTCTGGTTGGGGAATGAAACATGGATGCTGAGGAGGCTGAACCGATTTATCTGAAAGGAACAAAATATTTATTTAAACACTCATCCTCTAAGAGGTAAATTTACCAATAAAGTCAAAACTTATCCCTAGAAAATATGTTTCGTTCGCTTTAGAGTTTCTTGTCCGGTGCGTTCAAGGAAAGCCGCGTGCAATAACTAGCAATTCATATATATCTTTGAAATCTGCTCATCAAGCTCTTTCATTTGATACCCCACATCGCCATCATTCCAAAAAGGTTTTATTTTAAGTTCTTCAATAATGACATAGAAAGATACTGAATGATGATGTTTACAATACTTGATTAATTATTAGTTTATTGCAAAAGGACAAATTCGGAGCACTCGCAACTAAATGAGATGCATGAATATGAACGAAGCGAAATAAGTATGTAAGGATCGTAGTATGTGGCAAACGGTAGACACTGCCTACTCACATAACATTCAGACGTGAGCATACATGTAGTATGTACTGTAGCGAAATTAATCGTCTTGGGGGCAAAACGGTTAACCTCGCTAGCATAAATAAAATGTATTCTAAAGCCGCAGTACCTCTTCTATGAATTAATACAAAGAATGAAGCAATCACGTAAGCAATTACGTATCTACGGTGGTACGGAACCCTCCAAGTGCAACTCCAACGTTCAATTTAAAAAAAACAAATGAGCTGTTGCAAAAAGTGGGCCAATATTGACGTAGCCCGTGTGGGGATTGAACCCACGACCTTCACATGACAATGCGACGCTCTACCGTCTGAGCTAACGGGCCGATACAATCTGTGTCGAAATTTCTGTACAATAACCGTTGAAACTGAGCATCCCCTTTTGATATTCGCCTTTAATACGCTTGCTTGAAAGTTCAGAATCGAATGATGACAAACTATCGGGATTACTGATTACGTATACAGCGATGTACATAGCTTCTATGTTCATACAATGCTTAATGTTATTAAAATTTAGTTTGCAGGTTTCATCTAACCTTCAGGCAACTCCAATGTGAATTATCCATGCCCATGCCCCCCTCACACTAGGATAAAGCTAAAAGTGTGCTTTAGCCTCTCCAGTTGACTACGACACTTTGCTAGACTAAAGTAATACCTAATCACCTAAGAACTGGCTTGTAATCAGTAATTCGATATAACATTCGAGATTCAGTATAAAATCCCCTGATCTCCGTCCGTGGCTTAGGGTGTGTTTTCTTCGCATCCCTTGTATAATTAATTGAAATACGGAGCGGCTATTACTCAGCGGTAATGTAGCTTTATATAAGCGTAAGAATTTTCGAAATCGGTCCAGTAGTTTCGGAGTTTAGTGAACTCATAACAAACAAAAATACACACGTTAAAAAATACAATATTTTTCCCTTTTTCGTCAGAATTCAACGATATTATCAATGTATAATTTAGTTCCATGGGTCTTGTATGGTCCATGTATAATTGAGGAATGGAACTGGGATGCTGAAGTGAATCGATATATCTGAAATTGCATAAAGAGATAGCTTAAACCCCTAGAAGCATTATATTTACTGAAGAAATCATCCCTTAAAGCGTTAAGTTACCTACGAAGTCAAAACTCATCCCTAGGAAATATGCTTGGCTCACATCAGAGTCTCGAAGTATGAAATTAGTCCCAATTATTGGGTGCGTTCAGGCAAAACCGCGTGCATTAACTAGCAATTGATATATATTTTTGAAATCTGCTCATCAAGCCCTTTCATTTGATACCTCACACGACACCATTACAAAAAGGTTATATTTTAAGTTCTTCAATAATGACCTAGAAAGAGAATGACAATACTCGGTCACTTGGTCCGGTCATGATGTACTGTTTATTGATTGTTAGTAATTTGCACGTAGTCAATATTCCACCAGATACCAAGTTCAATTACAATTTTTTATCTTTACTGGTGGGATTGTTATATTTTACACATGAATATATAAATAATAAATAAAATGATGAATATAACACACTTTTTGTTTATTTTCCAACAAACAGACGGTCAGACAGATGAACAGACAGACGGAGAAAAAAAATATAAATTTGTTTTTCTATGTCAGTACTTTGTATACTTTCGTTTGCACTTAGCAAATAACTCACAATTAGGTACCAAACACACCAAATACCAAGGTGATCATTTCTCAACGAAATGTCCGATTGGAACAAACAAAGTATTTTAAATCATATAACTGCAGTTTTATAGACATCGCTAATTATACTTGATTAACTATATTATTCAATTACAATGACGTATTCTATTTGTGGAAGAACATTATATAAGTTGGTCCAGTAGTTCTTATGGTAATACATTACAGACAGGAATCCAATAATACAAATATTGTCCATTTGGTATCCGCTCGTTTCCGACCGCGGCTTCTGCCGCGTTTTATTAAAATCCCTTACTTAACTCGATCAATTATATACCGTATATTACTTGTCAGTTACGTGGCATTATATAAGTGAAAGAATTTTCAAAATTGATTCGGCCGCGTTTGAGTTTAGTAACGCATTACGAGCATTACGACATTTTAATCTGATATTAGATAATGCGATATCCTGAACCCAAATCCCCAGATTTCAAAACATCACCTCTGGTAGTAATTGGTTAAAATAAGTTTGATTTATTTTTGTGTCTTGGATTTAAAAAGGTGTATACAAAAATGTAGTCCGTGGTTGATCGAGTCAGTTTAAACCTTGTGTTGCAAGCCTAGTAGGTTAAAATCTTGTGTTGTAATAAGGGGGTAAGGGAGGAGATACTTCAATAAATCATCCACTGAAGTGTCTGTATGTAATGACTCTACTGCGACTACATTCGAGGATTCACAATCACAGTGAAATAAAAATATCAGTATCAGCTTAGCATAAACTAATTAACGCGATCATTAACATTAGTAATACAATAATGTTGAAATGGCGAAGCTGAAATCACCTTTATTCCCTTCGAATAAAATAATGTAAGATTTATTTTTGGTTGGATATCGCAGTAAAATTTGGCCAAACGCATATGTGGTGTAACGTAATATAAAAATAAAATCGCCTATTTGGCTTTTGTGTATATGGAAATACGCGTATTTGATATTTTACGTCGAAACCGTCCAAAACCATTTAGATATCATAGAATATAATCTGCTTTAACTGAAATAATATGTATTTAATTTATTTATTTAATAGTCGAGCTTTACTCCGCCATTTCACTGCGTTGTCTTAATTTTCTATATTTTTCCTATAGAGAGAGAGTCTCCTATAGAACCAGCTAACATTAATTAAGCATCGAAATGATCTCGTGTGGCCACTAGTGTGGGTTCCAATCCCAGAATATAATTCTTCTAATTTCCTTTTCTTGCCTCTTTTTTCCATGGAGTTTTTGAAGTATTAAACATTGTTGGTATTATTTATGTGGCGTATTTCATTGTTTTTATAGTATAGTGCAGTGTTCACAGGGGGGGTTGGCAGTCGGAATATTCTGCGATTAATTAATAAATGATAGTCTGTGGCGGCTAATACACTCTTATGTACAGAGAGGGATAATTTTAGGATATGTAACTGCCTCACCGTAAGAATTCCACTTTCTTTGTAAAGATCCAAAGTGGGATGTCTGAGTGGCTTTTTTAGCATAACCTTTAACACGGAACGCTGTGCACGCTCAGCTTGAAAGAGGTGGGTTTTTGCAGCGCTCCCCCAGCAAGTGATGCAATATGCTAAAATAGATTGGCATAGGGCGTAATAGACGGATAACAGTGTGTCTCGAGATGCCACATCGCGGAGCTTTTTCATGATTCCCGCCACTCTGCGCACCCTAGTTGAGAGCGCTGCTATGTGACCCTCAAATGTTAGTTTTTCGTCAATAAGAACTCCAAGGTATTTAATTACTTGAGCTCTGCATAGCGTTTCGCAATAGCATGTGACTTTATCACAGGACGTGTTGTGTATTTTGACAACAGTTGGAGTTCTTGGGGCAGATAACGCAGTTTTATGGAAGCATACGTACTGTGTTTTTTTCGTGTTCAATGTCAGAAGATTGTCTTTTAGCCATTTAGATACGTAAGTCATACCCAACTCAGCATGTGTCAACGCATCAGACCACGTCTGACCGTGAAAAAGAATTGCTGTATCATCAGCATAGCAGACAATTTCGGCATTATTAATAGTCACCTCATGTAGATCGTTTATATACAACGTAAACAAAGTAGGCCCTAGAATACTCCCTTGTGGCACCCCGAAGTCGATATATCGGCCACTCTGAAAATGCCCAATCTTCACACACTGTCTCCGTTCTGAAAGGTAACTCTTAAACCAATCAAAGGCTACACCTCTGATGCCCATGTTGTTAATTTTTTAAGTAATATGGGAACGGAAACCGTGTCGAATGCCTTGGCCAGATCAAGGAACACTCCAATACATCTCTTTTGAACGTCCAATTTCGACGCTATAATAGATGTTAAGAGCGTTACAGCATCCTCAGAACACTTTTCTCTTCGAAAACCAAATTGTCTGGGTGAGATTATATTACGTGATTCTAAGAAATGTGTAAGCTTCTTGTTTACTATCTTTTCTAAAATCTTTGAGAAGACACCCAGCAATGAAATTGGTCTGTAATTTACAATGCATTTTTTGGATCCGTCTTTGTGTATTGGAAATACTGAGGCTGTTTTCCAGCTGTTAGGAAAAAATCCACTAGCGAGGCTTAGGTTGAAGATGTGAGTAAGTGGTATAGCAATTACGTCTTTAATATGTTTGACTAAAGAATTATTCAGACCATCTATTCCCGGGGCTTTGCCACTGACCAGGCTCATTATTAATCTTTCCACTTCGTTGGGGTCTGTGGGAGTCATGAAAAATGAGTCTTTGGAGGGGCATTTGGCACTAAACGCACCCGCAAGCCTTTCCTGGGTCTGGTTTGTCTCAGTAAGAATTTTATGCGCCAATTGTTCACCTACTGAACAAAAGTAGTCATTACATTTATCTAAGCGAGTTGTATTGTCATTGGTACTTCTTAATGGTAGAAGTTCGTTGGGTTCCTCCCTATTTCGAGACAAGTTACAAAGGTTTTTGATTGACCGCCAAAGTTTTCTAGGGTTATGTTTTTTTTTCTGTCAGTTCTCTATTTTCGTATGCTGTTTTTAATTTACGTAAGAGACACACGAAGAAATTGTGGTACCTCGTATAAGTTATCTGAAGTATTATATTGTTGGGTTCTAGTTTTGAGCGTTGATGAAGACGGTCACGGTGTCTCATGCATCTCATAAGTCCAGGAGTAATCCATGGCTTAAGATTGTACTTGCTTCTGCTCAACCGAACTTCACTCGTGTGTTTGTCGACCGACTTCATCAATATGTCTGTAAAGATTGACGTTGCTTCATTGACACCGCAAGCATCAGTAACAGCTGACCAGTCTATTTGTGAGAGTTCACGTTTAATGGCCTCATAATCTCTTTTAATAACAATGCGGCTTGGTCGTGTGTTCATGGATTTTTTGAGATTCAAGCCAAACATAACTGGGTAGTGATCCGTAATATCTAACTTACAAACAATGCCTACTGGGTCTTTGTTAATTAAGGATCTTGATGCGTATATGTGGTCAAGACATGTTGACCCTCTGGTGGATACTCTTATCGCAGGTATTAAATCATTATCTGCCATGAAACACTGATATTCAAGGGATTTCAAATTATTGGACTCCAGTATATTAACATTAATATCACCAGCAAGAATCAGTGGCAGATCCCCTTTGTTGTTCACAAGGCACTCTAGTGAGTTCAGAAAGCACTCAATATTGGTAAAAGATGGTGAGCGATATATAGCAAGTATAGTTAGCATGTTTTGGATGCGGATTTCTAGACAGTTTGCATCAACTAGAGCTGGTTCTGATACCGACGCAGCCCAGAATTCTCTCACATATACTGCCACACCTCCGTTCTGATTACCATAATACCTAATCACCTAAGAACTGGCTTGTAATCAGCCATTCGATATAACATTCGAGATTCTGTACAAAATCCACTTGTCTCCGTCCGTGGCTTAGGGTGCGTTTGCTAAGCATCCCTTGTATAATTAATTTATGAACGGAGCGGCTATCACTCAGCGGTAATGTACCATTATATAAGTGTTAGAATTTTCAAAATCGGTCCATTAGTTACCGAGTTTAGTGAACTCATATCAAACAAAAATTAACAAATTATAAATAAAAACACTTTTACTTTTCTTTATATTATATTTTAATTAATGTTAATTATAATTGTTAAATGTAATTCCATGGGTCTTATTAATGTGCCCATATGTCCAATTATGTGACTTCTTAAACTAAATTCGGATTAAATTTACTGCTAAAGTTATCCCTTAAAATGTAAGTTTACCTACAAAGTCAAAACTTATCCCTAGGAAATATGCTCAGTTCACATCAGAGTCTCGAAGTACGAAATTATTCCCAATTATTCGGTGCGTTCAAGCGAAGCCGCGTGCATTAACTAGCAATTGATATATATTTTTGAAATCTGCTCATCAAGCCCTTTCATTTGATACCCCACACGGCACCATTCTGATAAGGATTTTTTAAATTCTTCAATAATCTATAACTTTCCTCGATAAATGAACTATCCAATTCTGAACGATTTTTGAATAACGTCCCGTATTTTCTAAAATTAGCGTGTTCAAACAAATAAAAAACTCTGCAGCTTTATAATATTAGTGAGTATAGATTTTAGGAGAAGAACTTGATTTAACACCTTCAATTCAGATGTCTTCATTTAAAAATCAAGTTTACTTGGTAAATAAAGTGGCATCTGTCAAAACGGTCTCAGAGTTGTTTAATTTGTACCAATTAAAGTAGTTAAATTAAATCAACAAGATGGCGGATCCCTTCATCACTAGTCCAAGGGCTACAATGTCGTAGCAGCAAGCTACGAAACTCGTAGCACTACTACAATCATTTGGTCTAATATAATATGCTACGAAAGTATCGTAGCAAATTAACTGTCTCATGAATCCTCACTTTCAATACTCCGATAATGTATACATCTATACAGATAAATAAAATTGAAGCGTCAAATTATCATGGCAATAAGAGTATTGTTTTCAATGAATGTCCTAACAAAAGTGAGTACTTAGGGAATCATAACAATGTCCATTCATAAAGCCCGCGTGTCTTCAATACAAGTACGGATAGGTTACTAAAGTAACGGCATTATGGGAACGGCAACGTGTGAATTGTATAGTAAGCTACCAGGTTAACAGGAGTAGCAAGAAGCTGTCTCGTAGTATCCTGTAAATGTATTGTAGAAAAGCCTTCATTAGTGCGAGTGCGATAGCATATACCAATTTTATAGGACAGTATATGTAATATTATAAGCTTTCTACAATCAGAACGGAATCAAGGAACTTTTCGTTTGAAATGACATCTACAAACAGACACTTAAATTGTATTTATCTGTATAGGTATAGATTTGGAGCCGTGGTGGCCGAGAGATCCCAGCGAGGCCGGTACCAATGTGTCTTTTTAAAAACTTAGTGTTTCGATTTGACACCACGTGTTTTTTACACAGTGAAGGAAACATCGTGAAGAAACCTGTATATGTCTGAGAAGTATTTCCAAGACGTATGTTTAGTGCCTGAGATAGCGATAGACTCACCATCTGTCACGTTGGCACTTGGTCATCTTCGGTGAAAAGTGAGTGTTGTTATTACAACACCTCTGCCTAACCCTGCGAGCAATACAGGCATCAGCATATGTGTGTATTTATGTAGATATAGATTATGAAAGTACCGAAGCAAAGTGAATTTGATACTATACCAGACCCCTCCGTGTAAGAGGGATAGACGTTATATGTTCTTATCAATGCAAATATATCCGAGATAACGGTACTCGCTCCACAGAATACAGATATACGATTTCACCTCTCTCTTCTGTCGGGAAAACTTCAAAAGTATGTCATGAATATGTAATGTATTTCGTTCGAATCAGAGTCTCTTTTCCGGTGCGTACAAGCAAAACAGTGGGCAATAACTAGCAACTCATGTATATTTTTGCAATCTGCTCATCAAGCCCTTTCATTTGATACCACACACGGCAGCATTCCAAAAGTTTTTTATGCTCGGCACTATTAATTTTATTAAATAATTAAAGGCCTCTTAACGATGAACCAGGTAGGCAGGCACCACCATATATTGACAAGTGAGATATATTATGTCAGCACTGCACTCCTCACTTCGTCTGTCGCACGAGAACTGTGGATCTGGGGGTGAAGCTGTGGTAGTTGTACGAAGCCTTCTCTGATCAATGTCCTTGAGCCAGGCTCCTACAAGCGTGATCTCTTTGGAAGAGTTCTGCAATACATACCAGGAATGAATAGGGAGACATGCGCTTATAATATGAACTCAATGACAAATTTGTCCGCAGCCTAGCCCCCTGTTATATGAAACTTAAACATAGCTGGTTCAATTTGGGTGTTCCACAAGTGCACCTCTGCTTACCTCTTCGGAGTGTAAAGGCTTCAGATTGATTTCGAATCCTTTATATCCACTGGTTTCCGACTGCGGGTTTGGCTGCGTTTGCATAGAAGCACTTGAATAACTCGTTTATAAAGGTAGCGTATATTAGTCTATGTTAATCTAGCATTTTATAATTTAAAGAATTTTCAAAATCGGTCCAGTAGTTATCGAGTTTAATGAACTCATAACAAAAAAAAATATTATTCATAAATTCTATACTTTTGTCTTGATTAAAGAAGTTTTCGATACAATAATTTATGCTTATCTTATATTTAAAATTCTACTGTCGCCGTGTTTGTAACTAAACACCTCCGAAACAAACGGCTGGACCGCTTTGTATGTTGTTGTGTGCATATCGGGTAAGTCTGACAGTCGGCCAACATTTATTATTATACACCTAAGAAAAAGTTTGCCGCGAACAGCTAGTTATCATTACAGAGTTCATCCCCTTAAACGGACTGGTTGGGGAATGAAACATGGATGCTGAGGAGGCTGAACCGATTTATCTGAAAGGAACAAAATATTTATTTAAACACTCATCCTCTAAGAGGTAAATTTACCAATAAAGTCAAAACTTATCCCTAGAAAATATGTTTCGTTCGCTTTAGAGTTTCTTGTCCGGTGCGTTCAAGGAAAGCCGCGTGCAATAACTAGCAATTCATATATATTTTTGAAATCTGCTCATCAAGCTCTTTCATTTGATACCCCACATCGCCATCATTCCAAAAAGGTTTTATTTTAAGTTCTTCAATAATGACATAGAAAGATACTGAATGCTGATGTTTACAATACTTGATTAATTATTAGTTTATTGCAAAAGGAAAAATTGGGAGCACTCGCAACTAAATGAGATGCATGAATATGAACGAAGCGAAATAAGTATGTAAGGATCGTAGTATGTGGCAAACGGTAGACACTGCCTACTCGCATAACATCCAGACGTGAGCATACATGTAGTATGTACTGTAGCGAAATTAATCGTCTTGGGGGCAAAACGGTTAACCTCGCGAGCATAAATAAAATTATTCTAAAGCCGCAGTACGTCTTCTATGAATTAATACAAAGAATGAAGCAAGCACGTAAGTAATTACGTATCTACGGTGGTACGGAACCCTCCAAATGCAACTCCAACGTTCAATTAAAAAAAACAAATGAGCTGTTGCAAAAAGTGGGCCAATATTGACGTAGCCCGTGTGGGGATTGAACCCACGACCTTCACATGACAATGCGACGCTCTACCGTCTGAGCTAACGGGCCGATACAATCTGTGTCGAAATTTCTGTACAATAACCGTTGAAACTGAGCATCCCCTTTTGATATTCGCCTTTAATACACTTGCTTGAAAGTTCAGAATCGAATGATGACACACTATCGGGATTACTGTTTCATCTAACTTTCAGGCAACTCCAATGTGAATTATCCATGCCCATGCCCCCCTCACACTAGGATAAAGCTAAAAGTGTGCTATAGCCTCTCCAGTTGACTACGACACTTTGCTAGACCAAAGTAATACCTAATCACCTAAGAACTGGCTTGTAATCAGTAATTCGATAAAACACTCCAGATTCAGTATAAAATCCCCTGATCTCGGTCCGTGGCTTAGGGTGCGTTTGCTTAGCATCCCTTGAATAATTAATTTATGAACGGAGCGGCTATTACTCAGCGGTAATGTAGCTTTATATAAGCGTAAGAATTTTCGAAATCGGTCCAGTAGTTTCGGAGTTTAGTGAACTCATAACAAACAAAAATACACACGTTAAAAAATACAATATTTTCCCCTTTTTCGTCAGAATTCAACGATATTATCAGTGTATAATTTAGTTCCATGGGTCGTGTATGGTCCATGTATAATTGAGGAATGGAACTGGGATGCTGAAGTGAATCGATATATCTAAAATTGCATAAAGAGATAGCTTAAACCCCTAAAAGCATTATATTTACTGAAGAAATCATCCCTTAAAGCGTTAAGTTACCTACGAAGTCAAAACTCAGATCAGAGTCTCGAAGTATGAAATTAGTCCCCATTATTCGGTGCGTTGAGGCAAAGTCGCGTGCATTAACTAGCAATTGATATATATTTTTGAAATCTGCTCATCAAGCCTTTTCATTTGATACCTCACACGACACTATTACAAAATGGTTATATTTTAAGTTCTTCAATAATGACCTAGAAAGAGACTGATAAGATGTTAACAATACTCGGTCACTTGGTCCGGTCATGATGTACTGTTTATTGATTGTTAGTAATTTGCACGTAGTCAATATTCCACCAGATACCAAGCTCAGATGAACAGACAGACGGAGAAAAAAAAATATAAATTGGTTTTTCTTTGTCAGTACTTTGTATACTTTCGTTTGCACTTAGCAAATAACTCACAATTAGGTACCAAACACACCAAATACCAAGGTGATCATTTCTCAACGAAATGTCCGATAGGAACAAACAAAGTATTTTACTTCTGCATAAAAGCCCTTGATAACATAATGCTTAATTTGGATAAGGATTAATATTACGATACACATTTAACGTTGTTTCTTTATTGAGACGATTTAATTTTATAGTTTATGAGCATACAAGTCGTTATTGTGACTAAACTATGATAGTTAGATATGTGCTCTGGCGGACTTTTTTGTAGATCTTAATAAGACATATAAACGCGTACTACATCATTTTGCTCTATAGTCAATAGTTTTTTGCAGCGCACGCATAAATAGGGTATATTTTTAAGTAGTATTTTACACAGTAAGTTTACCTACAAAGTCAAAACTTATCCCTAGGAAATATGCTCAGTTCACATCAGAGTCTCGAAGTACGAAATTATTCACAATTATTCGGTGCGTTCAAGCGAAGCCGCGTGCATTAACTAGCAATTGATAGATATTTTTGAAATCTGCTCATCAAGCCCTTTCATTTGATACCCCACACGGCACCATTCTGATAAGGATTTTTTAAATTCTTCAATAATCTATAACCTTCCTCAATTAATGAACTATCCAATTCTGAACGATTTTTGAATAACGTCCCGTATTTTCTAAAATTAGCGTGTTCAAACAAACAAACAATCTCTGCAGCTTTATAATATTAGTGAGTATAGATTTTAGGAGAAGAACTTGATTTAACACCTTCAATTCAGATGTCTTCATTTAAAAATCAAGTTTACTTGGTAAATAAAGTGGCATCTGTCAAAACGTTCTCTGAGTTGTTTAATTTGTACCAATTAAAGTAGTTAAATTAAATCAACAAGATGGCTGATCCCTTCATCACTAGTCCAAGGGCTACAATGTCGTAGCAGCAAGCTACGAAACTCGTAGCACTACTACAATCATTTGGTCTAATATAATATGCTACGAAAGTATCGTAGCAAATTAACTGTCTCATGAATCCTCACTTTCAATACTCCGATAATGTATACATCTATATAGATAAATAAAATTGAAGAGTCAAATTATCATGGCAATAAGAGTATTGTTTTCAACGAATGTCCTAACAAAAGTGAGTACTTAGGGAATCATAACAATGTCCATTCATAAAGCCCGCGTGTCCTCAATACAAGAACGGATAGGTTACTAAAGTAACGGCATCATGGGAACGGCAACATGTGAATTGTGTAGTAAGCTACCAAGGTAACAGGAGTAGCAAGAAGCTGTCTCGTAGTATCCTGTAAATGTATTGTAGAAAAGCCTTCATTAGTGCGAGTGCGATAGCATATACCAATTTTATAGGACAGTATATGTAATATTATAAGCTTTCTACAATCAGAACGGAATCAAGGAACTTTTCGTTTGAAATGACATCTACAAACAGACACTTTAATTGTATTTATCTGTATAGATATATATTTGGAGCCGTGGTGGCCGAGAGATCCCAGCGAGGCCGGTACCAATGTGTCTTTTTAAAAACTTAGTGTTTCGATTTGACACCACGTGTTTTTTACACAGTGAAGGAAACATCGTGAAGAAACCTGTATATGTCTGAGAAGTATTTCCAAGACGTATGTTTAGTGCCTGAGATAGCGATAGACTCACCATCTGTCACGTTGGCACTTGGTCATCTTCGGTGAAAAGTGAGTGTTGTTATTACAACACCTCTGCCTAACCCTGCGAGCAATACAGGCATCAGCATATGTGTGTATTTATGTAGATATAGATTATGAAAGTACCGAAGCAAAGTGAATTTGATACTATACCAGACCCCTCCGTGTAAGAGGGATAGACGTTATATGTTCTTATCAATGCAAATATATCCGAGATAACGGTACTCGCTCCACAGAATACAGATATACGATTTGACCTCTCTCTTCTGTCGGGAAAACTTCAAAAGTATGTCATGAAGATCCCATAAACGGTGAATTATCCTTAAAAGTTAAAACGCCTAAAATTCATAAGATATTGTATTTCGTTCGAATCAGAGTCTCTTTTCCGGTGCGTTCAAGCAAAACAGCGGGCAATAACTAGCAACTCATGTATATTTTTGCAATCTGCTCATCAAGCCCTTTCATTTGATACCACACACGGCAGCATTCCAAAAGTTTTTTTATGTTCGGCACTATTAATTTTATTTCATAATTAAAGGCCTCTTAACGATGAACCAGGTAAGCAGGCATCACCATATATTGACAAATGAGTGTAGTTGTGTCCTATCTGTATGTCAGCACGGCACTCCTCACTTCGTCTGTCGCACGAGAACTGTGGATCTGGGGGTGAAGCTGTGGTAGTTGTACGAAGCCTTCTCTGATCAATGTCCTTGAGTCAGGCTCCTGCAAGCGTGATCTCTTTGGAAGAGTTCTGCAATACATACCAGGAATGAATAGGGAGACATGCGCTTATAATATGAACTCAATGACAAATTTGTCCGCAGCCTAGCCCCCTGTTATATGAAACTTAAACATAGCTGGTTCAATTTGGGTGTTCCACAAGTGCACCTCTGCTTACCTCTTCGGAGTGTAAAGGCTTCAGATTGATTTCGAATCCTTTATATCCACTGGTTTCCGACTGCGGCTTTGGCTGCATTTGCATAGAAGCACTTGAATAACTCGTTTATAAAGGTAGCGTATATTACTCGGTGGTAATGTAGCATTTTATAAGTTAAAGAATTTTCAAAATCGGTCCAGTAGTTATCGAGTTTAATGAACTCATAACAAAAAAAAATATTATTCATAAATTCTATTCTTTTCTCTGGATTAAAGAAGTTTTCGATACAATAATTTATGCTTATCTTATATTTAAAATTGTATTGTCGCCGTGTTTGTAACTAAACACCTCCGAAACAAACGGCTGGACCGCTTTGTATGAAATGTTGTGTGCATATCGGGTAAGTCTGACAGTCGGCCAACATCTATTATTATACACCTAAGAAAAAGTTTGCCGCGAACAGCTAGTTATCATTACAGAGTTCATCCCCTTAAACGGTCTGGTTGGGGAATGAAACATGGATGCTGAGGAGGCTGAACCGATTTATCTGAAAGGAACAAAATATTTATTTAAACACTCATCCTCTAAGAGGTAAATTTACCAATAAAGTCAAAACTTATCCCTAGAAAATATGTTTCGTTCGCTTTAGAGTTTCTTGTCCGGTGCGTTCAAGGAAAGCCGCGTGCAATAACTAGCAATTCATATATATCTTTGAAATCTGCTCATCAAGCTCTTTCATTTGATACCCCACATCGCCATCATTCCAAAAAGGTTTTATTTTAAGTTCTTCAATAATGACATAGAAAGATACTGAATGATGATGTTTACAATACTTGATTAATTATTAGTTTATTGCAAAAGGACAAATTCGGAGCACTCGCAACTAAATGAGATGCATGAATATGAACGAAGCGAAATAAGTATGTAAGGATCGTAGTATGTGGCAAACGGTAGACACTGCCTACTCACATAACATTCAGACGTGAGCATACATGTAGTATGTACTGTAGCGAAATTAATCGTCTTGGGGGCAAAACGGTTAACCTCGCTAGCATAAATAAAATGTATTCTAAAGCCGCAGTACCTCTTCTATGAATTAATACAAAGAATGAAGCAATCACGTAAGCAATTACGTATCTACGGTGGTACGGAACCCTCCAAGTGCAACTCCAACGTTCAATTTAAAAAAAACAAATGAGCTGTTGCAAAAAGTGGGCCAATATTGACGTAGCCCGTGTGGGGATTGAACCCACGACCTTCACATGACAATGCGACGCTCTACCGTCTGAGCTAACGGGCCGATACAATCTGTGTCGAAATTTCTGTACAATAACCGTTGAAACTGAGCATCCCCTTTTGATATTCGCCTTTAATACGCTTGCTTGAAAGTTCAGAATCGAATGATGACAAACTATCGGGATTACTGATTACGTATACAGCGATGTACATAGCTTCTATGTTCATACAATGCTTAATGTTATTAAAATTTAGTTTGCAGGTTTCATCTAACCTTCAGGCAACTCCAATGTGAATTATCCATGCCCATGCCCCCCTCACACTAGGATAAAGCTAAAAGTGTGCTATAGCCTCTCCAGTTGACTACGACACTTTGCTAGACTAAAGTAATACCTAATCACCTAAGAACTGGCTTGTAATCAGTAATTCGATATAACATTCGAGATTCAGTATAAAATCCCCTGATCTCCGTCCGTGGCTTAGGGTGTGTTTTCTTCGCATCCCTTGTATAATTAATTGAAATACGGAGCGGCTATTACTCAGCGGTAATGTAGCTTTATATAAGCGTAAGAATTTTCGAAATCGGTCCAGTAGTTTCGGAGTTTAGTGAACTCATAACAAACAAAAATACACACGTTAAAAAATACAATATTTTTCCCTTTTTCGTCAGAATTCAACGATATTATCAATGTATAATTTAGTTCCATGGGTCTTGTATGGTCCATGTATAATTGAGGAATGGAACTGGGATGCTGAAGTGAATCGATATATCTGAAATTGCATAAAGAGATAGCTTAAACCCCTAGAAGCATTATATTTACTGAAGAAATCATCCCTTAAAGCGTTAAGTTACCTACGAAGTCAAAACTCATCCCTAGGAAATATGCTTGGCTCACATCAGAGTCTCGAAGTATGAAATTAGTCCCAATTATTGGGTGCGTTCAGGCAAAACCGCGTGCATTAACTAGCAATTGATATATATTTTTGAAATCTGCTCATCAAGCCCTTTCATTTGATACCTCACACGACACCATTACAAAAAGGTTATATTTTAAGTTCTTCAATAATGACCTAGAAAGAGAATGACAATACTCGGTCACTTGGTCCGGTCATGATGTACTGTTTATTGATTGTTAGTAATTTGCACGTAGTCAATATTCCACCAGATACCAAGTTCAATTACAATTTTTTATCTTTACTGGTGGGATTGTTATATTTTACACATGAATATATAAATAATAAATAAAATGATGAATATAACACACTTTTTGTTTATTTTCCAACAAACAGACGGTCAGACAGATGAACAGACAGACGGAGAAAAAAAATATAAATTTGTTTTTCTATGTCAGTACTTTGTATACTTTCGTTTGCACTTAGCAAATAACTCACAATTAGGTACCAAACACACCAAATACCAAGGTGATCATTTCTCAACGAAATGTCCGATTGGAACAAACAAAGTATTTTAAATCATATAACTGCAGTTTTATAGACATCGCTAATTATACTTGATTAACTATATTATTCAATTACAATGACGTATTCTATTTGTGGAAGAACATTATATAAGTTGGTCCAGTAGTTCTTATGGTAATACATTACAGACAGGAATCCAATAATACAAATATTGTCCATTTGGTATCCGCTCGTTTCCGACCGCGGCTTCTGCCGCGTTTTATTAAAATCCCTTACTTAACTCGATCAATTATATACCGTATATTACTTGTCAGTTACGTGGCATTATATAAGTGAAAGAATTTTCAAAATTGATTCGGCCGCGTTTGAGTTTAGTAACGCATTACGAGCATTACGACATTTTAATCTGATATTAGATAATGCGATATCCTGAACCCAAATCCCCAGATTTCAAAACATCACCTCTGGTAGTAATTGGTTAAAATAAGTTTGATTTATTTTTGTGTCTTGGATTTAAAAAGGTGTATACAAAAATGTAGTCCGTGGTTGATCGAGTCAGTTTAAACCTTGTGTTGCAAGCCTAGTAGGTTAAAATCTTGTGTTGTAATAAGGGGGTAAGGGAGGAGATACTTCAATAAATCATCCACTGAAGTGTCTGTATGTAATGACTCTACTGCGACTACATTCGAGGATTCACAATCACAGTGAAATAAAAATATCAGTATCAGCTTAGCATAAACTAATTAACGCGATCATTAACATTAGTAATACAATAATGTTGAAATGGCGAAGCTGAAATCACCTTTATTCCCTTCGAATAAAATAATGTAAGATTTATTTTTGGTTGGATATCGCAGTAAAATTTGGCCAAACGCATATGTGGTGTAACGTAATATAAAAATAAAATCGCCTATTTGGCTTTTGTGTATATGGAAATACGCGTATTTGATATTTTACGTCGAAACCGTCCAAAACCATTTAGATATCATAGAATATAATCTGCTTTAACTGAAATAATATGTATTTAATTTATTTATTTAATAGTCGAGCTTTACTCCGCCATTTCACTGCGTTGTCTTAATTTTCTATATTTTTCCTATAGAGAGAGAGTCTCCTATAGAACCAGCTAACATTAATTAAGCATCGAAATGATCTCGTGTGGCCACTAGTGTGGGTTCCAATCCCAGAATATAATTCTTCTAATTTCCTTTTCTTGCCTCTTTTTTCCATGGAGTTTTTGAAGTATTAAACATTGTTGGTATTATTTATGTGGCGTATTTCATTGTTTTTATAGTATAGTGCAGTGTTCACAGGGGGGGTTGGCAGTCGGAATATTCTGCGATTAATTAATAAATGATAGTCTGTGGCGGCTAATACACTCTTATGTACAGAGAGGGATAATTTTAGGATATGTAACTGCCTCACCGTAAGAATTCCACTTTCTTTGTAAAGATCCAAAGTGGGATGTCTGAGTGGCTTTTTTAGCATAACCTTTAACACGGAACGCTGTGCACGCTCAGCTTGAAAGAGGTGGGTTTTTGCAGCGCTCCCCCAGCAAGTGATGCAATATGCTAAAATAGATTGGCATAGGGCGTAATAGACGGATAACAGTGTGTCTCGAGATGCCACATCGCGGAGCTTTTTCATGATTCCCGCCACTCTGCGCACCCTAGTTGAGAGCGCTGCTATGTGACCCTCAAATGTTAGTTTTTCGTCAATAAGAACTCCAAGGTATTTAATTACTTGAGCTCTGCATAGCGTTTCGCAATAGCATGTGACTTTATCACAGGACGTGTTGTGTATTTTGACAACAGTTGGAGTTCTTGGGGCAGATAACGCAGTTTTATGGAAGCATACGTACTGTGTTTTTTTCGTGTTCAATGTCAGAAGATTGTCTTTTAGCCATTTAGATACGTAAGTCATACCCAACTCAGCATGTGTCAACGCATCAGACCACGTCTGACCGTGAAAAAGAATTGCTGTATCATCAGCATAGCAGACAATTTCGGCATTATTAATAGTCACCTCATGTAGATCGTTTATATACAACGTAAACAAAGTAGGCCCTAGAATACTCCCTTGTGGCACCCCGAAGTCGATATATCGGCCACTCTGAAAATGCCCAATCTTCACACACTGTCTCCGTTCTGAAAGGTAACTCTTAAACCAATCAAAGGCTACACCTCTGATGCCCATGTTGTTAATTTTTTAAGTAATATGGGAACGGAAACCGTGTCGAATGCCTTGGCCAGATCAAGGAACACTCCAATACATCTCTTTTGAACGTCCAATTTCGACGCTATAATAGATGTTAAGAGCGTTACAGCATCCTCAGAACACTTTTCTCTTCGAAAACCAAATTGTCTGGGTGAGATTATATTACGTGATTCTAAGAAATGTGTAAGCTTCTTGTTTACTATCTTTTCTAAAATATTTGAGAAGACACCCCGCAATGAAATTGGTCTGTAATTTTCAATGCATTTTTTGGATCCGTCTTTGTGTATTGGAAATACTGAGGCTGTTTTCCAGCTGTTAGGAAAAATTCCACTAGCGAGGCTTAGGTTGAAGATGTGAGTAAGTGGTATAGCAATTACGTCTTTAATATGTTTGACTAAAGAATTATTCAGACCATCTATTCCCGGGGCTTTGCCACTGACCAGGCTCATTATTAATCTTTCCACTTCGTTGGGGTCTGTGGGAGTCATGGAAAATGAGTCTTTGGAGGGGCATTTGGCACTAAACGCACCCGCAAGCCTTTCCTGGGTCTGGTTTGTCTCAGTAAGAATTTTATGTGCCAATTGTTCACCTACTGAACAAAAGTAGTCATTACATTTATCTAAGCGAGTTGTATTGTCATTGGTACTTCTTAATGGTAGAAGTTCGTTGGGTTCCTCCCTATTTCGAGACAAGTTACAAAGGTTTTTGATTGACCGCCAAAGTTTTCTAGGGTTATGTTTTTTTTTCTGTCAGTTCTCTATTTTCGTATGCTGTTTTTAATTTACGTAAGAGACACACGAAGAAATTGTGGTACCTCGTATAAGTTATCTGAAGTATTATATTGTTGGGTTCTAGTTTTGAGCGTTGATGAAGACGGTCACGGTGTCTCATGCATCTCATAAGTCCAGGAGTAATCCATGGCTTAAGATTGTACTTGCTTCTACTCAACCGAACTTCACTCGTGTGTTTGTCGACCGACTTCATCAATATGTCTGTAAAGATTGACGTTGCTTCATTGACACCGCAAGCATCAGTAACAGCTGACCAGTCTATTTGTGAGAGTTCACGTTTAATGGCCTCATAATCTCTTTTAATAACAATGCGGCTTGGTCGTGTGTTCATGGATTTTTTGAGATTCAAGCCAAACATAACTGGGTAGTGATCCGTAATATCTAACTTACAAACAATGCCTACTGGGTCTTTGTTAATTAAGGATCTTGATGCGTATATGTGGTCAAGACATGTTGACCCTCTGGTGGATACTCTTATCGCAGGTATTAAATCATTCTCTGCCATGAAACACTGATACTCAAGGGATTTCAAATTATTGGACTCCAGTATAATAACATTAATATCACCAGCAAGAATCAGTGGCAGATCCCCTTTGTTGTTCACAAGGCACTCTAGTGAGTTCAGAAAGCACTCAATATTGGTAAAAGATGGTGAGCGATATATAGCAAGTATAGTTAGCATGTTTTGGATGCGGATTTCTAGACAGTTTGCATCAACTAGAGCTGGTTCTGATACCGACGCAGCCCAGAATTCTCTCACATATACTGCCACACCTCCGTTCTGATTACCAGTTTGGATTGTTACAAAAGAGCTGTATCCGGAAATTCCTGGTACAGTTATTGATTGATTAAGCCAACACTCTGTCAAAATGATTATATCATATACAATACCTAGTCGTTTAAGTGCCACAAGAAGCGCGTCAAAATTCTTTTGAATACTCCTAATATTAAATGCCAATATCTTAAAATTGTGGGTTGTAGTGAAGATATCCTTGCACTGTTCAATTTCATCTAAAACAACACAGTTAATATTTAAAGAGACTAGTTCATTTGTTAATTCATTAGTAGGATTGAATTTTGAATAGTATTTTTTTCCTGTAGCAAAAATGCGTCTGCTCCAATATTTGCCATAAATTATAACTTTCAAAGATTTTAATTAGTAGTTGTTTAAAGAAGTGCTTTTCAAAATATGCAATATATTTTCTTATGCTTTGGTTGTTATTTATTCGGTAATTGGTGGATATAGGAAATATATAAATAGAGGTGACATAGAGATTTGGTTTTGTGGCTAATATAACTAATAATATACAATATACACAATAAAATATTGGTCCCAGGCACAGAAAAATTACCTGGACAAGGCTGAGAGTCAGAGTGTGACAGGGATTATATGGCTTCATTGTCCAGTACAGGGGGTAAGATGCGATCCAGATCGTGCACCGAACGTATGAGCACAGCTGACTTCCCCTCGCGTTGTCTAATGTAAATGGCTCCTTGGTTGCACCAGCAGTAGGCATATTCGTATTTCTTTGCTCTAATTCTAGTCTCACGAAATAAAGATCGGTTATGTTTTGTTAGTCGTTCATTAAAGAAAATTCTCGAAGTTGCACCAGATATTTCTAGGTCCGTGCATGATAGGTTCTTTCTTGATTTTGTGGCTTGTAGAAATTGGTCCCGTTTTGCTCGCCGCAATAAAAGCACGACAACTGGACGTGTCAGCATTTTTCCTCTTTCAGTTGGGTTATTATTTTGTGGTACAGGTGGGTGCCGGGAACCAACTCGGGTAATCCAGTCAACGTCTGTGTCTTCTTGTTTGATTCCAACTTTATGAGCGGCAATCTTCAGTATGTGTTCCAAGTTTTCATTGTTCGTCTCAGGGATGCCAATAATTTCGATCTCGTTACGCAGATTATGTTGGGCTTGGATATTTAGCTCACTTTCAAGAAGTTGTACTTTTACGTGTAGGTTTGTAACTTCATTGTCACGCTGTTCGAGCATAGTGAGACGTGTGTCGTTATTCGCCATATTTCGGACCAAATCATCCATTTTTTCTTGGCAGAAGGAGAGCGAGTGTGTGACGTCTTCTAGCTTAGCCCTAAGTGATGACAGTTCGCCAGTTAGTCGAGTCATAGTGGTGGTCAGTTCCTTAAATTCAGTTTCAGAGCAATTAATTTCAGATTGGCCTTTCCTACGCACCGTTACGTTTTGTGAATCTGTGTTGGAACGAACTGGGGTGTGGGTATTATCTCCCCCTTTCTTGAGTGCCGCAGTGCAGTCAGGACATTCCCAAGTTTTTCTCCGTTCAGCAGTTAACACAGTAGTGTCTATGCACTGTGAGGAAAGTATTTTGTGGCAGGTAGAACGAGTACATTTTATAGCTTCTTTTTTTGTCTGCAAGCACCCGGCACACTTCATTTTGTTCATTGACCAAATAAAGATAAACTCTCAGAGTCAGTGAGTGTGCAGGCAAGGACGGAGGTCTTCTGACTTTATTTACTCTTTGACAAATTGATGAAGGGTATTCAATATATGCGACTCTCACGGTTGCGTAGTGCGCGTAAGGGTGAAAATGCTCTGTACACTTCCAGCGAAATACTGCTACCCACGCAGTGCACAAAAATGCCTCGGTGATTTATTTCTTGAGTTTTATAATAATAATGGTATCACTCACTGAAAACCGCTCAAAAATACGCCAGCTTATGTGTGAGGGAACTAACTGTAGCAATCCAACACCAAACACAGCACTAAGTACACTTCAAAACAGCAATAATATTCGGAGCTTCTTCTACGTGAACTTCACTGTCTGACCGAGGTGTCAAAGAATCGAAATTTAAGTATTTAATTAATAAATATCAGGATTATCTGCAGAACTTGGTACCCTTTCACAATTTTTTAGAGGAAAAGTTGAACTTGGCTCCCATTTTCACATTTATGTTTTTGGTAGGATTTAATTAACAATAACTTTAAACTACTAAACCAAAGTTCAGGGGCCTTACCAAGACCCCTATTGCCATGATAGTTTGACTATTATTATGAGACAGGTGTATATGACGTGTATACATCTGTCACTGTCGCACAGCTGAACTATCTTTGCGATAAGAGTTCATGGTTAGCCCCCAGGCCTCATGATTCTGAACCGTGAAATTATGAAGTTGGCATTCGATTACCCTCAATAATATCGAGAATAATAAGTAAGGAATAACAGAATAGCACATCACCAATGTATTTTGAATCTTCGTGCGACGTAATAAAGTCGTTTATTACTCGTATTCGCGTTGAATATCACAAAGTATACGAATATTTCGCCCGTATTTGTATCGGCCCGTTAGCTCAGTCGGGAGAGCAATGCATATTCGTGCATGGTCGTGGGTTCGATCCCCACACGGGCCACGCCTGGCTTTATCTTCGTTTTTGTCTATTTTTGCATTTTTTAAGATTCTTTTGTAAATTATGATTTTGATTTTTACTGAATATACTGGCATTGTACATATTTTGCGGGATATTTTATGAATGCAAATATCACATACATATGCACCCACCTGTATTCCCTAAAAGGGTAGGCAGAGGTGTTGTAAAAGCAACACCCACTTTTCTCCGAAGATGATTGAGTGCCAACAGATGGCGAGTCTCGCTATATCAGGCACTGTACATGCGTCTTTGAATTACTTCTCAGATATAATTCAAGTTTCTTCGGAAAGAAAGAAAGAACGGTACACGAGAGGATTTTCATCGATGGACTTAAATCGTTCAACAATATTTTTGTTTGTTTATTTTACACGAATCGGGGCACTGTTCTTAGGTGTTAACTAGGGCTTAGCTCTAACTTCAAATCACAACTTTGAACTGCAGAGTATATCGCACCCTTTAAGCCAGAACTTACCTACTCGACTTATCTAAAGGACTACAGGGGACCTACCATTATCGGAGTCAGAATAGCGTAGTAAGAACTACTTAGCTTTGACGCTTCATTTTGCGATACTGAACTTAAACGTCAAAGTTATGAATTTAGTAAGACGTTAATACAAGTGGCTATTGTGGAGTCGTTACAGAAGCTCCACTTGTACTTGACTGATACTTTGTTAATGGATGGGAAACAGCGTGAACTCACGTACTGCAATTGTACGTTTTCTGAAGGAATGGTCATTTTTTTGCAATATTTTATTTAAGGCGTTATAGGTTCCGAATTGGTAGGTTTCTGAGAGAAAATATGATAGTAGCGAACTAGCTACAGCTTCCATTTTGAGTTTGACATCTACCATATCACCTTAAGGATACCAAGGGATTACCGAATAAAGTTAGAGCTGATGACGTTTCAGTCAGTGAGCGCGAGTACATGCCTCATGCATCCCGAGTGAAACAGATAGTCGGTGTGCGAGCGAGAAAGTATTCGAGCTGACGCGACGATATAGAGGAGAAGACCGATGGATCAGAAGTTTGTAATTTTATGAGAGCTGAAAGAACGATCTCAGAATATGAAATCTGGATCGCGGTGGCAGATACGGCAGGAACCAATGGTAACAATACAAAGCACAGCTTTAATAAATTTACCTTATTGCTATATAAAACTCAAAAATATCTATTTGATTAGACTCTCAAAAAATTAATTTCAAGTCGCCCGAATGGCATTATTACACAGGATTATACATGCCACATGGTTCGAAATTTTCCATTTGCTGAGAAGAAGAAGCTCAGTAATTACTCCTTTCCAAAACAATATAGTAATACAATTTTTATAAACACATGAGAAATGTAAGCCTATCGACACAGATCCAATGCACATATTTCGAAAAAAGTTAGAATAAATTAAAAGTCTAATAGTTCTGCTTATGTTTAAATGTGTGGCTTGAAATGACCGTGATGACGTGAGATTTATGTTAACACTGAAAACGCTGTCAACGTCTACGTTGCTACGATATTGTTACGTGAATCGAGCTACACAGGGGTTCGCGTTTGCGTACTTGCATTAACATACAAGTCATATTCAAATTTGCACTTTATGACCGTCAAAGTAGAGCTGAATTTTATATGTTTTACCCAAGGTGAGGAAGGGAGAAAGGGAGTTAACAGAATAATCCAATTTCCCCTGCCTTGCGCACTGTTGCTGATAATTTCAAATGACTCCAGTTGTTTATGATAGCCTGGTACAGAGGTGAAAATTTTTTCACGGGTGTGGCAGCTTCGACGGACCGTATTGATTTTTTACCACTTTACCCCCTTCCCCGTAGCGCTAGAGGCGCTGTGCACTTTCCCCTAATGTCGTATAACGCGGGCAGGATACCTTATTATTTTTGGTAAGAACTGGTTGCTAAATAGCTCTGCCTACTCTTTCGGGGCCCCTTATAGGAAGGCAATGCGTAAAAGATTCCTGTTATGTACAAGATGTGGCTCGCTATGTGACCACAAGTCAAGAGATTTTTTTTATATTACCAATGGGGATAGTCTACTTAGTTACACACCATTGGCAACAAAATCATGAATGAAACCAGTAATTTTAAGAGTTTTTAATATCATGTTAAGTCATTAAACTTTCGTAGTTCCCCTATAAGAGTGACATTTTTATTAATCAAAATTCACAAATTAATAGTACAACAAAAATTGTTAGTTACGTACGTTTGTTAACAAAGATATGAATGAGACTAGGATTTTAATGAGTTTTTAATGCCATGTTAAGTCATCAAAAGATCCTATATTGCTTTTAGGGGTGTGTTGATGTATAAACTAAGTTTTACGTGATTTCGTCCGCAAGAATTTCGCCACGTCTGTTACTAGGATCACATGAACCGAACGTAGTTTGGAGAGTCGGATTCACTTGTGCGGGTGTCTATTGTACACGTGAGCAGGAGGACGATATACATGCATCTTTGTCATAAAGGGAAGAACTAAATACGTTAACTCTCAACAAATTTTCTTGTTGGATTTCTCGGTAAGGAAAATGCCTTCCGTCAAAATATTCTCAAACGGACAAATTCACCAACAGCAATCTACGAGAAGATTAATGTAACATTCGGTGACGCAAAGTATTGAAAAAATATTAACAAGCCCTTCACAAATTCTTTCAAGGGCTACGATGTCGTAGCGGCATGCTACGGAGCTCGTAGCACTCAAGATACATAAATATATAATATTAAACTATCATTTTCGTAAAAGAAATATTTTGTTTATACATTCTCTGAATAATTCTAATTTGAATTGCGTTATTATTGTATTGTATTAACATCATTGGTAGGTAAAGCGTTCACCCATTCCGTAGATTCACACGACGCCGACGTAGTGCCTACTTAAGTAGTACTACTGAAGTAGCCCAGGCCCCTGTTTTTGCAGGCTTTGGTTTCAGCCGCTTCACACTTACTTATATTTACTCTCACTAATAGGTATGAAAAATCATTTTTTTTGAACTACTGACCTACTCAATCTTCTTCACCTCCCCCATGGGAGGATAATGAAAAAGTAACCGTACGACTAATAAAAACTGTACTAATCCAACCAAGAACGTCGTATAATTTTTCAAAACTCCCAATCTGACACCATGGACACCCTGTGGGAATGTGTCTTGTTTATTTGTAAAGCATGGCCACTCGCAAATACCCCAACACTGAAAAGAGTCGTCACAAGGGAATCACAACAATGTTCATTCACGCTGGCCACGTGCCTTTACTACGGTTTACGGTAACGGCGGCTTTGGAGGAACGGCAACGTGTGAAATCTATAGTAAGCTACCAGGATAACAGGAGTAGCGTGAAGCTCACTGGGAGTATCCTACAAACTGATTGAGAGAAACTCTTTAGTGTGAAAGGGACAGCAAATATCGATAACATAGGCATAGTATACATATCATAAGCTTGCTAAGCAGTAGATAGAAGGCCCATTATATTAAATAAATACTCCGATTAATGTTTTTCAAATTCCTGATTAATTAACAGTCAGAGTAAAGTAGATTATTGTAGTACGTCTCTCAAAAACAATCATTCTTCACTTCACTGTCGATATAATACGGCATTTAAATTAATATTTGTTATCTTGTTTAAAACGAAAATCATATATATCTCCAGTCACGAAATACCCAGCATTTCAAAGCATTGTTATAATCTAGACTGTGTCACAATATTCCAATAGAAGTAAGGAGTCGGGAGTCTTTATTCTTCGTCGTTTCTATTTGAGTCAGTATTATTTACAAATCAGGGCAATGAACTCTCGCTTATTATTCAGTGTAGCTCTTACTCCTTTCCTCATTCATTCAACTACCACTGCCAATTCTACACACAACTACACCTGAACATTCACGGTTGCGCAGTTACAAAAATGCTATAAAAATGTATTTTGCACTTTGTGTCCATTGCGTTAGAACTTAATTTTATATGTATCGCTAATAAAGAGGGAGCGAGGTAGATATATTAGAAATAAATCGATTCGACGCTGTCTTGCGCACTGTGACTGGAAAGGGTGAAATTACAATATATACTTCAGGATGTTTATGTATGCCTGGTACAGGGGCGAAAAATTTTCATCGGGTGTGGCTGGCTCTTTTACAACACGCGAGTCAATAATTTAGTTCTGTACGTGACCGCTAGAGGCGCTGTACATTTATTTAGGACACGGAATGTTAATAGTATAGAGCAAGAGCCCACGAAGGCCAGACCTTCCATATTTTATAAATATTAAATGTGCTTTCATGAACCCCACATTTATTAGGGGGATTATTTAAATTCCATTTGAGTTAGTTCTTTATACTAAATAATAGTTTTATTAACAAAGGCAAATTTTACATCTTTATTAAGTGATCCTAAAATGTTCAAACTGGTAGTAATTCGTCCCTTGGAACAATTTTCGCAAAATAAACGTACTTAGCAATGTTTTGGTCCATGTGTAGAAAAGGATTTTAGAGAACTTCTCATAGGTCCACGAAGCTACAACGTCTCAAGCGATATTTACAGGATCTCACTCGAGCGCATTACATGAAATAACCTTAGAATGTTCAAATACATGCGGCTGATCATCTGATTTTTAAACAAAAGCGATTTGACCTTTTCAACCCCTTTCACGAGGTAAATCAAATTAACTTTTTAGGGGATGAGAGAAAAATAAACTCTTTTGGAATTATATCGTGTGGGGTATCAAATGAAAGAGCTTGATGAGCAGATTACAAAAATATATATGAATTGCTAGTCATTTCACGCAGCTTCGCTTAAACGCACCGAATAATTGTGAATGATTTCGTACTTCGGCACTTTTCTGTGAACCAAGCATATTTATATTAGTTATTAATATTATAGTTTTGATTTTGTAAGTATATATACCCCTTAGAGGTCAGTGACCTTTCAGTGACTTGTCTCTTTTTTACAGAAGTGTACGATATAATTGTTTATGTTATATATAATTGTAAAATGTATTTGCCAAAAGGGTCTTATTGGGGAATGAAACTTGGATGTTGAAGTAGCTGATCAACATAAAATGTATAAAGAGATTGCTTGGACCCATCTGGGTTCCAGCCAAACTAAGATATTCACTGAAAAATTATCCCCTAAGGGGTAAATTTACCTACAAAATCAAAACCCATCCCTAGGAAATATGCTTGGTTCACAGAAGAGTGTCGAAGTATGAAATTATTATTCCCAATTATTCGGTGCGTTTAAGCGAAGCTGCGTGAAATGACTAGCAATTCATATATATTTTTGAAATCTGCTCATCGAGCCCTTTCATTTGATACCCCACACGGCATCATTCCAAAAAAGTTTATGTTCCTCAAAAGGTTAAAGCCCTAGATTTTTTTTTACCAAAAACTTAAAACTTCTTTCAAAAAGAGAAAAATAAAGTTATTCGAAGTAAATGACTTACTTTTGAAGTTGGTGCCAAATATAGTATCAACATAGGTATCAAATAACTTCGAACAGTTTTATTTTTCTATTTGTTAAGGCAGTTATAAGTTTTTTAAAAAAAAAAATCTTTCGTTTTATTGACTTTTTTTAAAGTGCACCTACACTAGTTATAACCTTTCTAGATGTAAAGTTCTCATCAATACGAATTAATCAATCCCAAACACATGGTTCTTTCTGTAAATCGTTGAGGAGTTCCTTCGACTGTCCTTTGGCTCCATCATTAAATCGACTCCACACCTTCATTTAAATGTAATGCTTCAAATACTTAATGAAAACATTTAGAAACGCACTAGTCACCAGTAAGATTTTCGAAGGTTTCCCTCGATTTCTCATGGATGCCACCATCTTAACTGAAACAAATTTTAATGGGACCACTGGGGAAGCATTACTTTTCAAATAAAAAAAAAGCATCGAAATTTGATAGCTACCTTCTTCTTTTGAAGTCGGTTAAAAATACTGTATAATACCTACTGTTCGAACTACTATGGTTTTCCCTCCTGTCCTTATTCCTTACACCAATATTACACACAACCACCAGAACACCCACACAACCATCGCACACCTGAGCGTTCGCAGTTGCGCAGTAAGTTAACATACAATTCCAATTGTATTTTGCACTTTATGTTGCTCGTGTCAGAACTGAATTTCAAATGAGGAGGGAGCGAGACAGAGTGGTTTGAAGTAAATCGATGCTACGTTGTCTTGCGCAATGATATCAATAACCTCAAATTGTTTATGTATGCCTGGTACGGAGGTGAAAATTTTGCTTCGGGTGTGGCCGGTTTCCACGTTGTCCTAACAGAATGTTCTCGTCGAAGAAGTTCAGTTACGTCATTCCTGACCTATGTAATATTGTTCATAATTCTGTTGTGTCCCGGCGTGTCCGCTCGTACGTAACAGATAGAAATAATATAATATTACGATTTTGTCATGCCTTGTGACATTTTTTTTCACCAAAATTCTAAGAATATCACTATATACTTAATTTCTCTCAATAAATATTTGACATAGTCATCTTTTTGATTGACTACAATTAATTCCTGAACGTTAAATTTACTGCAAAATGACACTAATTCTCTCGCTAACACATCTACCGTAGATAACGATCGCGTAATTAGGTATAGGGCAGATTTACTAGGAACGAAAATATTTCCTACTTTATTCTCGCAAATGTCTATTTGCGTTATGTCATATTATCAATTCTAAATAGTCGTCTGAGAACGTCTACTGCCAGAGGCTTAATGACAAAAGGGTTCTGAGTGATGTCTGTCGTGACATCGTTACTGTTCAATAGATCTTGGATTTTTTTAGCTTTCGATCGAGTTATGAACGATACAACTTGCTCTCGCATTTTTTTTCAAAGCTAACGAGGCATTGGTAAACGATTCACCACTGGGGCTACAAGAAAGAACTTCAGCACTATGTGAGTTTCATCTCAACTCCCTCACATACCCGATCAACTGGGTAAAGGGCGAAGGCCCGGACCCTTTACATGAGGGGCTTGTGGTCGCGTTTGCTTGCTTCTGTTGCCCCACCTAACGACCCCTCTTTTTTCTCTCAGGCTATATACCCGGCTTTACCCTATGGGAGAACGCGTCAGAACGCAAACGCGATCTTCAACTGCAAGGGCCTTGTGTCGCCACCCGAGATAATTCCCTCATCCCTCTCTGAAATAATAATAATTTGAAATTATAAATGATGGCAAAAAAACAGTGTAAAAGATTAGATTTATAAATTCCAAATGCTATGATAATAATATATAATAAACACTTAGAGAGAGAAGTTTTGTATTTTTGTGTATAATTAATAATCCCAAAAAAATATGTGAGAAATTATTTCAGAAATGGATAGCTAATATAATATTATCAGCTCATTTTATCATAAAAACTGTGTACCGTGTGCTAGTTTTATACATATACTGAGACTGACTTGTTGGTCTAGTGGTCACAATCACTACTGCGGAACACGAGGTCCCGTGCTGAGCAAAGAGTTATTGCCTCAGTAGCAGCCCGGAGTGTGGATGAGTGCCCTGTAAATGGCAATAGGAACGCCACCTGTTTATTATATGGGACTTGCACACTGGCGAAATGTGAATGTTTTACAAGAACACCTTTGCTTACCCCTTCGGGAATTAAAGGCGTGAGCAAAATCGTTGTATTTTCTATTTAGTCCACTGGTTTCTGTCCCCAGCTTCGGCCGCGTTTGCTTAGAATCCCTTGTATAATTAATTTATGAACATAATGGATATTACTCAGCGGTAACGTAGCATTATACAAGTGTAAGAATTTTCAAAATCGGTCCAGTAGTTTCCGAGTTTAGTGAACTCATAATTTTTTTGGTATATAGGATGTTATAATTAATGTCTATTATCATTGTAAAATGTAATTCCATGGGTGTTATTATTGTGTCTTTTTTAATTTATCTGAAATTGTATAAAGAGATAGTTGGTTCACCAACAGAAAAAATATATTTACTGAAAAAATCTTCCCCTAAACGGTAAATTTACCTACAAAGCCCAAAACTCACCCCTAGGAAATATACTCGGCTCACATTAGAGTCTCGAAGTACGAAATTATTCCCAATTATTCGGTGCGTTTAAGGGCAGCCGCGTGCAATAACTAACAACTCATGTATATTTTTGAAATCTGCTCATCAAGCCCTTTTATTCGATACCCCACACGGCACCATTACAAAAAGGTTTTTTATAATTCTCCAATCATGGCCTAGATTGAGACTGAAAAGATGTTAACGGTGCTCGGTTTTATAGAAGTGTTAGTAGTTTGCACGTAATAAATATTCCACCAGATATCAAGTTCAATGCCAAATGTATGTCTGTACTGGTAGGATTGGCATATTTTTCACATGAATATTATAACACATTAAAATATCGAGCGCGCCCACAGAACACAGAGAGACGTTGTTGGCGCGCGAGCTCGAATACTATCTCGCTCGCACACCGACTACCTGTTTCACTCGGCACGCGCCGCCGATACTATCGACTTCTTATCATCGAGACGCCCCGCACCGGAGCATGTAACAGGCGATCACCAGCCCCAGGTTGTCACGAGGCCGATGGTACAAATTCTTGAGTAAACTTGAACCAATCTAGCCTCCAGGCAACTCCAACGTAACTTAAAATCAAACATTGTACCGTCCATGCTCCTCTCACATTATTCATAAGCTCTATGCTATATTATAACCTCTGCAGTCAACTGCGACGCTTTGCAAGAGCTAAGTAATACCTACGCTCCTAAGCCCTGGCTTGTAGTCAGTCAATACAGTATTATTTGTAATGACAAATAATACTGTAATAATACTGCCCAATGGGGCATGTAATACTCCACCCACCTGACAATAGACTTATTTGTATCGCGGACTATTATAAAGGCCATTTTTATGTTCATAATTCAGAAGAAAATATTATTTATTTAATTCCTTCCCTTCTCCCTTCAAAAACAACAATTATTAATGTTGTTTTATGGGGATCTCTAATTTAATTTTAATTTTAATGCACTTGCTTGAAAGTTAAGAATCCCATGATGACACGCGATCGGCGTTACTGATAACGTATACAGCGATGTACATAGCTTCTATGTTAATACAATTCTAAATGTTATTAAAATTTAGTTTGCAGGTTTCATCTTACCTTCAGGCAACTCCAATGTGAATTATCCATGCCCATGCCCCCCTCACGTTACTAATAAGTTAAAAGTGTGCTATAGCCTCTCCAGTTGACTACGACACTTTGCTAGACCAAAGTAATACCTAATCACCTAAGAACTGGCTTGTAATCAGCCATTCGATATAACATTCCAGATTCTGTACAAAATCCCCTGATCTCAGTCCGTGGCTTAGGGTGCGTTTGCTTAGCATCCCTTTTATAATTAATTTATGAACGGAGCGGCTATCACTCAGCGGTAATGTACCATTATATAAGTGTTAGAATTTTCAAAATCGGTCCATTAGTTACCGAGTTTAGTGAACTCATATCAAACAAAAATAAACAAATTATAAATTAAAACACTTTTACTTTTCTTTATATTATATTATAATTTATGTTAATTATAATTGTTAAATGTAATTCCATGGGTCTTATTATTGTGCCCATATGTCTAATTATGTGACTTTATAGGGGTCATGGGCTTCGGTGTACGCGCAGGAACTTCCATATTCTTAATGAATGAGGCGGTTGTAGGTAACGATAAACAGTTTATTTACAAGCACAGTGTTCATACAGCACAAGAAGAAAGTTAGCACAGCACAGACAAGCAGTAGACACGCAATAGAGAAAGAAGGAGTACAGGAAAACAGATGAGACGTGATTAGCATTAAAGGATAAGCAAAGCAGCACAAGTTTGTCGTCTGAGTGTCGGTTACAGACTACTACATCGAATGAATCGGCGAGCCGGCCGGTGCATTGGAATGCGGGCAAAAAACAGCTGGCCGCCGTGCGTTTCCATTGCACCGAGCGACACTGATATTACTATTATATCAAACTTAATTTTGATCAGTGATTTTGGTGCTTAGTACATTATATGTATTGTAAATATTTATTTAAAGTATCATACGTATATTTATGTATCATATTACATTTAACATTTTTATATTGTAAATAATATATTTATTTATGTATGCTGTGCTGAATACAAATAAGTCGGACTATATAAATGTGTGCAAGGTAGCCCACATAACTCCCCCTCTAGACCGTTACTTCGGTCGATAAAAATCAGGAAAGCGAATTGTTCGTCCAAAACGAGTTTTCCTTACTGGTTCCTGAGTCTTATGGTTTGTAGAAATGGATGTAGGGGTAGGAGTAGAAATGGTGGTAGGAGTAGGGATGGAAATAGGGATGGAGGTTGGGCTGGGGGTGGACGAAGTAATGGTATTGGGAGATGGGTCGACAAGTAAATACGCCGGTTTCAGTCGGTCTATGGAAACTGTTACCATCTTCCCCTTTACTATTATTTTAAAAGTCTTATCCCCTTTTTCGATGACCTCATAAGGTCCGGAATAGGGAGGTTGTAAAGCGCCTCGTACCTTGTCATCCCTGAGAAAGATATGGGTTGATGTTGCCAAATCTTTGTGCACGAAGATCTTAGGTTTGCTGTGACGTGAAGTGGGTATGGGCTGTAATTTAGAGGCAAACTGGTGTAGGCGTGTGGTGAAATCCGACACATCAGTTGTATCGGGTGGAGTAGTCTGGAAGAATTCTCCTGGCAGACGCAACTCCTCGCCATACACTAGTTTAGCTGATGAAGCCTGCAAGTCCTCTTTAAATGCGCTTCTTATGCCGAGAAGCACGAGAGGCAGCGTGTGGTATGAAACGCCTGTAAAAGTTCACCATGCCTAGGAAACGACGAAGCTGTCTCACCGTTTTGGGGGCAGGGAACTCTTTGATGGCGAGGACTTTGGATTCTAGGGGCTTTATTCCCTCTGCAGAAATAAGATACCCTAAGAAGCTAACCTCATTTACGCCGAAGATGCACTTCGAAGTGTTCACCAAGATGCCATAATCTCTCATCCGTGCGAAGAGTTGGTGGAGGTGGACCTCATGTTCAGCCTCTGTGCGCGAGAAAACTAAAAAATCATCCAAATAGGCATAGCAAAAATCAAGACCTCTGGTTAACTCATCAACGAACCTTTGGAATGTTTGGCCTGCATTCCTTAAACCAAACGTCATGAATGGGAATTCATACAGGCCAAAAGGAGTCGTGATGGCGGTCTTCAGAACGTCGGCTGAATGGACTGGAATTTGATGATAAGCCTTTTCCAGGTCGATTTTGCTGAAAACCTTAGATCCTGTAATGCTGTGAGTGCAGTCCTGTATGTGCCTGATTGGATAACGGTCAGGGACGGTTCTGGCGTTCAACATTCTATAGTCGCCACAAGGACGCCAGCCGTTATCTTTTTTAGGCACCAGATGCAACGGGGAGGCCCAAGGGCTGTCGGAAGGTCGAGTAACACCAGTGTTTAGCATCATCTGAAACTCATTCTTAGCTATCTTTAACTTATCGGGAGCTAACCGGCGAGGAGTGCATGATACTGGGGGGCCAGGCGTTGTTTTTATATGATGGACGGTGTTATGACGTGGAGCTAGTAGTGTGCCTGAAGGGCGAGTTATCTCAGAAAAATTATTCAAAATACTGTGGTATTTAGTGTTACCTGAAGCTATTTTTATAGAACAAACATTTGAATTATCAACAGGTGCTTGAGATGATAAAGAAGTCGTATTATCTACTAAACGTTGCTTCCTACAGTCCACAATCAAATTAAAATGACTAAGAAAGTCGACACCAATGATTGGCTTTGTAACATTAGCCACTACAAATCGCCATTGGAAGTTGCGTCTTAAGCCAAAATTTAAATTAAGTTCTAAAAAACCATAAGTGTCTATAACAGAACCGTTAGCTGCACACAACTGGTAGTTAGTCTTCTCTCGGCGTTCTCGCAGCGCAGCTCGAGGGTAGACACAAAGGTCACTACCAGTGTCTATTAGAAACTGGGTGTTCGAGTTGCGGTCCGTGATGAAGAGGCGACTTGAAGGGGTTGGGCAGTCGTCCGTCGCCATTAGCGAGTGCCCGTCGCATTTCCCGCCTTTTTAAAGTCGCATGGCGAAACACAACTATTCGCGCTGTCCCCGAATTTGGAATGATACCAACAAATTGGGTAACGCCGGTAGTTGGAGTTCGATCGCGTCCTCTGTCGTGCCGGTGATGGTGATGGTCGACGTCTTGAACGGGATCCCCTCGCGCGGTTTTTGTCTCGTTCGTCCAATCTGAGAGCCAGTCTTTCCACCATATGTTTTAGCTCTGCTATCTCAGACTGGTAAGAAGGCACGGCGGAGGATGAAGACGCAGCGACCACTGGGCCATAGGGTGAAGTCAATTCCTGGATCCGATCAGCTAGGTCTGCAAGTTGCTCAAGAGAGTGAGTGGGCTGCGACGCTAGGACGGCCTGGATGCCGGACGGAAGCCGGCTAGTCCAAATGGTCTTGATAAAATCAACTGGAGCTGATGAACCAGCAAGATCCTGGAGATGTCGCAGGAACTGCGATGGTTTTCTGTCACCTAGCTCTTCATGAGTGAGTAATTGTTTTACTCTCTTCTCGTGAGAAGCTGACAGGCGCTTGATGAGCTCCGATTTAATTTTAGCGTAGCGGTGCTTAACGGGAGGATTTAAAATTACATCCTTCACAGACTTGGCGTGGTGAGTGTCAAGATTGTTTACGACACTATTGTATTTCGAACGATCGTTTGTAATATCCAGAGTGTCAAATTGTGCTTCTAGCATAGCGAACCAAAGTTCAGGGTCGTCCGGAGAAAATTGTGGAACCTTTAAACTATATTTTCGAAAATCGGATAACGCGTGGTCAGTGGAAACGCGCACTTTTTTTTTTCGATGTGTAGGTTCGTGTTGTTTGCCTCTCGATCCAATTGTGTTAGGTGAACCACTACTGGAATCACTGCTCTCACCTTCGTGCTCCGTCGGGTTGGTCACCAGTATAGGGGTCACCAGTATAGGGGTCATGGGCTTCGGTGTACGCGCAGGAACTTCCATATTCTTAATGAATGAGCCGGTTGTAGGTAACGATAAACAGTTTATTTACAAGCACAGTGTTCATACAGCACAAGAAGAAAGTTAGCACAGCACAGACAAGCAGTAGACACGCAATAGAGAAAGAAGGAGTACAGGAAAACAGATGAGACGTGATTAGCATTAAAGGATAAGCAAAGCAGCACAAGTTTGTCGTCTGAGTGTCGGTTACAGACTACTACATCGAATGAATCGGCGAGCCGGCCGGTGCATTGGAATGCGGGCAAAAAACAGCTGGCCGCCGTGCGTTTCCATTGCACCGAGCGACACTGATATTACTATTATATCAAACTTAATTTTGATCAGTGATTTTGGTGCTTAGTACATTATATGTATTGTAAATATTTATTTAAAGTATCATACGTATATTTATGTATCATATTACATTTAACATTTTTATATTGTAAATAATATATTTATTTATGTATGCTGTGCTGAATACAAATAAGTCGGACTATATAAATGTGTGCAAGGTAGCCCACAACTTCTTAAATAAATTCGGATTACCTTTACTGGAAAAGTTATCCCTTAAAATGTAAATTTACATACAAAGTCAAATAGGATTTAAAAAGGTGTGTACACAAATTTAGTCCGTGGTTGATCGAGTCAGTTTAAACCTTGTGTTGCAAGCCTAGTAGGTTAAAATCTTGTGTTGTAATAAGGGGGTAAGGGAGGAGATACTTCAATAAATCATCCGCTGAAGTGTCTGTATGTAATGACTCTACTACGACTACATTCGAGGACTCACACTCACAGTGAAATAAAAATATCAGTATCAGCTTAGCATAAAGTAATTAACGCGATCATTTACATTAGTAATACATCGAAATAATGTTGAAATGGCGATCCATGGGCCAACATCTATTTTTATACACCTAATTGATAAATTCAATCCATCATCAGAAAATGTTTGCCGCGAACAGCTAGTTATCATTACAGTTCATCTCCTAAAAGGGTTTAATTGGAGAATGAAAGATGGCTGCTGAACAGGCTGAACCGATTTATCTGACAGGAACAAGATATTTACTTAAAAACTCAGCCTCTAAGTGATACATTTACAAAAAAACGTCAAAAAACGTCCCTAGAAAATATGTTTCGTTCGCTTTAGAGTCTCCTATCCGGTGCGTTCAGGCAAAGCCGCGTGCAATAACTAGCGGTTCATATATATTTTTGAAATGTGCTCATTAAACCCTTTCATTTGATACCCCACACGGCACCATTGTGAAAAGGATTTTTAAAATTCTTCAATAATCTATAATAATTCCTTGATAAGTGAACTATCCAATTCTGAACGATTTTTTGAATAACGTCCCGTATTTTCTAAAATTAGCGTGTTCAAACAAACAAACGAACTCTGCAGCTTTATAATATTATTGAGTATAGATTTTAGGAGAAGAACTTGATTTAACACCTTCAATTCGGTTGTCTTCATTAAAAAATCAAGTTTACTTGGTAAATAAAGTGACATCTGCCAAAACATTCTCAGAGTTGTTTAATTTGTACCAATTAAAGTAGTTAAATTAAATCAACAAGATGGCTGATCCCTTCATCACTAGTCCAAGGGCTACAATGTCGTAGCAGCAAGCTACGAAACTCGTAGCACTACTACAATCATTTGGTCTAATATAATATGCTACGAAAGTATCGTAGCAAATTAACTGTCTCATGAATCCTCACTTTCAATACTCCGATAATGTATACATCTATACAGATAAATAAAATTGAAGAGTCAAATTGTCATGGCAATAAGAGTATTGTTTTCAATGAATGTCCTAACAAAAGTGAGTACTTAGGGAATCATAACAATGTCCATTCATAAAGCCCGCGTGTCCTCAATACAAGTACGGATAGGTTACTAAAGTAACGGCATCATGGGAACGGCAACGTGTGAACTGTATAGTAAGCTACCAGGATAACAGGAGTAGCAAGAAGCTGTCTCTTAGTATCCTGTAAATGTATTGTAGAAAAGCCTTCATTAGTGCGAGTGCGATAGCATATACCAATTTTATAGGACAGTATATGTAATATTATAAGCTTTCTATAATCAGAACGGAATCAAGGAACTTTTCGTTTGAAATGACATCTACAAACAGACACTTAAATTGTATTTATCTGTATAGATATAGATTTGGAGCCGTGGTGGCCTTGGGGATCCCAGCGAGGCCGGTACCAATGTGTCTTTTTAAAAACTTAGTGCTTCGATTTTACACCTCGTGTTTTTTACACAGTGAAGGAAACATGGTGAAGAAACCTGTATATGTCTGAGAAGTATTTCCAAGACGTATGTATAGTGCCTGAGATAGCGATAGACTCACCATCTGTCACGTTGGCACTTGGTCATCTTCGGTGAAAAGTGAGTGTTGTTATTACAACACCTCTGCCTAACCCTGCGAGCAATACAGGCATCAGCATATGTGTGTATTTATGTAGATATAGATTATGAAAGTACCGAAGCAAAGTGAATTTGATACTATACCAGACCCCTCCGTGTAAGAGGGATAGACGTTATATGTTCTTATCAATGCAAATATATCCGAGATAACGGTACTCGCTCCACAGAATACAGATATACGATTTGACCTCTCTCTTCTGTCGGGAAAACTTCAAAAGTATGTCATGAAGATCCCATAAGGGGTGAATTATCCTAAAAAGTCAAAACGCCTAAAATTCATAAGATATTGTATTTCGTTCGAATCAGAGTCTCTTTTCCGGTGCGTTCAAGCAAAACAGCGGGCAATAACTAGCAACTCATGTATATTTTTGCAATCTGCTCATCAAGCCCTTTCATTTGATACCACACACGGCAGCATTCCAAAAGTTTTTTTATGTTCGGCACTATGAATTTTATTTCATAATTAACACATTCACTGCTAACATTTCAACTTCTTCGCAAATTCTCGAACAGTTGGACGCACATACGCGTCGTTAGCAGTGAACGCGTTAAAGGCCTCTTAACGAAGAACCAGGTAGGCAGGCACCACCATATATTGACAAGTGAGTGTAGTTGTATCCTATTTGTATGTCAGCACGGCACTCCTCACTTCGTCTGTCGCACGAGAACTGTGGATCTGGGGGTGAAGCTGTGGTAGTTGTACGAAGCCTTCTCTGATCAATGTCTTTGAGCCAGGCTCCTGCAAGCGTGATCTCTTTGGAAGAGTTCAGCAATACATACCAGGAATGAATAGGGAGACATGCGCTTATAATATGAACTCAATGACAAATTTGTCCTCAGGCTAGCCCCCTGTTATATGAAACTTAAACATAGCTGGTTCAATTTGGGTGTTCCACAAGTGCACCTCTGCTTACCTCTTCGGAGTGTAAAGGCTTCAGATTGATTTCGAATCCTTTATATCCACTGGTTTCCGACTGCGGCTTTGGCTGCGTTTGCATAGAAGCACTTGAATAACTCGTTTATAAAGGTAGCGTATATTAGTCTATGGTAATCTAGCATTTTATAATTTAAAGAATTTTCAAAATCGGTCCAGTAGTTATCGAGTTCAATGAACTCATAACAAAAAAAAATATTATTCATAAATTCTATTCTTTTCTCTTGATTAAAGAAGTTTTCGATACAATAATTTATGCTTGTCTTATATTTAAAATTCTACTGTCGCCGTGTTTGTAACTAAACACCTCCGAAACAAACGGCTGGACCGCTTTGTATGAAATGTTGTGTGCATATCGGGTAAGTCTGACAGTCGGCCAACATCTATTATTATACACTTAAGAAAAAGTTTGCCGCGAACAGCTAGTTATCATTACCGAGTTCATCCCCTTAAACGGTCTGGTTGGGGAATGAAACATGGATGCCGAGGAGGCTGAACCGATTTATCTGAAAGGAACAAAATATTTATTTAAACACTCATCCTCTAAGAGGTAAATTTACCAATAAAGTCAAAACTGATCCCTAGAAAATATGTTTCGTTCGCTTTAGAGTTTCTTGTCCGGTGCGTTCAAGGAAAGCCGCGTGCAATAACTAGCAATTCATATATATTTTTGAAATCTGCTCATCAAGCTCTTTCATTTGATACCCCACATCGCCATCATTCCAAAAAGGTTTTATTTTAAGTTCTTCAATAATGACATAGAAAGATACTGAATGCTGATGTTTACAATACTTGATTAATTATTAGTTTATTGCAAAAGGACAAATTGGGAGCACTCGCAACTAAATGAGATGCATGAATATGAACGAAGCGAAATAAGTATGTAAGGATCGTAGTATGTGGCAAACGGTAGACACTGCCTACTCACATAACATTCAGACGTGAGCATACATGTAGTATGCTCACGTCTGAATTAGCCATTTGAAAAATAGTATACCAATAGTTAAAAGAATCCCTCGAGGAGCTCGAATAACCGTTGCCACACATTTGTCACAATTAATCCAGAAATGTTGCAAAAGCAATTGTACTCAAGACTGGCAGAACTTATTCCTATTTTCATACAGTACACTACATATAATAAAAACCGATGAACCGAATTTATCCTTAACACAAAAGATTAAGAATAACTGTGCTGGAAGTTCATCGCCTTTTGCTGCACCTCTAATCAAACATGATGCCTGTCGTAATCGCAGCAAACTTATCGAAAACAAAATCTGTGAAGGAGACCTCAAAGGTGCCGCTCGCCTTTTGTTCTCCAACGACGTGCTATCACCAGATACCCCTGACACCCTCCAGGCCTTACGGACAAAACATCCTCCAGCTCCATTAAACCCATATTTTCTCGACCCACCAACAGCAAGGCAAGCATGTCTTCAAATTCAAAACAAAGATGTTACGGATGCCATTTTATCTTTTAAACCAGGTTCGGCTGCAGGTCTGGATGGAATCTCACCCCAACATTTGAAAGACTTAACTTCGCGTTCTGTGGGCGATGCAGGCGAGCAACTTGTAAATTCGATCACAAAATTAATCAACTTTATGTATTCCGGTAACGTCAACCCAGAAATTGTTCCCATTCTTTTCGGCGCGAACCTCATTGCCCTCAGCAAAAAAGACGGAGGGGTGAGACTAATTGCTGTTGGATCAACACTACGACGTCTGGCCTCCAAAATTGCTGTTCGACATATTTTACCAAAATTAAACCCGGAATTTGAACCCGTACAGTTAGGCTTCGGTGTAAAAGGAGGTTGTGAGGCAGCCGTCCATGCCCTTCGCTCTTTCCTAAGTTACGAACAGCCTGACGTGTTGCTCAAAATTGATGTCAAAAATGCATTCAATTCGGTAAATAGGGATACCCTGTTGACGGAAATAAAACAACATATACCGGAAGTATACAATTATCTTCTTCTCAGTTACGCTGACCCAACAAAATTGTTATATCGTTCTAACGAACTGTCCTCGGAAGTAGGTTGCCAACAGGGCGATCCCCTTGGGCCTGCAATTTTTAGTTTGGCTATAAATCCGATAATACAAAATTTTTATTCTAAATTCAACGCTTGGTATTTGGACGACGGAACCCTAGGAGGTGATGTGGATACTGTGCTTTCAGATCTTTTTTTAATCAAAAACAAATTTGAAGCCAGTGGTCTGGAGCTTAATTTTAGCAAATGCGAGCTTTTTATAAATAATCGCGGCTTAAATTTAAATGACGTAAAGCAAAGATTTAATATTTTGACTCCAAATATAAAAATAGTTAACAGTAATTCCCTTTACCTCTTAGGGTCTCCAATTTTTGATGAATCTATTCCTGAATATATTAATAACTCAATTTCTAAATTTCAAAATTCTGCTGACCGTCTCCATGAAATTAGTCCACATTATGCCCTTTGCATCTTAAAATTCTGTCTTTTCGTCCCAAAATTTACGTACGTGCTCCGTTGCTGCTCCTTTTGGAATCACCCAGATCTTTTGACACGAGTGGACGACTTAATCAAAATTAGCTTAGAATCGGTTTTTAATATGCAGCTGAACGAGCAATCTTGGACCCAAGCATCCCTACCCATCCGTTATGGTGGTTTAGGGATTCGCAAAATTTCCAGTGTCGCTTTACCAGCCTTCCTATCTTCGGTCCATAGTTCGGCAAAACTCATAAGTAAAATTTTAAAGGCATCCCCTTCAAACTTTGAGATTGCCGGCTTGGAAGAAGCTAGACACGCTTTCTTAATTGCATGCCCAGGTCAAAATTTTCCCGTTTCTCCAAATTCTCAGAGGAGCTGGGACGACATAAACTGCAAAATTACCATTGACAATCTTTTGAGCCGTAGTACAGGTTCGGCACGTGCTAGGCTTTTGGCCGTGGCGCGCGTGAGGCCGGCTACTGGCTCCACGCGTACCCGTCGGCAAACACAGGAACATTTCTTGAGCCTGACACGCTCCGAATCGCAACCTGTCTACGGCTCGGGGTTCCGGTCTGCATTCCCCATAAATGTCCCTGTGGCAGTGATGTCGACAAGCTGGGACATCACGGACTTTCATGCCAAAAAAGTGCAGGCCGCTTCTCAAGACATGCCGCACTCAACGATATCATACGCCGGTCCCTTGCCACCGTCAACGTGCCAAGTTTACTTGAGCCGACAGGTATCGCTAGAGACGATGGCAAGAGACCGGACGGTATGAGCTTGATTCCATGGAAGATGGGGCGGGTGCTGGTATGGGATGCAACCTGTTCAGACACGCTGGCCCCTTCCCATCTACATGGAACCAACAACAGAGTTGGTGCGGCATGTGAAGCGGCTGAAAAAGCCAAAGCCTGCAAATACAGGGGTCTCGGCTCCGAATATGACTTTGTCCCATTCGGAGTCGAGACCCTTGGTCCGTGGGGTCCTAGCGCTATTAGGCTTTTTAAAGAAATAACCGAAAGGTTAGTCGACATCACAGGAGACCGGAGAGCTGGCAGCTACCTCGGTCAAAGAATTAGTCTTGCCATCCAAAGGGGGAATGCTGCCAGTATCTTCGGTACTTTGCCTACAGGGACTTCTTTTAATAATATATTTTAGTTATATGATTATATATTTTTAAGGTTTTTAGTTATTAGATTATATTTATAAGGTTTTTAGCGCACAACTATATTAAAATAAATTAAACAAAGCTTGGTCCATTTATTTAGTACCTCATCTAAATTTAATTGATGCTGCGTCGCATTTTCTTTCTTTATTTCTAATAACTTTGTTATTCCTCATAATAAATAATCATAATTTGTCAATACTGTAATAGATTTAATAAATGTAGTATGTACTGTAGCGAAATTAATCGTCTTGGGGGCAAAACGGTTAACCTCGCGAGCATAAATAAAATGTATTCTAAAGCCGCAGTACGTCTTCTATGAATTAATACAAAGAATGAAACAAGCACGTAAGCAATTACGTATCTACGGTGGTACGGAACCCTCCAAGTGCAACTCCAACGTTCAATTTAAAAAAAACAAATGAGCTGTTGCAAAAAGTGGGCCAATATTGACGTAGCCCGTGTGGGGATTGAACCCACGACCTTCACATGACAATGCGACGCTCTACCGTCTGAGCTAACGGGCCGATACAATCTGTGTCGAAATTTCTGTACAATAACCGTTGAAACTGAGCATCCCCTTTTGATATTCGCCTTTAATACACTTGCTTGAAAGTTCAGAATCTAATGATGACAAACTATCGGGATTACTGATTACGTATACAGCGATGTACATAGCTTCTATGTTCATACAATGCTTAATGTTATTAAAATTTAGTTTGCAGGTTTCATCTTACCTTCAGGCAACTCCAATGTGAATTATCCATGCCCATGCCCCCCTCACACTAGGATAAAGCTAAAAGTGTGCTATAGCCTCTCCAGTTGACTACGACACTTTGCTAGACTAAAGTAATACCTAATCACCTAAGAACTGGCTTGTAATCAGTAATTCGATATAACATTCGAGATTCAGTATAAAATCCCCTGATCTCCGTCCGTGGCTTAGGGTGCGTTTTCTTAGCATCCCTTGTATAATTAATTGAAATACGGAGCGGCTATTACTCAGCGGTAATGTAGCTTTATGTAAGCGTAAGAATTTTCGAAATCGGTCCAGTAGTTTCGGAGTTTAGTGAACTCATAACAAACAAAAATACACACGTTAAAAAATACAATATTTTTCCCTTTTTCGTCAGAATTCAACGATATTATCAATGTATAATTTAGTTCCATGGGTCTTGTATGGTCCATGTATAATTGAGGAATGGAACTGGGATGCTGAAGTGAATCGATATATCTGAAATTGCATAAAGAGATAGCTTAAACCCCTAGAAGCATTATATTTACTGAAGAAATCATCCCTTAAAGCGTTAAGTTACCTACGAAGTCAAAACTCATCCCTAGGAAATATGCTTGGCTCACATCAGAGTCTCGAAGTATGAAATTAGTCCCAATTATTGGGTGCGTTCAGGCAAAACCGCGTGCATTAACTAGCAATTGATATATATTTTTGAAATCTGCTCATCAAGCCCTTTCATTTGATACCTCACACGACACCATTACAAAAAGGTTATATTTTAAGTTCTTCAATAATGACCTAGAAAGAGAATGACAATACTCGGTCACTTGGTCCGGTCATGATGTACTGTTTATTGATTGTTAGTAATTTGCACGTAGTCAATATTCCACCAGATACCAAGTTCAATTACAATTTTTTATCTTTACTGGTGGGATTGTTATATTTTACACATGAATATATAAATAATAAATAAAATGATGAATATAACACACTTTTTGTTTATTTTCCAACAAACAGACGGTCAGACAGATGAACAGACAGACGGAGAAAAAAAATATAAATTTGTTTTTCTATGTCAGTACTTTGTATACTTTCGTTTGCACTTAGCAAATAACTCACAATTAGGTACCAAACACACCAAATACCAAGGTGATCATTTCTCAACGAAATGTCCGATTGGAACAAACAAAGTATTTTAAATCATATAACTGCAGTTTTATAGACATCGCTAATTATACTTGATTAACTATATTATTCAATTACAATGACGTATTCTATTTGTGGAAGAACATTATATAAGTTGGTCCAGTAGTTCTTATGGTAATACATTACAGACAGGAATCCAATAATACAAATATTGTCCATTTGGTATCCGCTCGTTTCCGACCGCGGCTTCTGCCGCGTTTTATTAAAATCCCTTACTTAACTCGATCAATTATATACCGTATATTACTTGTCAGTTACGTGGCATTATATAAGTGAAAGAATTTTCAAAATTGATTCGGTCGCGTTTGAGTTTAGTAACGCATTACGAGCATTACGACATTTTAATCTGATATTAGATAATGCGATATCCTGAACCCAAATCCCCAGATTTCAAAACATCACCTCTGGTAGTAATTGGTTAAAATAAGTTTGATTTATTTTTGTGTCTTGGATTTAAAAAGGTGTATACAAAAATGTAGTCCGTGGTTGATCGAGTCAGTTTAAACCTTGTGTTGCAAGCCTAGTAGGTTAAAATCTTGTGTTGTAATAAGGGGGTAAGGGAGGAGATACTTCAATAAATCATCCACTGAAGTGTCTGTATGTAATGACTCTACTGCGACTACATTCGAGGATTCACAATCACAGTGAAATAAAAATATCAGTATCAGCTTAGCATAAACTAATTAACGCGATCATTAACATTAGTAATACAATAATGTTGAAATGGCGAAGCTGAAATCACCTTTATTCCCTTCGAATAAAATAATGTAAGATTTATTTTTGGTTGGATATCGCAGTAAAATTTGGCCAAACGCATATGTGGTGTAACGTAATATAAAAATAAAATCGCCTATTTGGCTTTTGTGTATATGGAAATACGCGTATTTGATATTTTACGTCGAAACCGTCCAAAACCATTTAGATATCATAGAATATAATCTGCTTTAACTGAAATAATATGTATTTAATTTATTTATTTAATAGTCGAGCTTTACTCCGCCATTTCACTGCGTTGTCTTAATTTTCTATATTTTTCCTATAGAGAGAGAGTCTCCTATAGAACCAGCTAACATTAATTAAGCATCGAAATGATCTCGTGTGGCCACTAGTGTGGGTTCCAATCCCAGAATATAATTCTTCTAATTTCCTTTTCTTGCCTCTTTTTTCCATGGAGTTTTTGAAGTATTAAACATTGTTGGTATTATTTATGTGGCGTATTTCATTGTTTTTATAGTATAGTGCAGTGTTCACAGGGGGGGTTGGCAGTCGGAATATTCTGCGATTAATTAATAAATGATAGTCTGTGGCGGCTAATACACTCTTATGTACAGAGAGGGATAATTTTAGGATATGTAACTGCCTCACCGTAAGAATTCCACTTTCTTTGTAAAGATCCAAAGTGGGATGTCTGAGTGGCTTTTTTAGCATAACCTTTAACACGGAACGCTGTGCACGCTCAGCTTGAAAGAGGTGGGTTTTTGCAGCGCTCCCCCAGCAAGTGATGCAATATGCTAAAATAGATTGGCATAGGGCGTAATAGACGGATAACAGTGTGTCTCGAGATGCCACATCGCGGAGCTTTTTCATGATTCCCGCCACTCTGCGCACCCTAGTTGAGAGCGCTGCTATGTGACCCTCAAATGTTAGTTTTTCGTCAATAAGAACTCCAAGGTATTTAATTACTTGAGCTCTGCATAGCGTTTCGCAATAGCATGTGACTTTATCACAGGACGTGTTGTGTATTTTGACAACAGTTGGAGTTCTTGGGGCAGATAACGCAGTTTTATGGAAGCATACGTACTGTGTTTTTTTCGTGTTCAATGTCAGAAGATTGTCTTTTAGCCATTTAGATACGTAAGTCATACCCAACTCAGCATGTGTCAACGCATCAGACCACGTCTGACCGTGAAAAAGAATTGCTGTATCATCAGCATAGCAGACAATTTCGGCATTATTAATAGTCACCTCATGTAGATCGTTTATATACAACGTAAACAAAGTAGGCCCTAGAATACTCCCTTGTGGCACCCCGAAGTCGATATATCGGCCACTCTGAAAATGCCCAATCTTCACACACTGTCTCCGTTCTGAAAGGTAACTCTTAAACCAATCAAAGGCTACACCTCTGATGCCCATGTTGTTAATTTTTTAAGTAATATGGGAACGGAAACCGTGTCGAATGCCTTGGCCAGATCAAGGAACACTCCAATACATCTCTTTTGAACGTCCAATTTCGACGCTATAATAGATGTTAAGAGCGTTACAGCATCCTCAGAACACTTTTCTCTTCGAAAACCAAATTGTCTGGGTGAGATTATATTACGTGATTCTAAGAAATGTGTAAGCTTCTTGTTTACTATCTTTTCTAAAATATTTGAGAAGACACCCCGCAATGAAATTGGTCTGTAATTTTCAATGCATTTTTTGGATCCGTCTTTGTGTATTGGAAATACTGAGGCTGTTTTCCAGCTGTTAGGAAAAATTCCACTAGCGAGGCTTAGGTTGAAGATGTGAGTAAGTGGTATAGCAATTACGTCTTTAATATGTTTGACTAAAGAATTATTCAGACCATCTATTCCCGGGGCTTTGCCACTGACCAGGCTCATTATTAATCTTTCCACTTCGTTGGGGTCTGTGGGAGTCATGGAAAATGAGTCTTTGGAGGGGCATTTGGCACTAAACGCACCCGCAAGCCTTTCCTGGGTCTGGTTTGTCTCAGTAAGAATTTTATGTGCCAATTGTTCACCTACTGAACAAAAGTAGTCATTACATTTATCTAAGCGAGTTGTATTGTCATTGGTACTTCTTAATGGTAGAAGTTCGTTGGGTTCCTCCCTATTTCGAGACAAGTTACAAAGGTTTTTGATTGACCGCCAAAGTTTTCTAGGGTTATGTTTTTTTTTCTGTCAGTTCTCTATTTTCGTATGCTGTTTTTAATTTACGTAAGAGACACACGAAGAAATTGTGGTACCTCGTATAAGTTATCTGAAGTATTATATTGTTGGGTTCTAGTTTTGAGCGTTGATGAAGACGGTCACGGTGTCTCATGCATCTCATAAGTCCAGGAGTAATCCATGGCTTAAGATTGTACTTGCTTCTACTCAACCGAACTTCACTCGTGTGTTTGTCGACCGACTTCATCAATATGTCTGTAAAGATTGACGTTGCTTCATTGACACCGCAAGCATCAGTAACAGCTGACCAGTCTATTTGTGAGAGTTCACGTTTAATGGCCTCATAATCTCTTTTAATAACAATGCGGCTTGGTCGTGTGTTCATGGATTTTTTGAGATTCAAGCCAAACATAACTGGGTAGTGATCCGTAATATCTAACTTACAAACAATGCCTACTGGGTCTTTGTTAATTAAGGATCTTGATGCGTATATGTGGTCAAGACATGTTGACCCTCTGGTGGATACTCTTATCGCAGGTATTAAATCATTCTCTGCCATGAAACACTGATACTCAAGGGATTTCAAATTATTGGACTCCAGTATAATAACATTAATATCACCAGCAAGAATCAGTGGCAGATCCCCTTTGTTGTTCACAAGGCACTCTAGTGAGTTCAGAAAGCACTCAATATTGGTAAAAGATGGTGAGCGATATATAGCAAGTATAGTTAGCATGTTTTGGATGCGGATTTCTAGACAGTTTGCATCAACTAGAGCTGGTTCTGATACCGACGCAGCCCAGAATTCTCTCACATATACTGCCACACCTCCGTTCTGATTACCAGTTTGGATTGTTACAAAAGAGCTGTATCCGGAAATTCCTGGTACAGTTATTGATTGATTAAGCCAACACTCTGTCAAAATGATTATATCATATACAATACCTAGTCGTTTAAGTGCCACAAGAAGCGCGTCAAAATTCTTTTGAATACTCCTAATATTAAATGCCAATATCTTAAAATTGTGGGTTGTAGTGAAGATATCCTTGCACTGTTCAATTTCATCTAAAACAACACAGTTAATATTTAAAGAGACTAGTTCATTTGTTAATTCATTAGTAGGATTGAATTTTGAATAGTATTTTTTTCCTGTAGCAAAAATGCGTCTGCTCCAATATTTGCCATAAATTATAACTTTCAAAGATTTTAATTAGTAGTTGTTTAAAGAAGTGCTTTTCAAAATATGCAATATATTTTCTTATGCTTTGGTTGTTATTTATTCGGTAATTGGTGGATATAGGAAATATATAAATAGAGGTGACATAGAGATTTGGTTTTGTGGCTAATATAACTAATAATATACAATATACACAATAAAATATTGGTCCCAGGCACAGAAAAATTACCTGGACAAGGCTGAGAGTCAGAGTGTGACAGGGATTATATGGCTTCATTGTCCAGTACAGGGGGTAAGATGCGATCCAGATCGTGCACCGAACGTATGAGCACAGCTGACTTCCCCTCGCGTTGTCTAATGTAAATGGCTCCTTGGTTGCACCAGCAGTAGGCATATTCGTATTTCTTTGCTCTAATTCTAGTCTCACGAAATAAAGATCGGTTATGTTTTGTTAGTCGTTCATTAAAGAAAATTCTCGAAGTTGCACCAGATATTTCTAGGTCCGTGCATGATAGGTTCTTTCTTGATTTTGTGGCTTGTAGAAATTGGTCCCGTTTTGCTCGCCGCAATAAAAGCACGACAACTGGACGTGTCAGCATTTTTCCTCTTTCAGTTGGGTTATTATTTTGTGGTACAGGTGGGTGCCGGGAACCAACTCGGGTAATCCAGTCAACGTCTGTGTCTTCTTGTTTGATTCCAACTTTATGAGCGGCAATCTTCAGTATGTGTTCCAAGTTTTCATTGTTCGTCTCAGGGATGCCAATAATTTCGATCTCGTTACGCAGATTATGTTGGGCTTGGATATTTAGCTCACTTTCAAGAAGTTGTACTTTTACGTGTAGGTTTGTAACTTCATTGTCACGCTGTTCGAGCATAGTGAGACGTGTGTCGTTATTCGCCATATTTCGGACCAAATCATCCATTTTTTCTTGGCAGAAGGAGAGCGAGTGTGTGACGTCTTCTAGCTTAGCCCTAAGTGATGACAGTTCGCCAGTTAGTCGAGTCATAGTGGTGGTCAGTTCCTTAAATTCAGTTTCAGAGCAATTAATTTCAGATTGGCCTTTCCTACGCACCGTTACGTTTTGTGAATCTGTGTTGGAACGAACTGGGGTGTGGGTATTATCTCCCCCTTTCTTGAGTGCCGCAGTGCAGTCAGGACATTCCCAAGTTTTTCTCCGTTCAGCAGTTAACACAGTAGTGTCTATGCACTGTGAGGAAAGTATTTTGTGGCAGGTAGAACGAGTACATTTTATAGCTTCTTTTTTTGTCTGCAAGCACCCGGCACACTTCATTTTGTTCATTGACCAAATAAAGATAAACTCTCAGAGTCAGTGAGTGTGCAGGCAAGGACGGAGGTCTTCTGACTTTATTTACTCTTTGACAAATTGATGAAGGGTATTCAATATATGCGACTCTCACGGTTGCGTAGTGCGCGTAAGGGTGAAAATGCTCTGTACACTTCCAGCGAAATACTGCTACCCACGCAGTGCACAAAAATGCCTCGGTGATTTATTTCTTGAGTTTTATAATAATAATGGTATCACTCACTGAAAACCGCTCAAAAATACGCCAGCTTATGTGTGAGGGAACTAACTGTAGCAATCCAACACCAAACACAGCACTAAGTACACTTCAAAACAGCAATAATATTCGGAGCTTCTTCTACGTGAACTTCACTGTCTGACCGAGGTGTCAAAGAATCGAAATTTAAGTATTTAATTAATAAATATCAGGATTATCTGCAGAACTTGGTACCCTTTCACAATTTTTTAGAGGAAAAGTTGAACTTGGCTCCCATTTTCACATTTATGTTTTTGGTAGGATTTAATTAACAATAACTTTAAACTACTAAACCAAAGTTCAGGGGCCTTACCAAGACCCCTATTGCCATGATAGTTTGACTATTATTATGAGACAGGTGTATATGACGTGTATACATCTGTCACTGTCGCACAGCTGAACTATCTTTGCGATAAGAGTTCATGGTTAGCCCCCAGGCCTCATGATTCTGAACCGTGAAATTATGAAGTTGGCATTCGATTACCCTCAATAATATCGAGAATAATAAGTAAGGAATAACAGAATAGCACATCACCAATGTATTTTGAATCTTCGTGCGACGTAATAAAGTCGTTTATTACTCGTATTCGCGTTGAATATCACAAAGTATACGAATATTTCGCCCGTATTTGTATCGGCCCGTTAGCTCAGTCGGGAGAGCAATGCATATTCGTGCATGGTCGTGGGTTCGATCCCCACACGGGCCACGCCTGGCTTTATCTTCGTTTTTGTCTATTTTTGCATTTTTTAAGATTCTTTTGTAAATTATGATTTTGATTTTTACTGAATATACTGGCATTGTACATATTTTGCGGGATATTTTATGAATGCAAATATCACATACATATGCACCCACCTGTATTCCCTAAAAGGGTAGGCAGAGGTGTTGTAAAAGCAACACCCACTTTTCTCCGAAGATGATTGAGTGCCAACAGATGGCGAGTCTCGCTATATCAGGCACTGTACATGCGTCTTTGAATTACTTCTCAGATATAATTCAAGTTTCTTCGGAAAGAAAGAAAGAACGGTACACGAGAGGATTTTCATCGATGGACTTAAATCGTTCAACAATATTTTTGTTTGTTTATTTTACACGAATCGGGGCACTGTTCTTAGGTGTTAACTAGGGCTTAGCTCTAACTTCAAATCACAACTTTGAACTGCAGAGTATATCGCACCCTTTAAGCCAGAACTTACCTACTCGACTTATCTAAAGGACTACAGGGGACCTACCATTATCGGAGTCAGAATAGCGTAGTAAGAACTACTTAGCTTTGACGCTTCATTTTGCGATACTGAACTTAAACGTCAAAGTTATGAATTTAGTAAGACGTTAATACAAGTGGCTATTGTGGAGTCGTTACAGAAGCTCCACTTGTACTTGACTGATACTTTGTTAATGGATGGGAAACAGCGTGAACTCACGTACTGCAATTGTACGTTTTCTGAAGGAATGGTCATTTTTTTGCAATATTTTATTTAAGGCGTTATAGGTTCCGAATTGGTAGGTTTCTGAGAGAAAATATGATAGTAGCGAACTAGCTACAGCTTCCATTTTGAGTTTGACATCTACCATATCACCTTAAGGATACCAAGGGATTACCGAATAAAGTTAGAGCTGATGACGTTTCAGTCAGTGAGCGCGAGTACATGCCTCATGCATCCCGAGTGAAACAGATAGTCGGTGTGCGAGCGAGAAAGTATTCGAGCTGACGCGACGATATAGAGGAGAAGACCGATGGATCAGAAGTTTGTAATTTTATGAGAGCTGAAAGAACGATCTCAGAATATGAAATCTGGATCGCGGTGGCAGATACGGCAGGAACCAATGGTAACAATACAAAGCACAGCTTTAATAAATTTACCTTATTGCTATATAAAACTCAAAAATATCTATTTGATTAGACTCTCAAAAAATTAATTTCAAGTCGCCCGAATGGCATTATTACACAGGATTATACATGCCACATGGTTCGAAATTTTCCATTTGCTGAGAAGAAGAAGCTCAGTAATTACTCCTTTCCAAAACAATATAGTAATACAATTTTTATAAACACATGAGAAATGTAAGCCTATCGACACAGATCCAATGCACATATTTCGAAAAAAGTTAGAATAAATTAAAAGTCTAATAGTTCTGCTTATGTTTAAATGTGTGGCTTGAAATGACCGTGATGACGTGAGATTTATGTTAACACTGAAAACGCTGTCAACGTCTACGTTGCTACGATATTGTTACGTGAATCGAGCTACACAGGGGTTCGCGTTTGCGTACTTGCATTAACATACAAGTCATATTCAAATTTGCACTTTATGACCGTCAAAGTAGAGCTGAATTTTATATGTTTTACCCAAGGTGAGGAAGGGAGAAAGGGAGTTAACAGAATAATCCAATTTCCCCTGCCTTGCGCACTGTTGCTGATAATTTCAAATGACTCCAGTTGTTTATGATAGCCTGGTACAGAGGTGAAAATTTTTTCACGGGTGTGGCAGCTTCGACGGACCGTATTGATTTTTTACCACTTTACCCCCTTCCCCGTAGCGCTAGAGGCGCTGTGCACTTTCCCCTAATGTCGTATAACGCGGGCAGGATACCTTATTATTTTTGGTAAGAACTGGTTGCTAAATAGCTCTGCCTACTCTTTCGGGGCCCCTTATAGGAAGGCAATGCGTAAAAGATTCCTGTTATGTACAAGATGTGGCTCGCTATGTGACCACAAGTCAAGAGATTTTTTTTATATTACCAATGGGGATAGTCTACTTAGTTACACACCATTGGCAACAAAATCATGAATGAAACCAGTAATTTTAAGAGTTTTTAATATCATGTTAAGTCATTAAACTTTCGTAGTTCCCCTATAAGAGTGACATTTTTATTAATCAAAATTCACAAATTAATAGTACAACAAAAATTGTTAGTTACGTACGTTTGTTAACAAAGATATGAATGAGACTAGGATTTTAATGAGTTTTTAATGCCATGTTAAGTCATCAAAAGATCCTATATTGCTTTTAGGGGTGTGTTGATGTATAAACTAAGTTTTACGTGATTTCGTCCGCAAGAATTTCGCCACGTCTGTTACTAGGATCACATGAACCGAACGTAGTTTGGAGAGTCGGATTCACTTGTGCGGGTGTCTATTGTACACGTGAGCAGGAGGACGATATACATGCATCTTTGTCATAAAGGGAAGAACTAAATACGTTAACTCTCAACAAATTTTCTTGTTGGATTTCTCGGTAAGGAAAATGCCTTCCGTCAAAATATTCTCAAACGGACAAATTCACCAACAGCAATCTACGAGAAGATTAATGTAACATTCGGTGACGCAAAGTATTGAAAAAATATTAACAAGCCCTTCACAAATTCTTTCAAGGGCTACGATGTCGTAGCGGCATGCTACGGAGCTCGTAGCACTCAAGATACATAAATATATAATATTAAACTATCATTTTCGTAAAAGAAATATTTTGTTTATACATTCTCTGAATAATTCTAATTTGAATTGCGTTATTATTGTATTGTATTAACATCATTGGTAGGTAAAGCGTTCACCCATTCCGTAGATTCACACGACGCCGACGTAGTGCCTACTTAAGTAGTACTACTGAAGTAGCCCAGGCCCCTGTTTTTGCAGGCTTTGGTTTCAGCCGCTTCACACTTACTTATATTTACTCTCACTAATAGGTATGAAAAATCATTTTTTTTGAACTACTGACCTACTCAATCTTCTTCACCTCCCCCATGGGAGGATAATGAAAAAGTAACCGTACGACTAATAAAAACTGTACTAATCCAACCAAGAACGTCGTATAATTTTTCAAAACTCCCAATCTGACACCATGGACACCCTGTGGGAATGTGTCTTGTTTATTTGTAAAGCATGGCCACTCGCAAATACCCCAACACTGAAAAGAGTCGTCACAAGGGAATCACAACAATGTTCATTCACGCTGGCCACGTGCCTTTACTACGGTTTACGGTAACGGCGGCTTTGGAGGAACGGCAACGTGTGAAATCTATAGTAAGCTACCAGGATAACAGGAGTAGCGTGAAGCTCACTGGGAGTATCCTACAAACTGATTGAGAGAAACTCTTTAGTGTGAAAGGGACAGCAAATATCGATAACATAGGCATAGTATACATATCATAAGCTTGCTAAGCAGTAGATAGAAGGCCCATTATATTAAATAAATACTCCGATTAATGTTTTTCAAATTCCTGATTAATTAACAGTCAGAGTAAAGTAGATTATTGTAGTACGTCTCTCAAAAACAATCATTCTTCACTTCACTGTCGATATAATACGGCATTTAAATTAATATTTGTTATCTTGTTTAAAACGAAAATCATATATATCTCCAGTCACGAAATACCCAGCATTTCAAAGCATTGTTATAATCTAGACTGTGTCACAATATTCCAATAGAAGTAAGGAGTCGGGAGTCTTTATTCTTCGTCGTTTCTATTTGAGTCAGTATTATTTACAAATCAGGGCAATGAACTCTCGCTTATTATTCAGTGTAGCTCTTACTCCTTTCCTCATTCATTCAACTACCACTGCCAATTCTACACACAACTACACCTGAACATTCACGGTTGCGCAGTTACAAAAATGCTATAAAAATGTATTTTGCACTTTGTGTCCATTGCGTTAGAACTTAATTTTATATGTATCGCTAATAAAGAGGGAGCGAGGTAGATATATTAGAAATAAATCGATTCGACGCTGTCTTGCGCACTGTGACTGGAAAGGGTGAAATTACAATATATACTTCAGGATGTTTATGTATGCCTGGTACAGGGGCGAAAAATTTTCATCGGGTGTGGCTGGCTCTTTTACAACACGCGAGTCAATAATTTAGTTCTGTACGTGACCGCTAGAGGCGCTGTACATTTATTTAGGACACGGAATGTTAATAGTATAGAGCAAGAGCCCACGAAGGCCAGACCTTCCATATTTTATAAATATTAAATGTGCTTTCATGAACCCCACATTTATTAGGGGGATTATTTAAATTCCATTTGAGTTAGTTCTTTATACTAAATAATAGTTTTATTAACAAAGGCAAATTTTACATCTTTATTAAGTGATCCTAAAATGTTCAAACTGGTAGTAATTCGTCCCTTGGAACAATTTTCGCAAAATAAACGTACTTAGCAATGTTTTGGTCCATGTGTAGAAAAGGATTTTAGAGAACTTCTCATAGGTCCACGAAGCTACAACGTCTCAAGCGATATTTACAGGATCTCACTCGAGCGCATTACATGAAATAACCTTAGAATGTTCAAATACATGCGGCTGATCATCTGATTTTTAAACAAAAGCGATTTGACCTTTTCAACCCCTTTCACGAGGTAAATCAAATTAACTTTTTAGGGGATGAGAGAAAAATAAACTCTTTTGGAATTATATCGTGTGGGGTATCAAATGAAAGAGCTTGATGAGCAGATTACAAAAATATATATGAATTGCTAGTCATTTCACGCAGCTTCGCTTAAACGCACCGAATAATTGTGAATGATTTCGTACTTCGGCACTTTTCTGTGAACCAAGCATATTTATATTAGTTATTAATATTATAGTTTTGATTTTGTAAGTATATATACCCCTTAGAGGTCAGTGACCTTTCAGTGACTTGTCTCTTTTTTACAGAAGTGTACGATATAATTGTTTATGTTATATATAATTGTAAAATGTATTTGCCAAAAGGGTCTTATTGGGGAATGAAACTTGGATGTTGAAGTAGCTGATCAACATAAAATGTATAAAGAGATTGCTTGGACCCATCTGGGTTCCAGCCAAACTAAGATATTCACTGAAAAATTATCCCCTAAGGGGTAAATTTACCTACAAAATCAAAACCCATCCCTAGGAAATATGCTTGGTTCACAGAAGAGTGTCGAAGTATGAAATTATTATTCCCAATTATTCGGTGCGTTTAAGCGAAGCTGCGTGAAATGACTAGCAATTCATATATATTTTTGAAATCTGCTCATCGAGCCCTTTCATTTGATACCCCACACGGCATCATTCCAAAAAAGTTTATGTTCCTCAAAAGGTTAAAGCCCTAGATTTTTTTTTACCAAAAACTTAAAACTTCTTTCAAAAAGAGAAAAATAAAGTTATTCGAAGTAAATGACTTACTTTTGAAGTTGGTGCCAAATATAGTATCAACATAGGTATCAAATAACTTCGAACAGTTTTATTTTTCTATTTGTTAAGGCAGTTATAAGTTTTTTAAAAAAAAAAATCTTTCGTTTTATTGACTTTTTTTAAAGTGCACCTACACTAGTTATAACCTTTCTAGATGTAAAGTTCTCATCAATACGAATTAATCAATCCCAAACACATGGTTCTTTCTGTAAATCGTTGAGGAGTTCCTTCGACTGTCCTTTGGCTCCATCATTAAATCGACTCCACACCTTCATTTAAATGTAATGCTTCAAATACTTAATGAAAACATTTAGAAACGCACTAGTCACCAGTAAGATTTTCGAAGGTTTCCCTCGATTTCTCATGGATGCCACCATCTTAACTGAAACAAATTTTAATGGGACCACTGGGGAAGCATTACTTTTCAAATAAAAAAAAAGCATCGAAATTTGATAGCTACCTTCTTCTTTTGAAGTCGGTTAAAAATACTGTATAATACCTACTGTTCGAACTACTATGGTTTTCCCTCCTGTCCTTATTCCTTACACCAATATTACACACAACCACCAGAACACCCACACAACCATCGCACACCTGAGCGTTCGCAGTTGCGCAGTAAGTTAACATACAATTCCAATTGTATTTTGCACTTTATGTTGCTCGTGTCAGAACTGAATTTCAAATGAGGAGGGAGCGAGACAGAGTGGTTTGAAGTAAATCGATGCTACGTTGTCTTGCGCAATGATATCAATAACCTCAAATTGTTTATGTATGCCTGGTACGGAGGTGAAAATTTTGCTTCGGGTGTGGCCGGTTTCCACGTTGTCCTAACAGAATGTTCTCGTCGAAGAAGTTCAGTTACGTCATTCCTGACCTATGTAATATTGTTCATAATTCTGTTGTGTCCCGGCGTGTCCGCTCGTACGTAACAGATAGAAATAATATAATATTACGATTTTGTCATGCCTTGTGACATTTTTTTTCACCAAAATTCTAAGAATATCACTATATACTTAATTTCTCTCAATAAATATTTGACATAGTCATCTTTTTGATTGACTACAATTAATTCCTGAACGTTAAATTTACTGCAAAATGACACTAATTCTCTCGCTAACACATCTACCGTAGATAACGATCGCGTAATTAGGTATAGGGCAGATTTACTAGGAACGAAAATATTTCCTACTTTATTCTCGCAAATGTCTATTTGCGTTATGTCATATTATCAATTCTAAATAGTCGTCTGAGAACGTCTACTGCCAGAGGCTTAATGACAAAAGGGTTCTGAGTGATGTCTGTCGTGACATCGTTACTGTTCAATAGATCTTGGATTTTTTTAGCTTTCGATCGAGTTATGAACGATACAACTTGCTCTCGCATTTTTTTTCAAAGCTAACGAGGCATTGGTAAACGATTCACCACTGGGGCTACAAGAAAGAACTTCAGCACTATGTGAGTTTCATCTCAACTCCCTCACATACCCGATCAACTGGGTAAAGGGCGAAGGCCCGGACCCTTTACATGAGGGGCTTGTGGTCGCGTTTGCTTGCTTCTGTTGCCCCACCTAACGACCCCTCTTTTTTCTCTCAGGCTATATACCCGGCTTTACCCTATGGGAGAACGCGTCAGAACGCAAACGCGATCTTCAACTGCAAGGGCCTTGTGTCGCCACCCGAGATAATTCCCTCATCCCTCTCTGAAATAATAATAATTTGAAATTATAAATGATGGCAAAAAAACAGTGTAAAAGATTAGATTTATAAATTCCAAATGCTATGATAATAATATATAATAAACACTTAGAGAGAGAAGTTTTGTATTTTTGTGTATAATTAATAATCCCAAAAAAATATGTGAGAAATTATTTCAGAAATGGATAGCTAATATAATATTATCAGCTCATTTTATCATAAAAACTGTGTACCGTGTGCTAGTTTTATACATATACTGAGACTGACTTGTTGGTCTAGTGGTCACAATCACTACTGCGGAACACGAGGTCCCGTGCTGAGCAAAGAGTTATTGCCTCAGTAGCAGCCCGGAGTGTGGATGAGTGCCCTGTAAATGGCAATAGGAACGCCACCTGTTTATTATATGGGACTTGCACACTGGCGAAATGTGAATGTTTTACAAGAACACCTTTGCTTACCCCTTCGGGAATTAAAGGCGTGAGCAAAATCGTTGTATTTTCTATTTAGTCCACTGGTTTCTGTCCCCAGCTTCGGCCGCGTTTGCTTAGAATCCCTTGTATAATTAATTTATGAACATAATGGATATTACTCAGCGGTAACGTAGCATTATACAAGTGTAAGAATTTTCAAAATCGGTCCAGTAGTTTCCGAGTTTAGTGAACTCATAATTTTTTTGGTATATAGGATGTTATAATTAATGTCTATTATCATTGTAAAATGTAATTCCATGGGTGTTATTATTGTGTCTTTTTTAATTTATCTGAAATTGTATAAAGAGATAGTTGGTTCACCAACAGAAAAAATATATTTACTGAAAAAATCTTCCCCTAAACGGTAAATTTACCTACAAAGCCCAAAACTCACCCCTAGGAAATATACTCGGCTCACATTAGAGTCTCGAAGTACGAAATTATTCCCAATTATTCGGTGCGTTTAAGGGCAGCCGCGTGCAATAACTAACAACTCATGTATATTTTTGAAATCTGCTCATCAAGCCCTTTTATTCGATACCCCACACGGCACCATTACAAAAAGGTTTTTTATAATTCTCCAATCATGGCCTAGATTGAGACTGAAAAGATGTTAACGGTGCTCGGTTTTATAGAAGTGTTAGTAGTTTGCACGTAATAAATATTCCACCAGATATCAAGTTCAATGCCAAATGTATGTCTGTACTGGTAGGATTGGCATATTTTTCACATGAATATTATAACACATTAAAATATCGAGCGCGCCCACAGAACACAGAGAGACGTTGTTGGCGCGCGAGCTCGAATACTATCTCGCTCGCACACCGACTACCTGTTTCACTCGGCACGCGCCGCCGATACTATCGACTTCTTATCATCGAGACGCCCCGCACCGGAGCATGTAACAGGCGATCACCAGCCCCAGGTTGTCACGAGGCCGATGGTACAAATTCTTGAGTAAACTTGAACCAATCTAGCCTCCAGGCAACTCCAACGTAACTTAAAATCAAACATTGTACCGTCCATGCTCCTCTCACATTATTCATAAGCTCTATGCTATATTATAACCTCTGCAGTCAACTGCGACGCTTTGCAAGAGCTAAGTAATACCTACGCTCCTAAGCCCTGGCTTGTAGTCAGTCAATACAGTATTATTTGTAATGACAAATAATACTGTAATAATACTGCCCAATGGGGCATGTAATACTCCACCCACCTGACAATAGACTTATTTGTATCGCGGACTATTATAAAGGCCATTTTTATGTTCATAATTCAGAAGAAAATATTATTTATTTAATTCCTTCCCTTCTCCCTTCAAAAACAACAATTATTAATGTTGTTTTATGGGGATCTCTAATTTAATTTTAATTTTAATGCACTTGCTTGAAAGTTAAGAATCCCATGATGACACGCGATCGGCGTTACTGATAACGTATACAGCGATGTACATAGCTTCTATGTTAATACAATTCTAAATGTTATTAAAATTTAGTTTGCAGGTTTCATCTTACCTTCAGGCAACTCCAATGTGAATTATCCATGCCCATGCCCCCCTCACGTTACTAATAAGTTAAAAGTGTGCTATAGCCTCTCCAGTTGACTACGACACTTTGCTAGACCAAAGTAATACCTAATCACCTAAGAACTGGCTTGTAATCAGCCATTCGATATAACATTCCAGATTCTGTACAAAATCCCCTGATCTCAGTCCGTGGCTTAGGGTGCGTTTGCTTAGCATCCCTTTTATAATTAATTTATGAACGGAGCGGCTATCACTCAGCGGTAATGTACCATTATATAAGTGTTAGAATTTTCAAAATCGGTCCATTAGTTACCGAGTTTAGTGAACTCATATCAAACAAAAATAAACAAATTATAAATTAAAACACTTTTACTTTTCTTTATATTATATTATAATTTATGTTAATTATAATTGTTAAATGTAATTCCATGGGTCTTATTATTGTGCCCATATGTCTAATTATGTGACTTTATAGGGGTCATGGGCTTCGGTGTACGCGCAGGAACTTCCATATTCTTAATGAATGAGGCGGTTGTAGGTAACGATAAACAGTTTATTTACAAGCACAGTGTTCATACAGCACAAGAAGAAAGTTAGCACAGCACAGACAAGCAGTAGACACGCAATAGAGAAAGAAGGAGTACAGGAAAACAGATGAGACGTGATTAGCATTAAAGGATAAGCAAAGCAGCACAAGTTTGTCGTCTGAGTGTCGGTTACAGACTACTACATCGAATGAATCGGCGAGCCGGCCGGTGCATTGGAATGCGGGCAAAAAACAGCTGGCCGCCGTGCGTTTCCATTGCACCGAGCGACACTGATATTACTATTATATCAAACTTAATTTTGATCAGTGATTTTGGTGCTTAGTACATTATATGTATTGTAAATATTTATTTAAAGTATCATACGTATATTTATGTATCATATTACATTTAACATTTTTATATTGTAAATAATATATTTATTTATGTATGCTGTGCTGAATACAAATAAGTCGGACTATATAAATGTGTGCAAGGTAGCCCACATAACTCCCCCTCTAGACCGTTACTTCGGTCGATAAAAATCAGGAAAGCGAATTGTTCGTCCAAAACGAGTTTTCCTTACTGGTTCCTGAGTCTTATGGTTTGTAGAAATGGATGTAGGGGTAGGAGTAGAAATGGTGGTAGGAGTAGGGATGGAAATAGGGATGGAGGTTGGGCTGGGGGTGGACGAAGTAATGGTATTGGGAGATGGGTCGACAAGTAAATACGCCGGTTTCAGTCGGTCTATGGAAACTGTTACCATCTTCCCCTTTACTATTATTTTAAAAGTCTTATCCCCTTTTTCGATGACCTCATAAGGTCCGGAATAGGGAGGTTGTAAAGCGCCTCGTACCTTGTCATCCCTGAGAAAGATATGGGTTGATGTTGCCAAATCTTTGTGCACGAAGATCTTAGGTTTGCTGTGACGTGAAGTGGGTATGGGCTGTAATTTAGAGGCAAACTGGTGTAGGCGTGTGGTGAAATCCGACACATCAGTTGTATCGGGTGGAGTAGTCTGGAAGAATTCTCCTGGCAGACGCAACTCCTCGCCATACACTAGTTTAGCTGATGAAGCCTGCAAGTCCTCTTTAAATGCGCTTCTTATGCCGAGAAGCACGAGAGGCAGCGTGTGGTATGAAACGCCTGTAAAAGTTCACCATGCCTAGGAAACGACGAAGCTGTCTCACCGTTTTGGGGGCAGGGAACTCTTTGATGGCGAGGACTTTGGATTCTAGGGGCTTTATTCCCTCTGCAGAAATAAGATACCCTAAGAAGCTAACCTCATTTACGCCGAAGATGCACTTCGAAGTGTTCACCAAGATGCCATAATCTCTCATCCGTGCGAAGAGTTGGTGGAGGTGGACCTCATGTTCAGCCTCTGTGCGCGAGAAAACTAAAAAATCATCCAAATAGGCATAGCAAAAATCAAGACCTCTGGTTAACTCATCAACGAACCTTTGGAATGTTTGGCCTGCATTCCTTAAACCAAACGTCATGAATGGGAATTCATACAGGCCAAAAGGAGTCGTGATGGCGGTCTTCAGAACGTCGGCTGAATGGACTGGAATTTGATGATAAGCCTTTTCCAGGTCGATTTTGCTGAAAACCTTAGATCCTGTAATGCTGTGAGTGCAGTCCTGTATGTGCCTGATTGGATAACGGTCAGGGACGGTTCTGGCGTTCAACATTCTATAGTCGCCACAAGGACGCCAGCCGTTATCTTTTTTAGGCACCAGATGCAACGGGGAGGCCCAAGGGCTGTCGGAAGGTCGAGTAACACCAGTGTTTAGCATCATCTGAAACTCATTCTTAGCTATCTTTAACTTATCGGGAGCTAACCGGCGAGGAGTGCATGATACTGGGGGGCCAGGCGTTGTTTTTATATGATGGACGGTGTTATGACGTGGAGCTAGTAGTGTGCCTGAAGGGCGAGTTATCTCAGAAAAATTATTCAAAATACTGTGGTATTTAGTGTTACCTGAAGCTATTTTTATAGAACAAACATTTGAATTATCAACAGGTGCTTGAGATGATAAAGAAGTCGTATTATCTACTAAACGTTGCTTCCTACAGTCCACAATCAAATTAAAATGACTAAGAAAGTCGACACCAATGATTGGCTTTGTAACATTAGCCACTACAAATCGCCATTGGAAGTTGCGTCTTAAGCCAAAATTTAAATTAAGTTCTAAAAAACCATAAGTGTCTATAACAGAACCGTTAGCTGCACACAACTGGTAGTTAGTCTTCTCTCGGCGTTCTCGCAGCGCAGCTCGAGGGTAGACACAAAGGTCACTACCAGTGTCTATTAGAAACTGGGTGTTCGAGTTGCGGTCCGTGATGAAGAGGCGACTTGAAGGGGTTGGGCAGTCGTCCGTCGCCATTAGCGAGTGCCCGTCGCATTTCCCGCCTTTTTAAAGTCGCATGGCGAAACACAACTATTCGCGCTGTCCCCGAATTTGGAATGATACCAACAAATTGGGTAACGCCGGTAGTTGGAGTTCGATCGCGTCCTCTGTCGTGCCGGTGATGGTGATGGTCGACGTCTTGAACGGGATCCCCTCGCGCGGTTTTTGTCTCGTTCGTCCAATCTGAGAGCCAGTCTTTCCACCATATGTTTTAGCTCTGCTATCTCAGACTGGTAAGAAGGCACGGCGGAGGATGAAGACGCAGCGACCACTGGGCCATAGGGTGAAGTCAATTCCTGGATCCGATCAGCTAGGTCTGCAAGTTGCTCAAGAGAGTGAGTGGGCTGCGACGCTAGGACGGCCTGGATGCCGGACGGAAGCCGGCTAGTCCAAATGGTCTTGATAAAATCAACTGGAGCTGATGAACCAGCAAGATCCTGGAGATGTCGCAGGAACTGCGATGGTTTTCTGTCACCTAGCTCTTCATGAGTGAGTAATTGTTTTACTCTCTTCTCGTGAGAAGCTGACAGGCGCTTGATGAGCTCCGATTTAATTTTAGCGTAGCGGTGCTTAACGGGAGGATTTAAAATTACATCCTTCACAGACTTGGCGTGGTGAGTGTCAAGATTGTTTACGACACTATTGTATTTCGAACGATCGTTTGTAATATCCAGAGTGTCAAATTGTGCTTCTAGCATAGCGAACCAAAGTTCAGGGTCGTCCGGAGAAAATTGTGGAACCTTTAAACTATATTTTCGAAAATCGGATAACGCGTGGTCAGTGGAAACGCGCACTTTTTTTTTTCGATGTGTAGGTTCGTGTTGTTTGCCTCTCGATCCAATTGTGTTAGGTGAACCACTACTGGAATCACTGCTCTCACCTTCGTGCTCCGTCGGGTTGGTCACCAGTATAGGGGTCACCAGTATAGGGGTCATGGGCTTCGGTGTACGCGCAGGAACTTCCATATTCTTAATGAATGAGCCGGTTGTAGGTAACGATAAACAGTTTATTTACAAGCACAGTGTTCATACAGCACAAGAAGAAAGTTAGCACAGCACAGACAAGCAGTAGACACGCAATAGAGAAAGAAGGAGTACAGGAAAACAGATGAGACGTGATTAGCATTAAAGGATAAGCAAAGCAGCACAAGTTTGTCGTCTGAGTGTCGGTTACAGACTACTACATCGAATGAATCGGCGAGCCGGCCGGTGCATTGGAATGCGGGCAAAAAACAGCTGGCCGCCGTGCGTTTCCATTGCACCGAGCGACACTGATATTACTATTATATCAAACTTAATTTTGATCAGTGATTTTGGTGCTTAGTACATTATATGTATTGTAAATATTTATTTAAAGTATCATACGTATATTTATGTATCATATTACATTTAACATTTTTATATTGTAAATAATATATTTATTTATGTATGCTGTGCTGAATACAAATAAGTCGGACTATATAAATGTGTGCAAGGTAGCCCACAACTTCTTAAATAAATTCGGATTACCTTTACTGGAAAAGTTATCCCTTAAAATGTAAATTTACATACAAAGTCAAATAGGATTTAAAAAGGTGTGTACACAAATTTAGTCCGTGGTTGATCGAGTCAGTTTAAACCTTGTGTTGCAAGCCTAGTAGGTTAAAATCTTGTGTTGTAATAAGGGGGTAAGGGAGGAGATACTTCAATAAATCATCCGCTGAAGTGTCTGTATGTAATGACTCTACTACGACTACATTCGAGGACTCACACTCACAGTGAAATAAAAATATCAGTATCAGCTTAGCATAAAGTAATTAACGCGATCATTTACATTAGTAATACATCGAAATAATGTTGAAATGGCGATCCATGGGCCAACATCTATTTTTATACACCTAATTGATAAATTCAATCCATCATCAGAAAATGTTTGCCGCGAACAGCTAGTTATCATTACAGTTCATCTCCTAAAAGGGTTTAATTGGAGAATGAAAGATGGCTGCTGAACAGGCTGAACCGATTTATCTGACAGGAACAAGATATTTACTTAAAAACTCAGCCTCTAAGTGATACATTTACAAAAAAACGTCAAAAAACGTCCCTAGAAAATATGTTTCGTTCGCTTTAGAGTCTCCTATCCGGTGCGTTCAGGCAAAGCCGCGTGCAATAACTAGCGGTTCATATATATTTTTGAAATGTGCTCATTAAACCCTTTCATTTGATACCCCACACGGCACCATTGTGAAAAGGATTTTTAAAATTCTTCAATAATCTATAATAATTCCTTGATAAGTGAACTATCCAATTCTGAACGATTTTTTGAATAACGTCCCGTATTTTCTAAAATTAGCGTGTTCAAACAAACAAACGAACTCTGCAGCTTTATAATATTATTGAGTATAGATTTTAGGAGAAGAACTTGATTTAACACCTTCAATTCGGTTGTCTTCATTAAAAAATCAAGTTTACTTGGTAAATAAAGTGACATCTGCCAAAACATTCTCAGAGTTGTTTAATTTGTACCAATTAAAGTAGTTAAATTAAATCAACAAGATGGCTGATCCCTTCATCACTAGTCCAAGGGCTACAATGTCGTAGCAGCAAGCTACGAAACTCGTAGCACTACTACAATCATTTGGTCTAATATAATATGCTACGAAAGTATCGTAGCAAATTAACTGTCTCATGAATCCTCACTTTCAATACTCCGATAATGTATACATCTATACAGATAAATAAAATTGAAGAGTCAAATTGTCATGGCAATAAGAGTATTGTTTTCAATGAATGTCCTAACAAAAGTGAGTACTTAGGGAATCATAACAATGTCCATTCATAAAGCCCGCGTGTCCTCAATACAAGTACGGATAGGTTACTAAAGTAACGGCATCATGGGAACGGCAACGTGTGAACTGTATAGTAAGCTACCAGGATAACAGGAGTAGCAAGAAGCTGTCTCTTAGTATCCTGTAAATGTATTGTAGAAAAGCCTTCATTAGTGCGAGTGCGATAGCATATACCAATTTTATAGGACAGTATATGTAATATTATAAGCTTTCTATAATCAGAACGGAATCAAGGAACTTTTCGTTTGAAATGACATCTACAAACAGACACTTAAATTGTATTTATCTGTATAGATATAGATTTGGAGCCGTGGTGGCCTTGGGGATCCCAGCGAGGCCGGTACCAATGTGTCTTTTTAAAAACTTAGTGCTTCGATTTTACACCTCGTGTTTTTTACACAGTGAAGGAAACATGGTGAAGAAACCTGTATATGTCTGAGAAGTATTTCCAAGACGTATGTATAGTGCCTGAGATAGCGATAGACTCACCATCTGTCACGTTGGCACTTGGTCATCTTCGGTGAAAAGTGAGTGTTGTTATTACAACACCTCTGCCTAACCCTGCGAGCAATACAGGCATCAGCATATGTGTGTATTTATGTAGATATAGATTATGAAAGTACCGAAGCAAAGTGAATTTGATACTATACCAGACCCCTCCGTGTAAGAGGGATAGACGTTATATGTTCTTATCAATGCAAATATATCCGAGATAACGGTACTCGCTCCACAGAATACAGATATACGATTTGACCTCTCTCTTCTGTCGGGAAAACTTCAAAAGTATGTCATGAAGATCCCATAAGGGGTGAATTATCCTAAAAAGTCAAAACGCCTAAAATTCATAAGATATTGTATTTCGTTCGAATCAGAGTCTCTTTTCCGGTGCGTTCAAGCAAAACAGCGGGCAATAACTAGCAACTCATGTATATTTTTGCAATCTGCTCATCAAGCCCTTTCATTTGATACCACACACGGCAGCATTCCAAAAGTTTTTTTATGTTCGGCACTATGAATTTTATTTCATAATTAACACATTCACTGCTAACATTTCAACTTCTTCGCAAATTCTCGAACAGTTGGACGCACATACGCGTCGTTAGCAGTGAACGCGTTAAAGGCCTCTTAACGAAGAACCAGGTAGGCAGGCACCACCATATATTGACAAGTGAGTGTAGTTGTATCCTATTTGTATGTCAGCACGGCACTCCTCACTTCGTCTGTCGCACGAGAACTGTGGATCTGGGGGTGAAGCTGTGGTAGTTGTACGAAGCCTTCTCTGATCAATGTCTTTGAGCCAGGCTCCTGCAAGCGTGATCTCTTTGGAAGAGTTCAGCAATACATACCAGGAATGAATAGGGAGACATGCGCTTATAATATGAACTCAATGACAAATTTGTCCTCAGGCTAGCCCCCTGTTATATGAAACTTAAACATAGCTGGTTCAATTTGGGTGTTCCACAAGTGCACCTCTGCTTACCTCTTCGGAGTGTAAAGGCTTCAGATTGATTTCGAATCCTTTATATCCACTGGTTTCCGACTGCGGCTTTGGCTGCGTTTGCATAGAAGCACTTGAATAACTCGTTTATAAAGGTAGCGTATATTAGTCTATGGTAATCTAGCATTTTATAATTTAAAGAATTTTCAAAATCGGTCCAGTAGTTATCGAGTTCAATGAACTCATAACAAAAAAAAATATTATTCATAAATTCTATTCTTTTCTCTTGATTAAAGAAGTTTTCGATACAATAATTTATGCTTGTCTTATATTTAAAATTCTACTGTCGCCGTGTTTGTAACTAAACACCTCCGAAACAAACGGCTGGACCGCTTTGTATGAAATGTTGTGTGCATATCGGGTAAGTCTGACAGTCGGCCAACATCTATTATTATACACTTAAGAAAAAGTTTGCCGCGAACAGCTAGTTATCATTACCGAGTTCATCCCCTTAAACGGTCTGGTTGGGGAATGAAACATGGATGCCGAGGAGGCTGAACCGATTTATCTGAAAGGAACAAAATATTTATTTAAACACTCATCCTCTAAGAGGTAAATTTACCAATAAAGTCAAAACTGATCCCTAGAAAATATGTTTCGTTCGCTTTAGAGTTTCTTGTCCGGTGCGTTCAAGGAAAGCCGCGTGCAATAACTAGCAATTCATATATATTTTTGAAATCTGCTCATCAAGCTCTTTCATTTGATACCCCACATCGCCATCATTCCAAAAAGGTTTTATTTTAAGTTCTTCAATAATGACATAGAAAGATACTGAATGCTGATGTTTACAATACTTGATTAATTATTAGTTTATTGCAAAAGGACAAATTGGGAGCACTCGCAACTAAATGAGATGCATGAATATGAACGAAGCGAAATAAGTATGTAAGGATCGTAGTATGTGGCAAACGGTAGACACTGCCTACTCACATAACATTCAGACGTGAGCATACATGTAGTATGCTCACGTCTGAATTAGCCATTTGAAAAATAGTATACCAATAGTTAAAAGAATCCCTCGAGGAGCTCGAATAACCGTTGCCACACATTTGTCACAATTAATCCAGAAATGTTGCAAAAGCAATTGTACTCAAGACTGGCAGAACTTATTCCTATTTTCATACAGTACACTACATATAATAAAAACCGATGAACCGAATTTATCCTTAACACAAAAGATTAAGAATAACTGTGCTGGAAGTTCATCGCCTTTTGCTGCACCTCTAATCAAACATGATGCCTGTCGTAATCGCAGCAAACTTATCGAAAACAAAATCTGTGAAGGAGACCTCAAAGGTGCCGCTCGCCTTTTGTTCTCCAACGACGTGCTATCACCAGATACCCCTGACACCCTCCAGGCCTTACGGACAAAACATCCTCCAGCTCCATTAAACCCATATTTTCTCGACCCACCAACAGCAAGGCAAGCATGTCTTCAAATTCAAAACAAAGATGTTACGGATGCCATTTTATCTTTTAAACCAGGTTCGGCTGCAGGTCTGGATGGAATCTCACCCCAACATTTGAAAGACTTAACTTCGCGTTCTGTGGGCGATGCAGGCGAGCAACTTGTAAATTCGATCACAAAATTAATCAACTTTATGTATTCCGGTAACGTCAACCCAGAAATTGTTCCCATTCTTTTCGGCGCGAACCTCATTGCCCTCAGCAAAAAAGACGGAGGGGTGAGACTAATTGCTGTTGGATCAACACTACGACGTCTGGCCTCCAAAATTGCTGTTCGACATATTTTACCAAAATTAAACCCGGAATTTGAACCCGTACAGTTAGGCTTCGGTGTAAAAGGAGGTTGTGAGGCAGCCGTCCATGCCCTTCGCTCTTTCCTAAGTTACGAACAGCCTGACGTGTTGCTCAAAATTGATGTCAAAAATGCATTCAATTCGGTAAATAGGGATACCCTGTTGACGGAAATAAAACAACATATACCGGAAGTATACAATTATCTTCTTCTCAGTTACGCTGACCCAACAAAATTGTTATATCGTTCTAACGAACTGTCCTCGGAAGTAGGTTGCCAACAGGGCGATCCCCTTGGGCCTGCAATTTTTAGTTTGGCTATAAATCCGATAATACAAAATTTTTATTCTAAATTCAACGCTTGGTATTTGGACGACGGAACCCTAGGAGGTGATGTGGATACTGTGCTTTCAGATCTTTTTTTAATCAAAAACAAATTTGAAGCCAGTGGTCTGGAGCTTAATTTTAGCAAATGCGAGCTTTTTATAAATAATCGCGGCTTAAATTTAAATGACGTAAAGCAAAGATTTAATATTTTGACTCCAAATATAAAAATAGTTAACAGTAATTCCCTTTACCTCTTAGGGTCTCCAATTTTTGATGAATCTATTCCTGAATATATTAATAACTCAATTTCTAAATTTCAAAATTCTGCTGACCGTCTCCATGAAATTAGTCCACATTATGCCCTTTGCATCTTAAAATTCTGTCTTTTCGTCCCAAAATTTACGTACGTGCTCCGTTGCTGCTCCTTTTGGAATCACCCAGATCTTTTGACACGAGTGGACGACTTAATCAAAATTAGCTTAGAATCGGTTTTTAATATGCAGCTGAACGAGCAATCTTGGACCCAAGCATCCCTACCCATCCGTTATGGTGGTTTAGGGATTCGCAAAATTTCCAGTGTCGCTTTACCAGCCTTCCTATCTTCGGTCCATAGTTCGGCAAAACTCATAAGTAAAATTTTAAAGGCATCCCCTTCAAACTTTGAGATTGCCGGCTTGGAAGAAGCTAGACACGCTTTCTTAATTGCATGCCCAGGTCAAAATTTTCCCGTTTCTCCAAATTCTCAGAGGAGCTGGGACGACATAAACTGCAAAATTACCATTGACAATCTTTTGAGCCGTAGTACAGGTTCGGCACGTGCTAGGCTTTTGGCCGTGGCGCGCGTGAGGCCGGCTACTGGCTCCACGCGTACCCGTCGGCAAACACAGGAACATTTCTTGAGCCTGACACGCTCCGAATCGCAACCTGTCTACGGCTCGGGGTTCCGGTCTGCATTCCCCATAAATGTCCCTGTGGCAGTGATGTCGACAAGCTGGGACATCACGGACTTTCATGCCAAAAAAGTGCAGGCCGCTTCTCAAGACATGCCGCACTCAACGATATCATACGCCGGTCCCTTGCCACCGTCAACGTGCCAAGTTTACTTGAGCCGACAGGTATCGCTAGAGACGATGGCAAGAGACCGGACGGTATGAGCTTGATTCCATGGAAGATGGGGCGGGTGCTGGTATGGGATGCAACCTGTTCAGACACGCTGGCCCCTTCCCATCTACATGGAACCAACAACAGAGTTGGTGCGGCATGTGAAGCGGCTGAAAAAGCCAAAGCCTGCAAATACAGGGGTCTCGGCTCCGAATATGACTTTGTCCCATTCGGAGTCGAGACCCTTGGTCCGTGGGGTCCTAGCGCTATTAGGCTTTTTAAAGAAATAACCGAAAGGTTAGTCGACATCACAGGAGACCGGAGAGCTGGCAGCTACCTCGGTCAAAGAATTAGTCTTGCCATCCAAAGGGGGAATGCTGCCAGTATCTTCGGTACTTTGCCTACAGGGACTTCTTTTAATAATATATTTTAGTTATATGATTATATATTTTTAAGGTTTTTAGTTATTAGATTATATTTATAAGGTTTTTAGCGCACAACTATATTAAAATAAATTAAACAAAGCTTGGTCCATTTATTTAGTACCTCATCTAAATTTAATTGATGCTGCGTCGCATTTTCTTTCTTTATTTCTAATAACTTTGTTATTCCTCATAATAAATAATCATAATTTGTCAATACTGTAATAGATTTAATAAATGTAGTATGTACTGTAGCGAAATTAATCGTCTTGGGGGCAAAACGGTTAACCTCGCGAGCATAAATAAAATGTATTCTAAAGCCGCAGTACGTCTTCTATGAATTAATACAAAGAATGAAACAAGCACGTAAGCAATTACGTATCTACGGTGGTACGGAACCCTCCAAGTGCAACTCCAACGTTCAATTTAAAAAAAACAAATGAGCTGTTGCAAAAAGTGGGCCAATATTGACGTAGCCCGTGTGGGGATTGAACCCACGACCTTCACATGACAATGCGACGCTCTACCGTCTGAGCTAACGGGCCGATACAATCTGTGTCGAAATTTCTGTACAATAACCGTTGAAACTGAGCATCCCCTTTTGATATTCGCCTTTAATACACTTGCTTGAAAGTTCAGAATCTAATGATGACAAACTATCGGGATTACTGATTACGTATACAGCGATGTACATAGCTTCTATGTTCATACAATGCTTAATGTTATTAAAATTTAGTTTGCAGGTTTCATCTTACCTTCAGGCAACTCCAATGTGAATTATCCATGCCCATGCCCCCCTCACACTAGGATAAAGCTAAAAGTGTGCTATAGCCTCTCCAGTTGACTACGACACTTTGCTAGACTAAAGTAATACCTAATCACCTAAGAACTGGCTTGTAATCAGTAATTCGATATAACATTCGAGATTCAGTATAAAATCCCCTGATCTCCGTCCGTGGCTTAGGGTGCGTTTTCTTAGCATCCCTTGTATAATTAATTGAAATACGGAGCGGCTATTACTCAGCGGTAATGTAGCTTTATGTAAGCGTAAGAATTTTCGAAATCGGTCCAGTAGTTTCGGAGTTTAGTGAACTCATAACAAACAAAAATACACACGTTAAAAAATACAATATTTTTCCCTTTTTCGTCAGAATTCAACGATATTATCAATGTATAATTTAGTTCCATGGGTCTTGTATGGTCCATGTATAATTGAGGAATGGAACTGGGATGCTGAAGTGAATCGATATATCTGAAATTGCATAAAGAGATAGCTTAAACCCCTAGAAGCATTATATTTACTGAAGAAATCATCCCTTAAAGCGTTAAGTTACCTACGAAGTCAAAACTCATCCCTAGGAAATATGCTTGGCTCACATCAGAGTCTCGAAGTATGAAATTAGTCCCAATTATTGGGTGCGTTCAGGCAAAACCGCGTGCATTAACTAGCAATTGATATATATTTTTGAAATCTGCTCATCAAGCCCTTTCATTTGATACCTCACACGACACCATTACAAAAAGGTTATATTTTAAGTTCTTCAATAATGACCTAGAAAGAGAATGACAATACTCGGTCACTTGGTCCGGTCATGATGTACTGTTTATTGATTGTTAGTAATTTGCACGTAGTCAATATTCCACCAGATACCAAGTTCAATTACAATTTTTTATCTTTACTGGTGGGATTGTTATATTTTACACATGAATATATAAATAATAAATAAAATGATGAATATAACACACTTTTTGTTTATTTTCCAACAAACAGACGGTCAGACAGATGAACAGACAGACGGAGAAAAAAAATATAAATTTGTTTTTCTATGTCAGTACTTTGTATACTTTCGTTTGCACTTAGCAAATAACTCACAATTAGGTACCAAACACACCAAATACCAAGGTGATCATTTCTCAACGAAATGTCCGATTGGAACAAACAAAGTATTTTAAATCATATAACTGCAGTTTTATAGACATCGCTAATTATACTTGATTAACTATATTATTCAATTACAATGACGTATTCTATTTGTGGAAGAACATTATATAAGTTGGTCCAGTAGTTCTTATGGTAATACATTACAGACAGGAATCCAATAATACAAATATTGTCCATTTGGTATCCGCTCGTTTCCGACCGCGGCTTCTGCCGCGTTTTATTAAAATCCCTTACTTAACTCGATCAATTATATACCGTATATTACTTGTCAGTTACGTGGCATTATATAAGTGAAAGAATTTTCAAAATTGATTCGGTCGCGTTTGAGTTTAGTAACGCATTACGAGCATTACGACATTTTAATCTGATATTAGATAATGCGATATCCTGAACCCAAATCCCCAGATTTCAAAACATCACCTCTGGTAGTAATTGGTTAAAATAAGTTTGATTTATTTTTGTGTCTTGGATTTAAAAAGGTGTATACAAAAATGTAGTCCGTGGTTGATCGAGTCAGTTTAAACCTTGTGTTGCAAGCCTAGTAGGTTAAAATCTTGTGTTGTAATAAGGGGGTAAGGGAGGAGATACTTCAATAAATCATCCACTGAAGTGTCTGTATGTAATGACTCTACTGCGACTACATTCGAGGATTCACAATCACAGTGAAATAAAAATATCAGTATCAGCTTAGCATAAACTAATTAACGCGATCATTAACATTAGTAATACAATAATGTTGAAATGGCGAAGCTGAAATCACCTTTATTCCCTTCGAATAAAATAATGTAAGATTTATTTTTGGTTGGATATCGCAGTAAAATTTGGCCAAACGCATATGTGGTGTAACGTAATATAAAAATAAAATCGCCTATTTGGCTTTTGTGTATATGGAAATACGCGTATTTGATATTTTACGTCGAAACCGTCCAAAACCATTTAGATATCATAGAATATAATCTGCTTTAACTGAAATAATATGTATTTAATTTATTTATTTAATAGTCGAGCTTTACTCCGCCATTTCACTGCGTTGTCTTAATTTTCTATATTTTTCCTATAGAGAGAGAGTCTCCTATAGAACCAGCTAACATTAATTAAGCATCGAAATGATCTCGTGTGGCCACTAGTGTGGGTTCCAATCCCAGAATATAATTCTTCTAATTTCCTTTTCTTGCCTCTTTTTTCCATGGAGTTTTTGAAGTATTAAACATTGTTGGTATTATTTATGTGGCGTATTTCATTGTTTTTATAGTATAGTGCAGTGTTCACAGGGGGGGTTGGCAGTCGGAATATTCTGCGATTAATTAATAAATGATAGTCTGTGGCGGCTAATACACTCTTATGTACAGAGAGGGATAATTTTAGGATATGTAACTGCCTCACCGTAAGAATTCCACTTTCTTTGTAAAGATCCAAAGTGGGATGTCTGAGTGGCTTTTTTAGCATAACCTTTAACACGGAACGCTGTGCACGCTCAGCTTGAAAGAGGTGGGTTTTTGCAGCGCTCCCCCAGCAAGTGATGCAATATGCTAAAATAGATTGGCATAGGGCGTAATAGACGGATAACAGTGTGTCTCGAGATGCCACATCGCGGAGCTTTTTCATGATTCCCGCCACTCTGCGCACCCTAGTTGAGAGCGCTGCTATGTGACCCTCAAATGTTAGTTTTTCGTCAATAAGAACTCCAAGGTATTTAATTACTTGAGCTCTGCATAGCGTTTCGCAATAGCATGTGACTTTATCACAGGACGTGTTGTGTATTTTGACAACAGTTGGAGTTCTTGGGGCAGATAACGCAGTTTTATGGAAGCATACGTACTGTGTTTTTTTCGTGTTCAATGTCAGAAGATTGTCTTTTAGCCATTTAGATACGTAAGTCATACCCAACTCAGCATGTGTCAACGCATCAGACCACGTCTGACCGTGAAAAAGAATTGCTGTATCATCAGCATAGCAGACAATTTCGGCATTATTAATAGTCACCTCATGTAGATCGTTTATATACAACGTAAACAAAGTAGGCCCTAGAATACTCCCTTGTGGCACCCCGAAGTCGATATATCGGCCACTCTGAAAATGCCCAATCTTCACACACTGTCTCCGTTCTGAAAGGTAACTCTTAAACCAATCAAAGGCTACACCTCTGATGCCCATGTTGTTAATTTTTTAAGTAATATGGGAACGGAAACCGTGTCGAATGCCTTGGCCAGATCAAGGAACACTCCAATACATCTCTTTTGAACGTCCAATTTCGACGCTATAATAGATGTTAAGAGCGTTACAGCATCCTCAGAACACTTTTCTCTTCGAAAACCAAATTGTCTGGGTGAGATTATATTACGTGATTCTAAGAAATGTGTAAGCTTCTTGTTTACTATCTTTTCTAAAATATTTGAGAAGACACCCCGCAATGAAATTGGTCTGTAATTTTCAATGCATTTTTTGGATCCGTCTTTGTGTATTGGAAATACTGAGGCTGTTTTCCAGCTGTTAGGAAAAATTCCACTAGCGAGGCTTAGGTTGAAGATGTGAGTAAGTGGTATAGCAATTACGTCTTTAATATGTTTGACTAAAGAATTATTCAGACCATCTATTCCCGGGGCTTTGCCACTGACCAGGCTCATTATTAATCTTTCCACTTCGTTGGGGTCTGTGGGAGTCATGGAAAATGAGTCTTTGGAGGGGCATTTGGCACTAAACGCACCCGCAAGCCTTTCCTGGGTCTGGTTTGTCTCAGTAAGAATTTTATGTGCCAATTGTTCACCTACTGAACAAAAGTAGTCATTACATTTATCTAAGCGAGTTGTATTGTCATTGGTACTTCTTAATGGTAGAAGTTCGTTGGGTTCCTCCCTATTTCGAGACAAGTTACAAAGGTTTTTGATTGACCGCCAAAGTTTTCTAGGGTTATGTTTTTTTTTCTGTCAGTTCTCTATTTTCGTATGCTGTTTTTAATTTACGTAAGAGACACACGAAGAAATTGTGGTACCTCGTATAAGTTATCTGAAGTATTATATTGTTGGGTTCTAGTTTTGAGCGTTGATGAAGACGGTCACGGTGTCTCATGCATCTCATAAGTCCAGGAGTAATCCATGGCTTAAGATTGTACTTGCTTCTACTCAACCGAACTTCACTCGTGTGTTTGTCGACCGACTTCATCAATATGTCTGTAAAGATTGACGTTGCTTCATTGACACCGCAAGCATCAGTAACAGCTGACCAGTCTATTTGTGAGAGTTCACGTTTAATGGCCTCATAATCTCTTTTAATAACAATGCGGCTTGGTCGTGTGTTCATGGATTTTTTGAGATTCAAGCCAAACATAACTGGGTAGTGATCCGTAATATCTAACTTACAAACAATGCCTACTGGGTCTTTGTTAATTAAGGATCTTGATGCGTATATGTGGTCAAGACATGTTGACCCTCTGGTGGATACTCTTATCGCAGGTATTAAATCATTCTCTGCCATGAAACACTGATACTCAAGGGATTTCAAATTATTGGACTCCAGTATAATAACATTAATATCACCAGCAAGAATCAGTGGCAGATCCCCTTTGTTGTTCACAAGGCACTCTAGTGAGTTCAGAAAGCACTCAATATTGGTAAAAGATGGTGAGCGATATATAGCAAGTATAGTTAGCATGTTTTGGATGCGGATTTCTAGACAGTTTGCATCAACTAGAGCTGGTTCTGATACCGACGCAGCCCAGAATTCTCTCACATATACTGCCACACCTCCGTTCTGATTACCAGTTTGGATTGTTACAAAAGAGCTGTATCCGGAAATTCCTGGTACAGTTATTGATTGATTAAGCCAACACTCTGTCAAAATGATTATATCATATACAATACCTAGTCGTTTAAGTGCCACAAGAAGCGCGTCAAAATTCTTTTGAATACTCCTAATATTAAATGCCAATATCTTAAAATTGTGGGTTGTAGTGAAGATATCCTTGCACTGTTCAATTTCATCTAAAACAACACAGTTAATATTTAAAGAGACTAGTTCATTTGTTAATTCATTAGTAGGATTGAATTTTGAATAGTATTTTTTTCCTGTAGCAAAAATGCGTCTGCTCCAATATTTGCCATAAATTATAACTTTCAAAGATTTTAATTAGTAGTTGTTTAAAGAAGTGCTTTTCAAAATATGCAATATATTTTCTTATGCTTTGGTTGTTATTTATTCGGTAATTGGTGGATATAGGAAATATATAAATAGAGGTGACATAGAGATTTGGTTTTGTGGCTAATATAACTAATAATATACAATATACACAATAAAATATTGGTCCCAGGCACAGAAAAATTACCTGGACAAGGCTGAGAGTCAGAGTGTGACAGGGATTATATGGCTTCATTGTCCAGTACAGGGGGTAAGATGCGATCCAGATCGTGCACCGAACGTATGAGCACAGCTGACTTCCCCTCGCGTTGTCTAATGTAAATGGCTCCTTGGTTGCACCAGCAGTAGGCATATTCGTATTTCTTTGCTCTAATTCTAGTCTCACGAAATAAAGATCGGTTATGTTTTGTTAGTCGTTCATTAAAGAAAATTCTCGAAGTTGCACCAGATATTTCTAGGTCCGTGCATGATAGGTTCTTTCTTGATTTTGTGGCTTGTAGAAATTGGTCCCGTTTTGCTCGCCGCAATAAAAGCACGACAACTGGACGTGTCAGCATTTTTCCTCTTTCAGTTGGGTTATTATTTTGTGGTACAGGTGGGTGCCGGGAACCAACTCGGGTAATCCAGTCAACGTCTGTGTCTTCTTGTTTGATTCCAACTTTATGAGCGGCAATCTTCAGTATGTGTTCCAAGTTTTCATTGTTCGTCTCAGGGATGCCAATAATTTCGATCTCGTTACGCAGATTATGTTGGGCTTGGATATTTAGCTCACTTTCAAGAAGTTGTACTTTTACGTGTAGGTTTGTAACTTCATTGTCACGCTGTTCGAGCATAGTGAGACGTGTGTCGTTATTCGCCATATTTCGGACCAAATCATCCATTTTTTCTTGGCAGAAGGAGAGCGAGTGTGTGACGTCTTCTAGCTTAGCCCTAAGTGATGACAGTTCGCCAGTTAGTCGAGTCATAGTGGTGGTCAGTTCCTTAAATTCAGTTTCAGAGCAATTAATTTCAGATTGGCCTTTCCTACGCACCGTTACGTTTTGTGAATCTGTGTTGGAACGAACTGGGGTGTGGGTATTATCTCCCCCTTTCTTGAGTGCCGCAGTGCAGTCAGGACATTCCCAAGTTTTTCTCCGTTCAGCAGTTAACACAGTAGTGTCTATGCACTGTGAGGAAAGTATTTTGTGGCAGGTAGAACGAGTACATTTTATAGCTTCTTTTTTTGTCTGCAAGCACCCGGCACACTTCATTTTGTTCATTGACCAAATAAAGATAAACTCTCAGAGTCAGTGAGTGTGCAGGCAAGGACGGAGGTCTTCTGACTTTATTTACTCTTTGACAAATTGATGAAGGGTATTCAATATATGCGACTCTCACGGTTGCGTAGTGCGCGTAAGGGTGAAAATGCTCTGTACACTTCCAGCGAAATACTGCTACCCACGCAGTGCACAAAAATGCCTCGGTGATTTATTTCTTGAGTTTTATAATAATAATGGTATCACTCACTGAAAACCGCTCAAAAATACGCCAGCTTATGTGTGAGGGAACTAACTGTAGCAATCCAACACCAAACACAGCACTAAGTACACTTCAAAACAGCAATAATATTCGGAGCTTCTTCTACGTGAACTTCACTGTCTGACCGAGGTGTCAAAGAATCGAAATTTAAGTATTTAATTAATAAATATCAGGATTATCTGCAGAACTTGGTACCCTTTCACAATTTTTTAGAGGAAAAGTTGAACTTGGCTCCCATTTTCACATTTATGTTTTTGGTAGGATTTAATTAACAATAACTTTAAACTACTAAACCAAAGTTCAGGGGCCTTACCAAGACCCCTATTGCCATGATAGTTTGACTATTATTATGAGACAGGTGTATATGACGTGTATACATCTGTCACTGTCGCACAGCTGAACTATCTTTGCGATAAGAGTTCATGGTTAGCCCCCAGGCCTCATGATTCTGAACCGTGAAATTATGAAGTTGGCATTCGATTACCCTCAATAATATCGAGAATAATAAGTAAGGAATAACAGAATAGCACATCACCAATGTATTTTGAATCTTCGTGCGACGTAATAAAGTCGTTTATTACTCGTATTCGCGTTGAATATCACAAAGTATACGAATATTTCGCCCGTATTTGTATCGGCCCGTTAGCTCAGTCGGGAGAGCAATGCATATTCGTGCATGGTCGTGGGTTCGATCCCCACACGGGCCACGCCTGGCTTTATCTTCGTTTTTGTCTATTTTTGCATTTTTTAAGATTCTTTTGTAAATTATGATTTTGATTTTTACTGAATATACTGGCATTGTACATATTTTGCGGGATATTTTATGAATGCAAATATCACATACATATGCACCCACCTGTATTCCCTAAAAGGGTAGGCAGAGGTGTTGTAAAAGCAACACCCACTTTTCTCCGAAGATGATTGAGTGCCAACAGATGGCGAGTCTCGCTATATCAGGCACTGTACATGCGTCTTTGAATTACTTCTCAGATATAATTCAAGTTTCTTCGGAAAGAAAGAAAGAACGGTACACGAGAGGATTTTCATCGATGGACTTAAATCGTTCAACAATATTTTTGTTTGTTTATTTTACACGAATCGGGGCACTGTTCTTAGGTGTTAACTAGGGCTTAGCTCTAACTTCAAATCACAACTTTGAACTGCAGAGTATATCGCACCCTTTAAGCCAGAACTTACCTACTCGACTTATCTAAAGGACTACAGGGGACCTACCATTATCGGAGTCAGAATAGCGTAGTAAGAACTACTTAGCTTTGACGCTTCATTTTGCGATACTGAACTTAAACGTCAAAGTTATGAATTTAGTAAGACGTTAATACAAGTGGCTATTGTGGAGTCGTTACAGAAGCTCCACTTGTACTTGACTGATACTTTGTTAATGGATGGGAAACAGCGTGAACTCACGTACTGCAATTGTACGTTTTCTGAAGGAATGGTCATTTTTTTGCAATATTTTATTTAAGGCGTTATAGGTTCCGAATTGGTAGGTTTCTGAGAGAAAATATGATAGTAGCGAACTAGCTACAGCTTCCATTTTGAGTTTGACATCTACCATATCACCTTAAGGATACCAAGGGATTACCGAATAAAGTTAGAGCTGATGACGTTTCAGTCAGTGAGCGCGAGTACATGCCTCATGCATCCCGAGTGAAACAGATAGTCGGTGTGCGAGCGAGAAAGTATTCGAGCTGACGCGACGATATAGAGGAGAAGACCGATGGATCAGAAGTTTGTAATTTTATGAGAGCTGAAAGAACGATCTCAGAATATGAAATCTGGATCGCGGTGGCAGATACGGCAGGAACCAATGGTAACAATACAAAGCACAGCTTTAATAAATTTACCTTATTGCTATATAAAACTCAAAAATATCTATTTGATTAGACTCTCAAAAAATTAATTTCAAGTCGCCCGAATGGCATTATTACACAGGATTATACATGCCACATGGTTCGAAATTTTCCATTTGCTGAGAAGAAGAAGCTCAGTAATTACTCCTTTCCAAAACAATATAGTAATACAATTTTTATAAACACATGAGAAATGTAAGCCTATCGACACAGATCCAATGCACATATTTCGAAAAAAGTTAGAATAAATTAAAAGTCTAATAGTTCTGCTTATGTTTAAATGTGTGGCTTGAAATGACCGTGATGACGTGAGATTTATGTTAACACTGAAAACGCTGTCAACGTCTACGTTGCTACGATATTGTTACGTGAATCGAGCTACACAGGGGTTCGCGTTTGCGTACTTGCATTAACATACAAGTCATATTCAAATTTGCACTTTATGACCGTCAAAGTAGAGCTGAATTTTATATGTTTTACCCAAGGTGAGGAAGGGAGAAAGGGAGTTAACAGAATAATCCAATTTCCCCTGCCTTGCGCACTGTTGCTGATAATTTCAAATGACTCCAGTTGTTTATGATAGCCTGGTACAGAGGTGAAAATTTTTTCACGGGTGTGGCAGCTTCGACGGACCGTATTGATTTTTTACCACTTTACCCCCTTCCCCGTAGCGCTAGAGGCGCTGTGCACTTTCCCCTAATGTCGTATAACGCGGGCAGGATACCTTATTATTTTTGGTAAGAACTGGTTGCTAAATAGCTCTGCCTACTCTTTCGGGGCCCCTTATAGGAAGGCAATGCGTAAAAGATTCCTGTTATGTACAAGATGTGGCTCGCTATGTGACCACAAGTCAAGAGATTTTTTTTATATTACCAATGGGGATAGTCTACTTAGTTACACACCATTGGCAACAAAATCATGAATGAAACCAGTAATTTTAAGAGTTTTTAATATCATGTTAAGTCATTAAACTTTCGTAGTTCCCCTATAAGAGTGACATTTTTATTAATCAAAATTCACAAATTAATAGTACAACAAAAATTGTTAGTTACGTACGTTTGTTAACAAAGATATGAATGAGACTAGGATTTTAATGAGTTTTTAATGCCATGTTAAGTCATCAAAAGATCCTATATTGCTTTTAGGGGTGTGTTGATGTATAAACTAAGTTTTACGTGATTTCGTCCGCAAGAATTTCGCCACGTCTGTTACTAGGATCACATGAACCGAACGTAGTTTGGAGAGTCGGATTCACTTGTGCGGGTGTCTATTGTACACGTGAGCAGGAGGACGATATACATGCATCTTTGTCATAAAGGGAAGAACTAAATACGTTAACTCTCAACAAATTTTCTTGTTGGATTTCTCGGTAAGGAAAATGCCTTCCGTCAAAATATTCTCAAACGGACAAATTCACCAACAGCAATCTACGAGAAGATTAATGTAACATTCGGTGACGCAAAGTATTGAAAAAATATTAACAAGCCCTTCACAAATTCTTTCAAGGGCTACGATGTCGTAGCGGCATGCTACGGAGCTCGTAGCACTCAAGATACATAAATATATAATATTAAACTATCATTTTCGTAAAAGAAATATTTTGTTTATACATTCTCTGAATAATTCTAATTTGAATTGCGTTATTATTGTATTGTATTAACATCATTGGTAGGTAAAGCGTTCACCCATTCCGTAGATTCACACGACGCCGACGTAGTGCCTACTTAAGTAGTACTACTGAAGTAGCCCAGGCCCCTGTTTTTGCAGGCTTTGGTTTCAGCCGCTTCACACTTACTTATATTTACTCTCACTAATAGGTATGAAAAATCATTTTTTTTGAACTACTGACCTACTCAATCTTCTTCACCTCCCCCATGGGAGGTGTAATGTGTAGTTTTACTATATGGTATGATTGTGTTTGTAATGAAAAAGTAACCGTACGACTAATAAAAACTGTACTAATCCAACCAAGAACGTCGTATAATTTTTCAAAACTCCCAATCTGACACCATGGACACCCTGTGGGAATGTGTCTTGTTTATTTGTAAAGCATGGCCACTCGCAAATACCCCAACACTGAAAAGAGTCGTCACAAGGGAATCACAACAATGTTCATTCACGCTGGCCACGTGCCTTTACTACGGTTTACGGTAACGGCGGCTTTGGAGGAACGGCAACGTGTGAAATCTATAGTAAGCTACCAGGATAACAGGAGTAGCGTGAAGCTCACTGGGAGTATCCTACAAACTGATTGAGAGAAACTCTTTAGTGTGAAAGGGACAGCAAATATCGATAACATAGGCATAGTATACATATCATAAGCTTGCTAAGCAGTAGATAGAAGGCCCATTATATTAAATAAATACTCCGATTAATGTTTTTCAAATTCCTGATTAATTAACAGTCAGAGTAAAGTAGATTATTGTAGTACGTCTCTCAAAAACAATCATTCTTCACTTCACTGTCGATATAATACGGCATTTAAATTAATATTTGTTATCTTGTTTAAAACGAAAATCATATATATCTCCAGTCACGAAATACCCAGCATTTCAAAGCATTGTTATAATCTAGACTGTGTCACAATATTCCAATAGAAGTAAGGAGTCGGGAGTCTTTATTCTTCGTCGTTTCTATTTGAGTCAGTATTATTTACAAATCAGGGCAATGAACTCTCGCTTATTATTCAGTGTAGCTCTTACTCCTTTCCTCATTCATTCAACTACCACTGCCAATTCTACTTACAACTACACCTGAACATTCACGGTTGCGCAGTTACAAAAATGCTATAAAAATGTATTTTGCACTTTGTGTCCATTGCGTTAGAACTTAATTTTATATGTATCGCTAATAAAGAGGGAGCGAGGTAGATATATTAGAAATAAATCGATTCGACGCTGTCTTGCGCACTGTGACTGGAAAGGGTGAAATTACAATATATACTTCAGGATGTTTATGTATGCCTGGTACAGGGGCGAAAAATTTTCATCGGGTGTGGCTGGCTCTTTTACAACACGCGAGTCAATAATTTAGTTCTGTACGTGACCGCTAGAGGCGCTGTACATTTATTTAGGACACGGAATGTTAATAGTATAGAGCAAGAGCCCACGAAGGCCAGACCTTCCATATTTTATAAATATTAAATGTGCTTTCATGAACCCCACATTTATTAGGGGGATTATTTAAATTCCATTTGAGTTAGTTCTTTATACTAAATAATAGTTTTATTAACAAAGGCAAATTTTACATCTTTATTAAGTGATCCTAAAATGTTCAAACTGGTAGTAATTCGTCCCTTGGAACAATTTTCGCAAAATAAACGTACTTAGCAATGTTTTGGTCCATGTGTAGAAAAGGATTTTAGAGAACTTCTCATAGGTCCACGAAGCTACAACGTCTCAAGCGATATTTACAGGATCTCACTCGAGCGCATTACATGAAATAACCTTAGAATGTTCAAATACATGCGGCTGATCATCTGATTTTTAAACAAAAGCGATTTGACCTTTTCAACCCCTTTCACGAGGTAAATCAAATTAACTTTTTAGGGGATGAGAGAAAAATAAACTCTTTTGGAATTATATCGTGTGGGGTATCAAATGAAAGAGCTTGATGAGCAGATTACAAAAATATATATGAATTGCTAGTCATTTCACGCAGCTTCGCTTAAACGCACCGAATAATTGTGAATGATTTCGTACTTCGGCACTTTTCTGTGAACCAAGCATATTTATATTAGTTATTAATATTATAGTTTTGATTTTGTAAGTATATATACCCCTTAGAGGTCAGTGACCTTTCAGTGACTTGTCTCTTTTTTACAGAAGTGTACGATATAATTGTTTATGTTATATATAATTGTAAAATGTATTTGCCAAAAGGGTCTTATTGGGGAATGAAACTTGGATGTTGAAGTAGCTGATCAACATAAAATGTATAAAGAGATTGCTTGGACCCATCTGGGTTCCAGCCAAACTAAGATATTCACTGAAAAATTATCCCCTAAGGGGTAAATTTACCTACAAAATCAAAACCCATCCCTAGGAAATATGCTTGGTTCACAGAAGAGTGTCGAAGTATGAAATTATTATTCCCAATTATTCGGTGCGTTTAAGCGAAGCTGCGTGAAATGACTAGCAATTCATATATATTTTTGAAATCTGCTCATCGAGCCCTTTCATTTGATACCCCACACGGCATCATTCCAAAAAAGTTTATGTTCCTCAAAAGGTTAAAGCCCTAGATTTTTTTTTACCAAAAACTTAAAACTTCTTTCAAAAAGAGAAAAATAAAGTTATTCGAAGTAAATGACTTACTTTTGAAGTTGGTGCCAAATATAGTATCAACATAGGTATCAAATAACTTCGAACAGTTTTATTTTTCTATTTGTTAAGGCAGTTATAAGTTTTTTAAAAAAAAAAATCTTTCGTTTTATTGACTTTTTTTAAAGTGCACCTACACTAGTTATAACCTTTCTAGATGTAAAGTTCTCATCAATACGAATTAATCAATCCCAAACACATGGTTCTTTCTGTAAATCGTTGAGGAGTTCCTTCGACTGTCCTTTGGCTCCATCATTAAATCGACTCCACACCTTCATTTAAATGTAATGCTTCAAATACTTAATGAAAACATTTAGAAACGCACTAGTCACCAGTAAGATTTTCGAAGGTTTCCCTCGATTTCTCATGGATGCCACCATCTTAACTGAAACAAATTTTAATGGGACCACTGGGGAAGCATTACTTTTCAAATAAAAAAAAAGCATCGAAATTTGATAGCTACCTTCTTCTTTTGAAGTCGGTTAAAAATACTGTATAATACCTACTGTTCGAACTACTATGGTTTTCCCTCCTGTCCTTATTCCTTACACCAATATTACACACAACCACCAGAACACCCACACAACCATCGCACACCTGAGCGTTCGCAGTTGCGCAGTAAGTTAACATACAATTCCAATTGTATTTTGCACTTTATGTTGCTCGTGTCAGAACTGAATTTCAAATGAGGAGGGAGCGAGACAGAGTGGTTTGAAGTAAATCGATGCTACGTTGTCTTGCGCAATGATATCAATAACCTCAAATTGTTTATGTATGCCTGGTACGGAGGTGAAAATTTTGCTTCGGGTGTGGCCGGTTTCCACGTTGTCCTAACAGAATGTTCTCGTCGAAGAAGTTCAGTTACGTCATTCCTGACCTATGTAATATTGTTCATAATTCTGTTGTGTCCCGGCGTGTCCGCTCGTACGTAACAGATAGAAATAATATAATATTACGATTTTGTCATGCCTTGTGACATTTTTTTTCACCAAAATTCTAAGAATATCACTATATACTTAATTTCTCTCAATAAATATTTGACATAGTCATCTTTTTGATTGACTACAATTAATTCCTGAACGTTAAATTTACTGCAAAATGACACTAATTCTCTCGCTAACACATCTACCGTAGATAACGATCGCGTAATTAGGTATAGGGCAGATTTACTAGGAACGAAAATATTTCCTACTTTATTCTCGCAAATGTCTATTTGCGTTATGTCATATTATCAATTCTAAATAGTCGTCTGAGAACGTCTACTGCCAGAGGCTTAATGACAAAAGGGTTCTGAGTGATGTCTGTCGTGACATCGTTACTGTTCAATAGATCTTGGATTTTTTTAGCTTTCGATCGAGTTATGAACGATACAACTTGCTCTCGCATTTTTTTTCAAAGCTAACGAGGCATTGGTAAACGATTCACCACTGGGGCTACAAGAAAGAACTTCAGCACTATGTGAGTTTCATCTCAACTCCCTCACATACCCGATCAACTGGGTAAAGGGCGAAGGCCCGGACCCTTTACATGAGGGGCTTGTGGTCGCGTTTGCTTGCTTCTGTTGCCCCACCTAACGACCCCTCTTTTTTCTCTCAGGCTATATACCCGGCTTTACCCTATGGGAGAACGCGTCAGAACGCAAACGCGATCTTCAACTGCAAGGGCCTTGTGTCGCCACCCGAGATAATTCCCTCATCCCTCTCTGAAATAATAATAATTTGAAATTATAAATGATGGCAAAAAAACAGTGTAAAAGATTAGATTTATAAATTCCAAATGCTATGATAATAATATATAATAAACACTTAGAGAGAGAAGTTTTGTATTTTTGTGTATAATTAATAATCCCAAAAAAATATGTGAGAAATTATTTCAGAAATGGATAGCTAATATAATATTATCAGCTCATTTTATCATAAAAACTGTGTACCGTGTGCTAGTTTTATACATATACTGAGACTGACTTGTTGGTCTAGTGGTCACAATCACTACTGCGGAGCACGAGGTCCCGTGCTGAGCAAAGAGTTATTGCCTCAGTAGCAGCCCGGAGTGTGGATGAGTGCCCTGTAAATGGCAATAGGAACGCCACCTATTTATTATATGGGACTTGCACACTGGCGAAATGTGAATGTTTTACAAGAACACCTTTGCTTACCCCTTCGGGAATTAAAGGCGTGAGCAAAATCGTTGTATTTTCTATTTAGTCCACTGGTTTCTGTCCCCAGCTTCGGCCGCGTTTGCTTAGAATCCCTTGTATAATTAATTTATGAACATAATGGATATTACTCAGCGGTAACGTAGCATTATACAAGTGTAAGAATTTTCAAAATCGGTCCAGTAGTTTCCGAGTTTAGTGAACTCATAATTTTTTTGGTATATAGGATGTTATAATTAATGTCTATTATCATTGTAAAATGTAATTCCATGGGTGTTATTATTGTGTCTTTTTTAATTTATCTGAAATTGTATAAAGAGATAGTTGGTTCACCAACAGAAAAAATATATTTACTGAAAAAATCTTCCCCTAAACGGTAAATTTACCTACAAAGCCCAAAACTCACCCCTAGGAAATATACTCGGCTCACATTAGAGTCTCGAAGTACGAAATTATTCCCAATTATTCGGTGCGTTTAAGGGCAGCCGCGTGCAATAACTAACAACTCATGTATATTTTTGAAATCTGCTCATCAAGCCCTTTTATTCGATACCCCACACGGCACCATTACAAAAAGGTTTTTTATAATTCTCCAATCATGGCCTAGATTGAGACTGAAAAGATGTTAACGGTGCTCGGTTTTATAGAAGTGTTAGTAGTTTGCACGTAATAAATATTCCACCAGATATCAAGTTCAATGCCAAATGTATGTCTGTACTGGTAGGATTGGCATATTTTTCACATGAATATTATAACACATTAAAATATCGAGCGCGCCCACAGAACACAGAGAGACGTTGTTGGCGCGCGAGCTCGAATACTATCTCGCTCGCACACCGACTACCTGTTTCACTCGGCACGCGCCGCCGATACTATCGACTTCTTATCATCGAGACGCCCCGCACCGGAGCATGTAACAGGCGATCACCAGCCCCAGGTTGTCACGAGGCCGATGGTACAAATTCTTGAGTAAACTTGAACCAATCTAGCCTCCAGGCAACTCCAACGTAACTTAAAATCAAACATTGTACCGTCCATGCTCCTCTCACATTATTCATAAGCTCTATGCTATATTATAACCTCTGCAGTCAACTGCGACGCTTTGCAAGAGCTAAGTAATACCTACGCTCCTAAGCCCTGGCTTGTAGTCAGTCAATACAGTATTATTTGTAATGACAAATAATACTGTAATAATACTGCCCAATGGGGCATGTAATACTCCACCCACCTGACAATAGACTTATTTGTATCGCGGACTATTATAAAGGCCATTTTTATGTTCATAATTCAGAAGAAAATATTATTTATTTAATTCCTTCCCTTCTCCCTTCAAAAACAACAATTATTAATGTTGTTTTATGGGGATCTCTAATTTAATTTTAATTTTAATGCACTTGCTTGAAAGTTAAGAATCCCATGATGACACGCGATCGGCGTTACTGATAACGTATACAGCGATGTACATAGCTTCTATGTTAATACAATTCTAAATGTTATTAAAATTTAGTTTGCAGGTTTCATCTTACCTTCAGGCAACTCCAATGTGAATTATCCATGCCCATGCCCCCCTCACGTTACTAATAAGTTAAAAGTGTGCTATAGCCTCTCCAGTTGACTACGACACTTTGCTAGACCAAAGTAATACCTAATCACCTAAGAACTGGCTTGTAATCAGCCATTCGATATAACATTCCAGATTCTGTACAAAATCCCCTGATCTCAGTCCGTGGCTTAGGGTGCGTTTGCTTAGCATCCCTTTTATAATTAATTTATGAACGGAGCGGCTATCACTCAGCGGTAATGTACCATTATATAAGTGTTAGAATTTTCAAAATCGGTCCATTAGTTACCGAGTTTAGTGAACTCATATCAAACAAAAATAAACAAATTATAAATTAAAACACTTTTACTTTTCTTTATATTATATTATAATTTATGTTAATTATAATTGTTAAATGTAATTCCATGGGTCTTATTATTGTGCCCATATGTCTAATTATGTGACTTTATAGGGGTCATGGGCTTCGGTGTACGCGCAGGAACTTCCATATTCTTAATGAATGAGGCGGTTGTAGGTAACGATAAACAGTTTATTTACAAGCACAGTGTTCATACAGCACAAGAAGAAAGTTAGCACAGCACAGACAAGCAGTAGACACGCAATAGAGAAAGAAGGAGTACAGGAAAACAGATGAGACGTGATTAGCATTAAAGGATAAGCAAAGCAGCACAAGTTTGTCGTCTGAGTGTCGGTTACAGACTACTACATCGAATGAATCGGCGAGCCGGCCGGTGCATTGGAATGCGGGCAAAAAACAGCTGGCCGCCGTGCGTTTCCATTGCACCGAGCGACACTGATATTACTATTATATCAAACTTAATTTTGATCAGTGATTTTGGTGCTTAGTACATTATATGTATTGTAAATATTTATTTAAAGTATCATACGTATATTTATGTATCATATTACATTTAACATTTTTATATTGTAAATAATATATTTATTTATGTATGCTGTGCTGAATACAAATAAGTCGGACTATATAAATGTGTGCAAGGTAGCCCACATAACTCCCCCTCTAGACCGTTACTTCGGTCGATAAAAATCAGGAAAGCGAATTGTTCGTCCAAAACGAGTTTTCCTTACTGGTTCCTGAGTCTTATGGTTTGTAGAAATGGATGTAGGGGTAGGAGTAGAAATGGTGGTAGGAGTAGGGATGGAAATAGGGATGGAGGTTGGGCTGGGGGTGGACGAAGTAATGGTATTGGGAGATGGGTCGACAAGTAAATACGCCGGTTTCAGTCGGTCTATGGAAACTGTTACCATCTTCCCCTTTACTATTATTTTAAAAGTCTTATCCCCTTTTTCGATGACCTCATAAGGTCCGGAATAGGGAGGTTGTAAAGCGCCTCGTACCTTGTCATCCCTGAGAAAGATATGGGTTGATGTTGCCAAATCTTTGTGCACGAAGATCTTAGGTTTGCTGTGACGTGAAGTGGGTATGGGCTGTAATTTAGAGGCAAACTGGTGTAGGCGTGTGGTGAAATCCGACACATCAGTTGTATCGGGTGGAGTAGTCTGGAAGAATTCTCCTGGCAGACGCAACTCCTCGCCATACACTAGTTTAGCTGATGAAGCCTGCAAGTCCTCTTTAAATGCGCTTCTTATGCCGAGAAGCACGAGAGGCAGCGTGTGGTATGAAACGCCTGTAAAAGTTCACCATGCCTAGGAAACGACGAAGCTGTCTCACCGTTTTGGGGGCAGGGAACTCTTTGATGGCGAGGACTTTGGATTCTAGGGGCTTTATTCCCTCTGCAGAAATAAGATACCCTAAGAAGCTAACCTCATTTACGCCGAAGATGCACTTCGAAGTGTTCACCAAGATGCCATAATCTCTCATCCGTGCGAAGAGTTGGTGGAGGTGGACCTCATGTTCAGCCTCTGTGCGCGAGAAAACTAAAAAATCATCCAAATAGGCATAGCAAAAATCAAGACCTCTGGTTAACTCATCAACGAACCTTTGGAATGTTTGGCCTGCATTCCTTAAACCAAACGTCATGAATGGGAATTCATACAGGCCAAAAGGAGTCGTGATGGCGGTCTTCAGAACGTCGGCTGAATGGACTGGAATTTGATGATAAGCCTTTTCCAGGTCGATTTTGCTGAAAACCTTAGATCCTGTAATGCTGTGAGTGCAGTCCTGTATGTGCCTGATTGGATAACGGTCAGGGACGGTTCTGGCGTTCAACATTCTATAGTCGCCACAAGGACGCCAGCCGTTATCTTTTTTAGGCACCAGATGCAACGGGGAGGCCCAAGGGCTGTCGGAAGGTCGAGTAACACCAGTGTTTAGCATCATCTGAAACTCATTCTTAGCTATCTTTAACTTATCGGGAGCTAACCGGCGAGGAGTGCATGATACTGGGGGGCCAGGCGTTGTTTTTATATGATGGACGGTGTTATGACGTGGAGCTAGTAGTGTGCCTGAAGGGCGAGTTATCTCAGAAAAATTATTCAAAATACTGTGGTATTTAGTGTTACCTGAAGCTATTTTTATAGAACAAACATTTGAATTATCAACAGGTGCTTGAGATGATAAAGAAGTCGTATTATCTACTAAACGTTGCTTCCTACAGTCCACAATCAAATTAAAATGACTAAGAAAGTCGACACCAATGATTGGCTTTGTAACATTAGCCACTACAAATCGCCATTGGAAGTTGCGTCTTAAGCCAAAATTTAAATTAAGTTCTAAAAAACCATAAGTGTCTATAACAGAACCGTTAGCTGCACACAACTGGTAGTTAGTCTTCTCTCGGCGTTCTCGCAGCGCAGCTCGAGGGTAGACACAAAGGTCACTACCAGTGTCTATTAGAAACTGGGTGTTCGAGTTGCGGTCCGTGATGAAGAGGCGACTTGAAGGGGTTGGGCAGTCGTCCGTCGCCATTAGCGAGTGCCCGTCGCATTTCCCGCCTTTTTAAAGTCGCATGGCGAAACACAACTATTCGCGCTGTCCCCGAATTTGGAATGATACCAACAAATTGGGTAACGCCGGTAGTTGGAGTTCGATCGCGTCCTCTGTCGTGCCGGTGATGGTGATGGTCGACGTCTTGAACGGGATCCCCTCGCGCGGTTTTTGTCTCGTTCGTCCAATCTGAGAGCCAGTCTTTCCACCATATGTTTTAGCTCTGCTATCTCAGACTGGTAAGAAGGCACGGCGGAGGATGAAGACGCAGCGACCACTGGGCCATAGGGTGAAGTCAATTCCTGGATCCGATCAGCTAGGTCTGCAAGTTGCTCAAGAGAGTGAGTGGGCTGCGACGCTAGGACGGCCTGGATGCCGGACGGAAGCCGGCTAGTCCAAATGGTCTTGATAAAATCAACTGGAGCTGATGAACCAGCAAGATCCTGGAGATGTCGCAGGAACTGCGATGGTTTTCTGTCACCTAGCTCTTCATGAGTGAGTAATTGTTTTACTCTCTTCTCGTGAGAAGCTGACAGGCGCTTGATGAGCTCCGATTTAATTTTAGCGTAGCGGTGCTTAACGGGAGGATTTAAAATTACATCCTTCACAGACTTGGCGTGGTGAGTGTCAAGATTGTTTACGACACTATTGTATTTCGAACGATCGTTTGTAATATCCAGAGTGTCAAATTGTGCTTCTAGCATAGCGAACCAAAGTTCAGGGTCGTCCGGAGAAAATTGTGGAACCTTTAAACTATATTTTCGAAAATCGGATAACGCGTGGTCAGTGGAAACGCGCACTTTTTTTTTTCGATGTGTAGGTTCGTGTTGTTTGCCTCTCGATCCAATTGTGTTAGGTGAACCACTACTGGAATCACTGCTCTCACCTTCGTGCTCCGTCGGGTTGGTCACCAGTATAGGGGTCACCAGTATAGGGGTCATGGGCTTCGGTGTACGCGCAGGAACTTCCATATTCTTAATGAATGAGCCGGTTGTAGGTAACGATAAACAGTTTATTTACAAGCACAGTGTTCATACAGCACAAGAAGAAAGTTAGCACAGCACAGACAAGCAGTAGACACGCAATAGAGAAAGAAGGAGTACAGGAAAACAGATGAGACGTGATTAGCATTAAAGGATAAGCAAAGCAGCACAAGTTTGTCGTCTGAGTGTCGGTTACAGACTACTACATCGAATGAATCGGCGAGCCGGCCGGTGCATTGGAATGCGGGCAAAAAACAGCTGGCCGCCGTGCGTTTCCATTGCACCGAGCGACACTGATATTACTATTATATCAAACTTAATTTTGATCAGTGATTTTGGTGCTTAGTACATTATATGTATTGTAAATATTTATTTAAAGTATCATACGTATATTTATGTATCATATTACATTTAACATTTTTATATTGTAAATAATATATTTATTTATGTATGCTGTGCTGAATACAAATAAGTCGGACTATATAAATGTGTGCAAGGTAGCCCACAACTTCTTAAATAAATTCGGATTACCTTTACTGGAAAAGTTATCCCTTAAAATGTAAATTTACATACAAAGTCAAATAGGATTTAAAAAGGTGTGTACACAAATTTAGTCCGTGGTTGATCGAGTCAGTTTAAACCTTGTGTTGCAAGCCTAGTAGGTTAAAATCTTGTGTTGTAATAAGGGGGTAAGGGAGGAGATACTTCAATAAATCATCCGCTGAAGTGTCTGTATGTAATGACTCTACTACGACTACATTCGAGGACTCACACTCACAGTGAAATAAAAATATCAGTATCAGCTTAGCATAAAGTAATTAACGCGATCATTTACATTAGTAATACATCGAAATAATGTTGAAATGGCGATCCATGGGCCAACATCTATTTTTATACACCTAATTGATAAATTCAATCCATCATCAGAAAATGTTTGCCGCGAACAGCTAGTTATCATTACAGTTCATCTCCTAAAAGGGTTTAATTGGAGAATGAAAGATGGCTGCTGAACAGGCTGAACCGATTTATCTGACAGGAACAAGATATTTACTTAAAAACTCAGCCTCTAAGTGATACATTTACAAAAAAACGTCAAAAAACGTCCCTAGAAAATATGTTTCGTTCGCTTTAGAGTCTCCTATCCGGTGCGTTCAGGCAAAGCCGCGTGCAATAACTAGCGGTTCATATATATTTTTGAAATGTGCTCATTAAACCCTTTCATTTGATACCCCACACGGCACCATTGTGAAAAGGATTTTTAAAATTCTTCAATAATCTATAATAATTCCTTGATAAGTGAACTATCCAATTCTGAACGATTTTTTGAATAACGTCCCGTATTTTCTAAAATTAGCGTGTTCAAACAAACAAACGAACTCTGCAGCTTTATAATATTATTGAGTATAGATTTTAGGAGAAGAACTTGATTTAACACCTTCAATTCGGTTGTCTTCATTAAAAAATCAAGTTTACTTGGTAAATAAAGTGACATCTGCCAAAACATTCTCAGAGTTGTTTAATTTGTACCAATTAAAGTAGTTAAATTAAATCAACAAGATGGCTGATCCCTTCATCACTAGTCCAAGGGCTACAATGTCGTAGCAGCAAGCTACGAAACTCGTAGCACTACTACAATCATTTGGTCTAATATAATATGCTACGAAAGTATCGTAGCAAATTAACTGTCTCATGAATCCTCACTTTCAATACTCCGATAATGTATACATCTATACAGATAAATAAAATTGAAGAGTCAAATTGTCATGGCAATAAGAGTATTGTTTTCAATGAATGTCCTAACAAAAGTGAGTACTTAGGGAATCATAACAATGTCCATTCATAAAGCCCGCGTGTCCTCAATACAAGTACGGATAGGTTACTAAAGTAACGGCATCATGGGAACGGCAACGTGTGAACTGTATAGTAAGCTACCAGGATAACAGGAGTAGCAAGAAGCTGTCTCTTAGTATCCTGTAAATGTATTGTAGAAAAGCCTTCATTAGTGCGAGTGCGATAGCATATACCAATTTTATAGGACAGTATATGTAATATTATAAGCTTTCTATAATCAGAACGGAATCAAGGAACTTTTCGTTTGAAATGACATCTACAAACAGACACTTAAATTGTATTTATCTGTATAGATATAGATTTGGAGCCGTGGTGGCCTTGGGGATCCCAGCGAGGCCGGTACCAATGTGTCTTTTTAAAAACTTAGTGCTTCGATTTTACACCTCGTGTTTTTTACACAGTGAAGGAAACATGGTGAAGAAACCTGTATATGTCTGAGAAGTATTTCCAAGACTTATGTATAGTGCCTGAGATAGCGATAGACTCACCATCTGTCACGTTGGCACTTGGTCATCTTCGGTGAAAAGTGAGTGTTGTTATTACAACACCTCTGCCTAACCCTGCGAGCAATACAGGCATCAGCATATGTGTGTATTTATGTAGATATAGATTATGAAAGTACCGAAGCAAAGTGAATTTGATACTATACCAGACCCCTCCGTGTAAGAGGGATAGACGTTATATGTTCTTATCAATGCAAATATATCCGAGATAACGGTACTCGCTCCACAGAATACAGATATACGATTTGACCTCTCTCTTCTGTCGGGAAAACTTCAAAAGTATGTCATGAAGATCCCATAAGGGGTGAATTATCCTAAAAAGTCAAAACGCCTAAAATTCATAAGATATTGTATTTCGTTCGAATCAGAGTCTCTTTTCCGGTGCGTTCAAGCAAAACAGCGGGCAATAACTAGCAACTCATGTATATTTTTGCAATCTGCTCATCAAGCCCTTTCATTTGATACCACACACGGCAGCATTCCAAAAGTTTTTTTATGTTCGGCACTATGAATTTTATTTCATAATTAACACATTCACTGCTAACATTTCAACTTCTTCGCAAATTCTCGAACAGTTGGACGCACATACGCGTCGTTAGCAGTGAACGCGTTAAAGGCCTCTTAACGAAGAACCAGGTAGGCAGGCACCACCATATATTGACAAGTGAGTGTAGTTGTATCCTATTTGTATGTCAGCACGGCACTCCTCACTTCGTCTGTCGCACGAGAACTGTGGATCTGGGGGTGAAGCTGTGGTAGTTGTACGAAGCCTTCTCTGATCAATGTCTTTGAGCCAGGCTCCTGCAAGCGTGATCTCTTTGGAAGAGTTCAGCAATACATACCAGGAATGAATAGGGAGACATGCGCTTATAATATGAACTCAATGACAAATTTGTCCTCAGGCTAGCCCCCTGTTATATGAAACTTAAACATAGCTGGTTCAATTTGGGTGTTCCACAAGTGCACCTCTGCTTACCTCTTCGGAGTGTAAAGGCTTCAGATTGATTTCGAATCCTTTATATCCACTGGTTTCCGACTGCGGCTTTGGCTGCGTTTGCATAGAAGCACTTGAATAACTCGTTTATAAAGGTAGCGTATATTAGTCTATGGTAATCTAGCATTTTATAATTTAAAGAATTTTCAAAATCGGTCCAGTAGTTATCGAGTTCAATGAACTCATAACAAAAAAAAATATTATTCATAAATTCTATTCTTTTCTCTTGATTAAAGAAGTTTTCGATACAATAATTTATGCTTGTCTTATATTTAAAATTCTACTGTCGCCGTGTTTGTAACTAAACACCTCCGAAACAAACGGCTGGACCGCTTTGTATGAAATGTTGTGTGCATATCGGGTAAGTCTGACAGTCGGCCAACATCTATTATTATACACTTAAGAAAAAGTTTGCCGCGAACAGCTAGTTATCATTACCGAGTTCATCCCCTTAAACGGTCTGGTTGGGGAATGAAACATGGATGCCGAGGAGGCTGAACCGATTTATCTGAAAGGAACAAAATATTTATTTAAACACTCATCCTCTAAGAGGTAAATTTACCAATAAAGTCAAAACTGATCCCTAGAAAATATGTTTCGTTCGCTTTAGAGTTTCTTGTCCGGTGCGTTCAAGGAAAGCCGCGTGCAATAACTAGCAATTCATATATATTTTTGAAATCTGCTCATCAAGCTCTTTCATTTGATACCCCACATCGCCATCATTCCAAAAAGGTTTTATTTTAAGTTCTTCAATAATGACATAGAAAGATACTGAATGCTGATGTTTACAATACTTGATTAATTATTAGTTTATTGCAAAAGGACAAATTGGGAGCACTCGCAACTAAATGAGATGCATGAATATGAACGAAGCGAAATAAGTATGTAAGGATCGTAGTATGTGGCAAACGGTAGACACTGCCTACTCACATAACATTCAGACGTGAGCATACATGTAGTATGCTCACGTCTGAATTAGCCATTTGAAAAATAGTATACCAATAGTTAAAAGAATCCCTCGAGGAGCTCGAATAACCGTTGCCACACATTTGTCACAATTAATCCAGAAATGTTGCAAAAGCAATTGTACTCAAGACTGGCAGAACTTATTCCTATTTTCATACAGTACACTACATATAATAAAAACCGATGAACCGAATTTATCCTTAACACAAAAGATTAAGAATAACTGTGCTGGAAGTTCATCGCCTTTTGCTGCACCTCTAATCAAACATGATGCCTGTCGTAATCGCAGCAAACTTATCGAAAACAAAATCTGTGAAGGAGACCTCAAAGGTGCCGCTCGCCTTTTGTTCTCCAACGACGTGCTATCACCAGATACCCCTGACACCCTCCAGGCCTTACGGACAAAACATCCTCCAGCTCCATTAAACCCATATTTTCTCGACCCACCAACAGCAAGGCAAGCATGTCTTCAAATTCAAAACAAAGATGTTACGGATGCCATTTTATCTTTTAAACCAGGTTCGGCTGCAGGTCTGGATGGAATCTCACCCCAACATTTGAAAGACTTAACTTCGCGTTCTGTGGGCGATGCAGGCGAGCAACTTGTAAATTCGATCACAAAATTAATCAACTTTATGTATTCCGGTAACGTCAACCCAGAAATTGTTCCCATTCTTTTCGGCGCGAACCTCATTGCCCTCAGCAAAAAAGACGGAGGGGTGAGACTAATTGCTGTTGGATCAACACTACGACGTCTGGCCTCCAAAATTGCTGTTCGACATATTTTACCAAAATTAAACCCGGAATTTGAACCCGTACAGTTAGGCTTCGGTGTAAAAGGAGGTTGTGAGGCAGCCGTCCATGCCCTTCGCTCTTTCCTAAGTTACGAACAGCCTGACGTGTTGCTCAAAATTGATGTCAAAAATGCATTCAATTCGGTAAATAGGGATACCCTGTTGACGGAAATAAAACAACATATACCGGAAGTATACAATTATCTTCTTCTCAGTTACGCTGACCCAACAAAATTGTTATATCGTTCTAACGAACTGTCCTCGGAAGTAGGTTGCCAACAGGGCGATCCCCTTGGGCCTGCAATTTTTAGTTTGGCTATAAATCCGATAATACAAAATTTTTATTCTAAATTCAACGCTTGGTATTTGGACGACGGAACCCTAGGAGGTGATGTGGATACTGTGCTTTCAGATCTTTTTTTAATCAAAAACAAATTTGAAGCCAGTGGTCTGGAGCTTAATTTTAGCAAATGCGAGCTTTTTATAAATAATCGCGGCTTAAATTTAAATGACGTAAAGCAAAGATTTAATATTTTGACTCCAAATATAAAAATAGTTAACAGTAATTCCCTTTACCTCTTAGGGTCTCCAATTTTTGATGAATCTATTCCTGAATATATTAATAACTCAATTTCTAAATTTCAAAATTCTGCTGACCGTCTCCATGAAATTAGTCCACATTATGCCCTTTGCATCTTAAAATTCTGTCTTTTCGTCCCAAAATTTACGTACGTGCTCCGTTGCTGCTCCTTTTGGAATCACCCAGATCTTTTGACACGAGTGGACGACTTAATCAAAATTAGCTTAGAATCGGTTTTTAATATGCAGCTGAACGAGCAATCTTGGACCCAAGCATCCCTACCCATCCGTTATGGTGGTTTAGGGATTCGCAAAATTTCCAGTGTCGCTTTACCAGCCTTCCTATCTTCGGTCCATAGTTCGGCAAAACTCATAAGTAAAATTTTAAAGGCATCCCCTTCAAACTTTGAGATTGCCGGCTTGGAAGAAGCTAGACACGCTTTCTTAATTGCATGCCCAGGTCAAAATTTTCCCGTTTCTCCAAATTCTCAGAGGAGCTGGGACGACATAAACTGCAAAATTACCATTGACAATCTTTTGAGCCGTAGTACAGGTTCGGCACGTGCTAGGCTTTTGGCCGTGGCGCGCGTGAGGCCGGCTACTGGCTCCACGCGTACCCGTCGGCAAACACAGGAACATTTCTTGAGCCTGACACGCTCCGAATCGCAACCTGTCTACGGCTCGGGGTTCCGGTCTGCATTCCCCATAAATGTCCCTGTGGCAGTGATGTCGACAAGCTGGGACATCACGGACTTTCATGCCAAAAAAGTGCAGGCCGCTTCTCAAGACATGCCGCACTCAACGATATCATACGCCGGTCCCTTGCCACCGTCAACGTGCCAAGTTTACTTGAGCCGACAGGTATCGCTAGAGACGATGGCAAGAGACCGGACGGTATGAGCTTGATTCCATGGAAGATGGGGCGGGTGCTGGTATGGGATGCAACCTGTTCAGACACGCTGGCCCCTTCCCATCTACATGGAACCAACAACAGAGTTGGTGCGGCATGTGAAGCGGCTGAAAAAGCCAAAGCCTGCAAATACAGGGGTCTCGGCTCCGAATATGACTTTGTCCCATTCGGAGTCGAGACCCTTGGTCCGTGGGGTCCTAGCGCTATTAGGCTTTTTAAAGAAATAACCGAAAGGTTAGTCGACATCACAGGAGACCGGAGAGCTGGCAGCTACCTCGGTCAAAGAATTAGTCTTGCCATCCAAAGGGGGAATGCTGCCAGTATCTTCGGTACTTTGCCTACAGGGACTTCTTTTAATAATATATTTTAGTTATATGATTATATATTTTTAAGGTTTTTAGTTATTAGATTATATTTATAAGGTTTTTAGCGCACAACTATATTAAAATAAATTAAACAAAGCTTGGTCCATTTATTTAGTACCTCATCTAAATTTAATTGATGCTGCGTCGCATTTTCTTTCTTTATTTCTAATAACTTTGTTATTCCTCATAATAAATAATCATAATTTGTCAATACTGTAATAGATTTAATAAATGTAGTATGTACTGTAGCGAAATTAATCGTCTTGGGGGCAAAACGGTTAACCTCGCGAGCATAAATAAAATGTATTCTAAAGCCGCAGTACGTCTTCTATGAATTAATACAAAGAATGAAACAAGCACGTAAGCAATTACGTATCTACGGTGGTACGGAACCCTCCAAGTGCAACTCCAACGTTCAATTTAAAAAAAACAAATGAGCTGTTGCAAAAAGTGGGCCAATATTGACGTAGCCCGTGTGGGGATTGAACCCACGACCTTCACATGACAATGCGACGCTCTACCGTCTGAGCTAACGGGCCGATACAATCTGTGTCGAAATTTCTGTACAATAACCGTTGAAACTGAGCATCCCCTTTTGATATTCGCCTTTAATACACTTGCTTGAAAGTTCAGAATCTAATGATGACAAACTATCGGGATTACTGATTACGTATACAGCGATGTACATAGCTTCTATGTTCATACAATGCTTAATGTTATTAAAATTTAGTTTGCAGGTTTCATCTTACCTTCAGGCAACTCCAATGTGAATTATCCATGCCCATGCCCCCCTCACACTAGGATAAAGCTAAAAGTGTGCTATAGCCTCTCCAGTTGACTACGACACTTTGCTAGACTAAAGTAATACCTAATCACCTAAGAACTGGCTTGTAATCAGTAATTCGATATAACATTCGAGATTCAGTATAAAATCCCCTGATCTCCGTCCGTGGCTTAGGGTGCGTTTTCTTAGCATCCCTTGTATAATTAATTGAAATACGGAGCGGCTATTACTCAGCGGTAATGTAGCTTTATGTAAGCGTAAGAATTTTCGAAATCGGTCCAGTAGTTTCGGAGTTTAGTGAACTCATAACAAACAAAAATACACACGTTAAAAAATACAATATTTTTCCCTTTTTCGTCAGAATTCAACGATATTATCAGTGTATAATTTAGTTCCATGGGTCTTGTATGGTCCATGTATAATTGAGGAATGGAACTGGGATGCTGAAGTGAATCGATATATCTGAAATTGCATAAAGAGATAGCTTAAACCCCTAGAAGCATTATATTTACTGAAGAAATCATCCCTTAAAGCGTTAAGTTACCTACGAAGTCAAAACTCATCCCTAGGAAATATGCTTGGCTCACATCAGAGTCTCGAAGTATGAAATTAGTCCCAATTATTGGGTGCGTTCAGGCAAAACCGCGTGCATTAACTAGCAATTGATATATATTTTTGAAATCTGCTCATCAAGCCCTTTCATTAGATACCCCACACGACACCATTACAAAAAGGTTATATTTTAAGTTCTTCAATAATGACCTAGAAAGAGACTGATAAGATGTTAACAATACTCGGTCACTTGGTCCGGTCATGATGTACTGTTTATTGATTGTTAGTAATTTGCACGTAGTCAATATTCCACCAGATACCAAGTTCAATTACAATTTTTTATCTTTACTGGTGGGATTGTTATATTTTACACATGAATATATAAATAATAAATAAAATGATGAATATAACACACTTTTTGTTTATTTTCCAACAAACAGACGGTCAGACAGATGAACAGACAGACGGAGAAAAAAAATATAAATTGGTTTTTCTATTTCAGTACTTTGTATACTTTCGTTTGCACTTAGCAAATAACTCACAATTAGGTACCAAACACACCAAATACCAAGGTGATCATTTCTCAACGAAATGTCCGATTGGAACAAACAAAGTATTTTAAATCATATAACTGCAGTTTTATAGACATCGCTAATTATACTTGATTAACTATATTATTCAATTACAATGACGTATTCTATTAGTGGAAGAACATTATATAAGTTGGTCCAGTAGTTTTTATGGTAATACATTACAGACAGGAATCCAATAATACAAATATTGTCCATTTGGTATCCGCTCGTTTCCGACCGCGGCTTCTGCCGCGTTTAATTAAAATCCCTTACTTAACTCGATCAATTATATACCGTATATTTCTTGTCAGTTACGTGGCATTATAATGAAGCCGCACCTATTCATGTCGTCACTATTACAGTTTTCTTACAGCTTATGGGAGCCTAGTACAAACTATAGACAATGTTGCGGCAGTGATCTCGTAAAACGTAATTTTTGGAAAAAAAATCGTTTACGGTGACGGTGGCGAAGTTTAATGACTTAACATTATATTAAATAGTCTTACAGATTATATTTTAATTCAACAAAAACTTGTAAGTCACTGTGGTATACTGCACCATGATACTAAAGATTTCATTCAGGAGAAACGTAGCCTAATGGGAAGACATATTCCTGTTTATACTTAAATTTCCTTACTACTGAAATGATTCTGACTACAATCTAAGCTTTTCTACTATACCCCATATTATTTTTTTATTATTTATTTTATTTTATTATATATATCAGCGCGGGTACTATTTACGTGATGTTTACTGTGCAGTTCAAACTACGAGCAACTTTCAAAGAAAACCTCGTGATGAGTCAAGGTGTCTCAAGTATCCCTGACCTTATTAGACGGAGCTACGCGGTCAGTACTCAGTTCACTGTGCGATAAAGATGGCACTATACGCTATCGCGAAACACAGAGTGAATCGGTTGCGAATACAATTTATCTTTCATTTTGTACTTTGCGTTGCGGTGCTTACACCCCCTTGCCTTGGAAAGCACGTTAATCCGTTGGTCCTACGACTGATGTCTCCCCGGTCGAGTCGGATTGCCGCCCCATTGGACGATGGGGGTGATGTGCTTACACTGAACAATATTCCTTTGCTTCAAACACAATCATAGCTTGAAATCCTTTTATCGGATATAATTTATTACAAATTTTCTTGTTGGATTTCTCGGTAAGGAAAATGCCATCCGTCAAAATATTCTCAAACGGACAAATCCACCAACAGCAATCTACGAGAAGATTACTGTAACATTCGGTGACGCAAAGTATTGAAAAAATATTAACAAGCCCTTCACAAATTCTTTCAAGGGCTACGATGTCGTAGCGGCATGCTACGGAGCTCGTAGCACTCAAGATACATAAATATATAATATTAAACTATCATTTTCGTAAAAGAAATATTTTGTTTATACATTCTCAGAATAATTCTAATTTGTATTGCGTTATTATTGTACTTATTAACATCATTGGTAGGTAAAGCGTTACCCATTCCGTAGATTCACACGACGCCGAAGTAGGCACAGCCCAGGCCCCTGTTTTTGCAGGCTTTGGTTTCAGCCGCTTCACACTTACTTATATTTACTCTCACTAATAGGTATGAAAAATCATTTTTTTTGAACTACTGACCTACTCAATCTTCTTCACCTCCCCCATGGGAGGTGTAGTGTGTAGTTTTATTGTATGATATGATTGTGTTTGTGAATGTGTAAGTAACCGTACGACTAATAAAAACTGTACTAATCCAACCAAGAACGTCGTATAATTTTTCAAAACTCCCAATCTGACACCATGGACAACCTGTGGAAATGTGTCTTGTTTATAAGCATGGCCACTCGCAAATACCCCAACACTGAAAAGAGTCGTCACAAGGGAATCACAACAATGTTCATTCACGCTGGCCTCGTGCCTTTACTACGGCTTACTACCGTAACGGTGGCTTTGGAGGAACGGCAACGTGTGAAATCTATAGTAAGCTACCAGGATAACAGGAGTAGCGTGAAGGTCACTGGGAGTATCCTACAAACTGATTGTGAGAAACTCTTTAGTGCGAAAGGGACAGCAAATATCGATAACATAGGCATAGTATACATATCATAAGCTCGCTAAGCAGTAGATAGAAGGCCCATTATATTAAATAAATACTCCGATTAATGTTTTTCAAATTCCTGATTAATTAACAGTCAGAGTAAAGTAGATTATTGTAGTACGTCTCTCAAAAACAATCATTCTTCACTTCACTGTCGATATAATACGGCATTTAAATTAATATTTGTTATCTTGTTTAAAATGATAATCATATATATCTCCAGTCACGAAATACCCAGCATTTCAAAGCATTGTTATAATCTAGACTGTGTCACAATATTCCAATAGAAGTAAGGAGTCGGGAGTCTTTATTCTTCGTCGTTTCTATTTGAGTCAGTATGTTTACAAACCAGGGCAATGAACTCTCGCTTATTATTCAGTGTAGCTCTTACTCCTTTCCTCATTCATTCAACTACCACTGCCAATTCTACACACAACTACACCTGAACATTCGCGATTGCGCAGTTACAAAAATGCTATAAAAATGTATTTTGCACTTTGTGTCCATTGCGTTAGAACTTAATTTTATATGTATCGCTAATAGAGAGGGAGCGAGGTAGATATATTAGAAATAAATCGATTCGACGCTGTCTTGCGCACTGTGACTGGAAAGGGTGAAATGACAATATATACTTCAGGATGTTTATGAATGCCTGGTACAGGGCGAAAAATTTTCATCGGGTGTGGCTGGCTTTCTCATAACACGCGCATCATTAATTTAGTTCTGTACGTGACCGCTAGAGGCGCTGTACATTTATTTAGGACACGGAATGTTAATAGAGCCAGAGCCCACGAAGGCCAGACCTTCCATATTTTATAAATATTAAATGTGCTTTCATGAACCCCACATTTATTAGGGGGATTATTTAAATTCCATTTGAGTTAGTTCTTTATACTAAATAATAGTTTTATTAACAAAGGCAAATTTTACATCTTTATTAAGTGATCCTAAAATGTTCAAACTGGTAGTAATTCGTCCCTTGGAACAATTTTCGCAAAATAAACGTACTTAGCAATGTTTTGGTCCATGTGTAGAAAAGGATTTTAGAGAACTTCTCATAGGTCCACGAAGCTACAACGTCTCAAGCGATATTTACAGGATCTCACTCGAGCGCATTACATGAAATAACCTTAGAATGTTCAAATACATGCGGCTGATCATCTGATTTTTAAACAAAAGCGATTTGACCTTTTCAACCCCTTTCACGAGGTAAATCAAATTAACTTTTTAGGGGATGAGAGAAAAATAAACTCTTTTGGAACTATATCGTGTGGGGTATCAAATGAAAGAGCTTGATGGGCAGATTACAAAAATATATATGAATTGCTAGTCATTTCACGCAGCTTCGCTTAAACGCACCGAATAATTGGGAATGATTTCGTACTTCGGCACTTTTCTGTGAACTGTGTGCCAAATATAGTATCAACATAGGTATCAAATAACTTCGAACAGTTTTATTTTTCTATTTGTTAAGGCAGTTATAAGTTTTTTTTTAAAAAAAAATCTTTCGTTTTATTGACTTTTTTTAAACTGCACCAACACTAGTTATAACCTTTCTAGATGTAAAGTTCTCATCAATACGAATTAATCAATCCCAAACACATGGTTCTTTCTGTAAATCATTGAGGAGTTCCTTCGACTGTCCTTTGGCTCCATCATTAAATCGACTCCACACCTTCATTTAAATGTAATGCTTCAAATACTTAATGAAAACATTTAGAAACGCACTAGTCACCAGTAAGATTTTCGAAGGTTTCCCTCGATTTCTCATGGATGCCACCATCATAACTGAAACAAATTTTAATGGGACCACTGGGGAAGCATTACCTTTCAAATAAAAAAAAAGCATCGAAATTTGTTCACCCATCACATACCGGTGAATTGATAACTACCTTCTTTTTTTGAAGTCGGTTAAAAATACTGTATAATACCTACTGTTCGAACTATTATGGTTTTCCCTCCTGTCCTTATTCCTTACACCAATATTACACACAACCACCAGAACACCCACACAACCATCGCACACCTGAGCGTTCGCAGTTGCGCAGTAAGTTAACATACAATTCCAATTGTATTTTGCACCTTACGTTGATCGTCTCAGAACTGAATTTCACATATCTTCCTTATGAAGATGGAGAGAGACAGAGTGATTGGAAGTAAATCGATTCTACGTTGTCTTGCGCAATGATATCAATAACCTCAAGTTGTTTATGTATGCCTGGTACAGAGGTGAAAATTTTGCTTCGGGTGTGGCCGGTTTCCACGTTGTCCTAACAGAATGTTCTCGTCGAAGGAGTTCGATTACGTCACCTAAAGTAATATTGTTCATAATTCTGTTGTGTCCCGGCGTGTCCGCTCGTACGTAACAGATAGAAATAATATAATATTACGATTTTGTCATCCCTTATGACGTTTTTTGTCACCAAAATTCTAGGAATATCACTATATACTTAATTTCTCTCAATAAATATTTGACATAGTCATCTTTTTGATTGACTACAATTAATTCCTGAACGTTAAATTTACTGCAAAATGACACTAATTCTCTCGCTAACACATCTACCGTAGATAACGATCGCGTAATTAGGTATAGGGCAGATTTACTAGGAACGAAAATATTTCCTACTTTATTCTCGCAAATGTCTATTTGCGTTATGTCATATTATCAATTCTAAATAGTCGTCTGAGAACGTCTACTGCCAGAGGCTTAATGACAAAAGGGTTCTGAGTGATGTCTGTCGTGACATCGTTACTCTTCAATAGATCTTGGAATTGTTTAGCTTTCGATCGAGTTATGAACGATACAACTTGCTCTCGCATTTGTTTCAAAGCTAACGAGGCATTGGTAAACGATTCACCACTGGGGCTACAAGAAAGAACTTCAGCACTATGTGAGTTTCATCTCAACTCCCTCACATCCCCGATCAACTGGGTAAAGGGCGAAGGCCCGAACCCTTTACATGAGGGGCTTGTGGTCGCGTTTGCTTCTGTTGCCCCACCTAACGATTGGCCGTTGCACCCCTCTTTTTTCTCTCAGGCTATATACCCGGCTTTACCCTATGGGAGAACGCGTCAGAACGCAAACGCGATCTTCAACTGCAAGGGCCTTGTGTCGCCACCCGAGATAATTCCCTCATCCCTCTCTGAAATAATAATAATTTGAAATTATAAATGAATACAAAAAAACAGTGTTAAAGATTAGATTTACAAATTCCAAATGCTATGATAATAATATATAATAAACACTTAGAGAGAGAAGTTTTGTATTTTTGTGTATAATTAATAATCCCAAAAAAATATGTGAGTAATTATTTCAGAAATGGATAGCTAATTCTATTATCAGCTCATTTTATCATAAAAAGTGTGTAACGTGTGCTAGTTTTATACATATACTGAGACTGACTTGTTGGTCTAGTGGTCACAATCACTACTGCGGAACACGAGGTCCCGTGCTGAGCAAAGAGTTATTGCCTCAGTAGCAGCCCGGAGTGTGGATGAGTGCCCTGTAAATGGCAATAGGAACGCCACCTGTTTATTATATGGGACTTGCACACTGGCGAAATGTGAGTGTTCTACAAGAACACCTTTGCTTACCCCTTCGGGAATTAAAGGCGTGAGCAAAATCTTTGTATTTTCTATTTAGTCCACTGGTTTCTGTCCCCAGCTTCGGCCGCGTTTGCTTAGAATCCCTTGTATAATAAATTTATGAACATAACGGATATTACTTAGCGGTAACGTAGCATTATACAAGTGTAAGAATTTTCAAAATCGGTCCAGTAGTTTCCGCGTTTAGTGAACTCATAATTTTTTTGGTATATATGATGTTATAATTAATGTCTATTATCATTGTAAAATGTAATTCCATGGGTGTTATTATTGTGTCTTTTTTAATTTATCTGAAATTGTATAAAGAGATAGTTGGTTCACCATCAGAAAAAATATATTTACTGAAAAAATCTTCCCCTAAACGGTAAATTTACCTACAAAGCCCAAAACTCACCCCTAGGAAATATACTCGGCTCACATTAGAGTCTCGAAGTACGAAATTATTCCCAATTATTCGGTGCGTTTAAGGGAAGCCGCGTGCAATAACTAACAACTCATGTATATTTTTGAAATCTGCTCATCAAGCCCTTTTATTCGATACCCCACACGGCACCATTACAAAAAGGTTTTTTATAATTCTCCAATCATGGCCTAGATTGAGACTGAAAAGATGTTAACGGTGCTCGGTTTTATAGAAGTGTTAGTAGTTTGCACGTAGTAAATATTCCACCAGATATCAAGTTCAATGCCAAATGTATGTCTGTACTGGTAGGATTGGCATATTTTTCACATGAATATTATAACACATTAAAATATCGAGCGCGCCCACAGAACACAGAGAGACGTTGTTGGCGCGCAAGCTCGAAAACTATTTCGCTCGCACACCGACTACCTGTTTCACTCGGCACGCGCCGCCGATGCTATCGACTTCTTATCATCGAGACGCCCCGCACCGGAGCATGTAACAGGCGATCACCAGCCCCAGGTTGTCACGAGGCCGATGGTACAAATTCTTGAGTAAACTTGAAGCAATCTAGCCTCCAGGCAACTCCAACGTAACTTAAAATCAAACATTGTACCGTCCATGCTCCTCTCACATTATTCATAAGCTCTATGCTATATTATAACCTCTGCAGTCAACTGCGACGCTTTGCAAGAGCTAAGTAATACCTACGCTCCTAAGCCCTGGCTTGTAGTCAGTCAATACAGTATTATTTGTAATGACAAATAATACTGTAATAATACTGCCCAATGGGGCATGTAATACTCCACCCACCTGACAATAGACTTATTTGTATCGTGGACTATTATAAAGGCCATTTTTATGTTCATAATTCAGAAGAAAATATTATTTATTTAATTCCTTCCCTTCTCCCTTCAAAAACAACAATTATTACTGTTGTTTTATGGGGATCTCTAATTAAAATTTTAATTTTAATACACTTGCTTGAAAGTTAAGAATCCCATGATGACACGCGATCGGGATTACTGATTACGTATACAGCGATGTACATAGCTTCTATGTTCATACAATGCTAATGTTATTCAAATTTAGTTTGCAGGTTTCATCTAACTTTCAGGCAACTCCAATGTGAATTATCCATGCCCATGCCCCCCTCACACTAGGATAAAGCAAAAAGTGTGCTATAGCCTCTCTAGTTGACTACGACACTTTGCTAGACCAAAGTAATACCTAATCACCTAAGAACTGGCTTGTAATCAGCCATTCGATATAACATTCGAGATTCTGTACAAAATCCCCTGATCTCAGTCCGTGGCTTAGGGTGCGTTTGCTCAGCATCCCTTGTATAATTAATTTATGAACGGAGCGGCTATCACTCAGCGGTAATGTACCATTATATAAGTGTTAGAATTTTCAAAATCGGTCCATTAGTTACCGAGTTTAGTGAACTCATATCAAACAAAAATAAACAAATAATAAATTAAAACACTTTTACTTTTGTAGCAGCGAAATAGTAATAAAATTATATATATTTTTAATGAGAAATCTTTTACTCCATATTCATATTAATTACACGTCACCTAGCAACCAACCAGATAGATGCTCAAAGAGAAAAGTAAGAATGTAAACTATTTACAAAATACTGCTTAGATAAATAATACACGAAATATGGAACACCCATAGTACCCCCCTTCAAGTAAACCGTACTCTCGGTTTAATGACACGGCCGGATCTCGTTGTATAAGAGGGTGGCCTGTTGCATGGTGGTTCCGCAGGGCTGGCTGACTGGCGCGTAGAGGAGACTGGCTGACTCGGAACTTCTTCTGTATCTACCTCCTGATAGATGTATGCAGGCTTCAGTCGGTCTAACGATACAACTGTGACTCTAGTAGGCAACTGTATCTTGAAAAACTTGGCATGCCGCTGTAGAACTGGGTAGGGTCCATCGTAGGGCGGAGTGAGTGGTGCCCGTACGGTCTCGTTGCGTACAAACACATGTGTACACGTGGCAAGGTCCTTATGTACAAATGGACGACTCGAAGTTCGTGAATTGCTTGGTACTGAAGACAGTGACGTCATTGTTTCGCTGAGACGCCGTACAAATTCTGCATCGTCGATTTTCGGCTTTGACGGCACGAAGAAATCTGATGGAATGCGTAGTGGTGTACCGTAGGTAAGTAGTGCGGGACTGAGGTTGTTGTCCTCGCGCAGTGCAGTACGCAGTCCTAGCAGTACTGTAGGTAATTCGTCGCTCCAATGTATAGTGGCTCCTCTGGCCATTAGCGCGGCTTTCAGAGTTCGATGCCAGCGTTCTATCTGTCCATTGGCTTGCGGGTGAAATGCAGTGGTGCGGATGCGTGTTATGCCAAATTTCTTCATTAGCGAAGTGAAAAGTGATGATTCAAACTGTCTGCCTTGATCGGTAGATATTCGCAGAGGACAGCCGAATCTTGATATCCACGCTTCGTATAACGCTTTCGCGACGACTTCAGCTGTAATTTCTTTTACAGGAACTGCTTCGGGCCATTTTGTGAATCTATCGATGATAGTGACGCAGTAGCGGTAGTCGTTTGATATCCGGAGTGGTCCAATTATGTCAATATGGATATGCTCGAAACGCTGCGACGGCGGGAAACTTCCAAGCGGTGTGACGACGTGTCGCTGTACTTTTGCGCGCTGACAGTTAATACAACTTCTTGTCCATGTGCTGACATCTTTATTCATAGATGGCCAGAAATACTTAGATGTAATAAGTTTTCTTGTCGTACGCACACCTGGATGGCACAAGTCGTGTTGAGCTTTGTAGGCTTCGTATCGATGTGCTAACGGCAGGTACGGACGCGGTGATGACGTAGAAAACTCGCACGCTATTAGTTGGATGCCGTCGGGTGCGGCGATGTCGATAAACTTGAGGTTTGGTCGCAATCGTAACTGTTGCAGTTCTTCGTCATGTATTTGATCACTTGCTATCTTGTTGTAGTCGAGATGTGATGGGCAACTTATTTCTTGAATGCGTGACAGTGCGTCGGCAACGGGGTTATGGTCGCCTTGAATATAAATTATTTTCGAGCAAAACTGACTAATGAAATGCAACTGTCTTTCGCGTCGAGGTGTGTCGCTGCTACTGGGCGGTCTTGTCAGTGCGAAGGACAGGGGTTTATGATCCGTGAGCACGGTGACGTCACAGCCTTCGATTAGACGGTGAAAGTGTTTGACAGCTGTGTAAATCGCTAGTAGTTCGCGATCGTACACACTGTACCGGCGTTGCGTGTCGCTCATTGCCCGTGAGAAGAAAGCGAGCGGCTTCCAGACCTTGTTGACGCGCTGTTGTAGTACTGCGCCGATGCTGTGGTCTGAAGCGTCTGTCATGATGCTCAGTGGAGCTCCGGAGATGGGATGACTCAACGTCGTGGCTTCCAAAATGCTTTGTCGTCGTAACTCGAGAACTGTTTTCGGTTTCGGATAATTTGATATGGAATATTATATTATATTTAATTAATGTTAATTATAATTGTTAAATGTAATTCCATGGGTCTTATTAATGTACCTATATGTCTAATTATGTGACTTCTTAAATAAATTACCTTTACTGTAAAAGTTATCCCTTAAAATGTAAATTTACATACAAAGTCAAATAGGATTTAAAAAGGTGTGTACACAAATTTAGTCCGTGGTTGATCGAGTCAGTTTAAACCTTGTGTTGCAAGTCTAGTAGGTTAAAATCTTGTGTTGTAATAAGGGGGTAAGGGAGGAGATACTTCAATAAATCATCCGCTGAAGTGTCTGTATGTAATGACTCTACTACGACTACATTCGAGGACTCACACTCACAGTGAAATAAAAATATCAGTATCAGCTTAGCATAAAGTAATTAACGCGATCATTAACATTAGTAATACATCGAAATAATGTTGAAATGGCGATCCATGGGCCAACATCTATTTTTATACACCTAATTGATAAATTCAATCCATCATCAGAAAATGTTTGCCGCGAACAGCTAGTTATCATTACAGTTCATCTCCTAAAAGGGTTTAATTGGAGAATGAAAGATGGCTGCTGAACAGGCTGAACCGATTTATCTGACAGGAACAAGATATTTACTTAAAAACTCAGCCTCTAAGTGATAAATTTACAAAAAAACGTCAAAAAACGTCCCTAGAAAATATGATTCGTTCGCTTTAGAGTCTCCTATCCGGTGCGTTCAGGCAAAGCCGCGTGCAATAACTAGCGATTCATATATATTTTTGAAATGTGCTCATTAAACCCTTTCATTAGATACCCCACACGGCACCATTGTGAAAAGGATTTTTAAAATTCTTCAATAATCTATAATAATTCCTCGATAAATGAACTATCCAATTCTGAACGATTTTTTGAATAACGTCCCGTATTTTCTAAAATAAGCGTGTTCAAACAAACAAACGAACTCTGCAGCTTTATAATATTATTGAGTATAGATTTTAGGAGAAGAACTTGATTTAACACCTTCAATTCGGTTGTCTCCATTAAAAAATCAAGTTTACTTGGTAAATAAAGTGGCATCTGCCAAAACGTTCTCAGAGTTGTTTAATTTGTACCAATTAAAGTAGTTAAATTAAATCAACAAGATGGCTGATCCCTTCATCACTAGTCCAAGGGCTACAATGTCGTAGCAGCAAGCTACGAAACTCGTAGCACTACTACAATCATTTGGTCTAATATAAAATGCTACGAAAGTATCGTAGCAAATCAACAGTCTCATTAATCCTCACTTTCAATACTCCGATAATGTATACATCTATACAGATAAATAAAATTGAAGAGTCAAATTATCATGGCAATAAGAGTATTGTTTTCAATGAATGTCCTGACAAAAGTGAGTACTTAGGGAATCATAACAATGTCCATTCATAAAGCCCGCGTGTCCTTAATACAAGTACGGATAGGTTACTAAAGTAACGGCATCATGGGAACGGCAACATGTGAATTGTGTAGTAAGCTACCAAGGTAACAGGAGTAGCAAGAAGCTGTCTCGTAGTATCCTGTAAATGTATTGTAGAAAAGCCTTCATTAGTGCGAGTGCGATAGCATATACCAATTTTATAGGACAGTATATGTAATATTATAAGCTTTCTACAATCAGAACGGAATCAAGGAACTTTTCGTTTGAAATGACATCTACAAACAGACACTTAAATTGTATTTATCTGTATAGATATAGATTTGGAGCCGTGGTGGCCGAGAGATCCCAGCGAGGCCGGTACCAATGTGTCTTTTTAAAAACTTAGTGCTTCGATTTTACACCTCGTGTTTTTTACACAGTGAAGGAAACATGGTGAAGAAACCTGTATATGTCTGAGAAGTATTTCCAAGACGTATGTTTAGTGCCTGAGATAGCGATAGACTCACCATCTGTCACGTTGGCACTTGGTCATCTTCGGTGAAAAGTGAGTGTTGTTATTACAACACCTCTGCCTAACCCTGCGAGCAATACAGGCATCAGCATATGTGTGTATTTATGTAGATATAGATTATGAAAATACCGAAGCAAAGTGAATTTGATACTATACCAGACCCCTCCGTGTATGAGGGATAGACGTTATATGTTCTTATCAATGCAAATATATCCGAGATAACGGTACTCGCTCCACAGAATACAGATATACGATTTCACCTCTCTCTTCTGTCGGGAAAACTTCAAAAGTATGTCATGAAGATCCCATAAAGGGTGAATTATCCTAAAGAGTCAAAACGCCTAAAATTCAGAAGATATTGTATTTCGTTCGAATCAGAGTCTCTTTTCCGGTGCGTTCAAGCAAAACAGCGGGCAATAACTAGCAACTCATGTATATTTTTGCAATCTGCTCATCAAGCCCTTTCATTTGATACCACACACGGCAGCATTCCAAAAGTTTTTTTATGTTCGGCACTATTAATTTTATTTCATAATTAAAGGCCTCTTAACGATGAACCAGGTAAGCAGGCATCACCATATATTGACAAATGAGTGTAGTTGTGTCCTATCTGTATGTCAGCACGGCACTCCTCACTTCGTCTGTCGCACGAGAACTGTGGATCTGGGGGTGAAGCTGTGGTAGTTGTACGAAGCCTTCTCTGATCAATGTCCTTGAGCCAGGCTCCTGCAAGCGTGATCTCTTTGGAAGAGTTCTGCAATACATACCAGGAAAGAATAGGGAGACATGCGCTTATAATATGAACTCAATGACAAATTTGTCCCCAGGCTAGCCCCCTGTTATATGAAACTTAAACATAGCTGGTTCAATTTGGGTGTTCCACAAGTGCACCTCTGCTTACCTCTTCGGAGTGTAAAGGCTTCAGATTGATTTCGAATCCTTTATATCCACTGGGTTCCGACTGCGGCTTTGGCTGCATTTGCATAGAAGCACTTGAATAACTCGTTTATAAAGGTAGCGTATATTACTCGGTGGTAATGTAGCATTTTATAAGTTAAAGAATTTTCAAAATCGTTCCAGTAGTTATCGAGTTTAATGAAATCATAACAAAAAAAAAATTATTCATAAATTCTATTCTTTTCTCTGGATTAAAGAAGTTTTCGATACAATAATTTATGCTTTTCTTATATTTATAATTCTACTGTCGCCGTGTTTGTAACTAAACACCTCCGAAACAAACGGCTGGACCGCTTTGTATGAAATTTTGTGTGCATATCGGGTAAGTCGGCCAACATCTATTATTATACATCTAAGAAAATGTTTGCCGCGAACAGCTAGTTATCATTACAGAGTTCATCCCCTTAAACGGTCTGGTTGGGGAATGAAACATTGATGCCGAGGAGGCTGAACCGATTTATCTGAAAGGAACAAAATATTTATTTGAACACTCATCCTCTAAGAGGTAAATTTACCAATAAAGTCAAAACTTATCCCTAGAAAATATGTTTCGTTCGCTTTAGAGTTTCTTGTCCGGTGCGTTCAAGGAAAGCCGCGTGCAATAACTAGCAATTCATATATATTTTTGAAATCTGCTCATCAAGCTCTTTCATTTGATACCCCACATCGCCATCATTCCAAAAAGGTTTTATTTTAAGTTCTTCAATAATGACATAGAAAGATACTGAATGCTGATGTTTACAATACTTGATTAATTATTAGTTTATTGCAAAAGGAAAAATTGGGAGCACTCGCAACTAAATGAGATGCATGAATATGAACGAAGCGAAATAAGTATGTAAGGATCGTAGTATGTGGCAAACGGTAGACACTGCCTACTCGCATAACATCCAGAAGTGAGTATACATGTAGTATGTACTGTAGCGAAATTAATCGTCTTGGGGGCAAAACGGTTAAGTAAAATTTATTCTAAAGCCGAAGTACGTCTTCTATGAATTAATACAAATAATGAAGCAAGCACGTAAGCAATTACGTATCTACGGTGGTACGGAACCCTCCAAATGCAACTCCAACGTTAAATTTAAAAAAACAAATGAGCTGTTGCAAAAAGTGTTCCAATATTGAAGTAGCCCGTGTGGGGATTGAACCCACGACCTTCACATGACAATGCGACGCTCTACCGTCTGAGCTAACGGGCCGATGCAATCTGTGTCGAAATTTCTGTACAATAACCGTTGAAACTGAGCATCCCCTTTTGATATTCGCCTTTAATACACTTGCTTGAAAGTTCAGAATCGAATGATGACAAACTATCTGGATTACTGATTACGTATACAGCGATGTACATAGCTTCTATGTTCATACAATGCTTAATGTTATTAAAATTTAGTTTGCAGGTTTCATCTAACCTTCAGGCAACTCCAATGTGAATTATCCATGCCCATGCCCCCCTCACACTAGGATAAAGCTAAAAGTGTGCTATAGCCTCTCCAGTTGACTACGACACTTTGCTAGACTAAAGTAATACCTAATCACCTAAGAACTGGCTTGTAATCAGTAATTCGATAAAACACTCCAAATTCAGTATAAAATCCCCTGATCTCGGTCCGTGGCTTAGGGTGCGTTTGCTAAGCATCCCTTGAATAATTAATTTATGAACGGAGCGGCTATTACTCAGCGGTAATGTAGCTTTATTTAAGTGTAAGAATTTTCAAAATCGGTCCAGTAGTTTCGGAGTTTAGTGAACTCATAACAAACAAAAATACACACGTTAAAAAATACAATATTTTCCCCTTTTTCGTCAGAATTCAACGATATTATCAGTGTATAATTTATTTCCATGGGTCTTGTATGGTCCATGTATAATTGAGGAATGGAACTGGGATGCTGAAGTGAATCGATATATCTGAAATTGCATAAAGAGATAGCTTAAACCCCTAAAAGCATTATATTTACTGAAGAAATCATCCCTTAAAGCGTTAAGTTACCTACGAAGTCAAAACTCAGATCAGAGTCTCGAAGTATGAAATTAGTCCCAATTATTGGGTGCGTTCAGGCAAAGCCGCGTGCATTAACTAGCAATTGATATATATTTTTGAAATCCGCTCATCAAGCCCTTTCATTTGATACCCCACACGACACCATTACAAAAAGGTTATATTTTAAGTTCTTCAATAATGACCTAGAAAGAGACTGATAAGATGTTAACAATACTCGGTCACTTGTTCCGGTCATGATGTACTTGTCCCGGGTGAGGGGAAAGGTGAGCCTTCGGTACCCGGGAACAGGATAGGTAGTGTGTAGAAATAAGAAGAGTGGTTAATATTTATAAAGTGGGTTCGTTTATTAAACGTCTGTTTCCTTCACTAGTGGTGGTGAGTAGACGTAGGTGGTAGGAAGGGAAACACTGGCCTGACGTAGGGTCAAGGTTCCGGCTGGGAGCAGCCTGGTCTTCCTCAGGAAGGTAGATAGCGCCTGGTCCAGGGTAGTGCCTGGACTGGAGGCGGACTGGTCCAGAGGTAGGGTCTGGGCCGGAGGTAGGTAGGTACTAATCCAGGAGTAGGGTCTGGACGGAGGCAGGTACTGCACCAGATGTAGGGTCCGGGCCAGTAGTAATTATGTCACCAGGATCCTGGAATGGAACAGCAGGCATTAGCTCGCTCGACCATGCACGGACATGCCCTAGTCGCAGCTCAGCATCCTACCCTATAACCGTAGCACCTAGTCATTGCTGAGCAGCCTCAGCCAGCAGATTTTGGAGAGAACAATATACAAAGATGGGCACAGCACTACACAGTTATTAATAGCTACACTTAATAAAAATACACTAGGAACTCACCCCAGCGGGATCGGCAACAATTATATTGTATGTTTAGTACATAGCAGTTAGGTTTTGGCGGGCTTTCCCGACGACGAGTGGAGTGACCACACGCCGCCAAGCCCCGCGTCGCAGTGGCGGCGGGAGATGCGAATGCGCGGCAAAACAAAAGAGCGCGGTGCGCAATCTACTGCGCACAACATTGCCGACAGCTCCCGACGATCCCCGATGCTACGCTCGGATTGAGTCATTGTGCACGATTCTAGCTATTTTATATTTCATTCAATTTATAATTAGTTTAGGTATTTGATAAGATTAGCTTTTAAGTTAGTTTTATAGGTAATTAAGTTGATATTATGATAGTAGGGGTATAGTTATAGCTAATTAGGAGTAATATGAGTATTTTAATAGAAAATAGATAAATTATTAATTATTTAGTAAAATGTAACGACACGTACTAGGCGTAACGTTACATACTGTTTATTGATTGTTAGTAATTTGCACGTAGTCAATATTCCACCAGATACCAAGTTCAGATGAACAGACAGACGGAGAAAGAAATATAAATTGGTTTTTCTATGTCAGTACTTTGTATACTTTCGTTTGCACTTAGCAAATAACTCACAATTAGGTACCAAACACACCAAATACCAAGGTGATCATTTCTCAACGAAATGTCCGATTGGAACAAACAAAGTATTTTACTTCTGCATAAAAGCCCTTGATAACATAATGCTTAATTTGGATAAGGATTAATATTACGATACACATTTAACGTTGTTTCTTTATTCAGACCATTTAATTTTATAGTTTATGAGCATACAAGTCGTTATTGTGACTAAACTATGATAGTTAGATATGTGCTCTCATGGACTTTTTTGTAGATCTTAATACGACATATAAACGCGTACTACATAATTTTGCTTTATAGTCAATAGTTTTTGCAGCGAACGCATAAATAGGGTATATTTTTAAGTAGTATTTTAGCGCGCTTAGCCCTAAGTGATGACAGTTCGCCAGTTAGTCGAGTCATAGTGGTGGTCAGTTCCTTAAATTCAGTTTCAGAGCAATTAATTTCAGATTGGCCTTTCCTACGCACCGTTACGTTTTGTGAATCTGTGTTGGAACGAACTGGGGTGTGAGTATTATCTCCCCCTTTCTTGAGTGCCGCAGTGCAGTCAGGACATTCCCAAGTTTTTCTCCGTTCAGCAGTTAACACAGTAGTGTCTATGCACTGTGAGCAAAGTATTTTGTGGCAGGTAGAACGAGTACATTTTATAGCTTCTTTTTTTGTCTGCAAGCACCCGGCACACTTCATTTTGTTCATTGACCAAATAAAGATAAACTCTCAGAGTCAGTGAGTGTGCAGGCAAGGACGGAGGTCTTCTGACTTTATTTACTCTTTGACAAATTGATGAAGGGTATTCAATATATGCGACTCTCACGGTTGCGTAGTGCGCGTAAGGGTGAAAATGCTCTGTACACTTCCAGCGAAATACTGCTACCCACGCAGTGCACAAAAATGCCTCGGTGATTTATTTCTTGAGTTTTATAATAATAATGGTATCACTCACTGAAAACCGCTCAAAAATACGCCAGCTTATGTGTGAGGGAACTAACTGTAGCAATCCAACACCAAACACAGCACTAAGTACACTTCAAAACAGCAATAATATTCGGAGCTTCTTCTACGTGAACTTCACTGTCTGACCGAGGTGTCAAAGAATCGAAATTTAAGTATTTAATTAATAAATATCAGGGTTATCTGCAGAACTTGGTACCCTTTCACAATTTTTTAGAGGAAAAGTTGAACTTGGCTCCCATTTTCACATTTATGTTTTTGGTAGGATTTAATTAACAATAACTTTAAACTACTAAACCAAAGTTCAGGGGCCTTACCAAGACCCCTATTGCCATGATAGTTTGACTATTATTATGAGACAGGTGTATATGACGTGTATACATCTGTCACTGTCGCACAGCTGAACTATCTTTGCGATAAGAGCTCATGGTTAGCCCCCAGGCCTCATGATTCTGAACCGTGAAATTATGAAGTTGGCATTCGATTACCCTCAATAATATCGAGAATAATAAGTAAGGAATAACAGAATAGCACATCACCAATGTATTTTGAATCGTCGTGCAACGTAATAAAGTCGTTTATTACTTGTATTCGCTTTGAATATCACAAAGTATACGAATATTTCGCCCGTATTTGTATCGGCCCGTTAGCTCAGTCGGGAGAGCAATGCATATTCGTGCATGGTCGTGGGTTCGATCCCTACACGGGCCACGCCTGGCTTTATCTTCGTTTTTGTCTATTTTTGCATTTTTTAAGATTCTTTTGTAAATTATGATTTTGATTTTTACTGAATATACTGGCTTTGTACATATTTTGCGGGATATTTTATGAATGCAAATATCACATACATATGCACCCACCTGTATTCCCTAAAAGGGTAGGCAGAGGTGTTGTAAAAGCAACACCCACTTTTCTCCGAAGATGATTGAGTGCCAACAGATGGCGAGTCTCGCTATATCAGGCACTGTACATGCGTCTTTGAATTACTTCTCAGATATAATTCAAGTTTCTTCGGAAAGAAAGAAAGAACGGTACACGAGAGGATTTTCATCGATGGACTTAAATCGTTCAACAATATTTTTGTTTGTTTATTTTACACGAATCGGGGCACTGTTCTTAGGTGTTAACTAGGGCTTAGCTCTAACTTCAAATCACAGCATTGGACTGCAGAGTATATCGTACCCCTTAAGCAGGAGCTTACCTACTCGACTTATCTAAAGGACTACAGGGGACCTACCATTATCGGAGTCAGAATAGCGTAGTAAGAACTACTTAGCTTTGTCGTTTCATTTTGTAATACTGAACTTAAACGTCAAAGTTATGAATTTAGTAAGACGTTAATACAAGTGGCTATTGTGGAGTCGTTACAGAAGCTCCACTTGCACTTGACTGATACTTTGTTAATGGATGGGAAACAGCATGAACTCACGTACTGCATTTGTACGTTTTCTGAAGGAATGGTCATTTTTTTGCAATATTTTATTTAAGGCGTTATAGGTTCCGAATTGGTAGGTTTCTGAGAGAAAATATGATACGAGCGAACTAGCTACAGCTTCCATTTTGAGTTTGACAACTACCATATCACCTTAAGGATACCAAGGGATTACCGAATAAAGTTAGAGCTGATGACGTTTCAGCCAGTGAGCGCGAGTACATGCCTCATGCATCCCGAGTGAAACAGATAGTCGGTGTGCGAGCGAGAAAGTATTCGAGCTGACGCGCACGAGAATATAGAGGAGAAGACCGATGGATCAGAAGTTTGTAATTTTATGAGAGCTGAAAGAACGATCTCAGAATATGAAATCTGGATCGCGGTGGCAGATACGGCAGGAACCAATGGTAACAATACAAAGCACAGCTTTAATAAATTTACCTTATTGCTATATAAAACTCAAAAATATCTATTTGATTAGACTCTCAAAAAATTAATTTCAAGTCGCCCGAATGGCATTATTACACAGGATTATACATGCCACATGGTTCGAAATTATCCTTTTGCTGAGAAGAAGAAGCTCAGTAATTACTCCTTTCCAAAACAATATAGTAATACAATTTTTATAAATACATGAGAAATGTAAGCCTATCGACACAGATCCAATGCACATATTTCGATAAAAGTTAGAATAAATTAAAAGTCTAATAGTTCTGCTTATGTTTAAATGTGTGGCTTGGAATGACCGTGATGACGTGAGATTTAAGCTAACACTGAAAACGCTGTCAACGTCTACGTTGCTACGATATTGTTACATGAATCGAGCTACACAGGGGTTCGCGTTTGCGTACTTGCATTAACATACAAGTCATATTCAAATTTGCACTTTATGACCGTCAAAGTAGAGCTGAATTTTATATGTTTTACCCAAGGTGAGGAAGGGAGAAAGGGAGTTAACAGAATAATCCAATTTCCCCTGCCTTGCGCACTGTTGCTGATAATTTCAAATGACTCCAGTTGTTTATGATAGCCTGGTACAGAGGTGAAAATTTTTTCACGGGTGTGGCAGCTTCGACGGACCGTATTGATTTTTTACCACTTTACCCCCTTCCCCGTAGCGCTAGAGGCGCTGTGCACTTTCCCCTAATGTCGTATAACGCGGGCAGGATACCTTATTATTTTTGGTAAGAACTGGTTGCTAAATAGCTCTGCCTACTCTTTCGGGGCCCCTTATAGGAAGGCAATGCGTAAAAGATTCCTGTTATGTACAAGATGTGGCTCGCTATGTGACCACAAGTCAAGAGAAGTTTATATTACCAATTGGGATAGTCTAGTCTTAGTTACACACCGTTGGCAACAAAATCATGAATGAAACTAGTAATTTTAAGAGTTTTTAATATCATGTTAAGTCATTAAACTTTCGTACTTCCCCTATAAGAGTGATATTTTTATTAATCAAAATTCACAAATTAATAGTACAGCAAAAATTGTTAGTTACGTACGTTTGTTAACAAAGATATGAATGAGACTAGGATTTTAATGAGTTTTTAATGCCATGTTAAGTCATCAAAAGATCCTATATTGCTTTTAGGGGTATGTTGATGCATAAACTAAGTTTTACGTGATTTCGTCCGCAAGAATTTCGCCACGTCTGTTACTAGGCTCACATGAACCGAACGTAGTTTGGAGAGTCGGATTCACTTGTGCGGGTGTCTATTGTACACGTGAGCAGGAGGACGATATACATGCATCTTTGTCATAAAGGGTGGAACTTAATACGTTAACTCCCCTTATCAGCGACGAATTGCCCTTTCTGAACTACCAGGAGAATATAACTTCAATGGAGGATTTCGACGATTTCCTTTACATTCTTATGTTGTAATATCTTTGCGCTGCCTTAAGAATACTCATCAAAGGGTTAGGGAGAGGAATTTACAAGGCTCAGTCACTTTATATGGACTATAAGACGTGGAACTGTCTACACACGCATCTCAGGAGGAGTAGCGTGTATAACATTGTTATGTTGCCAAATATCAAATCTACGAGTGAAAAATGCGTTGATTATTGTTGAAGTGTTGGATGTCGTCACAAGTAATGAGCGCTAAGGCAGAATAGTGGGGGTAGCTGTGTATGAATTCTATTCGCGTCGCGCCATTCACCGAATATGATTAAGTGCCCACGTGACAGAGGGTGAGTCCATCGCCGTCTTAGGCACTAATTACTCCTCAGACATATGCAGGTTTCCTCACGATGTTTTCCATTCCACCGTAAAGCCCGTGGTGTAAAATCACAGCACATAAGTTTTTAGAAAAACTCGTTTTTACAGGCCCCGCTGGGATTCGAACTTGCGTCGCTTGCGTAGCAGAACACTGCTCTAACCCCGAGGCCACCACGGCTCTTCTACATCAAGAAAATGCATCTTCATAATATGATGCGTTTGTTACAGCCACGCTTCGTTAAGGTTTCTCAGCGTCGAAATTGACGACGACCGTTGTTCTAAATGATAGGAAATTGATACATAAAACATAGGAGATAAGGTTCAATTTTGTTTCTTCAACTCGAGATTCGTCTAAATTCATGGATGGTGAAGTAAAGCAATGGATATTACGCGTGTGCTCTCGGTGGCAACTTGTGCCCCACTGACAGACAACGCATAAAGAGGTCACGAGAGAGGTCAGATAAATACGAATAATGAAGCCGCACCTCTTCATGACGTCACTATTCCAGTTTACCTACAGCTTATGGGAGCCTAGTACAAACTATAGACAATGTTGCGGCAGTGATCTCGTAAAACGTAATTTTTGGAAAAAAAATCGTTTACGGTGACGGTGGCGAAGTTTAATGACTTAGCATTATATTAAATAGTCTTACAGATTATATTTTAATTCAACAAAAACTTGTAAGTCACTGTGGTATACTGCACCATGATACTAAAGATTTCATTCAGGAGAAACGTAGCCTAATGGGAAGACATATTCCTGTTTATACTTAAATTTCCTTACTACTGAAATGATTCTGACTACAATCTAAGCTTTTCTACTATACCCCATATTATTTTTTTATTATTTATTTTATTTTATTATATATATCAGCGCGGATACTATTTACGTGATGTTTACTGTGCAGTTCAAACTCCGAGCAACTTTCAAAGAAAACCTCGCGATGAGTCAAGGTGTCTCAAGTATCCCTGACCTTATTAGACGGAGCTACGCGGTCAGTACTCAGTTCACTGTGCGATAAAGATGGCACTATACGCTATCGCGAAACACAGAGTGAATCGGTTGCGAATACAATTTATCTTTCATTTTGTACTTTGCGTTGCGGTGCTTACACCCCCTTGCCTTGGAAAGCACGTTAATCCGTTGGTCCTACGACTGATATCTCCCCGGTCGAGTCGGATTGCCGCCCCATTGGACGATGGGGGTGATCTGCTCACACTGAACAATATTCCTTTGCTTCAAACACAATCATAGCTTGAAATCCTTTTATCGGATATAATTTATTACATATTTTCTTGTTGGATTTCTCGGTAAGGAAAATGCCTTCCGTCAAAATATTCTCAAACGGACAAATCCACCAACAGCCATCTACGAGAAGATTAATGTAACATTCGGTGACGCAAAGTATTGAAAAAATATTAACAAGCCCTTCACAAATTCTTTCAAGGGCTACGATGTCGTAGCGGCATGCTACGGAGCTCGTAGCACTCAAGATACATAAATATAAAATATTAAACTATCATTTTCGTAAAAGAAATATTTTGTTTATACATTCTCTGAATAATTCTAATTTGTATTGCGTTATTATTGTACTTATTAACATCGTTGGTAGGTAAAGCGTTACCCATTCCGTAGATTCACACGACGCCGAAGTAGGCACAGCCCAGGCCCCTGTTTTTGCAGGCTTTGGCTTTTTCAGCCGCTTCACACTTACTTATATTTACTCTCACTAATAGGTATGAAAAATCATTTTTTTTGAACTACTGACCTACTCAATCTTCTTCACCTCCCCCATGGGAGGTGTAGTGTGTAGTTTTATTATATGATATGATTGTGTTTGTGAATGTATAAGTAACCGTACGACTAATAAAAACTGTACTAATCCAACCAAGAACGTCGTATAATTTTTCAAAACTCCCAATCTGACACCATGGACACCCTGTGGGAATGTGTCTTGTTTATAAGCATGGCCACTCGCAAATACCCCAACACTGAAAAGAGTCGTCACAAGGGAATCACAACAATGTTCATTCACGCTGGCCACGTGCCTTTACTACGGCTTACTACCGTAACGGTGGCTTTGGAGGAACGGCAACGTGTGAAATCTATAGTAAGCTACCAGGATAACAGGAGTAGCGTGAAGCTCACTGGGAGTATCCTACAAACTGATTGTGAGAAACTCTTTAGTGCGAAAGGGACAGCAAATATCGATAACATAGGCATAGTATACATATCATAAACTTGCTAAGCAGTAGAAAGAAGGTCCATTATATTAAATAAAAACTGCGATTAATGTTTTTCAAATTCCTGATTAATTCAAAAAAAACAGTCAGAGTAAAGTAGATTATTGTAGTACGTCTCTCAAAAAAAATCATTCTTCACTTCACTGTCGATATAATACGGCATTTAAATTAATATTTGTTATCTTGTTTAAAATGATAATCATATATATCTCCAGTCACGAAATACCCAGCATTTCAAAGCATTGTTATAATCTAGATTGTGTCACAATATTCCAATAGAAGTAAGGAGTCGGGAGTCTTTATTCTTCGTCGTTTCTATTTGAGTCAGTATGTTTACAAATCAGGGCAATGAACTCTCGCTTATTATTCAGTGTAGCTCTTACTCCTTTCCTCATTCATTCAACTACCACTGCCAATTCTACACACAACTACACCTGAACATTCGCGGTTGCGCAGTTACAAAAATGCTATAAAAATGTATTTTGCACTTTGTGTCCATTGCGTTAGAACTTAATTTTATATGTATCGCTAATAAAGAGGGAGCGAGGTAGATATATTAGAAATAAATCGATTCGACGCTGTCTTGCGCACTGTGACTGGAAAGGGTGAAATGACAATATATACTTCAGGATGTTTATGAATGCCTGGTACAAGGGCGAAAAATTTTCATCGGGTGTGGCTGGCTTTCTTATAACACGCGCGTCAATTCGTTCTGTACGTGACCGCTAGAGGCGCTGTACATTTATTTAGGACACGGAATGTTAATAGTATAGAGCAAGAGCCCACGAAGGCCAGACCTTCCATATTTTATAAATATTAAATGTGCTTTCATGAACCCCACATTTATTAGGGGGATTATTTAAATTCCATTTGAGTTAGTTCTTTATACTAAATAATAGTTTTATTAACAAAGGCAAATTTTACATCTTTATTAAGTGATCCTAAAATGTTCAAACTGGTAGTAATTCGTCCCTTGGAACAATTTTCGCAAAATAAACGTACTTAGCAATGTTTTGGTCCATGTGTAGAAAAGGATTTTAGAGAACTTCTCATAGGTCCACGAAGCTACAACGTCTCAAGCGATATTTACAGGATCTCACTCGAGCGCATTACATGAAATAACCTTAGAATGTTCAAATACATGCGGCTGATCACCTGATTTTTAAACAAAAGCGATCTGACCTTTTCAACCCCTTTCACGAGGTAAATCAAATTAACTTTTTAGGGGATTTATTTACATGAAATATAACATTTGAGTAACTTATTGCTAACAATGAAAAAGGAAAAATATAATAAAAATAAAAATTATAAATAAAACACGGAATTTAAATTAGTGTCTGCGGGAATGGTGCCCAGTAAGCTGGCTGCGTTACCTCGCTGGATCGCTAAGCTAATCCTCTGACCGAGGTAAGAACCAGCTCGACGGTCACCAGAGACGTCAACCAGGCGTTTTGAAAGATCCTTAAAAAGGACCTTCGCATTTGGCCCCCATGGCCCCAAAGTCTCAACCCCAAACGGCAGAAATATACAATTATGACTGATATCTGCATATTTCCGCCGCTTGAGGTTTTCTGCTTTTAGGGGATGAGAGAAAAATAAACTCTTTTGGAACTATATCGTGTGGGGTATCAAATGAAAGAACTTGATGAGCAGATTACAAAAATATATATGAATTGCTAGTCATTTCACGCAGCTTCGCTTAAACGCACCGAATAATTGGGAATGATTTCGTACTTCGGCACTTTTCTGTGAACCAAGCATATTTATATTAGTTATATTAATATTATAGTTTTGATTTTGTAAGTATATATACCCCTTAGAGGTCAGTGACCTTTCAGTGACTTGTCTCTTTTTTATAGAAGTGTACGATATAATTGTTTATGTTATATATAATTGTTTATGTTATATATAATTGTTTATGTTATATATAATTGTAAAATGTATTTGCCAAAAGGGTCTTATTGGGGAATGAAACTTGGATGTTGAAGTAGCTGATCAACATAAAATGTATAAAGAGATTGCTTGGACCCATCTGGGTTCCAGCCAAACTAAGATATTCACTGAAAAATTATCCCCTAAGGGGTAAATTTACCTACACTACTTACTACCTTTCTTTACAGAAGAGTGTCGAAGTATGAAATTATTCCCAATTATTCGGTGCGTTCAAGCAAAGCAGCGTGCAATAACTAGCAATTTATATATATTTTTGAAATCTGCTCATCGAGCCCTTTCATTTGATACCCCACACGGCATCATTCCAAAAAAGTTTATGTTCCTCAAAAGGTTAAAGCACTAGAAATTTTTTTTTTACAAAACACTTGAAACTTCTTTCAAAAAGAGAAAAATAAAATTATTCGAAGTAAATGACTTACTTTTGAAGTTGGTGCCAAATATAGCATCAACATAGGTATCAAATAAGCGGTTATAAGTTTTATTAAAAAAAAAATTCTTGACTTTTTTTATAGTGCACCAACACTAGTTATAACCATTCTAGATGTAAAGTTCTCATCAATACGAATTAATCAATCCCAAACACATGGTTCTTTCTGTAAATCGTTGAGGAGTTCCTTCGACTGTCCTTTGGCTCCATCATTAAATCGACTCCACACCTTCATTTAAAAGTAATGCTTCAAATACTTAATGAAAACATTAAGAAACGCACTAGTCACTAGTAAGATTTTCGAAGGTTTCCCTCGATTTCTCATGGATGCCACCATCATAACTGAAACAAATTTATGGGACCACTAGGTAAGCATTACCTTTCAAATAAAAAAAAAAGCATCGAAATTGGTTCACTCAGTCAAGAGTTCTGAGGTAACAAACATACCGGTGAATTGATAACTACCTTCTTTTTTTTGAAGTCGGTTAAAAATACTGTATAATACCTACTGTTCGAACTATTATGATTTTCCCTCCTGTCCTTATTCCTTACACCAATCTTACACACAACCACCAGAACACCCACACAACCATCGCACACCTGAGCGCTCGCAGTTGCGCAGTAAGTTAACATACAATTCCAATTGTATTTTGCACTTTATGTTGCTCGTCTCAGAACTGAATTTCAAATGAGGAGGGAGCGAGACAGAGTGATTGGAAGTAAATCGATTCTACGTTGTCTTGCGCAATGATATCAATAACCTCAAGTTGTTTGTGTATGCCTGGTACAGAGGTGAAAATTTTGCTTCGGGTGTGGCCGGTTTCCACGTTGTCCTAACAGAATGTTCTCGTCGAAGGAGGTTCGGTTACGTCACCAAGTAATATTGTTCATAATAAAATTCTGTTGTGTCCCGGCGTGTCCGCTCGTACGTAACAGATAGAAATAGTATAATATTACGATTTTGTCATCCCTTATGATGTTTTTTTTCACCAAAATTCTAGGAATAATCAGTATATACTTAATTTCTCTCAATACATATTTGACATAGTCATCTTTTTGATTGACTACAATTAATTCCTGAACGTTAAATTTAAATGACACTTCTTTCCTACTTTATTCTCGCAAATGTCTATTTGCGATATGTCATATTATCAATTTTAAATAGTCGTCTGAGAACGTCTACTGCCAGAGGCTTAATGACAAAAGGGTTCTGAGTGATGTCTGTCGTGAAATCGTTACTGTTCAATAGATCTTGGAATTGTTTGGCTTTCGATCGAGTTATGAACGATACAACTTGCTCTCGCATTTGTTTCAAAGCTAACGAGGCATTGGTAAACGACTCACCACCGGGGCTACAAGAAAGAACTTCAGCACTATGTGAGTTTCATCTCAACTCCCTCCCATCCCCGATCAACTGGGTAAAGGGCGAAGGCCCGGACCCTTTACATGAGGGGCTTGTGGTCGCGTTTGCTTGCTTCTGTTGCCCCACCTAACGATTGGCCGTTGCACCCCTCTTTTTTCTCTCAGGCTATATACCCGGCTTTACCCTATGGGAGAACGCGTCAGAACGCAAACGCGATCTTCAACTGCAAGGGCCTTGTGTCGCCACCCGAGATAATTCCCTCATCCCTCTCTGAAATAATAATAATTTGAAATTATAAATGATGGCAAAAAAACAGTGTAAAAGATTAGATTTATAAATTCCAAATGCTATGATAATAATATATAATAAACACTTAGAGAGAGAAGTTTTGTATTTTTGTGTATAATTAATAATCCCAAAAAAATATGTGAGAAATTATTTCAGAAATGGATAGCTAATATAATATTATCAGCTCATTTTATCATAAAAACTGTGTACCGTGTGCTAGTTTTATACATATACTGAGACTGACTTGTTGGTCTAGTGGTCACAATCACTACTGCGGAACACGAGGTCCCGTGCTGAGCAAAGAGTTATTGCCTCAGTAGCAGCCCGGAGTGTGGATGAGTGCCCTGTAAATGGCAATAGGAACGCCACCTGTTTATTATATGGGACTTGCACACTGGCGAAATGTGAGTGTTCTACAAGAACACCTTTGCTTACCCCTTCGGGAATTAAAGGCGTGAGCAATATCGTTGTATTTTCTATTTAGTCCACTGGTTTCTGTCCCCAGCTTCGGCCACGTTTGCTTAGAATCCCTTGTATAATAAATTTATGAACATAACGGATATTACTCAGCGGTAACGTAGCATTATACAAGTGTAAGAATTTTCAAAATCAGTCCAGTAGTTTCCGAGTTTAGTAAACTCATATTTTTTTTGGTATATAGTATGTTATAATTAATGTCTATTATCATTCTAAAATGTAATTCCATGGGTGTTATTATTGTGTCTTTTTTAATTTACCTGAAATTGTATAAAGAGATAGCTTGAACCAACAGAAAAAATATATTTACTGAAAAAATCTTCCCCTAAAAGGTAAATTTACCTACAAAGCCCAAAACTCACCCCTAGGAAATATACTCGGCTCACATTAGAGTCTCGAAGTACGAAATTATTCCCAATTATTCGGTGCGTTTAAGGGAAGCCGCGTGCAATAACTAACAACTCATGTATATTTTTGAAATCTGCTCATCAAGCCCTTTTATTCGAAACCCCACACGGCACCATTACAAAAAGGTTTTTTATAATTCTCCAATCATGGCCTAGATTGAGACTGAAAAGATGTTAACGGTGCTCGGTTTTATAGAAGTGTTAGTAGTTTGCACGTAGTAAATATTCCACCAGATATCAAGTTCAATGCCAAATGTATGTCTGTACTGGTAGGATTGGCATATTTTTCACATGAATATTATAACACATTAAAATATCGAGCGCGCCCACAGAACACAGAGAGACGTTGTTGGCGCGCAAGCTCGAAAACTATTTCGCTCGCACACCGACTACCTGTTTCACTCGGCACGCGCCGCCGATGCTATCGACTTCTTATCATCGAGACGCCCCGCACCGGAGCATGTAACAGGCGATCACCAGCCCCAGGTTGTCACGAGGCCGATGGTACAAATTCTTGAGTAAACTTGATCCAATCTAGCCTCCAGGCAACTCCAACGTAACTTAAAATCAAACATTGTACCGTCAATGCTCCTCTCACATTATTCATAAGCTATATGCTATATTATAACCTCTGCAGTCAACTGCGACGCTTTGCAAGAGCTAAGTAATACCTACGCTCCTAAGCCCTGGCTTGTAGTCAGTCAATACAGTATTATTTGTAATGACAAATAATACTGTAATAATACTGCCCAATGGGGCATGTAATACTCCACCCACCTGACAATAGACTTATTTGTATCGCGGACTATTATAAAGGCCATTTTTATGTTCATAATTCAGAAGAGAATATTATTTATTTAATTCTTTCCCTTCTCCCTTCAAAAACAACAATTATTACTGTTGTTTTATGGGGATCTCTAATTAAAATTTTAATTTTAATACACTTGCTTGAAAGTTAAGAATCCCATGATGACACGCGATCGGGATTACTGATTACGTATACAGCGATGTACATAGCTTCTATGTTCATACAATGCTAATGTTATTCAAATTTAGTTTGCAGGTTTCATCTAACTTTCAGGCAACTCCAATGTGAATTATCCATGCCCATGCCCCCCTCACACTAGGATAAAGCTAAAAGTGTGCTATAGCCTCTCTAGTTGACTACGACACTTTGCTACACCAAAGTAATACCTAATCACCTAAGAACTGGCTTGTAATCAGCCATTCGATATAACATTCGAGATTCTGTACAAAATCCACTTGTCTCCATCCGTGGCTTAGGGTGCGTTTCCTTAGCATCCCTTGTATAATTAATTTATGAACGGAGCGGCTATCACTCAGCGGTAATGTACCATTATATAAGTGTTAGAATTTTCAAAATCGGTCCAGTAGTTTCCGAGTTTAGTGAACTCATATCAAACAAAAATTAACAAATTATAAATTAAAACACTTTTACTTTTCTTTATATTATATTTTAATTTATGTTAATTATAATTGTTAAATGTAATTCCATGGGTCTTATTATTGTGCCCATATGTCCAATTATGTGACTTCTTAAACTAAATTCGGATTAAATTTACTGCTAAAGTTATCCCTTAAAATGTAAGTTTACCTACAAAGTCAAAACTTATCCCTAGGAAATATGCTCAGTTCACATCAGAGTCTCGAAGTACGAAATTATTCCCAATTATTCGGTGCGTTCAAGCGAAGCCGCGTGCATTAACTAGCAATTGATATATATTTTTGAAATCTGCTCATCAAGCCCTTTCATTTGATACCCCACACGGCACCATTCTGATAAGGATTTTTTAAATTCTTCAATAATCTATAACCTTCCTCGATAAAGAACTATCCAATTCTGAAATATTTTTGAATAACGTCCCGTATTTTCTAAAATTAGCGTGTTCAAACAAATAAAAAACTCTGCAGCTTTATAATATTAGTGAGTATAGATTTTAGGAGAAGAACTTGATTTAACACCTTCAATTCAGATGTCTTCATTTAAAAATCAAGTTTACTTGGTAAATAAAGTGGCATCTGTCAAAACGGTCTCAGAGTTGTTTAATTTGTACCAATTAAAGTAGTTAAATTAAATCAACAAGATGGCTGATCCCTTCATCACTAGTCCAAGGGCTACAATGTCGTAGCAGCAAGCTACGAAACTCGTAGCACTACTACAATCATTTGGTCTAATATAATATGCTACGAAAGTATCGTAGCAAATTAATTGTCTCATGAATCCTCACTTTCAATACTCCGATAATGTATACATCTATACAGATAAATAAAATTGAAGAGTCAAATTATCATGGCAATAAGAGTATTGTTTTCAATGAATGTCCTAACAAAAGTGAGTACTTTGGGAATCATAACAATGTCCATTCATAAAGCCCGCGTGTCTTCAATACAAGTACGGATAGGTTACTAAAGTAACGGCATTATGGGAACGGCAACGTGTGAATTGTATAGTAAGCTACCAGGATAACAGGAGTAGCAAGAAGCTGTCTCGTAGTATCCTGTAAATGTATTGTAGAAAAGCCTTCATTAGTGCGAGTGCGATAGCATATACCAATTTTATAGGACAGTATATGTAATATTATAAGCTTTCTACAATCAGAACGGAATCAAGGAACTTTTCGTTTGAAATGACATCTACAAACAGACACTTAAATTGTATTTATCTGTATAGATATAGATTTGGAGCCGTGGTGGCCGAGAGATCCCAGCGAGGCCGGTACCAATGTGTCTTTTTAAAAACTTAGTGTTTCGATTTTACACCACGTGTTTTTTACACAGTGAAGGAAACATCGTGAAGAAACCTGTATATGTCTGAGAAGTATTTCCAAGACGTATGTTTAGTGCCTGAGATAGCGATAGACTCACCATCTGTCACGTTGGCACTTGGTCATCTTCGGTGAAAAGTGAGTGTTGTTATTACAACACCTCTGCCTAACCCTGCGAGCAATACAGGCATCAGCATATGTGTGTATTTATGTAGATATAGATTATGAAAGTACCGAAGCAAAGTGAATTTGATACTATACCAGACCCCTCCGTGTAAGAGGGATAGACGTTATATGTTCTTATCAATGCAAATATATCCGAGATAACGGTACTCGCTCCACAGAATACAGATATACGATTTCACCTCTCTCTTCTGTCGGGAAAACTTCAAAAGTATGTCATGAATATGTAATGTATTTCGTTCGAATCAGAGTCTCTTTTCCGGTGCGTACAAGCAAAACAGTGGGCAATAACTAGCAACTCATGTATATTTTTGCAATCTGCTCATCAAGCCCTTTCATTTGATACCACACACGGCAGCATTCCAAAAGTTTTTTATGCTCGGCACTATTAATTTTATTAAATAATTAAAGGCCTCTTAACGATGAACCAGGTAGGCAGGCACCACCATATATTGACAAGTGAGATATATTATGTCAGCACTGCACTCCTCACTTCGTCTGTCGCACGAGAACTGTGGATCTGGGGGTGAAGCTGTGGTAGTTGTACGAAGCCTTCTCTGATCAATGTCCTTGAGCCAGGCTCCTACAAGCGTGATCTCTTTGGAAGAGTTCTGCAATACATACCAGGAATGAATAGGGAGACATGCGCTTATAATATGAACTCAATGACAAATTTGTCTGCAGCCTAGCCCCCTGTTATATGAAACTTAAACATAGCTGGTTCAATTTGGGTGTTCCACAAGTGCACCTCTGCTTACCTCTTCGGAGTGTAAAGGCTTCAGATTGATTTCGAATCCATTGCGTCCATCCATATATCCACTGGTTTCCGACTGCGGGTTTGGCTGCGTTTGCAATATATTAGCGTATATTAGTCTATGGTAATCTAGCATTTTATAATTTAAAGAATTTTCAAAATCGGTCCAGTAGTTATCGAGTTTAATGAACTCATAACAAAAAAAAATATTATTCATAAATTCTATTCCTTTCTCTTGATTAAAGAAGTTTTCGATACAATAATTTATGCTTATCTTATATTTAAAATTCTACTGTCGCCGTGTTTGTAACTAAACACCTCAGAAACAAACGGCTGGACCGCTTTGTATGTTGTTGTGTGCATATCGGGTAAGTCTGACAGTCGGCCAACATCTATTATTATACACCTAAGAAAAAGTTTGCCGCGAACAGCTAGTTATCATTACAGAGTTCATCCCCTTAAACGGACTGGTTGGGGAATGAAACATGGATGCTGAGGAGGCTGAACCGATTTATCTTAAAGGAACAAAATATTTATTTAAACACTCATCCTCTAAGAGGTAAATTTACCAATAAAGTCAAAACTTATCCCTAGAAAATATGTTTCGTTCGCTTTAGAGTTTCTTGTCCGGTGCGTTCAAGGAAAGCCGCGTGCAATAACTAGCAATTCATATATATTTTTGAAATCTGCTCATCAAGTTCTTTCATTTGATACCCCACATCGCCATCATTCCAAAAAGGTTTTATTTTAAGTTCTTCAATAATGACATAGAAAGATACTGAATGCTGATGTTTACAATACTTGATTAATTATTAGTTTATTGCAAAAGGACAAATTGGGAGCACTCGCAACTAAATGAGATGCATGAATATGAACGAAGCGAAATAAGTATGTAAGGATCGTAGTATGTGGCAAACGGTAGACACTGCCTACTCGCATAACATCCAGACGTGAGCATACATGTAGTATGTACTGTAGCGAAATTAATCGTCTTGGGGGCAAAACGGTTAACCTCGCTAGCATAAATAAAATTATTCTAAAGCCGCAGTACGTCTTCTATGAATTAATACAAAGAATGAAGCAAGCACGTAAGCAATTACGTATCTACGGTGGTACGGAACCCTCCAAATGCAACTCCAACGTTCAATTAAAAAAAACAAATGAGCTGTTGCAAAAAGTGGGCCAATATTGACGTAGCCCGTGTGGGGATTGAACCCACGACCTTCACATGACAATGCGACGCTCTACCGTCTGAGCTAACGGGCCGATACAATCTGTGTCGAAATTTCTGTACAATAACCGTTGAAACTGAGCATCCCCTTTTGATATTCGCCTTTAATACACTTGCTTGAAAGTTCAGAATCGAATGATGACAAACTATCGGGATTACTGTTTTATCTAACTTTCAGGCAACTCCAATGTGAATTATCCATGCCCATGCCCCCCTCACACTAGGATAAAGCTAAAAGTGTGCTATAGCCTCTCCAGTTGACTACGACACTTTGCTAGACTAAAGTAATACCTAATCACCTAAGAACTGGCTTGTAATCAGTAATTTGATAAAACACTCCAGATTCAGTATAAAATCCCCTGATCTCGGTCCGTGGCTTAGGGTGCGTTTGCTTAGCATCCCTTGAATAATTAATTTATGAACGGAGCGGCTATTACTCAGCGGTAATGTAGCTTTATATAAGCGTAAGAATTTTCGAAATCGGTACAGTAGTTTCGGAGTTTAGTGAACTCATAACAAACAAAAATACACACGTTAAAAAATACAATATTTTCCCCTTTTTCGTCAGAATTCAACGATATTATCAGTGTATAATTTAGTTCCATGGGTCTTGTATGGTCCATGTATAATTGAGGAATGGAACTCGGATGCTGAAGTGAATCGATATATCTGAAATTGCATAAAGAGATAGCTTAAACCCCTAGAAGCATTATATTTACTGAAGAAATCATCCCTTAAAGCGTTAAGTTACCTACGAAGTCAAAACTCAGATCAGAGTCTCGAAGTATGAAATTAGTCCCAATTATTCGGTGCGTTCAGGCAAAGCCGCGTGCATTAACTAGCAATTGATATATATTTTTGAAATCTGCTCATCAAGCCCTTTCATTTGATACCCCACACGACACCATTACAAAAAGGTTATATTTTAAGTTCTTCAATAATGACCTAGAAAGAGAATGACAATACTCGGTCACTTGGTCCGGTCATGATGTACTGTTTATTGATTGTTAGTAATTTGCACGTAGTCAATATTCCACCAGATACCAAGTTCAATTACAATTTTTTATCTTTACTGGTGGGATTGTCATATTTTACACATGAATATATAAATAATAAATAAAATGATGAATATAACACACTTGGCGTGCCCTGCTTCACCCGCGTAGATTTAATTTAATTTCCGCGGTACCCTAAATGTTTTCCAACAAACAGACGGTCAGACAGATGAACAGACAGACGGAGAAAAAAAATATAAATTGGTTTTTCTATGTCAGTACTTTGTATACTTTCGTTTGCACTTAGCAAATAACTCACAATTAGGTACCAAACACACCAAATACCAAGGTGATCATTTCTCAACGAAATGTCCGATTGGAACAAACAAAGTATTTTACTTCTGCATAAAAGCCCTTGATAACATAATGCTTAATTTGGATAAAGATTAATATAACGATACACATTTAACGTTGTTTCTTTATTCAGACCATTTAATTTTATAGTTTATGAGCATACAAGTCGTTATTGTGACTAAACTATGATAGTTAGATATGTGCTCTCGCGGACTTTTTTGTAGATCTTAATAAGACGTATAAACGCGTAGTTCATAATTTTGCTCTATAGTCAATAGTTTTTGCAGCGCACGCATAAATAGGGTATATTTTTAAGTAGTATTTTACACCTCGGCTTACAAATTTGCAATTTTCGTACGATTTCTAAATTTTTTTGAGAATGAATTATAGCCTATAACCTTTCTCGATAAATGGACTATACAGAATTTTGAAATCGGACCAGTAGTTCCTGAAATTAGCGTGTTCAAACAAAGAAACAAACAATCCCTCCAACTTTATAATATTATACCAATGCTTACACCAAGGCGGTGTGCGTGCGAGGTAGCGGCGTGCCGCGCGCTGTGTGCCGAGAAAGCGGCGACCGACACGCCGCTGTCACGCAGCGTGCTACGGATCCAGCGGCTTAACGTCTGGCTGGAGACGCCACGGTGGGGTCTTTTGAGACCAATGAACAGGCTTTTTACATTGCCACGTAGGGGTTCTGTTAAACTTAAATAATACTGTAACGCTTTCCCAGGGCATATTTCTGGTTTTTTATCAAAGAAGGGTAATGTCAACACTGGTTGCGGACAATTAGCGCGAGGTATGAGGTTTTAATCAAATCTGTTATTTTAATAGAAATTCTAGGCGGCAATATCGAGATATTTTCAATATATATTTTAGACAGAGTTTGAACTCTGTGAGCGGTGACCAGTGCCAATAGGGTAATCAGTTTTTTTGATATCACCTCCAGTGACAAATTTTCATGTGGATACATCGATCCTAGAAACGACAAAACGATGGATGGATCCCATGTCGTATCATACTTTGGGATTGGTGGACGTAGCCTAAATATGCCCCTGAACAAGCGTGCTACATTATGATCTGATCCGACATGATCACCAATAATCAAGGAAAGAGCAGACCGACAGGTGTTCAGAGTACCATATTGAGCCCCTGAATTAAACAGCTCAGTGAGAAAACTTATTATATCAGGAATAGAAGCCTTATATAAATCAACTTGATTTTGAAAGCAATAATTATACCATTTTTTCAAATACACATCATATTATTGTTTTATTGAATTTAATGATAAAGATCCAATCATCAGGTCTATAGCTGATGCGGGAGTGCCTCTCTTTAAGAATGCCGACCTGATAACACTGCGGCAACCAGGGTAATCCGAGTGTGCATCTTGCGATTGCTGCAATGAGGGGTATTAATCAAATTTTTATCTGCTTTGAAGATTAACACTTCAGAAGTTACTAAGCTTTTGAAGATGGGGTACCATGGCTGTGTTGGCCACAGTGGTACAACTACAATACCCTCAGCTTTATCTGCTATTATTTTACGCAATGTTTTTAGTATTACTGGAAAGGGGGGAAAAGCGTAAAATTTTATATGATTCCAGTTAATCGTAAAGGCATTTACAGTATAGGCTTCTGGATCACGATGCCAGGAAATATATGTAGCACATTTTTTATTTACTCTACTTGCAAAAAGGTCAATATTAGGGTTGCCAAACTTTTCAACAATTCTGTTGAAAGCATTATTGGACAACTCCCATTCAATATCTGGGTGAATGCGCCTGGATTCAGCATCGGCTACTGCATTATCAGCTGATCTTATATATGAAGCGTAAACGTATAAGTTACGACTTTCACACCGTTGCCACAATTTTTTGGTAACCTCTGTAAGGTTTGGGTACTGAATGCCACCCATGCGGTTCACATACGAAATAGCGGTAGTGTTATCGATCCGTAATAAGATTTGACAATTAGAAAAATCCTTTCCAAAAATTTTAAGACCGAAAAAGGCTGCTAGTATTTCTAAATAGTTAATGTGCATAGCGTGTTCATTATCTTTCCACATACCGCTAGCTCGCTGCTCCCCGCAGGTTACCCCCCAACCCGTAGTTGAGGCATCTGAAAAAATCTCCAAGTCATAACTGTCATATTTAATCTTATTTACAGAGTTTCCAATCGCTTCTTTCTACCAACTTAGGTCTGGTAATAGAGATTCCGGAATGTTCATGAATCTATCTTAGTTATCGTCCTGTTGCAGGTTAAGAAATTTTGTACGCTCAAACGATTTCGTATATAGCCAGCCATATTCAACGGCTGGACATGCAGACACCAGTAACCCGACGAAACTGGCAAACTCCCGTATTTTACATCTTTTTACAGTAAAAAAATTATTTATTTCTTTTTTAATACGATCTACTTTCTCGTAAGGCAAACTGACTTGGAAATTTTTTGAGTCAATATTATAACCAAGGAATAAGCAAATCTTGCTTGGCACTGGAATACTCTTACTTTCATTTATAATAAAACCTAAAGATGAAAGTAATGTCCTTGTCTGCAACACATTTTCTAGGCAACATCTGTATGATGGCGCCACCAGAAACCAATCGTCTAAATAAACTGTTGACAGATTGCCAGCAGATCGCAGCAGTTTTGCTACAGGTTTCATGATTTTGGTAAAAACAAAAGGAGAAGTGCTAAGACCGAACGGTAAACAATTAAATTCAAACAGTTGTTGATTCCATTCAAAGCGTAAATATTTTTTGAAGTCCGAGTGAATATTTATAAAGAAGTATGCATCTTTAAGATCCAACTTTGCCATAAAACAGTCTTTTGAAATTAATTTAAGCGCTGTACGCATATCTTCAGTTTTAAAAAGTTGGGTATCAATAAATTTATTTAATTTTTTCAAGTTTAGTATAAATCTCATTTTACCGTTCAGTTTTGGAACTAGAAATGTGCTGGATATAAATTGGCCTTCACAAGGTTTACATTTTGAAATAGCTGCAATTGATAGGAGTTCATTAATTGCGCTTTCGAATTTAAGTTTCTCTTCATTAGAATAATGCTTAGAGATTGGTATTTTATTCTGAAAAAATGACCGGGAAAATGGAATTTTGTAGCCTTTTATTTATGATAAGACTATTGGATCATGAGTGATATTCCATTGTTCATAAAATAGTTGTAGCCTGCCAGCATATTTTACCGGTATTGAAGTTGTATTTGTCCCAGAAGGGCGCGCTAGCGTTGGATGCGCGCGGGCCGCTGACTCTGCGACGGCCTGTAGGAGTTGCTGAGGCGAGAGCTCCTCGTCGGCGGCACTGCAGATGTCCTTGTTGCCGATGACGTCATCCCCTTCGCCTTCGCTGTAAAGTTCTTGCGAGGTGGATTGGAGCTCTTCCAGTTTTTGGCGGCACATTTCTTTTAGATGTAGACGGTTTTGGCGGTGCTTTTAAGTCAGCCCCAGTCTTACTGATTGCTTTGGCGGCTTTCAGAATATCTGGTAATTGTTGACCAAATAGTAAGCTATCAACTTTAGTGTTTTGAAGCGACTCTTTCATATCTTTCTTGACAGCATATAAGATAAAGTTACGTCTTGTGATTGTGTCACTATGCTGACAGTCACTTAAAGTGCGACCGGTATCCATGAGCAGACGCAACAAATCGGTATTTTTTGTTGTTGATGACAATAACCGAGTTATCGCTTCACCAAGACTCGAAATAGCGGCAGCCATTACTGTCTGCTTGTACTCTATTATTTTATCTCGTTTTATAACTGCTTCGGATAAGGCAGCTTTTATTTCAGGATTAAGTACCGGTGCACCGATGAGCTTACAATTTTCTGGAATCAGGTACTTGTCAGTTAAATCTTTTCGAGCTTCTTTTGACAATCCTGCTGTGGCAATGTGCTCAAAGCGAACTGCAACATCATTTTGGACGGGTTTTCCAAACACGTTCGTCTTAGTGGGGTCTGCACCTAGAATATCGAGTATCTCGGCATCTAATTCGGCTGGGACCTCCTTACACACATGGTTTGCGGTCACTTCGTTGGCCGTGGAAGTGAGCGTAAGCTCCGGTGCATTACCATCGTCCTGACATGGCAAGGAGGGCAGAAGCGGGGCAGCGTCTTGTTGTAGGTGACGTCCAGCACAAGGGCTCGGCGGGGCGCTGTCTGAAATTACGAACGACCGTTACAGACAGTGTGCACATATCCGACTCATTCTGCGGTAGCAGTGGATTTTGAAGGTAAGTTTAAAATTTGTGAACAAATAATAGTCTCACAAAACTACCCAACACGATTCATAGAATGCTGGTTGCAAATGCGATTGCTTACCCTCGAGGTGAGCATCGATAGTGAAGAGGTAGCCTCACAAGCTACCCACAACACAATAAACGAATTTTATTGTTCGTGGTACGACTTTTGTTCAACAAAGAAAACACGAAGGGATAGCCCCACAGGCTACCCGCAACGCAAGAACATGATATTGTTGCTCAGAAGTGAGCATTGACAGTGAAGAGGTAGCCTCGCAGGCTACCCACAACCCTGTATGTTGGCACGAGACAGCCCCAAAGGCTGCCCACAATACCGATACAATATCAGTCGTAACTTCACAGAACATATAACATGTACTAACCATCTGATTCCGACTGTCGCACAGACGAGGCCTGTGACGATGATGAAGATGACGAGCTGGATAGAACACGAACACGACGCCGGCGTATCTTACTCTCTCGAATTTCATTTTCAATCTTCTTTAATTTCTTGCACAAATCCTCATAATGAGGGCCGCTGTTTTTTCGTTTAGGCATTTTATGTAATACTATTATTAAAATAAATTAATACTAATTTCACGAAATACAAATTAAATTTTATGATCTGCTATGAGCGGTGCGTTATGGCAGAGCACTGAATCGCGAATGAAGGTGTGATCGAACGCAGTGATCGGATCGGATGATGTCGGATGATGTTGGTTTATGTCGGTGTACCCACATAAAAAAAAAAAAATTAAATAGGGTAGGTTCATAGAAAAGTACCCTAAATACAGTGCGATATGGCGATCTCTGAGTCCTACTACAAGTGCTTACCTATTTGCTAATATCGAGGACGAAGCCGAGTATAATAATAGTAAAACTATCATGGCAATAAGAGCTCATGGTAAGGCCCTAGGACACGTCTCGCAGTCTAGTCGCCATTGATAAAGAATTAAAGTGTCTCTGTTTTGTTTAACTTGGTTTTTAAGTTTAAAAATATTTTATTGATTACGAAAATCCCCTAGTATCTATGTCACTCACGCAATAAGATTGATGACAGTAGAAGGATGTAAGGATCGTAGCAAACGGTGACTGCCTATCCCCATGGGCTACAGGCGTGAGCATAACATGTATGTAAAGTGTATACAAGATTAATTTGTGCATCTCTTCTTTCCTTAAAGTTTTTCCGGCATGATTCTGGGTCCGGTTTCTTACTGTTTCTCCACCCCTTGCCTTCAACTCCATCCGCGTAGAACAGTTAACATTAACCCGCTTACCGTATTAGATTATCCAAGATCCCGAGATGCAGTAGTTTCTAAAATTCATTATAATTTCATGTACATAGTTTTGCATGTTTCCTGCCTCCCAGAGAGACACTCCTATGCGTACATATATAAATAAGTGGGTTATCTAAAATGTACGAAAGTCTTCTGGACACTTATGCCCGTGTGGTACTGCTTTGCCATTTTTTAATGCAATCTGTGCCATTTTTTTGCGCACGAAACGGAACGGGGGCTCTTAAAGAAATCAATCTAAGTAGCCGAATCAGAAATCAAACCAATAAATTAATTACTAGATGATACAATTGTTAGTTAATACATCGATTATAAGTTTACATTTCAGACAAACAATGGAAAATTCAAAGAATTACATTATTAGTACTTATTCATTTTCATTGAATATATTTTGATTATAATATGAAGATAATTACATGTAACATGGTATTATTATCCTTATACTAACAGTACTCGAAAGAAACCTCATGCTTATCCTCTGATTTTGTCAATACCACTGTTCTAGTATTCAATGTATCTCAGTATCATAGCATTCAAATCCGTGTACCTTACGTCACATCGCGCATTTGCATTACTATACGTTTGGTATCAGTATGGACATAAATTGTAATACTGATTTGTTCCTGTCCTGCTTCCTCTCAGCCTGGTTTAAGCACTAGAACATATCTAGGTGTGGCTGGTGCAGGTACAACTCGTTTTCAGTTATGATCGCCTGGTAGATATCTAGTTCATCGCAACTGCAGTATACGTGCAGTAGTGCAATCTGCATCCTGTTTCACTTGGCTTAAGCTCGACTTGTTGCACGTCGTCGTCATCATCTCACCTCAATTACACACACATTTCTGTGATGTAATTCAGACGTATGTTCGCAAATTATTATACTGATTTTATTCATCTATGCATTGTACTTATAATATAATATAAATAATCTATCGTCGTCTGGTAGAAGCTTCTCGTGACAAGCGGGCTGGGGCTTTTCTCGCTCAGAGAATCAGCATTGCCATTCAACGTGGCAATGCTGCCAGCCTTCTTGGCACGATCCCGAGAGACACCGATTTGGGCCAAGTTTTCTAGTTGTAATTAGTTTTTAGCTTATTATAATATATATCTGAAGAGTATGTTTGTTTGTTTGGTTGAACATGCTAATCTCAGGAAGTACTGGATTGAATTAATATTTTTATGTCACCACTCCGTGACCAATACACGCGGACATCTAGGAAACTTGTCTTAAGAACGGGGAAAAAATATGAATATTAGTGTAGAAATATGTCCATCTTTTAAGATAGACACACTATAATCTTTTTTATAACCCAAAAAATTATAGGCCTTACCTAACTTGCTTTGAAGGAGTGGGATAGGAGATGCAAGTACCAAAGTGTGTAAAACCTACCTAGCGATGAAATAAAATGAGCACATTAGTTAATTCTTAATAAAAAATTAACGTTGACCCTACCCGGATCACGTGACTTGCAATGCAATATTTTGATAAGTCCAAAGGTTATCAGTATCATCAAGTACTGGATCCAGTATTTCTTAGTTTCCTCAATGAAATAAAATTATTTTGAAAAATACTTTATTTCTTTGGAGAAATGACAATTGATACCAAAACAATATCCAGCCAGCAAATTACAATGAGTTTGAATATCTTATTATTTAGTTTTATGACATGTGATGTGTAAGGTGAGAAATGTAATGCGCAGGATGACTACGAACTTAAAATAATTTACTATAGGTAAATTAAATTCAAAATGAAAAAATAAATACATTCTTTGAGTTAACGATCGGTGCATGTTAGTTAAGTATGTTCCCGGCAAACGTTGTATTGCCATTATTATGCTTATCATTTAGGGGTACGAAAAATTTATGTTGGCCTACTTTGGTAACAAACACCGCGACACGAGTATTTAGTCTACGAGGGTGTCCGCAGGGCACAGTTGAGAGGGAGGTGGACAATTAGAAGAGACAGCTATTCATAAAATTGGTATCATTGTACAAACCAAAAGGGCCGTGGTGGCCGTGTGATTTGAGCAGTCGCCTGCTACACAAGCGACGCGAGTTCGAGTCCCAGCGGTGCATGTACCAATGAGATTTTTTCAAAACTTAAGTGCTGTGATTTCAGGCTACTTGCTTCACGGTGAAGGAAAACAACGTGAACCTGCATATGTCTGAGAAGTAAATCAAAGAGCCTGAGACGACGATAGACTCAGCATCTGTCACATTGGCACTTAATTATCTTCGGTGAAAAGTGGGTGTTTTTTATAACAACACCTCTGCCTACCACTCTGGGAAATACAGGCGTGTGCAGAGTGTGCTGTAGACTCTAGAAAAAATGTAGGCGTTACGCGCATAATGTTTGGGGTCATAAGGCTTGCGATATGAATACTACAAAGTTGCAACAACGATTGCAAGTTCAAGGCTTTTAGTACTAGGAGCGCAGACTTCACAAGATACTGATTTAAACGTTGACACAGTATAACACACATGAACAGTTCATGTATGTGTTCACTTCTTATTGAGTAGTGATAATGTATGATAAGCACAGTGCACGTCTCATGGTCCGGTCGCCTTTCATACGGAATTAAATGGCTGTGAAAATAAAATGAAATGATTATGTCCCAAGGAAAAAACTGCTGGGTTCACTGATTTTTGGAAGCAGAATGTCACTGCCGCTTTGGTAGAACTCAGTTTTAGTTTAAATTGGAAATTAATGAAAATGAAAATGATTAATTGAGTTAAGGCTCTGTCAATTCTCTCGCAGAAACGATACAATAAATGTGGTTATGAAATAAATCAGTCATATGACATTGTTCATTCCCTTATATTTTGTATTCTATTCTATTCATACAACTATACAGATAAATAAAATTGATGTTTCTGTTTGTAATTCCAAATTAATTGCCACTAAATGCATATGTAAGTGTATACGGTAGGAACAATTGTAATTATTTTTCCGTCTGTATGTTCTAGCTAATCTTCGAAACGCCATTCTGAAAAAGGCGGTACCTGTTTTAACGTAACTCTTACTGGCAGATTGACTTAAGGATAATTTAGGCTACTTTTATTTTAACTTTTATTTGAAAGTACTTTGTAAAAAGTTTAATCGAATAAAGATATTTTGAATTTGAATTTGAATTTGAAAAGCACATTAGGGTTCCGCGGGCCACCCAAGAAATTAAGTGTGGGTGCTATTAGCTAGTAGTCTTATAAAATCGCATCTTATAAAAGCTAAGCCGGGCGGGTCGCTAGCATACTATAAATATGAACTTAACAAGCACTATGGAATCTTGGACAATTTTTTTTTAAACAAGAACGTTGGCTCAATTCAGCGTAAGGGTTGTCAATGGTAAAGATTTAAAAACTTAATCTTGGAGAGGAATTCGATGGGTTCCTCCACATATTTTTAACAATTTACAAGAGATTTTTTCAACTTCACTTGAAATTGGCGGAATAGCTGTACTCATGTTCGTCGCAATTAAATAAATGAAAGAGGAGCTTACTCATTACTTACTGTCAAAATAATGTATTTTTCGACTTGATGTTTTGAAAAATGTCGGCCACAACTAACACCTCGAACTATCATTATTCTGCTTATTTTCTCGTAGACACGCGCGTCTGTGTGAGTGTGAAATTTCGTACAATTTTTTTCACTAAAATGTGTCACTAGTGTGTTACAAAATATTCTTGACAAAAACATTATCATCTCGTGTTGATTAAATTTTCATCTCATTTGGCTTCTTGATAACGTGATCGGGTGACACACAACTAAACATAAAACTCACACTCAGGGTTTTTTAACAATACGTGTTATCATTTTATTGATATGAGCCGCATCTGCGAGATGCTTTGAACTTATGATATGCCTATGATATGCATATGACTTGAAACTTTGAGTTATTTTCTAGGTTATTTATACGTCACAATTCTTCGCGTTTGCTTTCAATGCTCTGTATTTATTAGTATTTTCAGACGATTCCTAAATTATCTTTGGCTGTATAATGTATCAATAAGTTATAAAACTACTACAATATAGCTTTTACTACAACAATTGATTAATTATGGGTACCAAAGGTTTTTCTACGACGGATTAAAATAGGAACTTCACATTGAAGTGGAAAATAAGTTATGCCATACGTCAGCCGACATCATGGTTAATGACTGTAAGTGTATGTATGTAATTGCATACTATTTATGTGATAGTTATACCGCGACCAAATCTCTAATTATCAGCACTTAACTAACATACTTGTCTGGTTAAATAAATCTGTATCTATTCGATTATCCAAGGTCCCGAGATTCAGTAGTCTCTAAAATACATTATAATTTTATGTACATAGTTTTGCATGTTTCCTGCCTCCCAGAGATACATTTCTTTGCGTGCATGTATAAATATGTAGGTTATCTAATATATACGAACATCTTCTGGACACTTATGCTCGCGCTTTGCCATTTTTTGATGCAATCTGTACAATTTTTTGCATAATTTGCTGGCAACTGTACAGGGGCTCTTAATGAGATCACACACATTCGTAATACTTAATGTATTTGTGTGAGAAGAGATGGAATAGTAGTGTGTGGTTTGACATTATTGGTCTGAATAGTATAATATAATAGTTGTAATTATCTACATCAACTTTTAATCTAATTGCGCGCTCACAAAAATAGATCCATAATTGCTGCGCTGGTTGCAAGTTATGGCATTTAAACACGTGTCTTATTGATGTAAAGAACTTGCCAATAATTTATTTGTTAATTTGTTTATTAGATGAAGAGCCACATTCGATAATATTTTACGTTACAACTACGATTATATGTTTAATTTCACACAAACAATGGCAAATGCAATCATTAATATTATGTCGAGTACTTATTTATTTTCATTCATTTTATCATTATAGGAAGACAAAAATTACTTGTAGTATTATTATTTTACTTGTAACTTATCCTCTGGTTTTGTCAGTACCACTGTTCTAGTATTCAATGTATCTCAGTATCACATCATGCAAATCCGTGTACCCTTACGTCAAAACGCGTCATTCGCATCACTATACGTTTGGTATCAGTATGGACATACATTATAATATTGATTTGTTCCTGTCCTGCTTCCTCTCAGCATGGTTTAAGCACTAGAACATATCTAGGTGTGGCTGGTGCAGGTACAACTCGTTTCGAGCTATGATCGCCTGGTATCTAGTGCACTGAAACTGCACTTTATGTGCACTTGTGCATCTGTTACACTTGGTCCCTGCAAGCTAGTCTAGATCATCGTCGTCATCTCATTTACACCCTGTACCCCTAATAAGTATGGGTCTGTAAATTTTCAAATGTCACTGTTTGACCTTGCGTTTTAGCTAGAATAAAATGGGATGATCATTCAAACACTAGCCGCCTGCGAAAAAGTACTAAAAACCTACGCTTAGGGCACTGATTGAATTGGGTCGCTGGACACTAACGTCACATAACAGTAAGAATAGAATATAAGCTCTCTACGATCAGTATGGAATATAGTTAAAAATTGTTCGGAATGAAACACTCATACAGACTCGCACATCTACGCGAAATTAAGCGACCGGAACCCGGCGTAATGTCAGAGGGGTTCCACGTCGCGGCCGTGAGCGTATATAATATCAGTTACGGTATAGACATTTATTTATATAAACTATATCTACTGGGACTCAGTTCTCATCTAGAAACTTTAATCACTGCTGGAACAAAACAACTACTAGTGGTATTTTAGCTGCCGTTTGTGGAAATGATACCCGAGGTGGCAGGTCCAATTCCTAACGTTAGGTCCCATAATATATAGGGAACTACAGACTACAGATGCGAGCAGCATTGACATCCATCTCACTACTACCCATCAACAAACCAACCAATAATATGGATATTAATGAGAGTAGCTAAAATTGATCATTGCTTCTTTCATACATTCTTTCGTAACCAGTAAATACTTATGACTACGACCTTGAATGTGCAGTATTGATTGCATGAATCTATCTCTGTCTCTCTGTCTCTGTCTATCTCTGTCTGTATGGCACGCGAATAAAATACACGCGCAGAGTCCCCCACAATTTTCACAAAGGTCTAATAAACTCGCGACGGCACCTGTATATCTCACATATAAATGTATAGTGAGCCATAAATAGATTGGGATACCAGGATGACAGCCCTCGGAGGAGTATAATTGTATACCTTCGCTCAGTCTAATATTACCTGTATGTACATATATGTTACACACTGGAGAGTGTATAGAGTGTATTACGTCATCGTATTGACAAGTACTTTCTCCCTGCGAGCAGCGCGCGCATCCTCTGTATTGACGTTTATTCCCTGCGGTTGAAAGCATCACTAGAGTAACAGGAACACAATTAGAGTGTGTTCATTATCGTCTGTCTCTTTCTCTTTATTTTAACGATCATCTCTCTCCCTGGACTTCGTCTATGAATAAGAATAGTTGAAGCATATAATTGAAACCACTTGCCATAGAACAACTCGGGCTTTTGTTCATGATGTCGAAATAATAGTGTCTTGCCAACGTCTATTGACACTAATTAAAAATAAGTATTTATTAAGTTAAGGCTCTGGTAAGGCACTCATGAAGGTGGAAGAATTGACCACATGTTCGGAACTAGCCTTCTGAGGGGAACCGGCTAGAAACTCATCTGGCATCATGAACATTGTAATTATTAATAATTAAAATAGTTGTCTGTTAGTATGTCTGTCTGTTTGCTTATTTCGGTTACCCGAGGTGGTTACAGTGAATATGATGCGACTGAAATTTGCACTGGCAGGGAGCTGCTTTTAAGAGGGAAATAACATTGGCTCTTTACTTTATTAGGTAACAGCCATAAGGAATACAATATAAATCATTGCGGTCGTCTCAATCTCTTATTACCTACTTGAATCTTGGAGAAATTGAAATGCTGACCATATCCCCGTCTTTGTGATTTACTATGTTTCATTAAATAAACAATATATTTATTGTTTGTTTAAAAACATAATGAGAATCCGCACACTAGAACACTGGAGGGGCAACATAATTGGACACCTAATACGACATGACGCTTTCACCAAAAACATCATACATATGCTCACACCTGTATTCTCCGAAGAGGTGGGCAGAGGTGTTGTAATCACAACACCTACTTTTCACCAAAGATAATTATCAGTATAGTTGTGACAGATGGTGTGTCTATCGCCGTCTCAGGCACTATACATACATACGTCTTTGAATTACTTCTCAGACATATGCAGGTTTCCTCACCATAAAGCATTTGGCGTGTAAGACATTATATATTACTTACATATAACAGCTGATGGAAAAAGTCAATGTCATGTCGGACGAGGAAGTCAAAGTGTTAACAGATTACCTGTACCAATAACTTCTCTTCGATCTTTATCTAGGTTCCTACCTGACAGTATCGCGAGTTGTATACTGCCTGAATATATACTTGAGTAATAGCAGTGCAGAATCAGCGTAGTACTTGCAGTAAATATGACATGTCTTCATTATGCAACGTTACTCGCTCCCACTGACTAGTAACAAGATTCTATAACACCATGGTAGTACAAAATGTATAATGGTCTAGAACTGCCACAAATGCGCAATAAATAAGGCCGGCCTACAGTGAGTTTCTAGGTTTTGTGACAACACAAATCACGGCGTTGGTGTCGTCACAGCAGAATATCGTGACGTATCCTACAAGAGATTTTAATGTTTAATGTATGTGCACCAAGGTACGCGTTGTTGTTGTAGCATACAGTGTAAAAACATGTGCGCAACAATGTCTCAGCTCAGTACCAGGCTCACATGACTCAGGATATGTTATCGTCACGTCATCAGGGTGCGGCTGCAATATATTCTAACGTCACCACTTGCCTCCTGTGTGTATCTTATAAGTGCGATGCAAGCTCTCGCGTCGCACGGCCTCGGCTATAAAACGATCACAGCCGTGAATTATCAACTTACAACTCAGTCAGGATTTTATTTGGACTATGGCATATTATTTAGTCCGTTGGCCCAACTATTCGAGATTTAAAATGGTATTAGACATGTAATGATTGTCTGACAGACTGGCTGGCAGCTTGGGGGTATTAAGGGGGGAAATTTGGATTAACAAAATATGGAACAGGTGGGATTTTGTATGGGCATTCTTCATTGGTGATGATAGGTTCATGATAATTTTAATTTGAATGTTTTTGAATACTAATATAGCCGGGGGCCTGCTAGTCTTCATACATGGATCGATGCATTACCGTTAGTTCTAAAGACATGGTGTACTCTTTTTGACATGTGAGAATCCACAGAAAAATGGTTTTCCTAAATTCTATCCTTTTGTTTTGTATTGTTTAGTGTTGGAGGTTGCATTTCTGTGATTTTTTTAGACTCTGAGTCGAATACCTACCAGGTGGGCGAAGATGCGGTCGCAAGTCTTATTTCATTGCAGAAAATAAATATACTCGTATTATCTATTAGAGCCGTGGTGACCTTGAGTTTTGAGCAGACGCCTGCTACGCAAGCGACGCAAGTTCGAATCCCAGCGGGGCCTGTGCCAATGAGTTTTTCTAATAACTTATGTATACACCACATACGGTGAAGGAAAACATCGTGAGAAAACCTGTATATGTCTGAGAAGTAATTCAAAGACGTATGTATAGTGCCTGAGACGGCGATAGACACACCATCTGTCTCGTTGGCACTTCACTTCAGTGAAAAGTGGCTGTTGAAGGTGGCATGATTGTATACATTTTTTATACTGTTTTTACACAAGCTCTTAAATACTTCCAATATTAGGTTCAGGTACTGACCGAAGAAATCTTGATAATGTATGGTAGTTACGGACGTAGGCTTCACCCTCGATACATTGAGTTACTAGGCTACAGTCACCGCTCGGTGTATGTCACATTGTTAATATGACAAAACATCTATATATTATACCGTCTACCTAGATAGTGTAGCGGGTTTCTTGGACACAGTGCATATATTACGGGGTCACTTACTTTGAATAATTTTATATACAATTGTGTCCAGCCTCGTGCCAGTATATGATTATCTCACGGACAAATACCAGGAGATCATTACATGCACGGAGATGTTTTGTTTGTTTAAAAGCGCGGAAATTTCAAGTTGTGATTGCTACATAGAAATTTCTTAGCTTGTTTAATGATTGTTAAATTCACACTCGTTAGTGAATATATATAAATATTAATAAACATCCTGTAGTCCGATCTGCATTTTTGTTATATGGAATATTCATTTTAAATAAATGAATTTTTATAAATCATAATAATCTGTAAATAATAAATCAGAACCAGTAATATTCCTTTAATTATCAAGTCGTTAAATCTGATGAAGACTGTGCAGATAGAGAACGTCACTCCACAATGAAAATCAGCTGACACTGGAAAAAATAAGTTTACAAAAAATATATGAATTCTATATATACTGCTGGAGCGTGACATTAGATTGTGTTAATTCTACATTAGACGGTACAGATATATTTTATTGATTCTCGTAATTTTAACGCATAATTTCTATAATTGCACCCTCTAAACGCTTTCAGCTAAGGTGTTGATTCTGTAGTGCTACGAATTATTCGTAGCAAGTAACTCAGTGCTACGATATATTCGTAGCCTTAGCAAGCCTCTGAATATATATAGGTGTATGTATATTAAGATATAATAGGTGTGAAATGTGAAGAAAAATGGCAACAATTAATATTCTAACTGCAGTAATGTGACCGGGACACTTCGACATATATCTATATATATAACGGATTGTCTTTTCACGTGTTGCAAACAGTAATTGTAGCAATGAAAGTAAGACTAGAATATTCACCTCAAAGATGACGCAGTCATCGATCAGTTAAAAGTTAACCATTAATAAAATTAATGAATTCTATTGTATGGAATCAGTAATGAATTAATATTTCACGGTGGCTTAGGTTAAACAACCGCTGCTCTCACAACTAATTTCAATTGAAACCTCGGTATTCACGTAAAAGTAAAAGTAGTTACAATAGTTGTATGCTTATTTGTGACAGATTGATACATTTTACTGAAGTGCTTACGTCTATGTGTGAGTGCGAATGTCACCTTGATAAACTCACATGTTGGTAATACCAATACCACAAGACACTTGCTACAATTGGTCGTACAGAACCTATATATTCATTATTTGTCGTGTGAAGAGGACGGGGCATATCGAATAATTGCACGTGCACCTCCACACTTCATCTATGCGCCTGGTACTTGGACCGTAGGAATTGATCTGGTTCAAGGATTTGTTGCCACACCGACGACGCGTTGTTGCCACACCGACGCTCCTTCTATTTTCCTCCGATTTGTTCTCTCCGAGGGAACTCTCTCAGGATGTACGCTCATAATTTATACTTGAATGTTGTTTAGTTTCTGAGTACCTAAGACGCATTCGTCCAATTATGTCTAAACCTAACAAAAATAACGGAACAGTTATCAGCTGATAACACCTACACCCTAACCGAATCAATAATTTAAATATTAGCGGTGCTCTATTCGTAAGTTGCTGTGAATCGCGCCGGAGACGCTTGAGAAAAGGTATTGTCCTGATAAGCCACGATAGATTTGTGTTTGCATGTAGGTATGGAGTTTTAGCGAAGCGCAAAAGGTCAACGACCACCAGCTTATTTGGATTATGTGTGCAATTACGAGTAATGCATGTTTTGATGAAAACTGAAGGTATCATCTTACTGATTCCAGGTGGTTAAAAGTGCTACATATTTACTGTATAGACAAGATCTGTGAACATTCTGCTTGTAATAATGATTGTACTTAATGTGCGTTACTGAAACTATAAACCTACAATAGCAAAGTAATTTATAATAAGTAGTTTGAATGGAAACATCTATATATATAAAAGAAAGTCGTGTTAGTTACACTATTTATAACTAAACAACAGCTGAACCGATTTGGCTGAAAATTGGTGGGGAGGAAGCTCAGAACCAGGAGAAGGACATAGGATACTATATCCCGGAAATGTATACATACAGATTAATAAAAATTAAGTGTCTGTTTGTAATTTCAAATTAACAGCTTTTCACTTAAATCATATTAAAGTATGTAAGGTACATACATCAAAAACAAATTTGTAACATTTTCTCTGTCTGTCTGTCTGTTTGCTCCGAGTTAACTCTGAAACGCCTGGACCGATTTCCACGGGACACAAGGAGTAACTTAGGGTATTTTTTTAGGTTAGGGTTCCGTGAAAAAAATCACCCATAAAATTAAGTCTACGCGGGTGAAACCGCGGGGCATAGCTAGTATTTGTATATTTTCAAGTGCACCTCGCCGTCATAGTAGTACAGTGTCAACACAGGTGCGCAACAATGTGTTAGCTCGGTACCAGGCTCACATGACTGTGAGGATGCATTATCATTGCGTCATCAGGGTGCGGCTTCAATATATTCTACGTCCCGCCTTACCTTCTGGCTCTCTCGCTCTCTGTCTGTATGTTATCAGTCTGACGCAAGCACACACATCGCACGGACACGTATGAAAATAATCAAAGACAAAATGTATCGCTCAATTTAATCTCCTTCGAGTCGAACATAGGACACCTCCATTGTTATGGTGGTTAATAATTCCACTATCAAATACATTTGTTTGTTATACATTCATTTTGGAACATATCCCCCTTTTATTTAGTTGGATTTCTGTGTTATTCCGCGCTAAATCGTCATAATGTTGTCCAAATACTACTAAGCTAGAACTTCACCAAACTTTACTTATAACTATAAACTCTACAACTTCACACCTTTATCACGAGAACTGTTATTATTTGCGAGATAGGAGGTGCCTCTAATAATGCCGTGGTACCAGCTCATCATTTCAAGATCCATTCGAATCTGTCCAGTTGTCAGTAATGGGCGGTCAAGAAACAGATGGATAGCCAGGCAACATTACATATACAAATGATTCAGTTTTGTAGTAATATCGATACTCAAAATACACAGTAAAATATATTTGCGTAATACTACCTCATCATGAATTTAAGAGTAATAACTCTTGTCGGTGTAACCGATTCATCTCTTTCCATTTGTCTCCGTCCAGTGCCACCTGTTTGACATTATACGTCATGACAGACACCCTTTCTTTAACTTGTCTCATGTGCGTTTTTAACCTAAATACTACCTATCACTTTTAAACATTAATTGTAAGCACAATACAAGTCGTCTGTTTCTTATAATATGTATAGTAATAATAACTGAATTAAAGTAAAATAGATAACACCAAGTATTCGCAGCCAATTCACTCTTTCTTCCGTAATAACGTATAGTGCCGTCTCTTTCACACACTTGACCTTGACCGTTACTCAACCCAACCTACATATCATATCGGTCACGGTCACTTGAGACACCTTGAACTTCGAAGAATGTATTTGTCTGTGTTTTCGATGTGGCCAATGCCTATCTGCCTCGTTTCATTGTCCCTATGTCTGGAAAAGTACGATTTGTGTCCGATAGAAGATGAAACAACGAGAGTTTATCAATATTCTTTGTATACTAGCTGTTATCAGGAGGCTGTGACATTATAAGCGACGCCCTCAGAGACGCAATACACACACAGCAGCGAATATCAAATTCCCTCTCAGGTTACTGGGATCCTGGTACGACTGTCGAATGAATTTTGCGAACATAATTACGTAAAGCACATGTTTTTGCAGTACTTTGCCCCCTATATGATTTACGACATTTTCATGAATTAACATTGTGTTAAAAACTAAGAAAAATGATTGTTTAATTCATGAAAACATCATAAATCATTTCCTTTTCATGATATTTTAGACGCTAAGACGAGAAATGTATTTTTTTGCAGTACCAGCCCCCGACCCCTAGGGGGACATACGGCACTTTCATGAATTAACATCGTATTAAAAACTAATATGAATCATAGTTTAATTCATAAAACCATTGCATATTACTCAGGTATGTGGTGACCATAGTCAAAACGAAAGCATTTTTGACGGGCTTAAGAGAGGCAGGCGGCCGGTTGTAGCATTGTATACCAAATACGTGGGCCGCAGGCAGGTCGGGGGTATGTTATTATTATGTTTGTACATTATTTTGTTTCTTGTATAAATAGACGCGTTCTGAAGGACATAAAATCGACATTATGAGATATGAATAGATTTTATCAATATAATACAGCATAATAATTAATGTGATAAAAAGTGTGTGAAGTTTTTTTAGTCGGTTTTTACTTCTTTTTTTATTACGAACTTTGTTGTATTTATTTAGTCTTTAAATTTAATTCATTTAGAATTATTAATTTGTAAATTGTTCATTTGTGAGCCCTAATGAAAGTGATGTGGTACGTTTAGGGCGCACTCGCACTAGTGATGTTATTGCCCCTCCCGCGTGCAGGCATTATTTTGTATCCTAGCCAGCAGTTAGACCGTTAGTTCTCTTTAATGGCTGCATTAAACTACGGCTTGGAAGAGGATGGGTGGCTGGAAGCCTCTATAAGGTACTTATCGTCGTCGATCGAATAAAGCGTCGTCTAGGGTACAACTCGTGATAAATTAACCTGTAATAAGCGATGTGAACTGGAGAACATCCCTTTTTGTCGAAAAGACGTCTCCCTCTTTAAGTCGTTACATCGTTGCTACATTATTCCCTATGATGGAGGTACAGTCTCGAGCACCGTACTCCTAAGTACGCCCCTGGTTTCTCATCAACACAGTTTGAGCAACTTGGGCTGGAGTTATATTCCCTTGTTCTAAAAACTAGAGTGATAGCATACACATTAAAAACAAACCAAAACAAACGAAATTTTAAAGTTAGAATTTCTAAGTTCTTCAAGTCGAACAATTTTAAAAGCGAGCACTTTAGCCTGTGAGTGTAGTAAGGACTTTGTTGTCCGCCACTGTCCCACTCTACGAGAAAGGTAAGCAGTATAAGTGTATTTTAACCTTCTCTCTACTCTGCGAGCTTGGTACAAGTACCCCAGGTGCGGAAGACTTCGAGGGGGATGATCGCAAAGATAAAATAAAATAAATCAGTTAAATTATATGCTAAAAATAAATGTACCATTACCAAATCCTCATCCTCCTGTCCTTATCTAATGTAATTATGAGTCAGAACAATAATGTTTTTATCACCATATGACAAAACTTTTTGGCAAAATATTTGAGGTACAAACGCCGCCTGCATGACGCCAGCCCTTCCACGGAATGCTATCACTTTGACTGTTGACTATCTTATACCTGAGCACATTACAATGTTTTTATGAATGAAACTATGATTCGTATTAGTTTTTAATACGATGTTAATTCATGAAAATGTCGTATGTCATTGCAGGGGTCGGGGGCTGGTAGTGCAATAAAATACATTTCTCGTCTTCGAGTCTAATGTATCTAACGCACGGAGTGATTTACGATGTTTTCATGAATGAAACAATCATTTTTGTTAGTTTCAAATGCAATGTTAAGTCATGAAAATGTTGCATATCATATAGGGGCCAAAGTAGTGTAAAAACATGTGCTTTACGTAATTGTCTCCGCAAAATTTACCAGACGGTCGTACCAGGATCCCATGAACGCGAAAGGGAATTGATATTCGCTCGGTGTGTGTATTGTATCTCAGAGGGCGTCGCTTACAAGAAGTCAGCCTCCTGAGTATACAAATTGATTCATGAATATCGTATATGTATTTCCTGCTATCGCACACAAAACATTTTTTTTCCGGGAAATATAGTTTTCGTATTTAACAAGAGTCTTTCCTCGTGGCCAAAATGACACACAGATAGCAAAAGCAAGTATGATTATGAACGAAAACAGGGGTTATGGAGCCGAAAGTTTGAGAACACGAAAATGAATAATAACTTAAGGGGTAAGTTATTTTTCATTTTCGGGTGACTGGTGTTAATTGTTTATTACACATGAAGTATTATTGTCAATAATTACAATATTATTGAAAATAACAGATTAAGGGCACACATTAACACACACAGTATTATCGTCAATATGCACTTTATTGGAAATACTATTGCGTGTGTGTGCCTTTAGTCTTTACAACATTCGTACACCTAAAACATCACACCACCGGACACGTGAGCGTTCACTTCGGCGCAGTCCATTTCTGTACGATTCTAATTTAATTTTAGTTTCTATTGTTATAACAACAGAGCTGAAATTTGTATGTATTAGAAGAAGAAGCGAGATGGACATATTGGAGTACAATCAAATCTTGCTGCCTTGCGTATGAGAGATTGATCAATGACTCCGAATGTTTATGTTGCTGGTACGTGGAGGCGAACATTTTCCCGTTGCCCCACACACATTGTGCTCACTAACATCACACGTTTTGTTCTGTACCTTAACGCTAGATGCGTACATTTTCTTATTAAATGTTGAGACCATATTCTTGTCATAAAAACTCCTCGAAACACAACAATGACTTTTCTGTACATTTAAGGGAATAAATAAAATATCCAGTTTTGTAAAGTAAAATGAAAATAACTATGATAGACTGAAGTCCACGGCTCCCGTCGGCTATTTTTCATTTATAATCAATTGGTCTTCTCTCTTGTAACATCCACAATTATTGTAATCATTCTCTCATTTCTCCCAAAGTGGCCTTGTTAGACTTATGGCCTCACCTTGAATCAAACTGTTTCCCATAAAACCATGGGGCACTCCCAGTACAGTAGTATGCTCTGTTCGAGTAAGTGATTGAGTGGAGAATTAACACACCTATTCACCTGCCCGTGGGATATGCCCCGGCAATGTGATCTTTCAGCATACCCGGAGTTTCCCCTAAGCACGGTATGGCTACGGAGGAGCTTTAGTGCAGTAAAAATTCCACATACCCTGACCTGTCTGTCTCAAGGTGGTCAGGAACCTTTGAAGGTTTCCCCCTGTTCAATAAAAAACAAATATATTCAACTGCCATGTCTCAACTCATCACACGCCTGCAAGTATGTAGGTGTTTGCTGGCCGCGTAGTTGACGTGCATAGCGTGACTCGGGCCTCGTGACAACCTGGGGCTGGTGATCGCCTGTTACATGCTCCGGTGCGGGGCGTCTCGATGATAAGAACTCGGTAACATCGGCGGCGCGTGCCGAGTGAAACAGGTAGTCGGTGTGCGAGTGAGAAACGTCGTCCGTGTACTGTGGTCGCGATCGATATTATTTTTAATGTAATATAGTCTTCATTTTATTTCAGATATTCATGTGAAAAATATGCCAATCCTACCAGTAAAGATATACATTTGGTATTGAACTTGGTCATCATCATCTCCCTGGCCTTATCCCATATACTGTTGGGGTCGGCACTTGATTCAACCCGATGAGGCTGATCACTTGATTTTTATACGAAGTGACTGCCATCTGACCTTCGCAACCCCTTTAACGAGGAAAATCTGTGATCTTGGCTAAACCAGTTGTCAGACTATTTTAGGCCTCCGACTGACCCGAAACGACTGCCAAAGATGTTAATTGGCATTCGGGACCGACGGCTTAACATGCTCTGCGAGGCACGAAGGGAACTCGGGCGGTCACCCATCCAATTACTAGCAAGGCTTAGGGTTGCTTAACGTCGCTGATCGAATGATGTGCGCAATAGCAACTGTGCCACGAGCTCCTCCATCGTTATTTGTATTGAACTTTGTGTCTGGTGGAAAATGTACTACGTGTAAATTACTATTAATCAATAAACAGTACATAAAGACCGGGTTACGGTTACTTAGCCCGGTGTTGATGATCATCGTTAACACCTTTTCAGTCTCTTTCTAGGCCATTACAGAAAAACTTGAAAAAATCCTTTTCAGAATGGTGCCGTGTGGGGTATCAAATGAAAGGGCTTAATGAGCACATTTCAAACATATATATGAATTGCTAGTTATTGCACGCGGCTTTGCTTGAACGCACCGAATAATTAGGAAACATTTTGTACTTCAAGACTAATGTGAACCGAGTATATTTCCTAGGGGTGAGTTATGACTTTGTAGGTAAATTTCCCCTTTGGGGGATAATATTTTCAGTAAATAATATTCATTCCCTGGGTTCTCTTTATCCAATTTCAGATAAATCGATTCACTTCAGCATCAGGGTCATTCCTCAATAAGACATAATAAGTATTATGGCATTAAGTTTTACAATGATAATAAACACACATGATAATATCGTATACTTCTTAAAAACAGGGAAAAGTATTCTATTATTTAACTTGTATATGTTATGAGTTCACTAAACTCGGAAACTACTGGACCGATTTTGAAAATTCTCACACTTATATAAAGCTACATTACCGCTGAGTAATAGCCGCTCCATTCATAAATTAATTATACAAGGGATGCTAAGAAAACGCACCCTAAGCCACGGACGGACATCAGGGGATTTTATACTGAATCTCGAATATTATATCGAATGCCTGATTACAAGCCAGTTCTTAGGTGATTGGGTATAACTTTGATCTAGCAAAGTGTTGTAGTCAACTGCAGAGGCACTTCAACTTATTAGTAGTGTGAGGGGGGCATGGACATGGATAATTCACATTGGAGTTGCCTGAAGGCTAGATGGTTGGGTCGGGTTCAAGTTCGTTGAGGAATGTATCTGAATGAAAACAACATTTTAGTATCATTTTAAATGTTAATAACAAAGTTATGTACATTGCTGTATACCTAATCAGTTACTACGATAGTGTTTTGTCATTGGATTCTGAACTTACAAACAAGTGTATTAAATGCGAATATCAAAGGGGATGTTCGGTTTCAACGATTATTGTACAGATATTGTATCGGCCTGTTAGCTCAGACTGTAGAGCATTATCATGTGAAGGTTGTGGGTTTAAACCCCTCACGGGCCACTTATTAATTTGCCTACCTTTTGCAACAATGTGACTTTTTTTGTGCAATTTGGACTGCACTTTGAGGGTTCCGTACCACTATTGATATAAAATTACCTTCAAAGGAATACGTTATGATTTCTACATTTTATCTATGCTTTCTTTATTTTTATATAAAAGATAGATTGTCTATTTCCAAATGAGCCAAGCCCACCACAGTTCTTTCTCACGTTGATACACCAAATCACCTAAGAACTGGCTTGTAATCAGCCATTCGATATAACATTCGAGATTCAGTATAAAATCCCCTGATCTCCGTCCGTGGCTTAGGGTGCGTTTGCTTAGCATCCCTTGTATAATTAATTAATGAACGGAGCGGATATTACTCAGCGGTAATGTAGCATTATAAAAGTGTAAGAATTTTCAAAATCGGTCCAGTAGTTTCCGAGTTTAGTGAACTCATGACAAACAAAAATATGCATGTTAAATAATAGAATACTTTTCCCTGTTTTTAAGAAGTATACGATATTATCATGTGTGTTCATTGTAAAACTTAATGCCATGGCTCTTATTACGTCTTATTGAGGAATGAACCCGATGCTGAAGTGAATCGATTTATCTGAAATCATATAAAAGGAACCCAGAGAATCAAGATATTTACTAAATTATGATCCCCTAAAGGGTAAAGTTACCTACAAAGTCAAAACGCACCCCTAGGAAATATGCTCGGTTCACATCAGAGTCTCGAAGTACGAAATTATTCCCAATTATTCGGTGCGTCTAAGCGAAGCCGCATGCAATAACTAACAATTCATATATATTTTTGAAATCTGCTCATTAAGCTCTTTAATTTGATACCCCACACGGCACCATTCCAAAAGTTTTTTTATGTTCGTCAATATTAATTTTAATTCATAATTAAAAGCCTCTAAACGATGAACCAGGTAAGCAGGCACCACCATATATTGACAAATGAGTGTAGTTGTGTCCTATCTGTATGTCAGCACGGCACTCCTCACTTCTTCTGTCGCACGAGAACTGTGGATCTGGGGGTGAAGCTGTGGTAGTTGTACGAATCCTTCTCTGATCAATGTCCTTGACCCAGGCTCCTGCAAGCGTGATCTCTTTGGAAGAGTTCTGCAATACATACCAGGAATGAATAGGGAGACATGCGCTTATAATATGAACTCAATGACAAATTTGTCCGCAGGCTAGCCCCCTGTTATATGAAACTTAAACATAGCTGGTTCAATTTGGGTAAAATTGTGAGTGTAAAGGCTTGAGATTGATTTCAAATTATCTATATAATCCACTGGTTTCCGTCTGCGGCTTTGGCTGCGTTTGCATAGAATCTCTAGAATAACTCTTTCATAAAGGTAGCGTATAGTGGTAATGTAGCATTATATTAGTGAAAGAATTTACAAAATCGGTCCAGTAGTTATAGAGTTTTGTGAACTCATAACAAATAAAAATATAAATGTTAAAAATACAATATATTTCCCATTTTCGTCAGAATTAAATGATATTATCAGTGTATAATTTAGTTCCATGGGTCTTATTATGTCTTATTCAGGAATGAAATTCGGATGCTGAAGTTAATCGATATATCTGAAATTTCATAAAGAGATAGCTTAAACCCATAGAAACATTATATTTACTGAAGAAATCATCCTTTAGAGCGTAAATATATCTACAAAGTCAAAACTCATCCCAAGGAAATATGCTTGGCTCACATCTGGATTTCGAAGTATGAAATTAGTCCTAATTATTCGGTGCGTTCAAGCAAAGCCGCGTGCAATAACTAGCAATTGATATATATTTTTGAAATCTGCTCATCAAGCCCTTTCATTTGATACCCCACACGACACCATTACAAAAAGGTTATATTTTAAGTTCTTCAATAATGACCTAGAAAGAGACTGATAAGATGTTAACAATACTCGGTCACTTGGTCCGGTCATGATGTACTGTTTATTAATTGTTAGAAATTTGCACGTAGTCAATATTCAACCAGATACCAAGTTCGATGACAAATGTATATACTGGGTATATAATGTATATACTGGGGGTGGATTATGCCAATCCACCCCCATTTTTAACATGAATATAATAAATTGAAAAAATAACACATTCAAATATAGAGTATCGTGGATCTTTATGAAAGCCATTGATATGTTCAAAATTCTGAAGTCTATAGTTTGTATGTGATTCGTAGAAAATTGCCAGTAAAGATCACTTTTAAAACAATAATCATATAACTGTAGTTTTATAGACATCCCTAATTTTACTTCCTTAACAAATCAGCCTATATTATTCAATTACAGTGTAATTGTGTGCACATGTGTGTAAATCTTATCCCCTTTCCTCTTACAACGTCTTATCGTTGGCTGTATAATAAGTTATAAAACTACTACAATACAACAGTAATTAATCATGTTTAAATTCATTAATTATGGATACCGAAGGTATACAAAGCGCCATTTTCTACGACGGATTAAGAATGGAACATCGCATTGATGTGGAAAAGAAGTTATACCATACGTCAGCCGACATCATGGTTAATGACTGTAAGTGTATGTATGTAATCACATACTATTTATATGTGATTACACACGTACAGCACCTACTCAACTAATAATACACTTGTCTGGTTATATAACTCTGTATTAGTTTATCCAAGGTCCCGTGATTGAGTAGTTTCTAAAATTCATTATAATTTCATGTACATCGTTTTGCATGTTTCCTGCCTCCCAGAGATACACTCCTTTGCGTACATATATAAATAAGTAGGTTATCTAAAATGTACGAAAATCTTCTCACTTATGCTCGCCTGGTACTGCTTTACCATTTTTTGATGCAATCTGTGCAAATATTAGCATCATTTTGCACACAAAACGTCACGGGGGCAAGTTATTGCTTTTAACACGTGTCTTATTGATGTAAAGAACTTGCCAAGAATTATTTGTTAATTTGTTTATTAAATGAAGAGCTACAATCCTTTATGGATTTTACGTTATAACAATGATTATAAGTTCAATGTCACACAAACAATGGAAAATTCAAACAATAATATGATAAGTACTTACTATTCATTTTCTTTCAATATATCTGAAGTTTCATAGTATTTGAAGATAGTAATTACGTATAACATTGTTTTATCCCAAATATTATTCTAAATATTATTTTTTTTGGGAGTGCTTGCAAAACTTTACAAAAACCTCATACCCTCTGATTTTATCAATACCGCTGTTCTAGTATTCAATGTATCTCAGTATCATATCATGCAAATTCGTGTACCTTACGTCACATCGCGCATTTGCATTACTATACATTTGGTATCAGTATGGACATAAATTGTAATATTGATTTGTTGCTGTCCTGCTTCCTCTCAGCATGGTTTAAGCACCAGAACATATCTAGGTGTGGCTGGTGCAGGTACAACTCGTTTTCAGTTATGATCGCCTGGTCGATATCTAGTTCATCGAAACTGCAGTGTACGTGCAGTAGTGCAAGTAGAAGAATATATTTTTATGGTAGTTTATTCATCGAGGAAGGATTTATAGGATTTATATCACCACTTTGTGGCCAATAAACGCAAACGTATAGGGAACATTTCGCGAGAACGGGGAAAAAATTTGAACACAATTTTATTAATATCATATATATCTATCATAAAAATCTCAAAATATCTCACTATAACCTTTTTTATAATCTGAAAAAATTAAATTTGCACGGGTGAAACCGCGAGGCTCAGCAATTTTATAGGCATATATATAATTTTGAGCAATTTTCACTGCATTGAGTGATGGCCTTCCCTAACTTGCTTCCTTCAATATAATATTGCATAATGTTAGTTTTATTATGTCACTGCTTTCTATTAGTGCATCTTATACCATCAAAGTGTTGGGAGGCATTCATTCATATGCACCTCAATTGTGAAAGTTTCACCCTTCTGAAATGCAAATCTGCATATTTGGTGCCAGTTGCACTATCTAGTCTGTACATACGCCATATTAATGCATACAACATGCTGTGAGGGAGTGGGATAGGAGATGCAAGTACCAAAGTGTGTAAAACCTACCTAGTGCGTGCATCACTGCGATGAAGCGGGATGGAGAGGGACATCAATACTGCAACTCTGCGCACTGTGAAATTGAAAGTAAATGTACGACGCACCATGTAGTGTGTGGTGCATGATATCCTAGTGCTGGTCACTGTGGCCGGTGCAGTTCATCAATACTTACACGTGACGTCATCGGTGCATCGAGGAACACCCCTCACCACCTACCACCCTCCAAGCTAGTACAGCGCCTCCAATCCTCTCCTCCTACTATGCAGCACTGGCGGTCTGGATTATTGCTTAGTATATATTCAAAGGTAGCATAATTTGGCTGCAATTTTCTGTGTATATACAATTTGGAATTCTAATTACATTAGACTAGTAATATTTCTCTACCAATTCTGAACTATTTCACAATTGTACGCAGTGGGTATCGGTTTCAGGTTATTTATTCGGATTAGTCCGAGTTTGTTTTAATCTTAGTTTAAACCATGTTTTGTAAAAAAAGCTGTTAGGTCGCCGTTAATTTTAATTAAAGCCGCCAGCTGTTCCGGGTATTAGCCGGAACAAACAAACAGACAGACGAACAGAAAAAAAAACCATTGGTGTTTTATGTCACTATCGCATTTGAAATAAATTAATAACAAAACACCATTATCGCGTTATACAAAGAAACTGAAACGAATCATAGTCACATCATGAAATATGGGTGTTTGAGCAAATACGTACAACCCCTTGGGACTACCAATAAGATAAAGAAAAATACCATGGCTTGGTTACTATCTTATAATTTAATCAGTACCTATAATAACATTCTACAATATATTTTGTAATATTATACGAACGACAACGCGGCAGGCCTTGCAGGAGACGGCGGGATGAGCTTGATGCTTTTAGGAGCGATTGGGAGAGGACGGGAAGGAAGGGAGGCCTTTTCCAAGGATTGGGACAGTGGGACACAATTCTATTTTACACATATTTTTTGAAGGCGAGGTCTCACTTTTTATAAGTTGTGTTTTGCTTAACTTGGACAGTGTACGATAATGTTGGCATTAGCAGATTGTTAGAAAAGCGGGGTACTTAAATTTTTACCGACTACATAAGAAGGAGGAGATTCGACCTGCTGAATTTATTCGATACGACACCTAGTTAATTCAGTGGATTTGCTCCTGTAGTCCGTCTATTAGTGTGTGTGTGACTGCTACGGTATATTCGTAGCAACACAGCGCTACGAACCTGCGACTACGTATATTTAGTAGCGCTGAGCTATTTGCTATGAATATACCGTAGCAGCCAGTTACTGAACGGAGCACAGGAGCAAATCAACAGCTGAATTTACAATATAAAATACTTCCACCATAATGGTTTTATCTATAACGCGGAAAAGTGGGTCGATATTTATACACGAAACGAATTTGTAACTAGAGAAAGAGATAGAGTGCTACATCTCATGTCGTTAATTTGTGCCTGTTATAGATATAATGGCCTTACTGACGCCATTCAAGTATTTGCTTACTGTACTGTATTCCCCGAAGGGTTTTTCACCGAAGATGATTAAGTGCCAACGTGACAGATGGTGAGTCCATCGCCGCCATTCGCTTACCGTCAATGATATTACTTATTATTAGGTATATAGTCCATCCCACCTTTGAAACTTAAAAACAAATCGGTAATATTCAAGAACACAATATAAGCACTAATTCAAGAATTTGAATGCTATGAACATATCGTAGAATATAAGTAACTCAGTTCATACAAGAAACAATGAAAAATAAGAATTACTAGCAAATTCTGAATCCCGGTACTATTAAGTTCATATTTAATGTGGTAAATAAAATATACTCGCATATTATAGTTGCTTAGGGGCCATCCATAAATTACGTCACACGTTAAGGGGGAGGGAGGGGGTCGACGAAGTGTGACAACGTGGTGGGAGGGGTTCTAAATTTCGTGACATACATAAATACATATGCTCACGCCTGTATTCCCCGAAGGGGTAGGCAGAGGTGTTGTTATCATAACCCCCACTTTTCACTGAAAATGATTAAATGCCAACGTGACAGATGGTGAGTCCATCGCCGTCTCAGACACTTTACATACGTCATTGAATTACTTCTCAGGAATATGCAGGTTTCCTCACGATGTTTTCCTTCACCGTAAAGCACGTGGTGTGAAATCACTGTACATACGTTTTTTAGAAAAACTCATTGGTACAGGCCCCGTTGGGATTCGAACTCGCGTCGCTTGCGTAGCAGGCGAAAGCTCAAACCTCAAGGCCACCACGGTTCTATTTCGTGACATCACATTTCAAAACCTATTATAAGTGTACATGTCGCCGCATTAAGTAATATAATTAATCGTTTTTAGTTTTGTTAATTGTTTGATTTGATGTTAATTTTGTCAAAAAATAATTTAAATGCAAATAAAAATGATAACGGAACCGCAGTTTTCATTCAATAATTTGTGCAAAGACTTATATGACACGGACAACCTAATATTATATTACTGTAATAAGAGATGTTTATTTCAAAGAGATTGTCACTCGCACACATAGGCCTAAAATGAAAACGGTCAGTACAAGGGATTCATGACAAGTGTAGAGTTGTAATTGATTGTTCATTCACAATACGCCCACGTGGGCCACGTGTTACTTACTACGGGCGATGGGAACGGCAACGTGTGAAATCTATAGTATGCTACCAGGAAAACAGGAGTAGCTGGATGGTAGTACTCTACAAAGTTGTAGTAAAAACTTCTCTTTAGTGTGAGTGGGATGGCACACACGGTTAATGTTTATATTTAGCTTCTTATCGATAGTCCAAATGACGTCTTCTGGCTGTCTCTAAGCCGCGAAACATATTCTTTGTTATTCTTCTCTCGCGTGCTTTCATCCCTCACAATGTTTTCCTTCATCGTACTCATTAGCATAGATTAAGATTTAATTCTCAATTAAATTGTAGTTCATAGTTGAAAAAAAAACTGTTTACTAGCGATTGTTCAAACTATTATGGTTTTCCCTCCTGTCCTTATTCCTGACACCAATCTTACACACAACTACCAGAACACCCACACAACCATCGCACACCTGAGCGTTCGCAGTTGCGCAGTAAGTTAACATACAATTCCAATTGTATTTTCCACTTTATGTTGATCGTCTCAGAACTGAATTTCACATTTCTTACTTATGAAGATAGAGCAAGACAGAGTGATTGGAAGTAAATCGATTCTACGTTGTCTTGCGCAATGATATCAATAACATCAAGTTGTTTATGTATGCCTGGTACAGAGGTGAAAATTTTGCTTCGGGTGTGGCCGGTTTCCACGTTGTCCTAACAGAATGTTCTCGTCGAAGAAGTTCAGTTACGTCATTCCTGTTTTTTACTCAAAAAACAAAACACACGACGAAGTAACATGATCCTTGCGCTTCGATATTCGCTATTATCGTAAGAAATGAAAAATTGCCTACGCCTACAGTTGCTATTGTGCATATCTTTCGATCAGCGATGTTCAGCAACCTTAACCCAAGCCAGTACTTGGATGGGCGACCGCTCGAGTTCTATCCGTAGGCCTCATATATATAGGCGTTAAGGCCTCGAAAATCACGTTAAGCCTTCGGTTCCAATTGCCCATCATTTATTACATCTAAACAAACTGAGAAACAAATTATATCAGCTTATAAAAAGATTTATAAAAACATATTTATGGAGCATCGCTCTATATGGATGTGAGACGTGGACACTCACGCAAAGAGATAGGGAAAAGCTGCAGGCATTTGAAATGTGGTGCTGGAGAAGGATGGAGGGTATAAGTTGGACAGAGATGGTCACAAACGACGAAGTATTGGAAAGAGTAGAAGAAGAAAGAATGATAATCCGGACAATAGAAAACAGGAGGGGCAAGATGATTGGACACCTATTACGACATGACGCTTTCATCAAAAACATCATAGAAGGGAAGATAGAAGGAAGGCGTAGAAGAGGGAGACCAAGGATTAGTTATATACAACAGCTGAAGGAGAAAGTCAACGTCATGTCGTACAAGGAAGTTAAAGTTTTGGTGGACAATAGAGAGGGTTGGCGATTGCTTCACCGACAAGAGCCTAGCTCTTAAATAAATGATGATGACAAAAATAAACAACATGTAAATTGATAGCTTATTCCGGCCCATACAGCCCATACATTTAGGAAAATAAAATTACATTCATCAATTCCCGCGATCTACACGATAGTTAAATTTCTTAGATGTCGTGAGAATTGTTTGTATACCAATACCAAAGCCGTGGAGATGGTGGTAAGCACGTGGTGTGAAATCACTGCACATAAGTTTTTAAGAAACTCATTGGTAGGTACATGTCACGCTGAGATTCGAACTTTCGTCGCTTGTGTAGCAAGATATATCTTATATATATATATCTTAATATATATAAATCTCGTGTCACAATGTTTGTCCTCAATGGACTCCTAAACCACTTAACCGATTATAATAAAATTCGCACACCATGTGCAGTTCGATCCAATTTGAGAGATAGGATTTAAAATGGAGTTTAAATCTCAAATTATAGTCGCAAAGACTATATTTTATCCCATTACTCCCACGGGAACGGGAACTACGCGGGTGAAACCGCGGGACGTCCGCTAGTTATATAATATAATTCTTTAAATAGAACTAGGCGTGGAGTTCATTGCCAAAGGTTCTTTGATTTGTCCATTCGAATGTTTCTAAATTTCACAATGTTTACGTTTTGACCTTGGCAAAATATGCCAAGGTCAGATACAATCAGTGCATAGATACAATCATTGCTTGCTACTAGGAGCACATACATTTGAAGAGGTCTGTGAATAAATGAATTTCGAGCAGGTTACACTCGTATCTCCCAGCATGTGTGTGTGTGATGTATTATAATGTATGAATTAAGGGTGCGGCCAAGGTCTCTAATTTGAGTATGCGTTTTTACAATAGAGTCTTGTCTTGCTTAATTGGGTGAGTTAAAACGTTCAACCAAAAGGAAATCAACTCCTTCAAAATGAATTTAAAATGCCGGAATGATTTTGCTGTTACTGTGACACAGCCAAGTAAAAGACTCACATTATGTCGAAAGCCACGTGGCGTTGGGATGTTGAAATTTATATATCAAACACACTGAGGAGTAGCCATTACAACTTCAGCCCTGTACCCTAGTTATACAGTTCATATTTCCACCACACTATTTCCTGTAAAACTCCAAATTAATTTGGTATTGATGACTGTATCTGTGAACACACTGCTTGTAATAAAAATTGTTACTGAAACTATAAACCGACAATAGCATAGTAATTTATAATAAGTAGTTTGAATGGAAACATATTAGTATATTTTTAAGTGCACCTTGCCGTCATAGTACAGTGTCAAAACATGTGCGCAACAATGTGTTAGATCGGTACCAGGCTCACATGACTGTGAGGATGCATTATCATTGCGTCATCAGGGTGCGGCTTCAATATATTCTACGTCCCGCCTTACCTTCTGGCTCTCTCGCTCTCTGTCTGTATGTTATCAGTCTGACGCAAGCACACACATCGCACGGACACGTATGAAAATAATCAAAGACAAAATGTATCGCTCAATTTAATCTCCTTGGAGTCGAACATCGGACACCTCCTTTTTTTATGGTGGTTAATAATTACACTATCTTCTGCCTCATCGATTTCATCTGCGAGGAATATGCCTTGTTTTTCACAAATAAGTAAATTTTGGAAAATACTTAACAACTCTATTCATTTCCATAAAGCATTAGGATTGTGATACAGAACGTGGAGAGACTTTATTGTTTCGGAGATTATTTATTACCTGTGGTGTAAAATATCCCCCTTTTATTTAGTAGGATTTGTATGTTATTCGGCGCTAAATTGTCATAATGTTGTCCAAATACTACTAAGCTAGCACTTCACCAAATTTACTTATAACTATAAACTCCACAACTTCACACCTTTATCACGAGAACTGTTATTATTTGCGAGATAGGAGGTGCCTCTAATAATGCCGTGGTACCAGCTCATCATCAAGTTCCATTCGAATCTGTCCAGTTGTCAGTAATACGCCGTCAAGAAACAGATAGATGGCCAGGCAACAATTAATAAACTATTTACTCGGTTTTAGTATTTTTCAGAGTGGTCAAATTCGGAGCACTCGTAACCGAAGAAAGTGTATGAAGAGATGCATGAATGTGGATGAAGCGAAATAAGTATGTAAGGATCGTAGCATGTGGCAAACGGTGGTCTCTGCCTACCCGCATGGGATACAGGCGTGAGCATATGTATGTATGTATGTCGGTTTCTAAGTAATATTGATATTAATATATTTTTTTTATTTTTTATAGTTTATTTATTTATTTATAGTCAATTATTACGGACATACCAATTACAATAATTAACATTGACATTTTAGAACAGTGACCTTATGCCTTATAAAATATACACTTATAAAATCGTGGATACTCTCGCATACTTAACCTCACAGAATCTCAAACATTCAGACAAAATATAGTTCCATGCATCCGCAAACAAATCACATCAGGGTTGGCATCTAGGAGGGCATTGAGCATGGTCAGGGTGTGGCACACCGGAGACTGGGCCCTGGCTACAGTACGGCAGGTCGGCTGAACGAACAATCTGTGCCGGCTGCTGGGTCGATGTCGCAGGTAATTGTTGGGCACGAATAGCCGACGGAAAAGTTCATGGAGCTCGGAACTGTCAATAAGGCTTCGACGGATCTTACAAGCGACAATTAGCTGATCCAGACCTCGGTGTACCTCTAGAGAGTTGAATCCCAGCATACCCATCAGAAAATTGGTAGGATACATATAGGGATAGTTTTTATATACCTTTTTATACAAAAACATAAAATAATATACAGTAAAATCACACAAATACTCGTATATATTTAAATATAAATTGTAAGCAGAATAACATTCGTTCCGTTTCTTATACTGTTATAACTATTTAAAATAAAATAGATAACACACAGATTCCCATCGGAACCATTCGCATCCAATTCACTCTTTCTTCCATAGCTTTCTGCTCCGGATTCAAACTACACCATTAATATCTCCAAAGCACTATCCGTATTGGTAGTTAAATGTATATTATTACAGTTAGAATAGTATAAACCAAGATAAACGTCCTCACTGGGAAATGGAGGAACTGATAACGCTGTGTTACGTCAACATCTCCTTGGCCAAATCCCATACACAGGTGGGGTCTAAAAATAATAATTCGCAATGAAAATCAGTAATCTGGGTACATGTCAGACTCTCTCAGGCCTCTGACTGACCAGTAACGTTTGACAAAGATGTTAAATTAGCAACCGGAACTGAAGGCTTAACGGAGGGAACTCGAGTGGTCACCCATCCAACTATTATCATACTTCAATGATCGAATTGCATGTTAACTGTGCAAAACATGATATTCACGAATATACTTACGTAAAAATACGATTAGTGTGCGATAGAAGGTGAAACAACTAGAGTTTATCAATATTCTTAAATCAATATGTATACTGGCTGATATCTGGGGCATGAGCTCTTATTGCGATGATAGTTATACTCTTATTATGAGACAGATGTATTTGACGGGGATACATCTATCACTGTCACACAGCTGAACTATCATTACAATAAGAGCTCGTGGTTGGACCCCATGAGGCTGAGACATTATAAGCGACGCCCCCTGAGACAGAATACACACACAGCAGACGAATATCAAATTCCCTCTCAAGTTACTGGGATCCTGGTACGACTGTCGAATGAATTTTGCGAACATAATTACGTAAAGCACATGTTTTTGCACTACTTTGCCCCCTATATGATTTACGACATTTTCATGAATTAACATTGTGTTAAAAACTAAGAAAAAATATTGTTTCATTCATGAAAACATCATAAATCATTTCGTTCTTAAGATATTTTAGAAGTGAAGACGAAAAATGTATTTTTTTGCAGTACCAGCCCCCGACCCCTCGGGGGAGATACGACTTTTTCATGAATTAACATCGTTTTAAAAACTAATACGAATCATAGTTTAATTCATAAAACCATTGCATATTACTCAGGTATGTGGTGACCATAGACAAAACGAAAGCATTTTCCACGGGCTTAAGTGAGGCAGGCGGCCGGTTGTAGTATTGTATACCAAATACGTGGGCCGCAGGCAGGTCGGGGGTATGTTATTATTATGTTTGTACATTATTTTGTTTCTTGTATAAATAGACGCGTTCTGAAGGACATAAAATCGACATTATGAGATATGAATATATTTTAGCAATATAATACAGCATAATAATTAATGTGTTATAAAAGTATTTGAGGTATTTTTCAGTCCGTTTTTTCTTCTCGTATTATTACAAACTATGTTCTATTTATTTTTATTTCAGTTAGTCTCGAAATGTTAAATACAAAATAAATTAAATTTCAAATATGCTCACGTATTCCCAGAAAGGTCGTCAAAGGGGTAAGCAGAGGTGTAATAACAAAACCCACATTTCACGGAATATGATTAAGTGCCAACGTGACAGAGGGTCTCAGGCACTATACATACCTCTTTGAATTACTTCTCAGACATATGCAGGTTTCCTCACGATTTTTTCCTTTTCCATAAAGCACGTGGTGTGAAATTACTGTACATATGTGCACAGTTTTAAGAAAAACTCATTGGTATAGGCCCCGCTGGGATTCCAACTAGCGTCGCTTGCGTAGCAGGCGACTGCTCTAACCTCAAGGCCATCACGGCTCTTCATCTGAAATGTAATTAATTAAGAATTATTAATTTGTATGCGGTTATTTGAATACAAGAGTATAACAACCCTTGAATTCAAGGTACTAAGCATACATGAACTTCAGTAGGCTGGTGTAGCTCTTTCTCTTTCTCTCACCACAAAATAGTGACGTGTTTTATATGTATCGATTGACGCACCTTTCCACGTCATACACAGCAGCTACGCTGTTTTATTTTGGTACCATAAAATTGTATGTCAAATCTAAGATTTTTTTTAATTACCCACCGTTATTATACAGGGTAATTAATATTAACTTCTGCTTGATTAATTATCTCCAACAATCTTATATTTTGTTGTTCTCACGCAACCATAATTGAAATTAAATATATTCGAAAAAACTATACATTTTATCAACCAACAGCCATGAGTGGGGTGAGTGGCTTATGTGACCTTGCATAAACGTTTTCCAAGTTACCTTGAATGGGGTTAATTTCGAAACAACATACTAGGATAGCATGAACCGGTAGAAGTTACAAACATCGCTTGCGAAAGCTAATCTAGGTCTTACTACTTTGTGTTAAGGTGCAAATTCAAATTTAATTAATGATTCGGATGACATTGTGATTTATGTCGTTCTAGCCCGGAGCTGTACTTTTACATTGAAATCTAAGCAAAGGCAATTGCCATGATAGTTTTACTCTTATTATGAGACGGATGCATTTGACGTGTATACATCTGTTACTGTCGGACAGCTGAACTATCATTGCAATAAGAGCTCATGGTCATGCTCCTGGTTTGTTCATACAAACATTGTTAAATCTTGCGATATCTTTGTTCATGTGCCACTAAACAAAAATGTATATAACATTTTACGAAACACACATACATAGATGAGGACAGAAAATCTACTGAGTGCTTTCAATATGCTGTGCGTATAATAGGGAGGGTGAGGGGTGGTCCTCGATGCACCGTTGACGTCACGTGTAGGTAGGTATTGATGAACTGCACCGGCCACAGTGACCAGCACTAGGCTGTCATGCACCACACACTACATGGGGCGTCGTACATTTACTTTCAATTTCGATGTGCACACCATGCTTCTTGTCCAGACTAACGCTAAGTAGACATTTTTGTAATTAGTTTCTTACATACTTGAATTATTGATTTCACCTTTTACTTTAGAGAACTATGTTAATAAATTATTAAGCTTTATTGCTTTGAGGTGCCTTCTGACGATGGCACACCAAGCAAACATAGCTGAATATGAACTGAAAATGAAAATTATTTATTTTGTTTAGGTTTGGGCAATTATGTACTTTGAAGAATCAACCGGATCGTTCGGAAATTAGCCTTCTGAGAAGATACTGAAAACTGTAAATTCGGTAAATTCCTCGACATTCATAAGGCCCTTAACGGGGCCTAAACTGAATGAATCATTTTCATTGGCTTAATCTTATTTGGTGAACATATTCGGCACATCGTATCAGTAAAAATATTTAAGAAAAAAACCCCGTCGTTCTATTTATTATTTACTATTTACTTGAGTGTACTCTACGTAGTTGTAAGAATCTGTTTCAACACAACAATTACATTTTCAAACTTGATGGATTCTTTTATATTTTCTTGAATCAATATTTCGACAAGTCGAGGTTCGCCTATAAAGTCTATATATACATAATAAAGTACGTTAACATTTTTCAAAATTCCAGCTTCCGGAATTCCAGGTTTCTCTCGTATATAAGGCGATTATATATTAGTACGGACATTGTAGTCGAACATACAGCGCGGTGTGCGATCGAAGCATTTCTCTCATGAATAAAGTATCGGGAATGTTGCGACAGAAACTGCCGTCTGTCAGCTGTCATAAGGAGCTTTTGTGGTTTCTTTGTAAGCCGGTTCATGGCTCCGTAGACATACGCTATCTTTAGGCCTCGAAGAACAAGAAGTTATGGTTAAACTAGCTTTTACACCCGATTTCACAAGCGTTATTATGTACTTGATTACCGCGACCTCGTCCGTGAAGAACAGACTTCGTTTACGTACCGTGAAATATGTATAGCCTTCCTCGTAATACGTTTTTTTAATCCTACATGTCCGAATTATTTGACCTGTAATTTAACAGTACAAAAAGAAACGTCAAAGGTCGGAACCTTGAACCGATGATGGTAGGCCCCCAGGTTTGTTAAACCTAAGATTTGCAATTGTTGTGTTGCACCAACTGATAGAAATGTTCGTCGTTGCTTGTATAGGCCCGTTAGCTCAGCTGGATAGAGCGTTGCTTCTTGATGCAAAGGTCGTGGGTTCGATCCCCACACGGGTCATATGCAGTAATAGTCATTTTTTGCATCTTTTTTGATTTTTCATATTTGATATACATTTATTGAACACATACCTATCTATCTAATATATTAGAAATGAAAGAAGTATGTTGAGATAGTTTTGACGCGATGGAGGCGAAAGCGAAATACATTTATAGAGCGAATGTGAGCGGAACTGACGGTAAGGGAAGTTCCAGGAAGAATAACCTTGATCAGATAAATAATCTTTGTCAGAAAGGTCAATTTGGGAGCGTTCAAGTATTCCGTAACGCAAATTTTGAAGATTTTTGACCCCCCCCTCCCCCCACTGTAACGCGCCGTAACGTTTTTCTGTACCCCTCCCCCCCCCTCTCTAAACGTTACGTAACAATCAAGTGATAATTTTTACCCTGAAGTCGCAAAAAGTTATGTTAACAAGAGATTTTCGCCGACACTCACACTAATGCTTATTTAAAGCTATTATATAATAATAAGTCGGGTTTTCCTTCCTGACGCTATAACTCCTGAACGCACGAACCGATTTGGCTAATTTTGGTCTTGAACTATTCGTGGAAGTCCAAGGAAGGTTTGTGCGTAGAGAAAATTTAAAAAAAGTCTTGAAAAAGTGTAAAATCAACATCTTTCTATACTCCCATACACAATTTGTACTAATACTTAAAAGCCAATTTGAACCTTAATACCATACTGTAAAGTTCAAGTAGGTATTAGTGAAGAGATTTCGGGAAGGCAAAACAATCAAAGACAAAAGAAGTGACAATAGTTCTGTCAAACACATTCAATGTCATCATATGTCATTTCATTTTAGCAGCGATAATTATTGCTTTGTGTTTATATTTTTCAAAATATTGTTGAGATTATTCAAACAATCGGTGAATCGGTGGTCTTGAATTTGTACGAACCAGACGACCGACGACATAGGCCGTTGAACGCGTAATGCTAGCAATTTAAAATATTGTTTTGTTTGAATAAATGAATGTCATAACATTTTTTTTAATTACTATACATTATACGTAGCGAAGCACGTACCGGGCCGCTAGTCACAGAATAAATATGACAGTACGGAATCTAGGAACACAAAGTTCGAAATGACACTCGTCAATACCAAATACGAACACTGGGTATATCAGAAGGTTTACCCACTGCTCAACTTGCTGCAGTTGAGCAACTTGAGTTGAGCGGTGGGGAAGTAGCGAATATTGAAGGTATTTTACAAAGAAAACAAGATAAGCTTTAAATAAATCTGAATTTATCCGATTTCCTCGAACTGAGAATATGACGTATGCTATGTATGAATATTCTCAACGAATGATCAAAGCTGCCACGCTTCTATTGATCTATTAGCTAAGTATTTAGAATAGTCACTAAACTCGAAATACCTAATATTTACTACGACTTAAAATCGATAAAGACATTTTCTGATAAGGGATGAAACCCCAGTGGACTTACTACCAAAAAGCGCAATTCTCAATTTACAATATTATCAATATGACCCTAATTCAAATGGATAATTCATTTAAACTTATTCCTAAAGGTAGATATCGTATAACGTACATATGCTCACGCCTGTATTCCCAGAAGGGGTAGGCAGAGGTGTTGTAATTACAACACCCACTTTTCACCGAAGATGATTAAGTGCCAACGTGACAGATGGTGAGTCCATCGCCGTCTCAGACACTTTACATACGTCATTGAATTACTTCTCAGAAATATGCAGGTTTCCTCACGATGTTTTCCTTCACCGTAAAGCACGTGGTGTGAAATCACTGTACATAAGTTTTATAGAAAAACTCATTCGGATCGGATTTGCTCCTGTAGTCCGTTTATTTGTGTGTGTGTGACTGCTACGGTATATTCGTAGCAACACAGCGCTACGATCCTGCGACTACGTATATTTAGTAGCGCTGAGCTATTTGCTATGAATATACCGTAGCAGCCAGTTACTGAACGGAGCACAGGAGCAAATCAACAGCTGAATTTACAATATAAAATACTTCCACCATAATGGTTTTATCTGTAACGCGGAAAAGTGGGTCGATATTTATACACGAAACGAATTTGTAACTAGAGAAAGAGATAGAGTGCTACATCTCATGTCGTTAATTTGTGCCTGTTATAGATATAATGGCCTTACTGACGCCATTCAAGTATTTGCTTACTGTACTGTATTCCCCGAAGGGTTTTTCACCGAAGATGATTAAGTGCCAACGTGACAGATGGTGAGTCCATCGCCGCCATTCGCTTACCGTCAATGATATTACTTATTATTAGGTATATAGTCCATCCCACCTATGAAACTTAAAAAAGAAATCGGTAATATTCAAGAACACAATATAAGCACGAATTCAAGAATTTGAATGCTATGAACATATCGTAGAATATAAGTAACTCAGTTCATACAAGAAACAATGAAAAATAAGAATTACTAGCAAATTCTGAATCCCGGTACTATTAAGTTCATATTTAATGTGGTAAATAAAATATACTCGCATATTATAGTTGCTTCGGGGCCATCCATAAATTACGTCACACGTTAAGGGAGAGGGAGGGGGTCGACGAAGTGTGACAACGTGGTGGGAGGTGTTCTAAATTTCGTGACATACATAAATACATATTGCTCACGCCTGTATTCCCCGAAGGGGTAGGCAGAGGTGTTGTTATCATAACACCCACTTTTCACCGAAAATGATTAAATGCCAACGTGACAGATGGTGAGTCCATCGCCGTCTCAGACACTTTACATACGTCATTGAATTACTTCTCAGGAATATGCAGGTTTCCTCACGATGTTTTCCTTCACCGTAAAGCATGTGGTGCGAAATCACTGTACATACGTTTTTTAGAAAAACTCATTGGTACAGGCCCCGTTGGGATTCGAACTCGCGTCGCTTGCGTAGCAGGCGACTGCTCAAACCTCAAGGCCACCACGGTTCTATTTCGTGACATCACATTTCAAAACCTATTATAAGTGTACATGTCGCCAAACGCATTAAGTAAAATAATTAATCGTTTTTAGTTTTGTTTATTGTTTGGTTTGATGTTAATTTATTCAAAAAATTATTTAAATGCAAATAAAACTGATAACGGAACCGCTGTTTTCATTCAATAATTTTTAAATGTAAATTTACAAAATATGTGACGTCACACTAGGGAGGGGGTAGTCCCATAAATGTGACCAACTGTGACAAGGACGGGGTGAGGGGCAAACATCATGAAATTCGTGTGACGTAATTTATACATAACCTCTTATGCAGTTACACCTACAAAGACACGATAAACTAATATTATATTACTGTAACAAGTAAATAAGAGTTGTTTATTTCAAAGAGATTGTCACTCGCACACATAGGCCTAAAATGAAAACGGTCAGTACAAGGGATTCATGACAAGTGTAGAGTTGTAATTGATTGTTCATTCACTATACGCCCACGTGGGCCACGTGTTACTTACTAGGGGCGATGGGAACGGCAACGTGTGAAATCTATAGTAAGCTACCAGGAAAACAGAAGTAGCTGGATGGTAGTACTCTACAAAGTTGTAGTAAAAACTTCTCTTTAGTGTGAGTGGGATGGCACACACGGTTAATGTTTATATTTGTCTTCTTATCGATAGTCCAAATTACGTCTTCTGGCTGTCTCTAAGCCGCGAAACATATTCTTTGTTATTCTTCTCACGCATGCTTTCATCCCTCACAATGTTTTCCTTCATCGTACTCATTACCATAGATTAAGATTTAATTCTCAATTAAATTGTGTTGACAGCTGAAAACAAATACTGTTTACTAGCGACTGTTCAAAATATAGAGGTTTTCCCTCCTGTCCTTATTCCTTACACCAATCTTACACACAACCACCAGAACACCCACACAACCATCGCACACCTGAGCGTTCGCAGTTGCGCAGTAAGTTAACATACAATTCCAATTGTATTTTGTACTTTATGTTGATCGTCTCAGAACTGAATTTCACATTTCTTACTTATGAAGATAGAGCAAGACAGAGTGATTGGAAGTAAATCGATTCTACGTTGTCTTGCGCAATGATATCAATAACCTCAAGTTGTTTATGTATGCCTGGTACAGAGGTGAAAATTTTGTTTCGGGTGTGGCCGGTTTCCACGTTGTCCTAACAGAATGTTCTCGTCGAAGAAGTTCAGTTACGTCATTCCTGTTTTTTACTCAAAAAACAAAACACACCTGTCACGGCACAACTGGGACGAAGTAACATGATCCTTGCGCTTCTATATTCGCTATTATCGTAAGAAATGAAAAATTGTCTAGGCCTACAGTTGCTATTGTGCATATCTTTCGATCAGCGATGTTCAGCAACCCTAACCCAAGCCAGTACTTGGATGGGCGACCGCTCGAGTTCTATCCGTAGGCCTCATATATATAGGCGTTAAGGCCTCGAAAATCACGTTAAGCCTTCGGTTCCAATTGCCCACCATTTATTACATCTAAACAATCTGAGAAACAAATCATATCAGCTTACAAAAATAAACAACATGTAAATTGATAGCTTATTCCGGCCCATACAGCCCATACATTTAGGAAAATAAAATTACATTCATTAATTCCCGCGATCTACACGATAGTTAAATTTCTTAGATGTCGTGAGAATTGTTTGTATACCAATACCAAAGCCGTGGAGATGGTGGTAATAAAATCATGGATTTCTGAGAATAAGCCAAGATCATAACCATCAACTTACACTTATCCTTTTAATTATTTAATAACTTTGTATTATTTTTATTATAGTGTTATATATTTCTTACCATCTTTACCGTAAAGCACATGGTGTGAAATCACTGCACATAAGTTTTTAAGAAACTCTATATATATTATATAATATAATTCTTTAAATAGAACTAGGCGTGGAGTTCATTGCCAAAGGTTCTTTGATTTGTCCATTCGAATATTTCTAAATTTCACAATGTTTACGTTTTGACCTTGGCAAAATATGCCAAGGTCAGATACAATCAGTGCATAGATACAATCATTGCTTGCTACTAGGAGCACATACATTTGAAGAGGTCTGTGAATAAATGAATTTCGAGCACGTCACACTCTTATCTCCCAGCATGTGTGTGTGTGATGTATTATAATGTATGAATTAAGGGTGCGGCCAAGGTCTCTACTTTGAGTATGCGTTTTTTAAAGAGAGGATAATATTAACTACCAGAATAAATAGATAAATAACCAAAAAAGTATTTGTCTGAGAAAATAATATAGTCATCTCAGGCAATGCGTCACCCAGCAGACAGATAAAGTAATCATACCATGTGTTTGGTAATCCCAAGCAATAAGTTATAACGTGCATTAGGTACATTATGTACCATTTTGTTAAATCAATTCACTCAAAGTCAATAAGCTATTTCACATATAGTGTTTCTAACAGTAGGTTATGTTGATAACAGACAATGACGCTAAAAGCTAGCTAGGTACTATATTTTTTTACTTTTCAACCCCCATGCCTCGGAAAGCACTTTAAGCTTCTCTCCGGTCGTGTCGGATTGCCTCCCATCGGACTATGAGAGTGAGGGAATAAAGAGTGCACCTGTGTTTCCGCACACACGCGTGCACTATAATATCTCTTACGCAGGTGGCTGATCCTCGTTGAGATTGGCGTGTATTAAATATTATTGAAACATGTCCTATACCATACCTTTTCTTTAATTGAATAAGCGCAGTTACTTTGTTTATAAATTAACCTAAAATTGCGTATAAGCTCTTTTGCATTTTTGGCCACCATTGGGGCTACAATAATGACCTCCAGTACTATGTGAGTTTCTCCCTGTTGACGTCTCCCACACACCCCCTGGGCATTGGGCTTTAATTACATTTGGATTTATAACGAAATTATGGTTACCTTAAATATTTATGTATGATAAACTAAATGTAAGACAGAAACCCCTCCGTGCAAGAGGGATGGCTATAGTATGTTTTTATGCGCGATATCGGCACTGACTCAGAATACAGATGAAAACTAGTATTAACACACAACTTCGTCTAGGTAGGTTCCGTAGGTTCTAATAAAATACTATTTTAATCTTTGAAGGCACGGACGCACAAGAATTGGACCGAGTCTCCACTTTTGAAAATGGAAATGAATGGATTCGTTTATAGAATACGCGCGTCATCGCCAATTTTTTCTATGTCCATTTCTTGATTAATACTAAGAGTAATCAATTCATCGGATTATCGATCGAGACAGCTTGCGATTTATAATACTAGTATAGATACGAGCAGTCACCTTGAAACATTATAATATCGAGGCACCGCATGCATAATGGTCAAAGGCCAGTGGCTGCTCTCTTGTGATATGAATACAACAATGTTGCAACGGTAGCAAGTTCAAGGCTTTTAGTACTAGGAGCGCAGAGCTCATAAGATACGAATTGTAAAATTGTCACATTATCGCACACATGTACAACTCATGTATGTGTTCACTTATTATTCAGTAGTGATACTATAGGTATACTCAATACGGTGCACGGCTCATGGTCGTTATTTATATCAGTTCATCGCTAAAAAACGCACAAATATTTGACTGCAAGGGACGAGACTTGAATGCCGATCTTCTCCGCCGCATTAGTAATTCAGAGTTATAGTTCAAAATCTAAATTCTCTTTTTGAATAAGTTGAATTATAAACTTTTTGGCCTTAACTGCTTAGAACCAACAATGTAAATTTCATCTAACATTCTGTTTTTGCTCTAAAATGCTACTTTTGGAGCTCATGGTAGACCGAGCCAGGCTTCTACCGTAATTAAGGCTCGGCCTTACCTCGGTTGCTGCTCAGTATAGCGTGAGTGGCGTTACTCATGGTCTACTCGACTGTGCTAAGGCCGACCGTGCTCGGTTCGGACACGGCTTGGTCTGGCTGACTCATCCTTTATGTTGTGAATGAATATTGTACATATATGAAATTAATTATTCTGCCGTATTCGGTGTTGCTTACATTATTTTAAGTTAGCGAAAAATCGGCTTCAACTTATTTGACTACCACACTTTTGATACCAGGCAAACAAGATAAACAAGAAGCTGCGACGCATTCCCAGGTCATCCGCGCGTTCTGTTTATCATACGTTATTTGATAAGAATGTGAGCGGGATGGACATATCGATGCAACAGTGATACACAGACCCTTATCTTAATGAATTAGTTCAAACAAAACAAGGCGATGGTAACAAGCATATTAACCTGCATAACTTATGCGCTTGAATTGCTTTTACGACCAGGAGCACATAGGTTCAAAAGACGCTTGTCAGTATCAAGTATCATCGGTCTACGTCGCATGACTGATATATTAAACTCTGGTTGACCTAAGACTCGTGGCTGGTTATCTGTACTATATGCGCAACGATAGTAAAACGTGATGTTTGAATAGGAATATAAAAAATTCACAAGCAAGGCGGGACTGTATGCCGTGATTGACGAGTGGATTGAGAACTTCAGAGGTTTGAACCAATGGTGTATTTTTCTTTACCATGAAATAAAATCCCTCCAAAACAAATAGACCTTTCAACTTATTAATTTGCCATTAGGGGCCTTACGATGAGTTCTTATTGACATTACTCTTATTATGAGACAGATAGACATGACGTGTATACATCTGTCACTGTCACAGCTGAACTATTATTGCAATAAGATCAGATGGTATTCAAAGTTATTCTTAAGAAACGTTTATGATTTTTATAGTGTTTTTTTATAAAGTTAATAAGTAGAAGAGTTAATAACTGTTTGACGTAAGGACCCTTTAGTCACTCATTAACTCTTAGCCGTAACAATGTATTCGAAGCAAATTATTGTGATGACTGATGGTCCCTACTTAGACATTTATCCATCAAAATAACGTGTCTTACCGGAGAAAACAGTAAGGAATCTAATACTATTATTCGAAATAAGCTCCATTGAGCGTGTGGGTTGTCGATAAATATTCTAAAATGTATCTATGAAAACGTTAATGACGTATAAGCGATCGGACACGACGGGACACCTCTTATTGACGCTACAGCTATTTGGCTTATAATATCTTAGATGTATGCGTCTGTGCGTGTAACTTTTCAAGGATTTGTTCCTTGATTCCTCACTGCTTGTAGAGCTTATATTTATACTGTGTCTCTGATGTAAAGTAAAAGTTAGATGCAATTGGTGTTACGCGTAGAGATGGCTGTTTATGACGTAGTAAATACTATCGATTAGGGCCTGCCTAGCTGTCTAGACCGGCGACGCGCGCATCTCAGTATTGACGTTTATTCCCAGCGGCTGGATGCATCACTAGGGTACTAGGATTGCAAGGAGGTCGAACGAGCAATATGCACTTCCCATTTCTATCGGGTGATATTTCTCTCTTTTGCACACTCGTAAAATTACCAAAAGTATCTAAGAATTTCAATCGAGCTGTAGTTTTGTGGTTGCAGATTTAATTAATGTATTTTAAAGAAATTCATATGTGCAGTATGGAGTAGGTAGTCAACTCTTCTTGCGGTCCATTGGGACGAATTGGGAGAATTCAAATAATTTATATTATTTTCACTCTGCTACTACTCCAATTTGGGAAAGTTAAAATCAGTAGGTAGCAAAAGTGCTAGTGTGTAAATCTTGTTCGTATATTATTACAGACTCGATCATCGGTGTTGTAAATATACTGTGTAGTTATGATGGCAAACACATTGGAGCCATATCCGTAGCCTATTATTAATAATAGTACGTACAAAACGCCATGAATGATTTCACCTGAGCGATTTCTAATATTTCCATGAATGGAAATATTATTTATTTCACATAATAATAGCTTGTTCATTTATCAAACTACTGCACGACCCCGTTTGGGTCTGGTTATCCCAAAAATGACGTTTTACGTGATCAAGTCCGCAGGTGTTTACGCAAGTGTTGTACCAGGCTTGCACAAGCTTTAGGGGGCCAATATCACTCGCACTCTAGAATGTTTCTGGGGCTTATTTGTCGCACAACTGGCGCAGTACGGACATTTTAATTTTATTGTAGAAAATATTCTACCTCAAAATGATCCATCTTTTAATTTTGTTTGTATGTACTTACTATAGTCGTCGTCTGTATGCTTTAAAGGCTTATATTCTTTTATTATTCGCTTTACACATAACCTTTATTCTTAATAAAATAAATAAGTACTCATCCAAAAGTCACCTTCAATTCGCCAAATATCTATCCATTTTGAACGAATTACTAAGGAAATATCACATCGGTTTGAAGTATTCATAAACACGGGCAATCAAAGTCTGAATACACATTGATAATTTAAATACAGTTCTTGTTAATGTGTGTGTGGTTGTCTCCTCGATAACCTCAGACGTGTCGAATACCAATACTACAAAAGACGTGCTGCAATTGGTTGCACGAACCGATTTATTCATTATCTGTCGCGTGAAGAGCACAGGGCGTGTCGAACGGCACACGACAGAGCGTTCACCTCCACGCTCGTTCTGTGCGCCTGGTACTTGGAACGTTCGAATCGATCTGGTTCAAGGATTTGTTGCCACACCGACGACGCGACGCGACGCTCCGAAGCGCCGCGCCTTCTATGTCGGAGGTCATTCTCCTCTTGCGTCTGCAATGTGTGTGTATTTCCACATTCTAATATCTATATTAAAATGAAATACAACGTCGAAAAAGTATTAATTTGTATAGAAATAAAGAATAGATTATTTTTCTATTCTTGCGAACCATCAAAAACATACTTGTAAAAAAATCCAAGTCTCACAACTCAATTCTTCTATGTGGTAAAAAGTTGTGTGATGCATGTACCAAGTTGGTTAATTTATACTGTTAGTACAAGTGATTTGAAATAATTCGATGAATGAAAACATAATTGTGTAATTTGTACAGCGGCGTCAAGTAAAATGCAGTGTTAGAACTAGTGCGCAACAATGTCTAAGCATGGTACCAGGCTTACATGACTATGAGCATGTGTCATCGCACGACATCAAGGTGCGGCTGCAACATATTCCTACGTCATAAACGCCATCGCCCTCGCATCGCTTCGAGTTACGACTTTGTACGACTATTTATTGAATAAAGTTAAGTTTTCCATACTATGTATAGAAATGTAATGTTTTTTTTTAACTTTAAGCCCGTTTGAGTTAAACTCCTACATTTTAAACTAATCCATAAAGTAGTTTAGAAGAAAGAAGCGTTCAAATAGATGCAATAATTTTGAATGGAAATGACAACTTCAATGTATACTAACTATTCAATAAAATCAAAACAAAGTACCCGCATCCGTTTCACTCTATCTTTGGTGTAAGCTATAGTGCCGTCTCTATCACGCGCTGGACTGAGTGCAAGCTTGACCTTGACCGCGCGGCTGTGACACACTCCATGTACACATAATATAGTTCAGGGACATTTGAGACAACTTTGAGACTTGGCGCGGATTATTACTGGGTCTTCACTAAATGGAGGAAATTTGAATCATGCATATAAATACTACAATTTGATGATAATAATGAACAATTTTCTAGACTTATTATAATTAAGCTATAGCTTGTACCGAGAAAAAAATCCTGTTTCCTACCAATACTTAATTAATTGTCAAACATATTATAATTATTGTCATGGTTTACTACCTTTTATTTACATTTAAATAATATTACTCTTGGGGATATTATAATTAGTTGTTGTTATTAGCTAGTGTTAATCTGCTGTAGTATATAGTAGTTCTGGGTCTATTTAAGAGCTTGGCTCACAACTATAGAGGTTAACGAGGAGTTGGCTCCCGAAATGTTTTTCATTATTCATTTAATAAAAAAGAAGTAATACATTTATTTCCATTCGATCATAGGATCACAGGATCGCTATACAATTTGAACGGATCACGAGAGCGGCGAACACAAACCGTAGAGACGAGTGAGTAGAAGAGAAAGGAACAACAACATTGTCGGTTTGGCAACATATCACTGAATCGGATCAATATGAGCTATAGAAGTACCAGGCACACAGACCACGCGAAGAGGTTATCGCTCACTTGCTACGGCCACATGTCAGGAATACGTCACTGATTTGAATTTGAGTTTGTAAATAATATTTAAAGTAAGAATACATTCTATTTACTTCACTTCACTTCTTGTTTATGGCTTCAGAACATTCTATTATTATTATGTATATGAAGGGGTCAAATTTGAAATGTTCACGTTGACAACCGTCACGGTTCATTGGACCTTACATTCTTATTTAAAAATAAGGCCTAGTTTCCTAACTGCATTGTAAGCATTTGGGTAAATATCTGTGACATTGCTAAATATTTGGTAAACAACACTGACCGCCTGCCTCACGTAAACCCCCCGTGGTAAATACTTTTCTTTTGACTATGGTTATCATATCCCTGAGGACTATGCAATGATTTTATGAATGAAACAATGTATCATATTGATTTTTAATACCATTTTAATTCATGAAAATTTCGTAGGTGCCCCCCTGAGTCGCGACTAACAGAACAAAAAAATAAAATTTTCGACTTCGAGTCAAGTATATCTCAGTAACAAAGTGATTTGCAGTGATTTCATGACTTAAACAATGATTTTATTTAGATTTTAACACAATGTTAATTCATGAAAATGTCCTATAATGAATAGGGGGCAAAGTAGTGCAAAAACATGTGCTTTACGTAATTCCGTTCGCTAAATTTATCCGCGAGTCGTACCAGGATCCCAGTAACATGAGAAGGAATTTTAATGTCCGTGCGCTGTGTGTGTGAGTTGCGTCTCAGAGGGCGTCGCTTACAACGTTCCAACCTCCTGATAACAGCCGGCATACAAATGATTCAACAATATTGATAACGTATTCAACCTAGCTCACTATAGTATTTATACCTTGAATTATATTTTATATTTCGTCGTTTATTTGTGTACACTACCTTGTACTTTGGGAAATAAAATTAAAAATCTACATTTTCCTTCATCATGCCTTTCTTAAGTTACGTAATTAGCTAACCTAAAAATATCTTATCGTGACATATCAATGTTAATAATAATTTATGTTTTAAATTAACCGAGTGGCCTTGAGGTTTGAGAAGTCGCCTGCAACGCAAGCGACGCAAGTTTGAAGCCCAGCCGGGCGGGCCTGTACTAGTGAGTTTTACTAAAAACTTATGTACAGTGATTTCACATTACGTTCTCTACGGTGAAGGGAAATATAGTGAGGAAACCTGCATATGACTGAGAAGTGATTCAAAGACGTATGTATAGTGCCCGAGACGGCGATAGACTCACCATCTGTCACGTTGGGCCTTGGCACTTAGTCATCTTCGGTGAAAAGTGGGTGTTGTGATTACAACACCTCTGCCTACCCATTTAGTTTTATATAATACTAACTGTGCCCCGCGGTTTCACCCGCAAAGGCTAAATTTTATGGGTGGATTTAACTTACACGGGGGACACATTTTACCACTTTGGAAGTGTCTCTCGCGCAAACTATTCAGTTTACAAAAAAAAAATATTAGAAACCTGAATATTATTTTTGAAGACCTATCCATAGATTATTTTTTTTTTGTCAGATCAGGCGAATCCCTCGAGATAGTCGTCGGATTATGAGACAGTACGTTTAGAACATAAAGATGAACCATATAATATATCTTAACCTGACGCGCTTGAGTATTTCAAAATGGGGATTTTTTTGCATATTATGAAAATGGCCGCAAGTTTGCGTCCCATCGAAATCGTCAGATAAGTGAATGAGAGCTTTTTTTTGTGCACTTAACACTCCCTTAGGAAATCAGACGCGTTACATACAACCACCCGCATCATGCAAACGATCAGATTAACTAAAATAAATACATACATTATTAAAAATACGTAGGGCATTGATGCTATCAATATCTGACGCGCTCGAGGATGTCCATGCAACAGTTTTTTTACACATTTAAACATCTATAGCCGCTTCCCCCACAGATGAAAAGGTATATATCATATAATTTTTTTATCTTGCTATCATTTAATCTTTGCAACCCAATAGGTCTCTACGACGCTCGAGTTAATTCCCCATTTAGCATCGTGGGCTCCCCTACTATAGGGCTTATATGAGTACTATGGCACTGCCGCATCCTAGGATTAGAAATCTTTATTGTAACAATAAACAAAATGTTCATATATATAACGTGGCCCATGTGGGGATCGAACCCGCGACCTTCGCGTTATTAGCACGACGCTCTAACCAACTGAGCTAATGGGCCGGTTACAAAGAGGGTTGAAATTTCAGATCACCAGCTTCAAAAGAAGCGTTGTGCGCATGTCCGATAGGGTTGCCAACGTTTTTTTCCAAGAAATAAAGTATATTCAGGGCTGTGAAGAATATCAAACAGTATTTTAGAAAAAATCATAGTATTTTATTTATTTATTGTTATAAATAAATGTTTTTAGAGCTTCTCGCACAACTTACTAATTTACAATCTTTTCCAAAAACTTCGTACGTCTCACCACAATTATAACTTAAATTAAAATAAATGAGAAGTAAATTTTTTATTCAATTAATAGATGCTCTATTTCTATCCTCCCGCCACATATCGTATAACACATAATAATGTGTTTCACCATAAAAAAAATATAATATAGTAAAAAGTACAATTCACTGAAAATCTGTAGAATCCTGTTGAAAACAGTATAGAAGGCAACCCCAATGTCCGCATCGACCTTACTTACATATGACAGACAGAAGACATGCGCAATACGATCCTGTCAAATCTCTCCTTGTTCTAACTTCATGGGAGACTTTCATCATTTTGACAGCGAGGAATCCAATGGGTTCCTCCACATATTTTTAACAATTTACAATATTTATCTCAACAATCACTTGACATTGGCGGAATAGTTTTACTTAAGCTCATAGCCATTAAATAAATAAAGGAATGGAAAGGAAAGGAACTTCATGGGATGAGTACAATGTGTCTGGATGCCGATGAAGATTAACTACGTAACAATTACCTAGGTCAAATCAATAGATTGTTCTATGGCTATGATATTCGAGTAGTCGAGGATACGAAACTGGCGGCTGTGTAAATAGCTCGTATATGCGTGAATTGAGCGTGAATATAAAGGTGTAAGGCTTAATAAATTGCTCTCTATAATCCCTGGACTACCTATAGTACTCTGCGGCACACACGCATACACATGGACTTATAAGCAGTACGGAATCTGGTTACAAATCGTTCGAAATTACACACTCACCCAGACACGCGCACTAACGAGATTATGTTCCCGGCGTAATGGTTGCAAAGGTTCGCCACGTCTGCATGTATAGGCTTGGATTTCAAAGTGCTTGAGGAGGTTAGGTTTTCATACTTTTCGTATTTTTTTTTAATAAGAAGATACACACCATTTAGCGGGAGGGTAATTAATCTTACAGATTCCAAATTTACTCAATTATTTTCCGTTTAAATAAATTTAATTTTGAGGGTAAATTAAAAAAGTTACATTTAATATAGACTTGTCAATTAGGTGTTTTGACAAAACTCGGTGAAACACGCAAATGTGGTACGCGATTGGACATAACGTGTCACCTGTTATTGACGCTACTGGTATTCTGCTAATAATCCGTACATTTGTGCGTCTGTGTGAGTGTGTCATTTTGAACGATTTGTTCCTTCTTTACTGTTTATAACCTTATATTTTATATTGTGCTTATTTTTCTTGCACAGTTGCACTACTTGACGTACAAACCCGTGCATAAAAAAGAATACAGTGCAAAAAATTGCACAGATTGTATCTCCAAATTGCACAGTTCTACCAGGCGAGCATAAACATCAGGAGGTTTTCGTATGTTAAAGACAGACTACTTATTTATACATGTACGCTAAGGAGTGCCTGTGTGGGACGCGGGAAACATTCAAAATTATGTACATACATTATAATGAATTGTCAGAAAATACTGAATCACGTGTTTTTCTGGATAATGTATTACAGCGTCATTTGACACAACAAGTATAGTACAATCGTAAAACAATTTTATAGCTCTTGACTTGAGTTTCTAGATCAAAAGTTTTGATTCCAATATGAGCCGTTCCTATGGAAGCGACGCAAGTTCGAATCCCAGCGGGGCCTGTACCAATGAGTTCTTCTCAAAAACTTACGTCCATTTCGGTGAAGGAAAACATCGTGAGGAAACCTGCATATATCTGAAAATTAAATCAAAGACGTGTGTATATTGCCTGAGATGTCGATGGACTGACCCACTACCACGTTGGCACTGAATCATATTCCGTGAAATGTGGGTGTTTGTTGTTACAACACCTCTGCTTACCCCTTTGGGAACCCTTCTGGGATGGCGTGAACTTATTTATATGAACGGGGACCCAACTATGAACGTTCCAAAATGAATAGTTAATGCTCAAAAGTTCCTAATGCTCTCTGCTTAAATCGATACTGAGTAAGACCCCTGGTGCTATTTTCCAAATTCAATATTAGATCTAAAATCAAATAGGTATATCCTTCCAATAACGTTAAAATAACGTGAACCTTATGTGCAACAGTGTCAATGTTCAAGTGATTTTCCAAACTAAGTTTCGAAGGTACGATACCGTACGTGGTCGATGCTCCCGTACTCACTGATACTTACAGGTACCATTCGAACATACACACACAGTGCATCATAAACCATGATGTTGGCCGATGTATGGCAGATTTTTTTTTCACACACAAGTTTTGTACTTTAATCCGACATAGAGGAAGGTGCAGTGTAGGAATATATTCAATCGTGATTCTTTTCTGATGTAACTTTCCCTTAACTACCACGCGACCTTGATAAGAATGATTTAAAAAATTACACATCTGTCACGCAAGCTTATTAAGGTCGATTTTTTCCGCTTATCCCGTCCTCTTACTGCAGGCTTAGACGAAGTCACCCAATAGCCAGGGTCTAAGAATATGGCTATGGTATCCCCTGCCTGTCGTAAGAGGCGACTAAAAGGGGGCCGGGGGGCCTGCTGGCGGTGGTCGTGGTGGGAGCTTTGACCACCGGCGCGGGCCCGGGAAGGTGGCAGCGCGACTTGCACGGCGAGGTCTCCAGGGGCGGCGTCACAGCTGCCCCGCGGATGTGCCCCGGAAAAGTGTGGGGGGACACCGGTGCGTTCTATCAGAGTACCCGGAGTCCCCCCTGAGCACTGAGGACGGCCATCGGGGGGGTTTTAGTGCGGTAAAAATCCCACATACCCCGATCTGCCTCTCCCAGGGCGGTCGAGGACCTTTTGAAGGTTTCGCCCTCGTCAAAAAAAAAGTCTTAGACGAAGTAGCATTCTCTAACGCTAATAGTAACGAAAAAAAATTATGGAAAATACTTAAACCAGTCACGTGACTTTTCGTGAATTGTGAAATGCTTTTTGAAAATGAATGATTTTGTGAGTTTCGTCTAATTTGTATTGTAGCTTATTTATTTGTAATAAATTATAATAAATACATGTACATTAGACTAGTCTTTTATTCCTCATGGTGATGACCTATGTGATGAGATGATGAGAGATATGGCGAGAGACCGTTGGGAATATATTTATCTTATCTACTGTTGCTGAGTATTCATACTACAGAAACTACTTACTACGGAAAGCGGAGATAGAGAAGTTGGTAAAAGATGACCAGGCTGAGATCGGGTATGGTCCTGGAGCCAGTCTTACTGAAATATTGGCTGAGATGTCTTACAGATTGGGTGATATCAGGTAATAGGTTATCTTACCATAAGTTGTGGCATTAGCAGGACTAGTGAGCGAAAAGCACGTCAACCCTTGGGATATAAGTATCCGATTCCTCAACTACTCCCTAAACAAACCGGCAGATCTTGCTCGTATAGGCGATCTTCTATTAGGATATGTCTCACCCAGCAGGTCGATTAGTAACAAATCTTTAACTGCCGAGGGATTATAAGTGGGAATTTGCTTGCAAATGACCTCTCTTTACATCCCCGTAATAGATTGCCGTCAACTATTACCAAGTGGCAAATTTATGTATATTAGAGAAGCCAGCAGTACTCATTTTTATCTTTAACTATTTGAGAAAAATTACATCATTAATTTTAAAAATGAATAGCTGCTTATTTGGAATAACAAACAGGCACATATATTATAGATTTTTGGTTAGATTTAAATGGACCCATGGAACGGTATTAGTAGTCTTCTGCAAACTCTGCCAGCTAAGCTTAACTTAAGTGTCGAAATGAGCCAGTGGCCTGCGATTCCAACCCCAGAGCATAGTTGTTCTAATTTTCTTTTCCTTCCTCTTTTTTACGTGCAGTTATTGAAGTATTCAACAATTTTAGTGTATTTGCGGCGTATCTCATTGTTTTTACAGCAATAATCTCGTCATTAAGTTTGTCTTCACGAATTCGTCAGAATTTCTTCCGCATTTGTCCCGCGTGTACCAGGCTCACAGTAACGACAGGAGTGTTATCATTCATACTCAGTTCACATTGAAACCCATTACTCGTGTTTAGGGGGCTGTAGACGTTGCGATGTGTTACAAAACTGATAGATGGCGGCAGTTGATACTGTATGAGAATTAAACCTTTCGTAAAGTTTCAAGCTTAGGTTAGTAAATGACTCTCGACTACATTAAACGTAACTTTAACAAGATTTTCTGACAGTGTTAGCAGTAAAAATGTACATTTTAGTCAAGCAATTATTTGTTCAACATTATAATGTAGGTGAATATGTTGAAAGATATCGTCAATTGAAATTATAATGCACAATGAAGGCTGGTGGCGCTAAAGTCTCTCAAGGGGTGTACAAGAGATAAGACTTCCACTAATATTATTTAAAGCCTAAGTATGGCAAGTACCTATATAAAGATTTTTCACACTTAGATTAAAAGAGGACTAAACGTGGCTGTAAGTACACCTCTGTCTGGAACACATTTTGGAATGGTGGAACTGCACTTGTGGAATGAACTCTCAAACGTGGTATTCTCAAACGAAAAAAAAATTTGTTTTTCCAAGTCGGGTGTTAGGTTTACAGAACTCGTTATATCGCAGCGCGTACAGATAACCCGCCACAAGTCTTAGGTCAAGCAAATATTAAATAAAGGGGTCATGCGACGTATGCTGATACAGAATACTTGATACTGGCAACGTCTCTTGAACCTATGTGCTCTAGGTCAAAGAAGCAATCTCCCCAATGTAAGCACATACTTAAGCAAAATAAACATTCAATATATACCCATGGAATGCAATAACATAATAATTTAATTATTTTCTAAGTATTTGGATAGCAATAAAGCTCTAGGATAACTCATTCAAATGTGGACTGTAAAATAAAACAAGAATAAAACCACTAATATCTACTTAGCATTTCCAAATTTTTATCTGGTAGAACAGAAGCAACCTCTTTTAAGTACATGCGCCTTGATTCGTAATTTATATGTGGGATCAGGAAGTGACTGCATGTCAACTATAACCATACTTTGAGGTTAAGCCACTTTGACCTCCACCAACACCAGATATACAACTCTTTGCAGAAATGAAGGATGCTTGAGAACCTTGATCAAGTAAGGCTCTCAGTGTCTGCGAATACCCCCTTTGGCCTCAGCTCGAACAAGGGTTGTGGCCAATAAGGTTTGGTTGTATGTTACACCTCACGATATCCTGACGTTAACTGACTTCTTCCTTGGAGAAGTCACCTTGTAGCTTAAATAAATCTCACATCCAGTAATGAACACATCTAGTTCTATGTAGACACTTTCGTCCAACAATTTCTTGCTATAGGTCCCAATTATATTTTCATGATTGTGAGTCTATTTCTTCAGTATCTCTTCTAGACCTTCTAATCTTGCCGTAACGTAACCTTCGTCAATTTATGTCGCGGAGATTTTTTAAAGTTATACCTCTTTCTATTTGCTGTTTTAGATCATTAATTACTCTAAACTCTGACTCCATCTCTTCCCTCTTTCGATACTTGCAATAATAATTGAAATCGAAGTTAATTTTACGTTTTTATATTCAATCTGACGTAAGTTTTTCCAATTTGACTTATGACAATCTTTGACTTTTTCTGAGTTTTTAAATTTAGAATGTCAGTTAATATTCTGACATGGGTTTTACTGTGTCAGTTTTTCTTCCTGCCTTGCACTTGCGCACTTACCATCTTTGTGTCATTCACTTACTTGCTGTGTCCGCCGCCAGGGGGCGTTCCTTTACTGCCTTCTTCCGCCGCTAGGGGGCGCTACTGAAGCAGTCGCTTGATTTTCTTCGAAGTTTTGACTCACTTGCCATTATTTCGAAGACACCATTTTTATTGCAAAATACTATCCGGCTCGAAGGACCTTGTTCATGGTCGGGAGAGCCGTGGAAATGAGGATATACTTCAAACTCCGGAAAGCATAGAGAGCATTTATTGGTACGAACTTAAACAAATGCAAAAATTCTAAAATTCTTCCGAACGAACTTTCAGATTAAAAATTGCATCTCGTTAGCATCGATTTGTCTATCCCACTCTCATGCACGGCAGGCGTGGACGATGTGCGAACGCGTAATAACTTCTTCTTTATATATCTATGTAGTTGTTGCAACTATAATATATAAGTTTGAATATTGTGGGATATGGTCAGAGACCCTATCGTGGCAGACGTTTGTGTCAGACACGCATGACAGACGTATATGACGTGTATGCTTCTGTCACTGTCGCACAGCTGAACTATATTGCGACAAGAGCTTATATGGTTGGGCCCCATCGGTTGGGTCAATGGTTACTATTTAATACATTATAGTATTTCTTGAAACGAAAAAGTGTTCAAGTTATTATGTAAAATTCGAACCGGAGTGAAAAACAGATGATGATGAACAAGTCGAACAACAAACATAGATATTATTCCGCTGATTGATCGAAATCTCAGTCAACGTAATATACGTTTTTCAATAATATATTTTTATAAAAATTATACTTAAACCAATCAATACTTATACAATATTTACAGTAATATTACCAAACATGAAATAATAATGTTACAAATACGGCACTGACGACGGGTTCTGTGTTTGTGAAATTCGTAAATTGTCGCTAGATGGCGCTGACCTTTTTTATATCGCGCTATGAAGGTTACGTTATCGTGCAATAAAAGCCATCCGTCCAGTTTACTCATCACAGACTCGCGCTCCGACCTCCGCCCCGTACGGACGTCTCGAAGCGCTCTCCTGCCGCGCTCCGCCGCTGCCCGCTGTCCTGTCGCCGCCCGCTGCTACCTGCGCGCTGCTACCTGCGCATCGAACCCTTCGCCGAACTTGCCTTTTTCAAGGCGAGTTTCGGCTTTCTCTGTTTCTGTGTGAGACAAGTCTCGCTAGTTGTGACCCTTCAGGCAAAAACCACTTTTTGGTGGTCCTCGGTGGATACCTAGCGGTGCCAACGAAGCCGAGTGGGGTGTTGACCCGATACACCCGTTTTTGCCCCCTCAGGGCAAAAACACAAATCGGACGGGGCTAGAACCACCGGCCTTGGGGGCTTCCCTCGCCGACGCTAGCCATCTCCTCCCTCCCACCCTGCCCCTTCCCTACCATCCCATTCCTTAGTGTTGTTTGGTTGCTTTAAGCTTCGGCTTAAAGTACTCCTCTGCACTAAGGCTGTTAGGAACCCGTCTGCACATTAAGATTGGCAGCGGGATCACAAGCTTAGGGCACACCCAACTCAACCCTAACTGCCTACCCCCGGTAGTGAAGGGACTAACACACACGCACACAACCCCAGGCCAGTCCAACCTGGGGATTAGGCGCGAAATAAAATAAAATAAATACCGCGTGGTATTTTTGCTCCCCCAATATTGCCATTTATAAAATGGCCGACTCCACTCTCCGCGCCCTTCTTCGGGCCCTCCTCAAAGTCCCGGCCAACCAAGCTGTTGCCAGCTCCGTCCTCTCCCCAGAAGATTTCGCCAACCTCTGTGGCGAATCAAGCCCCTCCCCGGCCATCGAGCCCCCCACTCACGCCCCTGCGGCGCCCTCCGTCCCAGCAAAACCAAACCTAATTAGGTTTGATGAGTCCCCGGCAAGCCCCGACTGCCCTCCCAGCCGTCCCGTCATTATCGACGCGGACATGGCCTCCGAGTCAAACTCGGACTCGAACACTTCCGTCGATGACGACTTCAATGTCGTTGTAGGGCGCAAGAAGAAGCGATCTCTCAAGACCAAAACTTCTGTTGGTCAAACCCCGGCGAAGTCTCTCAAGACTTCCGCCAAACCGATAGCCTCCCAATCTGCTCAGGCGGTCCCTCCCTCAGAGGAAAACCGCTCTGACGCCACCCCACCCTCTCAGCCCGTAGCCTCATCCTCGAGGAAGGAGCCCATCCCACCGCCTATCTTCATCCAAGATAAGGCGAAATGGACCGATGTCTCGGCGTGGTGCAATGCGAATCGCATTGCTTATACTAACGCCCGCACCACCGCCAATGGCATAAAAGTCTCGGTGCCTACCTCCACCGACTTCAGGTCTCTGACCAAAATGTTACAGGCTAGGAAAGTAGCCTTTCACTCTTACGACCTCCCCGAGGATCGTCTCCTCCGCGTAGTAATCCGCGGCATCCCCAAAGAGATAGACGAAAAGTCTATCTTGTGCGATCTTCAATCGCAAGACATCCCCGCCCTCGAGGTGCATCGCATGCACGGCGCCCGCAACAGTGCCATATACGACATGGTCTTTGTCGTATGTAAGCACTCTCCCGCCGCAAAAAGCATCTACAATATCAAGACCGTATGCCAATTATCTGGCTTAAAGGTCGAAGCCCCCAACAAACGCGGCCAAATCGGCCAATGTCACAAGTGCCAGTTATATGGCCACTCTTCCCGCAATTGCTTTGCCGTACCCAGGTGCGTTAAGTGCCTAGGTAACCACGGCACAAGCGATTGCCCCCGTCCCAAGGACATCTCACTCTGCACAGAGCCGCCTAGTTGCGTTCTGTGCGGTCAATCGGGCCACCCTGCGAACTATCGCGGCTGCCCAAAAGCCCCTCGTCCCCACCCCAAAATGGTAAAGCGAGTTCAAGCTCGCAACACCAGGGAAAACCTCCCTTCCTCTGCTCTCCCTGAGCGCCTTAGCCCTCAAAGACCCTCCCCCTGGAACGCACTGAACCATCAGCGCGCATTCCCCAAACTCGCTCCTCCGAGAGCCCCCCAATCTACGGCCATCCCTCCCTTAATGGCCATCCCCACTATGAAACCCCCTAAGCCAAAAGGCACACCTCCCACGGCAGCTCCACGCTCGCCTGCAGCCCCTCCGGCACCGACCCCTATGGGTCCCCCTCCTCAAGCCCCGGAAGCCAACGTGACTGGCGATAACATGGCTTTTCTGAGCCATTTATTCCATGCGGTTGACATCCGTAGCTTGAACCAGATGGCCGAGCAACTCCGCGCTTCTCGCGGTAACATTGCCTCCGTCATGGCTACGATGAGCAAGTTCGCTCACGTTACCACAGCCCTCACCTCTTTCTTTGATACGGTCCAATAATGGAGAGACACAACCTAGGAGGAAAAATCAAACCCAGGTCCCTCAAGGTAGGGTTCTTTAATGCCAATGGCATTAACACCCAACGCGACGAGATCGCTACTTTCCTCCGAGAACATCAATTAGACATTTTTCTCCTCCAAGAGACCTTCCTCAAACCCTCCAACCGCGATCCCAAAATTGCGAACTATGAAATAGTTCGCAACGATAGAACCCATTCCGCCAAAGGAGGCACCCTCATCTATTATAAAAGATCTCTTTACTGCATTCCTATGGATCCCCCCAACCTCTCTCAAATCGAAACATCAATATGTCGGCTAGGCATGACTGGACATGAACCAATCATAATAGTTTCGGCTTACATCGCACCCAACAAACAAGGCGATATCGCTCCCGATATCGTAAAACTTCTTAGCTTAGGCAACTCTGTCATCGTGGCAGGAGACCTAAACGCCAAACATGAGTCGTGGAATAGCCGCACTCGAAATTCCAGAGGTAATCAACTCAATTACCTCAGTATCATTCATAACTTCGACGTTATAGCTCCCATGCACCCCACGCATTACCCAGCCATCATAGATCACCGTCCGGACGTTCTCGACTTGGCGATTCTAAAGAATATAAACCTTCGTTTAAATTCTATGGAATCAATAGACGAGCTTGATTCCGATCACCGTCCTGTTGTACTGAGTCTTACCCCCCGTACAGGTCCCCCTGACTCTAGTCAACCTACTCCCATGAAAACGGCAACTAACTGGAGGAAACTAGAGGAAAACCTCAAGTCTACTCCTTTGCCCTTCCCCGAACCGACCCCAACCTCCATTGTAGACACGGTAAACGCAATTGACTCCCTCACCAGTCACGTACAAACAGCAGTCAACAGCTGCTCCCGGCAGGTCCCAGCAATGGATGACCATCGCTGGAGGCTGCCGGACGATGTGCGTGAACTGGTGACGGAGAAAAACGCGGCTATCCGAGCTTACAGGACCTACCCCACAGCAGCCAACCGATCATTTATGAACCACTTACAAGCCAAAGTAAGAAGGCGCATGAATGAAATGAGGGAAGCCCGCTGGGATAACTTCTTGGCTAACCTTACCCCTAATCACCAGGCTTTCTGGCACTTGCAACGCAAGCTCAGAGTCAAAGAAGCCTGCAGCATCCCTCCTCTTAATCGTCCTGGCCGTAGTCCCGCCTTCGACGATGACGAAAAGACCGAATGCCTAGCCGACAATCTAGAATCCCAATGTTCTCCCAGCTCCCAACAAGTAGACATGGCCCATCTCACAAAGGTGGACGCCGAGGTCGAACGAAGGGTAGCTCAGCCCCCAATAGAGGACCCAAACAATCCAGTCCCAGTAGTTACAGTCGATGAGGTTCAATCTCTCATCAAGGATCTCAACCCTAGGAAGTCTCCTGGCTCCGACGGGATAACAAATAAAGTAGTCAAACTCTTTCCCCTCCACATCATTGTCTTCTTGACAGCCATTTTTAACGCTGCCCTTTCTAACAACATCTTCCCACAATCGTGGAAAGAAGCAGTTGTCATAGGGATACCAAAACCTGGTAAGCCCAAATCCGAATCCTCTAGTTACCGCCCCATCAGTCTCCTCAAAACTCTCGCGAAGATCTACGAAAGGTTGATCTTCAAAAGACTTAAGCACTTTGCTGAATCCCACAATCTCATCCCAAACGAGCAGTTTGGCTTCCGAACTAAGCACTCGTGTGTTCAACAGGTGCATCGCATCGTTGAACACATAAGTGAGGGATTCCAAGTCAAACAGCAAACGGGTGTCCTATTCTTCGATATAGCGAAAGCATTCGATAAAGTCTGGCACAATGGCTTATTATATAAGCTTTACCAAATCGGTGTGCCTGACAGACTCGTGCTCATCATACGAGACTTCTTATCGAATCGCACCTTCCGATATCGCATCGAGGGCTCATTATCTTCTCCTCGCCGCATTCGTGCTGGAGTCCCCCAAGGCTCCGTGCTTTCCCCACTCCTTTTCACGCTGTACACCAGCGATATCCCCAAAAGTCCCAGTGCCGATCTAGCTCTCTTCGCCGACGACACGGCTATCTACTATAGAGGCAGAGACCGTCATACGATCGCCAAACATCTCCAAACCGCAGCCAATGCCCTTGGCAAATGGTTCCGGAAATGGAGATTTGAAGTCAACCCAGATAAGAGCGCAGCTGTCCTCTTCTGCCGCTCTGGCGACCGATATCACGATCCTCCTCCATCTGTAACCATGTTCGGCCAACCGATTCCTTGGGAATCCACGGCCAAATACCTAGGCGTCATCCTCGACCAAAGGTTGTCCTTTGCATCCCACACAAAGAAAGTACGGTCACGTGCTTCCTTTGCCCTTGGTCGACTCCACTACCTACTAAATGCACGGAGTAAATTGTCACTTAAATCTAAGTTGAGAATTTATCTCTCTTGCATCCGTCCCATTATGACATACGCCAGTGTTGTTTTCGCACACACGGGCAGCTCTAACATCCATAAAATGCAGGTCCTCCAAAACAAATTCTTGCGAAAGGCTGCGGGAGTCCCGTGGTACGTTCGCAATAGTCAACTCCATGTAGACTTCAAAATTCCCACCATAAAACAGTTTATGAAAAGCGCCTCTAAGCGCTTTTTCGAATCTGCTGAAAAACATCCCAACCCACTAATCGTATCGGCCGCCCGATATACCCCCTCCAAAATCTCCACCCGACGCCGTCCGAGGCATGTCCTTATTGACCCTGACGACGATATCACATTGCTTCAGCAAGCAATGTCTCAAAAGCACACACCAAACCGACCATTGTTCCGTCCTCGCCGGCGAGGCTCGTCGCGAACTCTACGTCATCGTCCCCCCCGTCCTCTGCTAGGGCCGGCGCGCGCCGAGCCACTAGCCTTAAACATGTCCCTAAATAATACCACTCAGATCCAGCTCCCTAGCTCATCCCCCAGCAACGCCCTAAGCCGAGGTCCGAACCCCGCACCGGGGTGCCCTTAGCTGTGTTGCTTAGTTTTTAAGTTTAAGCTCGGCTGGAGGCCCTTGGGTCTCGCCCCTTAGTCCGGTTAAGCAGTGGAGGTAACTCCCCCCTACCAACTGCGAGAGACCATGTCGGATTAAATTACTCATCACAACACTACTCCCGACGGATGGATTACCGCTGTGAGAGCTATTTTTGAAAGTGAAATCCTAACTTTTATAAGTTAGTGAGTCGCTTATTTTCTAATGTGTTTTCTAATGTCTCGACCTACTCAAGTATAATCCACAAGAGGACGGCACGCGGTTTCATCTGCGGAGTTCCCATATACATAGCCATATAAATGGTCAAACTATTTTTAAACCGGCCCAGTGCTCTTTGAGCCAATTCATTACAAGCATACATACAAACCATTCCTCTTTATATATATTAGTATAGATACTTCCATACTCCCTCTTTATACCTTTTTACGATCTTAAGGAGTATGATAAAACAAACCGAGGCTTGAGCATGATAATACAGTCCACTGGCTCTTTATATATTAGGAAATATGGATGTCATGAATCCCTATCGGAAAATATTTACAAACAAGCTTCGTACAATTACGCGCAAATAAGTACAGCGCCTCTAGCGTCCAGGCAAAGAACTAACGTACCCCTATCACTGGTTTGCCACCGTTTCCGTAATCAATACTCGCTAGCGTCACTAGCAATATTCGTACAAGATATTTTAGTTCTTCACGTAACCGCTGGGAGTCGCTGCCCAATGTCTCATACTAAAATTCGGCGGAGACTTAAGCGAGTATAGAAACCCGTACTGTGTAGTTGCCATAAAAAAAGTTAAATCGGCCACACCCCATGAAATATTTTCACCTCTGCACCAGGCATTCATAAACGCCCGGATATTATTGATATCAGTGCGCAAGGCAGCGTAGAATCGATTTATTTCTAATCACTCTGTCTCGCTCCACCTTCATAAGTAAACACTTAAAATTCAGTTCTGACCATATTGACATAAAGTGCAAAATACAATGGGAATTATATAATTTGCTCATTGCGCAGCCGCTAACGCTTTGGCATGGTGGTGTGTGTAGGTCGCTTGATGATGTACGAGTGTAAGGATTAAGGAGTACACTCACTAAATTACTAACAATAATTAATTTCCATTAAAGTGTATAAACTTCTGTTTCTACTATTTCTAGTTCTGGTAGTAATCTTTACACTCCTCACTCTTGATGTCTAATTTAAATGAAATATATATAGTCAAAAGCTTATATTGCTTTGAAATATCGAATTTAATTTAATACAATATGTTTATTCGGGAGTGGAGAGTCAAATTTATTTATGCCAATGGGAACGATGAAGGAAAACATCGTGAGGAATGACAATAATAGCATCAAGCGTACTTATGAAAATCTTACAGGAAACGGCCTGCAATTGTCATTTAGAAATTCGGTGGTGGTCAGAACAAATTGATACACTTGACTAACACTAGAGCGCCGTATAATATATCTATGTGTGCCATCCCACTCACACTAAAGAAGGGTTTTTACTTTTAAGTTCGTAGGATACTCCGTGTCACTACTGTTATCCTGGTAGCTTACTATAGATATCACACGTTGCCGTTCCCATCGCCCGTAGTAAATAACACGTGGGCCACGTGGGCGTATAGTGAATGAATGTTCATACAAGTCCCTTGTACTGACCGTATTCTTTGAAGCTTATGTGCACAGTTTAGTTATAACTAGTTATATACAAAGAAAAAATATTTCATATAATAGTATAGAGGAGCTCGTGGCACAGTTGCTATTGCGCATATCATTAAATCAGCGAAGTTAGTAATTGGATGAGTGGCCAGTCAATAACAAAAAAGCGCGCCTGGCCATTCATAACGGGGTGCTAGTACCTACTCTGATGTATGGAAGTGAATGTTGGGTTTGGCAGAAGAAACATGAAAGTAGAGTGAATGCAGCGGAAATGCGGTCGTCACGAAGTATGTGTGGGGTCACCATTGTTGATCGTATGAAAAATAGTGTGATAAGAGACAGTTGCAAGTTGAAGAATGATGTGGTGACCAGAATTGAAAAAAGTATGTTGAGATGGTTTGGACATATCGAAAGGATGAGTGAAAGGCGATTAATGAAAGAAATTTATAGAGCGAATGTGATCGGAAGTGTCGATAGAGGGCGTCCAAGGAAGAACTACTATGACCAAATTAATAGTATTTTTCAGAAAGGTCAAATTCGGAGCACTCGTAACCGAAGAAAGTGTATGAAGAGATGCATGAATGTGGATGAAGCGAATAAAGTATGTAAGGATCGTAGCACGTGGCAAACAGTGGTATCTGCCTACCCCCATGGGATACAGGCGTGAGCATATGTATGTATGTATGTTAGTAATTGGATGGGTGACCGCTCGAGTCCCTCCGTGCCTCGGAGAGCTCGTTAAGCCGTCGGTCCCGGTTACCAATGTATCATCAAACTGTGCTATGTGTGTGAGTGACAATTTGATTAAAGGTTAAACAGAACTTATTTCCGCAGTCATTCGCCCGTGTTGTATATGCCCAGGAATAAACTGCCTTGATATATCTATAATGCCGTTATCTAACAAAACCGTTTATTGAATAACATGCAAAAACCGATTATTTAAACTGATGTGACTTTTCAATGATAAAACTATTTGGGACTTGGAGGTAAGTACTTCAAGAAACTATTCAAGGTATTAAAAATTCGGAAACAGATCCATAGTTTTTTTTCTCATTATTATTTACAGCATTAAAAGTTAATAATAATAGGCGGAGTTTTATATGGAAGTTAAAATAGTATGTAAACCCGTATATTACAAATTCTTCTAGAAACACAGCACTGATTAGTCCTCATTAAGTCTGATATTTTAGAATGAATACGAGATCGAATTATTTACTACGAGATTTGCTACGAGATATAAGGCGTATTTTTGGCTAATATTTTGTGTTGTAGCTGTGCTACGAGCTTCGTAGCTTGCTGCTACGCTTTCGTAGCAGCCCTTGAAGGGATTATTACCTAAAAACTTTGGGTTTAATCCTTTTTTATATAAAATACTGTCACATGCATACAGATAACGGAATCTGTTTGTTTCGCTTTATATACTTATAACTTTGACAGATGACCCTTTTGATGGTTTTGTTATTTGTCAGTCAGTAAAATGCAGATTTTAGCTGTTTGAATTTCAATAGTAATAATTTAACGGAATGAAAACAATTGACTGTCTAAAATTATTCTTTATCTATATACATACATATAAGAAAAATTGGAGTGTCTGTTTGTAATTCCAAATTAACAGCCTCACACTGAACGGATATGAATATTGAAACTTTTCTCTGTCTGTTTGTTCCGGGTAATGTCTGACACGGCTGGACCAATTTTAACTGGATTTTCACTATGATATAGCAGATGTTACAAGGAGTAACGTAGGCTACTTTTACTTATTTTTGAAATAAGAGATCCGGGTATTAAAGGATACGCAGGTGAAACTGTCGGGCACAGCTAGTGTAGAATATTATTTTTTAGGTATGAAGTGGCCAGTAATTACAGCAGAGACTCCGGCCTTTTTGCTGACTATAATATATTGCACATTTACATATTGATATGGCGCAGACACACAAAATGAGGCTTCGCCACCGATAATATTCACCATTTGGGTATGTCCAGGGGGCCCACCTTCATCGGCTTAAACGGAGCGTATTAAGAACCTCTGAGCTCTGACGTTTCATTCTGGTACCGTAAAATTAAACGTCAAGAATGTCTCATACACACTGCTCAAAACCAATTATGCTAGGCCCCTGGACATACCCAAATGTTGAAATCGGCTCCCCTGCTGAAAATCTAACGGAGAACAAATTAACAACGCGACTCAAAAAACATATATACGGTGACATGCGGGCTGGGGCTTTTCTCGTTCAGAGAGTCAGCATTGCTATTCAACGTGGCAATGCTGCCAGCCTTCTTGGCACGATCCCGAGAGACACCGATTTGGCCAAGTTTTCTACTTGTAATTAGTTTTTAACTACTTATTAATTTGAGTAAGACATTTGTAAAAAATAAAATTTTTGGTTAATATACGGTCAAATTCAGTAACCTCCTCCTTTTTTTGAAGTCGCTTAATAAGCCCTATCCAGTATTTGTACCAGTGCATAGTACCAGTGATGTACCGGTGATATACCGTCGATGTACCGGTGATGTACCGGTAAACTACTCATCATGATTTGACTGAGATGATGTACGTCTTGATCGTCCGCTGATGACAACTACCATTAGAAAAGAAATAAAAACAAATCCCTTTCCAAATGGTACCGTGTGGGGTATCAAATGAAATGTCTTAATAAGCAGATTACAAATATGTAGTTGCTAGTTATTGCACGTGGATTTGGTTAGACGCTCTGAATAGTTGGGAATCTGTGATGCGAACGAAACATTTTTCTAATGTGATAAAAAACTCCCAAAATTATATTCATTAAAATTTGTATGTCAAAAAAAAGTATATATAAGATGATGACTATATTGTTTTGTTCCACACACCGGCTTAAGTATAATAATTAAATAAATTTTGAACAGGCTTTTATCACTTACATAATGTATATTTTTCATAGAGAAAATATGCTACGTGAGAGAAATATTTACTCAAAAAAAACTACCTATGAGGTATATTTACCCCCGCTTAACTGGTGCGTTCAAGCAAAGCCGCGTGCAATAACTAGCAATTGATATATATTTTTGAAATCTGCTCATCAAGCCCTTTCATTTGATACCACACACGGCATCATTCCAAAATGGTGTTTTTTAAGTCTATAATAACGCTGTGGTGGTGGTACGAAGCCTTCTTTGGTCAATGTCCTCGAGCCAGGCTCTTGCAAGCGTCATATATTTGGAAGATTTCTAGAACAGATACCAGGAACTGGAAGACACGCGCTTTTATAAGAACCCTGTGACAAAGTATCTCCGTAGTCTAGCCCCCTATTAGATGTAACTTACTTAAACATTACCGTTGTAATTTTTGTGTTCTACAATTACACCCCTTGCCCTTTTGGGGATTGCAGGTGTAAGCATAATTTGTATTTTCTATATAATCCACTGGTCTCCGTCTGTAACTCATTTCTAAAGGTAGCGAGTATTACTCAGTGATATTGCAGCTTTATATTAGTGAAAGAATTTTCAAAATCGATCCAGTATTTTTCAAGTTTAGTGAATTTACAAACACTCAATTTTACACAAAATTAAATAATAAAACACTTTTTTCTTTATGACAGAAGTAAACAAAATTATCATTTATGTTTATTATCATTTCATCACATTTCATCCTCTAACAGGGTCTTATTGGGGAATAGAACTTGGATGCTGAGTTGGCTGAATCGATTTATCTGAAAGTTGATGAAAAAATAGCGTGACCCCTAAAGAAGAAGATATTAAAAATCATCTCCTAAAGGGTAAATTCACATACAAAGGTAGAACTCATCCCCGGGGAATATGTTTCGTTCACGCCAGGGTCTCAAATTACGAAATTATCCCTTACTTATCCGGTGCGTTCAAGCAAAACTGCGTGCAATAACTAGTATTTGGTATATATTTTTGAAATCTGCTCATTAAGCCCTTTCATTTGATACCCCACACGACACCATTACAAAAAGGTGTTTTTTAATTCTTCACTAATGGCCTCTAAAGGGTACCTACCACCAGATTGACAAATTATTTAGTATTAGTGTAGTCGTGTCCTATCTGTATGTCAGCACGGCACTCCTCACTTCGTCTGTCGCACGAGAACTGTGGATCTGGGGGTGAAGCTGAGGTAGTTGTACGAAGCCTTCTCTGATCAATGTTCTTGAGCCAGGCTCCTGCAAGGGTCTTATCTTTGGAAGAGCTCTGGAATAGATTAAATACCAGGAACTGAGAGACACACGCTTATATAAAAACTCAATGACATCATGACCTGCCTTCTGGGATCTCAAAGCATCCTCAAATAAAAGTTAATTGAAAGATAAGGATATTGTTCTGTCCTGAGGTTATAGTTAACCAGACTTATCTTAATCTCATGATGAAAGGTGAATTTCGGAGCACTCGTAATCTAATGAGATGCATGAATGTGGACGAAGTGAAAAATGTATGTAAGGATCGTAGCATGTGGCAAATGGAAATTGGTGGTCACTGTCTACTCCCACAGGATCCAGGTCGGTGAACATATATATTGTACTATATATAAAAGATATAAATCATGACCGGGCTAAGTATCCGAGTATCGTTAACATATTAGCAGTCTCCTTGTTGGTCGTTATTGAAGAACTTAAAATAAATCCTTTTTGTAATGGTGTCGTGTGAGGTATCAAATGAAAGGGCTTGATAAGCAGATTTCAAAAATATATATCAATTGGATGCTGATAAGCAATAATGTGTCAACCCACAAAAAGTCAAATTCAAAGGTTTTGATATATTTTGATAATGCATCACGGATTTAACATTCTAAAAAAGTGTTTCAAGTCATCTGAAACATAAAAGTACGTAAAAAATGGATTTATGTCATAAAACAAATCTTAAATCACGTATACAATCATCTTAAGACGCCATTTTCTCAAAACCAAGTTTATGCGGGTTGACACATTATTGCTTATCTGCATCCAATTGCTAGTTATTGCACGCGGCTTCGCTTAAACGCACCGAATATTTGGGAATGATTTCGTACTTCCAGACTCTGATGTGATCCGAGCATATTTCCTAGGGGTGAGTTTTGATTTTGTAGGTAAATTTACCCGTTTAAGGGTAGATTTTTTTCTGTATATATTGCTTCTCAGGGTTCAATCTATCTCTTTCAACCATTTCAAATAAATTTATTATTTTCATCATCCGAGTTTTATTTCTCAATAAGACATATGGACACAATATGGAATTACATATTACAATGATATAAACATTAATTATATCATCGTACTTCTAAAAAGAAGGAAAAAGTATTGTATTATTTAACTTGTATATTTTTGTTTGTTATTTGTTCACTAAACTCGAAAACTACTGGACCGATTTTGAAAATTCTTACACTTATGTAATGCTACATTACCGCTGAGTAATATCCGCTCCGTTCATTAATTAATTATACAAGGGATGCTAAGCAAACGCACCCTAAGCCACGGACGGAGATCAGTGGATTTTATACATAATCTCGAATGTTATATCGAATGGCTGATTACAAGCCAGTTATTAGGTGCTTAGGTATTACTTTGGTCTAGCAAAGTGTCGTAGTCAACTGGAGAGGCTATAGCACACTTTTAGCTTATTAGTAACGTGAGGGGGGTATAGGCATGGATAATTGGCATTGGAGATGCCTGAAGATATGTTGGGTCGGGTTCAAGTTCGTTCAGGAATTTGTCTGAATGAAATGAACATATTAGTATCTTTTGAATTTTAATAACAAAGTACCTACGTACACTGCTGTTTACCTAATCAGTAACTCCGATAGCGTATTCTCATTGGATTCTGAATTGTCAAGCATGTGTATTAAAGGCGAATATCAAACATGTTTGGTTTCAGCGGTTATATTACAAAAATTTCGACACAAATTGTATCGGCAGAGCGTCGTATTATCATGTGAAGGTCGTGGGTTCAATCCCCACACGGGTTCCTTTCCAAGTTTGCGTACCTTTTGCAATAATTAGACTTTTTTATTTTGTGTTTGAGAACGCCAAAGATTTAAGTACTTCAAAGAAATACAGTATGATATCTACATTTTAGGTGCGCTTAATTTTTTTGTATGAATAGATAGATTGTCTATTCCTAATCTAATTTTGAAACACGTCCATCCAGGCGTATATGTATTCACCTAATCCTCCCGACCACCGTGGGTACACCACAGCTGTATCATTAACTTCAAAGAAATGTTTTTTACTACATGAGATGTTTCCTTCATTCTTTGTATTAATTCATAGAAGACGCTCATACAACATGTATGTTCACGCCTGGATTTTATGAGAGTAGGCAGTGACTACTTTCTTAATTATTCGGTGCGTTCAAGCAAAACAGCACGCAATAACTAGCAATTGGTATATATTTTTGAAATCTGCTCATCAAGCCCTTTCATTTGATACCCCACACGACACCATTACAAAAAGGTATTTTTAAGGCCTTCAATAATGATGTGGTTGAAACGACAAAATTATTCCCAGTTATCCGGTGTGTTCCAGCTAAACCACGTGTCATAACTAGCAAATCATTAATATTCAATAATCAAGCCCTTTAATTTGATATACGGCACGGCATCAAATAGTATGTTTTAAGTTATAGCCTCTAAGACACAGAGTATGTTCACAATGCTATCTTTGGAATCTACGAACAAATGGTTTATTAGAATGACATTAGTATCAAGCGAGAAATAGCGAAGAGGAGATAAGGGTTCCCTTTTTACCTTATTGATACGGACCCCTAAAATCACCGCCAACTTAGGCCAAGCCCTTTTCGATCCCCATTGGATACACCAAATTCACTTATATAGTACTTACGGCCTAAAATCACCCGTTCCCGCAAGTTTTTACCGCGCCTGTACCAGGCACACATAAATGACAGGGGTTCATGCCCTCACCCTCTTTACGATCAATACGTGAAGCGAGGGGGCGGCTTCCCTCTGGTATTGATCGGAGACGGGAGTGACGACACAGTTACCAGCATGTGTGACACATTATATTTCGGTTACTTATGAGAAGAGGTTGTTGTTCTCTTAATGCAGAAAATGATTGGAATTTGTTTGCTCAACGACACCTACGAGTTAAATTTACTCACATCGTTTATATCATTAGAGTGTTTATTCGTCGTAATAACATTTCTAGAAATGATCATAAATACTAAAGAGTATAATAATAGTATTTTTAAGAAAGGTCAAATTCGGAGCACTCGTAACCGAAGAAAGTGTATGAAGAGATGCATGAATGTGGATGAAGCGAAAGAAGTATGTAAGGATCGTAGCATGTGGCTAACGGTGGTCTCTGCCTACCCCCATGGGATACAGGCGTGAGCATATGTATGTATGTATGTACTAAAGAGTAATGCTGGATTGACTGAGATTATGCAAGCAATGTGGAGATCGTCTGCACAAAATTAATCGCATAGAGGAAAAAAATATACTCAACATGATTTTATGTGATGGAGCACGCGGTCAATTCAGACTTTCAATTGTCTTTTATGCAAACACTAGCTGTGCCCCGCGGTTTCACCTTCGTATAATTTTATGGGTGTATTTTTTCACGGAGACCTAACTGAATAAAGTATCCGAAGTTACTCCTTGTGACATCAACTATCTGTCAGTGAAAGTGCCGTAGAAATCGTTCCGGACGTTTCAGAGTTTATATGAAACAAACAGACAGACAAAAAGACAGAGAAAATGTTAAGAATTTGTTTATTTATGTACTTACATTATATACTTTCATATGCATTAAGTGAAAAGCTGTTAATTTGAAATCACAAACACACTTCATTTTCTTTTTATGTATAGTTCGGGATATAGTATCCCATGTCCTTCTCCTAAGCTACCTCCTCACCAATTTTTTGCCAAATCTATTCAGCCGTTGTTGAGTTATAAATAGTGTAACTAACACGACTTTCTTTTATATACATACATATGCTCACGCCTGTATTCCCCGAATGGGTAGGCGGAGGTGTTGTAATCACAACACCCACTTTTCACCGAAGATGATTAAGTGCCAACGTGACAGATGGTGAGTCCATCGACGTCTCAGACACTTTACATACGTCATTTTCAGAATTACTTCTCAGAAATATGCAGGTTTCCTCACGATGTTGGCTCCGCTGGGATTCGAACTTGCGTCGCTTGCGTAGACGACTGCTCAAACCTCAAGGCCACCACGGCTTCTTTTATATATATAGATTTAAACATCTGTGCAAGCTCTTTTCAAGAAGGCGCTGTTGATAAACATTGAATTGTCGTGGAGGTCACGGGAATTAATCTAAGGAACATTATTTTTCAAAACCTATGGACTTTGGATCTGGGAATAAGCCCTAGCTGAGTGCTACGCAATAATCGTAGCCATAAACTCAGTGCTACGAGATAATCGTAGCCATAAACTCAGTGCTACGAGATAATCGTAGCCATCGTTCAAACTTGAAATTCTACTGAAGCAAGAGTGGCTGTAAATAGAAGTGCCTTGCCATCAATAGGGACTAACTGAAAATGTATGGCTATTACATTATTATCATGTTCAGTGAATATGAAATAAATCTAGATGAGAGAAGTGCTGCTTATCGGGGCTGGTCATTTCAAGCTAGACATTTATACATAACAAAAACTATTAAACTTATATTTTATTTTAGTTTCTCGTTTGATGTATTTTGTGGAGTATAAAATTATGTAATACTTTTGAAGAGAGTGGTTTAATCAGTTTCGTGCTAGGTTCTTCTCAGTAAAAGAAACCTTCCGAATCCGGTGTAAAGTCAAGTCGTTCTGATAATTAAATAAATGAAATTATTCAGGTTGATTAGTGGAGCCACACTCTTCGATCCTTAATTACTTATATACTTTCAGCCTGTACAAATATCTACAAAGTATCTTGAATGCACATTGATATAACATCCATATTGTACTGTATTGGAGCCGTGGTGGCCTTGGGGTTTGAGCAGTCGTCTGCTACGCAAGCGACGCAGGTTCGAATCCCAGCGGGGCCTGTACCAATGAGTTTTTCTAAAAAAATACTTATGTACAGTGATTTCACACCACGTGCTTTAAGTTGAAGGAAAACATCGTGAGGAAACCTGCATATTTCTGAGAAGTAATTCAAAGACGTAAGTATAGTGCCTGAGACGGCGATGGACTCACCATCTGTCACGTTGGTACTTAATCAAATTCGGTGAAAAGTGGGTGTTGTGATAACAACACCTCTGCCTACCCCTTCGGGGAATACAGGCGTGAGTATATGTATGTATTGTATTGGTGGCACTGAATATGATACGGGGGTCAGTTTCAAAGTATCAAAATTAAAGGTAACCCTAATAGACACATACAGACGATATGTCATCTCTCTCTGATACATGAACGCGCGCAGGCTAGTATTGATTTTATCACGTTAATAATAGTTGCAAGTACCAGGGTAGCATAAAATGGAGAAACTTTATCGAATGCAGGGGTGATAGTTGAAACTATGACGTCATCCAATCGACCTTGTCTAGACTGGCAATGTTCCGCAAGTTGATGTTGGAATGTTGACCCCGCGAGAGTCAAATTGAGTCAAAGTAATTTTGGCAAAAATTACTTCATATTTGTACTCTATCAACCTGTATATTTAAATAGCTTCAACCCGCGACTTCGCTTGGTGTATCTAACGCTAACTTTAACCGGCGACTTTGATAGCGTGTGTGACGATACATAGCCTTCTCGATAAATCTACTTTGTAACTCTGAAAAACATTTTGAAATTCCTGATATTAGCGCGTTCAAATAAACAAACAAACTTCAGCTTTATAATTTAGTATAGATTTCGGTAATCGCTTATTACCCTAATAGAATAAATAATAGGCAAATTGACAGATTTTGTTTTGATGTTCTGTCAGTGAAACTGGAAATTCCATGTTTTATACTATTACTACGAACTCAATTCTTTTGAATGAAATTGGTACCTGTATTGCTGTTTAGAAATCAAATAAAAAATAAAGCTAAATAAATAATAATTATGGATGGATATTATGAACTGTTTTGCATCAGTTATATAGGTCCATCCCTGAAGGATCCCCTAAGGGGTAAGCAGAGATGTTGTTTTATTAAACAAACATTTTAAGCAAGTATTTCTTGCACAATGATTTGCAATTTGTATAGTAATATAATTCATCAGCACTCTGATAAGAAAACTAATGGCTTCTTTATAATATGATGGTTTAGTTACATACTTGGTATCATTAATTTTAAACATCATAATATTACTTTAGTATTTTGATAGTTGAACATTTACTATGCGTGTTCTCTCGGCGGCAACTTGCGCCAAACTGACAAGATGAAGGGGATAGAAGAGTGAGGAGAGATGAAGTAGCAGATGCCAGATCGATACGAATAATGAAGGTGCTCCCTTTGTGACGTCACCGTGTCATTGACACCATGAAGTCATACAGATATCCTGCAGTTTGTAGAGGCCTAGTACATACCAAAGAGAACTGTCACGGAAACGAACACGTAAAATGCACTTTTTGAAAATACGTTCCTTTATAGTGGCGGTGGAGATTTTCTATGACATAACATTATATTTCAATGATTTAATACTATAATTTTCGTTCATCAATATATTGTAACATTGTGATATATCTACTATACAGTTACCATCAGGCATTTTCAAAGGGGTAATTATTCATACATAGGTAAAATTGTTTATATTCAGGCACCGACCTACTTATTGTTCTTCAACCTACATACCTACCTAGGTTAAGCACATATTCACGGCACGGCGTAGGTACATACTTTTTCTTATAGACACACACACACACGAAATGAGTGTATTCACAAATGGTAAGCATTGCTTATCTGGTTATATGGAATGCACGCCCCTGGTTACCATATGATTTACTGACACCATTATCCTACTGCATGTTATATGTATATTAGTTTATTCATCTTCTCTTTCTTTTCATCTCATCTGTATCTTATGGTTTTCATAGTCAACCCTTAATATTGGTTTAATAGGTAAATGAAAGTGGCTCGTGACACAGTTGCTGTTGCGCAAATCATTCGACCAGCGTAGTTAAGTAACCGCAACCCAAGCCAGTGGTTGGATGGGTGATTCGGAGAGCCTATTTAACATCTTTGTCAATCGTTACAGGTGAGTCGGAGGCCTAAGAAAGTCTCACAACTGGTTTGATGAGGATCACCAATCTTCCTTGTTATAGGAGTTGCAAAGGTCAGATGACAGTCGCTTTGTATAAAAATCAGGTGAAGGGGTTGAATCAAGTGCCGATCCCAACAATGTATGGAATAAGGTCTAGACGATCAAACCCTTAATATAGATATTTATTAACATACAAGTAATTGGTACGTATCTATACTAAAATTATTTAGAGGAAATATTTGTATTTAAGCATGTTTGTGACGAATTCGATCAAAAATAACTGAACTGATTTAAAAAAATCTTTCGCTATTTGAATGCTACGTTATTGATTAATACGAGCTATACTTCATCCCCGCACTCCCACGGGAACGGGAACTACGCGGGTAATACCGCGTGACAATCTTTAAGCAAGCTGAGACATTTCAATTTTCATTTACCAATCGCAGCTTGCAAACTGCCACATTTTCAGTCAAACAAAATATCTCCACGTATGTTATAGTCTCCTGGTATTCAGTCGCGAGTAAATGTTATGCAGGCACGAGGCAGGCGTATGTAAAATTATTGAAATTAAGACCCCGTAACATATTCATTGAACTGCGTCTGAATAACTCGCTGTCAGTGGACACTAGATACCATCTATAGTAGGGGAGCCCACGATGCTAAATGGGGATTTACTCGAGCGTTGTAGAGACCTATCGGGTTGCAAAGCTTAAATGATAACAAGACATATGCTCACGCCTGTATTCCCCGGAGGGGTAGGCAGAGGTGTTGTTGTCACAACATCCACTTTTCACCGAATTTGATTAAGTGCCAACGTGACAGATGGTGAGTCTATCGCCGTCTCAGGCACTATACATACGTCTTTGAATTACATCTCAGAAATATGCAGGTTTCCTCACGATGTTTCCCTTCACCGAAAAGCACGTGGTGTGAAATAACTGTACATAAGTTTTTTTAGAAAAACTCATTGGCACAGGCCCCGCTGGGATTCGAACTTGCGTCGCTTGCGTAGCAGGCTACTGCTCAAACCTCAAGGCTACCACGGCTTTTATAATGCGGCTTAACAAGACAAAAATGTTATATGATATATACCTGTTGGAGGTCCTTAACAGGGTACAAGGTATCCCCCTGTATATTAATCTGCCGTGATTTAGTAAATCCCCAAATCCCCGCTTGGACTCCCCTACTACTACTTTGTTTTGTTATACTTTCTTCAAAATAGCTATACAACCATAGAGCCTGGGCCCTGAGGCTGCTATTGATATTGATAAAATCTGAATTGAACTTAGGACAATTGTGCGCAATTCTCAGTCTGGTATTGAAACCCCCGAGACTGCTATTGAAACAATAAAATCGTAGCAGAATTTTCATTATAATTAATTAACAGCCCCCGCGATTTTTAGTTTCCAAGTAAAAGTAACCTATGTGTTCTTGAAATATCAGCTATCTGAACGTCTTGTTCAAAGCCGTTTTAGATACTACAGAGAATAATCTTAAAAATTGTTTTTTTTAGGTCACTACCGTTTATACTTTCATTATTATGCATTGAGTAAAAAGCTGTTATTTTAGAATTACAAACAGACACTTCAATTGTATTTATCTGTATAGATAAAGTGCATATTAATCTAATATTTTGTGTATACTCTTAGACTAAGATAACCATTCATTTAAATCTGGATGTACGAGTTCAAACATTACTTGTGCAACGAATAAATCGCAGCCTCAGGGACTCAACTCGAAAATTTTCGAAAGTGATTATGTTAATATCATAAGACAGACCTCAAAATGTATTACGACGTGCAATTTCTAAAAAAAAAATTTTTATATTACAATTATTTTTATAATTACTATCTAAGTTATAAATTCAAACATGCAGATTAAAATATCTATTTAAAAAAATTATAAATATTTTCGAATTGAGATCGTTTTGAGAGTGCGTAATGGGACTTTAAGATTGAAAAATACAATTAAACGATAAAAAAAGTCAGTGTAAATAATGGGGGTGCTGGGACTCGAACCCAGGCTTTCGCCTCAAACAGCCAGAAATACTCCAACCCTAAGACGGGCGCTCTACCGCTGAGCTACACCCCCGATACTGAAAGGCGGCGAAAATTGGGTTCTTTAACGACTCGCTGATATAGAACAGGGACTTTAACATGATGTATATGTGACTAGCTTCCGCACGCAGCTTTGCCTACGTGGCGGTAAATATCACATACAATTTATAAAGCCTTATTGTACCCTACGGGTGGTTGAATTTTGAAAAATATTTTATTATATCTTGCTTATTTAGGCATCCATATACCTTGATCACATGAGGAGTACGTGTGGGTAATTTCAAATATCTAGCCTTAATATTCGGCCTGTGCGTCGGTACATTAATCCATAAGTTTTGCCTTTTGAGTACACTAGCATTATTAAAAATCGCGATCATAATCTTAAGTCCAGTATCATTATTAATACCTCGATTTTAATATTGACTTAACTGAAATCTCTTTCTTTCTTTTATATATTTGTCCTTGAGTGTACCCAAGCACATACATGCACAGTGATTTCACACCACGAAATTTAGGTTGAAGGAAAACATCGTGAGGAAACCTGCATATTTCTGAGAAGTAATTCAATGACGTATGTAAATTGTCTGAGACGGCGATGGGCTCACCCTATGTCACGTTGGCACTTAATCATATTCGGTGAAATGTGGGTGTTGTTATTACACCTCTGCTTACCCCTTTGGGGACTGGGATGGCGTGAGCATATTTTTTTTACTCAATATGCCTAGTATCAGTCTTCATTTTCACATTCAGTATTTTCGGACAATTTATTATAATTTATGTACATAATTTTGCATGTTTCCCACCTCCCAGACAGGCACTCCTTTTACATCCATGTATAAATAAGTAGGTTATCTAGATTGAACGGAAACCTCCTCGATGTTTATTCTCGCCTGGTATTAGTGTGCAATTTGTAGATACAATCTGTGCAAAATCCAAAAATTAACCTACTTCGTAACACCACGTAGCGGACGAAGAGCGTTGCTTCTGATCGTAGGAAATTGTTACATAGGACATAGTTGACAAGGTTCAATTTCGTGTCATTAAAACCGACATTCGACTATGAGTGTCAATCGCGTTCACAGAATCAGTAATTCAAGTAATTGTTTCGGATAAAGAAATTGTTACTGATTGTATTGTTACTTTGTACCCAAACTAAAGAAAATCTAAATACATATAAGCAATGATTATTTTATTATATTTAAATATACTGTGATTTAGTGCAATTTACTAATCCTGGCAGCTACTTTTAACAGGATTAAATTATAACAATAAATATATGTGATTTATATCAATTTATAGTGATGAAATAAATTCACAACCATCCGCCACGTGTTTGCTTTGATTTTGTCGTTTCCGCTGTTTTAGTACCTAATGAGAGTACTTCAGTATTTCAGTAAATAAATAAATATCTAACTTATTTGAAAGGTGAAACAAATTTGACACTTAATCATCTTCAGTGAAAAGTGGGTGTTGTTCTTCCAACCCCTTCAGGGAATACAGGTGTGAACATATGAAATGTAATGTAATATCAGGTTACTCGCAACGTTTGGTATCAGTATGGACATACATTTTAATGTTTAGTTGTTTTTATCCCGTTCCAACTCAGTATGATTTAAGCAAAAAACATCTAGGTGTGGCTAGTCCAGCAGAAACCCGTTTTCATCTATAATCGCCTGGTATCTAGTGCATTCAAACTGCACTATATGTGCAGCTGAGCATGAACCCCCGCCCTATGCACTTTGCAATTATTTAATGTATATTGTATTGATATTTATGGTATAAAGCTAACAATCGCGATGCATCGAGATGTTTAATGGAACAATCGATATTATTCCCGCCTAGCCATCGCCCATCGCTACTATGACCTGTGTGTGGTGCTTACAATATACTGCGAGACAGTAATATGGAGAGGAAAATCAATACTGCAACTCTGCGCACTGTGACATTGAAAGTAAATGTACGACGCCCCATGTAGTGTGTGGTGCATGATATCCTAGTGCTGGTCACTGTGGCCGGTGCAGTTCATCAATACCTACACGTGACGTCAACGGTGCATCGAGGAACACCCCTCACCCTCCCTATTATACGCACAGCATATTGAAAGCACTCTGTAGATTTCCTGTCCTCATCTATGTATGTGTGTTTCGTAACATGTTATATACATTTTTGTTTAGTGGCACATGAATAAAGATATCGCAAGATTTAACAATGTTTGTATGAACAAACCAGGAGCATGACCATGAGCTCTTATTGCAATGATAGTTCACCTGTGCGACAGTAAAAGATGTATACACGTCAAATACATCCGTCTCATAATAAGAGTAAAACTATCATGTCAATTGCCTTTGCTTAGATTTCAATGTAAAAGTACAGCTCCGGGCTAGAACGACATAAATCACAATGTCATCCGAATCATTTATTAAATTTGAATTTGCACCTTAACACAAAGTAGTAAGACCTAGATTAGCTTTCGCAAGCGATGTTTGTAACTTCTACCGGTTCATGCTATCCTAGTATGTTGTTTCGAAATTAACCCCATTCAAGGTAACTTGGAAAACGTTTTTGCAAGGTCACATAAGCCACTCACCCCACACATGGCTGTTGGTTGATAAAATGTATAGTTTTTTCGAATATATTTAATTTCAATTATGGTTGCGTGAGAACAACAAAATATAAGATTATTGGAGATAATTAATCAAGCAGAAGTTAATATTAATTACCCTGTATAATAACGGGGCCAACCATGGGGGCCAAGATATGATTGTTTTAAAAAATATATAGTAATTTAAAAAATCTTAGATTTGACATTAAATGTTATGGTACCAAAATAAAACAGCGTAGCTGCTATGTATGACGTGGAAAGGTGCGTCAATCGATACATATAAAACACGTCACTATTTTGTGATGAGAGAAAGAGAAAGAGCTACACCAGCCTACTGAAGTTCATGTATGCTTAGTACAGGCGCGGATTGCTGCGGCTATATTTCTGACGCACCATACACACCCATAACATATTTTTCGTTAGCGACTTGAATTCAAGGGTTGTTTATACTCTGGTTTTCAAATAACCGCTTACAAAATAATAATTCTTAATTAAGTACACTTCAGATGAAGAGCCGTGATGGCCTTGAGGTTAGAGCAGTCGCCTGCTACGCAAGCGACGCTAGTTGGAATCCCAGCGGGGCCTGTAACAATGAGTTTTTCTTAAAACTGTGCACATATGTGCAGTGATTTCACACCACGTGCTTTATGGAAAATGAAAAAATCGTGAGGAAACCTGCATATGTCTGAGAAGTAATTCAAAGTGGTATGTATAGTGCCTGAGACCCTCTGTCACGTTGGCACTTAATCATATTCGGTGAAATGTGCGTTTTGTTATTACACCTCTGCTTACCCCTTCGACGACCTTTCTGGGAATACGTGAGCATATTTGAAATTTAATTTATTTTGTATTTAACATTTCGAGACTAACTGAAATAAAAATAAATAGAACATAGTTTGTAATAATACGAGAAGAAAAAACGGACTGAAAAATACCTCACATACTTTTCTAACACATTAATTATTATGCTGTATTATATTGCTAAAATCTATTCATATCTCATAATGTCGATTTTATGTCCTTCAGAACGCGTCTATTTTATACAAGGAACAAAATAATAATAACATACCCCCGACCTGCCTGCGGCCCACGCATTTGGTAAACAACATTACATCCGGCCGCCTGCCTCACTTAAGCCCGTGGAAAATGCTTTCGTTTTGACTATGGTCACCACATACCTGAGTAATATGGAATGGTTTTATGAATTAAACTATGATTCGTATTAGTTTTTAATACGATTTTAATTCATGAAAGTGTCGTATCTCACCCTAGGGGTCGGGGACTGGTACTGCAAAAAAATACATTTTTGTCTTCACTTCTAAAATATCTTAAGAACGAAATGATTTATGATGTTTTCATGAATGAAACAATAATTTTTCTTAGTTTTTAACACAATGTTAATTCATGAAAATGTCGTAAATCATATAGGGGGCAAAGTAGTGCAAAAACATGTGCTTTACGTAATTATGTTCGCAAAATTCATTCGACAGTCGTACCAGGATCCCAGTAACGTGAGAGGGAATTTGATATTCGTCTGCTGTGTGTGTATTCTGTCTCAGGGGGCGTCGCTTATTATGTCCCAGCCTCCTGTGGCCCAACCACGAGCTCTTATTGCAATGATAGTTCAGCTGTGTGACAGTGATAGATGTATCCCCGTCAAATACATCTGTCTCATAATAAGAGTATAACTATCATCGCAATAAGAGCTCATGCCCCAGATATCAGCCAGTATACATATTGATTTAAGAATATTGATAAACTCTAGTTGTTTCACCTTCTATCGCACACTAATCGTATTTTTACGTAAGTATATTCGTGAATATCATGTTTAGCACAGTTAACATGCAATTCGATCATTGAAGTTTAGCAACTTTAACCCAAGCCAATAATTGGATGGGTGACCACTCGAGTTCCCTCCGTTAAGCCTTCAGTCCCGGTTGCTAATTTAACATCTTTGGCAAAGGTTACTGGTCAGTCAGAGGCCTGAGAGAGTCTGACATGTACCCAGATTACTGATTTTCATTGCAAATTATTATTTTTAGACCCCACCTGTGTATGGGATTTGGTCAAGGAGATGTTGACGTAACACAGCGTTATCAGTTCCTCCGTTTATCTTGGTTTATACTATTCTTACTGTAATAATATACATTTAACTACCAATACGGATAGTGCTTTGGAGATATTAATAGTGTAGTTTGAATCCGGAGCAGAATCGTTATGTATGCTCTGCTCCGTATAGATATTCTACAAAAAATGTTCTCGTCTGTATTCACCGAAGGAGTAAGCAGAGGTGTTATAGCACACCCACATTTCACCAGTCATATCCATCCTTCACATAATAGAGACAGGCCTATTGCTGGGAAGGTACTAAGATATAGCATATATGTAAAAACCCAATAACACTTTGCCCGACCCGGGGGGAACCCAGGACCTCGTGATTCGCAGTAGTGTTATCGACTAATAGACCAACGAAACGAGGAAAAAAAAGATAAAAACACAGATAAATCAGTGCGACGTACAAGTTGTCTCAAGTGACCGTGACCTATATGATATGTAGGTTGGGTTGAGTATCGGTGGCGCGGTCAAGGTCAAGTGTGTGAAAGAGGCGGCACTATACGTTGTTATGGAAGAAAGAGTGAATTGTATGCGAATGGTTCCGATGGGAATCTGTGTGTTATCTATTTTACTTTAAATAGTTATAACAGTATAAGAAACGAAACGAATGTTATTCTGCTTACAATTAATATTTAAATATATACGATTTTACTGTATATTATTAATATCAATATTACTTATTAACCGACATACATACATACATATGCTCACGCCTGTATCCCATGCAGGTAGGCAGAGACCACCGTTTGCCACATGCTACGATTCTTACATACTTCTTTCGCTTCATCCACATTCATGCATCTCTTCATACACTTTCTTCGGTTACGAGTGCTCCGAATTTGACCACTCTGAAAAATACTAAAACCGAGTAAACGGTTTATTAATTGTTGCCTGGCCATCTATCTGTTTCTTGACGGCGTATTACTGACAACTGGACAGATTCGAATGGAACTTGATGATGAGCTGGTACCACGGCATTATTAGAGGCACCTCCTATCTCGCAAATAATAACAGTTCTCGTGATAAAGGTGTGAAGTTGTGGAGTTTATAGTTATAAGTAAAGTTTGGTGAAGTGCTAGCTTAGTAGTATTTGGACAACATTATCACGATTTAGCGCCGAATAACATACAAATCCTACTAAATAAAAGGGGGATATTTTACACCACAGGTAATAAATAATCTCGGAAACAATAAAGTCTCTCCACGTTCTGTATCACAATCCTAATGCTTTATGGAAATGATTAGAGTTGTTAGGTATTTCCAAAATTTACTCATTTGTGAAAAAGAAGACATATTCCACGCAGATGAAATCGATGAGGCAGAAGATAGTGTAATTATTAACCACCATAAAGAAAGGAGGTGTCCTATGTTCGACTCCAAGGAGATTACATTGAGCGATACATTTTGCCTTTGATTATTTTCATACGTGTCCGTGCGATGTGTGTGCTTGCGTCGGACTGATAACATACAGACAGAGAGCGAGAGAGCCAGAAGGTAAGGCGGGACGTAGAATATATTGATGCCGCACCCTGATGACGCAATGATAATGCATCCTCACAGTCATGTGAACCTGGTACCGAGCTAACACATTGTTGCGCACCTGTGTTGACACTGTACTATGACGGCGAGGTGCACTTAAAAATATACTAATATGTTTCCATTCAAACTACTTATTATAAATGACTATGCTATTGTGGGTTTATAGTTTCAGTAACAATTTTTATTACAAGCAGTGTGTTCACAGACCGTTCACAGACACAGTCATCAATACCAAATTAATTTGGAGTTTTACAGGAAATAGTGTGGTGGAAATATGAACTGTATAACTAGGGTACAGGGCTGAAGTTGTAATGACTACTCCTTGGTGTGTTTGATATATAAATTTCAACACTCCAACGCCACGTGGCTTTCGACATAATGTGAGTCTTTTACTTGGCTGTGTCACAGTAGGAGCAAAATCATTCCGGCATTTTAAATTCATTTTGAAGGAGTTGATTTCCTTTTGGTTGAACGTTTTAACTCACCCAATTAAGCAAAACAAGACTCTATTGTAAGTAAAATCGCGTCAAACTAAGTTTTTTTATATTGGTTATGAATTCATTGACAGCCGGCTATAAAAAAATAATCGATCTATTTCTCATATATTCGCAAACATAACTTACCATCTCTTGCAGACGAACACTGGTTCCGACAAGAGTTACGAGCGCTGACCTTGAATGCGCACACACTTAATGAGTCAATCTGTGTCTGGCATAGAAAATAACGTCGTTGTAGGAATAAACGTGAATTCAAGATTACGCTTCAGGTTGGATCGAAATTAAAAGTGAAGGAAAAGAGTCACGACATAGACTATCATTAAATAAACTATCTTGATGTCGTCTTTTCATCATAATGATGTAAAATTTATTTATTTGATGCCACTAAATAAATTATTCGCCTGTCTTTATCACATCCCAATGTGCTCTTCTCTTCCATTCCGCTCTATCATCCACCATGGTTAAAATCCATATTTTCTACGTATATACAGCATGTTTGAACCTACAATTTAAAATTGCGGTAATCATCAATGTTTTGACCTGCATTATTATCACCTCCCTGGCATTCAGCACATCGGCATCGACAGTCGGCACTTGTTTTACTCAAATGTCAAACCCATCTGTAGGCACAAAGTCACGTTGTCTCGCGCTTGCGTTAGAAAATGTGTAGAAATGACATACACCAGTCACGTGACATATGTCATTCCCATACATTGTGTATCGTTCCTCACGCTTCGCTTGTTGCTTTGTCCAAGCCTTATTGATCACTTTTGATGCATCATTACTATAAGTAAATACTGTCTGAATAATTTGAATCTTGGCGTTACTAATTATATTTGGTTTATCTCAAAAGATTTTAAATAAGTACTTGCAGATTCAGAATTCAGATTTGGTATTTTTTGTATGTTTGCATTATATGTCAAGTGCCTGATTTTTGTGATTTCCAAAGATTTAGTATCGCCTCTATTAGTGAGAGAATGTTTCTTTGCCTAGATTGCCTTTGATTTACGTAGAGGACCGACAGAAATAAATCAGTTCCTACGTCTGGGCCCCGAGTAGCTCGATATTGTTTTGATTGCGTTACGCACTTCCACTTGCTTTGAAGATCGTAGTCACCTGAGATCTGAGCAAGTAACGTCTCCAAGAGAGTTCAATATCTCTCCGGCCTTCCCCTTAACATTGTAATAACACCACCTCAAAATCGATTATACAACTGTTTATACGATGAGCCGTGGTGGCCTTGAAGTTCGAGCAGTAGCCTGCTACGCAAGCGACGCAAGTTCGAAGCGGGGCCTTTACCAATGAGTTTTTCTATAAAACTTATGTACAGTGATTTCACACCACGTGCTTTACGGTGAAGGAAAACATCGTGAGGAAACCTGCATATTTCTGAGAAGTAATTCAATGACGTATGTAAAGTGTCTGAGACGGCGATGGACTCACCATCTGTCACGTTGGCACTTAATCATCTTCGGTGAAAAGTGGGTGTTGTAATTACAACACCTCTGCCTACCACTTCGGGGAATACAGGCGTGAGCATATGTATCAATAATTTAAGTATGTAAGAAACTAATTACAAAAATGTCTACTTAGCGTTAGTCTGGACAAGAAGCATGGTGTGCACATCGAAATTGAAAGTAAATGTACGACGCCCCATGTAGTGTGTGGTGCATGATATCCTAGTGCTGGTCACTGTGGCCGGTGCAGTTCATCAATACCTACCTACACGTGACGTCAACGGTGCATCGAGGAACACCCCTCACTATCACACTATCTATATATATAAAAGAAGCCGTGATGGCCTTGAGGTTGGAGCAGTCGCCTGCTACGCAAGCGACGCTAGTTGGAATCCCAGCGGGGCCTATACCAATGAGTTTTTCTTAAAACTGTGCACATATGTGCAGTGATTTCACACCACGTGCTTTATGGAAAAGGAAAAAATCGAGAGGAAACCTGCATATGTCTGAGAAGTAATTCAAAGAGGTATGTATAGTGCCTGAGACCCTCTGTCACGTTGGCACTTAATCATATTCGGTGAAATGTGGGTTTTGTTATTACACCTCTGCTTATCCCTTCGGCGAACTTTCTGGGAATACGTGAGCATATTTTAAATTTAATTTATTTTGTATTTAACATTTCGAGACTAACTAAAATAAAAATAAATAGAACATAGTTTGTAATAATACGAGAAGAAAAAACGGACTGAAAAATACCTCAAATACTTTTATAACACATTAATTATTATGCTGTATTATATTGCTAAAATATATTCATATCTCATAATGTCGATTTTATGTCCTTCAGAACGCGTCTATTATATACAAGGAACAAAATAATGTACAAACATAATAATAAGATACCCCCGACCTGCCTGCGGCCCACGTATTTGGTATACAATACTACAACCGGCCGCCTGCCTCACTTAAGCCCGTGGAAAATGCTTTCGTTTTGTCTATGGTCACCGCATACCTGAGTAATATGCAATGGTTTTATGAATTAAACTATGATTCGTATTAGTTTTTAATACGATTTTAATTCATGAAAGTGTCGTATCTCACCCTAGGGGTCGGGGACTGGTACTGCAAAAAAATACATTTTTGTCTTCACTTCTAAAATATCTTAAGAACGAAATGATTTATGATGTTTTCATGAATGAAACAATAATTTTTCTTAGTTTTTAACACAATGTTAATTCATGAAAATGTCGTAAATCATATAGGGGGCAAAGTAGTGCAAAAACATGTGCTTTACGTAATTATGTTCGCAAAATTCATTCGACAGTCGTACCAGGATCCCAGTAACTTGAGAGGGAATTTGATATTCGTCTGCTGTGTGTGTATTCTGTCTCAGGGGGCGTCGCTTATAATGTCCCAGCCTCCTGGGGCCCAACCACGAGCTCTTATTGTAATGATAGTTCAGCTGTGCGACAGACCTGAGACAGAGAGCGAGAGAGCCAGAAGGGAAGGCGGGACGTAAGAATATATTGATGCCGCACCCTGATGACGCAATGATAATGCATCCTCACAGTCATGTGAGCCTGGTACCGATCTAACACATTGTTGCGCACATGTTTTGACACTGTACTATGACGGCGAGGTGCACTTAAAAATATACTAATATGTTTCCATTCAAACTACTTATTATAAATTACTATGCTATTGTCGGCTTAAAGTTTCAGTAACAATTTTTATTACAAGCAGTGTGTTCACCGACCTTGTCTATACAGTAAAAATGTTGGAACAATAACTGGCACTATTAACCACTTGGAATCAGTAAGATATACCTTCAGTTCTCACCAAAATATGCATTACTCTTAATTGCAAACATAATCCAAATAAGCTGGTGGTCGTTGAGCTTTTGTGCTTCGCAAATACTCAATACTGACATGCAAACACAAATCTATCATGGCTTCTCGAGGACAATACCGGAACCTTTTCTGTAGCGTTTCCGGTTCTATTCACAGCACCTTTCGTAAAGAGCACCGCTAATATTTAAATTATTGATTCGGTTAGGGTGTAGGTGTTATCAGCTGATAACTGTTCCATTCTTTTGTTAGGTTTAGACATAATTGGCAGAAAGCGTCTTACGTATACAGCGACTAGACGATATTCAAGTATATATTATATATAATCGCAACATTACTTTAAGTAAATACTGTCTGAATAATTTGGATCTTGGCGTTACTAATTATACTTGGTTTATCTTAAAAGATTTTAAATAAGTACTTGCAGATTCAGAATTCAGATTTGGTATTTTTGTATATTTGCATTATATGTCAAGTGCCTGATTTATGTGATTTCCATAGATTTAGTATCTCTATTAGTGAGAGAATGTTTCTTTGCCTAGACCTACTGAAGCGCTATAAAATAGTATCAAAGTAAGGTGAATATTTCAAAGTCGCATATCACACTGCACATTGGCAGCAAGGTGTTGGCTGACACCTTCGGAAGCACGTCGGCCTCATTTCCCACGAGGCAACAACCCGACCGAGTCTTTGACTCTTGGACCAGAGTAGGCCATTTATTTATGTAGAGGACCGACAGAAATAAATCAGTTCCTACGTCTGGGCCCCGAGTAGCTCGATATTGTTTTGATTGCGTTACGCACTGGCACTTGCTTTGAAGATCGTAGTCACCTGAGATCTGAGCAAGTAACGTCTCCAAGAGAGTTCAATATCTCTCCGGCCTTCCCCTTAACATTGTAATAACACCACCTCAAAATCGATTATACAACTGTTTATACGATGAGCCGTGGTGGCCTTGAAGTTCGAGCAGTAGCCTGCTACGCAAGTGACGCAAGTTAGAATCCCAGCGGGGCCGGTACCAATGAGTTTTTCTAAAAAACTTATGTACAGTGATTTCACACCACGTGCTTTACGGTGAAGGAAAACATCGTGAGGAAACCTGCATATTTCTGAGAAGTAATTAAATGACGTATGTAAAGTGTCTGAGACGGCGATGGACTCACCATCTGTCACGTTGGCACTTAATCATCTTCGGTGAAAAGTGGGTGTTATGATTACAACACCTCTGCCTACCCCTTCGGGGAATACAGGCGTGAGCATATGTATGTTTTACGATATCTACCTTTAGGAATAAGTTTTAATGAATAATCCATTTGAATTAGGGTCATATTGATAATATTGTAAATTGAGAATTGCGCTTTTTGGTAGTAAGTCCACTGGGGTTTCATCCCTTATCAGAAAATGTCTTTATCGATTTTAAGTCGTAGTAAATATTAGGTATTTCGAGTTTAGTGACTATTCTAAATACTTAGCTAATAGATCAATAGAAGCGTGGCAGCTTTGATCATTCGTTGAGAATATTCATACATAGCATACGTCATATTCTCAGTTCGAGGAAATTGGATAAATTCAGATTTATTTAAAGCTTATCTTGTTTTCTTTGTAAAATACCTTCAATATTCGCTACTTCCCCACCGCTCAACTCAAGTTGCTCAACTGCAGCAAGTTGAGCAGTGGGTAAACCTTCTGATATACCCAGTGTTCGTATTTGGTATTGAAGAGTGTCATTTCGAACGTTGTGTTCCTTGATTCCGTACTGTCATATTTATTCTGTGACTAGCGGCCCGGTACGTGCTTCGTAATTAAAAAAAATATTATGAAATTCATTTATTCAAACAAAACAATATTTTAAATTGCTAGCATTACGCGTTCAACGGCCTATGTCGTCGGTCGTCTGGTTCGTACAAATTCAAAACCACCGATTCACCGATTGTTTGAATAATCTCAACAATATTTTGAAAAATATAAACACAAAGCAATAATTATCGCTGCTAAAATGAAATGACATATGATGACATTGAATGTGTTTGACAGAACTATTGTCACTTCTTTTGTCTTTGATTGTTTTGCCTTCCCGAAATCTCTTCACTAATACCTACTTGAACTTTACAGTATGGTATTAAGGTTCAAATTGGCTTTTAAGTATTAATACAAATTGTTTGTGTATGGGAGTATAGAAAGATGTTGATTTTACACTTTTTCAAGACTTTTTTTAAATTTTCTCTACGCACAAACCTTTCTTGGACTTCCACGAATAGTTCAAGACCAAAATTAGCCAAATCGGTTGGTGCGTTGAGGAGTTATAGCGTCAGGAAGGAAAACCCGACTTATTATTATATAGTAGCTTTAAATAAGCATTAGTGTGAGTGTCGGCGAAAATCGCTTGTTAACATAACTTTTTGCGACTTTAGGGTAAAAATTATCACTTGATTGTTACGTAACGTTTAGAGAGGGGGGGGGAGGGGTACAGAAAAACGTTACGGCGCGTTACAGTGGGGGGAGGGGGGGTCAAACATCTTCAAAAATTGCGTTACGGAATACTTGAACGCTCCCAAATTGACCTTTCTGACAAGATTATTTATCTGATCATGGTTATTCTTCCTGGAACTTCCCCTACCGCCAGTTCCGCTCACATTCGCTCTATAAATGTATTTCGCTTTCGCCTCCATCGCGTCAAAACTATCTCAGCATACTTCTTTCATTTCTAATATATTAGATAGATAGGTATGTGTTCAATAAATGTACATCAAATATGAAAAATCAAAAAAAGATGCAAAAAATGACTATTACTGCAACTGACCCGTGTGGGGATCGAACCCACGACCTTTGCATCAAGAAGCAACGCTCTATCCAGCTGAGCTAACGGGCCCATACAAGTAGCGACGAACATTTCTATCAGTTGGTGCAACACAACAATTGCAAATCTTAGGTTTTACAAACCTGGGGGCCTACATCGGTCATCGGTCAAGGTTCCGACCTTTGATGTTTCTTTTTGTACTGTTAAATTACAGGTCAAATAATTCGGACATGTAGGATTAAAAAAACGTATTACGAGGAAGGCTATACATATTTCACGGTACGTAAACGAAGTATGTTCTTCACGGACGAGGTCGCGGTAATCAAGTACATAATAACGCTTGTGAAATGGGGTGTAAAAGCTAGTTTAACCATAACTTCTTGTTCTTCGAGGCCTAAAGATAGCGTATGTCTACGCAGCCATGAACCGGCTTACAAAGAAACCACAAAAGCTCCGTATGACAGCTGACAGACGGCAGTTTCTGTCGCAACATTCCCGATACTTTATTCATGCTGTATGTTCGACTACAATGTCCGTACTAATATATAATCGCCTTATATACGAGAGAAACCTGGAATTCCGGAAGCTGGAATTTCGAAAAATGTGAATGTACTTTATTATGTATATATAGACTTTATAGGCGAACATCGACTTGTCGAAATATTGATTCAAGAAAATATAAAAGAATCCATCAAGTTTGAAAATGTAATTGTTGTGTTGAAACAGATTCTTACAACTACGTAGAGTACACTCAAGTAAATAATAAATAGAACGACGGGGTTTTTTTCTTAAATATTTTTACTGATACGATGTGCCGAATATGTTCACCAAATAAGATTAAGCCAATGAAAATGATTTATTCAGTTTAGGCCCCGTTAAGGGCCTTATGAATGTCGAGGAATTTACCGAATTTACAGTTTTCAGTATCTTCTCAGAAGGCTAGTTTCCGAACGATCCGGTTGATTCTTCGAAGTACATAATTGCCCAAACCTAAACAAAATAAATAATTTTCATTTTCAGTTCATATTCAGCTATGTTTGCTTGGTGTGCCATCGTCAGAAGGCACCTCAAAGCAATAAAGCTTAATAATTTATTAACATAGTTCTCTAAACTAAAAGGTGAAATCAATAATTTAAGTATGTAAGAAACTAATTACAAAAATGTCTACTTAGCGTTAGTCTGGACAAGAAGCATGGTGTGCACATCGAAATTGAAAGTAAATGTACGACGCCCCATGTAGTGTGTGGTGCATGATAGCCTAGTGCTGGTCACTGTGGCCGGTGCAGTTCATCAATACCTACCTACACGTGACGTCAACGGTGCATCGAGGAACACCCCTCACCCTCCCTATTATACGCACAGCATATTGAAAGCACTCTGTAGATTTTCTGTCCTCATCTATGTATGTGTGTTTCGTAAAATGTTATATACATGTTTGTTTAGTGGCACATGAATAAAGATATCGAAAGCTTTAACAATGTTTGTATGAACAAACCAGGAGCATGACCATGAGCTCTTATTGCAATGATAGTTCAGCTGTGCGACAGTAACAGATGTATACACGACAAATACATCCGTCTCATAATAAGAGTAAAACTATCATGGCAATTGCCTTTACTTAGATTTCAATGTAAAAGTACAGCTCCGGGCTAGAACGACATAAATCACAATGTCATCCGAATCATTTATTAAATTTGAATTTGCACCTTAACACAAAGTACTAAGACCTAGATTAGCTTTCGCAAGCGATGTTTGTAACTTCTACCGGTTCATGCTATCCTAGTATGTTGTTTCGAAATTAACCCCATTCAAGGTAACTTTGAAAACGTTTTTGCAAGGTCACATAAGCCACTCACCCCACTCATGGCTGTTGGTTAATAAAATGTATAGCTATTTCGAATATATTCAATTTCAATTATGGTTGCGTGAGAACAACAAAATATAAGATTGTTGGAAGTAATTAATCAAGCAGATGTTAATATTAATTACCCTGTATAATAACGGTGCCAACCATGGGTAATTAAAAAAAATCTTAGATTTGACATAAAATGTTATGGTACCAAAATAAAAGAGCGTAGCTGCTGTGTATGACGTGGAAAGGTGCGTCAATCGATACATATAAAACACGTCACTATTTTGTGGTGAGAGAAAGAGAAAGAGCTACACCAGCCTACTGAAGTTCATGTATGCTTAGTACCTTGAATTCAAGGGTTGTTATACTCTTGTATTCAAATAACCGCATACAAATTAATAATTCTTAATTAAATACATTTCAGATGAAGAGCCGTGATGGCCTTGAGGTTAGAGCAGTCGCCTGCTACGCAAGCGACGCTAGTTGGAATCCCAGCGGGGCCTATACCAATGAGATTTTCTTAAAACTGTGCACATATGTGCAGTGATTTCACAGCACGTGCTTTATGGAAGAGGAAAAAATCGTGAGGAAACCTGCATATGTCTGAGAAGTAATTCAAAGAGGTATGTATAGTGCCTGAGACCCTCTGTCACGTTGGCACTTAATCATATTCCGTGAAATGTGGGTTTTGTTATTACACCTCTGCTTACCCCTTCGACGACCTTTCTGGGAATACGTGAGCCTATTTGAAATTTAATTTATTTTGTATTTAACATTTCGAGACAAACTGAAATAAAAATAAATAGAACATAGTTTGTAATAATACGAGTAGAAAAAACTAACTGAAAAATACCTCAAATACTTTTATAACACATTAATTATTATGCTGTATTATATTGCTAAAATCTATTCATATCTCATAATGTCGATTTTATGTCCTTCAGAACGCGTCTATTTTATACAAGGAACAAAATAATAATAACATACCCCCGACCTGCCTGCGGCCCACGCATTTGGTAAACAACATTACATCCGGCCGCCTGCCTCACTTAAGCCCGTGGAAAATGCTTTCGTTTTGACTATGGTCACCACATACCTGAGTAATATGCAATGGTTTTATGAATTAAACTATGATTCGTATTAGTTTTTAAAACGATGTTAATTCATGAAAGTGTCGTATCTCCCCCTAGGGGTCGGGGGCTGGTACTGCAAAAAAATACATTTTTCGTCTTCACTTCTAAAATATCTTAAGAACGAAATGATTTATGATGTTTTCATGAATGAAACAATAATTTTTCTTAGTTTTTAACACAATGTTAATTCATGAAAATGTCGTAAATCATATAGGGGGCAAAGTAGTGCAAAAACATGTGCTTTACGTAATTATGTTCGCAAAATTCATTCGACAGTCGTACCAGGATCCCAGTAACGTGAGAGGGAATTTGATATTCGTCTGCTGTGTGTGTATTCTGTCTCAGGGGGCGTCGCTTATTATGTCCCAGCCTCCTGTGGCCCAACCACGAGCTCTTATTGCAATGATAGTTCAGCTATGTGACAGTGATAGATGTATCCCCGTCAAATACATCTGTCTCATAATAAGAGTATAACTATCATCGCAATAAGAGCTCATGCCCCAGATATCAGCCAGTATACATATTGATTTAAGAATATTAATAAACTCTAGTTGTTTCACCTTCTATCGCACACTAATCGTATTTTTACGTAAGTATATTCGTGAATATCATGTTTTGCACAGTTAACATGCAATTCGATCATTGAAGTTTAGCAACTTTAACCCAAGCCAATAATTGGATGGGTGACCACTCGAGTTCCCTCCGTTAAGCCTTCAGTCTCGGTTGCTAATTTCTTTCTTTGGCAATCTTAGCTTTCTTAATCTTTGGCAATCGTTACTGGTCAGTCAGAGGCCTGAGAGAGTCTGACATGTACCCAGATTACTGATTTTCATTGCGAATTATTATTTTTAGACTCCACCTGTGTATGGGATTTGGCCAAGGAGATGTTGACGTAACGCAGCGTTATCAGTTCCTCCGTTTATCTTGGTTTATACTATTCTTACTGTAATAATATACATTTAACTACCAATACGGATAGTGCTTTGGAGATATTAATGGTGTAGTTTGAATCCGGAGCAGAAAGTTATGGACGAAAGAGTGAATTGGATGCGAATGGTTCCGATGGGAATCTGTGTGTTATTTATTTTACTTTAAATAGTTATAACAGTATAAGAAACGAAACGAATGTTATTCTGCTTACAATTAATATTTAAATATATACGAGCATTTGTGTGATTTTACTGTATATTATTTTATGTTTTGGAATAAAAAGGTATATAAAAACCATCCCTATATGTATCCTACCAATTTTCTGTTGGGTATGCTGGGATTCAACTCTCTAGAGGTACACCGAGGTCTGGATCAGCTAATTGTCGCTTGTAAGATCCTTCGAGGGCTTATTGACAGTTCCGAGCTCCATGAACTTTTCTGTCGGCTATTCGTGCCCAACAATTACCTGCGATATCGACCCAGCAGCCGGCACAGATTGTTCGTTCAGCCGACCTGCCGTACTGTAGCCAGGGCCCAGTCTCCGGTGTGCCACACCCTGACCATGCTCAATGCCCTCCTAGATGCCAACCCTGAATGTGATTTGTTCGCGGATGCATGGAAGTATATTTTGTCTGAATGTTTGAGATTCTGTGAGGTTAAGTATGCGAGAGTATCCACGATTTTATAAGTGTATATTTTATAAGGCATAAGGTCACTGTTCTAAAATGTCAATGTTAATTATTGTAATTGGTATGTCCGTAATAATTGACTATAAATAAATAAATAAACTATAAAAAATAAAAAAAATATATTAATATCAATATTACTACGACATACATACATACATATGCTCACGCCTGTATCCCATGCGGGTAGGCAGAGACCACCGTTTGCCACATGCTACGATCCTTAAATACTTATTTCGCTTCATCCACATTTATGCATCTCTTCATACACTTTCTTCGGTTACGAGTGCTCCGAATTTGACCACTCTGAAAAATACTAAAACCGAGTAAACGGTTTATTAATTGTTGCCTGGCTATCGATCTGTTTCTTGACGGCGTATTACTGACAACTGGACAGATTCGAATGGAACTTGATGATGAGCTGGTACCACGGCATTATTAGAGGCACCTCCTATCTCGCAAATAATAACAGTTCTCGTGATAAAGGTGTGAAGTTGTAGAGTTTATAGTTATAAGTAAAGTTTGGTGAAGTGCTAGCTTAGTAGTATTTGGACAACATTATGACGATTTAGCGCCGAATAACATACAAATCCTACTAAATAAAAGGGGGATATTTTACACCACAGGCAATAAATAATCTCCGAAACAATAAAGTCTCTCCACGTTCTGTATCACAATCCTAATGCTTTATGGAAATGGATAGAGTTGTTAAGTATTTTCCAAAATTTACTCATTTGTGAAAAACAAGACATATTCCGCGCAGATGATATCGATGAGGCAGAAGATAGTGTAATTATTAACCACCATAAAAAAAGGAGGTGTCCTATGTTCGACTCCAAGGAGATTACATTGAGCGATACATTTTGCCTTTGATTATTTTCATACGTGTCCGTGCGATGTGTGTGCTTGCGTCGGACTGATAACATACAGACAGAGAGCGAGAGAGCCAGAAGGTAAGGCGGGACGTAGAATATATCGATGCCGCACCCTGATGACGCAATGATAATGCATCCTCACAGTCATGTGAACCTGGTACCGAGCTAACACATTGTTGCGCACCTGTGTTGACACTGTACTATGACGGCGAGGTGCACTTAAAAATATACTAATATATTTCTATTCAAACTACTTATTATAAATGACTATGCTATTATCGGTTTATAGTTTCAGTAACAATTTTTATTACAAGCAGTGTGTTCACAGACACAGTCATCAATACCAAATTAATTTGGAGTTTTACAGGAAATAGTGTGGTGGAAATATGAACTGTATAACTAGGGTACAGGGCTGAAGTTGTAATGGCTACTCCTCAGTGTGTTTGATATATAAATTTCAACATCCCGTTTTAACTCACCCAATTAAGCAAGACAAGACTCTATTGTAAAAACGCATACTCAAAGTAGAGACCTTGGCCGCACCCTTAATTCATACATTATAATACATCACACACACACATGCTGGGAGATAAGAGTAAGACTGCTCGAAATTCATTTATTCACAGACCTCTTCAAATGTATGTGCTCCTAGTAGCAAGCAATGATTGTATCTATGCACTGATTGTATCTGACCTTGGCATATTTTGCCAAGGTCAAAACGTAAACATTGTGAAATTTAGAAACATTCGAATGGACAAATCAAAGAACCTTTGGCAATGAACTCCACGCCTAGTTCCATTTAAAGAATTATATTTTATATATTTTTAAGAATTATATATATAGAGTCTTATCTTGCTACACAAGCGACGAAAGTTCGAATCTCAGCGTGACCTGTACCTACCAATGAGTTTCTTAAAAACTTATGTGCAGTGATTTCACACCATGTGCTTTACGGTAAAGATGGAAAGGAATATATAACACTATAATAAAAATAATACAAAGTTATTAAATAATTAAAAGGATAAGTGTAAGTTGATGGTTATGATCTTGGCTTATTCTCAGAAATCCATGATTTTATTACCACCATCTCCACGGCTTTGGTATTGGTATACAAACAATTCTCACGACATCTAAGAAATTTAACTATCGTGTAGATCGCGGGAATTAATGTATGTAATTTTATTTTCCTAAATGTATGGGCTGTATGGGCCGGAATAAGCTATCAATTTACATGTTGTTTATTTTTGTAAGCTGATATGATTTGTTTCTCAGTTTGTTTAGATGTAATAAATGATGGGCAATTGGAACCGAAGGCTTAACGTGATTTTCGAGGCCTTAACGCCTATATATATGAGGCCTACGGATAGAACTCGAGCGGTCGCCCATCCAAGTACTGGCTTGGGTTAAGGTTGCTGAACATCGCTGATCGAAAGATATGCACAATAGCAACTGTACCTAGGCAATATTTCATTTCTTACGATAATAGCGAATATCGAAGCGCAAGGATCATGTTACTTCGTCCCAGTTGTGCCGTGACAGGTGTGTTTTGTTTTTTGAGTAAAAAACAGGAATGACGTAACTGAACTTCTTCGACGAGAACATTCTGTTAGGACAACGTGGAAACCGGCCACACCCGAAACAAAATTTTCACCTCTGTACCAGGCATACATAAACAACTTGAGGTTATTGATATCATTGCGCAAGACAACGTAGAATCGATTTACTTCCAATCACTCTGTCTTGCTCTATCTTCATAAGTAAGAAATGTGAAATTCAGTTCTGAGACGATCAACATAAAGTACAAAATACAATTGGAATTGTATGTTAACTTACTGCGCAACTGCGAACGCTCAGGTGTGCGATGGTTGTGTGGGTGTTCTGGTGGTTGTGTGTAAGATTGGTGTAAGGAATAAGGACAGGAGGGAAAACTATAATAACTTGAACAATCGCTAGTATACAGTTTTTTTTTCAACTATAAATCTTAATCTATGCTAATGAGTACGATGAAGGAAAACATTGTGAGGGATGAAAGCACGCGTGTGAAGAATAACAAAGAATATGTTTCGCGGCTTAGAGACAGCCAGAAGACGTCAATTGGACTATCGATAAGAAGCTAAATATAAACATTAACCGTGTGTGCCATCCCACTCACACTAAAGAGAAGTTTTTACTAAAACTTTGTAGAGTACTACCATCCAGCTACTTCTGTTTTCCTGGTAGCTTACTATAGATTTCACACGTTGCCGTTCCCATCGCCCGTAGTAAGTAACACGTGGCCCACGTGGGCGTATTGTGAATGAACAATCAATTACAACTCTACACTTGTCATGAATCCCTTGTACTGACCGTTTTCATTTTAGGCCTATGTGTGCGAGTGACAATCTCTTTGAAATAAATAGCTCTTATTTACTTGTTACAGTAATACAATATTAGGTTGTCCGTGTCATATAAGTCTTTGCACAAATTATTGAATGAAAACAGCGGTTCCAAAATCAGTTTTATTTGCATTCAAATTATTTTTTGACAAAATTAACATCAAATCAAATAATTAACAAAACTAAAAACGATTAATTATATTACTTAATGCGTTTGGCGACATGTACACTTATAATAGATTTTGAAATGTGATGTCACGAAATAGAGCCGTGGTGGCCTTGAGGTTTGAGCAGTCGCCTGCTACGCAAGCGACGCAAGTTCGAATCCCAGCGGGGCCTGTACCAAAGAGTTTTTCTAAAAAACGTATGTACAGTGATTTGACACCACGTGCTTTACGGTGAAGGAAAACATCGTGAGGAAACCTGCATATTCCTGAGAAGTAATTCAATGACGTATGTAAAGTGTCTGAGACGGCGATGGACTCACCATCTGTCACGTTGGCATTTAAACATCTTCGGTGAAAAGTGGGTGTTGTGATAACAACACCTCTGCCGACCCCTTCGGGGAATACAGGCGTGAGCATATGTATTTATGTATGTCACGAAATTTAGAACCCCTCCCACCACGTTGTCACACTTCCTCGACCCCCTCCCTCCCCCTTAACGTGTGACGTAATTTATGGATGGCCCCTAAGCAACTATAATATGCGAGTATATTTTATTTACCACATTAAATATGAACTTAATAGTACCGGGATTCAGAATTTGCTAGTAATTTATTTTTTTAATTATTTCTTGTATGAACTAGGTTACTTATATTCTACGATATGTTCATAGCATTCAAATTCTTAAAGTTTCAAAGGTGGGATGGACTATATACCTAATAATAAGTAATATAATTGACGGCAAGCGAATGGCGGCGATGGACTCACCATCTGTCACGTTTGCACTTAATCATCTTCGGTGAAAAACCCTTCGGGGAATACAGTACAGTAAGCAAATACTTGAATGGCGTCAGTAAGGTCATTATATCTATAACAGGCACAAATTAACGACATGAGATGCAGCACTCTATCTCTTTCTCTAGTTACAAATTCGTTTCGTGTATAAATATCGACCCACTTTTCCGCGTTATAGATAAAACCATTATGGTGGAAGTATTTTATATTGTAAATTCAGCTGTTGATTTGCTCCTGTGCTCCGTTCAGTAACTGGCTGCTACGGTATATTCATAGCAAATAGCTCAGCGCTACTAAATATACGTAGTCGCAGGTTCGTAGCGCTGTGTTGCTACGAATATACCGTAGCAGTCACACACACACTAATAAACGGACTACAGGAGCAAATCCACTGAATTAACTAGGTGTCGTATCGAATAAATTCAGCAGGTCGAATCTCCTCCTTCTTATGTAGTCGGTAAAAAATGTAAGTACCCCGCTTTTCTAACAATCTGCTAATGCCAACATTATCGTACACTATCCAAGTTAAGCAAGACACTAACTTATAAAAAGTTAGACCTCGCTTTCAAAAAATATGGGTAAAACAGAGTTGTGTCCCACTGTTCCACTGCTTGGCAAAGGCCTCCCTTCCACTTTTCCAACTTCCTCTGTCCTAAGCAATCCTCTCCCAATCGCTCCTGAAAGCATCAAGCTCATCCCGCCATCTCCAACGAGGCCTGTCGCGTTGTCGTTCGTTCATTATTACAAAGTATATTGTAGAATATTATTATAGGTACTGATTTAATTATAAGATAGTAACCAAGCCATGGTATTTTTCTTTATCTTATTGGTAGTCCCAAGGGATTGTACGTGTTTGCTAAAACACTCATATTTCATGATGTGACTATGATACGTTTCAGTTTCTTTGTATAACGCGATAATGGTGTTTTGTTATTAATTTATTTAAAATACGGTAGTGACATAAAACAACAAATTTTTTTTTCTGTCCGTCTGTCTGTTTGTTTGTTCCGGATAATACCCGGAACGGCTGGCGGCTTTAATTAAAATTAACGACGACCTAGCTTCTTTACGAAACATGGTTTAAAATAAGATTAGAAAAAACTCGGACTAATCCCATTTGTTCAGAATAAATAGACTGAAACCGATACCCACTGCGTACAATTGTGAAATAGTTCAGAATTGGTAGAGAAATATTACTAGTCTAATGTAATTAGAATTCCAAATTGTATATACACAGAAGATTGCAGCCAAATTAGGCTACCTTTGAATATATACTAAGCAATAATGCAGACCGCCCGTGCTGCATAGTAGGAGGAGAGGATTGGAGGCGCTGTACTAGCTTGGAGGGTGGTAGGTGGTGTGGGGTTTCCTCGATGCACCGATGACGTCACGTGTAAGTATTGATGAAACTGCACCGGCCACAGTGACCAGCACTAGGATATCATGCACCACACACTACATGGTGCGTCGTACATTTACTTTCAATTTCACAGTGCGCAGAGTTGCAGTATTGATGTCCCTCTCCATCCCGCTTCATCGCAGTGATGCAAGCACTAGGTAGGTTTTACACACTTTGGTACTTGCATCTCCTATCCCACTCCCTCACAGCACGTTGTATGCATTAATATGGCGTATGTACAGACTAGATAGTGCAACTGGCACCAAATATGCAGATTTGCATTTCAGCACTGAATGCCTCCCAACACTATGATGGTATAAGATACACTAATAGAAAGCAGTGACATAATAAAACCAACATTATACAATATTATATTGAAGGAAGCAAGTTAGGGAAGGCCATCACTCAATGCAGTGAAAATTGCACAAAATTATATATATGCCTATAAAATTGCTGAGCCTCGCGGTTTCACCCGTGCATATTTAATTTTTTCGGATTATAAAAAAGGTTATAGTGAGATATTTTGAGATTTTTGTGATAGATATATATGATATTAATAAAATTGTGTTCAAATTTTTTCCCCGTTCTCGCGAAATTTTCCCTATATGTTTGCGTTTATTGGCCACAAAGTGGTGATATAAATCCTATAAATCCTTCCTCGATGAATAAACTACCATAAAAATATATTCTTCTACTTGCACTACTGCACGTACACTGCAGTTTCGATGAACTAGATATCGACCAGGCGATCATAACTGATAACGAGTTGTACCTGCACCAGCCACACCTAGATATGTTCTGGTGCTTAAACCATGCTGAGAGGAAGCAGCAACAAATCAATATTACAATTTATGTCCATACTGATACCAAACGTATAGTGTGGTTGATCTCCAGAGGCCCCCGTGACGTTTTGTGTGCAAAATGATGCTAATATTTGCACAGATTGCATCAAAAAATGGTAAAGCAGTACCAGGCGAGCATAAGTGAGAAGATTTTCGTACATTTTAAATAACCTACTTATTTATACATGTACGCAAAGGAGTGTATCTCTGGGAGGCAGGAAACATGCAAAACTATGTACATGAAATTATAATGAATTTTAGAAACTACTCAATCACGGGACCTCGGATAATCTAATACAGAGTTATATAACCAGACAAGTGTATTATTAGTTGAGTAGGTGCTGTACGTGTGTAATCACATATAAATAGTATGTGATTACACTTACCATGATGTCGGCCGACGTATGGCATAACTTCTTTTCCACATCAATGCGATGTTCCATTCTTAATCCGTCGTAGAAAATGGCGCTTTGTATATCTTCGGTATCCATAATTAATGAATTTAAAACATGATTAATTACTGCTGTATTGTAGTAGTTTTATAACTTATTACACAGCCAACGATAAGTTAGGAATCCTCTGAATATACTTATAGTTGGCGCAAGGGTGAGTATATATGAGTATGTCTATACTTTGTAAGAGGAAAGGGGATAAAATTTACACACATGTGCACACAATTACATTGTAATTGAATAATATAGGCTGATTTGTTAAGGAAGTAAAATTAGGGATGTCTATAAAACTGCAGTGATATGATTATTTTTTTAAAAGTGATATTTACTGGCAATTTTTTACGAATCACATACAAACTATAGACTTCAGAATTTTGAACATATCAATGGCTTTCATAAATATCCACGATACTCTATATTTGAATGTGTTATTTTTTCAATTTATTATATTCATGTTAAAAATGGGGGTGGATTGGCATAATCCACCCCCAGTATATACATTATATACCCAGTATATACATACATACAGTATATACATTTGTCATTGAACTTGGTATCTGGTTGAATATTGACTACGTGCAAATTACTAACAATCAATAAACAGTACATCATGACCGGACCAAGTGACCGAGTATTGTTAACATCTTATCAGTCTCTTTCTAGGTCATTATTGAAGAACTTAAAATATAACCTTTTTGTAATGGTGTCGTGTGGGGTATCAAATGAAAGGGCTTGATGAGCAGATTTCAAAAATATATATCAATTGCTAGTTATTGCACGCGGCTTTGCCTGAACGCACCGAATAATTAGGTCTAATTTCATACTTCGAGATTCAGATGTGAGCTAAGCATATTTCCTAGGGATGAGTTTTGGCTTTGTAGATAAATATAATGTTTCTATGGGTTTAAGCTATCTCTTTATGAAATTTCAGATATATCGATTAACTTCAGCATCCGAATTGCATTCCTGAATAAGACATAATAAGACCCATGGAACTAAATTATACACTGATAATATCATTTAATTCTGACGAAAATGGGAAATATATTGTATTTTTAACATTTATATTTTTATTTGTTATGAGTTCACAAAACTCTATAACTACTGGACCGATTTTGTAAATTCTTTCACTAATATAATGCTACATTACCACTATACGCTACCTTTATGAAAGAGTTATTTAAGGGATTCTATGCAAACGCAGCCTAAGCCGCAGACGGAAACCAGTGGATTATATAAAGGATTCGAAATCAATCTCAAGCCTTTACACTCCGAAGTGGTAAGCAGAGGTGCACTTGTGGAACACCCAAATTTAACCACTTACGTTTAAGTTTCATATAACAGGGGGCTAGGCTGCAGACAAATTTGTCATTGAGTTCATATTATAAGCGCATGTCTCCCTATTCATTCCTGGTATGTATTGCAGAACTCTTCCAAAGAGATCACGCTTGCAGGAGCCTGGCTCAAGGATATTGATCAGAGAAGGCTTCGTACAACTACCACAGCTTCACCCCCAGATCCACAGTTCTCGTGCGACAGACGAAGTGAGGAGTGCCGTGTTGACATACAGATAGGACACAACTACACTCATTTGTCAATATATGGTGGTGCCTGTCTACCTGGTTCATCGTTTAGAGGCTTTTAATTATGAATTAAAATTAATATTGGCGAACATAAAAAAAACTTTTGGAATGGTGCCGTGTGGGGTATCAAATTAAAGAGCTTAATGAGCAGATTTCAAAAATATATATGAATTGCTAGTTATTGCATGCGGCTTCGCTTAGACGCACCGAATAATTGGGAATAATTTCGTACTTCGAGACTCTGATGTGAACCGAGCATATTTCCTAGGGGTGCGTTTTGACTTTGTAGGTAAATTTACCCTTTAGGGATCATAATTTTGTAAATATCTTGATTCTCTGGGTTCCTTTTATATGATTTCAGATAAATCGATTCACTTCAGCATCGGGTTCATTCCTCAATAAGACGTAATAAGAGCCATGACATTAAGTTTTACAATGAACACACGTAATAATATCGTATGCTTCTTAAAAACAGGGAAAAGTATTATATTATTTAACATGCATATTTTTGTTTGTCATGAGTTCACTAGACTCGGAAACTACTGGACCGATTTTGAAAATTCTTACACTTTTATAATGCTACATTACCGCTGAGTAATATCCGCTCCGTTCATTAATTAATTATACAAGGGATGCTAAGCAAACGCACCCTAAGCCACGGACGGAGATCAGGGGATTTTATACTGAATCTCGAATGTTATATCGAATGGCTGATTACAAGCCAGTTCTTAGGTACTTTGGTCTATCAAAGTGAGAGAGAACTGTGGTGGGCTTGGCTCATTTGGAAATAGACAATCTATCTTTTATATAAAAATAATGAAAGCATAGATAAAATGTAGAAATCATAACGTATTCCTTTGAAGGTAATTTTATATCAATAGTGGTACGGAACCCTCAAAGTGCAGTCCAAATTGCACAAAAAAGTCACATTGTTGCAAAAGGTAGGCAAATTAATAAGTGGCCCGTGAGGGGTTTAAACCCACAACCTTCACATGATAATGCTCTACAGTCTGAGCTAACAGGCCGATACAATATCTGTACAATAATCGTTGAAACCGAACATCCCCTTTGATATTCGCCTTTAATACACTTGTTGGAAAGTTCAGAATCCAATGACAAAACACTATCGTAGTTACTGATTAGGTACACAGCAATGTACATAACTTTGTTATTAACATTTAAAATGATACTAAAATGTTGTTTTCATTCAGATACATTCCTGAACGAACTTGAACCCGACCCAACCATCTAGCCTTCAGGCAACTCCAATGTGAATTATCGATACCCATGCCTCCGTCACACTACTAATAAGTTAAAGTGCTATAGCCTCTCCAGTTGACTACGACACTTTGCTAGACCATTATATTTATTATATTTATTATCATTGTAAAACTTAATTTCATGGTACTTGTTATGTCTTATTGAGGAATGACCCTGATGCTGAAGTGAATCGCGACGCGAAAATGTTCGCCTCCACGTACCAGCAACATAAACATTCGGAGTCATTGATCAATCTCTCATACGCAAGGCAGCAAGATTTGATTTTACTCCAATATGTCCATCTCTCTTCTTCTTCTAATACATACAAATGTCAGCTCTGTTGTAATAGAAATAGAAACTAAATTAGAATCGTACAGAAATGGACTGCGCCGAAGCGAACGCTCACGTGTCCGGTGGTGTGGTGGTTTAGGTGTACGAATGTTGTAAAGACTAAAGCCACACACACGCAATAGTATTTTCAATAAAGTGCATATTGACGATAATATTGTGTGTGTGTGCGGCCCTGTCTCTGTTATTTGTATCTGTTATTTTCAATAATATTGTAATTATTGACAGTAATACTTCATGTGTAATAAACAATTAACACCAGTCACCCGAAAACTAAAAATAACTTACACCTTTATTCATTTTCGTGTTCTCAAACTTTCGGCTCCACAATCCCTGTTTTCGTTCATAATTATACTTGCTTTTGCTATCCGTGTGTCAGTTTGGCCACGAGGAAAGACACCTGTTAAATACGAAAACTATATTTCCCGGAAAAAAATGTTTTGTGTGCGATAGAAGGAAATACATATACGATATTCATGGATCAATTTGTATACTCAGGAGGCTGACATCTTGTAAGCGACGCCCTCTGAGAGTCAATACACACACCGAGCGAATATCAATTCCCTTTCGCGTTCATGGGATCCTGGTACGACCGTCTGGTAAATTTTGCAGACACAATTACGAAAAGCACATGTTTTTACACTACTTTGGCCCCTAAATGATTTACGACATTTTCATGACTTAACATTGCATTTGAAACTAAAAAAAATGATTGTTTAATTCATTAAAACATCATAAATCATTTCCTTTTCATGATATTTTAGACGCTAAGACGAGAAATGTATTTTTTTGCAGTACCAGCCCCCGACCCCTACGATGACATACGACATTTTCATGAATTAACATCCTATTAAAAACTAATACGAATCATAGTTTCATTCATAAAAACATTGTAATGTGCTCAGGCATAAGATAGCCAACAGTCAAAATGATAGCATTCCGTGGAAGGGCTGGCGTCATGCAGGCGGCGTTTGTACCTCAAATATTTTGCCAAAAAGTTTTGCCATATGGTGATAAGAACCTTATTGTACAGACTCATAATTACATTAGATAAGGACAGGAGGATAAGGATTTAGGCTATGATATGGTATATATAGAAGTATTATATGGGAAGGCTTTAGTTCAGCAATGGATTTTCTGTGGTGGTAATTAACTTACAGGGTGGATTAACAAACGGATTAACACTAGAAAACAAATTTACTAATTGGGAATAGAACATTATACACAATGGAGAATTACTATTATTCTTGAAAACAAAACAGAACCTTCCTTAACCAGGGCCGATTGGGTTGAATAGAATTTGAAAAGGTGCAGATTGATATGGTCATTGATTGCGATCATATATTGAATAAAACTGAATTATATTGTACTCAACACAAACACCTCAGCAGCCGCGTAATTCTGTGATTTTACTTTATTGTCTAAGTATTATGAATCAATTTCCTATAGTTGTAACCGACGCTCGACGTCAAGTTCGACGGTGAGAAACTTTACAGAATAACGCGGCTGTTCACTTCATGTCAGATACATTTACAGTTACAAATAACAATTTCGATGTGGAAGGGATGCCTTTGCCTCGCAGTGGGACATAATAGGCTGATAATAACAATAATAATTCTGTCATTTTCAAATAGTCACCATTCACCAATTATTACATTGTGGTACGTGAATATTGTAATTGTTTTCCATCCACTGAAAACTCTATTAGAATTATTTATTTCTTTTAGTTACTTTATGGTACATTTATTTTTAGCATATTATTTAACTGATTTATTTTATTTTATCTTTGCGATCATCCCCCTCGCAGTCTTCCGCACCTGGGGTACTTGTACCAAGCTCGCAGAGTAGAGAGAAGGTTAAAATACACTTATACCGCTTACCTTTCTCGTAGAGTGGGACAGTGGCGGACAACAAAGTCCTTACTACACTCACAGGCTAAAGTGCTCGCTTTCAAAATTGTTCGACTTGAAGAACTTAGAAATTCTAACTTTAAAATTTCGTTTGTTTTGGTTTGTTTTTAATGTATATGCTATCACTCTAGTTTTTAGAACAAGGGAATATAACTCCAGCCCAAGTTGCTCAAACTGTGTTGATGAGAAACCAGGGGCGTACTTAGGAGTACGGAGCTGCTCGAGACTGTACCTCCATCATAGGGAATAATGTAGCAACGATGTAACGACTTAAAGAGGGAGACGTCTTATCGACAAAAAGGGATGTTCTCCAGTTCACATCGCTTATTACAGGTTATTTTATCACGAGTTGTACCCTAGACGACGCTTTATTCGATCGACGATGATAAGTACCTTATAGAGGCTTCCAGCCACCGATCCTCTTCCAAGCCGTAGTTTAATGCAGGCATTAAAGAGAACTAACGGTCTAACTGCTGGCTAGGATACAAAATAATGCCTGCACGCGGGAGGGGCAATAACATCACTAGTGCGAGTGCGCCCTAAACGTACCACATCACTTTCATTAGGGCTCACAAATGAACAATTCTAACACACTTAAAAATTAATAATTCTAAATGAATTAAAATTAAAGACTAAACAAATAAAACAAAGTTCTTAATAAAAAAAGAAGTAAAAACCGACTGAAAAAAACTTCACACACTTATCTATCACATTAATTATTATGCTGTATTATATTGCTAAAATCTATTCATATCTCATAATGTCGATTTTAGGTCCTTCAGAACGCGTCTATTTATACAAGAAACAAAATAATGTACAAACATAATAATAACATACCCCCGACCTGCCTGCGGCCCACTTATTTGGTATATACAATACTACAACCGGCCGCCTGCCTCACTTAAGCCCGTCAAAAATGCTTTCGTTTTGACTATGGTCACCACATACCTGAGTAATATGCAATGGTTTTATGAATTAAACTATGATTCATATTAGTTTTTAATACGATGTTAATTCATGAAAGTGCTGTATGTTCCCCTAGGGGTCGGGGGCTGGTACTGCAAAAAAATACATTTCTCGTCTTAGCGTCTAAAATATCTTGAAAAGGAAATGATTTATGATGTTTTCATGAATGAAACAATAATTTTTCTTAGTTTTTAATTCAATGTTAATTCATGAAAATGTCGTAAATCATATAGGGGGCAAAGTAGTGCAAAAACATGTGCTTTACGTAATTATGTTCGCTAAATTCATTCGACAGTCGTACCAGGATCCCAGTAACCTGAGAGGGAATTTGATATTCGCTGCTGTGTGTGTATTGCGTCTCAGAGGGCGTCGCTTATAATGTCACAGCCTCCTGATAACAGCTAGTATACAAAGAATATTGATAAACTCTCGTTGTTTCATCTTCTATCGCACACAAATCGTATTTTTATGTATTTAGTCTTCTATCGGACACAAATCGTACTATTATTCGGGAAGCATGTTAAGCACAGTTGCGCATATCATTCGATCAACGAAGTTGAGCAACCCTTTGGTGTTCGTCCACATCGCCTGCACTAGGGGGGAGCACAATTACACGCACCGAAGCCCCTTCCAGGGACTGGCCTTTACAACCCCTACTCTAGTACCTGGCTGAACCTGGCACTTCTCTTTCCTCGGTTCCGGAACCGAGGCCTGACTTTTACAGTGCCATCACCTTTGTTGGAGGCTCAGCACCGCTTTCGCACGCCCCTGAGGCGCCTCCAGCTACGGCAAATACCTAAAGTATGGGATAAGGCCAAGGAGTTTTAGATTGAGTGGATGTTTATTTTGAGTAGATTTAAGAAGTTAAGAAGTTTGCCAGACATAGGGACAATGAAACGAGGCAGGTAGGTATTGGCCACATCGAAAACACAGACAAATACATTCTTCGAAGTTCAAGGTGTCTCAAGTGACCGTGACCGATATGATATGTAGGTTGGGTTGAGTAACGGTCAAGGTCAAGTGTGTGAATGAGACGGCACTATACGTTATTACGGAAGAAAGAGTGAATTGGCTGCGAATACTTGGTGTTATCTATTTTACTTTAATTCAGTTATTATTACTATGCATATTATAAGAAACAGACGACTTGTATTGTGCTTACAATTAATGTTTAAACAGATAGGTAGTATTTAGGTTAATGCCCATGAGACAAGTTAAAGAAAGGGTGTCTGTCATGACGTATAATGTCAAACAGGTGGCACTGGACGGAGACAAATGGAAAGAGTTGAATCGGTTACACCGACAAGAGTTATTACTCTTAAATTCATGATGAGGTAGTATTACGCAAATATATTTTACTGTGTATTTTTAATATCGATATTACTTAAAACCCGAATCATTAGTATACTTAATTTTTCCTGGCTATCCATCTGTTTTTTAACGCCCATTACTGACAACTGGACAGATTCGAATGGAACTTGATGATGAGCTGGTACCACGGCATTATTAGAGGCACCTCCTATCTCGCAAATAATAACAGTTCTCGTGATAAAGGTGTGAAGTTGTAGAGTTTATAGTTATAAGTAAAGTTTGGTGAAGTTCTAGCTTAGTAGTATTTGGGACAACATTATCACGATTTAGCGCCGAATAACATAGAAATCCTACTAAGTAAAAGGGGAATATTTTGCACCACAGGTAATAAGTAATCTCCGAAAAAAACACCTCTCTCCCTGTTCTGAAAATCAAAATCCTCTTGTTTTATGGAAATGAATAGAGTTGTTAAGTATTTTCCAAAATTAATGTATAACAAACAAATGTATTTGATAGTGGAATTATTAACCACCATAACAATGGAGGTGTCCTATGTTGGACTCTAAGGAGATTAAATTGAGCGATACATTTTGCCTTTGATTATTTTCATACGTGTCCGTGCGATGTGTGTGCTTGCGTCAGACTGATAACATATAGACAGAGAGCGAGAGAGCCAGAAGGTAAGGCGAGACGTAGAATATATTGAAGCCGCACCCTGATGACGCAATGATAATGCATCCTCACAGTCATGTGAACCTGGTACCGAGCTAACACATTGTTGCGCACCTGTGTTGACACTGTACTATGACGGCGAGGTGCACTTAAAACTATAGGTACAAATATGTTTCCATTCAAAGTACTTATTATAAATTACTATGCTATTATATATGGGTTTATAGTTTCAGTAACGCACATTAAGTACAATCATTATTACAAGCAGAATGTTCACAGATCTTGTCTATACAGTAAATATGTAGCACTTTTAACCACCTGGAATCAGTAAGATATACCTTCAGTTTTCATCAAAACATGCATTACTCGTAATTGCACACATAATCCAAATAAGCTGGTGGTCGTTGACCTTTTGCACTTCGCTAAAACTCCATACCTACATGCAAACACAAATCCATCGTGGCTTATCAGGACAATACCTTTTCTCAAGCGTCTCCGGCGCGATTCACAGCAACTTACGAATAGAGCACCGCTAATATTTAAATTATTGATTCGTTTAGGGTGTAGGTATATTATCAGCTGATAACTGTTCCGTTATTTTTGTTAGGTTTAGACATAATTGGACGAATGCGTGTACTCAGAAACTAAACAACATTCAAGTATAAATTATGAGCGTACATCCTGAGAGAGTTCCCTCGGAGAGAACAAATCGGAGGAAAATAGAAGGAGCGTCGGTGTGGCAACAACGCGTCGTCGGTGTGGCAACAAATCCTTGAACCAGATCAATTCCTACGGTCCAAGTACCAGGCGCACAGATGAAGTGTGGAGGTGCACGTTCTGCTATTCGATATGCCCCGTCCTCTTCACACGACAAATAATGAATATATAGGTTCTGTACGACCAATTGTAGCAAGTGTCTTGTAGTATTGGTATTACCAACGTGTGAGTTTATCAAGGAGACATTCGCACTCACACATAGAAGTAAGCACTTTAGTAAAATTATCAATCTGTGTAAGAATGTGCATAGTGCATTAACATGATTGTACCAGGTTTAGTCGATAATTAGATGCATTTTGGCAAAAACTACAAATATATACCAGACTTTAAGTATAATAACAAAATGTGAAATGGCCTATATGACCTACTTGCAACCCTAGTACCCTAGTGATGCATCCAGCCGCTGGGAATAAACGTCAATACCGAGATGCGCGCGTCGCTGGTCTAGACAGATACCTAATCGATACACTACGTCATAAAGAACCAACTCTATAAGCAAATAAGCATCCATTGTAACTACTTTACTTTTACGTGAATACCGAGGTTTCAATTGAAATTAGTTGTGAGAGCAGCGGTTGTTTAACCTATGCCGCCGTGAAATATTAATTCATTACTGATTCCATACAATAGAATTCATTAATTTTATTAATGGTTAACTTTTAACTGATCGATGACTGCGTCATCTTTGAGGTGAATATTCTAGTATTACTTTCATTGCTACAATTACTGTTTGCAACACGTGAAAAGACAATCCGTTATATATATAGATATATGTCGAAGTGTCCCGGTCACATTACTGCAGTTAGAATATTAATTGTTGCCATATTTCTTCACATTTCACACCTATTATATCTTCATATACATACACCTATATATATGTATGTGGGATTTAAATAGAAAAAAATATAAAGGTTTGACTGAAGTCTTCTTTACTCCGCCTTTAACACATCTTAAAATAATACGTCTTAAAATAATAAAATAATCAACACGTCTTCCGTCTTTCACGTCGTCCACCATCGTTCTGTCATCTGTCACATCTTATTTCTTCTTCTATTCTTACACGCTGCCTATCATGCTAACATAAAACCTCTTTCCACATGTATATTCAGAGGCTTGCTAAGGCTACGAATATATCGTAGCACTACAGAACCAATATCTTAGCTCAAAGCGTTTACCGGCTGCAATTAGGAAGATAATGCGTATATGAATAATTAAGAGAATAGATAACAATAAAACTTTTTAGCACCTAAAGTAGAATAGTTATCTATCTTAATATATATATAAATCTCGTGTCACAATGTTTGTCCTCAATGGACTCCTAAACCACTTAACCGATTATAATAAAATTCGCACACCATGTGCAGTTCGATCCAATTTGAGAGATAGGATAGTTTAAATCTCAAATTATAGTCGCAGAGACTATATTTTATCCCATTACTCCCACGGGAACGGGAACTACGCGGGTGAAACCGCGGGACGTCCGCTAGTAAGTATATAAGTATAAGTCAGTTAATACAATGTAATTCACGCTCCAGCAGTAAAACAATTCTAAAAGATAATTATTATTTTTTGTGTTTGATTTGTTACTGTTTTCAGTGAGTAAGCTGATTTTCATTAACGAGTGCCGTTCTCTATCTGCGCTGTCTTCATCAGATTTAAAAACATTATTAATTTTAGAATATTAACTTTATTAAATATTCAATTTTTTTTTATTTACTAATTCTAAATACTCGGTGTCTATTATTATTTATATACAAATGACGATATACGAGTGTGTACTTAACAATCACAAAACAACTAAGAGATTTCTATGTAGCAATCACGACTTGGAATTGCCGCACTTCTAGACAAACAAAATATCTCCAAGCCTGTTATGGTTTCCTGGTATTTGTCCGTGAGATAATCATATACTGGCACGAGGCTGGACACAATGTATGTAAAATTATTCAAAGAAAGTGACCCCGTAATATATGCACTGTGTCCAAGAAACCCGCTACACTATCTAGGTAGACGGTATAATATATAGATGTTTTGTCATATTAACAAAGTGACATACACCGAGCGGTGACTGTAGCCTAGTAACTCAATGGCTCGAGGGTGAAGCCTACGTCCGTAACTACCATACATTATCAAGATTTTTCGGTCAGTACCAAATCCATTGATATATTTAAAAACCTGTGTTGAAACAACAAATAACATATTTATTTTCTGTTATAAAATAAGACTTCATTAGCTTGCGACCGCAGCTTTCGACTCAGGGACTAAAAAAATCACAGAAATGCAACCTCCATTTAACCGCCCCTTAAGGGTAGAATTTAGGAAAATATTTTTTCTGTGGATACTCACATCTCACAAAGAGTACACCCTCCATTTTCATGTCTTTAGGACTACCGGGTCCGTCGATTCAGAAGTCATTCAGTAAAGACTATGACTTGAGTATGAGTATGAAGACTAGCAGGCCCCCGGCTATATTAGTATAAACAGTCAAATTAATATTACAAAATCCCACGTGTGCCATATTTTTAAAACCAAATTTTCATGAATTTCCACCTCCTAGTAGCCCCAGCCGCCAGCCAGTCTGTCAGACAAACAGTTATCTACATATTTTATACCATTTTCAACCTTGAATAGTTGGGTCAACAGGCTAATTAATATGCCGTAGTCCAAATAAAATCCTTACTGAGTTATATCGGCTGTGATCATTTTAAAGCCGTGGCCGTGCGACGCGAGAGCTTGCATCGCACTTATAAGATACACACAGGAGGCAAGTGGTGACGTTAGAATATATTGCAGCCGCACCCTGATGACGTGACGATAACATATCCTGAGTCATGTGAGCCTGGTACTTAGCTGAGACATTGTTGCGCACATGTTTTCACACTGTATGCTACAACAACAACGCGTACCTTGGTGCACATACAGTAAACATTGAAAACGATTACAGGATATGACGTGGATAGATATCTATGCTTGTATTGGATGGATCGGCTTTTCTGCTGTGATGTCTCCCAACGCCGTGATTTGTGACGTCATAAAACGTAGAAATTCACTGAAGATCGGCCTAATTATTGATGAATATAAAAAAGATATATATATATATATATATTCACTGAAGGTCGGCCTAATTATTGATGAATTTACAAAAGATCTATATATAAAAGAAAGTCGTGTTAGTTACGCTATTTATAACTCAAGAATGGCTGAACCGATTTGGCTGAAAATTGGTGGGGAGGTAGTATAGAACCAGGAGAAAGACATAGGATACCATATGCTGCAAAATCTATACATACAGATAAATAAAAATGAAGTGTCTGTTTGTAAATTCAAATTATCAGCTTTTCACTTAATGCATATGAAACGTACATAAAAAAACAAATGTTTAACATTTTCTCTGTCTATCTGTCTATTTGTTGTAAACTCTGAAAAGTCTGGACCGATTTCTACGGGACTTTTACTGACAGGTATTTGATGCTACAAGGAGTAACTTATGTTAGGGTTCCGTGAAAAATATACACCCATGTAAAAATTAAGTGTATGCGAGTGAAACCGCAGGGCACAGCTAGTATATATATAAAAGAAAGTCGTGTTAGTTACACTATTCATAACTCAAGAACGGCTGAACCGATTTGGCTGAAAATTGGTGGGGAGGTAGCTTAGAACCAGGAGAAGGACATAGGATACTATATCGCGAAAATGTATACATACAGATAAATAAAAATGAAGTGTCTGTTAGTAATTTCAAATTAGCAGTTTTCACTTAATGCATATTAAAGTATGTAAGGTACATATATCAAAAACAAATTTGTAACATTTTCTCTGTCTGTCTGTCTGTTTGCTCCGGGTTAACTCTGAAAAGTCTGGACCGATTTCCACGGGACACAAGGAGTAACTTTGAGTATTTTTATTGATTAGGGTTCCGTGAAAATATTTACTCATAAAATTAAGTCTACGCGGGATAAACCGCGGGGCATAGCTAGTATATATATATATTTTTTTCTTATGCCTGTTACCTAATAAAGTAAAGAGCCAATGTCATTTCCCCCATACAAAAACCAGCTCCTTGCCAGTGCAATTTTCAGACAGACATACTAACAGACAACAATTTTAATTACCGGTCGTCAATTCTTCGTTATTTAATAAATAATTATATTTAAATAGTTTCAATAGAGGTTGGCAAGACACTATTATTTCGACATCATAAACAAAAGCCCGAGTTGTTCTGTGGCGCAAACAGTGGCCTACTAACAGGTTGTTTTAATTATACGCTTCAACTATTCTTATTCATACACGAAGTCCAGGGAGAGAGGTGATCGATAAAATAAAGAGAAAGAGACAGACGATAGTACGACGATAGAACGAACTCTCATTGTGTTCCTGGTACCCTAGTGATGCTTTCAAACGCAGGGAATAAACGTCAATACAGAGGATGCGCGCGCTGCTCGCAGGGAGAAAGTACTTGTCAATACGATGACGTAAGACACTCTATACACTCTCCAGTGTGTAACATATATGTACATACAGGTAATATTAGACTGAGCGAAGGTATACAATTATACTCCTCCGAGGTCTGTCATCCTGGTGTCTCAATCTATTTATGGCTCGCTATACATTTATATGTGAGATGTACAGGGAGTTTATAAGACCTTTGTGAAAATTGTGGAGGAAACTGCGCATGTATTTTATTCTCGTGCCATACAGACACACAGATACAGATTCATACAATCACTACTGCACATTCAAGGTCAGCGTTCATAACTCGTGGCGAAACATATTTACTGGCTACTAACGAATGTATGGAAGCACTGATCAATTTTAGCTTCTCTGATGGATGTCCATATTATTGGTTGGTTTGTCACTCGAAGGCCACCACGGCACGTGTTGTTTGCCTGGAGGATTATAATGATATTGATCTGAAAATAATCAAAAATAATTTATACAATTAATGTCTGTACATTTACGCGTTACTGACGCATACGCGACGTGACACCCCTCTGACATTATGCCGGGATCCTGTCGTAGATGCGCGAGTCTGTGTGTGTGTGTAATTTCGAACAATTTGTAACTAGATTCCATACTGATTGTAGTAAGCTTGTATTAAAGTTTTACAGTGTCCAGTGACACAGTATCCCAAGCATAGGTTTTCAGTACTTTTTCGCAGGCACGTAGAGTTTGAATGATCAACCCATTTTGATTCTTGATAAAATGCAAGGTCAAGCGATGATGTTTGAACTTGGAGTGCAGGGTGTAAATGAGATGGATCGCTGATCAAGTCTAGTTTGCAGGGATCAAGTGCAACAGATGCACAAATGCACATATAGTGCAGTTTCGATGCACCAGATACCAGGTGATCATAGCTCGAAACGAGTTGTACCTGCCACACCTAGATATGTTCTGGTGTTAAAACCATGCTGAGAGGAAGCAGGACAGGAACAAATCAGTATTAAAATTTATGTCCATACTGATACCAAACGTATAGTAATGCGAGTGACGCGATGTGACGTAAGGGTACACGAATTTGCATGATATGATACTGAGATACACTGAATACTAGAACAGCGGTACTGACAAAATCTGAGGGTGTAAGCATGAGGTTTCAAGTACTTTTAGTATTGGGAAATGAATTGAAGTACTTGTATAATACTCCCAACAAATTGATTCCAAATATTTCTGATAATATTTGGATATATGTGGGATAATACAATGTTACATGTAATTTTTGTATTCGTATAATGATACATTTAATGGAAATAAATAAGTACTCGACATAATATTAATGATTGCATTTTCCATTTAACGTAAAATATTATTGTATGTGGCTCTTCGTCTAAAAATCAAATTAATAAAATAATTCTTGGCAAGTTCTTTACATCAATAAGACACGTGTTATATGCCATAACTTGCAAACAGCACAGCAATTTTAGATCTAAGCTTGTGAGCTTTATTAGATGAACAAAAATTTATAATTACAGTATCATATTATTCAGACTAATGTCAACCCACACACGTCCTATTCCATCTCTTCTCACACAGGTACATTAAGTATTACGAATGTGATCGGATACTAGAATTGATCTCTTTAGAGTTCTCTCGTTCCGTTTTGGGCGCAAAATTTGCACAGATTGCATCAAAAATGGTAAAGCAGTACCAGGCGAGCATAAGTGTCCAGAAGATATATTTTAGATAACCTACTTATTTATACATGTACGCAAAGGAGTGTCTCTCTGGGAAGTGATAAACATGCAAAACTATGTACATAAAATTGTAATGAATTTTAGAGACTACTGAATTTCGAGACCTTGGAGAATCTAATACAGAGTTATTTAACCAGACAAGTATCTTAATTTAGTAGTGCTGATAGCGATTACGTCATGGTATAAATATGACAAAAATAGTATGCAATTACATACATACACTTACAGTCATTAACCATTATGTTGACTGACGTATGGCATAACTTCTTTTCCACATCAATGCGATGTTCCTTTTTTAATCCGTCGTAGAAAAGGGTGCGGTGTATACCTTTGGTACCCATAATTAATGAATTTAAAACATGATTAATTACTGCTGTATTGTAGTAGTTTTATAACTTATTATAAAGCCAAATATAACGTTGAAATCCTATACTTATCCTATAATAATATTATAAAAGTATAAGCAAATTTATTATTTCATTATTAATAGAAGATATCAAAATATAATAAGTAGCAGACTAATGTAAGATATTTTTACTGTGATAATCGGTAAACTTAACTACAACTAAGCAAAACAATAAACTTGCAAGTTTATAATTGAATAGATAGATATGTATATAGAAATAATAATAGTGCCTCTCCAATTGCTGTGCCCTAACAGGGTTGATAGTTATAAGTTATACCTAAGCATTATAATTAAGTTTATATATCTATGTGTGTAAATGTAACCAACTTGTGCAATAAATATATGAATATGAATACTTATAAATACAGAGCATCAGAAGCATGTACAATTAATCTAAATACATATAACTCAAAGGTGACTGACTGACATAGTGATCATCAACGCACAGCCGAAACCACTGGACGGATCGGGATGAAATCCGCTAAGAAAGGATTTTGATTAATTCTACTCCCAAGGGGATAAAATAGGGGATGAAGTTTAGGATGTTTTAATTAAAAAACCTAGGGTATGCTAACGCGGATGAAACCACGGGGCACAGCTAATCTTGTATACATACATATATAATATGCTTACACCTGTAGCTCATGGGAACAGGCAGAGATCCTTTCTTCCTTCTACTGTCATCAATCTTATTGCGTGAGTGACAATGATACTAGGGGATTTTCGTAATTAATAAAATTTAAACTATATCTGAGCTTTACTAATGCTGCAGTGAAGACCTTCAAGAACCAGTATTTTTTTGCTAGGAGACATAATTATGAACGCATATCTCAAACTTAAAAACAAAGTTGAACACGTACATGAACTGTTCATGTGTGTTATACTGTGTCAACGTTTGAATCTGTATCTTGTGAAGTCTGCACTCCCAGTACTAAAAACCTTGAACTTGCAATCGCTGCAACTTTGTAGTATTCACATCGCAAGGCCCGACCATTCAAATGGCTTATAAGTTCACGATACAAAAAATAAGTCTATTGTCAGGTGGGTGGAGTATTACATGCCCAATGACAAATAATACTGTATTGACTGACTACAAGCCAGGGCTTAGGAGCGTAGGTATTACTTAGCTCTTGCAAAGCGTCGCAGTTGACTGAAAAGCTTATAGCATTTTATTGACTACGTGCAAATTACTAATAATTCAATAAACAGTACATCATGACCGGACCAAGTGACCGAGTATTGTTAACATCTTATCAGTCTCTTTCTAGGTCATTATTGAAGAACTTAAAATATAACCTTTTTGTAATGGTGTCGTGTGGGGTATCAAATGAAAGGGCTTATTGAGCACATTTCAGAAATATTTGTAAATTGCTAGTTATTGCACGCGGCTTTGCCTGAACGCACCGAATAATTGGGAACAATGTCCTACTTCGAGACTCTGATGTGAACCGAGCATATTTCCTAGTGGTGAGTTTAGGTTTTGTAGATAAATTAACCCTTTAGGGGATGATTGTTTCAGTAAATATCTTGCTTCTATGAGCTCAAGCTATCTTTTAATACAATTTCTGATAATTCGATTCACTTCAGCATCAGAGTTACATAATAAGACAAAATTATAATTTTTATCTCCTTAATTTTTTTTGGTTATGAGTTCACTAAACTTGGAAACTACTGTACCGATTTTGAAAATTTTTAGACGTATATAATGCTACGTTACCGCTGCGTAATATCCGTTACGTTCATCAATTAATTAAACATGGGATTCTAAGTAAACGCGGCCAAAGCTGCGGACCGAAACCAGTGGACTAAATAGAGAATACAATCATTATGCTCATGCCTTTAGTTCCCGAAGGGTTATGCAGAGGTGTTCTTGTAGAACACTCAAATTTTGTACGGTTGAGTTTAAGTCCTATGTAATATGGGGCGATCTTATTGCCATTTACAGAGCACTCATCCACACTCCGGGCTGCTACTGAGGCAATGACTCTTTGCTCAGCACGGGAGCTCGTGTTGTGTAGTAGTGATTGTGACCACTAGACAAATAGATATACTGAGACTGGCGAGACAGCTTCTTGCTACTCCTGTTATCCTGGTAGCTTACTATACAATTCACACGTTGCCGTTCCCATATGAATGGACATTGTTATGATGCCCTAAGTACTCACTTTTGTTAGGACATTCATTGAAAACATTGGGCCCTCTTATTGCCATGATAATTTGATTCTTCAATTTTATTTATCTGTATAGATGTATACATTATCGGAGTATTAAAAGTGAGGATTAATGAGACAGTTAATTTGCTACGATACTTTCGTAGCATATTATATTAGACCAAATGATTGTAGTAGTGCTACGAGTTTCGTAGCTTGCTGCTACGACATTGTAGCCCTTGGACTAGTGATGAAGGGATCAGCCATCTTGTTGATTTAATTTAACTTCTTCAATTGGTACAAATTAAACAACTCTCAGACCGTTTTGGCAGATGCCACTTTATTTACCAAGTAAACTTGATTTTTTAATAAAGACAACCGAATTGAAGGTGTTAAATCAAGTTCTTCTCCTAAAATCTATACTCACTAATATTATAAAGCTGATGAGTTCGTTTGTTTTTTTGAGCACGCTAATTTTAGAAAATATGGGACGTTTTTCAAAACATCGTTCAGTGTTGGAAAGTTCATTTATGGAGGTAGGTTATAGATTAATGAAGATCTTAAAAATCCTTTTTGGAATGATGTCGTGTGGGGTATCAAATGAAAGAGCTTGATGAGCACATTTCAAAAATATATATGAATCGCTAGTTTTTGCACGCGGCTTTGCCTGAACGCACCGAATAATTGGGACTAATTTCATACTTCGAGCCTCTGATGTGAGCCAAGCATATTTCCTAGGGATGAGTTTTGACTTTGTAGGTAAATTTGCGCTTTAAGGGATCATTTCTTCAGTAAATATAATATTTCTAGGGGTTTAAGCTATCTCTTTATGCAATTTCAGACAGATAGGACCATACAAGACCCAGGGAACTAAATCATACACTGATAATATCGTTTCATTCTGACGAAATAGGGGAAAATATTGTATTTTTTAACGTGTATATTTTTGTTTGTTATGAGTTCACTAAACTCCGAAACTACTGGACCGATTTCGAAAATTCGCTGAGTAATAGCCGCTCCGTATTTCAATTAATTATGCAAGGGATGCTAAGAAAACGCACCCTAAGCCACGGACGGAGATCATGGGATTTTATACTGAATCTCGAATGTTATATCGAATTACTGATTACAAGCCAGTTCTTAGGTGATTAGGTATTACTTTAGTCTAGCAAAGTGTCGTAGTCAACTGGAGAGGCTATAGCACACTTTTAGCTTTATCCTAGTGTGAGGGGGGCATGGGCATGGATAATTCACATTGGAGTTGCCTGAAGGTTAGATGGAACCTGCAAACTAAATTTTAATAATATTTAGAATTGTATTAACATAGAAGCTATGTTCATCACTGTATACGTAATCAGTAACGCCGATAGCGAGTCATTATTGGATTCTGAACTTTCAAGCAAGTGTATTAAAGGCGAATATCAAAAGGGGATGCTCAGTTTCAACGGTTATTGTATACAAATTTCGACTCAAATTGTATCGGCCCGTTAGCTCAGACGGTAGAGCGTCGCATTATCATGTGAAGGTCGTGGGTTCAATCCCCACACGGGCTACTTCCACGTTAGCCCACTTTTTGCAACAGCTCAATTTTTTTTTTTAAATTGAACGTTGGAGTTGCATTTGGAAGGTTCCGTACCACCGTACCTTGCTTCATTCTTTGTATTAATTCATAGAAGACGTACTGCGGCTTAAGAATACATTTTATTTATGCTAGCGAGGTTAACCGTTTTGCCCCCAAGACGATTAATTTCGCTACAGTACATACTACATGTATGCTCACGTCTGGATCACAGTAACGCCGATCGCGTGTCATCATTGGATTCTTAACTTTCAAGCGAGTGTATTAACATTAAAATTTTAATTAGAGATCCCCATAAAACAACAGTAATAATTGTTGTTTTTGAAGGGAGAAGGGAAGGAATTAAATAAATAATATTTTCTTCTGAATTATGAACATAAAAATGACCTTTATAATAGTCCGAGATACAAATAAGTCTATTGTCAGGTGGGTGGAGGATTACATGCCCAATGACAAATAATACGGTATTGACTGACTACAAGCCAGGGCTTAGGAGCGTAGGTATTACTTAGCTCTTGCAAAGCGTCGCAGTTGACTGCAGAGGTTATAATATAGCATAGAGCTTATGAATAATGTGAGAGGATCATGGACGGTACAATGTTTGATTTTAAGTTTACTCAAGAATTTGTACCATCGGCCTCGTGACAACCTGGGGCTGGTGATCGCCTGTTACATGCTCCGGTGCGGGGCGTCTCGCTCATAAGAACTCGATAGCATCGGCGGCGCGTGCCGAGTGAAACAGGTAGTCGGTATGCGAGCGAGATAGTGTTCGAGCTTGCGCGCCAACAACGTCTCTCTGTGTTCTGTGGGCGCGCTCGATATTTTAATGTGTTATAATATTCATGTGAAAAATATGCCAATCCTACCAGTACAGACATACATTTGGCATTGAACTTGATATCTGGTGGAATATTTACTACGTGCAAACTACTAACAATTCTATAAAACCGAGCACCGTTAACATCTTTTCAGTCTCAATCTAGGCCATGATTGGAGAATTATAAAAAACCTTTTTGTAATGGTGCCGTGTGGGGTATCGAATAAAAGGGCTTGATGAGCAGATTTCAAAAATATACATGAGTTGTTAGTTATTGCACGCGGCTTCCCTTAAACGCACCGAATAATTGGGAATAATTTCGTACTTCGAGACTCTAATGTGAGCCGAGTATATTTCCGAGGGGTGAGTTTTGGGCTTTGTAGGTAAATTTACCTTTTAGGGGAAGATTTTTTCAGTAAATATATTTTTTCTATTGGTTCAAGCTATCTCTTTATACAATTTCAGATAAATTAAAAAAGACACAATAATAACACCCATGGAATTACATTTTACAATGATAATAGACATTAATTATAACATCCTCAATTTCAAAAAAATTATGAGTTCACTAAACTCGAAAACTACTGGACCGATTTTGAAAATTCTTACTTTTGTATAATGCTACGTTCCCTCTGAGTAATATCCGTTATGTTCATAAAGTAATTATATAAGGTATTCTAAGCAAACGTGGCCGAAGCTGGGGACAGAAACCAGTGGACTAAATAGAAAATACAACGATTTTGCTCACGCCTTTAATTCCCGAAGGGGTAAGCAAAGGTGTTCTTGTAGAACACTCACATTTCGCCAGTGTGCAAGTCCCGTATAATAAATAGGTGGCGTTCCTATTGCCATTTACAGGGCACTCATCCACACTCCGGGCTGCTACTGAGGCAATAACTCTTTGCTCAGCACGGGACCTCGTGTTCCGCAGTAGTGATTGTGACCACTAGACCAACAAGTCAGTCTCAGTATAATATGTATAAAACTACGACACGTTACACAGTTTTTATGATAAAATGAGCTGATAATATAATTAGCTATCCATTTCTGAAATAATTTCTCAAAAACTTTTTTGGGATTATTAATTATACACAAAAATACAAAACTTCTCTCTCTAAGTGTTTATTATATATTACTATCATAGCATTTGGAATTTGTAAATCTAATCTTTAACACTGTTTTTTTGTCATCATTTATAATTTCAAATTATTATTATTTCAGAGTGGGATGAGGGAATTATCTCGGGTGGCGACCACAAGCCCCTCATGTAAAGGGTCCGGGCCTTCGCCCTTTACCCAGTTGATCGGGGATGTGAGGGAGTTGAGATGAAAATCACATAGTGCTGAAGTTCTTTCTAGTAGCCCCAGTGGTGAATCGTTTACCAATGCCTCGTTAGCTTTGAAACAAATGCGAGAGCAAGTTGTATCGTTCATAACTCGATCGAAAGCTAAAAAATTCCAAGATCTATTGAACAGTAACGATGTCACGACAGACATCACTCAGAACCCTTTTGTCATTAAGCCTCTGGCAGTAGACGTTCTCAGACGACTATTTAGAATTGATAATATGACATGTCGCAAATAGACATTTGCGAGAATAAAGTAGGAAATATTTTCGTTCCTAGTAAATCTGCCCTATACCTAATTACGCGATCGTTATCTACGGTAGATGTGTTAGCGAGAGAATTTGTGTCATTTTGCAGTAAATTTAACGTTCAGGAATTAATTGTAGTCAATGAAAAAGATGACTATGTCAAATATTTATTGAGAGAAATTAAGTATATAGTGATATTCCTAGAATTTTGGTGACAAAAAATATCACAAGGCATGACAAAATCGTAATATTATATTATTTCTATCTGTTACGTACGAGTGGACACGCCGGGACCCAACAGAATTATGAACAAATATTACGGTCAGGAATGACGTAACTGAACTTCTTCGACGAGAACATTCTAGGACAGGACAACGTGGAAACCGGCCACACCCGAAGCAAAATTTTCACCTCTGTACCAGGCATACATAAACAACTTGAGGTTATTGATATCATTGCGCAAGACAACGTAGAATCGATTTACTTCAAACCACTCTGTCTCGCTCCCTCCTCATTTGAAATTCAGTTCTGAAACGAGCAACATAAAGTGCAAAATACAATTGGAATTGTATGTTAACTTACTGCGCAACTGCGAACGCTCAGGTGTGCGATGGTTGTGTGGGTGTTCTGGTGGTTGTGTGTAAGATTGGTGTAAGGAATAAGAACAGGAGGGAAAACCATAATAGTTCGAACATTCCTAGACGTTTATAGTACTACAAACGAATGAAAGTTACTACACTCATTTGTCAATATATGGTGGTGCCTGCCTACCTGGTACATTGATGAGAGGCCTTTAATTATGAAATAAAATGTATAGTGCCGAGCATAAAAAACTTTTGGAATGCTGCCGTGTGTGGTGGTATCAAATGAAAGGGCTTGATGAGCAGATTGCAAAAATATACATGAGTTGCTAGTTATTGCCCGCTGTTTTGCTTGAACGCACCGGAAAAGAGACTCTGATTCGAACGAAATATAATATCCTAGGAATTTTAGGTGCTTTGACTTTTTAGTATAATTCACCCTTTATGGGATCTTCATAACTTGTTTCTAAGTGTTCAAGCCGAGTTATTATAGAATTTCAGATAAATCGATTCAGCCACTTCAGCATCCGAGTTTAATTCCCCAATTTCACGCTTTGCGGAATGATATTTCATAATAAAATATGATTTTATCGTAAATACTTTTATAGTAACGTGAAAAGAAGTGTGTTTTTATATTTTGTTTGTCATGAATGCTCTAAACTCGTAAACTACTGGACCGATTTGGATATTTCTTTCACTAATATGATGCTAGATTAACACAGACTGATATACGCAACCTTTGTGAAAGTGTTCTACAAGGGATTCTAAGCAAACGCAGCCGAAGCCGCAAATGGAAACTAGTGGATTATACAGGCAAGCCGGAAAATTGACATCCAATAATAAGATTTTAGTCTCTGATTTCTATAAGAATTATATAATATAAGAAACCCGTTATGGATATCCCCAATAAAAAAAAAGTATATCATAACAACGCTTCTTTATTATGAGTGGTGTATGGGACATTGTCGGTCGCTCGATATTTAGACTAAGTGCTGTACGTGTGTATGTCACTAACTCCTACAAAACGGCAGGACCGATTTGAATAATTTTTTTTAGTACATTTATGTGGCTTTTAAGTTTCACAAATCAGTCACAAGCGCGCCGGGTCCACTAGTAACCGCGAGCTGTTTTTTAGCTTCTGATAGAAGAAAATCAAACACTTAGGAGAGTCTGTGCAAGTGGAGAAAACTCCTTTCGTTCTATCTTTCTCTCTCGCGATGAATTCGTGACGTCTTGAACCATCATTGCACGTAGCTGGCGGACTTAGGTCGATCTCTTTCTGCCGCGAGCAACCGACTCACTTTACCACTTTTACTTTCCCTTTCATTTCCATTCATAGCCTAACAGATTCGATCGATAATTTTCACGTTCAGTTTTTATGTGACGTATTTATTTGAAACAGAAAGTGAATACCTCCTTGTGATTCTGGTATCCCAGTGAAAAAACAGGCTCTGAAACGCAAATTCTGTACATTTATCTGGTGATGGTATTAGGATACCATACATTACAAGGAGGCTATTTACTCTATCTCTTTCTCTCGCGATGAATCCGTGACGTCATGAACCATCATTGCACGTAGCTGGTGCACTTAGGTCGATCTCTTTCTGCGCAAGCAGCCGACTCACTTTACCACTTTTACTTTCACTTTTTAAGTGTCTGTTTGTAACTCAACCTACGAGATAACAAGACTTGTTGTCTCGTAGATGTTATTCCAAACGAAAAGTTCCTAGATTCCGTTCTGATTGTAGAAAGCTTATGATATTACGTATACTGTCCTATGACATTGGTATATGCTATCGCACTCGCACTAATGAAGGCTTTTCTACAATACATTTACAGGATACTACGAGACAGCTTCTTGCTACCCCTGTTATCCTGGTAGCTTACTATACAATTCACACGTTGCCGTTCCCATGATGCCGTTACTCTAGTACCCTAGCCGTACTTGTATTGAAGACACGCGGGCTTTATGAATGGACATTGTTATGATGCCCTAAGTACTCACTTTTGTTAGGACATTCATTGAAAACATTAGGCCCTCTTATTGTCATGATAATTGGACTCTTCAATTGTATTTATCTGTATAGATGTATACATTATCGGAGTATTTGTAGTGAGGATTAATGAGACTGTTGATTTGCTACGATACTTTCGTAGCATATTCTATTAGACCAAATGATTGTAGTAGTGCTACGAGTTTCGTAGCTTGCTGCTACGACATTGTAGCCCTTGGACTAGTGATGAAGGGATCAGCCATCTTGTTGATTTAATTTAACTACTTTAATTGGTACAAATTAACCATCCCAGAGAACGTTTTGGCAGATGCTACTTTATTTACCGAGTAAACTAAATTTTTTAATGAAGACAACCGAATTGAAGGTGTCAAATCAAGTTCTTCTCCTAAAATCTATACTCACTAATATTATATAGCTGCAGAATTTGTTTGTTTGTATGAACACGCTAATTTTAGAAAATACGGGACGTTATGCAAAAAATCGTTCAGTGTTGGATAGTTCATTTATCGAGGAAGGTTATAGGTTATTGAAGAACTTAAAAATCCTTTTTAGAATGGTGTCGTGTAGGGTATCAAATGAAAGGGCTTGATGAGCACATTTCAAAAATATATATCAATTGCTAGTTATTGCACGCAGCTTTGCCTGAACGCACCGAATAATTTGGGACTAATTTCATACTTCTAGACTGATGTGAGCCAGGCATATTTCCTAAGGATGAGTTTTGACTTTGTAAGTAAATTTGAGCTTTAAGGGATGATTTCTTCAGTAAATATAATGTTTAGTTTAGTTAGGGTTTAAGCTATCTCTTTATACAATTTCAGATATATTGATTCACTTCAGCATCCCAGTTCCAGTCCTCAATTATACATGGACCATACAAGACCCATGGAACTAAATTATACACTGATAATATCGATTAATTCTGACGAAAAAGGGGAATATATTGTATTTTTTAACGTGTATATTTTTGTTTCTTATAAGTTCACTAAATGCCGAAAATACTGGACCGATTTTGAAATTTTTTTCACTTATATAATGCTACATTGCCAACGAATAATATACGCTACCTTTATAAACGAGTTATTCAAGGGATTCTATGCAAACGCAGTCAATGCCGCAGTCGGAAACCAGTGGATTATATAAAGGACTCGAAATCAATCTCAAGCCTTTACTTGTGGAACACCCAAATTGAACCAGCTATGTTTAAGTTTCATATAACAGGGGGCTAGCCTGCGGACAAATTTGTCATTGAGTTCATATTATGAGCGCATGTCTCCCATCATAAGAACGCTTTTTTATTATGAGTGGTGTCGGTCACTCGATATTTAGACTAAGTACTGTACGTGTGATTGTGACCTGATTTCGATTCACGATAAAGATTTCACCCTTTTCAAAAACGTTTGGTATCCGTTAGAAAATTGCGATTTTGAAACCCAAAATGTAAAATCGAAAACCTATTTATGTGTGCGCTGCAAAAACTATTGACAAATTAACAAAATGTCGCACTACGGGTTTGTAGGTCTTATTTAGATCTACAAAAAAGTCCGCGAGAGCACATATCTAAGTGTCATAGTTTAGTCACAATAACCGCTTTTATGCTATGTTCATAAAAAATATTTAATCGTCTGAAGACAGAAACTACGTTAATTGTGTATCGAAATATTAATGTATTGTACAACTAAATCGACAGGGTGATCTGTGGGGTTCAGCTAGTATAAATATAATGGAGGACTCACATTCAAACCTTTTTATCGTATCCACAGGGGTTTCGGTTTTATGATGAGTGTAATAAAACTGATAGATGGCGACAGTTAGAAGGCAACTTAACTGGATACAGAATGGGAACCCTCTCGTAATGATTCAAGCTTTACTTAGCAGATGGCTCTCGACTGTGTGCGAGAATCACGTGTAACAACGTTGTGTGTATGTTGTGTTGTCACCGTCTCCACGGCCTTGAACACACGAGGTGACAAGTGTTGAGGGCCTCCTAAACGTCGGCGTCTTAAATGTATACTATTAAGCAAGTACGGTACATAAGTAGAAATAGTAATTTTCAACAAGCACTTTTTATGTATTGGTGTCCTTCGAATATATCTAGATGGCGCTGACCTTTTGTACATCGCGCTATGACCACGTACCCATGCGTTATACACCTCCAGCACAGTTTAATGTCAATCTTTAATCTTTGCATCTACATCTCACACTGGTATATTCGCCGGTGAGAGAACAATTTTTGATTGCGAAGTCCAACTTTTTTAAGTTAGTGACTCGCTCCTTTGCTAATAAAATCAAACGGGATTTAAAATTGAACGGCATTAAGTAATGGTTATAAACCTTCATCGTCTTTGTTCTAATGTAGTATGTAGGTAGTTGGAATTTGTCCAGTAGCTGGCAGTCCCAATAAACGATTAATTGGTCACTATGTTCTCAGTTCTGTTGTGTTCTTCCCTTTGTTTACTTGCAGACACTTCAGCGCATGATTTATTGAAGTATCTCCTCCCTTACCCCCTTATTACAACACAAGATTTTAACCTACTAGGCTTGCAACACAAGGTTTAAAGTGACTCGATCAACCACGGACTAAATTTGTGTACACACCTTTTTAAATCCATGACACAAAACTAAATTAAACTTATTTTAACCAAGAATAATCTAAGGCCATGTTTTGTAATAAGGAGATTTGGGTTCAAGCCATCGTTTTATCTAATATCAGATTAAAATGTCGTAATGCGTTACTAAACTCAAACGCCACCGAACCGATTTTGAAAATTCTTTCACTTATATAATGCCACGTAACTGACAAGTAATATACGGTATATAATTGATCGAGTTAAATAAGAGATTTTAATAAAACGTGGCAGAAGCCGCGGTCGGAAACGAGCGGATACCAAATGGACAATATTTGTATTATTGGATTCCTGTCTGTAATGTACTACCATAACAACTACTGGACCAACTTATATAATGTTCTTCCACAAATAGAATATTACATTGTAATTGAATAATATAGTTAATCAAGTATAATAAGCGATGTCTATAAAACTGCAGTTATATGATTGTCGTTTTTGAAGTGATCTTTACTGGATTTTTTTTACGAATCACATACAAACTACAGACTTCTGAATTTGAACATAACAATGGCTTTCATAAAGATCCACGATACTCCATATTTGAATGTGTTATTTTTTCAATTTAATATATTCTTGTGAAAAATATGACAATCCCACCCCCAGTATAGATATAAATTTGTCATTGAACTTGGTATCTGGTGGAATATTGACTACGTGCAAATTACTAACAATCAATAAACAGTACATCATGACCGGACCAAGTGACCGAGTATTGTTAACATCTTATCAGTCTCTTTCTAGGTCATTATTGAAGAACTTAAAATAAATCCTTTTTGTAATGGTGTCGTGTGGGGTATCAAATGAAAGGGCTTGATGAGCAGATTTCAAAAATATATATCAATTGCTAGTTATTGCACGCGGCTTTGCCTGAACGCACCGAATAATTAGGACTAATTTCGTACTTCGAGAGTCTGATGTGAACCAAGCATATTTCCTAGGGTTTTGACTTTGTAGGTAAATTTGCGCTTTAAGGGATGATTTCTTCAGTAAATATCATGTTTCTAGGGGTTTAAGCTATCTCTTTGTGCAATTTCAGATATATCGATTCACTTCAGCATCCGAGTTCCATTCCTCAATTATACATGGACCATACAAGACCCACGGAACTAAATTATACACTGATAATATTATTGAATTCTGACGAAAAAGGGGAAAATATTGTATTTTTTAACGTGTATATTTTTGTTTGTTATGAGTTCACTAAACTCCGAAACTACTGTACCGATTTCGAAAATTCTTACACTTGTATAAAGCTACACTACCGCTGATTAATAGCCGCTCCGTTCATAAATTAATTATACAAGGGATGCTAAGCAAACGCACCCTAAGCCACGGATGGAGACCAGTGGATTTTATACTGAATCTCGAATGTTATATCGAATGGCTGATTACAAGCCAGTTATTAGGTGATTAGGTATTACTTTGATCTAGCAAAGTGTCGTAGTCAACTGGAGAGGCTATAGCACACTTTTAGCTTTATCCTAGTGTGAGGGGGGCATGGGCATGGATAATTCACATTAGAGTTGCCTGAAGGTAAGATGAAACCTGCAAACTAAATTTTAATTTTAAATAATTTTAATAACATTTAGAATTGTATTAACATAGAAGCTATGTTCATCGCTGTATACGTGATCAGTAACGCCGATAGCGAGTCATTATTGGATTCTGAACTTTCAAGCAAGTGTATTAAAGGCGAATATCAAAAGGGGATGCTCAGTTTCAACGGTTATTGTACAGAAATTTCGACACAAATTGTATCGGCCCGTTAGCTCAGACGGTAGAGCGTCGCATTGTCATGTGAAGGTCGTGGGTTCAATCCCCACACGGGCTACGTCAATATTGGCCCACTTTTTGCAACAGCTCATTTGTTTTTTAAATTGAACGTTGGAGTTGCATTTGGAGGGTTCCGTACCACCGTAGATACGTAATTGCTTACGTGCTTGCTTCATTCTTTGTATTAATTCATAGAAGACGTACTGCGGCTTTAGAATACATTTTATTTATGGTAGCGAGGTTAACCGTTTTGCCCCCAAAACGATTAATTTCGCTACAGTACATACTACATGTATGCTCACGTCTGGATGTTATGCGAGTAGGCAGTGTCTACCGTTTGCCACATACTACGATCCTTACATACTTATTTCGCTTCGTCCATATTCATGCACCTCATTTAGTTGCGAGTGCTCCGAATTTGTCCTTTTGCAATAAACTTATAATTAATCAAGTATTGTAAACATCAGCATTCAGTATCTTTCTATGTCATTATTGAAGAACTTAAAATAAAACCTTTTTGGAATGATGCCGATGTGGGGTATCAAATGAAAGAGCTTAATGAGCAGATTTCAAAAATATATATCAATTGCTAGTTATTGCAGCTTTCCTTAAACGCACCGGATAAGAAACTCTAAAGCGAACGAAGCATATTTTCTAGGGATAAGTTTTGACTTTATTGGTAAATTTACCTCTTAGAGGATGAGTGTTTAAATAAATATTTTGTTCCTTTCAGATAAATCGGTTCAGCCTCCTCAGCATCCATGTTTCATTCCCCAACCAGACCGTTTAAGGGGATGAACTTTGTAATGATAACTAGCTGTTCGCGGCAAACATTTTCTTAGGTGTATAATAATAGATGTTGGCCGACTGTCAGACTTACCCGATATGCACACAAAATTTCATACAAAGCGGTCCAGCCGTTTGTTTCGGAGGTGTTTAGTTACAAACACGGCGACAATACAATTTTAAACATAAGATAAGCATAAATGATTGTATCGAAAACTTCTTTAATCAAGAGAAAAGTATAGAAATTTTTAATAATATTTTTTTTGTTATGAGTTCATTAAACTCGATAACTACTGGACCGATTTTGAAAATTCTTTCACTCATATAATGCTACATTACCAGCGAGTAATATACGCTACCTTTATTTACCCGTTATTCAAGGGATTCTATGCAAACGCAGCCAAAGCCGCAGTCGGAAACCAGTGAAAAAGGATAAAGATAATGGATTCGAAATCAATCTCAAGCCTTTACACTCCGAAGGGGTAAGCAGAGGTGCACTTGTGGAACACCCACATTTAACCAGCTGTGTTTAAGTTTCATATAACAGGGGGCTAGCCTGCGGACAAATTTGTCATTGAGTTCATATTATAAGCGCGTGTCTCCCTATTCATTCCTGGTATGTATTGCAAAACTCTTCCAAAGAGATCACGCTTGCAGGAGCCTGGCTCCTTACAAGGACATTGATCAGAGAAGGCTTCGTACAACTACCTCAGCTTCACCCCCAGATCCACAGTTCTCGTGCGACAGACGAAGTGAGGAGTGCCGTGCTGACATACAGATAGGACACAACTACACTCATTTGTCAATATATGGTGGTGCCTGCCTACCTGGTACATTGATTAGAGGCCTTTAATTATGAAATAATATGTATAGTGCCGAGCATAAAAAACTTTTGGAATGCTGCCGTGTGTGGTATCAAATGAAAGGGCTTGATGAGCAGATTGCAAAAATATACATGAGTTGCTAGTTATTGCCCGCTGTTTTGCTTGAACGCACCGGAAAAGAGACTCTGATTCGAACGAAATATAATATCCTAGGAATTTTAGGTGCTTTGACTTTTTAGTATAATTCACCTTTTATGGGATCTTCATAACTAGTTTCTAAGTGTTCAAGCCGAGTTATTATAGAATTTCAGATAAATCGATTCAGCCACTTCAGCATCCGAGTTTAATTCCCCAACTTCACCCTTTGCGGAATGAAATTTCATAATTAAATATGATTTTATCGTAAATACTTTTATAGTAATGCGAAAAGTATTGTGTTTTTATATTTTGATTGTCATAAATGCTCTTAACTCGTAAACTCCTGGCCCGATTTGGATACTTCTTTCACTAATAGAATGTTAGATTAACACAGACTGATATACGCAACCTTTGTGAAAATGTTCTACAAGGAATTCTAAGCAAACGCAGCCGAAGCCGCAAATGGAAACTAGTGGATAATACAGGCAAGCCGGAAAATTTACATCCAATAATAAGATTTTAGTCTCTCATTTCTATAAGAATTAAATAATATAAGAAACCCGCTATGGATATCCTCAATTAAAAAAAACCGTGACGCCATGAACCATAATGGCTCGTAGATAGAGCACTTAGGTCGATCTCTTTCTGGCGCGAGACACCGACTCACTTTACCACTTTCACTTTCACTTTCATTTCCATTCATAGCCTCAAAGATTCGATCGATAATTTTCACGTTCAGTTTTTATGTGACGTATTTAAATGAAACAGAAAGTGAATAGCCTCCTTGTGATCCTGGTATCCCAGTGAAAAAACAGGCTCTGAAACGCAAATTCTGTACATTTATCTGGTGATGGTGTTAGGATGCCATACATTACAAGGAGGCTATTTGCTCTCTCTTTCTCTCATGGCTCCGTGATGATCCATGATGAATCCGTGACGTCATGAACCACCATTGTACGTGATTGGCGGACTTAGGTCGATCTCTTTCTGGCGCTACCAACCGACTCACTTTGCCACTTTTACTTTCACTTTCATTTCCATTCGTAGGCTACAGAATCGACCTATGTTATAGTGGATTCAAGACTATAGCTAAGGATACGATCTGTGGCTGGCAAACGCCTTTATGCCTTCACCATAAAGCACGTGGTGTGAAATCACTGTACATAAGTTTTTTTAGAAAAACTCATTGGTACAGGCCCCGCTGGGATTCGAACTTGCGTCGCTTGCGTAGCAGGCGACTGCTCTAACCCCGAGGCCACCACGGCTCTTAATATTAATATTAAACTACATCTACGCGGGTGAAACCGCAGGGCAGAGCTAGTTTTGTATGTATATAATACCTTCGTTGTAAGGTGAACAAGTCTACCCCTGCGCCTTATTGATAGAAATAGCAAAGCGATAGTGATTGAACATTGTACGCACCTGAAGTTAAAGGCAACGTTATTAGGTATGAGAGGAGTGGATACGATCTATGGCTGAAAAACGCCTTTATGCAGGTGTGTGATGAATTGTGAGTAAGTATACTAATAAGCTGATGAATACTTTTTTTACTGACGAGGAAAAACCTTCAAATGGTACTCGGGTATCTTTTATTTGTATATTATAACCGCCCGAATACCTTTTGAAGGTTTCCCGACAGAAGAGAGAGGTAAATCGTATATCTGTATTCTGTAGAGCGAGTACCATTATCTCGGATATATTTGCATTGATAAGAACATATAACGTCTATCCCTCTTACACGGAGGGGTCTGGTATAGTATCAAATTCACTTTGCTTCGGTACTTTCATAATCTATATATACATAAATACACACATATGCTGATGCCTGTATTGCTCGCAGGGTTAGGCAGAGGTGTTGTAATAACAACACTCACTTTTCACCGAAGATGACCAAGTGCCAACGTGACAGATGGTGAGTCTATCGCTATCTCAGGCACTATACATACGTCTTGGAAATACTTCTCAGACATATACAGGTTTCTTCACGATTTTTCCTTCACTGTGTAAAAAACACGTGGTGTAAAATCGAAGCACTAAGTTTTTAAAAAGACACATTGGTACCGGCCTCGCTGGGATCCCCAAGGCCACCACGGCTCCAAATCTATATCTATACAGGTAAATATTATTTAAGTGTCTGTTTGTAACTCAACCTACAAGTGGTCTTGTTATATCGAAGATGTCATTTCAAAGGAAAAGTTCCTTGATTCCGTTCTGATTGTAGAAAGCTTATAATATTATGTATACTGTCCTATGACATTGGTATATGCTATCGCACTCGCACTAATGAAGGTTTTTCTACAATACATTTACAGGATACTACGAGACAGCTTCTTGCTACTCCTGTTATCCTGGTAGCTTACTATACAATTCACACGTTGCCGTTCCCATAATGCCGTTACTTTAGTCACCTAGCCGTTACCGTAGTGGCGACACGCGGGCTTTATGAATGGACATTGTTATGATTCCCTAAGTACTCACTTTTGTTAGAACATTCATTGAAAAAAACAGGCCCTCTTATTGCCATGATAATTTGACTCTTCAATTTTATTTATCTGTATAGATGTAGATTATCGGAGTATTGAAAGTGAGGATTCATGAGACAGTTAATTTGCTCCGATACTTTCGTAGCATATTATATTAGACCAAATGATTGTAGTAGTGCTACGAGTTTCGTAGCTTGCTGCTACGACATTGTAGCCCTTGGACTAATGATGAAGGGATCCGCCATCTTGTTGATTTAATTTAACTACTTTAATTGGTACAAATTAACCATCTCAGAGAACGTTTTGACAGATGCCACTTAATTTACCAAGTAAACTTGATTTTCTTATGAAGACAACCGAATTGAAGGTGTTAAATCAAGTTCTTCTCCTAAAATCTATACTCACTAATATTATAAAGCTGCAAAGTTTGTTTGTTTGTATGAACACGCTTATTTTAGAAAATACGGGACGTTATTCAAAAAATCGTTCAGTGTTGGATAGTTCATTTATCGAGGAATTATTATAGATTATTGAAGAACTTAAAAAATCCTTTTCACAATGGTGCCGTGTGGGGTATCAAATGAAAAGGTTTAATGAGCACATTTCAAAAATATATATGAACCGCTAGTTATTGCACGCGGCTTTGCCTGAACGCATCGGATAGGAGACTCTAAAGCGAACGAAACATATTTTCTAGGGATAAGTTTTGACGTTTTTTTGTAAATTTATCACTTAGAGGCTGAGTTTTTAAGTAAATATCTTGTTCCTGTTAGATAAATCGGTTCAGCCTGTTTAGCAGCCATCTTTCGTTCTCCAATTTGATCCTTTTAGGAGATGAACTGTAACGATAACTAGCTGTTCGCGGCAAACATTTTCTGATGATGGATCGACTTTATCAATTAGGTGTATAAAAATAGATGTTGGCCCATGGATCGCCATTTCAACATTATTTCGATGTATTACTAATGTTAATGATCGCGTTAATTAGTTTATGCTAAGCTGATACTGATATTTTTATTTCAATGTGAGTGTGAGTCCTCGAATGTAGTCGTAGTAGAGTCATTACATACAGACACTTCAGCGGATGATTTATTGAAGTATGTCCTCCCTTACCCCCTTATTACAACACAAGATTTTAACCTACTAGGCTTGCAACACAAGGTTTAAAGTGACTCGATCAACCACGGACTAAATTTGTGTACACACCTTTTTAAATCCGTGACACAAAACTAAATTAAACTTATTTTAACCAAGAATAATCTAAGGCCATGTTTTGTAATAAGGAGATTTGGGTTCAAGCCATCGTTTTATCTAATATCAGATTAAAATGTCGTAATGCTCGCAATGCGTTACTAAACTCAAACGCTACCGAATCGATTTTGAAAATTCTTTCACTTATATAATGCCACGTAACTGACAAGTAATATACGGTATATAATTGATCAAGTTAAGTAAGGGATTTTAATAAAACGCGGCAGAAGCCGCGGTCGGAAACGAGCGGATACCAAAGGGACAATATTTGTATTATTGGATTCCTGTCTGTAATGTATTACCATAAAAACTACTGGACCAACTTATAGAATGTTCTTCCACTAATAGAATACGTCATTGTAATTGAATAATATAGTTAATCAAGTATAATCAGCGATGTCTATAAAACTGCAGTTATATGATTGTCGTTTTTGAAGTGATCTTTACTGGCAATTTTTTACGAATCACATACAAACTATGGACTTCTGAATTTGATCATATCAATGGCTTTCATAAAGATCCACGATACTCCACATTTGAATGTGTTATTTTTTCAATTTAATATATTCTTATGAAAAATATGCCAATCCCACCCCCAGTATAGATATAAATTTGTCATTGAACTTGGTATCTGGTGGAATATTGACAACGTGCAAATTACTAACAATCAATAAACAGTACATCATGACCGGACCAAGTGACCGAGTATTGTTAACATCTTATCAGTCTCTTTCTAGGTCATTATTGAAGAACTTAAAATATAACCTTTTTGTAATGGTGTCGTGTGGGGTATCAAATGAAAGGGCTTGATGAGCAGATTTCAAAAATATATATCGATTGCTAGTTATTGCACGCGGCTTCGCTTGAACGCACCGAATAATTGTGAATAATTTCGTACTTTGAGACACTGACGTGAACTGAGCATATTTCCTAGGGATATGTTTTGACATTTACATTTTAAGGGATAACTTTTCCAGTAAATGTAATCCGAATTTAGTTTAAGAAGTCACATAATTGGACATATGGGCACAATAATAAGACCCATGGAATTACATTTAACAATTATAATTAACATTAATTATAATATAATATAAAGAAAAGTAAAAGTGTTGTAATTTATAATTTGTTTATTTTTGTTTGATATGAGTTCACTAAACTCGGAAACTACTGGACCGATTTTGAAAATTCTAACACTTATGTAATGGTACATTACCGCTGAGTGATAGCCGCTCCGTTCATAAATTAATAATACAAGGGATGCTAGGCAAACGCACCCTAAGCTACGGACGGAGATCAGTGGATTTTGTACAGAATCTCGAATGTTATATCGAATGGCTGATTACAAGCCAGTTATTAGGTGATTAGGTATTACTTTGGTCTAGCAAAGTGTCGTAGTCAACTGGAGAGGCTATAGCACACTTTTAGCTTTATCCTAGTGTGAGGGAGGCATGGGAATGGATAATTCACATTGGAGTTACATGAAGGTTAGATGAAACCTGCAAACTAAATTTTAATAACATTTATAATTGTATTAACATAGAAGCTATGTACATCGCTGTATACGTTATCAGTAACGCCGATAGCGTGTCATCATTGGATTGTTAACTTAACAGTTATATTTGTTGTTTTTAAAGGGAGAAGGGAAGGAATAATAAATAAATAAATAATATTTTCTTATGAATTATGAACATAAAAATGGCCTTTATAATAGTCCGCGATACAAATAAGTCTATTGTCAGGTGGGTGGAGTATTACATGCCCCATTGGGCAGTATTATTACTGCTGTAATAATATTATGACTGACTACAAGCCAGGGCTTAGGAGCGTAGGTATTACTTAGCTCTTGCAAAGCGTCGCAGTTGACTGCAGAGGTTATATAGCATAGAGCTTATGAATAATGTGAGAGGAGCATGGATGGAACAATGTTTGATTATATGTTACGTTGGAGTTGCCTGGAGGCTACATTGGTTCAAGTTTACTCAAGAATTTGTACCATCGGCCTCGTGACAACCTGGGGCTGGTGATCGCCTGTTACATGCTCCGGTGCGGGGCGTCTCGATGATAAGAAGTCGATAGCATCGGCGGCGCGTGCCGAGTGAAACAGGTAGTCGGTGTGCGAGCGAGATAGTTTTCGAGCTTGCGCGCCAACAACGTCTCTCTGTGTTCTGTGGGCGCGCTCGATATTTTAATGTGTTATAATATTCATGTGAAAAATATGCCAATCCTACCAGTACAGACATACATTTGGCATTGAACTTGATATCTGGTGGAATATTTACTACGTGCAAACTACTAACAATTCTATAAAACCGAGCACCGTTAACATCTTTTCAGTCTCAATCTAGGCCATGATTGGAGAATTATAAAAAACCTTTTTGTAATGGTGCCGTGTGGGGTATCGAATAAAAGGGCTTGATGAGCAGATTTCAAAAATATACATGAGTTGTTAGTTATTGCACGCGGCTTCCCTTAAACGCACCGAATAATTGGGAATAATTTCGTACTTCGAGACTCTAATGTGAGCCGAGTATATTTCCTAGGGGTGAGTTTTGGGCTTTGTAGGTAAATTTACCTTTTATGGGAAGATTTTTTCAGTAAATATATATACGACAATATGGCAGGAATTGTGAAATTTTAATAAACAATTACGTTGCTCTGTAAACAAAGATTTATTTTACTATTTACACATATAACAATATTAACAACATTTAACTAAAATCATACTATCTTACCTGTAAACAAAGAAACGACATTTAAAGTTTATTCTTTAAATTAGTCAATTCCTTTATAATATTTTATCAGCCCAACGACTCCATTTTTATGTTACTTCTGTCTACTTGACACAATAGCTGTTTAACCAACCATGTAGGCTGTCATTACTCATAGCGACATATATACGTTAAACAGTACACATCAAGAACACTGTATGCCCACGGAAGAGCGTACATATTAAAGAAGTATAGTTTCTTTACATATATTTGTTCTATTGGTTCAAGCTATCTCTTTATACAATTGGAGATAAATTAAAAAAGACACAATAATAACACCCATGGAATTACATTTTACAATGATAATAGACATTAATTAAAATCGTAATATTATATTATTTCTATCTGTTACGTACGAGCGGACACGCCGGGACACAACAGAATTATGAACAATATTACTTTAGGTGACGTAACCGAACTTCTTCGACGAGAAAGAACATTCTGTTAGGACAACGTGGAAACCGGCCACACCCGAAGCAACATTTTCACCTCTGTACCAGGCATACATAAACAACTTGAGGTTATTGATATCATTGCGCAAGACAACGTAGAATCGATTTACTTCAAATCACTCGGTCTCGCTCCCTCCTCATTTGAAATTGAAATCTGACACGAGCAACATAAAGTGCAAAATACAGCTATGTGAACTTAGCACCCTTGAAAAAAACAAAACTTTATTTTGCCATCTGGAAGGCTTTCGTATGTAGTTGTGTGTAGTGAAAATTATTTCGTTTATAGTTGAAAAAAAAAAAAGTTATGCCTCATGAAAAAATGGTCAGCACCCGACATTCGAAATTAAAATTATCATACTTCGAGACTTTGATGTGAGCCAAGCATATTTCCTAGGGATGAGTTTTGACTTTGTAGGTAAATTTGTTCTTTAAGGCATCATTTCTTCAGTAAATATAATGTTTCTAGGGGTTTAAGCTATCTCTTTTTGCAATTTCAGATATATCGATTCACTTCAGCATCCGAGTTCCATTCCTCAATCATACATGGACCATACAAGACCCATGGAACTAAATTATACACTGATAATATCGTTGAATTCTGACGAAAAAGGGGAAAATATTGTATTTTTTAACGTGTGTATTTTTGTTTGAAATTGAAATAGAAATAGAAATAATATTTATTCACATGAAATATGGTACAAAGGGTAGGTGTTATTAAAGGTTAAAAGAATCACATATTTCACCCAATTTTAGGGCATGTAAATATTAACTTAATTATCTAATTAAGTACTGCAGTTACATTTTAACCACATATTAAACATATCAGCATTTATTTTTCATTATATACATCATTATTTATTGCACACTTCAAAATATACTACGAAATTAAGTACTAGAATTCATAATTATTTTTCTAAATGTTCACATATATATATACATATTATATCTGCATGAGATCGTCCATAAAATCATGTATTGTGAGTTCACTAAACTCCGAAACTACTGGACCGATTTTGAAAATTCTTACACTTATATAAAGCTACATTACCGCTGATTAGTAGCCGCTCCGTTCATAAATTAATTATACAAGGGATGCTAAGCAAACGCACCCTAAGCCACGGACGGAGATCAGGGGATTTTATACTGAATCTCGAATGTTATATCGAATGGCTGATTACAAGCCAGTTATTAGGTGCTTAGGGTATTACTTTGATCTAGCAATGTGTCGTAGTCAACTGGAGAGGCTATAGCATACTTTTAGCTTATTAGTAACGTGAGGGGGGTATAGGCATGGATAATTCACATTGGAGTTGCCTGAAGGTAAGATTAAACCTGCAAACCAAATTTTAATAACATGTAGAATTGTATTAACATAGAAGCTATGATCATCGCTGTATACGTAATCAGTAACGTCGATAGCGTGTCATTATTGGATTCTAAACTTTCAAGCAAGTGTATTAAAGGCGAATATTAAAAGGGGATGCTCAGTTTCAACGGTTATTGTATAGAAATTTCGACTCAAATTGTATCGGCCCGTTAGCTCAGACGGTAGAGCGTCGCATTATCATGTGAAGGTCGTGGGTTCAATCCCCACACGGGCTACTTCCACGTTAGCCCACTTTTTGCAACAGCTCAATTTTTTTTTAAAGTTGTACGTTGGAGTTGCCTTTGGTGGGTTCCGTACCACCGTAGATATAAGATTAACTTCAAAGAAATACGTTATATAATGCTTGCTTCATTCTTTGTATTAATTCATAGAAGACGTACTGCGGATTTAGAATACATTTTATTTATGCTAGCGAGGTTAACCGTTTTGCCCCCAAAACGATTAATTTCGCTACAGTACATACTACATGTATGCTCACGTCTGGATGTTATGCGAGTAGACAGTGTCTACCGTTTGCCACATACTACGATCCTTACATACTTATTTCGCTTCGTTCATATTCATGCATCTCATTTAGTTGCGAGTGCTCCGAATTTGTCCTTTTGCAATAAACTAATAATTAATCAAGTATTGTAAACATCAGCATTCAGTATCTTTCTATGTCATTATTGAAGAACTTAAAATAAAACCTTTTTGTAATGATGCCGTGTGGGGTATCAAATGAAAGAGCTTGATGAGCAGATTTCAAAAATACATATGAATTGCTAGTTATTTCACGCGGCTTTCTTTAAACGCACCGGATAAGAAACTCTGAAGCGAACGAAACATATTTCCCGGGGATGAGTTTAGACTTTATTGATAAATATACCTGTTAGAGGAAGAGTTCTTAAGGACCAAAATATTTTATTCCTTTCAGATAAATCGGTTCAGCCTCCTCAGCATCTATGTTTCATTCCCCAATCAGACCGTTTAAGGGGATGAACTTTGTAATGATAACTAGCTGTTCGGGGCAAACATTTTCTTAGGTGTATAATAATAGATGTTGGCCGACTGTCAGACTTACCCGATATGCACACAACATTTCATACAAAGCGGTCCAGCCGTTTGTTTCGGAGGTGTTTAGTTACAAACTCGGCGACAATACAATTTTCAATATAAGATAAGCATAAATGATTGTATCGAAAACTTCTTTAATCAAGATATAATAGAATTTTTTAATAATATTTGTTTTGTTATGAGTTCATTAAACTCGATAAACACTGGACTGATTTTGAAAATTCTTTCACTTATATAATGCTACATTACCACCGAGTAATATACGCTACCTTTATAAACGAGTTATTCAAGGTATATAAAGGATTCGAAATCAATCTCAAGCCTTTACACTCCGAAGGGGTAAGCAGAGGTGCACTTGTGGAACACCCAAATTTAACCAGCTATGTTTAAGTTTCATATAACAGGGGGCTAGCCGGCGGACAAATTTGTCATTGAGTTCATATTATAAGCGCATGTCTCCCTATTCATTCCTGGTATATATTGCAGAACTCTTCCAAAGAGATCACGCTTGCAGGAGCCTGTCTCAAGGACATTGATCAGAGAAGGCTTCGTACAACTACCTCAGCTTCACCCCCAGATCCACAGTTCTCGTGCGACAGACGAAGTGAGGAGTGCCGTGCTGACATACAGATAGGAACAACTACACTCATTTGTCAATATATGGTGATGCCTGCCTACCTGGTTCATTGATTAGAGGCCTTTAATTATGAAATAAAATTTATAGTGCCGAGCATAAAAAACTTTTGGAATGCTGCCGTGTGTGGTATCAAATGAAAGGGCTTGATGAGCAGATTGCAAAAATATACATGAGTTGCTAGTTCTTGCCCGCTGTTTTGCTTGAACGCACCGGAAAAGAGACTCTGATTAGAACGAAATATAATATCCTAGGAATTTTAGGTCTAATTATAATTCACCCTTTATGGGATCTTCATAACTTGTTTCTAAGTGTTCAAGCCGACTTATTATAGAATTTCAGATAAATCGATTCAGCCACTTCAGCATCCGAGTTTAATTCCCCAATTTCACCCTTTGCGGGATGAAATTTCATAATTAAATATGATTTTATCGTAACTACTTTTATAGTAACGCGAAAAGTATTGTGTTTTTATAGTTTGTTTGTCATGAATGCTCTTAACTCGTAAACTACTGGACCGATTTGGATACTTCTTTCACTAATATGATGCTAGATTAACACAGACTGATATACGCAACCTTTGTGAAAGTGTTCTACAAGGGATTCTAAGCAAACGCAGCTGAAGCCGCAAATGGAAACTAGTGGATTATACAGGCAAGCCGGAAAATTTACATCCAATAATAAGATTTTAGTCTCTCATTTCTATAAGAATTATATAATATAAGGAACCCTATATGGATATCCCCAATAAAAAGAAAGTATATCATAATAACGCTTATTGATTATGAGTGGTGTATGGGACATTGTCGGTCGCTCGATATTTAGACTAAGTGCTGTACGTGTGTATGTCACTAACTCCTACAAAACGGCAGGACCGATTTGAGTAAGTTTTTTTTAGTACATTTATGTGGCTTTTAAGTTTCACAAATCAGTCACAAGCCCGCCGGGTCCACTAGTAACCGCGAGCTGTTTTTTAGCTTCTGGTAGAAGAAAATCAAACACTTAGGAGAGTCTGTGCAAGTGGAGAAAACTCCTTTCGTTCTATCTTTCTCTCTCGCGATGAATTCGTGACGTCTTGAACCATCATTGCACGTAGCTGGCGGACTTAGGTCGATCTCTTTCTGCCGCGAGCAACCGACTCACTTTACCACTTTTACTTTCCCTTTCATTTCCATTCATAGCCTAACAGATTCGATCGATAATTTTCACGTTCAGTTTTTATGTGACGTATTTATTTGAAACAGAACGTGAATACCTCCTTGTGATTCTGGTATCCCAGTGGAAAAACAGGCTCTGAAACGCAAATTCTGTACATTTATCTGGTGATGGTATTAGGATGCCATACATTACAAGGAGGTTATTAACTCTATCTCTTTCTCTCGCGATGAATCCGTGACGTCATGAACCATAATTGCTGGTAGCTGGTGCACTTAGGGCGATCTCTTTCTGCGCAAGCAGCCGACTCACTTTTACTTTCACTTTTTAAGTGTCTGTTTGTAACTCAACCTACGAGATAACAAGACTTGTTATCTCGTAGATGTCATTTCTAACGAAAAGTTCCTTGATTCCGTTCTGATTGTAGAAAGCTTATAATGTTATGTATACTGTCCTATAACATTGGTATATGCTATCGCACTCGCACTAACGCAGGCTTTTCTACAATACATTTACAGGATACTACGAGACAGCTTCTTGCTACTCCTGTTATCCTGGTAGCTTACTATACAATTCACACGTTGCCGTTCCCATGATGCCGTTACTTTAGTAACCTATCCGTACTTGTATTGAGGACACGCGGGCTTTATGAATGGACATTGTTATGATTCCCTAAGTACTCACTTTTGCTAGGACATTCATTGAAAACATTGGGCCCTCTTATTACCATTATAATTGGACTCTTCAATTTTATTTATCTGTATAGATGTATACATTATCGGAGTATTTGTAGTGAGGATTAATGAGACTGTTGATTTGCTACGATACTTTGGTAGCATATTCTATTAGACCAAATGATTGTAGTAGTGCTACGAGTTTCGTAGCCTGCTGCTACGACATTGTAGCCCTTGGACTAGTGATGAAGGGATCAGCCATCTTGTTGATTTAATTTAACTACTTTAATTGGTACAAATTAACCATCTCAGAGAACGTTTTGACAGATGCCACTTTATTTACCAAGTAAACTTGATTTTTTAATGAAGACAACCGAATTGAAGGTGTCAAATCAAGTTCTTCTCCTAAAATCTATACTCACTAATATTATAAAGCTGCAGAGTTTGTTTGTTTGTATGAACACGCTAATTTTAGAAAATACGGGACGTTATTCAAAAAATCGTTCAGTGTTGGATAGTTCATTTATCGAGGAAGGTTATAGATTATTGAAGAACTTAAAAATCCTTTTTAGAATGGTGCCGTGTGGGGTATCAAATGAAAGGGCTTGATGAGCACATTTCAAAAATATTTATCAATTGCTAGTTATTGCATGCGGCTTTGCCTGAACGCACTGAATAATTTGGGACTAATTTCATACTTCTAGACTGATGTGAGCCAAGCATATTTCCTAGGGATGAGTTTTGACTTTGTAGGTAAATTTGCGCTTTAAGGGATGATTTCTTCAGTAAATATAATGTTTAGTTTAGTTAGGGTTTAAGCTATCTCTTTATACAATTTCAGATATATCGATTCACTTCAGCATCCCAGTTCCATTCCTCAATTATACATGGACCATACAAGACCCATGGAACTAAATTATACACTGATAATATCGTTGAATTCTGACGAAAATGGGGAAAATATTGTATTTTTAACATGTATATTTTTGTTTCTTATAAGTTCACTAAACGCCGAAACTACTGGACCGATTTTGAAAATTTTTTCACTTATATAATGCTACATTGCCATCGAGTAATATACGCTACCTTTATAAACGAGTTATTCAAGAGATTCTATGCAAACGCAGCCAAAGCCGCAGTCGGAAACCAGTGAATTATATAAAGGATTCGAAATCAATCTCAAGCCTTTACACTCCGAAGGGGTAAGCACAGGTGCACTTGTGGAACACCCAAATTGAACCAGCTATGTTTAAGTTTCATATAACAGGGGGCTAGCCTGCGGACAAATTTGTCATTGAGTTCATATTATAAGCGCATGTCTCCCATCATAAGAACGCGTCTTGATTATGAGTGGTGTCGGTCACTCGATATTTAGACTAAGTACTGTACGTGTGACTGAACTGAACTTGATTTCGATTCACGATAAAGATTTCACCCTTTTCGAAAACGTTTGGTATCCGAAAGAAAATTGCGATTTTGAAACCAAAGATTGCGCGCTGCAAAAACTATTGACAAATTAACAAAATGACGCACTACGGGTTTGTAGGTCTTATTTAAATCTACAAGAAAGTCCGCGAGAGCACATATCTAAGTGTCATTTCAGTTTAGTCACAATAACCGCTTTTATGCTATGTTCATAAAAAATATTTAATCGTCTGAAGACAGATACTACTTTAATTGTGTATCGAAATATTAATATTTTGAACAACTAAATCGACAGGATGATCTGTGAGGTTCAGCGAGTATATATATAATGGAGGACTCACATTCAAACCTTTTTATCGTATCCACAGGGGTTTCGGTTTTATGATGAGTGTAGTAAAACTGATAGATGGCGGCAGTTAGAAGGGACCTTAACTGGATACAGAATGGGAACCCTCTCGTAATGATTCAAGCTTTACTTAGCAGATGGCTCTCGACTGTGTGCGAGAATCACGTGTAACAACGTTGTGTGTATGTTGTGTTGTCACCGTCTCCACGGCCTTGAACACACGAGGTGACAAGTGTTGAGGGCCTCCTAAACGTCGGCGTCTTAAATGTATACTATTAAGCAAGTACGGTACATAAGTAGAAATAGTAATTTTCAACAAGCACTTTTTATGTATTGGTGTCCTTCGAATATATCTAGATGGCGCTGACCTTTTGTACATCGCGCTATGACCACGTCCCCATGCGTTATACACCTCCAGCACAGTTTAATGTCAATCTTTAATCTTTGCATCTACATCTCACACTGGTATATTCGCCGGTGAGAGAACAATTTTTGATTGCGAAGTCCAACTTTTTTAAGTTAGTGACTCGCTCCTTCGCTAATAAAATCAAACGGGATTTAAAATTGAACGGCATTAAGCAATGGTTATAAGCCTTCATCGTCTTTGTTCATCTTTTTTCTAACTTAGTATGTAGGTAGTTGGAATTTGTCCAGTAGCTGGCAGTCCCAATAAACGATTAATTGGTCACTATGTTCTCAGTTCTGTTGTGTTCTTCCCTTTGTTTACTTGCAGACACTTCAGCGCATGATTTATTGAAGTGTCTCCTCCCTTACCTCCTTATTACAACACAAGATGTTAACCTACTAGGCTTGCAACACAAGGTTTAAAGTGACTCGATCAACCACGGACTAAATTTGTGTACACAACATTTTAAATCCGTGACACAAAACTAAATTAAACTTATTTTAACCAAGAATAATCTAAGGCCATGTTTTGTAATAAGGAAATTTGGGTTCAAGCCATCGTTTTATCTAATATCAGATTAAAATGTCGTAATGCGTTACTAAACTCAAACGCCACCGAACCGATTTTGAAAATTCTTTCACTTATATAATGCCACGTAACTGACAAGTAATATACGGTATATGATTGATCGAGTTAAATAAGAGATTTTAATAAAACGCGGCAGAAGCCGCGGTCGGAAACGAGCGGATACCAAAGAGACAATATTTGTATTATTGGATTCCTGTCTGTAATGTATTACCATAACAACTACTGGACCAACTTATGTAATGTTCTTGCACTAATAGAATATTACATTGTAATTGAATAATATAGGCTGTATTGTTAATCAAGTAAAATAAGGGATGTCTATGGTGGGCATATATATATATATCTATAAAACTGCAGTTATATGATTGTCGTTTTTGATGTGATCTTTACTGGCATTTTTTTACGAATTACAAACAAACTATAGACTTCTGAATTTTAAACATATCAATGGCTTTCATAAAGATCTACGATACTCCATATTTGAATGTGTTATTTTTTCAATTTAATATATTCTTGTGAAAAATATGCCAATCCCACCCCCAGTATAGATATAAATTTGTCATTGAACTTGGTATCTGGTGGAATATTGAGAACGTGCAAATTACTAACAATCAATAAACAGTACATCATGACCGGACCAAGTGACCGAGTATTGTTAACATCTTATCAGTCTCTTTCAAGGTCATTATTGAAGAACTTAGAATAAATCCTTTTTGTAATGGTGTCGTGTGGGGTATCAAATGAAAGGGCTTGATGAGCAGATTTCAAAAATATATATCAATTGCTAGTTATTGCACGCGGCTTTGCCTGAACGCACCGAATAATTGGGACTAATTTCATACTTCGAGCCTCTGATGTGAGCCAAGCATATTTCCTAGGGATGAGTTTTGACTTTGTAGGTAAATTTGCGCTTTAAGGGATCATTTTTTCAGTAAATGTTTCTAGGGGTTTAAGCTATCTCTTTATGCAATTTCAGATGTATCGATTCACTTCAGCATCCGAGTTTGATTCCTCAATTATACATGGAACTAAATTATACACTGATAATATCGTTTGATAGTATATTTTAACGTGTATATTTTTGTTTGTTATGAGTTCACTAAACTCCGAAACTACTCGACCGATTTTGAAAATTCTTACACTTATATAAAGCTACATTACCGTTGAGTAATATCCGCTCTGTTGATAAATTAATTATACAAGGGATGCTAAGCAAACGCACCCTAAGCCACGGACGGAGATCAGGGGATTTTATACTGAATCTCGAATGTTATATCGAATGGCTGATTACAAGCCAGTTATTAGGTGCTTAGGTATTACTTTGGTCTAGCAAAGTGTCGTAGTCAACTGGAGAGGCTATAGCACACTTTTAGCTTATTAGTAACGTGAGGGGGGTATAGGCATGGATAATTCACATTAGAGTTGCCTGAAGGTAAGATGAAACCTGCAAACTAAATTTTAATAACATTTAGAATTGTATTAACATAGAAGCTATGTTCATCGCTGTATACGTAATCAGTAACGCCGACAGCGAGTCATTATTGGATTCTGAACTTTCAAGCAAGTGTATTAAAGGCGAATATCAAAAGGGGATGCTCAGTTTCAACGGTTATTGTATAGAAATTTCGACACATATTGTATCGGCCCGTTAGCTCAGACGGTAGAGCGTCGCATTGTCATGTGAAGGTCGTGGGTTCAATCCCCACACGGGCTACGTCAATATTGGCCCACTTTTTGCAACAGCTCATTTTTTTTTTTAAATTGAACGTTGGAGTTGCATTTGGAGGGTTCCGTACCACCGTAGATACGTAATTGCTTACGTGCTTGCTTCATTCTTTGTATTAATTCATAGAAGACGTACTGCGGCTTTAGAATACATTTTATTTATGCTAGCGAGGTTAACCGTTTTGCCCCCAAGACGATTAATTTTGCTACAGTACATACTACATGTATGATCACGTCTGGATGTTATGCGAGTACGCAGTGCCTACCGTTTGCCACATACTACGATCCTTACATACTTATTTCGCTTCGTTCATATTCATGCATCTCATTTAGTTGCGAGTGCTCCGAATTTGTCCTTTTGCAATAAACTAATAATTAATCAAGTATTGTAAACATCAGCATTCAGTATCTTTCTATGTCATTATTGAAGAACTTAAAATAAAACCTTTTTGTAATGATGCCGTGTGGGGTATCAAATGAAAGAGCTTGATGAGCAGATTTCAAAAATACATATGAATTGCTAGTTATTTCACGCGGCTTTCCTTAAACGCACCGGATAAGAAACTCTGAAGCGAACGAAACATATTTCCCGGGGATGAGTTCAGACTTTATTGGTAAATATACCTGTTAGAGGAAGAGTTCTTAAGGACCAAAATATTTTATTCCTTTCAGATAAATCGGTTCAGCCTCCTCAGCATCTATGTTTCATTCCCCAATCAGACCGTTTAAGGGGATGAACTTTGTAATGATAACTAGCTGTTCGGGGCAAACATTTTCTTAGGTGTATAATAATAGATGTTGGCCGACTGTCAGACTTACCCGATATGCACACAACATTTCATACAAAGCGGTCCAGCCGTTTGTTTCGGAGGTGTTTAGTTACAAACTCGGCGACAATACAATTTTAAATATAAGATAAGCATAAATGATTGTATCGAAAACTTCTTTAATCAAGATATAATAGAATTTTTTAATAATATTTGTTTTGTTATGAGTTCATTAAACTCGATAAACACTGGACTGATTTTGAAAATTCTTTCACTTATATAATGCTACATTACCAGCGAGTAATATTTTCGAGTTATATTACCTTTATTTACGAGTTATTCAAGGGATTCTATGCAAACGCAGCCAAAGCCGCAGTCGGAAACCAGTGAAAAAGGATTCGAAAAAGGATAAAGATAAAGGATTCGAAATCAATCTCAAGCCTTTTCACTCCGAAGAGGTAAGCAGAGGTGCACTTGTGGAACACCCAAATTTAACCAGCTATGTTTAAGTTTCATATAACAGGGGGCTAGCCTCCGGACAAATTTGTCATTGAGTTCATATTATAAGCGCATGTCTCCCTATTCATTCCTGGTATATATTGCAGAACTCTTCCAAAGAGATCACGCTTGCAGGAGCCTGTCTCAAGGACATTGATCAGAGAAGGCTTCGTACAACTACCTCAGCTTCACCCCCAGATCCACAGTTCTCGTGCGACAGACGAAGTGAGGAGTGCCGTGCTGACATACAGATAGGACACAACTACACTCATTTGTCAATATATGGTGGTGCCTGCCTACCTGGTACACTGATTAGAGGCCTTTAATTATGAAATAAAATTTATAGTGCCGAGCATAAAAAACTTTTGGAATGCTGCCGTGTGTGGTATCAAATGAAAGGGCTTGATGAGCAGATTGCAAAAATATACATGAGTTGCTAGTTATTGCCCGCTGTTTTGCTTGAACGCACCGGAAAAGAGACTCTGATTCGAACGAAATATCCTAAGAATTTTAGGTGCTTTGACTTTTTAGTATAATTCACCCTTTATGGGATCTTCATAACTTGTTTCTAAGTGTTCAAGCCGACTTATTATGGAATTTCAGATAAATCGATTCAGCCTCTTCAGCATCCGAGTATAATTCGCCAATTTCACCCTTTGCGGAATGATATTTCATAATTAAATATGATTTTATCGTAAATACTTTTATAGTAACGCGAAAAGAAGTGTGTTTTTATATTTTGTTTGTCATGAATGCTCTTAACTCGTAAACTACTGGACCGATTTGGATACTTCTTTCACTAATATGATGCTAGATTAACACAGACTGATATACGCAACCTTTGTGAAAGTGTTCTACAAGGGATTCTAAGCAAACGCAGCCGAAGCCGCAAATGGAAACTAGTGGATTATACAGGCAAGCCGGAAAATTTACATCCAATAATAAGATTTTAGTCTCTCATTTCTATAAGAATTATATAATATAAGGAACCCTATATGGATATCCCCAATAAAAAGAAAGTATATCATAATAACGATTATTGATTATGAGTGGTGTATGGGACATTGTCGGTCGCTCGATATTTAGACTAAGTGCTGTACGTGTGTATGTCACTAACTCCTACAAAACGGCAGGACCGATTTGAGTAATTTTTTTTAGTACATTTATGTGGCTTTTAAGTTTCACGAATCAGTCACAAGCCCGCCGGGTCCACTAGTAACCGCGAGCTGTTTTTTAGCTTCTGGTAGAAGAAAATCAAACACTTAGGAGAGTCTGTGCAAGTGGAGAAAACTCCTTTCGTTCTATCTTTCTCTCTCGCGATGAATTCGTGACGTCTTGAACCATCATTGCACGTAGCTGGCGGACTTAGGTCGATCTCTTTCTGCCGCGAGCAACCGACTCACTTTACCACTTTTACTTTCCCTTTCATTTCCATTCATAGCCTAACAGATTCGATCGATAATTTTCACGTTCAGTTTTTATGTGACGTATTTATTTGAAACAGAATGTGAATACCTCCTTGCGATCCTGGTATCCCAGTGAAAAAACAGGCTCTGAAACGCAAATTCTGTACATTTATCTGGTGATGGTATTAGGATGCCATACATTACAAGGAGGTTATTAACTCTATCTCTTTCTCTCGCGATGAATCCGTGACGTCATGAACCATAATTGCAGGTAGTTGGTGCACTTAGGTCGATCTCTTTCTGCGCAAGCAGCCGACTCACTTTACCACTTTTACTTTCACTTTTTAAGTGTCTGTTTGTAACTCAACCTACGAGATAACAAGACTTGTTGTCTCGTAGATGTTATTCCAAACGAAAAGTTCCTAGATTCCGTTCTGATTGTAGAAAGCTTATGATATTACGTATACTGTCCTATGACATTGGTATATGCTATCGCACTCGCACTAATGAAGGCTTTTCTACAATACATTTACAGGATACTACGAGACAGCTTCTTGCTACCCCTGTTATCCTGGTAGCTTACTATACAATTCACACGTTGCCGTTCCCATGATGCCGTTACTTTAGTAACCTATCCGTACTTGTATTGAGGACACGCGGGCTTTATGAATGGACATTGTTATGATTCCCTAAGTACTCACTTTTGTTAGGACATTCATTGAAAAAAACAGGCCCTCTTATTGCCATGATAATTTGACTCTTCAATTTTATTTATCTGTATAGATGTATACATTATCGGAGTATTTGTAGTGAGGATTAATGAGACAGTTAATTTGCTACGATACTTTCGTAGCATATTATATTAGACCAAATGATTGTAGTAGTGCTACGAGTTTCGTAGCTTGCTGCTACGACATTGTAGCCCTTGGACTAGTGATGAAGGGATTAACCATTTAGTTAATTTAATTTAACTACTTTAATTGGTACAAATTAACCATCTCAGAGAACGTTTTGACAGATGCCACTTTATTTACCAAGTAAACTTGATTTTTTAATGAAGACAACCGAATTGAAGGTGTCAAATCAAGTTCTTCTCCTAAAATCTATGCTCACTAATATTATAAAGCTGCAGAGATGGTTACACGCTAATTTTAGAAAATACGGGACGTTATTTAAAAATTCGTTCAGTGTTGGATAGTTCATTTATCGAGGAAGGTTATTGAAGAACTTAAAAATCCTTTTTAGAATGGTGTCGTGTGCGGTATCAAATGAAAGGGCTTGATGAGCACATTTCAAAAATATATATCAATTGCTAGTTATTGCACGCGGCTTTGCCTGAACGCACCAAATAATTTGGGACGAATTTCATACTTCTAGTCTGATGTGAGCCAAGCATATTTCCTAGGGATGAGTTTTGACTTTAACGTCGCACGGCGACAATACAATTTTCAATATAAGATAAGCATAAATGATTGTACCGAAAACTTCTTTAATCAAGAGAAAAGCATTTAATTTTTGAATAATATTTTTTTTGTTATGAGTTCATTAAACTCGATAACTCCTGGACCGATTTTGAAAATTCTTTCTTATATATAATGCTACATTACCACCGAGTAATATACGCTACCTTTAGTAACGAGTTATTCAAGGTATATAAAGGATTCGAAATCAATCTCAAGCCTTTACACTCCGAAGGGGTAAGCAGAGGTGCACTTGTGAAACACCCACATTTAACCAGCTATGTTTAAGTTTCATATAACAGGGGGCTAGCCTGCGGACAAATTTGTCATTGAGTTCATATTATAAGCGCATGTCTCCCTATTCATTCCTGGTATGTATTGCAGAACTCTTCCAAAGAGATCACGCTTGCAGGAGCCTGGCTCAAGGACATTGATCAGAGAAGGCTTCGTACAACTACCACAGCTTCACCCCCAGATCCACAGTTCTCGTGCGACAGACGAAGTGAGGAGTGCCGTGCTGACATACAGATAGGACACAACTACACTCATTTGTCAATATATGGTGGTGCCTGCCTACCTGGTACATTGATTAGAGGCCTTTAATTATGAAATAAAATTTATAGTGCCGAGCATAAAAAACTTTTGGAATGCTGCCGTGTGTGGTATCAAATGAAAGGGCTTGATGAGCAGATTGCAAAAATATACATGAGTTGCTAGTTATTGCCCGCTGTTTTGCTTGAACGCACCGGAAAAGAGACTCTGATTCGAACGAAATATAATATCCTAGGAATTTTAGGTGTTTTGACCTTTTAGAATAATTCACCCTTTATGGGATCTTCATAACTTGTTTCTAAGTGTTCAAGCCGACTTATTATAGAATTTCAGATAAATCGATTCAGCCACTTCAGCCTCCAAGTTTAATTCCCCAATTTGACCCTTTGCGGCATGACATTTGATAATTAAATATGATTTTATCGTAAATACTTTTATAGTTTTTTTGTCATGAATGCTCTAAACTCGTAAACTACTGGACCGATTTGGATACTTCTTTCACTAATATAATGCTAGATTAACACAGACTGATATACGCAACCTTTGTGAAAGTGTTCTACAAGGAATTCTAAGCAAACGCAGCCGAAGCCGCAAATGGAAACTAGAGGATTATACAGGCAAGCCGGAAAATTGACATCCAATAATAAGATTTTAGTCTCTCATTTCTATAAGAATTATATAATATAAGGAACCCTATATGGATATCCCCAATAATAAAAAAGTATGTCATAATAACGCTTCTTGATTATGAGTGGTGTATGGGACATTGTCGGTCGCTCGATATTTAGACTTAGTACTTAAATTTGATTTGTATAACAACCCAAAATTCAACTGTAAAACTGTAACGACCAAAATATGTAACTGTCACTGTGCCACCATTGATAAATTGGTCTTTGCTGGTCTAGTACCTAGTAGATCGTTGATCGTGGTTTTCGAGATCGGGCTAGTTATCAAGGCTACAATACCATCCAGGAAAATCGTTTTTATGACTCCACGAAATGATTCGATTCTGGCAGCAAATCTATTAGTGATATTTTTTTTAGTGATTATAAAAAATAGCAATGATCTGAGTGAGAAATAAAATTTACCTATTTGTAAAGATGGTGGATAATAGTGCCTGCTCGAATTTGTACTATTCAACGGACTAATAATTATTGTACGATCGAAATTAAATTGTATTTAGTGATAAGATCGCCGAAGTTCAAGCTTCTGTAGAATACAGATCTACACATACATCATTTTGAAAAATCAGTGCACTTAGATCGACCACCTATTGGATACACACCGAATTAAGAACGGTAAGAAGCTGGAACGTCAAGGAGTGCTACTGGGTGCTTTTCGCATGTTCCAACCATTTTAGGTACTCGTACTAACTTAGTTTTGTACTACTGTAAATAAATTAGTATTGAACGCAAAAATGCTTAAATTTACTTTACCTAACGTCAAACCTGTTCCGAATAAAATTATGATCAAAGGTGAAGAACTGGATATTGTGGAGTCAGTAGTTTGTCTAGGTGTAACACTCGATAATAAACTTCAATGGGGCCCACATATATCTAGTCTAGCGTGGAAACTCAGCTCAGCAGCATATGCAGTTAGGAAAGTAAAGCCATTCACTGATGTAGACACGGCACGCTTAGTTTATTTTATCTACTTTCATAGCGTTATCTTGCTTTGGGGTCTGTGCTTGTGAAAAAACACCTTTCGTTCTATCTTTCTCTCTCGCGATGAATTCGTGACGTCATGAACCATCATTGCACGTAGCTGGTGCACTTAAGTCGATCTCTTTCTGGCGCGAGCAACCGACTCACTTTACCTCTATTACTTTCACTTTCATTTCCATTCATAGCCTAACAGATTCGATCGATAATTTTCACGTTCAATTTTTATGTGACGTATTAAATAGAAATAGAAAGTGAATACCTCCTTGCGATCCTGGTATCCCAGTGAAAAACCAGTCTCTGAAACGCAAATTCTGTACATTTATCTGGTGATGGTATTAGGATACCATACATTATTAGGAGGCTATTCACTCTATCTCTTTCTCTCGCGATGAATCCGTGACGTCATGAACCATCATTGCACGTAGCTGTTGCACTTAAGTCGATCTCTTTCTGGCGCAAGCAACCGACTCACTTTACCTCTATTACTTTCACTTTCATTTCCATTCATAGCCTAACAGATTCGATCGATAATTTTCACGTTCACTTTTTATGTGACGTATTAAATAGAAATAGAAAGTGAATACCTCCTTGCGATCCTGGTATCCCAGTGAAAAACCAGTCTCTGAAACGCAAATTCTGTACATTTATCTGGTGATGGTATTAGGATACCATACATTATAAGGAGGCTATTCACTCTATCTCTTTCTCTCGCGATGAATCCGTGACGTCATGAACCATCATTGCACGTAGCTGGTGCACTTAAGTCGATCTCTTTCTGGCGCGAGCAACCGACTCACTTTACCTCTATTACTTTCACTTTCATTTCCATTAATAAGCTTACAGAATCGATCTATCTTATTTTAAGTTTAGGACATCATGCCGACTACGCTTATAGTCTGGGGTAACAAAAAAAAAGTGCATAAATATTATTATTATATTCTTATCTAAATATGATCTCCCAATTAGGGGGGTAGAATTGCTGGCACACGGGCCTTAGAAAAATGTGACAGATTTATATTATAAAACTAGCTGTGGTCCCGCGGTTTCACCCGCATAGATTTTTATATAATTTAGCAATAAATTAAAATTGCGACAATAATTGGAGATTTAAACTATCCTATCTCTCAAGTTGGATCGAACTGCACATGGTGTGCGAATTTTATTATAATCGGTTAAGTGGTTTAGGAGTCCATTGAGGACAAACATTGTGACACGAGATTTATATATATTAAGATATATATTTATTGTATATAGTGATTTCACACCACGTGCTTTACGATGAAGGAAAACATCGTGAGGAAACCTGCATATTTCTGAGAAATAATTCAAAGACGTATGTGTGGTGCCTGAGACGGCGATAGACTCACCATCTGTCACGTTGGCACGTAATCAAATTCGGTGAAAAGTAGGTGTTGTTATCACAACACCTCTGCCTACCCCTTCGGGGAATACAGGCGTGAGCATATATATGTATGTATATATATTTATATTATTGATGTCAGTTTGATGATTATTATTATTACATGCATTTGTTGGATGAGGTGAGAATAAGCACATGTGCAGGTGAATATATTTTTTTTATTGACCATTGGGAAACTTTTATCGGTATCCGACCGCCCTGGGAGTGGCAGGCTGTATGTGAGATTTTTACCGCACTAACCACCCCGAGACCATCTCCGTGCTTAGGGAGGACTTCGGGTACTCTGATAGATCTCACCTGTTCCCCTGCATTTTGCCGGGGCACATCCCCGGGGCAGGTGAATAGGTATGTTATTCCTCCACTCAATTACTTACTCGAACGGATATTCTGCTGTACTGGGAGAGCCCCTTGGTTTTACGGGAAACATTTACGCTGCTTTACAGTACAATTTTAAGTTGTAATAATTACACCATTTCGTTGAAGCTGATCAGAATTGAATACGTGAAGTGAAAATTACTAAGATATTAGAAAAAATATAAACAATATTTTTATAAATAAATAAAAATAATGTGTTTTTTGTGATCACGTGCCTTTTTTTTTACCATGGGAAATCCGTCATGGATTCGTCAACTGCCGTGTTGTTTACCTACGCAATAATATGTAGGTTAGGTTAGATTACAGCATTGTAACCGAAAACTAAATCAGAGAAGACCACCAATTCGTTCAATAACAACGGACGGGAGTCGTGGTCAATGAATGTTATTTTCATTTTACAATACTTAGGTTTGAACGTTATTTTTTTTGCTTAGTAAGACATACAGGACTGGATTTATATATATTTATTTCCTAAAATGTACAGAAATTGAAGTCATTGTTGTGTTTCGAGGAGTTTTTGTGAGAGGAATATGGTCTCAACATTTAATAACCAAATTCTTCTAGCGTTCAGGGGCCTTACTATGACCTCTTATTGCCATGATAGTTTTACTCTTAGTATGAGACAGATGTATTTGACGGGTATGCATCTGTTACAGTCACACAGTTGAAATATCATTGAAATAAGAGCTCATGGTTGGCCCCAGGTTGAGAACAAATGTGTCATGACAGTGGGGCAACATGTTTATGGGGTAAGACGAAAATGTTCGCCTCTGTGTACCAGGCTATCATTCACAACTGGAGGAAATTGATAATCTCACCCCATCAGTCGGAATGCGCAAGGCAGAAAGATTCGATTTTACTCCAATACGTCTATCTCTCTTTTTCTTCTAATACATACAAATTTGAGCTCTGTAGTAATAGAAACAAAGTCGAAAAAAATATTAGAATAGTACAGAAATGTACTGCGTCGAAGCGAACGCTCACGTATCCTTTATGTGATGGTATAGGTGTGCGAATGTTGTAAAGACTACGGCTAGCCACACACACACAATAATATTTTCAATACACTGCATATTGACGATAATATTGTGTGTGTGAGTGTAGCCCGTATTCCGCGGTATTTTCAGTAATATTGTAATTATTGACAATAATATTGTGTGTGCGTGGCTAGCCTACTAAACAATACACCACTCACCCGAAAATGAAAAATAACTTAAAGGGTTTTCTCAAATTTTCGGCTCCACAATCACCTGTTTTTGTTCATACTTTCTTTATCCATGTGTGCGAGCGAATATAAATTCTCTTTCATGTTCATGGGATCCTGGTACGACCGTTGGATAAATTTTGCGAACACAAATACGTAAAGCACATGTTTTTGTACTACTTTGGCCCCTATATGATATGCAACATTTTCATGACTTAACATTGCATTTGAAACTAACAAAAATGATTGTTTCATTCATGAAAACATCGTAAATCACTCCGTTCGTTAGATACATTAGACTCGAAGACGAGAAATGTATTTTATTGCACTACCAGCCCCCCGACCCCTACGATGACATACGACATTTTCATGAATTAACATCGTATTAAAAACTAATACGAATCATAGTTTCATTCATAAAAACATTGTAAACACACTGGTATACTCAAAATAATAGCATTCCTAGGAAGATCTTACGTCAGGCAGGTGGCGTTTGTACTTGAAATAGTTTGCCAAAAATGTTTGCAATGTGATCATAAAACATAATTGTACTGAGTTTTAATTACATTACATAATGGCAAGAGCATTAAGATGAAGATTATGATATGTATAGAAGTAATAATTATGTCATTCTGACGGTTTGAAAGTACTTTGTAAAAAGTCTAATCGAATAAAGATATTTTTGACTTTGACATGAGATGGGAAGGCTTTTGTTCAGCAATCAATTTTATCTAGTGGTATTTAACATATACATAATATATTAACAAACGGATTAACACTCAATGGAGAATAACAATTATTCTTACATTCCATCACATTACATCTTATATTAATAAATATTGCGATCATCCCCCTCACAGTCGTCCTCACCTGGGGTACCAAGCTCAAAGTATGTAGAGGAGGTTACAATAAAATTATTCCGCTTTCCCTTCTCGTAGAGTGGGACAGTGGTGGACTACAAAGTGCTTACAAAGTTACTTACACACAGGATAAAATGCTCTCATTTAAAATTGTTCGACTTGACGAAGCATTTAGAAACATTTAGAAAATCTCACTTTAATAGTTTATGTTTTTGTTTAATGTATATGGTATTATTCTGGTTTTCAGAACTAGGGGAATATAACTCCAGCCTAAGTTACTTAAATTGTGTTGATGAGAAACCAGGGGGCGAACTAAGTGATAAATCACATAAACTTCAAATATAATGCATATCACTTAAGAGTACGGAGCTGCTCGCCTGGAGACTGTATCTTCACCATACGGAATATCGTAGTAATGCTACCTTTGTGTAGTGTTGTGCTCCAGCAGTGAGTACTCGAAGGAAAGGACGCATTTTCGACCAAAAAAGATGTTCTCTAGTCGACCCATAAATATATTTTTAAATATGGCCACTCAAATCTTTAAACAGAATACTTTTAGTAAAATGGAATAGGAGATATTTTTGCGTTCTTGGCAGTAGAAAATTAAGTACTAGAATAGAGGCTGTTACAGTGGAGAGGAGAGATTCACGCTATCTCTCTCACTCTCTTGAGATGAAATTGTGACTTCGTTAACCACCATTCTACGTGACTGACTGACTCGCTTCATCTCTTTCTCGCGCGAAGAACCGATACACTTTAACACGTCACGGACTAACAGATTCAATCGATAGTTTTCTGTGACGTATTTTAGAAAATGAATGTGAATACCTCCTTACGATCCTGGTATCCCAGTGTACAGTGGGGAGCTTTAACGCTGAACCGAACATTAAAGTGAATACCTCCTTACGATCCTGGTATCCCAGTGTAAAAAGGGGTGCTTTAACGCTGCTCCGGACCAAATAGGGAATACCTCCTTACGATTCTGGTATCCCAGTGTAAAATGGGTGCATAAACGCTGCTTCGAACCAAATATGGTACATTTAAATGGTTGTGATACGAGGAAATCATACACTACGAAGAGGTTATTCGCTCTATCTCGCTCTCCCGCGATGTAACCGTGACGTCATTAACACCATTCCACGTGACTAGTAGATCTCTTTCTCGCGTGAGCATCCAATAGACTTTACTACTTCATAAGCTAACAGATTCGGTCGATGGGTTTCACTCTGTTTCTCCGTGATTATCATCGAAATAGAAATTACCTCCGTACAATATTGATATTCCACTATAAGACTAGTGCCATTAACTGTAAGCAGTCTGTGGACACATATTTTTTCATGTCACAAAGTCGCAATTAGTAAGTATTTACTATCTATCTAGTATGGAGCTTGCTTTTGCTATGAAACGTACTTTTTTGCGCGAAGGTAATAGATAGGTACGTACTGGTAATTACGGCCATTTAGTCTAATGAGACCTGTTTTGGAAATTTGTTAAAAAATAAGTAGAAACAGATAAGGCCTAAATTACGTAGAGCTACTAAAAAATAAGGAGAGTTGGCAACGCTGTTTACAGTACAGGAAGTGGTCCAAACGTACAGATGTTAATATCGAGGAAATTCTGTATCAAATACTTTATCAGTCACATGACTTTTGTTAATTTTTAAGAGTTCTGCGAAACATAATAATTAATTGCATCTTTTTGTAAGTTATAAGTAATTAAGTTTTATTTTTTCAGACCCACGGCCGATCTAGGATTAGAAAGCAAAGGATATGATGCTACTTCGCTCCTATACTCAACTTTGGATATATAAGCCTGATGCAAGTCCACGACCGATAATCATCATTCTGGTATCCAAAACTAGAAATTTTTAACTCCAACCGTGGGGTTAGAGATGCTCAAGATGTATTGCTGAGAAATCAGGAATGAACTCAGTGACATATATCATATCGGAACAACAAATACAGAGCCTGGATAATCAAGCTTTGCGAAGCAGTGCGTATTAAGGACTTCTAAGCTTTTAATTTTACGGTACCAAAATAAAACGTCAAAGCTCAGAAGTTTATCATACGCTCTGCTTCAACCGACTTCATCAATTTCATTTCACATTACATATGCTCACGCCTGTATCCCAAGGGGGTAGACAGAGACTTACGACTTAAGTTACGATCTTACATACTTCTTTCACTTCATCCACATTTACGCATCTCCTCATACACTTCCTGCGGTTACGAGTGCTCCGAGTTTAACCTTTTTGAAAATTACCATTAATTTGGTCATAGTTCTTCCTTGGATGCCCTGTACTGACACTTCCGCTCACATTCGCTATGAATTTGTTAAGTTAATCGCCTTTCACTCATTCTTTCGATTTGTCCAAGCCATCATATTTCCTTTAATTGTAGTCTCGCGTTTTTTTTATGTTTTCTAAATATAGTACATGGTTAAAGCATTGAAAAAAAATATTCTGTGTAATAAAACCTATCAAGTAATGTAACGCGGGACACAGCTATTCACCTTTTGGTGAGTGAAGTCGGTTCCATTAATATACCAATTTTTTTTTCGTTGTAGCAATATTTTTTTTTATATTTATCACGGGTAAATTTGATTTAATCTCAACTAATCCCCATGACAGCACATCTATAAGAGTTCAAGGATAAACGCTCTACCGGTCGAGGTAAAAAGATTCAACCTGCCTGCCATACCCGTTGAAAAATTTTCACCTCTGTACCAGGCTCACTTCACTTCGATTAAAAACACTGAAGTGAAGATTTATCTCTTATCTCTGCTTAAACGAAGCATATACAATAATTGTTCGGACTCAATCGACACAGTCTAAGGGCTGATGCGCAGTAAAATATCTCACTCGCACCCGCTTGAACAGTTGGCGCTCGCACCAACAGCGGGCTCTTAATGAGTCTGGCAAGCTATAAAAACCATTGGAACTGTCTGGCTATTGAGGTAACATACCTATTTATAGGTCCCCAAGTAACATATATAAAATTCAGCTTTTATACTATAACGAAAGTACGAATATTTATTACAGCTTAGGGGTGTCTGGCAAGGGGAAGCAACTGTAAAAGGTGTCCGGCAATGAATCACGTGATTTGTAAAGATATTCTGAAGAAAATATAAAAAAAAAATACGTTATACTTTAAGGAAAGTAAGGTACTATTTTATACACCTGTACTATGTACTTGATACCTGCCCAAATAACCACAGTTGAAACGCCATAGTTGTGGGTCGTTCTTACCTGCGTTGGACACATACACAGAGAAACTTTCAGCTTTTATAAAATAAGGAAGGTCTGGCCGTCGTGGGCTCTTGCTCTAAACGTTACACAGTCCAATTTTTTATGAATTTAAATTGTACATTGATTAAAAATAAAATAACTAGAACCAGGCGCCCATGAATGACAAATGGTTAGTCAGTTTAAAGTCCAGTCTTACCACGTGGCTGACACACTAGGTTGATCTCTTTCTCGCGAAAATGGTAGACACACCTTACTACGTCATGGGTATCCATAATTTCCACTCTCAGTTTCCACGTGACGAATAATCGTTGAAATAGAAAGTGAATAACTCCTTGCAATCCTGGTATCCTATTGTAAAGGGGGCCTGTTTTTAGCGCTGAAACTACCATATTTATACTATATATCTGGTTTTTGTACTAGGATATCATACACTACAAGGAGGAAATTTTTTCTATCTCTTTCTCTCGCAAGGAATAATGACGTCATTAACCAACATTTCACGTGGCTGGCAGACTAGGTATATCTCTTTCTAGCAACGAACCTTTTCACGTCGTTGATACTCGGTCGTTCGATTTCAATTCTCGTGGCTTGGCGAGGCGGGACAGGTACCCAAGGTTTATTGAACTTTCACTTTAATGTACATGTATACTCATAGCATTCACTTCCCTCTCTGGACCCTGAACCCCCTTACGGTTACTCGTGAAGGGTAATAATTATGTTTCTTGTAAAAAAAATTGTTTAGGAAAGTATAACTTTGTGGTCATCGTAGTAAAATGCAGTATCTAAACAGGTGCGCAACAATATCCTAGCGCGCTACTAGGCTCACATGACTGTGGTAGATCATCATAGTCTAGACGTCATGAAGGGTGCGGCTTCAATACTTCTAGATGCCTACGTCATACTGTGTTATCTTTTTCTATCTTATCAGTCTGCATCGAACAGACCCGTATTCAAATGATCACACTATACTATGGTATCACACAAATCGTCTTCTCAACCAATAATTTATACATTTACAGGTTACCATAACTTTATACGTTTAAGTATTGAAATAAAGCAGATATAAATATTTTTAGTTCTTTCTCAGCGTTATGGTTTAAACATAGACTAGAACAAACTCGGACTAATACCATAAGCCAAGGATTATCTTCGGCGATGTTTTGTGATTAGGGGGCATGCATCTATCTACACACGGATGAAGTCGCGGGTAACAGTTTACTTATGATAAGCTGAAAACAATACCCACTTGTGAAATAGGTCGTCATCTATGGAGAAAATATCCATAGTAATTAGAATTCGAATTTATATATATATAGAAGATTGCAGCCAAATTATGCTACCTTAGAATATATACTGAGTTCCTGCGGTGATTTGGATTACCAGTGCAGCATAGGGGGAGGAGAGGAGTGGAGGCGCTGTACTAGATTTACTGGGACCTTATCTTGTGCATAGAGGGGAGGGTGAGGGGTGTGACGTCACGTGTAAGTATTGATGAATCTGAACCGGCCACAGGGACCAGCACTAGGATATCATGCACCACACACTACATGGTGCGTCGTACATTTACTTTCAATTTCACAGTGCGCAGAGTTGCAGTATTGATGTCCCTCTCCATCCCGCTTCATCGCAGTGATGCAAGCACTAGGTAGGTTTTACACACTTTGGTACTTGCATCTCTTGTCCCACTCCTTCACAGCATGTTGTATGCATTAATATGGCGCATGTCACTTGGGACAGACTAGATAGTAGGATAGCCATATTTATATAATAATATTCATATTTTTCCCCATTCTTGAGACAAGTTCCCCAGACGTTCGCTTGTATTGGTCATGGGGTGGTGATATAAAGCCTATAAAGCCTTTCTCTATGAATGAACTATCAATAAAAATATTTTTTCAATTCAGTCCAGTGGTTCCTGAGGTTAGCACGTTCAATAAAACAAACAAACATACTCAGATATATATAATTATTTACATAGATCATTATAAGTACAATACATAGAGGAATAAAATCAGTATAATAATTTGCGAACATACGTCTGAATTACATCACAGAAATGTGCAGTGTAATTGAGGTGAGATGATGACGACGACGTGCAACAAGTCGAGCTTAAGCCTAGTGAAAAGTACCCCTACCACGGGTTTGCCACCGTTTTCGTAATATACACTCGCTTGCGTCACCCGTTATATTTGTATGAGATATTTTAGTTCTTCACGTCACCACTGGGAGTCACTGTACAATTTCTCATAATAATATTCGGCGGAGACGGTAGCGAGTTTATATTACGAAAACGGTGGCTAACCCGTGATAGTGGTACAGGACACAGATTGCACTACTGCACGTACACTGCAGTTTCGGTGAACTAGATATCTACCAGGCGATCATAACTGAAAACGAGTTCTACCTGCACCAGCCACACCTAGATATGTTCTAGTGCTTAAACCATGCTGAGAGGAAGCAGGACAGCAACAAATCAGTATTACAATTTATGTCCATACTGATACCAAACGTATAGTAATGCGAGTGACTTGTTGTGACACCGTCACGTAAGTCTATGCGATTTCGCTTGATCTTTCAGTTAAACTGAATTATGTATATTGAGATACACTGATAGAGCCGTGGTGGCCTTAAGGTTTGAGCAGTGGCTTGCTACGCAAGCGACGCAAGCTCGAATCCCAGCGGGGCCTGTACCAATGAGTTATTCTAAAAAAACTTACGTACAGTAATTTCACACCACGTGTTTTACGGTGAAGGAAAACATCGTGAGGAAACCTGCATATTTCTGAGAAGTAATTCAATGACGTATGTAAAGTGTCTGAGACGGCGATGGACTCACCATCTGTCGTTGGCACTTAATCATCTTCGGTGAAAAGTGGGTGTTGTGATTACAACACCTATGCCTACCCCTTCGGGGAATACAGGCGTAAGCATATGTATGTATGTACGTATGAGATACACTGAACACTAACACAGCCGAACAGATAAGATGATTAAGGCAAAGGGTGAGGTAATATAATTTCTTCAATCACTTATCTACACTCATATTATAAAGAGGAAAACTTTGTTTGTTTGGTTGTAATGAATAGGCTCAATAACTACTGGACCGATTTCAAAAATTATTTTACCTTTGGATAAATACATCATCAGTGAGTAACATAGGCTTTATTTTATCCCCGTACTCTTAGGGGAACGGGAACTACGCGGGTGAAACCGCGTGAGGTCCGCTAGTCGACTATATATTTGATACCATACCCTACAATCCCACGGGACTACCTAGTTCTATTGTTTGGTGACCGTTACTTCTATCATTAAGTGCCAACTAAAGGCGTAATCGTGCTATTGATGAAAATTTTGCACACTGGCAATACATACGTTATCATCAGCATAAAGTGAAGCAGTTTTGTTAGCATAAAAGTTATTAAGGTAAAGTCACCAGTCATGGACAATATAAGCGAATAATTTTCATATTTGCTATGTAATTTCTTTATTTTTTGACATACATTCTTAGGGATTTGGAGGTAAATTAAAAGCTCTTTTCTCAATCAGTACTTAATATTAAATTTCAGTTTAATACTTACTTTTATACTACAATACTACAATAAAAGAATATAAATAAACAACACTCCTACTTAGACACCAGTAATGAATAGTAAAAATCCAGTGTTGTGTTTAAGGGCTAAAATGATAATTTATAGTATGGGTTAAATTGATGCATTTCTTTTGATAAATCATAAATTTATAATAATTTCAACAACGACGATACACCAGACACAAAATAAGATGATAAGTGTACCTACATCGCGATTCTAGTAAGAAATTTCGATTTCCGACACTAAATGACACCGCGAAACTAACAACCGTTATGGCCGCAATCAAAATGGGTGTCAGTAGTCAAAAACAGTTATGACAGCTAAAATACTGGCACAACTGATCGGTATTGAAATTTGAAAAAAAACTTTGTTTGCTTAATCGTAACTCGTTTGCTTAATTTTAAAACAAAAAAATGTCCATCTCTGGTCCGCGTCCAACATAGGTGCCGTTACCTTATATCTGGGTTATTACGTATTCAATCCAAATTACGTAACGTCGCCGCGATACTATACACAATTACATGTTTTTTTCGTAAACTACCTGGCTGGTGATTGTGTTGGTGATTGTACAAAAAAATTTACCATCAGAGCGCGTCAGATGAAGGTAGGGTGAGTTAATTCCACCCAATAGCCAGGGTCTTATGAAATGTTCATAAAATTCTGTACACGTGCAGTTTTAAGATACGTTAATACTGTGTCATTTGCCAAAACAAGTATCTGACTCATTACCAACTTAATAAAATTAGGACCTGACCTAATTTTTATGATTCTAGGTAGATGTACATCGGTTGACGCGTTATCGGACGCAAACAAGTTCCAATAAAATTGCATTGCAGTTGGACAGTTTTTCTCAATGTGCAAAAGACACGAGCATGAATAACGGAGATAAAAAATCCAGCATTGAATATTGCGCAGACTGAAATCAAGAGTGATTCAAAGCGCAGCGCAGTCATGCAGTGAGAGCTCCCACTGGTCATGCTATCCTGGTGCCCAAAGCAAACTTTAATCAATACTTAAACGTTACGTCAGGTGATGGTGAGAAATGTGTGTGTTGCCATGCGCAGACTGAAATCAAGAGTGAATCAAAGCGCAGTCTTGTTGTTTGTCAATAAGAGCTTCAACAAGTCATGCTATCCTGGTTCTATGAGGCATCTGAAGCAAATTTTAATCAATACTTCCATGTTCCGTCTGAAGCTCATGCGTGAGGCAGATGGTATAGGGAGTGGCTTCCATCATTGAATACTGCCATGCGCAGACTAAATTCAAGAGTGAATCAAAGCGCAGTCTTGCAGTTGTCAATAAGAGCTCCAACTAGTCATGCTATCCTGGTTCTATGAATCTTCTGAAGTAAACTTTAATCAATACTTAAACGTTCCGTGAGGTGCTTATGCGTGAAACGGGAGTAGCTTTCCTCAATAAATGTTGCGTAGACTAAATCGAAGAGTAGCTTTGCAGTTTTTCAATCCCTCTGGTAATGCCATCCCAGTGCTGTAGGGTACTAAAGCAAGCTTAATCAATACTTCTGCGTTACGCCTTCTACGAATTGAGGATAACCAGTGGAAGGTCACGCAAAATTAATGCACAGAGTGCAAAAGCAGTTAGTATGGAAACTAAAACCACGCTAAGAGTATTGGATGGATTTCGCGCCCCCACAAAGATAGGATGAAACCCAACCTTTCATCAAATTTTTTTTTCAGATATCCTAATCACCTACCAGCAAGTTTGAATTGATAACTTAGGAAATAATTATTTAATCAGTTTTGAATACAATGTATTTTATATTATAAAAGTATAGTTTAGGCTAAGCATTGTCGATAAGTGTTAAACAAAATATATTTTTTAAACTCCTTGTAGAAATACATTTTGAGGTCTGTGCTATATATAACCTTAACATAATTGAGTACTATCGCAATTTTTTGAGTTGAGTCCCTGTTATTCTGAGGGTGCGACACATGACATAGTTTTAATTTACTCGTCATATATATTATCCTGATAATTTCAACAAAACCGTGGGGCTTGGCTGGTTACGGTATAATTTAGAACTGAGTAATAACCATCGCGGTAGACCAGTCGATTTATTTTTATATTCTATTCTCTTATGAATGTTGAATATTATTAAAGAACTCAACGGTATATTTGTAAGCGGTCAGTGAAGTACAGCGCGCGTCTTCCGTAACGCGTTCATTGCTAACGACGCGTATGTGCGTCCAACTGTTAGAGAATTTACGAAGAATTTGAAATGTTAGCAGTGAATGTGTTAATAACTATAACATAAGGAGAGTGGATGGGAGAGTAGTTTTATTTGTAGCTCACTCCATAAATGTAGTTTTGCTAATCTATGTTCCTCTTGAAATATTGTTGCAGTGGTATAATGGATCTCAATAATCATATGGGAACTGTTTACCATACCCCGATGACAAGTAATCAATTAATCAATGAAAACATATATTTTTTAATTATTGTAAAGTTACTTTAAGTATTTTTCATAAGTTCAATTTTGTAACTGTGCTCTTTGGTCTGTACTAAGCTTCCATAAACAAGGCATATCTGTATTTATAAAGCTGACGTCAAATAGGGTGCGACTCATTATTCATATTGATCTGCTGCCCTGCCCGTCGTGAGTCCTCCATTCCCCTTATTTTATCAGTTTGGCGCAAGCTGCCGCCGAGCGAACACGCTTAAAATATATATGTTTTAGTACTATATACACATCAAATATCATAATCATCTATGAGTTTTAACGAATCATAACATGAAGAATCAAGAATTTATATTCTCAGAGTGCCCTAAAATTATGTGTTCTAGTCAAACAAAACCCTCTTCAAATTGCTTGTTTAATATTGTGAGGGTTGGAGTGAGGCGAGTGCGCTCGTATTTAAATTTAGAAAAAATCGCCAATCGCAATCGCCTGCATAATTCAAATACCGCTCCAGCTGGCTGTTGTGTTGTGAAAATGGATTGCAAAAAATGTAAAAAACCGCTGTCAAAAAAGAAGCGCCATTTTACTTGTAGTGGTCAATGCCAGGGAACATTCCACATAGCTTGTGTTAAAGGACTTAAAAAGACCTTAAAGGCGGGCAAGAAACAACAGTACTGTGATAACTGCGAGGATGAATTAAAATCTGATACAGAATGCGTTAAGACATTCTTCCTAATGACTTTACAAGAGATCAATACTAATATAGACATCATACATGAAATACAAAACCAATTGGCTGTGATGACCAAAAGTGTAGATTTGCTCTCTGAACAATATGATCAGCTTCGCATAGAACTCATGGAACCGCTGGGAAATCTGAATACTTAATTCAATCCCATCAAATAGTACACATATCCAACAAGACGTGAACATTCTTTCAAAAATGATACAGCGCGCTTCAGAAAAAGGAACTCGAGCAATTTTATCTCAAAATGGGGAAAATTTGTATGTCTGAATAAAATCGCTCTGTGAGCACATTAATGTGTATATCACCTAAATACATTCGGCAAAGAGGCTAAAACCAGCATAGATAGTAGATCTCTAGATCAGGATTTCAGATCTCAATTGTTGAGGATGATTTCCACCCCAAGGAGCTGTGGCGAGAAATACCTGGCGCCAGCTGCGACGAAAAGTATCATGCACCAGTGATTTGAACAAAAAACATGGTGATTTTTTTTGGATTGCCAAGATGGCGCCTGTTTTTAATAACGTGGAGAATCCATTTTGGATAAACCGCGGGGCCAGCGGAAGGCTTATTACGGGACTAAAGTCCACGGTGTTCCTCATGATTGCTGAGTAGGGGTGCACGTGGTAGGAATATCTTCACGTAGCTACGTGGAGATTAGGAATACATATGGGAAGGTACAAGCTAAATATACCTGAGGGTTCGCGCCTGCACGGTGATATCAATGAGCGAAATTACGAGCTCGAAAAGTGCAGTGCAGTTGCAGTTATTTATAGGTTTGGTATGTGGCAGTGAATAAAAATTGTCTAACTATTTTTACAAATGGATAACATTCAATATACTTTAGCTTTAAGTGAATGTGTTAGTAGTGTAAGTGCAAATAACATTAGTTTAGAGACTCAGTGGCGTAGTGTACACTCTCAACTTTAAGAATCTTAACACTAAAATTATTTTTTCGGGGATATCTAAAATTGTATAACAATTCCTTTTCTGTCTTAGTTATTATTGTGATTTGTTATTCCTTCAATATTATAAATAATAAATGATCCATGTCCTTTTACGACCACCAATTTCCACCCAAGGTAGCTACGCCACGTTATAAACTATAAGAAAAAGCTATAGCGAAATCTCTATAGAAAATATATAAACTATTTTTGCTCCAGCGAATTCATATTGTGTGCTCTGCTTTAATAAACAGTAATGTATACTTGTGTCATGTCTTATGTACTATTAAATGACGGACTGAATGAAATGTTGTAAGTGTAAATTACCTACATATGTTCAACATTTAAATATGTTCTATTTACATAGTTATATGTGGCCAGGGGCCAAATGCAGGCAGAGTGTGTCATGTCTTAACATTAAAGTACTACAATAATTAGACTCGCATTATTATTTATCGTTGTAGACCATATACCACTAACATCCAACAATAAAAAAAATATATGATTTAATTTTTTCAATGACTTTCAACTGTCTTTCGGCTCCATTATCAGATCGACTCCACACCTTCATTAAAAATAGTGCTCCAAATACTTAACAAACGCACTAGTCGTCAGTAAGATTTTCGATAGTTCCCCTCGATTTCTCATAGATGCCATCATCAAAACTGAACCAAATTAAATTGGAGCCACTTAAAAAGCATTCTTCATAAAACATAAAACATTTCAAATAGAAAAAAATCATCGAAATCAGTACACCTAGTCAAAAGTTCTGAGGTAACAAACATTAAAAAAAACATCCATTCAAAATGACCACCTCCTTTTACTGAAGTCGGTTAAAAAAGCGCTAAACTGCATGCAGTGGGTGATATATTGCAGAATATGAAGTGAGGGGTAAAGAGGATTACTGAACTCCTGTGCCCCAAGTATTGTCGCTGGGTGATATATAATTACAATGAAATAACTTGACTAAACATTTTATATTAAAAAGTCACAAAATAAAGTAAATTGTGTTGTATGTAATGGCGGCAAGAAGAGAAGAGAGAGAGAGTGCTCATAAACAACAGGAAGTAGTAAAATATACATAGACAAAAGAAGAAAACAGTGAGGCGATTACATTCTAATGAGCAATTGTTAAACAATGCACAGATGTAAAATATATATTGAACAGTAATATTTCAAACGTTGACAAATAACGTCGTGAAGATGAGAGATCAATATGTCAATACCTGCACAGGCAAAGCCGTACATGTTGTATTGTATTATAAAACTGCAATTATTGCAATGCTATTTCAGTTATGTGACAGTGACAGATGTAGACCCGTCAAATACATCTCTCATAATAAGAGTAAAACTATGATGGCAATAAGAGGTCATGATAAGGCCTGTGGTATACATTGATATACGTCATAAGCGGGTCTGAGACCGATACAGACTTCAAGAGGCACTGCTAGAGCAGTCAAGTACAACTGCTCGAAGGTCCCTTCGGTAAGGTGCTGGTGACGTTTTCTTTGCAGACTGTTTCAAGCAATCCATCTATGAGTGACCGAATATTCAATTTTTATAATTTATATAAGATATACTGTATTGTAGTGTATAACTATTCGTTTATAAAGTTTTGACAATTACGACGACCATGTGCTTTACTCAATCAGATTGTGGAGCCTTACCACTTGTATTAAATTGTATTATTATATATTATTAGTGTAATAAAAACATTTCGTTATTATTATTATTTTCTTAAGTGTTTTCTTCTCAGAAATGTAGCTATTGAATACAAAAAAGGTGTCTTTCTAATATGTATTACAACACCGAATTGCGGATGAGCTCGTAGTAGGGCTTCGTAGCCCTATATCATTATCGTAGCACCAAGCTACGAAGCTCGTAGCACTTTAATAATTTAGTCGAACGTAACAGGATAATCTTCTATACATAATGAATTACTGTTCGTTAGTCTCGCTAAAATTTGAGAATGGCTAAACCAATATGGGTAATTTTGATTTTGATATATTTGTGAAAGTTCAGGGAAGGTTTAAACGGTGAAATACATTAATAATAAGTAAAGCAAACGGTGGTACGAAGTTCACCGGGTCAACTAGTTTAATAATAATAATATCTTTTATTACTTGTTTTTTCTTGTTTGACATGCAAAAAAAAGATTTTTTTTTTTAATTTATCTTAATAATGAAAATAAAATAATTCAATTGTCTTAAGCTCACTGAGCGTGACGGATGTCAATATTAAAAATTCACTATTTTGTTTACTTTTAAAACAATGTTGATTTGTCGTGTTTGAAAGGGTTGTTCCAATAATCGCCATCAATGGGGAATAGTGGAAAAAAAGTCCAGAAACCCCCATTGCGATCGAAAGCAGCTTGGAATAGGGATTTTTGGACAAATTTTCCACAAATCCCCATTAGGTTTGATTATGATTTGATTTCGTTCTTCAATATTAAATCATTTAAATGTAGGCTTTGCCTTATTACATGAATTAGTTTGATTTCTAAAATAACTTCGCCTTCCTTTTTCTTATACAGTATGTTGTTCATATTTAATTTTAAACCTAATGGGGATTTGCGGAAAATTTGTCCAAAAATCCCCATTCCAAGCTTCTTTCGATCGCAATTAGGATTTTTGGACTTTTTTTCCACTATTCCCCATTGATGGGGATTTTCAATGGGGATTATTGGAATAACCCGTATTGAAAAGGGAAAAGGTCGGTGTAGGGCCGTGATACCCCTTAATGCCGCTAATGTGCTATTACTCTCGTAAATAAGCGTCTGCGTAAGTGTGTCATTTTACTGCTTATATATCATAACCACCATCATGAATAACTTTTGATGTCGACATCTACATATGTTATATCGGAACTGGGCATCCGGCACCAACATCAAAAGCAAATATGAAACACGCTACAGAATTATTTTTCCCTTCTAATGAATAAATCGGTTAACTTTTAATGTAAAATATTTATTTATATCACAGCTTGCGAAATTAACGCTCATGAATCCAACACTCCCGATTGGCATCACTTATACAAATAATAACTTTTTTCAACACAAACCGCTTCTAGTCAATAGAATATTGAACAAGACACTAACTTATGAACAGTTAGGTCTCGCATCCAAAAAATGAACTCACAATGACTACGTTTTTGTTCAAGATATACAAGTCAAATTGTTAATTCTTACTGAGCAGGGTCATTGTCGGCCAGGAACGTAACCATAGCGCGATTTAGAAGAGTTCAGCGCCATCTTGTGATAATTTACGAAGTTCACTAACACGTATAAAACCCTCAAAAATCCTACAAAAATAACCATTCACGTTTTAACTGTATGTTAATATAAATAAGTATATTTTTAAATATGTTTGATATTAAACATATTATTTTATCCTTTACCATCCGCGGAATTGAGCGATTTTATACTGTTCGTATAAAACCTTTATTGAACATTATATTTATTTTAGATCTGAAAAATGATAGTAAAATCATGACGATCTACATTGTGGTGTGACATCATTGCACTCAATTTCTTAGAAAATCTGAACATTTTAATTATGTTAACGGGCAGCACCCTTGCCATAGACATCAATACAAGACTCACAGACTTATTATTTAAAGTCATATCAAAATACATTGACATTAATAATTACCAAATAGATTAGTCGTAAAACATATTTGTGGCTGAATTTATTATCTATGCTTTGTGGTTACTTTTGACTGATTTATTTTTGGTTAGGGTAATGTTTTTGACAGTAGAGATTGGCGGGTTTTGTGAAAACTTTATATAAGAATAAAAATATAATAATATAGAAGTGTGAAATAAGATCTCCATGGTTTTAATATTTATAATATATCACGTCATCACCCACAAGTTACAATTATGAACAATCAAAGCATTGTCATTCAAAAGCTGGAATACCATCCAAAGGTATATAAACGAATACTTGTGAAAACGAAACGTTTGCATGTCATATTTCTTATTTGTCAAGCTTGTGTCACGTGACGTACATGTATTAATTTATGTCAATGCCATACATTTCTGACGTTTCCAATAGCGCAAGCGCGGTATTGTCCCTCCTCTCCCTTCTCGTAGTGGCACAAGGGCAAGTGTTGAGTCCCTACTACTTACCCTCTTACAAGCTTAGACTCATTCTCAATCGAATAAGAACTCGAATGGATCCAGAAGTAAAATGACAAAATAGCTAACATTTCAATCAACTTTTGCAAGCCGGGGGAATTAAGGTAACCGCTTTTCATAAAATTAATGATTATGAAAAATCTGGTCCCAGGTCTCTGATATAATTTGATTCCTGAAATCACATAACCGCCTTGAAAACTAATTCATACATATATACATAAATACACACATACAAATAAATATACATACATTTCAATGACTATTTAAACAATTTACAATGCAACTTGTGCAAATAGTCATTTTTTGGACGCAAGACCTAACTTTATAAGCTAGGGTTTTTTCAATAATCAATACATGAATACATACATACATATACACACAGATAAAAAACAGCTTTTCATTAAATGAATATGCAAGTATACATATAAAACCAATTTTAGTTTTTTCTCGGTCTGTTTCTCTATTTGTTCCGGCTCATCTCCGAAGCGGCTGGATCGAGTTTAGCGAGACTTTCACTGGTGGATATTAAATTAAAAAACATTAGGGTACCGCAGTTCACCCATAAAATTAACTTACGCGGATAAAATCGCTAGGCACAGCTGGTTGATAATAAAAGTTAATTTTAATAGGAATCTTGTTATCATAAATAGGCAGTTTGTAGATTCAAAACATTGCAACATTTTGGTCATTCATTCTTTTGTAAATTAAACGCGTAGTAGAGGAGATTGCGCACAGATCAAGTAAACTTGGTCGGTGAAATAGATGAAACCCTAATCATCATCATCATCATATCAGCCATAGGACGTCCACTGCTGAACATAGGCCTCTCCCAACGATTTCCATCCCACCCGGTTGGAAGCGGCCTGCATCCAGCGGGTCCCCGAGGTCTTGACCAGATCGTCTGTCCATCTCGCGGGGGGCGCCCTACGCCACGCTTGCCGGCACGTGGTCTCCACCCGAGAACTCTACTGCCCCAGCGGCCATCAGTCCTTCGAGCAATGCCCATTGCCACTTAAGCCTGCTAACCTGATTGGCTATGTCGGTTACCTTAGTACGTCTACGGATCTCCTCGTTTCTGATTCGATCTCGTAGCGAGACACCAAGCATAGCTCTTTCCATGGCACGCTGAGTGACTTTGAGCCTATTCAAGTTATTTAGTTCTATTAATTCATCACAAACCCTAATACTTAGTCCATTAAGGTTCATAGTTTCGAGAAAAGTTGAGCTGATGTTGCGCTTCAGTGCTAAACAGTTCAATAGTTTCACACAGAGTGGATCAGTTGTAGCGTGCTGGGTTTACACCCAGAGGTCCGTGGATCGAAACCACGCTCTCTCAGGTATTTGAGATTGGTATAATTTATGCTATTTTTATATTCGGAAATATATTTAACATGATATACTCACTCACCATAGCAAACAGGATGAAAAATTGTGTCTATCACACAATATTTTTATTATGTGCCTTGATTAAGTGCCAACGTGACAGATTGTGAGTCTATCGCCGTCTCAGGCACTATACAAACGTCTTTGAATTACTTCTCAGAAATATGCAGGTTTCCTCACGATGTTTTCCTTCACCGTAAAGCACGTGGTGTGAAATCACTGTACATAAGATTTTTAGAAAAACTCATTGGTACAGGCCCCGCTGGGATTCGAACTTGCGTCGCTTGAGTAGCAGGCGACTGCTCTAACCCCGAGGCCACCACGGCTCCTAATCCCTAATCCCTATTATTTAGGGATATGTTTAAGTGTATCTAACTTCTTAATGTGTTTTAATATTTTCCTTTTTTAATATTTAGGAGTTTGACTGCTCAAACTATGGTTTCCTCTTAGAAAAAATGAATTTACATATTCACCCCATAAAAAGCAGAGTAATAAAGTTTTAAAATTCTTACAACATGCTTCTCTTTATTTTCAAACAACACCTTTGTATACATTTTAGGAGGAGCTCGTGGCACTTTCGTGGCATCATTCGATCAGCGAAGTTAAGCAACCCTAAGCCTAGCCAGTAATTGGATGGGTGACCACCCGAGTTCCCTCCGTGCCTCGGAGAGCACGTTAAGCCGTCGGTCCCGGTTGCCAATTTATCATCTTTGGCAATCGTTACAGGTCAGTCGGAGGCCTAAAATAGTCTGACAACTGGTTTAACCCAGATCACAGATTTTCCTAGTTAAAGAGGTTGCGAAGGTCAGATGGCAGTCGCTTGGGTTGAATCAAGTGCCGATCCCAACAATGTATGGGATATGGCCAGGGAGATGATGACCTTTGTATACATTTTCTTTTACATTTGTTAAAGTTCTGTACAAACTATCAACCCTTTTTGTATTAGGTTCTCATAATTATAATGTTTTAGAAATATCATTCAGTTGCACAAGATGGAATTTCAAAAAAACCTTTGTTAGCGCGCCTCTGCTGATCACAACAAATTCACCTTCCAATTTCAAGTCTCCACGACCTGCGATTATGGATCTACTTTGACGAATCAATCAGTCAATAAGTCAAGATTGATATGAAACCATAAAATCGACAATAGCTATTACTTCAGACCCCTTTTGTGCCTATCTAGTGCAACCGCATGGCAATATTCATAAAAGTACTTACGGCCTTGAATTCCCGCAAGTAGTTTGACCGGCCGGTACCAGGCTGGCATTAAAGACAGGGGGTTGATGTTCTTTCTCCCTCTCCAAAGAGACCTCTCTCGTTACACATATTGATCGGTCAGACTGCTTTACCGACGAATACAATGGTGACGTCACGGTTACCAACTCAACAAGTGGCTGTTTGGGCCATTGTTCATTTTTCATTTGCGTGGCGGCCGGCGAGGCGAGAGGCACATTTTAATTCAATTTCCTTAAGATAAGACTAGTGACTTCTTTTTCAAGACCCTTTGTGATAAAAATCGGTATAATTTTTTAGGTATTTATACCAAAGTATTGTAGTATTTAATATTTTGGTTTCCTAATATCTAGCTAAAACTCAGTTATGCCTATATCACAGTATAAATATCTGCTTAATACAAACAATATAAAATCTCAGTAAAAGCAACCTTCCTGGTGGTAACATGTATAATCCTGTATAAATATGTCATTCTAAAGATTTGAAAGAGCTTAGCGAATATTTTTGACTTTGAAATTACACAGTCACATATGAGTGCGAATCTACGAGATTATAAGCAACCCCGACGTAATTGTAAGGGATGTCACGTCGGGGCCGATCGTATATAAATAATTTTACGAAACTTCAGATCGAAAAAATCTACGTTACTTCAGAAAGTTAATTAATGAGTTAGTATTAAAAACTTTAAGGATGAAAACTCTCACGCATCAAAGGCGTAAACGTTCTATAAAAAAAAAGGTCTAGATTTCAAGCTGCTCCTATACATACCGTGAAAAACTAAAAACATAATGTATTGGAATGAGAGTAAAAATCCACTCTGTCAAGCAATATACTGGTAGCATTGCCGAGCGGACAAACTAGTTGCTTTATTTGCTCTATTAAATATATACTAATATTAATATTATAAAGCTGCAGAATTTGTTTGTTTGAACGCGCTAATCTCAGCAACTACTTGTCCGATTAAAAAAAAAAATTCAGCGTTGGATAGTATATTTGTCTACGAAGGTTATAGGCTACTACACAAAAATAAGAATCCGTAAGAAAATTGTGATTTAGTAACCCAATGCGTTTATATCACAATAGAACAAAATTATGTACTACGGGTTTATAGGTCTTATTGAGATCTACAAAAAAGCCCGCAAGAGCACATATCTAACTGTCATAGTTTACTCACAATAACCGCTTTTATGTCAATAAAAAATATTAAATCTAAGAAAGAAACTAAGTTAAATGTATATCGTAATATATATACATACATACATATGCTCACACCGTATTCCCCGAAGGGGTAGGCAGAGGTGTTGATATCACAACACCCACTTTTCATCGAATTTGATTATGTGCCATCGTGACAGATGGTGAGTTTATCGCCGTCTCAGGCACTATACATACGTTATTGAATTACTTCTCAGAAATATGCAGGTTTCCTCACGATGTTTTCCTTCACTGTACATAAGTTTTTAGAAAAACTCATTGGTACAGGCCCCGCTGGGATTCGAACTTGCGTCGCTTGCGTAGCAGGCGACTGCTCTAACCTCGAGGCCACCACGGCTCTTAATATTAATAATAAACTAAATCTACGTGGGTGAAACCGCGGGGCACAGCTAGTTTTGTATGTATATAATACCTTCGTTGTAAGGTGAACAAGTCTACCCCTGCGCCTTATTGATAGAAATAGCAAAGCGATAGTGATTGAACATTGTACGATAGTGATTGAACATTATACGCACCTGAAGTTAAAGGCAACGTTATTAGGTATGAGAGGAGAGCGATGAATAAAAATCTTGGTCACATGCATCCCGTCTGCACCTAAGCTTCAGTGACATTCAACCTTGATTTATCGAGTTATAGTCTATACAACAGATTAGTTTGTGAGGCATCGGCGCATTGCTCATTTATCTATCATGTCTTTTGAAAATGAAAATGATTTATTCAGTTTAGGCCCTGGTAAGGCACTTACGAATGTCGAGGAATTTACCACCCCTTTGTCTACCCCAATTAGATACAAGTGTGAGCATAATTATGTACCTATGTACCTGCCAATTAGAGAATAAATTATATCTATATCTATACAGATAAATACAATTGAAGTGTCTGTTTGTGATTCCAAAATAACAGATTTTCACTAACCGCATACAAAAATATATGCGTACTTAAAAAAAATAATTTTCAAAAAAATACTAGGTCTGTCCGTCTATTTCCGAATCTCCGAAACGACTGGACCGATTTTAACGGGACTTTCACTTGCAGATAGTTATAAGGAGTAACATAGGCATATTTTTATATACTATTTCTTAAAACCATTTACGGTTCCACGGGAATCAAATTAAATCTACGCGGGTGGAACCTCAGGGCACTGCTAGTAATAAATATAATGTATTTTATTTGCCTTGCACCCTTACACACAACCAGACATTACTCAAAAATGACTACTGCGCACTCACGATCAGCGCTCATTGCTTTTGATGACACCTGGAGCGCAACCATAAGCTCTTATTGCAATGTCAGCTGTGTGACAGTGACTGATGTTTACACGTCATATACATCGGTCTCATTATAAAAGCAAAATTATCATGGCAATGAGAGGTAATTGGTATTTAGAAGGGACAGCGAGGAATCCAATGGGTTCCACCACATATTTTTTTTACACAATTTACAAGATATTTTTCTCAACAATCACTGGATATTGGCGGAATAGTTTTACTGAAGCTCATCGCCATTAAATAAATAAAGGAAAGGAGAGGTAATTGTAAAACCCCTGTACTATAATAAATTTAAGTTTAATTCGGAAGAAAAATCACTCTCGTATTTTTTTTTATAAATTTACAAGGGTGAAGTGACACCAAAGATACTCATGTGATAATCATATCATAACCTTGTGTATTTTTACCATTATTGTCAACAGAAAATTAAATGATGTTGTGGGTAGACTCAACTATCACTCGTTGTTTTGTGAACAAATATGTTTGTAATTACTTAACTCAAAAACTACTGGACCGATTTAAATAAATCTTTCTGTAATAGAAAGCTACATTATCTCTCAGTAGCATGAGTTATATTATTAATTGAGTGTAATAAAGGATCCCTAATAGAACGCAGGAGAAACTACGGACGTAAGCATGTTCATGACGCATATTTTGATGAATTAATTTGTATTCACAGGGCATTCGTAGAATACAAAATTGAGTCCTATGAATTGTGTTTTGATAATATTTTGCTAACTGATTCTCAGCTGTTAATAATATCTAATATACAAAATTCTCGGATCGCGGTACGAAACGGCTGGACAGATTTGTTTAGTTTAATTAGATGCATAGAATTTTGTGTCGATATGCACATGTATGGTAGGTCTGACAATCGGCCAACATCTATTTTTCATATCCCTAAACGATAAGGGCGATTGACTGCAAAAAAAAATATAGCAATACGACGTTTGCCGGATAAATCTAATTGTATTATATTTTACTCAGAAGAATATTGTACTTGATTTAAATTACATACAATAAAGTTATAATTTTCTAGAAGAAAAATATATTTTTGTTTGTGATTACTAAACTCATGAACTAATAGACCAATATTATTTTTTTTTTCAATAATTTAAAGCTACTAAACCGCTGAGTGACGTAGATTATAGTATTAATCGAATTTAATAAGGGATCACTTTTAAAACGCCCAAAAAACGGACGGAGGCTAGACAGTAAATATATTGAAGAATTTATTTGTTTCACGTTGCAGGGGCATTTTCTTTTCAGGCCATATATTTTATCCCAAAAACAATATACGACTTAATTCTTGTATAGTTCCTTATATATATATTTAGATTATTTTTCAAGTATTTCTTCGTCTGATGATATTTCGCCGACACACGGCTCCCCGTATCACGAACGTTAAGAGAACATCTCCGGCTTGGCAACAGCATCTATTTACGTAAATCGAATAGGTTGAAGTACCAGGATATAAGAATCTCATGAGAGCTCAGCATCAACAACTGAGAGACATTATTATATATTTGAAAATATTTTATTTTACACAGTAAGGTAAACTAGCCTTTATTTTGTTTGCCATTGCATTCATTTTCCAATAGATGTACGTTCAAATTCTACTTGCCTCTCTTACTACTTTTGTACAAGCGAGATAGCTAATGTAGGTGCAATAAGGAAGGAAAATTTTCGTTTGTGGGAGTAGGGGTGAGGTGAGGGTACAACAGTTATATCACAGAGAATTTGACCGGGACCTTAGGAAACTAGATAAGTTAAGTCTAACAAATTTATAAAACTTTAAGTTTTGTACTTACGAGTTTGAAGAAGACTACAGAAATTTTTTTTCTTCGGATTATACGTTTGGTGGCCTTGGGGTTCGAGCAGTCGTCTGCTACGCAAGCAGTGGAAGTTCGAATCTCAGCGGGGCCTGTACCAATGAGTTTTTCTAATAACTTGATGTGTAAAATGGTCACATCACGAGCTTCACGGTGAAGGAAAACATCCTGAGAAAACCTGAGAAGTAATTCAAAAAGTCACATGTATAGTGCCTGAGACGGCGATAAACTCACCCTTTGTCACGTTGGCACTTAAGCATCTTCGGTGAAAAGGGGCTGTTATTATAACACCTCTGCCTACCCCTTCGGGAAATGCAGGCATGAGGATAAATGTTTCTTATTTAATTTGCCCACGATTGCTTTCCCCTGAGAAAATATCCTCGGCATAGTCGTAATCAGCCGCCAGTTCGCTGAGCGTTCAATCTACAATAGCCAAATCTTGTTACTAATTCACTAAGATCATATCATCATTATAATAGGCACTGCTCGCCATTGGTAGGAGCCTGATATATTACGAGTATATTTTATTGTAACGTCAGTAGGTCTAAAAAGGCCACTTTGGGCGAAACATAATGTGATCCGAATATGATTCATCATCGAAATGACAAAATGGTTACTTAGGTGCAATTCATATTATGATTTACGGATGATTACAATAATTGTAGATGTTAGTCCCTAACTAACTTTTAAGATGCTATTTGTCACAAAAGCAATTCATATTTTGTTGGCCATTTTAGGAATCTTAATAAGAAAGTGTGAAACAGGTGAATTGCGGAATATAAATCATTGGTGAATCATAATATGAATTGCACCTTAGTGACCATTTTGTCATTTCAATGATGAATCATATTCGGATCACATTATGATTCGCCCAAAGTGGCCTTTTTAGACCTACAGACTGACTTAACTGATCAGCAAATCCAACTTATTATTATTATATTATTATTTAGAGCCTGATGTGTCCCAATGCTGGGCAAAGGCCTCCCTTCCCTCTTTCCAACCCTTCCGATCCAGGGCTATCTCCGGCCAGTTTCCAAAATCCAACTTAGAAGTAAAAAAAATCTAAAAGCGGAAACAGTATTTAAGATGGCATTCGGTATAAGGCTACATTCTAAGTTCTAAGGTTACATTAATTTTTACATAATTATAAAGAACAGGTTTCATTTGTTCTTGAAATGGGTAGAAAACACACTCTCTGATTGGGGAACAAATAATTGTGTAGGCCGGGACAATGTTGTGATATACCTATAACAAAGTTCAAGGATGAGCGAGTACAGCGCCTCCAGCGGCCACGTAAAGGTAAAGTTTCAACCAGCCACACCCGATGAAAAATTTTCACGTCTGTACCAGGCACTCATAAACAACCGTATATAATTCATACCAGTGCGCAAGGCAGTGTAGAATCGATTTACGACAATTTTTTCTCTCTCTATCTCTCTTTTTGAATGATACATTGAAATTCCGGTCTGACCCTAACGACATAAGGTGCAAAATTTAATCTCAAAATTGTACGTAACGTGACTGCGCAACCGCGAACGTGGGTGTACAGTGGTGTGCGTAAGATGGTTTGTAGTGTGTGTGTGGACTGGGGGTGAGGGTGCACACTTCTTGTAAAGACTAAACTTTATAAACTAACAAATATACTAGGTAACTAGTTTAAACTGTAATCTATATCAATAGAAATAAATAAACATTATTTAAATTAATATGAAACTATACATGATAAAGACATTAAACGAAAAATTGAAAAAGAAACTCTTTCTGTCTGTTTGTCTGTCTGTATTTCTGCTTGTCTATTACTGCCGGGTATCTCTGAAACGGCTAGACCGATTTTAAGGGAAATTTCACTGACAGATAGCTGATTTTACAAGGAATAACTTACTACTATTATTAAAAAAATACATTGAGTGCTACGTGGGATTGAAATTAAATCTAGGCGGGTGTAACCGCAGGATACAGCTAGTAGTAAATATCATTTTAACCTTTAGACTAGATTGGAAATATTGGAAATTCAACGATAAAGTGTTATTATATTAATTGAAACATTTATTAGCAATATTAATGTACTAGGAATACTGTTTTACAACAGTCTTAAGTCTTAAGAAGAAAAAAATATACGATAGTCGTTCTGAACTTGATTTCATTCAAAGCTTGAAAGAAAGCTACATTTTCCACGTGTGCTATCTCACTCACACTAATGGGTTTCCTAGAGTCAGTTTGTAGGATACTCCAAGTCAGCTTCTTGCTAGTACTGTTATCCTGGTAGCTTACTATACAATTCACACGTTGTCGTTCCCATGGAGCCGTTGCCATAGTGACGCCATCGTGTCCGTAGTGACGACACGTGGTAAGTAGGTATATGAAATTGCATTACAATAAAAAAATCTCTACATTTATCATGGTTTCCTTTTATGGCACGTTTTCATGATTCGGTAGTCTCAAAATAATTGTCAAGAACAATAACTACAACTGGTTACCCCTTATTTCTACTTTTTCTATTATCAGAAATTGAGAAAGAGAGGAGTAACTGATTTTCTACGATATATTCGAGTATTATTTCTGATTATGAAAGAGCCGTGGTGGCCTTGAGGTTTGAGCAGTCGCCTGCTACGCAAGCGACGCAAGTTCGAATCCCCGCGGGGCGTGTACCAATGAGTTTTATTGAGTTGTACCAACATCGTGAGGAAACCTGCATATGTCTGAGAAGTAATTCAAACACGTATGTAAAGTGTCTGAGACGGCGATGGACTCACCATCTGTCACGTTGGCACTTAATCATCTTCGGTGTAAAGTGGGTGTTGTGATTACAACACTTCTGCCTTCCCCTTCGGGGAATACAGGCGTGTGCATATGTATTATTTCTGATACGATGTCGTAGAACCCTTGAATGTAATATATATAATTCGTGTATCACGTTCGCTAACCTGCGTGAAGTTGGCAAATGAAGTGAATAAAAAAAAAATTCGTCCTGTATTCGATTGTACCCGGTATGTACCGGATTATACCGCTTTTTAAATCGTTTGTACCCCTAGAGGGTAAAAGTTATAGGGGGGTAAATATTTTGGCAACTAAGTATAAAATATTGTATGTTTGTAAATGCCATTCGATTTTCCCCAGCACGTAGAGGATTGTACCGTTTTTTATTTCGTTTGTACCCCAAGGGGACAAAAGTTATGGGGGTTTAAAGAGTCCTATGGCCATCCGGGTCGCACGAGGGTGTCGTACCCTGTCCTTCGAGGCGGCCACTGTCCTGGCGCGGTTTCCGCCCCTGAACATCCTGGCGGAGATGGATGCTCGTGTTTACGACCGTCTCCACCGGGCGGACGGAACCACGCCTCCTAATGCGGCTGAAGTGCGGAGGCAGGAGCACCGACGTGCGCTCGTGGCGTGACCGGATCGGCTTTGTGAGCCGCAGAACGCCCGCCAACGCGCTGTCGGTGCAATTTTGCCGAGCCTCGGGCCCTGGCTAAAGAGGAAGGACCACGTTACCTTCCTGCTGACGCAGGTACTCACCGGACACGGGTGTTTTGGTGAGAACCTGAATCGGATCGGTCGCGAACCGACGGCGCAATGCCACCATTGCGGCTGTGACCGGGATTCCGCACAGCACACGCTGGAGCAGTGCCCAGCGTGGAGCTCGGAGCGACGCATCCTGGTCACCAAGATCGGGTAGGACCTCTCTCTGCCACGCGTAGTGACGGCTATGCTGGCAGACAGAGAGGCATGGAGGGCCGTAGTCTCCTTCAGCGAGGCAGTAATGTCCCAGAAGGAGACCTCCGAGCGGGATCGGGAGAGAGCCGATCCCTCTCGGAGACGACGGCGACGGCGGGGCGGAGGCAACGCACGCACCGGGCCGTCCACCCAATAGCCGGGGTCTAAGAATATGGCTATGGTACCCCCTGCCTGTCGTAAGAGGCGAATAAAAGGGGGCCGGAGGGCCTGCTGGCGGTGTTCGGGGTGGGAGCTTTGACCACCGAGCCGCAGGCCCGGGAAGGTGGCAGCGCGACGTGGCTCACGCTGCCTTGCACAGCGAGGTCTCCAGGGGCGGCGTCACAGTTGCCCCGGGGATGTGCCCCGGCAAAGTGTGGGGGGACACCGGTGCGTTCTATCAGAGTACCCGGAGTCCCCCCTGAGCACTGAGGATGGCCACCGGGGTTTTAGTGCGGTAAGAATCCCACATACCCCGATCTGCCTCTCTCAGGGCGGAGATCACGGCCGCGGCAGTTATTCACGCTCAGGCGCACATGACAGCCAGGAAAGAATAATAAATGATGTCATGATGGCTTCAATGTATCCATCTCACGTTGTGACCTTTCTTTCTTATCAGTCTGGCAGGTCCCACAACAATGAACACGCATATAAATAATTACCTTTAGATGAAACTGGGTCATTGATCCAATAAAAAAATAAGGAGCGTAATTGTCTGTGGACTGCAATCACTCTTACGTAAACAATGATATGAATACAATGTAACGTACACAGTTTGTTACTTGTCAAAGTAGTATTATAAAACTTAGGACAGAGCTTAGAGTTCTGGAAACTAACGCCTCAATTTCGGCAAGCTAGTGACATATCTACCGCTTTTAAAGTAAGATTTTAACGTCTGGAGCTTGGAGTCCGATCGAAGTTCTTTCTTAAACTATAAGAAATATATGGTAACTCTGGTCTGAGATTTGGAACTATACTGATCTCTTTAACTAGTGATAAGTTCCTGAGGTGAGGAACTTTTGCAAATGTTCCACAGAGATAAGGTGTAGGAGTAGAGTCTACAAAAAGTTATAATTATGATTGAACAGCGATTTAATAGCTTACACTCACCATTCGACGGAATGTTAGCTTCTTTGGCTAAGTAGCTATAAATTTATTTGTTAAACCAGTGTTATGAATGTTTTAACTAGAGCATGTCACGCGGTTTCACCCGCGTAGTTCCCGTTCTTGTGGGAGTCCGGGATAGAATATAGCCTATTTTAATCAATGTAGCATTCAACAAGCATAAAAGAATTTCTATTTTTGGTTTTATTTTATCCCCGTACTCCCACGGAAACGCGAACTACGCGGGTGGAACCGCGTAACTAATATTCGAAGAAGCTAGCAAGTATAGAATTACGAAAACGGGTATGTATCGTTTCCAAAGCTTAACCTCAACCTCATATCTAATATATAAAATTCTCGTGTCACAGTTTTCGTTGCCATACTCCTCCGAAACGGCTGGACCGATTTGTATGAAATTTTGTGTGCAGATCGGGTAGATCTGAGAATCGGCCAACATCTATTTTTCATAAATGATAGGGGTAGTCCACCCCAAAAAAATCTATGGCAATACAATGTTTGCCGGGCACAGCTAGTATAGAGACAAAAAAATTGGTGTCGGCTTGTAATTTCAAATTAGCCGCTTTTAACTAAATGAATATGAATTTATATTAGGGAGTATAGGGTAGGGAGGTAGGTTAATTACATACCAATGTGGCGCGTAGGTACATACGTTTTGGTATAGACACACACACACAACACGCGTGTATATAGTCATCACAAATGATAAGCACTGCTTATCTGCTTATTATGGAGTGCACGCTCCTGCACCCTGCATACATCGAATATCACGAGTCATCGAGAGTCACGTTGGTGCTCAATAATATTCGAGGGTCATATCGAATATTCGGTAATATAAATAACGGTCATATTGAAGGGTGAGTCACTATTTGAATTACTTCTCAGACATATGCATGTATCCTCACGGTGCGTTCCTTCACCGTAAACTAGTGGTGTGAAATAATATTCGAGGGTCATATCGAATATTCGGTAATATAAATAACGGTCACATTGAAGGGTGAGTCACTATTTGAATTACTTCTCAGACATATGCATATATCCTCACGGTGCGTTCCTTCACCGTAAACTAGTGGTGTGAAATCATATTCGAGGGTCATATCGAATATTCGGTAATATAAATAACGTCCATATTGAAGGGTGAGTCACTATTTGAATAACTTCTCAGACATATGCATGTATCCTCACGGTGCGTTCCTTCACCGTAAACTAGTGGTGTGAAATCATATTCGAGGGTCATATCGAATATTCGGTAATATAAATAACGTCCATATTGAAGGGTGAGTCACTATTTGAATAACTTCTCAGACATATGCATGTATCCTCACGGTGCGTTCCTTCACCGTAAACTAGTGGTGTGAAATAACTGCCCAAGAAAAACTCATTGGTACGGGCCCCGCTGGGATTCGAACTTCAGTGGCTTGCGTAGTAGGTGACTGCTCAAACCCCGAGGCCATCACGGCACTGTAAATGAAAATATATTTCATACTTTAAGAGTGAGTAAGAGTGCTGTTACTACTTTAAAATCAGTCTGTCAGTGTCAGACCGTTACACAAAAATATTCAAATAATATAGGATTATGCAATTTCATGCAAAGACGGTAAAACGGTAAATATACCCAATTTTACAATTCACCAAACCACGTTTTATAAACCATCCGCTGTTTATTACAAATGGAAAGAGATTATTTTATCATTTTGTTGTTTTATTATAGCACCATAGTATATAAATTCATATACGTTTAGTAATAACACTTATTTTTTATCTCTATATATGAGGTTGAGGTTAAGCTTTGGAAACAATACATACACGTTTTCGCAATTCTATACTTACTACCGTCTCCGAATATTAGAATGAGAAATTGTGCAGCGACTCCCAGCGGTGACGTGAACAACTAAAATATCTAGTACAAATAAACCCGCAAGCAAACCCGTGATAGGGGTCCTGAAGGAATTTAAATAGCGCGATCGAGAGGTTGTACGTCTTGGTGTATAATAAACTCGATAGATGGCGGCAGAGTTTAGAAGTTTCATGCTTTGTAGATCTCACTTCGCCTTTCGTTTACGCAGGTTATGTATTTTTACAAAATTTCATTATAATATATTACCTACGTTTCCAGGATCCGGCGTCACCAGTAAATAATTTTGACATCAGCTTTATTTTCAACTAGCTGTGCCCCACGGTTTCACCCGCGTAGACTTAATTTCATGGGTGGCCCACTGAACACCAATTTTTTTTTAATTTAAAAAAAAGTGGCCTATGTTAATCCTTGCCACACCAGCAATGTTGACAGAGAAAGTCCTATTAAATTCGGTCCAGCCGTTTCGGATATTTCCCTTAACAAACAGACGGACAGACGGACGGACAGACAGAGAAAATAAAAAAAAAATGTTTTTTCTATTTCAATACCGTGTATACTTTTGCATTTAGTTACTATACTTACATATGCATTTAGTGATCAACTGTTATTTTGGAATACAGATATATATAAAACATACATATACAAATGCTCACGCCTGTATGTAAGCAAAGGTGTTCTAATCACAACACCCACTTTTCACCGAAGATGATTAAGTGCCGACGTGACAGATGGTGAGTCCATCGTCGTCTTAGGCACTTTACATACGTCATAGAATTACTTCTCAGAAATATGCAGGTTTCCTCACGATGTTTTCCTTCACCGTAAAGCACTTGGTGTGAAATCACTGTACATACGTTTCTTAGAAAAACTCAGTGGTACATGCCCCGCTGTGATTCGAACTTCAAGGCCACCACGGCTCTAAACATTAAACATACATACATATATATTATGTATGTATATGTACGTATGTATGATGGTAAATGATATATTTCACATTAGGTCACAAACAAACGTTAATTATATCGACCGTTTTTGAAAAAAAATCTGTAAAACACGTCATTGACGTATTAAGAGATCGGCCATGACGTGAGTCTTACTGTCATTACGTCTATTCTGCTTATTTTCTCGTAGATGCGCGCTACTGTGTGCATCATTTCGAACGATTTAATCCCAGTTTCCTAACTGCTTGCAAAGCGTATATTTAAACTATGATATTTAAATGCATTATAACAGGACTCAACGTGACCAGGTGTGGCTTCATTATTCGCACCAGTGTTGCCAGACTTAGAGATTTACCCAAAGATCATTGGAATTTTAACCTGACTTATAGAAAGGGCTAATGTTATTTAAATATTATTTAAAATTGAAATCGCTATTCACCTGAATATGTTTGGTGTATTTCAGTAACACTCGTATTACCGTAAGCGAAGTAGCCCTTATTTGGTTCGATTGCTAAGTTTTTAATCTAAGAAGTTTTCAAGCTATCAGATACAATCTCCTTCACAATAATTATGAAACATGAAAAATATTTAGCCAAACCTACAAGGTTCTTTTATCAAGCTTTAAGGTACGGGTAAGGGGGTAGATATGGCTAGTCCAGTACCAAGATCACTGTTAAATAAATAAAAAACGGAAATTTTTATTTATATAGCGCCGTTCTACGGGATTCTTATATAAATAAGATCGAGCACTTCCCTACCGCAGTTCTACTCTCCTCCTTATCCCCCTTATCTCATTAGTTCGGCCCAAGTTGCCACTGAGTTGACTCGTATTATATTTTAAATTCCATTTTGTATAGTAATATAGTTCTAAACTCGAAATATAATACAATTTAAGTAATTTGTCCCAGTAGGGCTTGGGTCAAAATTCCGCTCCACGTTATTTCAATGCCATTTATGATTTTAGTCCACAAATAATATCACAATTGATATTTTTTCTCGATTTAAGAAAAATCTGTTTCTCTCATCCCAACTAATCTTTGATGTGATATTTGACTTGACAGACATTTCCCACTTTGCATGCGACACTAATATGGTTTAGTGTATTGGTGTATGTGTCGTATAGTTGTGTTTTAACTAGTGAGAAGTAACTTGTGTATACTGTTTACTGAAGAAAATCACGGTAAGTTTTAATCATTTTGTCATATCATATAAACAAATATAAATATATTAGTACATTTTAAGTACTTCTTTATTTATTGCTTTTATTATTCTGAACCTTCTGAAGGAGCTCGTGGCACAGTTGCTATTGCGCATATCATGCGATCAGCGAAGTTAAGTAACCCTAACTCTAGCCAGTAATTGGATGGTTGACTGCCCGAGCACCCTCCGTGCCTCGGAGAGCACGTTAAGCCGTCAGTCCCGGTTGCCAATTTATCATCTTTGGCAATCGCTACAGGTCAGTCGGTGGCCAAAAATAGTCTGACAACTGGTTTAACCCAGATCACACATTTTGCGAATTTTTTGCGAAGTTCAGATAACAGTTGCTTCATATAAAAATCCCAACAATGTATGCGATAAGGCCAGGGAGATGATTATTCTGAACCCTATGTGTCCAAGCCGGGCGAATCATTTTTCCTTTTGCGATTTGTTTCATGTTGTAACATCAACAAATTTAACTCCTATTATTTATTTATTATTTAGAGCCGTCTTAATTTCCCATCCGATATTTATTTTTAAATCGTGCCGGGAAATCGGATGGGAAAATAAAAGTTTGAAAATACAAATCCTACTAATATTTAAAACGCGAAAGTTTGTAAGAATATATATATGTATGGATGTATTGAAATATGTTTGTTACTTTTTCACGCAAAAACAAATAAATGGATTTTGATGAAACTTTATAATAATATAATTGTGGTATTTTCGCAATAATAGAATTTAAGCTTAATTTTGACTCACAATGCGCCTGCGCTTAGTATCCCCACCAATCACCTCGTGCACTAGTGCAATTTATTTCGCATTCGTGAAATTTGTGATTTGGGTTAAACCAGTTGTCAGACTATTTTAGACCTCCAACCGACTTGTAACGATTGCCAAAGATAGTAAATTGGCAACCGGGACCGACGGCTTAACACATTCACTGCTAACATTTAAACTACTTCGTAAATTCTCGAACAGTTGGACGCACATACGCGTCGTTAGCAGTGAACGCGTAAACGTGCTCTCCGAGGCACGGAAGGAACACAGGCGGTTGCTTAACATCGCTGATCGAACGATAAGCACAATAGCAACTGTGCCATTAGCTCCGCCTAAACTAGAGTCATCACTAGACTGATTGGTGGTACTAATAACCACTACTATTTTTACACTTCAGATGACATCTCAAAGAACGAAACAAATACTGAAATTATTCAAAATAGAAATGGAATCCGATATTGGGCAGAACAACGCACCGATCCCCACGAACACGACACGAGAAGATGACGACGTCAATAGACCGATTGAATTTATTGATAGCAACGCGGAAGCCACTCCATCTATTGACCGCAGTGACGAAGATATAGTTAATACTATTGAGGTTGACACACTATTTGAATACAAAAACCCGCCATTCTTTAACACAGATGAAGAACTTTCGGCTGCAGTCGTGGTAAGACAATCTAATACTTAAAAAAAACTAACGATCTAGAAGAACAGTAAATTATCACGTTGGGTGTATAGCAGCTCCCTTAAATACTTACTGCACTCTGTTTCTTAGTACTTTTGTTTTAGCAGCAACATAAATAAATACGTAAATAATTAACAACAATTAATATTTTGTTGCAGATGCTCTCAGAAATGACTGACAGGCCCGGAAGCTACTTAAACGTTGAAGAGTTTTTAAAAGCAGGTAGAACTGATGCACATGATATCCAAACAAATATTTCACCTGGGAACTTGGAAGGCAGTGGCTCAAACTTAAACTACCAAGAGACAAACCCAACCCCAACTATTGACGTCAATCCTGGAGTAAGCGGCGAGATAAGAAACTTTAGCCCAGTTTTCTTTCGGTCGCGTCATTCAAATTCGTCCAGTTCAAGCACCACTCCAGCACCTAAGTCTTCATCATCCGACTCTTCATTATCTCACACTTCCTCATCTTGCACTACATCTACGTCAGAATATGCTTCGCCGACCAACGCAGAAGCTTCTGGTGAAAACTATATAACTATATATGATCCCGTATATCTTGATACCATGAATAATAGCGGAAATGTAACACAAGAAGTAGAAATTGTAACACTGGAAAGCGAAAGTGTAACAGAAGAAGGCGAAATTATAGCAGAAAAAGGCAAAATTATAGCAGAAGAAGGCGAAATTATAGCAGAAGAAGGCGAAATTATAGCAGAAAAAGGCGAAATTATAGCAGAAGAAGGCGAAATTATAGTAGAAGAAGGCGAAATTGTAACACAGGAAAGCGAATCTATTGGACAAGAATTAGAAGAAAGTCCAGAGACAGTTCCGATTGAAAGCGAACAAAATTCTGACAGTTATGCACAGACAAGCATTCAGAGCAGAAAGCGGAAGAATAACCGACAAAGTACGACACAAAATAAATCTAAAATGCGTAGATCCTGTGGCCCTACTTACAAAGCGAGGAATAAACAGATAACTAAACCACAGGGGATCCAACAGCCGTGTAATAATAAATGTAAACTCAAATGTTACGAAAAGTTCACTGACGCTCAAAGAAAAGGTATATTTAATGCTTATTGGGATATAAGGGACATCGATCATCAGAGGTCATTTATATTGTCTTGTATGACTGATGTTGCACCTGAATATAGCACGAGAGCCAGGCTCCCACAGACATTGGACAAAGCTTTCAGCTTTATAGTGGATGGTGAGTCTATCCGGGTTTGTAAACAGTTCTTTGTGAGAACGTTAAATATAACTGAACGCTTAGTACGAACAGTTATAGAGAACAGTGTTGTATATGGTTCATTGGGAAGAGATCTATTAGGAAGGGTTGAGCATCACAGACGCACTGATGTATCACTCCTCATGGATATAACAGAGTTTATTAACGCTATTCCAAGGATAATGTCACGTTATACGAGGCAAAGTCCATCGCGCGAATATATTTATGGATGGAAATCTATAAAAGAACTCTATGTAGATTTTCAGAAGCAACAGGCAAGAAGAAATAAGACTTCGGGAACATATTGTACGTTTCGTAGAGTGGTTACAGAACAGTTGAACATATCATTATTCATGCCTCGAAAAGATCAATGCGACCTCTGTCTGCAGTATCAAAATTCAAATCAAGAACAGAAGAGTATAATAAAAGAACAATTTGATATCCATACCGTAGAAAAGAGATTGAGCAAATTAGAAAAGGACAATGACAGATCTAAAATTAATTATAGAAACAAAATTATTGTGATTGATTTACAAAGTGTTCTTCAGTCACCTAAAGGCTTAACTTCCGCGTCATTTTACACATCCAAATTGAATAGTTATAACTTTACAGTTACTTTACTAGAGAAAAAACTCGCCGGACATAGCAGGGACTCCTATAATGTTGTTAACTGTTATGTCTGGAATGAGACAGACGCAGGACGTAGCTCAAACGAAATCGGCTCATGCTTATTAAATTTTATCGAGAAACTCTCCGCAGAATCTTGTAGTGGAGATGGTTTGAACTTGATACTGTATTCGGACGATTACTGTGGCTATCATAGGAATAAATTCCTACTTACGGTATATCTTTACGCTGTGGCCCATCTTAACATAGAGACAATTACACATAAATATTTAATACAGGGCCATACACAGCATGAAGGCCACCATGTGCGGAGCATTATCAAGAAGGAAATAAGCAAGAATTTAAAGTCAGGTCCGATATATTCTCCACAACATTACATAGAGATTATCAAAAATGCTAAGAAATGTGGAAAGAAATTCCATGTCCACGAACAGAATTACGAAAGCTTTTTGGATTTAAAGAAATTACAGAAAGATTGGGGATACAACTTCAACAGGACTATAGACGGTAAATATGTCACCTGGAGTGAAATCAAGATGATTAAAGTGAAGAAAAGTTCACCGTTCTCGTTTTTTGTGAAGAGTTCGTATAAGCAAACTCAGTTCGTTGAGGTGTGCACAAGGAACAAACAGAAAAAAATGCCACTTTTGCCCGAACTAATACCAGTCAATGCATATTCAGATAAACAGGAGCTGGGCGAGAAAAAGAAGAGAGATCTCAGAGCGTTGATTTCCAATAACTTGATTCCAAATGTTTATAAAGCCTTTTACGATGCATTGCTCTAAATATAGGAGCTGTCAAACCAACTATTGACCTTATTGTGATAACGTTGCAACAACAACACTGTGTTAATTAGATTATAAGTGGAAAAAATGGGATTCAATAAGCTATTTGTAATTCATTACGTTTTCTTATTTTGTTTTATATTATATAGTTATACAGGATAATTTTTTCAATTGATATAGGGTATCTAATTTAAATTATAAGACTAGAGTAGTATTTAAGTTTTTTTCGTAAACTATAAGAACTATTTTTTTTTTTTATGAAGGCAAATATTGATTAATTAGCTGTGCCCCACGGTTTCACCCGCGTAGACATAATTTTATGGGGGTCCCGCAGAACCCTTATATTTTTTTATATAAATAGTAGCCTAAGTTACTCCCTGTAACATTAGCTATCCTCCAGTGAAAGTCCCGTTCAAAGCAGTCCAGCCGTTTTGGAGATTAGCTGGAACAAACAGACAGATCATTTTTATTTAAATTGTTTTTTTCTATGTCAGTACAGTGTATACTTTCATATGTATTTAGTGAATAGGTGTAATTTTGGAAATAAAAAGAGACACCTCAATTTTATGTATCTGTATAGATATAGGTTAATTCACCTTTTAACTATGTTGGCAATGATCTGTCTTAATTTGTGATGTGCTAAGATTGTAATGCCTATTATGTAAAAGATTTTATTTTACTTAGGCTAGGTTAGGTTAAGGATGGGGTGCCAAGGCAGCAACCTCCACGTGGTGCGCCCTGGGCAACGACGGCTGACAACACTCCCCTAACGGGGCTCTGTTGTTGACCGGCGGCTGATGGCTAGCCAATGGGGGGGTACACTTTACAGGGAGTTTACACACACACAGTCACACTCAACATGCAAAAAACTCATACAAATTTCCTTGCACAAACACCTACAGCACACAACAGTTACACATCTACATGCACAAACCACACGCACAAGCAGTTACACAAAATCAATCCCAAGATACTCTGGTCGATGGGATGCATGGCTGGCGAGATGGCCAGTCCCGACAGTGCACACACATCATCCACACTATACAGATACACTACACATTACACACCCTCACGTTCACACACTCACATACGCCACATGCAAAATACCACTACACTGTTCACACAATGAGGAGGGGAGAGAAAAAACCACAATGGAAATAAGCAGATTGGTAACAAATCTCCAGGCGGGTAAATCCCGCCCCGAAGCCTCGGCTTCGGGCAGCCCCAGCGTATCTGGAGGGGGCACAACCTGCTTCGGAGGTCAGCACACCGCTGGCCCCCGTCAACGACGACTTGGCAATACCACAACGGACACTGAGACTTCGGGAGATATAAACTCCCAAGGCAAAGCCCTGAACAGGCGTTTCTGGGCTCCTGATGACGCGGAGGGCAGTCGATCGACAAGCCCCTCGTCGGGCGAAGACCAGCCTAGACAAGAGGTGACGAAGAATACGGCTACTATAAATCGGAGGGCTCTGGCGGCTCAAAATCGACCAAAGCCGGCGAGAGATGGTCGGGGCCGCTTTGTAGCCAAATCACAGCGGGCCGATGTTACGCTGCGGCCAGAGGTACATGAGCATGATGAGAGTGACTCTTCTTTCGCTTCCGCTGCATCAGAGAGCCCGGCGAGGCGCTGCTCCTTCATCAACAGCGACAACGGAGGCCCCCAGTCACCTGTGTCTCAGGATAAACGCAAGGCAGAGGAAGAGCGCAGGAGGCAGGGTATAGAAGAAGAGATCCGGCTGCGAGACCCGACGGCAGCTGCGTACAGGGATGTAATAGTCTCAGAAGCTAAAAACATCTGTGACGTAGCCGCTAAGTCGGGTCGTCTAAAGGGCACGTGTGTGCGGGCCCTCAAGTCGGCGGCGGCGGCAATTGAGGTGGCGGGCAGCAAGCTGTATGAGAGCACCTCCACCCTTGATACCAAGAAGCTCCGGGCCGAGGTGGACCGCCTGCGAGCTGAGGTAGCGGAGCTACCTAAACTGCGAGCGGAGGCAGCGCAGGCAGCGGGTGTGCGGGCGGACAATGACCGCCTGTGCGCCGAATTAGCTGCAACTAAGTTGGAGCTACCGGCACTTCAAGCTCAACGTGTAAGAAGTTCGCATGCATCCGGATCTAGGCCACCACTGGACCGGGACGTTGTCGCCACAGTGATGGCGGCTATGCAGCAGAAGTTTGAGGCCTTGGAGAGGCGCCTCTGCCCCCCTCTAGGGGAGCGCAGCAAGGAAGTCCGGCCCACCCAAATGGTGACCGTGGCCAAGACACCTGGGGTCGAGCCGGCTAAGCGCGGCAGGAAGTCACGCCGCAAGCGAGGACAACGGGTTGCACCAGGCCAGGAAGTGCAGGGCGTGACAATTGAGCGCCCTTCGGTTGCTAAAGCGGCATCGACCCTAGCAGAAACCTGGGCTAGAGTGGTAGGGAGAACAGGGGGGAGAAAGGGAACGAAAGAGAAGACCCCGAAACCCCCGCTTCTCCCGAACCCACCACAACCCAGTAGAAGAGGCAAGGTGGCTCAGCCAAGAGAGGCCAAGTTACGTGCTCCCAAAACGGTTGCAGTGATTATCACGCTGGAGCCCGCCGCAGAGCAAAGGGGGCTAAAATATGCCACGGTCCTCGCCGACCTCACCAAGAAGATCTCTCTCCCTGATATAGGGATCCCCCACGACCGCATCAGGAAGGCGCGCCCGAAGACGCGAGGCGCGAGCGGCAGCAGGTGCAAGAGACTGCGCTGGTCGAATGGCAGGAGCGGCTCGCGGAGCCGGAGGCCGAGCGTCTGACCATTGAGGCCATTCGCCCGGTCTCTTAAATTTATTTATCTGTATAGACATAGGTTAATTCACCTTTTAACTATGTTGGCAATAATCTGTCTTAATTTGTGATGTGCTAAGATTGTAATGCCTATTATGTAAAAGATTTAATTTTAGTTAGGCTAGGTTAGGTTAAGGATGGGGTGCCAAGGCAGCAACCTCCACGTGGTGCACCCTGGGCAACGACGGCTGACAACACTCCCCTAACGGGGCTCTGTTGTTGACCGGCGGCTGATGGCTAGCCAATGGGGGGGTACACTTTACAGGGAGTTTACACACACACAGTCACACTCAACATGCAAAAACCTCAAACAAATTTCCTTGCACACACACCTACAGCACACAACAGTTACACATCTACATGCAAAAACCACACGCACAAGCAGTTACACAAAATCAATCCCAAGATACTCTGGTCGATGGGATGCATGGCTGGCGAGATGGCACCCTCACGTTCACAAACTCACATACGCCACATGCAAAATACCACTACACTGTTCATACAATGAGGAGGGGAGAGAAAAAACCACAATGGAAATAAGCAGATTGGTAACAAATCTCCAGGCGGGTAAATCCCGGCCCGAAGCCTCACAGGAACACAGGCGGTTGCTTAATATTGCTGATCGAACGATATGCACAATAGCAACTGTGCCATTAGCTACGCCTAAACTAGAGTCATCACTAGACTGATTGGTGGTACTAATAACCACTAGTATTTTTACACTTCAGATGACATCTCAAAGAACGAAACAAATACTGAAATTATTCAAAATAGAAATGGAATCCGATATTGGGCAGAACAACGCACCGATCCCCACGACCACGACACGAGAAGATGACGACGTCAATAGACCGATTGAATTTATTGATAGCAACGCGGAAGCCACTCCGTCTATTGACCGCAGTGACGAAGATATAGTTAATACTATTGAGGTTGACACACTATTTGAATACAAAAACCCGCCATTCTTTAACACAGATGAAGAACTTTCGGCTGCAGTCGTGGTAAGACAATCTAATACTTAAAAAAAACTAACGATCTAGAAGAACAGTAAATTATCACGTTGGGTGTATAGCAGCTCCCTTAAATACTTACTGCACTCTGTTTCTTAGTACTTTTGTTTTAGCAGCAACATAAATAAATACGTAAATAATTAACAACAATTAATATTTTGTTGCAGATGCTCTCAGAAATGACTGACAGGCCCGGAAGCTACTTAAACGTTGAAGAGTTTTTAAAAGCAGGTAGAACTGATGCACATGATATCCAAACAAATATTTCACCTGGGAACTTGGAAGGCAGTGGCTCAAACTTAAACTACCAAGAGACAAACCCAACCCCAACTATTGACGTCAATCCTGGAGTAAGCGGCGAGATAAGAAACTTTAGCCCAGTTTTCTTTCGGTCGCGTCATTCAAATTCGTCCAGTTCAAGCACCACTCCAGCACCTAAGTCTTCATCATCCGACTCTTCATTATCTCACACTTCCTCATCTTGCACTACATCTACGTCAGAATATGCTTCGCCGACCAACGCAGAAGCTTCTGGTGAAAACTATATAACTATATATGATCCCGTATATCTTGATACCATGAATAATAGCGGAAATGTAACACAAGAAGTAGAAATTGTAACACTGGAAAGCGAAAGTGTAACAGAAGAAGGCGAAATTATAGCAGAAAAAGGCAAAATTATAGCAGAAGAAGGCGAAATTATAGCAGAAGAAGGCGAAATTATAGCAGAAAAAGGCGAAATTATAGCAGAAGAAGGCGAAATTATAGTAGAAGAAGGCGAAATTGTAACACAGGAAAGCGAATCTATTGGACAAGAATTAGAAGAAAGTCCAGAGACAGTTCCGATTGAAAGCGAACAAAATTCTGACAGTTATGCACAGACAAGCATTCAGAGCAGAAAGCGGAAGAATAACCGACAAAGTACGACACAAAATAAATCTAAAATGCGTAGATCCTGTGGCCCTACTTACAAAGCGAGGAATAAACAGATAACTAAACCACAGGGGATCCAACAGCCGTGTAATAATAAATGTAAACTCAAATGTTACGAAAAGTTCACTGACGCTCAAAGAAAAGGTATATTTAATGCTTATTGGGATATAAGGGACATCGATCATCAGAGGTCATTTATATTGTCTTGTATGACTGATGTTGCACCTGAATATAGCACGAGAGCCAGGCTCCCACAGACATTGGACAAAGCTTTCAGCTTTATAGTGGATGGTGAGTCTATCCGGGTTTGTAAACAGTTCTTTGTGAGAACGTTAAATATAACTGAACGCTTAGTACGAACAGTTATAGAGAACAGTGTTGTATATGGTTCATTGGGAAGAGATCTATTAGGAAGGGTTGAGCATCACAGACGCACTGATGTATCACTCCTCATGGATATAACAGAGTTTATTAACGCTATTCCAAGGATAATGTCACGTTATACGAGGCAAAGTCCATCGCGCGAATATATTTATGGATGGAAATCTATAAAAGAACTCTATGTAGATTTTCAGAAGCAACAGTCAAGAAGAAATAAGACTTCGGGAACATATTGTACGTTTCGTAGAGTGGTTACAGAACAGTTGAACATATCATTATTCATGCCTCGAAAAGATCAATGCGACCTCTGTCTGCAGTATCAAAATTCAAATCAAGAACAGAAGAGTATAATAAAAGAACAATTTGATATCCATACCGTAGAAAAGAGATTGAGCAAATTAGAAAAGGACAATGACAGATCTAAAATTAATTATAGAAACAAAATTATTGTGATTGATTTACAAAGTGTTCTTCAGTCACCTAAAGGCTTAACTTCCGCGTCATTTTACACATCCAAATTGAATAGTTATAACTTTACAGTTACTTTACTAGAGAAAAAACTCGCCGGACATAGCAGGGACTCCTATAATGTTGTTAACTGTTATGTCTGGAATGAGACAGACGCAGGACGTAGCTCAAACGAAATCGGCTCATGCTTATTAAATTTTTTCGAGAAACTCTCCGCAGAATCTTGTAGTGGAGATGGTTTGAACTTGATACTGTATTCGGACGATTACTGTGGCTATCATAGGAATAAATTCCTACTTACGGTATATCTTTACGCTGTGGCCCATCTTAACATAGAGACAATTACACATAAATATTTAATACAGGGCCATACACAGCATGAAGGCCACCATGTGCGGAGCATTATCAAGAAGGAAATAAGCAAGAATTTAAAGTCAGGTCCGATATATTCTCCACAACATTACATAGAGATTATCAAAAATGCTAAGAAATGTGGAAAGAAATTCCATGTCCACGAACAGAATTACGAAAGCTTTTTGGATTTAAAGAAATTACAGAAAGATTGGGGATACAACTTCAACAGGACTATAGACGGTAAATATGTCACCTGGAGTGAAATCAAGATGATTAAAGTGAAGAAAAGTTCACCGTTCTCGTTTTTTGTGAAGAGTTCGTATAAGCAAACTCAGTTCGTTGAGGTGTGCACAAGGAACAAACAGAAAAAAATGCCACTTTTGCCCGAACTAATACCAGTCAATGCATATTCAGATAAACAGGAGCTGGGCGAGAAAAAGAAGAGAGATCTCAGAGCGTTGATTTCCAATAACTTGATTCCAAATGTTTATAAAGCCTTTTACGATGCATTGCTCTAAATATAGGAGCTGTCAAACCAACTATTGACCTTATTGTGATAACGTTGCAACAACAACACTGTGTTAATTAGATTATAAGTGGAAAAAATGGGATTCAATAAGCTATTTGTAATTCATTACGTTTTCTTATTTTGTTTTATATTATATAGTTATACAGGATAATTTTTTCAATTGATATAGGGTATCTAATTTAAATTATAAGACTAGAGTAGTATTTAAGTTTTTTTCGTAAACTATAAGAACTATTTTTTTTTTATGAAGGCAAATATTGATTAATTAGCTGTGCCCCACGGTTTCACCCGCGTAGACATAATTTTATGGGGGTCCCGCAGAACCCTTATATTTTTTTATATAAATAGTAGCCTAAGTTACTCCCTGTAACATTAGCTATCCTCCAGTGAAAGTCCCGTTCAAAGCAGTCCAGCCGTTTTGGAGATTAGCTGGAACAAACAGACAGATCATTTTTATTTAAATTGTTTTTTTCTATGTCAGTACAGTGTATACTTTCATATGTATTTAGTGAATAGGTGTAATTTTGGAAATAAAAAGAGACACCTCAATTTTATGTATCTGTATAGATATAGGTTAATTCACCTTTTAACTATGTTGGCAATGATCTGTCTTAATTTGTGATGTGCTAAGATTGTAATGCCTATTATGTAAAAGATTTTATTTTACTTAGGCTAGGTTAGGTTAAGGATGGGGTGCCAAGGCAGCAACCTCCACGTGGTGCGCCCTGGGCAACGACGGCTGACAACACTCCCCTAACGGGGCTCTGTTGTTGACCGGCGGCTGATGGCTAGCCAATGGGGGGGTACACTTTACAGGGAGTTTACACACACACAGTCACACTCAACATGCAAAAAACTCATACAAATTTCCTTGCACACACACCTACAGCACACAACAGTTACACATCTACATGCACAAACCACACTCACAAGCAGTTACACAAAATCAATCCCAAGATACTCTGGTCGATGGGATGCATGGCTGGCGAGATGGCCAGTCCCGACAGTGCACACACATCATCCACACTATACAGATACACTACACATTACACACCCTCACGTTCACACACTCACATACGCCACATGCAAAATACCACTACACTGTTCACACAATGAGGAGGGGAGAGAAAAAACCACAATGGAAATAAGCAGATTGGTAACAAATCTCCAGGCGGGTAAATCCCGCCCCGAAGCCTCGGCTTCGGGCAGCCCCAGCGTATCTGGAGGGGGCACAACCTGCTTCGGAGGTCAGCACACCGCTGGCCCCCGTCAACGACGACCTGGCAATACCACAACGGACACTGAGACTTCGGGAGATATAAACTCCCAAGGCAAAGCCCTGAACAGGCGTTTCTGGGCTCCTGATGACGCGGAGGGCAGTCGATCGACAAGCCCCTCGTCGGGCGAAGACCAGCCTAGACAAGAGGTGACGAAGAATACGGCTACTATAAATCGTAGGGCTCTGGCGGCTCAAAATCGACCAAAGCCGGCGAGAGATGGTCGGGGCCGCTTTGTAGCCAAATCACAGCGGGCCGATGGTACGCTGCGGCCAGAGGTACATGAGCATGATGAGAGTGACTCTTCTTTCGCTTCCGCTGCATCAGAGAGCCCGGCGAGGCGCTGCTCCTTCATCAACAGCGACAACGGAGGCCCCCAGTCACCTGTGTCTCAGGATAAACGCAAGGCTGAGGAAGAGCGCAGGAGGCAGGGTATAGAAGAAGAGATCCGGCTGCGAGACCCGACGGCAGCTGCGTACAGGGATGTAATAGTCTCAGAAGCTAAAAACATCTGTGACGTAGCCGCTAAGTCGGGTCGTCTAAAGGGCACGTGTGTGCGGGCCCTCAAGTCGGCGGCGGCGGCAATTGAGGTGGCGGGCAGCAAGCTGTATGAGAGCACCTCCACCCTTGATACCAAGAAGCTCCGGGCCGAGGTGGACCGCCTGCGAGCTGAGGTAGCGGAGCTACCTAAACTGCGAGCGGAGGCAGCGCAGGCAGCGGGTGTGCGGGCGGACAATGACCGCCTGTGCGCCGAATTAGCTGCAACTAAGTTGGAGCTACCGGCACTTCAAGCTCAACGTGTAAGAAGTTCGCATGCATCCGGATCTAGGCCACCACTGGACCGGGACGTTGTCGCCACAGTGATGGCGGCTATGCAGCAGAAGTTTGAGGCCTTGGAGAGGCGCCTCTGCCCCCCTCTAGGGGAGCGCAGCAAGGAAGTCCGGCCCACCCAAATGGCGACCGTGGCCAAGACACCTGGGGTCGAGCCGGCTAAGCGCGGCAGGAAGTCACGCCGCAAGCGAGGACAACGGGTTGCACCAGGCCAGGAAGTGCAGGGCGTGACAATTGAGCGCCCTTCGGTTGCTAAAGCGGCATCGACCCTAGCAGAAACCTGCGCTAGAGTGGTAGGGAGAACAGGGGGGAGAAAGGGAACGAAAGAGAAGACCCCGAAACCCCCGCTTCTCCCGAACCCACCACAACCCAGTAGAAGAGGCAAGGTGGCTCAGCCAAGAGAGGCCAAGTTACGTGCTCCCAAAACGGTTGCAGTGATTATCACGCTGGAGCCCGCCGCAGAGCAAAGGGGGCTAAAATATGCCACGGTCCTCGCCGACCTCACCAAGAAGATCTCTCTCCCTGATATAGGGATCCCCCACGACCGCATCAGGAAGGCGCGCCCGAAGACGCGAGGCGCGAGCGGCAGCAGGTGCAAGAGACTGCGCTGGTCGAATGGCAGGAGCGGCTCGCGGAGCCGGAGGCCGAGCGTCTGACCATTGAGGCCATTCGCCCGGTCTCTTAAATTTATTTATCTGTATAGACATAGGTTAATTCACCTTTTAACTATGTTGGCAATAATCTGTCTTAATTTGTGATGTGCTAAGATTGTAATGCCTATTATGTAAAAGATTTAATTTTAGTTAGGCTAGGTTAGGTTAAGGATGGGGTGCCAAGGCAGCAACCTCCACGTGGTGCACCCTGGGCAACGACGGCTGACAACACTCCCCTAACGGGGCTCTGTTGTTGACCGGCGGCTGATGGCTAGCCAATGGGGGGGTACACTTTACAGGGAGTTTACACACACACAGTCACACTCAACATGCAAAAACCTCAAACAAATTTCCTTGCACACACACCTACAGCACACAACAGTTACACATCTACATGCAAAAACCACACGCACAAGCAGTTACACAAAATCAATCCCAAGATACTCTGGTCGATGGGATGCATGGCTGGCGAGATGGCCAGTCCCGACAGTGCACACACATCATCCACACTATACAGATACACTACACATTACATACCCTCACGTTCACACACTCACATACGCCACATGCAAAATACCACTACACTGTTCATACAATGAGGAGGGGAGAGAAAAAACCACAATGGAAATAAGCAGATTGGTAACAAATCTCCAGGCGGGTAAATCCCGGCCCGAAGCCTCACAGGAACACAGGCGGTTGCTTAATATTGCTGATCGAACGATATGCACAATAGCAACTGTGCCATTAGCTACGCCTAAACTAGAGTCATCACTAGACTGATTGGTGGTACTAATAACCACTAGTATTTTTACACTTCAGATGACATCTCAAAGAACGAAACAAATACTGAAATTATTCAAAATATAAATGGAATCCGATGTTGGGCAGAACAACACACCGATCCCCACGACCACGACACGAGAAGATGACGACGTCAATAGACCGATTGAATTTATTGATAGCAACGCGGAAGCCACTCCGTCTATTGACCGCAGTGACGAAGATATAGTTAATACTATTGAGGTTGACACACTATTTGAATACAAAAACCCGCCATTCTTTAACACAGATGAAGAACTTTCGGCTGCAGTCGTGGTAAGACAATCTAATACTTAAAAAAAACTAACGATCTAGAAGAACAGTAAATTATCACGTTGGGTGTATAGCAGCTCCCTTAAATACTTACTGCACTCTGTTTCTTAGTACTTTTGTTTTAGCAGCAACATAAATAAATACGTAAATAATTAACAACAATTAATATTTTGTTGCAGATGCTCTCAGAAATGACTGACAGGCCCGGAAGCTACTTAAACGTTGAAGAGTTTTTAAAAGCAGGTAGAACTGATGCACATGATATCCAAACAAATATTTCACCTGGGAACTTGGAAGGCAGTGGCTCAAACTTAAACTACCAAGAGCCAAACCCAACCCCAACTATTGACGTCAATCCTGGAGTAAGCGGCGAGATAAGAAACTTTAGCCCAGTTTTCTTTCGGTCGCGTCATTCAAATTCGTCCAGTTCAAGCACCACTCCAGCACCTTAGTCTTCATCATCAGACTCTTCATTATCTCACACTTCCTCATCTTGCACTACATCTACGTCAGAATATGCTTCGCCGACCAACGCAGAAGATTCTGGTGAAAACTATATAACTATATATGATCCCGTATATCTTGATACCATGAATAATAGCGGAAATGTAACACAAGAAGTAGAAATTGTAACACTGGAAAGCGAAAGTGTAACAGAAGAAGGCGAAATTATAGCAGAAAAAGGCAAAATTATAGCAGAAGAAGGCGAAATTATAGCAGAAGAAGGCGAAATTATAGCAGAAAAAGGCGAAATTATAGCAGAAGAAGGCGAAATTATAGTAGAAGAAGGCGAAATTGTAACACAGGAAAGCGAATCTATTGGACAAGAATTAGAAGAAAGTCCAGAGACAGTTCCGATTGAAAGCGAAGAAAATTCTGACAGTTATGCACAAACAAGCATTCAGAGCAGAAAGCGGAAGAATAACCGACAAAGTACGACACAAAATAAATCCAAAATGCGTAGATCCTGTGGCCCTACTTACAAAGCGAGAAATAAACAGATAACTAAACCACAGGGGATCCAACAGCCGTGTAATAATAAATGTAAACTCAAATGTTAGGAAAAGTTCACTGACGCTCAAAGAAAAGGTATATTTAATGCTTATTGGGATATAAGGGACATCGATCATCAGAGGTCATTTATATTGTCTTGTATGACTGATGTTGCACCTGAATATAGCACGAGAGCCAGGCTCCCACAGACATTGGACAAAGCTTTCAGCTTTATAGTGGATGGTGAGTCTATCCGGGTTTGTAAACAGTTCTTTGTGAGAACGTTAAATATAACTGAACGCTTAGTACGAACAGTTATAGAGAACAGTGTTGTATATGGTTCATTGGGAAGAGATCTATTAGGAAGGGTTGAGCATCACAGACGCACTGATGTATCACTCCTCATGGATATAACAGAGTTTATTAACGCTATTCCAAGGATAATGTCACGTTATACGAGGCAAAGTCCATCGCGCGAATATATTTATGGATGGAAATCTATAAAAGAACTCTATGTAGATTTTCAGAAGCAACAGTCAAGAAGAAATAAGACTTCGGGAACATATTGTACGTTTCGTAGAGTGGTTACAGAACAGTTGAACATATCATTATTCATGCCTCGAAAATATCAATGCGACCTCTGTCTGCAGTATCAAAATTCAAATCAAGAACAGAAGAGTATAATAAAAGAACAATTTGATATCCATACCGTAGAAAAGAGATTGAGCAAATTAGAAAAGGACAATGACAGATCTAAAATTAATTATAGAAACAAAATTATTGTGATTGATTTACAAAGTGTTCTTCAGTCACCTAAAGGCTTAACTTCCGCGTCATTTTACACATCCAAATTGAATAGTTATAACTTTACAGTTACTTTACTAGAGAAAAAACTCGCCGGACATAGCAGGGACTCCTATAATGTTGTTAACTGTTATGTCTGGAATGAGACAGACGCAGGACGTAGCTCAAACGAAATCGGCTCATGCTTATTAAATTTTTTCGAGAAACTCTCCGCAGAATCTTGTAGTGGAGATGGTTTGAACTTGATACTGTATTCGGACGATTACTGTGGCTATCATAGGAATAAATTCCTACTTACGGTATATCTTTACGCTGTGGCCCATCTTAACATAGAGACAATTACACATAAATATTTAATACAGGGCCATACACAGCATGAAGGCCACCATGTGCGGAGCATTATCAAGAAGGAAATAAGCAAGAATTTAAAGTCAGGTCCGATATATTCTCCACAACATTACATAGAGATTATCAAAAATGCTAAGAAATGTGGAAAGAAATTCCATGTCCACGAACAGAATTACGAAAGCTTTTTGGATTTAAAGAAATTACAGAAAGATTGGGGATACAACTTCAACAGGACTATAGACGGTAAATATGTCACCTGGAGTGAAATCAAGATGATTAAAGTGAAGAAAAGTTCACCGTTCTCGTTTTTTGTGAAGAGTTCGTATAAGCAAACTCAGTTCGTTGAGGTGTGCACAAGGAACAAACAGAAAAAAATGCCACTTTTGCCCGAACTAATACCAGTCAATGCATATTCAGATAAACAGGAGCTGGGCGAGAAAAAGAAGAGAGATCTCAGAGCGTTGATTTCCAATAACTTGATTCCAAATGTTTATAAAGCCTTTTACGATGCTTTGCTCTAAATATAGGAGCTGTCAAACCAACTATTGACCTTATTGTGATAACGTTGCAACAACAACACTGTGTTAATTAGATTATAAGTGGAAAAAATGGGATTCAATAAGCTATTTGTAATTCATTACGTTTTCTTATTTTGTTTTATATTATATAGTTATACAGGATAATTTTTTCAATTGATATAGGGTATCTAATTTAAATTATAAGACTAGAGTAGTATTTAAGTTTTTTTCGTAAACTATAAGAACTATTTTTTTTTTATGAAGGCAAATATTGATTAATTAGCTGTGCCCCACGGTTTCACCCGCGTAGACATAATTTTATGGGGGTCCCGCAGAACCCTTATATTTTTTTATATAAATAGTAGCCTAAGTTACTCCCTGTAACATTAGCTATCCTCCAGTGAAAGTCCCGTTCAAAGCAGTCCAGCCGTTTTGGAGATTAGCTGGAACAAACAGACAGATCATTTTTATTTAAATTGTTTTTTTCTATGTCAGAACAGTGTATACTTTCATATGTATTTAGTGAATAGGTGTAATTTTGGAAATAAAAAGAGACACCTCAATTTTATGTATCTGTATAGATATAGGTTAATTCACCTTTTAACTATGTTGGCAATGATCTGTCTTAATTTGTGATGTGCTAAGATTGTAATGCCTATTATGTAAAAGATTTAATTTTAGTTAGGCTAGGTTAGGTTAAGGATGGGGTGCCAAGGCAGCAACCTCCACGTGGTGCGCCCTGGGCAACGACGGCTGACAACACTCCCCTAACGGGGCTCTGTTGTTGACCGGCGGCTGATGGCTAGCCAATGGGGGGGTACACTTTACAGGGAGTTTACACACACACAGTCACACTCAACATGCAAATACCTCAAACAAATTTCCTTGCACACACACCTACAGCACACAACAGTTACACATCTACATGCAAAAACCACACGCACAAGCAGTTACACAAAATCAATCCCAAGATACTCTGGTCGATGGGATGCATGGCTGGCGAGATGGCCAGTCCCGACAGTGCACACACATCATCCACACTATACAGATACACTACACATTACACACCCTCACGTTCACACACTCACATACGCCACATGCAAAATACCACTACACTGTTCACACAATGAGGAGGGGAGAGAAAAAACCACAATGGAAATAAGCAGATTGGTAACAAATCTCCAGGCGGGTAAATCCCGCCCCGAAGCCTCGGCTTCGGGCAGCCCCAGCGTATCTGGAGGGGGCACAACCTGCTTCGGAGGTCAGCACACCGCTGGCCCCCGTCAACGACGACCTGGCAATACCACAACGGACACTGAGACTTCGGGAGATATAAACTCCCAAGGCAAAGCCCTGAACAGGCGTTTCTGGGCTCCTGATGACGCGGAGGGCAGTCGATCGACAAGCCCCTCGTCGGGCGAAGACCAGCCTAGACAAGAGGTGACGAAGAATACGGCTACTATAAATCGTAGGGCTCTGGCGGCTCAAAATCGACCAAAGCCGGCGAGAGATGGTCGGGGCCGCTTTGTAGCCAAATCACAGCGGGCCGATGTTACGCTGCGGCCAGAGGTACATGAGCATGATGAGAGTGACTCTTCTTTCGCTTCCGCTGCATCAGAGAGCCCGGCGAGGCGCTGCTCCTTCATCAACAGCGACAACGGAGGCCCCCAGTCACCTGTGTCTCAGGATAAACGCAAGGCAGAGGAAGAGCGCAGGAGGCAGGGTATAGAAGAAGAGATCCGGCTGCGAGACCCGACGGCAGCTGCGTACAGGGATGTAATAGTCTCAGAAGCTAAAAACATCTGTGACGTAGCCGCTAAGTCGGGTCGTCTAAAGGGCACGTGTGTGCGGGCCCTCAAGTCGGCGGCGGCGGCAATTGAGGTGGCGGGCAGCAAGCTGTATGAGAGCACCTCCACCCTTGATACCAAGAAGCTCCGGGCCGAGGTGGACCGCCTGCGAGCTGAGGTAGCGGAGCTACCTAAACTGCGAGCGGAGGCAGCGCAGGCAGCGGGTGTGCGGGCGGACAATGACCGCCTGTGCGCCGAATTAGCTGCAACTAAGTTGGAGCTACCGGCACTTCAAGCTCAACGTGTAAGAAGTTCGCATGCATCCGGATCTAGGCCACCACTGGACCGGGACGTTGTCGCCACAGTGATGGCGGCTATGCAGCAGAAGTTTGAGGCCTTGGAGAGGCGCCTCTGCCCCCCTCTAGGGGAGCGCAGCAAGGAAGTCCGGCCCACCCAAATGGTGACCGTGGCCAAGACACCTGGGGTCGAGCCGGCTAAGCGCGGCAGGAAGTCACGCCGCAAGCGAGGACAACGGGTTGCACCAGGCCAGGAAGTGCAGGGCGTGACAATTGAGCGCCCTTCGGTTGCTAAAGCGGCATCGACCCTAGCAGAAACCTGGGCTAGAGTGGTAGGGAGAACAGGGGGGAGAAAGGGAACGAAAGAGAAGACCCCGAAACCCCCGCTTCTCCCGAACCCACCACAACCCAGTAGAAGAGGCAAGGTGGCTCAGCCAAGAGAGGCCAAGTTACGTGCTCCCAAAACGGTTGCAGTGATTATCACGCTGGAGCCCGCCGCAGAGCAAAGGGGGCTAAAATATGCCACGGTCCTCGCCGACCTCACCAAGAAGATCTCTCTCCCTGATATAGGGATCCCCCACGACCGCATCAGGAAGGCGCGCCCGAAGACGCGAGGCGCGAGCGGCAGCAGGTGCAAGAGACTGCGCTGGTCGAATGGCAGGAGCGGCTCGCGGAGCCGGAGGCCGAGCGTCTGACCATTGAGGCCATTCGCCCGGTCTCTTAAATTTATTTATCTGTATAGACATAGGTTAATTCACCTTTTAACTATGTTGGCAATAATCTGTCTTAATTTGTGATGTGCTAAGATTGTAATGCCTATTATGTAAAAGATTTAATTTTAGTTAGGCTAGGTTAGGTTAAGGATGGGGTGCCAAGGCAGCAACCTCCACGTGGTGCACCCTGGGCAACGACGGCTGACAACACTCCCCTAACGGGGCTCTGTTGTTGACCGGCGGCTGATGGCTAGCCAATGGGGGGGTACACTTTACAGGGAGTTTACACACACACAGTCACACTCAACATGCAAATACCTCAAACAAATTTCCTTGCACACACACCTACAGCACACAACAGTTACACATCTACATGCAAAAACCACACGCACAAGCAGTTACACAAAATCAATCCCAAGATACTCTGGTCGATGGGATGCATGGCTGGCGAGATGGCCAGTCCCGACAGTGCACACACATCATCCACACTATACAGATACACTACACATTACATACCCTCACGTTCACACACTCACATACGCCACATGCAAAATACCACTACACTGTTCATACAATGAGGAGGGGAGAGAAAAAACCACAATGGAAATAAGCAGATTGGTAACAAATCTCCAGGCGGGTAAATCCCGCCCCGAAGCCTCGGCTTCGGGCAGCCCCAGCGTATCTGGAGGGGGCATAACCTGCTTCGGAGGTCAGCACACCGCTGGCCCCCGTCAACGACGACCTGGCAATACCACAACGGACACTGAGACTTCGGGAGATATAAACTCCCAAGGCAAAGCCCTGAACAGGCGTTTCTGGGCTCCTGATGACGCGGAGGGCAGTCGATCGACAAGCCCCTCGTCGGGCGAAGACCAGCCTAGACAAGAGGTGACGAAGAATACGGCTACTATAAATCGTAGGGCTCTGGCGGCTCAAAATCGACCAAAGCCGGCGAGAGATGGTCGGGGCCGCTTTGTAGCCAAATCACAGCGGGCCGATGTTACGCTGCGGCCAGAGGTACATGAGCATGATGAGAGTGACTCTTCTTTCGCTTCCGCTGCATCAGAGAGCCCGGCGAGGCGCTGCTTCTTCATCAACAGCGACAACGGAGGCCCCCAGTCACCTGTGTCTCAGGATAAACGCAAGGCAGAGGAAGAGCGCAGGAGGCAGGGTATAGAAGAAGAGATCCGGCTGCGAGACCCGACGGCAGCTGCGTACAGGGATGTAATAGTCTCAGAAGCTAAAAACATCTGTGACGTAGCCGCTAAGTCGGGTCGTCTAAAGGGCACGTGTGTGCGGGCCCTCAAGTCGGCGGCGGCGGCAATTGAGGTGGCGGGCAGCAAGCTGTATGAGAGCACCTCCACCCTTGATACCAAGAAGCTCCGGGCCGAGGTGGACCGCCTGCGAGCTGAGGTAGCGGAGCTACCTAAACTGCGAGCGGAGGCAGCGCAGGCAGCGGGTGTGCGGGCGGACAATGACCGCCTGTGCGCCGAATTAGCTGCAACTAAGTTGGAGCTACCGGCACTTCAAGCTCAACGCGTAAGAAGTTCGCATGCATCCGGATCTAGGCCACCACTGGACCGGGACGTTGTCGCCACAGTGATGGCGGCTATGCAGCAGAAGTTTGAGGCCTTGGAGAGGCGCCTCTGCCCCCCTCTAGGGGAGCGCAGCAAGGAAGTCCGGCCCACCCAAATGGCGACCGTGGCCAAGACACCTGGGGTCGAGCCGGCTAAGCGCGGCAGGAAGTCACGCCGCAAGCGAGGACAACGGGTTGCACCAGGCCAGGAAGTGCAGGGCGTGACAATTGAGCGCCCTTCGGTTGCTAAAGCGGCATCGACCCTAGCAGAAACCTGGGCTAGAGTGGTAGGGAGAACAGGGGGGAGAAAGGGAACGAAAGAGAAGACCCCGAAACCCCCGCTTCTCCCGAACCCACCACAACCCAGTAGAAGAGGCAAGGTGGCTCAGCCAAGAGAGGCAAAGTTACGTGCTCCCAAAACGGTTGCAGTGATTATCACGCTGGAGCCCGCCGCAGAGCAAAGGGGGCTAAAATATGCCACGGTCCTCGCCGACCTCACCAAGAAGATCTCTCTCCCTGATATAGGGATCCCCCACGACCGCATCAGGAAGGCGCGCCCGAAGACGCGAGGCGCGAGCGGCAGCAGGTGCAAGAGACTGCGCTGGTCGAATGGCAGGAGCGGCTCGCGGAGCCGGAGGCCGGGCGTCTGACCATTGAGGCCATTCGCCCGGTCTCTTAAATTTATTTATCTGTATAGATATAGGCTAATTCACCTTTTAACTATGTTGGCAATGATCTGTCTTAATTTGTGATGTGCTAAGATTGTAATGCCTATTATGTAAAAGATTTAATTTTAGTTAGGCTAGGTTAGGTTAAGGAAGGGGGCCGGAGGGCCTGCTGGCGGTGGTCGGGGTGGGAGCTTTGACCACCGGCGCGGGCCCGGGAAGGTGGCAGCGCGATGTGGCTCGCGCTGCCTTGCACAGCGAGGTCTCCAGGGGCGGCCCTACAGCTGCCCCGGGGATGTGCCCCGGCAAAGTGTGGGGGGACACCGGTGCGTTCTATTAGAGTACCCGGAGTCCCCCCTGAGCACTGAGGACGGCCACCGGGGGGGTTTTAGTGAGGTAAAAATCCCACATACCCCGATCTGCCTCTCCCAGGGCGGTCGGGGACCTTTTGAAGGTTTCCCCCTCGTCAACAAAAAAAAAAAAAAAAAAAAAAAAAAAAAAAAAAGGTTAAGGATGGGGTGCCAAGGCAGCAACCTCCACGTGGTGCACCCTGGGCAACGACGGCTGACAACACCCCCCTAACGGGGCTCTGTTGTTGACCGGCAGCTGATGGCTAGCCAATGGGGGGGTACACTTTACAGGGAGTTTACACACACACAGTCACACTCAACATGCAAAAACCTCATACAAATTTCCTTGCACACACACCTACAGCACACAACAGTTACACATCTACATGCAAAAACCACACGCACAAGCAGTTACACAAACTCAATCCCAAGATACTCTGGTCGATGGGATGCATGGCCGTAGGAGGCGAGCCGAAGAACGGCTAATGCCTCCCTAGAGGGCCGCGGGCGTCGGGACGGGGGTCTCGGCGCCAACGCATGGCCCTCGCGGTTTTAGGACGCTCTCGTGTTCCTGAAGCGTCCTCCCAAGTGTCAAGTCACACTGCCAGGTGTTTGTCATTGCTGGGGGGGGCCCCGGGACCGTGCGAATGCGGCCCCGAGCCTCTCACAAAGGTGACGGCACTGCAAAAGCCAGGTCTCGGTTCCGGAACCGAGAAAAGAGAGAAAAGCCAGTTCCAGCCAGGTACCACAGAAGGGGTCGGGGAGACCAGTCGCTGGAGGGGGCGTCGGTGCGTATATCTTGCGGTCCCGAGCCCCCCCCACTCAGGCGATGTGGAGGAACACCGTGGATGTTTAGTGGGTGGGAGTCAGTAAAGGATTTTACCACGTTAAAAAAAAAAAAAAAAAGGTTAGGTTAAGGATTGCTTTTACTTTCTTAAACCGTAAAGTACGTAATAATTTTTTTTTAAATTAATAATCAAAAGCTGTGAAGCTAAATATTGATTAAAATTGAGTCTAAATTAATGTGATACATAAAATAATAAAATTGAGTCCAAATGAATGTTTTGAAGATATTTAAACATAAAATAATTAATGAAAAGCAACTTTTTGATTTGTTACTTAAATTAACAATATACGTTTAAGAACTAAGTGTTATGTAAATGACCATAATTTATACGAAAGACAAGTTATGTTTTTTTCTGTAACACTGTAATTTATATAAAGAATTATTATAAAAGTGTTAAAACTAAAAATTGTGTTATTTTTTCTCAACATTATGGACTAAGCTTGACAAAGATCAAATTATTTTAAAATTAAACTGATACAAGCTAGGTATCTACTTTTTCATGAATTAAAATATTAGAAGGATTTTATTATAAAAAAAATATGTAGATTTATATTTTGATCCTTTGACATTTTGAATTTTTGTCTTTGTTTGGAAACTGGTTTTGCAACTTTCCAAAATAATCACTTATTATTTAGTTAATTTTTATCAAGAGGGGTGTAGGCAAAATTATTGCTCGCAGCACTTAGAGCAAAAACCATATCCAGACGAAATAAATAGGTATTCAATAATAAAATTTGTTTACGAAAACGGTGGCAAACCCGTGATAGAGATACAGTGATACGCATTATTCGTAGCCAGTAAGTACGATATATTTGCAGTCACAGGTCTAATCCTGCAACTTCGGCTGCAGCAGCTGTCATCATCATCCTCCTGCCCTTATCCCATGTTACTTGGGGTCAGTGCAATGTGTTCTTCTCTCTATTTTAGCCATATCATCTTTCACACAATCCATCCATTTACACGCCATCGGCTGCAGCAGCTGTCAACAGAGGTAAACACAAAAGTGGTCCACTATACCTAGCAAGATACTCAATCTCTTACTCTTCCCCACCCCACACACCTTGGACTGGTAACCTTACTCACCGCTGGAACACGATACTTAACTTGAATGTGGCCTTTAAATATCTTTGAAAATAAACTTCTTCCGAACAAAACGGTGGCTTAGGATTTGAATATACAAAAAGTGACATCGAAAATGGGCCTGCAATTTTTGTGCTTGTCACAACCGTTTAAGTTTTAAGCAAGCCTGCATAATATGTCTGAGAAAAAACTTAAAGGTACCCAAAATCAGAGCACTCGTAACCGAAAGAAGTGTATGAAGAGACGCATGAATGCAGACGAAGCGAAAGAAGTATGTAAGGATCGTAGCATGTGGCAAACGGTAGTCTCTGCCTACCTTCATGGGATACAGGCATGAGCATATGTATGTATGTAAAATTATAGTTAACGACACGAGAGATCCTCTTATGCCTTACCCCTCTTCAACTGTACTTTTGAATTGAATACAGATCGGATAATTTCTAGAAAGCCTTGGTGGCTGTGGGGTTTGAGCAGTAGCCTGCCACGTAAGCGACGCAAGTTCGAATTTTTGAGTGGGGCCTGTCCAATTTATTTTTCTAAAAACTTACATGCTGTGTTTTCACCCCGCGCGCTTTACGGTGAAGGAAAACATCGCAAGGAAGCCAGAATATGTCTGCGATTTCAAAGACGTATGTATAGTGCCTGAGACGGCGATCTCACCATCTATCACGTTGGCATTTATATTCGGTGTATACAGGCATTAGCATATGTATATATATAATCTCTGGAAATGGTTTGCGTTTAACATAAAAAAATCGTTATGATCCTATTCTTGCAAAAACTTAATAATCATGTTGGACTTGAATTTGAAGTGACGTAAACGAAACTTCAAATCTATGCAAAATGAGGAAAATACACCATTGATCTGTCAAATCCTATACTTATTGTAAATTACCATTACCACGGGTTTGCCACCATTTTCGTAATCTATACTCGCTAGCGTCACTCGCAATATTTGTATGAGATATTTTAGTTCTTCACGTCACCGCTGGGAGTCGCTGCACAATTTCTCATACTTACATTCGGCGGAGACTTAAGCGAGTATAGATTACAAAAACGGTGGCAAACCCGTGATAGGGGTACAGAACACAGGAGGAATCGCTCACTGTCTTGAACATACGTTACGTAACACGTGACCTGAGAAATATAAAAACCATTGGCACGGCGGCTTATGTGTTATAGAATATACGGTTATCAAAAGGATAATCTCACGTACAATGCATTATGCTAACAAGTAGTTATTCAAACTCGGTTTAAATAGATGTTCAAATCAAGACAAAACTTAACAATGGGCTTCTATATTCAATGAATTGATTTCAATCGTGGAGAGGATCTTATCACCATAATCGATAACAATATTTACCTGAACTTTGCCATAGTTGCTCAAAGGATGGAGTCATTTGAAATCGTGAAGGGAAATGTGATATCCTTAACGAACCAATGCATTGAAGAATAATGAAGTCATCTTCTTAAAGCCGCCTTCGAGCCGTGGTTCTCTCGGGGTTTAAGCAGTACCATGTTACGCGACGCAAGTTCGAATCCCAGCGGGGCTGTACCAATGAATTTTTCATCAAACTTATATGCAGTGATTTCACACCTCGTGCTTGACGGTGAAGGGAAACGTCGTGACAAAATCTGCATATGTCTAAGAAGTAATTCTAAGACGTATGTGTAGTGCCTGACACGGCGATGGGCTCACCATCTGTTAAGTTGGCACTTAATCATTTTTGGTGAAAAGTGGGTGTTGTTGCGCTCCAATTTTAACGCAGGATGGAGGGGCAGTTTTAGTGTCATCTGTTGGAATTTTATCAAAGTAGAAAAGCTTGTTGAAAGCTGAAGCTAGAATATAACTAATCAACAAGATGGCGCTACCTCATTATCTCTATGAATATTATTTCGTAAAGCGACAATAGAACATGTCATGCTGTTAATAATATATTTTTAGGGAGTACAAATGAATGTACAATGGGGTCCTCCACATATTTCTTACAATTTTCAAGTTTTTTTCTCGCAACAATTACTTGACATAGGCAACCTCGTCGCCATTAAATAAACAAAAGAAAGAAAGAAATTATTTTTAGCTGGATTGGATCACGTTACTTTTGACAGTAGTTTCAAAATCGTTAATTACTGGGAACCTATTTTGAATATGACATTCACTTTGGGGGCAGCAAATCAGATGTGCTCACCATGATGTTGAACTGACTAAGCCCCTGGTATTTCTCTAATTTTGGAGGGGATATTGTTATCACGTCCTTTGCCGTGAACTTTTCCGTGCGGTTTGTACGCCACCCTAGCAGTTTCTTCTCAGCGAAAATAGGTAACCGAGATTGGAACCATCATTAAGACGTTAGTAGGCCATACTGATATTGTAAAAAGATTGGATTTTTTCAATTGACAACCTTATCGAGCAGAAAGTACTAGGGAAGGGTAACGGAACTCGATCGGTCACCCATCCAAATGAGTTAAGGTTTATTTGTATGTAAAAAGTAGGCAGGCTTATCTATGACGATAAGCCTACTATAAATTATAAACCTGTTTAGTTTCAACTTTATTTTTCAAGTGGGAAAGATGTATCATGTCTTATAATTTAGTATTTTTATTTTTTATACTCTTTAAAAACACCCCCAGTTACTCTCATTTTGCTTGAGTAAGGGGCAGCAATTACAGCACGAGCCTCATCATTATGCCACCTACCCAACTAGCAATAATACAGTTCCTTACCAGTTCCGTACTTAGCGTTTGTGACTTGTTTAATACCTATGCAAGCAATTCCTTTCAGCTCAGATGAACCTATTATACGTTATTGAAATAACCTCCGAGTTAAAAAAATAAGCTAAGTTAAGCGACCTTTTTGATAGGAAACTTGGCTTACTTAAAAAACTTCATCACAAAATAGACCAAGTGCGTTAGTATTAAAATATTAAAATTAATTAGTACTAAAAGTGGAATATGATCCGCCTGTGAAAGAACGATCTCAAAATTAATTCACTCATCGAACGCGTCTGTAACTTTTGGCGATCGATTGATTCGATCAAGTCTGAATGCATGTCCTATATGCATAATGTTGTTAATGAATCACGTTGCATCGAGCACCTATAACGCAGTACGCATGCTTACAAAGTTCTCATTGTACTGCCCTATTCGCTTCATTACTAGTAAAACTGTGACCACGACAGTCGCATGAACGTGATTATAAAGTATCTGTGTTAGAACTTTTCGGTTTCTGAGTGCACTACATTTTGAAAGGAATAAGGTAAGCTGATTTTACATAAGATTTTTTTAACGTTTTAAATATTTATAGTTTGAAGATTGTGCTGTAAACGACTATATATTCATGAATTGGGTCCTTGTAGTGTGTTATGAATGTTACAACAAAGGTATTGTCTCCTCTGATTTTCTGCCACGCGGTTTTCATACAAACTTTTTTACGACATTATATCTGAATTGATTTCCTCCGTTTGTCCGATACTTTACACATACACATTATCAAACATACTTTTATACATACATATAAATAAAGCACCTCCACCAGTTGTTTAACAGATAGGACCTGCGTAATCTGTTGATATTAGATCAATTAACAAGTCTTCACCTAAGTTTTCAAATGACGTATATAAGATGTAACAAGTGCGGGGTCTGTACAAAGTTTTTCTAAATACTTATGATTTTCACCACGTGCTTTAGGGTGAAAGAATTTTGCATACGTCTGATAAAAAATTCAAATACGTATGAGTAGTGCATGAGACAGCGATGGACTCATCCTCTTTCACATTAGGTGGAATGTGAGTGTTATTGTTACGACACCTCTGCTTACCCCTTCTGGGATGGCGTGAGGATGTTTATTTTATTTATGTATGCAAGATATTTACTAGATCTAATCCAAGAGAAATAAGTACGCAGCAAATTAATAAACAAACTTAACCAACATGACGTTTTCTTGTTTAAAATAGTATTTTGTGTGCTATGCACTAAAGTATAGGCATTACTAGAAAAAAATGCGTTAATTGAATATAGCTCGCACCTTCTCAGAAGTTGCATGTTACATACATACGTACTAGTACGTCTGTGAGTATTCAGACACACACTTGCATACATCTGATAAACATAGTTTTTAATTCGTAAAGATAAAGACCATTGAGAATAAAACTTGCGCAAAACAAAGTCGCGGCGACTACTTAAACAACTAGATCACCTAAAATGAACAGTACAGAAAATAAGATCAACGTGCTTGTAAAAGAGATAGCGCTATACGAAAACGTACGAATTAGGATACCATATTCATCATCTCAATATCACAGTCTATACTTACGTAAATACATACATATGCTCACGCCTGTATTCCTCGAAGGGGTAGGCAGAGGTGTTGTAATCACAACACCCACTTTTCACCGAACATGATTAAATGCCAACGTGACAGATGGTGAGTCCATCGCTGTCTCAGACAATTTACATACGTCATTGAATTACTTCTCAGAAATATGCAGGTTTCCTCACGATGTTTTTATTTATGTAAATGCAATTTATAATCCGTCCGTCCCTATTTTTCAAAAATCCTTTATCGTAGTGACCATCTTACCAATACGAGAATAAATTGTAATGAGTAAATAGCAAACGACGCAAGTTCGAATCCCAGCGAGGCCTGAGTTGGATGGCAATGAGCTTTTTTAAAAACTTATGTGCAGTGATATACGGAGAAGGAATACATCGTGAAGAAGCCTGCATATGTCTGAGAATTAATTCAAAGATGTACGTACGTATAGTGCCTGAAACAGCGATAGACTCACCACCTGTCACGTTGGCACGTAATCATATTCCATGAAAAGTGGTTGCCTCTGCCTACTCGCATATGTATCGCATATGTATGTATGAGTAAATAGCTGTTTAAATTTGAAATTGGAATTCCTAACTAAAGAGAAAATATTTGCGATCAAAGTGGCCAATACGACAAAACGCCAGTTTCATATGTTAGGACCTAAAGCTTTGATAATGTTTTGGTTGTAATCAGTGCCTCAAGTCGTCGCTTGACCTTACGTTTTAACGAGGATCGAAATGTGTTGATACTTTTTCGGAGGCGTTGTGGTTGACAGCCAAAGATGAAAAAAGGCAAAATATAAACTATTTTCGCAAATCCCGCATAGGATTTCCCAGTTAACGCAAATCCCCTTTATTACGAAATAAAGAATATACATTTCTTTTTGTGAAAGCGATTTCGAAAAGAATCGGCATATTTTTAGTCCAAGTTTGATCTAGTCTTCGCTTAGACCATGCTTGTATGTTAAAATGATCTTATAGCTTGTAGATATGTTTCCCTTGTTCACTAATACTTTTCACATAGATACAATAAAGGCTTTATTTGTAGCGTCGAATGAACGAATAAACGGAGTCAGAAAGCAATATCCTGACTGTAGTGAATAAAACAAATGTTTGGAACATACGTCTGATTCTTACCCGTATGTCGTGGGCCACGTACACTCACCCCTATATTCCACTATATTTGAGCGTCGCTACCCACTGCAATCTATATTGAAAGGAACCTATTGCTTCTTGGAAATAAGCATGTGAAAACTTTGAGGAGTTCTGTATTTCAATCTGTTTGTAATCGAAATGTTTTTAACAGATTCGTGATTTGCAATTTGTACTGTTTAATCTAATCTGAGAACCATGGTGGCCGTGGGGTTTGTGCATACTTCTCTGGCTGGCAAATAAACTGTCGGGAGCATGTATATCAAGTATTCACTTTTAAATAGTCACTGTGGACATCTTCGGACACCATGGTCTGTCATGCATTAGCAGTGCCGGTCGACGACGTCGTCATTTTTCCATCAATGACCTAATACGTCGGGCTCTGGTCACCGCCGGGGTGCATGCTGTACTGGAACCAGTAGGTTTTGCGCGCGGCGATGGCTGGAGGCCGGATGGTATGTCGCTGGTGCCGTGGAGTGTGGGATGTCACGTGTTTCAATACGTTGGCTCCGTCCCATCTCTCCGGCACAGCTGTGGCGGCCGGGGCTGCGGGGAAATATACTTGCATTGGTCAAGGATATATGTGTTCTGCGTTTGCGGTTGAAACTCTGCTGCCAGCCTTCTTGATACGATCCTGAGAGACACCGATTTGAGCCAAGTTTTCTACTTGTAAATAGTTTTAAGTATCAGAAATATTTTACCTAAAAACAAATTTAAATATTCAACATCAGTTTACGACGTGTGTCAAGGTGAAGGTCAGATGGCAGTCGCTACATATAGAAAACAGTTGATAAGCCACATCGGGTTGAAGCAAGTGCCGACCCCAACAATGTATGGGATAAGGCCAGGGAGATGGTTATAGAGCAAGGTTGCTCTGATATTATATTAATAGCTGGTGCCTATGACTTCGCTGCGCACCATTCAGTGTTTCCTACACTTATCACCATAGTATCTGGTTATCTGGTTTATTTTTCACAAAATATAGAACTTGACATTTTAAAAATTTTTCTACATACATACATATGCTAGGGTAGGCAGAGACCACCGTTTGCCACATGCTGATGTTTAAGCTATGTATAAAGAGAAAGAGAGATATAACTCTGTCTCACAAAAGAGTTCAACTATCATGGCATTAAGAGCTCATGGAATGACCCCTAGGGGCCAACTACATTCGTTTATGCAGCTCGAATTAAGAACTTCCTGGCTTAGACTTTGAAGATGATGATGATGATGACGGTAGGCTCCCCGTTCTTTTGACGAAAACGGTAAACGTAAATATTCAGTAATTTAATTTATAATAAAACTATAACTATGGATGTGGACGAGCGATACCCAGGTGGTAATATAATTGAGCATTGGAACCAGTTTCACTACATTGACATTTATTAAGTTTACTGACCTTATAAAAAGTAAAAATAGAACTAAATTTATTCTTTTGGTACCTGGAAATCTAACAAAACATGCTATAACATGTTTATATACGTAACACGTATATATATAACACGCCTATTCTTACAACAATGTTATATAACGAGTTACATAGTAATTTTTTGAATTGTTACGCGCAGACGAACTGTCATAATAAGTATAATGGCACGTTTTTCAATAGACAATAGAATAACTAATCTGTTCAAAATGCTCTCAACTTTATTGTTTATATTTGACTATCCGTTGCCCGTGGAACTGTCTGCCTGATATCCGTAATATGTCCATCGATATTTATACGTCTATAAATAAAATTATTATAAGCAATAAAATATTAAAATTTGAAAGACAGCCAATAACTGATTACATAACATAATATATTATTATCTTTAGGTCATGTGTACGTGATAATAAAATTGTTTCTTGAAATACTCCGGTATGTTATCCATATTTAAATTTTCCAAAATGAATGAATTGCTTTCTCGTAGTAAAGTAATGTTTGCGTACCCAAATATTCGGTAAATGACTAAAATCTTTCAGCAAATATAACGTACTTATTGTTATCATAGTTGTATTACAATAAGACGACAATACAATAAAAATACAGTCTGTATGAATAGGCGTTATCTCCACATTTCAACTCATAGGCTGGAACTGACTATATTGTCATGTGTACACTACACATGACAATATAGTCAGTTCTAGTTCAAATACCGTTCTGTTCGGTTGTGGACTAATAGGAAGTTGATAAATTTTAACATAAGTCCTTCAACGCAGTATTACAATTACCATAATTGAATAATTAGTTAAACGGACAAAATGATAGACAACGCCCAAAAATCGCAAGAAGAGGTCAGTGAAGAAATCGACTACGACCAGCTGTTGTCTTCCGCTGGAAAATTTGGACGTTACCAAACCTTCCTGTTCCTTTCCACGTTCCCGTTCTACATATTTGGTGTATTCTCGTATTTCTCCCAGATATTCATGACCGAAGTGTCTCCAAACCACTGGTGCTGGATTCCCCAACTTGAAAACTTGACCGTTTTGGAAAGGAGGGATTTGGCGATCCCAAACGACCAGGAAGCCCGGTTTGGTTACTCGCAGTGCTCGTCGTATGTCGCAAACTGGACTGATGTCCTGATGACTGGCCAGAAGCCGGATTCAACATGGAGAACAGTTCCCTGTCAAAGTGGATGGGAGTTCAATAAAACCGAGATACCATATGCTACAATTTCGAGTGAAATGGAATGGGTTTGTGAGAAAAATAGTTATCAAGCTACCGCACAGTCATTCTTCTCTTTCGGCTCCATCGTGGGAGGATTAATTATAGGCTGGATATCAGATCGCTTTGGAAGGATTCCTGCTCTAGTCATTAGCAACCTGATAGGTTGTGTTGCTGGGGTGGCCAGCGCGTTTTCAAGAAGCTTCATCCAGTTCACTGTGTTCCGTTTCTTTATGGGTATGTCTTATGATAACTGTATGATGATGAGTTACTTGGTGGTTCTGGAATACGTTGCACCTCAACATAGAACGCTACTTGCGAACTTACCCTTTGCAATATTCTTTTCCTTTGGAGCCACTACATTACCTTGGATTGCTCTCGCTTGTGGTGATTGGAAAATATTTTCTTTGGCGACAAGTGTACCGTTTGCATTGGCGATGGCTGCCCCATTTATTATTCCTGAGAGTCCAAGATGGCTTTTATCAAAAGGTCGCGTTGACGAAGCAGTGGAAAAAGTTGTAAACATTGGTAAAATAAATAAATCGGAAGTTCCGGCTAAATTAATCCAACAATTCAAGCAAAATGTCACCAAATCGAATAAACAACCCGACGGGAGTATCTTGGATATGCTGAAGAGACCTTTACTACGAAGAATGTTTATCTGCATATGCTTGGAATATCTATGCTGCAATTTGATTTTTGATTCCTTACTTAGAACAATAAACCAGCTGGAATTTGACTTCTTCATATCTTTCACAGTAGTATCTTTTACAGAATTCCCATCATTAGTCATTATATCATTTATATTAGATTACACTGGAAGAAAATTCTTGATGTTTGTCGCTTTATTGTGGTGTGGTGTATTCAGTGTCATAACGCCATTTGCCGGTGGTTTGTCCGGAGTTACGTGTGCTGTGATGGCTCGATTTGCCGTGAACATGTGTTGCAATGCCACGATGCAGTGGGCCGCTGAGATAATGCCGACTTCGGTCAGAGGATCAGGCACATCGATTATTCATATATGCAGTTATATAGGAGCAGTTATATCTCCGTTTATTGCGTATTTGGATACCTACGTATATTGGCTGCCTTTAGCTTTAGTTGGAACTGTAGCAGTATTTGCATCATTCTTGGCTCTTACAATGCCGGAAACAGCAAGGAAAGAGATGCCTCAAACTTTTGAGGATGCTGAAATGTTGGCGAGAAAGCAAAAACTATTTGAAATCCCTTGTCTTAAAAAAACTTTCGAAAACACTACGACCGCGGGGCATACGAATTGTTCGTTTCAAATGAATTGATAGCATGTTTACTTCAACATATTGTTTTCATCTGTTAAACGAGTCTGCGAAACAAGGTCGAGATTTTTGTAACCGTTTGACCTTTTTATGTGCATAGACTAGCGGACCTTGTTGACAACGTCTTATGATACGTAATTATTGAATGTTTTTGTACTTATCAATACTAACTTCATTTATTGGAATTACTATTGTATGAAAAGTATTATTTGTGAAATTGTTTGTGTTTGAATCGATTTTATTGTATAGTTAGCGTGATAGGTATGTTGTATTCAATTATAAATGAACTGTGCAAATGTAAATGTATGAAATACGTTAAACATGATTTAAGAAATATGTTCAGTAATTTGATTTGACAAATATAGGTAATTGAGTACATATTTATTTCATGTATATTTTATAAGGCTTTTAGCGAAGTAAATATGCGAAACTATAAACTAACTATACATTTTGCCTGAAGCCTAGATAATTTATTCACTTAGAAAAACATTTAGATATTAACCTGAACCTTTATAATAAACTCTCTATGTAAAATCATGTTTGGAATTAAGTCTTAAGTATTAATAATATATTTTGATACTCTCTGCTGCTACTAGAGTGTTGCGCTATGATACTACATATTGATTTAGTTCATGTATATTTTGTGTATTGTGTTAACTGTGAACTGTTTAAATATAGTTTTTAAACCTCATAATCTTAAAATTCATTTATATTCAAACATACATCATAATCCTTTGCCTATATTTTAAAAACGTTTGCTCCATTGTGACTGACGGTTGTCAATCTATGCCCTGCGGTTTCATCCGCGTAGATTTAATTGTATTCCCGCGGAACTACAAATGTCTTTTTTTTTAAATAAAATAACCTTAGTACCTCCTTGTAATATTATCTATCTGCCAGGGAAAATCCCGTTTTAATCGGTTCAGCCGTTTTAGAGATGGAACAAGCAGGCAGACAGAGAAAAAAATTTGAAACTTTGTTTTTTGTGTCAGTGCCGTATATACTTGCATTTAGTAAAAAGCTGTTATTTGGAACTGCAAATAGACACTTTAGTTTTATGTATCTGTATATTGAAGAGTTGTCGTCTTGAAGATTTTATTGGACACGATGTGATGGATACTAATGCCATTATACTTATTATCTCGTAGATGTGTACTTCTGTGTGAATGTATCGTTTTGCATGATTTGTTCCTATCTAGAATCAACCGACAATAACCTCAATTACTATTTTCAAAGGAATAGGTAGTAAAATCTAAAAATCTTCCTGAATCGTTTGTAAAGCAAAATAAAATTAAGAATAGAAATAAGGAGTAATCGATCTTATTGTAGGCTGTTATTAGTGAAAGCAACCTGTACTTAATGATCTCTTTAGTAGTCCTGTTTAATTATTTAATTCAGACGATCTGAAAGCGCTTTATTGAAATTCTTATGAAATAAAGACATCTTAAATTTGAATATGAATTTAATATTAATAGGTTAAATGTCCGCGTAGGTCAAGTGTGAAGAAATATCTATATAAAAGAATGTCCACCAATGAGTTATTAAAAACTGATTTAATCCATACATAAATTAAAAATTATTTTAAGCGAATGGGATTAGTAAAAATTTTTGTCTCAAACTGTCCAATCGATTCGTATTCGTATTTCTATACTAGTATTATAAAGAGGAAATATTCCGGTCTGCATTCCCCATAAATGTCCCTTTGGCAACGATGTCGACAAGCTAGAACATCACGGACAGTCATGCCAAAAAAGTGCAGGTTGCTTCTCAAGACATGCCGCACTCAACGATATCATACGCCGATCCCTTGCCACCATCAACGTGCCAAGTCTATTTGAGCCGACTGGTATCGCAAGAGACGATGGCAAGAGACCGGACGGTATGAGCTTGATTCCATGGAAGATGGGGTGGGTGCTGGTATGGGATGCAACCTGTTCAGACACGCTGGCCCCTTCCCATCTACATGGAACCAACAACAGAGTTGGTGCGGCATGTGAAGCGGCTGAAAAAGCCAAAGCCTGCAAATACAGGGGTCTGGGCTCCGAATATGACTTTGTCCAATTCGGAGTCGAGACCCTTGGTCTGTGAGGTCCTAGCGCTATGAGGCTTTTTAAAGAAATAACTAAAAGGTTAGTCGACATCACAGGAGATCGAAGAGCTGGCAACTACCTCAGACAAAGAATTAGTCTTGCCACCCAAAGGGGGAATGCTGCCAGTATCTTCGGAGCCTTGCCTACAGGGACTCCTTTTAATAATATATTTTAGTTATATGATCATATATTTTAAAGTTTTTAGTTATTAGATTATATTTTTAAGGTTTTTAGTTATGTTAGTTTTTAGTTATTCTATGAGTATTCCAATTCCTTAGAGTGTTACTTATGAAAATATATAAATTTAAATGGAAATATTTGTTTGTTTGCTTGTACTAAATAGGCTCTGATAATCTAGTAGTGATAAATTTAAAAAATTCTCTCATCAATGAATGGCTACATTATCAGCGAGTAGCATAGGCTATATTTTATCCCATTACTCCCACGGGAACTGGAATTACGCGGGAAAACCGCGTGACGTCCGCTAGTCTATGCACATAAAAAATAATCCATATTTTTTTTTGCAAAACCTCTGGTGGCAATGCTCGGTTTCGTCTGAGAAGTAATTCAAGTTCGCATGTATAGTGCCTGTGACGTTGGCACTTAATCATACTCGGTGAAATGTGGGTGCTGTTGTTACAGTATCTCTGCTTACCCGAGAAGGGAAACCTTGTGGGATGGGTTGGGATCACGCCATTACGAACTTTGCGCGGAAAATTTTAAGAATACTTAACCACCATATAATATTATTACTAACCTAACTTACTTAGTGCATTTTTAAAATATTTACTTTTTATGTTACCTTATTACACATAAAGTATTTAGTTTTTATCAATTACTAGCTGTGCCCCGCGGTTTCACCCGCGTAGGCTTAATTTTATGGGTAGATTTTTTCACGGAGCCCTATCTTAATAAAGTATCCGAAGTTACTCCTTGTAACATCAACTATCTATCAGTGAAAGTCCCGTAGAAATCGCTCCAGACGTATCAGAGTTTACCCGGAACAAACAGACAGACAGAGCAGACAGAGAAAATTTTAAGAATTTGTTTATTTATGTACTTACATTATACACTTTCATATGCATTAAGTGAAAAGCTGTTAATTTGAAATTACAAACAGACACTTCATTTTTATTTATCTGTATGTATAGTTCGGGATATAGTATCCTAGGTCCTTCTCCTGGTTCTAAGCTACCTCTCCGCCAATTTTCAGCCAAATCGGTTGAGCCGTTGTTGAGTTATAAATAGTGTAACTAACACGGCTTTCTTTTATATATATAGATATTAAAGCATAACCGTCTGTCGCGTCAGCTAGTCAATAATACAAAAAAACCTTAAATGTTACAAGGAAACAAAGCCTCTATTCATACCGTAGAAACAACAGATTATTTCTAAATATACTTGTGTTACCCTTCAAATGGCCCCTCATTGGTCAGTGGCTGATGTTTAAAAAAATATAATACTTAACCCGTGACTTTAAAATAATTAGCCTGACAAGGTTGTTGGAATACATTAAAATTACGTATCAATTGCGTAACAAGTTTGTGTTGACCGACCAGGGGCCCAACCATGAGCACTTATTCCAATGTTATTACAGTTGTGTGACAGTGACAGATACGTATACGTCAAATACATCTGTTTCATATTAAGAGCAAAACTATCATGCCAATAAGAGTGTTTATGTTTCAATTACTTTGCAATATTTGTCTTCTGCTACTTTTTGCTTTAATAATTTAGTCAGACGTTGCACTTTGTATAACTACGTGCGACATTTTGTTATATTCTCTCATTCTATAAATTCAACAGCTCCGTGTGTGTTTTAACATTAAAATTTAAGAAAAATCATTCATATAGTTTGTAACGCACACGTTCTTTTACTTATGTCTTCATCGACAAATAGCTCATGGTTGGGCCCCAGATATCACAGTATTAGACAGACCAACACATGAGTTAATAAACTAATAAATACGAATACTGTTATAAAGAGTATGTTGAATAGGCTCCGAAATTTCTTGACCGATTTGAAAAAATCATTCAGCAATGGATGGCAATGGCACATAGGCTATATTTTATCACCGTACTCCTACGGGAAGGATTGTTTTTATATATATATATATATATGAATGTTATGTTGGTTTGTGTACGCTTCATAAACTCAAAAAGGATATATAGGATATACATCAAGGATTGTTTTTATCTATTTATTTCATCTATATATAAATATATACATATTACGTTGGTTTGTGTATGCTTATAAAAGTACCACAGCGAAGCGTGGCATGCAACAGCTAGTAAACTAATAACTACGTCAAAGAGATGTCATACATAGCTATAAAGATAATAAAATTGAAGTTATTGAAAACTAATAGCTTTTCCCTAAATGCATATTATAATAATGAGCCATGGTGGCCTTGCGGTTTGAGCAGTCGCCTGCTACGCAAGCGACGCATGTTCGAATCCCAGCGAGGCCTGTACCAATGAGTTTTTCTAAAAAACTTATGTACAGTGATTTTACACCATGTGCTTTACGGTGAAGGAAAACATCGTGAGGAAACTTGCATATTTCTGAGAAGTTATTCAATGACGTGTGTAAAGTGGCTGAGACGGCGATGGACTCACCATCTGTCACGTTGGCACTTAATCATCTTCGGTGAAAAGTAGGTGTTGTAATTACAACACCTCTGCCTACCCCTTCGGGGAATACAGGCGGTGAGCATATGTATGAATGCATATTATTTAATTATAATTTTTCTCTGCCTTTCTGTTTGTTTGGCCCGAATAAATGCCAGCGAGATATATGAAAGAAAGCTGTATGCAACTGAGATGCGGGTATTGAGATGGATGGACAAGGTAAGGAATGAGTTTATAAGGGGAATTCTGAAAGTAGCACCACTGACTGAGAAGTTGAAGAATAAACATTTGTCGTGGTATGGACATGTAATGCGGAGGGATGAGGATAATGTTGCCAAAAGAGTTTTGTTTATGAATGTGGATGGTTACAAGGGGAAAGGAAGACCTAAGAAACGATGGATGGATTGTGTGAAAGATGACATGGCTAGAATGGGAGTGAATACAGATATGACGGCTGATAGAAATGGAAGAGAAGACACATTGCGCCAACTACAAATAACATAGAATAAGGGCAGGAGGTTGATGATGATGAGATAGATGGTGAGCAGACACTATTCATACGTCTTTGAAATCCTTCTCAGACTAATGCTGGTTTTCTCACGACGTTCTTTTTCACCGTAATACACTGCACATAAGATTAAGGTAAAGATTTGAAAAGCTCATTGGTACAGGCCCCGCTGGGATTCGAACTTGTGTAGATCACGGCTCCATAAATCCGACAGTCACCAAGGCTCTTTTTTGTAAATCATGTAGATATTGTGAAGGGAAACGTGTAGAAAAAACGGAACAAATTGTGAAGGTAAATGTGATGGCAATAGCTGTGTGGTCAACGTTGCATTATTTAAAACACACAATTCCTTTTTTTAAGTTGAGTCTGGACGCCTTGAGTCTAAAATAATGAATATATATATTTATATATTTAGATAAGTAAAATTCAATACAAATATATATATAGATATAAGAATTACTAATGTAAATAAGAAGGTAGAATCTCGGAAACGATTTCCATGAAATTTTGTGTGTAGGGGGTTTCAGCGACAAAAAATAGATCTAGCTAGGTTTCATTTTTGGAAAACATCGTTCTGTGAATTTGTTCAGGCACTGAAAAACTCATACATTATCATTACAATACGATAGTAAATTTCGCCGACATCTGACAAATTATCAAACGTGAAGCTCCCAGCTTACGGGGCAGTAACGAAACTAGACCAAGACTGACGTTCATCGGTTCAATTTTTAAATTCATAAATGCATATATCATGCTATGTGCGTACTGTGTGAAAAATTAAAAAACAAAAATACTTTTTTCTTTACAATTGTCACAATAAAATATATCTTTTATTAATACACAGTGTTGTTAGTTACGAACAGCGCATCAATTTGTGAAGTAATTTGATAACACTATCGGCCATGAGATCTCATCACCGTAATGGCGGCCACACCCTTCGTAAAGGTTCTAACTGCGCGGCCATTTGTAAAGTGTGATTTTAATTGAATCAAGCTACCGATGTCGACCTTACTCATTGTACCACAAATTAAGTGGATGTTGGAAAAATCTTAAAGCAAATTTTAACGCCATTTGTGTTGTGAAATGATTATTCCCTCAGCGATAATTCAAAAGAGTCATCATCTCCCTGGCCTTATCCCATACATTGTTGGGAGGGCACTTGATTCAACCCGATGTGACTGATCACCTGATTTTTATACGAAGCGACTGCCATCTGGCCTTCGCAACCCCTTAAACGAGGAAAATCTGTGATCTTGGTTAAACCAGTTGTCAGACTATTTTAGGCCTCCGACTGACCTGTAACGATTGCCAAAGATGATAAATTGGCAATCGGGACCGACGGCTTAACGTGCTCTGCGAGGCACAGAGGGAACTCGGGCGGTCACCCATCCAATTACTGGCTAGGCTTAAGCAACCCAACTTCGCTGATCGAATGATATGCGCAATAGCAACTGTGCCACGAGCTCCTCAAATTGATGAAAGTTTACAAGCATTTTAAGTATATTATTAAATTCTTATTTGGTCTTGTTCTGCTCCATTTTATAATTATTTTGATATACAGTTGATAACAATACAAAGAACTTTGGATGCTCCAAATAAACAACTTAAGAAACACAAAAGATTTTGGAAATTTGCTCATTCAGACATTCTGAATGTAGAATGAGCAAGTTATAGGTCACATACCTGTAGGTCTAAAAAGGCCACTCTGGGAGAATCATAATCCGAATATGATTCATCATCGAAATGACTAAATTAGCATTACATGCAAGTCATATTATGATTCACGAATGATTAATATTTCGCAATACACCTGTTTCACACTTTCCTATGATGATTCCCAAAATGATGCACAACATATGAATTGCTTTTGTGACAAATAGCATTATAAAAAGTTAGTTAGAGACTAAAAAATACAATTACTGTAATCACTCGTGAATTATAATTATGAATTGCACCTAAGTGACCTTTTGATTGTGTCATTTCGATGAAGGCCACTTTGGGAGAATCATAATGTGAATATCACTCCTTTATGATTCTCCCAAAGTGGCCTTTTTAGACCTACTGGTGTTTACATAAAATGCTGATTCCTTTGTAAATTTGAATTTCAATATAAGAATCAAGAACGGACCTTGCATCAGAATATTCGATTGCTTTTTGAAAACCTTTGTCATATGGGAATGAGTTTGTTAATAATCAATAGGATCACTGCAGTTATGAAACTTGCATACATATTAATAGCGACACATTTTGCGAATTGCACAACTTGCTATCCACTCAAATTTTGAAATAATATTTATAGAGTGTATCTAGCGCTAAATTACATATATTTGACTCTCTATCTCTCGGTGTTTGTTTGTTTGTCTGAACATCATGGGAATATAATAGTAAAATTTGAAGTTGCCATTTCCCTGCAAAAATTATTGTATCTGTTAGAACACATCGTTCTTCTAAACTACTATAGAGAGATACGGTTATGCATATATAGTTACTATTATAAATAAATGAGTTTATAGCAAAAACAAATTCATAATCTATATCTAGAAAGTAAAGAAAAGTAAAAATTACGTCAAGATAATGTAGTCGCTAGAATTTAACATATAGTACCTGTGTTTGAAAACTAATGATTGAACATACAATCTGGTGAAATTATTTTATCTCGAAGCGATTTTGGTAGCTGGAGATATCGCAATAAAACCAAGGTTTTCACACTACCAATGTAAAGTGAGCTTCGATATCATGAGTTTTAATATAACAGGGAGGTACATTTGTAATGGTTAGTAGGAAACATTTCGTTTAAAGATATAAAAAAGAACATTTTGTTGAGTACTAAAGTTCTTGAAGTTTTCATAATAATATTTCAAATTAATGTATTTTGTTCAAACAAAATCGTATGCAAAGCGTAGTTCCACTCGATTATTCAAAGGGCGAATATATCGCCAGTTTAGTTCTACTTCATGTTCATCATTAATCTCTTTATTAATGGACGCTAAATCCGTTACATATTATATTATTCTCAATATATCGAGATACGTTATGACCTTGGGGTTGTTTGCGTAGCAGGTGTCTGGTTAAACCCCAAAGCCATCACGACTCATCATTATCACGGATCATCAATTGAAAAACATTACATATCAAGTATTCGTTATTTGTTACCAATACTTGATATATATTGTTTTTCAATTGTACAACTGAGACGTCGAGAATTAATATACATACATATGCTCACGCCTGTATCCCATGGGGGTAGGCAGAGACCACTGTTCGCCACATGCTACGATCCTTACATTCTTGTTGCGCTTCATTTTGTCACATTCATTCATGAATCTCTTTGTATACTTCCTTCAGTTACGAGTGCTCCAAATTTAGCGTTACTGAAGAATATCATTGAGAGCCGTGGTGTTTGAGCAATCGCTTATTACGCTAGCGACGCAAGTTCGATTCCAACGGCTTCCACCAATAAGTGTGTCTAAACATATAATAATAATAATAAAAAAAAACTTTTCAGTCATCGAAGAAAATTAAATGCAAATGAGACACCATACATGCGATTTGAATTACTCAGATATATGCAGGTTTCCTGAAAAACAATAAACACATATCGAGTATTTCGTAACAAATATTCGTGATGATAATGAGTCGTGGTGGCCATGTGGTTTGAGCAGTCGCTTGATGCAAGTTCTAATCCCACTGGGGCCTGTACCAATGAGTCTTTCTAAAAACTTATGTACAGTGATTTCACACCACAGTGAAGGTAAGCGTCGTTAGGAAACCTGCATATGTTGAAATGTATGTAGAGTGCCTGAGACGGCGATAGACTCATTTGATTATCTGTCACTTGATCATCTTGGGTGAAAAGTGGATTTTAGGCTTAACCTTTCGAGGAATACATGTGTGCGTATGTATAAATGTATGATACATATTATTAAGGTCATGGCAGTTCATCCTTGGATGCCCTCTACCGACCCACGTGCACTCAAATATTTTAATATTTTTAAATATATTCGATGGTCCAACAACATCATGGCGGTCGCATAAATGCAGTGAATGAGTCAGTTATCAGATAAAGAGATCTTTACAATTATTTTAAGATATCGTTATGATTGTGCGATATAACTGGCGTATATTTTTCCTTGTGGGTAAAATGTCTATATATTGTAGGAATACATTATATACTATAAATAAAAAAAGAAATTTTATAATTAAATAAATAAATATATAGGTATAGTAAGTAACCATATATTATAATAAAATAAAATGTAAATATAATGTACTTGGTGTTAGCCTTCTCTCAAAAATTGCTGTGCCCAACAGGGTCCATATTATTAAGTTGAAGTCTTACTGTTCAGTACCTGTAAGTTCTAGATTAAGAGTATGCTTAAAGCAATAAATTCAAATTGACTTCTAATCCACGAGATTTGGTGTGGACATGGTTGTATGGACACTAACTTTATTAACGCCCTGTGTCTGTAATAAATTTATAAAAGCTGCCGAGCTATGCTCGGTTTCTTTTACTCACAAAAATCCTAAACTTTCCCCATATAAGAAAAACACTTGACGTTTTCTCATAAAAAAAGGAATCAAAAACCGGTGTCTCGGGGATTCGAACTGAGGTATAGCCTAGTTTAGTGATCACCCAATAGTCTGGAAGCCTCCCGTCTGAGCTATCGTAACTTCAGCAACAGATGTCGGCGAAATTTACCTTCTGTGTTATTGTAATGATATTGTAACAATTTTTCATTGCCTGAAAACATTGTTAAAGCCATGTTTTCTGAAGATTAAACCTAGCTAAATAAATGTTTTGCCCCTGAAACCCTTACACAAATATATGAATATTAATATATGGAAATATATGATTGCTATTTTATTTTTTTATTGAATAAGCTCCGAAACTAAATTGCCGATTTGAAAAAACCTTTCAGCAATGTATAGCTACATCATCAGCATGTAACAATGGCTATATTTTATCCCCGTACTCCCATGGGAACGGGAACTACGCGGGTGAAATTGCGTGAGGACCGCTAGTACATAATAAATGATAAAATGTATAGATATTGATGCATAATATAAATTGACACATAAATATATCAATATGATATTTTAGATAGACCGAGAATAGAATTTACATAAATTAATTTGCATATTTGCGTTGAAGTTTCGTCTCTGTGGGATGTATTCTATACAAGAATAATTATTTCAATTAACCTTTTTCTATAATGAAATTATATCTTTTAATAAACCCACTTAATTTATCGTTTACGTGTACGTGCGTCGCCTTGGCTTCATTGGTTGATTAAACTCTTTCAATCATATAAGAACATTGAAGTATAATTGTAGGATATGGCACTTAAGGGTATCGTGGTGCTCAACTCTATCTAGTCCGAAAGAGCACTTCACACACACCAAAATTATGTCAGAACAGGGGGGCAACCATTATTGGTTTAAGCAGAACGTATTAAGAACTTCTTAGCTTTGACGTTAGATTTTGCGATACTTAAATTAAGCGTCAAAGTCAAGAAGTTAGTAAGACGTCACTGCTATAACATTGATTGAGGCTAGTACTGCTTTTTTTTAAATAATGTTAGCGATCCGCCCTCGCTTCACTTCGTGTTACAATTGTTTAAACTATTAAATAATCGTAATATGGTTTGTTTAGCTATAAAGCCAGTGGAGAGTAATGGTGGAACGGCGTGGTCGTAACGAGTTTTGAAAGCGTACAAACAGATAGAATAGATTCGTATGAAAATAGTGACTCAATTCAGTATATTTCATCTCCCTGACCTTATCCTACACATTGTTGGGGTCGGCACTTCAACGATGTGATTGATTTCTATACCAAGCGTCACTGTACATACGTTTTTTAGAAAAACTCATTGGTACATGCCCCGCTGGGATTCGAACTTGCGTCGGTGCGTAGCAGACGACTGCTCTAATCCCGAGGCCACCACGGCTCCCTTACATCTGACCTGCAAAACCCTTTTTATGAGGAAAATCGGTAATCTATGTTGAACCAGTTGTCTGACTCTCTCACTGACTGATCTGTAACGGCTTAACGTGCTCTCCGAGGCACGGAGGCATATTTTTTTATTAGTTCTATTTAGTTATCATTACTTTAGGTAAATCAATAATTTTATTAATTAGTTAATCATAATTACTTTGTAGTACGTTACACCACCACTAATTTACAGTGTGTTTATGCTCACGTGACACTATATTTCGTGTTTATTTTCGATGCCATGTCCATGCACTTGTAAATCTCGGTCCATTTTATTTGTTGACGAACAAACAGTGACATGAAAGGTTAGGGGACCTCGTAAATTTAATTAACCACATGTTACCATTTATTTTGTGCCTGCTGATTCGTGTTAGTAATCGTTATGGAAAAGTTGTTACGTAATGTATAATATTATAAAATGGTTGCGTGAAATCTATACAGATAATTAAAATTGAAGTGTCTATAAGTGTAATAGCAGCTTTTTCACTAAATGCATATGAAAGTATATAATTCAATAAAAAACAAAAATATATTTTCTTTTTACGTCTGTTTGTTCGGGCTAATTTCCGAAACGGTTATGATGGACAGGAATATCTTAATCTACATTTATTTACAAAAAATAACAAGGGAAAATAAATCTACACGGGTGAAACAGCGGGGCACAGCTAGTAGCTAATGAAATCAGTATTATTAGAGATACATATGCTCACGCCTGTATTCCCTGAAGGGGTAGGCAGAGGTGTTATAATCACAACATCCACTTTTCACCGAAGATGATTAAGTGCCAACGTGACAGATGGTGACTCCATCGCCGTCTCAGACACTTTACATACGTCATTGAATTACTTCTCAGAAATATGCAGGCTTCTCACGATGTTTTCCTTCACCGTAAAGCACGTGGTGTGAAATCACTGTGCATAAGTTTTTTAGAAAAACTCATTGGTATAGGCCCCGTTGGGATTCGAACTTGTGTCGCTTGCGTAGCAGGCGACTGCTCAAACCTAAAGGCCACCACGGCTACGGTATTATTAGAGAAATATACAATTGAGAGATGGGTCAAAGTTTCTAATGGGTAGTCTCAAAAATAGGAACCCAAAGCTTTTGGGGGTAGTTATTATAGTTGCATAATTCCGCCCGATCGATTCGACCGCGAGTATAAAAAGTTTCTTACTAAATTTAAAAACAACAATGATAACCGCTTACCATTAAGCGGACTTGTTCGCCACCATAGTGGTATGAAAACAGACTAGGGCCTGACCATTAGCTCTTATTGCAATGATAGTTCAGCTGTGTGACAGTGACAGATGTATACACGTCAAATACATCTATCTCATAATAAGAGTTGGTAACGCCCCTGGTATTTAATAAAATACATTTCACAATGACTCAGACATATTATAGAAATGATAGTCCCGTCACATTCGTTGATAAAACTAGATCCATATAGTGCCGGAGATTAAAAATATGTTCTTTAAGTTAGTGGGTCAGTGTACATTGCGCTTAAAAATATACTTATTTCATCATTTGTTCATTTAAAGAAGTTTACGCACTTTATGTTATTAACTATGATCGCTTATCTCGCAATCACATTGCTCTTATCTGTATAAAACTAGTTGTGGCCGGCGGTTTCATCTACAAATGATTAATTTCATGAGTGTCTTTTATTTCACGGAACGCTATTTTTATTCAGCAAAGGCACTTATATTTTACTGTATAAATTAGGAGATTGGTTATATTTTATAGGTACTTGCCCATTTTCGTATACAATTTAATTTTGTAGAATTCTTTACGCGTTGGTTGAAATTGCTTTATTATGCTAGGGGTGGGCCTCAACTCCCGTACAAATCAAAATATATACAGTGACCAGAAAATGGAAATGCTTTTGATATGTCGTAAAATAATCTTATGGTTTCGCGTAAGTAAATGGGGACAACTTCGAAAGTCCGTATAAAAGGCAGCTGGGACGTAGATTATTCGTGAATGTAACTTCGTTTATACCATTGTTCAAATGCTTATGGTGTATGCTCTGCATATATTTATCTACGTTAATATATATGAGTGTTTTATTGGGGCAGTGAGTAAGCGTGTGTATATTTTTTTTAAAAGGATGGATGGATGACTAATTATAATAATGACACTTGATGAAATACCTGAGTAATTGACAGTATAAAAATATAATTATGCTGCCAGCCTTCTTGGCACGATCCCGAGAGACACCGATTTGGGCCAAGTTTTCTACTTGTAATTAGTTTTTAGTTACTTATTTATTATTAATATTAAAAATAAAAATTCTCGTTATTGGATTTGTTTCACAATTCCGTCCCACATTGCATTCTACTATCGCCCATAAAAATATTTATATAATTTTTACGTTTCTCTTTTTAGTCTCGCAGTCGAGGGAATCAGGGACCTCTTAAGGATTCGTATTTATTTTTTTTAATTTTATAGGTATCCGGTATGCTAAACCTAAAATGGTTTGGTAAGCAGCCCGCCGCCCACGCACCCCGAGGGCCAGCTATCCTGGCGGCTGCTGATGGAGCGGCACCCCCAGTTCAAGTCATCACTCACAACTACGGCTGCTCCACGCCAAGGAAATACGGGTTGGCTGTGAGTGATCTATACAAATAAATACAATACAATGTATTTCGTAAGGCCTGCAAAATAATTATGTAGGTAGTATTTTTCAGAAATGTCAAATTCGGAGCACTCGTAACCGAAGAAAGTATATGAAGAGTTGCATGAATATGGATGAAGCGAAAGAAGTATGTAGGGATCGTAGCATGTGGCAAACGGTGGTTTCTGCCTACCCCCATGGGATACAGGCGTGAGCATATGCATGCATGTATGTATGATTTCTTCTAATTGATAAGACTATTAACAAATTACATACATACATATGCTCACGCCTGTCTCCCATGGGGGTAGGCAGACACGACCGTTTGCCACATCCTTAGTTACTTCGCTTCATCCACATTCATGTATCTCTTCATACACTTTCTTCGGTGCCGAGTGCTCCGAATTTGACCTTTCTGAAAAACATTATTAATTTAGTCATAGTAGTAAGCTACAGCCGGGTCTTAAAGGTAGCTTTCTCTGAGAAGAATCTGGCAAGAAACTTATAAAGGTTAATGTCCATACCAGAGTTGTATAGAATCGGGTATAACATTGTCGGCATTCTGGGCCTGTATAATTATGTCATTCTGACGGTTAGAAAGTAAACATTAGAGTTTTTATTAATGACATACATTTTTAAATTATAATTCTTAAAACAAGCTTACCATGAGCTTATTGCTATGATAGTTTTACTCTTATTATGAGACAGGTGTATATGATGTGTATACATCTGACACTGTCACACAGCTGAACTATCATATATAGCAAAAAGAGCTCATGGTCAGGACCCTGAACTACACATGATCCTATTTTTAAGAATTTAGGATATCAAAGTAAAATAAATATGCTCACGCCATCCCTCAAAGGTCCCCGAAGGGGTAAGCAGAGGTATTGTAACAGCAACACCCACATTTCACCGAATATGATTCAGTGCCAACGTGACAGAGGGTGAGTCCATCGCCTTCTCAGACACTACCTTTTTGAATTACCTATCAGAAATATGCAGGTTTCCTCACGATGTTTTTCATCACCGTAAAGCACGTCGTGTGAAATTACTACACTTAAGTTTTTTAGAAAAAATCATTGGTACAGGCCCCGTTAGGATTCGAACTTGCTTAGCTTGCGTAGCAGACGACAGCTTTAACCCCGAGGCCACCACGGCTCGGTTGAAAGTACATTGTTAAAAGTCTAATCGAATAAAGATATCTTTGAGTTTGAACAACGCTCAGTTTCCAATATAGCTTAGACTGGTAACCATACATCACGAATGCAATGTTCCCCCATTAGTAACACAACGGCAGAACTTCATTTTAACGTCTCATGTATACGTGTTCACTCGCGCTTATTTGTAAGGAACGCAGTTAAAAAATAATGGTTTAAATGTTTCTTTGCCTTATGAGCTTGCTTTCACGATGTCAACTCCAATATTGTCCTTTACGTTCAGTGCGGTTTGTATTTCAGAATTACTAACTACCTTTTTTATACAAAGGTGACAAACACACGAGCAGCGGCGTCGTGATAAATTATTTGTACATCTACATAAATATATTTGGAGTGTCTGTTTGTCATTCCAAATTAACAGAATTTCACTAAACGTAATATTATGAAAGTATATACGATACTCACATAAGGAGGCCTAAAATAGTCTGACAACTGGTTTAACCCAGATCACAGATTTTCCTCGTAAAAGGGGTTGCGAAGGTCAGATGGCAGTCGCTTCGCATAAAAATCAGGTGATCAGCCACATCGGGTTAAATGAAGTGCTGACCCCAACAATGTATGGGATAAGGCCAGGGAGATGATGATACGGTACTCACATAAAAACCAATTTAAAACATTTTGAACGGCAAATACTTGCATATGTAGCGGTAGTGAAACTCATTTGCTATAATGTTTTTTTTATTTATATTACATTCAAATATTGTTAAAAGTGATTTGACAAATGATGTCAGAATGACTTGAGAGAAAAGATTTTTATATTTTCTGGCTGTAAATAAAATAGCTAAGCGAATACCCCGAATAAAGCAGACTCAATTATCGTAGCGTATTTAATTACTACACATACATACATATGCTCACGCCTGTATTCCCCGAAGAGGTGTTGTAATAACAAGACCCACATTTCACTGAATATGACTAAGTGCCAACGTGACAGATGGTGAGTCCATCGCCGTCTCAGGCACTATACATACGTCTTTGAATTACTTCTCAGACATATGCATTGCGGCGTACAAGGTACAAGGCCACCACGGCTCTTATAATTATTATATTAAATAAATAAGCAAATAGTCAATATTACATAAAGTCATTTGAACTACTTTTATTTAAAAAATGGTAGGGTTCTGCAGGCCACCCATAAAGTTTAGTCTATGCGGGTAAAACCGTAGACAGCTAGTCTGATATATAAAATTCTCATGTTCGCAGTGTTTATTACCAAACTCCTCCGAAACGGCTTATCCGATTTATATGATGTGTGCATTTGAGACTCGGCCGACATCTAGTTTTTATACCCCTAAATGAAGTTGCATATGCTCACGCCTATGTTCTCCGAAGGGGTAGGGAAAGTGTTGTAATCACAACGCCCTCTTTTCACCGAAGATGATTACGTGCCAACGTGACAGATGGTGAGTCCATCGCCGTCTCAGACACTTTAAATATGCCATTGAATTACTTCTCAGCAATATGCAAGTTTCCTAACTATGTTTTCCTTCACCGTAAAGCACGTGGTGTGAAATCAGTGTACATAAGTTTGTTTTAGAAAAACTCATTGGTACAGGTCCCGCTGGGATTCGAACTTGCGTCGTTTGCATAGCAGGCGACTGCTCAAACCTCAAGGCCACCACGGCTTTTCACGGTTCTTCAGGAAAGTTATAATTTAAAATTACCCATTACGCTTTCCTTATCAAATAAATTTAGCTTTCACCCGACTAAACAAGGTAATATCTTCTTTCATGTTTTATGGGTAATATTGTATTGAAAGTATCAAATGATATTATATAAATTTCCTTTGCAAAAAGCACAATTCCCCAAATATGATACTTTCAAATGAAATAACGGGTACATCCATTGAGGCCATTAAGGATAATTTTTATTTAAAAGCTCTTTATTGTTCCAGCTAGTAATAATGCATTGTAGCGTTTTCATAGAAGTAACATCTTTGAAGTTTTAAGATAAGTAGAGTTCAATTTGCTAGCCAAAAAGGATATAAATTGAGTTATGTCAAAATCTGTTCATACTTACGACAATCATAAGATTATATAAGCCCATCACCCCTTATTGTTTGGCATCGGTACAATATTCTTCACTCCCCCATTTATCCTATTATCCGTCATGTCTGTGTTTACGACAGCGGAAAACAGGATTCGATAACGTGTGTATTTTTATGCTACCTACTTCCCTCTATGTTTTATTGGGCAAGTGTTGTTCGTATATTTTGTTTGGACCCACTCACGCTATACCAAGCCGCAGCCGAGCACCGACAAAGGGCTAAGCTAGGGCCAATGCTCCGTTCATGACCGGATAGACATATGCTCACGCCTGTATTCCCCGAAGGGGTAGGCAGAGGTGTTGTTATCACAACAGCCACTTTTCACCGAATTTGATTAAGTGCCAACGTGACAGATGGTGAGTCTATCGCCGTCTCAGGCACTATACATACGTCTTTGAATTACTTCTCAGAAATATGCAGGTTTCCTCACGATGTTTTCCTTCACCGTAAAGCACGTGGTGTGAAATCACTGTGCATAAGTTTTTTAGAAAAACTCTTTGGTACAGGCCTCGCTGGAATTCGAACTTGCGTCGCTTGCGTAGCAGGCGACTGCTCAAACCCCGAGGGCACCACGGCTCCGGATAGACCTAACTTCATAACTCAATATGTAAAGCTCTTATTGCCACGATCATTTTTCTGTGTGATGATGATAAACTTACACAAGTCATATCGACGATACCGTTGGTCTAGGGTGAGCATACCTACACCCAATAGCCAGGGTCTAAGAATATGGCTATGGTATCCCCTGCATGTCGTAAGAGGCGACTAAAAGGGGGCCGGAGGGCCTGCTGGCGGTGGTCGGGGTGGGAGCTTTGACCACCGGCGCGGGCCCTGGAAGGTGGCAGCGCGATGTGGCTCGCGCTGCCGCCCACAGCGAGGTCTCCAGGGGTGGCGTGAGCTGCCCCGGGGATGTGCCCCGGCAAAGTGTGGGGGACACCGGTGCGTTCTATCAGAGTACCCGGAGTCCCCCCTAAGCACTGAGGATGGCCACCGCGGGGGTTTTAGTGAGGTAAAAATCCCACATACCCCGATCTGCCTCTCCCAGGGCGGTCGGGGACCTTATGAAGGTTTCCCCCTCGTCAACAAAAAAAAAAAAAAGGGTGAGCATACCTGCGCCTGTAGACAAAGTAACATTATACAAAGTGTACGGGAATGACAGTTGTCACGTGACTGATTTATGTCATTTCCATCCATTTTGTATCGTTTCGATTAGCGCAAAACTTTATCAATCTATCATGACAGTAAGAGGTCATCATATCATGGTAGGGCCCCAGATATACGTAAAAGTTCCAACTCATCGATCTACCCTGTTTGAAGATAAGCCGGCAAAAATAGATTGAGGGACAATTTCTGATTCCATTATTTATTTAGTAATGAGCTTTATTGACACTAGGAAGAAACACTTTTCGATGAAATATGAGTGTATGTGTATATAGAAGGTAAAGGTACATGTTGTATAGATTAACACACACTTCCATAACCAGAAAGTGAAGCACAGTACTTAGATTTTGTAAGTAATACTATATATTTACTAAGTTTTATCACGATAACAGATTGTTGAAAAAAAAAATGCTCACGCTAGTATTGAAGGGTTTCCGAAAGGGGTAAGCAGAGGTGTCGTAATAACAACACCCACATTTCACCAAATATGTTTAAGTGCCAACGAGACAGCGAGTGAGCTATCGCCGTCTCAGGCACTATACATACGTCTATGAAATACTTCTCTCTTCTTAGATCTTCTTAGATTCAAACTTGCGTCGCTTGCGTAGCAGGCGACTGCTCAAACCCTAAAACTAGGACGGCTCTTGTTTATAAAGGTTAGTTTGTTTTGCATCAAAATTCTGCTATGAAATCATAGAATACTGAGAAGTAAATTTCAATATATTATAATTAGAGTTAAAATTGACTAATTTCAAACCCCGGTAAATACAGCAACTTCCAGTTATTTGTCTGAATGCACAAACAAACAACCCGAAAGTTATAACTATTATGGGGTAACTACATTACATTTGAGTCCGCTCTCAGAGAATGTCATGTATTTCATAAATGCTGAGAATAATATATTTGCAGGGAAGCTTCTGTCCCCTGTATGACCCTGTGGTATAAACTATTACGTACGCTTTGAATTTATTGCTTATATTAGGTAATAACTTCCGTCCGTTGTTTTACAAACAAACGAATCTCCCTCTATACAGGATGTTGGGGAAATAGTACAGCTGTTAAAATATGTGCTAGGGTATAATTTTAATAAGCAAATAAAATAATTAAGACAGAAATATCTTCTTCCGTTTTCGAGTAATTGACGTTGAGTTGACCATATAAAGACCTTAATTTCCATATAAATCAGCGGTAACGTAGAATCATTTCCGTGAAATCTAACCACGTTTTTATTTTTTTTCTCCCGCAAATTCACCTTCCACTTAATTAAACAAGTTGAATTAACGCAGCCGCAAGTTCATTCAATCGCTTAAGTCCGCGAGCTCTTCGGCCCTTAGCAACCATAGCCTATAAGTACGTTATCGTTGGAGTTAGATATTTTAAGACTTCGACATTGTGATTGATTCATAAAACCCTACAGCTTCTAGAATACAACTGTTCCTTTTTCGCCGACACCATATATATAGATTTAGTCAAATAAAAGGTACGGTGGTTAATGCGTTTTTATAAACACGTAATGGGAACATACCGTAGCCCTAGAATAAAAAAAATATATGAGAAGCTATTTCTAAAGCGCCGTAGTGGCCGTGGGATTGCAACAGTTGCCTACTACGCAAGCGTTGCAAGCTCGTATCCCTGCGTGGCCTGTACCTGTAGAAGATTCAATTATTATTTTTCTCTGTCTTTGCATCTGTCTGTCTGTTTTGTAATATTCGAAATGGCTGGACTGATTTTAACGGGACTTTCATTGGCAGATAGCTAATGTAACAAGGAGTAAATTAAGCTACTTTTTACTAGGGTTCCGCGGTTTACTCATGAATTTAACATAGGTAGTTTAGGAATAATAAAACTTGAAAATGTCCGTCTTTGTAGTATGTAAAAATTTTAAACTAAGAAAATATTGTCGTTCTATTTGGAGTTCAGTGATACTGAATGAAACTGTACTCTTAAAGGTGAATAAATAAAATTGTAAATGAAAAGGAATAACTGCTTTCTGGCCACATTCATCGGCGTTGAATTTACATGAATCGACGTCAGTTTTATTGTGATAAATCCGACTTCCGCTCGACATCGTAGCAAAATCAAAATATATTTATACAACAGACACCCAACAAAATCTACATTTCCATCACGGATGTTGAAACCTTTTTTTGCTTTTGCAATCGAATAGAAAATACATGTAAATTAAAATTAGCTGTGCCCTGCGGTTTCACTCGCTTAAAGTTTTAAGAAATTTTACCCTAATATTTTTTTAAATAGCTTAAGCTACTGCTAGTAACAGTAGCTATCTGCCAGTGAAAGTCCCGTTAATGTCGGTTCATCTGTCAGTCACTGAGAAAAAATAAAAAAAATGGTTTATCTATGTCAGTACCGTGTTTCATATGTATTTAATCAAAAAGTGTTAATTTGGAGTAAGAAACAGACACTTCAATTTTATTTATCTTTATAGAATCTATAGATATTCACTGCTAACATTTCAAATTCTTCGTAAATTCTCTAACAGTTGGACGCACATACGCGTCGTTAGCAGTGAACGCGTTAATATATCGTTCATAAATGTCAGAGTCGGACTCTTGTCGGTGTAACTGATGCATAACTGACGATTCTATACACATAAAGTTACACGGCAGCTATACACGATACTGACTCAGGAAAATCAATATGTATTTTTTTTCTCTGTCAGTCTGTTTGTTTGTTCCTGCTACTCTTCGAAACGGCTGGACCTATTTGAGTGGGACTCTCACTGGCACTTAGCTAATGTTACAAGGAATAATAAAGCTACAATCCTCTAATATATAAAATTCTCGTGCCATACTCCTCCGAAACGGCTTCAGTTACAAACTTTTTTATGCTTATCCGGTATCTATGAGAATCGGCCAACATCTATTTTTCATCCCCCTAAATGTTAGGGGTAGTCCACCCCAAAAAAATATATGGCAATACAACGTTTGCCGGGCACAGCTAGTAAATAAATAAAAAATATTGGGGTCCCGCGGCCCACCCATAAAATTGAATCTACAGGGGTGAAACCGCGGGGCACAGCTAGTATCACATAAATCACTCTTGTGATACATCTAACTACGAAAAATATACAGTTTTCACTTTATTAATGTCAATGACAGCTTTCTCAGATTTTTCCTAGGAAAATGCTTCTAGTTGCAGCGAACCTTAGAAGTGAGTTTTTTACTTAACCGTTTTATTGTTTTGGTAATTAAGCAATGTCGAAGTGAACGTACAAAATCTATACATTTATACCTATAGAAAAATAAAATTTAAATGTCTGTTTGTAACTCCAAAACTATACCATTTGACTAATTAATTGGATTTGAATGTACAGGATGCTAAGATAGAAAGACGAGTATGAAGATTTTAACGAGACTTTCATGGGCTGATAGCTAGATAATGTTACTAGGAGGCTATAGGCTACTTTGAATTTAAAAAATATTGTTCCGTACAGCTAGTATCATATTAATCACTCTTGTTATACGCCTAACTACGAAACATATACAGTTATTACTTTATTTATGTCAAGGGCAAAAGTTAACTACATTTTTTCTAGGAAAATGCTGCGAAGTCTAGAACTGAATTCATTTTATACTTAACTGTTGTATTGTTTTGCTAATTAAGCGATATCAAAGTGAACGTACTACGCAATACATTAAAGATAAAAATAATGACTTGTTTTTATAAAAGAAAGCACGTTTAACCTTCGAAAATGCAATCTTAAGTCAAACGTCAATTAGCAAAATTTATTACTGTACTTTGTACTGGTAGATAATATTTAACCCTGATATTTAACCCTGATATTTATGTCTGGTAGATAATATTTAACCCTGATATTTGAGGTTGGTCTGTCTGGGCGTCGTAGCTCTGAAATAGATAGGCCCATTTCATCTGAAAGTCAATTTCTTTCAGTTCTTAGATGTGTTTAGTTACCATCGGTCCAATAGAGTGAGAGCATTAGCTCTTTTCCGAGGAAAAGCTGTGATCTGGGTTAAACTACTTGTCAGACTATTTTAGGCCTCCGACCGACTTGTAACGATTGCCAAAGATTAGGCAACCGGGACCGACGGCTAGACGTGCTCTCGGAGGCACGGAGGGTAATCGAGCTTGTCAACCATCCAATTAATGGCTAGGGTAAGAGTTGCTTAACTTCGCTGATCGAATGATATGTGCAATAGCAACTGTTCTAAGAGCTCCACCTACTTACTATATAAATTATTTATTTATTTAAATTAAATACAAGTTAACAGCACTAAGCCTAAGCATTCATATTTGATAAAATTGCAGAAAATTAAATAAAAATATATTAAACAAATTCTTAAGTTAAAGTAGCCTTTGTTGCTCCTTATAACATTAGTTATCCGCCAGTGATAGTCTAGTTAGAATCGGTCCAGCTGTTTCGAAGATAAGCCGGAACAAACAGACCAACAGACAAAAAGAATATTTAAAATAGGTTTTTCCAAGTTAGTATCGTGAATAATATGTGCATTTAGTGAATTCGTAATCGACACTTAAATTTTATTCATCTGCATAGATATAGATTACTACTAATTACTTTCAAATCGTCAGAAAACAAAAATTATACTGTACAGGATTATAAATGCTACAAAAATTATACTGTACAGGATTATAAATGCTACAAAAATTATACTGTACAGGATTATAAATGCTACAAAAATTATACTGTACAGGATTATAAATGCTACAAAAATTATACTGTACAGGATTATAAATGCTACAAAAATTATACTGTACAGGATTATAAATGCTACAAAAATTACACTGTACAGGATTATAAATGCTACAAAAATTATACTGTACAGGATTATAAATGCTACAAAAATTACACTGTACAGGATTATAAATGCTACCACTAGTTTCAGAAGGTTACTTTTGCTGAGAAGAACCCGGAAAGAAAATCAACAATTACTCTTTTAATAAATATTTGTTACAATTTGTACCTAATGGTTACTATGTATAAGTTTAAGAACATGTCTTTCCTTCTAGGAATGGATGTGGAGGATCACGGGTCACGATCGCCAGAACAGGGAACGGAAGCTGGACCCGGGAGGGGAGATGCAGATAATGCTCCCTAACCAAGTCCCAGACAGGGGCAACTGTGGAGAGGTCTGCTTTCTGGCCGAGAGTCCTTTTCGGATTTTGAGGGTAAGGCTGTTGTTTTGTTATAAGATGCTTTGATTCCAACGTCGACTTTACGAAAAGTTAGGAGAATTGCATTGTTGTATTCAAATAAGTAGCTGGATTTCTTTTAGATGGGTGGTTCTTTAATGAAACCTAGCTAGATACATACATATGCTCACGCCTGTATTCCCCGAAGGGGTAGTCAGAGGTGTTGTTATCACAACACCCACTTGTCACCGAATTTGATTAAGTGCCAACGTCACAGATGGTGAGTCTATCGCCGTCTCAGGCATTATACATCTTTGACACTATGCGTCTTTGAATTACTTCTCAGAAATATGCAGGTTTCCTCACGATGTTTTCCTTCACCGTAAAGCACGTGGTGGGAAATCACTGTACATAAGTTTTTTAGAAAAACTCAATGGTTCAGGCCCCGCTGGGATTCGAACTTGCGTCGCTTGCGTGGCACGTGACTGCTCAAACCCCGAGGCCACCACGGCTCTTAGCTATATAGTTTTATTGAATACACAGATAGAGTGCCGGAAAAATAGGAACAGTTGTCTTCTAGAAGTTGTAGGGTTTTATGAATATATCAAAACGTTGAAGTCGTAAAATATCTAGCTCCAATGATAAAGTAGTTACAGGCCGCGAACTCTTCGGCCCTTACCAACCAACCATATCGGCAAGGGCTAAATTACGTACGTGGTAATTAAACTTGTTGAATTAAGAAGAAGGTTACTGGTTGGGAAAAATTATTTTATGGGATTATTTCAGGAACTATGAAATAATCCCATAAAATGGGAGAAAAAAATAAAACGTAGTTACATTTCTCGTGAATAACTCTACGTTACCGCTGATTTTTATGCGAAAATAAGTTCTTGATATGGTCAACTTTGAACGTCAATTCGGGTAATTGAAAACGGAAGAAGATAATTTTGTCATAATAATTTTATTTGCTTCCTAAAATTATACCCTTTCACATATTTTAACAATTGTCCTATTTTCCCTGACATCCTGTATAATATACAATGTAACTAGGACTTTTTAATGAAAATTATCATGCAGGGGGTTTTGGGAGCGATTAACCGATCTAGTTCGTCCGTAGGAACTTTGCTGATCGTTTCATTTTGGTACCTACCATAAAATGAAACTTTAAAGCGTAATGTTTAAAGCTTAAAATGAAACTTTATAGTTCTTAATAAATACCATACCTACATTCGCTCACGCCTGTATTCCCCTAAGAGGTAGGTATGATTTGTTGTAATAACACTTTTCGGAGATGACTAAGTGCCAATGTGACAGATGGTGAGTCTATCGCCGTCTCGGGCACTATACATATCTTTGAATCACTTCTCAGACATATGCAGGTTTCCTCACGATGTTTTCATCGTAAAGCGTCTAACCATATTTGGATATGGTAACCTGACATTCCTAGGATCCGTGTTATGTGTGGGTTTTGCTCACTAAAAACTTGTAATGCCTGCCTATGCAACAGGCCCCTGGGAAATCTTGAAAAATGCACCAGTACCCTTCAGCGCTTGCCTGAAAAGGTCTTGGAAGAATTTAAAGGTGTCTGTTATGACAGCGCGCTGGGAGTTTTTACCTCAGTGAATCACCATTACTAACAGGGCTACACTGCTGTCAGCCATCGTAGCACAACCTTGTAAGACACCGGTTTGACTTAAGTATTTTTTCCTTACTAGTAATGTTAGGTAATTTTTCTTGATTAAATTATTGTTCAATATATAATTTAAGGATATCCAGTAAAAAATACAATTGCTCGAATTCAGAGCTTCGGTCACTACTCGGGGTGAGTATAGATACTTATCTAAATTACAGATTACTTGTACTTTATGTGGGTTGCTATTGATAATATTATCAGAAGTGTTATCGCCCCATTAATGTAACAAACCGTATCGGGAATCGTTTTAATGGATCGTATTGCCCTCATTGTACTTAAAATATTCCATTCGCATCCAGGCCATTATAAAAAGTAACTTTTAGCGGCACTTTCATTTTCCCTGTAGATATTATGAACGTGCCAACGTGACAGATTGCGAGTCCATCGCCGTCTCTTGTTAAATACTTACGTCTTATGCCAATCATATATATGAAGGATTCCTCATGATGTGTTCCTTCTTCGCTTGAGCTTTAGCTCGTGGTGTAAAATCACTGCACTTAGGTTAAAAAATTGCTAAAAGAAATATTTCACATTTTGTATCACGAGTTGTATAACTCTCGCCATACCAGGAAGGTCTCCGAAAGGGTAAGCAGAATAGCAACAAAAACCATCGCCATTCGGATACATGCAGGTTTCCTCACGATGTTTTCCTTCACCGCAAAGCCGTATTACCGTAATTAACTGTTTAGTTTCACAACCTTCATATTTTAACGAAGGTTTTTACGTCTGGGCATTGACAATGCTTACTAACTTGTCTCAAATCGCTATGACAAGTATCTGATATTACGTATAACATGAACGCAACAGAAAATTCAACATAATTATAACATATTTAAGAAAGAAACTGCCGTAGCCTCGATACCTGAAGTAATGGAAGAATAGACCTTCATTTGAATAATTCAATTAACTGTCAATCTGCGGTAAGAAAGCATTTGAAAAAGTTTCATGCTTACTTCAATTTTCATCCTAACAATGGTAAAAGCTATGATATTTGCTATGCATTTCATATTGTAGTAAATTATTTAAGGATAGTGAGAAAATTACCACCACCGTCTCGAAATAAACTTATCCAGGCGTCATATTCTACGAAAGTGCTTCGCCAGTAATGACAACCACTTCGGACAAATCAGATTTGAAATACGCTTGGGTAGTTTGGTTAAATGTCAAATTGACAGCTGTCATATTGATTGTGCTAATGAAAATTGACCTGATTAACCTTTGAAAATGATATTCTATCGTAATATACATTGGTAAAGGCTTTTAAGGCTATCCTTAATATTTCATGAAATAGTTTCAAATGTTTAACGACCAGTATTCAAAATATACATAATGATAGAAAGTCCCTGATTTAACAGAGTGATGGTTAGGAGATATGAGAGCTATATTTCGATACAATATATATAAAATTGAAATCTCAACTGATTGATGGTAATCAACCAAAGTACCAGCACACAGCCCTAACCAATGGTCCTATAGCATTTGGAGAGGTGTAGACATATACTAGAAAAGGGATTTTAGATATTTATTCCTCTAGGAGTGAAATGGTGTTTCAAAGATTGCCAGGCGAAACCATGGACAAGCTGGTAGAACATAAAATATACATCGATATTCTGAGAATCACTCTTCAGAGTTGATGCAATTTTATTGCCAGCTTTGTTGTACGGCAGCATATTCTAGATACTTACAGAAATTACCTAATTAGATAAAAGCAGTCCTGATGTATTCCGAGCTTCCATAACCGAATTTTAAATAAAAAAAAACAAATATGATGCGCGTAGCAACTTGTGTAAGTGATTTTAAAGATAATGATAGTGTGCATTTTACGTTGGTTTGTATAGAACTATAAACGTATAGAAGTAGTAGAAAAATATTAAGAAATAATTATGCAATAAATATGATAACCATTGTGAAACAACCACGAACCATTATCTATTTGACTCAAATAGATCAAATTTCAAATTACAAGGTCAGGGACATGAAGACTACCCGAATAGATCACCTTAACCACTAAGCCAGAACTGAAAAACTCCCTCCAAGCCTACAATAATCAATTCGGTATAGCCCAGCTGCATCGGAACTGTGTCCACGGGCTCACATTTCTTAAGTGATAAATTTTGTGCTCACGCCTGTATTCCCCGAAGGGGTAGGCAGAGGTGTTCTTATCACAACACCCACTTTTCACCGAATTTGATTAAGTGCCAACGTGACAGATGGTGAGTCCATCGCCGTCTCAGGCACTATACATACGAATTGAATTACTTCTCAGAAATATGCAGGTTTCCTCACGATGTTTTCCTTCACCGTAAAGCACGTGATGTGAAATCACTGTAGATAGGTTTAGGTTTTTTTTTTTTGGAAAAACTCATTGGTACAGGCCCCGCTGGGTTTCGAACTTGCGTCGCTTGCGTAGCAGGCGACTGCTCTAACCCCGAGGCCACCACAGATTAATTTTGTATTTTAAAAATTGAATAATATATTTGAAAAGTGTAGGTAATTACTGAGTTTCTTGCCAGGTTCTTCTTAGTAAAAGCAATCTTCTGAACCTGGTGATAGGATGTATAATCCTGCATAATTATTTCATTCTGACCATTTGAAAGTGCTTTTTTTAAAAGTCTAATCTAATAAAGATATTTTTCAGTTTGAATATAAAAAAATAAGCAATAGTAGAATGTACATAGAATGACGCACAACATGTAAATATATTTAATATCTAACAAGTCTAATCGGAATCTTCCATCTCATGTTCAGAAGTGGCACAATGAATTCATTGGAAAATAGAGTCACAAGTATGCATTATTTATCGTGTCGAATCACTATACATCATTTATACACCCGAGAACGTCGCACATAGAAGGCCAATCTTAACTCATAGACTGAGCGGCGAGCGTAGCGGGCAATAATGTAAGCACTTCAGATTGAGTAATAATCACGAATACAGCTATAGTTGTTATAAGATAAAGGAGATTTGACACAATACGATATTTACAGCTTAGTTAGGATCGTTCCTTGTACGACATGATACCTTCTTTAAAAACATAAAAGAAGGAAAGGTAGAAGGGAAGAGAGGAAGAGGAAGACCAAGGCTAACATATATGAGACAAGTTAAGGAAAAGGTGTCTGTCATGACGTATAAGGAGGTCAAAGAGATGGCACTGGACAGAGACAAGTGGAAAGAAATGCATCGGTTACACCGACAAGAGTTATTACTCTTAAATTCATGATGATGAGTAAGGATCGAAATTATGACGATGGAAATGATGAGGAAGATAAATAAGCTACGGCAAAGGAAGTGATCATGAGGAAAACTGCTTGAGGAACGAAACGATGACGTCTAGGACTCCAGCGGACGAATCGTCTGTCACGTACGGTAACGGTCAAAAGGCTAGTGAAAGTCATCATCAGACTGTTCATGAATCCTTTGAATTTCTTCCCAGATTTGGGTTGCCTCGTGATATATTACTAACTATCTATACCTCGCGGTTTTACTCCTGTAGGATTGTAAATTAAAAACTTTATACTTTGTGAAAATGTTCACTTTTTCTAACATATTCCATTGATGCTTCAGTCAAACTCTTCAGCAAAAATATTAGTATAGATTACTTATTTTGCCTCGCTACTTCGTCCGTATTTTTTCCAACAGTCAAAACTATACTATGCCAATTTTTATAAACATTGGTCTCAGACACTTTCGCAAAAATTAGACCTCGAGTTAATATAAAAATCGGTATAGCGTAAATTGGCGAGTGTGGTGCCAATTCACTTTCAGAAAACTTTTTTACATTTATAATTATTAATATTTATGCGGATTATCCGATTTGCGTAAAAACATGTAGCATAATCTGTTGTAACATATGAAGCGAACCATTACTTTAAGCCGTTTATAAACAGACAGTATACTGCCAATGACAGATATGTGTGTGTTGCATGGAAATAATGCATACAGTACTTTTTTCCACCCACATGATATAATTTGAGCGGACCGGAGAGCTGGCAGCTACCTCGGTCAAAGAATTAGTCTTGCCATCCAAAGGGGGAATGCTGCCAGTATCTTCGGTACCTTGCCTACAGGGACTTCTTTAAATAATATATTTTAGTTATAAGATTATATATTTTTAGAGTCAAGTGTAGCACACGAAACTTATAAAGATAAGACCACAGATACTATGTATACAGATCAAACAACATATATGAGCCGTTTTGAAACCTTCGTCGTAGCATCATTTTATTATATAATGTTTGTGTTGTTACCGTGGTTTGTGTTCTCACAGCGGTAATCAGCTCAATCAAACCTTACAGAAGATCGCAGCGAATTAATGCTACTTTACAATAATATTGTCGAAAAGCGTAAAGTAATCTTCTATATGGTCTTTCAACTTGTTAAAGTATAATAGAATAATAGTAGAATAAATCTATGAGAAAACATAGAAAAAAAAATGCTTGAGAATTTACCAGGGCCTAATTATTACTAGAGCCTAAATTTGATGATTGTATTTTTTTTATATCTTCTTAATATATTTTCTGATATAAGTATGCAGGTAATTCAAAATTTTAATATTTTTTACGGTAATTTTTCTCGGTATAATAAAGTAACTGATTGATTACATTGTAACTTTAAAACTAACACAATGTTTTAAGGTTTCCCGCTACAGCGACATCTCTTCTTATGCACAATACTCGGTACCTATATTCAATGATAGTGGCAAACCGCGTTATAAGTGTTTTAACAAAATGGGTTAATGTTGTATTTTGATTAGGAGAGATAACAATGAGCTTTCAACATTCCCCATTATATAGTTGTGTGCGAAGCTCAGGCAAAATGGACGACCGTGAGATAACGCGTTTTATAATAATTGTAACGTAAAATGTGGCTTTTCCGGCGAGCGAATACCGACACCAATATACTGCTAAAACGACTTGAAACGTTTACTGTGAGTATGTTACTATCAATTGTTTTTTCAGCAGAAATATCAGGAAGTATAGAACTCTTTCGTATGCGAATGACAATCACTTTAATTTTTGATCGGTTTGAGGTGGTTGATGGCCAACTTTCAGGGTTGATTGAGCTCGTGAAGCGAAGGAAATCTCACGAATATTTCCGATTGATTTTCTTAGTAGACACCATAGTTAAAGTCTCTGTGGTCTCTGGTCTTAAGGGTAGTGTGAAGCATAGCGTGATCTCCTCTTCAAAAGGTTGAGCTGCCCGTCTGTGACTTTTTCCTCCACAATACTGCAGCTATATAATGCTATCTCAAAGTAGTTTTGATTTCCTGCGAAAAACTATAGAACAATTCTTTATTATTCAGCAATACAGCCCCGTTATTCTGTAAAGTTTCTAAACGTGAAGCCCCGGTTTCAATCATAGGAAATTGATACATATTACATAAATGATTAAGTTCAATTTGGTGTATTTGAAACCGACACTCGACGTGCGAGTACGATAGTGTGCGACACTGAGATACCTTACAGAATAACGCGGTTGGACTTGTGCTGATGGAGTAATATAGAGAAGGCTCAGTTATGCTTTGTAGTTGATCGGTACAAATTTATAATGATTGTGTGTAGACGTATGACGCTTATGATTTTGATAAAATAAATATGCTCACACCATCCCACATTTCACCGGATATGATCAAGTCTCAGACACTATACATGCGTCTTTTAATTCTCAGACATATGCAGGTTTTCTCACGATGTTTTCCTTCACCGTGAAGCTCGTGGTGTGGAATCACATAATTTTTAGCTCATTGGTACAGGCCTTGAATACGCGAGGATCAGAAAGATGATCAGATTATAAGCTATATGTGAGCAAATGAAAGTCAGCAACTACAATAAAACAAAATTATATGAAGTTAACCAGTCACCGTGGCCGAATAATATAATAAATTTTTTTATATTGACGTATTAGTGTGGTACAATGCGAAATCTTCAGCAAATGCGAGTATTTGGGAAATAAGTGCGGAATCGAATAAAATTTAGGGTACATCGTTACGCTTTCATTGAAAATATTTATAGCTACAAATTATATTATATTACATCGAATAAATATATTTTTAACACATGAATAAATATATATGAACGTTTTTTTTACATAATAATATTTAAATCTATATCTATACAGATAAATAAATAAAACTGATGTGCATGTGTGTATTTCCAAATTAACAGCTTTTCACTAAATGCATACGACAGTATGTAATATGGTATTAATATGAAATTAATTGTGTTTGTCTATCTGTCCGTTCGTCTGGCCTTTTTGATATAGGAATATATTCGATTCCGAGTCATAATACGTGCAAAGGAACGCTAAAAAACACATTTTCTTAAAATCTCAGCTCATACGCCTCATATTACATACTACCGGACGTCATGCGATTTCACCCGCATAGTTCTCGTGGGAATACGGATATAAAATATAGCCTTTGTTACTCGCTGATGATGTATCTATCCACTGCTGAAAGAATTTTCAAGATCGGTCCAGTAATTTTTGAGCCAATTTTTCCTCGTTTCTTAGTATAGATACATATAGGTATAGATATAGACATCATATACCATGGGCTTAAGATGCCGTGCCGGTTCTTACGATGTGGTTTGCGATTTTTATTAACCTTTAAAAGTGCCTTGCTAGCATTACCTGAATAAATAATTTTCATTTTGATGGCCTTCTCGCCACTGGAGTAATTCCCATGCTCTGGAACAAAATTATGCAGATGAACTGCGCAGAGGAGAATCTTTTGTTTTTCAAAAGTTCTCCTCCCCTGAAATTTAATCTACAGATTGCATATCCCGGTGTTGTATTCTCAAGTTGCATTCATGCGACACGATATGGTATTGGCAACGTGTTGAGTCAAGAGTATTAAGACACAATTATAGTGATTATACCCCATTATCGCAAGAGTCCATTAACTCATACTCAAAAATATCTTTATTCGATTAGAATTTTAACAAAGTACTTTCGAATCATCAGAATGACACCACTACACGGTATTATAGATGCTACCGTCAGGTTCGGAATGTCGCCTCTACCGAGAAGAACCTGGAAAGAATCTCAGTAATTACTCTTTTCAAAAATTTTATACAATTTTACTTAAGGAATGTAAGCCCATGGACACAGTTCCAATGCACAAAATGTGACGATAAAAATTAACATAAACTTTACTAGTTCTACTTATATCTAAATGTGTAGCTTGAGATGACTAGCATACCCATACTTGTGAACAGGTACTGCTTGTGGAGTACAAGCAGCACCTGTTTACAAGTATTCGAATGCCAGTAATTGAACTCTTCAACCAATATAGAGGAAAGTTGACAACCCGTCACCCAGACCATAAGCTACGACGATCACATATTACGCATATTATCATTAGACAGGGTATACGCTTTGTCAAAAAAATTATATTCATATTCAAAGCCTGTGAAGATCATATTTGAACAAACATATAACCTCCGAACATGCTATCACACCCTTACCTGAATATAAATGAGCAAATCCAACGCATGGAATCGGCTTTATTAAATAAATCGAGCATGCGGTATACGTAGGTATGTCCGTACTTTTCTCCCCACGTTTATTCGGCCTGGTTCTAACCCAACAAAAGCCAAGTAACTCTGTTTATTGAGCAAATAGGAGCTTTAAGAGCACCTTAATTTGGCCACCTTTTCTACGATCTAGATAGTGTAGTAAAAGCAGATAAATATCTTACAAAGGAAGGTAATTCGTATTATTGTCAATATTCCCCTTTAATATATTTCATCCTTAAATTGACGATGAGAATTTGCCAATTTATCATCTTTGTCAGTCGTTACATTCGGTCGGAGGCCTAAAATACTCTGATAACTGATTTAACCTAGTACGCAGATTTTCCTCATTAAAGGGGTTGCGAAGGTCAGATGGCAGTCGCTTCGTATCAAAATCAGGTGATCAGCCGCATCGGGTGTCGACCTAGACAGTGTATGGGATAAGGCCAGGGAGATAATGATGATGAAATTGACAATGAGAAAATCCACATTAATCTTTCATGCGTCTGGTCGCAAAATTAATAGCGGTGTAACATTTTGCTAATATATATAGGGTTATTGGTAATGTGACGGCAATCTGTTACTGGGAGGTAGGGCAGGTCATTTGCATCTAAATTATCCCTTATAATCTCTAGGAAAATATTAAATATTTTCAAGTAAAACTATAAATCATTAGGCTAGCCACACACACACACGCAATAGTATTGTTAGTTAAGTATTTTCAATATTCATATTATTGAAAAATACAGCAATACATTACATTATTGCCAATATGTATTTTATTGACAATATTATTGCGTGTGTGCGGTTAGCCGTATAATTACGCATTTAATACTTAGATACAAAATGTCTTGCAAATAGTTGATATTTCCTTAAAAGTTATAAAGTGTTACTTGGGGACATCTTAGTTTTCAAGTTTTATGTAACGCATAACGTATGCAATGTAAGAGCTCTGAAGTTCTGCTTAAGCCGACGATGGTATGGAGCCTGTAGATAATCCGAGCAACATCTTTATCTGAATGATAAATAATTTTGTGTTGAACTGTTGGTTTTACCTAGCTATGTTATTTAGAATGCAATGCTTAAAGATGACGGACCTGGTTGACCGAGCTGAACGTTTTAATTTTTCACAAAAAACTAAACTTAAAGAAGAAGAAAAAATCGAACCGGTGAACGTCAGGACTCGAACCGGACAAGAATGCCGCCCTTCTGTTACCTTTTTATTTTGTAATATTTTAGCAGCGTAATTCACTAAGGTGTCTCAGCGTCACACTCGTCATCGAATGTCGGTTTTAAAGAAACGAAATTGGACCTCATATTTTATGTTATATGTATCAATTTCCTATGATTGAAACCAACGCTCGTCGTCGAGTTCGACGCTGACAAACCACATTGCCTGAGTGCAAAGTATACTTCATTGACCAAATGATGCTGTTAGTGCCCTTCTCTTTCACTAAAGAGAAAGAGACTTAAAAAATACCAAATTGGGAGAAAATTTAACAAAAAGTTGCCTAATTTCTTAAAATCTAATCCGCGGTTCAAATCAACGAAATTAAAAGTGTGTATTCCAACTACAATCAATTGGAATATGCCATGACAAGTCGTTACTACAAAATACAATTTGAAAACTACCTACATAAAATTAGTTTGATGAGGACGCGATAGTAACCAATTTATATCAATTGTCACTTACAATTAGTCACTAAAAGGGCTCACTCTAAACTAACCTTTGAAAATATTGCCCGGATACCGACTTGCGAACCGATAGATCATTTTCTCCGTCAGTTAGAGACATGCAGCCGAGAAAGGCACACGTTGCGCGCAACTTTCGCTCCACGATTTGTCTACTTCGGGGTGTCAAATAACTGTTTGAGTGTTTATTAAGCGAAACTATATAAATAAAAACTAAAATTATGGGTACGTTTAGTCAATCAAATCAATCGAGGCGTTTAAAAAATCTCCAAAATTTGAAAAGTGGTGCGATCAAACTGCCTAGACATTGGTCTAAAATGCTTGGACTTGTAAACGTTAGCAAAACTTCGGTCGAGGAAATACTTCAGGTAAGTTTCTTTTTAACTTCAGTTTCCTGCGGTAATTGTTTCATAATAGCTTCATAATTGCTTTCGTTTGGTTAAGGGAGAAAATGGTGTTTAATTGGCGCTGCTATTAAACTTTATTATTAATATAAATAATATAAAATGTACTTATCTTAACACCAAAGATCTTTATTTAGAGTATCATATACTTTTGTTTGTTATATTATATACCATATCTTTTATATACTTAATTTACTGTTAATGAAAAGTAAAAATAGAGCGTACTGGCTTGTTTCAATTTTAAACTATTAAAATGAAAAATTATCTAGATCTTCATCCATTTAGTAGCGCCAGCCCATTGGGAATAATTGGCGCCCAACGTGGTACTATTTATTCTAAGTATTTTGCATGCAATGTAATTCAGCGATAATTAGCAAATGAAAGTAATCAGGTTAATTTATCTTTATATAATATTAAAGTATACAAACAAATTATGCTTTTAATGGAAAAAAAAATATGCTTTATTTGATCAAACAATGGAAATTATTCATTTATACTTACCTCGTTAGATGCGAACAATTTATGAAATATCGTCTCGATAAATACTCTTTTTTTATAAACATACCTTTAAGTACCCATAATTTGTCCTTAAATTTATCAGAAAGAACGCTAGAAACTTTGAACAAGGCAATCTATTCAATTTTATGGAAACAATGATATGTTCATTAATATTTTCATTGTATAAAAAAGCGGTCATGTACGAGAACCAAATACAATATATTTACGTTAAAGCTGTCAAGCTATCTTCTCTATAACTTTCTTCCTTTACTTAAATAGGTGTATTGTCTAGGTAAAATGTATTTACAAAATTGTTGGCTGAGTTGCGAACCAGTGGTAAATCGAATTTCATAAGTGCCTTGCTAGGGCCTTAATTGAATTCATTGTTCTCATTAAAATGTTCATGATGTTTTTGATCGATCGATATCGATATTGAAATGAGTAACATTTAAATTATTCCAAGCTTCAGAAATGCAGGGTAATGTAGTTTTATAACGGACTTTTGCGTATAAATGATAGAACAAAAATGTAAAGAAATAATGTTTTCATACGTGTGTGTGTAAATTTACCGCTGCTTTCAACCCCTAAATAAAATCTATTCAGATATATAAAATTTAAGTGTCTGTTTTTAATACCAAAATAACAGCTTTTCACAAAATTCATATGAAAGTAGGTAGGAAATATGTGTGAAAGAATTGAAAAAAAAAAACAATTTTGAAAAAAATCTCTTTCTGTTTGTCTGTTTGTTCTGGCTAATCTCCGAAACGGCTGGCCCGATATTAACGGGGCTTTCACTGGCGGATAGCTACATACAAGGAGTAACTTAGAGTTTTATTTAATAAAACATTAGGATTCCAACTATCAACCCCGCGGGACACAGCTACATTAATATATATTCCTAATTATTAGCCTACTACTAATTTCAAGTCGACATCTAATGTAGTTTCTGAAATATAAAGGTGTGACATACAGACAGACATCGGAGCGAGACTACAAAGTTCAAATACATGCACTTGAGTAACAGGCGATGTGGCGAGCAAAAGCTAGTTTATGATAACTGTATGGTTCGTTCTGACTCCACAGGTGTTTGTTTAGATATCATAATAAATGATGACCGTTTATACACATAAACATCGGAAGAAGAATACGGTGAAGGAAAATATCCTGAGGAAACCTGCAAATGTCTGAGAATTCAAAGACGTATGTATAGTGCCTGAGACGGCGATGAACTCACCCTCTGTCACGTTGGCACTATTCGGTGAAATGTGGGTGTTACAACACCTCTGCTTACCCCTTCGGGGACCCTTCTGGGATGGCATGAGGATATTTTTCAACATTTTCAAATTCAACAGATAATCATCACCCTGAACTTATCCCGCACATTATTAGGGTCAGCATTTGATTGTACCCGAAGCGGTTGATCACCTGATTTTTATACGAAGAAACCCCTTTTACGAGGACAATCGGTAATCTGGGTTAAGCCAGTTGTCAGACTTTCTTAAGCCTTGGACTGACCTGTAACGATTGTAGCCAATAGTTGGTTAGGTGCAGCCCGAATTCCCGTCGGTCCTGGTTGCCATTTTAACATCTTTGGCAATCGTTACATAAAATCCAAAAGATATTTAATTTAATATAGTAGCTGGTACGGTTAAGTAACCTTCTCACTATCAACTAGCTTTAAACACCCCTAAATGAGATGCATAAAAAAGTGTTCCACAACTTATTACGGGCACAGATTATGTAAATCGTGGGTTGATTTATGGCCCTTGCGCTGAGATTAATATATTGCTCATCCGTCTTTGTCAGTATCTTAATTCGGAATCACAGGCATCTGTTTTTGCTATGGTCATTGGGTTGTGTGCTTCAGATACAACCCTTACAGATTATCACAGTGATGAAAAAATGTTAGTACTAAACACTTTTTCAGGCGTGACTTATATTGATGATATGAATGAGCCGTGATGGCCTTGAGGTTAGAGCAGTAAGCCTGCTACGCAAGCGACGCAAGTTCGAATTCCAGCGGGACCTGTACCAATGAATTTTTTCTAAAAAAGCTTATGTACAGTGATTTCACACCACGTGCTTTACGGTGAAGGAAAACATCGTGAGGAAACCTGCATATTTCTGAGAAGTAATTCAATGACGTATGTAAAGTGTCTGAGACGGCGATGGACTCACCATCTGTCACGTTGGCACTTAATCATCTTCGGTGAAAAGTGGGTGTTGTGATTACAACACTTCTGCCTACCCCTTCGGGGAATACAGGCGTGAGCATATGTTTGTACTTATATTGATATTTATAAAACTGTTGATTTTAAGCGAATAACTAAAGATGAACCTATGCATTTTAAGATTAGAAATAATTTCTAGTGTATCATTGAGAGCTCTTTTTGAAATTGAAACATTTTTGATTACTCTTAATGTACTTGTTAGTTAGGAGTTCTTTTTTTTTCAGTTTTTATTAATGAGGTTTTAATTAAGGTTTTTTTGAGATTCGTATAAAAAAATATCAAAAATACTTTTTCAAAAAGCCCCGTTAGCATCGCCTTTAACACACAATAAGTAAACAAGCTGACTGCAGACACCGCAGCCTTAGATCCCATACCGACCGCAATTTTCTTTCGTACCACATTTTTATAAATTACGCCAATAATTTGATGTACCGCCGTAAATACGGTACGAATCAAAAACCATACCATGCATACATCACTTCAAAACAAAAGCATTTACATAATGTCCGCATTAATTTTCGAATTTCTGATTAGTTATACATTTCACTTGTATTACGTACGTAGCTCACACACATATGAACAGAAACTACGCATTGATAAGTCAATACACCTGTCTCTCCTTAATTTATGTATTTTGGTATAATGACGAGGAGCTCGTGGCACAGTTGGGCATATCATTCGTTCAAAGAAGTTAAGCGACCCTAAGTCTAGTAATTGGATGGGTAACCGCCCGAGTTTTCCTCCATGCCTCGGAGAACACGTTAAACCGTCGGTCCTGGTTGCCAATTTATCATCTTTGGCAATCGTTACAGGTCAGTCGGAGGCCTCAAATAGTCTGACAACTGGTTTAACCCAGATCACAGATTTTCCTCTTCAGAGGGGTTGCGAGGGCCAGATGGCAGTGGCTGGCATAAAAATCAGGTGATCAGCCAGATCGGATTGTATCAAGTGCCGACCCCAATGTATAGGATAAGGCCAGGGAGATGATGGTATAATTGGCACTTTACTCCTCATGCAATTATAATATCTTGATCTAAATAAGACCTACCAACCCAACCCGTACTACATCATTTTGTTTTATTGTCAATAATGTTTTCAGCGCACGCATAAATAGGTTATCGATTTCACACCTTGGGTTAAAAAATTGCAATTTACCTGTAACGTAACTCGTTAAATGGACTATCTACAGAGAAATTATTTTTGAAATCAGACCAGAAGTTTCTGAAATTAGCGCGTTCAAACAAACAAACAAACTCTGCATCTTTATTATATTAGTATATATTAGCAATATGTGTATCTCGAACACAAATAGCGCCATCTGTTGCTTGTATGTGTAACTATTGTTATTAAGTAACCATGCAGAGCTAGCAACTCGAATATAGATATCGAATATCATCTCGTTCGTCTTCAAATAGGGAAATAAACGATTTCCTTCAAAGTTGATTTCTTCAGATGAAATATGAATACAATTTGGTTCATATACGAGTATATGAGGTTTGAATGCGAAATAAGAAATAATAAAACTGGTCACGCATTTCGTGCTTGGATACTTACCCACAACAACTTCTTTAAGTGCCTTCTGTAATAAACCAGTTTAAATGATTAATAAATTATATATTTTCTGATAAAATACCATCACGCCAATCCAGGAGGAATAGCACCATTTCCATTTTAATACACACCTACTTATAACCCTCCGATTCTGGGTAATCCAAATTCCTGTAGTAGCTAGCTAGCTTTATGGTTCCATAATCAGGAATCATTTCAAAACTAAAGCTATCAAGCCTATACTATCAATTTGTATTTTATTTTGTAGGCCCAAGTGATTTAAGAGACTGATTTGACCAGCTTCCCGTAAAACAGTTTCGACTCAAGAATCAATTTTGCATTGCTCACTCTCACATTTCTACACCGGTCGCCGAACAGATCGGTAAACCTATTATATAGCTTACGGAATAAATGTGTACACAATAACTTTCTTCCCAACGCTTTATGAAGTCCGAGTTGCGTGAGATTTGAACTCAAAGTAAACCCCTTGATAGTCATCCTCTTGCATTACTTTCAAGGTACTGACGCTCCTTAATAATTTGCTAGAACGTGAGGGCAGCAATGTCACCGCCCCAGATACTTATCGTTTGCTTTATGAAGCACACGCAGCCTCACATTATAGAGTAGTTAGGCCTCCCACTCTAACCACTTGGCACATTTGTCGCCTTTTACATGGAAACCATAGCTTAAGCCAACGGACTGTCTTGAATGTCCGTAAAGTCATCATCACCGAGGTCGTTTCGTGAGGTTGGCCCTCTATAATGACTTTCATACATGACCGTTTTCCAAAATCACGCTTTGCTGTTTGAAGCACAGTAGCCCACATTAGAGAACAGTTAAGCCTTCCAACGACTTAACATTAGTCGCCTTTTACAACGCGGGGAACCATAGCCTAAAGAATTAGGCTGTCCACACAGAAGTGTAGATTGATTTTCTAATCTGACAATGGTCTTCAAACATGAACGTGGCAGGTCCTAGCGTGGAGAAGTTGTGATCAATCTTATTAACCGGGAAACACAGCTCAGAGTTCTACGGCGCGGGTTTTCATCGGAAGCGTGTGCTGATGGTTTTTGGCCATGTAACAAAAAAATCAAAGAAAACGTCATATTAAATGATGTACCAACCAATAGTATTTTCATGAGCATAAGGGTGAAATTGTGTGAGAAGTATTATTATCCAATACTTAGCAATATTGTATGGTAAGGCCTTAGTCGTTGGTTACTTCGACGCCTTTATTTTAATACTTAATTCCATATAAAAGGAAAAAACATTGACATTACGAAAACTGAGGTAGACGTTAGTTACGTAAACATATGGATAAGCCCAGACATGCTGATAGGATTGCATTGCAAACGACTACTCAAGTCTGACGGTCACATAAGATCTATTCAGCTCAAGAATTTTTGTTCTTTAAAAGAAACTTCATTAATTTCAACAACCGATTCCAATACATACAAACCAAATTTGTGTTCGGAAGTGAAGAAGAAGATTAGATTAAAAATACTTTCCTATCTCATTACAATGCACATAAAACCGCCGTATATTTTAGGGTTTCGCAGTAAATTAGCACGGGGTTTCTTATAAATATTTTTGAAACGTTGTTGCAAAATGTGTGACACAAAGTAAGAATATATTATATATATATATAAAGTTATATATATATATATATATAACTTTATCATACTTTTAATAGTGAAATAACCACTTAAGTTACCCGCACACACACAATAGTATTGTCCATATGCACGATATCCTCTATGAATTGGAAATTTACTTCATAAACTAGAATTATGACAAATTTGCACAGACTTTTTTTTGGAAAATTGGCAGCAATCCTTCCATATAGCATTTAAACTGGCTTAAAAACAACAGAATAAAAAATCGGAAGTTTTAATTCCTTTAAGTTTGTTTAAGCTACAACAGTAAACCTTGTTCGTGATAAGAGTAACGATTGGGTGCTTTTATGTACCGAAATGGAGGCAGAGAATGTTGGCTTAATCTGACTCAAAAATTATGAGTCAGGATGAGTTATTCCAGTCTGATCCCCTCATTTGATCCACTCTTGGTTATTCTTTTGTTTTAATGCCGTGGAGATAACGCGATCTCTCATTTGAATTTCGAAATATTTCATCTCAGAAGTGCCAGAAGGTTGCAGCCGTATCACACCCCTTATTTCGTCTATAAGGATTTGTCACGTCGTGTTCGATAGTGCAAACGTCAGTTACATGTTTTAACGACTTTTTTCTAGACTTTAAAACGATAAATCCTACATTATCTTCGCTGTTGAAAGAAAGAAAGAAAGAAAGAAAGAAAGAGAGAAAGAAAGAAGAAAGACAGAAAGACTTTTCCACACAGACGCGTAACGGTAAATAAGAATAAACATTACACAGTAATAATAAAATGGATAAAATAAAAATCTAGAATATACGAAAAACTTAATACTAATTCAAATCCATCGATTTTGAGTCTATGGAAATGGATTTGAGTACGGGTAGTGTTTTTGCGCGTTGAGTATTTTTTTAAATCTTTAAGGCGACAACCCTCACTCTTAATGGAACAATCATTCGTATTTCTAAAACATAAGCTTATTTTAAACTATGCTATGCTATTCTGTTTATAATCCCGTAGATGTGCGCGTCTGTTTGGGTGTGTTATTTGGAACGATTTTTCCCTTGAATCCGCAGCTAAAATACTTACTGCTGGGAAAACTTATACTGTGCTAGTTTTATTTCTACGACAAGCAAGGCCGCCAATGCTCCATGGGAGAGACAGGAGTGGATTGCTGTGCTATGAAAAGGTGCCGTTATGTTGGCTGAGTGATTTATATAACGTCTTACTGTTCAAGAGTTTATACACTGCAGCCGTTTTCCTTCACGCAGATTGAACGGTACTGCTTGTTTGACATACAATCGAGAACTTCACTACAAATTGAGAACCTGCTCCATTTTTGTTTTTTGTTTTATTGAATTTGAAAATTTTTTTATTGTTTGCAACCAAATATTATGTGCATAGGAATTTTCATTAACTGAGGAGAGAACCTCGTGGCACAATTGCTATTGTGCATATCATTCGATCAGCGTAGTCAAGTAACCGTAACTCTAGCCAGTAATTGGATGGGTGATCGCCCAAGTTCCCTTCGTGCCTCGGAGCGCACGCTAAGCCGTTGGTCCCGGTTGTCAATTTATCATCTTTGGTAATCGTTACAGGTCAGTCGGAGACCTAAAGTAGTCTGACAACTGGTTTAACCCAGATCACAGATTTTTCCCCGTTAAAGGGGTAACAAAGGTCAAATGGCAGCCGCTTTGAATTAAAATTAGTTGGTCAGCAGCATCGGGTTAAACCAAGTGTCGACATCTACAATGTATGGGATAAGGCCTGGGAGATGATTATTCTGAACCCTATGTGTTGCCGGGAAAAGCACCTTTCCTTCCCTTGTGATCTAGGACTATTTAGATAAGGTAAGGCCAATTGATGATGAGGAATTTTCTTTGACACCACTTTTGAATAATGCCAAGGCTCAATAATGCCATTTACGAAACGGTTCTTTAATTGATGGGGGCTATAACGACATAAGCATCCACACTCGTATGTAATTCTCCTGAGTGGCTGTCACACTCTGATAGGGACATATGCCCACCCAACCATAGACACGCGAGGCAATTTGTACGTAGGTGTCCTAGGTAATTTCTAGAGAGGTGGGCATAACGGGATCTCGATATTTGGTGTTACAGGACTGGTGACTGCATCCATAATGCAATCTTTTCGGTGAGTCAGGTCATCATCATCTCCCTGGCCTTAGCCCATACATTGTTGGGGTTGGCACTTGATTCAACCCGATGTGGCTGATCACCTGATTTTTATACGAAGCGACTGCCATCTGACCTTCGTAACCCCTTTAACGAGGAAAATCTGTGATCTGGGTTATACCAGTTGTCAAACTATTTTAGGCCTCCTACTGACCTGTAACGATTGCCAAAGATGATCAATTGGCAAACGGGACCGATGGCTTAACGTGCTCTCCGAGGCACGGAGGGAACTCGGGCGGTCACCCATGTAATTACTGGCTAGGCTTAGGGTTGCTTCACATCGCTGATCGAATGATATGCGCAATAGCAACTGTGCCACGAGCTCGGTAAGTCAGGTCGTTAGTGCTTAATGAAGAAGAGAGTTAAAAGTTGAGTAGCTGTGCTAGCAATGAGCAAACGAGTGACGCTCGGTGTTACAAATATTCATAGGCTGCAGTAGTCGCTTACCATCAAGCCTGTACTTTTGTAATAAAAAAGACCCAGCGTAGAGTTCGTTTGTCCGGGAATATATTGATTATAATTAATGTGAGCTCCTATGGGAGGCCATGTGACTGCACCGGTGTCGAGTCGACTTCGTTCATTCCACCCATGTTAACTACTCTCTATATAATATATATACATATATCAATATAGATTATTAAAATTCAAGTGTCTTTTTGTAATTCCAAATTTACAGTATTTTAATAAATCATTTGAAACTATATACGGTACCGACATTAAAAACCAATTAAGGTAAAGTCACCAGTCATGGACAGTATAAACGATTTTTTTTCATATTTGCTCCGTAATTTCTATATTTTTCAAGATACATTCTTAAGGATTTGTAGGTAAATTAAAAGCTCTTTTCTTAATCAGAATTTAAGGTTTAATTTCAGTTTAGTACTTAGTACAATGAAATAATATAAATAAACAACACTCCTATTTAGACACCATTAATGGAAACTAAAAATCCAGTGTTGTGTTTTAGGGCTCAAATGATAATTTATAGAATGGGTTATATTATACAATTTATGCATTTCTATTGATAAAAAATTTCAACAATGACGATACACCAGACACAATATAAGATGATAAGTGTACCTTGCATCACGATTCCAGTAAGAAATTACGATTCCCGACACCAAATCACAGCGCGAAACTAACAACCGTTATGGCAACAATCAAAATGGATGTCAGTTGTCAAAAACAGTTGTTATGACAGCTATAATCCTGCCACAACTGATCGGTATTGACATTTGAAAAAAAAAAAAAATGTCCATAATTGGTCCTAGTCCAACATAAGCCTTTACCTTATTATTTTTTTTTCTTTGTGTTTCTGTTTGTCCGACTTTCACTGGCTGATAGCTGATATTACAGGAAGTAAACATAGGCTACTTTGATTTAAAAAATAGGGGTTTCACGAAACGCTCATGAAATTAAGTCCACGCAGGTCAATCCGAGGGGCAGAGCTAGTCTATACTAATATTATAGAGCTGAATAGTTTGGTTGGTTGAACGCGCTAATCTCAGGAAATACTGTTTCTAAGTGTGACATTGTTTCCGTGTTGGATGGTCCATTAATCAAGATAGGTTAAGGCCACTAGGAGTGAAGTATCAATGGAAATTGGAAGATAGAAATGGAATTTTATATAGCGTGTTACTAAAATAATCAGGCAGCACTAGAGGCACAAGCAACATTTTATCAAAACTGCACTTGCTGTGCACACCTTTAGCAATTTACTTGATTATTAAACTACATTTTGTGACGTTTCGTGCGGTGCGACAATTAGGACACATGCTATGATAACGAGCGCCAAATTAGTACTACCAGTTGGGAACATTGTAGTAATTGGTTTTACTATGGGAGTTTTTAGTTTACACTTGTTGAATTTAAGGAGAATTGGATAAGTATCTTGTATCTTATAAGTATCTTCGCTTTCACATTGGATGATAACGGTAACGACGCGATATCGACACTGTGTTGTTGTAGTCAAGTATCGGCGGATGATATCGTCCCGATATCGGCGAATGATATCGTGGCAGTGGGTAAGCGTCCAAAAGAAGCGTTAAAAAAATTATGGGAATAAATTAATCCCGTGACATATAACGTTCCCATACATTTCGTATCGATAATATTACCTTGCCTATAGACCCTGGTCGATCAAGAAGTGCTTGAGTAGTTATGACATCATCTCCATGGCCTTATCCCAAACATTGTTGGGGTCGGCACTTGATTCAACCCGATGCGGCTGATCACCACATTTTTATACTAAGCCACTGACCTTTGCAACCCTATTAACGAGGAAAATCTGTGATCTGGGTTAAAGCCTCCGACAGACCTGTAATGATTGCCAAAGATGACAAATAGAAAATTTGGCTACAACCATAATAAAGAATTTTGTATAAAAATTACACTTTAAAAAAAATTTCAGAAGATAATTTTAATCTGTGCAAAATAGGAATTTTGTGTCCATAATTTCGCGCTGAAATAAAATACTGACTTAAAACATTTTATTCTTAAGTATCGATTACTTTTTGCGAAAACTATTAGCAATCTAATTTCCATGATTCCGTACCAAGTATTTAAAAATAATATCAAAATGAGATGTCTTTCTCATAGTACCAAAAGTATAATTGCATATGCTGAGGCATGTGACTCTTAAGAACTGTATTCATAAATCGAGCTCGACCTCTTTTGACCTCTGTAATATATTTTGTCTGCCACCATAATGTCCCCTCTCCCGCTCAGATTCCAATGAGTCTACATTTTCTTCGTAAAATCATTGCAAAGTTTTCTCACTCCGCTCCGAACTAAAGTCTTCATAAATTGGTTGTTTTTATATTCGTTGGCTTTTGCTATATGACAGATATGACGGCTAACAGAGAGAAGAACACATTATACCGTCCACAAATAACATAATAATTAAAATAATTTACCCAAACTTTTGTTATTTATTTCAATATCATTTGATACCGATTCATTATATCGTTCAATAAAGTGTATACATCCGTTCAGTAAAGCGGGAATAGTATGAACTTGACACCTGAGGATTCGACCTCATTGAATCCTCAGTTGTCAAATTTGAATAGCTTATCTTCTATTCAAATAAACTATTATAACAAGTTTCAATAAATTTCGTTTAGCAGTTATACAAATAATGTTCAAGCTCGTTAATAACATTAGACTGTATATAACTTAATATACAAGTTATATAAAGTCTAATGTTATTAAAAACATCACAAAGGCACATTTTTCTGACGGACCCCGAAGGGGTAAGCAGAGTTTTGAAACATTAATATGTAATATTTCACAGAATATGATATACAAGAAGATGATTAAGTGGCAACGTGACAGCGGGTGAGAACATCGCTGTCTTAGGAACTATATATATATCTTTGAATTACTTCTCAGACATATATCTCCTGGCGATCTTTCCCTTCGCCGTAAAGCACCCCACGAAATTACTGTACTGTTTTTAGATAAACTCATTGGCACAGGCGGCTGGGACACGATCTTGCGTCCTTAAACCCAACGGGCACCACAGCTCTATCTCAATCAGTAGCTTACTAGTATCCTCCTTGGGTACAAAATTGTTTACAAAACTTAGGAAGACCTTTGAAAATATGTGTTTGAAAGTGTGAAAACAATCATTCTTATTTCTTATCTATAATTTGGTTCATGATATGTGCTTACGCCTGTTAACGCATACGTGTGGGAGGCGAATTTCTGTATGTTTTTATTTTGTTAATTTCTATACTACTTAGTTGTAACATTTTACAAGAATTCCCTTAATTAAGGCAAATTTGTTCGCCAGTAAAAGGCGTTTGCGATAAATGGATACTTAGCTAGTTAAATATTCAGAGGGACTAGGTGAGCACCTTGTAAATTACCACAAAGCTTTGATCAAAATGAAATTATGGTCCGTTAAAAACTTGATTCGAATTGGTATCCCTTGGGATTGTGTCAATTACTAAATACTGTTAAGTGAATAAATTATGATTCGGAATATTACTCGTGTTCCGGGTAAACGGATTAGGACAATCCCTTAAACTATAAGGGAAGATTCAGAAAGCACTGGGGTCAGTGTCTAACATGTAAAAAGATCGCAACATAATAATGCTACCTTGAAGTGGTATTGTGCTCTTCTGTGGTTACCAGAGGGATCCATGGGGAAGAGAAAAGAAGTATTGAAGGCTGCGCTGTCTTTTTTTTTGTAAGAGATTATCTCTACCTTGGCATAGCTATTAATCTCTTCCCCTGAGACCTGAAATAAAGAGAAGAGGATGGAAATAAGTTGAACCTAGATACTGGCCAGGAAATTGTATTTGGGTCTTCTATCGAAATTAATGGACATGCCCATTACACAAAAATATCTGTCACATACATGAATTTCACATCGACAAATAAAAAACGACTCAGATCAGTATACCAAGCGCTCATGGCATCAAGGCGCTGATCAACGACAACAGCTCATCACTTTATGTATTCATCCTTCAGGCAGCTGAAAGCGGGAATGTGGAAGATTTTATGCGCTTGTATCTGAACGAGCCTTCTCGCTTGCAAGTGAGGGATGCCCGTGGTCGCACCGCGGCGCACCAGGCTGCTGCCAAGAACCACACCAACATATTACACTTCATCAACAACTACGGTGGAGGTACCGCATTTTTTTGTCCTATATAAGTGGCAAATAAACGTGCCGTCTGATGGTAAGCGGCTACTGCCTATGACGTGAACAAGAACCGAGTGTCACTCACGCATTGCCTACGAAAAAAATACGTGTATTTTTTCCTTTAACCATAAATGTACATACATATTTAAAAAATCACTGCTAAACCTGTGTCGTTTTTAGTGCGATGTATATATTTTAGGTATCCATTATACCAGTAGTCGCTTTTTTATTTACAACAAATTGAATTAGATTTTCTTAATTATGTATAAAGCCGACCTGAAAATTACAGATGGCACTAACGGTAACAAAGTTATATATTTGAATTCAATGAAAATTATTTTCAAGCTTCACAAATTGTAAATGTCAACTACTCGTAAATAACTAATTCATTTTAGGAAAATTTTGTAATTACGAAAATATTCTCACCATCGCAATGGCATTGATTTTTTTAGGTGAAATGTGGTGTCAGTAAGTCTTAACCTTTTAACTACCCTTTTAAGAACCCTTCTGTGCATTTCTCTTACGTATTATATGGATAAATCAGTTATAATAATACATAATCAGTATCCTGACTGATTCATTAGCGTAGAACCGAAACTTCTAACCACAGGGATGTGTGAAATGTGGACACTATTTTTGTCATGAAATGCACTCTAAAGTAGTTACATAAGGATTGTGAAAGTATGTTTGCAAGGACTTAATTTTTTGAACATATGCAAATGCTCACTTATTATCATGTTCATGTCTGTATACTCTATATGTATGGCCAGTACATCCAAATCAACATAAAACCAAGGGAAAACCCTTTTCTCGACCCGTCGATTGAACCTAGCAACCTCGTTCGCTTTGAAACCACTAGAACCGAGGCAGAAACTACGGTCGTTTAAAAGTTCTTGGAACGTATATTCCTAAATTCTGTAAAAATGAGTGCTTTGCAGATTTGAACGCTCGTGACAAAGCTGGTAATACACCGCTGCATATCGCCGTTGAGAACGAAGCTTTGAATGCAACAGAGTTCTTTTTGCAACAGTAAGTATTTTCTATACCTATTCTTTAAATCATATTGTCGGCTAAGTCACATGGAAAACTAAACCTGGGTTGATTTATAAAATGTAAATGGATTGAGATGTGGTGCTGGAGATGGATGGAGAAAGCGACATAAAAAGTAATTCGCTAAGAAAGATGATGGGCCACCTTGTGCGCCATGACAGTTTCTTTAAAAACATAATATAAGGTAGAAGGGAAGAGAGGAAGAGGAAGACTAAGGCTAACATACATGAGACGCGTTAAAGAAAAGGTGTTTGTCATGACGTATAAGGTGGTCAAAGAAATGACACTGGACAGAGACAAATGGAAAGAGTCGCATCGGTTACACCGACACCGAGTTATTACTCTTAAAATCGTGATGGTGAAATTGATAAAATTTCAGTCGACTTAAATCAACACGATACCCCTTATTACAATACGAAGACTAGACTAACTGTGTTTATCTGTTTTTCAATTCGTATAATGGCAAGAGATGGAGCTACTTTTAAACCAATGACTATCTTCGCTTATGTTTTGTAACAATAAAGGCAATTATGTTTTCCATTTCTCCTGGATACGAGACTTTTATCGACGTCAAAATATACCTCAATCTTTTCTTATGTTATCTTTTTTGTGGCATTATTGGGTCCGGTTGCCCGGAAGCACGTCGACCCTTGGGATCTTTTGTGCTGCCCTTGGAAAAAAATAAGGAAGGCCTACAGATGGTTCGGGTCCATTGCAGTTCTTCATGGCTCCTTATCATGCGAGGCCTCAATAAATATGTTCGTTTATTGGTGAAACTAATATCATTATTTTCAACAGGAACGTGGATACTTCCTTGCTTAACGAAAAAACCCAGGCACCCATACACTTGGCGACGGAATTAAATAAGGTATTTATTTGTTTCCATATGTTTTTAGCGTTCATAGTTACCGGCCCTACGTGCCCTACTTGCTGCACGCGGGAGAATCTAATGGCTGCCACTAGTTATGCTTTTGCAGTAGCAAATTTCTGGGCTTCAACAATGTAAAATTTTTTCATCGACACGATAAGGAGAAGATAGTAACGGTGGACATCGTCTGCCAAATTCTGCATTTGTTTACTACCTCAGTCCCTTAAACATTGTTTAGAAGTTCTTTTTTCATCACCAGATCTCAGTACTTCAAGTGTTCGCCAAGTACAAGACTCAGTTCAACGTGAACCTTGGAGGTGAGCACGGGCGCACTGCCCTGCACTTTGCTGCCATCCACGACCATGATGAATGTGCTCGGATTCTCGTAAGTTTTTTTGTGAAATATATTTGTATAACCCATATTACCCACTACATACATATATGCATATGCTTTTTACCGAATACGATTAAGTAAATATTTTGATTTATATTACATTATAACTATGTAATATAGGTATATAGGTATCTAAAAAAACTTATGTACAGTGATTTCACACCACGTGCTTTACGGTGAAGGAAAACATCGTGAGGAAACCTGCATATTTCTGAGAAGTAAAATGAAGTATGTAAAGTGTCTGAGACGGCGATGGACTCACCATCTGTCACGTTGGCACTTAATCATCTTTGGTGAAAAGTAGGTGTTGTGATTACAACACCTCTGCCTACCCCTTCGGGGAATACAGGCGTGAGCATATGTATGTAACCCATATTACCCACTACATACATACATGCATATGCTTTTCACCGAATACGATTAAGTAACTATTTTGATTTATATTACATTATAACTATGGAATATAGGTATGGTGCGTCGCCCACAATCGTGATCACCAAAACCTACTTTTATTTTGCCAGATTACTTTGTTAATATTGGAGCTTATACCCTTTACCTCGCAATCCTTCAGAAACATTGTATCCCAACAGATAACAGATTTGGAAGCCGAATGGAAGCGTCCGTGTAACAACGGCTATTACCCAATCCACGAGGCAGCCAAGAACGCATCGTCCAGGACCATGGAAGTATTTCTCCAATGGGGAGAAGCCAGGGGTTGTACCAGGGAGCAAATGATCTCCCTCTACGATAACGAAGGAAACGTTCCATTGCATTCGGCAGTCCACGGTGGAGACATCAAAGCTGTGGAGCTCTGCTTGAGGTCCGGAGCCAAGATCTCCACACAGCAACATGATCTATCCACGCCAGTTCATTTGGCTTGTGCTCAGGTATGATGGCAAATCTTGGCTAACATCTACCTATTATTGTATCATACCTATAATTTACATTAATTTGTATCATACCTACATCTCACCTATAATTTAAGGTTAAGTTCTACCATCATTTTCTTACGTAGGTTTACCCACGATCTAGGCATATAAAATTTAAAGTCTTGTCCAACTCACTGATAAAGCAACCCACATGGCCAATACATCATGGCCTTAACCACTGGTGCGTTCTTTGTGAGGTGTAGGTATCGACTAAGAAAAGGTGTTCTAAAATTCCACCTCCAAGGAGAGAAATGGTGGGCTGAATTATATTTATTTTTAGTTGAATAGTAAAGTGCAGACGGTAATTTCTGTTGTCCTTTCACAGGGAGCCTTAGACATAGTGAAACTGATGTTCGCCATGCAACCAAGAGAGAAGTTAGCTTGTTTGACCTCCTGCGATGTTCAGAAGATGACTCCGTTGCATTGCGCTGCAATGTTCGACCACCCTGAAATTGTCAGTTATTTGATACACGAAGGATCAGACATCAACCCCTTAGACAAGGAGAGAAGATCACCATTGTTGTTAGCTGCTTCCAGGGCTGGGTGGCGAACTGTTCACGTCTTGGTAAGTGTGAAACTATGAAGATTTAAAATTATGAAGTGCGGTGTCAGAGGTCGATACAACGCGCCAAAGCATGTATATGCTCACGCCTGTATTCCCCGAAGGGGTAGGCAGAGGTGTTGTTATAACAACACCCACTTTTCACCAAAGATGATTAAGTGCCAAATTAACGACGTTATACATACTCAACTATAGCTTGAAATAAATGTAACCCCGGTTTGTAGATTTGCCTGGATGCAGATATACAGTTGAAGGATATAAATTCACGAAACGTACTTCATCTCGTGGTGATGAATGGTGGCAGTCTTCAGGATTTCGCTGCAAATTGTAAGGTATGTAAAAGTATACTTTTTTATTCTTCAACTAGAGGAGCTTGTGGCACAGTTGCTATTGCGCATATCGTTCGATCAGCGAAGTTAAGCAATCCTACTCCTAGCCAGTAATTGAATGACCGCCCGAGTTCCCTCCGTGCCTCGGCGTCGGTCCCGGCTGCCAAATTATCATCTTTGACAGTCGTTACAGGTCAGTCGGAGGCTTATAATAGTCTGACAACTGGTTTAACCCTATACTCTGCATGTATACTCTCATGCTATACTCAGTACTATTAAATATTTTACATTGTAGGCACAGTTCTTCCATTCTTTATGCAGAATATTATGTATGCAATGTGTAGGTGAAGCTCTGGTTGGTTCTGCTAGGTTCATAGGATGAACTAATCATAAGGCGGATTGTTTTTGATTGACCTTTCTATAAAGGCAAACAAGCGGCATATCTCATATATCCAAACCGCTAGAAACATGGAACGATATTAACGCGACTTACACTGGCAGATAGCTATTGTTACATGGAGAAACGAAGAATTTTATTTAAAAAAAAACATATAAGTTCCCGCGAAATTATATCTATGCGGGTGAAACCGCAGGGCACAGCTAGTTATATTATAACATAACATTTGAAAAAATTATTCCAAACAACCTCAATATTTTTCAAGTACTTGCAGAGTATTTTAGCGCAACACTAAAGTTATATTGGCACTTAAGCTATATGTCGCAAGTTATTACGGAGTAACTCATGCCCGCACTTGTAACTTACTGAATCCTTTTGACTTGAAGTTTAATGTGAACAGTAATTGACTTTATAAGGTCCGCGTGTGGGTTGTTTATACAGGGTGTCGGGGAAAATAGGACAGCTGTTAAAATATGTGAAAGTGTAAAATTTTTGGAACCGAATAAAATTATTATGACAAGAATATCTTCTTCCGTTTTCGAGTAATTGACGTTCAAAGTTGACCATATCAAGACCTTATTTTGCATAAAAATCAGCGGTAACGTAGAGTTATTTACGTGAAATCTAACTATGTTTTTATTTATTTTTTCTCCCACTATACTACCTGAAATAATCCCATAAAACCATTAACCTTCTTCTTAATTTAACAAGTTTAATTACCGCGTTCGTCGCGGCTGCGCATTCATTCGATCGCGTAAGACCGCGAGCTCTTCGGTCCTTAGCAACCATAGCCTATAACTACGCTATCGTTGGAGCTAGATATTTTACGACGTCAACATGATATATTCATAAAAGCCTACAACTTCTAGAAGACAAAGATTGCATTCACTTTGTCATAAGGGTTCAACAAGCGGTAGGGAGAGATCACAATTATTGTTCACCAAAGATGCTTGGTTCATCCACAGCTTTATTTTACATGCGTCGTTGCTTTTATTCGTTGGATAAGAAAAAATATCCGTATTCTTAATATTTTTCTCTATGGCTGCCTGCTAATTATTCTAATTTTTCTCTCTCTGGCTGTCTGTTTGTTCGGCCTAATAAGCGAAACGTCTGGACTGATTTTAGCGGAAGTTACACTGACAGGTAGCTAATGTTACAAAGAGTAAGTTAGGCTATTGTTAGTTAAAAAATATTAGGCTGTAAGCTTAGAAACCACCGCTATTTTATATAGAGATAGTGCTATTTAAAAATTAATCCCATAATATTGGTGCCTGGAACAAAGTACAAAGGTCAGAATATGAATAGTTAACTCGATTCAGAGCTTAGATTTGCGTTCCTTCTGCCAGAATATTCTACTATTTATTGAAAATGGATAGACAAGCAGTGACCACCAGTCTTTATTATTTAAGTTTCCAGCAATTTGGACATGGTTTTGTACTTACTATTTTATGCCATTAGATGGACAGACACTTCACCGCAATCGCACTTAGGTAGTCAGTTTTCGATTAACCAAAATTTCAACAGGTCCTCTAGATTGTACGATAAATGTTCTGATTTATTAGATTTGTGGTTAATCAGCCTTGTCTTTCAGAAGCATTGTTTGTATTTATATGTCAATCTATACATATATTTATATGCACATACATATAGATAGAAAGATCATTTTTTATTTTTTTCTGTCTGAGTCTGACTGTTCCGTGTAATCTCCGATACGGCTGGTCCGATTTTAATGGGACTTTCACTGACAGGTTACAAGGACTAACTTAGGCTATTATGTAAAAAAACAATAGGGTTCCATGGGTCATTCATGAAATTAAGACTACGCGGGTGAAACCGCAGGACACAGCTAGTCTTTCATAAGTAGGTAATAAGAAAAAAGTACACATATCTCTCCTTGTTACATCAAACTAAACAACATACAGAGATTTTTTTTAAGTTTTTGTAATAACTAAATAATTGACCGTGCGAATTTCGTAAGAACATAGTTTAAATAAATTTCTATTACATTTATGTGTACAGATAAAGTTTATATATAACTAGCTATTCCAATAAGGAACGTAATATCCAGGATCGGTGTGAAAGAAGCCTGGCTCAGCTTCTGAATGAGAAGGACAACACAGGGTGTTCCCCTCTGCACTACGCCAGTCGCGAGGGACACATACGCTCTTTGGAGAACCTCATCAGACTCGGGGCCTGTATCAACTTGAAGAATAACAATAATGAGAGCCCCCTACATTTTGCTGCTCGGTATGTATTTCCATAATCTCCATTAATTCCGAAACTTAAAATAATTCTTTCACTTCCTTTGATAATTGTGTTAATATAATGCTGAGGAGGTCAAGCCTAGCTTTCCTTTATGAACTGATGCTGCTTGGGTGGCAGGCCATCACGATACTTACAATATTGTGCCAACTAAATGTAGTAAGATCAGGGGCCTGACCATTCGCTTATTGCAATGATAGTTCAGTTGTGTGACAGTGACACCACTATACACGTCAAATACATCTGTCTCATAATAAGATTAAAGCTATAATGCACATAAGAGCTAATGGTAAGGCCCCAGATCATAAATAGCATTCTGACTTTTATTTACATTTGAGTAATGTAATTGCACTGTTCGAAAATATTTAATTAGAATATAGCTTTGAAAATTTCTTCCTTAAAGTAACCTATCGAACCATCGGTAGCATGACTATTTAGAAGTACTGCTACGAAAAAATTATGATATTCATCATTGCAAATTCATTGCTCAGCGTCTTATTCAGCACAACACCGAATTTGTGCCTTGTCTCTCTTTGGGCAGTTTTATGTCCCATGAGTTAAGCGCTGGTCTTGACTGCGCAGTAATTGCTCTTTGACAGCGCACAAGCCCAAGACACATCGAATATTTCCGCTGAGCGCTCAAAACTCATAACGGCACATATGCTCTCAGCCAAGAACGTGGTTAATTTCCCAACACTTCAGGTACGGTCGCTACAACACTGCCTGTCAGCTGCTCGACTCCGACAAAGGCACGTTCATTATCAACGAGAGCGATGGAGAAGGCCTGACTCCCCTCCACATCGCTTCTAGGGAAGGTCACACCAGGGTGGTGCAATTGCTGCTGAATAGAGGGGCTTTGCTTCATCGGTAACTAAATAAACTTACACAAAATAATTTTCATCGCAGATCATGGAAAGTCGATCCTTTAGGTGTAACAAGGTGGTGACTGGGATTGAGTCTAATAAGAGACAACGGGGCCTACCAACATCGGTTTAAGCGGCGTGTTAAGAACTTCTTGACTTCAAAGTTAAGAAGTTCTTAATACGCGCTGCATAAACGATCATAGCTGGCCCCTTCGGCTCAGGAGGTGTTTAATGATTAATATACCTTATAAGGAATGCATACGAGGAAGGAGATGTGTCACACACGAGAAATAAATGTTTCATTTCTATACTTAATTCGCAATATTTTTTACGAACGAGATAAAAAATGTAGGTCGACGAATTGCGCTAAAACCAAAGTATATTAATATTATTATTTATATTTCATTCGACCTCAGTTTTAATACGAATTTTAATGGTACGTACCCGGACCAAGCATTCACCACGAGGTGTAGCTTAATGATCCGTGAGGTTGGTTGAATGTGTGTGTCAAAATTTCCTCACTAGTCGTTAGGTGTTTAGAATAGCTGCTTTTTGAAGAAAGTAGATGTTATAGGGTGTAGACTTTTTAGGCGTAAATTTTAGGAACAAGGCTCCGGTTTTATATTATCAATATAAACAAATATAATTAATCCTCTTCGTAGTAAATTTTAATTATTTTTGGGGTGTTTTTAGGATTTCTGTTTACTTAAATAAGCATTGTCAAATGTTCCGTATATCATCCAATAAACATCGAACCTTCAATAGGCCCTTACAACTACATTACCCCATTAAAATAAGTAATAAGGATATGGATAAGTAGAAAAAAGTAAAGAGATTTTATTTTATATTTATAAATTGATATGCCTTGTGCACAATATTTACACTCTGTATTATTATTGTGATTATTATATTGTAATTTCAGTGACCACAATGGGCGCAATCCGCTTCACTTGGCGGCCATGAGCGGTTACACCCAGACCATTGAGTTGTTGTACTCGGTGCACTCACACCTACTGGACCAAGCGGATAAAGACGGGGTGAGGAACGATCTATTTAAATAGCGTGCATCTCTAGTTCCTTTCTTTTCTTTATACTCAAGAGGATCTACACACGAATAATGTCGCGGGCAAAGGTACTACTTTTAAGAATTGAGCTAGAATCCATCTGTATCAGTATTTCAACGAGATTAGTACGATCCGATATGGTCTAATGGTTAAGGCACCCAGCTTTCAGTTGGTGTAACCCGGGTTCGAATCCCGGTATCGGACTTGATTTGCAACATTACTTTATTGCCTTTTTTTGACGTAATAGATGCATAATTATATCGAAGACGAAAGATGGGTTCGTTTGTTTGTTACGATATATCTCAATAATTACTCGACCAATTTTAAAATGTTTATTCACAAAGCTATATTGTCAATGGATATTAATTAGGGTTCCTTAGTGAGAAGTGTACCGTAATACCATGAATTGTTTCAGAACACCCCACTCCACCTCGCCACGATGGAGAATAAACCTAACTCCATCGCCCTGCTCCTCTCGATGAGTTGTCGTCTCGACTACAACAACTCGGACATGAGTGCTATCGACTACGCCATTTACTACAAGTTCCCTGAAGCTGCCCTTGCTATGGTCACTCATGAACAAAGGTATGTTTTTTTCTGTTCGTAATGTATATCTTAATGTCACAATGTTTGTCCTCAATGGACTCCTAAACCACTTAACCGATTATAATAAAATTCGCACACCATGTGCAGTTCGATCCAACTTGAGAGATAGGATAGTTTAAATCTCAAATTATAGTCGCAAAGACTATATTTTATCCCATTACTCCCACGGGAAACGGAACTACGCGGGTGAAACCGCGGGACGTCCGCTAGTTATAATATAGGTACCTTAGCGGGTTTCACCTGCGTAAAGTTCGTTGTGTTATACCTTTTATGTTACGTCACTATGTCCTTCTCCTGGCTCTAAGCAATTTTCAGCCAAATCGGTTCAGCCTTTCTTGAGTTTTATATATATATATATTGCATGTTGCAAACAGTCCCAAAACTCTGTTAATTGATGGCTAGACCATCACATCATGGCACGGTGAATAAGAGCAGCATAGAAAGTGATTATAAAATAGAATTGATCCACCAGTGGATCAAAATGTAAATCTTTTTCTCTACCACATCTTTAACAACGTGCGACTTTCATCATAAGTGTCATCATTCGTCAATTCTCTTTATCGGATTTATTTTTAAGTTCCTTATCAGGGTTTACAAATATAATGCGGTAGCTATAATTTTTTAACCTCAAACGAGGAGAATGTTTTTGAACATGCCTTTCGCGGGGACAATAGCACAGATTAAATAAAACTGTATAGATATGGCGTGTCGTAATTTCGAACCATTTCGTGTAAAGACAGCTGTAAAGGTTACTTCCTGATTGTACTAGATGGCGCTCGCGTTACAGGTTTGCTGTTTCAAGGTAAAGTAGGCCACCATAGCATACAATAACTGCATTGAATAATAGATGGCTCTGTGTCCACACGACAGTTTACGGGTTACATACAAATTTTATGTGAATAGCAAACCGGATTGAAACTCTTGGGCTGTGGGTCACTCAAAATAACGCTATATATAATAAAATTGCGAGACAATTATTTGGGCAGCGTATGAAGGTCTTCGTAGCCCGCATTATGACATCGCTCGTAGCACACTCGTAGCACTCGTAGAGGGCACCAATATTGGTTTGGGCACTAAAGAGAGATGCTAGATGGAATTGGGTGCTGTAGCATTGACACAGAGTAGCACAGCTTCTTAGCACGCTCGCACTTGGTAGTGATTTTGTCAATTTATTGAGCAACCACAAAAAGTTGTAGTATACACAAACTAATTAATGGTGCGCGACAGCTCGAATACCTTCTCGCTCGCACACCAACTACGTGTTTCACACCGCCTCTACAGAGTTTATATCTCCGACGCAACGCAACGGAGCTTATAAAAGTCCTAACCTAACTCGATATCTAAGCTGTAATTATTAGTTAGCATCTAAGAATTTTGTATTAAATCCATCAATACAATATTATTGAATTAATGGGCATTTTATGTCCATCCTACATACTACAAAGTCATTTTGATTGTGAAATTCCTTTAGAGCCAAGGAAGTGATGGCCCTTCGTTCGGACCGCCACCCATGCGTGACCCTTGCGTTGATCGCATACATGCCTCGGGTCTTCGAAGCTGTTCAGGATAAGTCCATCACCAAGGCTAATTGCAAGAAGGACTGCAAGAGTTTCTACGTGAGTTGTAACATTATGTAAATTTCACATAGTTCTGTGGCGAGCGACCCCCAACTCGGGTCCGTCGCTCTCCGGGATCTCTTCTATATAAAATAAAATTAATATATTGTTTTTCCACTTCTATTTATTTTTCCTTCCATTTCGTTCTGCCTTCTGACAAACTCTACTATTATTCTTATTTCTTTTTCGAATTCTTTTTAGGATAATTTAAATATACTTCATAAAGTCTAGCTAAACCGAAATAGGTTTTAACCAGCTTGTAAAGCCGAGGCCTTACAACCTGCCGGGTCCTCTTAAAAGAATTCGAATACCCTACCTGTACAGGGGAACATAATCATACATAATTACCACCCTTAATGTGACAAGTCTTCTAGACTAGACCGATTCTTTTCAAGTAAAATCCCACTATTCTAAAATAAAGATACCCTTAAGCTCCCCCTTGAAAAGTTTCCGATCTCGTAAACCCCTGTTAAAACCATGATCGTGTCACAGTAAGACTAGTACTTCAACAACTTCAGGTCTTTATACATCTGTAAGATAACTCCCAAAAAAACTAAGTAAATAAACGTATCTCTTTCGTGACTGAGTGTACCTATCTGTCAACACCCCCAACGACGTAGATCAATTCGGCAATTTGTCACAACATGTCAAGGATTGTCTAATTTGACATACCACAGCCCATATACTTAACTAGCAGCAACCATAAATAATACCCCCGAGGCGACAAACAATGTGAAATCACGTCAACATTGTCGACACAAAATTATGTGATATCATCGGCTACTTCCTAACCCTAATTAATTCTGCATAAAAGTGATGAAAGTGTATCCTCCTGTGTAGTCGAAATCCGACTACCTCCTTGATCTGTATGGATCATATAAGGAGTAGGACTCTACGGTAACCCTCACATATACAGAACTCCTAAATCAAGCTCCTCATACACTCAACCAAACCCTCTAAGTCTTCGCTTCTTGCCAAGTTGACCCATAATCCGTGTATCTCAAAGATAAGTTAACACTCAGCCCCATGAATCGACTCAAATAAGATAAAAGTGACCCCTGAGAATCCATTTAGAAATTAAATAAGCCCCATCAACTTGTATGCTAATTCCCTTCAAAGTAAATTAACGCCCATCAACATCCAAAGGTCCCTCATCCCATCCCTGTACCTAACTTATGAATATAAACATTTGTTTCCCCTGCTAGGCATCTTAAATATGTTCACATTTCACTAAAAATTTATATACAAGGTAATATGGCAGCAATGATAGTAACTGCTGACGTCCTCTCGAGGTGGAGAAGTGGCTGCGGTGGCAGCAACCTCTGCGACCTCTTCCAGACGCAGTAGTTCCACCCCCCGCCTGTTTGATGGTGCTGTTCAGCTCAGCACCCGATGAATCACATGAAAACAAATTAACACTTATTAGCATAAACAAATACATTTAATCAACATTCCGCAAAAAAGAAACCTTCAAGATAATCTCCTTAATTCCATCATTATATCATAGCGTGAAATTCATTATGCCAACTTTTGAATATAAAGCTATTTACATCTCATATCAAGCTCATGCACATATTATATCAAGCCCTAAGTAATCATGCAATCTTCATGCAGCATATCAGCTATATTCAACATCACCAACTGTAATGAAGTTGAATTAACCCTACCTACCTAGTCACATGTAAAACCCTTATTTACAATGTCGAAAAATAAACTATACTCGAACTTATAGTTGAGTATATTTCTATGCCATCTTACGCTTGTATTTATACGAATAATATTTGTATAATACGATATTATGCCTAATATTGAATGTATTTTGTAATACCACAATAAAATAGTACCCCTCCCCTATCACCTGAAATATATTTTTTGTATATTAAATGTAAATATAACAATAATATTGGATTAAATACATCCGGCCGTTCTATATAACTTTCTTTTTTGTTAGTGACGTAACTATTTATAGGTCTTGCACATTTATTGCTAACCTTTATATCTATTATATTATCCTCCGGAAGTTCTAAGATAGTTTTCGACATCTCAATTTCAACCTTGATATCGAATTTGTCTGTCAAATGATTATCCTCAATTTTATAAGTGATAACATCTGCCTCTAGCTTTACAGATTCTACATTGTCGTTCAAAGGACTTCGATCTAACTGAATAGATGCAACCGATAGCACTGGCTCAGTTGCTTCCACTTGCATTGGCCGAACCGGCTCAGCTGATTCAACTGGCTCAGATGGCACAACTGGCTCAATCACTAAACGTGGTTCAGGGCTAACTTCAACCGGTCTTAAAATAATCTCTGTATCACAATTTACATTTACGTGTAATGGCCTATTCTCTTCTACGGCTTTTAATTCTAGCTCACGCATCTCATAATCTTCTACCTTTCTAAACTGAATAATCTGAAGAGTTCCTGACGTACATTCGATGGTATAATAGTTTCCCTACATACATAGTCATCAATCTGCACATATCTAATTATTTTTGGAGGATCGTTGACAAGAGCTATCGTACCTGAATTCCATGTTTCCTCGTTATCGATTCCCATCAGCTTCCCGGTGGATGCAGGCAGAAGCCTTACAGGCCTGACGTGGCAGTAGTTCTCCTCCTCTCCGTTGTAGTCAGGGTGAATTTCCTCACGAAGCTGCTCTTCTCCTTTCCTTGAAACGTAATTACTTACGTATCTGTCCGACGTTGTTTCCCCTGACGATGAGTCGTCTTCATAACCGTCATAGAAAAATGTTTTGTAATCATATTCCTTTATGAAAAGATGCTTGAATAGAGGATAATTATATATCCCTATTTGATCCCTGATAGACCCATATGTATCCAAGGCTGCTCCTTTCAGATATATTCTAAATCTCTTTATCATTTGATTCCTCGGATATTGAAAATAATCGGCATCGTCTTCAAAGGCGAGAAAAAGATCGTGAACATTACCGGTCTTTCCATCAAATTGTAAGTAAGGCGTCCATCATCTCGCTCGTATTCCTCATCGTAACTTATAACAAGGTAAATATAAAATACATCACTCTGCTTGGCTCTGCTTTCTCCTCTAATATTACTGGAAGGACGAGGACGGCACCTTCACCAAATCGTAGCGACGGCGTCTCACTTTTAACGCCGGCGCCTCCACCAACTTGTGGCAAGCGACCCCCGACTCGGGTCCGTCGCTCTCCGGGATCTCTTATATATAAAATAAAATTAATATATTGCTTTTCCACTTCTATTTATTTTTCCTTCCTATTTTTTTATACTTCATAAAGTCTAGCTAAACCGAAATAGGTTTTAACCAGCTTGTAAGGCTGAGGCCTTACAGTACCTACTTCCTGCAAAACAATATGTCCTGCGCATAAGGATTACGCACGCTAGACCGCGCTGGGCCCGAGCTGACTCGGCCATTATCGGTCGGGCGTGATTCTTTCTTTAATATCAAAGACAATATCTACCAGTCAAGGTAATTTATGGTTTTCATAATAATAATGAATAATATTTTCACAATATCTTTATTTCCATATTATAATTACTACTTCGATAATTTGAACAAGCTTCTTCATACAACCTAATCTCACAGTAATTTAAATAAAGACCATATTTTAAAGAGCAGGTTATATACTATGACTAACTAATAAAATGTGAAACGACTTTCAATAATCTAGATAAAGTACAACTTCGAAGCGCTCTGTCCTCAACTGAACGATGACGACGCAAAGAGAGACGGCACGCCAAACTCGCAGAAAATACCGCTGCCTGCGTTAAACGTAAGTTTGCCAACAGCAATGACGTGACTCACATTTATTTTGCCTCATCGCAGATTAAGTACAGCTTCCAATTCTACCAACACACGAAACTAGAGCTAGACGCGTTGAGACTGGCGATCAATGACCCCAAGTATACACCCGAACCGTTGAGTGTTATCAACGTGAGTGCCATAGAAATAAGCTATAAGGCTTGTTGTATGTCCTATCAAGGAATCAATATTATTTGACTACGCGCAAAAGTATGGACTCCAAATAAAGCATAATACACCTACTTTTACCTCATTCTTGCTTATTTATACCATATCATCCACTTGATAAATCAATGCCAAAAATTCAACATATTAACATTTTTTCTTTGAGTCTGTCTAAGAAGCATTCGAAATGAAATTCTTTTTGCAATGATAATGTATGTATACGACGTGTCTAAATGTGTCACTGTCAATCCAAGGTCATGGTTGAATAGAGCCCCTGGACACCATGAAATCAGATGAATTGATTCCTTGCAAATTCTATTCTTAACAGTACTCTCAGTACTCTTAAGAATAGTATAATTCTCAAAAATACGCTCACGGCATTGCTTGATTCAATAACACATTGATCGTTGAGATTGGTAAAACTGTTTGTCCTATCCACATTACACCACAATGTATGCACAATTAAGGTGATGTTTATGGTGTCGGGAACATTGTATGTTAATTTTAGTGTAGTATAGCTTGCAAATGTATGTATATTATTATAATTTGTATCATACGCGGGTTGGTGATAATCACATGTTTTCTATTCACAATAGAAAACTCCATTATGTTAGATATCATTTATTTAACATAACAAAGGTAGTATCAATCATTAGTGTTCAGGAAAGCTTTTATTAGGAAAACTTTGTAAATATCCACTATGTACCTAAACGTGATTTGCAGCAATGAAAAATACAGCTTCTAGTGGTCATCATAAAGTTCATTTTTAAAACACTTAAATATCTCCTTTATAAGATTCTCTGCGAATATTTGTCAATAGAGATATCTCCGTAGTTTTCCGATAGTCACTGCTACTAGTGAGTATGTTAAAACAGCACTTAATAGATCTTAATTTTTTTAAAGATAGCTAAATCTTCCCAGGCAAGTCCTCTACACGTGTTAAAACTTCAAACTTCGTCACAATATTAACGTTATTATCAAAATCTCTGATCGGCTAAACTTTTCAGGCAATGGTTGCGCACGGCCGAGTGGAGCTATTAGCGCATCCATTGAGTCAGAAATATCTCCAGATGAAGTGGAATTCATACGGAAAGTACTTCCATCTGGCGAACCTACTGTTCTACTGCATCTTTCTAACTTTCGTCACCCTATTCACATTCGTCTTGATGGATAATGCGAACCCTGTGGCAGCCCCAGCTCGACAGGATAAATGTGGAAACAATACCGGCAATATTCTAAACGATATACTTAACGCTACTAAGAAAACGAAGGATGACGGTTATATCATTATCGATGTTGGTAAGTATCATATAACGTAAACTTATTCGTTTACATGTCCCTTATTAGCTCTTCGTTCGAGTGCCAAAGGATCAAAAGAGAGATTAATACTCTACTTTAGATGATGTTTTCTTTGGTGCACCCTCCACTCCCGGTGGAGTCGAACTTCATGATAAAATCTTAAAACCTGTAAAAACGAGAAACTTTGACAGAGAGTTGAGATATTTAGATCTATAGCTATGTTCCTTAAATACCGGATAGTCATGTTACATATTATATTGCTCCACGTAAGGTATGATGATGGTGATGACGATGAAAGTAAATAAATTTCCATTATAGACCTTACGTATATACTCTGTATTGTTTAGTTTTAAGTAGAAATGTAAGTTTATTTACAACTACTAGTTGTTACCCGCGACATCGTCTAAGTGAATATATATTTATATATCTCTATCTATATATCTATATATATATGCATATATCTATATTTTTTTTTTGCAACATTTTCCGATTGTGCTTCATTCTTATTGGTCGCAGTTAAAGCCTTGCTCAATAAATCAACTATCGCCCCACAAGAATATTTTTTAAATTTCAATAAAAAATTCAACAGAATATACAGAGTCTTTATCTTATTAATATTAGTATAGATTTTGTCAGTTTATACATAATACATTTAGGGCTTTGTCGACTTTCATATAACTCGGCCATTTGAGACCTTAAACAGTTATGTTGCCGTTATAAACATAAATTAAAAAAATCATCTCATAAGGGTCCCAAAATTTCAATATATCACCAAGTCCGCATTTAAATATGAACAGTATTTAATCCTTAAAAGCGACTCCCTGCTGTCACTGTTCATTTCCAGATCAAGAATCTACATACGCAATGATAACAAGTACTACAGCTATATTGACCTACAATGCGATCTGCTTGATCAGAGAAGTGTATAACGTGAGACAGCAGAAATGGCACTACCTGGTAGACCCTTCAAACTTGGTCTCCTGGATTTTATACGTCTGCTCTACTCTGATGGTCCTTCCTTCTATTTTTGGGTATTACAGCGACGTTCAGGTAAATAATACTTTCAATTACAATACATTTTGTTACGCTACCAAGGAATCTAAACCTTTACCATAATTCCTTACTGCCATGATAGTTATACTCATCTTATGAAAAAGATGCCTAAGACATCTGTCACACAGCTGAACTATCATTGCAATAAGAGTTCATAGTTGGGCCCCTGGGCCCTTGCCATGAGTTCTTACTGCCATGATAGTTAGGTTGTTTGACAGGCTTATTTACATGTCCCATACTCGATCTCAAGTCACTGTCCATCTATAATTTAACTAAAAGGTCTTGGTAGCCTTGTCTAGCAGTTCTGTCTCAGCGGTCAGTGGCTTTAAGTTTCAACCAATCACCTATGTATTTTTGTCTTTCAGTTCTCAGCAGCTGCCATAACCGTTTTCCTTTCGTGGTTTGAGCTCCTCCTCCTGCTGCAGCGCTTTGACCAAGTTGGCATCTACGTGGTTATGTTCCTGGAGATATTACAGACCCTCATGAAAGTACTGATGGTCTTCTCCATCCTGATTATGGCGTTCGGACTGTCCTTTTACATTCTTCTCTCAAAGGTGTACAGCAAAGTGTTTTTCATCCTCTCTCTTTTCTAACGGTGTTTGTTATGTTTTATTTCACAAAATTTTTAGCGTCTAGAAACCGTATGCCTTGCATTAATTATATGTCAAATATTTATCAAATATAGTATCACCTTGAATAGTTTTACCGCATTTGCGATTGTTTGCCCTGCGATTGGAACTATCCAGAATTTTTTTTGTTTGCATGGCGAAGTTCAAGACCCTTGTAAATGATACCGAATTCTAATACAATTTTCTTCCAGGGTCACCATTTATCTTTCAACAGCATCCCAATGTCATTGATGAGAACGTTTGCCATGATGCTTGGGGAGTTAGATTTCGTTGGGACTTATGTTCAGCCCTACTATAAATCTGAGACGGATATAATGCTACCATTTCCGATGGTTACATTTTTCATACTTGGATTGTTCATGGTCCTAATGCCAATACTGTTAATGAACCTCCTCATTGGTTTGGCTGTTGGAGACATTGAAAGTGTCCGAAGGAACGCACAGTTAAAGAGATTGGCAATGCAGGTATTCATTTTGAACCTTAGATCAAAAGAATACCGCTAGATTTTATTGTGTTGCATGGCTAAATATATACTCAAAAATTGAAGAGAAAATGGATGTCACCGCGATACAACTGTGCTCAATAAGTGTTACTATTTAACTATTTAACATATTATTTGCTTAATTAAATTAAGAACTTTTCTAGGTGGTTCTGCACACGGAGCTAGAAAGGAAACTGCCGGCTTTTATTCTGGAGAGAGTGGACAAAACTGAGCTGATTGAGTACCCTAACCATAAGAAATGTAAGCTAGGATTTTTGGACTTGATCCTACGCAAGTGGTTCTGCAATCCCTTCAACGAGGATAGTAGGTGTCTCCATCTTAAAAGCGGACCCGCGCTAAGTTCTCTTAGATAGCTTAGATATCTAAGCTAACTTCATTCATGTAGCAATGGGTCTTTTCGTGCTTTGGTTCCCAACGCGAGCTTCAAAGCTTAGCTAGACTCTACCAAACCTTAGTGCCAGTTTATGCGCCTTCTATCGCCCTGTTAATAGTTACCTATCCAACTAAATAGCATATAATGGGAAGATCGCTGTATTAACACGGTTTTTGGAAATCGGTCGGAAATTCTCGAATCGCTTAACATCATCATCATCGTCATCATACTCCCGCCATTATCCGTTTGTGTTAGGAATTATCGCGATGTCATTTTCTCGTTTAATATAAGTGAGATAAGTCCTTGTGACATTATGCCTCACATAATGAGTTATCATGCGATGGTTAGTCATTTCACTGTTTGGAAACCTGTTCAATGTCACCTATGATTTCTTAACCTTTAGATATAAAAGTGTCTACCATATTTTAAGTGTCTTACCATAAAGTTCTAATTGCCATGATAGTACGGCTGACTCAGTGACAGTCTTGGAAACGTCACATCAATCTGTATCATAATCATTGTGAATATATCATGGGAATAAGGGGCCTGGTAAGGCACTAAGGGTCCACTTTAGCAGACATAATATTAAGTTATACTTGTAAGTACTCAATATGATGAAAAAATTGTATAAATGAAGATAGCATGTCGTCTTCGCATCACGACCAACCGCGTCATCATCATCATTTGAGCCAGCTTTCATTAGCATCATCATAGTGGCACATGTTTAGTGACCGGTAGTGCTCATTCCATTTTTATTTAACCTTAGCTCGCGGTGGGAACTGCGCTGTGCTGTCACTTATTTATTTCAAATTATTAGTAACACTCTAGTGCTTAGTTTTGTCCAGAAGTTTTTAACCTTTATTTTTTAAAATCACTTCTTCTTTCGTATATCTATATATTTCTATATACTACCTTCTTCACGCCACTTTGTCCACGTGATATAATATAATTATGTCTATCTTTGGGGTCAAGTTCAAAACTGTATCCATACAAAAAAATCTGTTTATTGGTTAGCTTATTAAAAAAGTAAGTACATAGTAGACTGATAAAGGAGGCACTTTTGGAACATCACTTGGAATTTGTTATTTTATTTCAGTGAACTTTCACTTAATGTATTGAAATTTTTGTATAAATGTGCAATCATCACTATAAAACAGTAGCCCGACCTAAAATTACGAGTGATGTTCCAGAATTCAATTACTTCACTTAATTCATTTGTACATTCTCCACCATGATCTCCGTATTTATGTTGTTCCAAATTAACAAGACCAATGTAGTTAGTGTATTTTTATGTAACATTCAAATAGCGTTTCATACTTGTCTTTTGCACAGTAAACATCACACTCTCTACTCCCAAGTGTTTTATCTATGGAAAATTACGTCATCATACGTCACTAACATTTTTGTATTGCATACTATGGGTACGTTCCACTTAACGCCCGCAACGCCATCGACAACGACCGCTGAAGTTGCCGTTCCACTAACGTAAAAACGCCGCGGGCGTTGTAGGCGAATGTTATAGGGGGAACGCACAACTTGAGCGCTGTGTGCTCGCAATATGGCGGCATGGTGAAAACGTACAGCTGTCGGGTTTGTGAGTAAACATTTCGCGATTGGAGTAAAATTTTATTCAACATCGATTCCCGTGAATGTATGGTTGCGTTTTTGACAAAACGAATGAGAGATAGTAGCAGTTGCGGGTTTGTAAAACATTATTTGTCTCGTGGTCATTGTTATTTTTTTCGAATTCCCGCTACATTTTAGTGAAAGCCCACTCTGACCCACCAATATTTTGTGGGCGAAGTGGGCGCGATGTGGTCGCGAACAGTGACGTCAGCTATGACGACCACGGGCCTTAGGTGGAACGATACAGAGGTGTTACAATCGTTGCGGGCGTTAAGTGGAACGTACCCTATATAAACCTTTAACGCATTCACTGCTAACGACGCGTATGTGCGTCCAACTGTTAGAGAATTTACGAAGAAGTTGAAATGTTAGCAGTGAATGTGTTAAATACAGGTTTCTCTTTGAGTACGGTGTTCTTCTCTTTCTCGACACTATTAAGTAAGCAGATCGCCTTAAAGCTACATCAAATTGTTCTTCCAGCTGGATTAGATTTAGTTCTGGAGAGCAACGAGGACTTCATTACAGGAGAGCTGGAGAAGCAGAAGCGTCGCATGAAGGAGATGTCCCAACTTCTGGAACAACAACACACCCTGATCAGACTAATCGTGCAGGTAAATTCTTCCTTCTTTAATCTTCATAGCAAATTTGGTTCTCTCCATCCATCTCGCTGTCAAACAAAATCCCATGGCATTCGAATCAAATTTTGAAGTTTAGTTCCACGGATTGTCAAGCACGTATACAACTATGCCAATAGCCACACATAAACTCGCTGCGGAAGACGAGGTTGTGCTACTGTAATATCACGTACAGTGGGAACTGAGAAGCTTCCTTTAGGTGTACCTCATACTTTCCATTATCTATGTCTTTCTTTTGGTACATACGTTTCACTTAATGCTCGTGGCACATTTGCTATTGCTATATCATTCGATTAGCGAAGTTAAACAACCCCAAACTATGCATGTTGGATGGATGAACGCCGAATCCCCTTCGTACGTCGGAGAGCACGTTAAGCCCCGGTTGCCAATTTAACATCTCTGTCAATCTTTACGTCAGTTCGAAGTCTAAAAAAGTCTGGCAAATGGTTACCGATTTTCCTCGTTTTAGGAGATTCGAAGGGCAGATTTCAGTCGCTTTGCGTAAATATTAGGTGCTTAGCCACATCGGGTTGCATCACGTGCCGACCCTAACAACGAGTGGCCAGGCAAGGCAGATGTTTCATTTTTTTAAATGATTTTTCTAAACTACATCTAAAAACAAAAACGACAACGTAAACTTATATGTGTATGAATGGTTCAAAATGAGGTGTTCCATTTCAGAAAATGGAGATTAAAACCGAAGCCGATGATGTGGATGAAGGGGTGTCCCCCAATGACGCCAGGGTGATGCCCCGTTGGATTGCACCCCGGATCCGCAAGAAGCTGTACAATACTCCATCTTTCAACAAAGGTGGCTGAGGGTTGAGACGCGCACCCAAAAGGAAAAACCCAAGCCTGTGTGCATAGGCTTTGGTACCTGAGGATGGGGGTAGAGAGATATGGAAACATATTGATCCAATTAGGGCTTACCTTCATATTATAATTGTTTATGCCTAAATGTATCTATATCATAGTTTAATACTTAATGCAAGTATGAAAATAACATATATTATTAAGTCACATTATCATAGATCTCCTACAATAAGTCATGGTTTCAATGAAAGCTTATCATGAGTACTTGTAGGAGGTAACAGTCCTCTAATATTTTACAAGCATCTTCAGTATAACCAGCATAATCTATGCTCTCCATATATATATTAGGGAGTAGTAAATGTAGTGCTACTGTGGTTAGGGTACCTTTACCTTTAACTCAATTCACCACAAGCGTTCATAGACCACGATATGATTCGCGTTTGCAAATATCATTAGAATCATCCTATATCATTGGTTAAATAAAGCGGGCGCAATAATTAAGTTTGCCTCCTTATGATTACCGTTAATTGTTGCACCGAAATATTAAAATAAAGAGACATTATTTATGTGTCATAGAGTATATTCTTATACATAAGTATTTAAATATTAAGTCAAACGTTATTAATGTACTTCTCTAAAAGTTTATATTACACATATACAGCTTCAAAAATGTCATGCTAACCTTCCTTGCATAATTATGTAGAATTTTTTACTATCTTATCATACTATATACTATATAACTAGTCATACTCTTGACAGTAATTTTAATTTTATTTTGTTTTGTAAAGTTTGTTCTTAATTATTTTGCAATTATATTTATTGATATAATTAACATACATATGCTCACGCCTGTATTCCCCGAAGGGGTAGGCAGAGGTGTTGTTATCACAATACCCTCTTTTCACCGAATTTGATTAAGTTCCAACGTGACAGATGGTGAGTCTATCGCCGTCTCAGGCACTATACATACGTCTTTGAATTACTTCTCAGAAATATGCAGGTTTCCTCACGATGTTTTCCTTCACCGAAAAGCACGTGGTGTGAAATTACTGTACATAAGTTTTTTAGAAAAACTCATTGGTACAGACCCCGCTGGGATTCGAACTTTGGTCGCTTGCGTAGCAGGCGACTGTTCAAACCCCGAGGCCACCACGACTCCCTATATGATGATATAATTAAATGTAAGTAATATGTAATTTAACAATTATACCGACTATTTTTTATATTACTGTAACAAGATTCAGTACTTTACGACATATCAAATATCTTCATAACGATAACATATATTTCTACAATACATAAACTATAGTAAATATTATAATCTATTGATGATAAATAAAAAATAAACACTTAAAAGGCATCAATTAAATAATTAATTACGGATATACAGATATCAAGTCTTTTTACCAGCATATACATAGTCGTGGACTTAATCTAATGCTAAGTGGAAAAAATATGAAAAGGGTATAAAAAAAATTAGATTACTTCGTCTGTATAAAAAGTAGGTTTAACTAACTATGTAACTAATTTAGCCGCAATGGAAGTTTGATGAAATTTTAAACGAGATTCATAAATTGTATCACAATCAGGAGGTAGGTAAATGTGAAAGAACAAATTATAAAAAAACATCAGTTCATTTATCATGAAAATATCATGAAAATATGAAAATAAAGGTATCATGAAAATATCTGATATAAATTAAATACAAAATAAAATAAAAATCATTAACGATTTATCTAAAAAGCTTGATGATTATATTATGTATTACAAATAAATATATTGTTAGTTGTTAATCCTTACATTGATTTAATTATCGCCACGTTTTCAAATTATTTATTTATTTAAACCGAGTAAATGTTATTATACAAAATGTAGCAGCTATACGTAAAACATTAATGGCTGGCTATCCACATTTCTTGAAAACTTCATTTCTTTAAAACTAATTATGGACAAAGATGGTGGATTGAGGAATGGATGAGGATGGAGAGAGGAATGGACAAGGAGACAGAGATAAGACACATTTTATTAAATTTGTATTAGAAAGCACGAATATTTTAGCCATCTTTGAAATGGTTCAACATTATAGTAATATTTTTAGAATTAAAATTTATACCAATCTTTAAGTCATAAGTGTAAAAGTAGATTGTAATATGTAATATTTTTAATAATTCAGTGTAATATTTTTGATGTGCTTAAAGTTCGTATGAAGAATCGCAATGTGTTGATGCCAAGCAATGCTAACCAACAATCAATTTAAGACGAAAATAATGTTAAAAAAAATTATAAAATATCTTATTTTATTTTTATAAATTAATTAATTTTATGTATATTATTTTTACACGTATAACTTTTCCCGACGTTATTAAAAAAAATCGTTGGTATCTTGAGTGTAAAGTAAGATGTAACATGCTTCGAATATTGTATCAGAATTCTGAGGCGAGTAAAGCATAATTATATACAATCTTAAGTGAAATGGAACATATTTTTGGATCTGAATGTTAGTATGTCGAACTAAAAGTTTGATGTTTTTCAACTAAATACTTAATTAAAATGTTGACCGTCTACTAAGTAAAAAAATAATATGTGTGATAAAATTAAATGTTTATAAAAATAACTACTGTTTTCTTTCTTTGATCTAGTCCCAAGCTAAGCACACCTTGAGCCCAGACAATGGACACGAAACTTACCTATATACAGGTGCCGTCAAGAGTCTTGAGCGCTCAGTGAAAATAATGGGGGTAACTTGAAAGAGCTCAATAAAAAAATCCCGACCTGGGGATTTAACCCTCTAGGGTCTACCTAGTCTGACTAGACTAGTCACTAGACCAACGCAACGAGCTTGGCGAAATGTGGGTACCTCTGCTTACCAGTTCGTGAAATATATGTGTAAGCATAATATATACTCTATGTACTCTCATTAATACCTACACATATAGTAAAGGTCCAGAGACCCCTTTATTACAAATCTAGACAGGTGAGTCTACGGAAAATAAATCATAATTAAAAAAGGAAAGTCATGTCATGAGCTGTTATTGCCATAATTAATAATTCGACTCATACTATGAGACAGTTGTATGTGTCACATCTGTCACTGTCACACAGTTGAACTATGATTGCAATAAGAGATAGATGAGCAGCTGAACACTATATAATTTTACCCCAAATGGCAAATTTCTAATCCTTTGTTATATGGCATGCCTACGTTGTCTACGACAAAATTCAGCTGCGGTGATACAGATGGCGTTACTAGTTCGCCTATAAGGTTAAGATGTACAAGTGCGAGTTAGCTCAACGCTTTACTAGAAGTGGGGTAGGCAGAATATTATAACACCCATTCTTTATACATACATACATATGCTCACGCCTGTATTCCCCGAAGGGGTAGGCAGAGGTGTTGTTATCACTACACCCACTTTTCACCGAATTTGATTAAGTGCCAACGTGACAGATGGTGAGTCTATCGCCGTCTCAGGTACTATACATACGTCTATGAATTACTTCTCAGAAATATGCAGGTTTCCTCACGATGCTTACCTTCACCGTAAAGCACGTGGTGTGAAATCACTGTACATATTTTTTTTAGAAAAACTCATTGGTTCAGGCCCCACTGTGATACTACTCAAACCCCGAGGCCACCACAGCTCATCCAGTCACGTCACAAAGATAATTAACTAACCAACCTCCTGCCTTCTCCGTCTTACAGTCTCTATACATGTCTTTAAATTTTCATCTTATACATATTGTTATGCAGGTTCTCCTCATCATGGTTCCTTTAGGGTGCTAAAGACCGTGATGAAATATTACTGAAGTATTTTTAGAAAAACTCATAGGCACTAACAGGTGTGATAGGAACTTGAGTCGCTTGTGCTACCACTCAAATCATTCGAACAACGCGGCTCTGTATTCACGTAATGCAAATGCAGCAACATAATCGTTGACAGTGATTTCGTATTAATTATTATTAAAAACTAGCGGAGGTCTCGTAGTTTCACCCGCGCAGTTCCCGTTCCCATGGGAGTACGGGAAAAATATAGCCTATGTTACTCGCTGATGTATCCATTGCTGAAAGATTTTTCAAATCGGTCAAGTAGTTTCGGTGCCTATTCAATGCAAACAAACGATCTAATCTTTATAATATTAGTATAGAAAAACAGAATAGCTGAGTCGTCGACACGAACAGTAATATCACTATTAACCACATTGGGAACATATACTTTAATCGTTCAACGATTTTAATTCATTTTTGTTTGAAAAGAATCGGATCACTAACCAAAAACCTTTGACATTTAAAATTACATTACCAATATGAAACGTCAAAGCTCAGGAGTTCTTAAACCGATGATAGTAGGCCCTCTGATCATAACATCATCGAAGTAAAATATATACAACTGGCTGGAAGTCACTATCATATCCTTCTTCTCATTGTCGTGTCAAATGCGTTGGTAGGTATCACGCTAATTAGGTATATATTGCACGCCATAGGGGCACATGAAGGGAGTTGGATCACGTGCAGAGAGGGTGAGGCATAATATAAATACAAATCGAAGGTCAGTTTCGTTATTCATCTCATCTCCCTGGCCTTATCCCATACATTGTCGGCACTTGATTCAACCCGTTGTGGCTGATCACCTGATTTTTATACAGAGCGACTGCCATCTGACCTTCGCAACCCCTTTAACGAGGAAATTCTGTGATCTGGGTTAAATCAGTTTCGTTATTAAGTGGTTATAAATATTATAATGATTGTCACGTTTCAATCCAGTGAACTGACATGGCGAAGCGCTAAAAAGTAAAAATGAAGAAATTAAGTAATTAATAATTGATTTTCCACTGGAAATGGATTATTTATGTTAATTTGATGCTAACCCATCTAAATCAATGGCTGGCGTTCGCGTCATACTTGTGGACAGGTGCTGCTGTTGTGGGGGCTGGTCATCTAAAGCTGCGCATTTAGATATAAGTAGAACTACTAGACTTTTCACTATGTTAATTTAGTGCTAATATTAGTGCATTGGAAATGAGTTTAAAAAAAAAAATTAATTGTATACTATCTTTGAAAAGAGTAATTACTGAGTTTTTTGCCAGGTTCTTCTCAGTAAAAGCAACCTTCCGAGCCTAGCGGTAGCATGTATAATCCTGTATAGTTATGTTATTCTGACGATTTGAAAGTACTTTGTAAAAAGTCGATATTTTTTACTTTGACTCCGACTTTCGACTTAAACACAGGCAAATCCACGCATATACTAACGAGTTTCTCGATATATGAGTGAACAATCCACCAAGCTTCATACAAGCGTTCAGGCAAGGCGCTCAGCAGAACAAACACGCACGGATAGAGTACAAACTACAGTGAGTGAGTACGCGAGGCCGTTGCAGCGCATACGTGTGAGTGCACTTGCACTTGAATGCGGCATGGTGTAGTATTTATATATAGTGCAATATTTATTCATGTGCCCGTGACTCAATGTTTAACGAAATTAAAGCTAAAGCAATATTCTGGCTTGTATCTTGTAGCGTCATCTATATAGATAAATAAAATTGAAATGTCTGTTTGTAATTCCAAAATAACAGCTTTTCTCTAAATGCATATGAATAATAAATATTCTCCGTCTGTTTATTCCGGCCAATGTCGCCAAAACGGCTGGATCCATTTTGACGGGACTTTCATTGGCAGATAGCTAATGTTACAAGGAGTACTTTAGGACACATTTACTAAAAAAAATAATTTAGGGTTACGTGGGAATTAAATTAAATCTACGCGGGTGTGTATATACGTCATAAAATGCATTTAGTGAAAGGCAGCTATTTTGGAATTACAAAAAGACACTTAAATTTAATAAATCTGTATTTATGTTTAGATATTATAGGAAACCGACCTTCTGTGTTTATTTCGTGGCAGAGTATAGTTTCCTCGTCTATAAAACAACCTATCTTGGCGCGTGAAATCTTGCACTCTAATACCGATAAATAAGGTTGATATTACTAAATGTGTTTTGCTGTTTTACTGAAGATCTCTAATAATGATAAAAATTTTCACTACTTATTGTGAATATAATACCTTACATCAAATTACATTTTTGTATGATGATTTAATATGATTTATATTGTATCGATGAAATGTACATGATGTCTGACTGTGTTTCTTCCCGGGTCTTCTCAGAAGTATAGTTTCTGAAAAGGTGGTAATTTTCGACATTCATATGTGCCTAACGAAGGCGCAAACTTAATAAATATTTTTAATTTAAATGCGCATTTTATTGCAAACGCTGTTGACGTAATAATTATCAAAATTTTGAAATATCTCACTGGGTTCGAAGGGCGTTGCGGTGGAATTGCTGCCCCTGGGAAGTGCGCAGGAAAATTTCTGAAGGGCACCGGTGCATTATACGAGTTCCCTGAGCGCTTAAATGTACGAAGGTTGGCTACCAAGGGATTTTCACTAGTTCCCGGATGTTCGCCTAAAATGAGTAATCATATTCCTCCTTATTGCAAATTAAAGACTTAGATTAAAAGTTACTTCATCTCTTTCTGTAACATGAATTTCAAAAGGGATGGACATAGTTTTAGTCCGAGTTTCTTTTAGTCTTCGTTTAATCCATGTTTTGCATAAAGTGATCGATATATTTTGTGAAACTATGTAAACAACAATAATATTTTAGATATACCCACATAATTGATATAACGATCCTGTTATTTCAGTCATTCATTCTTTATTGATCACCCCCTGTGTTGGTTTAACCAATCAGTTAGCACGCCACGGGTTTGATTCCCGCTGGGAGTAAATATTTGTGTGTGAAATTAAGGCTAGTCTAAATTAGGGCATAATGCGCACGGTTTCTTTTTGTCACAAAGGTATCGGTGAACGCCAGACTCGAACCGGGATACTCTAGTTTCGTTATCGCCCTGTAAGCTGGAAGCCTCACCGCTGAGATACCATGACTTGACAGATGTCGCCAAAATTTACTGTCGTACTTATTGCAATGATATTTTATGAGTTTTTCAGTGCCTGAAAACATGGTCAAAACGATGTTTTCCAAAAATTAAACCTAGCTCGATCTATTTTTTGCCCCTGAAACCCCCTATACACAAAATTACATGAAAATCGTTGGAGCAGTTTCAGATATTCAGAATCTGATGATGATTCAGATATATATAATAGGCTGCACAGCCTCAACACATTGCATTCGACAAGGGCATTTATGCACTCTTCCCAACCGGTAGATTAATTAATTACGCCCTTGCGAAGTCGTGCACCGTTAATTGATCGCGTCAATCTTCAATATCGGAAACGAAGAATGAATAGATGACCGTTGATGAAGATTAAAAGGTGGTTTTCTCGGAAAGCAAGTTAAGCCGTTGGTCCTACGCCTGATCTCTCTCCGGTAGTGTCAGATTACCTCCTCAGACTATGAGAGTGAGGGAATAAAGAGTGCAGCTGTGTTTGCACACACTTGTGAACTATAATATCTCCTGCGCAGTTGGCTGATCCTCTTTGAGATTAGCCGCCGTAACCGAAATTCGGTAGGAGATCATTATTATTAATAGCCCAGGGAAATTACGGTTTGACCCGGACATATTTATAGAGGGCAATTTTTTTTCAAAATATTATTTTTCGACACACCTCTCGTATATGTTCATGAAAATCTGCCACAAAGTGTATCGGCCACACCCTCTTTTTTTTAAATTGGCAATTTATTGCAGTACTCCCAATCCATAAATATAGACGCTGTAAACTCTTCCCAACATTCAATAAAGTCTTAAAAATTATTTATTATTATAAAATTAAACTAGTAACAACTTGTCAGAATTGGTAAATTTCAAATAGTTCGATAGCCAAAATATCCGAGGGAGAGAAATTTTGGGTTTTAGCATAGTGACTTATAAGGTGGTTTTGATTATCTTGAGATTCGAACGACATTTTCAATGGCGGGCTTTAAAATACTTACTTCATTGCCTTCACTTTAAGTTTTTGAGGCTTGTTCCCGATTTAGTCCGTTGGGAATACTCACTACATATTATTGTACGAAATGGAAAATTTTGAGACTTTTCCATCACCATCTTAAGTGATACGTCTATGAATTACTAGTCAGACATATGCGAATTTCCTCACGATGTTTTTCTTTACCATAAAACCTAAAATCATTGCACATAAGTTTTTAGGAAAGCTCATTGCCACAGGCGACTGAGATTTGAACTTGTGTCGATGGCCGTGGGATTTGAGTAGTTCAAGGAACTACATACTCGAATCTGACGGCCATCGTGGTACTTAACTTTTTTAATTTTCGATTTTTATTTTAGTACCTACTCACTATCTAATTCACTTTTTAATCTTTAGTCAGACAATTAAGGTACTTTGTTTGGCGATAGTTGGTTAAATCTGACCAAAGCCTCAAGCTGCTTCTAGCATACTATAGTATATTGATGACATAAAATTTCCCCTATTAGCAATACGAACACTGCAATTCATTTAAATAGGTACATGTTCAACAATGAAAGTAGTTAGTAACAGCGGATGGCGAAGGTAATCACGAGCATTGTCACCTGCCCGCGATAATTGGTGAAAACGGTCATTGTTCCCCCTTCCCTCGCAAATATTATATATTATACCACACGCAATATTATAATTTCATATCAACTTTTACAACCTCAATGAAAGTCATGATGGAGTTGAAATGTTTATATGCTATAGTTCTACTGTATTGTGATTTCGTTGCGGGAAAAGATGCAGAGCTCGGTAGGGGTGTCCTGAATGGAGTCACATTTCCAAAATGGAACCGGGGTCTAGGGGTCAAAAGGGTCCATGCAGAGAATCAGAAGGAAGGAAGGTTCTGGCCGCCAGCACAGAAGGAGAGTCGATGTAAGTACCTATTCAAATGTTTGACGTTCCTAATAACATTCAAAATGCATACCTTAACCAAAACTAGACTATAATTATGTACATTCTATGTTTTAATAATTAGTTTAAATGTTTGCGAATAAGATGTTCGGCTCCGTTGGAGTAGAGGCTGGTAATACTGACTGCTCTGCTGCCTGCTGCTTATTATAAAGATACTTCTTGGCTTAAAAGTACTTCTCTCCCCTATTTTGATAAAGTTTTCAAAAGGGATGGACATAGTTCTAGTCAGAGTTTAGTCAAGTCACGTTTTGTAATATGGGGAGTAAAGGGTCTGCAATGCGATCAATTATATCCCCCATTTTCTATTCAGTTCTAGTTTCGTTGTAGTCGCGATCGGAAAACATGTAAATACCAAATCTCGATAGGACTGCGATCAAACGAGGCAAATTCAACGATATTTGAATTGTTCGTTTTTACAAGAATTAGCCTACAGGTATAACTATAATGTAATTGCAGCTACCTATTTCTCAATAGTAGCCACGAGCGCTTTCACATTGGACGATAACGGTATCGACACGATATCGTCAGACTAGTAGTTAGATAAAATTAGTACTGAACGCTTTCACACTGTGTCACTGTATGATGAGCGATCGCGAGATATTTTAACAGTCAATCAGTCAAATTTAACATCGAATCAACTATCGATTCTATATCACTCTCAAACGATGAAAGAATCGAGAAGTAGAAATACTGCTCCGATTGTTGAACCGATCGTCGGCCGACGCGATGCATCGAGCCGTGTTCGATGAGTGGCGATTACACGTGAGTCGGACTCGCTTACATCGACTCTGATTGGAAATAGTCGAGGTTAACCTATTGCCATCGCGTATCGCCATGTATGTTAATAATAGTTGGTCATAGTCGCACAGTATTTTTTTCTGCTGTGCAACTGAAATGTATCAATTTATCCCCGTCCTTTAGTTACTGAATAATATAATATCAGGTAGATAATATTAGATTCCTTTTGAATAAATTGGAAACTTGAAATGCTTGATTGATATAGCTGTCCTTCACAGAACACGGAGAGCCGTTTCTTGTGTTTCCTTCTATCAAGAAATGTCGATGGCAATTAGAAACTTTGACATTATATTCAAACATCTAATGGCTGATAAAATCAGAAACATTAAGTTTCTAAAGTCTCAAAATTGAACAATACATTGCTTTTAATGCAATAAATATTTCATTCAAACTTGAAAGTCAAGTTATATCCGTTCAGGAATTAGTCTTGCGAGAATTTGCCGTCAGGGAATCAAATTGTATTTGCTCTCTGCGATGACCAGCTGGATGTCGGACACTAATTCTATTAGCAACTTTACCTTACTATGCTATCAAATGTTTAACATCTGCTATGTCAATGTCCTAACACGAACAGGAGTTATTATTAAGTTAGAGTTAAGTTCAACTGTAAAGAAAATTTTGAATAACTCGATGAATTGAGAAACTAATATTTTAAGTTGGTACTTAACTACTGGGCAGTCAGAATAAGAAGGTTCTTATCCTGATTGCCCGGTAATAAAACTATATCCTAAGCTAGTCTTATAAAAGTTACGTTCAATGCTGTTTCAACTGTACGTTATGTAGAATAAAAATTAAAATATATAATTACGGTCAAATTAACAAAAGGTGGATGTTTCTTGACGTTGGCTATAAGGACACTTAAAATATCACTCACGCTAGAAGAATATGAGTTTGACCCGAGAGTCGGTCTTAAAACGGTCAACTAATATTATAAAACTACTAATATATATAATAATATTATAAACAGCCGACCAACCACAATGACCAAACCTCGGCTCAGGCTCGAAGCAAGCTCAGGCATTATCTTACGACAGGCAGCCTTTATTCGGTAAGCATTGGGATTATCTATATCTATAGATATATTAAAAATAGAATAGAAGTGTCTGTTCATAATTTCAAATTAACAGCTTTTCACTGAATGCATATGAATTCGGACAACAGATACTTATCTCACATAAAAAAATCAATTTTTTTTTCTCCGTCTATCTGTCCGTCTGTCTGTCTGTTTATACTGGCTAATCACCGAAATAGATGGATTCGATTTTAACGAGTTTTTCACTGGCAGATACCTAATGTTACAAGGAGTACTCCTTGCAATTAGGGTACTTTTAATTAAAAAAACGTTAGAGTTCCGATGAAATTAACAGTTAGTTATACAATCAATTCTGCGCCTCCTGTGATCACTGATACAAGTCGAATTGCACCCTTTTTGTGATATTACCATAGAAATGATCAGAAAAAATTACGATTGTTTTGGTGTAACTCACGTTCTTCTATCTATTATCTCTGAATATGTTTAATTTATCAGCAGACACTTCACTGGTTTATGTATAATTTGTATTTACTAATATGTAAGGTCTTATAATACTGTTTGTTACACTAAATTTTTTTTTAAAATAAATAATGGATAGAGAATTATTTTGTGCAAAATTATACAATTGGCAGTATTTTTGCAAAAATATCGTGAATCTAATATATAAAATTCTCGTGTCACAGTTTTCGTTGCCATACTCCCCCGAAACGGCTTAACCGATTTTGATGAAATTTTTTGTGCTTATCCGGTATCTATGAGAATCGGCTAACATCTATTTTTCATCCCCCTAAATGTTAGGGGTAGTCCACCCCAAAAAAAAATATGGCAATACAACGTTTGCCGGGCACAGCTAGTATATATATATTGTTTAGGCGGTGTTATTTGTAAATCTTGATATTGATACAGTCCTGTCCCTCTTCACGGTGGTGACTTTCCCCAATGGAGGATGCGCCGGCGCATCTGGCGACAATGGCACATGCATGACTGCGCGCGAGTGCTCATCCAGAGGAGGCTCCGCTAACGGCTACTGCGCTAATGGATATGGACTCTGTTGCATCTGTGAGTAGAGTCGACAATTCATACATCGACATCAATCGAATCCCAGCGGGGCCTGTATCAATGAGTTTTTCTAAAAAACTTCTGTACAGTGATTTCATACCACGTGCTTAACGGTGAAGGAAAACATCGTGAGGAAACCTGCATATTTCTGAGAAGTAATTCAATGACGTATGTAAAGTGTCTGAGACCGCGATGGACTCACCATCTGTCACGTTGGTACTTAATTATCTTTGGTAAAAAGTGGGTGTTGTGATTGCAACACCTCCGCCTACCCCTTCGGGGAATACAGGCGTGAGCAGATGTATGTATGTATGTTACGAAGTTATAAATTGAACAGAAGTGTAATCCGTAATCAAAGCTACGAGCAAATATAGCGTGCTTACCCGGCCAGCTGGCTCGGGTCCCTAGCACCTACTCGCTCCTATTGTGTGAAAAATAATAACCTTTACTTTTTACATTCATTCAAAGATATATCTAGTGGAAGCCAATTTATTTGCCTTTATATTATTTACACCAAGGCCTGGTGTGGCCTGATGCTTGTGAACAGGTGCTGCTTGTGGGGGCTGGTCATCTCAAGCTACGCATTTAGTTATAAGTAGATGTACTAACTAGATTTTTAGTTATGTTAATTTTTATCGACATTTGTGCATTGGAACATTGTCCATGTTTGCCAGCTTATGTTTCTCAAATTATTTATTTTGTATTTTTAAAATTGTACAATATTTTTGAAAAGAGTTTCTTGTTAGTTTCTTCTCAGTAAAAGCAACCTTCCGAACCTGGCGGTAGCATGTATAATACTGTATAATTATGTAATTCTGACGGTTTGGAAGTACTTTGTAAAAAGTCTAATCGAATAAAGATATTTTTGACTTTGACTTTGACTTTGATATAAAGCTAATGATTATTTTATAGTTATGACGTCGTGCGGCAGCACCACCTCAGAAAACGGTACCTACTTCGTCAACAACGGATATCCGTCACCGTATGATGGTAGCGGATCTTGTGAGTTGACTGTCCTCAAGGCGCACCCAGATGTTTGTCAAATAAGGTTAGTCAATGCAAATACTATCTTAAACAATATGAAAAAATCGAATATATGATATTAGCGTAGTACTAAGTAATCGGAACATATACAGACAATCATGGCACTAACTGTCACGAAATAACTCTTACCATCCTAAGTATTAAAATAAAATATTGACGTCGCGCTTTCATATCCCTGTATGTATTAACTGAGTATGTGAAAAGCGTATGCATTCTCACTGAGGACTTTAATACTAGATTATTAAGTTGTATGATCACCGCAACCAATACTTCTCCTGGGAAATTGGTTATTTCCTCTTTACATATCCCGGCGGACATGATTACTTTCGTGTTTGACAAACAAAAAGTTTTATTGCATTCACGTACTATCCTGAAACAAGTGCTCTATAATATTGGATACTAAACCCGGTCCTTATTGAACAAGTTTTTGATTTTCGAGTACCTCATATTGTTTGAGGAATAATATACCTCATTGTTCGTGCCTAAGGTATATACGTACACTACCTAAGTATAATGTAATAAATAAAAGAGACTTCAATCCCTTGCGTTATTTTCCACTTTTCGGTAATACATCGGTAATACCTCGGTAATACCTCGGTAATACAATTTTCCTTCTCAATATTATAGGTACTTTCAGGTAGATGCTTATCAATTAAGGTTCAAAGATAAACTCAATAATAATAGAAATATAAAATAGTTTATTACACGTTAAATTTTACCAAATAATATACTGTTAAAACGAAAAGGTAAATTTGTAGCGGTAAGGGTATTTATGTGTTTGAGAGCTTCGTACATTGTCACAAGATGGCGCTGAACCTTTCTGAATCGCGCTATGGTTTCGTTACCAAGAAATAATGACTAGCTCGGCAAGGAAAATAATATTCAATATAGAAAATTAAATCATAAGTAGTATTTTTTGGAAGCAGGTCCTAACTCTTTACAAGTTAGCGACTTGTTCAATTATTTATAAAACCGACTGGAGTGTTGAACGTAATTGATAGTATTAAAGGTCGACTCATCGGGGAGCATTTATTCCTGAAAGAGCGCTAGTGTCGCAACTCGCAATAAGAAGTAAAAGAAACAATTGCTAGCGGTGACTATGGAACTTACTTGATGTAACTGTAGTAAATAATTCCTATTTTATTTACAACCAAATAAAACATAAAAATCCTTATCCCAAGTCGATCTGACATCTTGTGTCAAAACCCCCTTTAACAATATTTATAAATAAAAAACACTGTAGTAAAAGAGGTTCACTACCGCTACATAACTATCCACATGTCATTGAGTAATGAGGAAGTATTTTATACCTGGCAGTAAGAGTTTTTATACGTCTTATTACCAGGGCCGTGAATTTAGCTATTCGACGAATAGATTTAACTGACTGTTAAACGGTTGGTTATTTGGCTTCCAATTTTTCAATTAACATTCATTCATAGAGCAGGACTAAAACTACTGCCATTATGCAAATGTAATTTCGGTTTCTTGACATTAATATTGAAGTTACGTGTTTTTTACAAGCAACTCGAAGGTATGTCTCAATTGTCACAACCAACCGACATACATATAATCACGCCTGTGTTCACGGAAGGGGTAGGCAGAGGTGTTGTAATAACAGCACCCACTTTTTACCGAAGACTATCAAGTACAACCGTGACAGATGGTGAGTCAATCGCCGTCTCAGGCACTATACATACATCTTTGAATTAATACATATAATGTGTTAAATTATGAATATATTTTTGGATATGATGAATTGTAAAACAATAACGAAAATTGAGTTGCTCTGAAAAGAGAAAATTTATTTTATACATACATTAGTTTTGACAACATTTACAGAATATTCTATTACATGTATATATCACAAGTCTTACCTGAAAAGAGAAACAACATTTAAAGCTATTGCTTCACCAGTTATTAATCACTTATATTTAAATATTAAAATTACAGTTACATTCTTACTTATATTATATTCTAACGTCAGTTATCCAAATGTCATATTCTGACATAGACTCTGACTGCTCTATGAACGAACCAAAGGAGTTCAGTTTATTAAAATAAAAATAAATATGTTAAAACTAAATAAAGTGTCATGCACTTTGTTTACATACATACACATATGCAGGTTTCCTTCCGATGTTTTCCTTCACCATAAAGCACGTGGTGCGAAATCACTGCGCATAAGTTTTTAGAAAAACTCATTGGTGCAGGCCCCGCTGGGATTCGAACTTGCGTCGCTTGCGTAGCAGGCGACTGCTCAAACATCAAGGCCACCACGGCTCTCACAACCGACTTATTTTTATTATTATTTGCTCAATTAAACAAGTTATTCGGAGATATGCCGTTCTGATCCCTACTTTTGATCTACTCTTGGTTATTATTTTGTTTTATGATCCACCTTACGTCTTCTTCGCCTTTATAATTTTGACAAGTAAGTACAGCCAAGAGAAAAACATTTGTTTATGTAATATATATATTTACTTATTTCACTGTTTTAAAAATGTTTTTTTCTGGGAGACACACTAATATTGTCTTGGTTTGATAGTTGGGGATAGCAAAAATTATATTTTTATATATCTCCGTTATGAACAAAAGTCATAACCGAGATATCAGCTTTGCAGCGTGATGTCCTAGTCGTCCTAAGTTTGATTCTTACAATTTCATGGTGGGAATAATTTAATCTGGCAATTGAAATATATCCTTAAATTTATTTATTTTTAAGGCTACCAACATAGAGAATACATTAGTTTGAGTATATGATAAGTGTAACGTATGTAAGTGTCACTACAGTTATAGGTAGCAACAGCATGCGATAAAATATCAAAGACAATGTTTTTGTATAGAAGAATTGGTTTTTGTTTGGATTCCAAATCACGCTACAATACTCGAGCCAACGTGACAGATGGCGAGTCTATCGCCGCCTCAGCGACTATACATACAGTATTAGAATTACTTCTCAGACATATGCAAGTTTCCTCACGATGTTTTCTTTCACCATAAAGCACGTGAAATCACTGCACATAAGTTTTTAGAATCCTTTAAGAGGACCTCGTGTTAGAAATAGCATTTATGAAAGAGGCAGTCTCATGTATTAGTTCACTTGATATTCATTGTAATGGAAACTATAATAAGAATTACGAACATAACAATATATATATAAATATAATATTATAATTATACCTAATTAGTTTAATTATTCAAAATATAGTTTTTTAGTTTTGATGCTGACAGTCCCAAAACTTTGTTAAGCTGTGACTAGACTATGACAGCATGGCAGGGTGGATCAGAGCGACATAGAAAATAATTATCAATTAAAATTGATCCCCGGTGGATCATAAATGGGGATCAGAATGGCATATCCCCTCATCGATAGTATAAGCTTGTTTGTCGATTGACAAACTCGTTTAATCGCTATTCATCGAATAAACTCTGAATCGATCCTAAGAGGGTGAAATTGAAGGTTGAATCTTTCGTCTAACTGTTTATTGGCCAATACCATGCGGGCAAAGATGCGGATGAAAGCTAGTTAATAATTGAATGGCAACAAGCCAAAAAGTGTGACATTTCTCACAAATTTTCCTAAGCACACAATATTAAGTAGCTGGAGCAATATTTTGTTGACTATTACTTTGTTAGACTTATATTTCGATTATATTCGACCCAATTCGTTATTTACTACGTGTGTTTGTCTATCGTGCTTTAGCCTAATCCATGTCTCACCGTATAGTCACGCTCTCTTAATCTAGAGAATTTAAAGGATACACAAGGGCGGCAACAGTGATCGATAATTATAATCGTAACATGTGCATAAGAAACAGACACATAGGGTTTGGACACGTAGGGCTTGAGCAATCGCCTGCTACGCAAGTGACCCAAATTTGAATCCCAGCGGTTTTTCTCAAAAAAATATGTGCAATGATTTGTATGTATATATGTATTGATCCTTGCACAGGCGCAAAGCTCGCTAATCGTTGCATGCGACAAACGCACACTGACGAGGACTTAGAACCAAGTTGAGTAAATACTAAGAGCAACCTTAGTATGCTCGTTAGGGTGTGTGCTCACGTGTTATGCCCAATGTTTGGAATCTGGCCTTTTGTATTTATTTTGTCCTTAATCTATAGTCCACAAAATTGGCGATGACACAAATATATTGCACTTAATCTAAGCGACGTTAATTATCAGCAAACGATTATTTTGGCTACGGACCGTGCTATTCGCTGTTTATCGGGAGCTTTCCGTTTGTGTTACTAATGAATTAGCACATTATAATAAAGTAACAATATAGGCGCATAATCGTTATTACATTAATGTAAAGTATATATTCATATGATGAAAAGTATGGACCAAGAACTCAAGAAATCCTAGTGCGAGTTTTCTTAAAATCGCCGTCATAGTGTCGACGTATACGCAGATTTGTATGGGCTCAGAACAGTGTTGTCTTTAGTCCGACAGACGGTGCTGCTTTGATCCTATACAAATCTGCGTTTACGTCAACGCGGTGACTTGTGACGGAGACAGTGAAAAACTCGCAGTGTCGCCTGCGTCGAAGGGGAGAGAGAGTTGGTCCGCCAGCGTGTCGAGTGCGGTGTTCCACTAGGGTGGGCGGAAGCCCTGGGCGCTCGTTATAAGGCCCTGCTGCGGAGACCGCAGTGGGTCATGGCGAACAGGGTGATCCGCGGATACCGCACCATATCACATGACGCAGCCTGCGTATTGGCGGGGACCCCACCCTGGGACCTCGAGGCTGAAGTGCTCGCGGCCGTTTATCGGAAGAGCGCTGAGGCCCGATAAGGCGGCGGTGCTGTTGCGCCCAAAGAACTGAGGCGCGAGCGGCAGCAAGCACACGATCGCCATTCCGCCCGGTCCTCAAGGAATGGATGAGCCACCGGCACGGGGCGCTAACCTATCACCTCGTGCAGGTACTGTCCGGACACCCTCCGTAATGAAGGTCGCGGGCGCCAGGACGAGGGTCTTGGCGCCGACGCATGGCCCTCGCGGTTGAAGGGCGCGTTCGTGTTCCGACGCGCCCTCTCATAGTGTAAATCCCGGGTTCAGGCCAGTCGCTGGGGGGTCACGGCGAAGCATGTGAAGACATATCACGTGCACCCCCCACATATGTCAAAGGTACTAGAGAAAAAATATTTTAAAAGAATCGTAACCCGAAGTGAAGCTTGAGCGGGGGGCCCTTAGTATAAATATGTGATAAGAATGGATACACAATAAGGTGACCTTATCGCTACATCGATCTCTTCCAAGCAACCTTAGGGTACAGAAGAGAAAGAAAGTAATTGAAAAAAAGTAATATGGGAAGGAGTGATCGAGACAGATAGTAAGAATCAATAAATTATATATAAAGTTAATCATTGTGAATACATATAAATATATGGTACTATTATAAATACATGGTACTGCATCAACTTTGTAAAATGTGTGTGTTGTGATTATAACCTCTGCTTACCCCTTCCAGGATCTTCTGGGATGACTTGAGCATATAAATACATTCAAATAGTGTCTATTCCTTTCCACTTCTTATTATCTAATTATATTTCCTTGGCGTTTTTATTTTTTCAGACTCGACTTCGATCGCTTCACTATCGCTGGTCCAGAAGCAATGAACCACGTGTGCAACCAAGACCAGTTCATCGTGTCCGGAGGGAATCCTGTCCCAGCCATATGCGGCACCAACCAAGGGACTCACAGTTGAGTAAATAACTATAGCCAGTTGATTTGGCTCAAGAACATAACTCCCACTCAAGACCCAAATAAAATAAAAATTGTGCCGCTTTACAACTGCTTAACATCCAAAATGTGATTATCTAAAAAATTCAGTGACGGCGGTTCGTGCTACATCGTTTGTTCATACTTATTTTATCTATGTTTTCGTGAATTTGGCCATAAGTAAATAGTATTCCTCGTAGCCGAATCAGTTTGCTAAAATAGACTGGCCACGATGAAAAACACCGTCATTTATGCTGCATGTGTGATGAAGATGAAGAAAATATAAATGTGTTTGCTAGTTCAGTGTAGAAACGAGCTCTTTTCTATCTGCTTACTCGTATCGTAATGGGAACAATGTAATAAATAAAGTTCCAAATTGGATTTCGAATTGGAAGTATAGTACGAATAGTAAGTGAAATAAAGTAAAGAAAATCGTTAGTCTAGTTGTCGAAAACGTCTGGCGATTTCTATCACTGGGTTTTTTACCTGGTTCATCATCATCTCCTTGGCATTATCCCATGTATTTGGGGTCGGCACTTGATTTAACCTGAAGTGGCTGATCACCTGATTTTTGTACGAATTAACCGCCATCTGACCTTCGTAAGCCCTTTTTCGAGGAAAATCCCCGCCTATTACATGGGTCTTAAACATGACTGCCAAAGTTTGGTATATTATATGCACAGAACACACCAGCCTATCTTTATAGGAAATACAGGTGTGCATGTATACCTATAGATGAAATCAAGAAAAAAAAAGTGGCATCATGAGAAAATACCGTGGGGTCGAACACAAAAGTCTGAGAAGAAATTCAAGTATCTGATACGATGATGGTCTCACCACCTATCATATATATGGGTACCCAAACATCCATTATGTTGTAACATTTGCCTACCCCTTCGGGAACCTCTCTGGAGGAACGTGAGCTTGCCCAATCCTTAAAAATGAGAGAACATTATTACCCTTAAAACATTTTGTCAAATTGAGAACGTCCTAGTTTTGAAGTGCATTATAATGCAGTAGTTAGTTTTCTCCAAACAGATGTAAGTAACAGCTAAATATTACTTTCTCAAGAAACCTTTCAATACAAAAGCTCTCACAACGTGTAGTTCTTCAAGTCTTGATATGAGTATATTACATGTTTGACCTTCACACTTGTAATGGGTTCGCAGTTACATGGTTTCATTCGACCCTTTCGAAATTGATTACAACTGCTGCATACCAAGGTAGTTTGTCAGTTCAAGGAATAAGTTTGGTGGAATGAAATGTTGAATTTATAAGGATTCAGTTGGAACCAAGTTTTCCTCTCGTAAATGACGTTATGAAACCTAATGACTGAGTACAACGCAATTTATTACTATGCCCTGTTTGAGTTTATATAACACAAAGTTTCTATTGTGTTTTAGGACTTAGTAAACACTTTGACAGTCAATTCTTTCGTAAATATAACAAACATTATATGAATTGAAATCTTATACTATTGTGTAAATTAATCAAGTAAAGTGATAGCTCTAAAGTCGACTGCACCCAGTCAGCGTGTCTAAAAACTTGTGCCGTTACGTTCGACATCTGTTTGATATTTAAAGGGACGCTGCCTTATATGTCGATATGAGTATCTAAGTGTATATTCTAGGCAACTATGATTATTTTATTCAGCGCGTATCCAAGAACTCCTCACCTTAGACCTTTTTATTTTGGTCAAAGCTAAGAAGTTCTTAATCCGCGCTGCTTAAAGGATAGAAGACCCGCAGAAGCATGATAATGCAGTGTTCCCTCAGTGTACATCGACGCTGGTATTGGCACCACCAACCCCGTGAAACTGACCTTCGTCACGAGTGGGAACGCCTTCGAGAGGATGTGGAAGGTGAAGGTCACTCAGATACCATGCAGCACCATTTACAAAGGTATCTACTTGCTTTATTCACACCCAATTGTCGTGTAATCTTTACGATAACATTTTTTTTAATTATAATAGTGATTTTAATCCAAATGTCTCATCCGTACTGATTCTTAGGGTGCTGTACCCCAAGACTGTGCTGTCTGTCTGTCACCAAACTGAGTCTCATGATAGTTAGACAGTTGAAATTTTTATAGATGATGTATTTATGTTGCTGATATAAGAAATAATAGGTACTAAATATTTTTTAAAAGGGAAACACCAAACCTGATGTTTATGTTCGTTTTAATTGATTGTTTTCACACATCATGCGCGAGTCCGACTCGCACTTAGCTGGTTTATATATTTTAACTACAAACACAAAACAATATAATTTACCAAATAACGCCTCAGTGCTCTACGAGCATATAATCGGCAATCGACTTTTATCTTCCAAAATAATCCTGACTTCCTCTTCTGACCAAAGAATCTCGTCCCGATTTTCATCATCCATAATATTATCTTTTAACATTGACCATGTTAACTGCAGATTATGACTATAAGTAGGTGTAAGTAGGTACAAGGAATACTGTAAACACAAGAGCTCTAGGTACCACGTGGCCGCATGGATAACATTACCACAATTAGCGTCAGTTCCAATGGTTGACAGGTGTCAGCACCACCGCATTTCAATTAGAACGATTCTAAGTGATAAACAATTAATCATAATTATTGAACGATATGTAAAACCATGTATTGTATAGGGTATTGTTTGATGGGCGCCGTTGGAATCTATATCTATATACATACATACATCCTAGAAGGGTCTTTGAAGGGGTAAGCAGAGGTGTAGTAACAACAACACCCACAATTCACCGAATATGATTTAGCATCAACGTGACAGAAGGTGAGCCCATCGCCGCCTCAGGCACAATACATACGTCTTTGAATTACTTCTCAGACATATGCCGGTTTCCCTACGATGTTTTCCTTCTCCGTAAAGCTCGTGGTGTGAAATAACTGCACATAAGTTTTTCGAAAAACTCATTGGTACAGGCCCCGCTGGTATTCGAACTTACTTTGCATGTGGAACAGACGACTGCTCACGGCCACCACGACTCCATATAAATGGGATTATATTTTCAGACGTCAACAACACTGGTTAGTAAGAACTCAATGCAATTAACGTATTTTGTTCTTAGCTGACGAAGGCTGCCTACAGTACTACACAGGAGTATCAGGCCAACTGCGCTCATTCAACTACGACCCAGCGTCTGGTAGGCAGCTCAGTAACCAAGACTACGGTATCTGCATCAGAATGGAAAGGAATTTCTGCGGGATCCAGTATACTGCTTGTCCAGACACTGGTATGTTACAAACTTCTATTTTAACTGAAGGAAAATACGAGTTTGTTTTACTTAAACGGCGTTGCACCAAAGTGGTCGTTAAAAATAAACCTAACGTCAAATTTGACGACGTCAATAAGATAATAGCTATCTTCACTGCTAAGTGCATTGCACCATAATTATAAATCCTACTTCCTTCTAAGAAGTTTGAAAGTATGTATGTATGCTTGTTGCTCTTTCACGCAAAAACAAATTAATGTTTTTGGTCAAATCTTAGAATAATATAGCTTTACATCAAAATAACACGGGCTATAATTCATAAGGATATTGTGTGAATTGTTCAAATTATAAAGACAAGTTCAATCCTGAGCAGTGAGTAGTGACCTAGCATCATCATCATCATCATCCTCCTGCCCTTATCCCATGTTATTTGTGGTCGGCACAATGTGTTCTTCTCTTCCATTTCTCTCTATCAGCCGTCATATGCAAGTTTCCTCACGATGTTTTCCTTCACCGTAAAGCACGTGGTGTGAAATAGCTGCACATAAGTTTTTAGAAAAACTCATTGGTACTGGCCCAGCTGGGATTCGAACTTGCGTCGCTTGCGTAGCAGGCGACTGCTCTAATCCCAAAGCCACCACGGCTTTTTGGGCAATCAGCATCGGTTTCATATAATTACTTAATTCAATTGTCAATGTAATTTTGCACGATAACAGTTGTTAAAGTCAACGATAACGATAAACTCGGCAATGACTTATGACTGTGTGTGTGACAACAAGTGATTTATGACTTTAACTCGACTGCAGAATGTGTTGCACTATGTAACGCTATCAATTTTCCTCACAAATTTAACCGTCAGTTTAATTTTCAGCACTCAAGTAAAATGGTGTAATATTAGCTCTAGACACCTATATCATTTAAATTCACGTCGTCATCTGACAATTTACAAATGATGGAAACATTTTATTACCTAACAAGTTCTTTAACGAAGTAAGCTTACGTTAAATGCAATTATTTCAAATGATTTAAGCTGCAACTAGAGCTTAAAATAAGGCCAGTACCAAATAGCATTTCATTGCCCATATCTTTGCATTCAGTCTGGTCTTTACAGCTTTTCAGTCAGTCTGACTCTGGTCTAAAGGCGAAGACAATGACCAAGCTTCGGTGAATAGTTACCGAGATAATTCACAGACATCTAGGACACAATAGGACTTTCCAAGGAACTTGTAAATGACATTCTTAATGCCCCTGGTCTAATCCATTTTTATTTGGGGACAGCGCAGTGATCCAACACAAATTTTGAAACATGCATAGACGGGGTTTGATAAATACGTACAATTAGTAAAGATCTACTTATTTCATCAGTTTGGTCGCAAAAAAACCTCTTTTTGGTTGGGTACCTATAGGAATATCTAAAAAAAACAGTTGCAGTTAGTATTCACTATCTTGCTAAGCAAACTGAGTGTGCGTTTATTATAAAACGGAACGTTAATCAACTTTTTTGCGCGAAGGTATAAATAGGTAAACGTACTGGTAATGACGCCTTTTTAACCTTTTGAGACCTGTTTGGGAAATTTGTTAAGGAATAAGTAGATTCTGGACAATTAAAAATAAAGAGAGTTGGCAACGCTGGGACAGCGCAATGTGATTTTCTCTTCAAATTTTCTTCTTAAGTCGTTATATCTGTATTCGCAACCTCTTAAGAGGTATCTTCTTTGACATATTCCATCCATTATTGTTTCGATTATCGTCTCTCCTAATTAATATACACATCTAGAAACTATAAATTACTATAAATATTAAACGTATTGTTTAAAATTACGTTTTGTTTGCACGCGTCTTACTAAACTACGTTAAGGATCTTGGTATCCTTATAACTAACATGTAACAGATGAACTAACTGCCTCGTTGGTCTAGTGGTTAGTCACGAGGTCCTGGGTTCGATTCCCAGGTTGGGTAAACAATTTACATTGGGTTCTTCTGTTAAGAAATTCACAATAAAATGCCCGGAGTTTGGAAGTTGGCGGTGTTTACACCCCCGTGCCTCGGAAAGCACGCTAAGCCGTTGGTCCTACGCCTGATCTCTCTCCGGGCGTGTCGGATTGCCTCCCATCGGACTATGAGAGTGAGGGAATAAAGAGTGCACCTGTGTTTGCGCACACACGCGTGCACTATAATATCTCCTGCACAGTTGTTATTATTATTATTATTATTAACTGATGAAATCCGAATCGGACTTCAGTTGGGCTTATAGCTAAAAAATATTTAATGTAACCAGAAGCGAAGTGTGGTCACTCGTACTATATATTATAAACTAAAATTTTTTTGTAACTTTATCATTTCATAATAGGAATTAAAAAAATTAAGACGCAACAGCGCTCCTCAAATTCCTGTAATACCCAAGGTGCCTTTCAAAGTAAATCTACGTACTTATCCTTACTATGTTTCTCATATCATAATAAAAACCGCTTAAGTCAGGTACATTACTACACTCCTGCAGTATATTATTCATACTTCAAAGGAACAAAATTAATAAAAGAGGATCTTAAGGGCCTCTTAATACAGTGTCCTATTATTCACAAATTCCAACGCAAACACAAAGGTGACAAGGCCGATATCGTCTACGGTAACCTTACTCACGCCTATATTTCCCGAAGGAGTAGGCACTTCTGCCTACTCCTTCGTACTGTGTCCCAAGTTTGGACTAGTTCAAACGTTGTCGTTCAACCTTAGGTTATTTATTTTTGTATGATGACGTAAAACCTCCTGCACTCGCCGATTAGGACACCTTTTAACGTTCCCATACAAAATGTGCTAAATACGCAAGCGATATCGTTGACGTAAGCCTTGGGGCACTGATAGTACACACTAATTTAGCGAGCTATGTTAAAGTTGTACTGGGGGGGAGAGCTAATGGCCATTAAGCGTGCACTTATCCAGACTACAGGCTGTAATTACAGATGATGAGAAAACCCAATACCACTAAGCCCAAGCTGCGACCGACACCTGCTACGTGGATGCGCTGGATCGCTGCAGTCCAAGCTTTTAACATGTTTTAAGGTTGACGTAAAACGTTAAAGCGCCCCTAGCGGCGAGCTTTGGAAGCAAAGAACATGAGTATAGGTTATTTTTTTCATATTTCGTTCATATTATTGTTTCAACTGCGACTCGTTGCTCACCAGATTCAGATTTCAATAGCTTTTTTACCTTACACTTGATATTAATTGACACAATATAATCAACATTTTCGTGCACGCCAACTTTGAGGTTAGAGTTTAATGTGTCTAACTAAAGCTATCTTGGGGTACTGCAGAAGCATGGATGAGACTTTAGTGGATCCAAGTCCAACATTATCCTCCCGTTGTCCCTACAGCGGTCGGAATCGGTAAAGTAGGCGTAGAGAAAAAAATACCGTCTTTGAATATTTTTGTAATAACATTCTTAAGGATGGAGGACAGGGATAGTTGGAAAAGTGGAAGGGAAGCCTTTGCTCAGCAGTGGGACACGACAGGCTAATAATAATAATAGAAATGGAAGACCCAACTAATACCAAACACAATCCATCCCAATTACACTCACTTGGTCTTGACCCGTGAGTATCATTTATTACCGGCCTCGACTGAGAAAAAAAAACTAAAATATAAATAATAATAAAATAATTGATATGCGTAAAATATTATGTCTTTTTTCACGCTTGTCATTTTCTGTAAATGAAAACATATTCCAACCGATTACCTTCTGTTCATATGTTTCATGTAAACGGAAGTAAGACACGTTGAAATGTGTTTCAATTTGAATTGGTTCCTTTCATAGCAGTCCCTTTTATTCCCTTTATAATCCCTTCGCTCGGCGATATTGCATTTTGCATAAAACTGGGATTCGAGCGCAATCATCGCAGTCAAATGCAATACGAAATACTCGAGTTCCTTTCAACGTCATTTTATTATTAAATACTTTTAAAAGTGTTTATTGACATGTAGGAATATGAACACGAATATAACCTTCCTACCTACCTTACTTATTGTTTATGCTTAACTCTCTGAATGTCCAATGCACGCCCCTGCCAATAGGTTAGCCTAGAAGACTGATACTGTATTAAGGATCAAACGAAATCCGGAGTTTATCTTCTAAATTATAACGTTTACCTCTCGTATAGCATCATCATCTCCCTGGCCTATCGCGTACATTGATGAGGTCGGCATTTAAATTAACCCGATGCGACTGATCACCTGAGTTTATACGAAGCTGTTGCCATTCTGATCTTCGTAACCCCTATTACGAGATCTGGGTTAAGGTAGTTGTCTAACTCTTTATAGGCCTCCGATTGACCTGTAACTATTGCCAAAGATGTTAAAATGGTAACCGGGACCGTCGGCTTAACGTGCTCTGCGATGCACGGAGGGAACTCGGGCGGTCACCCATTCAACTACTGGCTTGGGTTAGGGCTGCTTAATTTCACTGATCCAAAAATATGCGCAATAGCTGTGTAACGAGCTCTTCGACTTCGAATATGGAGAAAGCGAAAAATGTATGTTAGGATTGCAGCATGTGGCAAACGGTGGTGTCTGCCTACCCCCATGGGATACAGGCGTGAGCATATTTATGTAGTTCTTACAAAGTACTTTCAAATGGAATATAAATGTTACCGTCACGATGACTCTCTTTGTGAAGCAATCGTTTATAGGCTGCAGTAGCCGCTGTATCAACAGGCGATTTGTCACATTGTTTGAGAACTTTGTGGTATAAGAAAGTAAATACCATGACCATACCGGTGGTAGTTGTTGTTCTGTTACGGTTAGCACCCGACTTAACTCCATAGGTTTATAAATATTAGTAATGAATATTAATATTGCAAACATTACATATTGCCATGTAATATTATAATTAGTTAGTAACGGAGTAAATAACAGGTATGATGGCGGCAAGTAACATGAGTGAAATGCAGGAGGGTGATATTACAATACCTAGAAATTTATGAGCAGTCAGAGAAAATATATTTAGAAATAGATTAAAATAATTTATCAAAATTATTTGAGTATACTAATAGTCATAATACCGGTTCCAAGCCGGTTTCATAACCGGACTAATAACGGGCTTAATTGGAAAATCTAGGGCATCCATTGTAGGGCTCTTATCATCCCCACTGCATTCGTAATGGCACTGAGTTAGACAATCCAACGGAAATCCAATCGTTCCCAATGATGGAGACTAAATAGGTACTCACAAGTACCAAGCGACGTGACTACGAATTCATTTTGGAATCTATTCGAAAGTGGATCGTATTGTAATGTGCAAAATATACGTTTATTCCTAAAGACGCGTGATGGCCGTGGGGTTTGAGCAGTTGCCAGCTACATAACTGGCGCAAGTTTGAATCCCAGCGGGGTCTGTACTAGGCCACTATTTATTATTTTTTTACTATGAGATTGATTTGTTCCCCTGGCAAAGGCAGCTTTTCCCTCTTTCCATCCCTTGCGATCTAGGGCTATAATTATTTATACTATTTTATTTGAGATCTAAACAAAAGCTGGTATAGATTATTTTATCATCGCCTCAGTTTGCTGTTTATTCTGATACACAATTTAAAGCTAGTTTAGTCGCAAATATTATTTACTGGCAACAATACCTAAATATAAACAACTCTCTCGTATGACATCACCTTGTAAAGTTACCTTGTCTTTGAGATTGTTCCTGGAACGAAGCTCGTTAGAATCTAATGCAAGTTTAATCTCAAATAGCACGAGTCAAACACCTTGGAACGTTTATGCTCGAGATGAACTACGGAACACTGAGTTACGTAGAAAACTAGGTTATACTGGCAAGGTTTAGTATAGACTATTTGTGCCTCGCGGTTTTACCCGCGTAGGATTAACAATAAAAACTATGTTACAAAGATACATTTATTTTTTTCTACTTAAAAGTAACCTATGTCGAATCGTTATAATTGGTGCAGCCATTTTCGTGTGGCGTTTATATAAGCCGAAGCAAACAGAAAAGAATTCTAAAACTTTATGTCAATGCCGTATTTTTTTCAAATGAATTTAGTGAAGTGAATATAGAATTACAAACAGTCACTTCAATTTTATTTATCTGTAAAGATAACAAAGCCAACATCACTTACAGACCCAATTTGGTGGCCTATGAAGCGACTCTATAGCGGTTAACTTAGTTTACGTTGGTATAGAAGATGTAAAATGTGAACTTGCTTCACCGACCCGGTCGGCATTTATATGCAGAATGGTGACGACCATTCTGCATATAAATATGCTTGTGACTACGTATCGATGTTTACTCACTTACAATCGGAATGGATTTAGTACCTAACTTTAGAATACATTGTGTGGAGAAATACCACTCCACTAATGCCGCGGGAAAATCTAGCTACCTTATAATAAGCCAATTCAATTCAAAATGTCTTAAGTGATTAGACTTAAGTGATTGTACTTTCAAACCGTCAGAACGACATGATTATACAGGATTATATACGCCACTGCCAGGTTCGGAAGGTTGCTTTTACTGAGAAGAAACTCAGTAATTACTCTTTACAAAAAATTAATAATTTTTGTAATACTATATATATATAAGCCCATGGACACAGTTCTAGTGCACAAAAGTCAATAAAAAATATAAAACTAAAAGTACTACGTATAATTGTGTAGCTTGAGATGACCAACCTATTGCTATGATAGATCCATTGTGTGACAGTGACACATGTATACATGTCATATAAATCTGTCTCATAATAAGAGTTCAACTATTGTGGCAATAAGAGCTCATGAAGCTTAGGGCCTGTAGACAATGTATTGACGTCACACTTCGTTTATAGAAACGACACAAAATTTTTATAAAATATTTTGTACATAATATCTCATTTATGTAATTTTTATGCACGAGAGAACGTTACTTTGTCTAGGCCTTACTGATAATATTACCTTACCATAATGATTCGTGAAACTTGAAAGTGGAATCTGTGCGGAAATAGTTCAAGAAGGTAAAGCCAAGCTGAATAATGCGGCGATTTATTGAAATCTTATTTAATATCGCAGGATTTTTATTAAGTGCTGGCCTCGAGGTAAAGAGTCAATCGTAGTTGTAACCGGGTGCGATTCTGTAAAGGGAGCTTATTGCTCTGCAGTGGATTGAGCTGCAAAGGAAAATCGGCTAGGAGTGAGTACTCGCGCACTGAAGGTTCCGTAAAACATTTATGGCTATTTTCTTTAGATGTTTACTAAGTTATATCCTATCCTAAGTACAGGTGATTTTGAGAGCTGGAACTGGGGTCTTGGCTCCGACGCATGGCCCTCGTGATTGAAGAGCGTGTTCGTGTTCCATCGTTCCTATAGTGTAAATGCCGTGTTCAGCCTGGTATCGTAACGACAATAGCCAGGGTCTAAGAATGTGGCAATGGTATCCCCTGCTTGCCCCCCTGAGCACTGAGGATGGCCACCGGGGGGGTTTTAGTGCGGTAAGAATCCCACATACTCCGACCTGCCTCTCCCAGGGCGGTCGGGGACCTTTTGAAGGTTTCCCCCTCGTCAATAAAAAAAAAAATGGTGTCGTAAGGAGGAGCCTGACAGGCCAATCTCTGGAGGTTCACGGTGAAGCATATGAACCCCCCACTTAGCGACCAGGAGGAGCACAGTGGAGTTTAGTCGGTTTAAGTCTGACATAACCCCTCCACTGCCCCCGCGGTTGGGGTATCCATAATGGATTCTCCACTTCAAAAAAAAGAAGTAGGTGAAGCTCGTGACGTGTTATACGGACAGACAGAGACTTCTCTAATGAAGTCAATAATGTTTTTCATAAGTAATAAGCATAATAAACCAACATTTATCAAATTATTTGAGCAATGTTAGGTGTGATTTCTAATTGAAGTTCACGGGTTTAGTCGGCAGATGATGTAGTGTCGGTGTTTTACCTGTACGGAACCCTAACATAGGAAAAAACTTAATTATTCTTCAGTGGACGCTATAAAAAGCATTTTTCAATGTAAAACCAATTTCCGCTTAGTGAAAACTAATTTCGCTATAAACGGTCGCTAGATTGAACATTTTTCTGAAGCTTATATTTTTCCAGATAAGGTATAACTTTTACAAAGAACATGCACCTACTCTTATTTGGCTTTTCGATAATATTTAATAGGTGAATGACTGGATATTTGAAAGTGACAAAAAGTGCATATAATTTCATAAACGATTTTTCCCATGTATATATTTCCAATTTTCCATTTATTGTTGTTGTGTGTTGTTGAGATGGATGTGTGGCGTAACGAGATAGGACAAGGTAAGGTATGAGTATATAAGGGGAAGTCTGAAAGTAGCACCACTGACTGACAAGTTGAAGAATAAACATTTGTCGTGGTATGGACATGTTATGCGGAGGGATGAGGATAATGCTGCCAAAAAAGTTTTGTTTATGAATGTGGATGGATTGTGTGAAAGATGATATGGCTAAAATAGGAGTGAATACAGATATGACGGAGAAATGGAAGAGAAGAACACATTGCGCCGACCCCATATAACATGGGAAAAGGGCAGGAGGATGATGATGATGACCTTTTTTGCGAATTTTGTTGCTAAAATTCCAATTAAGAAGTGGTTTAGTACTGACACCTTTTTAGCCGTATTAAAAATATTTAAATAACTAGCTGTGCCCTGTGGTTTTACCTGCGTAAATTCAATTTAATTCCCGCGAAACCCTAAATGTTTTTTTAATAAATCTAGCCTGAGTTGCTCCTTGTAATATTAGCTATGCCAGTGATAATCCCGCTAAAATCGTCCAGCCCTTTCAGAGAATACTTGGAACAAACAGACAGACAGACAAAATGTTTATAAATAGATTTTGTTATGTCCGTATATAGTTTCATATGCATTTAGTGAAAATCTGTTATTTTAGAATTACAAATAGACACTTCAATTTTATTTATCTGTATAGATGTATAGATAAATAATAAACAATGTTTGGATAATGTCACACAGCACCAAACTACGCAAAGCTTGTATTGTGGCTTGCAGATAACGAATATGATTGTATAGTAATACAATTTTCAAGCAACTACCTTAATCACCATATTTTTTCTGTTTGTGTAAAACATTCCATAAACCCTTTCTTACCAGCAAACTGGCAATTTTTCGCATTAATAAATCCAGAAGATTTCAGTCGAACTAAAAATTCATAGTAGGACAAAAGAGTGCCCCTTTGAAAGGCACAAGGGCCCGGCCATGACCTCTTATTGCAATGTTAGTTCAGCTGTGTGACAGTGACAGATGTATACACGTCATATACATCTGTCTCATAATTAGAGTAAAACTATCATGACAATAAGAGGTTATGGTAAGGCCCCTGGAGTGCTTGATATACAATTTTGTTTATATTTTTCACTATGTCCATGTTAAGAATACTTGTTGGCAACTCATCATGACCTCAGAAATACCTTTGCACGACATTTATCATCATCATTAAAACATCATTTAATTAAGTAGCTTTGATGTTGAGAGTTGAAAGATGGTCATAGAAACACCTCCATTACATCTTGTTACAGATTTTTTAATTACGTTTTTAGAAGCAGAGCCCTGTGGTTTCAGAAACATGTTAGTTAGAATATTCACGAGTACTTTTTCACTAATATAGATACTAACACGCACACATACGATATTTCGTACATGTATTTTCGAAAATGTATTTATTTTGACCGAATAAGCTAGTCAAAACCACTTTTCACTAAGTCATTCGGTCAAAAGTAAATCCGACTCGTATGTATTAACAGTACTGCTACAATAATAGGTTTCTTATTTTTGCTTTTTGGTGTGCAAACAGGAGTTTGGAATTCGGATTACGATACATTTTTTTAACCACAGAACACGAAAGACGTTCCCTATTTCTAGTATTATTTCTCTACGACCATCGGCTCTGAATCACAGACTCTGATTATAGAGATGTTTAAATCTTAAATTAATCAGTTTCACTAATCAGTAAGCCTCTAGGAAACCAGCGTAAGTAGTTTATATGGAATACATTTTTATTTCATATTTCACAGTTAACAATCGATCCCGCGCCTTCACCCTGAGTGGCAACAGCAACAACCCAGTCAATGCAATGGTAGGCTCTGGAGCTGGAACAAACAATTGCGCTTATGATTGGCTATTGGTGCCTTGTGCCACAAATGTTGGCCGTATCCAGCCGGCTCAAGCGCTTTGCACTGACAGGATATGTGGAGGCACGTTTGCTGCAGATCTCTCCATGCAAGCGTCATCTGTGTTGAGTAAGTGTCTTCACGTTTTTTATAACGGTTCTCGAAAAGTAAAATTTGTGGTGACTGTACCTTACAGAAGATCGCGACTCATAATGCCATAAAACCTTAGAGTAGTACTGAGATCTTGCGGTAAGTACTTTAAGATTTAGCCACGAGTCTTATGACTAGTTGTTAAAAAAACGAATTATTAGGTCGTTTGTGTGCATGTGTGTGTACAGATTAAAATATTTTTTAGCATTTAGCATATTGATCACTACAGGCTTAATTATCTGTGTAAAAATAACAATAAACTTCACTTTTAAAAATGTTACGTCACATTAATTTATAGAGACAGTCTTGAAAGGGATTTAAGACAAGTTGGGCGTAACGGGATCACCCGTTCGAAAGTAGGAGTTGGTCGACTAGGGGCCCCTAGGGATCTCAACCTAATAATAATTGCCATCTATGAGAGCCACTAATAATAATTGCTGGCATAGGACTGCGTACACCTGTTAATAAATATTGCAACCTTCGTATCGCAAACCTCCAAAAAGACTTCTTTAAAACAGGCCAAAACAGCTCCGGCGTTATGAGTTGGTTTGCCATTATAGATATTAACCACATCCGAAGTCCTCTCTAGCACTATATAGTCCACTCTGCCAGAAGAAGGTAAACTAAAGGTGCCGCCTTGAGATTTCTGTGTCCCTACTTACCTTACATCTCGCCACAAGCCTGTGCGACCTACTTATATTATTATTTATTATTATTATCATTATGGCTTTGCGTACTAAGTATCTCTTTTCTCCTCAGGTACAGTGAAGCCCTTCCGCCTGTGGTTCCATACAGACAACATGGAAGCACCCGTCGATGTAGGAAACCGTGGCTTCTGCCTTAACTTTGTGCAGCAGCCTTGTACTAACAACGTCATTTAGGCTAATCACAGTATTTTTTTAGCTACAGATAAATAAAATAGAAGTGTCTTTTTGTAATTCAATAATAACAGCTTTTCACTGAATACATAAAGAACATAAGATCATAAATGAAAAATATAATGTAAAAAAAAATCTCAGGCTGTCTGTTTGTGTGTTCCGGCTAATCCCCAAAACGGCTGGACCGGTTTTAACGTGACTTTCATTAGCACATAGCTAATGTTATTAGGGCGACTATCATTTTTTTTTTAATATTGGGGTTCCACGGGCCACTTATGACATAGTTGAAACCGCGGGGCACAGCTAGTGTGCAATATAATCAAATATACTCGTTTAGCCTTAACATAGTGTATTAAAGATTCCCCTCTGGAGGTACCACTGTGCCCTAATACTGTCCCAATAGAGGTCTTAACCCCTATGTAAAAATACATTTAAATTTATTAGAAATTGTGTTCAGTGTTAGTATAATAATTATAATGTTTTATACTTAACTCAAGTGTTTTATTTTTTCCTAATATATCACTATACAGCGTCTTCAATGTTCAGCAGTTCCTGCAGTGATAAAGTATAGATGCCGCCGCGAGTTATGAGCGCCCAGCGAAAATTAACAGCGCATTTATTTAGGTCGTTACTTAGGAGGCGCTGTTCTTACTATAGTGAAGCATAGTCCCGTGTCAGATTCATCTTAGATTAAATATTCATCAGCTGGTGATTAGTATGCATATCAAGCAAATTGGCAAACAACAAATAATACGTGGTTCACGTTTTTTGCTGATGAATCCATACAGATAAATACAATTGAAGTGTCTGTTTGTAATTCCAAAATTACATCTTTGGACAACATGCATATGAAAGTATACACGGTACTGACATAGAAAAACCAATTTTTAAATTTCTTCTCTGTTTACTGGAAGATAGCTGATAGATGTTACAAGGAGTAACATAAGTTACTTTTATTTATTTGTCTAATCAATACAGCCTTAAAACTATTTACAAGTAGAAAACTTGCCCCGGTGTCTATCGGGATCGTGCCAAGAAGGCTGGCAGCATTGCCACGTTGATTCTCTGAGCGAGAAAAGTCCCAGCCCGCTTGTCACGAGAAGCTTCTACCAGACGACGTGCAACCTCTTTGAAAATGTAAAAGTTACTTTTATTTAAAAAAACGTTTAGTGTTGGAATGAAATTAAATCTAAGTGGGTGAAACCGCAGGGCACAGCTCGTTAATAAATAAATTTGAATGCATTTGGAACAGTGTTTGACTGAGTTAAAGTCATTCTAGCAACTACAGGGGCCTTACCATATTGCCATGATAGTTTTACTCTTATTATGAGACAGATGAATATGACGTGTATAAGTCTGTCACTGTCGCACAGCTGCAATAAGAGCTCATGGTTGGGCCCCAGGAGGCGTAAATTTTGAAGGATATACGATTTCAGATGACATTATGCTTCATAATATTATTTCTTGCACTCGAACTCGACAGGTTTTATAATGACGCGTTGAACGTCCTACGTGCAAGTTCAGCTCATACGCGTGATATTAGAATTTATACACAAAGAAGTCTTCAGATTGACTCAATCTGAATGAAATAGTTAATAAACCTGAAATAGTTAAAAAAATATAAAGAGCCGTGGTGGCTTTGAAAAGAGCCGTGGTGGCCTTGAAAAAAGCCGTGGTGGCCTTGAAAAGAGCCGTGGTGGCCTTGAGGTTTGAGCAGTCGCCTGCTACGCAAGCGACGCAAGTTCGAATCCCAGCGTGCCTGTACCAATGAGTTTTACTTATGTACAGTGATTTCACACCATGTGCTTTACGGTGAAGGAAAATATCGTGAGGAAACCTGCATATTTCTGAGAAGTAATTCAAAGACGTATGTATAATGCCCGAGACGGCGATAGACTCACCATCTGTCACGTTGACACTTAATCAAATTCGCTGAAAAGTGGGTGTTGTGTTAACAACACCTCTGCCTACCCCTTCGGGGAATACAGGCGTGACCATATGTATGCTATATGAAGTTTCACATAAGATGAACGGAACGGAGGCAATACTGATTCAGTGTCCAGAAGATAAGTGTGAACTCTGAGTGCCTTATGGTTAAGGCACTCAGAGTTCAGTCCGTGAGACATGGGTACGAATCTCGATATTTTTTATTATACAATTTTTCATGTAAGCTAAAGTTTAAATATTAAATATTTAAGTATGAACGTGTACTTAAAAAAACGTGGTGACCACGTAGAATTAACAATATATGACTCAGTGTCAATGCAGCTTTATATTAGAAAATAATTCTATGTCGGTCGGATCAAATAATATGATTATTTTCTATGCAGCTCTGATCCACCCTGCCATGCTTTAATAGCCTCGTCATGTATTAACAGAGAAATATTATCATGGTTTCTGTTTCTCAATTATATTTTTTATAAATATTATTTACAAAAAATATTACATGATACACAAAATATGATCTATCTTAGAAAAATATAATCTGTCTTGATAAAAAAGGAGATGATTCCACAATTCGACTGTATATTAAATTAATATGATGCATATAGTAACGAACTGTCTTTATGTTGGTTTTGGTTAAAATAGCTAGATTCCAGACCATATTCCAGGACTTTTTTCGCAGCAACTAGCTGATTTTAAAAGGAATAAGCTTACTTTTATTTATAAAAATAATTAGATCGTGCCATAAGAAAATAAAATCTTTGAGGTTTCACACTTGTTTGCAACTAGCTGTCAATTAACTAAGAATATTATGACCTAGATTATCCGTGATTCCGTCCTTGTAAATACTGTTTTATAACCTTCTAATACACTTTTACTGTATTCAGAAGTACTGTATACAGCAGTTCCCCCGTAGAAATGAGACGTTTGACGAGCTTGATGAATAACATTTGTACCGTCAAGCCAAGCAGTTCCGCACCCAAAGGTTAAAACTGGACCCAATTACTAAGGCCCTGCTGTTCGTCTGTCACCAGGCTGTACAAGGACTAATTTAGGCTACATTTATTTGAAAAACAACATCAGAGTTCCGCTGACCCTCCATGTAAATCCATGGCAGCTCATAACATCCTCCATACCGTTTCGGGGATTAGCCGAAACAAACAGATAGACATACAAAGAGAAAAAGAATTTAATTTTTCTGTATATAGTATAGATGGTACCTAACCCTTCGTGCTTGAGTCTGACTCGTACTTCGCCGGTTTTCACATCGACCAATAATAATTTTCTTAAGCCAGTAAAAAGGTACTCTTCTGATCTGATCTGGTAACTGAGAGGACACATTTTATAATGTTAATATCGATTCAACGCAGGGATGCCATAGGATATTGCCATAAATAGTGCAAGCTTTCATAAACCACAGTAGCCAATACCCTCCGACGTTCGAGCCATTGTAACCAAGCACGCATAAAACTATTGAAAAACAACGATCTGAAATTTCATGCAACGAGTATGGAAAAACAACAACTGAATTAATGTAATATTTCACCTTCAAAAGTTTCTGTGGAAAATACCAGAATATGTTAAGTTGCACCAATCCCCGCCGTTCGAGATGTTTATATGGAGTCCGTACGTCATGTACTTAGGTGGAGTCCCTGTGACCGCTGCGGGTTTGGTATAAAAGGCGGGCTCTCCCGGCAAGGCGGCAGTTAACAGCGGAACTTTGTCGATAACAGTCGTTTATCTATTCACCCTGGCTCGCTATTCTGAATCCACTACCGTGGTGGTCACGGAAGTCACTGGTGGGTAATCATTAAATGTTTCATATGCCCTCTGTGGGTGTAGGCCACCACCTTTACCTATTCCCACGTACATTTTTAATGAGCCGCGAGCAGTAAGGTAGTCTGACCAGTTAAGAGTCACCATCGAAACTATTCACACGTGCTAGATAACATTGAAAGCACAATGATGGAAATGACTAGTCGCCAACACTTGTATCCAACTATCACAAATCGTGCGTCTTTCAACTTATTTAAGTTTGAATTTATTATTTTTTTGTATTCTATTTCGATAATCACGATATGTTTTTTTTTTCAGACAGCGAGGAAGTAAATTCCGAATCGAAAACATGCGGAAAAATCCTGGTGGTCCTGTCTTGGATCCTGGTGATATGCACGATGCCGTTTTCCCTCTTCATATGTTTTAAGGTAAGTTGTGTTTTGCTTTTCCTTCTATTCGGTTTCATTTTTTATGTTGCGAATAAATTTATTTCTGTTATTCTGATTTTGTTTCGGATTCTCTTAAAATTCATAGTCTTTTTGTCATAAATAAATGTACCAGATTATGTTTATGAACATTTTGTGGACGCTTTTTGTACATAATGCGATGTTAATTATCTATGTACTTAATACGTTTTAATTTGCCTTTAGCCGAACGTTTTTCTATTGTTGTTAACGGCACAGGCTGCGCTACGCGAACGAAAGGTGAACTAAACAAGCGTAATCATGATAGAAAGGAACATCTCAATTTTCTCGACGCATAAGAGCTTTGTAAATGTATCCACAAAGTACCTCCAACTGTACTTATAGTTTACGATTACCAAAGAGCAGTCTCCCATTCGATACGTACTAACATCGTTTGCGCTCGTAATTTAAGGTAAAGATGTGATGCCGTGCCCAGAATCTTTATAATACAAACTATTGGGACCTTTTCGTTTGCAAACGATACAGAAACAATAGCAAAAATATATTAGCGAGATTAAATAACGGCAATTTTAATATTAATATAACATGAGAAGCTTGTTACAATATTAAATTAAATTAATTCTCCTTTTAATTCACAATTTACATATTTGTTTTTACGTTTCAAGTAAATTATTTATTTATTTATTTATTGCATTTATGTTACTTACATGTACGATATAAAATAATCTTAATTATAATAGTATCCCAAGCAAAGCTAACATAAACCCTGTTAGGGCACAGCAACGTGAGAGGCACTACTAGAGCTATTAATATTAATATATATTTCTTAAGCGTCAAATTATCTCGAACTCGTTCCGGGAAAATAAACTAAGAACGTGGAAAATTATTCGCGCTGAGGTATCATTCGTTTGACCACACCTCTCAAAGTTGAAATTATTTCAAGTAGTAATTTCCTATGGAAAGATAATGTACTGAGTTCAATGCCTGCGGCGTTACAACTGAACTATCGGGGGTTTTAAAAGTATTTTTGGCTTTATTTGATCAGGATTTTTGGGTGTTACTCGAAACCACCAATGCAACCGAAGTACGATTTATGGGAAAAAAATATCATCGTAAAATTATGATACTCGCGATAGTTATTATCATGTGAAGTATTTATGATAGATAGAAAAAAAAATCAAAAAATACATATTTGGTTTATATATCTATAGTAACAAAACCTATGTAACCTTTTCAAAACCTTAATTTGATCTCTAACATTTTAATTATAAATATCCTTATTATAAAAATATAAACATTGGTTTTTCTCCCCAAAAGATACATAATTAAATGTAAAAAACAGCTGGACCGATTTGTATGGAATTATGTGTGCATATTAGGTAGATCTGAGAATCGGCAACATCTATTTCCATGCCCCTTTATGATAAGGGTGCTCTAGTAATACATACTTTGCCGGGCAAAGCTATTTATATGTATTTTATACTTCAAAAGATCAGAGGTAAAAAAAAAACAAACATGCATTCGAATTCATAACCTCCTCCTGTTTTGAAGTCGGTTAAAAAGGTTTTAAACACGCGTATATCTAGGCATGATGTCGCTTTTATTAAATGACTATAATTATCAATAACATATGACATTGACATACAGTAATAATTGACTGTTGCGGGACACTTCGTTAGCCCGTGGGGACGACGAACACGCTGTATCATATAGAGCGAGGACTCATTATAAAAAAGTAGTCACTAACCGCCATAATATGCATAATCGGCTAAGCGCGAGAGCTCCGATGGATTTTTTATTAAAAGCTATTAAAAACAATTGAATTATTGAAATCATCAAATTAGAATTAATATCAAAATATATTGTCTGTTTTCCATTTTCTCGCGCGTTATTAAAAGAACGGAGACAATATTTACAGCGTAAATAAACGCGGTTTAAATTGCCTATGCCCATTCTTTTTTTATTGTATAATCTTTAGAAAAAAAAACATGATTATTAATTTACTTTGGTGGCAATAAAAGGAAATCCAACCAACTTTTCTGAATCTGTAACCGCGTCTACATAATTGGAAAATAGTTAATCGATATCATTAAATTACTATCACGTTACCATACCTTCTACGTGAATACCCTGTATGTGAAGGCTATAGAACACCACAGGTGTCATTAACACGATATCTTTCATTAATAATAGAGTGTTCCTTGACTGATGCTTTATTAAATACTAGCTACATACATACATATGCTCACGCCTGTATTCCCCGAAGGGGTAGGCAGAGGTGTTGTAATCACAACGCCCACTTTTCACCGAAGATGATTAAGTGCCAACGTGAAAGACGGTGAGTCCATCGCCGTCTCAGGCACTATACATACGTCTTTGAATTACTTCTCAGAAATATGCAGGTTTCCTCACGATGTTTTAAATACTAGCTGTGCACAAATTATTTGTCAAAATAGCATTTTTAATCTTCTAATGACAACCTTATTGATCTATCTATTTAATACCTTTAAACGAACGATTATTGTATGTATATAATCTGAATCGCGGAAACTACTACAACGGTTTTCATGAAATTATGCAGGCGGTTTCGGAGGCGATAAATCGATCTAGCTAGGTTTCATTTAAGAAAACGTCGAAAAAAGAACGATGGAAGCTCGGACATCCGGGTATTAATTATAATGAAGCTTATGCCTGCTTTTTACAAGCTTTACATTTTTAGTTTTATCTGCTCCGGTAACTGCCATTAAATCTTGCAAGTTAAATTTGTCCCAATTCCCAGCGAGTGGGGAAAATTAAGTATTAACACGGTTACAATAGATAATATCAAAATTCTTAAAAAGGGTAATGAAAAATACGAATACGAGGCGGGATTCAAACCCACGACCTCTGCAAAGCGTGCAGAGCTCTTCCAACTGAGCTACTCGTTATCCTACTTCATGACGTCGAATTTTTCCTTCCCTTTCTTAAAGGTATAGGGGCCGCCTTGTGCCATTTGTATCCAAACTCAGAACAACAAAACAGATAATATGACGCAATAAAAATAATACTAATGACCACAAGTTGGGCAAAAAAAGCTGAAGATTTTAATATTTTAGCAATTTTGTTTAGTTATTGTATATAAAAGTCTATTTCCCATCAAAAATACTGATTGCACGTCAAAATAAACAATCCATAAAAACATCAAGCTAGGCCAAAATTATCATATCATTATCAGAAACACTCCAATGTGCACGATCTTTAATCTACAGAGAGAGAATTTTGATATGCCATTAGTATATTGGATGTCAATTACTTTTATTTTGACAGGCAACAAAATATTCTGTGAATAAATAGCTTTTATAGAGCTTTCTAGGTTCACAAGACATCCAGAGATGCGAACGGAGTAGCGACGATGTCATTTATTTCTTTGTGATAAATCAAGGTAAGACTTAGGTATTTTTACCCAGTAGTTCAACAATCATAAAACAATTGTACTGAATATTTATTTGTTCTGTAAACTTGGCATGATAAGGAACACCTCGCCGCAATATGAAAGTCAAAGTCAAAAGTATCTTTATTCGATTAGACTTTCACACACACTTTGACACAAGCCCCGCTGGGATTCGAACAGGCGTCGCTTGCGTGGCCGGCGACTGCTAGGAGAGTTTAAGAGTTAGGCTCTAGTCGTTGCAGCTGACGAAGCTCCCTCCACTTGCTCTTATCCAGTGCAACATCTCACGCCTCCTTATACAACGTGACCATTATGTTATTCTTCAATTGTTTGGTATAGCTTAAAATGTATATATTTATTTATTTATTTATTCATTCATAAATCAGCACGACATAACATCAATTACGCTAATTAGACTAAACAATAATTATAAACTCAAGACAAGTAATAACACAGATGATAAAATACACGAGATAAATATTAGCAAATTTATAAAAAAATAAAAAAATAAGAGAACATACTATTCTAGTAATAATAGTAGTCTAGTATATATTTACAGAATGTATAAATGTCATATTATATTAGGTAGCCTCATTTCCAGTTACGACGGGACTCTCTGAAGGGCATTTCGCCACACCTCGTCCAGTTGAGTCACCACACCACACCACGTTAATAACAATTAAGACACACAATTAGCAGATCACTTGTGGCAATCGATTCGCGGAACAAATTAATTGCAGGAACTTTGTAGGTATAGTAAAAGCTACTTAGGTAGAAGAGTAAATATTGGGTGAATTAGGTGTCTATCGTATCACGTTATGCGTTCCTAATTGGCAGTATAATATATAAGCCTTGTAGGTAAGCTGAATACTGTAGAGAGATTATACCAAATTGTTGTAAATGGTAGCTATTCTTTTTCCGTGTTAAAGCTAGCGTTTATGCACATAAACTGTCCATACTTACAAAAAATGAACACATGCAGACACATTTTACTGCAGGAATAGACATGCAGTTACAGACATGCAGACACGGTCATGCAGACATACTTACATATAGACATGCAGACACAGGCATACAGACGCAGACATGCAATCAAAGATATGCAGCCAGAAACATGTAAACGTACAGACACAAACATGAGGACATTTAGACAAACAGACACTCATATGCAGACACAGCCTTGTAGACATTTAGCCATACAGAGATACACATGCTGACATTTAGTCATACAGATAAAGATACATGCAGACATATATGAATTTTGGAGCAAACTCAGCGGAGTTCTGAATTTATTAAAGCTGTTGAATTTATTTCACTCACATTGAAAATGTGTGTCCATGTACTAGTACTTCAATATAACAATATAATGAAAGGTAGCCATGTCACCAAATTATCTCTACACTTTATTTGTAGTTTATTAAACGCTGTTTAGAAATTCAAATGAACATACCTTCCAAGCTACAAGAACGCCAATTATTTTGCTTTTTAAGGAAAATATTGCCGGATAACCATTTTAAATGAAATACATTTTTTTCTCAAATAATATATTAAAATGAAAACAGAAATAGGCATTTCGTATTTGTATTTTCACATCTCTGAATTCAATCCTAATGGGTCGTAATGAAACATTGGAAAATGAAAAGTAATTTATTCACTTTTGAACCTTGTAAGGAACTAAGAACGTTGAGAAAAATTACCACCGGTTCGGAAACTAAGACTATAGGCTAGCCGCACACACACAAAATTCACAATATTATTGTCAATTATGCACATTATTGACAATATTATTGAGTGTGTGCGGATAGCCTTAATACGGCGAACGTTACTTCACATCATTTCCCTAGGGAATTCCGTTAGAAACGTACATATTGCTAATACCTTCGATCTTTAACTGACTTTATTTGAACTCGAATACTGTTGATACGCTCCGCTCATAATATAGATATATAATGGTCGAAAAAACCTGCCAAGAACGAGCCGAATTTACGCACCAACAGCTTACCATTAGGAATATTAGCGCGTAATTGACTAATAAACATGCGAGACATGCGACATACATACATAGATAGACATGCACTCATAATAGATTGATAAGAATCCTGTTAATTATTAACTCAAGGTATAATGTTTCACGACAAGTAAGAAGTAAAAACAAATTCCCCATATAATCAATTAATTTACCTAGATTATTATTTTATGCATGAGCGAATAAATAAACTGGTTGCGAATTTCTTATTAGTAATGTATAAATACATAAAAAATACAGATAGATAAAATGTAAGTGTCTGTTTATAATTCCAAATTAACAGCTTTTTACTAAATGTATATGAAAGTATAAAGTACTTACATTAAAAAAGTTCTATTCGTCTGTAATCTCTGAGTTTCCGCACACCTTCGCTAAACTCTCAAAATTCATGACGGCTCCTGTACGACAATATTAGTTATTCTTCACAGTGCGTAAAATGCGCGCATTAACTTGCTATGTAATGCCTTAACTATTGCATTTTGACTGACTGATTAACGAATTGCGCAATGCGAATTCTCTGTCAATCAGTATATATATGTATACAGCCTATCTTCGCAGTGAAGCTCCGTGCACACTGAGGGCACGTAAGTATGCCGTTCTCATAATTGTATGTTATGGCAGCAGGTGGTGAGCTTTACGCTGAACCTCGAACTCACGGACTTTGCTGTTCACTATCTTGCGCCATTCTGGCCGCCGTGCTGCCAAACGTTCCCATTGAGAAGGCTCTATGTAGCATCTCTACATAAGCAATCTTCGAGCGCATCAGCGCTATTTATCCGACTAGGGATCAAAGTGGTCGCCACGGCCGAAATCGATCGGAACAATCATCATCATCATCACCATATATATGTATATATAGTTTGCGCGGTCTTGAACATATTTATTTCTGAATTAGCCTGTATTTCTATGCTAAAAGTTTCGAAGTCTACTTAAGATTATGTAAAAGTAGATGGTATTATTATTATTATAACATGGCCAGAACGACGTTGACTGCTTATTGGCATATATGAATTAGTAATTACTTTGTCCAGTATTCCACCCTCTATTGAACATGCAACTAGGGCAAATGGTAGATGACATAATATCTACTAAGTATTATACTAGTATTGATTACGTGTTAGTGCAGTTAAAGTCTTAACCATAACAAGCGAGTCGTTGTCATGAGTTAACATTTCAATCATGCTGAGTTGATAATGTTCCATGATTTATTTTATACACAATCAGTAGATTGTTATAAGTAAATATTTCCGAGTACATCCCACTATAAAGTTTTTAAGCAGGACCAACTTAATTTTTCACTTTCGCAAACATATTTTAACATTATTTTATGGAAATTCATACTTAAATTGGTTTACCTACATAGTATAATCCGTATCAGCGTTTGGCTCAATTCTTTATAACTTTCCCTTAATATAAATTAAGACATTTGGAAATATAATTTATAATTCACAAGAAACAAGAAACAATAGTGTTTAATATATACAGGGGTATGTATATATGTTACAAAACATGTTTTGAACCAAGACCAGGCCAAAATCGGACTAAAAGTATAACATAATTTCGAAACATATGAATCATTAAACGAGATGGAACTAATGTATGCCGAGGATTATCTTAGGCAATGTTTTGCAATAATAGAGAATACGGCACTCACAAAAGTGGAGTCTAATTAATGTATTTTATACAGGTCGTGCAGGAATATGAGAGGGCCGTTATATTCCGCTTGGGGCGTCTGCTCTCCGGCGGTGCTAAAGGCCCCGGTAAGTACCAACCATACCTCGCCTTTCCACCTAGGGCTACGACCACCGTTCTTCCTTAAAGATGTCGCACCCTCAGAACGAGAGGGGCTCAATTCAAAAATCAAATGTTCTTGGAAATCTCAATCCTAGATCGGCCGGAAAGTTTGGATTCATAACTTTGCCAGTAATTATTTTCAGTCAGTAAAAAAATCAGTTTTTTTTAAACCTTTTAAAAATTTTTGGTCTATCTATTAGTTTAATTCGTTTTCGCAAAATTTGGAGTTGAGCCCCTATATATATGTTTTTCCGTGACCGTCGTCTCTTAGTTTTCCTCCCAGTAGCAAAGCGTCCACTTTGACGATTCTCGCCTCTAATTTTACACAGGAATAAAAATATGAGTTATATGTATAACTATGGAGATATGCTCCATTTGCATCCCAATGGGGTGGGCTGAGATTGTTCAACTGAATTTGTATGTAATTTAAAGGAGAGCTTATTTGTTATTGTAAACAGGCATTTTCTTCATTCTGCCGTGCATAGACACGTATTCCCGCGTCGACCTGCGGACCCGGACCTATGATGTCCCTCCGCAAGAGGTTAGTTACTATATTTTGCTATTAGCCTATGCTAGCTATTTTTAATAATATTTATAGGCAATAAAACGTCCGACTTTATTAAATTCATTCAATAAATAATAATATTAATGATTGCGATTTTGTCTCAGCAATAATAAATTAATATTTGACCGACTTGAAGAACGGTGTCAATTCAAAGTTATATAAAGCAATAAATTCAGAGAGTGCAAAATAATCGAAAACTTTTTTATGCTGGATAAACTAGGTTTTGAAAAAAAAGTAGAAAAAATGTTGCTGGTTCGTGATCGAAATCAGTAGGCATCGGAACTTACATATAAAAAAAAATCATAAATTATCAACTACATGAAACGAATCGTAATATCCCTCAAAAACAATGTTTTAGGCTCAGTAATAATTTAATGAGCCGTCTGTTAAAAATATATTTTTCAAAAAATATTTTTTTTTCCTTTAGGTACTAACCAAAGATTCGGTCACGGTATCAGTGGACGCCGTAGTATACTACCGTGTCCAAAATGCAACGATCTCTATAGCTAACGTGGAGAATGCCCATCACTCCACCCGTCTCCTGGCCCAGACAACCCTGCGTAACACTATGGGCACCAGACCCCTTCATGAGATACTGAGCGAACGGGAAACTATTTCTGGCAACATGCAGCTGTCCTTAGATGAAGCTACCGAGGCTTGGGGCATTAAAGTCGAGCGCGTTGAGATGTAAGTATTTTTATTATTATTACAATTTATTTGCACAGTTCTTGTTAATATATATTATTTTGGTTAATTAAAAATGCATTACTTATGTTTTCTTTTATTATATTTTATTCCCTTTTCTTTTTTTTTCTTTTTCCTCTGGTTATTGAAATTTGCGTAAATGGTTGATTACCCATTTACAGCAAACGAATAGCAAGAGATATTTTTTGTTGTTTATGTTATATTTTTTTTTCGAATTCTTTTCAGATGTGTTGAAATACTTTCATATGCAGACAGATACACTATCGAACCACTAGCAATTTTGGCACTCAAATGCATTTGTCCTATGAGTGCTAGTATATTGTAACAAAAAAATATGTGCGGATAAATGTAACTTTCTTTTTTATATACTAGATTTTTTTATATAATTTTATCAATAGTTATGTAAATTTGGTTTGAGTAATAAAACGATTTGGAAATAAACAGAAAACAAAAGGTTTTTTTTTTTAATTTTATGCACAAAAATGAACAAGTAAAACAATAATCAATGAAAGATTAAATTTATGAAATAGTATTTTCTCGTACATGTTAATACTTAAGAGCACTTAATTTAAGGTCACCAACATAAGAAACTAACAATTACTTTGGTTGGTTTCTGAATGTGAACGCAACATGTCACGCGTAACAAGTGACATATTAAATCCACACATATTCAAAAACACTAACCATGCCGACACAATCATACCTATCAACTGTTTTTATGTATTTTTTTATTGTTTGATATTTTCGTTCGCTTACTAATTACATTTTAACTAAACTTTTACCAAGATTATGAAAAGACAATTGACTTCCCTTCAGGCGCATACGGATTCGATACTTAGGAACCAGTAACGACCAAGACATAATTATGCCTATATAAGGCGCCCGGCGTCGGACCCCACTTGTGGGCGCGCTCAAGTTCAGGAACTTCAACTGATGAGTTCTCATTACTTAATTACTTTATGGTTAATATTATTATAATTTGTAAATTATTGTCATTCCGATAAAATTAAAAAGCATGACAAATAACTTATATTGTTGCCGATTTCATTAGATGACTATGCATGATTAGCACTCTTGCTATGCATAAATAGAAATAGACCCATCCATAAGGGTCTTCTTCCTACAGATTGTCTATCCATCGAGCTGCAGGGCGTCCCACACGACGACGTGAAATGATATGGAACTAACGCCCACTCTACCAGTCATCAGTCAAGAGACAAAATGTCCACCTCATTTCAGTTTTGCAAATTTTACGCACCAATATGATAATTCTGCACAACTTTCTTTTGGACTGCCCCTGAGGCACCTTTTTTAATTCTCAATCAATATTCAAAAAGGCTAAGATACGATACGAGGCGACCCGGAACATATAATCCAAAATAAAAGGATAAATGTTGGCGACCCGGATGCATTCATTCTGAAAGTATTATGAAAATAGAATAACTTAACAGCAAAGATGTGCGCCTGCCGGTACAGCTGCAACGTGCTATGGCTGCCGAAGCCGAAGCAGCCAGAGAGGCACGGGCTAAGGTCATTGCCGCAGAGGGGGAACAGAAGGCTTCTCGAGCACTTCGTGAGGCCTCCGAGGTCATAGGCGACAGCCCTGCCGCACTCCAACTACGCTACCTGCAGGTACGCATTGGGTATTTTACATTCGCGTAGAAGGTAGAACTGATATTTTATTTATTCAATCAGAAAATTCATATTTCAAGTACATTTAATAGTTGCAACAATTGAAAAACAAAAATAAATATCTAACGAGTGACTAACAATGTTGTCTGCGACATTGCTTCAACCCTATTGCATTAGCTGATTTAAGCATTTTGAGATATATCAGAAAAATTGCAATTGCTGATTTCTCTTTACTCTTCATAAACTGACTAATTCAAGTTAATTTAAAATAATTCAAATATGTTAATGTTGAAATCTCGAAAAGGTAAGAAAGCCTTGCGGACGTCACGCGGTTTCACCCGTGTAGTTCCCGTTTCCGTGGGAGTGTGGGGATAAAATATAGCCTATGTCACGCTGACGGTATAGCTGTCCATTGCTGAAAGCAATTTCAAGATAGTTTCAGTACTTTTTGAGCCAATTCGTTACAAACATCCTTACATACAGATCTAGCCTCTTTATAATTATTAGTATACTATAGACAAATCGTACTTTGGTCATCCGTCAATGAATTCACGATTTAAGAGGGGTTAGGTTAGCCTAATGTAATCTAAAATGGTCAGGATCATATTGAAAGCAATTGACATATTGAGAACTCGTGGTATGTAGGCCAAAAAGTTTACGATTAAGATGTATTTTTATTTTCAGACCCTGAACACTATATCGGCCGAGAAAAATTCAACCATAGTTTTTCCACTTCCAATCGATCTCCTCACGTATTTCATGAAGGCAAAAGAGGAAGCTTGAATAAAGGACATGATGTAAAATACCCAAAAGCATAACATATTCCATCAATTAATTTGAGTAATGCTGCTGTTAACCTTTATGGGTATAGAACCCATAGCACGTTTTTTTTAAAATAAGGCACTTAAAACTTATATTAATCTCGTTAAATGTATAACCATTAGAATATAAATTATATACATGGTGGAAATAACAACGCGTTCTAGAGGGATAGATTTTTTTTTCGTTAAACATTTTTTTTCCTAAATTTTTATGATTATTCAAAACTTTTTTATTTTATTTGCAGTCTATATTTTGCAGTCAATGTTTTATTAAACAAACGATTTCGTTTGTTTAATAAATTTTCGTTATGGATAATAATTTACGAATGAAAGTTATAAAATTATTGATAACCTGTTTCAAAAAGCTGTTTAGTATCTCCTGCCAGTTTTGGTTGAGAAATAGAAAAACATAACCGTCTTTTGTCATTTTCATTCCACAGTTCCACGATAATGTCACGAGGTATTTTATCGTTTATTCGATATTTTTTTAAATATAAAGGAAGTCATAACAGAAAATCCTGTTATGCTTTAAGTTTATGAGCTGTTATCTTCTATAAGATGGAGAAATTTACCAAACATCGAAGCCAAATAATCCATAGCTAGCATAGAAGGACATTAAAAAATCGAACTGTCAAGCGCTGCCCTAGTCTCGTTCTTGAGACAGTAACGCAGTAACTATTCGAACTAAAAATTATTTAAGCAGCCTACAACTTAGAAACACTTGTTTATATTTTACGCCTTATTATTTGTTTTAGTTAGGTATTTAGGTATGCACCTATATAACACTAACTATCACGCGCCGTGCCAGGCTTGTTTTTCAGGCATAGTAACACCGTGATTGCCTTATTTAGGCAACGCCTATCATATACGTGGTTATAATTCATAAGAGGCGTTTATATAATTTTTGCTTTGTTTGTTTGCGTAAATACACGTGTGTGTGTTATGTAACACGAACTGTCATTCTCATTCTTGTGACAATGTGACGCAATGTCTCCATCTCCGTTATTTTACCGGCATATTAAGGCATGCTTATATTTTTCGCTTATTTTTGCGTCATAATGATTCCATTAATTAGCAACGTACAGCATAACATGAACATAACAAGATCTCATTTGATAGTTTTGAAGAGAGGGAGGGCATAACGGGTTGCCCCGTTCGAATTTTGAGCTGCCCGACTGGGATCAGTACCTCCACCTTACAGAAGATCGCAGCTAAATAATGCTACCTTAGAGTAGTGTTGTGTTCCTGCGGTGAGTAAGGTCGCCAGAGCTCAATGGGCGTTGCGGAGAACTGGAGGAGCTGTGTCAGTCTTGTTCTTGTGACATAGTGGCATTAGCGATTCCATTCTTTGATTGACGCCCAGCTTATTTTAGTTAGCTTTTACTTATATATTTGCCTTGCTTGTTTGCATTACATGCCTATATAAAACGCACTGTCACGCGTTATGCTACTCTCGTTTTTTATACTTGCATTGATTTCATTGTTTAAGAAACGTATAGCATATAATCGTTTGCTTATATATAAAGCATTGTTTGTTTGCATTACATACCATATAACATAAACTGTCACACGCCGTGCCAGAATCGTTCTTGTGACATAGCATGACGTATTTATTTTATTATTGAAGCATTCCTTCATAGAAGCGACTTCCAACAATAATCGCTTGCTTATATTTTTCGCATTGTTTGTTTTCACCACATACCCATATAACATGAACTGTCACCGCTACATCAGAATCGTCCTTCTGACATAAAGACAGCGATTCCAATCTTTAAATAAAGATATAAGCGCTTACTTATATTGTGTATTGCGTCCTTTGTTTATTCTGCATTACATGCCCATAAATAAACAACTTTATCGGTTGGTTCAACAAAACAGTGACAGTATTTTTAAACACTTTAAGTCTCGATTCAAGTTATATTTTTTCACTACATTTTATGTGATTGCAGTGATATCTTTTGATAAAAAAATCTGTTTATGAAATCCTATTCACATTAGGTTTTGCATTGTTTAGGTTATTTTCATCTAAGCTCGTTCGTTATTTCCACCGTGTATGGAGAAATAATGAGTTTTGAAAAAAAATGCATGTTAGCACTTACTTAGCGAAGTAGAAACTTACATAAGTTTTGAAAAAAAAATGTTAATCTTTATAACAATCTTAATTAAGTGGTTTTGAAAAAAAATTATGTAATCCTTATAACAATCTTAATTAAGTCGTTTTGAAAAAAAAATATGTATTCCTTATAACAATCTTAATTAAGTGTTTTTGAAAAAAAATATGTTAATCCTTATAACAATCTTAATTAAGTGGTTTTGAAAAAAAAGCTTGTAATACTTATGAAAGTAGCAACTTAGAGGTTTTGAAAAAAAAAATGCTTTGTAGTACTTATAATAGTAAAATTAGCAGATTTTAATAAAAAATGCGTTATAACAAAATTAGCATCTTAGAGGTTTTGCAAAAAAAAATAAAAAAATATTCTATTGAAATTATTAACTTTATATATAGTTTATTTGAAGTTTAAAATTGACATAATAAATTTTGTAGTTAAACATCAAGAATAATATTATATGTATTATCGAACTCACTTTTGAGCCAAGATGAGAATTATTGGTGGTCTTGTATAAAGATAGCATATATAGACAATATATATAAAGTTCTAGCTCCCGGAGTTCTTCCTCGTTGAATTATGAAAGATAAAAGCATTCTGCGTGTTAATCCTCCTGCTTACTTTTTGAGCACGAGCTACAAAGCCGGCTGGGAATACCCACTTCGCTCAATTGACAAAACCTGCGATGGGATCTATGATTTTACGAAATGTTTTTTTGACACCAGTCACTTATTAAGTTATCCATTTAAATTAAATTGCATTTAGTTCAAAAACTTAATTTATTTACAATAAATATCAGATTAATTAACAATATAATATCAATAATATCTCAATTTGCCGGTCACCACGGTCACTCAAACGAGTTCATGAACATTTTAGACATACAAGTATTAACACACAGAGAATTTTATCAATTTCCAACCGGTCACCTCGACGTCGACGATTTAGAAATAATAAATATTTTTCATAATCTTTTGAAGACCACCATCGTAGTACATATATTATTATTTGTATTCATCAAAATATATAGTAATGACCAACATCATCATTACTATGCAAAATGAAGTGTGTAATAAATAAATATAATAAAACAAACTTGTCGTGTGTTTACATTTTGTATCCTATGTTTTGTGTTTGGAAGTAGTAGGAAATCAGTGATTTCTGAATGAAAAAGAATTATAGATGAGTAAGAAAAAATATGAAGACGGGCATTAGAAAATCAATATTAAATAAAACTTAGAATAAAAATACACATTATACAATGAATATATCAATATCCGTGAATATGGCAAGAATGCAAAACAGCAGCCTTAATAACACTTGCACTTTTTAGGGTTCCGTAGCCAAATTGCAAAAAACGGAACCCTTATGGATTCATCATGTATGTCTGTCAATCAGTCCGTCTGTATGTCACAGTCACTTTTTACCGAAATTATAACCTGTTGAAAACTTGGTAAGTAGATTACTATGTGGACCTCATTAATATTTTTACACATAAATAGAAAAAAAAAATTAATGTCTCCATACTTAGAACTAAACTCAACATATTTTTTCATCAAACCAATACATACGTGTGAGCTATGGATAGTTCTTTAAATAATATATTGAGGTTATTAATATAATTATTTTCAAAACTGAATAGTTTGCGCGAGAGGCACTTCCAAAGTGGTAAAATGTGTCCCCCTGTAACTTCTAAAATAAAATATAAGAGATTGATAAAACTAAATATGTATATATATATGATGCACATTACAATGCAAACTTCCACTGAAAATTGGTTTGAACGAGATCTAGAAAGTAGTTTTTTTTAATACGTCATTAATCGCCACAGAACCCTTCATGGTCGAGTCCGACTCGCACTTGACTGCTTTATGTCTATACTAATATTATAATGAGGAAAGATTTGATAAGTATGTTTCCAACGAATTGGTTCAAAAAATACTGGCCTGATTTGAAGAATTCTTTCAGCAATGGAAAGCTACATTATCAGCAAGAAATATAGGCTATATTTTATTCAAGTACTCCCACGGGAACTATGCGGGTGAAACCGCGTGACGTCCGCTAGTTCTTAATAAAAAATATTTTCAAAAAAGAAACTTACATAGATATATAGATAAATCAGTAAAACAAAAATACTTGGACGAATAAATTAGATTTGTGGTATATATAAACACCTGTTTGTATACAGATTTCCCCAGAGTGTGGTTGTCCCCTATACACTCAGGGGTCCAACAATGTTGCAACGATAGTTCAGCCACACGTCACATACATCTGTCTGGTAAATAAATAAAATAAAATAAAATAAGAAAATAAAAATAATAAAGCCTTTATTTGACCAAGCTTAATTTCGACTTAGTTGCTAATTTAATTGGTTAATAACTGCTTATTTTTTTAAGCGAGGTCCCCAGATTGGGTATAGGCCTCCTCCAGAGATGCCCCACTTCTCTCTGTCCTGTGCTATGTCCCAAGTTAGCTTTCTATATTGTTTTTATGGACTTTGTTTATTAAAAAGCCTACTCTGTAAAGGCCGGGCTTATGGCCTGTGTGAAAGAATAAAAAAGTTTTTCATATACATCTATGTTGGTGCCCAGCCGTCTCGTTCGTTTCAGGTATTCCTATTACATCGTTATTAATTACTTGGATTGCTTCTTCTAATTCCAATAAGCATTCGTATGACGATAAGGTTCTAACGTTATCTTAACATCTGTCTCATTATATGAGTCAAACTATCACCACAGTTAAAATCTTTCGAAATGACACACTCACACAGACACGTGTATCTGCTAGAAAATAAGCGAAATAGGCGGTAAGTCGTCGTGGTCATTCACGTGTTTTAGCGACATTTTTCAAAACTTTAAAACGAGAAATCAACATTATTATGACATTGAATAACAGGGGCCTTACCATGACCTCTTATTTCCATGATAGTTTACTCTTATTATGAGACAGATGTATTTGACGGGTATACATCTGTCACTGTCACACAACTGAAATATCATTGCAATAAGAGCTCATGGTTGGGTCCCTGTGCTTACTGGCGGCGTCGTTAGGATGACGAGCTTCTCACTTTCCTCTATGATGGTTGAGGAGGGCGATGGCTAGCTCGTCATACTTGTGAACAGGTACTGCTTGTGGGGGCTGGTCATCTCAAGCAACACAATTATGCTTAGTACCTACTTTTAGCTTTTAGCACTGGAACTGTGTCCATGGGCTAATATATTTTTTTATGATTTATATTGTATTACTCAAAATTGCAAAATATATTTTTCTAAAAAGAGTAATTACTATGTTTCTTGCCAGGTTCTTATCAGTAATAGCAACCTTCCGAAACTGGTAGTAGCATGTATAATCCTGTGTAATCGTGTCGTTCTGACGATTTGAAAGACCTTGTTATAAGTCTAATCAAATAAACATATTTTGAATTTCTTTTGAATCTTCGCGCACAATGGAGCAAACGTTCTTATTAGAAAAAAAAGGCCTGTATTCCTTACTACTTGTAAATCTTATATTTATACTATGGTAATAAGCTTTTCTAAAAACTTAAGAGGGGGACTTTAAGGGGAGATAAACAAGAAACCTGCATATGCCTGAGAAAAACTTAAATACGTATGTATAGTGCCTCAGACGACGACGGGCTGATCATTTCCTTACCTATCAGAAGGCCCAGAATCAGCGTTAACTACTGAAAAAAACGGCACAAGATTTAAATAACCTAGTAGAAAAACAAGGATTTCCAATTATAGGAATGGCACAAGATATTGTTACTCACGATGACACTTAATCATATTCACACTGCGCCCAAACCTTCTAGAATGAGTTGAGCATATTTATATAAGGTTGATTTTTTGACGCAAGCATAGTTGATAATCAAAGGCATTCAAGAAACAAAGATTAAACAAGATCTAAGCCTTCATTTCCACGCCAAATATGAGAAACAAATACCAGGATTACATAAATTCTTGTTTGTAGCTCATGCTTGAGTATTTAATAGTTTATAACTGGTTAAACGGGACCAGTGTAAAAAATAATTATTTATATTCACTTACACACTTGGTTCGCGAATAACAAGTTAACAAAAGCCTCGCAGTCGGCTCCTAGTCATGTTCCGAGAAAACGAAACCATACCGCGATATAACTACCCACCATCGCCATCTAGGGGCGCTAGATAAATCTTTCCGCCCTACTCAGAGAGTAATGCCCACCCGCCCGCCTACTAAAATATACTCGTTAAACTCTTTACTTACGTCCATACTACATGAAATATAATAGTGTAAGAAAATATAATGGTACGTCTTTATGTGCTTGTATTTATGTGACTGAAAAGCATATTATTGAGGGATTTTCAGTGCATAATAAGGCCTGTGTTAGTGTAGTATTTATTTGAAATAATAAGCTATCGTGAAATTAGCGTCAATAAACAATACTTTTAAAAATACAGTTAAATTTAACATAGCCATTTGAAAAGGTTGATTCAAACTTAAGGTAATTTTTAAAGCCTTTTGCGTAGTAGGCGACTGCTCACTCCACACGGTCACAACGGCTCTATAATAAAAATAAAACTTTAATTTTCTTACAAAAAAGATAACTTGTATTTTTTCAAGGCTTATTCATCATGATCATTATATTCAGCCCACATGCACCCACTGTTAGGTATAGGCCTCCCCTGTGACACGCCACTGCTCTCGGTCCCGTGTTAATCTCCACCACAGTTTCCCGGGGAATAAACTCCTATTAATCTCCAGTTCAATTTTTTTACTGGGAGGTCCTGAAAAGTTTATAGAAACACTCAAAAAAGTCCTTGAGACATCTGAATTATATTTTAAGTTCTTGAACATTTTCGACTAGGTACAGAACTTTGAAAATTAGTTATATTCAAATTCAACCACGTGTTAAAAAATTAAGATATAATCGATGATATTCCTAGAATCTAGTTCCTAAACTATTATCAATCGCAGAACATACATGGGGATGCTTCGGATAAGTTATAGCATAAGTCATGTTAATTTTCCATTCAGACATCTATGAACGCACGCTCAAAATCTAATGAGCTATGGTAGAATGGGATTTTTAAAATTGTATAATATTTTTGAAAAGAGTATTTACTGAGTTTCTTACCAGCTTCGTCTCAGTAAAAGGAACCTTCTGAACCTTGCGGTAGTATGTATAATCCTGTATAATTGTGTCATTCTGACGATTTGAAAGTACTTTGTAAAAAGTCTAATCGAATAATGATATTTTTGACTTTGAATTTGATGTCTTGCGGAATTTAACGTCGCACAAAGTATTTACGCCACATCCTGTCCATACACGTATGTCAAATCATGTCCCACAAATAGGCAACAACTGCCCATGGCCATGTAAGTAAAAAATAAGTGATTTAAGTCGTCTGCGCTGAAACGTGAAGGATTACTTTAAAATTCATATAAATCGGACATTTGGTATTCAAAATACACGTATAATATCGCAGACAGACAAATGTGGGAGATTTCTAAACGAGGTGACCCGACATATCATCAGCATATTTTAAGAAGCTTAGAAACAGCTTAAGGTGTGGTAGGCAGTTATAAGTATAAGCTCTTATAGCTATGGTAGTTCAGCTATATAACAGTGACAGATGCATACACGTCATATAAATCTGCGGCGGTTAAAGCTAGCAGTTAGAGTCACGTCATCTGTCAATTATTAAAATGTTTTTTTTCGAGTATTGCTATCACAGTGTTTTTTTATACTACTAAAGCGATAAACTTAAACTTAAGTAGCTACGACAGTCTAAAAACACCGAGCTATGATCGTTTTTTTCTGACGTACCCTAAAAATGAAACCTAGCTAGTTTGATATATATATGTTTAATCCAAAAGGTTCGATGAGTAGTTCGTTCTTCTAACTACTAAGAATTTTGTTTCACTCTCCAAATCCCACTGCATACAAAATTTCAAGAAAATCCTTGGAAGTGTTTCCGAAGTTATATATTATTGTAACTTGTTTAAATGATAGATTCTTCTGCAAGTTGGAGGTTCAGTTTGCAGTCGGGCAGCTTTATACATCAGCAAATCCCGCAATGCCAAAATATCAAATGTAGTGCGGAACGCTACCTAACTAGAAGCATATCTGAAGAGCAGAGAACAGAGGAGAGAGTGTATTCCCCGAAGGGATAATATTAACACCCACTTTTCACCGAAGATAATCAAGTGCCAACATGACAGATCGTGAGTCTATCGAAGTCTCAGGCACTACACTTTGAATTATTTCTCAAACATATGCAGTTTTCTTTCACCTGCACTTCACATCACTGCACATAAGATTTTTAGAAAAACTCATTGGTAAAGAACGCTCGGATTCAAACTTGTTTCGTTTGCGTAGTAAGCAACTACTTAGTTTTCAGGACCACCATTACCCTCGTAGTATTTTTTTACGCTAGAAAGATGGTAAATAAGCCTATAATCCTGATTGTAAGCGGCTACAACAGCCTATGATCGTTTGCCACATTGAGAATCACTTACGCATTGCCTGCTTTCGAAAGAATTGAATCTATGAGCCAAAATACTTAAACATGAAAGTCCCACTAAAGCTTCCACCTCCATACCCTCATAGGGTACTAGCGATATTACTCTCTACATGGACAGTAGCATAAGGTAGTATTATTTGGCTGCGATTTTCTGTAAGGTAAAGGTATAGTCCCTAGTCCTAATTATAATATGGAACTTCGGCTTCCCTCGGGATGACTTAATGTCTTGGGTAGATTTAAATACATACATACATATGTTCACGCCTGTATTCCCCGATGGGGTAGGCAAAGGTGTTGTAATCACAACACCCACTTTTCACCGAAGATGATTAAGTGCCAACATGTCAGATGGTGAGTCCATCGCCGTCTCAGTTACTTTACATACGTCATTGAATTACTTCTCAGAAATATGCAGGTTTCCTCAAGGTGTTTTCCTTCACCGTAAAGCACGTGGTGTGAAATCACTATACATAAGGTTTTTAGAAAAACTCATTGGTACAGGCCCCGCTAGGATTCGAACTTGCGTAGCAGGCGACTGCTCAAACCTCAAGGCCACCACGGCTCTTTATACGGGTAGATTTATTTATTTATAAATTACTCCTTGTAATACCAGCTATATATCAGTAAAAGTCCAGTCGTTTCAGAGAAGAACCTACTATCAAAATGCATTCAATGATAAAATATTTTTTATAATTTGGAATTGCAAACAGACACTTCAATTTATTTATCTGTATAGGTATAGATACACAAATATGCTCGGAAACTCCGTCATAGTGACCAATAGCCGCTAATCGGATACCAGCGGCTAATTAATTTGAGATCCATTTCACACTACATTATAGTGCCTGGTAATTTATTATTTGGTCGTCAACATAAGGCTTTATTAAGTGGCAATTCACTTAATAAGCCCACCTATGTTTGATACTGATAAACAATAAGATATTATCACCTAACAACATGTTGACACTCTCTTTAATATCTTAAACGTTTCCATCGAACTCATTTCGTAATCATCCAGTAAAGCATATGCCTCTACATACCTGCCAATTCCCTATACATCTATAGATACAAATAATATTGAAGTGTCTGTTTGAAATTCCAAATGTAACAGTTGTTCACTAAATGTATACGAAAGTATATACCTTATTTAATTAAAAAAGGCAATTTATAATAATACCCCTGTCTGTCCGTTTGTTTCTGCTTATCCCTTTCATCATCATCACCCTGGCCTTATCCCATAGATTGTTGGGGTCGGAACTTGATTCAACCCGATGCGGCTGATCACCTGATTTTTATCGGCGACTGCCATCTGACTGAGGAAAATCTGTGATCTGGGTTTAAGCCAGTTGTCAGACTATTTATGCCTCCGACTGACTTGTAACGATTGCCAAAGATGATAAATTGGCAACCGGGAACGACGGCTTAACGTGCTCTCCGAGGCACGGAGTAACTCGGGCGGCCACCCATCCAATTACTGGCTAAGGCTAGGGTTGCTTAACTTCGCTGATCGAATCATATGCGCAATAGCAACTGTGCCATGTGCTCCTCCCTTTAGCTTATCCCTGTACATGTCTATATATTATTTGTTGTAACGATAAATATTTCTTGCGGGACATATAACGTGTTAATAGAGTACAATAGGTCAAGAGATTTTTTTAAATACGAGGGCCGCGCTGAAAGCGTTTCTCTGGCTCGACCCCTTTTATTTGCTTATTTCTCCAAAAGTTCAGGGGTACATTGAAAAAGAAAGCAGTACATATACACCTAGAGGTGAGTACATTCCTTTGATGGACACCAAAAATACAAATGAAACGGGACCATACTGAGCAAATGTATATTTCGAAACTCTCGACTAATTTAACGGGCTCTCACTGGCAGATGGTAAAGGTTACAAGAAGTAACAAGGAGTAAACTAACCCACGAAAATAATTCTACACGGTTAAAACCGCGGCGCACAGCTAGTCTATAACATAGTGTATATTTAACGTGAAAGTATCTCGTATTAATTGAACCAAGCTTATAACTTAACATCACAAACTGTCTATTGCTAGGATATACATACTTCTAAGAAGTAATTCAAAAGACTATGTATAGTGCCTGAGACGGCGATAGACTCACCACATGTCACGTTGGCACTAAATTATGTTCGGCGAAAAGTGGGTGTACATTTGCCTTCCCCTTCGGGGCATACAGGCGTGAGAATATGTATGCACATATATATAATGGCATATTATGTAATCATCAATGATGAACAAATTAAACTTAATTTTTTTTCAATCAGTGAATTTACGGCTATATTAGGAAATCAAGGTACTTGTCGTCCCAATAAAAACCGTCCTATTTTAAACAGAGCTATTATTTAGTGGCCCAGCACTAGAGTCTAACTCCTACACTACATCCTGTATGTGGGGGACTAGCGAGTGTATGCTTGGGAATTCTAGTTGTAGACCTAAACAAAGCCATTATATATCGCACCATCAGAACGAAAACGGCACTTAATTTTTTAAAGCGGCGGCGGCGGCGAAAATGAGTTAGCTCAATGTTGGACCTCAAAGTGGACTCGAAAAAATATAAATATTTTTTTTGGCACTTATCGATAAAGCACAACTTAAAGTTTCCTATAATACTATATAGTAAATTGTATTCGAAACTGGTAAAATAATTTCTTTCAGTTATGAATTCATATTTTCCGATCTAGGATTGGTCTCTGCCTACCCCCATGGGATACAGGCGTGAGCATATGTATGTATGTATGTATGATTGAGATAAATTGATTTTTGAATTGAGTCCCTATCGTTCTGAAGGTGCGATATATATATCCAATGTACTTAAATGCATAGCGCGATTATTGGCTAATTGATCACAATTGTTCGATTATTTACGAGTAGCGCCATCTATGTAGTGAGCGGAGAAACTTTGCATTTGACATAAATCTGATATGTCACTCAACCAATATTTATCTTGGTCTATAGGACTCTGAGGACTGAGGCTTCCACCCTAAATACCTAAATAGCTTCAAGACCTAACTTTTTGTATTGCGATGCAAGAATCACATTCTCAAATCATTTTATACCTAACTGCCACTGCGCATTTAAATTTTTCAAGGAATACACTTCGAAACGCGCATGTTTGTTACTGATTGATTCATTCCTTCAGAGTTAAATATTTAAATTGCATTGGCATGCATTTTACATCGCCTGCAAACCCGTGTAAATTGTATAAGTGGGTATCGAGAAGAATGGAAAAAAATGTTCGTTTGGTATAGGTACAAGCATAAATATGTTGTAACTAGCTGTGCCCGCGGTTCTACCCGCGTAGAATTGATTTCATGGGTGAATATTTTTATTTAAATACACACATTAGGGTTCCTAAGGGTAATTTCCCGTGTAAGACCACCTTCAGTTTATAACGTTTTTGTTCCAGCTCTAATTTGAAATAAGCATAAACCTCCCTGTGCGAGATCATAGCGATACAATTCTCTTAGTTGCAAATTATATTCGTTCTTAATATGGTTAAGTGCTTTTATGGCCGACTATACTTATTTCTGAATTACATTTATTTATTCTAAGAACGAATTTATTATTTATTTATGAACTGGAGGAAGAAAATCAGTTATTTTAAACATGAGACGCTCATGTTTATTCTCGCCTTCAATAATGCAGACAGACAATTTGAATAGTATAAGTAGGTAGCAGAGTGTAAAAACAACACAAGATAATAAATATTATCTAAAAACACAAGAGCACTAAAAGCACAAGAGCCGTGGTGGCCTCGAGGTTGGGCAGTCGCCTGTTACACTAGCGACGCAAGTTCGAATCCCAGCGAGGCCTGAGCCAATGAGTTTTACTAAAAACTTATGGGCAGTGATTTCACACCACAGGCTTTACGGTGAAGGAAAACACCTCGATGAAACCTGCATATGTCTGAGAAGAAATTCAAAGGCGTATAGTGCCTTAGACGGAGATGGACTCACCCTCTGTCACGTTGACACTTAATATTAGTTACAAAGCAATTAGGTTAAATGCTATTAAATGATAATTAAATATTAAATAACAGAATAATATTTCAATAAAAGGAAAACTGAACTAAAGCCGCTAGGAAATTATGGGCTACCGTGCGACCAGCCTGCTGGCTTATAAATATTTACTACGGTCTTGAAAGTACAGGATAATTATTGTGGCATCACATAATGAAGTATGATGCAATAAGTTATTATCCATAAGGGCAGGAAGATAATGATGATGATGATGAAGAAGATCCATACCTACTAAAGAAGCAAGTGCAGCTTGATTAGGCAATGTTGGGGATACTTGGGGATATTACAAAAATAGAAGGTTAGGTAGGTTTGTACCTATGGAGCCGTAACATTTACAGTATTAATGGACTTACATTGGGTAAGCAAAGGTAACAACGCCGTGATTCCATCGCCGTCTCAGGCACTGTACGCCTTTGAATTTCTTCTCAGACATATGCAGGTTTCCTCGAGATGTTTTCCTTCACCGTAAAGCCTGTGGTGTGATATCACTGCACATAAGTTCGACTGCTCTAACCCCAAGGCCACCACGGCTCTAAATATATATACATAATTTTGAGAAGAGGCAAGTAATCTTTATTAGGCTTGAGAAACTTTGGAATATCATAAAAATCCAAGGCAAGACGTACAAATCCAAGGTGTACGATTAGCACGTTTTGTCTGTAGTAATTATGTATCGAGCCAAAGCTTTGCTTAGACCACAAACTTAAGATTATGAAGCCGGCCATGCAAAGGTCTATGCTTAGGTGAACTATTCTCATGTCTTCGATTCTGTCCACGTCGAGTCGCTTTACGCCGAGGGGCGTTACGTCGAGTCTCTTCATGTCCCATGACGTAAGAAGTTAATTCATCTCCTACGCAATCATGTCGTCCTAGTACCGCAACTCAAATAGTTCTTTGGTAAGTATGTAAACCAAAATACAATTTTATTCAATAAAATACATTTTAATAATTGTCTGTACATCTGTACACACACATTATGATGATTCGCTTAGGTTAAGTATAAAGGACATGTTCCGCAACGGGTTGATCCACTAGGAGATATTCTGATTTTTAGGTAACAACAACGCTTAGGTAAATGTAGGCTTAATTAAGTGATGGTGTACCCGCGGTAGCTGAGCTCGTCGCTACCTGGATCTAATGCAGTTGTTCAACTACACAGAAGCCTAAGAAAGTATAAATATAATCATACGAACAATAAAGTTGAAAAGTTCTTTTTGAGTGAGTTGGGAGAAAAAGCCCTCTCGTTTACGAGGGTATTTCAAAATTATGAGGTGCAACTGCAGCGCTTACCCATTAGCTAAATAATATAAAAGGCCTATGCGACATTATTACGTCACGTTATCGACCTGGCGGCGTGACCCACACATACAAATTGCCTTACAAATAGCCAGTCGATACATGTATAATATATTGTCACATGAGTCTGTCACGCGATGTTTGGACATCACTACTACGCAGGGTTGCCAGATAGTATAATTAGTTACTAATACTATATAATTAAATTATTGATTGTATCCGCATTATATCGTTGACCATCTTATAGTGTTGGATACAGACAGCCTAATTATATATATATATATAAAAAGAGACGTCGACGCAAGGGACGCAATTTCGAATTTCAGTGGGGTCTGTACCAATGAGTTTATTTAATTAAAACTTATGTGCAGTGATTTCAGACCTAATCGTACGTAGAGTGCCTGAGAGGGCGATAGACTCACCATCTGCCTACCCCTTCGGCCTATCCTTTAATATAGGCGTGAGCATGTGTATGTATTTGTATGTATGTATATATATGTAAAAATTAACCCCTATCTCCTGGTCACGCTATAACTTGGGAATAGGTTCACCAATTTCATTCATCTTTTCTAATTGTTTTTATTACTTCATGGAAAGTTTTAAATTAAAAAAAAATAGGGTTTGGCGGACTAAAGAAGCCACCCATGTAATGAAGTCTACGTGAGTTAAATTGCGAGGCACAGTTAGTATTCAATAAATACTACTTTTGAAGTTTGTAGGTTTGCACTTCATCTTCAAAAGTGGGTAAGTTATTACAACAGCCGTTTATTTTTAACTGTAAAAAACTACTTCTTATAAAATTTAATAAATTTTTCCTTTCCTTCATTATTTACTAAATAGGAGTATACCAATATAAAGTAGACATTTTAAGAAGTGTACAATTGCTGTAATTGTCTGCCACTACAAGTTGTTACGATTTTTGTTTTGTGTGTCTCATATATTGTGAACCGGTCCCCACGATACAGGAATTTCCTAGTGTGGGGCCCATTGTTAATGTAAAAAATTGTTTGTTATAACTATTGGAAATAAAGATTATTATTATTATTATTACAACTTTCTGGGGTAGGTTAGGGAAATGCAGGCGTGAGCATATGTATTGTAGTTTGCATCTTTACATTTAATGTCGTAGTGCCTGATTGACCGAGCTGTGCTCGGTTTCTTTTTTACTCAAAAGAAATAACTTGACATTTAGCATGTGTCAAACGGTGGTCATTGCGTACCCTCATGGGATCCAGGCGTGAGCATATGTATGAATGTGTGTAAGTTGAAAAAAAAAAAAAATAGGGAAAAATCAGACCGGTAACATTAGTACTCGAACCGGGGTATTCTAGTTTTGTTATCGCCCCATAGACTGGAAGCTTCACGTCTGAGCTATCATAACTTGACAGATGTCGGCGAAATTTACTTTCGTATTGTAATGATATTGTAGTTTTTCAGTGCCTGAAAACATAGTCAAAACGATGCTTTCTGAAAATGGAACGTAGCTGGATCAACATTCGAAACATACGAAATTAAGAATAATATTAATCATTGGAGCCGCTTCCGAGATTCAGATTCTATATATATATATGTATATGTAGGAGTAAATTTTGATATGACATAAAATAATAATTCTGCGAGTCTTGTATTTATGTCTATGGCAAGAGTGCTGCCCGTTAAAATACATAACGGCAGCCCTGGTCGTACTTTGTAGAATCGAAGGGCTACAAATTGGATACAAATTATCGGCGAATCAACAGCAATACAAACACAATTTGTGTACGTACAGTTCCTTCTTAAGTAGCTCTATAAAATACTGTCCCAAGAATAACTTTAAAGGTGCGTTTCCACTCGATGTGGAATTAGGTAAATTAACCGATATTAGAAGATAAAAGAAGCCGTGGGGCTTAGGGTTGCCTTGGGTTTCGAGCAGAAGCCTGCTACGCAAGCGACGCAAGTTCGGATGCCAGATGGACCTGTACCAATGATTTTTCTAAAAAAAAACTTATGTATAGTGATCTCACACCACGTGCTATACGGTGAAGGTATAGTGCCTGAGACGGCAATAGACTCACCCTCTGTCACATTGGCACTTAATCATATTCGATGAAATGTGGGTGTTATTGTTACAATACCTCTACTTACCCCTCCGGGGACCCTTCTGGGATGGTGAGAACATATTTATTTATTTAAGCGATGTATGTGATGTATGATAATTTATTATTTCTTAACACAAGTATACCTTGCTTCCTTGCCTATCTCAGATGGGTACATACATATCCGCGATACTTCATCTTTCAGAGTGTTTCTCCGTCGTAACGGTTCCACTGCACCTAAGTCTTGAGCGTACACCTGTGAAACTAAATACATCCTGCTTAGTTGAACAGTTCAATTAATACTCTGGTAGAAACGCACCCTTCATGTGTTGGGAAAAATATACCTTGAAAACTTGAATCTTTGCATCCGCATCATTTTTTGACCATAATATGGCCTTTTCAAACAGATATCGAGTCAAAATAAAACAACTCTTTAGATAAACTAGTGTATAATTACGTACTAAATTATTAAAGACTTATACAATAACTCTATATACCAAATAGAGGTAAAATTACAATCCACTCGCACTTTGTAATATTTTATAATAAAAATGCTAATAACACAAATGCTTATTCCCTAAGGGGTCAATGGCAATGCACACCCACAAGTGACATCATCCTCCTGTCCTTATCCCATTTTAGGCTCAATGTTTTATTTGGTGTCAGTGCAGTGTTTTATTTGGGGTCGGTGAAATGTTTTTCTCGTCCATTTCTCTTTTCCAACCCTCAGTGATCACTCCCTATCTAGCCATTTCATCTTTCACATATTCCACCCATTGTTTCTTAGTATTTGTCTATTTCATTTTGCTCGCTTAGCTTTCATCAAATAGCTCTGAATATGTGCAAGACTGGCCGTTTTAGGTGGCAGTACATCGTATGGGGTAGGTACATGCAAAGTCTCTGACGCGTCAGTATCAACGATCTCTGTGCTTACTAACCGCATCCCTATGTTTAGTTTCAACGACACCTGTCCATCACGAAACATAAGGCATATGTTCGTCTGATCCAATATCTTCAGCGAAAAATAATCGTTTATCTTGAATATCTTTCTCGTTATCTGAAATGGCTTAAATTTATGTGTCAACTTGAGGGCTTGCGCTTTAGCGAAATTTTCTAGCTCGATAGCTATCATTTCTTCTGCTTCATCTTGCATCATGTTGGTGCTTTTATCAAGAGTCGATTTAATTGATTTTACTGATTTAGCTGATGATTTATTGTCCTTGTCACTCACTTCAACGATGGCTTCGACGCGAGGGTCAGGGTGTTTGCTCTGCGTGTTGAGGAACATTGGCTCTAGAACTGGCGGATCGTTTAACATGTGCCACTTCCATACTCCTGGAGGGCCGATCTTCTCATCAACCACCATACCCTCAGATTGGTTGTACTTTAACCTAGGAAGACGAAATAATTTAGTTTGAAAAAAACTCGTGTGTATTTTTTGTAATTTAGTCGAGCTCTGTAAAACTAAACTGTCGGAGAAATCTGAGGTATAGGCATACCTCAGATTCCTCCGAATAAAAAATATACTTTCACAAGCTCACGCCTGCATTCCCCGAAGGATAGCCATCAGTGTACATATAGCAGTACACCCACATTTCGTCAGTTATATTTAAAACCCTTTTAATAAGGAGCGGGCCTATTACCATTGGCACTAACACTGGGCTGGACCCGGGAATCGAACCCAGGACCTCGTGTTCCACAGTAGCTTTTCCGGCCACTAGAAACAATTACTCAATATATATTTTAGGAACGACATATTTTAGGAACAATTTTGCTGACTTTCTTGCCGTGTACTAATTAAACCTCTTGGCAACGCAACTCAAGCAAGCAATTAATAAATGCTGCACTGCAACATACACCTTACCCTAGTGAATAATAATATGTGTAATAAAGTCGTGCGATTTTTTAGAAAAAAATCCAAAATCCAGAAAACCATATAGGGTTGGCAAAATGCAAATGATTAAATTAGCAAATATTTTATTAAATTGCCTACCGAACTTATCAAACACATACCTTATATTCCCACGAGAGTCATAAACGACGCCGTTACCAAGATAATCGAATGATGCTAAAACAGTGACAGGTTGCGTTTCCCCCGCTTCTGCATCGTTCACATGACTGTATATCACATACCGTTGGTTAGTGCACGGATCTGGAAGGCACCAATTTTATACTATAAGAGATAAAGTTTGTAGGTATATGACGTAAAAGGTTGGCTCGACAGCATAAAGCAGAAGGGGCTTCGAACATCCAGCATTGATTCACTCTCAGATCCTCGGTTCACTTGCGGCAGATGTGGCTAGAGCTCACCCAATAGCCAGGGTCTAAGAATATGGCTATGGTATCCCCTGCCTGTCGAAAGAGGAGACTCAAAGGGGGCCGGAAGGCCTGCTAGCGGTGTTCGGGGTGGGAGCTTTGACCACCGAGCCGCGGGCCCGGGAAGGTGGCAGCGCGATGTGGCTCGCGCTGCCTTGCACACCGAAGTCTCTAGGGGCGGCCTTATAGCTGCCCCGGCGATGTGCCCCGGCAAAGTGTGGGGGGACACCGGTGCGTTCTATCAGAGTACCCGGAGTCCCCCCTGAGCACTGAGGACGGCCACCAGGGGGTTTTAGTGCGGAAAGAATCCCACATACCCCCATCTGCCTGTCCCAGGGCGGTCGGGGACCTTTTAAAGGTTTCCCCTTCGTCAACAAAAAAAAAAAGATGTGGCTAGAGCTGCCTTCCTGCCATTCGACTGCGAGATGCATGAGATAGAACACAGCATTGCTACTATCATCTGAAAAGATTAAGTGGCCTATGATGATGTAAGAGGTTATTCAAATTCGCCTATGTCGCTGGAATTTTTTATTATATATGGTCCTATACCATGGTCATAAATGTTTTTACTAACGAGGGGGAAACCTTCAAAAGGTACCCGACCGCCATGACAGAGACATTCAGACGACATGTGGGATTCTTATCGCACTTAAACCCCACGGTGGCTATCCTCCATGCTAAGGGGGACCCCGGGTACCTACTCTTATAGATCGCACCGATGACCCCCGCATCCCCGGGGCAGCTGTGTTGCCGGGTTCAGAGATCTCGCTATGCCAGGCAGCGCGAGCCACATTCCCGAGCCAACATTTGGGTGGTCACAGCTCCCACTCCAATCACTGCCACCTGGCCCTCCAGCCCCCTTTTATTCGCTTCTTACGACATGTAAGGGATAGCAAACATTTTAGACACAGGCTGTTTGGACCTTGGTCGAACCCACCCAAACTTTGTACACGTTCCGTCACGATAATGTCCTTTAATGTAAAACACACTACATGAAACAGAAGGACAGGCTTTTAAGACACGTTATAAATGTATGTCACCTATTTTCTTGTAAGGTCATCACTGACCTATGTAAAAAGCACACGCGATGTGCTGCGAGCCCATAGGGACTAGATAAGTATGTCCTATTCAGATCTTTATTCGATCCATCGGTTTTAAAATTTAAGTGAGTTCACGTGACTTGTAATTTTTGTTAGTATTATTTATTAAGAGCCGTGGTAGCCGTGGCAGTTGCCTGCTAAGCAAGCAATGCAAGTTCGAATCCCCGCAGGGCCTTTACCAATAAGTTTTTCTAAAAACTTACATGCAGTGATTTCATACAACGCGCTTTACGATGAAGAAAAACATCGTGAGAAAACCTGCATATTATGTCTGAGAAGTAATTCAAAGGCGTATGCATATTACCTGAGGCGACGATGAACTCACCATCTGTCACGTTGGCACTTTATCATATTCGGTGAAAAGTGGTTGTTGTTATTACAGCACCTCTGCCCATCCCTTCGGAGAATACAGGTGTATGTATGTATGATTTATTTCTGAAGTACGATATTTAAGTACCCTTAATAATGTACGTAAATTGTTTACCAGCTTTCATAGTATTAATAACCTTGGGACTAGGTCAGCTAAACACAGTGTGGACGTCCAAGGATATAGATAAGGGATAGTCGAATTTCTAAAGAATTAATGATATGTTCGGACATATCGAAGCATGCCATCGCTAGTCCAAAACTAAGTGAGGCTAAGTGTCTAGTACGGGCTTCAGGCGGTATTATCGTTCATAAGTAACAAGCTGGGACTTATATTTTGAAATTTTCTTCATATTTATTTCCGTAAGAACAGAAGAAGACGGTTATTGAATTCGGAGATCTGTTTATGTTCAGGTTCATTTAAAATCACAAAAAAATATTTTAGCAGTTTCCAAGTTAGTATGCTTCGGGTGCTGGCTTCTCCTATCAAAGCTCAAAGCCCTAGTACACTGCACCGTCTAGCCCACAGTTTCTAAGCATTACTAGTTAGGAAACTAGGAACAAATCGGTCGAACACTCTCACTCAGACTCTATCAAAACTTAAAATCTTTTTGATTTGAATTCAATTGACTTCAGATGAACAAGATTTAAATCCACATTATATTGACGGAAAAATAGTTATGTTTTAAAATTGACAATCCGCTCAATGGAAAAAACGTTCTCATTTTTAGCTTAATGATAAAAAGCTGGCTGACCTAGCTGTGATCGGTTTCGGCTTTTTCTCACAAAAGAGCTACTGTATCGTGTAATGATATTTTAAGAGTTTTCCAGTGCCTGAAAACATGGTATAAGATACTGTGCCCTAAGACCCCTACTCTTATTGACGCTTCCAACTAAGTACATAAAAGAAAAGCTCAACAATTCAACCTTCAGAGTTATAATAATCCAGCGCCATCACTCCACTCTTGTAGAACAGTTGTCCAGTTCCGTCTTCGTTGATCTCAGCGAGCCGTTCACCGGTGTCGTAGAACACACTCTTGTCCGATATGTGCCGAGCGAACCAGCTACAATTCGGATTCACTGGGAGCATTTTGTATATTGTCATCTGCAATATACCGTACCTATATAGTATTTTATTTTATTTTATAGGCAGAGGTGTTGTAATGACAACACCCTCTATTCACCAAATATGATTAAGTGCCAACGTAACATACGTCTTTGAATTACTTCTCAGGCATGTGCAGGTTTCCTCACGATGGCGGTAGCATGTATAAACTTGTATAATTATGTCATTCTGACGATTTGAAAGTACTTTGTAAAAAGTCTTATCGAATAAAGATATTTTTGACTTTGCCTTTGATGTTTTCCTTCATTGTAAAGCACGTGGTGTGAAATCACTGTAAATATTTTTTTAGAAAAACTTTTTGGTACTGGTCCCGTTGGGTTTCGAACTTGCGGCGCTTCCATAGCAGGCAACTACTCAAACCCCAAGGCCACCACAGCTCTAATATATTGTTTACGCATAGTTGTTATAACTTAGTTGCCAATGTGAGAGATAGACTCCCCGTTTATTGCCGTTCTATGCATAAACATCTATGCTAATATTATAAGGAGGAAAGGTTTGTATGTTTGTTTGTAACGAACTGGCTCAAAAAGTTTTGTACCAATTTAAAAAAATTCTTTCACCATTAGAATGCTATATTGTCACTGATTGATATAGGCTATATTTTATCCCCGTCCTCCCACGGGAATGGGAACTACGCGGGTGAAACCGTGTGACGTCCGCTAGTATTATATTTGTCGGCTTCTGTATATGTTACAAATACCTATGCATGCATACCAAAGTAATGTTGACCTAATACTTCAACAATTAATACTCCCAAAGCAATTTCATATGTGTATTGTTGAATAACGAGCATTGGGACCATATGTGCGACTTGCTTACGAGTATACATTAATATCTAATTTAAACAATATACTTGACCGTACTTTTCAAGATTTAAATTATCAAAAGAGACTACACCTGCGTGATAAACTAGCTTCTGTCCTAATTAGTTTTCCATAATCGGGCCAGTAGTTATTCCAAGCTTATATACTAACAAATCTATACATATTATAACACTGTAGAGGTCGAATTTCTGTGAAAATGCAAAAATTCGAGTCAGTGGGATGTAAAAAGTGTAATGTAAAGCTAATTATTATTTGTTAATACGTTTGTCAGTCTGTTTGTACAGGCTAATCTCTGAAATGAAAGGACCAATTTAAATTAAATTTTGTATCGTGGTAGCTTATATCCCTGGTCACCATTTTGATCCCGTAAAATTAAAGAGTGCCCGCGGGAGGGATAGTCAATATACTGTAATTAATTAAGCAGCGTTGTATACACCAACTAATGAACTGAATTTATTAAAATTTGGCATACATATACCTTATGTTACCGGTAAAACAATGTATATTATTGTAAAACTATTAATCCCATAAAAGTGTCGAGTTCTAGCGGAAATAAATACCACGCAATCGAACTCACGGCTAGTTATCTATATATACTAATAAAGATTTGAATGTAAGTATTTTTGTAAAGAATTGGCTCTTAAAATACTAAACCGATTTGAAAAATTCTTTCAGCAATAACTACATTATGAGGCTATGTTTTATTCCCGTACTCCCTCAGGGACGGTAACTACGCAGGTGAAACCACGTGGCGTCCGCTAGTAATATAAATCTACAATTATCTTTGGTAACTTTTATTGAATCACTTTGTAAGACTAAGCGCGAGAGGCGTGCTCCTATGTCATTCCTCACGATCCACCATTTTACTCACCCTGCGCATCACTTTCGTCGTCGGTAAAACTGTCCAACCCTTGTCGATAAACTCTCTATTGGAAAGCTGGTACTTAATTATTCCACTCGGCGCTACTTCGATCTAAAAACAATAACTTTCTAAAACTCACTCAAGACAACAAAACGAAGCTAATAAAATACGTAGAATTATTCATATTCCTTGAAGTGAACAGGAACATGGTCAAGTAACTGACATCATAAGGTAATATCGGTCATAAGAGTGCTTTAATAGTTTCACAATAAGATTTTTTCTCCAACCGCTGGAGCACAGGTGCAAGGTAGAGGTGCAATCCCGCAGGTGAACCGTACCTCTCATGGAGTTTTTCCCCCCTACCCCTATCACGAGTTTGCCATCGTTTTTGTAAACTATACTCGGCTATATAAAACGGTAGCAAACCCGTGATAGGGGTGCGTAATGGAGTACTGGTGTGCGTCGAGCTAGCGTGGTAGAAATCGAGTCGGGAGTAATCTAAAAAATTTAATAAATAATTCGCTTTGGTTTCAATTTGGATTCAGTTTGAATCTCCTTGTTAGATGTCAGCGTCACCAAATTCTTACAATGTAAGTTATTTGTTTGTTACTGTATGTAACAAACAAATGAGTCCTGCTAATCTTAACTAAATCAGAACTTCTCGACGTGGCTTAAAAAGAAGATAGCAGAATATATTTTTACTATCCTAAATAACTAATAAACCAACGCGCGAATGACATTTTTGAATTTGGACATACAGATCTACTAGTATTAAATCTAAATCTAATGAAGCTAAATAATAATTATTACCTTCGCGTCTCCTTTATCGCTTTTAATTTTCGCATCTTTTATTGAAGAGACCGATGGCTCCATCGGTCTTGAGACATCTATGATAGCCGGAAAGCATTCCTGATGGGTTTTAAAGAGTTTAGGTTCGTGGGACACATCAGTTAGTTTTTGGTCTTTATAATGCGTGTCGTAAGGTACAATATCGCTCCCTCTGACCATTTCAATTGGACGGTAAGGCTTTTGGTCGCCACATATGATCACACTTTCAGAAACCTCAACTTCTATCACTGGTTCTGGAATCTTTATTTCAGGCAAGTCTTCGAAAACGGGAATTTGTATATCCTTCTGGTTTTTCGTAGCCTGATCTTTTTCACGTTTTTCTTTTCTTTCTTTCATCATTTTTAATAGCAATCTCTCTTCTGAGGTTATCTTGACTTTCTTCTCAATCGTTTCTTTTCCTTTATCCAAGTCGCCTTTTTTGTCACCTTTTCCTTTCTTCTTCCCAGGTTTTTTATTTTCCTTATCCTTCATATTATCTTTGGACGACGCACACATTTTGTTTTCCTTTGAGCGCTCTATACCTACCTTAACGACTGTTTTTGTTTTAACATCAGCATCCTTAGATTGTCCGCTTTCACCTTTTTTGCTACCTATAACTACAGCAAGTTCTTCTGATTTCTGCACTGTCCACCCCTTTGACAGCGCCTCCTTTTCTAGATTACTATTTATTTCTCCTTCTTTGATATTTTTTTCACCTTTTAATCTGTCTCTTTCACTTACCTCAGTCTTCTCATGATCTTTCTTGAGCATCTTGGCACTTACTCTTACCCTTGCTTTTCGGCTCCCTCTTTTAATTATATCTTCAGTAGTTTCAATTTCTTCTCCCCAGTCTGTTATTTTTTCATTGTCTCTTTCCATTTTCTTTAACTGTCCCCTTTTCTTTTCTCTTGCTCTGTCATTTTCTCTTTCCGTTTCCTTTTCTTTTGCTCTAGTTTTCCTGTCCTCAGCATGTTCTTTGTCCTCTATTTTAGGTCCCTGGTCTTCCTCTTTATGTTTTCCTTTATCGTCCTCGGCAGGTTTTGTTTCATCTTTCTCGTTGTCTGGGGACACTTGGTCTTTGCCCCGTTTACCTGGGCGGCGAAACTCCTTATCGTCCCAATTTGGGAAATAGAATTCATTATCTTTGATATCTCTCTCTTGTCTACCATAGCGATTGGCTCTCCCTGCGCCTCCTGTAAAAGGATGTTCTTTGTCACTAGCACTAGCTGACTGCCTTCTACCTCTGTTTGAGGAACGATAGTCTTTAGCATCTCTTTCAGGATGGTGAGTTTCTTTGTTATTCCGTCCAACGTACTGACTGCATCTGTCATGCCTACCTAGAGAACGATATTCCCTGTCTTCTTTACTTGGACCACGAGCCTCTCTGTATTCTCTAACTGGTGAACGAGATTCTCTGTCGTCTCTTTTACTGTGACGATCTTCTTTATTGTCTCTACCTGCTTCATGATAGTCATTATTATCTCTGCTTAGATCAAGCCTTTCTTTTTTTTCTTTTCCAGCATAATTACTGTCTCTGTCATATCTACTATGGCCATGTGTATCTCTGTAGTTTTTCTTATCATTCCTACCTGGCGAAGGATAGTCCCTGTTGTCTCTACCTGGACCACGAGTTTCTATGTCCTCTATCTCAGAAAAACGATAATGCCTATCATCTCTACCAAGGGAAAGAAAGTCATTTTCGCGTACACCTGGGTAACGATATACTTTGTCATGACTTTCGTAAGGATAGTCTTTGTCGTCCCGACCGGTGTAACGATGATTTCTATCATCTCTACCTGGATAACGAATATCCCTCTCATGTCTGCCAGAGTAGCGAAAGTCTCTCTCTTCGCTATCGAAACGATAGTCTTTTTTCCTTTCTGTATCACGAAAAGTAATCCCTGGTTCCCTTTCGGTTTCTTTAAACAAAACTTCCATTGATCCCCGCCCTTCGATATTTTTATCCATAAAGTATTTGCAGACACAACTTGTAGCCATTTGATTTGATGACCTAGGTTCTTTGACCGTTGAATCCTTTCCCTTGAAACATGGCATTCCAGATCCAGGAAAATCGTATATCTTAGGCAGACGCTGCTGATAAGGAGCTTCCAATGGCTTAAGCTCTTGAAACAGTCTTTGGATTTCGGCACTTGAGCTCTCATGGTGCATATTGTGCCTACACACGCTGTCTCTTTCCAGTAAAGATTTCAGAACGTCCCGAATTCGATTTATCCAGTCTGTTATTCTCGTTTGAGATTCTTCATATTGCTGTACTTTGCTGGTGACGTACCTATGTACGATTTGCTCGCATCGCTTACATTTGCCAGCTAGGTTTCTTCGCTGACAATGAATGCAAACACCACGGACTTCATCTTGTTTTATGGCGCTTAGATCAACGAGTAAGCTCTTTACTTTATGTACCAAAGTCTTGCAACAGCTGCATTTTGTTTTGTATTGATCTATAAAAAAATGTTTATTATTTTTATTAATTTAATAATAATAACTTTAATATGAAAGAAGGCATAAGCCAACATAGATGCCAAGCGAATGAGTAATGAACAAAGTAAGAAATTAATGTCGTATTGATTCGGGAATGATACTTAGAAAGTATATCAGCCTAAAAAATGCGGAGCTATCAAAAAAATGTTCGCCACAAGCGTTTAAATCCTATTACTAAAGTTAAAAATCATAATTATATATAGGTAAATAGTTGTGTACTAACTCAATTCGGAGGCGAAATCTTTCTTCTTAATATCCTTCTTGCTTGTATTGTGTAGTATGAAAGACTCGCTATTTCGCCCATCATTCGATTTCTTCGTAACCTATGCATTTTAAAATTGAAGAGTGTCTACGTACATCGTAGAATCTCATCTAAAATCAGGTGATCAGCCTCATCGGATCGAATCAAGTGCAGACCCCAACAATGTATGGAATAAGGTCAGGGTGATGATGAAGGTTAGTACATAAGTATATGCACTAATACCTATGTATTTAGTTAATGAAGAGAGAGTTAATTAACTTTTTAAACTATCGTAAGTACTTAGCCTCTCCTATGGCTACGTCAGTTTCGTCCAATAGGAGAGAATTTTAACCGATAGTACCTATTATCAGTTTATTTGCCAATTTATCATCTTTGGCAGTCGTTACAGGTCGGTCGGAGGCTTAAAATAGTCTGACAACTGGTTTAACCCAGATCACCGATTTTCCTCGTTAAAGGGGTTGCGAAGGTCAGATGGCAGACGCTTCGTATAAAAATCAGGTGATCAGCCACATCGGGTTGAATCAAGTGCCGACCCCAACAATGTATGGGATAAGGCCAGGGCGATGATGAGTACCAATTATCAGTACCTAGATACTGCCATCTTTTAGTAACGATGAATAACGCAAACAGAACAAGCTTTCCGCATAACGCGGGGTCGCATATATACCTATCAAATATTTAGTCTCACGTCACAAACAATATCATTGATATAATATCCTAGGGACAAACCTAGGTACCTATTTGTAAGGATTCCTGTAAGTACTTCAGTTACCTACCGTAGATGTTGGATTATTTTGAATCGCATAAATTGCAAGCCCAGAGCTTTTGTGATCTAAAATTTTCTTGAAATCGTTGCAAGGTACTTTGCAATCTTCACAAAGTGCTGCACTGCAAAACCATTAAATAAAATATAATATACGAATACCAACCAACTACATTATATATTAATGTTTCTCGCCCGGAACAATTATCAAACAAGTATCATTTTATTAATGCCGATATTTCCCTTCCGATTATCCCCAACCGCCCTAGGAGAGGCAGGTCGGGGCATGTGGGATTTTTAAAACCCCTCTGGTGGCCACTTCAGCGCTCAGGGGGGACACCGGTGCGATCTATCAGAGCACCCGGAGTCCCCCCAAGGCACTGAAGTGGCCACCGGAGGGGCCACTTTGCCGGGGCACATCCCGGAGCAGCTGTGTCGCCGCCCCTGGACATCTCTCGTTAATTGTAGGTAAGGTACTTAACAAGGACCTTAAAGACGGTAATCCACCAATATCGATTTATAAGAATTCTGTATTTATGAAACACATTATACTAAGTACTACTACTAATACTAGTAAATAAAAGTCTTATTTTAGTAAATGAGAACTACCCATCCTTACCTTCTCTCCATGTTACTGTGCCATACTATTATATAACATAATATTTATTACTCTGACAAGCAATCATAAGCAATGAAAAATTTCGCGTTTGCTGATTTTGAGCAATATGAGTTTCATCTTTGGTTTATGTCCACCGTACCTGGCAATCATTTATTTCTTTTTAAATTTGGCAGCTTTCCTGTCTGTTCCTGTCACGTCATTTTGACATATGTCATGTCACCTCTGAAAAACAGTGCCGTGAAAATAGCGACGGGACATACATTTATTGCCAGTAAATTTAAAAGATCCTAAGGAAGGCCAAAATAGCTTTCACTATATATTTATGAAAAATTTCGTAAATTGGAATAATCATAATTGATTTACGTATACGTAGTAAGAGCATATTCCCCCCAAATAAATGGGTTACGTTTTTTTTTTTTTGGATATTCTATTTATTTTGATGCAAATACATTATAAATAAAAATGCGAATTTGCCATCAACGCACTTCTTTTAACAATAATAGTAGCAATAAATTATTAATTTATGTGTCATGAATTATTGCCACAATGCGAGTTGATGGCTTTGCTTACAGTCTTCAAGGGTACAATAGAAAATGGCCCTCATTTCTAGTGAGGAATACCATGATTTTTATTGAGTGAGTAGAGACTAAAAAAACAAAATATGTTCCTCTTTAAGTCAAAGAATATTCATGAATTTTAACAATCATATTTTTTTTAAGCTTTTTCTTAGATTGCTAATGGCAACACTAAAAAAATGGTTTAATTTGGTTGGGAATCGGTTCTGGCTATTTAGTTGCTGCGAAAAATACCCTATTTGGCCGTGTAGATTTATTTTATTTTATTTTATTTTTATTATGGCATTTCATAGAATAGTGACAGTATCTAGTCTTCCGTTTGCATATAATCGTTCCAGTTCTGTGCTACGAAAAAGTCTTCAAAATGTGAGCACATTCCGGTAAGCACCTATGTCGTAATATTTATTTTCTATTACGACGCATTCTTTCGTCGTAAACAAGTTATTTTAGTTCAACTCCTTTGAGAGCAACAATAATTTTGGTCGTAACCTATCTATGTAATTGTAACTTCAACCTACACGGTATTGATAGGTATTACCTACCCGCCTTAGTATAGATCAAAGGCTCGGGGTCTCATTCCTATAAGTAGATTTGACTATTCTCGATTTGAATAGTCTCATAATTCTAATTTCAAAGTCGGTTGAGACTCAATGGCATCTCCTGTTTAATTTTGAAGGTACTGCAATTTAACATACACTTTTACTTTTAAGTAATTACCTCACTAATATGCATTGATCAGGAATTATGGCCTGTCGTATTTCCGCGCATGACATTTCCTGTGCAAGGGAGGGGCTGAGAGAGAAATAAGCTGAAATCAATAGCAATGCAGTAGGTAGCATATAGTTCTGGAAGAAACAGATTTTGATCTATTGATGTTCTGATTATTAGGGAATAGCAATAAATCAAAAACTGTTTGAATCACTGCAACTTAGTCTTTTCTCCAAATAAATTTAAATAACATTGCAACATTTATCATTAAACAAATTAACATTGTGAATTGGACACATTCCCCTTCTACACACTAAGATAGTCCTTAGCTTATTAAATAGTTCCATCTCTTTCTGTAACACCAATTTACAAAGGAATAGTAATTCATAGTCCAAGTTTAGTGTAGTCTTTGTTTAAACCATGGTTTGTTATTAGGGGATGGATTTGAAGATCTTTTGTAGGTAAGTACATTTTATGCATACATAAATTGGAGTAGGACAAAATGTTACATGGACTTAGTATAGAGCATGAGGCTGTTAGCATGTTTGTCTTACATCCTGTGTGACATAATAGTCGTTAATAAGTGCTAATACTTTATTGGTATTTCCAGAACCAATACTATGTTATAATATATTTATTTTTACATAGATTCCAAAGATACAAGCTTCAAGTACACAAATTATGAGAGCTAAGCGAAAATTGTAGGGGTAACTGTATATTGTAGGGGCATGTATTTCATATCGCACCATATAGACAGAGATAGACTCTTGAATGTTTACATAGGATTTTCGTGGATAGGATTTTCAGAGGAGTAAGCATAACAAAATAAGTAGGGTAGGTAGGCAGGTATATGTTTTGGTATAGACTCACACAGACACAATAATATGAGTGTATTCATTCATCAATAATGGTAAGCACTGCTTATCTACTTATATGGAAGCACCCCCCTGCACCTATTATATAATTTTGACAAGAAGCAACTCTAAATTATACCTACTTACACATTTCAGATACATGACGGACAAGCGAATGAAACACACAAAAGCCCTAAAGTCGGAGAAAGAGAAATTTCGAACTTATGTTGTGCAACGATACATTGATTATGTCAAGAACTACACCACTGTCCTGGAAGCACGATTCCCAACTGCGGTTAAGATGTACAGAGTATTTAGTGTGGGCATCAAAGATTTCCTGAAAGATCTGAAGACATACATATCTCTACGAATAAAAATAACCAGGGACCAGGGATTTTCGAACATGAGTCGACAAGAGATTGAACTGTACCACAAGATGCCATCAGACATGTGGAGGATAGCCCCTGTGCTCATATTATCCGCTGTACCATTCGGGAACTATATTATATTTCCTCTAGCGTTAGTATATTATGTTTTATAAACTGATTGACACAAGAAGAAAATCATTTCAATATTATAGTGTAGGAAACTAGCATAAGTAAAATCATACAAGCAACATCTAATACAATAATTATTGGACAAAATGACAGAGGTATGCAAGCAGTATATGTTAACTACTGTCCAAACAAAAATATTATTTGTTGAAGCACCTCTTCTGAATCTAACTCAACTTCTTTTCTGATAGATTCCTGAAACCAAAGAAACTTCTGTGCTCCCATTTTTGGTCGATTCAGCAACGGGCAGAGTTCTCAACGCAAGATCTGACGGACCGCCTAAGACATAACAAACCAGTGTTTAGAGCTCTACAAGCGAGACTGGATGCTGTACAGGACAGTGAAATGAGAGAGCATTGGAAGAGGATCATAGCATTACTAGGGTCAGGAGTACATCCTACTACTGATGAAATTCTGTATTGTAAGGATCTGTTCAGTCGTGAACCTTATCAGCTGAGTAGTTTGACTTATTCTCATGCGGTAAGATATATTCAACTGATAAAGAGAGCATAATTATTATATGCTTTGATGGACATTAGGTACATAAAATACTTACATTCTGTTCTGATTACAGGGTCATCTCTTAAAAATGCACGGCCTTCGAAAATCAATATTTAGGAGAAATAAATTGAAATTTAGAGCATTCCTGCTCTTAGAAATGGACAAAGCGATAATACGAGAAGGTGGTGTAGACAAGCTGTCCTCGGACACACTGAGGAACGCTTGCCTGATCCGGGGTCTCAACGGGAGCCATCTCTCCAACGCGGACATGCGCAACTGGCTGCACAAGTGGTTGGTCGTATCGCAACATATTGACAAATCCTCTTACTCCCTAATATTACATTGTCCAATATTTTTCGCGTACAATCATCCTCAAAATTGGGTACTAATTTATTGAATCTGTATTTGTTGGTAAGCAAGCACAGAGCCTGTCTGGTGGTGAGTGGTTACTGTAGGGTGTAGTACAAACATCAGGGTCATCACCCGCGCGTTGCCAACCCTATTTTATTCTTATGCAATATCTAACATTAAAATATTTTATTATACCGCTCAAGCTTTATATAAGTAATTGATTATATTTATTTATACATATCTCTGTCTATATTCGCTAAGTCTTGATTTTCGTACAAAACAGAGTATACGATTCTCCTGTAGAATATACAAACCTTATTGAGAATTTATCGACACTTAAAGATTAATTTACTCCTACTAATTAAAATAACATATTTTAAATAATGATTGAGCATTTAGCAACTAAAGCATAATAATTAAAGTATTATAATAAATTCAGACTATTTTACGTATCTATATTTATGTATCAACAATAATTTTAAATTTTCTTAAGGTGACCAGAATTTCAAATAGATTTTATTATATGACAGTTCTGAATTCATAAACACATTGTTATATTATTATGTCCATCCTTTTAGTAAACCATAATGGTTTGGTTTGGTTTGGTCAAATGGTCACACTAATATACAACACGGAGTTTGTCCTTGTAAGTCACTTCGTCACGATTTGGATGATAATATATTGAATTTAGTTTCTACCATGATTAAAATCGTATCCGGATATCACGGCGGCAGTGTTAGGCGTAGATAGTGATGTGGAAGCAACCTTATGTATCTTGGTAAGATAAAAAAGAGCTTAATCTCCCTGATTAAAAAAGATATAACCGGTTGATAAGCTTGTCCCTTTTTAGTGATGTATATATTCCGTGTCCAATTTTTGTATAAAACATCTTTTTTCCCCATTTATAACAATGGGACATGTCTCTAAAATAAGATTGTAAATATAATTAGTATTATAAATTAATCCTTTTTTAATTGTGTGTATATTTTTTTTATTGTATATATTAATATATCTTAGAAATATAGTTTTTATAGGCCGCTACACAGTACCTGAACAATGTATATAAATATAGTATAATTGTAGGGAAAATTATTATATAATATATAGCTTAGTATGGACCGGGTCAGAGGCATAATTTATACTCAAGCTTAAGCTTGAATATATATGCTGTGTCAAGGGTTGGATAGGACTATTAGAATTATGGGAAATTCTAGTCTTTGTAAACGTTAAATTATATAATAATAATATTATACTTTACTGCACAAAAATACAATAACAATTGATATAAAATATGGCGACCTTATCTCTAAAGCTTCCTTTCTAAGGAATGTTATAGAAAATTATATCTACTTCACTTCATTGTATGTAGTATATCTAGCAATCTGAAACAAACGGAACAGCATAGACATTTCCAACATTAAATATTTACTTACATAAATAACCTCCCCGTGTGAACGAGTATAATAATTATTATATTTACGATTTTTGTCTGACTGAATGATGACGCCAATTTTTCAGCTCAACTTTTTTAATGTTTTGACCCAATTCCATACTTTTTATCATTATAATATAAATTATTGCATAATTATTGTAAATATATAAATGTGTATTTTATTCATATCTTAATTACTTAATGCTTTTCCTTTATATATTCGTAACTATTACCCGCGTCATAAATATTATAAATATTTAACGAACGTCATTTTAAACATATTCTAATGTAAGAAGGTTCGTTTGGCGACAATAATAATTGACACGTGTCAATTTTATATTAATTAAGTAGGTATAGACAAACTAACAAGCTTTTAATAATTTTAATGTTTGCTTTGAAGGCATAGATAATAGACATCTTATAGTTCCTATTAGACAACATATTTATTAGTAATAGTAATTTATTTTCGTTTTATTATTTAATGTTCGGATTGTTAACCTTGGTTTAATTCTGTCTCAGTATTAATGTTGTTCAAGACATAGTGTATTATTTTGTTATTGAACTAGAGAAATACTTATGTATATAAAAATATTTATGTTAAACAAAAACTTTTTATAATATCATTTAAATACTTTCCAAACATTAACAGAACCCACTAAATGGATGCTGATAAGCAATAATGTGTCAACCCACAAAAAGTCAAATTCAAAGGTTTTGATATATTTTGATAATGCATCACGTATTTAACATTCTAAAAAAGTGTTTCAAGTCATCTGAAACATAAAAGTACGTAAAAAAATGGATTTATGTCATAAAACAAATCTTAAATCACGTATACAATCATCTTAAGACGCCATTTTCTCAAAACCAAGTTTATGCGGGTTGACACATTATTGCTTATCTGCATCCAAATATAGTCAGTCCAGTTTAGTTTTGTATCTGAGCTTTCACAAAGGGTATTCGAAGGGGTAGGCATAAAGTTATAAGTTACGTCTGACTTTACATACTGTGTCTTCATACAAACATTTTTTCACTGTATTGTACTTTAGTATTATAATTGTAAGTTACATTTTATTGTGTGACTTTTTTTAAGATATTACACATAGTATTGTTTATTTCGTAGCTTTTTAGTATTAAGTTCTCTAGAGCGAAGTGCAACCATGATGGTTTTGATTGTATCGCACAGCTGGCACTGTGATTCCACTCCATATTGGGTTGGCAGCGCGCAAGTGACTCCTATTGTTTGTGATTAGGACTGCAAAAGTAACGTACCCGTATTTATTCGTTACTATATAATACTCGTTACTTTCGTATCGTTACGTTGCTTCTGATATCTCATAACTTATGCGCAGCAACGAATCGAATCGTAGTGTTGCGTACGCGTTTTTCGGTTAACCTACCTACCTACCTACCTACCCTACTTATTGTTTATGCTTACCCCTCTGAAAATCTAATGCACGCCCCTGGCAGCAGCTAGATTACCACCAGACAGACTACGTTTGTTCACCGATATGCTAGTATAAAAATCTGTCCAAACAATATTCATCGGTATCGCAAGGTACAAATTGGACCACATTCTACTGACAGTTAAGCGAGCTTAAAGTCGATTTTCCTATTCTTAACGCAGGTCTTTTAAATGTAGGTTTAAGGTAATGTTGTTGGCCTTACTATAAGTTTTTATTGCCATGATATTTGACTATGTAAGTGACAGATGTATGTGTATGACATGTATGAATCTGTCACTGTCACATAGAACTATGAACTCTTATTGCCATCATAGATAGACATTGAAGTAATACAAAGACGTATGTATAATGCCCGAGTCGGCGATGGACTCATCCTCTTGACACGTTGGCGCTTAATCATATTCGGTGAAATGTCGGTATGGTTACAACACCTCTGCCTACCCCTTCGGGAACCCTTCTGGGATGGCGTTAGCATATATATAAGCATTATATCAGTTACCATGTACCAATATTAGCTTAGCTTAGTTTGGGACTCGATGTCCAAAGGTATTTCCTATTTTAAAATTATGTCACACAGTCAAACTATCATGGCAGTAGGTAAGGTCTGGTTTATTTTACCAAAGGTCTCGTTATTGCTCCGAAATGGACGTTATCAACTGTGATGTGTTTATTGTTTTTATTTATGTTAATTAAGGAAAGCACTAATCATGTCAGGCACAGTATAAATATAAGCTTACCACCATCAGAATCAGAAACAAACCGTTCGAAATTATACATTCAGACAGACGCGGGCATCAAAGAGATTATAAACAGCATCGCCGTAATGTCAGTAAGGAGTTGACACCCCTTAACGTGTTAACGTGTTTTACAGATTTTGTTCTAAACTTCAAATCAACATTACTTGATAATTAATTAATTAGTAAATTTTAAAATTAGGTGTAAATAATAACTTAAATAATAATAAAATTACCCTGACGCTCGATTGGGGAAATTTTCTTATTTCATTAATTCGGTCTAGATTCCATCACCATCACCTCCGTCCTTATCCCGTGCCTACATTGTTGGGGTCGGCACTTGATTCAACCCTATGCGGCCCTCGCGACCCTCGCGACCAGATCTGGGTTAAATAATTGTAGGTCTCGATTCCATACTGCTTATATTTATACTGTGTAGTAGTCTTGGACAGTCGTGCGAACATACCGCGCTGAGTATACGGTTTTTATGATTGTGTCTCTTTGACCTATTTGTTGTTATTAATATTGGTATGTTTTGTTGATTGAATTAAAATTTGATTTTGTCTTAACCGTTTTTCATTGTTTACTGTTTGTCCATGAACTGTGCATGATATGACTACATACCGTGTTTATCTGCCTACTGAAATTTGGCATTATATTGTGTGCGAGCTCTGCATTTTATTTAGTCTTATTCTAGAGATGTTTTTTGCTTGTGCGAATTATGTAATTTTTTTATAATTGATTGCATTATAATTGCGAATGTTTATGTGTTTGTAACTCCTCGACCCTTACCCTTAAACGGCTGAGCTGAATTTGATGAAAATTGGAATGGATATAGCTATATAGATTCTACAAACCAACCATAAGCGAATGCGAGAAAATATTTTTTTGTTAACGTATTTTACAGATTTTTTCTTAACTTCAAATCGAATAATCAACATTACTTGATATTTAATTAATTAGTATATTTTAAAACTGAGTGTGACTACCCTCAAGATCGATTGGGGAAATGTTCTTATTCCAATAATTCGGCCTAGATTCCATCACCATCACCTTCCTGTCTTTATCCCGTTATCCTGTTTTTTTAAATCAAAACTGTATAAACTTTTATATGCATTTAGTGAAAATATGTTATTTTGGTATTAAAAACAGACTTCAATTTTATGCATATAAAGATAATGCTACAATATCACAGAGTAATATAGGCTATATTGTTATAATTAAGAGGTCACTAAAAAGCGTGAGCGACTGATATACTTAGCGAATTTCAACTCTAATTGTTATGCATAGTGCTGGCTTTTGAATACACTTGGCTGTTTGTGTATGTGGCGCCATCTATTACCAAAAAAATGTTGCAGTTTGGATAAAATGGTTCAACGTTTTTTAGTATACCGTTTTGGTGAGTCGCTCTAAATGCTTTCATATTCTTATTACTTTGTTTACAAAGAATATATATTTCTGAGAAGTAATTTAAAGACGTATGTATGTGTAGTGCCTGAGACGGCGATAGACTCACCATCTGTCACGTTGGCACTTAATCAAATTCGGTGAAAAGTGGGTGTTGTGATAACAACACCTCTGCCTACCCCTTCGGGGAATACAGGCGTGAGCATATGTATGTATTGTTTACAAAGAATGCTTTAGTTTGATTGTATTGATGCTGATATGTAATGGATTATTATATTATTAAAACCAGTAAGATATGGCAGCATTTGATCACTAATTCTGCCTACATTTTATCTTAATGAAATTTTATTTTCTCATATAATACTAATACGTAGCTATTTGAACTTATTAAATTCATTAATATTTCCTTATATGCGTAAAAAGCAGTATTGTATATGATCATAGACATTAAAAGTGTAAATACTTCCATCTATATTGGGTAGATGGCGTTCATCTTGATATGATATGTCGAATGACGAATGTAACACCAGCAAGTTCTACATGTGATGTAGATGGCGCGTTTCTTGACAAATTACCGATTAACCGCCTGGTCTTAATGCGTGCCTGGTACTAGAAGCGAAGAATTCTCGCGGACGTGATCACGTAAAGCATCATTTTTGAAACTGACAGACCCTTACGTGAACTTAAGGACAATTTCATGAATTAACATAGGGTTCAAATCTGAATAAAATATGTTTTTCATTTATGAAAATATCAAAAATCCCTCAGGTGCATATATATCATGCAATTTATTAGTTTGAGAGTTCATTAACTTTATCCTCCGGTCCCCACAGTAAGTTATAGGAACCTTAGGATAATTACATGAATGAACATGGGGTTCAAATCCGAATAAAATATGTTTCTCATTCATCAAAATATCCGATATCCCTCAGGTGCATAGATATCATGCAATTTATTAGTTTGAGAGTTCATTGACTTCCGTCCTCCGCTATCATACAGTGGGTCATTGGGGTTTATTGATTGGCGCGACTCGGCGCGGCATTTCGGTAACAGTGAGTTACTAACTAAACTTATGATTTTTTCTCCGTAGACATATAATATCTATATAAGAAAATGCATTCTTGTAATGTTGTTTCTAATTCACGTCAATGTAAGGCAAGGCAGAAATAACTAAAAATGCAAATTAGGAGGAAGTTAGTATTTTCTTCTTTATTTTATCTATGACCTGTAGGTAAAATAAATATATCTATTTTATATATATATCATAGTTAAATGTTGATATTGGTAATTAGGTATATTGCATTTTGATAATCCCACAGGAACTAAAATTTTGTTTTTGTGATGTCAAGGAGCCTGAATAAATAATATATAAAGCGCTGCGATCTTTTTCGTAAGAAGCTAGCTAGTAGGTAATCTAAGTAGGCAATTATATTAGATACGTTTTTATGCGAGTATAACCTAGGTTACTAGGAGCCGAAAGTGAGTTGGTTTTTGTTTTTTTGAGCGAGGAATCCAATGGGTTCCACATATTTTTAACAATTTACAAGATATTTTTCTCAACAATCACTTGACATTGGCGGAATAGTTTGACTAAAGCTCATCGTCATGAAATAAATAAAAAAAAGAAAGAAAGCGTTAGATTTTTTGCCAGTTATTGAAAAAAGGTAATCAAATTGTCAATATTACTTATGTTTGAAATGACAGACGGTGGCGTATACTTGCTTTATTTACGGACGCAATTATATATTACCTAGAATTATTATAATAGCTAGGGTCGATTCTTCAATCGAGGGATTTGACAGCGAGGAAGGAATCCAATAGATTCCTCCACGTATTTTTAACAATAGACAAGATATTTTTCTCAACAATCACTTGACATTGGCGGAATAGTTTTATTTAAACTCAACGCCATTAAATAAATAAACGAAACGAATATATTACCTAGTAATAATTAGGAAGGAAGGCCGTCTAAATGTGTATACTCAAGTACATTATACTATCATCTTGTGTAATTCTGGTACAAGCAAAGAAGCCTTGGAATCAGCGGCAACAAGTAGTGTGGCACCTGGAGTGTGAGCTGGGTATTATATCAGATGCAGAATGCCCTGTGGACGGCGGGTGGACCTCCTGGAGCCCGTGGTCTCCTTGCCATGGGCCCTGCGACGACATTGGCCAGCGCACGAGGAGACGAGACTGTAACAATCCCACACCTTCCAAAGACGGCCTCCCTTGCACCGGTTTAGACGAACAAATCGAACCTTGCTATATCAACAACTGCACTGTGGACGACTATCGGAAACTTATCGATGCCGACCCTGCGAGATACGAAGCGTTGCGCCAGCTAGATGCAGTCCCAGCTCTAATGGAGCGCTGCCTTCAAATGGAATGCCCCTTTGAAGCAATCGAAGCTGCTCTAGCGACGGATAATACCTGGCAAATAAACCCCGAATCGTTATGGAACTCGTTGCAATGTGTCAAACATAATATGGGATGTCCTGTGGTTGGTGAGTGGGGCAGTTGGGGGGAATGGTCGGCTTGTGGCGCTCGCTGCGGACACGGGCAGCGGTGGCGGCTCCGACGATGTGACACTCCTCCACCGTCGGATTCCCACCTCATATGCACAGGATCTCCCCTGCAAGTTGACGACTGTGAAGGCGACCAATGTGCTGTGAGCAGTCTGTATACTGAAGGATCATGGAGTGAATGGGGGCAATGGACTACGTGCTCAGAGAACTGCGGCGCGGGCGTGAGGCGTAGAAGAAGAACTTGCAACGAGTTATCGACCTCTAGAGGCACTGACACGTGGGGCACATATTGCAGGGGCCCACATGATCAGTTACAAGTTTGTGTGAATAAAGTATGCATGTTAGATGGTCGGTGGTCCGGCTGGAGCGCGTGGGGCCCCTGCTCGCAGCTTTGTGGCGCGGGAAAGCGGTCTCGGACCAGATCCTGTACCCGACCGGTTCCTTCTGGACGAGGCTCTTTGTGTCTGGGGCCCAGAATAGAAGTAGCATCATGTCACCTCATTCCTTGTGAAGTATATTCCCATTCGGTCGCGGTATTGAATGGGGAGTCTTACCTTCATTACGAATTTCCGAATAAGCGGTCTACGTTGTTTCATTTCTACGTACGGTTCATGCCCGTCTCTGCCCACGGAACCCTAGTCCGTAGAGGGACGTCGCATGCGCCTTTGGTCAGACTCAGCTTACAGAAGTGGCATGTGTGTCTCGAAGCAAGTGGGACAGTACCAGCGTGCAGTCTACCGCGAGTCTGTTCGCACAATTCCATAGACACAGCAGTTTGGCACAACGCTCTAGTGACAGTTACCAATGAAGCTGCTTCTTTAAGACTGGATGATGCTCATGTGACGCTAAGAAGCGTGTTCCCTTGCGATCCAGAGCTTCCCAATGATAAAATGGTCATCTACGTTGGTGAAAGATTTCACGGAGAAATACAAGAACTTATCCTCAACTTCATTCCACTAGACATGAACATTGATAGACACTATCGTAAAACCCAATCAAACTTCTACCCGACATCAGCTTCTAACATAGCGTATGAAAAGGCTAGCATGGAAGAAGCATTCTTGATCCTGGACAATGATCATTACTTGCGGCTTCCATGCTTCAGCAGTCAAGATGAGTGGAAATTGGAGATTACTTTGAAATCCAAACGAGAAACTGGTACCATATTATTCATGCGCCACGACCACAGTAACAGCTGGCTCCACGTAACTTTACAGAACATGCGCTTGAAGTTAAAATTATCTTTCGGTGATTTGAGATCAGAGTCGACTAGCTCCGCAGATTGTACGCCTGAGCAATGGTTAGATATCACCATTTCAAAGCATAAACTAACAAACACAATTGAAGCAGCAGTCAACGCCGGAGAGCGGTTACACGTCTTGCTTGAAAGAGATATCGCGAGGAAAAGGCGCGGTTCGTACAAAACTGATGAAAAGTACAATATAACAAATCTGGACTCAGGGCCCCTAGCTTTGTGCACTGATGAGTTTTATGTGGGCGGTTTGCCCCAGGACGCGAAGCAACAGATTCCTGATGAATTCACGGCTTTCTCGGGAGTTATTGCATCCATCAGTGTAAATAAAGAATTGTTAAACTTACATGAATACGGTATAGAGAGATATAAAGACGATAAGGTGCAAGTGTCATCGAGAACGGCTAGTATTTCCGGCTCTTATCATGAAACTGCATGGGGTAAGTCAAATCGTTTAAATCTGACGTGCATTCACGCGCGGACCAGTCGGTCACCTCACACAGCTCACTGGCTCTTCTTGGATACGACAGTGGACGGAGCACTGAGAGATAAATCACTGCGATCAGTAGACGACGGCAGGGTCCTGCGCCTTGTCGCTAGAGCAGACAACGACTTGAGGGGCTTCTACACATGCCGAGCGCACACTAATAAACGTACTCGAAATATTATCACTTACGGAGTGCTTGGCCAGATCGAACACAAGTTGACTGGTCCCGATACTACAACAGCGATCGCGGTCTTTTCCACACTAACATTGGTGGTGATGACCCTCGCGTGGCTGATTATGGAGGGCGTTAACGACCTCCGCAATGGTCACGGGTTTTTTAGGGACGCGCATTGGACTCCCGAAGAGGAAGCCGAAGTTGTTTGCAATTTCATTGATCAGAACATTCACCTTATTGGGTCGAAAAGCGCTGCGAAGGTAGCCAAGACGAGGGCGAGGCGTAGAGGTCGTCAGCTGGCTAGTAAAGCAAGCTTTGCCGCTCAGGAGCCGCAAGGGCTGATGCAGGTTGAAAGCAATATCCAAGAAAATGACTTGACAGTTAGCGAGCCGGAAACTCTGCCAGCATTGCCCGAAATAAGAAGCTCAGTAGAACCGCAAGAACCAAACGAGATATTTCGATGCGAGCAAGGATACGTCAGCTCGCCCCGGCACGGATCCATTACATCTCCTAGAACGGGACTGACGACGTCCTCATCTTTCGAGCTGGCCTCCCCTAGGGTGCTCTGCTCCAGACTCCTCCTTTCCAAACGGTTTCATTCCACCAGAGACGCTATAAAACAGGTCACTGGGCGTAATTATGTGACGCATCGTAAAAATAGGTCCAAATTGTTAACAATCAAATCGTCTGCATATATCAACCAATCGCCTGCGCATAAGATTTTACAGAAGTTTCAGCAGCTGAAAGGTGACGATTCGTAGGTATCTCTAGCGCGAATTGGATAAGGGTAATTGTATGAAATAAAACAGGAATAGGTACAGACACCTTTTATTTCATCATATTCCAGTAATAATATCATTATATCACGTTAAATAAAAGTTTGGCACTCAACAACTAATAATAATAAATTAATGCCACTATACCTTCATTATTTTGCAAGAGTCGAAGTAAGAAACACATACCTACGTATTTGTGTTATAAACAGTATATTTTATTTATTATGCGTTATGTTATATAAAAAATAATATTACATAAAATTATTTTTTTCTAGTGTTTTAAAGATATTAAAGAAAAGAATAAAAATAGAACCAATAACATATATGATATTTTTATGTTTGAAATTTTTTTTGGAGAAGGTGTTGTCTATTAATAGCTATTTCATTAAATTAATTATAATTTCAAAGATAAAATGTATCAGTATCATTACTTCAATATATAACATAAGTATCTTATTTCATAAATTTTTATTACATATTACTTTTAGAAAGCCTCGTGAATTATCTACAATCTGACTAGAAACCTTTAGGATATTTGTATCTTCATTCTGATTGAGTGTATGAAAAATAGTTAGTATTAAAACCTACCTCAAAAAAAGGAATAATATATTGAGATAGTGACTAGGAATATCATTATTGATGAAATATCATTAAATCTAATTACATGGCTTATACACATGCCTTGATTTGTAAAACAATCAAATTTCATAAATGTTAAATTAAATATATATAATATAATAAATTATTAAAATATTTGGATTCTTTTTTGAATGGCAGCAAAATTATACATAACATAGTAACTATTCAATCCTGTAAATTAATGTCTTTTATCATTTATAAAATACGTTCTTGATAAATTAATCAGGAACATTAAATAAATATTGAGCTTTTAACAACGGAATTATTCTTAATAAAATGATTTTGTGCAAAAGTTTATGTTAAATTCACATTTGTCTCACTTTTTCTTTAACACTTATTATTTTGTTGAATACTACATGTAACCTACAAAGTTTTTTTAAACATATTCTATACTTGTCTTTACCTTTTAACGATGTTTCAAGACATAAACTGAACTACACTACACACTTATCTAATATATATAATTGTCAATAAATAGATTATACAGATCCAGGGGCTAGACTGAATGTCAACAGTTTTAATATCAAAGTTAATGAAATCTCGAGAACAAAGCTTGCCTTACTTACACCTTGACCAACAAACAATTTTACATCCCAGAACAACTTGATATTTGTTTAACAATTAGCCTAGAGGCCGTACAATCTGTTAAAGTCTTGATTATATAAGTAAAAAGTCCTAAAGAGCTCTTTAGTGGTATGCTATGAAAAAAAACTTATGGCGTATATCACGTGCTTTACGGTAAAGGAAAACATGGTGAAGAAACCTGCATATGTCTGTGAAGTAATTCAAAGACGTATGGTATAGTGCCTACGGCGATAGACTCTGTCACGTTGGCACATAATCACCTTCGGTGAAAAAGGGATATTGTTATTACAACACATATGCCTACCCCTGCGGGGAATACAGGCGTAAGTATATGTATATATGTAGATATGTTTACGAATGTGGACAAAGCAGGGAAGAATACCCCGTGGCGAATACCCTTCGTTTGGTTAAGGACACAGTATATGTATAAGAGGAGATAAGGGACAGAGTTCACTGTAAGTTGTAAGTAATCTAGTTCTTAAAATGCTAATACATTAACATAATTTTTAACCTCTCAAAGAGAAAACTAACCAGAAAGTTTTATGCTCACTGGGCCTGTCGAACTCTTATTACGTTGTAATTTGTTAACAATCATGACAATAACAGCTGTAAAGCGGTACAGTTCAATCATTCCAGCTTAGTCAAGATGGCTGTGACGTCGACATGAAGCGTTGGACTTCCTTCGCGGGCGTGGTGGCGGAGTTTCCCTCTTGTAATTTTGGTAATACATAGCAGTGCTCAGCACTCCACCGCTCAACAATGTTGATATGAAGAAGTTGGCTATCAAATGAATGTCGTAAGAGTCGACGTATACGGTGAATATACGAGCTGAAATGAAAATAGTAATAAGTAAATTAAAAAAAAAAATAGCTGAGTAGCAGATGAGCAGTCTGAACCAAAATTATTTTCTAAATAAATAAGTGCAGTGAAATCACACCACCAGCTTTACAGTGAAAACATCAAGAGGTGAGGGCCTGAGACAGGGGTGGACCTATAATTTGTCACTTTTTTAATCTATTTATATAAAAGGAAGTTGTGTTAGTTACACTATTTATAACTCAAGAATGGCAGAAAAGGGTGGGGAGGCAGCTTAGAACCAGGAGGACATAGGATACTTTTTATCCCATTCCTGTGGAACATGACATAAAACATGGTATAACACAATAGTCTATGCGGGTGAAACCGTGGGGCACAGCAAGCATTATTTAAAAGCAGGATTTTTTATAATGATGTGTATGTATTCCCCAGCCAATTTGAATGAATTGCAACATTATTGAATCAAACTTGTAGAACAAATGAAGGGCTAATCTCAAAATAGAAACATTCAATGACCCCTACTCACCACTGTTGGTTAGCACGGAAATTACCCAAGTAGTTAGGGACACGGCATCCGCGTTTTCCGCTTGTATAATACCGTACATATAGGTCACTTTGGCGAACCCGCTCATTGGAGTACAGAATGGCTGGAAGAAAAATAAAATTGCTTAGAATAGTAACATTGCATTCTGCAATAAAATATTTATCTCTAAAAACCTAAGTGCTGTAATACCACACCACAAGCTTTATCGTGAAAGAAAACATTGTGAGGGAACCTACATGTGTGTGAGAACAAATTCAGATAGGTATGTGAGAGCTATGGAGTTACCGTCCAGTCAAAATGGCACCCAAACATCTTTGGTTAAAAGTCCCTCTGATAAACTAATTATATTCTTTTAACATGATGTATAAACCACTTACACAGATACCCCATACTTTTCATCATCATGAATTTAAGAGTAATGACTCTTGTTGGTGTAACCAAGGCATTTCTTTCCATTGGTCTCTGTCCAGTGCCATTTCTTTGACCTCCTTATATGTCATGACAGACACCTTTAAACCCACCCATACTTGTAACCTAACTATATTCTTTTAGTATAAGTAATTGTTTATTGTGAGAGGTAGAAAAATATAATCAATCATAAAAATTTACTCACCACCAAATAAGATAGAACAACCTTAGGGAACAGACCAGTGGCAAAACATATGACTATAAGGAAGTAGATGATTGCAGCTGCTGGGACGACAGGATCATAGAATAAGCATTTGTACTTGAGCACGTAGTAAAACATCACATACACCTGAAGTAGTATTATTGGATACTCAAGGTATGTCATGATGGCGTACCCATTCGTGAAGTTATACAGAGTCATTATGGTAAAACTGAAAACAATTTCAAAAACAATTAGTCACTCAATGCTAATAAAAATTGGCACCAACATTAGATCAGCTTCTTGTTAGCTAGGCCAATGTTTGCACCTGAAGGAATTCTTTGTATTCTCAGACATAATGACAGCTGAGATTTAAGCATTTGTTTCACAGACAAAGAGCTAAAAATATGTCTTAAAGGACTGGTAAGAATAAAGACATATTATTCTACAGTCAGAATACTAATTATTAAAGGTGGAACAAAATTTAAGTGTCCGTATTTTTCATTGAAAATAATGTAATGTGCCTAGACAATGAGTTCAAATTAATTTGTATTCAACGCATTCACTGCTAGCGACGCGTCTGTGCGTCCAAATGTTAGAGAATTTACGAAGAAGATGAAATGTTAGCAGTGAATGTGTTAAAAAGCTATATTTCTGTTCAGTCATATTTTCAGAGCTATAATCTCATTAACTAAAACTAGGCCTTACTTAAAGAAGGGAGGTTCCAAACTCTGAGCAATTTTATTTAATGACCATAAGTACCTAATAAAGGGCCAGAATTTAAAGAAAATGTAAAAAAATTACCATGTTAAAATTTATATTTTATATATGTTGATTTCTATACTGGTTTTGGGCCACACTAATGCAGTGGGTGGTAATCTTGGATAGGTCTAAATATCCAATAGTTCATGTGCACCATGTGCTATATTATATGAACCACCTGGATGGTGCTTAAAAGGAAGAAAAAAAAGAAAATACTGGTAGGTACATACCCAGTTACTTCCATAACCATTGCTTGTAGGTATATCCCTTCAGCAGACATTTTCTCCCTTATGTACATGATTTGTGGTACTTTCAAGAACATGCATGATAATATGGTGAGCGTACTCAGGCCATTAGCAATATTTTCCAGCACTCCCGAAGCTCCCATCTTGACGTTTTTTAGCTAAAATACGTAAAGACAATCAATTTAATCGATAAATAGTGCAATAATATAAAACTAACTCAACGCAACTTATTGGCACGGCTCTTCCGCGGTCACCTCAACTAATCAATTGTGCCGCCAATTGTCACTAATTTATACTCACAATTTTATTCAAGGACAGCCGAGCGATTTTAATCTATCAATGTTTCGCCTGACTCGCCGATTAACAAGAGTTTTTTTGTCTATCACAGATTTATAAAGAGTAACCGGCTTTGAGCTGCCTGTGCAGGGAGTTCAACAGTATCAATGGAGCTTTGGCAAGCATGCTTGTATGTTATAAAATGGACGAAAACTTGCGCAAAATCTTAAACATATCTACATTATTTGGGTTTTATTTCACTGTCCTGTGTCAAGCTTGCCAAAGTAGTCAAGTCAATGTCAAATTGACGTTAAGAATGCTACCATATTGAACGAAAATTTTTCTCTGTCTATGATTTTGAAGAACATTGTCACCTCCATAGATTTAGAAAAAATACGCTGTCAACTCACGCAAAAAATGTATATGGAATAAATTTGACTCAAGTTAAAAATTCACTAGAGATTATTATTCAATCTTTGTAATCTGTCTAATTATTTATTTAATATTGCATAGGAAAGTGGAATAATATTAAAATATAATATTTCAAGCTGTACACACTAAAGAACTAGTTTTCATAAAAGAAAACTAGATAGCGCTAAGCGCCACGATTATAATTATTGTAATTGAAATTGTTTTTTAGTCCGTTTTTTCAGTCTTTCTTGTTTGAATTTTCAGAAGAGTATTAGGGTACGCAAAGGGGTAGACATGTAGTAATAATAATAATAATAAATTTATTCGCCAAAAACATGGTATAAAGGTGGTGTGAGGTATAATAGAACATACATGTTTAGCTAACTTATATTATAGCATGCGAATGTTTGACTGGCGTCATCACATAAACTCCTGTACACTGTATACATTTTTTTATACAAGAATTTGTACAGCTCTGACATAAAGGTAACAAGGTAAATTATTGTATACACGGACACACATGGCCACACAGCTTTTATTATATTTGGTAGTGTTTGGAATCTAATTTAATACAAGTCTGTGTGGGTCTCGCCGACTTCGTGAATGTACATCATCTGCGGTCTTAAGCAACACTTTGTTTCCACACAAGCATGCATATCTCATATAAGTATAGAGACGGTAAGGGCAATAAACCAAGTTTGCGAAATATTGGATGACAAGATTGTATAGGTGAAAGTCCATATATTGCTCTAATGCACTTTTTTGTGAGATAAAAGCTCTATTTAGATCTGTGCTGTACTAATGTAACAGATGATGAGTCGTCTTTATAATCGAATTACATACATGGCGTTACAATTATTGCTCCTATCCTATTTATACAGGTTGTAGGTGGTACCACAATGTGGCTTGCACTGCCTTGCACAGTGAGGTCTCCAGGGGCGGTTATACAGCTGCTCCGGCAAAGTGTTGGGAAACACCGGTGCGACCTATCAGAGTACCCAGAATCCCCCCTAAGCATGGAGGATGGCCATCGGGGAGTTTTAGTGAGGTAATAATCCCATATACCGCGACCTGCCTCTTCCAGGGCGGTCGGAGTCATTTTGATGGTTTCCCCCTCGTCGAAAAAAAAATTTTTCAATAAAAATAAAACGGTTATAAGCCGAGAGTAATAAAGGAAAAATTAAATAATAATAAAACGGGTCATATCTAGATCTCCTTCGAATCGCGAAGAGGAATTGAAAAATGAAGTAGATAAGACAATAATTCACTGGGACATGCTCTCAACAGTTATAAGCGCTCAGTAAAAATACTGGGACACTTTTATTCGGGTCGCGCCATACAGATAATTCAGAGACACACTCAAAGAATGAATTCAAGATCAACGCTCATTACTCGTAACGGCAGGTTTACCCCAGAGGTATTGAACTTAGACTAAGTTTACTTTAAGTTTCGAGAAGGTCTTTAAGATAATCAAACAGATCCATGATATCGGATCACTTTCAGTAATTCTTTAATAGTAATCATGTGCATGATTCCAGATGAGTTTCTTGCCATTTCTTCTCAGAAGGCTAGTTTCCGAACCGGTGGTAAATTCCTCAACATTCATAAGTGCCTTACCAGGGCCTTAACCTTACCTTAACCTTTGCCTTAGCCTTGACAAACTTAGACAGGTGCGCGTATCTACGAGAAAATATACCTAGGCGCAATGACAGTGCCCCTATCACGGGTTTGCCACCGTTTTCTTAATCTATACTCGCCGTCTCCGCCGAATATTAGAATGAGAAATTTTACAGCGCCTCCAAGCGGTGACGTGAAGAACTAAAATATCTCATATAATACAAATATTGCGAGTGACGCTAGCGAGTATAGATTGGGAACACAGTTCAAAACTCGTGATAAGGGTACAGTTAAGAGGAGTCACGTCGTGGCAGATCGCGTAATTATATGTGTTATTTTTATTTTTTTAGTTTAAACTCGAGATGTCTTTTTAAAGACAGTTTCAGTGTCTGAGGACCTCCAGTGTTTTAGTTAATCTTCGATTTCCTTGCAGACGCCAAACACGAAGGAAGCGGAAATGTTATGCTACGTGTTCCTATTGGTTGCCTTCCGGTCTGAAAGCCTTTAAACGTTGGAACATAGAAAACGGTCATCAACCATGATGATAAGGGCCATGGGTCAGCGTCAAGACCGCCGTCAACGACCTACCATCGGCAGGGAATTTATGCTGTGGAGTTGTGCGATCCATAGAGCTTTTTCTTGAGACGGTAACTTAACACATTCACTGCTAACATTTCAACTTCTTCGTAAATTCTCTAACATTTGGACGCACATACGCGTCGTTAGCAGTGAACGCGTGAATTTGAGTCAAGTACAAGACAACTACAAGATCTATCGGTTTAATTAGTTATAGCCAGACTACAATAATTTGGCTTTGGTATTGCCTGCCTGTAGTAAGAGCCGTGGTGGCCTTGAGGTTTGAGCAGTCGCCTGCTTGGCAAGCGAATCAAGTTCGATTCCCAGCGGGGCCTGTGACAATGATTTTTTCTAAAAAAACTTATGGGCAGTGATTTCACGCCACGTGCTTTACGGTGAAAGAAAACATCGTGAGGAAACCTGCATATGTCTCATATACATCATAGACATATGCAGGTTATAGTGCCTGAGACGGCAATGGACTCACCCTCTGTCACGTTGGCACTTAATCATATTCGGTGAAAAGTGGGTGTGATTACAACACCTCTGCCTACCCCTTCGTACCCAGGCGTGAGCATTTGTATGTACATACATTAAAAAAAAATATTTTTTAACAGTTTCTCTGTCTATCTGAACTTTGAACCGTCTGGCCCGATTTCTACGTGAATTTCTCTGACAGCTAGTTGATGTTACAAGGAGAAACTTAGGATACCTTATTTAAGTTAGGGTTCCGTGGAAAAATACACGCATAAAATTAAGTCTACGCGGATGACACCGCGGGGAACGCCTAGTTTTTTATATTTTTGAAAAGCGTCATTAATGAGTTTCTTGCCCTCTTCTCAGTAAAAGCAACCTTCCGAACCTGGCGGTAGCATGTGTAATCCTGTATAATTATGTCATTCTGACGATTTGAAAGTACATTGTTAAAAGTCTAATCAAATAAAGATTGTATTGGGGATTTGAACCCCCTAAAATAAATTAAGTTCTCACAGCTTTTTCACGTTTTCTTTAATTAGACACGTGAGCGCAGCACACGACATTACATGACAGACTTCCAGAAGGAAACAAAAATGAACTATGAAAATACAATTGAATTGACGTCTACACGCTTTATAGATAACATAGAGGGCGCCAGGCGGCGTTACAAGATATTATTGAATTTTGAGGTTGTGCCCCCCATTGAAACGGTATTGGCAATGGTATAAGGCAGAAGCTCGGAAACCTCGCAGTTAAACTAGACTCCTGCTAGGTACTAAATAAAATGTATTCGCGGTGCAGTTCACCTCCTAGTACAGGCAATGTGGAGGAACACCGTGGGTGTTTAGTGGGTGAGAGTCCAACATAACCCCCCTGCTGCCACCGTGGCAGGGGGCATATCCATGTAAAGGATACAATAAATGTAAAAGTACTGAATAAATAGCTAATTATTTCTTTCTCTACCATAAACAAATCCACCATACTATGTAGGTCCTAAACAAGGTGGTACATGTATTACATACATGACTATTCATACCACAGCATATTTAGCATATTTAGATTTTTAATTAAGAATAATTCAACCATTCAGACACCCTAGCGCGTACCTAACATTTTCTACCTTGACAAGCTAAGGTGATTTTAGCGCGCATATGAAAATTTAGTACATAGATTTCTTTTTACGTCCATCATCTTTTGAATGTCGTCATCCGTCTCTATGTCGCCGTTTACGGTGCGAAGTTCGGCCGGATCCGTGCGCAGGGGAGAAGCTCGCCCTCAGTGCGCAGAACAACCCTTGTCCTCGCAACAGCCGTGCGAATGTCCCGATAATTTATCACAGCTCTTCAGGCACCTGGCGAGCAGCGTGCCGTACTGCATTCGGGCCGTGGCTTTTAACAGCCTTGGTCCTCTTCCTTTCGTAGTTGAAGTGTTCCTAAAACTTTAATAAGTATAGAAAGTTCGTTTCAAAGTGCTCTAAGTTCTGCGATCAGGTAAATTTCACTTTAAAGTAATCAGTGTTGTAATTAATTTGTTCGATGCAAAGATAGTTAGTTATTTTGTATAAAATGCCGAACATAATTTTTGAACGCCGGTCAAGTGTTGATAAAGTAAGGCAGTAAATCTGAAAGCGGAGTTATTTTGACGAATTACACAGGTATTAACATTTTATTATTTTTGTTAAAGCTCTTGCTAATCAACTGCTGCGAATTATTTTTGTAATCTTTAGAATATCTGATGCGTGCGAATAAATAAACCTTAAATAGTGATAAATATGAAGAAAAAAAAATTGTTTTATTTTCTTTTACTGGCATTGAAAAAACTAAATAGTTAAAAAAGTATACAATAAAGCGTATTTATTCATTTTTAACTGTGCAAGACCCTTATATATCTATCCCCATGACAGTATTTACTAGACGCGTCACGCGACAGGGTCGGATAGCTAACTTTAATTTTATTACAAAGAGCTTGTCAGCTAATTAAATGTTACTATGTTGCTTTGTCGCGGGTTAATAGTTTCCGAATAACGTTCAACACCTCGCCGTGAAACGTGTCAGCACTACATAAAAAGACCATAAATAATTACTAACGTATTAAGAAACCTTATTCGTACAATATTAAAGGAAGCTGAAAATATGACGGCATAGTTTAGTGCGATATATCTAATTCGTCGGAGCGCAAAAATGGGTAAGTAATTTTTTTTCATTGATCATTTTAAATTGGATCAAGACCTGTAGAAGAGCTTCACAATTTTCAAGATAATGGCGAAGATTGAACCTCTGCCTACATTGAGGACTCTGAAGCCGTCGCCGCTGCCGCCGTCATTCTCTTTCTCAATATTATATGCGATATGTTATTTATGTTGATATGTATTTCAAGTATACTTTTGTGTGTTTAAGTAAATTTAGTACTTTGTATATTATTATTATTATTATTGATAAAATAAATTGTTAACTAAATAAAAAAATATTATGCTTATAAAATATACTCTTGGATTTTTCTTTTATCTCCTATGCTCAATATAATTATGTATCTTGAATTTAAAGTAAAAAAAAAACGCCATTGGTTAGTTTTATTTGCTTAAATCCTTTGTCTCATGTTTAAATAAGCTACATTAATTCGGACGTTATCCGCGAGCGTATAATTCACTAGCCGTTGCTATTTCAACCTTATTGAGTGTCCAGGAAGTTAAAAAATAAATCTTATGTGTTATCATATATCTATACAGATAAATAAAATTGAAGTTTGTAATTCCAGTCTGTTTATAATTCCAAATTTACAGCACTCAAACGCAAACTCAATCTCAGAAATATCAGATCCTTCATTCGATTAGATTTTTAGCAAAGTGCTTTCAAATCGTCAGAATGATATAATTATACAGGACTAGATGATCCGGCGAACTTCGTAACACCATTTCTTTAACGTTTTATTTATGATGTTTTCCATCGTTAAACCTTCCCTGAACTTCCACAAACATGTCAATATCAAAATTACCCAAATCGGTCGAGTCATTCTCAAGTTTTAGCGAGAATAACGAACAGCAATTCATTTTTACATATAAGATTATACACGCTTCCGCCAGGTTCGGAAGGTTGCATATGAAAGTATATAAGGTACTCGCTAAAAAAATTACTAAAATTTTCTTTGTTTGTCTCTCTCTGATCGTCTGTCTGTCTGTTTGTTCCGGCTAAGCTCCGAAACGGCTGGGTTTTTCACTGGCACATAGCTAATATTACAAAGAGTAACATTAATTTATTAACATTATTTTATTTTTAATTTGTTCTATTAATTCATTCATGTTTGCTTTTCCCACAGTCAATAAAATGCTGTTACATTAAAAAGTATAAAAAATTATAATTTATGTTGGTAAGCTCAGATGTCTATATTACAGGCTCTCCGCCTAGTTTAGCCATCTGCGGCAATACCACATTATTCAATATTTACATATATATGACTATGTGTGTTGACTGTACTTACTTTCTGTGGCAAAAATAAATATATTATTATTATTATTTTTATTTTTCATCTATCGTTCTCGGCTATTAACCGGATTTCTGATGGCACGAGCCTAGGCCAAGTGTTCATCAGGAGGTATGTCTAAATAAGTTGTGTGTATGGTGGTGAGGCTTATTACGCGGTTGGGTGTACAGGTTGGTTCTAGTCAGTCTGTAAAAAATTTCTCACTAGTCTGCTAGTATTTAGGATGGCTGCTTTATTATTATTATTATTAATATAAAAAATCCAATGAAACCGCGGAGCACAGTTAGTATCAAATGAAATCAATCAATAACATTATTTCATACGCTGATATAAGACCTATTTTGTACAATATTTCATTTGAATAAATATTATTTCTATTTCTATTTCTCACACCTTTATCCCGTAGGGGTAGGTTAAATAAATAGTACGGTGCTAAATTAAATACCACATGCGAGTAACACATATTATTCCATTTCCCTAGCAGCCAGTCGTTAATAAATCAAACTACAAATCCGTACATAAAATGTTTATACTTACTCAATCTTCATCTACACATTTATACAGATAAATAAAATTTAAGTGTCTGTTTGTAATCTTCTTACTAAATGCATATAAAAGTATACACGGTACTGACATAGAAAAACCAATTTTTGATTTTTTTCTCTGTCTGTCTGTTTGTTCCGGCTATTTTCCGAAATAGTTGGACCGATTTTAAAGGGTCTTTCACTGGTGGATAGCCAATGTTACAAGGAGTAATTTAGACTACTATTAATTAAAAAACAAATTAGGATTCCGCGAGCCACCTATAAAATTAAGTCTACGCAGGTGAAACCGCGGGGTACAGTTAGTATATAATATTTTCCGTACCCGTATGAGTATATAAAAAAAAATATAATATAATAAACAGGAAAGATTTGAATTTTTGTATGTAACGACGAAACTCAAAACTACTGGACCATCATCATCTCCCTGGCCTTATCCCAATTGTGGGGGTCAGCACTTGATTCAACCCAATGTGGCTGATCACCTGATTTTTATACTAAGCGACTGCCATCTGACCTTTGCAACCCCTTTAACGAGGAAAATCTGTGATCTGGATTAAACCAGTTGTCAGACTTGCCAAAGATGATAAATTGGCAACCGGGACCGACGGCTTAACGTGCTCTACGAGTCACGGAGGGAACTCGGGCGGTCACCCATCCAATTACTTGCTAGGGTTAGGGTTGCGTAACTTCACTGATCGAATGATATGCGCAATAGCAACTGTGCCACGAGCTCCTAAACTACTGGATCGATTACAAAAAATATTTTGTCGTTAGAAAGCTACATTTTCTGAGAATAAAATAGGCTGCATTCTAAATGGAGATTGATTAGGGATCCGTAATAGCGTGCGGGCCAAGATGCGGACGGATGCTAGTTTATAACATAATGTAGTTCGTACTCGCGACCTTGCGTAATGATAACGTACCATTTGTTCGTCCTTAGGGTGAAATCTTTCTTATTCATAAAAATCGGTACAGTTCTTTTCCGTCAAGATTCCTCATCTGACAACTGACTGACTGGACAATTTTCCCATTTATAATAATAGGATGGATTAGTATCCATTGCTTTGTTTTTTTTTTGGATTGGATTTGGATTGCTTGTCGCAAGCAATCCACAAAATCATTATAATTTACCAAAGTAAGTTCAAATCCAAGTATACATATAACTGACACGTCCCATTTTATTTTATTTTATTGATATATTATGAAATAAAATATTTTGTTTTAAGAGAGAATCTTACATTTTATAAAATTTTATCAATGAAATTTGAAATGTAACATACCACTAAAGTATAGGCACAATACGTGATGGTGCAGTAAATAATATTGTATTTTGAAAAGTAAACCGCCTCCAAAAGAAGCAAAATAAAATTTTGTGAAATAAATTACTTAAGTCTTGAATTTATATAAATTAATTTTTCTCTTTTTGAAGGCGGATTTTAATTGTAAAATGTTTTTTTTCTCTTTTAGTGATTGTTTGCAAAGTGCACCCTCACCAGTCAAACCAATCTAGGTGTAAAGTTGTCCTGTACATTAGGTACTAAAAAAATCGTACAGACGAATTGAATTTTTTTGAAGTCGTCCAATAAAATACCCCTTAATACAAAGTGTGATTTAAGAAAATTATAAGAGACAAGACCATTTCCATGATGCGAAAAGACACCTATAAAAGACAATAGCAATCTAAACAAATACAAATAAGCTCTGATACAGAATAATCAAACTATAACTCCGAAATCTTTTAGACGGCTTTTCATTTCTTTGACAGAATTGCTTCGCTTAATGATTTTAATTAGTTTAATCTTGAGCGTCGTAATTTTGTTTAAGACTTGAAATCACTTCTTTCCTTGACTTTAAAAAAAAATAATCAAGTTATGCTTTCATGGATGACCAAACCTAAGAAACTATGAATTGATTGTGACAAAGGTGATATGGCTAGAATGAAATTGAATACAGATACGACGGCTGATAGAGAGAAATGAAGAGAAGAATACATTGTGCCGACCAATTACATGAGATGCAGGATGCTGATGCTTTCTTGGACCAACCGCAAACCTTGTTTTATTTATATTACTAGTGCCAATGCGAATGAAATAAATATGAATGTAGATGCCATTGCATGTGAAAAATCGTTTGACATCTTATCATTGTGAAAAGTCAATAGATGTCGCAAGCACTGAAGGACGAATTCCTTAAAAACTTAAATCATCTGAAGCTAAAACAGCTAATACTGTATACTGTACTGAAAGAAAAACAAGAGAAACTTCGACATCTCAAAGTTCCAGAACAACTTGTTTGAATGAACCCAAACAATCACCTGTTGCGTGCGACAATCCTGTTGAATGTACCTGAGGCTTGCAAGGTGGATACTTATACGTCACTGCCTTCCTATATAACAGTATGGTCACGGCATATATAAGCTACTAAGTAGCTGAAGAATCTTATTATTTCCAGGGTTATTGGTAATGTAACAGCCAATTCTAACAGAAATGTTATGCAGATTTTTCAACCTCAATATCCCTTATTCTAGGAAACGAGTTAGTTTGTTTGTTTGGTTGAACGCGCTTATACCAGGAACTACAGGTTAGAATTAAAAATCTATTTTCCTACTGGATGGTTCATTTATCTACGAAGGATTTAAGCTTTGTAACATCACGCTGGTACCAATAGGACAGAAGCATCAATAGAAAATGTTGCGGACATCAGGAACATTGAGCTGGGGCTTGACCATGAGCTCTTATTGCAATGATAGTTCAGTTGTGTGACGGTGACATATGTCTACATGTTAAATACGTCTGTCTCATAATAAGAGTAAAACTATCATGGCAATAAGAGCTCATGATAAGGCCCCTGATCCCAAATAACATCGGATAAAGGGGACCACCATCATCGGTTCAAGCAGAGCATATTAAGCTTCTAACCGTTGACATTTCATTTTGGTACTGTAATCCCTAATAAATAAATGTAGCTGTCAATGTTAAGAAGTTGTTAATACGCGCTGCTTAAACGTCATGTATGCCTGTTTAATTTGAATGCTTGTTTAATAGTAGAGTTAGTTACAATATATTATAATTACTTGTAGTGACTGACTGGTTTGTAGTGGTAGGGTCATGATCACTTATCGCTATCATAGATTGACTGTGGTGGTAAAGGAAAACATCGTGAGAATGCATATGCACGATGCATATGTAGTGCAAGCGAAAGTTGGTGAGATGATGATGATGATAAATTAGACTAATGAGAATTAATTATCTTTTTGCGAAGGTTTCATCTTACGATGGCTCCGCCTGCTGGAATTTCCGGTGGCAACACCAATGGGACGGTGAGCGGGGTCTACTCGCCGGTGACCCTCAACCAAGAGTGGTCCATAATCAGCCGCCTCATATTTATGGCGCTATCATCCTGTGTGGGAACCATTATTAATGGTTTCTTTGTCTCGTCTTTTTTCGTGGACGATAACCTGAAAAGGCTCGGTAAGCGATCATGACTTTATTTATTTCCCACTAGCTTACCCGTGACTTGTTTTAAATATCACAATATCCGACCGTGGAGTCAAAACTACTTATTGCAAATGTCACACAAACTTATTATACATGATTTGGCTGAAGCCATTAGATCGTAAAAAGGTAATTTCGCTGTAATTTGGTACAGGGATGGTTTGGACTTAAGGTCTGATATGTAGTACTTAAATAAAATGTATGACAAGGTCACAGTGAATATTACACTAATTTGATTTCAGCGTTATTCAATTCAATTCAAAATATCTTTATTCGATTAGACTTTTTATAATGTACTTTCGAATCGTCAGAAAGACACGATTACATAGGATTATACATGCTACCGCCAGGTTCGGGAGGTTGCTTTTGCTGAGAAGAACCTGGCAAGAAACTCAGTAATTACTCTTTTTAAAAAAAATTACAGCTTTTAGTAATACAATATAAACCATAAAAAATATATATAAGCCCATGGACACAGTTCCAGTGCACAAAAGTCGACATATTTTTTTTTTTAAAACTAAAAATAAGTACTACGTAATAGTATAATTGTGTAGCTTGAGATGACCACATTTATCGAAAAAGGCTATATATCATCACGCTTATGGCGGGTCACGTTTAAAGTTAGCGTAAGCCCAAAGTAGAGACGACCCTAGTATAGTTACCTTGTTATTAGTATACTTGTTGTTGATATATCTCATTCCCTGTATAGGAAACGTCTTCCTGGCCTGCGTTGGTCTCTGTGACCTCGTTATCACTGGCTGTGTGATGCCGGTGGTATCTGTAGTACTACTATCTGGTATCTGGGACTCCCTGACCTTGTGCAACGGCCTTCAGTTCATCACTGAAGGCTCGACATACTGCTACAGCCTCTTCTTCGTGGTAAGATCTTTTTATATTTGTACCAAATTCCTCCATAAACCTATCTGTTTGTTAACGTGGACAATTTATTATTGATGCACCAACCGCACCGACTAAAATCCTCGGTGCTCCTCCTGGTTACCGTGAAATGGTATTCACTAACACATATATACAGGGTGTCGGAGAAAAAGGAACAGTTGTCCTCTGGAAGTTGTAGGGTTTTATTAATATATCACTATGTTGAAGTCGTAGAATATCTAGCTCCAACGATAACGTAGTTATATAGGCTAAGGGCCGAAGAGCTAACATGTTAAATTAAAGAGAAGGTTAATGGTTTCGAAAAATGGTTTTATGGGATTATTTCAGGAACTAAAATAGTAAGATTTCACGAGAATAACTCTAAGTTACCGATGATTTTTATGCCAAAATAAGGCTTTGATATGGTCAACTTTGAACGTGAATTACTAAAATACAGAAGAAGATATTTTAGTAATAATATTTTTATTTGCTGCCTAAAATTATACTCTATCACACATTTCAACAGCTGACCCGACATCTGTATTTTCTAAACAAGAATTTGTGGTATTAATTTTATTAAAGAAAAAAATATTTTTGTATTCTCCTCGGCAAGCCCTTTTATTTGATACCCATACTGTGATAGTTCAGAAAAGGTCCACCATCTTACTTCTACTTGTATAATCCGCCATATTGGAATAAGAATGACGTCACATAGTTAAGCATGCATTTTCATCCAAGATAAGCGTGTATACCAAATTTCAGTTCATTTAGATTTAAAATTCAGTTGCAAGATTCCACTCGGCCAACATACATACATTGTAAATGAGTTAAGTGTTTGTAATTAATTAATCAAATTTATTGCTCAATTGGGAAAAGAAAAAAAAACAATTAGATCTTCATTAACTTTATAGGTATATTATATGCAAATTAAGTAACTCAAGATGACCACTAACCGTAGCTTATTGTTATCAGATGATCTCAATAGAAGCCTACGTGCGCTTATGCCGATCTACAACCGACTATGAACAGTTTTTATCGATGCACCTGGGTTTGTTGGCTATCCTTATCTTCGTCATCGGATTCTGCGTGGCCGGAGCTGGCGTTTACCTCAAACTAGACTATGACTACTGCACTCGGGAGAACAGCGGTAACCTGTACTTCCGCATAGCCACCACCACGATCTTCCACGCCGTACCTTTCCTGGTGGTCGTGATAGGTCTCCTTACCGCTTGCATTCAAATCCGATCGCACGCCCAGCACCATGTCTACTACCGCCGATCACTCCAGTATGAACTGGACCACTCAACTGTCGTCTTGAATTTAACTGTGTACCTGATGTACGTCGGCACCTGGATTCCGTATATGGTCATTGTTTACCTGTTCCCTAACATAACCGACCACAAGTACTTTGCGTGTGCCTGGCTCGGAGTATACCGCGCAATGTTCCCGGCCTTCTTCTACTGCACCATGCACAGGAACTTCCGCGATGCTTTCGGACGCCTCTACTTCTACTGTTTCTGCAAGAGGAATACTACCAGTACCCAAACTACCCACCACCGCAGGGGCCGTGGCGCAGGCCAGTGTGACGTCAGGGTGCACATTCTGCACCAGGTTGTGCCCGGTCACAAACGCTACCCCGGCACCGGGGTCAGGGTCAAGGAGACTCACAAACTGTAAACGATCACCACCCACTTTCTCGTGGGTTATGCTTTCAGTTCATTTGTATCTCTCTATGCCATATTTCATTCTATGAAACGGTAAAGGGAGAGACTTTCGAATTTATCAGTATTTAGTTATAGTCAGAAACTTATCTTAATTTTGGATCTCATAACGATTTAAACTGAGTTACGTGTGATAATTAGGTCACAGAAAGCTGTACTTATTATTTGTTTAAATTGTATTATTGTATGATTTATGTAATTTATGAGTGTTCATTGACGTTGTGATGCACAGTCTAGTGTGAATTCTTGTAAGTGCAACTTTTAATAATATTTAATGTATTGGTATCCCAAAACGTAATGACCATTGACTTATATACAATTTAAATAGATAGACTGTATGGTTCCATCCAATGTAAGGTGATAATTTTAATCAGTTCATATGCAGGTACTGCCTGAATTCAATTCAAAACTCCAAAATTTATAAACAGTATGTATTTATTAAAAGGGAACTGATGTTAAAGCCGGGGAGTTTGTTTCGCCGTTTCTTCTCCTGACGGGCTATTCTTGGAAACGGTAGTAGACTTAGAATAAGTAGGGTTTAAGTGTGAGGACATTTTCCTCAATAAGTGTGAAGGTTCCCTTTTCTTAAATAATATTCATCCTTATTTCTTATATGACTTTTAATTTTATTCCTTACGTGTTTGGGATATCCACCAATATTTATCATATACAATACTATATTTAATTCTAGTCATTATGACTATTATGACACATACTAATGTACACACTATTTGACAAATACCACCAATATATACAAAGTCATCGATTGTACCGTTGTTGTCTGTAAACAACTTATTATGTAATGTTAATAAATACTGCCATATCTAATATAATCGAACCAAATTTTTAAACATAGCTTGGATGATTGAACACCCCGAGCTACCGCGTTTTTGATGCTCGATGCTTAATATCCATATATGAGATACATAGGTATATACGACTGCTTCGTTCCCGGCTAAATCCAGAAATGCTTGGGTCTTACGACCTGTCCCACTTTATTTATTTTTATTTTGTCCCTAAAAGGTTACTCACCTTCTGGGGGAATTTATTTCTGCTATTTGATACAGAATACGTTGATATATATAATAATTAAAATGAATGAGCATTTATATTAAGTATGGTACATTATTGGGTATGGTATTATTAAATGTTCATTATGTATTGTTGAATTATTGTTTAAGAGTGCTGATGATCTGTTGTATGTAGTGGATGAAGGATTTCAATGCGGAAGGTCGAGTGAGTAGATCAGTGATGTTGTATAGATTTACTTGGTGATATATGCATGTTTGTTCATGGTTATTTCTCTGTACAGTGTATTGTGGGCATTGTTCGAGGAGGTGTGCTACTATTTGTGGTGTGGTGTTATCGCAGGGGCAGTGTTCATTGTCTGTTATTTTGAATATGTGTAAATACTGTTTATGAAAGCCGTGTCCAGTGAGTATTTGTGTGAGTGCAAAGATGTGTTGTGTAGCGTTTGTGAGGGTGTGTAAATGTTGTAGTGTTGGGCACCATTTGCGTAATATGGGGCCTTTTGTGCGTACATTTATACTTTTTTCTGTTTATTTCCTTTGAAACATTTTTCACATAACTTAGTGGAAAGTTGGTGTTGATGCAAGCAGTGTGGCTTCCTGCGGCGCTTTTATTTTTCCAGCAATACCCACATGTGCTTTGACCCATATTAGGTGAGGACTGATGTTGTGTTTGTGTAAAGTGTTGCGTATGTTTGTGGTTAAGTTTGTGCTGTATGCGTTGCAAATGTCTAATAGTGCGGATTGGGAGTCTGAGAGGATCAATGCCAATGAGTGTTTATGTTTTGCAAGCCATAAACATGCGTGCTCTATTGCCATAAGCTCGGCTTGAAGGACAGTATAATTTGTTTTGCCGTCGGGGCAGGTGGTGAAGTGGTACCAAATGTCAGAGGTGAGGTGGTCCATGCCCGGCGATTTCTGGTTCATGTTTTTTAATGTGTTGAGTATTTCATCCTGTGTGAAAGGTGGTTCATCATCTGTGTTAGGTATTTGTGATGCTATGTGTCTGGTGTTTTGTTGTGAGATGTGTGTGCCTGGTGTGTCGTCTGGGTAAAATTTGTTTAGAAACGCTTGAGCTGTTTCACGGCTCGTTTGAGTGTATGTGTTATGCGCGATTTTAATCGTAGCGGGTTGTTGTATGGTTTGGCTTTGCCGGATGATACGGTTAGTGATGGACCAAACGTCCTCCTTTCCCTGTCTATTGCAGAACTCACGGAAGTTCTTGGTCGAGACCGACTTGATTGCCTCTGCATACTCCACTCGTAGCTTGTCCCTTTTGGTTAGGGTGCCGTGCAATGGCAACTTATTGCGTTTCAGGTAGTTATTGATAACTTCCCGTTTCATCTTCTCTAGGTCCTCGCTCCACCACAAGGGACCAGAGGGGCGCCTTTTGGAGCGTGGGAAGTGTATATCACATGTATTTTGTATGAACTTAGATAGTTCGTCTATGTATGCAATGAGTTAATCTGGTTGTAGTGTGGAGATGTCTGTTGTAGCTAAATTGTTGTATTACGAGCAAAAGAGACTGCAATCTCAAATGTATGCCAATTCCGCTAAGGCTGATTATGATCGTTTCCCGCTTATAGCTTGGGTAGCTTCTGGCACAGTTGCCTTTTCAGTTGATTTTCCTCATTAAAGAGGTTACAATGGTCAGATGGCAGTCGCTTCGCATAAAAATGTAGGCGATCAGCCACATTGGGTTGAATCAAGTGCTGACTTGGTGCCTTGGGACCCTAACAATGTATGGGATAAGGCCAGGGAGATGATGATGATGAGCTCGGGTAACTAGACTTATGGGCATGTCTTTTAATGGTGCTGTTCGACCATGCACCTTTCATAATGTGTACGTTTATATGCAAAATTTAAGGACCTTCGGAGTCAGTTCCGTTAATGTGAACGTCTTCGCACACCTCGGTCTCATGGCTTGTTAGTGGTTTTCGATCTGAGAAGCAAGACTCTGGTACCCGCAGGGTTGCTATATTTACTGGCATCAGTCTGTCACGTTGCTGGTGCCATAGAGATTGGGACCATAGGTGTAGGACATCGATTTGGGCCATAAAGCTTTTTTGTAATGCTAAGTATTTTTTTACCTAACATAAAGAAGCAGTCACTGCAAAATATATAATTGCAACAAATGTATGACATTTGCCCGTCCTGCATTTCGATGCAATTAACTTACTTTCAATAAAGTTAAAGGAAATTGCTTTTAAAATTTGTGTAGCATAACACAATAAACTTGTCTTGTTTCTGTTTAGCTGTAAGGTAGCACATCCAATCTGAGAGAGATGTAACATATATTTGCAACAACAGAAGCACGCAAGTAACCTAAATAATACAGCGACTGCTTAATATATACTTATGCTTACCTACACTAGTATACAAATTAAATTCGAGCACATTCCCATAATATATTGGATGCAAAACTATTCATCCAATATATTTTGTCCCGATACATATTGATATACAAATTATACAACTTTGGAACCATATATAACTTTTGAAATTCTTAAATAAGGCAAGGAAAGTAGGAGTAGGTATAACGATTTGTCATGTAGCTTTTATCAGGAGTGGGCTAACTTCGATTCGTGGGACAACTAGCCTCTTAAAGTTTCAATCCACCTTGCCTTGGTCCCTCTTAAAGACTAATGATGTAAAGGAGAGCTTTCATATTAAAAGATCCGCCCTTCGTCTATCGTCATCGTCGGAAATAACTACTTTCGAAGCTAACTTACTGACTGACGATTAGCTGAAGATATCAAACGATTGCCCACGAGTACTGATAAAGTTCGCCCACTCCTATTTTAACTCAACTGAGCAGTCAAACTAGTTAATAAACAATTAATCAAAAATATAAGACTTAGTCGACTCATTCCTAGACTGCTCTATATTAGCTAATTAAACATAAATTGTCACGGAAAACCCATTAAAAATTTCACGAATTGTATGTACACGAGAGAGTTTATACACTGAAGGGTAATCGTACACTTATCGTACTAGAATAATAATATGCATTTATATATAACAAAATGTACCTACTATAAAAAATATACAAATACCCGACGAACGTCGTCCTGAACCCGAGTGCAGCGCCAACCACCGGGTCCAATTGCTATATTGAGTAGTTTGGGGACCACTGATACGCACACAACAACCATCAAAATCGGTCCAGCCGCGGAGTTCAGTGACATAATATACACGTACAGAAAAATTATTATATATAGAAGATATATTGTTTCTGTGTTTAACTGTTCATTTACTTAAGAACAACTGTGTAGTAGTAAATAAATGTTATTATGTGTCTATTTGTCTTGTTATTTTCCCCTGACCTCTGCTGTGAAATACATCATGCCTTACTTAGAAATGTTTAGTTAAGCAGGCTACTACTTAACCAATAAATTATTTTGAATAATCACCAAATGTAAATGGCAGGTATTAATCCACTTAAACCACTGACAAAAAAATGTCTTAACTGACTAGCTTAAGTAATTGTGTTATTTTCTTGTAATGTCCGCTAAACATGTAATCTGAAATTATCTTGACATTCAAGGCCGCGCGAACATGTTGCGTAAAATGGTAGTGAAAGAGCACAACAAAATCTGCAACCGGCGAACTGGTTAAAAAAGTATTTTTTTAATGAAACTTGCATCCTAACCACAAAGGCTCCAAATATAGCCAAGGGCCAAGTGCCCTGCCCTGTGGTGTGTAAACACCATTTCCGTATGGTAAAGCGTTTTTGTTGAATGTCAATCGTCAAACAGCCTTGCTTAAGTCTTTTGGGTTACAAATTGTAACGGTGAAAGGAGCCGCGCGGTGGGGGCAGTCGGCTGCCGCGTCAGTTGTCCGCTAGCGCATGTCAGATACGGCGTTTTGCACGCCCCGCCTCACGTCCTGCCATACGTGAAACTTTTACTTTCGCGCGGTTCGGTAATTTAATTTTTTTTCTTCGAACGCGATGTGTTGTGCGATATGAACAAGTGAGGGTTTTTATTCTAATAAAAAAATAATAAATGACAGTTCGCAATATGTTTGTGAGTGCATTTCTTGTTATTTGGAGTGGTGTGTCGCTGGCTTTGGCCCAAGGTGAGTGGAACCGCACAATGTACAATTCTCAGGTTACGCGAAAAGTCGCTGCAAAGCGTACGACACTGGATAGCTTAGCCTCGCAATACGAATATCATTGAATTTTACGAGGGGGAACCTTTCCCCTATAGTTAGTCTTAGTGTACTGTGTACTGACTAAAAACCACCCTCGGTATCTAACTGGGCGGTTAGGGCTTTGAAATAAATGCCTTTACGTATGTTTAGATACTTTTTTCAAAACTATAGGTTTACTGTGCGATATAACACTTAGGCCTTACCATTAGCTCTGATTGCTATCATAGTTCCACTGTGTGACAATCACAGACTATACGCGTCATATACACCTGTCTCATGATAAGAACTGCCATGATAATCAGAGCTCATGGTAGGGGCCCTGGTTTGCTCTAAGAACAATGTAAGTAAGAATTTATCTATAATATTATACGTTCACACGATATTCCTGACAATGGACGTACCTAGCTCGATTTCGAAACTGGACAAAAACTGGTAACATTGACGTAAGCTAGTTAATTAATTCACCTTATTGTCCACTAACGATGATTATAATCAGTGGCGCGAATGATTTCGGGCGTAAACCAGACCTGACTATTAGGGTTCCGCAAGTAAGCAATACAATCATGGGAAAGATGCACCTTTTTGCGCTAATATCATTTTTTCTGAACTAGAACTCCATATGTGCACTACTGCACTGAGTTGTGGCACATAATATGGAGTTAGATACTGAAACTTCGTTTGACTTTCGTTCGCTTCCGAAGTTTTGTTTTCGGTGGAAGAATACCCTATTATCCTCGGCGTCTGTCCACCGCACAGGGGATCTCCTGCGTCCCTGTGCCCTCCACTGGACCTTGCTCGACTAGCGGTTCTATGAAGGTATCATTCCGCCGAGGCAGTTGTCCAAAAAAATTAAAAACAGGAGTCTACTTACAGTTGAATTTCAAAAATTATACTGCTTTAGTATAATTTTTTAAATTCAACTGTAATTAGTCTCGTATTTTTAATTTCATACTTGTGTTTGGTTGGACTTCCATAGAAAAATTGAGAATTCAAAATAATAATAACACGAATACCTCACTTAAACACCTATATTGTTAGGATTGAGGTACCTACATAAAGTACAGGATGGTCAGGGTGTTCTGATTTAACACATTAAGAGTTTTGGGGTTCATCATTGGTTTAAGCTAAAATTAAACGTCGAAGCGAAGATACGCGCTGCTTAAACGAACAGGGTTGGTCCCCAGGAAGGAGTAGGTTGGTTTGTTTTATTTGAAATCATATTTCATGGACAGTTACATTGTATTATAATTACTTTTACTAATTGATTGGTACTAATGGTTGTTAATTAAAATGGGTACATGTTTTTGACAAAAATAATAAATTCTAACTACATACATATGCTCACGCCTGTATCCCATGTGGGTAGGCAGAGACCACTGTTTGCCACATGCTACGATCCTTACATACTTCTTTCGCTTCATCCACATTCATGCTATGAAATTCTTTATCTTTGAGAGATTATGGTTATGTGCCTCGTAGTGAAGACTTGCAGGGTATTTGGAGGATGATTTAACTTTCTTGCGAGTGAGATCCATGAAATTACCTAAATATTATTTAATATACATTATTATACATATTGGTAAACATCCTACCGGACGGCAGTTCTTGTAAGAATGATATTAGGTAAACAGAGCATAAATAATACTGTTTGAATTAAATTATCAAAATGTATGTAACCGTAACGTAACTTGAGCGAAGTAATTAAATATGTTTGTGTATTAATGTATTATATACAAGGTCTAGGCTGACTATATTGAAAGTATATCAAGGTTTATATCGCCAGAGCATATTATTAGTAGATAAGTACTTTATAACATAGTAAATTAGAACAATTAAGGTGCAATGTAGAGTCACAAAAAAACAATCATGGACGATTAACAGTAGTTAATCGTCCATGATTAACTACTTTTAATCCACGTCCTACACGTCATACACGTCCATATAGTATATCATTATGAAAAATGAACGAGCAGGAGACAATCCTGATACTATATAATATATATATAATCGATGAAACTAGCGGATTTCACACTGTTTCACACGTGTAGTTCCCGTTCCAGTGTACGGGGATAAAATATAGGCTACATGTTACTCGCTGATAATTTAGATATTCATTGCTGAATGAATTTTTCAAATCGGTCCTTGGGCCCGACCATGAGCTCATATTGCAATGATAGTTCAGCTGTGCGACGGTGACAGACTTATACATGTCATATACATCTGTCTCATGATAAGTGTACAACTATCATGTCAATAGGAGATTATGGTAGGGCCCCTGTGGTTTTTAAGTTGCTTGGGACCGCGGTTCCAGTACCAAAAGACCGCGATCGAAACGCGACGTATATATGAATTATATAAATTAGAAGACAAGAACAACAAGAATATGAATTTCAGTAACATGTCAGTAGAAGTCCTGATGATGCCAACTTGCAAATGTACCACTGGAAGTAACACATGCCTACATATCCAACTTTTCCTGTTCCTGTGACATGCATACAACGCAGATGTAGGTATCTCTAATGTATTTACCTACGAGTGTGCTTAGATTACCGGTTTTAAACAGTGAAGTAGTTAAGTAGCGAAGGTCAGATGGCACTCACTTTGCTATAAGGAATTATTAAATATCTACTACTAATAAATGAAGCTGAAAAATGTTTTTGTTTGCTTATACGCGCTCATCCCACAAACTACTGCAGGCCTACATAAAGTAACATTCTCTCGTTCTTGCGCTAATAGAAACGATAATAGATGTATAGAAATGTTATAAATCAATCACGTAATTCCTGTCATTTCCGTACATTTTGTATCGTTCACATTCGTGAATATATTGTTACTTTGTCTACAAAGCCCATACCATAAGCTCTTATTACCATTATAGTTCCACAGCGGACAGAGACAGACTTTTACACTGCATATACATCGGTCACATAATAAGAGTTATACTATCATAGCAATAAGATATCATGGTAAGGCACCTTACCAGGTGCTTTACCTTTTTTTTTCAAATAGCAGTCGCCTGCTACGCACGCAAGCGTCGGAAGTTCGAATCCTGGGTGCCTGTACCAATGAGGTTTTTTTAAAAGCTTATCTGCAGTGATTTTACACCAAGTGTTTTACGGTGAAGGAAAAAAATCATGAGGACACCTGCATATGTCTGAGAAGTAACTCAAAGACGTATGTGTTGTTATTACAACACCTCTGCCTACCCCTTCTGGGAATACAGGCATAGGTATATGTATGAACGTAGTCACAGTGGCGTTGGCAAAAAGCGTTCGAGAGTCAACACTCAGTTTCGACATTTGATAGATATTTCAGCAGGTGTTTGTTTCTTTATGTTGTTTTCCTTCGCCGAATATGCAATCTATTGTTACATCTAGTTGACCTAACCATTCTCGTGATGTAATGCTCAGAACTATAGCCTGACTGTATTCTGTGATCTAATTTGATTGTGTTACTGTCAAACAACGTGAACAATAACGAGTCGGCTTTCGACGCTAAATCATTTTGCTAATACGTATTTTTTTGTTTGTGGTATTGATAATTTAAAAATGCTTACAGGGGCCTTACCATGAGCCCTTATTGCCATCATAGTTTTACTCTTATTTAAGATAGATGTATTTGACGTGCATACATCTGTCACTGTCACACAGCTGAACTATCATTGCAATAAGAGCTAATGGTCAGGCCCCAGGTCTTATGAGAGATAAGACTTCCCGAGATTTGGAGTCACAGATAGTGAGATAGAGTCACTGAGGACAGTGCCTCTACCTTTCAAAAAATCTATATCTACATAGGGCCACAACTTATCAAGACGGTTTAAAAAAAATCTGTTCTATAGATTTGTAAATATGAAGTTTTGAAAAAAGTCGGTAAAACACGTAAATGACGTATACCTACGCGATCGGACACGAGGTGACACCATTTGTCGAAGCTACTGCTGTTCTACTTATTTTCTCGTAAATGTGCGTGTTTCTGTGTGTGTGTAATTTTAAGCGAATCTTTGCCCACGTGATAATACACGCGTTCTCTTCTTAAAGTGCCCAATACTGGTCTCGATTAGGAATAGGATGTCATGTGCATTTACTTTTACGTTCTTACCATTCTAACATTGTGACCTGGGAAAATAAACTGTTGGTACTTAAAGAAAAATCACAGACAATTTTCTCTACATTTCAGCCGGAAAGTAATCGCCTTACAAGTTCAAACGTGAGTAAATCACAGAGCTTCCACACTAGCGAACTTCCACACGTGGTTTTCAAAGGAAGTATCTTTCGTACGACGAATGATTAGGCTTCATTCAAACAAACCTCCAAAGGTCTAAACCTCCAACCAACAATATATTCACCGCAATGTTAACGTAATAATCGCTTATGACAAAGTCAAGCTATCATCTAACAGTGTATTTTAAGTCATTGCATCTAAGCTTACAAAAAACGGCATACTTACTTGAATAGGCGCGTAACCAGTTGACCCAGAAATACGGGTATCAAACCTAAAATGGCGGAGAAAATCACCGATCTAAAATAAAATTCGTTAGCTAAAAGTCGAATACAGTTAATCGTATGTTTTTTTGGTAGCGCGAAAAGTAAGGTGAGGCATGCTGCTCGACTGCCTATTGATTACAGTCAAATAAAACCTTTGTATTATGTAGTGATGCGCTATGGTGAGAGGTTTTTGATTGTTTCGATTGTTCAAACATCTCGACGCATTTTTAATCACAGTGGATGGTAGCGAGTCAGCTCGCATGCAGTCATCACTCATTGAACACAGCGTGATGCATCGAGTCGGCTGACGATCGGTCCCATTTGGCTAGATTCGGTGCAACTCGGACCAATCGCTTGCATCAAAACAATCGCAAAACCACTCGATGGTCTCGTTGCCAGGGCGAGTCAATGGTAGATTTGACCGACCCCGATTGCTTCGATCATGGAGGTATTGTGTTTCTGCTCTGAGTAGAGCCATTAGTGATGTATGAAGGAGAGGATTACGAATGGAGGCGCTGTATCTGCAACTGTCTTTTGAGCACAGGTTTTTTTTTTACAATAAGGTATTCGACACGCAAATTCTACTTTGTATTGCAAGCCTTCATTAGCTGCAGTGGCCGCTTACCATCAGGTGGACTGAACACTTGTATGCCACCTTTGTTGCATTGGATGTATTATAAAATTACAAATACGTCGATTAAAAAATGCTAAAAGCTAGATAGATATTAATATTTCTTACAAAATCTTATTGTTCTATCAAAAACACAGCACCATTATTCTAATAAGCAATTAACTGGTTTAGTGATCAGTCATGAACAGCTTTATCAATATTACACAGGCATTCTAAGGACTAAGATCAAGAGGCTTATCTCTTGCGATCGGATGAGGGGCTCAGCTTATTGAATTTGTTCTATTTATTACTAAGTTTGCCTTGCGATTTCAGCCGCGTTAATAATAAAAATATTTTTTATCTATCAGACCTTATACGATATCAGTTACATACGGACAGACAAAGAAAAGATTGAAACATTGATATTTTTGTGTAAGTATTTTTATTACGTATCTCTCATGCATTTAGCGAAAAGCACTTCAATTTCATTTATCTGTATAGACATTAAGATATACATAAAATATCTCTATCATTAGTTACATGCTCTACTGCTATGAACAGTATTGCTAAGATGGCGCGAATCAATTAGGCACAATAAAGCTAGCCAGGCCAGCGTACTTAGTAAAGGTCAGTGTACTGTCATGGTACAGAGTCCCACACGGGTAGGCAGAGACAAAAGAATGCCAAGTCCATCACTTTCGATTTATCCACGTTCTTTATTTGTCATGTTATTATATGAGAACGTGATTGTAAAGTGTTAGAGGATTCCTGACCTGCCTCTATTACCACCCCGATTACCCTGAAAGATCGCACCGGTGTCCCCCCGCGGTTTGCCGGGGCACAACCCCAGGGTAGCTGTGCTGCTGCCCTTGGAGACCTCGCTGTACCAGACCGCCCCAGTATAGTTGCCTCATACTACAGGCAGGGGATATCATAGTAAAATTCTAAGACATTAGCTATTGGGTGGTTACAGCATCATACATTTGGCTTACATTCTGGCTTTTAGGCAGGGCATCCTGTATATCATTATCATTATTTATAATAATAAAAAAACTATCATTATTTTAATTTATTTTTACTTACATTTTGCCATGTCATTCCAAGAACAACCTGATTGTTCGCCGTCAGTATACTGAGCTAGCCTTTGAGTTGCGAACTGTGTTTCCAAACGCTAGCAGTGCTTAAAGTTGACATTTATATTGCAGTTAATATTTCGTAACAGAACGATACCTATCGAACTGTAATTGAACACAAATGAGACAGCATTGCACATACCTACGTTTCGATTTGACCAGTAATTACATTTGTCGTAACGTCTTGACGCCGGTTACATTTTTGAAATATTCTACTAGTAAATGATACAGATTATCTATCAACGTAGGTACTTTTTGGTAAAATAAAACAAAATTTCATAAATGGAACCGGTCGGGTGACGTATCGACAAATGTAATAACTGGTCAAATCATATGTAACATTTACCTAATGATAAATCGTAAAGGTAAAATGGAATCATTTTGACTAATAGCCAACAGATAACAGAAAAGGATACCTTAGACGATGAGCACGATAAACTAATTACAAAAGTGGTTCGTTACTCACCCTTCATCTATGTTATACATATTCATATTATAACCGGAGAAGTGTAGCTATCCGTCTGTCACATGCTTAGACCCACATCTTAAAATGTAACCGAGCCCCAAGGGTGTTTATAAAATTATAATTTTATTCGTTTTCTACTAGCGGACGTCACCTGGCTTCATCCGTGTAGTTCCCGTTCCCGTGGGAGTCCGGGAATAAAATTTAAAGAATTTTCTAATCGTTTCACTACTTTTTGAGCCAATTCATTACAAACATACTTACACACAAATCTTTCCTCTTTATAATATTAAGAATAGATTTTTCAATGAATCATTCCGTCTGTCACCAGTTCGTGGTATAAAATCTTTCTTACCAGCCGAGTGTTCGATGCAGAACTATTCTGTAAGGCACGTCGAAAGTAACCCGCTAATTCCATTAGTTTGTTTGTTGAATATATATATATCTAAACAGATAAATACAATTGAAGTGTATGTTTGTTATTACAAAATAACAGCATTTCAATGCATATGAAAGTATACACGGTACCAATATTGAAAAACAAATTTTAAAATTTTTCTCTTTCTGTCTGTCGGTCTGTCAGTCTGTCTGTTTGTTCCGGCTCATCTCCAAAACAGCTGAACCGATTTAACGGGACTTTCACTGAAAGATAGCTAATGTTACAAGGAGTAACTTACTATTAATAAAAAAATATTATAGTCTATAATAGTGTCTTGATAAATTCAACGCGGGGCACTGCTAGTAGAAAATTTCTTCTCAAATCTTAATGCTTAATTTGACCCCATAAATTCCCGCGAAGCTAAATCAAACTCTTTTGAAATAAACAATGTTAATACTTCTTTTTTATAATTACCTAACTATATTGCTGAAAATAATTACTTACATACATATGCCCACGCATGTACAACATGGGTACCTAAGCAGAGACCACTGCTTACCACATGGTACGATCCTTACATATTATACTTATTTCCCTTGTTCTACATCCATAAATCTCTTTTCATTTCGATATTTACTTACTCATTACCCCTATTACGGGTTTGACACCGTTTTCGTAATCTATACTCGCTAGCGTCACTCGCGATATTTGTATGACATATTTTAGTTCTTCACGTCACCGCTGAGAGTCGCTGCACAATTTCTCATACTAATATTCAGCGGAGACTTTAGCGAGTTTATTACGAAAACGGCGGCAATCCCGTGATAGGGGTACTGTAATATCACCGCAAATTCCGCTTTCGATTCACAGAATAGCACCGCGGTAATAGTAATAGGTCGTGTTTACACCGGCTTGCTGTATAAACTGCCAATCAGCCGGGGAAAGTTCCGAGTTGACCTAAAGACGCTGGCGGTCGTTCGCACTCGATACACGTATCTAGGAAATCTTTTATATCTGTACTTAAACACAGTTTTATGCGAACGTTGCATTGCAATTTGTTTAAAGCTTTTATTTACAGCGCTCTACTCCTATAACATACATTTCAACGGCTTGCGCTTTCCTCTGTAGATATAAATCTTCACAGATAAATAAAATTCAAGTGTCTGTTTTTAATTCCAAATCAACAGCGTTTCATTAAATGCATATTAAAGTTTATACATTAGGGTATTCACATAAAAACAAAAACAATTATATTTTTTTTCTCTGCCTAACGGTCCGTCTGTCTGTTTGTTTGGGCTCCGAAACGGCTGGAGCGATATTAACGCGACTTTCATTGACCGACAGCTAATGTTGTGAAGAGTAACTTATGTTAAGAGTAACCTATTTATTAAAAAAAAATACATTAGCGTTAAGTAGGGGGGGGTTCAGCTAGTCAGGGGGGTCAATGAATAAATTATAGAATACAATTTAGGGTATTACCAAATTGTCACGATAGTTCGACTATATGACAGTGACAGACTTATACACGTCATATACATCTATCACATGTGTTAGTATAATATAAATTATATAACAACAAAATAAGCATTCAAACCAAGAATTTACTTTCAACGAATCCGTATTATATCAACCCACAAAATAACAGGTCCCAATAACTAAATCCAACTTCATACACACAGTGGCACAGAGTTGGAAACTATGCAAAACCAACGTGGCAATGTGACACAGTGGCGTTGTTGGTAAACGGTAGGCAAAGCCCACAACGTGACGTCATCTGGCCAGACCGGTTTCCCAAACACACTGCATTTGAGAACACGCTCACACGGACGCAGTGTCAAATGATTTTCTTAATTTGACAGAGTGATAAAAAGCCTCTATCAACACGAGAACGATTTCTTTTGGTTCTTCAAGAAGGGTGTGAAGAGATCCTCATAGGGTATATCACGCTCCTGTAGGCAAGTATCATTCTCTCGCACTCGGTTGGGTAACCAAAACTTAAAAAAAATACAGTAAGAACTCCTTCCTTCTTTGTAGTTGGTTAGGAACATAAATTGATCAATCCAGGTGTGAGCTCCGACCTACGCGAACATACAATTTCACCATTTTTCTACCGTTTACAAGCAAAATATGAGTGGGTGTCGAGCCAACGGCCAAGAATTCTCCAATTATGAGTTGACAATGTTAAAATGGTGTAAGGCAGTATTGCCGCCTACTTTGTGCTCCTTATATGGATATCGCGACTATAACAAGTGTAATAACCTTGGAATTACCGATCTATCATACAGTGCCTCCTCATATCTGTCAGTGCGTCTAAGTTCTTATAATTCATTATTATTTTTTCTTACAGCATAGTTATTTAATGTACATAACCTGGTTACTTTTCATAAAAATAAGCTGAAAAGAAAGAAAAAATTGAACCGGTGAACGTCAGTCTCTAACCGGGGTACTCTAGTTTCCTTATCGCCTTGTAAGCAGAAGCCTTACGTTTGTGCTACCATAACTTGACAGATGTCGGTGAAATTTACTGACGTATTGTAATGATATTGTATGAGTGTATAAGTGCTTGAAAACATGGTCGAAACGATGTTTTCCAAAAATGAAACCTAACTAGATTTTTTTTTGCCCCTGAAACCCCATACACATAAAATTTGTAAGCTCCAACGATTTTCATGAAATTGTATGTGTCCCATTCACATAAAATTTCATTTCATTCATATATATATATATATATATATAGAGAGAATATACCTTTAAGCGAGTAATTCTTGTATATTCATGTATAAGATTTAATCAGACATAGATAGCACAAGAGTTACACCGACAAGAGTTATTACTCTTAAATTCATGATGATGACATGAAGCAACGTTTCTCCACTCGCTACATATATGGCGTTGTTCTATTAGCGTTTTACTACTATTAGCGCTATTACTGTATGCATGTAATGTAAATTTTTTTTTTCTGCCAACCTTGCGATATTATATTTCTTTACCCTTTCAAAATGAGAATTGGATTGAAAATCAGCCATTTTATATTGCTATCTTACTCACACATCTTCAAAATGACAAAGAGGGAAATAGAAAATGGCGATTCCACGCTCCCATTCATATTTTATCTATACTTATTTACACAGAGCTGAAGAGTTGGTTTGTTTGTTTGTTTGAACGCTAATTTCAAGAACTATTGGTTCGATTTCAATAATTATTTCAGTGTTAGATAGCCCATTACGCTAAGGCCAATCGTTAATGTTAGTGTTAGATAACTAGCTTCTGCACGCGGACAAAATCGCGGGCAGAAGCTAGTTATCTTATATATAACAATTTCTATTCCAGTAGTGATGTAATAGATGTAACGCATCCTAAAAATTTGATTTACTGGATTGCCTTATTCCTATTGTCTTAAAGGTCATTTTAGGTTTTGTTGCATTCCTTGTATTAATCTTAAGGTTTTGAGACCAAAGCTTGTTTGCAGGACTGCTAATATCCTATACCAATATCCTGAAAGTATTGGCAAAGGAATATGATTCCACTTTGTTAAGCTATTTCATTAGTGCAGTGCCCCATCCCTGACGTTGACGTAACGTGATTGACTAGCTATTTCTTGCGGTTTCACCCGCGTAGATTTAATTAAATTGGTGGCTTTATTTCTTCGCGATAACCTTTTTTTTTGTCAATTAAAGTAGCCTAATCTCTGTGTAACATTGTATCTTCCAGTGAGATTCGCGTTAAAATCGGTCAAGCTGTTCTGGTTTGTATGATATGTACACTTACACTTAAAATGTAGTGTTACAGATAAATACAATTGAAGTGTCTGTTTGTGATTCCAAAATAACAGCTTTTCACTAAAGTTCATATGCTAACTTATATATGGTGTAGACATGAAAAAAATCTGTCTCTTCTTTGTCTGGACGGATTCTGATGCCTATTATGCCTTCGCGTTTATAATATTAATAGGTAGAGAAAAGTGGCCTGTCAGTTGTCAGTACCCCAAGTATAGATTAGTACATGTTTAAATGTTGTAGACATTCGATTGCGTACCTTGTTGGTGTGGCTTAAAATATTTTGATCCGGCATCTTTTGAATGCAACACCTCCAAAAAAGTATCAACACATTTTGAGCCAGTGCAAGGTTATCCGATGACGTTTGAAAGTGTCAAAAGGTATACTATTAAGGGAAGCATTTGCAGTTAGGCATTTTAAAATTATTGGTCTGTCTGCCTTTTTATTTTGGTCTTGAAGGTGGGTTTAAATGCCCTAGAGTAGGTACTATCATCAAATATCGTCACACGAGCAAAGCCGGGTAAAAGCTAGTGCAATGACACACAGTAATCCATTATTATATTGTTTCTTTTATGAACTGGCCAACAGGAAGATTTGTTAATACCCTACTCCCGTATTGAGTATTGAAACTCAAAAATATATTAATTTGCCAAGCATCTTAACCGCTTGAGCCTACATTCCATGCCAAGAGGTCAATGATATTGTACCTACGTACCTACTTTCGATTTTCATTTCGATGCCGTTCATAAAATGACTCGATACAAACATACAAATATCAAGCTTACTAAACGTTTATTCAAAAATCAAAGAACTCTATTTATTAAATGCAGTTACGACAACAAACTGTGCAGGATATTTTCTTTCTGTTGGTAAATTGGAGTTTGAAACTGCATTGATGTGAACAATGGCGGTCTGGATTGAAAAACAAATTCCAACATGGTTTTACCTTTGAAACTGGAAAAATGTATAGCTTTTCACTGATTGCATGTATATGTATGAAAATATATACGTACCAGAAAAACTATTTTTAAAATGTTTCTCTTGTCTGTCTGTATGTTCCGGCTAGTCTCTGTCACAGCTGGACCAATTTGAACCGTAATGCTGGTACAAGAAGAAATTTTGCAAAATGTTATTTAATAAAATTGTGTTCGGCAAATGAAATGAAATTAAATCTATCTATGAGAGCGAAACCGCGGGGCACAGCTAGTGGAAGGTATAAAACGTATTGTGTAGATACTCAAGTGATTTCCTGAAAAGCTTGAACATTCGCGTTCCTCTCAGATTATATTCCGTATTCGCCCCTTAATAAAGTCTATGCACAAACCATTTAAGTTAAATTTCGATTGTATTAACAGCACCCGGCCTCGCAGGTACCTCCATGTGCGCAAGCATTCGTTAGGGTCAGTCCACATGTGGCGGAAAAGAGCCTGCCGACCTTCCACCGCTTACCACGGCCAGCGTGTTATTATTATCACTGGACTGGCTCTGAATCAAAATACTTTGTTACTTATATCCATAGCAATAAAGTCTATGTTGCAAAAAAAAACATCTGGCGAGCGGTGCCACTTCGATGCAAATACATACCGTGTGCCCCCAGTCTCCCCGGATGTAATCACGAGACCTTGTATATTATGAAATAAGTACTGTGGATACAAAATCGATGAATCTATCTCTTCTTTCAGTCTATACTAATATAATAAAGATTTGATTTTTTTTTTGATTTGGGAGTCGACCATCATCGGTTTAAGCAGAGCTGATTAAGAACTTCCCAGCTTTGACGTCTCGTTTTGGTACCGTTAAATTAGACATCAAAGTTCAGAAGTTTTTACTTTATACGCAATGCGTTACGCTAGTAGGTACCAAATAGGTTTGTTTTTTTAATATAATCATATTCCATTTCCAGTGACATTTATTCGGAGGTCAAGATAGTAAGTTGGTTGTCCTTGCACGGATCGTGTCCAATGACTTAAGTGTTAAATGTTATAATTAAGTGATCTTTTAAAACCGAGTGGGATTAGATAGACGCTTTGCATGGTTCCATTACGAGTTATTCATTGTTTGAAATAATAAATGTGTTCGTGCCCTAGATATTAAACAAATCAATTAAACGTACTTAACTGAGTATAGTGTGTTGAAACTACTCTCGAAATGGGGAAGGACACACACAGGGTGCAATTCAAGTATTACATAACTTTAAATCAAACTGGAAATAAAGTTATTTAGTAACCAAAGACTTGCGATAGCATTCAAAAATGGTCCCCAATAACGTTGATTTATGTACTAAAATTAATGTATCAAAATCGTGTTCTTATATTATGTATGTCATAGTACTTCCGCAATTCACGCTTTCACAAAATTGAAACGAAAAACATTAAAACCAAAGTCAGTGTAACGCAACAAAATGAAATAGCAACCGGCAATATTGTGCGTATTGCAATATGCATTCAATAAATCTATTCGCTTGGATAACTTCCCGCCCTCGCTTAGCTCAGGTTAAGATTTTTTTAAAATTTCATTTCTTTACTTTCCATATACACAATATGTTTTTTTTAACTTGAGAACCCAAAGGACTTCAACTCTTAAAGGTTAGTAAAATCCTTATCAAGATCTGGGGGCCAACTATGATCGTTTAAGCAGCACGTATTAAAAACTTCGCCGTTTGAATTTACGGTATAAAAATGGAACGTCAAAGCTCTGAAGCTCTTAATACGCTCTGCTTAACCCCATGTTAGTAGGCCCCCTGTACATAGTTTAGAAGAACGGTGTAACCAGAAAAAATAATTTTGTATGGAAATGACGACTTAAACCTTTATACCTACTCATCTTCATCATCATCTCCCTGGCTTTATCCCATACATTGTGGGGTTCAGCACTTTTTTTTTTTTTTTTTTTTTTTTGTTGACGAGGGGGAAACCTTCAAAAGGTCCCCGACCGCCCTGGGAGAGGCAGATCGGGGTATGTGGGATTTTTACCTCACTAAAACCCCCCCGGTGGCCATCCTCAGTGCTTAGGGGGGACTCCGGGTACTCTGATAGAACGCACCGGTGTCCCCCCACACTTTGCCGGGGCACATCCCCGGGGCAGCTGTGACGCCGCCCCTGGAGACCTCGCTGTGCAAGGCAGCGCGAGCCACATCGCGCTGCCACCTTCCCGGGCCCGCGCCGGTGGTCAAAGCTCCCACCCCGACCACCGCCAGCAGGCCCTCCGGCCCCCTTTTAGTCGCCTCTTACGACAGGCAGGGGATACCATAGCCATATTCTTAGACCCTGGCTATTGGGTGGACGGACCGGGGCGTGCGTTGCCTCCGCCCCGCCGTCGCCGTCGTCTCCGAGAGGGATCGGCTCTCTCCCGATCCCGCTCGGAGGTCTCCTTCTGGGACATTACCGTCTCGCAGAAGGAGACTACGGCCCTCCATGCCTCTCTGTCTGCCAGCATAGCCGTCACTACGCGTGGCAGAGAGAGGTCCTGCCCGATCCTGGTGACCAGGACTCGACGCTCCGAGCTCCACGCTGGGCACTGCTCCAGCGTGTGCTGTGCGGAATCCCGGTCACAGCCGCAATGGTGGCATTGCGCCGTCGGTTCGCGACCGATCCGATTCAGGTACTCACCGAAACACCCGTGTCCGGTGAGTACCTGCGTCAGCCGGAAGGTGACGTGGTCCTTCCTCTTTAGCCAGGGCCCGAGGCTCGGCAAAATTGCACCGACAGCGCGTTGGCGGGCGTTCTGCGGCTCACGAAGCCGCTCACGCCACGCCAAGAGCGCACGTCGGTGCTCCTGCCTCCGCACTTCAGCCGCATTAGGAGGCGCGGTTCCGTCCGCCCGGCGGAGACGGTCGTAAATACGAGCATCCATCTCCGCCAGGATGTCCAGGGGCGGAAACCGCGCCAGGACAGTGGCCGCCTCAAAGGACAGGGTACCCGGATGGCCATAGGACGCTGCATACTATTATACATAGTTCTGCAGCGCCTAACACCCAGTCTGGAAGACCAGACGGGTGCTCCGTAGAGAGCCACGGATCGCACGACCCCCGCATAGAGGCGGCGGACTCCTTCACTCGGCCCCCCGAGATTGGGCAGCAGTCTGTGCAATGCACCCGCTACCCTCTTGATCCGGGGGACCATGCGGCTGAAGTGCTCCTCGAAGCCCCAGCGACCGTCCAGGGTGAGACCTAGGTACTTGAGGTACCGTCCCACCCGGACCTCCACGTCACCTACGCGAACCGACGAGCTGGGTGGTTCCCTTCCCCTCGGGAGTTTGTGGAACCACAGCGCCTCGGTCTTCTCCGGCGCTACCCGAAGGCCCAGCTCGTGGATTTTCTCCACGACGCATGCCACGCCAAGCTCGGCGAGCCGGTTGGTCTCCTCGAATGTTGCCCCGACGGCTAGCACCAGCGTGTCGTCCGCATAGCAGACGATGCTGACGCCGTCGGGGCGGTCGACCCGCAGGACCGCATCGTACACGAGGTTCCACAGGAGTGGCCCTAGGACCGATCCCTGTGGGACCCCGCAGTACCCCTCCCTCCGGTGGAGTCGTCCATCTCCGCCCACATATTGCACGCACCTGCCGCGCAAGTAGGCACGGACCACGCGCTGCAGGTAGGGGGGCACGCGGTGGTACACCAGGGCCCCCCATATTGCATCCCAGGGCAGGCTGTTAAAGGCGTTGACAATGTCAAGGCTGACTGCCAACGCCACACCGCCCCGGGATACAGCCTGCGTCGACAGTGTTCGGACGCGTATGATCGCGTCCACTGTCGACCGCGCGCGTCGGAAGCCATACTGGTCTTCCGACAAGTCCGGCCCGACGCTCGTCAGGTGCGTACTGAGGCGGTCAGCCAACACTCTTTCGAGCAGCTTACCCGCCTCATCTAGTAGGCAGAGAGGACGATACGCGGAGGAAGAGTCCGCGGGTCTTCCATCCTTATGGAGGAGAACCAACCCAGCCACTTTCCAGCCTCTGGGGAACACGCCGCAGCGTAGGCAGTCGTCAAACAGCCGCCGCAGCCTGTTCCCCAGTCCGTTGGGTAGAGCCAACACCCAGGCCCGACCAGGAATTCCGTCGGGGCCTGGTGCCGTGTTTCGGGCTCCAAGGCGCCTCACGGCTCGGTCCAGCTCATCGGTTGTCACCCCCATCTTTTCGGACCAGATGGTCGGTTCCGAAGGAGGGGGCGCGGGACTGCTCTGGACCCTGGGGAAGAGGGTATCGACTACCCTCTCCACGAATGCCGGGTCCAGAGTTTCCGTCAACGGAGGGACCCACGGGCGCAGCTTGCCCAGTACCATCTTGTACGGGCGGCCCCATGGATCCCTCTCCAGTCCCCCGATGAGCTCATCCCACGACCGAGCCTTGGCGCTGGCAATGGCTGCCTGCAGCGCCTTCGTGGCGCCTCGGTATGCCACGTAGGCTCCACCCAACTCTTCGGCTGTGGCTCGCCTTCTTCTCCGGGCACGCGTGTACTGGCGTCGGGCGCGGAGGCACGTCTCCCGCAACTCCGCGATACTCTCCGACCACCAGTACACGGCCCAACAAAGAACGGTGTAACCAGAAAAAATAATTTTGTATGGAAATGACGACTTAAACCTTTATACCTACTCATCATCATCATCATCTCCCTGGCTTTATCCCATACATTGTGGGGTTCAGCACTTGATTCAACCCGATGTGGCTGATCACCTGATTTTATACGAAGCGACTGCCATCTGACCTACGCAACCCCTTTTACGAGGAAAATCTATGATCTGGGTTAAACTAGTGGTAGACTATTTTAGGCCTCCGACTGACCTGTAACGATTGCCAAAGATGATAAATTGGCAACCGGGACCGACGGCTTAACGTGCTCTCCGAGGCACGGAGGTAATAAAAGTAAATAATGTTTAAAACTAATATCCCTCTACTCATAATCATAAAACAAGTGATGTTCAAACCGATGGCCGTGGTCATATGCTGGGGCCTTACCATAAGCTCTTATTGCCATGATAGTTTGACTCATAATATGAGACGGATGTATATGACGTGTATACGTCTGTCTCTGCCGCAAAACTGAACTATCATTGCAATAAGAGCTCATGGTTAGGCCGCTGTGTTTTCTTACGGCCGGTTTCGATAACCTATAAAATTTTATAGAAAAATTGTTGCCCCCAGTTATCTGTCAGATTTTATCAATGCATAATTTAATTTCATAATAATGTTAACTAGAGATAAGTTATTGAAATGAACGTAAGGACAAAGTGATAGATTGATATCATTAGTTACCAAAATGGCAGATCAAGAAGAAGATAGACTATTGTATAGTATACACTCCTAATTACTTTAAAAAAAAATATTCCTAAAGTGTACTAATTTTATTAATAATTAATATTATTTACTAATATTATACCTATTTTGTTAAACCATTAACATAAAAGCCGTGGTGGCCTCGGGGTTAGAGCAGTCGCCTGCTACGCAAGCAACGCAAGTTCGAATCCCAGCGGGCCTGTACCAATGACTTTTTTTAAAAAACTTATGTTCAGTGATTTCACACCACGTGCTTTACGGTGAAGGAAAACATTGTGGGGAAACTTGCATATGTCTGAGAAGTAATTCAAAGACGTATGTATAGTGCCTGAGACGGCGATAGACTCACCATCTGTCACGTTGGCACTTAATCAAATTCGGTGAAAAGTGGGTGTTGTGATTACAACACCTCTGCATACCCCTTCGGGGAATACAGGCGTGAGCATATGTATGCATTAACATAAAACTAGTACAATAGAAAGAAAAAAAAAATTTATATAACTATGAATTTAAATTTGTGTCTGCGGGAACAGTGCCCAGTAAACTGGCTGCGTTACCTCGCTGGATTGCTAAATTAATATCAAAAACCAGCTCGACGATCACCAGAGACATCAGCCAGGCGTTTTGAGAAAGCCTTAAAAAGGACTTTCGTATTTGGACCCCATGGCCCCAACGTCAATTATTGGGTAAAATATCCAAACTTCAACAGCGTTCGATAATCTTTCCAAAAGTATCACACATCGGACATATAAACGTATAATTCGTAGGCTAACCAAATTTCCTATTCAGCTCCATGTAGCAGTGTCGATAATTGGTGTTAGATAGCGGTATCTTGCGGCTTGATTGGCTGTGTTTTGGTGTTAACGCACGCGCCATCGTTTGGAAACCGAGAAACTTATCTATAAGAAAGCTTCACACATTGATATTTGTTTTTGGCAATATTTTAATGACCACTATGCAGCATTTTAGGTTTTAACGACTTTAAATTGCTTTATGCTATTATAATACAATTATCAGTATGATTATGGCGAAAGTCAGGTGATAATTAAGATGTAATGGGACATTTGTTTGTATAATATACATACTCCATTAAGTAGCATTCTTTCTACTGCTTGTTTTTATGGATTGATGTATAAATATATATCCCTGGGTACATAATATGTATGTGTCGGGCATGAACCAAAGAGTTTATCTAACAAAAACTTATATAGAAATATTGAAAAATATTATGAGGTGACCTGCTTATGTCTGAGAAGTTATTCAAAGACGTATTTATGGTGTCTGAGACAGCGATGGACTCACCGTCTGGTACGTTAATCACCCTATTTCACATATTACGAAAATAAAATTACATTAACTTTTCAAATCGTTAGTTATTTTATTTCAACTTCTCAATTACCATTGAAGGGTAAAAATACAATGGAGCCCTACCATCAACCCTAATTACGAACTAAATCATGCGCAAATAATTAAAACTAATACTTTTTAATTACATTGGTTTATACCAAAGTAATTCATCAAAAGGAAATAAATAATTGCATACGATGTATAACTACCATATGTTGCGGAAGGTTGCTTCTACTGAGCAGAACTAAGCAAACAAACTGACAAATAAGTAATAATATTAAAGTGCAAGGCCTTATTTCAGATCTGCAGTGTATTTAAACGACGAGTAATATTTTTATAAGCTGCTATGTGTCATACAAGTGGTATTACCAAAGGTGGAATTCTCAGATTGTTGGCGGCCATTGCTATCAAATGGAATATCCAAATCTTCTATATTTTTATTCAATACAAAGCTGTAACTTTGTAAAACTGCAGAGCTTTTAATGAAATTCGCATATTGTATCAAATACATAATATATTTAGTGTCCTTTTTAATAGATCAAATGCTATACATACTAGAGGTTTTTCTAAAAACTAATGTACAGTGATGCCACCCTACGAGCTTTTTAGGTTGAAGATAGACATCCTGAGGAAATAAGGATATATCTGAGAGGAAATTGAAAGTTTAAGTTTCATAGTTAAAACACATAATATTGTTAAAAGTAGCCAAGATTGTTTAACTTTCACTAAAATAAAAGATACATTATGTATTTCTATAAAACTTGTCATTGCACTTTTTTTATTGTCTCTTGTCCTCATTCTCGGTAGAGACGGCCACAACGTACGCAAAGGAACTTGCCAAATTACTTCAGACTTACATACCACATAATAACCGTGGAAGTTCACTGACTCCCACGTTTTCGTGATCATCTTGTTTTTATTCATTACACTGGAGAGCAATACCACAGAGGATTAAAAAGATATACACAATATTTCCTATTCATGAACGGCAGAATATGAATTCGAATTCCAATCGTGCACGTCACTATCGCCGATTGATGTCGTACAGTGAAGTAACTATGCCGCTTAATATTTGTAATTCCAAAATAACTAAATGCATATGAAAGTACTGACAAAAAAGAAATAAAACGTTATCCCTGCCTGTCTGTCTGTTTGTCCCGGCTAATCTCCGAAACGGCCATAATCATATCGACATTGTTTATCCGTTCAAACATTAGTCAACACATTAACTTATTAAATATATCGTTCTTTTATACTTATCGGAGTTTAATTTCATCTAAGTTATTGGATATTCCAGGTTTCATATCAAGTATCTATGAGGGGGAGTAAAGGTAATATTCTACTTATTTTATTTATTTAATGGCGAAGCTTGAGTAAAGCGATTCCGCCCATGGCAAGTGATTTTTGGGAGAAAAAATATCTTGTTAGTTGTTAAAAATACGTGGAGGATTCTAAAGGTAATTCTAGAACAATTGTGCCGGGAGCAGCGAATACGTAACTCAATCCGCACACAACAAGGGTGGATGGAGGATAATGTGTGTTTGTAAATAACGTGATAGCAACAACATCTAATTAATAAAAAGAAATCCAATACTGCCTATTCGAGCATCAACATCGTAGAAGACTCGCGTTCGGATCAGTTTAGCAACTCTGTCGCAACTTTTATCAAATTAATCTCCTTTTTTGTTGGCAGTTTTTGTCGAGTGAAACCTACGTTAAATGTTAAGGTTGTTGTCGACACGAACTTTTTATGAGTTTGTAATCTGTTTTATTATGTTCAAGTGTACTTATTTATAAATGGTGAGGTAACGTTATTCAATTTGGTGGAGATGTGTGAGAAATGGTTTAGTATATTAGGATATCTTTACAGATAATTGAACTCTAATAATAATAATAATAATTTTATTTTAAATACCTGTCGACTAGTGAGGAATTTCTTACAAACTGATTAGGAACAACACACATATGCAGCTACAGAATTAACCTCACTAACACAACATAACCAATACACATTTATATAACTTACTTAGACATCCTGATGAACACTTGGCCACAAATTAAATGAACACATATAATAATATTTATTCAAAAATACTTTAAAGCTAAAATACATTACTTAATAATACACAAAGTTTACTAATGAGACTCGGTAAGGTTTTTTTCCCGTGGGATTAGGATAACTGGCTCGAACTTATATCAATGCACAGGTCAAACGCGCAGTAAAAATGGTTTTCTTTAGTCTATGCAAATATATAAAATGCAAACGTACTAATTGTAAAGTAATAGTAAAGAAAATGAAAATGATTTATTCAGTAAACTTATTCCTATGCAAAACTTGAGTTAATTACGGTTCGATGCTTCGCAGTAGAACCGTGGATATGCGCCGCAAACAAAATCAAACTGGTTTCAATATGTCGTGAACTTTCACTTAAGTATCCAAGAGGTATTAATTTTAATATTTTAATTGGTGATCCGGTTCCATTGGATTATTAATTCCTCTGCTTTCTTTCACGATCAAGATCGTATCTGTAGTGCGTAATAAACGACTTTGACATTCTACATACATAGATATTTGTGCACTACTTTCATAGTGTACCGAAGGAAGTCTGAATGTGGATGAAGCGAAAGAATTATGTAAGAATCGTAGCATGTGGGGAACGGTGGTCTCTGCCTACATCATGTGGTAGAAGCGTGAGCATTGGTATGTATGAATGTTTTCATTAGTGCGCCAAGTATACGTAAGTCCCATGTAAAGACGTGCGAGCCTATTAACCGGGCATAACCGGGACTTATTCAGACTCAAGTTCAAGAACAATTCAAGATTTATAAATGTTGTTATACAACCTCCACAATGAGGCAGCTATATTTTTTAAAAGCATTTCATATACATTTATTCCAGTATTATACACCATCATTGACTTTGGCAACTCGTTGTCAAGTTTTGTACTCATCATCGTCCCTGGCCTTATCCCATACATTGTTGGGGTCGGCACTTGATTCAACCCGATGTGGCTGATCATCTGATTTTTATACGAAGCGACTGCCATCTGACCTTCGCAACCCCTGTTACGAGGAAAATCTGTGATTTGGGTTAAACCAGTTGTCAGACTATATAAGACCTCCGATTGACCTGTAACGATTGCCAAAGATGATAAAATGGCAACCGGGACCAACGGCTTAACGTGCTCTCCGAGGCACGGAGGGAACTCGGGCGGTCACCCATCCAATTACTGGCTAGGGTTAGGGTTGCTTAACTTCGCTGATCGAATGATATGCGCAATAGCAACTGTGCCACGAGCTCCTCCGAGCGAACTGTGTCAAGTTTTGCACTCATTTTGATTTAATGGAATTCCAATTTCCTTTGTGTGTTTTAACGGCGCCATGTTTTTAATAAACCAAAAGAACTGTCGTCTAACAATTAAAGTACAGTAATTATTTTAATCACGTGTAACAATTAGCATTCCATTCAACACATCGCATTATATAATACATGATATATTTACACTCGGCATCTATCGCCCATCTGCCGCCAACACGAATTCCATAAATATTTCGCCTTTATCCCAAGCTAATAAGGCTCAAAGTTACATCGGTCTTAAACTTGAACTTGGTAGGTTAACGTAAACGTGGGCACAAATGGCCTAAAATTAATTGTATAGCTCTATGCACATGTGAAGTATTTGAACTGTGGAGGTTGTGTCATTTGATAATACATTTGCGGTTTAATTAAATATGCATTGAAAAATGCAATCACCACATGTTTTGCATTTTAGAACATTTCAGAACATAATAATATTGTTTTTATAAATTTTTTTTTAACTACGTCTTCCTCACATTCCTATACGTTCTATTCCTATCTGTTTCATAACGAACTATATATATTTACGTATCTACGTATCTATGGTTTGATAACTATGTACAATGTCTCTATATATAACTATAACCAAAATGACTAAATCTATATAAACTGTTACCATTATTATTTACCTTACAGAATTTGTATTGAGGACCAACTGCGCCTGCCGTATAGATTTATTTAGTATTTGATTTAAACATATAACAAGAAAAAATCAGTAGCTCAGCATTGCTAGTCAGCTTAGCCATGTTGCCAAGCAAGCCTTCTTTGTGCAATCCTAAAAGAAACGGATTTGGGTCAAGTTTTCTTCTTGTAATTAGTTTTAAGTACTGGGGGCCAGCTATGATCGCTTAAGCAGTGCGTGTATTGAGAATGTCTTAGCTTAGTTTTCCGGTACAAAAATGAAACTTAAACCGACGTTAGGTATTATTTATTTATAACACCCTGTTTCTCGCGTATGCAAAGAAGTTTTTAGCTAATTATTATTTTTTTACTTAAGTAATTGAACGTTGTTCGAGTAGGGCAGAGTACCCGACACACCCATCGACACAAGCGAACCAATTTCAGTATAATCTTTGTGTGCGAACGTAACTAGTATCGTAGCGATCGCACATGTCAAACAAATATTGAACCACCCGTGCAGCCTAGCGATGACGCCGGACAAAGATATAGGTGCACTGTTTCCATTAATGAATTAAAAAACGAGGAAATTCTCTCTCCAACTCTCGTATATTTCTGATAGTATAAAATACAGGGCGGAGTTTTTTTTTATACAACTAAGGTGGCAAACATGCATGCGTCCTACCGTGACCACGCGTGATGGTATGTGGTTACTGCAGCCTATGGTCGCTTGCAACACTAGGGACCTGACTAAGACCTCTTATTGCAATAATAGTTCAGCTGTGTGACAGTGACAGATGTATACACGTCATATACATCTGTCTCATAATAAGAGTAAAACTATCATGGCAATAAGAAGTCATGGTAGGGCCCCAGGGAGGAGCTCGTGGCACAGTTGTTATTGCGCATATCATTCGATCAGCGAAGTTACCCAAGCCCTAGCCAGTAATTGGATGAGTGACCGCACGAGTTCCCTCCGTGCCTCGGAGAGCATTTGGAGGCCTAAAATAGTCTGACAACTGGTTTAACCCAAATCACAAATTTTCTTCGTAAAACGGGTAAAAAATCAGGTGATCAACCACATCGGGTTGAATCAAGTGCCGACCCCAACAATGTACGGGATAAGGCCAGGGAGATGATGATGGTAAGACCCCAGGGCCATCACGTGCGCGTTGCCGACCCTGTTAATGTCTCTCCAAACCTTTCTTGAAGAACCGCATGCTGTACTCGTTCGGGAAAACCACGTTGGGGAAATCATTCCACGACTTGAGCGTATTTTTGCCTTAGAGCCTTACTCATTCTAAATACTCCATTATTACATACCTCCTCGTGAATCCCCCTTCGGGACTCCAAATACTGTTATATAATATTGTAAGGTCCTATTACCACAGTCTTACTAATAGGGTACGTATTCCTATCGTCTCAAACCCGAGCATACCTAACGCCTGTAAATCTAATCAACGCTTCAACCGGCTCCCAGACCCTCAACATATTAGAAGACGAATCGTCATAATGACTCAACAATTAAAATAAGTGTTATTCAAACAAATTCTGATTAATTTTGCAGATATTAGTACACTGGACCTGTGGCTCCTTTGTGCGACTATTTACATAAGGGTCTATGTATACTGACTGGTTATTAATACGTGCAATTCGTATTGGCGTGTGGTCTAAGTGAAGAGCAAACAGGAAGTTTCATTTAATTCGACTATTTTCATGTGTTGTTCTGTTTTTTTGATTACATTATTCTTGTATAAGATGTCTAATTTTTTTTTTAAATTTTTTATTAAAATATATTCTTGTATATTTTTACGTTTTTTTTTGTTATTGTATCCGTTGAAAAAGTATGTCTCGAATGAATGTGGTTTGAGTACTCGCCTGCTACGCAAGTGACGTAAGTTTGAATAAATTGTCTTACTTAATCACGTGAAATCTATATATGTCTAAGAAGTCGTTCAAAGACGTGTGTATAGTGCCTGAGACAGAAACCCAGAATCTGTCACGTCGGCACATAACCATATATGGTGAAAAGTGTGCCTTGTTATTAGACAACACATCTTCGGGAAATACAGTCGTGAACATATGTATAAAAAGCTTACAAATTGACAAAACGCTTATTAAGGTAGGTATCATTTACAAAGACGCTGGTCCAAGTAGGTTCGTTAAATTCTCATCAATTAGACCAAGCGGCAGGATCAAAGTGACCTCGATTCTAGAGTTCTCATGAATGTAGCTCATATTTGTGAGAAACAAGGACATTGGCACAAACATTGGCCACAATTGTTATTAACACACATTTGAAATTAGACTACTCTTGGTCTATTAAACGAAACGTCTGTTCTTTAATTGCCTCACTAAGTACACTTACTGATAAAAGTTGACGAACTAAACATTGGTCCGTTAGAATACGATACGCATATAATTGAGACAAAAGATTTGTAAGAAAATGTACAAATTACAATCAGTAACTTTATGTTACTTTATTTATTAAAAGTATAAGTCGGTTTCCACGAAACAAAGCCATCCATAAAATGAAGCCTACGGCAGTGAAACCGTGTCTTAATTCAATAATATACATTTATTAATAATATTCAAAGAACAGTTCTAAAAACTAATTATAAGTAGAAAACTTGGCCCAAATCGGTGTCTCTCGGGATCGTGCCAAGAAGGCTGGCAGCATTGCCACGTTGAATAGCAATGCTGATTCTCTGAGCGAGAAAAACCCCAGCCCGCTTGTCACGAGAAGCTTCAATAATATTATGATGTTCAAGGACATCCTGGGGGCCAACTATGGTCGTTTAAGCAGCGCGTATTAAGAAGTTCTTAGCTGTGACGTTTAAATTTACGGCATCAAAATGAAACGTCAAAGCTCAGAAGTTTTAAACCGATGATGGTAGGCTATTAGATTATGCATCATGACCTGGAATCTTCAAGATATGAAACTCTTCATTAACTTTTACTGGCTTATGTCCATTTGAGAATAATTGGACAACCGACCATATGGCTCTGACGTCGACATATGTTATAAATTGCTATAACTATACGAAATAATGATGGAGAGGAAAGATTAAAAACAGGTGGAAATAAACAGACTTTATTCTAAAGTATCTTAACTAGCTGTGTCCCGCGGTTTTACCCGCGTAGACTTAAATTAATAGGTGACCCGCAGAACCCTAATCTTATTTTTTTTAAATACCGTACCTTCCTAAATTTAGTCCTTGTTACATTAGCTATCTGCCAGTGAAAGTCCCACTTAAATTGGTCCAGTCGTTTTGGAGCCATTAGCCAAAAACAAATAGACAAGCAGAGACTTTTTTTAAATTGGTTTTCTTTTGTGCGTATCGTATACGCACAAAAGCTCACTGCATCCCAGAAGGGTCCCCAAAGGGGTAAGAAGGGGTGTTGTAACAACACGTGGAGTGAAATCACTGCACATAAAATAAGAAATGACTGCTCAAACCTCAAGGCCACAAGGGCACTCGCTGTGCGTGTCGTATGCTGTAAAACTGTTAATTTGAACTTGCAAACAGAAACTTCAATTTTATTTATCTGTAATGGTGGAGTTAAGTGAAGGATCCCTTTTAAAACGGACGCTAGTATAAAGATAAGTGTTTTAATTTAAGGTGAATAGGAATAAAATATGATTTAAATATAAATTGCAGTATAACATACAACATTTTAGGTACCCGGTAGTAGCATTTAGCTCACCGATTCACCTAAACAGTCTATGCATATATACTACATACATATAAATAAAATTTAAGTGTCTGTTTGCAATTCCAAAATTACAGCTTGTCACTTACTCCATATAAAAGTATACACAGTAGGTACTGACATAGAAAAATTTAATATAAAATATTTTTCTAACTGTCTGTTTGTCTAATTTCCGAAACGGCTGGACTGATTTTAACGGGGCTTTCACTGGCAGATAGATAATGTTACAAAGAGTAGCATAGGCTACTTTTAACTAAGAAAATAATTAGGGTTCCGTTGGCTACCCGTGAAATTAAGACCACGCAGGAAACCGCGGGGCACAGCAAATCCCATATTATAAATGCGAAAGTAACTCTGTCTGTCTGTTACGCTTTCCCGCTTAAACCTCTCAACCGATTTTGATGAAATTTGACACAGACCCTGAGACAGATATAGACCCTGAGAAAGACATACGCTACTTTTTATTGCGAAAAAAAGTATTATATAAAACTATATCTAGTAGGCACAGCTAGTTATAAATAAACCTTGAATGCACCCGGAATATTGTAATACAAACAACATTTCACTGATCAATTGAACCTACGTATATTAATGCTCATGTAGGTGTGTGTTCCATTAAATATTTCCTCGTTGCGGACTTCAAACAACTTTCAAAGATTTCCAGCTTAATATTTTGTTTCCAATAGACAGTTATTGAAGGCGCACAATAGATTTTTTGTTGAAAACCCACGCGCTCTTTGGAAATATATTTATCTTAAAAATACAATTTCTTAAAACGTAATGATATAGGTACTACTAGCTACTTTTCCTACAGTGGCTCCTTTATTAATATATTTTAGTTATTAGATTATATTTTTTAAGGTTTGTTGTAATAGTTTAGAGGCTAATTAAATAATCACACAATAAATTATAGTTTTATATAAAACAGTGAAAAACCTAAACATCTCTAACATTAATATAGGCCTAGAAGCCTCCTTGTGCCTGAGTCAAAGAAGAGAATATTATTTTTGAGTGATTGGTAGTCACAGGATTTGACCATACTTTTATTAATATAATACCTTATTTTTTAGGTATTATTAATTTAAGGTTAATTGCTTAATTCAAAAAAATGTTTTTTTAAATAAGTATTGATTTTGTTCGCAAATACATGGGCGGCTAGCAAACAAAATAAACATTTTAATTTTGTAAGGGATTGCCACTCATCCATGAGATACCGGGCGGGACTACTAGTATTAGTCAAAAGTAAAAATATCTTTATTCGATTAGACTTTTTACAAAGTACTTTCAAATCGTCAGAATGACATAATTATACTGGATTATACATGCTACTGCCAGGTTCGGAAGGTTGCTTTTACTGAGAAGAACCTGGCAAGAAACTCAGTAATTACTCTTTTAAAAAATATTATACAACTTTAAGAATTCAAAATAAATCATTAAAGAAACATAAATCCATCTACATGGAACCAACACCAGAGTTGGTGCGGCATGTGAAGCGGCTGAAAAAGCCAAAGCCTGCAAATACAGGGGTCTCGGTTCCGAATATGACTTTGTCCTATTCGGAGTCGAGACCGTTGGTCCGTGGGGTCCTAGCGCTATTAGGCTTTTTAAAGAAAAACCGAAAGGTTAGTCGACATCACAGGAGACCGAAGTACTGGCAGCTACCTCGGTCAAAGAATTAGTCTTGCCATCCAAAGGGGGAATGCTGCCAGTATCTTCGGAACCTTGCCTACAGGGACTTCTTTTAATAATATATTTTAGTTATAAGATTATATTATTTAAGGTTTTTAGTTATTAGATTATATTTATAAGGTTTTTAGCTATGTAGTTCTTGAATTTAATAATATAATAATGTTATACACTAAATAAATTCCAACATAAATTAAAAATTAAGTAACAATATCTCGATGCTTGCACTACCAACAGCAGTCCTAATTTAAAGGAGAATTCAAAGGTCTCTAATTGAAGTAACCCCTTCCGAGCTTATTTCAGAAATATTAAATACCTACCTGTTATAAAAAAAACTATCTCAGTGCTTTTCATGCAAATCCGTTCTAGAATTAATTAAAACGTGATTTTACAACCTTTTAAGTTATAGTGTTGCAAGTAATAAGAGGCCGCTGCACTCGATCTCCATTTGCGTGCATTATTTTGTCTGATTGAAACGAGTTCTACTAACTTAGCTTAATTAATTGCATATTATATTTATAGAAAAAATAGAAATGATTACGTTTTGAGATAGTCTCAGAAAATCTTTAGCCGGAGCAATACTACGGCGGGATGCTAGATAAATATACATATAAAAGGAAAAAATTACCTGTAGTCCGTTTAATTTCAACATTCTATATTGATTTAGATAGGTATTCGATCGAAAGATATTTCGTCTGATCGTTTCACGTAAGTCGGGCAAGTGGATCTAATGCCGCAAAATTTTAAAAGTACGTAAAGACAACTTATCTAAGTCTTTCTACCGACCTTCTTCACTGTATCGTGCATAACTTAAACATCTTGCAGGCATAGTGATTGTTTTTTTCACACCCAAGGCTCGCAGAAGACTTTACAATACGCACATGTGTGTCCATGACCAAATTCATTGTTTTGGACGGACACCGTGAAATATTACTTGTCTTAGGAGAACAAAAATATTGTCACCTTTTTTATTTTCAAACATTCAGTTAGAGTTTAATAGTGTAAAACTTGGAAGCTTTAAAGGAAGGTATATAATATCCGACTCGAGACTACCCTCGTGATGCTTATTTAAGAGAGTAACCATATTTTCGTTGCCACCAGCAAAACTGATTCAGCACAAAGCCTTAGACTATGACAACTAAATAATATACTTACAAACTATATTTCTATTGTAAAAATATAAAATCAGCATTTTATTCAGATTTTTATGAGCAGTTTCAATTAATGTAAATTGAATTACATTCAAAGTAAAGTTCAAACTCGGTAGATGCACCACTGAGTTATTTTTACATCGATCAACACTCAGTTTTCCTCGCTCCGTGCAATAAGTGCAGATGTAGTCGGAAATTGCAAGCCTGCATACAGCGGAGATGGGACGAGTTATTCAATTGAACTAATCATATTCTAAACCTATTTCTCAATCGAAATCGAATATATAACGTCGTAAGTAAAGACCGTGTAGTATTTATTTATTTTTTGAAGAAGTTTCAAGCACTGTAATTCGACCAGGAACACAGCTCGTCAGATAAGTAGTTAAGCCAACATTTAAATACAATACCTACATTGACGTTCAAATACGTAATTAATTCCATTCCTTTGAAATAATAAAGCTGTACATTTCGTTCGTGTCAAAGATAGGTATTAAAGTATATATATTGTGCTCCAATGTGTGTGTGCAAGTACAATACAAGGAATTCATTTAATAGTGTAGCTAATAATCCTCATATAAAAAATGTGTCATTCTTTGTGGAATACTAATTAGTATACAGATAATATTAATTTCACATTGTTTCACATACTGTTACGTGTATAATACAGTACCACCCGAGTTCCCTCCGTGCCTTGGAAAGCACGTTAAGCCGTCGATCCCGGTTGCAAATTTATCATCTTTAGCAATCGCTGCAGGTCAGTCAGAGGCCTTAAATAATCTGACAACTGGTTTAACCCAGATCACAGACTTTCCTCGTAAAAGGGGTTGTGAAGGTCAGATGGCAGTACGTTTCGTATAAAAATCAGATTGAATCAAGTGCCGACTCCAACAATGTTTGGAATAAGGCCAGTGACATGATGATGATGAATCATTAAATGCCGTGTTGATTGAGAGGATGATGATGATTCATCATCCTCTCAATCAACACGGCATATTAACTTTTTTCACTGACTGTCAAAAATCATCATTTGTATTATTTGTATATATTGGCCCTTTTTTTTTTTTTTTTTTTAAAACCCCGTCTAAACCCCATGGTGTTTCTCCAACTCGCTTTTTGGGGGGGACACGTGATACGTTTTCACATGCTTTGCCGTGAACCCCCCCTGCGACCAGCCGCCCAAAGGCAGCCCCTTCTAAAGGGGAGAGATTAGCTCCCCCTTTGGCCTATAGGCTATCTCCGTGCAAGGCTCGCCAAAACACATAAGGCGAGCCTTGACACACGACCTCCATGAGTGCAATGGCAGCCAACTCCCCCGAGCCGGCTCAACGACTCACTCAAACTTCGCATTTGTTTGCGTAAGCGCCCTCTGTGTAGCGAGTTGAGAAACGCTCCTTCGAAAAGTTCTTATTCCGCCGAGTTATTATGTTAAGATTCTCAGCGTCGCACTCGACGTCGAGTTTTGATTTCAGAGATACAAAATTGAACTTTATTGTCAATGAGTTATGTATCAATTTTCTATGATTGAAACCGACGTTTGTGGTCGAGTTCGACGCTGAGAAACCTTACAAAATAACGCAGCAGGGCTTACTTTAGGTAGAGATTTAGTGCATGATGTGTTTAAATAAGTATATCGCAATTGCTTGTGAAAATTTTAAACCTTTAGCTATTGATCTTTACCTTTAAAATTTAACCACAACTCACCCCCGAAAAAATATCAATACATCTCGTGCCACGCTAACTCGTGGACGTTGCAATATGTCTAAATCTATACTTACTTGGGGCACAAAGCGAGCTAGACCACACAGTGGGACAGAATAAGGAATATTGTTATAGGAGCAGGGACACAGGGCCTGCCATAAAACCTTGGGCACAAAAACCGGAGACCATAACAAGTGGTCTATAAATCAATCGTCAGCACCACATCTGGGTGACACGCGCCTGCGCATGTGGTGGCTATGCATTTACATTATATCGGACCACAAGCCTCGACTCTTATGCTGACCCATTTGTGCCAAATATTTTAGTTATTTTTCTCTTTAAAGTGCTCATACTCTGATAATAATGTGAATTATGTTCTACTATAATATACTATTGCATGTTTATAAATGACATATTCTGAGCTTCTTGACCCATTAAATAAATACGCCAGCATACTGTTCACATAAAAACAATCCAATACTTGCAGTATAATAAGAACACTTTATAACTACACCTAAAAAACTTAAATTTAAACAAACTTGAGTAGTCGCGCATGAACGGTCACCCTACTTGCGCAGGAGTTGGAAAAATGGTGTTCTGTTCTAGAGAGGGATGACGTCATGAGTTTCAATGACAAATCGTCGCTGTCATTGTTATTAGTGTACAAAATTGGTTCACTGGTTTTATTATTTTAACAATGTGATATTTCGTATCTTCTAACACAACGGACTTATTTTTTAAGCGCTTTTATGACAAATCATCTATACAGATAAATAAAAATTTTGTGCCTGTTTCTGATTCTAAAATTACACGTTTGACTAAATGAATATGCAAGTATACACGGTATAGACATATAAATATATATTAGCTGTGTCCGGCAAACGTTGTATTACCATATATTTTTTTGTGGTGATCACCCTTATCATTTAGGGGTATTAAAATAGATGTTGGCCGATTCTCAGACCTACCCGATCTGCATGAAAAATTCACACAAATCGGTCCAGCCGTTTCGGAGTTGTACGGTAACTAACATTGTGACATGGACATTTTATATATTAGATATATATATAATTTTTTTTTAAATTACTCTGTCTGTTCCGATTTTAACGGGACTTCAACTGGATGATAGGTAATGTTACAAGGAGTAACTTACGCTATTATTAATTCATAAAAATATTAGGGTCCCGTGCGCCACCCATAAAATAAATCTACGTGGGTGAAACCGCGGGGCATAGCTAGTTGGTCAGTATTGCCCAATCTCAAATCATATTGGCGTGAGTGACAAATCTTAACACGAAGCAATACCAGTCGGGTATGTCTTTTATATAATAACTAGCTGTGCACCGCAGTTTTACCCGCGTAGAGTTAATTTCATTTCTGATGTTATTATTTCACTATAAAGTAGCCTTAGTTACTCCTTCAAATTAGCTATCTGCCAGTGAAAGTCCCGTTAAATACAGTCCAGTCGTTTCGGAGATAAGCCGGAACAAACAGAAAAAAAAATGATTTTTTGAAGTCAGTATCGCATATTCTCACATATATATATGTCTGTTATTTTGGGATGGCAAACCGACACTTATTTTTTTTATCTGTATACAATACGTGTAGAAGATGTTAAATTATTTTTGAGTGAGAATTAATTTCATTTTTAAATCGAGATTTATCACTAACTGATGCAAGAAATGTCTAGACCATTCTTTAATCTATGGGAAATTTCGGTAGCAGACCCTAGTCAATATTTACAAATGAGAATGTTAAACAGACTTACTTATCGCGCGTGAAGACAGGTTGACAATAAACACACCGTTTGTAAGTTAAGTATTTTTTTAAGTGGTGGAGTTTTAAGCTCTATTAAATATTGATTACACAAGAAAATTCCCCATGATTTGGAAGATGAGTAATTTTAAGGTAGATGGAGTTCTATCTTCAACCTATGTTCACTGCTGGACATAGACCTCCCCTAATGAATGCCATAGCGCCCTTACTTCCATCATCTGCCTGGAATCTTTCGCAGATCGTCATCCCACCAGTAGGCAAAGCTTAACGCAAGCACGAACGAATGTTTCGTTCGTGCTTGCGCTAAGAGAGACGATAAAAAAATTATGGAAACGACATTAATCAGTCACGTGACATATGTCATTCCCGTACATTTCGTATCGTTTCTACTAGCGAAGCGTGAGGTTAGTGTTACTTTGACTACAGGCTATGGTCGGAGGGCGTCCAACACTACGTCTGCCGAGTCGCTGTCTCCACTCAAGAACACGTTAACCCCAGCGGTTGTCAGTTCTTCGCGGGATACTTCAGCTTGTTAATTCTTTAATATGTCGATTACTTTGATTCTCTGTCGGATGTATTCGTTCATACTATCCTTCAGAGAAACTCCAAGCATAGTATCCATAGCTCGCTGAGCGACCAGTAGTAACCACAGCTCCGTAGGTTATTACGGGTAGGACGCACTGATTGAAAACTTTGGTTTTCAAGCATTGTGGTATGGATGACGAGGACATAGAGTTCTAAGTTCTGTCCAATTATATTGTAACACTATATGAAATGATTTATTCAGGCCCTGGTAAGGCACTTATGAGTGTCGAAGAATTTACCACCGGTTCGGCAACTAGTCTTCTGAGAAGAACCGGAAAGAAACTCAGCTGGCATCGTGTACATTTATATACGTATATATTATGTTCATAATAATTGTTATTCAAAATCTGGTCTGGTTATTGCCGACTTCAAACAAGGAGGAGGTTTTCTATTCGAAAGTACGTTTTTTTATTCTCTCACTTTATGCATTAAGTATATTTCTATACTAATATTATAAAAAGGAAAGATTTATATGCAAGTACGTTTGTAACGAATTGTCTCAAAACGTACTGGACTGATCTTGAAAATTCTTTCAGTAATGGAATAGCTACATCATCAGCAAGTAACATAGGCTATATACTATCCCCATACTCTAGTATTGTATACAGTATTGGCGTTAAATATTGAATACGGAGTAGAACCTTCCTTAAATAACTTATGTTCTGACTACTGCAATGATAAATCCTTACCTATAAAACCTTATTTTAAGAGTTGTTACAAAATTATGTGTTTGTTGCGTGATAAGTTGTTTTATAGAAGCTTCAAGGGCGTATGTAACAATGTAGTTACTTCATTGTGTAATTTATGTATTATTCCCACAGTCGAATACATAAGGCAATTAAGCACTATAATATTATTGTTTTATGCTAAGTGATATATAATTCATTTCATCATACATACATTTGCATACTTATGGTAGTGTAAAATATAAAATAGTAAATATAAGTGTGAATTCACTGTACGTAAGTTTTTAGATAAACTCATTGGTACAGGCCCCGCTGGAATTCGAACTTGCGTCGCTTACGTAGCAGGCGACTGTTCTAACTCCAAGCAATAACATTTTACAGAGAAACACTTTAACGTACGAAAGCCTGGCTGCAAAACATTTTTCATACAAAAATAGTATGTGGCAAACAATCCTCAGGAATCAATCTGCATATTTTCAATATATATGCATTATTGGCAACCGATACGAATGAAATTCCATTTAATAATTCCCGGGCATTCCTGGGATGATATTTATAGACTAGATTGTGGATTAATTTTTATGAATAAAATGTATTGTTCAGGGGCCTTACCATGAGCTCTTATTACCATGATAGTTTTCTTTTATAAGGAGACAGATGTTTTTGACTTATATACATCTGTCACTGTTACACAGCTGAACTATCATTGTAATAAGAGCTCATGGCCAGGTTCCAGATATCAGATACCCTATCTTCTGCTACTATATTTCAGAATATTTAGTTTAAATTGTTCCAAGTAGTTTATATGCTATTAATATATTTATTAGCAGAACAACCTACTGTCATAAAAATAATTTCAATGAGATTTAGATATATTCTACTTAAATTTACACAACTTTGATTTATGCCAAACATTATTTTGTTCTCCTGTTGATATTTTATAACCGACATGCTTCATATTTTATAGATTACTAGCTGTGCCCGGCAAACGTTGTATTGCCATATATTTTTTTGGGGTGGACTACCCCTAACATTTAGGGGGATGAAAAATAGATGTTGGCCGATTCTCATAGATACCGGATAAGCACAAACAAATCGTAATATCAAAATCGGTCAAGCCGTTTCGGAGGAGTATGGCAACGAAAACTGTGACACGAGAATTTTATATATTAGATTTTGGAAACTTAATTGTTTTCAATTTATTTCAAATATTTTTTTTAGTTTTATTTCTACTACATGAAACTGTATGTATTACATACAAAAATTATTCCTTATAACATCAGAGAGAGAAATTCGTCTGCACACCCGATGCGGATATTGGTTACAAACCAACAGACAAGAAAAAAGTTACCGTGTATTATTTCAAAGTACCTGAATGACCGAATATTGCTCCTTTTCTAAAAATAAAATCGAGCTAGATCGATTTATCGCCTTGCCGTACTAATTCCCGAAATCGTTGGAGCCGTTTACGAGGCTTAGATCGTATATGCTCGTCGTATATATTTTCGACCAAAAACAGAAGCTTCATATTACATGTTATTATTTAATTAAATATTATACACATGGAAATAGATTCAAAGGCTAATTTAATTACACTGGTATTGATTAATTGAAATACGGCAATAATTTCCGCTAATATCTGCTGCCTAATTCGGTTGATGCATTACAATACAATATTCCGATCTAATTCAATTCTGGTGCTTTGATATTCTTAATAGAATGCAATGCATTAACTTATAATGTATGCAGCTAATATTGAAATGTTACAATGATGGTAACAAAACTTTACTGGAGGAGCCCACCAGACGCGATTTTCTATAACTACTCTGAGCGTCGAACATCGGATTCAATAATAGGAAATCGATACATAATATATACGCGATGAAGTTCACTTTCGCTTGTTTGAAGACTCGAGTGCGTCGCTGACAAACCTTACAGAATAACGCGGTTGATGTGACGCTTGCAATATCGGACACAAAGTGCGAGTATACAATTTTATAAAAAAAAATCACCCATTTTGAAGGAGTCGGGGGTTTATGGGACCGGGAAATCAGTCCCATTTTCCCCCTCAAAAATAATTATTAAATTCAAATTTCATTTTTCCCAAAAGCCCCCAAAACCACGCTAAGGGCCCCACAAAATAAGCCTTACGATATAAAGTTACTCAAGAATTGGAAAGTATCAAAATTATTTTAGGATTCGTGCATCTCAGTTTCGAGTCGAGATGACCTTGCTTTTTGGCAAGTGTTGCCCCATCTCGCTGGCTCTAATGAAAACTGTACTAATGTAACTTGTACTTTGAAATTGACCGTTAGACAAATATTGACTAACTGTGACTCAGAGCATTACCTGTCATGACGCATGATATGTTGATTTTAGATCATTCCATTTGATGATGATGCAGTGTGCCATCTCAAGAGTCAATAGGAATCTCAAACAAAGAATGTATGAAGGATGCAGAAATTGCTACTTTTAATCTCATATGATTTCTTTATCCATCGTCAAAGAGTCAAAGTGAACAACACACCAATGTGACAGATGGTTAGTTACCAAAAGCAGTGGTCGTCACACTTTTCCAATCCAGAGCCACTTAGGACAATGTAAGCATCACTGCGGGTCGCACATTCTTGGATCATTTAGTTGACCATCAGTTAATTGCCATAATAATTGATTACTGATTACTTTCTAAGCTTTTTATTTCTGGCGTGAATAAAAGTGACAGGTGAATTAAATTTAGCTTTAGCGTGTTTTTGGGGAGATGAGCCATTTATCTACTAAAATTATTTGCTATGTCGGGCCGCAGATATATTGTCCGCGGGCCGCAGTGGCCCGCGAGCCGCAGTTTGACAACCACTAGTCTATAGGTTCCCGTCGCCGTTACTGAGAATTGCATACATATACATTATTGACTTGTCATTCCTTAGCTCTTACAGCGCTCACTTAAGCACCAACATTGTTCACTTTCAAAACATTCCAACCAATTCATGGCAGAGCACATTATCCGAGATCTCTAGATATCAAGCGGCTGCACGCAACGCGCAACTCCAGCCGCTTTTATGCAATATAACTTTACTTGACAATTAGTTCAACCGGAATAAACGTACAAAGTCAAAGGAACAAGGATTTCGCGAAATGCATTTGCATGAGTGCATTACTGGATCTCTCGTTCTGAATTTGAAGCTGCCAGACTTGGGATTAAACATCAAATTTATTAATTTACTAGAAGTTTTACCGTGGCCCTTTTCGTGGAACCCATTTTATATTTCAAACATAAATTGCCTAAGTTACTCCTAAGTAACTTTAGCTATTGGCAAGTGGAAGTTCCGTTGAAATGGTTCGGTCAATTCCGTTTCAGAGATTAGCCGGAACAAACAGACAGATATTTTTTTACCTACTTATACTTAATACTTTCATATGCATTTAGCAAACAGATACTTCAATTTTATTTATCTGCATAGATGAATGAATAAGATACATAAATAACTATACAATTAATAGCTACCTCGTCCCAGTATGAACTCGTATCGTAGACAAATCAATAGTCAATCTTCTAAGCTACTCAATTAGTAACCCTTTATACATATCGCTTGATGTAAGGGTGAGAGACCTTACTCATCCGCACTGTTCATCGCTGGTGCGGAAATTACCAATTGGAGAAAGGATAGTTAATGCTCTTATTTATCAAGGGCATGATTATGTAAGGAGTTCTTAGAATATGAAGATATAAGGGGGCTAACCATCATCGTTTAAGCAGGACTTCTCAGCTACTAAGTTTGAATTTAAGGTACAAAAATGAAACGTCAAAGCGCTGGAGTTCTTAATACGTTCTGCTTAAATCGATAATGGTAGGCCCCCAAGTAAACAATCTGACTGATGGAACTATATAACAGCAATCGCCTCTTCGGTAAGTTACAGCGATAATTTTTGGATTAACTGCGCGAAATGTATTATATTCCCTTCGCGTCATACTAACATAGACAGACTCATAAAATTAAATTCAAGACCAAGCCCTTATAACTCGTGATGGCACCTGTATTATTTGTTGCCCGCGGCTACGCTTTATGGATATAGGAAGGTGTTATTAAGAGATGATTCGTAGTTTGAGCAGTATGTATGTGAAATACGTAAGTTTATTTTTTTTCTTCTTCTTAGTCGTAACCTCATGACTGAGGGTCGGGATCATGGCGCGACGTCTGCATCAACATTGCTTTCCAAGCCTCTCTATTTTGTGCCATCTGGATGGTAGCCTGAAGAGTCCTCGTTGCAGCCTGGGTCGCATCCGTCCAACGTGTTGGCAAACGAGCCCTTCTAGCCAGCCTTTCTAGGCTGTCTGGATTATATAGTTTATTTTTAACCGACTTCAAATATTGTCGTATTGAATTCCAGAAAAAAAGAAGGTTACTCCTTTTTTCTGGAATTCAATACGACTGTATATTGAGCCAAATGTAGCATCAAAATCGGTGCCAGACACCAACTTCAAAAGTAAATAATTGTTGACGTATTTCTTTATTTAGCCAAATCCGATTTTTCACCAAGCACTATGCAGAAATGAATGATTTTAATACAATTTTTCAACCCATTTAAACATTAGCGCCGAGAGCCAGGAGTTAACTAAATTTGCGAACTAGTACTAGATTACAGGAATGAGGACGCACGGACGGTCAAAATCCGCTTACGATGAAATGTTGGCTATCTCGGTAAATTCGTATATCACAATTATCAAGTTCAAATCAAATGGTTCGGAACCGATTATTACACTTGACCGGTTCCTTGCATCGTGACTGTTCATTTTAATAATAATCAATCAAATTTTCAATAGAAATTTATTAACAAAAACGTATCAAATATATTTATTATAATTATACAAATATGTATTAACTTATAAACTATTTATAGAAATAGCTTTTAAACTTGATTTTTTATTTTAAAATCATGTCATTTTAAGACTTATAGTTTCACCTAACTTTCGTTATTGTATTTCGTAGAATGTTGAATTTAAATCTATGTTAGTACAGACTTTTTCGGCGGTGATTTGTGGTTGAATTCCGAAAATTACGGATCAACTTATTTCCAAGACAGTAAAATTCTTCAACTTTGATACTTGAAACAATATATATTAGGGGCACAGAACTTAGTAGTATACAAAATGCAAGGCGGACCCGCTCTGTTTGCCTAGTCCCATTGAAGGTACTGTACTCCTTGGAAAACTGACCGACACCTACTTTCTTGACCAGTTTACGGAGTGGGGCAAGTCATAAGCACGAGATGGTTAGTATTACTGTATTACAAACCTCGTTTTCTTTGACACTTTACCGAGTGATGAGTTTTTCTAAAAACGTATGTGCAGTGATTTCAAACCATGTGCTTTACGTCAAAGTAATTCAAAGACGTATGTATAGCGGCTAAGACGGCAATAGACTCACAATCGGTGAAAACTGGGTGTTGCTGTTATAACACCACAAGGGGTAGGCCCTTCGGAGAATACAGGCGCGAGCATAGTATGTATGTATGTAGGTATTCAACCGGATGAATCGACTTTTTGCTATGAATGTCATCTTCTATGAGATAAATCAAATTTTGTTTTTCGAATATCTGTCTGTGTATTTGTATTGTGACGGGAATCTCATTAGCAGAGTACTGCGTATGCGACAACTAGACCAAATGATCAGTCTTGATAATAATAACTTACTTATTTCAAAGACTTTATGAATAGTGATTGAGACGGTGATGGCCTTACCCTGTGTCATGTTGGCATGGCGATCTTGGTTAAAAACTGGGTGTTGTTGTTCGATCACCTTTGCCTACCCCTTCTGACAGCTCGAACTCGAGCTGAAAACTCGCCATTAGTCCCGGTCTTGTCCGGTATACATACGTCTTTGAAATTTCAACATATAATATTTTGCTACATAAACTCATATACCGCTGCCGCTTGCAACTCGAGCCAGCCGTAAGTGGGGCACGCACGTTTCTTGTATAGGTTTTTGTGTTTAGAACAATCGGTCCCCGTTACCGAGCTATCTCGGACACGGCTCGGACTGAATATCAAAATGACCATAATTGAGACATGCACACATTTATGTAACTGTCGTCACATTATCTACGTACACTTACGCATACTTATTGCCCTCAACGCCCCGTGCCTCAAGTAAACATTCCCAGCAAGGGAATTCTTCAACAGCTTTCTTGCATCAGATCTTATGTATGTTTCAAAGTTTCAACCAAGATTATGCGTAATACAGGCCTTCTTAGAGTCATTTATTTATTTTGTTGGACTGATATTGCCACTACGTACATGCAAAGTTCTTGCCAGAATTTAGACTTCATACACGTCTGCCCTCCCCTTCATTACAGGGAATTATGTATGTCCACATTCTCCTGTGTTTCTCTCCTGTGATGTGATGTGTTTTTCCAATGTTTTACCTTGACTGTGATTTATGGTTTAAATAAATAAAGTTGAAAGTGTTACCTTTTGAACTGTAGCTTAGCGTCAAAGGTTACTTTGAAAAATCAGTTACGGATGAAATCACAGCTAAAAGTTTTCAATACACTATTCCCATTTATAAGATTAATGTCGATTAAAATGACCTTTGTCGGAAACTATTCTAAAAAGTTAGTGTAAACGCGATAGAAGTGAATTTCCTCAAACATAGTCACAAAGGATTTCAGGCTGGTTCAATCTGCACGGACACAATTTCAAAGTCAAAGTCAAAGTCAAAGTCAAAAGTATCTTTATTCGATTAGACTTTTTACAAAGTACTTTCAAATCGTCAGAATGACATAATTATACAGGATTATACATGCTACCGCCAGGTTCGGAAGGTTGCTTTTACTGAGAAGAACCTGGCAAGAAACTCAGTAATTACTCTTTTCAAAAATATTATACAATTTAAAGAACACAAAATAAATAATTTGAAAAAACCGTGAGCTCATGGACAATGTTCCAATGCACAAATGTCGATAAAAATTAACATAACTAAAAATCTAGTACATCTACTTATAACTAAATGCGTAGCTTGAGATGACCAGCCCCCACAAGCAGCACCTGTTCACAAGTATGACGTGAATGCCAGCCATTTAAACTTAAAGGTGAGGTATCCAAACGGTGGTACCTTGAATTTTGTATTTTAGGTGATCAACCGCATCAGGTTGAATCAAATGCCGATCCCAACGATGTAGTCTAGTATATCTAGTATAGGGATAAGGCCTGACAGACGTTGTTAAATGTGACTGATAGTTGGTTAATCCGCCATCTTTGAAATTCAACCACAACCCGCTTCCGAAGAGTTAGGTAGGGGGTAAGATGGTTAAATGCCAACGTGACAGGTGGTGAGTCTATCGTCGTATCAGGCACTAAGTATACATACGTCTTTAAATTATTTCTGATATAGCACGTGGTGTGATATCACTGTACATAAGAGCCGTAGTTTGAACGGGCGGTGAGGTTTGAGCAGTCGCCTGATACGCAAGTTCGAATCCTAAAGGAGCCAATGAGTTTTTCTAATGTAGATGAGTCCATAATTAAGGGGAATAAACTAACTGTGTTGAATTTTTCACACAAGTAACATCGAGTTTATGAATATGTATTCGTTAAGTAAACTATTACTGATGAGAAATTTTCAATATATGTAGCAAGTCATGTGCATTAATATTTTCATTTCCGTATCCTCGACCAGAATATTGGCAGACAAAATTAAATGAAAATTTTACACATTCAGTAGTTTCATTCTTTTCGATATTATAAGGTTGATACATTTCATGACGTCAGTGTACGACGAGCAGTAGGTCTAAAAGGGCAACTTTGGGAGAATCGTAATGATACGAATATGATTCATCATCGAAATGACAAGATGGACACTTAGGTGCAATTCATATTATAATTCCCGAATAAGCGACAAGAAACTCTGCTGGCATCATGTACATTTCATTACTTATTAAACAATGATGTTTACAAAAGAAATCATAAATAAATATTCACAATAGTGAAAATTGTATTAGCATGCATTAAAAATAATAATTAAAAAGTAAAAACAATACCAAATGATTTACATATCATGTTTGCATACCATTGCCATGTTCTTATCAGTAAAAGTAACCTTCCGAACCTGGGGCCCAACCATGAGCTTTTATTGTAATGTTATTACAGTTGTCTGACAGTGACAGACGTATACACATCAAATACATCTGTCTCATAATAAGAGTAAAACTATCATGGCAATAAGAGCTCATGGTAATGCCCCTGGTGGTAGCATGTATAATCTTGTATTATTATGTCATTCTGACTATTTAAAAGTACTTTGATAAAAGTCTAATTGAATAAAGATATTTTTGAGTTTTAGTGAATCAATTAGGTGAGTGGGCAGAGACCCACTCACTTTCTACCGAAGGTAATTGGATACCGACGAGACACAAGCATTATTCCAACAAAAGTCTTCTCGGAATGAGAGAAAATCACGTGACTTTGGTAGCTCAGCGGGGTTTCTTTCGCAACGAGCCACTAGGAGCTAATTCAGTACTGAATAGGAATTATTATCAATTGTAACTCCTTTCCTTTCCTTTATTTATTTAATGGCGATGAGCTTAAGTAAAACTATTCCGCCAATGTCAAGTGATTGTTGAGAAAAATATCTTGTAAATTGTTAAAAATATGTGGAATAACCCATTGGATTCCTCGCTGTCAAAAGTAAGGACAGATTTTAACTCATTTTGCAGATGTTCTTGGAACCCTATTCGTAGAACTCAAGAAAGCAGAAATGATGTCTGACTAGCGGAGCGGGATGTTATCAAACGAAAATTAACTCAGAGGAAACCTAATTTATCGTAGTTCTAGAGTTTGATTGATCATTCATTTATAAATTGTAGTACACAACCATGTTTGTGATGTTCCAATTGTGTGACTGACAAAATGTTCTACGAAGTCGAAATTAGCCGACTGTCTCTTCTCTGTCGATGTGCAAGTGCAATATAATATTGCCTTGTATTGTACATACGCTGAATTGGTTATTTCATACAACATTCAAGTATTCCTAGTGTTTCTATTGGATGTGCATGCTTATTTACTTACAGGTAACTTTATTCTATTGGGAAAATATATTGAGTTCTGTCGCTATCCATACAGATAAATAAAATTGGATTTCACCTTCTGACTGAATACATATACTAAAAATTTTGACAATACAAATTGACAGCAAATGTTACAATGAGTAACTTACGGCCGTTTTCAATATTCTATCTATCTGTCATTTAGGTTACTAAAGATAAGCAAATCTATCTTTTGGCCCTTACTTTCATTTCAATAACCTATCGCTAGCTGTCATTGTCTATCGATCTCTTCTATCTATCGTCGGGAGGACGGATAGCCTACCAAAGATAGGCACGTCATACAAATCGGGCTTACTTGCGTTTCAATATGTGTTGGTAGTTACTGTGAAGGTAATATATGCTATCTTTAGTAACGTCATCTGCTATCTGTCAAAATCGGCGGTTTATCCAGGCCTTAATTTTAAGTTCTTGATTATTTACGTGGTTAAAGCATAATATTTCCTTATAATGGAATACGTGACCAGTAATGATTCCTGATTGGGTGGTTTGTCCACTGCCCTCTGTAGGTATATGGTTGATGAGGACAATAGCTGGCATTCGCGTCAAATTTGTGCTGGCCATAAGCTACACAATTATATATAAGTAGAATTATTACACTTGTGCATTGGAATTGTGTCCATGGGCTTATATTTTTTATGTGCTTAATTTTGTACATACATATGCTCACGCCTGTATTTCCCGAAGGGGTAGGCAGAGGTGTTGTAAACACAACATCCACTTTTCACCGAAGATGATTAAGTGCCAACGTGACAGATGGTGAGTCCATCGCCGTCTCAGACACATTACATACGTCATTGAATTACTTCTTAGAAATATGCAGGTTTCCTCACGATGATTTTCCTTCACCATAAAGCACGTGGTGTGAGACCACTGTACAGAAGTTTTTTAGAAAACTCATAGCAGGCGACTGCTCAAACCTCAAGGCCACCACGGCTCTTACTATACTGCTGCTCGCACATATACCTACACATTATGTTGACAATAGTATATAATAGTTTTTTGGTTAGTTATAACCTGTTTATTTGGAATTTTAATCTTATATTTAGTTAATTTTTTTGTGTAGATTATAAATAAAAAACATAAATATGATGAATAATATAATAGTAATTTATCCTTATAATATCTAGTCTTTATTATTTGATCCATATTTGATCGTAGATAGAATATTGAAAACGGCCGTTAGGGTATTATAATTAAAAACACTTAGAATTTCGTGGAAATGAGTCTAATATATAAAATTCTCGTGTCGCGGTGTTTGTTACCGAATTCTTGAGAAACAATTGCCTTATTCGTATTAAATTTTGTGTACATACCGAGTAGGTCCTAGGTTTGAGAATCATCCAAAATGAATTTTTTCTTACCGCTAAATGGTAAGGGTGACCCAACCCATAAAAATGGCAATACAAAACTCCGGGCACAGCTAGTCACAGGTAGATAAAGTTAGGTCTCGTCATAGGATTCGTGACGTGTTGTTGTCCAGGCGTAAGTATATATCAATAGGTATATTCGAGGTCATTAATTGACCCCGTTGTACTTATTATTTTTTATATGAGTACCTAAGGACCATTGAAAAAATATCATGTCTATTAATACGTGACAAGCGCAACTGAAAACCAAGTTGTGAGTAGGTATATATATATATATATATATATATATATACTCACTACGATGACGTCAGAGCGCCCTTGTCGCACGCTTTGCTAGGTCTGTGTACACAGTTATATCTTTAAGAAATCATCATTTTCCTGTCCTCATCCCATACATTGTGGCCTATGCGGCTGATCACCTGATTTTTAAACGAAGCGACAGCCATCTGACCTTCGCTACCCGTTTGAAGAGTAAAGCTGTGATTTGGGTTAAACCAGTAGTCAGGCTATTAATGGCTATATAGATAGATTGGCACCTTAACCTACTCTCCGAGGTACGGAGGGAACTCGGGCGGTCACCTATCCAATTAGCTGATCGGGCACGGGCTACTCACTACTACTTATATATACTTTCAAGGGATATAATTAAAAAAAATATTATCCCATGTATTGGTGTTGTCGGTGCATGATTCAATCCGATGTGGATTATCAGATTTTTAAACAAAGCGACTGTCATCTGACCCACACAACCCCTATTAAGAACAAATACGTGATCTGGGTTAAATCAATTGAACCTAATTTACACCAAAGGTGAAAACGTGACGTAAGAGACAAGACACCTATTCACAAACATCAATGTAAACGTACATACATATGCTCACGACTATATTCTCCGTAGGGGTAGACAGAGATTTTGTAATCGCAACACCCATTTTTCTCCGAAGATGCCAACGTGGCTGATGGTGAGTCTATCGCCGTCTCAGGTACTATACATACGTCTTCGAATAACTTTTCAGACATATGCAGGTCTCCTCACGATGTTTTCCTTCACCGTAAAGCACGTAGTGTGAAATCACTGCACATATTTTTTTAATGAAAAACTCATTGGTCCGCTGGGATTCGAAGTTGTCACGCTTGCGTAGCAGGCAACTGCTAGAACCTCAAGGCCAGCACGGTTTCTACCACAATGTAAACATGTAATTTTAAATAGTTAATTGTTGAATCCATCAACTTTCAGTCGAACCACAGACATGTGAAAAGGGCAACCGTAAGAATTTTAAATACATCGTGCTATTTTCAGGATGTAAGTAAACAGCATTTCAATTGTAAGTGTCAAGGTTCAATCCATTTCTATTCGAATACTAGCTGTGCCCTGCGGTTTCACCCGCGTAGATTTAATTCCGACGCATCTAATTCCGACAGTCGAACACAAAGTTTCATACAAACGTTCATCCCCTATTTTATCCCCTTGGAGGTAGAATTAATCAAAATCCTTATCGGATGTCTACGTCATAACATCTACCTGCATACCAAATTTCATCCCGATCCGTCCAGTGGTTTGGGCTGTGCGTTGATAGATCAATATGTCAGTCAATAAGTCACCTTTGAGTGTGTATATAAAGAGAAAATTGTACTTTTAGATTTTTCTATTTATCTTCTTTACTATTTAAAACCAAAAATACTGGACTGTTTCTAAGCTCGTATATTCGACATCTTCGTATTACGTGCTATATATATATCAGATAAATACAATTAAAGTGTCTATTTGTAATTCCAAACAGCTTTTCACTAAATACATATGCTACTCGTATGAAAGTTTAAACGTAACTATAAAAGCAATTTTTGAGAAATTCTCTATCTATCTGTGTGTTTCGTTTAACCTGTGACCGATTTCAACGGGACTTTCACTGATAGGCAGCTGAAGTTACAAGGAATCGTAGTTTCATTTTAAAAAACCAGTTGTTAATATATTTAAATTAGGGAGCCGTATGACGCAGGCGAAGTTGCGAACGGATGCTAGTATGTAATAGTTACGTGCGCTAGTTTTGCAATATGCGCTATCTCAATTTGGTCGTGACTGTTGTGTCGGCCGCGTCCGTCCATCTGTTAACCAATGGACATACATACATATACATGTGCCACCGCACTCTTTATAAGGTACTGTTCCTATGTCACAACCTGTCTGAAAACTGCATATTATTTATGGACAATAACTTAATTATATACAGTAAATCAATTTAAGAATTAGGTATACCTTATCTGGTAGCTTTGCTTAATTTGGATTTATATAGATAGCGTACATTAAACTAATTACAAGTAGAAAACTAAGCCCGGTGTCTCTCCGCAACGTGCCAAGAACGCTGGCAACGTGGCCACGCTGAATAGCAATGCTAATTCTATATACATGTACTCACGCCTGTATTCCCCGCAGGGGTGTAGTAATAACAACTTTTTCACCGAAGATGATTAAATGCCAACGTGACAGATGGTGTGTCTATCGCCATGTCAGCAGTATACGTCTTTGAATTACTTCTCAGACATATGCAGGCTTCCTCACGATTTTTGTAAGAATACATCATGAAGTATTGGTCAATATTAAATTTAGTCTGTCATAGTCTGGGGGACACTCGGACACTTTAAATTTTCTCAATAAGTAATGAGGGGCGGGCAATATCTGGTACTCTCCTCAGCAGATGCTGCTTGTTGCGGCTGGTCAGTCCCAAGCTTTACAATGTATAGATAGACCTACCTATCCAATTATTTTTTCGATGTTTGGGCATTGGAACAGCGTCCGCGAGCTTTTATTTTATTTTCTTTGTGTTATATTATTGTAGATACGATCGGGATTGTAATTTTCTATACAGAATTATTAGTGAGTTTCTTGTCAGGTTCTTCTCAGTAAAAACATCATCCCGACGAATATATATTAATAATATCATTCTGCAAATCGAAAGTATTTTGGTAAGGTCTAATTAAATAAAGACATGTCTTATTTTTAACTGGCTGTGCCCCAATTGCGGTGCCGTAATTTGTTTTCTAATTATAAGTACCCTATGTTCCTCATTGAAACATCAGCTCTCTGCCAAGTGAAAGTCCCGTTGAATTGGGTTCAGCGGTTTCCGAGATTAGCCGGAACTAACAGACAGACATACTGAAAAAGCTGTTTTTTTTTAATTACAAACAGACACTTCAATTTTATTTATCTGTATAGATATGTATAGATGCATAGATGTATAGATTGTAGATAATATTATCATTTTGAAATGCGTTCTTAGGGTGAAGTGCTCGGTATTAGCTTTCCATTACGACACCAAGAATCGAATAGTCACGTGTAATGAAAGAAAAGGGTTGCACAATGAAACGATTAGCACGGATCATATCGGATTAAGAATCGATCAAGTTACTTTTATGTCGATAAATTGTAAAATATTATTGCTACATAAAAACATTCGCGATTGGACACGCAATGTCTATACGGTACCTATGTCTTAACTATCAGTGTATGCCTGAGAGAGAAGTTATTATACTTATTTTTAGACAAATCTGTTTTGCAATAACAATTATACCAACGACATATGAGTAAGCAAAACCCTAATTAAGAGTTACAGGATAACATGAATAAACAGTCTACCAGAGACCAAGCTTTGAACATCAAGTGCACCCACACATAGGCTCTCCAACGATTAACGCATACGCATATGGTAACACCGATATCACAGTACAAATATAAGCAGTACGGAATCTAGGAATTCGTTCGAAATGACACACTCACACAGACGCCCTCATCTACGAGATCATAAGCGGTTCTGGCGTAATGTCAGTATGCGATGTTGCTTCATATCCGATCGCGTATACGTTATTTACGTGTTTTACAGGATATTTTTTTTAACCTGAAATCGATACTATCGACATTACTTTAATAGTAAAAAAAATTCACCTTCGAAGTAGCAAACATTCTTATTTAAAAAAAGTGATCTAGATTTCATACTGCGTATAGTAATGTTATCAATCAATTGGAATTTTGACAGTGGCCTCACAGTATATTTTAGCTAACTTATTATTTGTGCATCAAAACATTGGATCGTTTCAAAAAAAATGTGATGTGCATAACATAAACACAAGGCACAAAAACAAAATTGTAGTGCCTGCGCATCGCTTACAGAAAGTACATGGCCCATTTTTAGGACAGTGCACACGCTTCTATAATAAATTACCAACAGAAATTGTAAACTTGCCCTTCAATAAATTTAAAGAGACCATCAAAGCAGTTTTGCTCAAAAAAGGATATTATACTGTAAGTGATTATATTTGTGATAAGGAACCCTGGGATGTATCTTTGTCGAAAAATTATTGTAAATAATCCCATTGGCACTGTACTTTTGCTACAATTAATTAATCTTAGTTTGATCTTTGCTTTGACTGGCTGGAATTTGCCATGCTCACAAATATTTGTAATATTTTAGTTATTATATTTGACAATTGAGCATTTGTGCTGTGTCCCATGGGCTTATATTCATGAGATATAAATACTGTAACCAAAAACATTGTATAATATATATTTTTTTAAAAGAGTAATTGTTGAGTTTCTTGCCGGGTTCTTCTCAACAAAAGCTACCTTCCGAACCCGGTGGTAACATTTATAATCATGTATAATGTATTTTGTGTCCTTCTGACGATTTGAAAGTACTTTGTAAGAAGTCTAATCAAATAAAGATATTTTGAGTTTTGAGTTTTGAGTTTTGAGTTTTATCTGTACCGATCTTTAAGTATAGGTATAGTCGACATAAAATAATTCAAAAAGTCTGACCATATCCATATTTTCATATCACACGAACACCGTCGCAAACAAATCGTATATCCAACTTTCATATAGCAGTGCTATTTTGAAAACAAAACATTTTTGGAATCGAAGCTAGCTATAGGTTCAAAGTGCGCTTTAAAAACAATACGAACACTGAAATAACATTTTGTTCATTTTAAAAGTGCATTGCTACTATCTATTTAAACTGGAGCCATTAAGTGATCATGGATGTGTTGTATTGTTAGTGTCGAGAACAATACAGTAATTGTTAAGACACTCCGGGGTGATTGGCATTATAAATATACCACTGGCCAAGTAAAGTCACGTCAATCAGCCTAAATCGGTGTCTCTTCGCTGATAGCAATTTTTATTTAAAAAAAACATTTAGTTGCAGCGGAAATTAAATTAATTCTACGCGGTTGAAACCGCGGGGCACAGTTAGTATCCAATAAAATTAAATATTTTTTCTAAAAGTCGTTGCGGTTAGTGTATACTAACAAATTGGAAAGTGTCTCTGCCTGACCGCTAACAATTCACGGCCCAGCCGCTGAACGAATTATTTCGAAATTTGGTTACCTTTACTCCGAGAACGAGCATTGAGACCTTAAAAAAGTGGACGAAGCCGGGCAGTAAGGGATAAAACATAATTAGATACGTGTTTAGGATATTTACCAAGGTTTACATATAGTGTATGAGAGTTTCGATTGTATGATAACTAGTTATATTTCTAGAAAGTAGTACAAAGATTGTGTTAGAAGTCAAATAAAAAATAAAAACAGTCCTAGCTCGTAGATTGCATCGCAAGGCTTTGGCGACGCAATTAATATTTCACCGCTATTTGCAACTAGCGACTAGACTGAAATGCTTTCTCTTCATTGCTGGCTTTCAATAAGTAGATCAGCAATTAACCTTTGTTTAACAGGCATTGGACGATGATTTTTGTAGTGTATTTGGATTTGATAGAGGAATAAATATATTTTATATTGACTTAACACCTAGCCGTTTCACGTCGAGACTGTGTACGATTCGCAGTAGCATTCTTGATTATGTACTTTGACATTGAAAGCGACACTCGAAAAATTAAATATTCATTTGTTTTTTGCCAGTTAAATTGCAGTTGGACATATAATTAAGGAGTTTTGGGTTCGAACTCAGGCTTGGATTTGTTTCAAGGTCTCGGTACATTGCGGTCCAGTGATTGACAATGATGGAGCAAAAATAATCACAGTATTTTATTTTGTTGTTTCGTACATCGAAACTCAATTTAGTAGACGAGTAACTCCCGCCATTCGCGTGTGTGATATATAAAATAAGTAAAGTACTGACCCACAGAAATCAACGCTAAGCCGAAATGTTTGGAACGACACCGAACTTGTTTTGGTCAAAGAGATATTAAATTTGGAGCGTACATTCTAGATGCGATAGAAATGCTTTTCCGAAATTCCAAACCGTTAAATGATGATTGTAAGATTGTATGTGAAATCTTACTGCCACGCAGGGGAAACTAGTATTATAAAAATGGGTTTAATACCGCGTCTGTGTGGCTTACAACCACTCTGGAAGTCCATTCCAAATTATTATTATTATTATAAGCCTGCCGTGTCCCAAAGGCCTCCCTTCCCCTGTCCCTGTCTTCCCGCTAAGAGCTCTCAAAAGCATCAAGCTCATCCAAGTCCGCCATCTCCTCCAAGGTCTGCCGCGTTGTCATTTGCAATTAATAAAATATCTTTAAAATTTGAATAGACTAACATACATATGGAAACCCACTAGCTTACAACAGTAGTACCGGTCAATATAGTGCACATGGCAAGAACAGTGCTTATATAATAATGTACCTAACTTGTTTACGAACACTGAAAATGATGAAACACAAACTTTCACTTTTATCAATGAAAAGTAAACTCATCAGTTATTCAGAACAGCTCCATCTGCTGACAAAGGTATCAATGTAACGTTAGTCCATAAGAGGCATACAACATTATCCAACATTCACTGGAGCACATGTATTGAATACATTACATTACGTGCTTGTTACAGTTTACTATTTGGTTTATTACAATTGGCCTAGTAATGGACGTTCAAAATAGCGGTAAATTCGATTTGATTTCAGTTTCCGCGTTTCTTTTTTGCGCCACAAACGTAGAGTTCTTTAAATAAATCCCAGCATCGGATTATAAATAAAGGTTGCTTAAAAATAATAATTAGACCTCAAAAGGATAATGTAACGTTTGATGATAAAAAATATTTTGTAGGTATCTCCCATAAGACTTCAACTCAATAAGACGTTTTTGTGACGAAGACTGAGCTATCCCATTTCTTTATCGTCCAGTGAGAAAACTCCTTCAGACCTGCACAATGTATGATCATTTCGGTTCCTGGTTGCGTTGGTTTATATTAATACGAAAACAATGTCAACGACTAAATTGTTAGATGACATCGTAACGATTATCAATACGTGAATTCGGCGAAACTAAAATAACTAAAGTACATTAGTTCCTCGTTCCTACGGAGTCCTTGGACTTCTAAGGAGTCTTTTCCACCTTCAAGCTGACAACACTTAATTATTATTTCTTCTCCTGACATTTGGAAACGGTGGTAAATTAACTAAGTTCTCTTTTCTTTGTAATCGTTGCCTCACAGCTGAGGATCGTGACTCCTTTTTAATTTTTCCACGATTTGTCTCCATCTTCGACGATCCACCGCTTGGTGGATTGCGGCGCTGATAGGTGCATTTAATTGCTCTGATACTTGGTCCGTCCAACGCCTCGGGCTTCGGCCTCTTCGTGTCTAGCCTATTTTTCCTGTTATTATTAGACGTTCCAAGTTATCAGAACCTTTGCGGGCAATATGGCCAAAGTATTGTACGATGCGCTGCAGGCATATTGAGGACAGACGTTGCGCCCTCTCAATTTGAAGTTCCTGCAGCACCGATATATTTGTGCGATGGGCTGTCCAAGATATCCTCAGCATCCTTAATTAAGTTATCGTAAGAGAAATGACGTTCAATAAATGTTCCCAGTGTCCCTTTTGTTGAATAAAACTTTTTGATTTGATTTGATATATTGGAAAAATAATTTTCTTTCTTTTTCTGAAATGCTTTTCCCATCCTCAGGTGATCGTCGATGCGGCCACCCGGCAGTCCCACCCAATGCCCGGGTGACGTTGCCCAGCCAGGCTGGTGACATAGTGCCTGGCACTGTGGCCACCTACGAGTGTGACGATGGATATGAACTGTTCGGAGCTCACCAGAGAGAGTGCACTCTCAGAGGGGACTGGACAGCTGATCAACCGTTTTGTGGTAATTATATCTATATATATAAACATTCGAGTCACACTGTTTGGTACCATACTCCTCCGAAACGGCTGAACCGATTTGATCCCCCCAAAAAATATAAGTTATATACAACGTTACATCCGCGGGCAAAGCTAGAACAAGTACCTATAAAAAATAATGTCACATCATCCCACAGTAGGTAAGCAGTACAACCAGGTATTAAAATGTTTTAACGTTAAAGATATAGATTGCGTATTTTCTTCAATATATTTTTTTTACGTGATGTCATTTTTAACCTTTTACTACCGGATACTTAAATCTCCAGATTTCTATGTATAAAAAATGCCGAATTGAGACGCAGTTATAACATCAATAACTACACAAAGAACAAAATAGAACCTCCAAATGGAAAGAAATGTATTTACAAGCAATTCTGATGGGTACAACAATGGCTTCTGGTAAACAAAGCGAAATCAATTCAGAAGCCGTTTGAACACAAAGTATTAGCCCCAACATTATGCTAAAACATAGTTATAACACATTTACCGGGAGTTTCGTATTGTCAAATTCCAGGAACAATATGTTACTTAACTTTTCTTCCACTACATATACATTATACACCCACGTACACACATGGCGCACCCTCAAAGCGATAGCGGCACAACTCAAACATTTGCAGATTTAATTATGTTACATAGATAGACTTCAAAATACTTATACACGAGTTTTGAAAAAAATTTAAATATTAAAAAAAAAAACTGGGTAAAATAATTACTGCCTAAGTTATAAATTCTAACTTGCTGATCTACGATTGCGATTTCAAAAAAATATATATTTCTGAATTGTGTCCCTATCGTAATGAGTGTGTGATGTGTCAATAGATAGGTCACCATAGCAGATCATAGAAATAGTATGATAAGAGACAGGTGTAAATTGAAGAATGATGTGGTAACTAGAATTGAAAGACGTGTGTTGAAATTGTATGGACATAAGGATGAGTGAAAGGCGATTAGCAAAAATAAATTTATAAAGCGAATGTGAGCGTAAGTGACGTTACAGCGCATCCAAGCAAAAACTACCATGACCAGATTATAATCCATTTCAGAATGGTTAAATTTGTAGCACTCACGAGCAGAAGTGTATGAAGATAAGTATGAATGTGGATGAAGCGAAAGAATCTAAGAGTCGTAGCATATATAAACGGTGGTCTCTGCCTACCCCCTATGGGATACGACCGAGAGCATATGTATGTGTGTAATGTATAGAATTCAACCCGTAAGACAGATCACCAAAGGTCACGTGGTAACCGAGAATATTGAAATCGGATATTCTCCCTATACAACAAGTATATTTATATATTCAACCTACACATAATCACATCACATTGTACAGCTTAACCGAGGACAATGCCTCGACTGCTGAAAGGAATACAAGTTCTTATTTATTTATGGATCTCCAACAAAGGATACACGGAAATATACAGACACTTCTAAGTAAGCGTGTCCCTTCAATTACAGGAGACCACAGTATGCATTAAAATATAATTTATAGCAACAGGAACAAAACAAAATGCAATTATGTAACATAAAAATAAAAATTTTGAAGTTATTTGATTACATATCAACATAAAAAAAAATCTTAAATTATATATGCTTTCATTTGTAAACCATTTATCTTTATTGTTGAATATTAGCCTTCGCTCTGTTGATTACTATTAATTAAAAAAAATCCCTTCTCTCTTAGGGATACAATTCCTATATCCTTTGTCTATAGTTTTCGTAGTAAAGTATCCTATGTAAGTTCTTCGCACATCTCCCCCTTTTCTATCCCTACTTTTTAACCGACTCCAAAAAAGGAGGAGGTTATCAATTCGACTGAATCTTATGCTATTTTTTTATTTATTACCTCAGATCTTTTGACTCAGTGAACCGATTTTGATGATCCTTTTTTTATTTGAAAGCTGATGATTCCCAAGTGGTTCCATTATAATTTAGTTATGTAGCTCTAAAAAGGCCGCTTTGGGAGAATCATAATGTGATCCGATTATGATTCATCATCGGAATGGCAAAATGGTAACGTAGGTGCAATTCAGTTTATGATTCACGAATTATTACAATAATTGTAGATGTTAGTCCCTAACTAACTTTTTATGATGCTATTTGTCACAAAAGCAATTCATATTTTGTGGGCCATTTTAGGAATCTTTATACGAAAGTTGAAACAGGTAAATTGCGAAATATTGATCATTCGCGAATCATAATATAATTTGCACGTCAGTGACCATTTTATCATTTCGATGATGAATCATATTCGGATCACATTATGATTCTTCCAGTGGCCTTTTTAGACCTACTGTTCTGATGGTGGCAACCATATTGTAGATGTACGTATATGTGTCATTTTGTACGATTTGTTCCTAGATTTCTGCTAAAGCTGGTCGCTGCTGCTGCACAATTGCTGGTCGGCACAGTGGATGAGTCTGTTTTTATCTTGAACTTTTGTAATTGACGTCAAAGTTTTATCCCCGCATCTAACGAGCAGGATCTAACCTAAATAAAAAAATGCTTCCTTAAAAACACCATATTAATATTGCCTCTGATAAAATTCTCTCATGCATAGTATTTTTCCGTGATCATATATGTATCAGCTTATATATCCCATTGCGTAATGTTTTCCACTTGAGGTCAAGGCTATCCACGTACGAAATTTCACCCAAACCTGTAAAGCGGCTTAACCTTGAAAAGGTTACCTAGAGACACGATTGCTAGTTATAATTATGTTTCCATACACACAGAAAACTTTTCCATTTGTCTCAAATATTTATGTGTCTTACTTTCTGCCAACAGGAACAAACGTAGCGTTTAGAAAGCCGGCAAACCAGTCGACAACGGTGCGTGGGGGCGCGGCTGCCAATGGCAATGACGGCGAGAAGACCACGGAACATGACGGCAAGAGGTGCACAGAGACTCAGAGGGAGGCCTCGCCATGGTGGCAGGTGGACCTGCTCAGGCACTACGCGGTCAAAGTCGTCAGGGTCACCACCAGGGGCTGTTGCGGTAAGGACATTTAAAGGGGTTAAGAAACAAATATCAATACTTAATAGGACAATGGCCTTAGGAAAATAATTGTGGAATTTAGCTGAGACTTACCTTAGATTTAAATTGACATATTTACGTGATTTTATTATGTTGCACATAATTAAAAAAATGATTTTTATTAGCGAAAGTAAAAAAGCTTCAGATAATGACGATGAGTTAAATGATCGGTAGAATTGCATAAAAAGAGCTCTATCCAGAAAGACGTTCATTAAAATTAAAATCATCCCAGAACTCACAAGGTATTCGTACTTATCTTCTTACGGTTCCGACTACTGCTAATTTCGGTCATTATACGATTTAAAAATTATTTATGTTACTCTGAGAAATGAGAGGTGTTCGCAGAAGTCTCTATCAAAGGTTAGCTTTGAAGGTATCAAGTTTTGGGGAAACAGCATCGCACGTGGCCTGAAATCGTTCCACGTGTTCGCTGTACTCAGAAGAGACACAATACAAATATGATATATTCGAAAATAAATTCAGTATTTCTTAAAATTGTAAGCAGGATCAAATGTTACCAAAGATTTCTTCGAACTTTATGTTTTCGCACTTGTACATGGGTACCTAAAGCTCAGATATTTCCGAAAAGCAATTACGGAAAAAAAAAATATTTACGCAAAATAATTAAATGGTTCTCGAAAATTACGAAACATGTTGCTGTCATAATACATAGGGTTAAAAGAATTCTGAGATTTTAGCTTTGTAGAATATAGAAGCGACTCTCTTCGTGCACCTCTACGTTTATTTCACCCATTGCGAGGCTCTCTACCACCATGTTAGGATGGACAGGCCAGCTAGTTATGCAACTTATTCTATAATATTTCGCAAAAATAGCGTGCCTCTTCTAGTTGCTATATACCAAGCGTAACCAAGGTAGCAACAATAAAGTTATTCTTATTACCCACATATTGGCTAACATTGATAGCTATATTTTATCGGTATCGGTTTGGTATATTATTTGGCACCTCGATATAACTGTTAATTAACAATTATAATAACGGTTATTCAATAACAGTCATTTCAGAATACTTTCATATTAATTAATAAATTTAATATGTTTAATAAATAAGTAACTAAAAACTAATGACAAGTAGAAAACTTGGCCCAAATCGGTGTCTCTCGGGATCGTGCCAAGAAGGCTGGCAGCATTGCCACGTTGAATAGCAATGCTGATTCTCTGAGCGAGAAAAGCCCCAGCCCGCTTGTCACGAGAAGCTTCTACCAGAGGACGTGCAACCTCTTTGAAAAGTTGATGAGCATCTGGACCCCAAGGTCCCAGAGTTTCAACCGCAAACGCAGAAAATATGTATCCTTGACCAATGCAAGCATATTTCCGGCGCTTGAGGCACTATTATATATTTTGTATTCCATCTTTTCCATTAGACACTTCGTTATAGTTACAATAATTAGCTCGGTATTCATGTATACATTCAAAATGTACATATTTTAATTAAGTGGCTATCATTAGTTCTCATAAAGTGAATATTATAATTCTTATGGGAATAAACGTTCAAACCTAAATAACATACGTTCCACAAAACAGTCTTTTAATTTTTCTGGTTATTCGAAGAATCTGAATTACCATAACAACAAGGTTATTAAGTGAGTTCTGTCGCGGACTTATTTTTAGATATATTTTCAATTCAAACCATTCTATTGTAATTAGCCAACCAAACAAAAAACATCTTCAGCTGTATAATATTAGTATATATAATTTTATTAAATCGCTTGAGTTACCAAATTTCGGCTCTAATTTATCTTGGAAAATTTTTAATGCAAATTTAATTAGGTTGCAATATTTATTCTCGTCCATTCAGTTCAGGGACAGGAAGAGGGTGCATTTGTACAGACGACGTCGTCAAAGACCTAATTCACCCTCAAGAGTATTACCACAATAATACTCTTGTGCACGAGTAGCTAATATTGGCGATATTATCAAAGAGAGCAAAGGAACACTTAAGTATTAACTAGCCCGATTCACGTAATGAAAATCGTAACGATATCGTAGCGACTCAGTCTTTGACATTGTGGTCGTATTTATGTTGTTACTAGCTGTGCCCCGCGGTTTTACCCACGTAGGTTTTAATCAAAAGTAATTTAGTAAGTGAGTAAGTTACTCTTTGTAACATTAGATATCTGCCGGGGAAAGTCTCATTAAAATCGGCCCAGCCATTGCGGAGATGATAGATAGACAGAAATACAGAGAAAAATAAAAAAAATGCCTCTTAATGTCAATACCGAATATATTTTCATAAACATTTAGTGAATATCTGTTATTTTGGAATTAAAAACAGACAATCCCATTTTGTGTATCTGTATAGATGTAGATATTAAGGGATAATCGGGATGCGTTCTGTCTTCGTCGCAAAAACGTTCTATTGAGTTAAAATCCTATTATTTATATTGCGATTATCGGTTGACAACTATTTCGGATTTCTTTTCACGAATTATAACATTCACATATTGAGAGACGATATCGGTTGAATGAATCTAATCGTTCAAAGATATTTAGATCGCTTGTTTTAATAGAATCGGGATACTGAGCTCATAATGGATGGATACGTACCTACGTATAATCTTAAAAGCGCTCTGATTTCCAATTTCCTATCAAGCAGACTGCAGCTCGTGTTCTCCATATTTGTTCCCAGTCATCTGGATTAACGTGCAGCTTCCCACAGGATGTAATTAAGATCCTACTCAAACAAAGCATTTGCAACCCCTTTCTATGAAATACAATTTAGCTGGATTGCTTATTTGCATTCTAGTTATTTTACTAGACTCATGTCTAAATTCTTAAAATGGTTAGGAAAAATACGAAGACGAGGCGGGTCTCGAACCCACGAACTCGCAGTTACTCTACCGTGAGATCACACCTCATGCGTCGTTGCGGTTTTAGGGGCCGCCTTGCACCAACTGTTGGTTGACATATCTAAACTCAACTGATACGTCTAAAGTTACATTTAGCTACATATCAAATTGATGACGCAAATCCGACCTAAATATTCGATTTCATACATATGTTCACGCCTGTATTCCCCGAAGGGGTAGGCCGAGGTATTGTAATCACAAAACCCACTTTTCACCGAAGATGATTAAGTGCCAACGTGACAGATGGTGAGTCCATCGCCGTCTCAGACAATTTACATACGTCATTGAATTACTTCTCAGAAATATGCAGGTTTCCTCACGATGTTTTCCTTCACCGTAAAGCACGTGGTGTGAAATCACTGTACATAAGTTTTTTATAAAAACTCATTGGTACAGGCCCCGCTGGGATTCGAATTTGCGTCGCTTGCTTAGGAGGCGACTGCTCAAACCTAAAGGCAACCACGGCTTCATATTCGATTTTATCTTATGATTATAATTTTTAACAATATAGAATGTAAACATGTGTGTCATATCTTATAGCTTAAAACGTCGGTTTGGTGTAAAAAAGAAAGATATTTTGTAGAGCATCATTCAATGCGTGTCCTCAACTAAGATTTCGATAGTGGTACGAAGAGGAATTGAAAATCCTCCTTGTACCAATTCATGGCACGAGTTGGTGGTAAGATGAGAAGGAAAGCGTTTTCCCATACAAGTTCATCATCTTCTTCAAGAAGGATGTGAACAGATTCTTACTTGGCAGTTACAAGCGTCCATAAGTTGCGGTAAACACTTACCATCAAGCGGAGCATGCTAGTTTGCCACCTTAGAGGCATAAGGCTAAAGAAAATGATACATGCGAAAGTGCCCCTTACCTAAGAATCGAATATAACATAAAAAGTCATGCGCACTTTGATAATGAAATAATAATGAAAATTAAAATTAAAATCATTTATTCCGTTTGGGTCCTGGCAAGACACTTTAAATTTTTTTATTAATTACTTGTTATATTAGTATACATAATATAAAACTGTTAATAGTAAACGATGAATATGAGACAATGTATTAATTATAAATATCCTTCCATAGGACACCAGCCTCTTCAGGACCTGGAGATCAGAGTGGGCAACAGCAGTACTGACTTACAACGGAACCCGCTGTGCGCCTGGTTCCCTGGTACCATCGGTGAGTTTTTATACTTTCATTTTAAGAGTTTGACGTACATTTTGGTACCATGAAATAAACCCAGTATGTCCCAGTTCATGTGCTAAGGCCGCAACAGACTGTGGGTTTATAGAACCAGTGGCGTAGCTATAGTAGAAATAGCGAGCTCTAAGCTTTATCTATCTTTCTAATAAATGAGCAATTCTTGTATATCTATATATATAAAAGAAAGTCGTGTTACATTAAATTTTGTATGTAGGGTGATCCGGGGGTAATAAATCGATTTAGCTTAAAAAAACCATTCTAAGCTTGGTTATCTAGGTACTATAATCCGTCAGGTATATTGTTCTTAGCATTTGGTATATCAATCGCCACTTTTTGGCACAATACTAAACATCCAAAACTGGACCTCACTCTCCTTTAGTTGGACTATCTAGCTCTCCCTCAATTTTCTTCTTCTCCCTTATATTTTACCTTGTAATACTCACTTTACTAGATTATCACAAAATTATTATGATAACCGGTCATGTATAAAGTAGGAAACTTTCAAAAATTACTGCACTATTTTCAACGAGACATACTGTGTTATTAATTTCCAAGCGCACCTAGACGCTGGGAGAGGGTCGTTTGTAAAAAAATCACTGGACTATGATTTAATGGAAATTCTAGATTTCCACTTGTGGGAACGAGCTCATAAAGGACTTTGAGAACAAATTTTATGAAATATGGTAGCTCGACTTTACACCGTAAATAGATGCATAAAACTTTATGAACAACTCACAGGTTTGAGTTCCGGGACATTTCCCTTTGTGCAATTTAATCACAATTTTATTCCTAGAAATAAAACTGCATTCATTTATTTATAGAACTAAACGGAATACTATGAACTGTGATTGCTATGAAATTGGACTTCACATCCGAGATAGATTTAAAATGACCTTTGTAAGTAACTAACGGACAATTTATGAATTATTAATTCGATGTAATATTTTTCGATTATACCATATCCCTTCAAATATAATTGTGACAAATTTACAATAAAATATAATAAAAATAAAAATTATAAATAGAACACGGAATTTAAATTAGTGTCTGCGGGAATGGTGCCCAGTAAGGTTACCTCGCTGGACCCCTAAACTAATCCTCCGACCGAGGTAAGAGCGAGCTCGACGGTCACCAGAGACGTCAACCAGGCGTTTTGAAAGGTCCCTTATAGTCGATGTAATATTTGAAAGCAAAAAATATTTTCGTAGTTTACATATACGTCTTTTGCTCAATAACTACAGCTAATGTAGCCAAGTGTGTTTAATGTTTTAAAATCTAACGAAAGTATGTCGACAAAGGAAAACATTGAACGAACGCCGTAAACAATATCTTGCAATCGACTCGAACTATTTTCAACATTTTATGGAGTCTTGAGATGAGGTAACCTGACCTATATTACGGAGCCGCTACTGATCCACAGTAATCCACAGTTATCAGCAACAATTGTACTATATTGACCACTTAAGGATATTGCAGGTCTCTTCACTTCTCTCTATCATGTATTGGTAATGTGATGGTAATGATGGGTCGTTGTGACGTTACCAATAATTCTCCTTATAGTATAATATAGTATAATAGGCACGCCATCCTAGAAGGGTCCCCGAAGGGGTAAGCAGAGGAGTTGTAACAACACCCACATTTCACCGAATATTATTAAGTGCCAACGTCTCACTGAATTACTTCTCAGATATATATGCAGGTTTCCCCACGATGTTTTCCTTCAGCGTAAAGCGCGTTGCGTGAAATCACTGTACATAAGTTTTTAGAAAAACTCATTGGTACAGCCCCCGCTGGGATTCGAGCTTAATGATATATTATACTCAAAAATTATAAATATTCTATTATTATCTCAATTGAACGACATCTTCAAATTGTAGCATAACATTTTATACTTTTATCATTTAACGAGCAGCTTATACCTAATATTGACATCATTTCCAAACATTCCATAACCTTTGACGAACGTACTTATTTGATGGTTTCGCGAGAAGCCCCTATTACAGAGTCCCGCGAAATAGAAATCAAAGGGAGACGAATGATAAATACTCTTTTTATTATTAGAATTTTGAGAAATCATATTCATCGCAGTGGCAAATAAAAATGCAACGCTATACGGTACTTAGTTGACAAATACCACTTGTTTGACTACAAATAGCTCATGAATAAAATCCTGGGTAGCAACTGTCAATGGAATAGGCATTGAAAATAATATAATCTAAGGGACTCGATCTGTGCAGGAATGGCTTATTCCCAGACATCCATGATTTTATACCTAATACAATTTGTCACTATTGTGAATATTACATACCTGTTTATATTGTTTCAATGAAATGTACATGATGCCTGGCTGAGTTTCTTGCCGGTTCTTCTCAGAAGGCTAGTTTCCGAACCGGTGGTCAATTCCTCGACATTCATAAGTGCCTAAACTGAATAAATATTTTTAATTTCATTTTATTTAATTTTTATTACCACCACCTCAACGGCTTAGGTTCGCAGGAATTAATGCATGAGAGTTTATTTTTCAAAAATTATGGACTGTGGATGTCTGGAACAAGCCGCAAGGCGCGCGTGCACCTTACCTTCAATTTTCTTCAAGCTAACAAACTATTCCAGGTTATTTATCCTGGAAATTAAAAACAGAAAGAAGCCATACGTGCAAAGTAACATTATTACTAGCAACTGGTGTGAATAAACTTTTATTGGTACAGTTATCATACAAAGTGCTTCAAATTAAAGTACTCAATATCTGTCAGTGCTGGGGCTCTACCATGACCTCTTACTGGCATCATATATTGACAATGATTATTTATTTATTTAAAAAATCCTGCAATATATATTTGCATAGGCGGACTTAGGCCATAGGCATTTTCTACCAGTCAAGCTTTGGGTGATGCAGAAAGAGACATGGCAGGTGTAGAAAAGGAGAGAAGTAACAGTGAGAACATGAATTTAAATATACATTGTAAATACAATATATTATATACTTATTGAAACACCAATATGGCATGTGAGGAGCTCGTGGCAAAGTTGCTATTGCGCATATCATTCGATCAGCGAAGTTAAGCAACCCTAACTAGGGTTAGGGCCAGTAATCGGATTGGTGACCGCCCGAGTTCCCTCCGTGCCTCGGAGAATACGTTAAGCCGTCGGTCCCGGTTGCCAATTTATCTTCTTTGACAATCGCTATAGGTCAGTCAGAGGCCTAAAATAGTCTGACAACTGGTTTAACATAGATAACACAGATTATTCTCGTCAAAGGGGTTGCGAAGGTCAGATGACATTCACTTATAAGAACCAAGTCCCGACCCCAACAATGTATGGGATAAGGCCAGGGAGATGAATCGTTAAAGGCATGTATTTTTCTTTTCATACATTGCATTTATTAAAGTCAGGTTATTTATTCACTTTTGGCGCTGACTGTGAATGTCGTTCAATTATTTTTTACTGTTTGGTAGTTTTTTAATGAAAGTATTTCAAAGCTCGCAATTTTTTGCGATTAATTAAACAAACTACCACATTGAAGGTACGACTTACAAGATCGATAAGCAATTTGAATAACAATCACGTAGACGTCATGTTGTTCCTAAATGGTTTGGTTTCGTAGAATTTGCCGTGTCAAAGCAGGAAAATGTCCTGGTATTTGTGCCTTCGTTTCACACTCATGGTTTTATTTTGTGAAATGCTTTTACTAAGCTAAAAACCGTACTTTATGTCAAGTACGTTTTATAAAATTTTTTTATATTTTAAGTCGGTATTGTCCAATGAAAGTGGTACTTATAATTATTTATGAATATGATAAAAAAATTGGCTAAATCTACACTAATATTGTAAGGAGGAGTTTGTTTGGTTGTAATGAAAACTACTGGACCGATTTCAAAAATTCTTTCTGCATTGGATAGCTACATCATCAGCGAGTAATATAAGCTTTATTTTATCCCCGTACTCTAACGGGAACGGAAACTACGCGGGTAAAACCGCGTGAGGTCCGCTAGTGTTCTATATAGCAATTCATTCAAATGCGTAATAAAAAAAAAGTAAACAAAAAATAAGCCTGGTAATGAAATTTGGCAGGGCGTGGATTCGAACCACGGATCTCTAAACTGTATAGCTCAGCGTGCTACCACTGCACCACCCTGCCTGTAACGTTTGGGGCGAAATTTCATTACTTATATCTCTTAGGAAGCTTAGTGTTCGTTCAAATGAATAACAACTTTATTCGCATGATATAAGGTTTACTTTATGTTTCACAGACAGATTCTACATTCACTTTAGTTTGATTTATAAAGCCAGTGTTTACTGTGTGGGATATATACCTCAGAATCCTAGAATAAAGACTATAAGTAACTTTACTTATTACTATATTTTTAACTTTAATAACCAAACCAACTAACTTGATTAAATATAATATAAGTACATAGCCTAAGTTACTCCTTGTAACATCAGCTTTCTTACAGCACCTAACTGGGGCCTTACCATGACCTCTTATTGCCATGATAGTTTTACTCTTATTATGAGACAGATGTATATGATGTGTATATATCTGTCACTGTCACACAGCTGAACTCATCGCAATAAGAGCTCATGGTCAGGACCCTGGAGTAAGGACTGATTTTAACGGGACTTAAAAAAGTCTAATATATAAAATGTCCATGTCACAATGTTAGTTACCATACTCCTCCAAAACGGCTGGATCGGTTTGTATAAAATTTTGTGTGCAGATCGGGTAGATCTGAGAATCGGCCAACATCTATTTTTCATACCCCTAAACGATAAGGGTGGAAGAGGAGCTCGTGGCACAGTTGCTATTGCGCATATCATTCGATCAGCGAAGTTAAGCAAGCCAGTAATTGGATGGGTGATCGCCCGAGTTCCCTCCGTGCTTCGGATAGTTGCCAATTTATCATCTTTGGCAATCGTTACAGGTCAGTCGGAGACCTAAAATAGTCTGACAACTGGTTTTACCCAGATCACAGATTTTCCTCGTTAAAGGGGTTGCGAAGGTCAGATGGCAGTCGCTTCGCATAAAAATCAGGTCATCAGCCACATCGGGTTGAATCAAGTGCCGACCCCAATAATGTATGGGATAAGGCCAGAGTGATGATGAAACGATAAGGGTGACCCCAAAAAAAAATATGGCAATACAACGTTTGCCGGGCACAGCTAGTATATTATAAATTAGCGGCTTCACCCGCGTAGATTTAATTTAATTCCCGCGGTACCCTTCATGTTTTTAAATAAAAGTTACCTAAGTAGGAGTAGGAGACAATGCCCATGGCATTAAGTCCGCCTATATACTTTGTATATATGAAGTTTTAATAAATAAATAAATAAGTTACTCCTTGTAACAATAGCTATCTGCCAGTGATAGTCCCGTTAAAATCGGTACAGCCATACATACATACATATGCTCACGCCTGTATCCCATGGGGGTAGGCAGAGACCACTGTTTGCCACACGCTACGATCCTTACATACTTCTTTCGCTTCATCCACATTCATGCATCTCTTCATACACTTTCTTCGGTTACGAGTGCTCCGAATTTGACCATTCTGAAAAATACTATTAATTTGGCCATAGTAGTTCTTCCTTGGACGCCCTCTACCGACACTTCCGGTCACATTCGCTCTATAAATTTCTTTCGTTAATTGCCTTTCACTCATCCTTTCGATATGTCCAAACCATCTCAACATACTTTTTTCAATTCTGGTCACCACATCATTCTTCAACTTGCATTGCAATTGCTTGATGAACAAACGGAAGGTGAACATTTTCGAAAGATTATTTTTTGTTGTATATGCTATCTTATGCATTTAGTGAAAAGCTGTTATTTTGGAATTACAAACAGACACTTCAATTTTATTTATCTAAAGTGTACGGACATAAAAAAACATTTTTTTTAAATAATCTCTGTCTGTTTGAGCCCGCTAATCTCCGAAACGGCTGGACCGATTTTAACGGGACTTTCACTAGTAGATAGCAAACTTTTCAAGGAAAAATTTTGGCTACTATTATTTCCAAAAAATACGGGGTCACCCATGAAATTATGTATAAAATCAAAATCAAAATATCTTTATTTGATTAGACTTCTTACAAAGTACTTTCAAATCGTCAGAAGGACACAAATACATTATACATGATTATAAATGTTACCACCGGGTTCGGAAGGTAGCTTTTGTTGAGAAGAACCGCGTGTGAAACCGTAGGACACATCTAGCCCACTTATAAAAAAAATTAAATATACCTCAACTGAAAATAGAGTAACCTATATCATAACCAGTATTTTACAATTTATGATATAGGATATATTCGAACAAAGCAAAACGCTTCATATGAATTGCGTGTTAAGTCACAATTTCCAACAAGTACCGTCACGTCGTAAAGTGAAGTATTAAGATGAAAGTGGAAATCGCGCTGACACCGTTCCCAAGCTCTCTAAGCTATATAAATACTGATGGGAACCGGTGTTCTCTGACGAGTGGAGTTTTTGCCTTTTTTTCATTCAGTATTACCGCCTAAGTACAACACTAGTGATGAACACTTCGGCAACACATCCACGTCATAACATCAGGTCCTGAATGCCTACCATCATCGGTTTAAGTAAAGCGTACTGAGGACTTCTGATCTTTGACGTTTGATTTTGGTACCGTTAAATTGAACGTCAAAGCTGAGAAGTTGTAAGATAAATTTTTTTTAAGCTTATGTGCAGTGATTTCACACCACGTGCTTTCATTTCAACTAGACACAGGCGTCCCCTAATACGCGCCATAGCGCCCTGTCTTCACCGAGCCGGAGGGCGTCCTACACTACGTTTGCCGAGTCGTGGTAACGTGATTTACGGCGAAGGAAAACATCGTCTGGAAACCTGCATTATGTCTGAGAAATTATTCAAATATGTATAGTCCTTGAGACGGCGATAGACTTACCATCTGTCACGTTGGCACTTAACATCTTTGGTGAAAAGTGATGTTATTACAACACCTTTGCCTACCCCTTCGGGGAATACAGGCGTGGGCATACATAATATGTATTACACGAAAGTAACAAATCACGTGTTTTACAAGTCGTCGGTCTGTCGAACCGTGTTCAAACCGAGCGGAAAAGTGCGCACGCCTCGTTACAAACGCCTTATGTAATGAGATAATGGACATATACTTTTTGCATAATTATTATATTATGCGTTACACACAATGGCTAATTAGTCCAAGATCGTTGCGTAATTAACAAAAACTTTTTTCAAGTTACACACCAACTTAAATACTGAGTTAACTTAATCCGAGTTTATATTTCATTACTAAATTTCCGCACGGTAATAAGATGTGCCGATAACATTGTTTTTGATGTGGGTAAAAAAGGTTTTTATATGTAAATTTTCACATGTATTTTTTGTCAACAAATTAAGATGAGATATCTCGTTGACTGAAGCAATCACTAGGTCCCAATTGCAGCCAAACACACTGAAATGTAGCCCCAAACTTGACTTAACTAATCAATCAATATTTATGATTCAGCCTTCAGCATATTTATGATCAGTTTTTGACTTTTCAATGATAGCTGTCATTTATTTGAGCCAATCATGTCGTTATGTTACGAAATAGAGATTTGAGAACTTTCACCACCTCATTACCAACTCAATTTGTTTTTGACAAAAACTGATAACTTGTAAATAGTCAAGTTACTACGCTATACAAAGGATACGATTTAAAGTCCAATGAAGTTAAAGGTTTCAAATATATTTGACCCATATCCGGTAGCTAAGTATAACTTGCAAGCAACATAGTAATATTATAGGTGCACTCGTTCCTCCACTAATGTATGTCCTGGGGCTTTCTGAATCCCGTTTTTTTCCACCAATAATAAATAAAAAACGCCATCCCAGAAGGGTGCCCGAAGGGGTAAGCAGAGGTGTTGTAACAACAACACCCACATTTCACCGAATACGATTAAGTGCCAACGTGACAAAGGTGGAGTTCATCGGCGTCTTAGCCATTATACATAAGTACCTACGTATTTGAATGACTTCTCAGACATATTCAGGTTCCCTCACGATGTTTTCCTTCACCGTAAAGCACGTGGTGTGAAATCACTGTACATAAGTTTTTAGCAAAACTCATTGATTCACCCCGCTGGGATACGAACTTGCCTTTTTTTCCCAGGCTATATTATGTACGCATCTCGCTGGCTATACCACACTCCGTCGACCCTGCCTTGGTCTTCAGACCAAAGTTTATGATATCCAAACATAACTTAGATCACATTCACTGCAAGTTACACGTAACAAGCACGTAACAAGTTAGTAATTTCCATCTAGGTATCCAGAGGTGTGAATACTATATGTAGTTACGTAGGTTCCAACTTGAAGCTTCCAATTAAAGTTAGGATTACACAGGATGCTTTTCCCGAACATACAATGTGCCCGAACTCTACACAATATAAACAAACTGAAAGTTAGTTCCCTTATTCTGCAACGGTAGCAAGTGCTCGTGGATTTACTAGCATCTCGTTATTTTTAGCATTAGCACTTGAGTTTGCATTTTAAACATTCATTAGTGACAGTGCTCAATTAAAGAAGCAAGAATAAAAATTAACATTCTCTCGTACCATTTATATTACAAATATTTGCTTAGATGTAAATTATCTTTAACCTCCGATTTTGCCCGCGTGTTTTCTTCTCAGGTCGCTAAAACTGAACTAAACATCCCTATTCCAAAATTCAGGTGAAAAACGTATGATAATAATCATACTAATTAATGTAGGTGTGTTCATAACATCCAATGAACAAGAAAAACAAAATCAAACTGAAAATCTCTTGTGGACTTAGAGGAGCCCGTCAAGAAAATCAGTAATTACGATATCTCAAAAATATTTCCTACACTAGGAAAACATCGTGAGTAAACCTAAGTATGTCTGAGAAGTAATTCAAAGACACGTGTTTAGTCTGTGACGGCGATAGACTCACCATCTGTCAAGTTGGCACTTAATCATATCCGGTGAAAAGTTGGGAAATCTCTACCTACCCCTCCGGGGAATACAGGGGTGAGCATATGTATGCATGTCAACAATATTTGTTCAAATAAATCACATAAACATATAGGTATGAGCTCAAGGACACCGTTCCAATGCAAAAATGTAAAAAAAATAATATGTACTTAAATAATTGTATCTGCAAGGAAAGTGTTCAAGAATGTTCACTTACACTTTCTAAAGTTTTCCACGATTGTTTCAACACTATACAACCCATCCCAGAGTACGAGTGGCGGTTGTAATAACCTCACTCACATCACTAAATATATACTTACAGAAGGTGGGCTCCGTGGTCGGGCTTAATACTTTGGCGGCAGCAGACGCTCGCACCCTTAGTAATTTTTCACCCATCGAAATCTCTCACATACAGTTTCTTTTTCGCACGTTGTTTCCACGCTCTTGCTGGAATAAATCATTTAAATTTCACAGTATCATAAGCAATAGTATTTCAATGTTCATTTTATTAGATTTATCGGGATCCTAGATTTTAGCACACGACATGTTATGACGATGTAGATGACGATTCTCAAGCGAAGTATGAAGCCGGCCTTCAAAGACATTACAAATTTGTGCCTCGTAATGAATAAATAGCCCGTTCTAGAGTAATGAGCTCGCTTGGATACTTTTGATTGGATTAAATTAGTAATTAGTAGTGTTTCGTTGACGGTGTCAATAGACATACTTCGAGTAACAAAAGATGTAATATTGACAAATTAATTAACATATGTTTTTTCACTATATACATTTTTTTTACTGTGAATAAAAAGCATAAGTTCATAAATATATATTTTTTAATTATATCTAACCAGCGGTGCTCCCCTAAGCTTTACGTGGCATTAAGATTTCACATTCAAACTTTCAACCCCCGTTTAGACAGCGGTTAAGACCGATAAATAGTAAAATGAATCAGGACTTTGAATTTATTATGCATAGCTTAAACATATTTTGACCTAGACCGAGCCGTGGTGGTTTGAGCAGTCGCCTGTTACACAAACGATGCAAGTTCGAATCCCAGTTACCTATAACAATGAGTTTTACTAAAAAGTTAAGTACAATAATTTCACCCCACGTGCTTCACGGCGAAAGAAATCAACGCGTGGAAACCTTCATATGTCTGAGAAGTAATTCAATATAGTGCCTAAAATGGCGATGGACCTCCGTCATGTTAGCTCTTAATCGTCTCTGGTGAAAAGTGGGTGTTGTTATTACAACACCTGTGCTTACCCCTTCGGAGACCCCCTGCAATGGCGTGAGCATATTCATTTATTTTTTACGACTCTTAATACTGAAGCAGTATCCGCACATTAATGCAGCTTCTTGCACCAGTACCGGATTTGGCCATTAGGGCAAAGCAAAGCAAATGCTGCGAGCCCACCAATGACCAGAAGGACAAAGCGGACAGAAGCTAGTTATTTTTAAATTCTCCCACATTCAAATGTAAATCCGTTAAATTCTGCTGTTTTTTTTTTCCTTAAACTCTCAATAAGTACAATTTGCTAATGGCCTTGCTCGCCGTGCATGGACCCCGCGCTGACTTAATCCGGCTCTGGTTGGGAATGTATTCTTTCAGCAATTATTTTAAGTGACCAGTTGCACAACGCAGCATTTTCCATTTTTCCACAAATTCAATCATTCGATTGCTATAATCTCAGCACACGAGCATTTATCGGTTTTATTTATTCACAACGTATAACTTATGTGTGGTATCTGATAACTATATTAAGATTAAAGTTAGTGTGTATAATGGAATCGTGGCTTCGACAATTGAGCATTGGAACTGTGTACATAGGCTTATATTCATGAGATATACTATTTTTGGTTCTTCTCGGGAAATGCAAAGCACCCTTCTGAACCCGGTGGTGACATTTATAATCCTGTATAATTAAATTTTTATGTGTTCTGACGATTCGAAAGTATTGGAAGTCTAATCAAATAAAGATATTTTTGAATTGAATTGAATTTGAACTGTAGACACGGCATACTAAGGCTTCCAGCTCGATTACATGAAGTGAACTAAATTTACATCTTGAGCTGAGGAAATTATCACTATGATGTTCGTATAAGTTCTGTATTCTGAGGAACAGATTAAAAAATATCGCTCTCCTCATATGGGTATATCTCGAAGCTCAGATTTGAATATCATTCGGTGCAACCTGAGGTTTCTATGCATCGAACTCGACGACGAGCGTTGGTTTCAATCATAGGAGATTGATACATAATCCATAGAGGATAAGGTTCAAAAACGTTTATGAACAATGTATAATTTTCAATTATGTTTATAAGTTCTAATCTAAATTTCATCCAAATACAGCCACAAAGACTGCTTTCGCAGTGTGATTAGTATGAAGATATTATTACGTAGTTCGCTCAACAGTTTATTCCGAAGCATGATTCAAATGTTGTCGCTGGTTGTCGTCGGTATGCGAGCAATTCACGAACAAACGATTCAATAGACCTCAATTGTCGTGTAGGAAGTCGAAGCGCTACAGAATAACCTTCTAACCGGCTCTTAATGACAGCTTGCGGCTCCTTACAATGACACAATGGCTTCGAGGGTTGGATTAGGAAGCGTGTCGATAGCAACATATTTGCTTGGAGGTCAAATAAACACGCGTGATACCGGCTCGCAGTTAACTCGGTTTTCAGTTCGACTGATTAATTTTTACCCTATTTTACAAACATTACTGGATTTATCTAGTTTGTGTATAGCTAGGACTCCTGTTGATCCAATAAATTCTAAGGGGTGACATTAGCTGCTCTCAAAAAAATCGATGATACAGTTTAATAAGCATATAATTCCAAGTTTTTTCATTGGAAAGATATTTCCTGTTGTAGCTGGAAATATTTCACAAAAAATATTGCTTCAAGATTTAACTTTTAAACCTTTTCACCAAAGAGTATAAAATACAATATTGAAATGCGATTGACTTTTTTTATCTACTTAACAAGGGGGGCTACCGTCATCGGCTTGAGCAAAGCGTATTAAGAACTTCTGTGCTTTGACGTTTCATTATTGTACGGTAAAATTAAACACCAAAGCTATTCGTAGTTCTAAATACGCACCGCTTGCACGATAATAATTATTGGCCCTGCTCTTTTTATATACAAATTTTTGGATGACAATGCGAAAAAGTTTGCTTTATTCGAGTGCTTGAAACGTATTCTAACGCGTTGAATTATTTTCAGACGAGGGGGTGACGAAAACCTTTACGTGCGCTCGACCTCTGATCGGCCAGCACGTGTTCCTACAACTGGTGGGTGTAGAGGGCTCCCTGTCACTCTGCGAGGTAGAAGTCTTCACAACTGAAGGTAAGGAAAAAAACCTGGTATCATACATACAGAAACTCCAAAAAAGTTACTATATAAATGTTTAGTAGAATTCACTTGGGAGGATATCCTGAGACCCTTTTTTATAACGGGGGTGTAGGTGAGGAGAGCAACTAAGAATTCATAATACGCTCTGCTCTGGTGATGCTGGCAGACCCCTTGATCAGACTCAGAGCGCCTCGTAGAATGGCTCTTTCAAAGTGAGAGTTGGATGCTGTACTGCAGCCGAGTGGTAGGGTTAGTGCTGATCATGGACGGTTGTTTTTTCCTTACTGTTTAACCGTCGCCTCTGCAAGCATACGGTATCGGGACAGCAACGTCGAAGAGTGATCAGAATGCACTAGTGTTTTCAGTTAATCTGTTTTGCTTCGTCTGCTCAAAACTTTTTATCGTAGAATAATAAATCAACAAGTCTTCTGTTTCCTCCAAGGTCCTCATCCGTCACTTCTTACTTCTCTGTTCTTTCCACTCACACCCTGCCTATCATTCTCACATACAATGCAGCGGAATAAAGCTAGTGAAAATATAAAATGTATGTGTTCTTTCAGAATTCTCAAACGACCGGTGCGCACCCGCCGGAGCACCCGCAGATATTGAGCTCGCTGCGTTCTCAAGAAACTGTTATGAGTTCAACGTGGCCAAAGGAGGCTCCTTCGAAGACGCCAGGAGTCAATGTCAGACGCATGGGGGCGATCTAATACACGGGTTTCAGGTATACCATTATGGGATTATTCTTTATGTCCGTTGATTTCGATAATTGATCTTACATGCATATATTTTAATGTATAATTTACATCATAATACCGTAAAGAAAAATGATTTGCACAAAGACTAGTAGACTAATGGAGAATGAAAAATACAAATTAAACTACAATATGTTTCTCTTTATAAGTGATGTTAGTAGGTATACATTTATACCGTGAGCCGTGGTGGCCTCAAGGTTTGAGCAGTCGCCTGCTACGCAAGCGTCGCAAGTTCGAATCCCAGCGAGGCCTGTACCAATGAGTTTTTCTAAAAAACTAATGTACAGTGATTTCACACCACGTGCTTTACGGTGAAGGAAAACATCGTGAAGAAACCTGCATATTTCTGAGAAGTAATTCAATGACGTATGTAAATTGTCTGAGACGGCGATGGACTCACCATCTGTCACGTTGGCACTTAATCATGTTCGGTGAAAAGTGGGTGTTGTGATTACAACACCTCTGCCTACCCCTTCGGGGAATACAGGCGTGAGCATATGTATGTATGTATGTATAAATTTATGTATCAAATCTCTTAAGAACTGTAGGTGTTCGTAAAGTCTTAAGAGATTTAAGACATAGTTGATCAATCATTCCCACACCTAATAGCTCGTCGCTTATTATTTATACCACTTAATAAAGTGAAGCACCTTCTGCGTATTGGAAATAACAAACGATCCTGTAAAAAGTTTTTTCCGATGAAATACGAGACTTTAACTTTGGCGTCCTCTAAGAATTGTATTTATAATCGCAGAATCCATATTCGGATTCCTTGGAATTGAAGCTCTGTGTGAATGTTTATATCCCAGATTCTAGTTGTTGTCGTATTCTAGTAGTTTTAAAGCATTATATTTTAATAGAGTTATAGAATTAGGACACTGATATTCCTAAATGTTATCGATGGAATAAATGTAACAATAGAATCTGGATATACGTAAATGTTACATTTTATTGGACAGGTAATGTATGTACGGTGGCGAGGCAAGTGGAAATCACATTTGGAACACGAAGCCTGCCTCGTTATTCACCAAGGTTTCTCAGCGACGACCTCGACGACGAGCGTTGTTGTCAATCATAGGAAATTGATACATAATACATAGAGGATAAAGTTCAATTTCGTTTCTTAAAAACCATCACTTGACGACGAGTGCGACGCTGTGTGAATATCGCGGCTGGGTTGAATATCTGACGCATGAAATAAGAGAAATGTATATATGACGTCAGATCACGAGTCATACGGAGAGACGGAACTTCAGTATTTCGTAGCTCGCCCTGTGCACTTTTTAACATGTAATCTACGGACGAAACTTTCAAGCTAAACTGACCTTCAATTGAGTTTATCAAAATATACATGATCGGGGTCTCGAGATCGGAGTGCTTATGGAACAAACCATTTTTTGACGAATATATATCGCTAATATAGAGATGGTAATTCATTTGTACCTTTCAACTTTAGAGAAAAGTGGGTGTTCCAAAGCATCAACCCTTCATGGACCCTTCTGAGAACACTTAAACTATATACTATTTTAATAACACCGTGAAATCTAAACTTTTGCCCTATAAAATGAGCCAGGATTGCGCGTTAAAACGTATCCTAGATAAAAGCCTCACTAAGCCTCTTTGTGCATTAATAATGCAGCCGCTGTTCGATTTTAGCAAACTATTGCGATTACATATACATTTAAGCGAGGCCTTACCACGAAAGCTGCTTCTTCGAAGCTCAGGAGAATACCAACGTGTTACAAAAGATCGAAGCCAAATAAATGCTTCATAAAGTGTTGCTCCTGCCCAGCGCTTCAAGAGTTCAAGCTATTGTGGATTTGACTTTCACTTTACCAGCTAGTAGTTTGTGAAATATAACCTACTAGCGGACGTCACGCGGTTTCTCCCGCGTAGTTCGCGTTCCCTTGGGTATACGGGGATAAAATATTGCCAATGTTACTTGCTGATAAGTGATAACAATTTTTCAAATCTGTCCAGTAGTTTTGAGTTTGTTACATACAAAATACAAATCTTTGCTGTCTTACATATTAGTAAAAAAAAAATCTTAATTATAAGTATACATAATGAAGATTGCAATCAGATGAGAGACGCTTGTGTCGCTTTCCTACTGGACCTTTATTTTCAAGTTTTCGTTCCTCATTCCTAGTTCCTCTAGAGACAAAATAATCATCACATGGAGATCAAAAGCATGAGCAACTCCCGTTGAAGGGTCAATGCCTTGGTGATAAACGACTACCTGAAACACAAATAAGGAATCCTTGCTTTTCGTTGGCACAAATATTCATGGATACCCGGAGGACTATTAGTTTTCCAGCGAAATTTTTTAGTTTGCACCTTAATTCAAACCAATAAGTTTAATAGTTGTAAATCTCCATAGTTTTAACCTCAGCGAGTATGTGGATATACCAAGAGGTAGAATAGGTACAATCGTTTCACTCTGCCTTGCCCTATACAATTTTGATATGGAAGTTTTCACTCATTGTAATCTCAAATCGGAATGCCATTCGCCTAACAATGGGTATGACAATTACAATGCATAGCGGTAATTAATATGTAAGTATTAGAAATCACGCCACTGGGTCACTGCTGTACCTTGATGATTTGATACGATGGTTACCAGTGAGAATTCAAAAATGAGCGCACAAAAAGTACGAAGCACGAACATTTAGCTCGAATTCAACCTTGATTTTAGCAGATTCTTTCTACAGATGGCGTAAGTCGTAACAAACTATGAAGGCTCAGAGAAAATAGTGTTATACGTACAAGACCCAAATACTACTACGAATTCAAGGCAAGCGCTCAAGACATGTGGCGGCAACTGTTCTTTTGGAAGGTGTTTTCTAGATGTAGGGTATATTGGGATACCCAATTTGAATTTCAACGCTGCTCGACTATTGCGTTAGGGTTTTTAAAATTTACTCTTTTATATACTGTAAAAAATAAATTGATTTATCGCATTAAAGTTTTGATAAATGTCGATAAAACACGTAAATGACATGTACGTGATCAGCCACGACGCGTCTTACTATCATTTCGCCCATTCCACTTATTTTCTCGTAGATGCAAGGGCCTGAGTGAGAGTGTAATTTCGAACGACTTGTACCTAGTTTCGTAACTGCATGTATAGCTTATATTTAAACTGTGACTGTAGTCTGTACCTCCACCATGGAAATGATCGAAGCCTTCCTTGATATCCGTGTTTCTAGTGTTTAATAATGTTTAATAGTCACAGACCTTGGAGAAGTGCTATGTTCCTGAGGTAATTAAAGTCGCTTGTCTTACGGGGAGAAGGATTAGTGGAGGCGATGTACCTACGATGTATCGACACTTACTATTTTAATCACGTTGGGAACGTTCGAATGCCACTCTTGGTGATGGTCGTGTTCATAGGCTGTTAGTTCTAGCCGCTTACTGAGAAGCAAGCCAGTAGGCTTGTAGGCTAAGCTTCTGTAATAGATTAATTATAGGAGTCACAGATTATAAAGAGTTTATTAATTTATTCAATTGCGTCACCAAAGATAATTAAAGCAGTGAATTAATTGTTCAATGAACCCGCAGTGACGTAGGCACCAAGCCATGAGGATGCTCGCTTATCACGTCTTATCAGAAGATAGAAGTGATAAGCTTTTTACACTCGAATGCTTTCTGCATTACTTTACATGTATTATTTGAAAGGTCAATTAATGCTACGATAGAGTGAAAGCAACCTTGAATAGTTATAAGCACGGTTTGTTTTTGTACAAAATTGTCAAACGAGAAACAATCGAAGAAGACCGATCGTCTGATCCCATCTCATATTCATGAGCATCAAATTAATATTTAATATTCATAGGCTTACGTTTCTTGGAAAAATATACGTTAGCAACAGTGTTTAGATTATATTGTTTGATTGATGTATCAATTCTAGTTTATTTATACTTTAAATCGATTATTTTTTAATCATTCACGACAGCTAAATATAAATTAACTTTCTTGGCTTTATCTATAATAATATTTAATGCTGAAGTTAGTTTGTTTGTTAGGTTGCTTAATCGCTCTAATATCAGGAACTGATGGTCCAATTTAATAGACCATTTATCAAGGAAGGCTATAATCACGCTAAGATCAATCGCAGGATACAGTCAACGTTAGCCAAAAGTATTCCACACGGATAAGTTTGCAGGCAAAACCCATCCAAAGAATTATTAAAAAATAATATTTAAATTGTACTCATTATTATAACCTCATCTCAAGCTACACAATTATTCGTAGTACTTATTTTTAGTTTTAAAATTTGTTTATATGTACTTTTATGCACTGGAACTGTGTCCATGGGCTTATATATTTAAAAGCATTAAATTTTTTTTTTTTTAAACTGTAGTTACTGAGTTTCTTACCACGTTCTTCTCAGTAAAAGCAACCTTCCGAACCTGGCGGTAGCATGTATAATCCTATGTAATCGTGTCTTTCTGACGATTTGAAAGTACTTTGTAAAAAGTCTAATCGAATAAAGATATTTTGAATTGAATGAACCCGCAATAATTGTCAATTGATGAAGCTTTGCAAATATCCAAACATCTCGCATGTAGGTAAATATTTGTTAGTTTACTCTGATGTATTATTGTTCTGATTAACTTTATTCATATGTGTGGCGTGACGAGATTAGACAAGGTAAGGAATGAGGTATAAAGGGAAGGTTGGATGTGACTGAGAAGTAGACGAATAATCATTTGTCGTGGAATGGACATGATATGCGGAGAGATGAGGACATTCTTGCCAAAATTTTTTTGTTTGTGAATGTGGATGGTTACAAGGGGAGAGGAAGACCAAAGAAACGATGGATGGAATGTATGAAAGATGATATGGCTAGAATACAGATATGACGGCTGATAGAGATAAATGGAAGGGAACATTGCCCAGAACCCAAATGGTATATAGGCAGAAGGATGATGATGATAACTTGATTGATTTATTTATAAATTATTGTCGTTGCCACAGTTTCATGCTGCAATTGGGTTATCGTTTCATAAATATCTAAGTTTCACTTAACTATGTACGTTGATACGAAGCTAAAGCCGAATGCACTGTTATTATAAAATACGCCGTCTTAGAATACACAACTACAGGGTCGTAATTGATACATAAGTTGCATGTAATTACTACTTGCAATTTCCAATAAATCGAAGTGAATAAAATAATCACGATATACTGAATAACAAAAAGGGTTACATAGAACTATACTGTGGGTTAAAAGTAGGAAGTGTTAATGGATTTTACTTATGCACGGAATCTGGTGCTACGAATTAGGTCCTCGTGAATTTTGAGATTGTTTATTGGTAAAGCCAAATGAGTACTGCCGCGTTATTCTGTCAGGTTTCCCAGCGTCGGACTCAATGACGAGCGTTGGTTACAATAATAGGAAATTGATACGTAATATATAATAGAGGATAAAGTTCAATTTCGTTTCTCCAAAACCGACACTCGACGACGAATGCGACGATGAGAAACCTAGTGAATGACGCGGTTGTTTATTTCTGGGTTCTATAATAAAGGTTAATAATGTATTTCTTTATAGAATTTGGTAGAAATAAGAAAAACATGCCCCAAACAAAGGTCCCCGAAGGGGTAAGCAGAGGTGCTGTAATAACACGATCCACATTTCACCGAATATTAAGTCTCAGGAACTTTAAATTACTTTAAATTACAATTCAGACATAGACATGTACATAGGTTTCCTCACGATGTTTTCCTTCACCGAAAAGTAGGTACGTGGGTTGAAATTACTGCAGTAAATTTTTTAGAAAATCTCATTGGGCAGGCCGCTGGGATTGACACTTGCGTCTTTGCGTAACAGGCGTCTGTTCAGACCCCACGGCCACCGCGGCCCGCTATTTATATATTACGGTGTGAATATCATTATGAATGAACCTTACGTAACATTTGCGCAATCCAAAACTAAAAACGTAGAAGTAACCTACTCTCTTCTAAAATATTTTGAAATTTACAGGGTGCAACGTCAAGCTTTTTGCTCCAAGAACTTGAAAGAAGGAAATCCCAGTTAAAGACGCAGCTGGTGTGGATCGGGGCGCAGAAGGAGCCGGGACTTACTTCAAGAACGTGGAAATGGGTTGATGGTGATTATTATTTTCATTATTTTATGTATAAAAAAATAAAAACGCCATCATCAGAGGTGTCGATACCTACTTACATTTATGCAAATACGATTAAGAGCCATGGTGGCCTGGAGGTTTGAGCAGTCGCCTGCTACGCAAGCGACGCAAGTTCGAATCCCAGCGGGCCTGTACCAATGAGTTTTTCTAAAAAAATTATGTACAGTGATTTCACACCACGTGCTTTACGGTGAAGAAAAACATCGTGAGGAAACCTGCATATTTCTGAGAAGTAATTCAATGATGTATGTAAAGTGTCTGAGACGGCGAATGGACTCACTATCTGTCACGTTGGCACTTAATCATCTTCGGTGAAAATTACTGCGCTTAAGTTTATAGAAAAACTAATTGGCGCAGGCCGCTGGGATTCAAACTTACGTCGCTTGCGTATCAAGCGTCAGCTCAAACCCCACGGCCACCACATCTATCTGCATATGTCTAAGAAGTAATTAAAGATGTATAGTGTCTGAGATCATAAAGGTTAATAATCGCTTATTTTTCACAGGTGAAGTAGTATCAAAGCCGACGTGGGGTAAAGACCAGCCGAATAATTATAATGGTGAACAGAACTGCGTGGTGCTCGATGGTGGCCGGGCCTGGCTTTGGAACGACGTGGGCTGCAACCTGGACTATCTCCACTGGATCTGCCAGTACCGTGAGTGTCCCCTCTATAGGTACATATCCGTATTTTATGATTTATGGCTCTGGCGAATTGCGAGGCGAGAGGTAATACATAAGTATTTTGCGTGGTTGCACCATAAAATTAAGAAAGTTTGACATACCTTTGACTGCGGAATAAGCTACCTTGAATTCCGCTGTCAAATTGTCAAATTTTAATATCACTGTAATTTTTTGTATGTGAAAAGTTGTGACTTTGACCAGCATGAGCGGCTACAGCTAACATTTAAAGCTATGACGACATTTGCAAATCTACCAAATGGTGTTAGTCATTTTAATCCTCTCTCAAGCATCGCTTAATTCAACAATTTTTCATAGCTAAAGCTAGTTGGTGCAACCTAGCAAATATATTAATATTCTTTAATTTTATTAGAATTTCGTATAAGATAAACTGTATTCAAAAAGATATAAAGAGATAATGGGATCCGTTTTATTTGTTATTTCTAAAAAAAATACACCTTTGGAAGGGTGTGGAATGACCTCCCCGACCGATGTTTTCCTCCTGTGCAATATACAATTGGCCACCATAGTGATATGAAAAAGGTGTTATTAACTGATTTCATTTGTATGTCCTTTTTTTAAAGTACGTCATGTTAGCATATACTGCAGCCTATGCATAGATGCAATAAGAGTAGGTACAGGTGCCGTCACGAGCTATGACCGCTGATCTTGTATGTTTCTTTGTATTGCGCGACGCAAATAAAACACACGCACCTCAACTATTTTTAAAACGTGACGACTTCTATATTATTTGTTTGTGACCCGCGCTATGCCTGCCTTATGACAATTACTATATACCACAATAGCCAGAGCGCCTCCCTCCCCCTGCAGCACTGTTTACATACTAATTTAACTTATTTAGCTAAGATCTTCTATAAGGTAGAGAGGTACGCCCCGTAATCGGGCATCGAACCGGAAATCTCGTTATGACCTCATTCCCTGAGCGGTGCTTATAAAGACTTACATCATTTTCCTAGGCGAAGACTCGTCTGATGAGACTGATATTCTGTTAGGTAAATGGATCCTGTTCACTTTGCGTCTCTTAAATTAGCTTCGCCGGTTACATTTATTGGAGGGCTATGAAAGTTATTTACCAGCAGATGGTTCATGTAGAACTTTACTTACTATGTGCAAGTAAAGATTAATAAATATTAGTAACAGTTCAATAATTGTTACTAATATTGTAGATATTAGGGACAGGTTGAATGGAAAAGTCAAAAACTAAGAGGAAAACGGATATATACGGAAAACCAAACTATTCGAATACATTACAAAATTTTTACAAAACTGTGAGGACGGGACGCACGGTATCGTGACCATTTTTCAAAACCGAATCCGCCATCTTTTTTGCTCAACATTAGCGCCCTCGCGCGTCAATATTCAAATTACTCCATACGTCAACGTCTGAAGTCACGCTGACCGCGTATCCGTCCCACAGACAAATAATATTAATTAATAAAATAAACCACAGATTATAAATGGCCGTGGACAAGTACAACTGTGCTACCATTTATCGTTCCCAAATATTTTAGCTTCTACCCGCGAATTTGGGAGATATGAGTATACCAAAGGATATATCAAAAAAATGTATAGTCGTTCAACTGTGTAAAGTCAGCAAATGTCTATTTATAATAGATATTGCCTATTCGAATGATTGGCAACAAACAATTTTAATGATGTGTATTATTTTATATATTGTATAGGGATTAAGGAAATGTATACGAGTTATGATGCAAATTACTTGTGCGAATTTATCTATACACCAAGCGAATGTACATATTCTGTTTTTCCCTGCATATACATTGTTCTTTCATGCGTGTGGTATGCATATGCTAATTATTTCGCAATGCTAAGAGATCGCAATCAACTATTTTGATTATTTTTCGTTACAGTAGTGAACACATGGCCATTCGAGTTAAGTATCTAATAGCATCAATATAATGGTAACCAGAAGGTCGACTTCCTTCATAGAGAATAGTCGCACAGATCACAAAAAGGTCTTATCTCGCCCAAACGCTTCAATTCGGACTAATCCCACCACTTTTTCCCAAACGCTTGTCACACTCACAGAAACTGTACAAAATATTTAATTATTTTAAATAAACAAATTCTGTTCACTTTTACCACAAAGATTGCAGTCTTGCAGCGAGTATAAGAATCGCAAATTATTACAAAGTCGCAATACAAACCTCTATCAGAACATTGCCACCGTTTTCGTAATATCGTCGCTATTGACACTATACTATTTGAATGAGAAAGCGTATTTCTAAGCGATCACGTAAATAATAAAAACTTGTCATACAGCATGTTGCGATGACGCGTCGAATGTAGATTATGATTTTATGGAATTGGTAACGATTAGCAAACTCGTAATCCAAGCATTGGTACGTAGTATCACTATAGATCGCAAAGTTTGAATATCCTTCTGTCACCACCATTGCTTAGCAGCTGTCTTAGTGAATGTTTTTATTCTGTGGTAATCGTTTACATAGTTTAACATTGATGGTGAAAACTATTCTCTACAGATAAATAAAATTGTTTGTGATTCCAAAATTCAAAAACAGCTTTTCAACAAATGCCTATGAAAGTTATACACTAATTTTCTTTTCAAAAGTATTCTCTGTCTGTCTGTTTTCTCCGGGTAATCTCTGAAACAGCTGGACAGATTTTAACGGAACTGTCAATGGCAGATAGCTAATGTTACAAGGAGTAACTTAGGCCACCAGTGACATTAAGTCTACTCGGGTAAAGCCTCGAGGCACAACTACTATACAAATAAAGTAAACTAAATACTATTTCATAATAGATTCACTGGGTAATTAAACACATAATAGGGTCGTCTATAAAGGTTCTAGGACAGGTTTCATTGCGCTTGATCCTTATATTTGCTTTAATCATATTCATATTCATATATTGCATTTATGTTAGTTACATGAAATATACAAAATAATCTTAATTATCATATTAATTAGGTGTTCATTTCCTTAATAGTTTTTATGAATTTTGATTGCTATAATGTGTGTGTACCTTCTACCTAAGTAAAGTTATTTTATGTTCATGATAGGTATACATTAAACAGGTTTCCTATCCGCGAATGTTACTTTCTCAAACACTTGCGATGTATGATGCTATGCTAGTGGTACAGAAGCGAATCTAATCTATACATATTGTGGTGTACGCCAGTTATTATAACGTACTATGTAGGTAGTGGGAATTTGTGCGGCAGCCGACAGTCTGCAATAAACGATTGAACGGTCACTACGTACTTTAATTGTGTTCTTCCCCCCCGCCTTACACCTACCGAGGTACAGACATTACAGTGACGACGAGGATAAAACATTATAATAACAGTATATTATAAACGCGTGCAAAGTGAAAAAAAAAACTGGTTACAAAAATAAGTGGACAAAATGTCAATCGGCAAATTAAGTGAATTCGACGTTAAATGTGGGCAGTGGTCGTCGTACAAAGACAGACTGGATATGTATTTCAAAGTCAACAAGGTCACCGAGGATTTAAAATTGCCGACGTTGATTGCTTCTATGGGAGATGAGGCATATGAACTACTTGTCAATTTATCCAGCCCACGTAAGCCTTCAGAACTAAACTACGAAGAGGCAAGCAAAGTTATGTCGGAACATTTACAACCGACGCCATCTTCACTCGCAGAACGATACCGATTCAGACAGAAACGGCAGGGAGCTAATGAAGACGTGGCGGCGTACGTGGCCGAACTTAAGAAACTATCCCGTAACTGTAAATTCGGAAGTAATTTAAACGAGAGTTTACGAGACCAATTTATATGTGGACTCAAGAGTGACATCATACGCCAGCGACTGTTTGCAGAGGAGGATTCGATAACATTCACACAAGCCATTAAATTAGCCACTTCACTAGAGGCGGCGGAGAGAGACGCGGCCATCGTCGAGGTGACAGCGGCCACAGCGGTTGAACAACCGGTGCATGCGGTGCAGGCATGGTCCAGCGCGGGCCGCGGCGGGCGGCCACGTGGACGCCGAGCGGACGGGGTGCGCTCACGTGGACCACGGGTCAAGACAGCCAGCTGTGCGGCTTGCGGAGCTACTAACCACGAGGGGGATCAGTGCAGATACCGGGACTTCGTGTGCAGCAAATGCCAGCGTCCGGGACATCTACGGCGAGTTTGTCCAAATCGCGAGTCAAATGGCTCGGGACGGCTGGATCGTACAGCTCGTCGGGGTTCGAGCCAAAGACGGGAAATGTACTTCGGGGCGGCCGGCCGCGAGTCGAGCGAGGAAGACGGCGCAGAAAATATCGAAGAAAATTTGAATCTCTTGGCTCTTAACAAGTACAAATCTGTAAGTGTGCCCATTCACATAGATAATATAGTGATTAACATGGAAATTGATACAGGGACCCCCATTTCATGTATTAATAGCGAGATGTATAATCAGTACTTTTCAACCCACAGTATCGAAAAGGACGATACTATATTAAAACTGTATGACGGTTCGAAAATTAAGCCTTTAGGTATTATCCGGCCCAGAGTCCGTTACTTGGACCGCGAGAAACAGTTAGAGTTGTTTATTATAAGTAAGGGTACTACTTCCCTATTAGGCCGGCAATGGCTAGCCGAGTTACAGATAAAAATACCCCTATTTGAAAATAAGGTTCTCGATGCAAATATAAATAACTTACACGTAGATAATGGAATCCGTGTAATCCTCGACAGATATAAGGATTTGTTCAGCGGGGGGTTGGGGCGGTACACGGGTGGTAAGGCGACACTACGAGTACGGCCGGGCGCGGTGCCCGTGTTCCACCGGGCGCGGCCCGTGCCCTACGCGCTGAGCGAGCGCGTCGACGCCGAGCTGGACGCCATGCTGCGCGCGGGCGTCATCGAGCCCGTCGACTGCTCCGACTGGGCCTCGCCCCTGGTGCCCGTAAGGAAGGCTGATGGTACGTTGCGGATCTGTGCTGATTATAAAGCAACTCTAAACCCCGTTTTGTTGATCGACCGCTATCCGTTACCTAGAATCGAAGATGTTCTTGTAGGGCTGAATGGAGCTCAATTATTCAGTAAAATAGATTTATCTCAAGCATACAATCAGATCGAACTCGATGAATCCAAAGTATATACTGTGATTAACACTCATCGAGGATTATTCCGCTACAATAGGTTAGTGTATGGATTATCTTCTAGTGTAGGAATTTTTCAACGCATAATGTCTAATTTATTACAAGGCATTCCAAATGTCCAAGTATTTCTTGATGACGTGATAATTGGGGGGAAGACGGTGCCGGAACACCTAAGCGCCTTAGAGGAAGTTTTCCGACGCTTGTCGAGTAATGGGCTAAAACTCAAGAGACAGAAATGCGTATTTTTAGTTGATCAAGTAAAGTATCTGGGATATGTAGTAACTAAGGGCGGCGTTAAAGCAGATAATTCCAAAATTAAAGCAATTTTAGAAATGGAAAAACCAAATAATGTGAGTCAGCTACGTTCCTTTTTGGGGATGGTAAACTTCTTTTCTAAATTTGTCAAAAATTTTAGCTCTTACTTAAATCCGTTAAATAATTTACTACGCAAAAGCGTAGATTGGGTTTGGGATAAGCAATGTGAGCGCGCGTTCAGTGAAGTAAAACGGGTTTTGACCAGTACAGACGTATTAGCTCATTACGATCCACAGAATCAGCTGATAGTAACTTGCGATGCAAGCGCGCAGGGCGTGGGGGGAGTGTTGGCGCAGCCCGGGCCGCACGGCGGCGAGCGCCCAGTCGCCTTTGCATCGCGAACTCTTACCGCCGCGGAGAAAAATTATTCACAAATTCACCGTGAAGCTCTCGCTATTATATTTTGTATGCAAAAATTCCATCAATATGTATACGGTAGGAAATTTATCTTGAGAACTGATCATAAGCCCCTGGTGTCCATCCTAGGACCACAAAAGGGCATACCTACCATGACCGCTAGTAGAATGCAGCGCTGGGCCGTTATTCTATCTGCATACAACTACGATATTGAATACATTCGCAGCAATGATAACTGTGCGGACGGTTTATCGCGCCTACCTGTGCGTCGGGCTCAAGGTCATGGGGAGGCTAGTCGCACCTGCACGCCGCCGGAGCAAACATTCTTTCATTTCGCTCAGGACGAATTACTATTAAAGTATACAGATATTAAAAAGCAGACTAGTAAAGATCCGATATTAAGTAGGGTGTTGAGTTATATTCGAAGTGGATGGCCAGAACAATGCGAAATTGTTAATTTACAACCATTTTATAATAGACAGTCGGAATTATATGAGGAGTTAGGTTGTGTTATGTGGGGCCATAGGGTGGTAATTCCACAAGGTTGTCGTGATAAAGTTCTGAAGCTCATACATGAACCACACATGGGTATTGTAAGATCCAAAGGTCTAGCTCGCAGTTACGTTTGGTGGCCAGGCATCGACGAAGCGATCGAAGGCGAGTGCCGTTCGTGTAATGCATGTGCGGCGATGGCGGACGCTCCACCGCGTGCTTGTCCACGGCCATGGCCCTGGCCCACCCAGCCGTGGTCTCGGGTTCACCTAGACTTCATGGGCCCCATAGAGGGAAAAATTTACTTAGTCGTCATCGATGCGACATCCAAATGGTTAGAAGTCTTCTGTGTTCCTAGTACTGGGGCAGCGGGCACCATAACTAAACTTAGAGAACTATGGTCTAGATGGGGACTTCCACGGCAAATTGTTACTGACAATGGACCCCCATTTACTAGTAAAGAGTTTGCATCATTCATTCAAAGAGATGACATTGAACACATTTTTACAGCCCCCTACCACCCGTCTTCTAATGGTGCCGCGGAAAACGCTGTAAAAACATTAAAAAGAGTTATCAAAAAAGCTATCTACGAGAGAAAAAATGTAGATTCCGCGTTAAATACGTTTTTATTACATTATAGAAATACGGAACATACGAGTACGGGTGAATGTCCCTCGGTTTTATTAATGGGTAGGCGCCTCCGTACTTCACTAGACGTACTTAAGCCAGACAGGCAGACTAAGGTACGCGAGGCACAGCATCGGCAAGTAGTAGGGGCAGGGGGCACTCATAGAAGTTTTAAAACAGGAGAGGAAGTATGGTACCGCCAATATCTTAAAGGGGAGAGGTGGAAGCCCGGTAGGGTAGTCACTTCTTCGGGACCTAATGACTTTACGATTGTTGATAAGGTAGGAAACGAATGCCATAAACATGTCGATCAGCTTAAACGGAGGTCTAGGTGTTCGCTTGCAGCATCCACGGTTCCCAACGTGCCCCAGGGCTCGGGTACTGACGATGGGGTTCCGTCGGAGCGGTCGGAGGTCTCGCTGTCACCACCCACCGGGGAGAGCATGGCTATAACACCCCCTCCGCGTGAGATGCCCATACCAGAAGACTGCGAGAACTTCTCCACCCCGCATACCACTCCTGTACCGCCCCGAACTCGCCCAGTTCGGAAATGCCGATTATACAAGACAACAGACCAAAACAATTAGATGTGTCATGAACTGTATATATATATTTATATTTATATATGGGCGGTTGTCGGAAAAATAATTAAGGTCTATTGTTATATCTTCTATGTTATATCTTATATCTTAATGTAGTGTAAGCTCTGTTGTTAAATATATATTTATATTATAATTAGTTAGACATAAGGATTGTATTGTATGTTGTTATAGTTTAATTGTAATTTAAGGTGGAGGAATGTGGTGTACGCCAGTTATTATAACGTACTATGTAGGTAGTGGGAATTTGTGCGGCAGCCGACAGTCTGCAATAAACGATTGAACGGTCACTACGTACTTTAATTGTGTTCTTCCCCCCCGCCTTACACCTACCGAGGTACAGACATTACACATATATATACAGATTAATAAAATTTAAGTGTCTGTTTCTTCTTAAATTATTTATTTTGTATTCTTTAAATTGTATAATATTTTTGAAAAGAGTAATTACTGAGTTTCTTGTCAGGTTCTTCTCAGTAAAAGCAACCTTCCGAACCTAGCAGTAGCATGTATAAAACTGTATAATTATGGAATTCTGACGATTTTAAAGTACTTTGTAAAAAGTCTAATCGAATAAAAATATTTTTGACTTTGATTTTATATCAAATTAACAGCTTTTCACTAAAAGCATATAAAAGTATATACGGTACTCTCACAAACAAAACAATTTTTAATTGATTTCTCTGTTTGTCTGCTTGTTTCGGCTAATCTCCGAAACGGCTGGACCCATTTTAACGGGACTTTCCCGGCAGATACCTTATGTTATAAGGATTAAATTAATTTTATTATAAAAAAATATTAAGGCTCCGCGTGTCACCGCGGGGCACAGTTAGTAAAGTATATAAAGTGTGACCAAATTGCTTTAGCGACATTTTTGATTATCTTTATTACGTAAATCTCTTAAGATCTAAATATATAAGTACTTAGACGAAGTAAACCCTATAATATGTTAATCTTTCAGCTTAACCATTTATTCCTTTACTAAACAAGCTTGGCGAATTGTGATCGAAGTTCGAACAATCTAAAACCAGGTTCTTTGTCCACAGTGCCGCCATCTTGTGGCAGCCCGGATAAACAGCTGAACACAACTATCGAAGGCAACAACTATCAAGTGGGGGCCACCATAGAGTATAAATGCCCAGAGGGTCACATGCTGGTTGGAGACAGGCAAAGAGAATGCATGTTCGATGGATTTTGGTCTGGAGTCGCACCGAGTTGTAAATGTAAGTAATTTAGTTTTTTCCGATAATAAGCTGCTTTTGGAGCTCGTGGCAAAGTTGCTATTGCGCATATCATTCGATCAGCGAAGTTAAGCCTCGAAGAGCACGCTAAGCCGTCGGTCCCGGTTGCCAATTTATCATCTTTGGCAATCGTTACAGGTCAGTCAGAGGCCTAAAATAGTCTGTCAGACAATTGATTAAACCCAGATCACAGATTTTCCTCGTTGATGGGGTTGCAAAGGTCAGATGGCAGTCGCTTCGTATAAAAATCAGATGATCAGTCACATCGAGTTGAATCAAGTACCGACCCCAACAAAGTATGGGATAAGGCCAGGGAGATGATGAAGCTGCTTTTGGACTGTAACCTATCATATAATGAGTGAGTTAGGACTATGAATCTATTCCTCCAGTTCTCTATACAATTAACAACAGGAACACGTCTTTACTGTAAGGTAGAGTTATAAGTCTAAAATTTTATGTAATGTGGAGGTACAGTCCCCACTCTGTCAGTCTGAGAGCTCCGACATTGTTGGACCAGAGGTCTACTCTCTTTTTTGTGAATGAAAATCATATGAATTAAGTAAAGCACGTTAAGCAATTGGTCCTAAGCCTGATCTCTCTCCGGTCGTGTCGGATTGCCGTTCCAACGGAATATGAGAGTGAGGCAGTAAAGAGTGCACCTGTGTTTGCGCTCACACTTGTGCACTATAATATCTCATGCGCAGATGGCTAATCTTTGTTGATATAAGCGGTAACCGAAATTAGGTAGAAGATCATTATCCTACTACCGTATGCATTTTGTGAATATTTGTTAATTTTGAAACTACGGACAGACAATTTTACTATCTTAAACATCTTAGAAGGGAAGAGAGGGAGAGGAAGACCACGGCTAACATATATGAGACAAGTTAAGGAAAAGGTGTCTGTCATGACGTATAGGGAGGTCAAAGAGATGGCACTGGACAGAGTCAAGTGGAAAGAAATGCATCGGTTACACCGACAAGAGTTATTACTCTTAAATTGATGATGAAAACATCTTAGAAATGTTGAACAAAGAGATATCACGTTGCAAGAAACAAAACAACATTGGATTGCCAAACTCTTGAAACTTTTAAATGTTAGTACTTGAGTAGGATACTTTTACGGATTCATACACAATCAAAGATTGATCTTTGAGATCTCATCTTTTTTTCCGCCATTGAAATTATATTTCTAAGGAAAATTTAACAATATACAATAAACAAAACTTCATACACTTATTTTTGTTTAAAGTTATGTGCCTGATGTTTTGTAAATGTAATTTACAATTCAGACATTTACCTGGTTGCAATATTTTTTTTATATTGCTTGGATGGTTACTAATATTACTATAGAGCTGCAGAGATTGGAAATATGGAAAACGTACCTTCGTTATTGAGGTACATCCATCCATCCTTTAGATGAATGTGGGTGAAATTTTACTCTCCCGGCTTATTCCGTCAAGAACTCCGGATGATGATAAGAGATGAACTCCGGACGAAGAGAAAACACAGAAAAATGCTTTAGGCTTTATAACACACGCTGCGACCATTAGGCACGAAGCGTCAATGGATAATGATACATAAACGTATCACTAAGTAACATTAATTTTTAAACATTAATTTTTAATTCTACGCGGATACAACCGCGAGGCACAGCTAACTAATGTATGTAAGTTTAAACTAAGTAAACACTTTTTCCCCAGATGTAAACTGCGGCGGCTTAACACCTATCCAGGATGGAGACGTGACCCTCGTCGATGGCAGAACGACACATGGATCTAAAGCCCTATATTCCTGCAGTGAAAATTATACCCTTGTCGGAAACCCTGAGCGAGTTTGCATTGACGAAGGAATTTGGAGTGGTGATGCGCCCAAATGCCTCTTCGACTGGTGTCCGGAACCTCCTCCCGTGTCTGGCGCCCTGGTATCCGTGAGTGGACATAAGGCTGGAGACCTAGCGACATACACCTGCCAGAATGGATTTATACTGTTTGGATCACCGGTAAGCTCATGAAAAATACCATTTTAGTAGGTAATATCCCACATAAATATTTTATTCCATATGTGTGTATGTCAATCACATAATTTGCAACTGTAAAGCTACCTCGGTAGGTGCGTGGTGCCAAAGAAAGGAAAACAGTTGAGTATGTTTCGCAGAGTGTGACGTGCACTCTGGGAGGCGCGTGGTCTGGCACCTCTCCATCCTGCAAGTACGTGGACTGCGGCACGCCAGCCCAGGTCCACAAGGGGTCCTTCCGACTCATCAACGGGACCACCACCTTTGGCTCCGTCGCCCAGTTCAGCTGCGAGCCGGACTACTGGCTTGCGGGCGCCGAAGAGCTCACCTGCAACCGAGATGGGAAGTGGTCCCACGATATACCCTCTTGCGAATGTAAGTATCTCTTTGCAAAATTTTCAAGACATATTTTTTTATTACCTTCACAAATTAGGGCGAAAATATAATGTGATGAGCATTTGTGCTTGTCTTTTGACTGGGTGGGTATCACTTGGTAAATTTTCTTTCTGGACAGGACTTTTAAGGACCCTGTAGCGCAGGTCCCTTCCTTGCACTTAAAGTGCTATGTCTTGTTCAGCTGTCTTAACAATTAGTAGCATTACCCGGGTCCAGTCAAGTGGCCTAGAAGCAGCAGGATGGGCACAACTGGGGGCCAACTCTGATCGTTAGGGTCAGGGTGTAAGCAGTTGCCGGACTTTCTTATATTTTGACTGACCTGTAATCATTGCCAATGAAGTTAAACTGGCAACCAGGACATAACATGCTCTCCGAGGCACGGAGCAATCTACATACAGCACATACCGGCGTGGGTTGGGGTGGCATTGTTGATGATTATGATGTTTGTAGTGATCACGTGCGCCGACCCCGAGGTCCCGTCAGGGGGCTACATGGAGGCGTATGACTACAACGTGCACTCCACCATCGACTTTCATTGCGAGAGGGGTCACAAGCTGGTCGGGGAGGCGAGCCTCATATGCACTTCCGATGGGGAGTGGTCCGGAGAGTCACCTAAATGCGAATGTAAGTATAACCAATATATCTATATCTTTGTCATTGTCTATATGTTTTCATTTCTATCAGGATATATCATATTATCGATATAAAAACCGTGGTGGCCGAATGGTTCCAATGCCGATCTGTACCAAAGAGTTTCTTCTAAAATCTAAAGTGCAGTGATGCACTAAACAAAATCTGCATTATATCTAAGAAGCAATTAAAAACAGAAACAGTATTACTACTTCAGGAAATGTTTCGGGGAGGCCTGAACATGTTCATAAAAACCTATCTATCTGTATCTTGACTTATCTATCAGATTTGATCCATCCATACCTTCAATTTCATAATAAAATGATAGATTTGTTTATATTTCGTAACCTAAATGACAGATGGATAGGATATTGAAAACGGTCGTTAGTCAGCGGTGCAAATTTTCATCCATCATACAGACGTGGACTGCGGGAAACTGCCATCACTGCCGTACGGTTCTGCGGACTTGCTCAACGGATCTACTCACTTGGGCAGCGTGATCCAGTACTCGTGTACCACAAACTACAGGCTCGTGGGACCGGTACGGCGGGTGTGCGCCGAGAACCACCAGTGGAGCGAATCCTCGCCCAGATGCGAAGGTCTGTACTGTCAACGCGCATTCACTTCAATCCCTTGCCTTGGCCATCTAGCTTAATTATTAGAGTACATAGGCTAATGTGACAGTAATGTATCTTTCTCTCTCTATCTGTATCTTTCGCTTTCTTCTTTTTTCTCTCCCATTCATCAAGTTCCACTTCATTACTTACGTCACTGTCATTCGCCAATCGGACAAATCTTTAAGTGTTGTGCCGCACATTCAGACTATTGTCAACTCTTTACCCTTATCCCATCATGTTTACCCGTTTCCCTTTTATCGATGGTTTCTAAGAGTATCCCTTTCGACTTCTCTCTCTCTCTTCTCTTATAAACTAATTACATGGAAATAATTGTAATATATGTTCTTGGGTTCTTTGGTTATCCCACTTCGTAATTGTTTTAAATATTGAGTATTTTCAGTTACCTAAACAGCAATATACGAGTATGCACGTTAAAAATAAAAAAAAATCTTAAATGCAAAAGTCAATAATAATTATATGCATAAGCCAAAAACAAGCCCATTCAATCCATCTTCGCGCCCTCGATTATTCCTTGAAGTGGAGCCGCAATTGCGGGCCAATCGTTGGACTCGAGATTTTGCCAACCATGGCCCAACTTCTAATGTTCTTGAATATTATATTAATATAACATCAAAATGTGCTATCCCATAAACAGTCCTTATTCAACTTACACACTCAAAGTAGGAATACTTTGAAGGGCCTCTTAGCGACCCCAATTCGCCATCAAAGGATGAATAGAACCAGTAACTAGGTGCTAACTTCAGCTTCCAGTTTCAGTTCTATTGAAGAATAGAAATTATTAAACAATACTTAATCGGGTTATATATGGCTGCCTGTAAAATTTTAAACCTGCACACGTCCTATATCTATACTTTAATATTATAAAACTACAAGGTTTGTTTGTTTGTTTGTACGCGCTAATCTCAGGAACTACTGGTCCGATTTCAAAAAATCTTTCCCTGTTGGATAGTCCATTTATCGAGGAAGCTTTATTTTATTTTCAAAAAATAAGGGATCCGTATAAATATTGACAATACAACAAAATGATGTACTACGGGTTTGTAGGTATTATTAAATCTAAAAAAAGTCCGTGAGAGCACATATCTAACTATCATAGTCACAGAAATAAACTACGTTAAATGTGTATCGTAATATAAATAGTATATAAAAACTGAATCTACGCGGGCGAAACCGTGGGGCACAGCTATTATTGTTAAGGTACTTCTCTACACAAACTGTATTACAAAAGATCGCAACATAATCCTTGGTTTAAAAGTAGATCCTTCTCCTTTTGTGATGTCCAACAACGCGTGGACATATATCAAGTCTGAATATGACTTAATCTGTATTTTTTTAAATTGTTTGATAAGCAAGATGCCATCTTACAAGTTGGTGAGTCTAACACAATTTCTCATACATCGTTGAATTTTATTTTGAATTCGCAGTTTCACTTCTCTCTAGAGCTGGTAGTTTGATAAATTAGTTGTCTTTGGCTTAGAAAACCACATTGGATGTCCCAATTTTTAATTCGGCTGTTACACTAAAAAAGCGTTTTTGCTCCACTGCTGCACTGAATCGCTTAAATAGTTTAGCAGTAGGACATAGTTTGTGTTACTGAATGTTATCCTCACTATTGCTATGCTAATTGAGTAGTAGGACATCCTGTTATAAGATCGAACATATTACCTACCGCTCAACTGTATTAAGTTGAGTACTAGGTATGGGTATACCCTCTAATAAATGAAAACTATACAACTATATTTAAAAGAATTAGCTATAAGCTTACAGCTTATATATTTACAAAAAAAAGACAAGAGAGCAACAAACAGCACACTTTCAATTCTTATGAAATGTTCACCCTTAGAAATCCGGTGCCCCGACCCGATCGTAGCTGAGAACAGCATAGTATCAGTAACGGGCAACGACCGCATGCACGGGCGGACCCTCATCAGGACGTCCGTGAGCACCACCAGTGGGAACACGTACCGTATCGGCGCTCTGGTCAAGTACAGGTGTGAGAGAGGATACAAAGTCGTTGGTGAGAGCATCTCCACTTGTGAGGACAACGGCCAATGGAGCGGAACCACACCTAAATGCCAATGTGAGTAACTTATTAATTTATACTTTGTTGTAGAGCCAGTTAAAGCAAAATTACCGTTCCCTGCGTCGTAAGCATGAGGATGCAATGTGTTTGACAAATTAAGCATTGGAACTATGGCCATTGGCTCATGTTCGTGGACATATTTTCAAAATAGTAATTGCTGTGTTTCTTGCCGAGTTCTTCTCAGTAAAAGCATCCTTCCGAACCCGGCGGTAACACTTAATTGATTGAACCACACCTCGAAGCACATTATCGTGATTCTAATCAGTTGTGACCAACAGATGTGGACTGCGGTAACCCCGGCAGGGTTCAAAACGGTAAGGTAACCCTGGCAACCAACGCGACGTACTACGGTGCAGCAGTTCTGTACGAGTGTGAGGAGCACTGGCAACTGGACGGAGTTTCCCGGAGGTTGTGCCAGGACAACGGCACGTGGAGCTCAGAGGCGCCTGTTTGCAAAGGTAGCGGTCAATTAAAAATAAATATGACGGGTATTAAGATGAAACGTAGGGATCACAGTAACAAGTTAGACATTCCACATTGGGCAAAATCATGAATCATATAATAGCAATTTCAATCTATTGTGAAGAGAACGAGTGATGATGCTCATCTTAACCAAAGGGAGTATCAGCCAGACGGATATCATGCCTGGGGACCCGATATCTTCTAGTTGGAAACTTGAATATATACGGCAAAGATTTCTTAACTCTTAGGTAGGCTTTGTACTCAAACTTGCAATTGTTAGCGACTAGCGCCTTATACGTAGCGACTGGAGAAACGCTACTACACGATTATTTAATCAGTTTAGCTCAAATTTACTAGTCTTTAAAGATGTACATGACATTAATCCAAGATTCAAATAATCACCTTAGAAATCACGTGTGTGGAGCCTTCGATCCAGATCATGAACAGTGTAGGCCTCCACGTGGCGACATCTACTCTAAGCATCGGCGGTGAGGCCCACTACCGCTGCGAGAGAGGATACAGCCTCAAGGGCAACCAGACCAGGACATGTCTGCCAAAGGGACAGTGGAATGGAGCACCCCCAGTTTGTATACGTAAGTGTTTTTGAACTCTTGATGATGTGCTTAACATACCTAGGATTCCGTGACATGAATATGTGGAAAAGATCGCCACATAGCAAGTAATAGGGTAATACTTTCTACCCACTTTAGTTTTAACTATTCGCGAAGCACATGTCATTTAAATTTTTCCCAATATCCGTTACTCACCTGTTGCGAGCTTCTGTAACGTGGAGTCACAATCCCAGTCAGGTGGCTCCGAATTTCGTACGGAAAAACTGTTATGCCCTACATCTCAATTTGGATATTCAATTCTTTTTGGATAATGCCCATTTCATTGTACTTGTTAATAACATGACCTCTTCCACAGCAATCGACTGCAAGTCTCCCGGTACAATTGAGAATGGTCGCATCATCATCTCCAACGGGTCGACGTTGTTCGGAAGCTCCATCGAGTACCACTGCTTGCCGCAGTTCCAGCGAGTGGGGCCGTTCCTTAGGAAGTGCATGGACGACGGCACGTGGTCTGGTGAGGAGCCAAGCTGTGAGCTCGCGACCAACGAGGCGGCTGAGAGCGGCACCTTGCCCCTCAGTGTCGGAGTTGGCTGCGGAGTGGTGTTGTTCCTCCTGATGCTGCTCGGAGTTATCTATTTGAGGCTGTAAGTATCTTAAAATGGTTTGGCTAAATACGAACACGAGGCGGATCTCGAACCCTCGACTCTGCTCGTGAGTTACTCGTGATCTCACCACATGTGTCGAGTATTTCTTTCCCTTTCTGAAGGTGCACACGTGTTTTAGAAGCTCAAAGGAGGTTAATATTTGATCAATTCAGATGAGAAGTCATTGAGTATACGCGTTTTACTGATTATCCATACTAATGCAATAATCCGAAGAGTTCTCATATAGTTCAGGAGTAAAGCACTCCCGAAAAATTGTATACCTACTCGGGAGAAAGCTAGTTGATTCATAAACATGAAATGCATAATTACAACAATTGTCTCCCGCAGCCGGAAAGCTACACCAGTAAAGAACACGGAGAACATCGAAGGCGCTGAGCGGAAGGAAGATCAAAACGCGGCGGTGATGTCGTACGCGACACTACACGACACAAACGGACGACATATCTACGACCACGTGGCAGAGAACATGTACGACTCGCCCTATGGTGAACGAATCGCCGACAATGCCGCGTACGGCCGACGAAGCGACACCGACTCCGCGTATGAACCGGAGCCGACCGGACCGAGTGCTGTTGTCACCATCAACGGTGTCGCTGTCCGCTGACACGCACACATCACTAAACAAAGACATTTAACATCTTACGAGCAAAAGACGGAACAAAACGGAAAATTATATACCTACTTGTTATTAATGTAGGTTTTATGAATCGTTTGGAATCACTCACGTCCTGTTCGCTATAGGTTTTGTAGTAGTTCCCTATGCTGTGTTATGTTGAATCTCTTTGTCTGTGAAGAACTATAATAGTGTGCTATTAAGGTAACCACGTGGCATGTGTCATATAATATCAGTCATCTACATTGGGTTGTCCAGTGTTACCTTTACGTTACAAAATTATGTGAGTATTGGTTACCATTTCCTTAGCATGTCCAAACTAATAGGTTTAGTTTGTATTGGAGACGCGAGTGCTCTGATAGAACACCAACCCTTACTAGGTATTGAGCCAAAGATGTAAATGTGTTGGAAATTATCGATGTTATTTTTAATTTTAAACGCTACCATTTTTTAATAATTTTGACATTTTATTTATTCATGTTATGCCAAAATATACCGCAGTGATATCTACATCGTCTATTATCGTCTGTCCTTTTGGAATAATAAGTTTCTTCAACTTCTTACACGTAATCGCAACTGTATACTTATGGATATTTATATACGTTCCGTAAACGGTCATTTGGGATTTTTAATAGCTTTTTTACAATAATTTTTAAATGGGGTTTGTTAAACTGGACTACTGAAAATATTTAATTTATTTATAGCTTGTATTTATGTCAGGGAGGTCAAGGAGTTTTTTTGATGCCAAATCATTTTTTTGTTTGAAATAATTAAATCTGTGTTTAGTGTAAGATAATAAATTGTGGTTCCTTATTGGGTTTGGTAGTAAAAGTTCTATAATAGTGTAGTATTCTCTACTTTACTGTGTTTAGATATTATTTAATAAGTGCCTTATCGATAATATTTGCTATCACATATTTGTAAATATAATATAAGTAAAATAAGTTAGAGATAAATTAGAGTATGTCTACCTCGAGCTGATCCCGGCTTGATGTTTGTTCGTATATAAGTTATATATCATCTATTATGATAAAGATTATAAGGATCACTGCCCACGTAGAATTTATCAACGACACGTTAACTTTCCCGTACAAGAATGCCGTTTTACGTATTTATTAACGGAATCCTAAAAACTTACTTATTCAGATTTGTGAGAAAGTTACACTTCTCATATCTAGCTTTAACTGACCCCTTGCTGCATAGAATTTCCTTAGGTTTAGGGATCAGCTTGTATTGCTGTGCTCCTTGTATCGTATAATAATAATTAAAGATTTCAATTAATTTAATAATAATCTGTAAGTACAATACTTCTTCGAATATACTTAGTTGAAACCGGACTCGTATGAAAAATGTGGATGATCTACAAAAAACATTGTTCGCGCCGTTGCATCAAGCATCATCAATACACATTTATCCAGTGTACATGGACCCCGCGCTTTATATGCTTTCTGTATATTGAGAGGTCAGGTTAAACTGGTAATAAGAGAGTTCAAAGTTAAAATTCGTGTGAACAATTTTTTGTGTATGTATGTATAAATATGCTGTAGGTAATTCTTAATTTGTAGATATATATGTATGTTCTCATAATATCAGAAAGTAGTATACCTATAGCGTTTCGAGAGTGGGTTTATTTTAATACCTCTCCGGTGTCCTTAGTAATTCTGTCCTTATGTTTAGCGCAGTCAAAATAAGTCGAATATTCATTGTTATTTGCTACTAAATTTCAACCTTATTATCTTACGAATACGGTTGCAGTCTCAAACTCCCTAGCTTCTTTCATCTACCTACTCAGATAAACAATTAGCTAAATAAGTACGACATAATAACTTTATCGTAATAAATATTGTGATTATCTATGGTTTAAGTGTTCGACCTGCCACCCTTATGAAATGGACAGCATGGATATTTGTTATTTTTTTACATTAATGTCATTTTAAATCAAGTCTTAAATAAATGTTTTGAATGTGAGTGTTTTATTATTTCGTCTGTGTGTCCCAAGCCTATGTATCTAATTATTTAAAATCGATACGAATAGACATGCTGCTTAGGCACCTACTTATATTTGGTCTACTGAGAGTACCAATAATTTAATTATTACCAACAGTCAAATATTTGCATATAGTTGAATCTCTCCATAAGTACCAGCCGCGTTATTCTATAAGGTTTGTCAGCGTCGAGCGTCGGTTTAGGCGGTCGGACACTCGACGACGAGTGCGTCGCTAGTTCGAATCACAGTGGAGCCTGTGCCTACCAATGAGTTTTTCTAAAAACTTGCAGTGCTATGCAGTGAGTTCACACCACGTGCTTAACGGTGAAGAAAATCATCCTTAGGAAACCTGCATATGTCTAAGAAGTACTTCAAAGACGTATGTATAGCGCCTGATCAGGCACATACTTAAAACACGTGGTATGAAATTACTGTCACGTTGGCACTTAACCATAGTCGGTGAAATGTGATGGCGGGAGCATATTTATTTTATTTTAATACTTATAGTTGGTAGGTATTGTTATCAAAGAAAACACAACATGATGTTCCCGACGCGGGTATCTAATCATACCTAATATAGGTATAATGTAAACCAAACCACTAAATATTATTAAACCTGTTGTTCTATTAAGTAAGTAAGTTAAACGTCTTATCTCATCTAAGTACATTTTATTATAATTATGGCGTTCCGATGCAATAGTGGAATAACGACAGCGACTTGACGATTTTCGATACTTATAACGACATCTGTGGACGTATCTCACAAACTAAAATGCTCACGAGGGATGGCGCTCTTTGCCATAGAGTAAATATAATATTATTATCTATGGCAAAGCAAAAAGAGAGCCATTCACACAGATACAATAATCTTGAAAAAAACCCATCCTTATTTGATGATTTTAATTTAGCAATGATTATCATGATTTATTGCAAATCAATTTGTATTTTGTGTCAAGCGTTTTGATTTAAATAAATATCTAGCATCCCTTGATAATTTTCTTTCTAGATAGATAAAAACTTTTTGCATAGCATTTTATAGCTAAACTGCCAAAATTCTCTATTGCAGCGGTCCGCACTTGTACCAGGCTCGCATTATCGAGAGGACGTTGAAATAGTGTGTGTGAGACGGAACCATGACTGCACATTGTATCGTAGGCGGGACTAAGGCGGGGCTTGGACCAAAGTCCTTACTACTTAACTACCCTTTTACTGAGCTAAACTCATATCATATTACAAATCGAGTTACTAGTGTCTTTTGTTAAGTATGAAGTTCTACATTCTATATCCTAAATTATTAATTGTGTTTTGGTCAGAAGGTATCTATTAAATCTCACAAACTATAGTATTATCAAGTGGTTGATTATGTCTTGTATTATAAACATTCGTATAGACTTGTTTTAGCAATGGAATAACAATACATTTGAAAATACTTAGGTATAGTTAGTTGTGCTATAAAACGTTTTATAAAACGTTTTTTTACCGACGAGTTTGTGCACACTCGTAGTAACGGTGTGATTTAATTGAAACCGCACCATTGGTGGCGTCGTTGCCAATCTCTTATACACCTTAAGACCAAGTCATAAGGTGGATTCTCGCAAATTTATCTTCAGCGGCCGGCTCCTTTAAATCATGCAGAAGAACTTAAGCCGTATTGGCTTAAGTTAAGGTTAAAACTACCGCAACACTTTCCACAATAAAATTCAGTGGAGTGGCGAAGCGCAGTGGATTCGGTGGGTGGACGGTAATTCCTGATTACCCGTGGACCCACTGATAGATAGTGAGTCTATTGCCGTCTCAGGCATTATAAATACATCTTTTGAAATATTTATCAGACATACGCAGATTTCCTCGCGGCACCGTAAAGCGTGGTATGAAATCTCTGCACATTTGTTTTTAGAAAATATCATTAGTACCTACAGGCCCCGCTGGGATTCCAACTTGCGTCGCTTGAGTAGCAGGCAACTACTCAAACCCCACGGCCGCCGCGGCTCCTTGACGTAGATCATGGTGGTTATCTACACTACTATTATAAAGAGGAAAGATTTGTATTTTTGTATATGTTTGTAATGAATAAACTCAAAAACTACTGCGCCGTTTTAAAAAAATCCATTGGATAGCTACATCATCAGCGAGTATCATAGGCTTTATTTTATCCCCGTACTCCCACGGGAACGAGAGCTACGCGGGCATGTAAATAAAAGAAAAGGTGTTATGTTCCTATGGTGACTAAGAATTCCAGACTAGATTCCCCTTACAGAATGAAAGGAACCAATTCAATGGTGATGAAAGTGTAATAGGGGTTTTCGATTTGTAATTTTCCAGTTGAAGCCCGTAGTGGAATCTGGCGAAATATCAACATTACACTATAAATACACCTCTGCCTACCAGGAATACAGGTGAGTATTCCTGGTAGGCTAGTCTGGTAGGAGAAAAGGTTCCAAGAATACAACATCATAGAAATCTCTGTAATATTTATATTTTTATTTTATTATTTGTATAAATATATAAGATACAAAGGACTAACATACAGTAAATGGAACATTCATTTTACAAAACTGTTAGGTACAGGTTAATAAGAGATGAGACGATTTAGTATATTATACACATAATTAATAATAGTAATATTATTGTTCTCTCGGGCCGTAATGGTTACTATTAATCTTAAGAATATCTTATTAAAAAATATGGTTTAAACTTTGAACCAAGACTAGAGTAATCGCAGTCTAAAACTATGTCCATAAGTACCTTTTGAAATCCGTTTCACAAATAATTATGGAATTATTTTTAAACCAAGAATTATTTTACGACAATGGTCAATGTGAAGAATTTACAATATACATGTTGATATGTACAATAGGTTTAATTGATTAGGCCATTCAATTTAATAATCAACCATAGGGAACAGAATTAGAATTAGTTCTAATTTTTCTTTTATTTATTTAATGGCGATGAGCTTAAGTAAAACTATTCCGCCAATGTCAAGTGATTGTTGAGAAAAATATCTTGTAAATTGTTAAAAATATGTGGTGGAACCCATTGGATTCCTCGCTGTCCTCTTCCTTCTTTGTCCTAGTTCTAATTTTATAGTGACTACCGTGCCATGAATGTTTGACTCGCATTGTGAGACAGGTGTGACGTATGCATCTGTCACTGTCACACAGCCAAACTGTCATGCCAATAAGAGGTTATCAGACAACATAACATAAAACGATAAGAAAAACAAATTAAAGAAAATTAATTTATCGAAACTACTATATTGTTTTCACTCATACTTATAGCTCTCAAACGTAAAACGGGTTATAATTTTGAAAGGTACCTTTGTATTTGATGAACCCAGCTATTCTAAAGTCCACCAAATGCTGACTTGACAACCATCTTGAAAAGTCTATGTACTTTAAGGTTTTGGTCCGTTCTTCGATGTTTAAAATTGCCTTTTCAAGGGCCTAAACTGAATAAATAATTTTCAAGCAGCCGTTAATCGTTACATATTGAATTTTTCTATAAATATAAGTACGTTAATTATTATTTATCTGAATTTTAATTAAGTCTGTGTAGTTAATTATACAAATATTAAGTTTTAGTAAAACGTAAGAAGATTAATAGATAAAATCAGTACCCCTATCACGAGTTTGCCACTGTTTTTGTGAACTATACTCGCTAGCGTCACAGCGCCAGGGTTGAAGTAAGCGCCAGGTTCACTTTTAATAATGTAAAATTCAACTACACTATTGGATTTTTCTAACTAGCGTTTTAAGTCATGAACTTGGTCAATATCATTTAATGAACGCTGACTCGCGTTAGTCGCGAACATTCCATAGTATAGTATAAAGGCACACCCCTTGAACACAATCCTGCTTAAAAACGAAAAAAGGAATAATAAACAAAACATAAATTAATGAAGAAATGTATTTTATTCAACTCTTATGTCTGGAAATAAATAAAAACTTTAAAGAACAAAAATTTTAGAACCACTAAGCTACAAAAGGGTAAATATTTATACAATACATTGTTTTAATTTCATGAAATTCATCGGATGTTTAGCTTCTAAATTTCTTAACACGACATCTCGATACAATCATAAATATTTGTTACACAATTCAATGAGATTTTAATAAAGCGAGCCTTCGTAAATGATCATAGTTTAACTTACAATGTTTTCAGGACAAGTTTAAGCAAACCTCGCGCCACACGCGTTCAAACACGGCTCTTAAAAACAACAGATTAATGTGTCACATTATAACTAAGTAATAACATTTTATACTTAAGATTACACGCATATTATCGTACTTACGTACAAATTTCGTCACTAATACAAATCTACGGCAGATATGAATGCTAATTATCAAAATATACATCAACAGTGGGCCCGGCCGCGGTAGCTGCGTGCACACAATACCCACCGCCAACTCCAAGACTAGTCCGCTCCATTGATCGCACATCCAACGCTTGCCCTCTACAAGGACTATTAACACTATTGCAACAAACTAAATCATGTATATTATATTTATTCCGACATGGCCCCCGATATAGTTCATTACACATCATATATATATTAAACAGACTATTTTATTAATAAGGTGAAAAAAAAAGCATGGGTGGCGTACAAAACCGCAATATATCACATTCAATTTCCCAATTCGTATGGTATTCGCGAACTTGAACAACCGACCGATCGTACAAGAGTCATACTATAGTGACGCGCTTCTATAACCGACCAGCACAAAACATCAATAAATATTGAAAGCAGTAGGTCCAGTTCGCAAATAGCCTAAAATAACTATTATAATGTAGTCATATATTATGTAATTCGAGATACAATAACTACAATTTCAATGGCGAAAACTTGCCAATTCAGTATGTAAACGTAAAATTGTTAATAAGACTAACCTACTTTACACTTAGACCATTTAGGAATACATCGAAACATCAACACGAGGCAACCTAAACAATAACATGATTAATAATATATAATATTTGTTGTATATACAAGTTGCAACACAATAACTCTTCGAAGTAAAACATACTGTATTTGTAGTACAATGGATGTTTTCACTTTTATTAACAATAAAGGACACGACACCGTCGCGGGCTATTGATTTAATTATAAACGATTATATACAGGATTCATATTTCAAGTTGTCCGAACTTACACCAAACCTAATTAGTAATTCTATAATTATTTTATACTGAACAGGCTTGAAATAATTATTGTGCTCATTCAATAATGAAACACCATGTCAAGAAGTTGTTAGCCTATCCCGAAGGAAATCTATACAGATAAATAAAATTTAAATGTCTGTTTGTAATTCCAAAATGACAGCGTTTTCACTGAATCCATATGAAAGTATATACGGTACAGACATAAAAAATCGATTCTTAAAATGTTTCTGTCTGTCGGTCTGTTTGTTTCGGCTAATCTCCGTAACGGCTGGACCGATTTTAACGAGACATACGAGGCTACTTTTATTTTAAAAAAATTGAGTTCCACAGCTTGTTAATAGTCAATCAAGTACTTCATGATTTAAGTGAAATTGTAGATAAAACGTTTGGTTCCAAGATTGGACAACTTCAAACATTGTAGTCTGTACATACGGCACATGTAATCCTCAATGAACACCAAACAGTACAATCCCTAAGTACAAAACGATAATAATTAATAAATAAGTACATCATACTATAATTCTTGTATATATGTATTAGGCATTCTATAGAAATAGACGCAACTACTATAATTATTTTCGGATGAAATTTTTCTACTAAATTAAATTAAACACAATATAAATAGGTTTGACGGGAAAACACCTTATTAAGGTAAGGTGCATTATTGTGTGATGACATTGAAACTTAAATTTAATTGATAAATATTTTCCACTAAACAATTAACTTAGCCTGATTAAAGTTGACATTAATAAATACGTGCTTTTTAATAACCGATGCGATGGTATTATATAATTATTTCGCGAAGTCAAGGGAATTTCTTGAAAATTATGTTTTTATATGAATATAGGAAAAATATATATATTTTCGTTTTACACATTAATTTAAAGTGAAAGTCAAACAGGTAACTTATACAAGTCGATGTCAGTTAAACAAGACAGAGCATAATCGAAAATATCAATATAAAAGCAATGTATATATAATGATTTAATTTGTCAACTTATAGCGTAACTTTTTGTGACAAAAATATTTCACACTCAAAGGATAAAGCAGAATTTACACTCACACTGTATTACAATTAGATAGACCATAATTAAAACGCGGAGATTTATATTAGTTAATGTATTTGACATCATGAATAAAAGTAAGTCATTATGAGAATTAAATAAACGAACAGAAAATAAGAGATCATCTCTTTGTGATTGAAATATTCATCATATTCATTTTAATAATCTGGGCAATTACAAGGTCAATGCATCTAACTGAATATTATGTTCAGTTATATGCTATATACACTATATATAAACCTCTGCGTAGATGTATATTTGACAAATTATTATTATAATAGTAACAACAACGAATTGCACGTTTCTTTTATAATATACGGATTTTGTACTGCGATCAAATAACTTTACAATATGCATTATATTGTGGTACACCACGTGGGTGGTGTCACATATATGATATTAGTTCACTGACCCCCAGTTGGTCCAAGTCTAGCAAACCGCAAAAACGTGGTTGTAAGTTATACCGTGACCTTATAGCGCCGTCAGAGATTGACAATGTTTATGAGACAGATTTACATGACGTGTGTAAGTCTGTCACTGTTGCACATTCAAACATACGAATAATAACTTATTATTAGAAAGACTAGCCGCACAATATTATGATACAATAACTCAATACTGGGCGCATAAACACAAAATTATTGTTAATATGTATTAAGAGCCGTGGTGGCCTCGGGGTTTGAGCAGTCGCCTGCTACGCAAGCGACGCAAGTTCGAATCCCAGCGGGGCCTGTACCAAATAGTTTTTCTAAAAAACTTATGTACAGTGATTTCACACCACTTGCTTTACGGTGAAGGAAAACCTCGTGAGGAAACCTGCATATTTCTGAGAAGTAATTCAAAGACGTACGTATAGTGCCTGAGACGGCGATAGACTCACCATCTGTCACGTTGGCACTTAATCAAATTCGGTGAAAAGTGGGTGTTGTGATAACAACACATCTGCCTTCCCCTTCGGGGAATACAGGCGTGAGCAAGTGTATGTATTATATTGGCTATATTATTGTGTGTGTGTGGGTAGCCTAAGGCCTCTGGAGTCTTAAAATCTAGTCACATTTTGACATTAGTTCAGGTTGTTAAACTGAAATAAGGGAGGGGGTTTAGTATACATCTGTCTCATTATCATCGCAATCAGAGTCGGTGGTTAGGCCTATAAATTCATTACAGTTACAATGCTCTTAACATGGACGTTCAATGTTGTCAAATATAAGGACTCGTCCTTTCTTTACGTGTATACGTACAAGACTAATCTTGTAATACACATTCGAAATAAATGTCATTGGCGTGTACATTTGAGCTAAATTAATTTTAACTGCATAATTAAATAAATTAAAAAAATATCTACTAAACAATACCACTAGAAGCAACCGACCATAATATTATAAATATTAAATATATTATGTTTTGTGCGTAGACAAAAAATAGGTGTTTACTTTCAAATCTAATATTTACACTTCATACACAAACACGAAGGGCTAATAAAGGGGAGTATGATCGCTTTCAATCGTTTATCATCGGCTGTAATCGTCGAAGATCGGCAAGTATTTTCGGGTCAACATTAACACTTCGCTGCGGAAACACACACGGTGTGGAAACACTCACATTCCCATAGATACACCAACGTTGCATATTCTGCACTATTGGCCAGCAGCAGCAAATATTCCTCCGAAGCCAACTTATTAAATAAATTCGTCTAGTTTGCCTTTCGATATTAACGACGGAGTAACTCTACGCTCGCCAATTGAGAATCACCTCCATTATCTATATAAGGCACAAGAATGCTTTCAACAACGGGCATCTAACTACCGATAAATACATTTTAAATAATCGCAATATACAGCATTACATTATTCGTACGAAAGTTCATATAATTGATTTATAGAAAATGTTGACTAAGTAATATAAAAAATGAGTATTACTTTACAAGTAAAAAACGTATATAAATATTTCTCTGTTAAATATTATCATGTATAAGTTTTGTTTAGTCCGACTTACGGCCGTTTTCAACATTCTATCCGTCTGTCAGGTACGCTATCTATCGTTTTGACCTTACTTTAAATGGATGGAAGGCTATCTATCCATATCAATTCTGAAGGCTAACTGAGATAGCATATCTGTAAACTTTGATAGGTTATCGAGAGAACGGCCGCTAAAGACTTAACTGGGTGTCAGTGAGGTGGCAACTGCTTTGCGATAATGATAATGTAATGTAAGTAGTAAACAAGTGGTACACGCGGCCGTCTCACTTGGACAGCTTACTGATCACTCTGATAAGCGCCCCGTTCTCGTCTTTCAACCGCTGATTTTCGGCTTGCAACGCTTGTTGATACTGGAATGTCAAATATAACACGTTACACTATTAATTTAACTATTGATAATTGTCATAGATTTCAATGGCTTACAATACTTCACAGCAACGTGAGGTCGAGGGCAAAACTTAAGGGGTCTCAAATGTTAGGTTCTAATGCGTGCTGGGTGCAAGACATGACATGAAATGTATGACAACTATTGGTTAATATAACATACTAATGTACAATTGGAATGCAGAACACACATAGATCAATGATGTATTAATATATTTTGAATAGTGGCTGCTTATAACAGTCTGTCCCTATGGGGACATGGGGACTATGGGGACTTTCATTAACGGGACATTATGTCATCACGTTGCTTGCTTGGTGTATTCTCAGAAAACGAAACGTGACGATCTTTTGGCGGATCGTTAATCTTGGAACTGTGTGACTTTTTTCGTTCATGCATCCTTTTCGAACCTCATAATAAATATTCGGAGATTGAGATTTCTTCGATTTAACTTAACTCAAGTGTGGTGAGTTTTCGCTAGTCGGGGCATTGCTTATCGAACTTAATACCTTCGATATTCGGAGTTGAATTCCAGTGTGTAATTCATTTTGAGCATATTCTTTCAGTGTTCTCCGAGCACCCCAAAACTAAAGCATGTGGATACCACCCTAAAGGTGGAATAAACCCGTTGACACGTGACCAAAGGGCGTTTTTGAGTATACGGCCTCTTTTCTCTTCATTTCTCTCATTATCTTTTCATTCCTACCTCAAGAGACTTGGCGCTATGTATGTATGTGGAAATGTCCATGTTTTGTGTTTTATGCCTTATCGTTTCGTGTTGTTGGTGTGGGAGATATAGGCAGGCACCTATAAACATTCTGTGTCAAGGATTTTGATATTCACAAAATAGTTCGAACATAATTCCAACTCATTTCGACAAAAAAAAACCGACCGTAATCCAATGGAAAGATTATTTTTTATAATAATGTTTGATTAAATGTAGCTATAGCAATACGCATAGGAGACAAAACGTCACACACACACGCACGAGAACTGTGGATGGAGTCTAATACTGAAATGTTTTGTAATTTTACCGTCAATTTAATTAAATTTAAATAAAACTATACTTTACAAGGAACAGTAATAAAAACTAATTACAAGTAGAAAACTTGGCCCAAATCGGCGTCTCTCGGGATCGTGCAAAGGCTGGCATTGCCACGTTGAATAGCAATGCTGATTCTCTGAGCGAGATTATTACTACCGTAAATTATTTTACACTTTGTACGATTCATCATCTCAATTGCCTCAGGTCTCCGTTTGGCAACATTGTATTTGATCTATCATAACCAGCCATATTTCTTTATCAATATATGTTTGGCACATTCCTCAAATAGGTGAACACAATGGACTGTTCGACAACACACGGCAAAAGGTGAAATATTTATTTACAAGTTGTATACAGGTTGTTAATATAATGGAAACAAATAAAATTATTGTGTAACGTACACATTTTTGCAAGTATTATAATCAAATCCTTTTGATTTATAACAACCTGTATAGGGGCTATAGCAAAAAGCAGGTAGCTAACACAAGTATTAAATTTCGTTTCTTTGCGAAGCGATGGCTCGAGAGTGCGACGTAGCACATAAACAGTGTACTGAAGATATGAATAAAAGTCCGATACACTAACACACTTGTAAGGTTAGAAAGCCTTCTCTCCACAGATCCAAAATAGTGTCAAATGTAATAAATAGTTTTGTGTTTAACGGATATGGTCTACAATAACACCTTTAAAAGTAAATTATTAAGGAGAAGTTTCATATTATTAAGAATTACTACAGATTTCATAAAGTTCATTGAAGTTTACACTAAAAATAATTCTGTACCCTAGACAATTATTTTACCAAATATATTTCGTATATAGCAAGCATCGAACACATAAAATGGCATGACTTAAAATGCCTTCATAAACTTCAAATGCAATGCATATATGCATTGTGCATAAGAATCAAAGTAATAAATCGCGAGTTGCTCTAGTAGCACTCGCAACACGTGTCCGAATGACCATATCCTTGCCAAGATTAACGCGATATCTACTCACTCTTCTGATATAAACGATCGCTAACATTGTGATATAAAACCTAATTCACAACGAGCATACTTCATAGCTGTGACGTCATGTAGAATGCACTGTTCGCAAGTTAGACACGTATCAAAGCATGCTGGTTCACACTGTTAATATTGCTGGTGGAGCGCGGTAATTTCTGACACCGTGGTGTAGCGAAAGGAATCTTGGCAATAAAGCAATAAGTACTATTATGCGATGTATTTCTTTGTTATGTTCCTGCTATTTCAGTGAATGTAGTCCTTAGCCTTATTATTAAGATTTCTTTGCGAGACTGACGGATAGGGCAATGGTTCGCTTGGAAGAAAGACGTAGTTAAAATATGCTCTCAAGATGCAATATATTGATTGACAGTATTCTTCACTACCAAGACCTGATTACAGTAATTTACCTCAGAACGATAAAGATTTATTTTTAACGTTTAAATATTTAACAGTCAAGTTTTTTTTTACTATCACAAACGACCAAAGCGGCTATCACAACAGTTCAATGCCTCACCGCGAGATGTCGCTGAGCGTTCGGACACCATTAATGGACACTATTTACCTATTTACCTATTTGGCGGCAGAGTTGGTCAGTTTGCTCACCACCCGAGTTAGGGCACGGTTCTCTGCTCTCAGCCTTTCGTTCTCGGCTTTTAGTTTTTGCAATTGCTAAAACACCAACCAACATGTTACTAACTCATACTTAATCCAGGCGCCATCTTGTTTGAGCAGACGCCATTTTGTGAACGTTGAAGTGCTCATCACAAATATTTAGTGTCGTGTAGTGTGTGGCCAATAATGAGTTAGTGTGATCCAATTAATAATCTCACCTTTAACTCTTCCTCCATTTCTGATAACTTCCTCTCCATGGCTCTCTTTTCCCGTTTCTCAATTTCAGATAGCGAGTTCGGATTCTGCGGAGAAGAATATTGACCTCATGAGCATCCACGTTGCGACTGTATTATCGCAATACTAAACACACACATATATGCTAAGCCAATATCATATATAAGTGCAATGTGATGTTTACGAACACCCAATATCGTAAATAGCACTCTTCAAAATGTATCCTTATTGCTATTACATGCATCTTATGTTCGCATCAAAATATTACACAAATTCATTCGCAGAATGCATTAAATCTACACGTGGCAATGAACAAGTAAACACATTCTGGAAGGTCACATGTTTTGCCAATATGTCACCTGTTACCACGTATGCAAAATGTAGTATTTAGTGCAGGTGGGAGGGATTAGTCAAATATTTTAAAATAGTTGCTGCAACCACGTCGCTAATGAATTTATTAGCTAATGGATATAACTCTACATCAAGTATATCATATGTTTATAGAAGGTTTTATATTTACTCGAAAGATTAATTTATTGGACGTTCATATGAATAAATAAACAGACATTCGCCAATAAAAATATTTTATACAAACCAATCGCAATGCATATTACAGACATATTTATCGAACATAAGAAATAACTTTGATAGGTAGATGAGATAATATATACCTTACGACACATATTCATAAGGTCTACAATAATATAATATGGGTTATTGACAGCCGTTCAAGGTCGTAAACGGTGGCGGTGTAGGATAGAATAACAGGATTGATACGCCGCAGAGCAAATGAGGTGTCTTTTGATTGCCGGGTGTGATGGGGTAAGTTCAACATAATTATGCTTCCTATGATTGCCATATACTTGTAGCTAATACTTAAAATGTGGTAAACAACTGTAGTCTATTGACGCTTGCAACAAAATTACTTGCTTACTCACAGGAGGAACACAAATTACTATAAGGTAGTTAATTGTTGTTGATAAGTAGCGAGTAATGGGTAGGTAGGTAGTCCATGCAGTGTCACACATAATATGTGTATTATGGGCGTACCACTTGCGTGAGCCTAGTGATGCTGGTCCTGGCCTCGCGCAACTGTTGCTCGGAGGTGGCGAGCATGCCGCGCAGGCGCCGAATTTCGCCGAGAGACTCCATGTAAAGCACTTTGTAGTCGAGCTCATCGTTCTCCTCCGTGCGCTCGGTGCCCGACTGGAAACATTATAATGAACATATTAAACACATGTACATGTCCGTTCTCCAAGGCTTCGACATGTCTGTACGTTGGCTAATAGCGTGACACTAATGTGTTGTTCCGTCTTGTTTGGATGTCAACCTCATGATAAAGTATCTTCAACCTTAGTGTGTACGACGTTCAAACATGCTACAATCCCTTACATTTAACATACGATCAGTTGGAACATGTTTTGTCTTAGTTCCACTGAATATCACGCAAAGGAGAAAAAACATAACTGAAAAGTGTTAAATCCCGAGGTTACATTAACTGCCCTTACCTAACTTTAATATTTCATTGGATATATAGCCGAGAATAACAATTATTATTTTAATACATGCATATGCCGCGTTGTATAAATACGCATCTGCATGTAGGAAGCGACATCTTTTAGTTGTCTTTTTACCCTCCAGTTTAGTAGAGATGACCCAAAAATCATTACCTAAACTAAAGAGAATTCGTTTTACTAAACAATGGAGGTACATCATTTCACAGTCCGAAGATCTAAATTAAAAAAAATTGGACACTTTTACAAATCTCATTAGCGAGTGTAACGAACAAATTGATTAAAACAAACGATCTCTATCATTCGGTTTCAATTATATTTTTTTACATCCCGTTAGCATTACGACAGTCTTTGATGCGGGCCGCGCGAATAAACTTTCCTGTGTGAGAAGTTATAAATCATAATTCATAAACAAAATGTTGAATCAAAAGAAAACTGGTAAGGATTTATAGCATATATTAATAATAGTGGAACAAAGCTGAATTGATCGAAGTGTGATTTAAATCTAAAGTCAAAACACTCCTGCGCAATAATTTATACTTTTAACCAGATCTGCGGTTTCATTTTTCACGTGAATGTGGACTAAATAGTATATGAACACCGTTTGTTTACATTCCTCTCTCTTGAGTCTAGGTGAATCATCGGTTAGGGAACGCGTCTTTCATCGTACTCAGCAGGGGGTTATTATGTTTGATCTTTTGGATGACTCCTCCAAAATGAGCATCTAAAAGTATGCTAGTAATTTATTTGGTCTTGATGATATGCCTCCTGTATAAATCAGTCCTTAAGTACAGTACGGGCCCTCTTAACCTCGAGTTATATTATTAATGTTTGTTCCTTTTAAAAAAAAAATATCATTAAACGAACAATTTTTGTATATAAATAATCGGAATCTCGGCAACGGCTCCAACGATTTTCATGAAATTTTGCATGTAGGGGTTTCAGGGGCAAAAAAATTATCTAGCTAGCTTTCATTTATGGAAAACATCGTTTTGACCATGTTCAAGGCACTGAAAAACTCGTAAAATATCATTATAATACGACAGCTAATTTCGCCGACATCTGTCAAGTTATTGTAGCTCAAACGTTCCAGCTTACGGGACGATAATGGAACTAGAGTACCCCGGTTCGAGATTTACGTTCACCGGATTTTTTTTTTGTGTGAAGAAGAAACCGAGCACAGCTCGGTCAACCAGGTACTAATATTTAATAAACAACGACATAATTAGCAGAACAATAAGTATTGGATAATTTTTCTATTTAATTAACACTATTTTTTTATCTCAACTACGGAAAATAGGAAGGTCAACCATTTTGCGTGATTCGTAACAAATGACCAAAACGTTGACAATAATAATAATAGTAAGATAATAAGAAATCCAAAATGAACACCCCCCCTAAACGGTTTCTTTCCGCGTCTTTAACCTTTTTGATTAGCAATCAATTATTTCGATGAAGGATCGAGAATTCGAGACATTGAAAATAATGTTTTTTTTTTAAATTACGGATCATCGTAATTCTTCTCGGCGATGAATTTCTTATCAATCTGATAGCAGCTGATATTTTTCGTACATTCACAATACATTTTCAGATGATCGATATCCGAATGTATCACAAAACATATCTCTCTACGATTGATATGAATTGAGAAATATTCACAAGTATGTGTGTCAAGATGTGTTTATCTATAACATGTTGCAAGATTTTATTGTAGTCCTGACTGAAATATGGCATAATAAAATAATAAGTCTAAAAATTCTTAAAACTGTAATCGATCTCACGACTTCCTGCAAAACGTGCAATTTGCTCAGCCAATTGAAATCAAACAATCATCTATCCGTCCAGTACGTTAATAATTTATTCACGAAGTAGGTAAATTAATTATATCTGTGTAATAATTCAAAAAGTCTGTTTTAATTTCCTGTTGGTATAGTAGTCCATGCCAAACATAGGCCCAAGTATAATATCACACACACACACAAAACAACAATTGTTTTCATAAAGATGAGAGAGCCATGGAACAAAGCGTCCTTCAAAAGGAAGAGGATCCAGTTATATTTTTTGAAAATCGATTTATAGTGTTCATTTCGGGTGTGACACGCTCACAATATAAGAACGTTGAGATATAAGTTGAGGTAAGAGTAACATACGCAATATCCATCAGAGGCCAGCGAGGAGAGGCTAAGGGAGCGCGAGGAAAGAGCTCCGTGGGGGTCGAGTGAGGAGAGCGAGCGCGATCGATCCTTGTCGAGTACGCCCGCCTTTGCCGCACGCGACTTGCGTTCCGGCCGCACCGGGGGCACCTCCGCCGGCGCTGGCTCCACCGACACCTCCGCCGGCGGAGCCTCTTGTACCTTCGCCGGGGGCACCGCTTTTGGCTTAAAGTTCTTTTGACTCGCTAATAACTTTTTGTCCAACTTCTTCAAAACTGGAGTCATTAAATTTAACGAGCCTAATGTTGCACTGCTCAAATACACTCCCCCGTACCCCGAACTAGTCCCACCGTAGATGCCGAGGTTCGAGGAGGGGCGCGCCAGGCCCGCCGTGTACGGGTTATAGTTCCTGTAAGTGCTAGAGCCGTAACTGGGGGAGTAGTTTGAGTTGGAGTAGGGGCTGGAGTACTGCGAGCTGAGCATCGAGCCCAGCATGCTCGGCGACGACCCATAGTGCGAGGTGAGACTCCTCGGCCGGGACGTATACCTATCCTGCTTGCGACTCATTCCGATCACATCACAATCACTAGACGGGCGGGCGGGACACGGGATCGGCGCGCGGACGCCGTGCGCTACCAAAACACACTGAGTGTTTGTAGAGTTTTAATTCTCAGCGTCAGCGAAGTGAAAATATTATCGACACCCACGCTGAACACCGGTAAGTTCGAACGCGTGAAACGCCGGTGACGCACTGAGCTGATCAGACGAGAGGGCGATATCCACGGCCACGTGAGCGGCATCACCTGTAAATATAACGGCCGGAGTCGGGAGCGTCGGCCGGCGCACCACCATCACCACCACAAGGACGCCGCCGCACCGCTCTAACACAGCTTACAAGCCCTCTATTATTACCGGTGACACCTCATCAATCAGTTAACGGTTTCCTTTACAATTGGCAAGTGGATCGAAGGCCACGGTGGTTACGAGACGCCCGCCCCTATAATACAGGTAAATGACGCGTACGCTAAGAATAAGCCACCGTAGCAAACAAGTAATACGGTAACACGCTGCTCTATAATATCGCTACAAGGTAACAATGTCTATCACATATGCCGTATTCCTGGATATGCTCATCGCTTTTGTCTTTGGCCGCTATATATATAAAATCTATTTTCAAGTTTACGCGTGTCCGGTTCAGAAAGAGCTGACCCAAATTCAGATTTGTTTAGAACACTCTAATGGAATTCTTAACTGTTCTCGACGTGATCCGAGCAACCGCAGCGATGTTACCAGAGACTATAACCTCGTGTCAGTTCCAGCATCGGCAAATTATCAAAGGTGTGCAGAAGCATTGTTGGCGAAACATAACGGACTTGTTGCGGCCTCATTCGTCGAGTAGGAGTAGTCATGTCACGATCACTTTTCCAAATGTCGAAACATTCGTGGAAACTTCATAATTTGAGAGAATTGGGGAGTCCGTCCGAATAGCACGTGGGCGTGACGCGGGACAGGTCCCGACAATAAACGCGTCCCATATACCGGACGTTGATAAAGTACTCGTTAATTGTTTAGGAATTATAAAACTAGCATTTTAACTCGTGTGCCAAAGAAAGCGTTCTTAAAATGAACATAAATATGGCTATAAAAATAAAACAACATAATAATCTCCCTACATTTCACACTAACTCGAAATATACAACGCGTAATTACAATAAAGTAGATTAAACATGTCTGCGACACTGGACTAATGGATGTATTAGACATGTTGTTTGAAGAGGCGAGGCTATTTACGATATTGGTTTTAAAGTCGACTGGTACGCTTCTTGATAAAACAATAAGATGGTTTACGACTGAAACGTATGACTCCGTTTGGACCCAACAAAATTAATTGAAGAAGCAGAATGAGAAGTGACCAACCTGCACGAAAATAACAAGATATAAATTTAACTCGCAAACATGAAATATATTTATTTACAGAAGCTTTTCTAGTCGTCGAATAAAACGTCATTTCCCCTATATCAAGCGAAATAATATGTCACTCTGTTTTGTCGACGCGAGAATTATGTCGTTGGTTAATTATGCGTACTTCAAAATATTAATAAAGGACCTACACGGAGTCCAAACTAGCAAGTCAATCGTCTGCTAACTACTTAGCGCCGCATCTATTGTGCCACATACAATGTGTTGCAAGACTGTTATCCTCGACATTTGGTGTCATCAGTTGGTAAATAACAGAACTTTACGTTCAGTATTTCAATCAGTAACGTGAGACCTCTTTTCATTGAAATTATAATTTTACGAAAACACATACAATGTGCCGATGAGATACGTCGTCACTGACCTGAATATTGATTTAACCATAATGTTAGTTAATGGATTGTACTTTTATCTACACTACTATTATTTAAAGATTTGTATTTTTGTGTGATGATTGTGTAATTCAACAACTACTGTGCGGATTTCAAAAATTCTTTCACCATTGGAAAGCTACCTCATCAGCGAGTATTTTACGGAAACTACGCGAATGAAACCGCATGACGTCCGCTAGTTTTTCACGTAATTAACTTTCATTGGACAAGGCTTTACTATCATGTATTTATATTTGTACTCTGTTCAATAATAAACCCGGTATATAACATTGTATTCAATGACGTCATTGAGCCATGTGTGCACTCGGACACACCGCAGTCCTGCTAAAAATATTATGATGTTAAACTAACATACAATTTCGGTTAAGTGGTGTTTGGCTGAAAACAATAACCTCATATGCTAGCAGCATATGAGGTTAATACCTAAATCTTTATCATGTAGCCAAACCTTCTCCTGCCTTCTCCTGCTTGTGAAATATCACGCAGTCGCTGTGCTATGTGAGCAAACGGACAACTTGAAAATGTAGGTCCATTTGGCTACGAAGCCCTAATAAAATAGAGTAATAATAGGATAGAGGCGGATGCAAAGTAGTAAAGCAAATATGCAGTGAACTAACTATTTTACGTCACGTGTCATACTAATGGGCTTGTGGATAAGATACAGCGTGTTTACAAAAGTCCCGTAGTACGGCACTGACCACTCCGAATACTCCGATGGATGAGTTCCGCTCGTGCACCTGGATACATGCCAGTATAACACTGTTACTTTTGTCACAGTGTGTCACGGTCCGAGCAGCTTTGGTGGCTTTGACTGGTTCTAATGTGACGCACTTTTCTCAAACATAGACACGTTTAAACTCATTTTAGAACTTCCTAGAGTTCAAACAATCATCCTGAACGGATTATCGTAAAGGTAATAAATGAGTTGACAGATTTGTTACTTCTACTAACATATCTGAGGCGCGAACTGGAGGAGAGTTAGGGTATAGAAATATAGAGTTATAGTAAGAAGTTTTTGATTCAAAATTGGAGCTACTCGAATAACAGAGTACCTTCCACGTCACAGAAGATTGCAGCTAAATTATGTATACGAACGATGAGATACTTCGTATAGAAGGGACATAGAAGGGCGGAGTAAAATTTATACAACATGACAACATGGTTGCTTAAACAATACATAAATTGCATCCAATCTATTAATCTAGTAGTAAAGACAACAATGAGAAAAACAATGAATTGCAACTATATGAATGAATACCCAATAGTAAATGAAGACACATTTTGCAATTTAATAATCGTAAAATGAAATTAACAAATCCCGCGTGTCGTATCTCCCTAAGCAACATCTTTGATCCAATCTCCTCATCCGGACGTGACTAAATAACATTTATCCAAACCAAACGGTATCGCATTTAGTAAGAAGGAAGTGGAGTCAGTGAGTACAGTAATAAGCTCGATCCCTTCGAGCCGTGTCGACCTTGCGGCGGACACATAAATAACTGACTCGTGTCACTCAGCGTATGAATCAGACGACACATTCGACTTTTCAGAAGCGGAGTCTAGTAAATGGACTCCCAACTACGTTGCCCTCGGAAATAATATTGTCAAAGTCGTCTTAGATAAAAAAAGCGATGTCGTGCCTACTTCAACTGCTTTGCAATGCGTTTTGAACATATTTTTCAACACTAAAGAAACAGTTATAAGTGTTTTTCTTCCTTTAGATGACGTTTGGTAATATTAAAACATTTATTTTAATCTTACAGTAAAATATTACACCTTCATAGACCTCGTAGCACGTAATTCTCGTTCTTGAAAGTCTAAATATACGTCGTGCTAGCATTTTCAGTACACAATTACATTGCTGCGGTTCCATATTGTATACCATTACCAAACTTTATTACGTCTACATATATATCGTAGTTTATTTCTTATATATGCTGATACACTAAACTCATGCCTCGAACCGAATCGAAATCGATCTGCTTTAATAGGGAACACGAAAAAAATATTTCAGGGTTATGTTTTTATTTTATGTTATGTAGATGGCGATTATTTGCAATATGTAAATATAGTTCAAGCTTCATATCATATCCCGTTTATAATATTTTACTGGTAAGTTCAATTTTAACATATAACATGTTAAGCACGTTTTGGTACAAATACACGTGTATGTTTATTATACATAGCTTTAACTTTATATATTAGATCTATATTCTAAAACTATTATAACATTAAATTATATCGTATTATATAGTAAATGCAACCTAAGTAACTCCTAGTAACATCTGCTATCTGCCAGTGGAAGTCCCGTTAAAATCGTCGAACAAACAAACAGACACACGGAGAATTTTTTTTAATTGTTTTTCTATGCCTATATTATTGAAAAGCTGTAAAGTTGGAATTACAACCAGACACATCAATTGTATTTATCTGAATAGATACCAGAATAAGCTTTTAAAATGTACGGCATAAACGACTAGTTCTTTAATCTGTTCAATATCGATTCAAGGACGGATCGTGGCATTATACTAAACAAATGGGCTATTTCTATAGCACGAGACTATAAATCATGTACCAAGGTTATCATAGATAAATTATTGTTGGTTATACAGTGTTAACCTTAAGACGATTCTGTAATAATTCAGACCTAATAAAAACGTGCCCTATATTTAATGTAACATAATAAAAACCGCATCCAAGCAAATAATACACAAATCAGTCGTAAGTAAGTTAATAATTTACATGAATTTATCCAGTGCGGTAAATAAATGATTTTACAGCCCACTTGTGTGGATAATAAAGTACTTTAATTATACTGTCAAAGCGTCAAAACACTGTAAGATATTGCCGGGGTGCTCGTTGAGACAGATTTTGATTATATCAAGACCATGCTAAATCGAGTTTAGAAACGGATGGAGAAAAAATTTATAGCAATAGTCTCGCTCCCTATTACATGGGACTTTAACGCAACTGACGAAATGTGGGTGTACTACAATCGTTGCGTAACTAGCTATTACTATATGTAATTAAAGTCTACGTTAGCCGCTTACCGCAGGCCAAAGCGCTATTGCCACCTAAGTAGAATAAAAATTCCACCATTCGAATAGTCAAAACTAACTAATTACTAATTAAACCGAATACCCGAAAGTATTCATTTGTTACGTTGACCGACGAATCTAAAAAAATATGTCAATTTGTCGTATGAAGTGACGGATTCGCGTTAGAGCATCTAAATATACTTCATTGTTTGCTGACGTCAATGCGTGGAACCAATTTCGCAGCGCTAAAATGCTGCCCGCTTATTTCAATAGAGCGCCCCGTGACGCTTTGGTAGATTTAACGATCGAAATTATTAATAGTATATGATTCTGCAGTAGCGTTGCTAACCATAATGTTGTATTCATAGCTTTAGTTAATTACAAATATGTTAGTCATCTCAACACCGTAATGTTTCACGTACAGAGTTAATTATGTGGCAAGCACTAGTTACAGATCATGAACATTTTTATTATATCAATCGGACGTTATTGAATGGACACTGGTGGATGTAAAATATAATAGATGTGGCGGATAAACAATTCAATTAAATACATTTGAGCTAAGGAATATTATAAATAAATACACTTTACGTCAATGTTTTCTACACAAGGTGGAGCTAAAAGTTAACATATTCATACATTTCGAGCAGCAGCATTTTAGTCCATCTCGGATTTCAAAAGTGTCCAAACAGGTGTACCAAACTACGTCTCACGGCTGTCAGTTGCACTGACGACCCAATACATATGTATTAACGTTCTAATTGCAGCGTGCGTAAATTAATTAGCCATGGGATACGTAACGGCTAATAGTCGCCAACTAATCGTAAAGATTTGATAAATGCTACAGTAAGAATTATTATACTACAGTATTTGCTTTTGTGATTTACACATTGCGCTTACGACGATCGTAATTAATGATTTAAAATTAACTTATTTCATAAACAGTAAATTATGTTTACTGTTTGTTAGTTACTCACGCAATGCTACGGGATGTATTTTGATAAAACTCCACAGTAATCTAGCAATTAATAAATATAATAATAACACATCTTCAATAATACTATAAAAAGGGTAGAGTTTGTTAGTTTAATCTTAGAATTTTTTTCACTTTTCTAGGCATTGATTTTCAGAGTGTATACAGGGTGTCGGCGAAAATAGGACAGCTGTTAAAATATGTGATGATAGGATATAATTTTAGTAAGTAAATAAAATTATTATGACCAAAATATATTTTCCCGATTTTGAGTAATTGACGTTCAAATTTTACCATATCAAGACCTTATTTTCGCATAAAAATAAGCGGTAACGTTATTTACGTGAAATCTAACTACGTTTTATTTTTTTTACTTCACAAATAGTTCCAGAAATAATCCCATAAAACCATTTTTCGAAACCAGTAACCTTCGCATTAACTTAACGCTTAGAAATTACCGCGTACGTAATGTTGGTAAACGCGGCAGCGCGTTCATTAATCGCTTACGTCCGCGCGCTCTATGGCCGTTAGCAACCATAGCTTATAACTACGTTATCGTTGGAGACATTTTATGACTTCTAAGTAGTGATATATTCATAGAACCCTAAAATTTCTAGCAGACAACTATTCCTTTTTCTCCGACACCCTGTATATGCTATATACGAGTACAGCACGCGAGCGTAGCCGCGGGCGGATGTTCGTATAATATAAACATTGTTGAGTTAACAGCGTATTCAACTCCATTAAACCAAAACTGAAGTCATAATATAACATCGTTTCTAATTTGGAATTATTCACGGGAATTTGCATTCTAACTTTTCCGAGTAGAGTTCATTTTAAGTGAGCTGGGTTTAAATGACTAATGATTTTTCTCTAGTTGGAGTTTCGTACGTAGGTTCACTTTATGGCGATGGAGGAGATCCAAAACTGTGTGATCCCAAAATGAGCGCATCACTAATGAAGTGACCAGTCCATATATTCTCGTAATAAAACCAACATTTTCAACTACAATTCTCGTCGCGTATTTATATCGTATGGACTGTGGTTCATTAAAATTTATGACCGAAATGTGTAACCACGTAAGTTCCTAAGCATAAAATGCCACAACGTACCTGCTGTCAATCCTACTAATATTATAAACGTGAAAGCTGTGAGTACGTTTGTATGTGTGACTCTTTCACGCAAAAATTACAGGATATACATCAGAATAACATTCATAAAGATATTGTGAGATATGTTCAAAATGAGATAAGTCAAATCTTGCGCAGACGAAGTTGCGGGCACCAACTAGTATATAGAGATAATGAAAATGTGTATAAAGCTTTCTTAACTTTTGAGTCTGACACATGCCATCATTCTAATACTAAACCTTTAGAAACGCATTACTTAACTTCTAAAAACGTGCCTGGTATGTCGTAATATTATGTTTGTGTTCCCAATCGAATGCGTTCGGGCATTTTATTGCGAAAAATGTGTGCACATGTCCAGTTAGAGATTTCAGAAACATTTCGAAATACCTACATGTACGAGTGAGCATAGCACACGGACAAAAAAACTGTTATGACCGCGTGGTTTGAGTAGTTGCCTGAAACTTAAGTTACGCAAGCTCTAATTCCAACGGGATATATATATATTTTTTTTGTTGACGAGGGAGAAACCTTCAAAAGGTCCCCGACCGCCATGGGAGAGGCAGATCGGGGTATGTGAGATTTTTACCTCACTAAAACCCCCCCGGTGGCCGTCCTCAGTGCTCAGGGGGGACTCCGGGTACTCTGATAGAACGCACCGGTGTCCCCCCACACTTTGCCGGGGCACATCCCCGGGGCAGCTGTGGCGCCGCCCCTGGAGACCTCGCTGTGCAAGGCAGCGCGAGCCACAACGCTTGGCCACCTTCCCGGGCCCGCGCCGGTGGTCAAAGCTCCCACCCCGACCACCGCCAGCAGGCCCTCCGGCCCCCTTTTAGTCGCCTCTTACGACAGGCAGGGGATACCATAGCCATATTCTTAGACCCTGGCTATTGGGTGGAACGGGGTATACTGCAGTAATGCGACACGATTAAGGAGAACATCGTGAGGATACCTACATAATATGTGAGAAAAGAAAATTAAGAGTGTACAGCGCCTGAGATGGCGAATACACCATCTGTCTAGTTGGTCCCTGATCATGTTCGGTGAAAAATACGTGTTGTAAAACCTGTACATTCGAGAGCCCTCCTGGGAACGCGTGAGCTTACACAAATTGTCGAAAATACTATGTATTAATTTATTGGTGGCAACTCACCTGGATTTGTGGTTCAGTGTCGCCGTCACCTTCGCCACCTCCTCCGCGGTCATTTACGATGTCCTGGTGATGATTGAAAACGATTATCGACCTTGTAGCAATCAGTAAAAGACGCAAAATGGGAATGATATTCTATTGAAGTTTTAAACTTTTTTATTCATTACACTTATAACCTGCAATCAAAGCAAATGTTTGTAGCAAACACATTAGCCACATAATTCCCTCATAATTCTAGTCCACAAAGTAATATACCTACTTATTTATGGGTTGGTTTTAACCCAGCTAGTTTTTCACAATCAATTTGATGAACATATTTAGGTCGGTGAGATTTGAAATAGCACGATTCAACTCGAAAATCGTAATATTTTTGTGGGTTTTCAAAACAACATAATAAGCGGGGACCACCGCACGGCGCAGTTACTATAAAATAATTCCGCGAGATCAAAATATCGTTGACATTTCAGTAAAATTGTTGTCATGACATCGGCGTTCCTGATTTCTCAATCGATGTTCCAGCTTTTCGTTTCGATTGTATTTTTGTATGTTGACCTGATTTCTGCTAAGTAGAGCATGCACCGAATTTATCCGTTCCAGCAAAATCTTGCCGCTGTTAACATTTATTTAGTAATTCATGTGACTGGCGCAAGTTGACGTCACCGACTGGGGTACGGTCCTAGATTGTATTGCACTTGACACCAGTGTCGTCAGATAGTGACGTCACCCCGATTGGAATGAAGAGTTGTCCTAATACGGCAAGGTGTTCATTACCTCCATGTCAACGTGTCCGACGCCCGTGGACCGCCGTTTGGGGCGGCGCCGGCGTTGGATCACGTTGAGGGCTGCTTGCGTGCTCGCCGGCGACGACTTGCTCTCCGTGCTACTCTCACGCTCCCTCTCCTCTTCACACACTTCAGAACAACAACAAAATAAAGCTCCGAACGATGGTATTTTTAAGCGTTCTTAAGGCCCGTTACCCACTAATTAGCGCCTAGAGCCTAGTGTGTCATCAAGCGAGTAGATTTGTAAACCGAACGTTAAAAAATTTTCGACTCGGGTCTGAGAGCCGTGCTAGACTGTTACGCTAAGCAAGCCTGCCTGTGCGGACGAAGCCTAACACAGTGGCGTAGCTAGGTGGACAAACAACTTGATGCATGTAAAATAAAGCAGACCCCCTCTTTCCAGGTAGCTTGAAACTAATAGTATTTACCAATTAGAGCATTTTTTCTAAGCAAGGATTACACTTATGTTACGGCTTTTCTTCAGGTCCATTTGAGGCCGACTAGTCGGTCACCTCCCTCAGGACATTGCTATCGCTGTCAACGTATATAAGTATATTTTAATATCTACTATATAAATTGAATATTGTTATTATGAACGATTATTCTATTAAGAGAAAGTGTCGTGTTTATGCATCAAGAACAGCCATAAGACTGAATGATAATTTTAGGCGTTAGTTATTTAGAGCTTACGGCCCTGTGGCCCTTCTATAGCTTAGCAACTGGTTTTTAAGCAGTCGCTTGCAATGTTGTATGCAAATCATATTGAAAGTCATACCCGTGGTGTCTTCCCTGTTGGAGGGAGAGGTGGTATTGGCAGTGGAGCCAGCTGGAGGACGCCGCAGAGGGATGGTCACTGTCGCCTCCGGCCCGGGAACGGTCGTTGGCGTCGTACGACCCGCGTCTTCCAACTCGAACTAAATCAACACATACGATTACCTCAAACGACACGCACAATACAATAGTTGAAGCATTTAGAAATATAGTCTGACAAAATTTAATGACAATTCCAGAAAGCTACGTGAATCCGTCGAATAAACACAGCTAAAAGGTCAACAGCCACATAAAACGTATAATTGATACTAACGCATACCAAAGGTAGCATGCCAGACGCACGCACATTAAGAATATTGCAAGCAAAATATATAAAGGAATAAGATATATAGAAACAATACCAAAGTATATAAATACTAGAACATCCAAAAACTACATTATTTTAAAACATGCTTAGACAGAGACAACACGAAGATGATAGTGGAGTGATAGAGATAGATAGATAGATATACATGCGGAGATAATTTGAAGTTATAACGTGTCATAGAAATTGGGAAAGTTTTATATTGAAGTATTGTATTATTTTCTATTTCACTTTGGTCACACCATGCGAGCTGTACGAAGGGTAACCTCGTACTGGCTATGTGAGATTGACAAACTGGACACGAATATTATATTATGCCTCACTTATATCCCGAATTTATAATAATTATTGGACATTCTTTTAGTTAAGAGAATCGGTTCATTATTAAATTGAGTACTTAACATTTCACTTGGCTTAATTGGACCAAAAAATATTTTAGTACACCTTTAAGAACGCACGCAATTTATCTTTTCACTATGAAAGGTTACGTATAAAAAGTTCTACGTCACTTATTACATGTATCCGTCTGAAGGAAAGGTGAGTGCTACCTTAGCTCAACAGGCGCAGCATTACTTTGATTGAAAATCAAACTTGAACCACGTGGTCCCTTAACAAACATTCACATATTTAACACATGGCATTTAAAGATAGTCTCCGATTCTCACCGCCAGTAATATTTATATTCAAACTAAAATCTGTGGCCTGCCCACGCGCTGATACTGGGGTAAATTTACATATTTATGATAGAAATCGCGCAAATAATTTAATGACTTTAAAAATATAGTTAAGAATAAACCCTACCGATCTGCATAAGTATGCCTGCAGGCACTACCCACCCAAGGTTATCTAATACGATGTCCACGTGTCAGATGACAATCCCACATGCCGTGTGTACAGGTGCCGTCACAAGTTATGAGCGCTGACTTTGAATGTGCATTAGTAATTTTTGGGTCTTGTATGGCGCGACGCGAACAAATACATTTTCTCTCGCATTTTGGTCGAGGGTAGGAACCTGCACTGGTTAACAGGTCAAAAGACAAGCCAAAGGCCTCCAGCCGTGCCTATAATTATAAATTCAGCAACACATCTAAAGGCACTCCGGTGAGGGGCTCGCATTTCGGCTTAGGGCATTGCTGGGGGATGAGGCAGGCAGCTGGATCCGGGTGATCTGAACAAGTACATGCTAACGGAAAGTAGGTATTCTGGCTGAGCGATCATAACTAGTGACGGTACTTGTAAGCCCGTAGTGCACCTTATTGGTGGGGTCGAGCCGCAGCCGCCACGACGGCCGCCGCTCGCTGTTGGCCGCGATAGTGGCGGTCGCACACGCCAAAGCCAACGTCACCGCCACATCACCACGCGCCTAAGCGATACCCAACCATTACCCAATTTATTTCACATTTGAATGACCTTCCCAACATGGTTTTCCCAAACGATAGGAACATGGGGTTCTTCAAGGGTGTGAAGAGATATTTACAGGGTCGGCAACACACGCGTGTTGTATCAGGTTGAACGCCTGCTTGCTTGCCACCTTAGTGGTATAAAAAAACTTAAATTCAAATATAACATTGAGCTATTAAAATGACGTGTAGAAGAGAGACTGCAGACAAGTGTCACGCCCCAAAAAGCACGCCCAAGTGGGTATCCCTATCACGAGATTGCCACCGTTTTCGTAATCTATACTCACTAGCGTCTCCGCTGAATATTTGTATGAGAAATTGTGCAGCACCACCTAACGGTGACGTGAAGATATAAAATATCTCGTACAAATATAATGACGCTAGCGAGTATAGATTACGAAAACGGGAACAAACTCGTGATAGGGGTACTGTTACATATATTATGACGATTGAATATGACACATTGTACATTTTTGTAGGGACTGGTGGTGTGGCCTTCGACGAATTGTGGTCTACTCTAGTGCGCAGTAAATAGTTCAATAACTTGTACAATAACCCCCCCTGTTGTCAAAGTGTAACGTCATAATCACGTGACACGATTTGTAGCAAGTCGATGAATTTCTGGCATGACATTAATTCATTGTTCAATTATATTTGATGTTTGTAAATAATACTGTTAGGGACGATGCCTAGCCATACAATCTAGCATGTATGTATATGCACGTCATCCAATAAATACTTTGATTGAAAGCAATGTATATGACTGATGAATGGGGATGTGGTGAAAACCACACAAAACAAACTCTTTACAATCATACTCCAAAAATAATATGTATACGGATAAATAATTAAAGTGTCTGTTAAGTATACGCGAGACAAACATAGATAAAAAAAAATTCAAAAAATTCTCTGTCTGTCTGTTTGTTCCAGGTAATCTCCGAAACGGCTGGACCGATTTTAACGGGACTTTCACTGGCGGATAGCTAATGTTACAAGGAGTAACTTAGGTTACTTTTAGGTTTCCGCGGGCCACCTATGAAATTAAGTCTACGCGGGTGAAGCCGCCAGTCACAGCTAGTATGTATAACTACAAGATAGTAGACATGAGAGAAAACACTTCAAAATCCACTTATACTGACGTTAAAGAAATAAAGAATGGAAAAAAGGGTCTCGTACGTCTATAATCCACAAGCTGCCAGTATTGATAATTCTACGCATTCATTAGAATCGATAAGGAGCCATATTTAGAGAGAAAAATAAGAACCCATTACTAAACGGAAAATAAAATAAGAGGTCAGTCTATACCGGAAATTACCGTATGATGTGTCTATATATGATAAATAAATATATTGCTCAGGCCATCCCAGAAGGGGTAAGCAGAAGTGTTGTAACAACGACGCCCATATTTCACCAAATATTATTAAGTGCCGACGTGACAGAGGGTGAGTCCATCGCCATCTCAGGCATACACATACACCTTTGAATTGCTTCTTAGATACATATGCAGGTTTGCTCGCGATGTTTTCCTTCGCCGTAAAGCATGTGGTGTGAAATCACTGTACATAAGTTTTTAGAAAATCTCATTGGTACAGACCCCGCTGGGATTCGAACTTGCGTCGCTTGCGTAGCAGGCGACTACACAAACCCCGAGGCCACCACGGTTCTACCGTTTGATATGAAGCATTATCTACTTGTTTCCCAAAAACTACTATTTAAAAACTAAAAATATTGTACATAAAACAATGACTGTACAGTCCTGTGTGTTTAATATAACGCGTCACCAGTTTTCCATGGTACATACCGCCCCATTGTCCGTGTTGGCAGGTACGTTGTTTTCTTCTGTTTTCTTAACGGTGGTCTGCGAAGGGCTTTCGGTGCCGTTGCCAGCTTTTTTCTTCACCAATTGTTCCGCTGACTTGATCTCATCGAGGGTGACGCCTTGTGTCGATCGTCTCGTTTCACGCACACGTTTAGCATGAGCCTTCCTCTGCGTTTCACTCTCTTCGTCTCGCACGGGGGGTACGAAAGACCTACAAACGATTATAAGCTTCACATCTCTATACCCACGGTTGAAAATCAAATTGACAAAAAAAAAGCGCGGCGATTATTGTTGCAAAACTTGCAAACACACTCTGTTAAAGTAGCATGCCATTGGTAGTAAAACGGAAAAGCATGCGCATATAATACGTAATCTAGAACTACTAAAACAATGTTCAAATAAAAAGACAAAGCGCAACTTATAGGAACATAAACTATCTACTTTAGTTGGACACGAGAATTATATTATGTCAACTTTTGAAATTACATATTTTAACGGGAAACGAGATTCGCTTTCATAAATAGATTTGTATTCTCTATAATTTCCCATAAAATTGAGAATCCAGCGTCCAACTAAAGCTCAATCTACATAATAGTTATGTACTTGAAGAAGTTCTTGAAAATGTTGCCCGGCGACAGTTTGGTCGGCGTGGCGGAACTCGGAGTGGAATTGCTACTGTTCGACTCTACACTCTCCGCGGAGCTGCCGCAATACAACTTATAATGTACTCTAATGAGGTAGTTATACAGTTGCATTTGAATTGGCATTGATAACTAAAACCTTCTTGTATGCGAAAATATTTTATGACATAGGTAATCAGTCTCCTCCAACCTCCTCGCTCTCGGGAAATAATTAAATTTACTTCTCATTTTAAATCAATGCCAATCCAATGCATTTCAAGAAGAGATCTATCAAAATAGTATAAGTAATCTAGTAGTAATCTTGAAAACCCTTATTTGTTGTACAGCGTCATAACAATCTGAGAGCTAAATAACTGAGATACTCTATAAAATTATAAAGATATCCCGTATCATACGATTGCTACACAATTCACTAATTACATAAAATGGTTCAACTACATATTTCAAAGAACCTACTTGTACATATATTATTGGCGTGCTAATTAGATTGTTTTTAAAATGTTATAAAAATCTTAACCATAGAGTAGCGCTTGAGACCAAATACAGTACTCGGTAATCTTCGTATCACCTTTTCCCATACTTATTATTTATGTTTTTCACCGTTTAAACCTCCCCTGGACTTTCATAAATATATCAAGATCAAAATTATCCAAATCGGTCCAGCCATTTTCAAGTTTTAGTGAGACTAACGAACGGCAATTCATTTTTATATATATAGATTTCTTGGTATTGAAATTTGAAATCATTTGAACATCTACACTAATATTATGTATTGGGAAGAGGTCTGTCTGTATATGTTTGTTACCTTTTTACGGCAAAGCCGCTAAACGAATTGTCCTAAACTAGTTCTGTATATACATTCATACATATGCTCACCCCTGTGTTCCCGAAGGGATAGGCAGAGGTTACAGTATATATAATTATTTATATTTAAGCATATGGACCTTGAATGCCCAGTTGTCATCTGAGTCTATCTCTCTCTGTCTGTATGGAGCGACGCGAATAAAATACATGCCCAGTTGTCCCACTATTTTCCCTGAGGGCTCATAGCTGACGTGACGGCATCTTTAGGTAATTGAATGCGTGCAAGTGTACGTACCTTCTAACAGTGGTCTGCGTGGTGGTATTGGTAGCGTTGGTGTTGGAAGCGGTTGTCGAAGGCGCGGTCCATGTGTTCACTTCTCTGTCTCGTCGCTCCGTTGGGGTTATCCTGACATTAAACAAACATTACATTTAACTGGAACCCATGAGCTTTCCAGCGGATATTACTACATAGTAGGCCCCTGGCGTGAAACTGGAAGAATATTTATGATCATCATTTATTTGATCCCCTAACATTTTGTTCCTTAAGATAACATTTTACTTTTTTAAATGTCATAAACAAAGAGCTCAAAGACCTCGATACAGACCTGTCTTTCGGGAGTACAAAACTATCCCCCTTATTACAAAACATGGTTTAAAACTAAGCTAAACTCGGACAAAGAAATTTGTCCACCATTTTTAAATCTGTATCACAGTAACAGATGCAGCAATTTTTTAACGAAGGACTATATTATCTAAGTTTTGAACTAAGAGGCTATTTGCTAATATTATACATACGCTGTTTGCAATAAACACAACACAGAGCACAAGCAGTATATTAACTTCGCAATTTATTTACATATAACCATACTCTACTCTGAAGAAATCCCCGTTACTTATGAACGTAGTTTGGTTTGCGTGTGTGCTATGATAGATGGCAAATAAGCATACAGTCCGTCTGACGGTAAGCATTTCTTGTGACGCTCAAAATATATACTATTTACGAAAGAACCCCTTTATAAACTCTATTTGCTTGCATATAATCAAATAGTCCGTAGTCAACACAAATTAATAACAATAAATCTGATTTGTTAGGACAATTTGTTAAATGCGACGAAAGCAGCGTAATTACAATTAATGTTGGTATGATTAAGTGTGTTATAGCGGTTTTGGATTACTGTCAATTTAATAAGGTCAATTAATATTGTGCTTGATCAATACTCGGATACTAATATAATATTTTGTGTAAACAACCGTTACAACGGTTGTTTACACAAAAAAGCTTATTACAATTTACTAAAAATGTAGTGCGGATCACTTAATTTTTTTAATGTAACATTGGAACTCAGTCCTTTTTGTTACCAAAAAAAACGTTAAGGATTTTATTCAAAATATTCATAAATAACTGAGCGTATTATAATCCTGTGTACCGTACTTTCTGTGTACGTAAAAAGTATTATCATATAAAGACATTTGGGATATAGATTTTGAACCGCAGTATTAGAATGTAGGATAATATAGGTAGCAACAGTAATCCAGAAGCGGTAATATCAGCACCTTGTCTGTACATCCTCGTTAGTGTCTGTAAAGTTAGTCTCCTTTTTCCTGTCTGGCGGCGGCACCGGCGGTATCGACGGACACGACGACGCCTTGATCCGAGCCGTCACGTCCCGGTACCGCTGATAAAAGCTGTTCACAACACACAAGCTGCCTCAACTATATCGATTGTATATCGATCTTCACTTGCATTTATCGAATTACCAACACTATTGTTTACTGCGTACTTTCTGCAGTAGGCATTTACGTCACTTTATTATCAAATGTTATTTTATCGCAATGATCAAGTGCCCCAAGTATAGGTCTGGACACGTTCGAACGCCGTCGCTTGACGTTGCGTTTTGAGCTTTTTCTTCAAGGAAACGTAAAACTTCCTACACTCGCCGCTTGGAGCGCTTTTTAACGTTGCCATACAAAATGAGCAAAAAACTCAGGCGATATCGTCGACGTAAAAACATGTTAAAACTTATACTTTCGGCACAGTACTGTGAATGAAGGGCCGATTAAAAAAAATATGTATTGTTAGGTATTGGTTATTTTGCGATTTAAATTTAAGTTAATATTTTATCGATATTGCTTCATCGCTTCCACCATCATGATTGGCATGAGTGTAAATTATCATTTAAATGTTAGAATTGGATTTTCAATATTAATTGACTTTTAACGAATCTTTATGATTTTTACAATCGATAACATCGATATTATTTACACAAATTAGATTACCGACAACACTAACTGTACAAGTGACATTTAAATAACAATAGCAAACAAAACAGTAATCGAGTTGAACAATCAAATAAAATCGATAATCAGGCAACAATAACACAAGCATGCTTTACATAATTGTTAACAAGTTGAAGACTGCACGATTGAGAAAAAAAAAGAATATGTATATTTATATTGTACCCGTCAATTTAACTCATTCAAAAACTAATTGAATAATCTTTCGCATGTTCATGAAAAGTAATTCCTTCACCAATTCCCTAGAAGAATTTCAACTCAACAAAGTTGCCGCATTTATGAATATTTTAGTCTCTTATTGAATTTAAGTACATTCCGACAACACCATCGGCGACGTTCAAGGGTTTATACGTTACTTTAGTGTAATTAATGTTTAAAAAATACGTGAATTTCCAATTATTTGTACTAGTTATTAACTCATAAATATAAAAGTATACTAATATGAATAAAAAATCATGGTATCGTAACAAAGCACTGTTCGTTGGTAATAATTTATATAACATAAAAAATAAACGGTAACAAAAATAAAATAGTTTACGTATAACATGCCACTCACGTCTTGTCGTTTTCAAAGCTGTGTGTTCTTCTTAGAATGGTGTCGTCGACATTGTTGTTTGCTGGCTTCGTTGTGTCTCCTGTAATATAACAATGAATAACATTTTATATCAATTAATAGCGGACGTCACGCGGTTTCACCCGCTTAGTTCCCGTTCCCGTGGGAGCACGGGGATAAAATAAGCCTATGTTACTCGCTGATGATGTAGCTTTCCAAAGGTGAAAGAATTTTCAATAGTTTTTGAGTTTATTCATTAAAAATACAAATCTCTCCTCTAAACGCAATTTTCATCGTAGAATATTCAGTGAAAAGATGTTGAGGTCCATCAGTGTCTCAGCCAAATTAAATTAATTAATTATTCAGGATTTATGTTCTTCGCGTATGTATGTTGCTTATTTATAGCAAACTTACTTTTTCTACTACTAGGCACTATTCAGACTCCTTTAAGAAGTAGGCCATACTATTTGTATGGTGATGCACTGTGCAACTTCCTATAATTTATATTAATATTAAAAATAATACTTAATCACCTCTACAAACAGTGCTTACATTCGACAGCGACGATCACAACGCTAAATCGCGTATCATTAACAACAGATTGGGAAGTAAGAAGGATGTATATGTGGATACAGGGAGTTCCATTATCTTCTTGCCATTTTTACATACTTTATAGGCTATGTGATTTAATTAACTGTTATTATTGCTAATATGAAGTCGACAGAGTATAATATGAAAAAAAAACTGCATTGTTAATATATATACAAATCAGTGAAAGTTATAATGTTCTATGAGGATGCGACTCTTTAGGAGAGAATGAGCGACGTCGTTTTATTTCATCGTTACAGGTTATTTTTAGAAGTTAACTTAAGATTTCAAGCGTAAGTATAACTAGTAGATGAATGAATTCACAAGAAATAATATGTAAATTTATAGATATTTTTCTGGCTGTTTTAATATTTAAAAATGATTAATTATTTACGAGTTATTATCGCCATATTTATAAACTACTAGTAGTAGTTTATTTAGAACTCTATTTTTTTTATTAATGTTTATTGTGTTTTTTCGTTTGCACAGAGACACTCTGAGGAGAAATAAATGAACTGTCGCCAATCCTCACCCAACCGTAACCGTTGATGAAGTGCACATATCAACTTACTGTTGGAGTCCTGTTGTTTGTATCTGAAGGACACTGATCGGCGCCAGGAGGGAGACTCGTCAGCGGTCTCGGGCTCCACACTCTCCGGGGAAGGCGGGCGGCCCTTCGGGGGCTTCTCCGCTAGTTTTGGTATGATCTCCGGCGCTGGTTTGTCTAATTAAATGATCATGGCTTTGGACAATATCATCACGGATCACTTTATTCATCTACTATTTGGTTTTGGAATGTGTACCTACTGTCCGCTACAGAAATGGGGTAGATATTCTAAAAGCCAAAAGGGTTGGGTTCCGTTCCTCTAAACAATTTTATAGAAAAATCTTTCAAATGCTAATCCGAAAATGCTTCATCAGACTCTTCTAGGCCGAAGTGGTAAGTACCCAAGTCACAATTTCGTGATGTCAAGTACTAAGACTTTTTTTTTAACTAAACTTTAATAGTTATCTTCAAATTGTATTTTATTCCAAACTAAGAAGACTTTCGATTCTAAGACTAATGATTAAACTCATAAACAACTGGAACGATTTTAAAAATCCTTTCACGAATACAATGCAATATCAATTAGTAATATAAGCTTTATTGTTGGTCGAGTATAATTTGGTATCCTTAATACAACGCGGACGAAGCCGCAGACCAGTTATTCTATAATTAAAAATAGGAGTTGTAAAAACTGATAAAGCACATGAATCGACCTTACTTCTATAAATCAGTCAGGGTACTATTATATTTAAGTATAAATAAAATGGTAGAGAACGGAACCCCCACGACTCTAATTTAACTATAAACGGAAATAATTTATTTCTAAAAGCAAGTACACAAATTATTATCAGCAATTCTACTTATAAACCAATTGAACTACAACACCACACAATATTGTCCAAAACGGAACTAGTATAATGGTAGTGTTACGTCGAAGGCTGCCGGTATCGTAGGCAGGGTGTTGAATGGCTGTTAGCTTGTTATGTGTGTGCACTTATCGCACCCTCAGAACGATACAGGCTCAAGTCAATTCTTTTTTAAATTGTAATTTTAAGAAATATTAGCAATTACTTAAACAGTTCAACATATACAATTTGTGTTTAGGTTGTGCATTGTCGATAAGTGTTAACGAAAACATTCTTTTTACATTTTTTTAAACACTACATGTAGACATACATTTTGATGTCTGTCTTATGATCTTAACATAATAATGTTCGCAAATTTTGGAGTTGAGCCCCTATGGTTCTGAGAGTGTGCTATATTTACACTACCTATTTTTCTGATTAGGTTAAGAATAGGTCTAAATTATACTCTATGGCACGTATTTAAAGTCGCCGAATCAGACTCGATGGCGATGGGGAGTAATCAGGCGGTATGACCAATTGCATCCAACTTACTTACTGTATGTTAAAATTTAGTTTCCAGAAATCATTACGTAAACTAAGCTGAATTTTAAAATTAAGATCAGTTAGATTTATTAATGCGTAGGAACATGATGTAACAAATACACAAATGTCAATGTAAGTAATCTCAAATTGACTTTTGCGATGGTCAAACCGCCTGAGCACGGCCCGTCATACAAAGCAACGTTAAAATACTGACCATTGACAACTTTGTCCGACTTCTCGCTGATCTCAATGTCGACTCGCTTGACGTCGTGTCTTGGGGGGCTCAGCTTGCGTTTGTTATTGTTATTGTTGTTGTTGACGCGACGCGGCGCTTGCAGCATCGCGTCGGCTAGCCACGATGATATACTAGCGTCCACCAAGTCCATACATGTTTGACCCTGAAAGTAAATCGATGGAAAAAACACAATAATACTTTGACCAACCCGGGGAATGGACTTAGGTTAAGGAAAACATTGGGAGGAAGCCTGCATACGTCTGAGAAGAAATTTAAATTCATATGTTTACTGCAAGGGACGGCGATGGACCAACATTAGCATTCAATCATCTTCAGTGAAAAGACGGAAAGCGAGTTCGATACTTGTACCGAAAAGCAGTCTAGTAAAATTACTTACAAGACCAAATGTGCCGAAGATTATTTATAAGTATGTAATTGTACTAACTGAATAATTCTTGACGTGAGGGTCCGCGCCGTATTTGAGAAGTAGAGCGGCGGCGTCCTTTTGACCCCACAGAGCAGCCGCGTGCAATGGTGTCCAGCCGTCGTAGTCAACACAATCCGCGTCCACATTACAATCGTCCAGGAGAGTTTTTGCAACCTGTACACAAATCACGTCACACCATTCAAATACTACACACTTTGGAAATAAAGTTCAATATTGCGTTGATTAAAACAATGGGGTACAGGCAGAAGAATTATGGTTAAGTTTAAGAAAGATTAAAAGAACCTAATAATTCAGGTTCAACTAATAACTGCTTATGTATTTGTACCCTAAAAATTATACTGCGCATTAATTCAGGCCATAACTCCTTCATTTATTTCTTTTATTTATTTAATGGCGACGAGCTTGAGTACAGCTATTCCGCCTATGTCAAGACAATATGTGGAGGAAGCCATTGGATAGGCCATAAATCGTAACGGCAACTGTACAAAAGCTTTCCTATTTGACCTCATAGACTTCAATTTTGTAATTAAGATATTAATTAGAAAGTGTCTCTTTTTGCTTGCTACCCCTTCACGACTAAATCGCTGAACTGTATAAATGTGTGTATAAAACTCATAAGTCGTGAATAAATGCTAGTTAGATACAAAACTTGGGTAACGGAAAGAGATTTTTTAACAAATCTAGCCCGTATTGCGGAGGCCACTATAAATAGCCGCTCGGACTAGAACTATTAATTACTGTCTAATCATAGAACCGGCGACGGTATTGTGATATTTTTTGCGTCCGACGCTAATGCACAATAATACAGCACCTTAAACAATATTACTTTTTTTTTTCAGAAAACTAACTTGCACCCGCAGCTTCGTTTAAGATTTCACATTCAAACATTCAACCCCCAAGGAGTGAAATTTCCCCCTTTCACACCCGCCAAATGTCATGTCTATCAATTTCTTAGGTTACAATAATAAAGGGTACGTTCCAGAAACGCTTTATGTTGCAAGCATGCATAGGTCGCTTACCATCAGGTCGATTGTACGCTTATTTGTCAAATTTATAGTATACAGAAATATATCTAATGGGCACTTCATTCAAAAGCTGTTATTGCTTTCAGGGGTCCATTATAACAGGTTCTTTTACCTTAAGATTCATAAAACAAACAATATTTCTCAAACATACAGCCTTCTATTAAAGTATATTATACTAGCTGTGCCCGGCATACGTTGTATTGCTATTTTTTTTTGGGGTGGACTACCCCTAACATTTAGGGGGATGAAAAATAGATGTTGGCCGATTCTCAGACATACCCGATCTGCACACAAAATTTCATACAAATCGGTCCAGCCGTTTCGGAGGAGTATGGCAACGAAAACTGTGACACGAGAATTTTATATATTAGATTAAGATACCTACATAATTTTATAACTACTTAGTCCCCTTGGTAGAAACATGAGCGTCTCTCATTGTCTGTCAGTTGTATCATAAACAATTTAAGCTATCATAATATTACAATAGCAATCTGTATTAATATATCTCACACGCATATGCACTGGTGTCATTTACATGTATTGGTATTTTGATCATTCATAGAACACATAGGCGTCCTAACTTTTAAACTGAATTATAATATCATCAAGTATAATAGATTTGCCGAACAGACAAACGGGCATGACAAAATATAAGTATTCAGTTTCCTCTTGTTCAAACAACTCTAACACCTACCTACACCCATCTATTAAGGAAATACCCAAGAGGGTCATTCGATACCTATCTAACGTTAGGAAAAATACGTCACTAGGAAATCCATAGTTACCGTTATGACGTGAGTTCAAGATATGTCAATAGGTATTCGTGTTCAAAGCAAAATTTTCAAAAATAAAATCGTGCATATACTAAGTCACCTGTCTAACTATACCTTAACAGCGAAAAAATATGTGCGTTTGGCGGTAGCATATATAAACCTGTATAATGGATTTTTTTCTTTGTCCTAAGGATATATAGAACTTTGTAAGAGTTTAATTAAAAAATGTTTTTGATTTGATCTGAAGAGCAGATACTCACGTCGACGTAACCTTTCGCCGCTGCGACGTGCAGAGGCGTCCCTCCAGTCTTAGGATCCCATACCTCGACGTAACCATTAGCCGCCCAGTTCTTCGCATCTTTCATCAGGGAATCGACTTCTGCATTACGGGATTTTTCGCAGTCTACACCTGAAACATTGTTTTAAAACATTAGAGTATGAGTCAAATATTTATACTATTGCCATTAATCGGGCGCTATTTCAGTGGGCTGATACTAGAATATTACAAATCCAATAACATTATGCCCGACCCGGGAATCGAACCCAAGAAGAGAGACCCAGTAGCGCTTTGTGACCGCTGCCAGATTAATGATGAAGATGATTAGGTGAACGCCGCGACTGATGGAGTCCATCGCCATCTCAGGCATTAAAAATTCGTCTTTAAATTTACTCTCAGACATACACAAGTTTTACGACAAATTTTTTTTCAATGTAAAGACGTGGTGTAAAATGACTGCACTGCAGTTTTTTAGAAGTACTCAATGATAGAGATGGGAATGTTTTGAGTGATTAGTTTGTTCAAAATCCACAACTGTTATATAGTAGAATAGCTTCAAAGAACCTTTCTCATCGATGATTTTCTGCAGGAGTTCCTCCATGGCATCACTCTCAGCAATATCGACGGGCAGTTCACCGTCGTAATTGACCGCGGCGACGTCTCCCCCATTCTCGAGGAGGTATCTGTAACATATTGTTATACTATTTAAATATATGGCTTGCATGTAGTAAAAGCAGCAAAAACAAAGGAGGGACCTAGTGTCATTCAACATGTCGTCAACGCCAATACTTCTTCGTAACAGCGCTCTGCGTGCAACAGAAACGGACACGAATATTGCATATTTGTAAGGAATTATACGAAATTATACCTTACACAATCCATCACTCCAACTTAATTCCCTACTAAATCTTTGACAATCGATCAAGTTTCAGCATTCCCTCTCCATTAATATTAAGGAGAAGGCTCATCCTGTTCATTTTCGGACTAGCCAATGAATTTGGAGATGTGATTTGTGAGTACTGTGTAGCTGACATTGACTATATTTAAAATAAGTTACAAACACATTAGGAAAGAGCCATCAAATAAATAATCTTGGGCAAAATGTGAAAATAACGCCGTCAATTCCGCAAAGCATTAAATAGACTATTCCACAATGTAATACAAAAGAACGTATTTGTTGACGAAAATCCACTCCTAGTACTAGGTCACATGAATCAGTGTTTACAGCCTCATCTATCTGAACGCGTCAGACCTGCGGTTGTTCCACGATTATACACTAGCATGATTAAGACGGCTTTGTCCGCGTTTGATTTCCTCTTTTTATTATTATTCTTCTTTCAAAAATACCAAAAAATATTTGCTTATCGCGTTCTATTTTTCAAATGACAGTTTATTTATTACTTAATGAACATTGAAAGCTGCGTTTTGCTTCAAGGTAGCGTTAAAATGTTGTTCTGAGGTAAACATTTCAATGCGTACGCATCTGCTTATCGACATACTTAGAAGATGTCTTCGAATACCTTCGGATTTAGCTATTTCTTATCGCACTACTAACATAGAAGACGTAATACATTCTATGATACGTCATTCCGTGACGTTCGTCGGACGCTCATCTATTTTGATACAAAATGTACTTTTAGATGTATGACATAAGACTTAAACTCGAATGATGCACGATCGAGATGGAATTCAGTACGAAACAAGAAATAAGGTTATCGATGATCAATACATTTTGCATGATGTGCTTTAAACTTTGAACGGATTCTCTGTTTTCTTTTACTATAAAAACAGAGAAAAATAATATTTTTATCTAAATTACGCAACTTAGTAGGACATAATATATATTCTTACTTTACCACAGTCTAAATACGAACAATCTGTAAACAATGTAATCTAAGCAGAGAAATTGTGCACAGATACAAGGGGGGAGCGAACCCGCTACTAGTCTTGTTCGGGATTTTTTGGCTACTTTTAATTATGAGAAAAAATAGCACTTAGTAACGTAGTTTTACTGTTAATCCAAAGAGGGTAAAACCGCGAAGCAAAGCAGGATTAGTCTAATCTGTGGTTACCTGGCTATGCTTAGGAAGCCGCATGAGGCTGTAGCGTGAAGGGGCGTCCAGCCCTCGTTGTCCCCTCGGTTGACATCGGCGCCGTGGCTCACCAAGAACTCCACCATATCTAGGTTGTCGTCAATGCACGCCTGGAAACAAACAGGTTTGTGATTAAACCAACCAGTGTGTACTAGCACATGGAATACAGCGAGACGTACTAAGACTGGTGCTGTAAAGAGATCGCTGTCCAAGCTTAAAACTGATCCTGTTTCAAGTTAAAATACCTCATTGAAACTAAGACTCACAATATCTACTACGAAAGTGATAAAAAGATTAGGGGCCCTTCTACACTTTGACTTATGAAACAGATTTATACCTATTTTATGTATAACTATATCTCTGTCGCACAGCTGAATTATCGTTGCAATAAGAACTCATGGTTGGGTCTGTGAGACAATTATACTTGAAATTCTTACGTGCCAGAATCCCCCATACATTTCATCGCAAAGCAACAAGATATTATAGGAAATGTATAATTAGTTGTAGAAAATAATAGATGTTTTGTTGGAGACGACTTCCATTCATATAAATTTCAGATAGATTAATGTATCTTGCTACAAACATGGATTCAGATGCAAGTGACACAATAATCCTAGAAATATTTACCTCAAATCGCATGAGCAGAAACATTGTAAAGCTTCGCACATTTTAAATATCAATAGTATCGCATGACTTCATTAATCATTATATTAACGAACATACATTTATCATCATATCGCTGCGCACTGCTGGGCATAGCCATTTCCTACTAATCATGAGACACGAATCATAAAAAAAATATTTTTATAACGTATACGTGTATAAATTACTCACTAAAATTTTAAAACTTTTGCCGTGGTAGTACACCTGTACTACCGTGTCGAGCAGTTTAAGAAGACGCCTGCTATGCAAGGGACACAAGTTCCTGAGTTTTTACAAAGAGTTTTTCTAAAAGTTTAAGTGCACTGATTTCACACCACGCGCTTCACAGTGACGGAAAACATCATGTGGAAACTTGGATGTCTGAAAATAAATTCATAGACGTATTTATGTTGCCTGAGATGGTGATGGATCCACCATCGGTCACGTTGGATCTTAATAATCTTCGGTGAAAACTGCTTATGCCTTCGGGGAGCCGTATTGTTTGCATGTTTATTTTCTTTACAACATCATTCAGGCTGAAAGCTTCCATTCGTACCAAATTATTGGTCTGAAATAATGTCATTTATCTTTTAATTCGCCAGCTACATAATGCACGTACTCTATGATACATAAGAAGGACAGTTACATTATAAGCATGCACTGTGCAATAGTACGGAACCAGGGTCAGTGGCGTGACCGCTCGCGCGTGGCAGACCATGTCTCGCTACGTTGAGGTGTAACGGAATAGCAAATATTATGTTTTTACACTACACAGTAAATTCGCAAAGCAGATATTATCATGCAAATATATCTTTCTTTCACAGCGGTAGTGATAGCCTAAACAAAAGTTGCACGATGTGCACGCCTCTCCACCACAATCTATTAGATGGTCAGAGCACAATCCCCCTTATTACAACATGGCGTAAGGCTTAAAAAAGCTCTATCTCTTTTTGTGTTACGGATTTGAAAAGGGATGGGAATAGCTTTAGTCCGAGTTTTATCTAATCTCTATTTAAACCGTGTTATGTAAAAAGGGCGAACGAGTTTTCCGTTCTAGTTCATATTCTGTGGAGCTGACCACCTTACGTGATATACCAATGAGATTACGTAGTGTTATATTCCTGCACTGAAGTATGTCTTCAGAGCATCGTTGGAATACGGCGGTGGCAGCTCCAGCTCCAGCTGTGGGATGACCTGATCGTTTCTAATACTTGCGGCAAGAAGATGCCATTCATCCTCCACTCAACATATGCTAGTGGTGAGCGAGTTGCGAGATAACCCTAGCAATCATCCACGGAACACAACAGGTTGCCGTCAGGCAGACTACGGGCGAACTGTATGCCTGTTTAAACACTTCATAATTTATTAAATCAACCCAACAAAACTCGAAGCGTAATCTGAGGGCTAGTTTACCATAAAGCAGAGTAACTCTTCCCTGCCACAAAAACCAGACTACTACTAACAGAATCCTATGATAATATCGTGCATTCACAATCTCAGGCATACAACCATTGACTTCAACATTATAATTGTCATTTTCCGTTACACTCCACAATCTGCATACAGCAAGCACTTATTGATCTCAGTATCAATAAAAACGTGGTTTGACATTCCCGCCTGTGTATATTTAGTTCGTGCGTTCGTTCTTAAAAGATACATTTCCCGGGGGGCACGGTGAAGCATGTGAAGACATAAAACGTACACCCCCCACTTAGCGACCAGGAGGAACACCGTGGAGTTTAGTCGGTGTGAGTCCGACATAACTCTCCCGATGCCCCCGCGACGGTTGGTGTATCAATAAAGGATACTCCACGTTAAAAAAAAAGGTACTGATCCATTTTAGTGCCAATAATAGTATATCCCTAGATCTACTCCAAATCCAACTGATATGTCAGTGTCACAGAGCCAACTGTCTCGTAGATATGATTAAAATAAATTGCTCTACTAGACGCGTCACGCCTTTTTGTGATCCCTATTACATTTGCTTTCAATGCAGCTGTCGGCTTCAAAACTACAACATTTTCAAGCTTGTCATTCTGAAGCTGATATAAGTCCAATAGCATTTATAACCCCAAAATATCTTGTAATTAATCTACTGTAAATCTTTACGTGACGAGCTAAGAAGAAATACAATACAGTCGTTTTGAAAAGCCAATTTTCACGGATAATGCTTTTGGTGTCTGAAGGTAAAAGGTAAAGTGACACTTAGTCGGCATGTCACTTTGGGGTGGGTGGATTTTTTTTCAATAGATTCTGATCAACCTGATGTTATGTATCAATTATCGGTGGACTGGAGTGTATGATTACGATATCATCACTTATTTTATGCATACAGGATCGAAGGTTATGCCTCCCAAAGTAAGGGCAATGCTCGGTTTACCCGCAGTGCATTTAAAATGAGTTGACCTTATATTATATACTTACTGCAGCTTAAATATTTGTTTGTCTACTTCCCTGCTGTCGTCTAAGAACACTAACACTTAAAAGCAACCTTTTATTTTGCTTACAATCCAAAATCTAGGAGTAGATCTGTGACGTCATCCAGAATTGGCGATTAACAGTAACAATTTGCCACAGTCATAGAGTTGCCGTTGTGCCAGTATTCATTATCTGGCCATCATTATCTACGGATGTCACGCGGAGAGAACAGTTGCCGATTAATTATGTAATATAAACAATATTGTGATGTTAATCTGGGTTCACTTAATATTTTGACCTTAATGCAATTTATATGCAATTGCCGATTAATTATGTAATATAAATAATATTGTGAAATTAAACTGGGTTCACTTAATATTTTGACCTTAATGCAATTGATATCAAAGTGCAAACCCGATTGTACATGGCACGCACGCCACATCTGCGCAGGCTACACGGAGGAGATTCCACAAAATGTATGTTAAAACGTAAGAAACAGAAGTTCGGTTCCCAAATATTGGTGGAAATGGGCGTACGCACACAGACGAATTAGCGACCGTATCGCTGCTCTGATATTACTACTGGAATTACCCTGAGATCTTACATTTGTGTGCATTGATTATCGACAGTGTAGGAGGAGAACACAAAATCCTCTAAATTATTCACACAAATAAAATTCTCACACATTGGTACACATTTTCGTTTTTGTGACGCGATTACGTGGTAATTGAACTGTTCGTTTATTAAGTCTAGTCATACAAACTCTCTCTATGGAATACATCATTGTATTTGATAATATTTCAATTACAGTAACATCGTATTGAAGACATAAACGAAGTTTTGCTATAGAAAATAATGGGACTACCGTATAACACTGACATCAGCGGGCCATGTTTATAAGCAAAGCACACTATATACCTCCCCACCTATTACACACACGTAGTCAATATAACAATGCTTCATTGGTTAATTCAATGCTCAATTAATAGCCAATGTTTTAGTAAATTTCATTACTGTAACTCAAGTATCTAACGTAGGTACAAACGAACGTGCAACACACATTCTCACTTCATAGGAGCTTTAATTATATAAGCTATTAACAGTTTTCTGTCATCTAAACGATAGCTCATAGAAGTTCCACAAGCAAAGTAAGTATGTAGGTTACTCGTGAAGCATTTGCTTGTAGACACTATATTAGAAATGTCAGACAATGCATCTCAATTTTGGCATTACTTCTAATAACTGACTATGTTTCCTCGCAAGAGGCATGCGCTGTTTTGGCATACGCTAACTATGGCAGCTACAATCATAAATTACAGCTAAGGGCCTTCGTGAACCACACAGACTAGCCGAAGGAAATGCATGAAGAGATGCATAAACGAAGACGAAGCGAAAGTGGTATTTAAGGATCGTACCATGTGGCAAACAGTTTCAAGCTTCCACCGCTGCATACATGCGTGTACATTTTATATGTATGTACACTAACATTAAAAGGATAAAGATATATAAAGGAGAAGCATATAACATTTTTCTTCTGTGACTCGGTTTTGTGTGACTGTGAACGCAACTCCTCAATGACGTAACATATCTGCCTCTTACGTGACCTCGAAATGTTTTTTCTCGTCCAAAACTAAAATAACGCGGCACTCTATCATTCAGTACCGCACACATCATACCCCCACAAAATATCTAGGCCGGTCAATGACAGCGGCAAAATTTGAATCTAGACTAGGTGTGTTTAGTCGCTAGGATAATGAATTGAGACGCGCACAATTTAAACGAACGGTCCTTTTCTTTTCGTGGACCACAAACTGTCAGGCAATGCATAATATCTACCAAACGTATTCAATCTAAATAGGGAATATTTCGATCGCGGATTTCATTTTGAAATACAAGAAGCTAAGGTCAAACTGGTATATGTGTACTTATTTAAAGACACGCAGATTCAAGATCATTATACGCAAGACAAATATAACACGAAGGAATCAAGCGATCCAACCAAACGAGTAGGCAACGAGTCATCGACCCAATTTCCCATTCTATCGACCGAGATGACTATCTCTTCACTATAAATACTGACTTTATCTGTTGTATAGCTAAGACAAAACGCATCCGCGATCAAACGTTGCCAAAATAATAATTCACCGAGCGATTGCGAAAATGAATAACACCGTGTTAACAATTATAATAAATATCATGCCTTCAAATGCCGGAACACGTCACAGACTGTAAGAAACTTGCTGAGATAAGGTTTTGGATAAAAACTTACAACAACCTCTATTACCCTTTTGTGATATAAAAAATTTTTTTTCGCCTTTATCCATCAGGACTATTAAAGAAACAACTTATTTTCAACTCTAACGACCAGCGGTTAGGCTCTGGATGCGTACAGCCACTCAGCATAAGATATTATGTTTGTGTGGATAATCCCATCTTGATCAGTTGAATTCTTTAAAATTTAAAAGCATGATATATGCGCACTACATCGTAATTTGTCAAATTGTAAGTTGATAATATAACATTAGTGTCTCCTTCATAATATTCTTCGGTTAACGGTGGCTTAGCTTAACATTTCGTTAGCAATTTCTTTAGTTTCGGTAGCTTTATGTACCTATTAGAGAAAGCCAATAAGACATTGTAGTTAATATCGGCATCCTACTAAAATTATAATTGTGAAACTTTGTATTTTAGATGTTTCGATGTTTATTCATCACATGAATAACGCGAAAACGGCTGAATGGATTTATACATCATTTTACGCACTGACAGTTTATGAACTGGATCGACACATGCACCATTTATCCTATAAAAATGTGGAATGTATACTATATACAACGCGAGCGGAGCTGCGAGCGGAATTTAGTTCCAATATAAAAATAAGTATTGAATGTTTGAACAAATTTGTGCCAAATTGTCGCATGTACGCGCCAGACCAACGCCAGACGCGCCTATTTGCACCTCGATAATATCAAGACAAAGTGCTCCAAACAGCCGCTGACAATAATTATAACACTGACGCAATAGGTAATCGACACACTATCTCGACCACACCGTAGTGCGTGCGGTGCAACTACTCCAAGATCAAACTATGCACCGCTTAACAGATGCGCCACCTCTCGCAATGTTACGAGACACGAGGCGCGTTATTCACCATCGATAAGGTTTCGAATGCCACAGAATGCAACAATCGTAGGCAACTATGAATCAAACCTATCTACCGGTGTTAATACAATAAGATCATTGGCACAATCGTAAAATCGAATAAAATGTAATGAATACGAATAAAGAGAGTGCATTACTCTATAACACTCATCGATTGATCGGTGTCATCGGTGTTACATATCTCAAGCGGTGATTAATCAGTTCGGATCAGATGATGCATAATGATGAAGATAACAATTCCGTTGTCACTTGTAAGCCAGGGCTTATTGATCTAAGGTAACTAACCGCACTTTATAAATAGGGCAGACACACGCCGGTCCAGATGCGGTACGCATACGGAACACAAATATAAATATATATAGCAATCGATAAAATGATCATTGCGGCCGGCCAGTGGACGCGATGATGTAAACACTGATGAATGCCTATGTGTCTATATTCTCGATAGTAATCTTAATGTAACCAAATGTTATACACAACCTCCTCGCGTCGTTATCCTCACTGCTGAGGATCGTGATACCCCGTAGAAATCACCTTTTCTTCAGAATCTGTCGCCATCTGTTTCGATGTGGTAACTTTGTGGACACTATTGTTATAGACAACATGTGGCAGGAAACATCGAGTCCATATAACAATAAGATAAAAAATGGTTATAGGATTTTTTGGATCATGAGGATCAACGTCATATTGGAAACATCGAGCAGTGATTATAAAGTTGACACTTAATTGATATAAAAAATGGATCCCCTTGCAGTGAATACTGCACTTACATGAAACAAAAACGAATATTATTGTCAATGTATAACCTTGGATTGGCTCAAATGTTTATATAATCTGATTTATGACTATATTCTGTAAGGATTACCTATGCAGACCAACATACGTAAGTAATAGGTTTCTATTATCATGGCCTCCATATCTATAAAGACCATAGCTCAAAATTTATTCTACCTATCCCGCTAATTATTGCGGCTGCCGGGCTGTTATATATTTTATAAAGTGTTACAGGACTTTTTCAATCTATATATATTGAAATTTTGAGAAAACAACAAACTTGGAATTGATTTAAATACTGCGAACGTAACGCGAATTGCGGGATAAATTAATAACAAAGGGACGAAAGAAACAAAATGCGATGTCATTAAAATTTCCTTAACTATATAACACCTTGAAAAAAGTAGAGCAGTAGGGATGTCGGACAGAAATGTAATGTCGCGGCTCGAAAATGGAGTCTCTAAGATAATATTTCGTTCTATGTTCGCGGACGAGTTGCTCTCTTTATATATAGTATATACCTACTTATTATCTATTGGCAAACAAGTATACGAACAGCATGATGGTAGCCGTTTCCCCAGCCTGCGAACGTTTGCAACATCAGGGGTGTCAATCGATCTTGTAATAGCTGCAAGAATTAATTAAACGATATTCGACTAATCGATAGATATTCGTAAAATACACAAACGCTCCAGCGCCAAATTCATCATTAATTGAAGCTATCACAACTACATTATAGCTTCGAGATTTCCGCTTTACTTCCATTCGTCCCCCGCAAACTTTTTACACAGCTCTTTTATTTTTAAACAACCTTGTGTTTATATTTGAATTTGTGTTTTGACACGGAGAGGTCTGCACAGTACAGTCGTTTGGTCAATTCGCTTCGAAGAGAAACATCTCGTCCATTGCTGAAGACGAATTGTTCAGTCACAAAATATCAGCTGCGTCTCACAAGATGGCACGCAATGAAGGCGGAACGCGTCACATCACACCGCTAATAATAGCTGACAAACATTGCGTATTTTTCAAAACTACAATTTTACGGAATTTAATATTATAGAAACAGTAGCGAATTTAATATTATAGAAACAGTAGCGAATTTAATGCACACAAATAAGTAATATAAATGATGTATGTCAACTAGGCGATTTGTTCGGATTATGTAAGTGTAGATATTTGGGAATGTTGATATAAATAATATCTAGAAAGGTATAAAAACAGCATTACTTTGGGATTGTATTAATTAGCTAATGTTGTCGTCAGTGTTTCGAGCCAGCCAACAGGCCATAGTAACAGGGCGTGGTGCCGTCAAAGCGCCACATAAACGACTGCCAGCCCGACAGCCGGCACACACCTATAAATCTTCACACTAGCTAATACTAGATTAGCTATAAAGCATGTCCTCTCCATATGTTCACTAATTTATATCCGCGGTTCACTAAAACTTATTTAATACCACTAAGGTATATGCTACACATCATAACACTTATTGGATTGCACCTGATGCCAAAGTAAACTGCTCCCGAAATAGGTAAAACAGCAAACATGTAAAGCAGTAAGTATATACTACTAGGAGACATTTTATTGACGGTTCCAAATGGTCACACGTCACCAGTGCGTAGGCAAAGAAAATAATTATAAAATAAAACTTTTCCACAAAAATCCGACCGTATCTCAGTAATTTAGAGTTATTGGCGATGCTAACTAAGCTTTAAGAGAGAATTATAACAGGAGGATGTTTAAAACCGTAATAATATAATACGTTGAGTGGAAGGGCGTTACAAAAAACGGAAGTTTCCATTAACACGCGGCCATACACGCTTAGTACCTACACGAGGTGCTAAAAATTTTTTGGGGCAAATTAGCAGATGGGTAAATGTACTTAGGGCCGTACTTCGTTATAATTTTGGACTATGAGCGATTTTAGAACACAACTGGGAGCTTGGATGGGCTGATTGATTGATGAACTCATAACGGGGCTCCGCGCTTTGGTAGATTAACGAAGATTAGTTGTCAGATCAAGATCAAATATACGGCCGTTACTAAAACCGCCGCAACCAATAATCATGCCATTTCATATTAAAACTAATAACTTCACAATTTTTCGTGTTATTGTCTCGTTTTACAATATACACAAAGAAACATAATAATGTTTAAACACAGCGGACAATGCATGTTTAGGTATCGATTTACTTTCCTTTTAAAACTATCTTAGTCTCGTACCTAGACCTGACTCATTGTTACAGTCGCGAGTAGCAAAGAGCGGTACATTAAAATATAGTAATTTCTCAGTACTAACCATAACCACAAGAATAAGTGCCATTCTCCACTCGTTACTTATATCAGTATTTGTTGCCTATATCAATCCATCATTATATTAATACTTTTAAAGGCAGCGATTACTCACCATCTGTCAAGTAAACACTTTCGGTAGAGTATGTGTACGTAATGGCGTTTTTATACCCTCGGCCTATCCCTTCGGACGCCCCTCTAGGTAGGCGTGAAGATAGTAAGTATTCACAAAAAGTAGTTAAAACAGTTTACTTCATAGATAGAGGGTTGTCTATAATGTAATTTTTGAAGTCAGTTAATATTAATATTAAGTCAATAAAAGTGGCCTTGAGGTTTGAGCAGTCGCCTGCTACGCAAGCGATGCAAGTTCGAATCCCAGCGGGGCCTGTACCAGTGAGTATTTCTAAAAAAACCTTATGTTCAGTTATTTCACACCACGTGCTTTACGGAGAAGGAAAACATCGTGAGGAAACCAGCAAATTTCTAAGAAGTAACTCAATGAAGTATGTAAAGTGTCTGAGACGGCGATGGACTCACCATCTGTCACGTTGGCACTTAATCATCTTCGGTGAAAAGTGGGTGTTGTGATTACAACACCTCTGCCTACCTCTTCGGGGAATACAGGCGTGAGCATATGTATGTCTGTATTAATATTAAAAGTCCAAGTTTTCCTAATTTTAACGAACGTACCAAATAACTGCATAATGAAAACATGTTACGGAAAGTAGTTTCAATCATACAAATGTTACACCAATGATGAACCAAACGTACATACAACTACTAATAATTCCGATCTAGATGTGAAACAAAACATGAATTGCCCTCCTCCACAACTCCAACCTAACCCTATAATGTACACAATGTCCATAGAGGTATAATGTAGTTTTTCAGTTGCGCATACAGCTCGGTTCGCGAGACCGTATCGTGTTCCAATGCGTCATCGGTGCCCGTGATGCCGTGATGCAATACCTAGCTCTGGACGTAAAACGGGTTAAGAATATGATGCGATGAGTCGTTAGCTATGGGCCGTGTTGTTCTGTATCTGTGGCAGAAAAGAACGGGCTGACCCAAAACGTGTGACGTGAGCACACTCAAACACACATTTGCGATCACAGAACTGCTTACGTCTTAGTGCGTCTGCTTCTGCTATCTAGTTCTGTAGAATAGCTAACTCTTTTTTACCGATTTAAAAAAAAAGAGGACTTTTCTCAATTCGACCGTATAAATATATATATATATTCTTTAAGTATTTTCGCGGATAACTTAGTCGTTTATGAACCGATTTTAATAATATTTTTTTTTTGTTGGTAAGAAGATATCCCAAAATTAGCACCATAATAAGGAAATCAAGGGGAATCTTCGAAAATCATAGTGGCGACTAGTGTGTTTGTAAATTATTTAATAAATCGTTGAATGAAGGTCTGGAGTCGATCTGATGATGGGGTCAAAAGACAGCCGAGGACAGTCCTCAAAGAAGTACAGCAAGTACCTGGTGTTTGAGCTTGATAAATTTGTATTGATGAGAACTTTACAATAGTGTACGATTTGCAAAAGGCCACTAAACCGATATCGAAATACATACGTATTAACAAATACATAAGTATTATGCTCACGCCCTTTATTCCCCGAAGTGGCAGGCCGAGGTATTGTGATACAACACCCACTTTTCACCAAAGGTTTGAGCAGTCGCCTGCTACGCAAGCGATGCAAGTTCGAATCCCAGCGGGGCCTGTACCAGTGAGTATTTCTAAAAAAACCTTATGTTCAGTTATTTCACACCACGTGCTTTACGGAGAAGGAAAACATCGTGAGGAAACCAGCAAATTTCTAAGAAGTAACTCAATGAAGTATGTAAAGTGTCTGAGACGGCGATGGACTCACCATCTGTCACGTTGGCACTTAATCATCTTCGGTGAAAAGTGGGTGTTGTGATTACAACACCTCTGCCTACCTCTTCGGGGAATACAGGCGTGAGCATATGTATGTCTGTATTAATATTAAAAGTCCAAGTTTTCCTAATTTTAACGAACGTACCAAATAACTGCATAATGAAAACATGTTACGGAAAGTAGTTTCAATCATACAAATGTTACACCAATGATGAACCAAACGTACATACAACTACTAATAATTCCGATCTAGATGTGAAACAAAACATGAATTGCCCTCCTCCACAACTCCAACCTAACCCTATAATGTACACAATGTCCATAGAGGTATAATGTAGTTTTTCAGTTGCGCATACAGCTCGGTTCGCGAGACCGTATCGTGTTCCAATGCGTCATCGGTGCCCGTGATGCCGTGATGCAATACCTAGCTCTGGACGTAAAACGGGTTAAGAATATGATGCGATGAGTCGTTAGCTATGGGCCGTGTTGTTCTGTATCTGTGGCAGAAAAGAACGGGCTGACCCAAAACGTGTGACGTGAGCACACTCAAACACACATTTGCGATCACAGAACTGCTTACGTCTTAGTGCGTCTGCTTCTGCTATCTAGTTCTGTAGAATAGCTAACTCTTTTTTACCGATTTAAAAAAAAAGAGGACTTTTCTCAATTCGACCGTATAAATATATATATATATATTCTTTAAGTATTTTCGCGGATAACTTAGTCGTTTATGAACCGATTTTAATAATATTTTTTTTTTGTTGGTAAGAAGATATCCCAAAATTAGCACCATAATAAGGAAATCAAGGGGAATCTTCGAAAATCATAGTGGCGACTAGTGTGTTTGTAAATTATTTAATAAATCGTTGAATGAAGGTCTGGAGTCGATCTGATGATGGGGTCAAAAGACAGCCGAGGACAGTCCTCAAAGAAGTACAGCAAGTACCTGGTGTTTGAGCTTGATAAATTTGTATTGATGAGAACTTTACAATAGTGTACGATTTGCAAAAGGCCACTAAACCGATATCGAAATACATACGTATTAACAAATACATAAGTATTATGCTCACGCCCTTTATTCCCCGAAGTGGCAGGCCGAGGTATTGTGATACAACACCCACTTTTCACCAAAGGTTTGAGCAGTCGCCTGCTACGCAAGCGATGCAAGTTCGAATCCCAGCGGGGCCTGTACCAGTGAGTATTTCTAAAAAAACCTTATGTTCAGTTATTTCACACCACGTGCTTTACGGAGAAGGAAAACATCGTGAGGAAACCAGCAAATTTCTAAGAAGTAACTCAATGAAGTATGTAAAGTGTCTGAGACGGCGATGGACTCACCATCTGTCACGTTGGCACTTAATCATCTTCGGTGAAAAGTGGGTGTTGTGATTACAACACCTCTGCCTACCTCTTCGGGGAATACAGGCGTGAGCATATGTATGTCTGTATTAATATTAAAAGTCCAAGTTTTCCTAATTTTAACGAACGTACCAAATAACTGCATAATGAAAACATGTTACGGAAAGTAGTTTCAATCATACAAATGTTACACCAATGATGAACCAAACGTACATACAACTACTAATAATTCCGATCTAGATGTGAAACAAAACATGAATTGCCCTCCTCCACAACTCCAACCTAACCCTATAATGTACACAATGTCCATAGAGGTATAATGTAGTTTTTCAGTTGCGCATACAGCTCGGTTCGCGAGACCGTATCGTGTTCCAATGCGTCATCGGTGCCCGTGATGCCGTGATGCAATACCTAGCTCTGGACGTAAAACGGGTTAAGAATATGATGCGATGAGTCGTTAGCTATGGGCCGTGTTGTTCTGTATCTGTGGCAGAAAAGAACGGGCTGACCCAAAACGTGTGACGTGAGCACACTCAAACACACATTTGCGATCACAGAACTGCTTACGTCTTAGTGCGTCTGCTTCTGCTATCTAGTTCTGTAGAATAGCTAACTCTTTTTTACCGATTTAAAAAAAAAGAGGACTTTTCTCAATTCGACCGTATAAATATATATATATATTCTTTAAGTATTTTCGCGGATAACTTAGTCGTTTATGAACCGATTTTAATAATATTTTTTTTTTGTTGGTAAGAAGATATCCCAAAATTAGCACCATAATAAGGAAATCAAGGGGAATCTTCGAAAATCATAGTGGCGACTAGTGTGTTTGTAAATTATTTAATAAATCGTTGAATGAAGGTCTGGAGTCGATCTGATGATGGGGTCAAAAGACAGCCGAGGACAGTCCTCAAAGAAGTACAGCAAGTACCTGGTGTTTGAGCTTGATAAATTTGTATTGATGAGAACTTTACAATAGTGTACGATTTGCAAAAGGCCACTAAACCGATATCGAAATACATACGTATTAACAAATACATAAGTATTATGCTCACGCCCTTTATTCCCCGAAGTGGCAGGCCGAGGTATTGTGATACAACACCCACTTTTCACCAAAGATGAATAAGTACCAACGTGATAGATGGTGAGACTATCGCCGTCTCAGGCACTATACACACGTCTTTGAATTACTTCTCAGACATATACAGATTTCCTCACGATGTTTCTTTCACCGTAAAGTCGTGTGTCGGTATAGGCTCGCTGGGATACGAACTTGCGTCGCTTGTGTAACAGGCGACTGCCCAAACTCCAAGGCCATGACGGCTCTTATAAATGGTTATTATATAACAAATATTTTTTTATTATTAGTATAGAACGATAAAGTTACAAAGTTCATAGTGGTACTAAATTCTGGTTCAGCCCTATATAAAACTAATAAAATATTTAGCTCCCGATAAACTGGACACCATTGTTACTGATTCGTCTACAACTAAGCAAGCAACAGTAAACTTAAATACCACAGAACACAATGTCGGCAATGTAATCGTATAGGGACCCGACAATTATGTTTACAGACGCGTCCAAGATCAACTATCAATATTTTCTTTGGACTGAGCCATTGCATTATCTTTTGCAATCACGAGAACGGATTGATTCCAAGGTTGAACGAGCTTCGGTTTCCTTTTTACCGACAGAACAATCTAACCTGCTTCATTGATGTATCAATTGTACCCATTATCGGTCACTTGACTTATGACTCGAGGCGTCTAATCAATACTTTAGGTGCATTTCGTGATATTTGCATTGACTGGCTGGAATTTGCAATGCTCACAAATATTAGTAATATTTTAGTTCTTGAATTGAGCATTGGAACTGTGTCCATAGGCTTATATTCATGAGATATAAATACTGTAACCAATAACATTGTATAATATTTTTTTTAAAAGAGCTATTGTTGAATTGCTTGCCGGGTTCTTCTCCACAAAACCAACCTTCCGAGTCCGGTGGTAACATTTATAAACCTGTATAATGTATTTTTGTGTCCTTCTGACGATTTGAAAGTACTTTGTAAGAAGTCTAATCAAATAAAGATATTTTGAATGTTGTCATCAATTCATGCTTTAACACACCATTTGTCAACATATAGCCTAGAGGTAAATAGTATATGAATTGATTTACATTTTTGCATGCAAATATTGAGGTCCAGAGTTGATCTTTAAAGTCAAAGTGCATTCAAATGTCGTATCTATTAATATTTAAAATAAATAAATATTTGCGTGTTTTGCATTCTGAAGGATGCTAATATATAAAGATCATGACATTTAATCTTGTGTTGAAATGTACATATTAACAAAGTGTCGTAGCACACCGGCAGAAGCGAAACTATGCATTGTTGCATCTACAAAATATATAACAAATAATTCATGCTATTCGTATTAACAATATAATGTTATTACTTTTGTTATCGATTTCACTAACAAAATAGCTATATTATACGTTTGTTCAAAGTCTAAAACGGTGACGGGAGTCATTTCTTCAAATATTCCCTGACGTCTACAAGCTCGCCACGTGCGATTAAAAATGCGTTACTTTAGACATTGAATAATAAAAAATATTAATGACCGATTTAAAATCACACTAAAATCTTGATTAAAATTATTTCATAATTAATTTTAAGGTTACATAGTAAAAACGTAAATGTTTACCAAAAGAGTTCCGAACTCGTTTAGATAGAGTAGGCATTATATCGTATCTTAGAATCGGAAGTGATGTATGATTTGTCCAAACATCCGAAGAAAGTCTGGCCGATCCGACGACGATTAGCCGTGCACGCTCCCTTTACCCCACGAACAATACAGATGAGGTCACATTTAATTGCATCTATTAAGACTCGTTAGTATCTTCCTGTGCATTTCCAGTCTTTTATGGCAAGACTTTAGCATTACGGGGGCGGGCCGTAACTTAATTATGGGTTACCGGAACATGTTAAAGAGCATTGTTCTTTTCGTATCTCTTTTAAGAGTTTCAATTGACAAAGTTTTAAATCAGATTATTATTGTGTCAGATTGGGTAAGTCATAGAATTCTCAGTTGATGTCTGCAAAAACTTAAATAGCCCGCCAGACTATTCAAGTTTTCTTTTTACATTAATTTGCAAGGCATACTTATTGTTTTCATACCCCAAAAATTACATCTGACAAACACCTCACGTACAATGATTATGACTATTTGAAAAATAATAATGGTCCCTAATGTAGGCTCTGTGGAACACTTGAGAAAAAAATTATTAGTAAAGTTAGTAAGGTTTGACAAATACATAAAATATATATGAGAATTAATATCAGGATCATTTTAATACGCAGGGTGACTATTCAAATAGAACACTGCCAAGGAGATCAGTTTCAGATAAAGTAATAAGATGATCAACCTTACCAAAGCCTTTGTGAAAATTATTATTTTTTTAAACTACACCTAATGGTAAGCCGTTACTGCAGCCTATTGACACTTGCAACACGGCTACCGGGTTTCTTACCCTATAGAGAATGGAATCGCTCTGGCTAACAGGATCCCTCTTTTGTTTCCAATTCGTTATTATTATGTAATACACCTAAGTACTATACAATAATCAAATGTGTTGAGGAATATTATTTGCGTGACATACACTGGTTCTTGTCTATGGATTGAAGGTATAAAGCTGTTTGTAAAATCAGTAACGTATTCGGGATGTCATGTGCGGCGTCCCGTTCTAATTCCGTACCAGTGACGTTTAGCGTTCGACCGAAACAATCGAAAGTTATTCCATGTTCTAATCCCGACGCACACGTGACGCGTTGCCGCATTCTAATTGAAAGATTCACGGAAGTCCATCAATCACAAATATTTTCGATTAAATATTATTTAAGGATAGCTATATTTAAAAAAATATCATCTTAGTATATTGTGAGAACAAATTTTAATACATTCTTAAATAGTTCATACAAATATTTCGATTCACAGAAAAAGGAATAATATTAATACCTATATTAATTAACCGCTATAATAATTAATGGCAGTTTATTTTAATTGAGAACAGATTCTCTGAGGCTATTTTTCTGAATGCAGTAAAACATCGATCTGAACATGATCTTTATGTAGCTATATTTTTTTCCTAATCGATTATCAGCACAGCGTTTGTTAATGAGTATGTCCAACAAAAACCAAGGAGGGAAGGAAGGTGATTTGATCATGACAGAATGAGTTGTTCTATACAAAAAATATGTGCCTGACTGCTATCGGTTTATTGTAAGAAAATTGTTTAACAATTTTCTTTCGGATAAGTAACATTTACTTGTATCCGAAAGAAAATTGACCCTCTTTCATCATGCTGTCCGTATTAGAATGGATTGGGTTCAAGAAGATTGTCAAAATTAATTTGCAAGGTGAAATAATAATTTTAAATAATTAAATTGTTGGTATGTTGTTATCAACAAACTTCCACTAAGCGGTTATCAATCCAACAATGTGGCGTGCTTATTTTAAACCTTTATTGTAAGTTCACATGTAGTGGTATAAAATAATAATTAACTTTACAGAAAATTTACCTAACATACATAATGTATCAGACGAAGCTACCGTCAAGTTATTAATGAAATACAATATTAGCACCGATAAGATCATTATTTACGTCAATTATAATTAAACTGTCATTTGTAAGTGAGCACATATATCTAAATGTGTTACAAATGTCAAGGAAACACGAGAGCTGGTCAATTGATGTAGGTAGGTACGTACCACCAATCGAGGATATAATCAACGTCGCGTCCGAGGCTAGGTATAGCGGTCGGCTTCGGGCGAAGACGCCTTGGGAATCATCCCCAGGATTCTACTGTGGGCCAACTATGATCTCATTGTGGTATTTAAGTTACCATAATGAAACATCAAAGATAAATTCTTTTTACGCATTCCTTATAATAACCATACTTGGCCTCTGATCTCTGATTGCAACTGCGAAAACAGATTGCAAATGACTTATTGAGCGAATGTCATTCGTGATTATGTCATAGGATACGTACGTACTTATCATCACCTAGAGACAGTCAGAAAGCAAGGCGCACCAGTTCACAGTACAAGTAACAATTCGCTTTCGCTGCATCTACATTCATTCAATAATATTTTTTTATTAGTAGGTATACATCTCCCAGATTTACCTGACCAAGCTTAATTAAAATTATGATGTATAACGCACCTCCACCCAATACCATTATAAATGATCCACCTTAGTTGTATGGAATCAATTAATAAACCGCACTTATCCCGAAGTGGTGTCTCTCATTTATACGCTCCTGGTCACCACATCGCAATATGACAGAATGCCACATCTAATTGTATGTCTCTCTAATCTTTCTATTACCTACGGCTGCCTACATAAAGGACTTTGGTTGACCCCAAATTAATCTTTTAACATAATATTTAGTAATAGTCATCCTCAAAAACAAACACATAATACCGAGGTAGGTACATGGAGAAAAATAAGGTTACAACAACATTTATGCACCATGGTACAACTATTTCACCTAACAGTATGACTGCATGTTGATAAAACTAATGAATATTCAATTGCATGTTCCATGGCAATTAAATAAAACTTAGTTTTATCAATCAATGAGGTCGACAAACTTTAATTGAGGCATAACATCCAGCTTAAACAAAAAAGTTACTTTTAAGATCTGCATCCATAAATTACAACTTGGTTGGTAAATTCTGAACGATACTAATAATATTATGAATGTGAGTTTGTTTGTTAGTCAAGCTTTTGAAGCTTGTTGAAGCTAGTTCCAAATCATTCTGGACTTATTCATATTAAAATTATTTTGTAATGAATAATAGAATATTAAAGAAACTTTTGGACATAAATTATTTAACTATATTTATAAATTTTATCATCTCTACTATCTCTCTGTAACATACTCAACTTAAGTGCAATGTTACATTTTATTTCTTCAGTCAAAGGTCAGTCACAAGTTCAGTCACAAATCACAATTGATTTTAATGGTCCCTACTACTTCATCCAATGACTACATGCACATATAACAAGCCACCTGTGGCACAACATAAACAATGTGTTATGGATAGAGTACCTATCATTCCCTTACTCAGAACTTAAGAATAGTTGCCTTAAGCCTGCCTATAGCCCAATTACATTGGGAAATATAATTTATATTAGCTTCTTGCGACAAGCGGGCCGGGGATTTTCTTGCTCAGAAAATCAGCATTGCTATTCAACGTGGCAATGCTGCCAGCCTTCTTGGAATGATCCTGAGAAACACCGATTTGGGCCAAGTTTTCTACTTGTAAACAGTTTTAAGGCTATATTAATTAATAAAACAAATTAAGTGCCCATTAAAAATGTATATTTAAATAATTTTATTTTATAAATCTAGTACAAATAATACAAACTGACTTGCAACTCAAGAATAGGTACGCAACAGATGGCTTAACCTTATTTTGTGCAAATCAAAATAGTGGAGTAATGAAAACATGTCCGTACCCAGTTCCAAATTCCCATGCACTATATTCTTTAAACTTTATAGTTTTGAATAAGATTCATTGTGACTTAAGTAGGTAAGGAAAAATTATGGCTGAAATAAATGTGAGCTAAATACCCATTCCCAAGATCAAAGCAAGTTAGTAGAAATACAAATGCAGCCCTATTAGATCTTTATTTCTATAATAAACTAGTTTTGTTTGATGATAGCTTTGGCTACTAAAAATGCGGAGAATTTCGGGGGCAAAATCATGTAGTGTAATGGTTCCAATCTTTGAAAAAAAAATGTAATTTAGGAGCTTAACTTCTTACTTACTAAATTGTATCGGTAAGTCACTTAGCAGGTATGTAGAGAGAGAGAGAGCTATGTTCCACGACCTAATTAACTAAAAACAAAATTCACAATCAAATTCTAATCTTATTTGTTGTATAGGAGTCCCCTTAAATATTTTATTTATTTTGCTTTTAGAGTATTTATTGCTAAAGCGGTAAAAGAAGTACATCATCATCAAGTTTCAGCAGTTTAACTACCATGGTTCAAGAGATACAGCCTGGACAGGCGGACAGACTCAACATCACTAGCGACACCCACCCTTGATTCTGTTCAGGTTGAATTTTTTTAAGACTTTTACAATACATTGACTTCTCTCTATCTGTAACCCATCGGAGATCGAATTTCTATGGTTAGCAGAAACCTTATTAAGAAGCATTACATAATTTACAAGAATGATGCATTCAAAGAGACAAGATTATTGTGTATGGTGAATTCAATTTACATACTATTTCCAGAGAAGAATACTTCTGAAAAACTTTAATTCAATTGATGTACTTTCTGGATTTGCAAGTGAATAGGCTCATGTCATACTAAAACATTATGTCACCTATAATGAATGGAGCACAAAAATTTAATGTAGCGATTCTAAAGATTACTTTAATCATTAACTTGCTCAACTAGGCATGGGTAAGTAACAATTCCCATATAATATAGAAACTTCTGTCCACAACTTTGTCTGCATAGTTACTTTCGGCTAACATTAACTTCAACCTGTGATTGGTCTTAGCAAGATGATATACAGCCTATACCCCTTGATAAATGGGCTTATTAACAGTGAAAAAAACTTTCAAATCGGACTTGTAGTACCTGAGATTAGCGCATTCTAGCAAACAAACTCTTAAGTTTTATATTTTAGTAAAAGTATTATATTATATTAGAGCACATAAAACAAAATTATAAACCTTTCCTATTTGATGGTAAGTGATACCCAAAATATAATTTAAAGATTCCTTACTGTTCATCATTCAAGGGTATTACAATTATAAACAGATCATCCCACCAAACTATTAGAAGAATTCAATTCTTGAGACCTTGCCGCTGAAATGCAAAATCACTGCCAGAGATATCAGATATCATAGTATGTATAATGATATAGACAGACCAAATGCCACATTACATGGAGAAACAGTCCGGAGAGCCATTTGATGGTCACAACCCAGCAACTTGGGGAATCAATGAAGAAGATGTGCCAAATATACTAAAATCTGTATACTTTGTGTTTCATGAACTTTTTGTCAAACATAGACAATGATAGCTTGATTGTGGTCTCAAATCTCTTCTCAATTATCAAACATTTTGAACTGAACCAAACAAACTAGCCACTTCAGAGGTTAGCATGGCTAATATAACCAGCATGTTAAAACTGCTACCATTTGGATCAACATTTTCCAAAATGCAAAAAGTTCTGGATTTTTATAATATTAGCCACCAATATGAATATGGGCACATAGGCTTTGATGATAGTCTTTCATCTAGTATAGGTTTTGGTTGATGGTATTGATAGCATATCAGCTTAGCACATGTCTTCTTGCTCTACATTTAATATTGTCATTTTTAGACAATGTTGGCATACCCTTATGACTTAGCTATTGTTAACTTTATCTTCGGTATTGTCAGTGGTAACAGTTGTATTATTCAGTTTTAATGAGTTTTAAATTTAAAAATCACAATTTACTCTTACTACTTAATATGAAAAAGTGGCATTTATTGCAAACAAACCCTATTATTGGCTTGCATTTCTATGTCAAATCGAGAATGAGTGCAACTTGTATTTAATATAATTACACAGGTGCTGACCTGTTTAGAAGATACTGGTCTTTAAATAGACTCACAAGCTACTTATGAGGTAGGAGGGGTATACAATTAAGAGCACAGCAGAATGGTGTGCTGTATAGAGTGAACTCACCTGGTGTAACGCCGTCAAGCCGTCGACGTTGGCCGTGTTAATGTCAGCCCCCATCTTGAGCAGCCGCTGCACCTCGTCCTTGTCCCCGGACGTGCACGCTGCCAGGAACACTATCCCCGGCGAGAACTGGATCCTCGACGCCCGCTTTGGCGTCGGAGACTGCTTGTTCGTATCCGACTCCTCCCATCGCTTCAACTGTTCAGCGCGCTTGAAGAGCGCCGACGACGACCGATTATCCGTCATAACTCTATACAAACACTTCGCACTTAATACAATCACGGACACTTCTATACATATGTTTTTATAACAAAACAGTACACAAACGCCGACTTAAATTTAAAATAAAAAAGTAATATGAAATAGGAAACTTACCGTACCAAGGATTGATAGGTACGTAAATTTCGGTGATTGTGTCGATGATTGTTCGGTACACTTGTCGATTTTATTTATATTATTATCACACGCGAATACAATGACATAACCAATAAGCAAGCTGCTACACATTTAGCGTGGCAGCCATTACGAGAATAAATTTTACAACATACCATACCGAACGAATGTAAAAAGAAAAACTGGGCAGCGAGCGAGCGAGTGAGAATGTAGGGATGTACGATTGCCGTTGATCAACAGAGATACATTCCATATTCGGATAATATATATTCGAGTTTGATGAACTCAATCGGTATGAGATGATAAAACTCAAATATAATAGATATACAAATATTATGTCATCTTAGTGCATATTTCTTCACTCATTTAATATAAATAAAATAATATAGATATGCTCATGCCAACCCAGACGTCTCACCGAAGGGGTAAGCATAGGTGTTACGCTTTCATTTCAGCAATGTGCTTAGTTGCCAGCGTGACAGAGGTTGAGTCTATCGCTTTCCCAGGCACAATACTTACAATATTTGAATTACTTCTCAGGCATATCCAGGTTTCCTCACGATGTTTTCCTTCACCGTAATGCACATGGTGTGAAATCACTACGCTTAAGTTTTTTAGACAATCTCATTGGTACTGGTGGCTGGTACTGGTACTCAAATAGTTTTTTGGTTTTTGAATTAAACGTTTTTGAAAATACCTTTTTTACATTAACGAGCTTCTTATGAGTGAAGATTTTTTTTATATTGGTAACTAATGTGGAAGACAAGCACAAGCATAAATGAAAAGAATAGGAAATTATAGTAATAATATTTATTCACATGAACTATCAACTGCTCAGATTGAGACCTATTTTGTACCATTACAAAATAGGTCTCAATCTTAGCTACATGTTGGAAAACGTTATAATAATGTAACGAATTGATAATATAATGTTGATGTTATCATATTATTATCCAAGAAAACATACTGTACAGCATTACGACCATTTTGTACAAGAAATATCCATCGAATAGAAGTAAACATGTGACAAATCGATTACAAAACGTACAACACTACGATGAATTATGGTTGAAAGAGGAGACGTTTGGCGCTTTTTTATCTACGTAGCGAATGAGATTTAGGTTACATATTGCCATATAAAAGAGTTTACAAATTGTCTGTGGTGTTATTCCAAGAAAATATTTTGATTGTACTGGACAATTTATTGTTCACATATTGAGTACTGACTCCTTAATAAAGATTGACACTTAAGAGCGTATTTTATGCTTTGTGTACAATTATAAAATGTATATTAAAGCTGGTAACAAATGCGATAAAAACTTATTAATCTGTGAGCGTATGTCCCCAGATATTAAAACTGTTCAACTAAATAAAATTCAAGATATTTCAATAATAAGGTTCCAAAAATCTTATTTATTCTCAGGTAAAATTTTAGAGAGAGACGAATATTAAATTATAAACAAAATATCACTTGGAATAAATATTTGTTTATGGCAATGAAATTTGCCTGTTTGTTTTTTTTTCTTTTCGTCGGCGACCTCTAGCGGCCAAGCTTGAAGTCTCTATCACTAGTTTGGAGTCGCACGGAACTCACGGGAGAGACGAGTCAGAATTTATTCATAATTCAAGATGGCCATGTGTCACGACGGTTTCTTGAATTGTTGTCGTTAACATTTTATATTTGTTTTGAGTGAAAAAAAGTGTTTTTCCACGATGGCTGACTTAAGTGTTGATATATCAAAGTTGCCGGACGAGATAAGAGATAAATTGGCTGAGTTGGACTTGGAGTTGTCTGAAGGTAAGTGTACACAACCAAGACTGTATTTCTCGTAGATCGATATTTTGTTAATTATTTTGAATTTTTTTGCAAGAAACTTTTTATTTTTGTAGTTGTAAGAAACGAGGAGTTTTGACCTTTGTATTTTTTATAATTCTCTAATGATGAGTTTGTAAACTAGTTTGAATATAAGTTGAATGACGACAGCTGATGTTTTCTGTGTATAAATAAATAAGTTTATGAAGTGAGGTTGTCGAGCAGTGTTGTGATAAAGATAGTGTAGCTCACGGTTGAGCTGGTACATTGTCACACATTGCGTTCGAGGAATGTAACACGGCACGGCACGATCGAATAAATAGTGCGATGGCCGCACCAAACTTCGCTTCATGCAACTTTGTTCGAGACTACTTACCTACTCTTCTATTTTTTATGCACACTAAAACTTGTTACTGGACTTACCCGCTAGAAACTTTAAACGGCGTATTCTAGAATATTTAATTTCATTAGGCATTTGTATTTATACTGTCATAAAGTAATGGGTATTTTCTGCTGGTGATTCTATCAAATACATAGAATTTACCTACCTACTAGAAACCAAACAAACAGTCGAATTAAAAACCAAATTTTTTTAAGTTGTTTAACAACTTGTATCCTTTGTGTGATGGACAGATATGTGGTTAATTTTAACTTATGATGTGTTATATATAAGACTTACTTGAAAGTATAATAGACTTTGTAATATTTCACCTAGTTGATTATAATTATATTATCATAATGCTTAAAGCCTCAAATACCTTAGTCTATTTAGAAATATGCTTTTAACAGTCATAATAGTTGATGAGCTGAAGTTTTCTTAATTATTCCATCTTTATTATAAATTTAATAATTTCTTATTGCTAAATAGATCTCATATAATAATTTGATAATAATGGCATTTCTTATAATACATAGTATTTATTATGAACTGATTACCTACCTCACTAGCATAATATAATATAAAAAATGTAATAATCATTATTAACTGAAATAACCAAGTGGTAAATCATTAAAGAATTATTTAAAAGAGGTCACATATATACACATATAATATCACACAGTGTCCCTCAAAGTACAATAAGAGTGATAGGTATTAGTGTTAGCCAACCAACCACTGACAGGGTGTGGTATGATTAAACCAATTGAGCCTTGTTATATTTTCTGTGTTGTGATCAACTAACACAATGTCTTAATTTTATTTAAGTGGTAAATCATGTATTTTATATAGATGAACACAAAATAAGTAACAACAGTGCATACAAGTGCTCATACATATTTTTTATTTCATCCACATTAATGTATATCTTCAAACAAAATTATTGATTTTCATAATTTATCTGACGCTTGAAATAATCTTATATAAATCCTTATTAAAATTATATCTGAATTCAATAATTTTTGTAACAGAATGTGATGAATAGAATCATCATGTAGCTTGCCCTGGGTAGTATTTATTTACTACCTATATAGTCTAGCCTATGGCCATACTAAAAGTCCATTTTAAATATCGGTGAAATAATGGTGTGTAGTTTCTAAGAATATCTCCTGCATAAAAACGTAAATATTCATACATACATTTTAAATTTATTTCCTAATTAGAGCAATTATCTAGAATATTAAAACATGATACCTGACTTTAAGGGATTTGCCAAAGTATAAAATTTAACACTCAAGAATATAAATACTTAATTTACGACTAGAAAGTATTATTGAAATATTATATTAAACATCATGTAGAACATAATATTGAATCACTTGGTCACAACATTTACAAAGTTTGATCATAGTAAAAAATATTTAGAAAAATAGTTCTATTCCTCTGTTTGTTACTACGTTATTTCATGCTACATCGTACATCTCTGTCATATATAATCATGTGCGGCAATGATAGCTCAGCTGAGCGACAGTGACAGATGTATACACGTCATATACACCTGTCTCAGAATATCAGTCAAACCATCATGGCAATAAGAGCTCATGGTAGGGTCCCAATTGTCACGTAAATCACGTATAATCAACCAAATCCTGATTGCGCCTGAGATTGCTATCTTCAACCGCGTTACTCAATGTTTGTGCGAAGTTGTAACATAGGCAGATCCATCCCGTATCTGTTCTCCTGTTTCACGTTTTAAAAACTTTATTCAACTTTACATTTTAAATTAAATATCGGAGTCGGGAAAAACGCGCCTGATATTCCATGCGGTAAGCAATACGCTTCAGTCACGGCTTAGCTTTGAAACCCTATTGCGGATACTAGCTATTCTACTACACAAATAAATATTAAATGTATGAATTTCATTCATCCAGCTGTCGTCATTTACATGGCTTATTTGTAGTGTGTATTGCAAAGCGAATGCTTACATGTCATCCCAATAATAATTTGACTATCAATATAATTACTCAGCTAATGTACGAAACGCAGCAGCGAATGATTATGTGTGTGTATAAAATTCTATCTGGCGTCATGTAATGTGATGCTTACTTGTCATCAAGGTCGCGTGATGTTTACTCTTGTTTGTCTGTGAATAAACGGTTAATTAATCGATTAGGGCAAAGCTTGCGATATATTTATCATCTTTTGCGAATTAATTTTACGTTGTCATAACTTTTTTCATCATACCTTCATTCCTGTTCAGCTCAAATGTCATTTAAAAAGTGCATGGCAATTGAATCTTAACAGATACTCCTCACATTGTGCCCCGCTGCTTCAGAGGCAGAGTCTATAGGATTCAGTGTCGCGTCTTCTATTTCTGTTCGCTTAAAAGGCTAGTTATATATCTTTATATCCTTTGCGCTTAAATATGTTATTTACGCTCTCTTTTCTATTATACGTATTCATAACTTTATTTATGAATAAACCTTGTTCATAAGTTAGCACAAAATGTTATTATGCAGCGATAACTCATCACGTTTCATGTTTAGCAATGTTTATATTCCCAAAGAATGGTTTATAAGATATTTTCTGTAAATGCCAAGGTGGTTAACAAGCATACGACCGTCTGATGGGATGCAGCTTACTGTAGGGCAGCCCCACTATCGTTAGTGCGTCTCCAACACAAAGCAAGATGAACAAAATCAGAGTTCACAGAGGCCCAAGAGTTTGAATTGAATGTGGAGCTGTCACCGTCGACGACGACGGCGATATTACTCTCTACTTCGAGCTGCACAAAGTTGATAATGATCACATAATTTATGCAATTGGAAATAATTTCGTCAATCATAAATATCACAATGATTTTTTTGCGAAGATCATAAAGTTTTTATTAAACTATATCCTTCCAATAAATCTATGTTAACGATTTTATTTAGAGCATTTGTGTAGAAGTAAAAATAAAACGGAATGTCTTATCTTATCACATCCAAAACGAACGCCATCTTGGCTAAATAAATATGTTATTATTATGCTGCAATTTCCGACGGTCGGCTAAAAGCTATACTTTACGCACTATTTGACACTTTCATGAGTAGGTAATGACGAAATATTTATATTCAGGAAACGCTTTCACGTTACGTAGGTTATTTAGTACCTGCAGTTCTGCTCAGCAGCACTTGTACAAACACCGATGGTCGTAGATTTCGACTGTGTCCTAGATAAAACAAGCTAGCGCCGCAAAAGAATCTATGAAAACGCGAGGTCAATTTTTTTGACGGCTCTGTCTGTGGCTTTCTTTGCCTGTTATGTAGGTCTAAGGCCGATTTGTTTAGACAATTTACTGCACACTTTTCTCGTAATAACGCAACCGTGTTTGTATTTCATAGAAGTATGTTCATTATTGGTAATATACTAATATTTATAACTAAAAGAAGTTGTATACGAGAATACCTTGTACCTCAACATAGTGTTTACCCCTTCGGAACTACTAAATTGCAACATGTTTCGACACTAATTATATAACTATTTAGGTTCAGGTTCAGTTCTAATTTGTATAGACTGCCACTTTACAATAATGATGATAATTTAACTGAAACACGTATTGTGTACTGTGTGTCTATTACGTGCTATTGCCGTACTATTCACATAGCTAAACGAGAAGAACGGAATTTACATTTTGGCGTCCATAACTATCCTTATATAACTCAATAATTAAACAACGTTACGATACATCTGTAGATGATTACATGATACGTATTCTTAAGTGGAGTTTATTTAAGTAACAGAAAAGTCATGTATAGAAATATCCTAGTGGTATTATAATGGTGCGCGGGCGCACTTATATCCTTTTGCTGGGAAAGCGTAACCTACACATGACGCATCAGCACAAACCCGTTTTGTCGTTATGACTCGGTCTGACTAAGCGATTCATGGCCCCAATTACACCAACTTAAAACTAATATGATTGTTATATATGTATGTTTATTTCGCACACCGAAAGAACTGAATCTTATTTAACTTACTGTCCTCCATAAAAAAAACAACCAGTTTTATTTAAACACGCTTTATGACTATTTTAGACGTTGTGCTCGTCATGTCGGATAAATTTAAGCCTTATATGCTAGTTTATAGTTCGGTTATTGCCTAGATAAGAAGAATTTGCACATATATTAAGACACAATAGAAATTTAATGATTTTAGAATTATTGACTACTTACTTTAAACAAATTTGATATCTATTGAATACTAGCTGTGCTCCGCGGTTTCACCCGGGCAGATTTAGTTCCATGCTTAATTTCGCGGAACCCTAATATTTTTTGTAAATCAATGTAGCCTATGTTACTCCTTGAACAGCTACCTGCCAGTGAAAGTCCCGTTAAAATCGGTCCAGCCGTTTCGGAGATTGCCTGAAACAAAAAGACAAAGAAAATTTTAAAAAATTGCATGTTTATGGTCAGTGTCGTGTACATACTTTCATATGCATTGAGTGAAAAGCTGTTTTTAAACAGCAATTTTATTTATACGATAGAGTATAGATATAGTGGAACACACTTTATACACGAAGTGTAAACGAGGATCTGTTCAATCAAAGTAGAAGTTATGAGTGTTCTCAAATTAAATCAGTGTTGTCGTAGTTAACTTCACAAGTAACTTAGGTAAACTTATGCTTGCAGTGTTCCGCCGCTACCGTAAGGCCAACGTGGCCAAGTATGTTTGCCAAACATTTGGAATGTCCTGGCGTATTCCATTGGCGGTGCGCTGGCGATCTCCTTACTTTGTTTTCTATTCATAATTCCCACTTAACATTACTCGTTAATTCGGAGCACCTTATTAACCGAAGAAAGTGTATGAAGAGATGCATGAATGTGGATGAAGCGAAAGAAGTATGTAAGGATCGTAGCATGTGGCAAACGGTGGTCTCTGCCTACCCCCATGGGATACAGGCGTGGGCATATGTATGTACTTTTCCTTTCAATGACGTTTTCTCATATTACATATATGCTGAAAAAAAAATTGCCAATAATGAAACCTAGCTAGATCTATTTTTTGCGCTTGAAACAAACAAAATTTCATGAAAGTCATTGGAGCCGTTTCCGATATTCAGATTGTACATACGAAAATGAGGCTTCATGAGAAATACTAACGGTAACCCCAAGATACTATTCACGAAAATATGAAGTATCTTATACCTTTAAACGAACAATTCTTGTATTTGTGTATAATATAATAATATCTTGTGTGTCATACCTGTATTTGTCATAAATTCGTGGACCGCTAGGTTAACTTTTAACCGATAAGTTGCGTTTGTTGGTTTCCTTCAATCTAGAAAATATGAAATACTAGATGTGCCCCGCGGTTTAATCCGCGCAGACTTAATTAGATGGGTGGCCCTCGGTACCCTAATGTTTCTTTAAATAATAGCAGGCTAAGTTACTCCATGTAAAATTAGCTATCTGACAGCTAAACAGACAGACAGATAAAAATATAAATTGGTTTTGTTTTGTGAGTAACGTATACATATACCTTCATGTGCATTTAGTGAAAAGCTGTTATTTTGAAATTACAAACAGATACTTTTATTTATCTGTATGAATGTATAGATGCATAGACGAGGATCAATTCCTATTAGTGTTAAATGTAATGCATCAATTTCCATTCACTTATCACGCGTTCTCAAATGTGACAGTCTTCTAAGGGGTGAAGGTGACGTTGTGCAATATCTTTTAGATATCAACTTGATGGATGGTGAGTTTATCGCCGCTTCTCAGTCACTACAAAAGTCTACAATTTTTTCGTAGTCGTCTGAATTAAGTTTTCTGAAAAAATATTCTTAGTTGACCTATCACTATTATAACTAGTGCCTGTATTATACCGCATTACGTGTTTGCGTAAAATCAATGACAATTTTAGAAGATGTAAATAATGTAAATAAGATTTTGAAGTTTCAAATAAGTGAGCATAACTGGAAGCCGAATCGAAAATATGGTTCAGCTTATGAATTCCAACCTCAAAATATGATGCTTTCGGCTCGAAACACTAATGGTTGCTTGCAAGACTGGTATATGTATATTAGAAACTTGTTCTAGCTCAATTCTCCTAGCAACGCCCTACCCGAGTGCCATAGAAGGAACCTCTGTATTGCTAAGCATGTGTTCCGCCTAGCTGGAGGCATTAACCGACACAGTTAATGCAAATTTGTCTAGTCTAAGAGAGACAAATACATATGCATACATACATACGCCTGTATCTCGACACATCTCGTCTCGTTGAGTAGCTACTGTTTACCACATGTCATGAGTCTGACACGGTTCCGTGTTTATATATTTTCCTTTATAGTCAGTTGAACATGCTGAAGAGAAAAGCATAAGTTAAAGTATAATTTATATATGAATGTTTTAGAAGTGACCTTCCTCCGGTCTTCAATTGCAATTTTATGATTCACAGCAGGAGATCGGTCGGCGGGAGCATACTATATTAGTATTTTTAAATAATCGCACATCGAGATGAGTTCAAGTTGAAGAAATTGAAAGCTTTTCCTCCTATCAATATATGTTTAGCAAACTAACCATGATTTAATTCCAGAGCTTTGTAAATTAAGTCCACTTTTCAGAAGATCTTATGACCTTAGAGTGTTTTGTGATCAGAGGCCCTGTGCAATGCTACAACGGTGGGACCCTTTCGTGTTTCAATATGTGTTGAAAAAGCGCTTCAATTCCTTGCAAGAGTCAAAATGTCATGCAATGGCAGTGTCACCAAGAATGAGGATGTTTGTGTTTGTCGCATTCCATTCCATGGTTCAATTAACAAAATGTTTGAGCGGATGGGAAGTCCAATTCGGAATTCGGGAATATCAAGTTTTAAAGGCATTTTACAGCATACCACGTGAATTCGCATAGGACATACTGGTTTATTTACCTTCTCTGTTTCCATTCTACACAATTGAACAATATTTTACACATTTCCGAGAAATTAATGGCCCGAAAATAATAACCTAGTGAAGTAGCGGTCTAGCATAGCACACGATTATGTGCACGCGTGCGAATCATTATACAAGTAAGTGCGTAAAAATACGCGTCTACTCATTTGTTTCGCTTATCTGAAGGTCCGCTACTTATTAAGACTATTTCTTCCATGCAATCATTGATTTAGCCATAATAATACTGACAACTCGGACGAGGTGAGCTATTTACAGATTTAAGGAAACGTATTCATTGTGCAAAAATGTGTCCGTCTGCTTTATTACTGCCCATTAGATGCATTCATATAACGAAGAGATAGCAATGAATATACTCAAAAATGTTCACTTATCGCTCAACGAGACGTACGAACTCTACATTTCAAAGTATCACGGGCATTAGCATTGAGTAAATAAAGTTCCCTGATAACTATGCGTTTGTTAATCGACCTTCAAACGATGATGAAGAGCCTGCTTGATTATATTTATGACAGATCTGACAGCCAGGACTCCGCGCCCCTCGGCCTGATTAAGCTTTGAGTATGTTTCATCGTTGGCGCCCTTATTCTATCTATGATCATCATTCACCATAAGGCAATATGCTGCGATATCTATATTTGGTAAATGCGATAATTCTTGTTCGTCTTATGTTACTTTCCTTGATCTTTAGTGAAGATGTAATGAAAGAGCAATAATACATTTACCCGACTTTTAATATCACACGTTGTTTGCAAGGCGTCTCGTGTGTAAGGGAAGCTCTGAAATACATATAGTATTGATATTAATATTCAGTGTTACGATTTGATCTATTTCTATTTAAATTGCAACCTAATTATTTTTCTAAATTAAAGTAGCCTAATAGTTTTCAGTGAAAGTACCAACAAGCGGACAAATACTTTATTAATTGGTATAGATGATTGTCGTGTCACCTTATAACAAAATAAAAGCTCACCTTCGGATCTATGTGTAATACTCCGCCCTGTGGTTGAATTTCGGTTGTGCGTCACAGTTATAAGGTCTAATTTTACGCACAATATAAATCTGAAATTTACTTTGAAACTATTTTTAGTATTTAAATACCTGCTCGCGTTATATATGTACCGATATAGTATACTCGAAGTTCATATCTTTATACTCCCCCTCCATCCTCAAATAAAATTCATAAAAACATTTCTTATTCATTCATAGGAATATTTCCTTACGTACGTTTCTATTCATAGGAATATTTCTGTACGCACGCTTCTATTCTAAGCGCTCCTGAATTGAAGTAAACCTTCGACATACCGTCTGAAGTTGAGGGAACTCGGAAAATATAAAAGGCTTTATGTTTCCCGAGCTTTAAATCCCGAGCTCTGGTGCGAGCTAATAATGAGATCTCGTTCTTGTATTCTTCTCCATATACAATTGAATAAGTGGCTCTGCTGTTATTTTTGCTAATTTATACAATGGAGTAATTTGTTTTTTTACCAAGGGGTTTAATTTAAGACATCACACATTTTTTTCTATTCTACTTGTCTATAAGACACCCGTAAAACTACCGCCTTTTTACAAAGTCTAGTATCTTTAAGTCAAATTCAGGTAATACATTAAAACAAAATATATGTGTTGCTGCGAACCTTAGGTGTGCTAAACGTCGCATTTTTCTTAACGTTGTTCAATTAATTAGTACAGAGCGTGGGTATAACAGAAATAGCACAAGCCCTATAAGATGTTGAATTGATATAAGAACATTATTGGACATTTTTCCATCCAATAAGATGTTCCACGTCTTCACTGAATCTCGTGACTGATTAATTGCAAATCAATTCAATGGTTCATGTGACTTATTTCGCTTTGAGGTTTCCGTTTAGATAGACTATTCAAAGGAAAATTATTTTATTTGTTTTAAAAACTGGTTTATCAAAGAATTCAATAAGTACCCATTAATTTTCCATCCAGAAATTGCTTCTTTTATGTGAGGATTTGGGAATAATAATAGGTGTTGTATAATAATAACTTTAAAATATTTGAAATTGAGACCCATGGTGGCTGATTGATTTGACTAGTCCCGTGCTAAGCAAACAATGCATGTTCAATTCCCAACGGCCTGTATAGGTCCCATCACAAGTTATGAGCGTCAGTTAAATAGTAACTAGGATGACTGTGCTTGTATTTCTTTGCGTCGTACTATACAAGACCTGAAAAAATTGTACTGCGCCACGCCAGTTCAAGGTGAGCGCTCATAACTAGTAGTGTGTTTTTCTAGAAATTTTAATGCAGTTATTACATACCATGAAAACATCATATGGATACCCGCACATGTCTGAGAAGAAATTCAAATACGTATGTATTATGCCTGAGTTGACGAATTACTCACTATCTTTTAAATTGGCATCGAATCACCTTGGATTAAAAATGGGTGTTGTAATACCCCTCTGCTTACCCCTTCGGATTCCCTTTTGGGATGGCTTGGCCATATTTTTTTATTTATTTATTGAATTGTTGCGAAAAAAATATTGTATGTGGAAATCCATCGAACAAAGTACGCACTGGGAACTCGAGAGTGAAATATCGACTAACACTCGAAACATTTACCGGACGGCACTGGACCTACATTTACATGATGCAATATTTTCCAACTTATCCTTGTTCAAAGTTACTCAAACGTTTGTTGCGTATTCCCTTTATGAACAATTTTTTTTATGTACATAAAATGTTGTTCTTACTTACCAAAGAGGCGTTTGAGTAATTTTGTTAGGTTGGATATTTTATGAAAACGACGTGGGGATTCATCTTTTAAATTAGTTGCGTTTCTACAATCTATCACTAATAAATAATGCTAAAGAGTTTGTTTGCTTGAACGCGCTAATCTCAGGCACCACTGGTCCGATTTGAGAAAATATTTAAATGTTAGATAGCCCATTTATCGAGGTAGGCAAGACCAATTGCGGGTTTAAGTTTGGCAATGTAGCTATTCCACAAGGAAGAAGTGTCTGGCAGAAGCTTGTTTATAATAAACATGAAAAGTGATCAAGATTTCATCTAAATCAGATATGTTAACATACACATTTTACTCTGTATTATTTCAGTGCGTATTCACACTGAAATTAAACGACATTAAATTAAACTTGAGAAAGTATTACTTTTCATAATATTTATATATTTGGCACGGTTTCCCTATGATATTTGACGTCGGTGAATGTGCACGTGTCTATGAGAGTAAAATTGGTCGTGATTTTCTTAGTGTGAAAATGGTAGCTAACGATAACATTAATGGAAAACTGCACAATAAATGATCGGGGCTTAGTTAAATATGAAATTGTCGATATCGTTTGAATAATATTTCAGTGTTAAACTTCAGTGATATATATAAGGCAATTTCAGAAGTCTTAGAATTATATTTAGCTAACCGACAAAAAAGGGTTTTTACCAAAATAATCTTTACTTTTAGGTGGCTGAAGTCGGTTTGGTTTTATTTTTCACTACTATAGATATAATACATTTTCTACCTACCTTTATCAAAATTCAATATTACATTGATCAAAATTCGTCAAGCATTCGTCGTCGCTACTGAACATTTACTTGCTTCTCAAATTAAGCTTCACTCGCTTGTCATAGAAACAGCAAATTGATATATTGAATAAAGTAAACGAAAATTGACCTTGCGGCTATCCTATATGGTGTAAATTTTGTTCGAATTTAACGACTGACTGTAATAGAAACTATACTCATTATTACCTCCGTCTACGAAGCCCTATGTAGCCGTCTAGATAGATCATTCGTGCAGGGGTTGGGGTCACTAAGGGGCGCGGGCCTGAATCACTTTCGCCACCAGCGTATTGTTTGGGATAACATGTTTGTTTTGTGTCACAACGCGTGGAAAGTGATTTAAAGAAGGCTTTATCGCAATGTTTAAAGAAATAATATTCAATGTTAAATAATATTCAGTGTTAGTTGCGCCTTACGAGATAGTTCGATAGCTATATAATATCATATCGATATCATTATTTATTATACTTCGTCCTCGAGATTGATTATCTGGAAAGCAATTCTCTTAAAGGTTATCAATCTCGTCGGACCAAGCACTCTTGTAATTATGATAGAATTTAACATACAGGTAGGTTTGTTTATTAACGCTTGTATTTAAAAATTCATCTTTATTATATAAAAATATAAACCAGTATCCCTTACGGGTAAGGCAGAAGAATTTATATGACAATATGCGGAACCTGATTAACGCTGCTCATTCATGATATTAGAATCCCCTTAATATGAACATTGTTTACTTTGTGGAATATCTTGGTGAAATATAATGGAAGCACTTTGGCGGCAATCTGCGGGATAAAGCCTATTATATCGAAGGTAACATTTTGAGTATTCCGTTTCAGTATAACGTCCATTGTTCATGACAGATCTCAATCTTGATTGTTCAATAACCACAAGGCGTCTCGATTAAAATCACGTAATAAAGAACAGTAAATTTTGTGATATTTCATTTTAAATATGTTTATATGCGTCTTTATGTTTGTAAGAGATATATTTAATTCTTCTTTGGTTTACTTTAGATATTCAATTAAATTTAAACAGGCCATAGGGCAGCATTCTACCGATGTGGCTTGTTAGTAATAGATTAGGTAGTCAAACTGCATTTAGTTTTTATTTTAAGCATGTGTCATCTACTTTACTTATCAACTCAAACTCTCCTTATCTGTGTTATCGTGCCGCCGGTATAGTCCTAAATAAACAAATGTAGTGTAGCTGTTCGTTTTTGTTTACTAGTAAAACTAGCTTACAATATACGAGTTGCCGCGCGGTGTCACGTAATTAACGATGGATTCTCTGTCTATCTTACAACTTAATCTAAACAGTATTTTTTTAAATTAAGTATATATCATGCGTTATATTTCAATAAGCTTAAATATTTATGCTTTCGCCGATTTTCCGGTAACTCTCCCACTTTAAAGAAGTGGATGCAACTTTACTGGAGTTTGAATAAATATTTGACGACAAAGTTAAATCAATGAATGTAACTGATTGAAACGATAACACATAATGGGAGCGCAGTTATACCAGGCGTAATATAACTCGCTATCCCCCCCTTATTGTGTCAATGGGTTAATGTTCTATTAGGATGTGACAGCCGCCAGGTCCCGCAGCCGATGCGGGATGGCGGTACTCGCGGATCAATTTTCATTACCTAGCTCCCGGATAATAATTTATGTATGGTCGGCCTTGAAAGTGCTTTACCAATTTTGACAACAAATCATAGTCAATTAATATTTGAAACGGCTCAGATTTGAAATAGGCCGTCTTTGTTTATTCAAATATGTCATTTTGCCCGGATTCGGGCGACTGGGACCACTTACTAGCAACCGCGTTCATCTGGGAACGCGGTTGCTAGTAAGTGGTCCCAGTTAAACATTATTAACAAATGGTCGCCGACAGCAGCATTGCATGGAAGCATGTACAATCGTATCCTTTACCAGCTGCTGCCCCAATCTCCATGGCATCAGCGACATGCAATCCAGCCTTCTGTCATCGCCACGGGCCGGACCAACTAAATAGTTCCCGTGCAGCACCCATGCTTTGATAGTGTTAAACGCACACCAAACTCCATTCCCATGCGAATAAACGAATCTCAACTCACGCTCCCAGAAGAGTTCTGAAATAATTGAATACCTTAAAACGAGCAATTCTTGAAAATACATGTATATAATTTGAATTTTGGAAACAATTTTCCAAGACGAGTTTCCGAGAAACATAAATCGATCTAGCTAAGTTTCTCTTTTATTTAACAACGAGGTAACCTCGGTCATCCAGGAATTGAAAATATTATGATACCAAGTCGTTACAACATTCGTGCATAATCGACATTGAAATGAATATTATCTCATTTTTAAATATAATGGTGTAAATAACATTTGGAAAACAAACATTACTAGAACAATTAAAAACACGTTATGGACATGGCGCGGGTGGGTGCTAAGGAATATTCAGATGTACATATGAATTGATGGCCTTTAAAATGCGAATTTGAAGCAGCCACCATCGCTGTGGTAATAATAATTCATTGTAATTGATGTGCACGTGAATGGACAATAATATGCAGATTTTGCATAAATCGCTAACATTAAAGTTGGGATTTAAAGTTGCATACATTTTCGTTACTTTGATTCCTTTTGACGAGGTAGACGGTAGTATTTTTTGTGTAGTTACGTCGTACACACACACGGTTACGGGCAAACACGTACAGAATTATCAAAGCCGTGATCTTACACCAATTGTTATGCTGACCTTCACAATACTAATACATTATTTGGCAACTCGGTTGAATACATTGTCAAAAGATCAAACGTACGTTAGTCAATATTTGTCTTTTATACTTTGCACTATTAACAGTAAAAATCGTTATCCTTAATAATACTGTGTCAATCTCTTCCATTATAGTATTACAATATAATAGAATTAATGTTTATGCTACAAACGACATACAAACATAATTCACCCGATTGTTCATTTAAGTATTATATGGCAAAATATATACCTAAGCCATGATGGGCTTTTCTAAAAACTTATGTGCAGTGATTTTCACACCACGTGCTTCACGGTGAAGAAAAACATCGTGACGAAATCTGCATATGTCTGAGAAGTAATTCCAAGATGTATGTATAGGTGCCCGAGACGGCGATAGACTCACCATCTGTCACGTTGGCACTTAATTATATTCGGTGAAATGTGGGTGTTGTTGTTCGAACACTTCTGGTTACCCCTTCGGAGACCCTTCTGGGATGGCGTGACCACATATTTTTTTTAATTTATTATTTACATATTATGTACGAAACATTGAAATTAATGTACCCAAGCGCGACCGGATTTTAAATGTCAATTACTACGAACGTAACATATTTAGTGTTACAATATCATTGCCTTTATCATTAATATTCATGGGGAAATTAATTAAAGTGCTAGTGATGCTTATGCTCTCACAATTTGAGCACCCTAGTCGCCAGGCTAATGGACATCGTGACCGTTTATTTGTGGCATGAAAGCGTAAAGTTTTGCAATCGTTATCACCCAATCGATAGTTTTTGTTTGCCCAACTGGTTTGCATCGCCTCACGTGGGCTCCAATAATGGTGTCCGTGATTAGCATAGCCGCGTTATTGTGCACACTTCCGCACTTTTCCATAATTTCTACTGACATTTACTCTGGGATTTCATCCGCTCGTCATGTTAATAAGTTCTTATCGAGTTTATGTAACATGCAATACATTTTGTATTCGTAAATCTCGACAAGACTTTTTGTTAGGGTTTTTATTAGTAATCTCGTTTTTGTTTGGATGGAGGATAGATGTTTTTTCCATTTTTAATTCTGGTAAAATATTGGGTCTAATGAAAATAAATACAAAATGTCTTCGTACAATATTTAAAGTCCTGACTGACTGACTAACTAACTGACTTATACCGGGTGCCAGTGTTCATAATAGATATCAGAAAATCTAGTTGTGTATTTTCCAAACTATTGGCATTAAAAAAACTGAATATTCTACAACCTGTATAGCTTTAAACTCTAGTAACTATAAATCTTTATTTTTTTATGATTATATTTTTTTATAGGTACCGAAACGGTGTGCGTCATGTCTTAATTTTAATTTAAGAAGTTATAATGCATTTATTAAATACTTTTCGACGGTGTTCCTATGTTGTACATAAAACAAGTGTGTAGAAACATTACTTACCACTAGATACCACTCTTGTAGACGAGTGTAATTTAGCTAAACGGAGCAAGAGCCACTTTATCGCCCTCGGTTGCTAACAGATTCAATTGATGTATGCGGAACACCGCGATATGCTTGGAAAAAGCACTACTTTATGCGATTTTCGTAACGATAACGTGAACAGATTGCTCTACATGATGTTTCGATTTTTTTTCTCATTGAGTGGAAAAACAGTTAATTGTGCATTACTGTGATGCATTTAACCAACAAAGTAAAACAGGACAGTGCATTATCATTAGTTAGTATTGTATTTCTTTCAATAATCAATTATTGTTATTTAATAAATTAACAAGCCGTGGCCTTGAGGTTTGAGCCGTCCCCTGCTACGCAAGCGACGCATCTTCGAATTCCAGCAGAGTCTGTACAAGTGAATTTTCTAAAAACTTATGTAGTGATTTCACACCACGTGCTTTACGGTGAAGGAAAACAATTTGAGGAAACTTGCATATGTCTGAGAAGTAATTCAAAGGCCTATGTATAGTGGCTGAGACGGCGATGGACTCACTAACAGTCATGTTGGCACTTAATCATAGTCTGTGAAATGTGGGTGTTGCTGTTACAACATCTGTTCTTACCTCTTCGGGGACCCTTCTGGAATGGCGTGAACATATTACATTTTATTTTATTTAATAATATATTAAAGTCAACCTTGTTATGCAATAAGGCATACGGTGCTTCATGTTAGTGGAATTATTTTTCAAGAGCATAACTATTTTTATGACTAATATCCAGATAAATTGCAATTTTATATGATGTTATTAAATCCGTTGAGTTATAACCCTGTGTTCTCCAATGTAGAAGTAGCAAATATTTTCCAAAGTAATTAGTTATCGGACGGATATTGCAATTAAGCGACGAGAGAGAATGTTCCACCTTGTGAGCAATAATATTTTAGTTTAACGGTAGGTGCAAGCATCTCCTTCAAACACAGAGCTGTAGGTATACCTATATAATGGAAGGTATATTATGATATCCTTTGACGCCCACCCTCTTACCTTTAGCTCATCGTGTTTATTAAAGTAAAGTAGTTTCATACTTAATTAATATTTCTTATAATATGAATTACGAAAATTGTTATCGTCTTCAAGAAAATCTTATTCTGTAGAAAAGCTTGGCTTCATAGCAGTGAAAAGGTCATATACTTTTCAATTATCTTTAGAGTTTTTGGAATAGATTGATGTATAAATAAATAAGTTAAATAGAATCATGCTCACGCTATCCTAGCGAGTCATCTAAGATGACTTGGACCAACATATGTTTTTGATTTTCTTTCCAGATATACATATGCAGGTTTCCGCGCGATGTTTTCCTTCACCGTAATGTTTTGTTAGTAACAACTCATTGGCACACACCGCTGGTATTTGAGCTACTTGCGTCGTGTAGGATACATACATATACTCACGACTGTATCCCATGGGGGTAGGCAGAGACCACCGTTTACCACATGCTACGATCCTTACATACTTCTTTCGCTTCATCCACATTCATGCCACTATTGATACACTTTCTTCGGTTACGGGTGCTACGAATTTGATCTTTCTGAAAAATACTATTTGGTCACAGTAGTTTTTCCTTGGACGCCCTCTACCGACACATTCGCTCTGTAAATTTCTTTCGTTAATCGCCTTTCACTCATCCTTTCGATTTGTCAAAACCATCTCATCATACTTTTTTTAATTCGTGTAGAGCGTATATGAGCGTACTACTAATACGAGCGTTCGATAGGTTTTCCACACAACATATTCAATATTCAAAACTGTACTTCTCGTTCCTATCTCAAGTTAGCGTTTGTGTCAGTATATAATAAATTCCCAGAAGTTTCAGAATTCAGAGTGAACTGCATCCAGCGCTTGTGCTATTTACGGTTGAGTGCCTTTCCAACTCAAACCTAGAATGCAATAAGGAACATATATCTTCAACCTGTCGTTCATAGTTACTGCCTCTGCCTCTTATGGCGGAGTTTTACATCCTTCACATTCTCATAAGTCTCTTTGTTATAAGTTTTGAAGATTTGTTATGACAAAATTCATCTCCCTGGCTTCCCATACTTTGTTGTTGACGGCATTTGATTCAAACCGATGTGATGATGGTCTGATTTTTATACGAAGCGACTACCATCTGACCTTCGGATCCCCGTTTACGAGGAAAATCGGTAATTTGGATTGAACCAGTTGTCAGACCTGTAACGATTGCTGAAAATGTTAACTATAAAACGTGCTCTCCGAGGCACGGCGGGACCTCAGGAGCTCACCCATCCAACTAACTATTTTATCAATTTAATGCTTCTAGATTAAATTAGATACATAGATACCATTAAAGTAGGATATAAAGTGTAAATTAAAACAATAAAGTAGTTAGCAAGCTTTGTAACTCAATTAGCAACACATTTCTAGTTGTTATCGAAGTATGCAAGTGGGCAGTATTAATCGTGATCGATATATTGTGTAACTAAATACGTACATTCTTATCTGACTGTCAATGTGCAGAGTGTAAACAATACGAGGCCTGGCTCCACCGAGTCATCATTTATGTGATAATTCACAGAAAACAAAATTTGTTCTGGTATTATGGCTCATGTCAATTAGATAGTGATCGATGTGACGACATTTATGGCAGGCTGTCCAAGCGTGTAAGTACCTATTGCATATATATCATTCACCTACCTTAGATATTCTATGGATAATTGGTCGCTAAAGAAATATTAATTCAAAAACGACTTTACAGTTTTTTTATTTTTGCTTTAATTCGATTCGCTGGGATTCGATCTTGCGTCGCTTGACCCACGGCCAACACGGCTATCATTAATTGTTTAACTATCTAAAACTATTTTTAGATAGTTAAATAACAATCAATAAATTAACTTGAAGCGGTTGTCACAAAAACAAAAGTCTCTAGAGACGAGCACTCCAGCAATAAAACCGGTGATCACGATCTTCAGTAATTAACAACGGCCGCGAAGGTAGAAAAGTAATTGAATTAAATTGTCTGCGTTAAGATACACGGCAACGACACAATTAGCCTAAGCTCTCGCCGATTTTGGTATAGCCCGCGATGACAAATAGTCAGCTAATGTTTACCTACAATCTTTTATTAGCACTAGCTGGGCGCCACGGTTTCACAAGCGTAGACTTATTTTATGGTTGGCCCGCAGAACCCTAATGTTTTTTTTATAAATAAATCCCTAAGTTACATCTTGTTACATTAGCTGTCTGCCAGTAAAAGATCGGTCCAGCCGTTCCGGAACAAGCAGGCAGGCAGACAGGCAAAGAGAAAAAAAATTGTTTATTTTATGCGAGTACCGTATATACCGTATATACCATACGTATTTTGGAATTACAAACAGACACAGCGCTAGTAATTATGTGGGGATATTGGCAATACTGAAAAGCATATCAAAGGTTAAAATAACATTTGTAACTTACCACAAGTTGAACACGGAAATACAGCAATGAAGCAAAGCTATCACAACTGGCTAGAAGTTATCTTGTTAAAAGTTTTGGCTGAAAGCGCCGATATATCATCTGCTACGTTAGCGATACAAAGCGAAAGTTAGCATTACCTGCAGACTGAATTTAGGAGTATTTAGGAACTCGTTCGTTTGTACTTTCACTGGCAATTCTTGATAATACACTATTATCTGGACAGTTATCACTGCGAATCGACGAATACTTATTGTAATCGCGGGATGCGTAATGTTGATAACGATTATTGAAGTGTATGTATTCTGATTCCGACATTTACCGAATACCGAATCTCTATATACCATTTTATTTCCAACCAAAGACATTTGCATGACTCAATTCAATTCTACAAAGTTGGCTGTAGTTCCTTTAACTGCATGCAATCCTTTGAAATCTCGAGCTGCCTCCTGGAATTTCCTTTATATTCCAGTTTTATTGAGTGAGGAAGTATATCACAGTACGCTAGTCGTGGATCAGTATTGCATTATTTAACGTTTTCAAGAAATCATTTTGAGATGCAATTTCGAAGTTGGATTGCATATTATAAAAGAACTTCAAAGTGTAAAGACTAAATTAGGTGAATGTCTTCAAAAGAGCAGGTGGCCGAGGTACCCCTATACCACATATTTATGTATAGATGAAATAGATAAACATCTATATATATGCACACATATATAATAAATAAATAAAATTAGTGTTTGTTTGTAACTCCTAATTAATATATCTTTTCATCTAATGCATATGAAAAAATACGGTCGCCTGCTGCCTCGTTAAACCCGAGTGAACGCGGCAAATAAAATAATCGATACTATATATTATTTACTCTCATTCTTGTGACATCATGACGTCACAATCGTTGGAACATTGCAAACAATGCATGTCCTAGCCATTTTAATTGAAATGGACGGGACGCGTGCATAGTTTTACGAAGTATCTATAATAAAACTTCAACCTACACAAGATTAATTCAGCGTGAACACAAATAGCACGTTTAGTCCCAGACACGTCGTAATGTCATGCACTTTTTATTAGTCTTGTAAATATTTGAGCATTTGAAATCAAACAGCGTGCATCGGCGAGATGCCTTAAGGTCATATCACACATATCGTCTAGGAAATGGATCGTCATCGTATCAAATAGCTCTGTATTATTTGTATGACAGTTCCTATTGCATCCTTCGCCTGGGCAAGCTTTCGAAATAAAGCGAAGCGTTGAAGATCCTTTTCGGAGTTGATGTGTGTACGCTAACCTTTATTCATTGCAAGTAGTCACAATATAACTCTTGGCAATCGTTACAGGTCTATCTGAAACCAAAATTGAGCCTAATAAAACTAGCTTTACCCAAGTTTATCCCCTCTCCCCAAGTACCCTACTGATATGATTAAAATATTTGTCTCAACTATTCAATGTAACTGTTTCTCTTACGTACCGAAATAGTGGAAAAGGTAGTCAATCAATAACGGCGTTCTTGAGATAGACCTAACACCCTTTGCGAGTCATTTGATCAACACTTGGATGCTGTTATCCTTGTTAATAATTATTAATAATAATGCTTAGACTCATGTGTGTACAAGATTAGGACTCTATTAATAATTACACTGCGAAAGTCGAAATCACGACCCCTATCACACCGAACGAGCTGTCATGCATGCGATTATACTATGGCTTCACCCCAGTGATGAATTGGTATTCGGTTCAAAATTGGATATCAAGTATTCTATAACTAGCTTCTACCCACTGCGTCGGTTGCGCCGTAGTAAGATTTCACGTACCGACTTTCATACTCGTATTCAGGGAAAAAACCTACACTATATAGCATAACCTCCATATTTCATGTATCTACCAGCGGTTTAGGCTGTGCGTTGATATATTTAAGCCAGTTAGTTTAGGACTTTGTATTTCATGGGTATATTTAGTACATCATGATATGCTCAATTAATTTCCCATTGCGTAGGCACGCATTGCTTGTCGAAGGGGCGCATCGATGCAGGCCTTTCAATTAAGCAGGTTCCGATGTAAACGGATTCAAGACTTTCCAGAATATCGAAAGTAATTTACGAGCGGCTGTCGGTCTCGAAACTGATTCGCCCGCTCTTACGGCCCCAACGTATGCATTGGCGATCAATTATGTATATCCGCTTGTGACTAGTTTTACTTATAATAATACATTAATCCTAATCCTGATCAAAAACAAATTTTGACCTATGTATGATTGCTTGAATGTAATTTAACAATTTGAAATATGTGTGACATTTCTGAGCGAAACTTTTTTCACACCATAAATATGTCATTATAAATTTGGAAAATTACAATACTTGACCATCAATTTGCCGTTTCAATCAGCTTTGAAAGTGAAAATGAAAACTGAGCGTTTGAACATTTTCATATTTATTTAAGACGTGTCTGTGTAGGTACTGCACTCGTACAGACTTCGAAATTTGAGATACAAATCGTATTCCTTTATCGATTGGGGACATATCGCAGAAATATATGCATCCAAATTCGAAAACCTTTAAATGTCTAGCCGCAAAACGATATGTGAATTGTATTTTCCTTTTCACTTGCCACGCCACTGCAGTCGATCACATGTAAACAAATCGGTAATGCTCTCGCTGGCGTAAACAAATTGGTAACCCGCCTGTGACTTCAGACATTCCAAACCAATACCCCTTGTATTATTTTATAGGTGGGAAATGCTGATAAGCTAAACTTCTTGCCACGGGGGCAGTAAGTAGGTTATATCAGTCCCGTTTTGTTGACGGACAGCGGCTACTGGTAGTCCTCGGTCTATCATTGAATGGCATTGCAAATTATTACAAAAATATGATTTACCGTGGCACCGTAAGTTAAGCCCGGTAAACTCAATTTACCGTTTAAACTTTTGATGAATGGCATGAATTCCTTTTCTAAAATAAATTTAATCTTAATACTTAAATAGTCTTGCAACAACTTCCAGTGAATTCGTCTCAAAATCGGTCCAACCATTTCCGAGCTTAGCCGGAAGAAACCGATACAACAAACAAACAGATTTTTTTCAATTTGTTTGTCCTTAACCATATGTCGGCTTTTTTACATTACAAAAAGACTCTGTTTAAATCTATTTGTCGAATTTCATCATCTAACATGGAGCAGTATATAAGTCTGTCTGAAATCACAACAAACACTTAAAATTGAAATTGTTAGAGGTGTTCCCTTCTTTGTTAAAAGGAAACTGTTCGCTAGTTTTCTCCGTGAAACTTTGCAGGCTGCAGGATGCATTAAGTAATAACGTACTTTGATTTCAGTTTAGATCAACGTTGAAAGGAAAAAATATTTATTGAACAGTTTCCTGGTATTAAATATCTGCTACCGTTTGTACTCGTTCCAATCCAATCTCGCAATATCGCCAGATAGCCTCTAACACCATTTATACATCATTTCCCTTCAGTTAGAAAGTCTTCGATCTGTTTCACTCATATTTATTCGCAAGCATTCGCAATAAAAATATTTTTTGTGTATTGCGAGACTATTAAAAGCCCCATACTTTGAAGGTAGATCTTTGAAGAGCGAGTGAAAGAACGTTTTTTACATAAAGCAGTTTGAACTAACTGATGGTTTCTTTCAGGTGACATCACACAAAAGGGATATGAGAAGAAACGGACCCGTCTCCTTACACCATACATTCCACAACAGCAGCCACAAGGTAAGTTCGACCTTATAACAGCAACAACACATCACATTATCGCTGCTAACCTTGATGCCTGAACTAATCATAAGGTGCCTTCCACGCGTGAGTGGTGGCTAGGCTGGCGTGTGAATGACGTCACGCGTGGATTTAATAAGTCCCCCAGCGCTGGCTGGAATCCAAGGTCGCGACAGAAGCGTCGCTGGGGTCAAGTGTCAATTGATCGCCGTCAATGGAAGCTGGACAATCGCGAAAATATAGTTCGGCCTGGTTCTGCAACGAGGGTCAAATGGTGAGGCCATTCGCATCTCATCTCTCGGTAGACCCCCGATTGCCAATTTAGACACTAGAATACCGAATCGACAATTATACAGCTATACTCAAATCACTGACGCTATTGAGGAAATTGTTCGTTCCGCAAAGCTGTGTTATTATTGAAACAGATCAGATAAGTCTGCATCGGTTCGCTGGTTGAAATTATTAAAATAATGAGGTCGACCTTCGCTTGCCCGATACAAAAACGCGAGTAATCTAAATAGCGCGCGGCATGTCCAGCCACCGTCGGCAGCGATCATTTCGATTATTGTAATCATTATTATTTTATTCTTTTTATTTTAACTTTTAGTTATTTATGGTTTAGTTGGTCCTCACGCACATCAACCACACTTTATCACGGTACTAAGTCGTAAATGGCACTTTATAAAACACTAGTGGTAATTGGCACTGTCGAAGCAAGACAGCTTTATTATGCTTGCGGTCTCAATAGATAGAGGGATAAGGAATAATATGAGGTAACTATGCCAAGGCGAACTTCAACATGATGAGGATTCGTAAATCTTTTCAAAAGTTAAAGAATAAGTCAAGGAGTATCTACTATACATTGTAACTGACATTTCCTGTGCTACGTGATACTAGAGAATCGATTTGTAGGCTGGGATGCAATTCCAGTCGAGCTGCAGGTGTTTATTGGTACGACCTGTCCGCCATCTATCGATCTCGAACGCTCGTATTTTAAACACGATTAGGGCGCACTTCGCCTCGCTTCCCCGTCTGGTCGGCTATTCATTACTGCAGAGTGTAGAATGCTCCGGGCATGCACTTTATCGCTGCTAGAAAAGACAGAACTTTAAAGCGTTATTGCTTTATTCTAACAAGATGAACTCCTTTGCACCGCCAATATATTTCTGGAGAGGAGATTCACTTCTGTTCTTCCATTCAAAAGACGCGTATAACAAAGTTGAAAAGGCATGAGTATGTTTTGTTCTGATACCAACTATCTATATTTGCTAAGACATTTCCTGACTTTCCAATGTCAGTAGGTTGGCAGAACTTGTGAGAATGTATAATTGAGACTTGTATATACATATGCAAAATATACAATTAATATAATATAATATTATGAAGATTTTGTGCTTTCCCTTAGTTTCGTCCGTATTGATTTAATTTATCCTTTAAAATTTTTGCGCAGGTCACATAAGACATCTAAGTTACATAAAACTGGGTGAAGTTACTTCTTACATCTGCCTGCACTGCAATTCACCTGCCAGTGAAAATAGGCCCAGACGTTCAGTCTTGAAATGGTAGCATACAGACAGACAACTTATAAACCCACAAAATACCGCACATCATAAGGATAGATGACACAATGGCAACATATTTATAAATCTGTAAATCCATTTCTCAAGTAACAGCTGACATTTCACCTTATGTAATTTTAATATGGATTGTAATCATATCGAGTCCTTCACGAGGTAGGTGGATAATAGTGCGCCATTCCACTTTAAGTTCCAGTAATTATAGTAGATCATTAATCATTTAATTTATTATGAACTGGCCATTATATAGGAAGGCAGTGTAAGACAAGGGGTCACTGCCTTCGTTACGATTATAATAGGCGGTATTCGTGGACTGTCGACCTAATGAAGGTCTCGAATAAATATAATCATTATAGATATTCATATTCAATAGAGGTTAATTTGAAATAATTATTTTAATTTCGCGCCAGGTTTTAATTATGACAAAATATTAAATTAAGATTTTAATACCTTAATATAACTCATCGAAGTTGAATTATAAAAGTCCTTTGTTCTACGCCAATAAAGGCTCCTAGTTTCAACAATTAGCGGTATAGCTTTGTCTGTCAGTGACCGGTCCAGGAATTAATTTCTAATAGGTACGTAGCCATATGATGGTCAGCGAAAAGTTCGATTTGGTATGTTAAATGGATACAATCACATTGATTGATTTATAGCTTCTCTAATTGCGTAAACGCTTATCCCATACCCATATATTCAGAATAGTCGTGCGCTGTTACGCCTCTGCTTATCCAGTGAATCCTTGTAATTGACCCGGTGGTTTCACTCATTGACACCCACATACTTTCTGGATCCCACACAGTACGTTACTTTGACTCTCTTACTTGTACCACTGTTAATATCAAAGCTCCGCAATTAGATCCCCAATTAAATTCACATCTCACATCTCACATCTCACATCGATCGTTTTACCTCGAGTTTCGGGGATCATTGCGCCACAAGATAACATCGTCACGTTATCAAACCTCGAGGCCGTTGATCCCGATTGATAAACCACACTCCAGAGGTGCTAACCGCTTGTTTAACGAAACAAACCGATCTAATACTTTGCCTTTTGTTATCGATAGACATCTAGATTTGGCTTCTATTACTGTTCCTTTAGTTGAGCTATTTACTCCTATTAATTCAAAATTTACCTACGTTCGATTTTTATGAAAACATATTTCATTCAATTAAAAATAATAAAATTCTCTTGGATAAAATATTGGACAGTAGGTCGCGCTCAGCAATAAACGTTTACTCATTAACTGCCAAACACTTTAGTACCTTCACAATCACATAGCAAATTTATTTATGTTGTCCTTAGTTTTTGTTGTTAATTACGTTTTTATTTCACTCCTTTTATGATGGGCGCTTTCAAATTCCAATCACAAGATATATTGAAAGTAATTTTAAGAAATAATTAACAACGCACATCGATACAGTTTGAAGGCGCCTAAGACATTTGACCCAAAAGCACGTGTTATTTTTACACATTTCAGCCGTTACGCGATCTGCTTCTCGACTGCAAACGACTGTAAACAAATTCATTGAACTGCATTACAATATTACGTACTACAGTGTACAGCTAAGTTATATATAGCTTTTAACCGCCGAAGAAACGGATTTCGATAATGCTTTTTTATTGGATTGGGTATACATATTAAGCAGTAAAACCTCAGTTGGGATTATGGCGCCTTAAAAAACGATTCATTAAGTTAGTTATTAGTGCCGAATATAATTGTTACAATTATATTGCTGTCATTTCCGACGGTTACTTTGAAATACGTAATAAGAAAAACACTGAATTTTTTTAATATTTCGATCTGCTATATTATGAAAAAGCCGTTCTGAATGTCACTTGTACGATTTTCATGTGTTTTTCAGTAAAGTGTTATGAATTCTAAGTTTGCAGTCGAAACGCAGGCCATAACGTACTAACCGTAATGGTTATATAATATAAAGTACGTGTGGTATCGGTAGCACACCCGGTGGCACCGACGTTGATAGGGAATGTTGTGGAGGCGGGGCAGCCGCGCGGCCCTCGCGGCGACGCCACGCGCCAACACACCAGGAACAGAAGGACGCACCGTCGCGTCACTCATAACGAGAAACGTTACCACTCAGGTAAATGTTGACAGATATCAGGCAGGCGTTGTGTCAAAGGTGACAGTCGTCACATGATCTGGGAGTCGTGATCACACCAATTTTATACCGCGGCACACGTGGTCCCTACTTAAAGCAATGGTCGTTCTGATTGCAAAGCTATATGGTATGTGTAGCTTTTCTCAAACACAACAAAAACTTTTTACTTGAACAAAATTGTGTTTATTGCGCAGTTTCATTATTAATACAATTTAGTACTTCCCTGGTGGGACCAGTAGCCCGTATGAAATTGGTGTGAACAAGAACTGCTGTTGCCGATGTCTTGGTGTTTATTTTGGTAGATGCCATTTTTGCGCTATAAGCATGTTGTTTTTTATTTACTAAGGGCTCCTATTGCATCATGTCTGTCATTATAATATACCTTAAGATATATCGAATGTCATATGAAACTATTCATTCAAAAATATGATACTTACTTACAATTAAATATTAATTTAGCTATATAGTCTATGCTTCTTATTTTAATCTCATCTTAAATAACGCGTCGCTAAGTTCTACATATAAACATGATATAACATAATGGCGATAAGTTTTACTATAGATCTCGTCTAAGCTCGCCGCATATGATACTTAACTTAGTACTTAATGGGTACTCATTATCCGTTGACCGCGTTCACTTCAAGCCTTTGTGTTAATATTAGAAATAGTTCACGTCAGCAACTGGTTTTAAAGTAAAATCCATATTTATAATTCAAGTTAAGTAAACAAAACGAGACTGAATACTAAACCGAATGTTACCGCGTAGGATATATTTGGACATACTCAGCATACATAGCTCACGCCTGTATTCCCCGAAGGGGTAGGCAGAGGTGTTGTTATCACAACACCCACTTTTCTCCGAATTTGATTAAGTACCAACGTGACAGATGGTGAGTCTATCGCCGTTTCAGGCACTATACATACGTCTTTGAATTACTTCTCAGAAATATGCAGGTTTCCTCACGATGTTTTTCTTCACCGTAGAGCACGTGGTGTGAACAGTACAGTTTACATAAGTTTTTTAGAAAAACTCATTGGTACAGGCCCAGCTATATATTTGGACTGCAACTTTAATTAGTAATTTGACTCGAGCGGATTTCGATAAATCTCGATATGAGTAGAATTAAAAGAAAACGTCTGCTTAGACGTTTAAAAGTAATTTTGGGCTAGCAACTGTTGCCTAAGCAGGTAGCTGTAAGTAGTCATATTTGCCATCGCACCAAAATAAGAGGCTTGACCCTTCCGAGAAGGGTCCCCGAAGGGGTAAGCAGAGTTGTTACAAAACCCACTTTTCGGAGTAGATGTGCACCGTGTTCTAGGCCAGTTAGCCTGTAATGTCTCGGATCTTTGAAAAAACAAATAACAGCTGGTGAACGATTCGTTTAGACTTTGGATGCATGCCATACGCTTTACAAAAGTGCTCCACTTCTTCTTGTAATAAAACATTCGTATCTCGGATTAGCATTGTCTATTACTGGCGCAGATTATGAACAAACAGCGGTATTTCATATAGACTATTTAGAACATAATTTTATTTTTAACTTGCCATCTTTCAATAATAAAAAATACTGATTGTAAAGCGATAACTTGTTCTAGCGAAATATACGCAATATAAAACAACGCAAACTCATGCGCTGCATGCTTTATACTGTTGATATAGCAACAATTCTTGACTAGAGTAGCCGTCATTCCGAGGTGAGTTTGTTCAGGGGCACGATTCTCCGTTATTCTGTACCCCTATCACGAGTTTGTCACCGTTTTCGTAAACTATACACGAGATATTCTAGTGCTTCATGTCACCGACAGGTGTCGCTACACAATTTCTCACACAAATGTTCGGCGGAGACGCTAGCGAGTATGTATAGACCCGTGATACGAGTTCACAAACATCATTTTAGTACAGCCGGTTCACAAAAATATTCAGAGCTTCTTTGTGAATCAATCTATATACAAAACCGTTTATATAAGAAAGTAGTCGTCGGACATCTTTAACTTATCAATATAACTATTGTTATACTTATTCATAAATTAAACATTTTAAATATACATATGTACCTTATAAGGAAAAGGGTCACCCATAGAAAATAAATTTGGCAAATTTTTGTTCGGTAACCCTTCCTTAATAAAGCAAGTATTGCAAGGGATGCTAAACATCCCGCGGCGATTCTACGAATATACGAACAATACCCTTTAAGGTTGTTGTATCATATCGTATTGGAATTGGGTTACTCTATTTATAAGCAAGCCGAACCCCGCGGTTTCAACCGTCTGAAATAAAAGTCTTTAAATTTTTCGTCAGTTCTGATACATTATTTTTGCGTAACTTAAACCGTTGACGTAGCGTAAGCAAATATAGAATAATTTTCTCATTTTTGCAAAATGTCCATTGATTATTCGTTGCGCCACGTGATGTTATAAAGTCTTAAGCCTTCCTCGATAAATGAACTCCAACACAACAATATTTTTTCTATTCGAAGTTGCTGAGATTAGCGGGTTCAGCCAAACAAACAAACTCTTCAGTTTTATAATATTAAGCCAATGAGACAATGTCTATCTGTTTGTGAATACATCAAAAACATCAAATAGTAACGGCTCTGCTAATTTCTTCCTTTTTAAGGTTCGTCCGCTAGTTGATACATCTAATTAGTAACATAATAATTAGCTGCATATTAATTGAAAAGCGGTACATAAGTTATGTTGAACTATCTCGCTTGTCAACACCGACCGTCCTCTTATCGATCGGCTACCTCCGCTTTCCCTTCCCAGTTTGTATGTATGTAATATTCAGGTCTAATAAACCTTCGTCCATTAAAGATGCATTGAACAAGTCGATAAAAATAAATTCGCCATAGTACTGGTAAGCGAATTAGTAATCATTTGAAACAACAATATTAAAAGTATACGTTATGTAGTTAGTCATGAAACGATCGAAAATATGTTTTAGTATTAAAACTTGAGAGTAACTGAACGAAAGGGCCAGAGTTCTGACTACTTTAACGCCCAAATTTCGGCATGTTAATTACTGTAGTGACATATGTACCTCTTTTAAAAAAGATCTTGTATATATCTTGCTTTAAAATGATCACTTTAATCTTATCTTATCTTATCTTGTTTGTATTATTGGGTCCGGTTGCCCGGAAGCACGTCGACCCTTGGGATCTTCTCTGCTGCCCTTGCCCTTTTGCTCTACGGCAAATCTTGCCCATGGGGAAGAGCTTGTAGTTCTCTGGTTTCGGATACGCCTTACCCAGAATGTCCATTCGCCATCTGGCCAGTGCGTCGCAATTGTATATTTGATCACTAATAGTTAAAACGAACTTTTCTGAGATCGTCTTCCCATATGTATATGTACAAATTGTGAATATATACAATGCTTAGCTAGCCAGCATATTCATTATAACTTTATTAAAATACGCGGTAGGGAATAGCAGGAGCTCCCTGACGCAGATCATAGTCAATTTACACATTCATTATGTAGTTTGCTGTGCCAATTATAGTGGGTCGTTTTTGTATGCACAGTGATTCCATTCTATAGCAAATGCTCCAGTGAAATTATTGGCGTTGGAAGCCTTAAAAGCCGCATTTATCGCGTACTATCGATGTACGCGTGTACGGCATCTGGGAACGCGGTTCCAGTTAGCTAGCGGTCCGAGTCGCCTGAATCCTCCTACGCAGCTTGATTGCCATAAAGTAAAAAAAAAAATTACACATACTACGGCGTACTATATTGTTCATGTCATTAAAGATAGGTCTCAAATAAACAAAGTAGCTTAGGTGATATTAAACCGCCAATCCGCGCGCGTGCCGCGTAATTTGCATGCAAGCCGTGCAATAAGCACGTAAAACCGCGTCCGCCGCGGCTACGCAGCGCAGTGTGTTAATCGCCTGTAGGCCAAAATCGGTTCAGCAGCTTAGCCGTGAAATGCGTTTGTTTATTTAAATTAAATTCTGTAGGCAGACTTTAAATAGTGAGATTTGCAAGTCTGAGTAGTTTCAATATAACAGCGCCACGCTAGATTATGTTTGAATTTCTGAACAGTGGATATAAAACAACTTAGGTGAATTACATCTAAATTTATTTAATTCTTGATTTTATAAGAAATAAACCTATCTTTATCTTTTTCCATCAATCAGTCAAGCTTCAAATATATCGTCTACCACCCATTCAAGCTTGCAAAAACGATCTGATTCTAGTATTCCTGGAAATAATGTAACATGTTGTATCGAGTCGAATAATTGAGATCATTCATTATAAATACATTTTTCCTAGCTTCCTTTTTTTCATAATTCTACGTTCGTAGTCCTTCGTAATCAAATTAAGTAAATGCGCAGCTGGCTAAAAATAAATCTACTTATTATTATATTGGACATTAATCTCAAATCATTTAAAAGTATGCGCTCCTTCAATAAGTTTCTTTCGTGTTTTTTTAATTCTGATACAATCAAAACCTGCATTGAGTGTGTGTGAGCCGCGAGTCCAAGTTTCGTTTAAATAGGTGCATTGTTAAATCGAAACTAGAGTTGTTTTGTCGGTTCTCGAGAACAATGCGACCGGCAGAAGTCGAGAACCCTCCGTCGGCCGGTTCTATTGTCTCAGTTTCTTTGTCATTTCAATATCGACGCTTCACGAAATTAATCCCAGCTTGCGTGTGATTAAAATAAAATAATATTAATTTATATCGCGACTGGGGCTAGTCATAATACTTTGCTTGCCATATCTAGAATCTCAAACGAACTACGATAGTGATGTGTGAAATAATATTATACGTATGGATTACAGTATTTCGTTTTTCCATTGCCGTCTGGAATAGCTCTATATCACTGTTTGGTGTATGTAGGTAGTGTACTATATTTCAACCAGTACACTAGACTGCGAATTCGACAGTAGCTGGTTATTCCAGGTATAAATCCGGCCCGATAATGGACATGAATATGCAAATAACTCCGTTTTGACGTTATTATTTATAGTGTCTATTTGTGTGGTGTGGATGTTATTTACTATACTATGAACGTATTGTAGGTATACCTATATAATTTTGCCTTAAAGTCAGATTATTATATTTAAGAGTTTAAAAGTGTTCACGATTAAGGAACATTGTTTGTTTTTAGAAACTGAAACTAAACGTCTCAACCTAACTGGAACATTAAGTCAGTATAATTCTTGTTAGGATTCAATAAGAAATCACTGGATTGGCACTGGAATGATGTTATCATAGCAGTATCGTAACTATCATTTCACAAGTAAGAGGTGACAAAAGATAGAATCCAATTTTATTTGAATACGGAACCAATTTTATACCTCGGCTTGTTAGAGTGTGCAATGGCTTTGCATAATTTAACAACCTGTATAGGGTTTGCATCCGAATCTAGACAGAAACTATGGTCATCACTAGTTAAACTATATTCGTACAACATACTGTTCTATTGAATTAACTTTTATATGCATATTTATATTTATGACCGTCCTTGGGGTTCAAATTAACGCCATTCCAACTTTCTGGAAAATCGGAACCACTTTTTACCTACTTAATGGCACCACGTGTCAGTTATATCGCACAATGAATATTGTCCTAAATCTGTAAATAAGCGCTACTATCCAGAAGTACTGGCTTGACTTGGATAAATCTCTTTGTATTGGATAGTTCATTCATCGAGGAAGGCTTTAAGCATTATAACATTACACTGCGACCAATAGGAACGAAGCATCACTGGTGAATCGAAAACATTTTTTTTTCATTGTAAATCTGACGCTAATACCGCGAGGCATAGCTAGACTTTAATATTAACATACATTTTCTACGCGTATTAGAGCTGCACTTATATTTAACTTTTTGAAATAATAGCTCACATTTGTCAGAATGTGTGGGAAACTACGTATTTGTTTAGAACAAAAGTAGAGAAAGTGAGAGATGAATAGCTCACCTAAAACATACCTGATGGTATTCACTGTGACTTATGCCTCCGGTCCGGTGACATAGTCTCTACCGATTGATAAAAACATTCTGTTAAAAACCAGACAGAAAAATATATGCATAGTCATTTACAAATCCACGAAGCGTGAATACAAGCTTAAATACTTAATGAGCAGCTCTGCATATCCTTTTCATTAAATGTATTTTTACGAGACCAGAACTGATTGATATTAGAAATGGACGCATCTCTGGTTGAGCATTTATGAAGCAGTTGTGCAAGACACTGCTTTTATTTGATCGATTGTTCTTAGCATTATAGTTAAATTGTGGTTACGTGTTACTTTTCTTCGAGACCTATAACATTTGTTTGATTATTAAACCCTCTCTAAACTATTCCCCAATTATGGGAATATTCCCATAATTGAGATGTTAGTTAGTTCTGCCCGCAGGGCCGCGCCTATATCCGCGTGGAATTTAATATGATAAAGGTGTCGTTGCAATTAGATGGAGTAAAAAGAAAAATACAAGAAAATCAATTCCGAAATCAAAACATATTGTTCAAAAACAACAGTACAAGTAGGAAAAACTCAAAAAAACGATGTTAAGAACGTCACCACTAGAACGATCGAATCGCTAAGTTTGCTGGCCGTCGCGTCGTTATACAACCGAATCTATACTAATGTATATATATATAGCCGAAGATTTTATTCCGAAGAGTTTGTTTGATGATTGAACGCGGTAATCTCTCATTTGAAAAAAAAATTGGTGTTGGAAAGCTCATTTATCGAGGAAGGCTAGGCCGTCATTACGCTATCATTACGCTAAGACCAATCGCGGGTTAATGTTAGTGTTAGTCGATAGCAACTATTTCACGCGAACGAAGTCGCCAGTAGAAGCTAATTATAAAAAGAATGACAGGTGTTAAGCTACCAGACTAACACACCTATCGTAAATTTTTACATTAGTACGCAAATCATAATGATTTGCAGGTAATCAATGTCAGAAACTAAACTACATACCTTAAATTCGTTAACAATGACAAGAAAACCCAGATTTTGAAAAATGCGTAGAGGGGGTTTGACAACAAATACGTAGGAATTAGTAAAAATTGCTTATGAAAAGTTAATAGATCTTCGTACTTGCATCAAGGTGCTATTTTTTCTTCTTTTATTTTTAGGTTTCATCCGATTGGAAAGTAAAAGCCTACTTGTTGGTTGGGTACCTAATGGAAATAACTTAAAAAAAAACGAAGCCGCAGTTAGTATTTACTATCTTGTTAGACGAACTGAGTGTGCGTTTGTTATGGAACGGGACGTTTATCAACTTTTTTGCGCGAAGGTACATACAGTACCCCTATCACGAGTTTTGCACTGTTTTCGCAATCTATATTCGCTAGCGTTACTCGCAATATTTGTACGAGATATTTTAGGTCTTCACGTCACCGCTGTGAGGCTCTGTAAAATTTCTCATACTAATATTCGGCGGAGACGCTAGCGGGTATAGATTACGAAAACGGTGACATACCCATGATAGGGGTACTGGTAATTACGCCCATTTAGCCTAATGACAACTTTTTTGAAAATTTGTCAAAAAATACGTTGATTCTGGACTGAAGTTAGTAGTTTTGCTGGCCTATAATACGTAAATCTACTTAAAAATAAGGAGAGCTGGCAACGCTGCAAAGTACAGAGATCGCACAGCCAATTCACCGTCACTAATTGATTGAATGTGACAAACATTGATGACGTGTTACGGCGAATCTTCTCGTGATTCGTTTTTCTGTGTCAGTAGAGCGCACCTGCCTCTGTGCTGTGACGTAACACCTACTAAAATGTACATAAAACATTGTACTCTACTATTTTCCGCGGATTTTCGCTATTACTTTAATTACCTACCTTGACAAGATAGCACGAAATCACTTTTAAAAAAAAACTATATATATTTGTTCAATTCCAGTATAAAAGATTTTTTTCACTGCACAATATTGAACGCTAGTAATGGTTGTCACTCGCGGAACCGTGAACCGTTCACTAGCTTTGAAATACTTTTTAGGTTCGCAAGTATTTACGAAATGGACTCTTTAAAGATTTCTCTCGTTGAAAACCTTTTTCGTTGAAAATATAAACGTATAAAAGGAAGAAAGTTATCAAGCACTTATAAAGTAACGGTAAATCCAATAAAATAAGTTGCATACGTGCACTCGATATCATTAAAATAAATCACTTTAATAAATTAGCGAGTCGCTCAGGCATTTTAGTACATTCACTTAAAGATCCAGCTCACATTACCTTCAGCCTAGAAACTTCATGCGGTTTCGGTTCTGAGAAAAAAAAATCAAGCATAGCAGAAGTCTAAGCAATATCGCGGGAGCAGACGTTGTTCGATTAACTCCAAAGATATCTCACTTTTAATGCAGCTAAGTAATTTTCTAAGAAAACTTACAGTTATTTCTCTCGTATTCGGACGTCTTACTTGTCTCCTGCTGATATGGCCATGATACTGAGAATATCAACATACTCAGTACTCAACACAAATTTAAAGATTCCTAGTAATTTATACAATTATTTTCCTTAACTACCAACCAACCAACTCGTCCTTAGTTCCAATGCATCCAGCCGTTAAAGTTTAATAACTTCACCTGCAGCCGCGGTCATAGTTCATTGAAATATGCGGGTACATAACTGGCGTTCTGCTTTTACCTTTGTCCATTTCAAATGTTATGCTCTGACGGTCCTAGTTTATGAGCAAATAAATAGTATAAATTGAAGTCGCTATTTCCAAACATATTATATTGTCTGCATGAACGCATCGTTCTTCTAACCGTATGGATTATGATAAGGTTTTTACTAATGAAATATATAATAGAGAGAGACAAAGTAATGTCTTAAAAAAAAGTTAAAAAGGAAGGCAACAGCCACGTCAAGTTAGAACTCGTAATGATCCTTATTAATATTTCAAGCCCTCTCCAAATGTAAGTCCCTCTCAGATGTAACGTGTTTCTATGAACCATATGATAATAAGGAACAGCAACTTGACGTATTGTGTTCAAAATTCAAACATAAATGAATTTCCAAAACCGATCAACAAAATTGAGTGCAAATTTAAACAATGCCTACGAATAATTGAGTGCAGGCTGCATATTTTGGATTAGCGCAGTGCACTAACCGGTCGGAATATGCCAGCGGAGTTATGATACAAAATGAACTTTAATACGATATACCACAGTGTAGTGAATAAAGCGGCCTACGAGTTCACAGGGCTGAGGTGCTTCTGAAAGGAAAACTTATATAGTAAGTTTGCCATATACCAAGAGTACGAAATGAATGTGGTATATCTAGCTAAGTTTGCGGCTGAGTTTTAATGTTTTGCGTGTAATTTAACTACCAGGAAAAAGTATTTAAATTTTTCGTGTTAATATATATTGCTTTTGACACTCTCAGATAACGTGGCTTTCTTATATTGACAAAAGAATTAATTCCAGAGATTAACCCCTGCCGTAGAATTTCGCCGACTCTGTCAATTTACGATAGCTCAGACGGGAAGCTACCAGCCTATCGGGTGATAACGAAATGTTTTTTTTTATGTCTCATTATTGTCGCGTCATTATAGCAGCCGTTTATTACAATAATGCAATAAGACCCGTCAATGCAATTAACTATTTCTCCAGCAAATTAAAACGCATTCGTACTCTACAAATTCCATCCAAACTAACCTATCACAGTTTGTATCAACGAAAATGTACAAACAGTATTACAATTTCGTAGAATCCAAATACATTTTCAAGTGGTGAAATTCAAAACAGACTCCGGTCTGGCGAATACGCGATAATGAAAATTCTTTGAAATGCTCATGCACTGCAACGAGCTGTTGTGCCTAAAATTTGAGCGCGTGTGCATGCATGCAGTAGGTATGTAATGTTCCGCACACTCGCAAACATTCATTCTCAATATCAAATCCAATTAGTCTAGTAAAGCGGTATTAGTTATCACCTCTTACGTCATTTAATGGTTTTTATCTTACACACACAGCTCTAAGAGTAGGTTGCATAAACTAACATCTACACTTCTACTAATGTTATAAAGAGGAGTTTGTTTGTTTGCTTGCATTGAATAGGCTCCGAAACTACTAGACTGATTTGAAAAATTATTTCACGATGGATATTTTATCTCCGTATTCCCACGGGAATGGGAACTACGCGGGTGAAACCGAGTGACGTCCGCTAGTCAGCTATAAAAATACGTGAAATTACAGGATATGCAAAAAATATGATCGCCATTTGAAAATTGATGGGTTACGTCATATCTTTAACTGTAACCGCCCATTGTTCTTTGATAAAGCTGTGCATACTGCAATGATTCTGGAAGCAAAATTTATCAATTGTGATCGTAATTTGGTGCAACACATTTCGCCGTTAAAGCTAGTCATAGTTACTTTTACCGTCGAATTTGTCATAAACTATAACTACGACTACTGTTATGCAAACAAGCAAAAGTAAGTTAAGCTAGAATACTAGGTGCTTAATCCTGATTGACGCATCATTGCGACCGCTATAGAAAAGCGTATGAATATTTTAATTGGGGACATGGTAACACCGCGAGCTTTTTGTGCTGCGCTTCGGTATTGAGGTCGTCGGATTTTGCGTGAGTGATGCCCGAACGATGCTGCGATGCGCGGTGTTAAGGCCACGGGCCAGAATATCCGCGGAAACTGAATATTATTTGGTTGTTAATTTTCCTTTCCTGGAATTAAGAACAAATGTTTAAAAGTAGAACAGTGTAAGGTAAACAGAAAACGTTTAATTAACTCTATAAGTCGTTAGATAACAATGAACCAATGACGAAACCGAAGAACATTTACGCATTCTTTTTTAGTCTTTGTGGCTTCAGGAAATACCTGAGCGGAGCGTCAATAGCACTTGAAAAAGAAGCATTCTTATCAGCTGAATTTAAATATTTTACATACATTTTTCATTCTTCGAGAATCAATGAACTCCTGAAGTATTCATATATTTATTTATGCATTATGAATAATTCATGTACTTGCATATTTCTATTTCAATTCGTGTTTTGTTAGGATAGTACCTGTTTTGACCTACGCGATGTATGGCTAAGAGACACGATAAATTAAATAAAAATAAAAATGTATACAACATACAATACCCATACAAAATCTATGATTAAGAATAAATAGAATGGAGTGATAAAATCGCTCTTAACCATTGAAGCATAATACTTCTACAAGAGACACAATGTCAATATTTTTTGTTCGCTTGTGTTTGGTTCAATTCTGTTTCAAACATAACGTATACATTTGAGTACAAAGGGGTACTTAACCCTGAAATACTGTTCAAATCACTCCAGGAATTGGATATTGCTTAAATATTTTTTACCGTTGCTTGTTACGTCATCAACACAAAGATTTAGTTCGCATTGTCTCCTCTATCTATCTAACACTAGATCGCCATCACGCTCTACCTCAATGATCTTATCACTTATTTCCATTTATTTACATCTTCAAGCCCCGTAACGAGCTATGAGCGCTGATCTTGAATGCGCAATTGACTTTTTATGAGTCAGTCTCTGTCTCTCTGTGATGAACAGTTACCCCCACTATTTTCGCTGTGTGCTCGCGAAGACACCTGTGCACACCAAACGGCCCCCATTTCACACAACCGTTGCATTAATTACCTACGTGGTTAAGTCGCCATCACAGATTCACTAGTTCATGCTGCAATGATATTCTTACAAGCAGATTTTCTTTCATTAACTTGTCCTTGGCTCGTACACTCTATCGTATTTCTCTTCCTGGTATAATGGCCCATGGAACAACTTCAAAGTGTCTTCCTTGGTCTTAACTTTGGTATTATTACCATGATTAATAACGCTCGTGTTATGGCCTCACGGCGAAGGTAAAAAACCTTTATACTCATGCTAAGACGCGCATTTTAGCACGCAACCTAGTCATTGTAGTAGTTAATGAGATAAGTCGTATCATTTATAACATCATTTATTATACATGCATTTAGTACTTGATACATATACGTTTGATTAAGTACATAATTTCCAACTAACTCCTTGAGCTCTCAAACTCCTAGGCTCTGGGCGTTTGGTAATTTAATTGTTGCTATCCGGACAGCCGTAAGTTAAAAAAATAATATTTACAGCCCTTGTAATTCCCTGCGCATATATACATACAAGAATTGCTAATTGAAAGGTATTAGATAGAGATACATGACAGATTCTTTAAAAAAAAATTGAAATTAAGGTAGAAGGGAAGCGAAGGAGAGGAAGAGCAAGTCTCACATACATGAGAAAAGTTAAAGAAAAGGTGTCTGTCATGACGTATCAGGAGGTCAAAGAGATGGCACTGGACAGAGACAAATTGAAAGAAATGCATTGGTTACACCGACAAGAGTCTTAAATTCATGATGAGATAGATATACACAGATTCGTGATTCCGTAATAGAAAAAGAAGAGTTGTGTGCATTTAGTTACAGTAATTAGAAAGAAGGACAATATTTGTGACCCGCGAATTATTGTAATCATATTTTGATCCGGGTTTTAATGGTCAATGGTCTCATCAGTACAGCCAGCTTGTGGATTGCCACAAATCATATTATCCCCGCGGCCACAAGCCAACACGACGCAATCGTTGCCACTGCATTAGATGGGAGATTACCTATTAGCCTCTCTATTAGTAGAGTTAACTATCGAACTGTGTTTTGTTCTGGTTGGTACTCAGCTACTTAATTAGCATACACTCAACTTGTTTTAGGTGGGTAATAGTAACTTTGGGCTGGTTGTAGTTCAGCTATTTAATTACATAGGAATGTGCACTATAGTATTTGTTTGAAAATTAAGTTTAGGAAGTATTTTTCGGAACTATTCATCGGATTTCTTTAACAAATATTGTGAATGGAAACGCCTGCAAAGCCGTGGGCGGCGCGGTGCTAGTTTGGAAAATCATATTTAGTCTAGCCCATAGAAATTACAACTTATAAGAACTTATTGATCATTAGTTAGTGCCAGAGTAGAGTATGCCAGACTAGAGTCAACAATGTTTGCGTATTATAAGTGACACATGATTTTAAACGGCACCCCATTACTTGGAATTTCTAGGTGAAATATTCAAAAACTGCTTAGCGCTCTTTGTATTAGTGTTTTCGTAAACAGTTGTAGTATTCGCCGGGTTTCATAAACAATGATATTCTAGCAAAGCGCTAGAACTAGGTCGTTGACTCAAACGTGCTAACACTTTAATCTAATCTCGGTGAAAGAACTACAAACAGTTGAATGATGTTTTTTGTAACTTGAACATTTATACGAATTATGATGTAATTAATAAAATAATAACTAATTTATAACTCTCATTTTTAATTAACCGGTTTGTTTAGTTAACTTAGCATATAATTCAATTAATATTAAAATCAAACAAATTTCAAAGTAATATTCCTAAAGTAGTATACATACATACATATGCTCCCGCCTGTATACCATGGGGGTAGGCAGGGACCACCGTTCGCCACAAGCTACGATCCTTACATATTTCTTACTAGTAAACAGCTAATTATTTAATTTGATAAGTTTATTATTGTGACACAAAACGGATACTTGTGTTTGCTGTCACCTAGTTACGTCTTAAATCGAGACTAGTCATAAATCAAATTGACACTAGTAATAAATTTGTGTAAATTCTTGTTACGTCACCCATTTAAACTGATTTGGCCTATCGGTTGCAGTAGTTATATTCTAATGTAATTTTATTGCGCTCTAGGAGACGCTAAGAATCAGGTCGCAGCGATCATTAAAGCGATTGTCGCTGTCTCAGTTATATTACGAACTGTTTACTATTATCCTATTTTAATGCCTGGTGTTAGCCGACCTGCGGACTTAACAGTTAAAATGATAATAAATCCTCAGAATATTAAATGATAACGTGTAACATGAATTCAAATTGTATTTTAATTAAATAAACGGGTGTGCAATGCGAGAGTGCATTAACAATAAGAGAGCAGTTCTGCAATGCCGTGAAAATAATATACTAACGTGTCCTCTCTTTACACCTTTTCATCGTGTATGCAAGCATGCAGGCGGGAAAATATAAGCTTAAATAAAACCAGGCTTACTGCGCTGCGTGCCAGCAGATTAGGACTGGAGCGAGAACTCGAACAGCATTTTATTTACTTTTGTTATTGCCATTATGACTGACTACGAAATTTGTATGAATTTATGCATCATGATATCTCATTGCCCTACTGTTATGAATAGAGGATTTAACTTCATTATAAAAGGGAAGTTGTTTCAATTCCCGACGAGCCTAAAGGAGATAAATTAAGTCTACCGTTGGGAGGAGCTCCTTTAAAATTACTTTTTGCAGTGATAGTATATTCAGGAGTATTTCGGAATATTCTACGCTGCAGACACAGTTACCTGGAGTTGAATTAAACGGATTCATCACCAACCTGTTGAAATCTATTCTCAAACTCAGGCTTCTCCAAGGCGCCGCGAGAGTAAATTGAACTTCCCCTTTCCGTTATTTATATCGGAGCGTGGAAATATTTGTCAATATTATTAGTTTACTCGCTTCCTACTTGCTTCGCTAGGAATGCTCCGATGCTTCATCACATATTTGCAAGTTATTCGAGTATTTTTTTGAGATTAAAATACATAAGTAGATTGTATACCCTCTACATAATATTCGGAATCAGAATTTAGCGACTGAATAAAAGTCAAGTATCTGTAACATTGGTCAATAGTGTGTAGCAACATACATTTTAATATATTTAATTCGATGAATATACTAATTAACTTATGAAAGTATAGATCGAAAGGCGCGTGAACCTGTCCTTACATCTACTTATATTGTGTTATTAGTGCGACTCACTACGAGGGACATATGTGATATATATGACATGCATACATCATTGCTACTCGGTTGAATAACAATCGCAATAGAAGTTTGATGTTAAGCCATAGCTGATATTAACATTAAAAATGCATCGGTATTTCTGTTTCAAGAGCCAATCAATTTGATTTATTTAATAGGTGTGTTGTTTTTAATATAACCTTTTTTACCCATGTAAACCCATGTAAATCCATCCATATGGATGCAGGCGGGTTGTTATTTTGATTTGGCCTAGCGTTACGTAATTACCAGCTTCAAACAAATGCTTTATTTAAAGCTTATTTAAAACTAAAATGATGCTTTATATACAGTGAAGTCAAATATCATTGAAAATATAATGAAATGCTGTTTACGCCAGTGTCATAAATGTCTGGATATAAAATATTACCTTATGTTGATCTATTCTTAACAATTAAGTATCTGATTGCCTATAATAAAACCAAATATATCTAATGTATGAAACATTTCATATATATATATTTTCTGCACGAGGTTATTATAGTACTACGATAAAAAAATTGTAATCAGTCGTCACAAAAACTGCATGACTCGTCTAATATTGAATATGTACCATATAAACAGTCATTTGCGGATACAACGCTTAATAATACATGTTGTACTTGTGAACACAAAAGTGGCAGCCAGCAACCTATGGGCCCTTACAACCTTGTACACGATTGAGTCACGTAGAAACTGAACTCTGTTTTTTTGCCCTCCCTTGTAGTTTGGTGCTGTTTTTTTTCTCTATTCGTTACACTTAGTCACTCTGGCATGACTGTCGAATGCATTAGAATACGTTTTTTATTATATTCCAACGCTTAAAAACCTGATTTGAAGGCTTGTATTCCAATTAGAATAAGGTACATTTTAGGCTGAAAGTCTTGCGTATAAGGGAAGCGTTGACCCGATGTACCAATTTGTATGGAAAATGCACTTATTTTATCAGAATGCATCACACCTTCGTGTGAAAATTGCTTTCATGTAGTTACGTAGTTTGCACATTTATTTATTTATTTATATAGTTGCACTTTACACTGTAGTCAGTTGTATCTTTGTTTAGATTTAAATATTTGAGAATTTACCTTTATTTAGGCATTATTCTTATGGCTTACTTTATAATATATATTTAACTAGCTGTGCCCGGCAAACGTTGTATTGCCATATATTTTTTTGAGGTGGACTACCCCTAACATTTAGGGGGATGAAAAATAGATGTTGGCCGATTCTCATAGATACCGGATAAGCACAAAAATTTCATCAAAATCGGTCAAGCCGTTTCGGAGGAGTATGGCAACGAAAACTGTGACACGAGAATTTTATATATATTTAATTATATCGGGATTGAGAAACCGGCGCCAAAAGATAAGTATGATTATTACAGTATGATTAAAATAAGTATACGAGATTTAGATCTGAGCAATTTATTTTCTGAAATACAAAATAATTAATTTAAAGCTTTGTTTGTGCACTATTTTTGGAACTCTTCTAAAAATAAGTGTTGAAAGTAAACTATTTTCAAATAATGTAAGAACTTACATGCTAATTATGAGTTGTGTCTACAAGCTGTTAGTGACCATAAAACGATTACAGAAAGATTATTTAGAAATGGTTTGCAAAGTACTTATTGAATCGATGCCCAAAGTCTGAGCCTCGATTATAGTGCATTTCAAAAACAATTGCACATAAGTAAAATCCTTTTGTTTTTAAGGGTACCTATATATTTTTTTAAATTTTTGTTGTCAATTTCCGTAGCACACCATACAATTATTGTAATAGAGACGGAGCGATTGCGATGCAAACACATTATTATTTATTAGATCGACTGCCGCGAATTTTAACACGCATGTGAACCGAATGCAACATTAATAAATTATGTACTTTGCAGCTTTAGGCAAATATCTTTGTACGAGTTACGGGCATGATGTATGTATGTATGTATGAAGTAAGTTTTTATTTTACTACAAAGATGTATAGAAACGAACGCCTGCAACGCCAATAGCGTCAATCGCACGTTACCTACTTTATGAAGAACTGCCGACCCGCATCGGTTTAATATGATAAATACATATTAATCCACCGGAGTTCAATTCAAAACCCAATCATGATCCGTGAGGTAGTTTTGTATGTAAATGGCGACTTCCAATCACACTTTGAAAAATGAACCTGAACATCTATACCTCCCCCTCTTTAGAACAGTGGTGACCTTACTCACAGCAGGAACACAACATCATTCAAAGGTGGCGATAATTTGTAAAGTTGAATGTGAAATGGAACTCCGTAGTCAGACAGCACCAAATGTCGAACGGCAGGTCCCGTTATGCCCTACCTGTCTTGAAGTATTGATATTATCATGATATAACCAAGAAACACAAATTACGTCTTTAAAATTATATTGATATACCTGTTTAAATGCTAACACGGTACAGCTAGTCTCGCAGTTAAAACGATGAATACAAGTTTTGAAAAAATAATTATCGCCATGGATACGCCAATCCCCGTGGCGGTAGCGGAAGGGTTAACACAAATATATATTTGTATACCTAGTATGTTAATTGTATAAAGTCAAAAGAGATAAGTACAATCGCAGCACTTACTCGCTTGCTTTATTGTATGTGCTGGTAGCACGCTCACTGAGCTCCTAACTAAATGCATCCGTGTAGAGAGCGCACAGTGATTTCGCAAGAGGCACTCTTCGTCCCAGCGCCGCCGGGTCAGCCAGCCGATGTTTCGTAAACGCATTTGTTCCCTTTTCTTTAGGCGACAGCCCAAGTACGCGCCAATGTGATTTTATGACTCTTGAGATAAAACGAGGCTGCTGGGGACCTATTTATTTGTTATGTTGAAATTGGTATTCCAATTTAATAATAAGATGATGGACATTCTACTATTAATTTAATCTTTTGGCAGTAATGCCTAGTAATCGTGAACCAAATGCCTATTATCAATGATATATTCAACTAACAATCCAATTTCGTCTAGATGTTTTCTTTTACTCATATGCATATCCATTTTTTTCATACTATCAATTCATGCGATCAACTTTTAATCTCCGTTATATATCTAGGTTATATCTACTATAGGTTTATCTAACAGTATGAAAGTAATCATTCAGCTAAATAAGACTGTATTTGGTGGACCTCATAATCACAGTTATGGAGTAAATGAAATTATTCTTCTGCTCCCAATTATTAATTCGCAGTATTGCTTCATTGCTGCTATTTGTTAGTTGGAAAAGCCGGGCTTATTTTCCAGGAATAATATCGATAATGTTCGTGTATTTTGTAACTGAATAGTTAGTGATCGTATAATGTGTTCACAAGATTATTTAAATAAACCTTTTGATGAATACTGCATAATATATTATTTTAATCAAGAAGGGTGGTGGTGGAGTTGAAATGCTATTAACCATTAATTATAAATATTTCAATTTGTGTTAAAGCAGCTTCAATTTAGCTTCCACTTGTCGATGGCAATTGTTAAATGCCAAACGAAAAGGGATTTGGGATTGTTAATTATTTTTTTTATTAAATCAAAAACCTTAAACACTTTCTATAGTTATCGGATATAGCAGGAAGAAATGTAAGTTGTGTGTGTACACATTAATGAAAGTACTAGTAAACCTTAATCAGGTAGTAAAGCGAATGTACCTAACATTCGCATCATTCGTCATACACTAGCTGTGGCCCACGGTTTCATCCGCGTAGATTTATGTAATATTAATATTACGATACACATTTAACGTAGTTTTCTTTCTTAAGACGATTTAATATGTTTTATGAACATAAACGCGGTTATTGTGACTAAACTATGATAGTTAGATATGTGCTCTTGCGGACTTTTTTGTAGACTTTATAAGACCTACAAACGCGTAGTAGGTACATCATTTTGTTCTATTACCTATATAGTGTATTAATTTAACAGAGTACCTTAGCTTATTTTATTCCTTATCGGAGTTCACTCGCGATTCCATCTACGAGGTTTAGATACACATGCGTTGAAATCTACGTGCCATAGAGGTAATGCATGCTCATGACTCATGAGAAATAAAAGGCTTCGATTCCGAATTTCATTCCATTCAAGTCAGTATCGCCGTCTTGGCGTGATACATCGTTTCGCAGTAATTGACATTATTAGCAGGGCTATATTATATAGGCACGTATTGCTCATGCCTACTTGAAAAAGAATTTAATAAATCCGTAAAACTTCACTGTAGCTTAATAAAGGATATTTTCTTGCGTCTTGGAATATCTCGAAGAAGTTTGTCTGCCATAAGATTGTTTAATTTACTGGTCATCTCTCGGCAAGACGAAGGAGACAAGCTTGAAACTTTAAGTAGCTGATTTCAGAGATGACTGTGAATGATAGTTCGCTGGGAAGTTGAAATGAGTTGGTTTCATATCGCAACACTTCGTCGCTCAGACGGTCGGATTAAGTTTTTAATTATCAATTCAAAAAGACAAAGTTTTCTTTTGACAATACTTAAATTCTGCGCCCTGGCTTCAATTGATTGTAGTGATGTGTAGTGTAGCACCCCAGAGTAGAATGAGTAGATGCTTAAATTGTTTGTTTACTTATTAACATACTAGCTATGCCCTGCGGTTTCACCTGCGTACATTTAATTTCATTCTCGCAGGAACCTTAATGTTTTTTTAATAAAAGTGCCTTATGTTACAGGAGTAACTTAGGCCACTTGCAGATAGCTAATGTTACATCCTTGTAACATTAATTATGTTGGATTTACAAACACACTTAAATTTTATTTATCTGTATAGATAAGTGATAGACCACATTAATAAGGGAGACAAGTTTTTTTTTAATGAATTTGTGAGTCATGTATTTATAAAACCGCCTGATGGTAAAATGCATAGCGACATTATTTTCCCTGAGCTGTACAAAAACTGTTGTGTAGCGTGTTGTGAGTTCCATCAATGACGATTACTCTAACATTTACTTTAGCTTACCGGTAATATGGCTGGAATCACTTATTGGGAAAAGTACTACTATTAAATGATTTTTGAAAGAGATCAAATAATAACTTAAAAAATTATCAATTAAAAGTGCAAAAGATCATTTTGTACGATACGGTTAGAATTTTTGAATTTGGCGACAATCCAAACGTGGATTGTAAAATATATTCAGAGACACTTCTGAAATAATAAAAGTGATATTGAGATCAATATATTATTATACTGCGGTGAAATACGGGCTTAGTCGTCTGAAGTAAACGAATTTAAAAGATCCAGGGGAGGAATGATACTCGCAAGGCCAGGTAACAAACCTGCAATGATTCTCAGTGGATTTCAGTTACCACTTAAATAAATATTTTATTCAAATATAAAAATCTGATATGGTAAAGTCGTAAAAGATAGCAGACAGAGACTGTTCCTCATTTACTTAAAATATTAGTATAGGAAATGCGTTCGTTACGAAGTATGTGTGGGGTCACTATTGTAGATCGAAAGAAAAATGATGTGGTGACCAGAAATAAAAAAAGTATGTTGAGATAGTTTGGATATATCGAAAGGATGAGTGAAAGGCGATTAATTAAAAAAAATATAGTGGATAGAGGGCGTCCAAGGAAGAACTATTATGACCAAATTAATAGTATTTTTCAGAAAGGTAATCGAAGAAAGTGTATGAAGAGATGTATGAATGTGGATGAAGCTAAAAAAGTATGTGAGGATCGTAGCATGTGGCAAACGGTGGTCTCTGCCTACCCCCATGGGACACAGGCGTGAGCATATGTATGGATGTATTAGTATAGGTAGAATATTAGTGTAAGTGTACTAAGCAACTGTATTTGGCGGTGTTCTCGTTTAACATTTTCGTCATGGTTTTCGTTCGCTTAGCTTCATTATACGATTGAATGGATTGTTGGTTTGTGCATAAACATAGATAAAGGATCAGTGAGCGACAGGCTTTTTATCTACAAAGCTCTGGTGAAGAGTTGAAGCTGGGCTGTTCAAGAGGGGACTGTTGATTTCGGAATAAACACTCTAACAAGTATGAAATACGTTCGTATTTTGATTCATAATGGATGAAAAGCCTCAAGTAAATATATTACACTTTGAGATGTTACCTGACTCACGATAATTGGTCGGATAGGTCTAAATGTATATTTTTCCATATCGTTTACCACGGGTTTTCGCTTTTAGAATATATAACTATCTATAATATTTTTTCGCATTTCTTCATTGAATCGTATATAACATTTTATCATTGTAATGAGTTGCAGCATTCTTGTAAGAAAATACATTAATTTTGAGTATCGTATTCGTATTTGGATATTATAGTGGTTGAATGTCTCGTAGATACGGAATAAAAAACAACACAGAATTTAAACTATCACGAAAACATTTTCTCAGGAATAGATTGTGTAGACTATAATCCTTAATTGTTTGATGAGCCGAGTGTCAGAATGAAACCTTATGATATGCGTTCTCCTGTACACACACAACTCAACACAACCAGTCCCATAAAGGCAGGTGAAAATATGAAGTATTGGCAGGCCCTATTATATCATAATGAACTGTCCACCGCAGGCCGGATACGGGCTTCCGCGGCGTGTCACCTAAATACCTAGGTGTTATTAGCTCCTGCACGCGACACACTCAATTTAATGATGGTTGACATTGATTTTACTGTCAACTACAATGTACTTATTGAATGAGAAACCTTTTGTCCCTAATAGTTCAATCACCCGCAACCTAAAATTCTTTGAAATCTTCTAGACGTTCTTAAACCCCAAAACTTATCAAATAAAAAGATCCAAGACAAATATTTTGTGGGAATATTTGCTTGGAAAATGTTTAGTAGAACAGTTATCAATTGATGAAGGTTCAATATCTGTCGGATCAGTGCGCCCTGAGACGCGACACAGCATTGCTCCGTAGACGAGCGTCAATGACACTTGTCCTCCGACCTCCTTTGTACTCTACGCTATCTATTTTTACTCCACCCCAGTTTTAATTGCTTTTTGGCAACTTTTCAATTGCCAGCGTAAAATACTAATTATTAAGTGCGTACATTTTTACAGTAAAAGTAAACGAGGCATTTTAATTGACACTTTGATTTTTGGCGGAACTTTTTTATATAATTAACAACAATGATAACTCGAGTAGAAGCTTAATTTGTTTCTTAACTTGGATAAGTGCAGGGTGACAAATGGATACTAAATTATGCTCTGTTTTGTCCACGAGTAAATGTAAAATATATTATATATTACCTGTGTAAGCAAATGTCAAACAAAGCATTGAAGATAGACTTGATTTCAACAAACTCAAATGCCTTACCTACTCGCAGATTCTGTAAACATCATTGATCACATGAATAACTAGTCCATTCATAGTATTCATTCAAATGAGTTTTTTCAAGTAAATTGTACGATGTTATTCACGCAACAGTTTTTTCGTTAGGTTCGTTTACATCGGTAATACCTACTTTGCATTTCGTGAAATTCATATATTCCGTCGGCATTCTGATAACGTTAAGGAAAATATAAATTGCTACACGATTTCCTTATTAATATTACTGGAACATTCTAACTTATATATAATAATGTTCCGTCTCTTATTAAATGTTGATATTATATCTGAACTCGTTAGTAAAGGAGTTGTTAGTGCTAACCTACGAGTAGCTTAGTTAGCGTGTGTCGTCATGTGTAATTGTGTAGTAACAGCGCTGCGGCTGTGGCTTATGTAGTTATGTCAATTACGTGTAGTAACACTACTCAGCTTTCATACAAATATGCGTTCAACTTGTTTCTCTATGACATAGAGTTAAGATTCAATTGACTTTGCATAGTATTGTTTCTCTCAATGTCCATCAAGTCTCTAAAGTCTTCAAATTAAAACTAAAGGGAATGTAGTGTTTTGTTACTATGGTGAGCTCATACAGTTTTTAGACTACGACATCGGACACGTTCAATAATATTGTTCATATATCAGTTGAGTAACTGGTAGCTTTAGAGCCACTCTTGCGTCTATTATTTTATTGGCGTACAAATTTCATTATTTACAAGTTACTTGGTGTTGCTTCCATAGCCTAATACCCTAATATTCGCTTACCACCAGGCGACCTATCGGCTGGTTTGCCATCTGTGCAGCATAAAAAATAATAGATTTAGAATATATAATAAGCAGCTACTTCCGTAGGACCATCATTCCCTCGGAGCTCAAGGCCTCATTAGTTCTCGATGAATGCGATCTCGACGAATCGACCAGATAAAGCACGCGTCATGAAATCGTTGGTCTAGTGCTATTAATAATGGAAGATTCGATCATTCAAATTGTTTATGAAAAGTATTTTTTGGAATTAATATTTTACTGACATATGAACAGCCTAAACCGCTGGTCCTATAGACGTGTGGTACTGGTGGACCAACACTTCCCAAATGATCTAAACTTTTTGTGTAAAAGACTGAAACGATGGAAAAAAAATTAACGTTTGTGCGCATGTGAAATCTTCCTGGTACGCAGGCCAAGCTGCGGGCGAAAGCTAGTAGAACCATATCACACAGGAATCCATCACAGCTTGGGTTAAAGTGGCGTAATAAGCGCTCTGTTAACTTTCCTACCCGATGACGACAACTTAGTCGGCCCCAATCAGTAGGTCGTTCCCAAGTTGGTTAGAGCGTAGATTGATTTATCACCAGCGAGGTTGTTCTACATACAGGGACATCTGCACTCAGTGGGGAGTTAACAGGCTGATAGCACGATGATTGTATCGTTGCGATAACCGGCGCAGCTTAGTGACCCACGTCCATGTTATCACTTTCATTATAATTATGTTTTTTCGTGTTTTGATAACTTGAACAAATATAGGGCGCCTCATTTTAGTATAAACTAATTACTAAACGATAAACTTCGTCTTAGTTAGGAGATTGAGTGTTGTAACACCTAAGTACCCTCCTCTGCCTTAATCTATAATTACAGATAAATAAATTGAAGAGTCTGTTTATAATTTCAAATTAATAGCATTTCACTTTTGCTGCGTAATGAAGTACGGTATTTATATATATAAAAAAAAAAAATTCGTTTCGTCTTAATCAGTTCAGCAAAACAAATTACAGGATGACTCCTTGTGACAAGGATTTAACTTTAAAACAGTTCTGTCATCTAATCAGTCGGGGATCGTGCTTAAATGACACCCACTTTACCTCATTTTAACTTGCCGAAGACCGGTCTTTAGGGTTCCGTCAGAGTAAAGTAGCCGTCGTAAAAACCATGAGCAAAATAATTTCATCATGTCTATATCTACACATAGTTATATTATAAAGACGTAAACATTTTTTTCATGAGCTATCGTCGAAACAACACATTTTTCATAGTTTTTTCGTATTTACTTCTAGGGGGATAAAGGCTGTATCAAACGCAAAGAGACCACTTAATATATTTTATATGGCAAGTGAAATACTTCCTTATTTACATTGAGATACATATCAAAATAAAATTTCGTACAAATGAGAGATAGAAAGACTCCCAGAGGAGATGAGTTGACACCAAAATCGTAGGCTTCGTGCATACATACCCACCAAACATATATAACCAAATACGCACCGTACTAACCAAATCAAAAAATCGTATCGTACTAAAAAAAATATAAATATAGTATATGAATAAGGAACCGAGATACGCTTATCTAAAATGTAACCTTTGGTTTGTTGACTCAGGTCGCAGGGACGTAATGCGATAGGAGCAGGTAACAGACTAAATCCTATTACATCGGGCGGGAACGGAGGCCGGCAGGATATGCGCGGTTTGCCTCACAATATTAACTTAAAAGTTGCAACATTTTATTCCACGGATACGCCCTCTTAATAAATATAATTAGTGAACTACAAAAATCCCGGCGAAACAGAGCAGCGAATATTTAAACGAAGTGCTTTTATAGTCACTTTGTGAATTTTTGCAGACACGACGTGAAAGGGATCTTTAGTAAAAGTGTTAAATAAGTTCATTTTAATTTACATTATTTTACAAAAAATACATCATTTATGTTCAAAAAAGATGAGACATGACATTGTAGATATTACAAGTTGTGTGCTTATAAAGAAGGCAACGACTACACGTACGAGTAAAACAAATCAGTTTGGCGATAATGAGAGATAAGGAAAGAGATTCAAATAATTGTATTTTGTCGAGTAGGACTATTGGATTGTATATTGTACTTATCATATTTCCTCTAAGTTCAAGAGTACAGTTAGAGTATGATGCTGCTTGAACATACTACGCGATTTTAAATAAGTATCCCTTAAGGTAAGTGAATAATCCGAATTTAGGATCAATTCACTGATACGATGAAGTAATATTACCATGGGGTCATGCTCATGCTTTCAGTGTCTCTTGTATAAATTGATGCAATGAACGCTCACGTCGGCACTTCCTATGTGTTGGTTTTGTCAGGTGCATGCCTTCCTAGATATTGAATTAGACTGGTAACTAGCTTTGTCGGGTTACGACGGCCGCCGGCACTAACAATGTTCCGGATACATGTCAGGACGATGATGACGTCAGAATTTCGGATGTAAACAGCAAATATTCGACAATCTCACGGAGCCTGCACTACAGACGCAGTATTGTTGATTTTGCATATTACACAGACCACTTCCCTTTGATATGCGATCGAGTGAAGGCCTAGTCTCTTTGTGTGGGGCTTATGTCTTCTTACTTTAGCTAGAGTCTAGATTATAATCGAATCTAGAGATTTTTTGACCTCTCTTCAATAATGAGGGAATTGCATATAACTTGAAGAAGCGCGTATTAAGTACTTCATTATTTTTATACAAAGTTCATTATACATATATCAAATACAACATTTAATCAAATTTCGATAGTGAAGGTTAGACAGACAATTTTTTTTAAATTGGGATAGCTAAAAACTTTCCTTGGTGAATTTTTGCCGAACACTTCAATTACAGGGTGTGTATTTGAAGTACACAATTATCTCTACTTGGATAATATTTACTTCTATCAAGACGTGAAATCTCTCACTTGATGAATGGATTATTATTCTCAAATTGCGACTCAAAGAAATGTCTGAGCAAGTATTTAGGTATATTTTATATCAAGCGAACCGAGTGGAAGAAAATAAGGTCGACAAGTCTTAAGAGTATTTGAATTGATGGACATAAATTGTATTGTAGTCTTATCTTCATATATCTTAGTTGAAAAGTTGGTATGATTGTGCAGGATATGTCTGGATTTGCTGAATTAATTTAGAAAATTATTTTACCAATAGAGAGACACGTCCTATATGAATCCGGAAAATTGAAAGATAGGGTTAGTTAAATTTTACGCGGGTGGAACCGTAGGATTCAGCTAGTGAGAACAAACATGTGAAAGTAAATTTTTCAAAATCTATGGGCTATAGATGTCTGGGAATAGGTCCCATCAAATTATACGTAATATTAAGTCACTGAAAGTCCAACAAAAGTTTTGGTGTGATTTGAAACGTATTCAAACTTGTATTGATATACAACTTATTATTTATTCAAGAAAATAAATTAAGTCAAGTTCTAGAGATCAATTCTCTGTAAGTCACTGAACTTTGGAAAATCTTCGGTGTGATTCAAAATATATTAATAGTTGTGAATATGTTTGAGTGGATTGTAATGAAATCAACGTTGTGCCCATATAAGGTAGGTTATTACAGTCAAATAGTACGTGCATGGCGTACCAAGGATACAATATAATAACGCAAGTAACGCGACGCACTTGAAGAAGTTCATTCTGCATAGTGACCCCACTAAAGGGCTTTAAAGGTCACTGGACAGGCTTCACCTTTCAGGGATAGGCTAGACTTGGCTCTGCTCCGCAAAAACTAAGCCGATTGAACCCATTATTCGAAGATAATCTGTTACGAATACATTTTAAATCCAAATATAAAACGGTTTATTAATGGAAGAATATTTATTGTTCCTGAGAACTATTTTACGAGTGCTATTCTAGTTCCAACATCAAAATGCTACCTACGATTGCATTCAGAACACGACGAGTTAACAGCTTCTAAAATAACTCTCAATTTGGTGACTAAAGCCTATAAATAGACTATTAAAGTCTTTTGTTATAAATTAGATAATTTTATGAGTAAGCATTTCTGTGTGAATTGTGATTCACCACTTGTTCCTGCTACTAAAATGAACATTACATTTCGTATATAAACAATATTATGCCTAGACCCATAATTTCGTATAGCATGTAGTATTCTATGATCGAATACGGCATCACAACAATATGAGGTTGCGAATGATGAGTAACTTTTTACTGATAAAAATGTATATTGAATAGTCCCTCCTTGCCCTCATAATATCTAGCCTAGAACTAGATGTTAAATAAGGCTTTTAAGTTTCTGAGACTTTTAATAAATTCCGACACCCCGATTTACTAATTTAAGATTAAGATTGTTACAATGTTTAAGTTCTACATGTTCTATAATATAACACTAACTAACTGCAAACTAATAAGAGATTCGAGCGCCGACGGCAACATTATAGGCTCTCGATCACTCGATTATATGCTCCATTGAGGAACTGACGATCGTTTTATCTAACCGGGCATAGTTAGTGCCGAAGCTGTCATCATATTGGGATACTTCCAAAGTTGATTAGTTTGTTGCTCACTTTTCACGTACAGCGTTTTATTTAGTGTCAGTTAGTTTTAGTTACTCGTATAAAGATTTAACTTTTACAAGAGCACATTACGTGAAAGATTTTTAAAATTTTCATAAGTTTAGCATGATAATAATTTTTTTTAGAATCCTGTCGCCATCTAGTAAGTTTCGAAGTACTTTCTGTGTTTTATCCCTACAAAGTAATGGAAGATATTACTTTCAAAATCACTCAAAACTAATAAAATGAATGTCTCTTACCAAATGATGGTTCCCGTCACAAAATGACTTTTATTTTAAAATGTACGTGCGCGGGCTGATACGTTTGACGGCCGGATTCGGTTTAATTTAAATATGAATTAACACGCTGCGTATTGATAAAAATAGAAATATGGATGGATTGAAATAAATAAAAATCTCACTTTTAATGAGATTTTTAGATAGACTTTATCACTAAACGTATTAATATGACTTTTATAACATTAGCACTCGTATGTTCATACTATAATAAACTGTGATATATAATTCTAAATATAAGGGGGAAACTTGAAAACGAATGAGTTATTTCGAAGAGTACCTCTTATACCTACATAAACTTATCTATCTCTAGTATGAATATAGCGACGACAAAGATTATAATCCCATCCCAACATGTGGGGTCAAAACAAATGTGGAGAAAGCAGGAGGTGTGATTGAATCGAGCAAACACCATAAGCGATTGTAACAGTATCGATTCGATTAACAGACAATTAATGCATAGGTGGTAAATTCCTCGACATTCATAAATGTCTCACCAGGGCCTAAATTGAATAAATCATTTTCATATGTATTAGCCATCGCACTACTATTATAAATAAAAGCTTCTTAGGATTTGAGGATGTGCGGATGCTTTTTGTTATTTCATGCAAATATTACTGAACAGATTTTGACGAAACTGTACTGTACTGTTGTAGTAGATTAATAAATAAATACACGATGCACACACGCTATTGGCTCCCCCGATAGTTTTTATAAGAGCTACCCTAATATGCAGCTATTACAATACAGCAGTATATACAATTATTTGCCCTTGTAGTATGAAAAAACATTATCCACCAACTTTCTTAAGGCCCTCCCAAGATGCTTTGTCACTAATTTGGTAAGTAGTTTTGTTTACACAATGAACCAAAGGTACGTTGATTTCTTCACGCAGAATTGGCAACCCTATAAAGGCTTTCATTTCCAATGGCGTTGAAATGTTTATCGACGATTTTCACTCCATTGTTTTCATTTCATAAAATAATCGCATCGCTTGCTGTTGAAGAATCATTGGATCATTTGGTATTATATTCTTATAGACATATCATATAAATATATTTATAGGGGCTTAACAATAACTTTATTGAATTATCTCTTTGATACTTAAATACGATTACATATATAAACATTTTCAAACCGAAGACGATCCGTTTTTTTAAGCTGGACAGGCTAGTAAGAAAATTTGAACTTTTTACGTTCTCTCATGTTCGTTTCCCTTGAGTGCTACTGAAGTATGTATGTAACAGAAAGGTAAAATCTTCTATAGTACAAAATAAATAATGTTTTCGATGTTCAATTGAAAAAATCGCGTGCGGCTACTGGCAGGCGGCACGTACGATTCACTCTAAATACTTACCTTTGTTAAGGCGAAGCGAAAGAGAATCGAATGAGGGTACATTTTTAAAGGAGCTATAAATAGTTGACGTTGTTCGTCCCGTCGGCACTCGCAATCGTAAGGCACAGACGTAAGACATGCCTTAAAAGTAATCCAGATTTACATATCGGTGCTCATAATGTAAACTTACCGTATAACTCATCTAAAAGAAAATCTTCCCAAACAACTTGTTTGCGAAAGGCATGTCCGTGAATAATTAAATCCCTTCCAATACATGGTGTCATTGCGTTTGCTTTCTGTACATGAACCAAATCGAACAATGGACAAGTTACAATCATGACCGGATAGTGAAATCAAACATGTGCATATACGTATAGAGGCTAGATTGCATTGACTGTGCCGGGTTCTGCGACAAGATCATTTGAACACACGACGGCGAGCATAATCTGGCCTGGAACATTGATAGCGTAGAGCGCACGCCTGACTCGATTAGTTCTCTCTGCCATTCCATCCATTAGTCCACACTCAAAATTCAACGTTGAACTAACAAATTTCCGATAAGTGGCACGCCCGATACCCTATCCAAATTACTAAACAAGTAGCAACGAATCTCATGACATAGCTCAATTAAAATTATATAAAGAAATCGCCAACAACTACTTGATGTATTCATGTAATACTTATCGCTGCCAGAAATAAATGGTCAACACAAGATACATAAATTAAAAATTTTTTTATTAGAGAAGCAAATCATTATTTTTCGTCACTATTGAGTTGTCTGCGCCCCATATCCTTGATGAGTAGGTGGTTCTTGGCTAGATGTCTCTTGAGGCTTATTTTCTTGGCGAACACTTTGTAGCAGTGCACGCACTTGGCGCCGTCCTCCGTGTGTTTGTACAACATGTGGCTCTGCAGTGCCCGCACAGAGGTGAAGTTCTTATCGCACTGGGTGCAGCTGGTCGCGCCCAACGGGTGCACGGCCGCCTTGTGGTTCACGAGCCGGCGGAACGTTGAGAAAGTCCGGAAACAAAGGTCGCAGCTGTGCTGCTTCTCCTCGGGATGTTTGTATTTCAAGTGGTTGCGCAACGCCAGCTCAGAGTCGTACACCTTGCCGCAAGAGGGACAGGGGCTCTCTTCTTTACGGCACGAGCCAGTGTGATCATTCAGAAGGTCCACAGAAGCGAACCCCTTGTAACACGTTTTACACTTGTAGTCGTACCGGTGCATGTAGTGCACATGTTTCTGATAGCTCAGCAACGATGAGTAGTTCTTATCGCAAGAGTCACAACGCGCAGCTTCCTGATTTGACGGGTGCTTGAGCAGGCAGTGGCCGTATAGAGTGCTCAATGTTTTGTAGATCTTGCCGCAGTGCGGACACGTGTGGCCGTCGCTCGGTGAGGTCGATTTCTCGCCTTCGTCAAATATGTCTTGCAGCACCGACGTCGAGTTCCTCAGGTGATCGTTGATTATGGCGTCCACCTCCACTTTTATCTCGAACTCAGTTATCGTACCCTTTTCCATTACAATGAAAACAGTGTGAACAATTTTCAATTAAATCTGATTTACGCAACTGTCAACTTTCAATTCGTGAAAAAAATAAAAGCGTCAAAAAAAGAATATTTTCTTTTTTTTTGCGGCCGGTATTTTATATTGACTGCCATAACGAATCTTCTATGTATCGATTTATCGAGAGATTGTAGTGCTCTGCTGAACACGTATTGGATATTTTATCACCTTTAATGTTGTTTATCATTCTATAATAATATTAATTTGTTTATATCCGTGCTCTCTGAGCCGCACTACTCTAACAAGAGACACCGGTCAGCGAGTGCCGTGATTCATACATTCTTGCGCAGTGTAAATAGCTGACTTGTAAACATGTAACACGACTACTTCACTCAAACAAAATATCACTACAAATATAAACATTAAATACATTATTTGAGGCTTTAGTCTGTTAACGTTTAATATGCGACGTCAGTGCCAGGCAAGTGGTTAAAATGTGGTTGTGGTTGTGTTATATCTACCTATGCATTGACGTTTGTTATTGTAACAATGAAAACTTCAAGGATATTGTTAATTACTTTGTCAGTGTTTGTTTACTAATTTTATTCAACAGAGATTAAAACGAAATTAACAAAATAGGAAATGTAATTTTGAACACCATAATCGTTACTACTATTCATTAAGGTTTATTATAGCATCCAATTTACTAATCACGGTTTGTTGCTGTGTTTATAGCGAATGGTGTTTAAAATTTCAAACGAGTTTGGAATTGAAATACATTTATTTTATTTTACCATCAGTAATCGCTCAGAAATTCCAACTACAACATCGATTTAAAAAACTTGGTTTTCATAATTTTAAAGTACGTTCGATTCCAAATTTAAAATTAGCTGCAACAATTATGTAATTTAAAAAAGTTAGTTGGGTGTGGTGTACAAGCAGTTTCATGTATGTGAACGTGTTAGCGTGTGTGTGACGTACGTGTGGTTTTGTCGGGTCGCAGTGAGAACCGCGGCGCTCCGGTCGCCTCCTGGGAGGACCAACCGGAGGCTCACACGCAACGAGAGCCGCTACCATTCGGGTGAGTCACATATACACGGTGGGACACGGCGATCAAACGGGCTCTACATTTTATTAGAAGTACGGCGACCATACGATGTTGAATAATATACACTTAATTTTATCCGCGACTTCGACTTAGTTATTTTATGAATATCGAATTCGTACGAAGAGAAGAATTAGCTACGAAAAGATAATGTTGCACAGACAGGAATATTTAGTAAAGTATAGATTCTGATCTGAGATCTTCATTAGGTTGTCACCTATTAATATTGCAATAATAGTTATTAGACTCTCACATGTCAAAATTATATGCCCTTCTCAGTGAGGCCGACTAATGTCCCAAAAGGAAGCGAGGCCCCTGGTCATACGAGCCGGGCTATTATGTACAGGTTTCAATCAAGTTTCAATTTCTCTCCCGTGAAAAGGTATATTGGGAAATATTTTTTTCTTCAGGTATTAGTTAGTATATAACGTAACATTTTTTTGACTATATTGTTATTTCTAGTAAATGAGACTGAAACCTGAATATAAGTACATAATAGTATATTTTCTTACTTTATTTATCTTGGGAATACAAAATCAGTGTCTTGTCAATCTAAACTAGAAATTCCCCACAATTCTATGCATGGGTTCGCTCTCTACAATGTTAGGAATGCTACTAAAGTACCACGCACTGCAGAATCAGATACCGCAGGCTGCAGAGTGGTTCTGCGTACACCATGAGCACAAGCCGTGCCAAGAGGCAGGCTTATAAAATAACGACATTCAAGCTAATAGGCGATAATTTTCATAATTGAGGTCTAAGATGTGTAACACACGTAACATTTTGTCAGGAAGTCAGCTGTTGCTAAACCTTATTACGCGCACGATATGTATTAATAAGTAAAAGGTCCAACCTATCCAAATTGATAATTGATCAACTAAATGTAGAGGCCGATACGCCCCGTCCGGTCCCACGTGTCGGTCCTGGTGTTATGACAAGTTTGTTTATTAATCAGGATCGCTCTGGGTGACAGGAGTTGCATTCGGTCTTGTTATACTGGTTATCATTTTATTTGTTGGTTTCTTTGGGTATACCTTCATCTATTTCTGCACTTTCATATTCTTGTGTGTGCTCTGTATTTCATATTCTTTATATTATTATATAATTACTATTACCATTTTTCTATTATTGGGTTATTTTCTGAAGGTTCTTCATCATGAGATGTCAGTGACTTCAATAATGTTTAATGGCTTGTTTAAAATATTCGACATTTACATGCTATTTCTTTGTAAATAATGTCCTTAATTGTAAAAATAATATAAAAAAATTATATAATATAATTATACTTACAAGTAGACCATATACCATGACTATTCATCAACTTCACATTTCCAGGTTTAACCGATCACCTGTTGTATGAAGGAGTTTGATGTGTGATACAAACAAGAAGTTAAATAAAACAAACTCGTACATTGACTTGAATCAATTGAGTACTAAGTTTATCTGAACTCAACACGTGTCTTGACTCATCCTGTCTTATGGCTGTGCTATCAGTCAGGAATATAAATACAACTAGGTGTGCTTGAGGTCTATGAATGTATTGTATAGCCTTTAATTAAGTTGTTATTTTAATTATATTATTCATTTAAATGAGAGTTCGTTTATAAACCAATCCATGATGCACTATATGGACCAAAATCGGCCATTAGATTTGGAGCAAATAGACTGAACAGTAGATAGGGAATTTTGTAGATATTCCAACTAGAATAAAATATGTCAGCACTGTATTGAGATAATCTATCGAATAAGCTGACTACAGTCGCAACAGAAATAATAACACGTTCTTACAACAGAATAAGTAAATAGTAGTGCATACTAAATTACACTGCAGACCTTAGTGAAGTGGGCGGCCGTAAGTTGCATCCATTATTCAGGAGTTGGTTGCGCGTCGATTGCAGCTCCGGGACAAGCGCCAGATAATATTATACCTTATGTTGCCACATCATGACACTATTTGAAATGAAGCTGTCCAGAAGAAAATGACGTTGATCAGTAAGATGAGATGCTCATATAATTATCATTGAAGTGGTATTTAACTAGATGGATGCAGACGTTGAGCATGGCTAGCGTACACATATCAAATCAGATTATTTATATCATTAACATTTCCATCTGCACGCATTAAGTTATTCTATGACAGATCCAAGAAGTGATGCCCTAATGCCGTCAAATCGATTCAATAATACTGCGATATATCGATTCAAGGAAACTCGTACAATATTGATATTCGATTTAAAATTTTGATTTACTTTATCCATTGCTTGTATCCACTTGAAAGTGTCCTTTCGATCAATAATGTTTCTGGTATATCTAGTAAGCCTGCTTTTAGGTATTTGCAATTTGATTGTTATTAGTCGAACCTGCGACCGGTTTTCAAGAGATATTACCCGTGGTTTCACTGCATACAGTAAAGCATTTGTATATTACGATTTGCATTCGTATTTAATAGTGATCAATTGCTACTGTTAAACTTCATAGACATGAAAACGTGGTGTGGTAGAGCAACTTTTATTCGACATAGACTAGGGAGGGATTTTGAAGTAATGCTTCTAGCAGATTTTTCTCCGACTACCCGCGAAGTTATTTGAATGTTTGTCGTCGTTTTGCACACTCATAATGCGTTCAATACTTCGAACCCGGAGTAGTTCGCGCGTCTGTATTTTGTACTCCATTCGTAGTTGTAGTTTCTTCATCATCTCCCTGGCCTTATCCCATAAATTGTTGGGGTCGGCACTTGATTCAACCCGATGTGACTGATCACCTGATTTTTGATACGAAGCGACTGCCCATCTGACCTTCGCAATACCCTATAACGAGGAAAATCTGTGATGCGGGTTAAACCAGTTGTCAGATTATTTTAGGCCTCCGACTGACCTGTAACGATTGCCAAAGATGATAAATTGGCTTAACGAGCTCTCCGAGGCACGGAGGGAACTCGGGCGGTCACCCATCCAATTACTGGCTAGGCTTAGGGTTGCTTAACTTCGCTGATCGAATGATATGCGCAATAGCAACTGTGCCACGAGCTACTCCTCGTAGTTGTAGTTTCTTGTTTACACTTATTGAACCTGTTCAATACAATGATTCGTACATTGCGAAAGCATAAAAATGAATAATGTTTGAGTGAGCTATATTTTGAATTTCAAAAAGCTTTTATTTTCAAATCTATATAATTCATTCATGCGATGATGTCTGATGATATAAAGCTCTATTTATAGGTCCTATAAAGTTTTATAATAAAGCATATCGCCAAACAATTATGATAGCGAGTTCCTGAACTGATTCGAGTCGTGAGTCTATAAGAATCAGTATTATATTGAAGACACACGGATTAATGTAAAATGAGTAGAAGGATAAGTGCTTCTTATTTAATTTACATTCAAATGTATGCTGTTCCTTTTTAACCGACTTCAAAAAAGGAGGGGGTTATAATTTCGACTGTATGTTTTTTTTAATCGACTTATTTGATGGCGCGTATTTTTTTAAGAATACACATGCGTTTTCACAAATGAACTTTCCGGTAAAATATCGGTGAAGAATATATTATAATTTAAGCAGAATACGTACACCCACGGCATATATGTATAGAATTTCTGTCTAATATTCGTATCTGCATATTATTGATTTCTATCCGATCAGCTAGTAGCATCGATAGAGGGTGTATATTGAATGTTTGCTTTAAAGTGCATGAGTAAATCTATGACTCAAAGGCACAGGCGTCGAGGCGTGTCGAGAGTGTCGAATGATGCGAGAGTCGAGATCGAGTTAACTGAGGAAGCCTGTACCCCTATCACGAGTTTGCCACCGTTTTCGTAAACTGTACTCGCTAGCGTCACTCGCAATATTTGTATGAGATATTTTAGTTCTTCACGTCATCGCTAGGTGTGGCTGCACAACTTCTCATACAAATGTTCGGCGAAGTACTGTGGTAGGGGTACTGCTTCCAATATAATTGTTTTGCACTGCGACTAGATGCAGCTGGAATAGACCTTAATTCAATAAGTTTCAGTCTCTGATGTCTCTTGTTAACAAGTGCGATATTATGATTTGTAACAAATTTTCCCAAGCTATTTCCAGTCTTCAATAACCAGCACCATCCATATTTATGTTAGACATGCAGGTAGGTACAAACTGTTAACATATCATATCTATGGTAATAAAAAGTAAAATAGTTGTAAAACTTACCTAGCCGATAAAGGTCTTCTCGACGAATATCCAGTACAACTTGGTTTAAGTTTAGATTTCGACTATATATATATATAAATATGTACATTCAGTAAGATGCTATATACAAATATGTTCAAGAGACACAGCTGTCGTTCCTTGTAATTACACGCAATCTAATATATAAAATTCTCGTGTCTCATATCTCTGCAACGACTAAACAGATTAGTATGAAAATCCATTTGCATATAGAGTACGTCTCATTATCGTTCAAAATCTATTTTTCATACCCCTATATGATTAAAGAGATCCACCACAAAAAAACTATATGGCAATACAACGCTTGCCGGGCACAACTATTTTTATATCTAATTTGCTTGATACAGACTATTCTAGTCGATAAGTCTTTGATCAGTTCTGATTAAAGGATCGTAAAGTAATAAGAATAAAAAAGGACAAAGTTGATTCCTTTAAAAAGCGACACAATATCTGCACGTTTTAATTACTAAAGTCGGGCTTGACATGAATCCTTTGTGATTTAAATTGTATTACGGACGCTGACGGGCCTTCGCTTCACCTGTAAACGTTATTTAGGAAAATAGTCTAGACTGGACCTCTCAATTACAATGTCAGATGGATTGTCATTCGTATATGAGAATTCAAACTTGGTGTTCCTACGGGTAGGTACTCAAATTTAAACTAATATTACTAAGCTGTAGAGTTTGTTTGTTTGGTTTTGATGCGCTAATCTCAAGAACCACTTCTACTGGTTTCATCTCCCTGGCCTTATCCCATACTTTGTTGGGGTCGGCACTTGATTCAACCCGATGCGGCTGATCACCAGATTTTTATACGAAGCGATTGCCATCTGACCTTCGCAACCTCTTTATCGAGGAAAAATCTGTGATCTGGGTTAAACCAGTTGTCAGACTATTTTAGGCCTCCGACTGACCTGTAACGATTGCCAAATATGATAAATTGGCAACCGGGACCGACGGCTTAACGTGCTCTCCGAGGCACGGAGGGAACTCGGGCGGTCACCCATCCAATTACTGGCTAGGACTAGGGTTGCTTAACTTCGGTGATCTAATGATATGCGCAATAGCAACTGTGCCACGAGCTCCTCTACTAGTTAAAATTGAAAAATATTTTTGTGTTGAATTCATTTATCGCGGAAGGCCACGACCAATAAGAGCGAAGTATTAATGGGAAATGTTAGAAAAGCGGGAAAAAATTGTAACTAACTTTAATTAAAATGTTTCTTATGCTCTAATATCGGTGGTTTCAACTGTTAATCATGTCACTTAACTGTCTTTCGTAAGCTTGTAGGAAATAATAGTGTATTCATAGAACATACGGCTCATAAATCAATAACTCATGAAAAAAGTTTTATTTAAAGTCGCATTAAGGCAAGTGAAATACTGCTGTTGAGTTATCGCTATCGTATCGTACGTAACAGATTGCGGAAGTACTCGGCAAGATTCGGGAAGCACGTGGGATTACTATTTGGTTTCTGGAGCACATTATATTGAGTGCAAAGCGTATACGTCACACGGGAGCTAGGTTATCGAGACCATGATGATGCCTGATTGCTGCTAGCAATCATTATAAAACACTAGCCACTTGGGTCAATGGAGTTATTAATATTCGAATTCATATCTTGGAAGAATAATACCGAAAACAAAATAATATTAAGTCACAGATTAAATCTAGAAGTGACGTGGAAAGTGAAATAATAGTCAAATTAAAAAGGCAGGTCCGGGAATAACGCGATCCGAGTTGGGGACAGTAATATTTAAAAAAAAGGGTAATTCTGGTGGCTCTATTTGCACGTACGACGCCAGATATGCAAAATGACAATTGCTCAATTCGCCTGAAAGTGGCCATCTGCCATCAGAATAAACAACAAAGTGAATAGACAAACAGCCGTATTATGGATGATATTCATGCAGTGATGAGCGTGACATCAATGGTGACCTAAATTGTGTAAGAGAATACACATATTATGAAGCATAATAACAACGGGTTCAAAGGCTTTATCACACCTGCTGTGAGAGCGCGATTATTGCCTTTGACGATGCATACGTTATGGGAACCAACACCCAGGCATCTCATTTACATACACTTAAAATCTATCTCCCCTATTACAAAACATAACCTAAGATAGTTCTGGGCTTGAAACTAGTCCTTTTTTTGATAAGGGTTTCAAAAGGGATGGACATAGTTTTAGTCCGACTTTGGCCTAGTTGTGATCATCTGCCTGGCCTTATCCCATACATTGTTGGGGTCGGCACTTGATTCAACCTGATGTTGAGGGTGATCACCTGATTTTTATACGAAGCGACTGCCATCTGACCTTCATAACCCCTTTAACGAGGAAAGTCTGTGATCTGGGTTAAGCCAGTTGTCAGACCTATTTTAAGCCTTCGACCGATCTGGTACGATTGCTAAAGATAATAAATTGGCAACCGGGACCGACGGCTTAACGTGCTCTCCGAGGGAACTTGGGCGGTCACCTATCCAATTTACTGGCTAGGGTTAGAGTTGCTTATCTTCGCTTATCGAATGATTTGCGCAATAGCAACTATGCCACGAGCTCTAGTTGTGATCTAAACCATGTTTTGTAATTAGGAGGTATGTAATCCAGCGCCCGAAAATAGTTTATTCACAAAATACTTGCGTATTCTTAGTGCCTCTGAGTTGTCAATAACAGTATATTTGATTGTGCTATACCATCGTATGACCATGAGATAATGTTATATTCAATACATTTCTGCCGTTTAATATCAGTACAATGTCTACAACTGGTTTTAAACCAGTCCTCAATTTGGGGAGCCAGTAGCTATTTTAAGCAGGTCACGGTCGATGTACTCTGTTCTTACTTACCCAACCCTTAAATGATAAGTAGTTGTACTGTTCTTCTACGAATACCCTCCAACCAAATATGGACAAATGCTAATGATATGCGCAAATAAAAGATGGCTCTTTTCTTCTCTTTTGGCTATGAATGTGTTTGGTTGAATTTATTAAAGGTCCATGTTATTTGTTGTGTAACGGTCCCCTCGGGGTAATTCAGTAGGTTATTCTCTTTGTATTCGTTTGTTAGGGCTTTGTTTGCCGGAGCCCCGGAGGTAGTGAGCCCCTGATATGTATTTTCGTGGATTTCTCGTAATAATTGTGTAATAATATCAAGTCGCTGTTCGCAAATGTTGCGCACATGCCGCGTCAAGGAGAAATGCATCAACGAGTGTGGCTCACGTCCGTCACGCGATAATCCGATTCATATGCTGCTGTGAGAACAAATATTAGTTGGATAACAACTGAATTATCCGTATTGATCTGATATACAATAAAATCAGTTACATCTAGACAGATAAATAAAGTCTGTTTGTAATTCCAAATAAAGAGCTTTTCACTAAATGTGAAATATAGACATACATATTAGGAAAATAGACCTACATACGAAAGTATAGACGGTACTGACATAAAGAAAAACAAATATCAAAAGATGCCTCTGCCTGTCGGACCTCTCTCTAAAACGGATGAACCGATTTTAACGAGACTCACTGGCTAATGACTGATGTTTCAAGAAGTAACTATTAAGCTAATTTTATTCTAGAGAAAGGGTTTATTACTGATCATATGCTGGTAAAACCGCGGGGAACAGCTTTTAAATAAGAACGAATTCTCGATATGTCACAGTAATGCATAGTTGTTATGAAAAATGATATAGGTACGCGTAATTTCTGCCTTCGATCAAGAACCTTAACTTTTGAGCCAATAAGCTAAGTTATAATGTTAGCTATCGTGGCTGTTATAGCATGTTTTCTTTATCTACTCTATTTTAATATATATAACTCAAAGGTAACTGACTGACTGACTGACATAGTGATCTATCAACGCACAGTCAAAACCACTGGACGGATAGGGCTGAATTTGGCATTCAGGTAGATGTTTTGACGTAGGCATCCGCTATTTAATAATTAATTCTAATTTCTACCACGAGGATAAAATAGGGGATGAAAGTTTGTATGAAATTTTGTCAAATTGAAACCGATTAATTATATAAAACTAAATCCACATGGGTAAAACCGCGGCATAGCTAGTATTTCATAAAATTTACTTCTCTTTTTAATTTGAACATAAGTTAGGTCCTGCGTTTTATAAACGTTTTATTCATACACGGAGAAAGCTTGACGTGAATGTTGATTCATTATATTTAAATAGCTCGTTTCTGTGAGTGGATGCAACACAAAACGTGCATGCAGCATTCACGGTAACTCGGGACAATAGGACTGCTCCAGTGACGTCACCACGCCGCTCCTGCCGTAATGAAGTGTTCGCGTCATATTGCCGAGAAATGCGAGGAAACAGGCCATAATCTTTTCAGGACAAATAGGCCTAGTAGAGAAGTAGAATAGAAATTTCTTTTATACGTATAATATATCTAATATGTGTAAAAATGAATTTCTGTTCGTTTGTCTCGCTAAAACTTGAGAATGACTGGACCGATTTGGGTAATTTTGAGCTTGATATATTTGTTAATGTTTAAGGATGGTTAAAACGATAAAAAACATAAATAATAAGCAAAGCAAAGATTATAAGTTTAGTACGAAAGTTGTCGGGTCTTTAAGTTATATAAAAATTGTGTTTGAATAATATATAATATGAAATGATAGCTGAGCATATAAGTTCCAGGTGACTTGGTATTTTTTGAGATTACAAAAATTTGTACGAATTCCTAAAGATATAATTTTTAAATCCATAATATTCTTAATATCGAACCACTGCGGTAATACCCAATGGTTAGGTTTACCTCATAAGTTTATTGCATTCATAGATACGACACGTTGATTAAGGCATCGGTAACAATATTAACATATATAGTTATTCGCATAATAATATAAAATGTACGAAGCAAATTGGAAGGATGTGCACCTAACGCTGCCACATGCCGTCGATTACGTAAACGTTATAATGGACTAGGTTTATCCTCGCGCTTGGTCAGCGGGTTGTTGATTACGGATCCCTAATAAAATTAACCTTGATTTATAATAATAAAACTCATTATTTTACAAAATAAATTAAAACAAGGAGAGAACAAAGGCGGTCTTATCTCTACAGCGATCTTTCGAAACAGCGCCATCTGTCGGCGGCAATATTTAGATCCCATACAAATCTGTGTTTACGTCAACGCGTTGTCTTGTGAAGAGGATTTAAGATAACTCGCACTAGGCACTGTAAGTTCTAAACCAATACACTCTCGACCTGTCTTAATTTTACTTTGGATTTAGCTCTAGTGTACCTAGCTTCGTTGTGGAACACCAAGATTGACGCTTGGGATATATTATAACTTAGCACTAAGCCAAGACTATAATACTTGATGGTGTTGCAAATGGGCTCATGATACATCTATACTGATAAATAACATTGAAGTGTCTGTTTGTAATTGCATAATAACAGCTTTTCACTAAATGCACATGAAAGTATATACTTAACTACGTTACTGAAATAAAAAACCGTTTGTTCCGATGTAATCTCCGAAACGGCTCGGCCGATTTCAACGGGACTTTCACTGGCAGATAGCTAATGTTACACGTAGTAACTTAGGCTACTATAATTTAAAAAAAAACGTTAAGTTTCCGCGGGTCACCTATGAAATTAGCTACGCGGGTAAAACCGCGGGGCACAGCTAGTATGAAATAAAATTCATGAACAGGTTTTGAGTAGAACACTAAAATCAAGTGTTTTGTTTCATCGATAGTTTAAAAGACCACACTTTACCTGTTTTTGAAATGGGAATTAACGCGACATGACAGCTGGAGTCACTAATACGCGACGCAATTCATCGACGTTTGAACATGTCAAAACTTCTACTCGCGGCACTGTACACTCCCCTTAATTATTTGTATCATGACTCGTAAACGCAAACGAGCGTTATTAATTCGACACTATTTCACAGATGATGATGATATGTTACGTGAATAGCGTTTGCATGCAAAATGTTAATTGTTCAATTATAAGAATTGGAGTTCAGTACTTGTTGTTTTGTTATAAGTGCCAGGTGCCAGTATAAGCTTTATTTCTAAGCGGCTAAAGTTTAAGGCTTATTAAATTTGAAGAAAATAACATAATCCTTATCTCCGTGTTCTTATAGAAATAATAACATGGGTAATTAAGCAATTTTTCAATGAAACACCGAGGTATCTAACTACAATAAACACACAACCTAATATTAATATGAGTAAGATAAGTAAATTAAATAAGACTAAAAAAAATTGTGGAACGTAAATCTTTAATTTATTTTAATACTAGATGTGCCCAGTGGTTTCTCCCGCTTAGACTTAGTTTCCTCCTTAAACTCGCGTAACCCTAATTTATTTTTTTAATAAATGTAGCTTAAGTTACTCCTTGTAACATTAGCTATCCGCCAGTGAAAGTCTCGTTAAAATTGGTCTAGCCGTTACGGGGATTAGCCGCAAAAACAGACAGACAGACAGAAACATTTAAAAAAATTGCTTTTTCTATTTCAATACCGCGTATACTTTACTTATTACACCTTTTAATTAATTACAAACAGACACTTCAATTTTATTTATCTGTATAGATTTATTGATATTCGGTTAAAAGTCACAGTCGTAGAAAGGACTTAATTAGCAGTACGCGTGGACAAAGTAATATAATCTCGCACTTGCGGTAATAGAGAAATGTATGGTAATTACATAAATCAGTCACGTGACATATTATGTCATTCCCGTACATTTTATATCGTTTCTACTAGCGAAGGGTGAGGGTATTGTTACTTTGGCTTTGTCAAGTGTCAAGTACAAGTCGTGAATATGTTTTCAGAATTCAAAACTTTTTTAATACGTATTATATAGTTATATAAGTATGTATGTTTATGGAACAGTTATTAATAAGGTTTATACATTGTGTATGTGGTAGGAATTTTATGTATATGTAGGCCTTTATGTATATGTAGAAAACTAATGGATAGTGTGCATGATTATACAACGGCAGAATTGGCGGACCAAAAAACCACACAAGAATAAAAATTTGAGGATGAATAATGATAAGCACTGAATATAATTAACATTCAAAGAATTTTAAAATATCTAATTCTGCCGTGTGTATTCAATTTCCTTACTCATTTAATGCATGTTAGTTGCTTTTAGTATCGGGATTAGTTTTCCTCACTGTTGAGTGTTGTGTGTTTTGCTTTGAATGTTTGTATTACTGTATATTTTTAAGTCATTATTTATTTAGAATTATATTATTATCTGTCTGGTTAGCGATAATAATTTGATCTATATTGATCAAAAAAGCATAATTCATTCATTTAGATTACATTACAGGGAGAAGATACCTATGTACGAATTGACGTTTAAATTTTTACTCAAGTCTTACATATATAAATATTTATGTCCATGTTAATATTTTAAACTTCAAAGCAATTTTATAAAAAGGAAAGTGTCTTTATTTGCCTGCCTGTCTATGACCTTTTTCATGAAAACCGTAGAAGGGATTTAGCTCAGAAAAATCTTACGATGTCGCGGGTAATCGCTAGTTATTATATGTCTTGAATTCGCCCGCTAGGATGACGCTGAAAGTTCATCCGCATAGTGATTTTTAACAAATTTTATAGAATGAAGGAGGTTCTCAATTAGACTTTATGTTTTTTTAAATACCCGTACCTATAGGCTCTTGTGTCAAAACTATCTATAAGGGGATATAAATCGATTCAGCGGCTTAGTTGTGAAAATGACAGACAGACAAAAGCACTTACACATTTGTAATATAAGTAGGCTAAGACAAGACTACCTCGTTGGTCTAGTTGTAAACACTAAGCTGTGGGAAACGAGGGCGTGAGTTAAATCCCCGGGTCGGGCATAGTGTTGTTATTGGGGTTTTCCATCTGTAATTTCCCAGTAGCAGTCTGGATTAGTATCCGGTTAATGACCACGTGGTGTAAAAAGAGGTAGGAGGTAATCTCCGTACCAACGGTAGCATATATAATCCTGTATAATTATGTCATTCTGACGATTTGAAAGTACTTTTGTAAGTCTAATCGAATAAAGATACTTTTGACTTTGACTTTGAAACTCAACTGAATACAAAAAAAACTTTCACCAAAACATTTATAATTGACTTTCATGGTGGACAAAGGCTGTACAGAATAAGCTAGTATTGTATAAAAGAAATAAACAAAAATCGGTGAAATAGGATTGAAACTGGAATGGGCTGGAATATTGAATAAGCAAGCTTTTTCATTTTGCATGTGCATCGTTCGCTTGATCCTTTGAAATGGGTTGGGGAGTTTCGTTATGTCGTGGTTTCGTTTCGTTAAATTGTGTCTATTTTTTATTACCAAAATAAGAACGAGTTTACTGCTAACGACGCATCCGCGCATCCATCAGAGAGCTAATTTACCAAGAAGATGCGACGTTAGCAGTGAACGTGTTAAGACTTTTATCTGATTAAAAACAAATTTAGAAAACTACACCATTAATTTGAGACCGCGAATGACGAACGCCTTTTACCGTGTGAGATTTCCGTTACAGCAATGTAACATCTATGAATATGTAACATAAAGGTGTATGTTTGCAGAGGTGAGACAAGAAGCTGTGCAGCAAGCCTTGGCGGAGATGCAGACCAGGCCGAAGCCATCGCTTCCTATGCCTTCGAAGCGGACATCCATGATGGCCAAGAGTCCTGATCGAGAGAGGCATGACCTTTGTAAGTAACCCTATCTCTAAGTAAACAGAAGCTAAGAGCAAGGTGGCCCCTAAAACAGCAAAACAAGGGATGTAAAAATTCGGAGGTGGGGTCACGAATCATTCGTGTTGGCAGAGCAACTGTACAGTTTGGAGAGAACATGCCTTCTGTGCTAACTAGCAAGGTTTTTTCAAATTGTGAAATATAACACTGATTTCTGTTTAATAACCAGTCCCAAGTCTTGCAATATATATCAAGTATTCACCGCTCCAACCTTTTTGCGACCTTAAGATAGCCTTCGACCTTTAGGGGCTTCAATTGAATAAAATAATACAATACCAATTCAACCCTTCGCTTTCAATGTTCATTTTTGTAATTTGTTTATATTCCTTGAATGAATCCTCTACAAAAACTCTTGTTTTGTACGATAAAGGAATTAATTGGAGAAAGATGGCGTTGTTTCGTTTCGGAGATCCATTAAAGTCTAATGAAAATAAGATGATTTTATGTTAGTGTAGTAATGTATATTAGATTAATTTTGGATGTAAATACAAAGCTTGTATTTAGTACTAGTAGTACTAAATACAAATGTTCTTACATTCCAAAATTGACACTTATATTACTTTAGCCAAGTAATATTCTACTTATCAGAAATTATTTTTAATATGACTTCATTTTATGAAGTGCCTGACGAAAAGAGTTAGCGTGTTAAGGTTTGAACCGAAGATAATGCATTATTAGATTCATCTTAATCAACACACTTAATCATGCATACAGCAGATGTCAGACACCCCCTCCCTTCCTACTCACTCCTGTTATCTTTACTTATAATATTCTTTGATGCAAGAAGAAAAAAGTACTAGCCGTCAGCCCCGCCTCCGCCCGAATATGAATGGGAACTGCGATTGACGGGCGCAACTCGCGAGTCACTTGGACTTAATGTTTATACCATTTCCGGCGCTCAAATGATAATTATTACTAGTGGTTTGAGTGATATCACGGTATTTATATCTATACTTACACATACATACACACGTGGTATAAACTGGTTCATTTCAGGTTTAATTGTTCATTTTTAATGTTATTTCGGTTTGTATAACTTAAAATGAAGGTCAACTAGATAGCCTTTAATCGCGCAACATTAGTGATACAGCGTCAGCGAATATACATGAATAAGAATCCAGCCAACTATAGCCAAGGGGATATTAAAGTTTGTATGTGTTTCACCAGCTTCATCATCGGACGAGGACTCTTGCGCAGGCGACACAGAGCTCCCCCCTCCGCCGGAGCTGGGGTCGCCCCCCGCCCGCCGCCCCGCACCCCACCCCCGCCCACATCCCCACCCCATGCCCCTACCACAACATATCAGGGAGAAGAAACATCAGCCCCGAGAGCGCACCGAGATCGACTTATCGGACATCACACATTTGCCAGCCTGTAAGTTAAAGATTAAATAATTGCTTTTTGAAGAATAATCACTTTCTAATATCCATGTTTAAGAACGTATGGCGGGACTCTCGGCATTACTACTACTATATTGCCGTCAACTTTTATTGAGAATTTCACATGTACGTTCAATAGTTTGATATTGGTGCGTGTCAATATATTGATCGGGGTCTTCAAGACATTCATTTGGGTTAATTTTAAGTGAACGAAACTACCTCCACACTACCTCATCATACGCATATTTAAAATCTTAAGCAAAACAAATGCCTGCCCATCATATCTATGTTTCGATCGATATCGAGAACTAGTTTTCATCTAAAATTGACCAAACGATTAGGTTTCGAAACAAATCAATATAAAAGTGATCATGACAGGTAAATTGGGGTATTGTGTAAATTTATTGGTTATGATATGATACAACCATGCGTCCACACCGGTTCACTGCGGCATTAAATAACCTTACGCTTAATTATAAGCGAGGATAGGATAACCATCCCTAATATAGGAACATAAGAGCTCGAGTTTAATCGCTGCTTTTCTCCCTTGGTGTACAGTAACGTGCTCTTTTCAATCAATATACCTAAGTACATCTGACAAGCAAAATTAAATTAATGAATCTGTAATTGCATATTAACACCTTTGCACTAAATGCATTTGAAATACATTCGACGCTTAAAAAATCAAGATTTTATTGTTAATCCTACGCGTGCAGTTAGCTTAATGTAAATAAATTGACTGCTTCAAAAAGTGTATCTATTCCAAATCTTAATAAAAATATCGAAAGGAAAGCTGAAGGTAATGGGCGAAAGATCCATGTATTGTAAATGAAGCAGAATAAGTCCACAATAACAGTTGTGTCCCATATTCCCTTCCTGACGAAACGAGTGACGACACTCGACCACATCAGCCAGTTTAAGGAAATATAAACGTTATTAGGGAAAAACATTGAACAACACATATTTTGCGTTCAGACATTCAGCCAGATGTGACACATACTTCGCCTGGCACCCGTCGTGGAGGAGCGCTTGTGGCAGACCGCGTGCAGTGCTATGCACAGTCTGAGGACACCGGCACCGGCACGGGCAGGTGGAAGGTAAATAACATGGTTTTAAAACGAAAACTATAACGAAAATAAGCGTACCCATATATATTCGTTACTAAAGCAATCAACACTCGTTACTTTCGTATCGTTACGTTACTCGTTACTTCTGATACATCATAAAATACTATGTAGTGTATCGTATTGCGTACGCGCACATTATGTAGTGTAGCTAGCTACCCATAGTACAAAAAATGCCAATAACGAAATGCATTCGCGTGTAACGTTTCGTTACTCAGTACTAGATGGCGCAACCGTTACTGGGTTTTCACAGATGTTAACCAATAAGGCTGTTAGTTCTTTCTTCTCACAACTTTCTCCGCGTTTCTGCTCCTGCTATAAACCCCCTGTGAATAACACTTCGATGTGCAATCAGATAAACAGACAGTATAAACATACCATATCGACTTCTTCAATTTAGGTGTCAGCAAAAATACAACAGCTACTAAATACACTCAAGCGGCCGAAGCGGCGTCCACTGCCTGAGTTCTATGAAGACGACGACATCGAGCTGGAACTAGCTGCTAATCCCAAAGACCCTAACGCTCCCAAGCCTGAAGGAGGTACAATGACCCCGGCTGTGGGCGAACAACTGGTGGTCCCCGCTGGACTGCCGAGGAACTTGGAGGCAGCTTTGCAGAGATACGGCACTGCATCATTCAAGGCTAATGTGGCCACGGTTCTGGATCCCAATGGGAAGCTAAGCAACTCTTTGACTTATGGTGAGTGTGATAAACTTCTTTAATCTTATGCTCTTAATACTTTCATCACCACTTACCCGCATATTTATAAATGTATATAGTTAATTTCAAATATTCTTAGTTAAAACTTAAATTACATTGATAGCAAAAAACACACATACATTAATACAAAAGGGCAAATTAATTTAACAGTAGTTGTGTAAATCGATATTATTATTACAATAACTTTTTTTTGTATTCTGTCACTCAACGAACACATTTTTGCCAGGTAAATTGCTCAGCCGGTCTCTTAAGATCGCGCACGCACTGCTCAACAAGACGTTCACGTGCAAAGCCTTCAGTGGGGGTCCCATCGCAGGCGACTGTTCCATCAAGTCCGGTGACCGAGTGGCCCTAGTGTACCCCAACAACGACCCCATCAACTTCGTGTGTGCATTCTACGGTTGTCTGCAAGCTGGCGTGGTGCCGGTGCCCATTGAAGTGCCTCTCACCAGACGAGACGCTGGGCTGCAACAAGTTGGCTTCCTTCTCGGCTCCTGCGGGATACAGTACGCGCTCACCTCTGATGCTTGTATGAAAGGTGAGTGATAATTTTTGTTAACATTGTTATATACAAACAACTGTAATTTATCACGATATTTCCAGCTACCAATTGATTATCATTAACTAATGATGATCACTTAACAGGCCTACCCATATGGGTTGGCCGCTGGTGTTTGTGCTAATTCTGTTAAGTGTCCAACTAATTACTTAGCCATATACGTTATATCTGGTGCCGATCCCAGAAACGTTTGGGTATAAGGCCAAGGTATATAGAATGAGGAGACATAATAAATTGGTATTTGGTGTTGCCACTTGCCACATAATATCCGGTGGTGTGCCAATCCAACGAAAGCAGAAACCTAATTTGTGAGCTGTCATTAGCTCGGCCAATATTTGAGTTTGGGCGTGGACAGCCGTCCATTGCGCTGATAGCAAACAAGGTGCCCTTGTGTTATCACTTGACATGAGTAGGTGTTCGATCCTCAGTGGGAACAAATAACAATCTTGAACAAATTCTTGTAGGCAATATAATGATGACAGAATACAATTTGAATTGAAGTCAGTATTGAGCACCATTGAATGATCCGATTTACTCTTCCAGGACCCGATTCAATGTCATAGTATGATCAAATAATGATCTACATAAAAATTTGGAATACTATATCATGTGTAAAATTCTTTAAAATATTATAACATGTTACTATATATATCCACATACATATAGCAAGTGAAATAATTCACTCACTTTTATAAAGACCGAACGAATTTCTATCAAGTGTAGGTAATTGTGCCGACATGCAGTTTGATGGAACATGTTTTTCAATCCGCCTTTATCTTCTTTAAGTCCCAATAACAAAACAAAAAAAAAGTATACTACGAAGTTTTTATCCGGTTACATATACTGTGAACTCTTAACCTATGTAGTGCAACCAGCACTCTGAATAATGTATCCGCGTTTTATTTCATTAAATGACTAATGACTGTGTGCGTCCGTACTCGTGCTCTCCATACAATCCCACTCGCATTGTGGTAATTTAAACTAATAATGATCTCCTACCGAATTTCGGTTACGGCGGCTAATCTCAACGAGGATCAGCCAACTGCGCAGGAGATATTATAGTGCACAAGTGTTGCACACACACAGGTGCACTCTATATTCCCTCACTCTCATAGTCCGATGGGAGGCAATCCGACACGACCGGAGAGAGATCAGGCGTAGGACCAACGGAAGCACCACCAACTTCCAAACTCCGGGCATTTTATTGTGAATTTCTTTACGGTAAAACCCAATATCAATTTTTGTCCCGACCCGGGACCTCATGATCGGCAGGCGAACGTACTAACCACTTGACCAAGGAGGTAGTTCTTTTTAAATTTAAACTAATACTATAAGGAGAAATTTGTATGAAAGTATTTTTGTATGAACTACCGGATCGATATAAAACATTTAGCTCTAATTGGACTGCTACATTATTCCGTACGTGAATAGTGGTTTTTATTATTTAAAATGTGCGTTCCCGCTCAATCATAAATGTCTGTAAACTTCACTTCGATGTTGCAAATAACGAGTTTGTAATCATACATTCCATTATTTTTATAGCCAATCAGAATTCCTATTCGCACTAATATTCTGTGAAAGAGCAAACAAAGAGAGTTTTCTCTTTCGAGCTAATGTAATAAGAGTAATTCTTACACCAAAGTGAAATAATAATATATATGATACTATCCTACTGAAATTTGCATAAGTACGAATATTTACCCAACTACGGACATGCAAAATGGGGGTTATGATATCTACGTACCTATGTATGTAAGTATGTTCCCTCGTTATTTCTGAACTACCTATCATAGTCTATACCTATAGATAAATAAAATAAAAGTTTTTGATTGTAATTCCAAAATTTAACTGCATGTCACTAAATGCATATGAAAGTACAGGTACTAACTTAAAAAAAAACAATTAAATATTTTTTCTCTATTTCTGTCCGTCTGTCTGTCTGTTTGCTCCGGCTGTTCTCCGATCCGAAACAGCTGGACACATTTTAATAGGACTTTCATAAGCAAATTGCTAATGATATAAGGAATAACTTAACGTGGGTAAAACCGCGGGGCACTGCAAGTTTTTTTAATAAGTTATTTATGGAAAGTAGTCGTCTTCGATGTCGTCTAAAGAAATCTATTGGACAATGTGTTCCTGTGCGGATCAATACATCGTAAGTGGCTTATAACCCAGACATAGTCCAGACACATAATTTATTCCCAGGAATAGATCAGCTTTTGCGTGGGAAATCAGCACGTGATACGAAATGATAGAAATTTGTGTTACTATACGTCGCTAATTTAGTTGTGAATAAATTATTTTATTCCGCGTTAGTCCATTTATAAAGAGTAGAATAGAGCCACAGTATAAATATGACCTTTACGAGCAGTGAGGAATCTAGGCCTATATTTTGAAATAAGTAAGTTTGCTCCATTGACCTAGCTAGAGGGAGGCAATAATGTAGATTTGGCTATATATGCAATCGGCTCAATGTGAGACTTTATTGACACTACTGCCATTCTGATTATAATTTCGTTAATGTGCGCGTATGTGTTAGTGTGTCATTTGGAACGATTTGTTCCTAGATTTATTACTGCTTATATTTATAATATTATTTTGATATACTGTTAAACTGTTGGTCCTACCTTGTTATGGTTAACTCAAATTGCATCAGAGTGAACACTATCCTTATTCTACAATCATACATACAAACCGACAAATTAATACAAGGTAGTACGTTCATTCAATGCAATATTCGTGGAAGCCCGGGCCCTCGATACTGAATTAAGTACCTAGTAATGTTTATTCACGTATGTGAATCATATATGTTGATACATTATTCTTGGTAGCCACAAAATATCACAAGTCGATAAGCTCTTCACAAGTAATTAATTAAAATACGTTTCCTTTGATCTGTTATGTTTTGAGTTGATCCTTAGCTGAACATTCTCTCGAAAATTAATTGATTTAATAATATATAAACTTTGATCAATATATGTAATATATTTTGATTCGTGGATACGCGTTACGTCATGTTGTCGTATTGAACAGTCTCATGCCCCCAGCCCACGAACTAGAATGTCCTAAAAGTATCCTATTAAGTTATTCTATTTCGTTAATATTACAATATTCATATATCAACAAATAGTGGGTAGAATAGAATAGAATAGAATAGAATAATTTATTTAAATGAAATATGGTTACAAAAGATGTTAGAATAAAATTAAAATATTTATATATCAACAAATAGTAGGTAGAATTTCTATTCTTAAATATAGTTACAAAAGAAAGAGGAATCGCATCGCAAGTGTCACAAAGTCCGTATTTTTGGGTGGTTACAACAGTGTGCGACAGCGCGTTGTGATTATTTAATAATTTCTGAATCAATAATGAAAGTAGATTACTTTCAAATGCGCCAGACGGTAAGAAAGGACGTTATTTAATGGTCTGCGATTGGAAAACAGGTCCTTAACCCAATAATTAGATGTAATAGTGTCTGAACTCTAAATGCAGTCGACAGTTAAGTGCTACGATACCTTACACTTACACAAATGGATTCAATCGGAAATGTGCTTTGGCTTCGTGCCTCCGATCCAATATCTACTTGAATTGGTTAGATTACACTTAATGCCTCACGGGTAATGTTTGTAAAGAGTCCCAGGCAGGGGCGTGCATTGGATTTTCAGAAGGGTAAGCAAAAACAATAAGTAGGGTAGGTATGCAGGTTAATTACATACCAATGTGGCGCGTTGGTGCATACGTTTTGGTATAGACACACACACGGCACGAGTGTATTAATTCATCACTAATGATAAGCACTGCTTATCTGCTTATATGGAATGCATGCCCCTGGTCCCAGGTGTATCTTACAGATATCGTTGGTAGTAGGAATCTGTATGTTTGGGCACTATAGGTACCCCGCGTGTTTCTATCGTAAACTTTTAGTTTCACGCGGAGTGTATTATTGTGTCAAATGGCGGTTTATTTTAATCAGTATTCACGGTATTTTCGCTTTAAAAATGGTCGTTAAATGAAACCCGTCCGACGCATAATGTATGTAGGTATGATTGCACTTTGAAATCCGAGTGTTATTCAGCTATTTGCAGCATCCTCGTACAAATATAAACTGATAGCGACATTTGTATATTACGTAGATTTTTTTTCAGTTTTATACGCTAGTATTTAATAGAGAGTGGACACAATCTATACATACATATAAAAAAAGTCTGTTTAAAAATCAAAATTGACTTTTCACTTAAAGCATATGAAAACGATACTATAAATAAAATAAACCAATTTTTTCGTATGTATGTGTATATAGATGTGAAAGTGTATCTGTCGTCTAATTGTTACCTTGTTGGTATAAATAAATAAATATTTTTGTCTTGTCTAAGGACGGCCTTAAGGTACATAACGATCATTATGCGAACGAAAAAATGGCTTAAAACAATTAAATAATAAATAAAGTAAGTATACATAGCGGGGACGACTAACAAAGTTTTATCGTAATCAAATAAACGAAACGAAACGTGATATTTATACAACTATACAGAGAAATAAAACTGAAGTGTCTGATTGTAATTCCCAAATAAGAGCTTTTCACTAATTGCATATGAAATTAAAAACGTCAGTCTCTCTGTTTGTTCTGGGTAATCTCCGAAACAGATGGACAGATTTTAGCGGGACTTTCACTGTCAGATAGATGACGTTGCAAAGAATAACCTAGACTAGATTTATTAAAAAAAAAACATTATGGTTCCGTGGGCCACCCATAAAATTAAGTCTACGCGGGTGATACAGCTAGTTTAAATGTATAAGTAGTAGCTAAATTGAGATAGTGTTTTGAACGAGCCCGGCAGAAGTGTGTGAGCTCATATTTGCGTTTGTATCGCGCGATGCCGACCGGTTACAACTCATGCATAATGCAAGCCTAATCAATGTCATTGTTTTTACGCCATTACCATGACCATTTTTGTGTTTTAGATACGTTATTACATGATCAAATCTACAAAATCTATCTCCCTATCCCATATACTCTTCAAATATACTGCCATCATTGACAAATAGTAGTAGATATCTAAGCTATTTAAGCTTTTTGTTTATACATAATAAACGTAAAAACTACTGGTACTATTCTAAAAATTCTTTCACTGATAGGATGCTACATTATCAGTGAGTAACATACGCTATATTGTTTATGATACGCGATTAAAACCGAGAGGCACAACAAGTATATGCAATATAGTACAATTTTCCTCATTAAAATCATAAATGTTGGTTCATTATCTGCCAAACATAATACATCACAAAAAGTACTTACCTAATCCTCTTTTAATGCTAAGCAATTATCACAGGATATTATATCATCACAGCGGAAATCTGAAAAAGAGTAAATGAAAATCGTTTTAATGATAATAACAATACTGGGTATAAAAATCTTTCTATCATTCCCGAGTTCATAGATTTATTGGTATGAACTGATTTCACAGATAGAGGAGGCTTTAGTTCGCCAGCCATGATAATCGCCACAGATATTTTTTCTGCAAAGTGCATTCTGTTTTTACTGGCTTATCTGCTCCTTTCAATGCTCATTCCATTAGCCAGATTCTCCAAACAAAATAACAGGTCTCTCTCGTTAGAATCGTTTAAAGCCATTGTATTAGCTTGCTTTTAATGTATATGATTCACTAATCTAATACCTATATACAATTTAAATAATTATTGTTTTTTGTGAAAGTGGAAAAGCTTCACTTTCTCTTACTTTTGACAAAGTTTTTCAAAACGTCATTTATATGCTGCAGTGAATGCGTACCGTCAACCTGAATCTGTATGTAAATTGTATAGCTCTTAAAAAATATTGAGGATTTCACGAAACTTGCTCGGATGGTTCTTATTCAATCAAACACAAACAGCTGAATATGGATATGGATAGAATTTCATGACCCAACTATTGAGTGGAAATCGGGCGAATACCAACGTCCGTCATATTGAGGCAGTAAAATAATATGGTAGTCATAACACTACACCATCGATGTTGTGGTACAATATATACAAGTTTCACACTATGTATTTTTGCGTAATACACACATGTTCTGCATTTCCCTCAACCTTCCGGCATTTTATCGTAGACGCGATATTGTACAATCAGGTACACAGTGTTTACATAGTTACAATCACTCCACTAGCGCTCTCCCAATCTACATCCGTGTAACAGTTTTGAAAACGTTTTCCGCTCCCGTTGTTAATTGTTAAGTTTAATGTACATATTTACTAAAAGGAGCATGAAGAGGTATTCAAATAAAACAAATAACGGATCGAGTGTAGTAGGTATCATTCGTAATCATAAAATGTTGTTGTAACTATCCTAATATTTGTCTCCTCCACGTGTCCTTGAGACATAAGCTACATCCTGTGTGAGATTATGTTATAATCAGTAATCGCTGAAATGAAATGCCGCATATATATATGATATTGGCGAAATTGGTAATAACGAATAAAATATATTTATTTATACCTTCAAGCGTGTCACTTTCATTCGGGTACTTTACTTCTGCAATCGTTAAGGTTTTTTATAATTCATATTGGAAAGTATGACGGCTGTAATGTACGATCTAGATAAAAGTGATTTTTACTAAAGCAGACAACCAGACAGCCAAAGATAGATGGGTCCGTCCCTATGATAGATATGTGTACTTATACGGCTGCTCTTCAGGCTGCGTCAGAAACTTGGACTCTTTTTCGAATTGAATTTCAGGTTACTGAATATTCCTTGGGCTTTTGATTGTGCTCGTGGAGTGCGAGAGGTCTAGTACCTCGTATCTGTGTAGCTCTTGGAATTCGCTTAATACCAGTTCCATAGTTGGCACAGCTTCGCACTCAAACCGGCCGCAACAATTTAAAAGATATACTCAATTTCTTTTGGCAGGCCTTCCAAAGACGTCATCAGGCGACGTAGCAGCGTTCCGCGGCTGGCCAGCCCTCCAATGGGTGTCAACGGAGAAGCTGCCGCGGCCCCCGCGCGACTGGATCCCACCGCCGCGACCCTCAGAGGACAGCCCGGCACACATCGAACACACCTCTGCCGCCGACGGGTCCGCCATGGGGGTCATAGTTACCAGGTTAGTTCGATTGGATATATGCCTACCGACAGGTAAGGCATAATGGAATCTAACGTTCAAATTAAGAGATGCCCGACCTTACAGAAAATATTACTACCTTAGAGTAGTACTGTGTTCTTGCGATAAACGAATTTTATTTATTGCATTACTTTAACATGTTCGTATCAGTCGGGTTTTTTTTTATATTTCATATTATATTTACTTGTTATTACATACATCATGATCGACTACCTATCAATTACACACATTTAGTCTTCTGGTAGAAATCACCGAAAAATATTGAGTAATTATAAAAGAACAAAACCTCTACAAACTAATGAGGTTGCGTCGGAAAACGCCTTTCCCATATATACAGTTCGACCCCAATTTACGTACTGTGTCTCTATGACAAACTTTGTGATTGCTCATGTCGAAAATTTTATTACCCACTGTTAAAGTTACAGAATGTATTTAAAGTTAACCGAAAATACATACAACATCGAATTACAGTCGCGCGGACGGGCTGTACGCAGAGAGAAAAGAGAAAGAGATTCTCGGCTATAGCAGTTTGATAAATCAAATCTAAACATAACTTTTGGGATTGGGATTTACCGGACGAAAAGTTACGCATGATCATAATAATTGCCACTAAAGTAAAGCCATACATTAATGTTTAAATGGTCACTTATATAATTGGTTGTACATTTAAAAAAGTGATACAACTTCAAACAAACTTTTGAACATTTGAAACATAGATTGGGTCGCCATCTATCGGCAATCGGGTTGAGTTATCTGGTGCATTTGCAACGATGCATCGAACGGTTCAAAACTGGGAAAAGTTACCTCATTATGTTAACAGAAGTCGCTGTTCCTTATACATTGTAGTCCAATAAATTTTATTCACATCTTAATAAAATATTACTTATAAAAACGGTTTACCGACGAGGAAACATCGTGAGGAAATCTGAATAACATGTCTAGGACAAAATACACTCGAGACGGCGATGAAAATCACCATCAGTTGAAACGCGATGTGTATTTATATTATGTCGGTGTGCAACAAAATCTGTTTTCGGCAGTTTAGTGTGTGTTTGTGTTCTCCCGACCGCCACGGTGACTTTTCTAACTGCTTGTCATTGTAGTCAAAGACGTTTGTGTGAAAATGATTGTTCCTGGATTGCCTCATTGGTCTAGTCAAATTAAGTGGTTACAAACGTTTCTCATTTATAATTTCCCAGAAGCAGATCGGAGTCTGGATTAGGGCCCGGTTGATAACAATAGGCTCGCCCGCTTTTACCTAAACATATGTAATGGTGAAATATGAGTGTTCTACAAGTACACATTCCCCTTCGGATAATACAGGTGATCATATGTGTATTGTTTCTAGGGCATCGATGTTAGCGCACAGTCGTATGTTGTCTGTCGCTTGCAACTACACGGAGGGCGAGCACATGGTGTGCGTGCTCGACTTCAAGCGTGAGACTGGCCTGTGGCACGCCGTGCTGGCCAGCGTGCTCAACGGGATGCACGTCATATTCATACCGTACGCACTCATGAAGGTCAGCCCCGCCTCCTGGATGCACATGATCACAAAGCACAGGTAAGTTGATGTATACCTTCTTGTTTTCTTAGCGTTGCGTTACCCAGAGATCCTAGATGCAAAAGATGAACTAGATTTTAGATCGATATTCGTAAAGTCTTAGACGAATCAGGCAACTAACATAATACTAATTAGGCGGCTAAATAAATTCCCTTGTCAACTGGCAGGTTTCAATTTCCTAAATCACTACGAGAATAGATTCAAAGTTTACTTTTTGCAGTCTTTTTCATAATATTCATATGAGTAAGTGTTGAAAGTAGTGTTTTGATTGTAGGGCGTCAGTGGCAATAGTGAAGTCGCGCGACTTGCACTGGGGCCTGTTGGCGACGCGCGACCACAAGGAGATCTCGCTCAGCTCGCTGCGGATGTTGCTCGTCGCGGATGGAGCCAATCCGTGGTCGCTCTCCTCTTGCGACCAGTTCCTCTCCGTGTTCCAGAGCAAAGGTAATACTTGAGTGCAACACATAATTAAAAAAAATTAAATATTTTGGAGTATTATCTTCCCAGCGGTGTTCTGGACAATTTGATCTTTTAGTATTATTTGTTACCTGCTAGACCGAGTCAGGCCCGAGCCGAGCGTCGACCGTAGATAGGCCCTTGTCATTGCTCGTCTATCACTCGGTTGCCGCTCGGTGTAGCGTGAGACAAAATATATGTAACTATCTGAACCCCGCGGATTCACTCCGTGAACTACCACTATTTTTTTATCTTTATAACCCACGTGTCGTCTGATATACGAGCTTTGTTATTATAAAGTTTCATTATAATCCATTCTGTTGCTTTCGCGTGAAAAAGTAGCATAGACCCATACATCACCCCTAGTAGGGGTTGGGTACTTTGTAACTTTCGCGTGTATAATATTAGTAGGATTAGTTGACCGTGCTATGGCCACCGCTAACGTGAGTCATCCTTAACACGTTGTATTTACAGGTGTGCGCGGGGACGCGATCTGTCCATGCGCGTGCAGCAGTGAATCGCTAACGGTGTGCGTGCGTCGGGCGGGACGTGGTGGGTCGGCGGCGGGCCGCGGCGTGCTCTCCATGGCGGGCCTCTCGCACGGCGTCGTACGAGTCGACGCCGAGAACTCGCTCACGTCGCTCACTCTACAGGACTGCGGGCAGGTGATGCCTTCCTGTAAGTATCACTTACTGACCTTTTAAATACAAGTGTCGGCAGGAGTTATGGGAGCTCAGCGAAAATAGTGCGGATGACCGCATATGTATCTTATTCGCTTTGCGCCAGACTGACTCATAAAATACTCCTGCTAATTCAAGGTCAGTGCTCAGATACTCGTAACGGCACTTGTAACTTTCCCCTCAAAATAATAAGATGTTAAAAGTTAAACCAATACTCATAAGATTAAACATACTAAAGTCTAGACTCTATTATGATCATTCTATGGATGAAATTTTGAATGAACAGTTGAAAATGGATCATAGTTTCCATGATAACTTATGTGCATTACATGGAAACTGTATACTGTCAAATTATATCGGTCGCTCGTAGTTTCAATGAATATGCGCAGTAAGACCCCGTAATTTTCCAATGTTATGAATAATTACTTACACTTAGCTTACATATTATCGAATTTTTTTTCGTCAATTGATTTTTGACGCTTAAAAAATTGCTTAATAAATTTGATATTTCAAACGATTTTTTTCCCAGGTGTAATTGTGGTAGTAAAAATGGAGGGTCCGGCTTATTTGTGCAAGACGGACGAAGTGGGCGAGATTTGCGTGTTGTCCGGGGCGACCGGCTCCGGCTACTGGGGCTTACCCGGACTGACCAATACGGTGTTCCGCGTGAGGCCGCTGGACGCTGATGGAGAACCAATCGGGGAAGAACACTACGTGCGGAGTGGTCTGCTTGGATTCCTCGGGCCAGGAGGTCGGTATTAATGGAGCGAATGTCAAAAACCCTCTGATTTGTTTTAATAATCTTCAAGAGGTACCAGAAAACCCAAGCTGAGACAGTTAGGCTATGTGGGGTTTTGTCCGCTAAAACATAGACGCGTAGCCGCGTCGAACGATAATTAGCTGTATACGAAACGCTCCCCCAGCCTGCCCGCACATCGTAGCAAGGATGAGCAAAGCGCGGGCAAGAAAGAGACGGCAATATGGCATCCACGGCCATGAATTACTTACTTAATTCTATACAATTGAAAACAAAGGTCAATCCATACATAATATTGTATAAGTTGAGTGTAAAGTAAACGCCGTCTCAAACCAATACAGTATTTTTCTTGTCCACCTGGACAAGAACCCTCTCGGTGACCATATTCTATGCTTTGGGGAAAACCCGGGTCTCTAAGCTAGTGGATATTCGTAGATTGACTTAGTTTGAAACTTAGTGACCCGAAACAATCTACGTTGAAGTAAGATAAAATATTTATCATTCCAAAGTTTCTCAAAGAGGTTAAATGTATTTTAAGCTAGTAGCTCGTACTCACCTGAGTGACTATAGTAAATTCTAATCACAATTTATACGCTTAAATCTAAGGTGAAATTCTTTTTGAGTATTGCAATGACAAAATTAATATTAAAATCATTTATCTATATAAGGCCCTGGTAAGGTCCTTATGAATCTCGAGTGAAATTACCTTGACAATCTTGACATGTCAGTTGTAGGTGTCATGTTCACAAAAACATATATTTACATATTGTCACGCCTGTACCCCATGAGGGTAGACAGGAGACTACGATCCTTGCATACTTCTTTCGCTTCATCTGTATTCATGCATCTCCACAGTTATTTCGGTAATGTAAGTGTTTAGTAATGTAAGTATTGTAAATGTGTGTCTAATGTCAGGTCTGGTGTTCGTGTGCGGGTCGCGGGACGGTCTGATGACTGTGACCGGCCGCAAGCACAACATGGACGATATAATAGCGACCGTGCTCGCGGTGGAGCCCATGAAGTTCATATACCGCGGCAGGATCGCCGTGTTCTCTGTAAGGGTGCTTAGGGACGAACGGATCTGCATCGTCGCTGAACAACGACCCGATTGTGGAGAAGAAGAGGTATATAAGTTATTAAAAAGTTACGATAATGATAGGTTTATTCAGTATAGGCCCTGGATAAGTATTTATGAATGGCGATACTATTACAACCGGTTTGGAAACTACCCTTAAATAAAAATAATAGAAAAACAAATACTATATGTAATAAAAATTTTGTTTATTAGTATTTCCTTATAGTAAGCATTTAGTATTCAAAAAAGAACTTTCAAATCGATTTTGAATGCTACCGCCGAAGGGTTTATAAGAACCTAACAAAAGCCCTATCCTTACAAAAATAAGTTTTAATCACTACAATAATAAATCTCTAGCAAAAATGTTCGAATGTCAATAAAAATGTTAGTAAGCATGAATGTGCTGTTTACATTATATTTCTATTCATATGTTAATCATTTAAAAAGTGTCATAAATATATTTCCCCAGTAGTGTACGTATAACTTTAACATAATATTGTGTTGTCCAGTCGTTCCAATGGATGTCCCGCGTCCTCCAAGCGGTGGACTCGATCCATCAAGTGGGCATATATTGCTTGGCGCTGGTCCAACCCAACTATCTCCCGAAGACTCCGCTCGGAGGCATCCACCTGAGCGAATGTAAACGTCGATTCCTCGAGGGCACACTGCACCCGGCCAATGTGCTCATGTGCCCGCACACCTGCGTCACCAACCTGCCCAAGCCCAGGGAGATACACTCTGGTACATTTTCTATACATCTATATATATCTATATTGATAAATTCTTACAGAACTTAATTAATCAAAATTAATTTCTTTTTTCCTCTGATTTTCTGTTTGTTCCGGCTAGCTGAGGTTACAATGATTAACTAGGCTACTTGTTGGAGTAATCAACAAATCAAGTCTATGCGGGTGAAACTGCGGGGCACAGTTAGTATATCATGTCAGCTTATTAAGCAGTGTGGCAAATGGGCCAAAGTTTTGAAAAGAGAACTTTACTCATTTGGAGCGTTAGATTTGTTAAATTTTTAAGTAAAAATAAGGCACAATTATCGTTTTGAAGTCTTGAAGTCTTGAAGTCTTGAAAAAATACATTCTGAACTTTATTAATTGAATTTTCATTATTATTTGGCTTATTTTAGTGCAGTTTGTAACCTCTCGAATTTTAATAAGATGCCGAAACGTTGTAAAGTAAAGGAGGTGTGTAATACAAACTTATGTAAATAAGTTTGTAACTTGCTTGCAGACGTGGGGCCCGCCTCGGTGATAGTGGGCAACTTGGTGCAAGGCAACCGGCTGGCGTCGGCGCAGGGACGCGACATGGGATACACTGATGACTCGGATGCCGCGAGGAAAGTAAGGGAACAACACATGTATATATACAGGTGCCGTCACGAGTTATGACCTTTCAGCTAAAATACTGGGTGTAGCTGGGTCACGACACCTATTCATGAATATCCAAAGTGCAAATCGCGGCTGCTGCAGCCTATGAAAGCTTGGAAACACACATCCCTTACTTACTGTATAAAGTAAGCTTTTACCCGCGACTTGTTCCACATACTGATTTTTTGTGTACCTTGGAGTCAAAGCTATCCCCGTACCAAATTTCAGCCAAATCGTTTTAGAGGTTCAGCCATTAAAAGAGGTATTAGAAACTCACTATATGGCGTCACACATCAATTACACATAAGACGAAATTTTGTCATTCTTCATAATAGTAATTTCCTCCCCATGACTTACAAAGTCTCGTTGACTGATCAGCGTGTCGTTTCATTTCAGTACCAGTTCATATCCCAGATCTTGCGGTGGCGGGCGCAGAGCACGTCGGACCACGTGATCTTCACTCTGCTCAACTCTAAAGGAGCCGCGGCCAAAGTGTTGACTTGCGCCGAACTGCACAAGAAAGCTGAAAGGATCGGCAACTTGCTGTTGGAGAAGGGAAGAGTTAACACAGGGGACCACGTGGCACTAATATTCCCCCCAGGGTTGGATCTCATCTGCGCCTTCTACGGTTGTTTGTATGTCGGCGCCGTGCCGGTCACTATACGTCCTCCACACCCCCAGAACCTCCACACCACTCTGCCCACTGTCCGCATGATAGTGGATGTTAGCAAGGCCACCATCGTCCTCTCCAACCAATCAGTCATCAAACTGCTGCGCTCCAAGGAAGCCTGCAATGTCCTCGACAGCAAAGCTTGGCCATTGACCCTCGACACCGACGACATGCCCAAGAAGAAGTTGCCCATCCTCTACCGAGCACCGACACCTGAGATGTTGGCTTATTTAGACTTCAGCGTGTCCACCACGGGAATGCTTGCTGGGATCAAACTGTCCCACGCGGCGGTCACTTCCCTCTGCCGCTCCATGAAGATAGCGTGCGAACTGTACCCTTCGAGGCACATCGCACTCTGCCTCGACCCTTACTGCGGCTTAGGGTTCGCACTGTGGTGCCTCAGCAGCATCTACTCCGGACACCATTCCATACTGATCCCACCCTCTGAAGTTGAGATAAACCCCGGTCTGTGGCTGAGCGCAGTGTCCCAGTACAAAGTGCGCGACACATTCTGTTCGTACGGCGTCATGGAACTTTGCACCAAAGGATTGGGCAGCTCCGTCAACCAGCTGAAAGCTAAAGGCATCAACCTAGCGTGCGTGAGGACCTGTGTGGTGGTCGCCGAGGAGCGGCCGAGGATCAACCTCACCAATTCATTCTCGAAGCTTTTCTCGGCCTTGGGCCTCAGTCCCCGCGCTGTGTCCACGTCGTTCGGCTGCCGCGTCAACATAGCCATCTGCCTGCAAGGCGCTTCTAGTCCCGAACCATCCACTGTATACGTAGATCTCAGAGCTTTAAGGAACGACCGCGTGTCTTTAGTAGAGCGTGGAAGCCCGCACTCCCTCTGCCTGATGGAGTCTGGAAAACTTCTTCCCGGTGTGAAAGTGATAACGGCGAATCCGGAGACTAAAGGGCAATGCGGCGACTCCCACCTGGGGGAGATCTGGGTACAGTCGCCGCACAACGCGAGCGGATACTTCACCATATACGGCGATGAGAGCGACTACGCCGACCACTTCAGCGCGCAACTGGTCACAGGCAACACCGGAGAGGTAACTATCACTACCATATTATATATATATATATATACCTAGTATATATATATATATATATATATACAGATATATAATTGCAGTGTCTGTTTCTACTTCCAAATTTACAACTATTCACTAAATTGATATGAAAGTATATACGGTTCTAACATTAACTTTTAAATTTTTTATCTACACGTAGTAAATAAAGTATTATTAATCCTACGCGCGTTTATTAATGTAGGTGTACGCCCGTACTGGCTACCTGGGTTTCCTGCGGCGGACAGAGGCTGGGGTGGTGACGAGTGGCGATGAGATATCCGTCCGAGACAGTGACACGGAATCTCTAGCGTCCGCGTGTAGCGGGGGGCCGATCGGGGAGCCGCACGACACTCACGACGCGGTGTTCGTGGTGGGGGCCCTCGACGAGACCATTATGCTCAGAGGCATGCGTTACCACCCCATCGACATAGAGAACTCCGTCATGAGGTGTCATAAGAAGATCGCTGAATGGTCAGTATACTAACACATTATGAGCCGCGGTGGCCGTGGGGATTGAGCCGTCAACTGCTTCAAGTTCAAATCCCAGCGGCAAGTACAGATGATTTTCAAAAAACTTAAGTGCAACGATTTCACATTTCCGTGGTGTGAAAACTCGTGAACTTTGCGGTGAAGGAAATCATCGTGAGGGAACCTTCACATGTGTCTATCTGCATACATTTATTTGAATTCAAAGGCGTATGTATAGTGTCGGAGCTTATGCATTTTGCTAACACATTGTACATGTTTGCGTTTCCAGCGCCGTATTCACGTGGACAAATTTGCTGGTGGTTGTGGTGGAACTGGACGGCAACGACAGCGAGGCATTGAACCTAGTGCCACTCGTCACCAACACGGTGTTGGAGGAACACCACCTGATCGTCGGCGTGGTAGTGGTCGTTGACCCCGGAGTGGTGCCAATCAACTCTCGCGGCGAGAAGCAGCGCATGCACCTCCGAGACGGATTCCTCTCCGACCAAATAGACGCCATCTATATAGCTTATAACATGTAAGCGACGCAACTCTAGCACTACGCCATCTAGTGACAGCGGGTTGAACTAACATAGTCCCAAGTTAAATCAAATTCGACGTGTCAAGTCATTGGCTCACCCATCGGTAATTTAAGTCCTTTTTTCGTAGGGTCAGTGTTGCCATTTTCTAGCAAAACATCTAGAATTCCTTTCCATCGATTGTGAACAACGTAGGTGCAGCACACAAGGGTGTTGTTGGACTCCAAACACTCCATTGTTTCAGCTCATATCCATACGCGTGACAAGACTGAACTAAGTCTGAATTCGAATATGATTTGAAATATTATTTTAGTAATACGTTGTGAGCTGTCTGGTAACTTTTATAATGGTATTTAGCCCTGACTCTACTAGTAGTAGTTATACGATTATAGAACCTCTATCATGGGTTGCCACCGTTTTCGTTATCTATACTCGCTAGCGTCTCCGCTGAACATTTGTATGAGAAATTGTGCAGCGACACCTAGCGGTGACGTGAAGCAAGAAAATATGTCGTACAAATATTGCGAGTGACGCTAGCGAGTATAGTTTACGAAAACGGTGGAAAACTCGTGATAGGGGTACTGTTATGACCTATGCTAATAGTTGTAAACGGTTTATAGCGTTGTATACCGTTTAAGGATAACGGTATTAAACTTCGGTCTCATTTCGTGGCAGTTATAGATTTACCCTAGTTGCTATCCACGCCAAATTTCAATTTAAGATAAAGGCTTTTTTTATAATTATTATATTATTAGTAGTTTCGTCGCATGATCTCTTTCCGAGCGTGGTTGGTGATACCGTTATGCCAATGTAATGGCGACCGTATACAGCGCTGTTTCCAGTAGTTTGTACACAGATGCCGCCACCATCGCATCTTGTCGGTGTGTATAGTTGTTGCAGCGTGCCCTCGGGAAGGACAGCTGGTTTTATTATTATATTATATTATACACACTATTATATTGTTGTGATTATTATGATACAAGTAATTTCAAATGCTAGCCGATATGTAACTCGGCTATTAACATAGTGTTAGTTATTATTGGTATATTATAAATGGTAATATAAATGTAAGTACTGCATTTAATGTGTTAATGTTCGCCCTTGCGGTATCGTTTCTATTAGCGTTTGACAATAATTATTATTGTTTATTTTTCCTTTTTTTCTGACCCTGTTTTCGCTTTCAGTGTCCTGAGGTCCTAGCTATTCCCAATCTGAAAGAAACAATGTCGATCCTCTTATCCCATACATCACATAATATAGTGCGAGTCAGTTTATATACTAGTAGGATCGGCATTACTATTATAAACAAGTTTATCAGATATAAGATTGGCTATTATACCGAAACAATATGTATTAATGCTTTGATTGATAAATCAACAGATGACTGGGTCCAACCATAACCCTTAATTGCAATGATAGTTCAGCTGTGCGACAGTGACAGATGTATACACGTCATATACACCGGTCTCAAGATATGAGTCAAACTATCATGACAATAAGAGCTCGTAGTAAGGCCCCAGAGTATTATTTTGTTTATCAACTTTGTTTCTGACAATGAATTGATTTTTACAAATGACAGTTTGAACACGTAGAAAATATGCTATCAGCCGCTGATTTCTCTTGAAAAGTGGGTCCTTTAGGCAAAGTAATATTCGCTCTTGCGCTAACAGAAACGATAAAAAAATTATGGAATCACATAAATCAGTCACATGACATATGTCATTCCCGTAAATTTTGTATTGTTTATATATGCGAAGAGTAACGGTAATGTTACTTTGTCCACAGGCACAGCTATAAATATTATATTGTGTAAGTTTCTGCCTCTGTCGTCAATTACTATACAATTACAGAAGGCGCCGTGAATGCTTGTTTACAAACACTTATCGGTAAAACAATCATCGATGTAAATACACCACTATACAAAGTCTGTAAAACTGTCAAATTATTGCTACACAAATTTGAACCTTATTCTCATTCCGAGTTTCGATATATTTGATATTAACGCACTTACGACCATAAGCTTTGTTTTATGTTGCATCGATAAAGGTGCATTTTTCAAGTATATTTGAACTGCAAAGTATACTAAACATTATTACCCTTTTGTTTGATCTATCAAATTGTCAAACGCAAATGACTGTGAGTGTTTAGATTCATTGTACTTGTATGTCATGACTATCGGAGGATCCGTCGAGAAGATGGAAACTGATGCCAGCCAGATTATCCTACATATTACGTAACACTTATTTCAATTTAATTTTTTATTTACGTATATCATTGTTACATACAATTATTTAGTTTTTTCGTCAGTAACAGTAAAATACATAATACGTTTTAAGTGGTAGGAAAAACTACATTGTTAGATTTCAAAGCTGTTAAGATAAGGAAGTGACTTTTATATACTTAAGTGACGCGAAAATATGCGAGCAGTTTTCCCTAAACCTTAAATTGACTATATGATCCCTTGAAATAAATATTTAATTATTGTCATCACATTCTAATAAGACTTTATTAACTCTTGATGGATCATCCGGTATAATAATTATATTCATACTATAGTATATATTCCTTCTAGCAATATCAATAATACTAGCTTCCGACCGCAGTTTCGCCTGCGTGGCTGTAAGATTTCACATACAACATTTCATACCTTTTAATTCCCTTAAGGATGGAATTTTGGGGAGTCCTTTATCTTAGAGTACCTAAGCCGCACAAGGAACACACCATCCAAATTTCATGTCTCTAGGACCAGCGGTTTTGGCTGTGTGTTGATGTATAAGTCAGTCAGTCAATACTTTGATTTTTTATGTATAGATTTCAATGACACAGGTATGTTAAGGTATCGATGTTTGATAGGTCTACGTAAAATAATACAATTCAAGTATGAACTGTGTAGAGTAACGTAATAGAGTTCATTTTGGTACTAGTTATTTATTATTATTCCATTCCAGTATACGTTCTGAACGACAAACGTCTAGAAAAACAAATTATTCGAATTGATTTTTTTATTATTCATCTGTATTAGATTTTATTATATACAATTTCCCTTTATTATTATTATTTTGTAATAATTTATTGCTAAAAAATGTAAATATATTTTTGTTATTTAATTTTACGTTGAAATGATTTCGGTATTTCTAGTGTTTAGTGTTTTGGACGATACAAAGTCGTCGTAGTTTAGGTAAATGAGGATTATGTGTATGAAGTGTTATTACAATACACGATGTAGTCATGTTACAGTATAAGTAGACAAGTAACCCAGCTTACGAACAAACATTGTATGTGTATTCTCGATTGTATTAAATATAAAGCATAATGTATGACATAAGACGTTCACGACGGAATAATCGCACGTAAGCATGTAACTATAATGCAATGTATGCATTTATTGTGTTTCACATCATTTATATCGACAACGCACAAAATTTTAATACTTCGGCAATTGTATCTATTCGATGAAACTATCAAAATGTTTGTTACTCTCAAACGCCAAAGAACGGTCAGTGGAATTTTCGGAACAGCTTTTATGAATTGTGATTAATTCTGGAACATTAATAAATAAACATACATTCTGATTTTTGTGTCTTTATTTGTAACTAGCTTCACCATCACCTACTTAATCACTCCGACGACTGACTACGGTCTGAATCAATAAAGAAACTATTTGGTACTTACTAAGTTCGAATCCCAGCTGTCTGTACCCTTTTTCCTTAAACTTAAGTGCAGTAATTGCACGCCACGTGCTTTACCGTGCAGGAAAACATCGTGAGAAATTCTACATAGTCTGAGAAGTAATTCAATGACGTATGTATAGTGTCTGAGACAGCGATGGATTTACTCTGTCACGTTGCTACTTAATCATATTCGGTGAAATGTTAGTGATGTTGTTGCAACACCTCTGCTTACCCCTTCGGGGACCCTTCTGGGATGGCTTGAGCATATTTATTTTTAGTAGGTACTTAAAAGGCAGTTTTTAGGGTTCCGTGCTCAAGTAACACGCGTATACTACCACGAAAAATACCTTACATTTTACGGGTTAGTGACTAATACATATATAACTAATATAGCCTCTCTATTGGTAAAATTATTTTCAAAATCTGTTCAGTTTATCTAGAGATTACCCTGCATAACCTCACAAACTAACAAACTTTACCTCTTTTAAAACATTAAAGTATCTATTTTCATTTGTGTATCAATTTAGTACTACCAATAATGCATTTGTAATAAATAATCAATTTTTATTGCAGCTATGGTTCACTATTTTGGATATAATGGCTCACGTTTCACTTTTCGTATAAGTGGACACAGGCGAAAGTTAATGATCTTAGATAAAAATAGGGTTAGTGTGCGATAGCAGGTGAAACAACTAGAGGTCAATATATTCTCCGCCATCAAGAGGCTGGAACATTGTAAGCGACGCCCTCTGAGACGCAATACACACACACAGCAGAAATATTAAATTCCCTCTCGCGTCACTGGGAGCCTGGTACGACTCGGGTATAAATTCTGCGAACATAATCACGTAAAGCACATGTTTTTGCACTACTTTGCCCCCTATGTACTTTATGACATTTTCATGACTTAACATTGTATTAAAAACTAATAAAAATGATTGTTTAATTCATGAAAACATTGTATATCACTCCAGTATTGAGGAAAATGAGATCTTATGACTAAAAACTAATATTTTTGCACTATCAGTCCCCGACCCTAACGGGGACTAACAACATTTTGATGAATTAAATCCGTATTAAAATCTAATACGAATCAAGGTTTCATTCATCAAAACAGCACATATTACTCAGGTCTATGGTAACCATAGTCAAAACGATAGCATTCCCAAGGAGGGTTGACGTAAGACAGGCGCCTGGTTAGAACATGTTTTTAATCTCTCCGATTATTTTCTGTAGCAGTACTATGTCGTCGCCAAATGACATGGGCTAAAGACAGGATAATGGTGATGATGATATTGTGGTAACCATAGTTGGACATTCTCGGGCAATTTGTAACAATGTATTATGCTACTGAAATACTAAAAATTAAGTGTGTTCCTGAACCCGCTATTGACTGCTTTATTAACGTGATAGTGAATACATCAACTTGTCTCTAAACACTGTTACGAACTCAAGAAATGCACTAGTTCTAGTGCCAAAACCTCTATGTTGGCATCATTGCGCACCAAGATAGGCCTCGCAACTCTAAGTAAAGCAGCTATTACATCCGAAGCAACAGAGAGAGCAACAGTGTCTTTGTTCAAGAGTTAATGTATGTCTGTAACGTTATAATGTTACTTAAAATAACCATCCATTTAGTACTTCATTAAAATATATTTGTTTCACAAAAATAAATTTTCTTTCTTTCTTTCTTCTAGTGTGTACCTATACAACATCAGCGCGGTCGAGCCCCATTTAATAATAATCCCTTAACTAAATTCGTTCAAAGGCTACGATATCGTAGCAGCAAGCTACAAGACACGTAGCACTGCTACAAAAATAGTTGCAATTGGATGCAGATAAGCAATAATGTGTCAACCCGCATAAACTTGGTTTTGAGAAAATGGCGTCTTAAGATGATTGTATACGTGATTTAAGATTTGTTTTATGACATAAATCCATTTTTTACGTACTTTTATGTTTCAGATGACTTGAAACACTTTTTTAAGAATGTTAAATACGTGATGCATTATCAAAATATATCAAAACCTTTGAATTTGACTTTTTGTGGGTTGACACATTATTGCTTATCAGCATCCAATTATGCTACGTATGCATAATATTGTATAGATTTAGTTATTTGTGATAAATCAATCGTTCTTAATTTTCTAATGCAAAGGTAAGCGTAGCGTAAATCAGTGTTGTGTTGCGTAATGTATTGTTAACGAAATGAAATGTATTATTTTAAAGTAAGTAGTTATTTACCACCAGTAAAGAGGGTCATCCATACCATCACAGATTGTGGTCATTACTAACCCACAAACATAATTAAGCATAATATATTTATAACTAGCTGTGCCCCGCGGTTTCACCCACGTAGATTTAGTTTTTTATAATACTTTTTTGCGCAATAAAAGGTAGGCTATGTCCTTTCTCAGGGTCTAAAGTTTGTCTGTGCCAATTTTTTTCAAAATCAGTTGAGAGGTTTAAGCGGGAAAGCGTAACAGACAGACAGAGTTACTTTCGCATTTATAATATTAGTAGGGAAGTAGAGATAAAGTATTTTTTATATAAAAATAACTTTAGTAACTCCTTGTAAGTTAAATCGGTCTGGTCGTTTAAATTAACTGGAACAAACAAACTCACAAACAGAGAAAATGTTTTTTATTATTATTTTATGAGTATATCATGTGATATGGAAAAGCTGTTAATTTAGAATTACAAACACTTCAATTTTATTTATGTGTAAGGTATAATAAAGATGAACGGCCTCATAGGCCTAAAATGAAAACGGTTTGTACAGGGGAAACATGACACATAAGGAGTTTAATGTAATATTCATTCACACAAGCCCACGTGGCGACACGGTAACGGCAACGTGTGAAATCTATAGTAAGCTACCAGGATAACAGGAGTAGCAAGAAGCTGGCCGGGAGTATCCTACGAACTTATTGGATATCACACGATTACGTAGATTTAGGTTTACATTTTTACAATTGTTAGTGTCAACAATTTCAGAAATTGTAATACTAATTTGTTCTGAAAGTAACGTTCAAATTCTTAAATGCCTGCAGTCGTCTCTTGGATGCGATATCGTGGTATATTTTTTCAACCGTATTTTCATATTTCACGGTGATTGCCTGTCGTACTCATTGGATTTGATGGAGGGAATCCTAATTACACAATACACCAAATGAATGTAATAAATTTTCCTGAGATTAGAGTCTAAGTGGAAAAACTACTTATTTACTGCGAGCTAGAACAGGTTCGTAGTACATTTGTACGTTATTTGTACTAGTAATTTAATATTTCCGCGTTATTTCATAAACTTTCCTTACTTAGTTTTGCCTCCCACACAACTAAACCACTTTCGCACACCACCGTACGGCATGAGCGTTCGCGATTGCACACGTATATTAGCGTACAATATCAATTCAATTTTGCACTTAATGACGATCGAGATAGAACTGATTTTAATATGCATCATTTAAAAAGAGGGAGAGAGACGGACACGTTGGAAATAAATCGATTCTAGACTGCCTTGCGCACCATCGCTGGAAAGGGTGAGATGACATCAAATAGCTCCGGTTGTTTATGAGTGCCTGGTACAGAGGTGAAAATTTTTCATCGGGTGTGGCTGGTTGAAACTTTACCTTTACGTGGCCGCTAGAGGCGCTGTACATTATACATTAGGCAGAGACGTAAATTATTCATGTCATGAATATTTTCCAACAAAGACCTTTTTGGCCTTATGTGAAAATGAAATATTGATTCATGGCGGAACGATTAGCTTTATGTATGGCTGAGTTCACCTAAAATATGAACAGCAAAATTAACTTAGTTCACCTTAGGGTCTAAGAATTAATCTCCGCGTGACTCGAGTGATTTCTTACATGTTAGTGTTTATGTTGCGCGTGAAGTATGGAAATATTTTTCCCTAATAGTTCTGCGACAGATTTAGTTTTGCGAGTTGTCATACTCACTTAAATGCCTTTGCTTGCGGCGGCGTGAGGATGACGGGTCGCTCACTTCCCTCTATAATGATTGAGGAGGGCGATGGCTGGCATTCTCGTCATACTTGTGAACAGATGCTGCTAGTGGGGGCTGGTCATCTCAGGCTACACAATTATTCGTAGTTCTTATTTTTAGTTTTTAAATTATTTTTTATATCGACTTTTGTGCACTGGAACTGTGTCCATGGGCTTATATATATTTTTTATGATGTATATTGTATTACTCAAAGCTGTAATTTTTTATTAAAATATTACTTACTTTCTTGCCAGGTTCTTCTCAGTAAAAGCAACCTTCCGAACCTGCCGGTAGCATGTATAATCCTATGTAATCGTGTCTTTCTGACGATTTGAAAGTACTGTGTATAAAGTCTAATCGAATAAAGATATTTTGAATTGAATTGAATTGACAATATTTCAAAACGCTCTTCATAGTGACTTTTAACTGACATGCAGTGATAATAAATAGTACAATTAATAGTTTCTAGTTAGTTCCTTTCAAAAGGCTAACTAGCCTCCTAACAAACAAATGGTAAATTCGACGTGTCTTACCAGGTCCTAAAGTGGACCATTTACAGTTTCGATTCCAATCGTGGCTATGACTGATTATGGACCATTTCGAGCAATATATTACTAACTACTAGTATTATAATTAAAGTTAGAAAAAATCTCATTTATTACGTCGCTGTTTTCGATTGAGTAGATTTATTATTATTATTACTCATATGTGATTCAGACATTATATATGACAGACAGACGCACAGAAATAAATGTATTTCTTTAAAAATACTTTTTTCCCTTGTATACTTATGCATTTAGTGAAAAGCTGTCAATTTGGATAGGTATCTGTTTCGGCTCGAGCGCCTCCATACTCGATCATCTTACATTCATACATTCATACAATCATACGTCATTCATTCACTTTGTATTCACTCTCTCGTTCATTCAAAAACTTGCTAATTCATCTAAACTGCCATAAGTTGTTCAAACTATTGCTATTACACATTTACAAAAATAACGAGTTTAATTACAAAATTAAGGCTCCATTGTGTCAAGCGAAGACATAAATTGGTGGCCCATGAGGGGAACAATAAAACTGAAGAACAATTGGACTAAAATCTACAATAAAGCCGTAATACTGCCAAAGCCACGAGGTGGAATCAAAGGTCCATCAAATTGTACACGGCCAGTGATGCAGCCAAAGCAGCACACCGTCGAAGAACACCTTCCATGAGATAAGTGTCCTTCCTTAACTCTAATTTACACCAATAAATTCATCTACACAAAATTCCTACCTTGATTCCGGTCCATATCATTGCCCAACGTTCACTGTTCTGTAATAGTCAAAACTTGATGCAAGCAGTTCACTAAAAAATTGTATTCACCAACACGCACTTCTTATTTACTGGTATACTTAATTACCGTAACAATATAAGCAGCGAAACGATACAAATAGCAATAACTCCGTACCGTCCTTTTGACCTCTAAAAACACTGTTAACTTTTTCTCTGCAACGTCATATACTCCACTAAACAATCACTATTCTATCGCGAATTGCATTTGTATAATATACTGGTGGCCCATATCACACGACATACTATTAAGACTAGGTACTGCCCTCGGTATCGAACACTTTGTTTACCGTTATTGCCGACTATTCCAGGTGTCCCGCGCGGTGAAACAAACAACCGATCGCTAATGAGATACGGATTGCACTGGAGTGCGAGTTAATTGATAACAAAGCAAGATTATCAATTAATATTAAAACTGGATTCCTGGTGCGCCGGGGAGGGGAGCGTGAGATCGTTTTAGTTAACTTTCTTAACCGTTCATATTAATAAACCCAAGTACTTTGTTTGCAGCTGGCTTACATTTTATCTTTTATTCGCCTTGTATTTCTAAACTATTCATAATTGTTAATAGTTCTTAATGTATGTTGAAGGTTTAGAGTCAATTAAAGTCACAATGAAGGAATTACGTGAGCTAAGCATAACACGCAGCTCCGTAAAGGGACAGATAACAAAATTTAGGAATTATATCAATAATGTAAGCCAGGAAAGGGAGTTGACGAGCATCGAATTAGCCGAGCTATCTCTAAAACTTGGCAAGTTCGAAGCATTGTAACTAAAATTCGATGATTTGCAGAGTGCGATTGAGGTCTTAAATTCTGAAAATTTGGACAGAGAAGTCGATGAACGTGAGGGCATTGAACACGAATTCGTTGTATGTACAAGCAAAAAGGATAATTGAAGATTACAATAAATTAGAATGTACTCATCGACGCGAGTCATCATTCCATGATGCTAGTGGTCACAGCCCTCACGAGGACAGAGAGAGTGGAATGGGAGTCAAGTTACCGCAGATTCAAATCTCTAAATTTGACGGTGCTTATTTTCGATGGTTAGAGTTTCATGATACTTTTGAAAGCTTAATTCACAATAATAATCGCATTACGCCTATTCACAAGTTCCACTATCTCGTCTCTTATTTGGAAGGAGAAGCGGCTAGGATTATTTCGAATATGGAAATGTCATCAAAAAATTATACTGAAGCGTTGAAACTATTATGTGATCGTTATGACAACAAGCGTGTTTTAACTAATCACCACCTCAGTTCGTTATTTAGTGTCTGAAAGTTGAGGGAGTCTGAAAGTCGCTGCGCTTCTTGGTAGATCTTGTAACCAAAAATTTACGCGCTCTGTCCAGCTTAGGTCAACCGATGGACAAGTGGGATACGTTTCTTAGTTTCATGTTAACGTCTAAATTAGACAGCGTCACTCTAACTAAATGGGAGGAGTATCGTAACGCGCTTGAAGAGATGCCCACACTATATCAATTTAACAAATTTTTAACTGACCGAGCGGATGTTTTGGAGTCGATAAATATAAATAAATATATTATAAGCAGTAACAACTCGCCTAAAAGTCCTCCCAACGCTTCTGTATCTCGCCCAAATGTCACACCTAGCAGCAGCAATTATATTAACAAAGGTCGAGGCAGTTATACTAAATCATTTACAGGTAGTTCACAAAAGACTAACCTATACTTATGTATAATATGCGGAGATAATCACAGGATTTATGATTGTACTGTCTTTAAGTCTAAAAATATACAGGAGCGACTGGCTGATGTCAAGAAATACAAGCTATATCCGAATTGTTTGCGACAGGGGCATCCTCTGAATCAATGCCATATGGGTCCTTGTCGTGAGTGCAATCAACGTCATAATAGTTTACTACACGACCCTAAAGTGTCTGTAAGTAATACCACCGTCAGCGAGACCAGCTTCGAAACTACGTCGTGTTTCTCTAAGCAGAGTGAGAACCAGATATTGCTATCTACCGCTTTGATAGAAGTATCCAATCCTATCACTGACCAAACAGTGATGGTTCGCGCCTTGCTAGACAGCGGAAGTCAAACTACTTTCGTTACCAAATCACTTACCAAAAGGTTGACACTAAAGTCAACCCCTATAGAAAGCCTAAAGGTTATTGGTATAGGTAACAATTGTACTAATCATGTTGTCGAAAGTTACTGTCAACATAAAATCACTAAATACTAAATACAAGGTACAATTATCATGTTTAGTGCTCAATGAATTAACAAGCAAGTTGCCTAAAGCTCGTGTTGACATTAGATCTCTTAACTTGCCTTAAGATATAATTCTGGCCGATCCCACCTTTTTTCAGCCTTCAAGTATCGATGTCTTGATTGGAGCTGACCTGTTTTGGGAACTCTTAGAATTAGAACAACTTTCACTTGGTCCCCAAAATACAAAATTGCATAATTCTAAGTTCGGGTGGCTAATTTCCGGTCCTATTAGTGTAACGAAATACACATATGGTGATGTACAATGTAATCACGCCTCTGTACTACAAAATTCATCCGATGAAGTAAACAAAATGCTTCCTATATTCTGGAATCTTGAAGAGGTTCCCCATAAGGCTATTTTAAGCAAAAGTGATAAATTTTGTGAGAAGTACTTTTCCGTGACTACTTCTCGTCTGGAAAACGGTAGATTCCGTGTGAAACTACCCCTAATAGATTCTCCTGAATGCTTGGGTGACACATATGCGTTAGCCAAAAAACGATTTCTGAGCTTGGAAAGGAAGTTCAAGCGAAATCCACGTCTCAAATGGGAGTATTCTGAATTTATTAGAGAATATGACAAGTTGGGTCATCTATCTGAGTGCTCAGTGAAGCCTGACATATTATATTTTCTGTGTCACCACGCCGTCTATAAGGAGACCAGTGAATCAACTAAATTGAGGGTCGTTTTCGATGGATCGGCGCCCTCCTCCTCCGGTTACTCTTTAAATGATATCCTGGTAGTGGGCCCTAACGTCCAAGACTCCCTTTTCTCCATATTAATTAGATCCAGGCAGCATAAGTACTTACTTACCGCGGACGTTGAAAAAATGTACCGGCAAGTTGAGGTGACTGATGACGACAAATCGTTGCAACTGATTTTATGGAGAGAAGATTAGTCACAGCCTATCAGGATACTTAAATTAAATACTCTTACTTACGGGACTGCAAGTGCGAGCTATTTGAGCATCAGCTGGGGGAGGAGTGTGATGACGATGTCATCAAAACAATAATTCAGCGCGACATGTACATCGATGATCTCGTTTATAGCTGCGAAGATCCAACTCAGCTACGTATGTTCAGGCAGAAATTTCCAAGGTCCTTTAATCGGGCTCTTTTAATTTAAGGAAATATAAGAGCAACCTGCCTTGCTTGCTTCAAAATTCAAGTCATGAGAACTCCAGCACTCAGGAGAACTTGATTTTTAGCGAATCTTCAAATACGCTGGGACTTGGGTGGAAGCCATCGAATGACAAGTTCCATTTTCCCACTAAAGACATTCCCCAAAGTCTCCCGGTTACAGAGTGATTCATAATGTCACAATCATTTAAGATATTTGACCCTTTAGGTCTTTTGAGTCCTTACGTCATTCAGGCTAAAATGTTGTTGCAGAAATTGTGGTGCCATAAGCTAGACTGGAATCAGCGTGTGCCACAAGACGTTGAGGAAGCCTGGAACATGTTTGCCAAAAACATGCCATTTTTAAAAGGGCTAGAAATACCTAGGCATGTCTTATGTGCCGAGCCAATTCATGTTGAAATGCATACCTTTAGTGATGCATCACAGCTTGCTTACGGGGCCTGTGTTTACATGCGATCAGTGGCCAGTAATGGTGACATTGCTACTAGGTTGCTCTGCGCTAAGTCAAAGGTTGCGCCGCCTTGTTGGCTACTAGATTATGTAAATCTGTTATAGAGGCACTAAGGTATAGCCCCGCGCGTACAGTTCATTGGTGCGACTCCAGTATTGTTCTGGCTTGGATACATAATGACCCTAAGAAACTCAAGACATTTGTAGCCAATCGAATCATGGAGGTCACCGATACAACTGACCCATCTTCTTGGCGATATGTGCCAACAGCTGCCAATCCCGCTGACATGATATCTCGAGGTATAAATGCAGGGCAGTTGGTGTCGATGAACTTCTGGTGGTCTGGACCTGATTTCTTGACGAAAGAGGAATCAGGTTGGCCTATGTTAAATATCACAACGTCAGTCGTTTGTAGATGAGTACGAAAGATTAATACAAAATAAACCTCTCCATTCGAAATCAAAATTGTTACCACTTTCACCTTTCCTAGATAAGGATAATTTAATAAGAGTCGGCGGCAGAATAAGTGCATCTGACTACGCTTACGAAAAGAAACATCCTGTTATACTTCATGCATCACATCGTTTAACGAAATTAATATTCGAGCATGAGCACCTGCGCAACATGCATGCCGGTCCCCAGTTATTGCTGGCTACGATCAGAGAGACGGTTTGGCCCGTGAGCGGTAGGCGACTCGCTAGGCGCGTCGTGAACAACTGCACGCGCTGTAGACGTTTGGTCGGGAGGACGCTCTGTCCTAAAATGGGTCATCTACCAACGCAAAGGATCACCCCTGACCATCCTTTTATGTCCATCGGGTTGGACTTTGCTGGACCATTTATATTTTAAACCGAAAGGGTCGTGGTAGTCGCGTACTTAAATGCTACATGTGCCTTTTTGTTTGCTTATGGTATAAGTGCTTGCATTTGGAAGCAGTAAGCGATTCATCTAAAGACGGGTTTATGATGACACTTCGCAGATTCGTAGCTCGTTGAGGAAAACCTCGCGAAATATTTTGCGACAACGGAGGAAACTTTGTTGCCGCCGCTAAAGAGATTAGTAATTTCCTTTAACAAAATAGTGAATCTCTCTCTGACTCTGCAAGTCAAGAGGGTATTAAATTCGTGTTCTCTCCTTCTTACGTTCCCCACTTTGGAGGTGTTTGGGAAGCCGGTGTTAAATCCGCGAAGCACCACATAAGACGCGTTATGGACAATAGTCATCTTACTTTTGAGGAGTTATTGACTCTGTTTGCACAAGTGGACGCTATTCTGAACAGTCGTCCCTTGTGTCCTATGTCTTCCAACCCTAACGATCTCCTCCCTCTATCCCCAGGACACTTCCTCATAGGACGACCGTTAACAGCTTTGCCTTCGCCAAACTTGAGATACGAACGCATTGAAAGACTGCGCCAGCACTTCAAGAGTAGATGGCAGAAGGAGTACATTGGTGAATTGCAGCAGAGAAGTAAATGGAGGCCCAATACACACAAACTTTGAGTAGGTGACATGGTTCTCATCCAGGAAGATCATGTTCCTCCTTTGAATTGGAGACTTGGAAGAGTATCACGTCTATTCCCTGGGCCTGATGGAATCATCCGAGTTGCTGACATCACCACAGTTAAGGGCTGCGTGAGACGGCCTCTAGTCCGCATTTGTCCACTGCCTACTAAAGAGGACATCAACGATTGAAAGCTTCTTTCAACGCGGCGGGAAGATGTTTCGGCTCGAGCGCCTCCATACTCGATCATCTTACATTCATACATTCATACAATCATACGTCATTCATTCACTTTGCATTCCACTCCCTTGTTCATTCAAAAACTTGCTAATTCATCTAAACTGCCATAAGTTGTTCAAACTTTTGCTATTACACATTTACAATAATCACGAGTTTTATTACAAAATTAAGGCTCCATTGTGTCAAGCGAAGACAGTATCTGCGCTTAATATGTTCAAAACGACAAACGTCAACACAAATTATCACAACATTATGTAGTGCATGACCCCGTCACATATGGCGTGTGCGTGGGATCTAAGCACACTGCTACAATATTCAGATAACACGGGTGACGCGTTTCATCCTTTTCGCCCGCGTGTTTCTATAAAGCCGATGTTTCAACCTGAAAGCCTATCCCAAATATTAGTGAAACAATTTTAGAAATATTTGAGTATAATTATTACAAATAAAATAAAAGTCTTTTCCTTTTCTAATATGTATATTAATATTTATACATGTAATAACAAGATATTATAAAAAGAAATATATTTCATTCTACCAGATTATATACTTTCGTTCTTCACATTTCTTATTTCTAAGCGGAAATTAAACTAGTGACCTAAGGCCCTGGGGGCCTTACCATAAGCTCTTATTGCCATCATAGTTCCACAGCGTGACAGTGACAGACTCATACACTTCTCTCACATACACTCTCATAGAAAGAGTTACACTATAATGGTAATAAGAGGTTATGGTAGGCCCCCAGAACCTGAATATAACAATTTACTGAATTACATCACAATCATCTGTGTAAAGGTGGTAATCATGCATTTCTTTGTCCGTTTTCATTAATTCACTAAAGAATAAAGGTATAGCATTTTTTTGTAATAAAATTTCAGTAATATAAATGTTAATAAAATGTTATTTTACGCTAGCTTCATTCATTTTTTATATTCTTAAAATATATAATTAATGTTATGTCATATTAATACAAAAAGGACAATGATAAAAACTTAAGATGTATACATATTATCATCTAAGTATCTAAAAATAAACTTTTTTATTGGTATAAATATGTGATTGTATAGTTGAATCCGTCATTAATTTAAACGCGGTCGCCGCGGTATATCAATAGGTTTTGAGGGCAGCGGTCGTAGCACTATACAAGGGTACTTGGATATTCTATTCCTTAGCGCAGCGGCCAACATTCTAACCTTGATCATCTTCCGCCGACTCACGTGAACCATCGCTAAAGATCTGAAACAATATTATATAGCTATACTTTGACAAAGCAATGCGCTCAGATTTAATTATAGGTAGGTATATACACTAGCTGTGCCCGACTAACGTTTGCCGTATATTTTTAGAGTGTATTAACTTTATCATTTAGGGGTATCTACCTATCCGATATGCACACATTACATACATATTGAACCTGCCGTTTCGGAGAAGTTTGTAAAAGGTGTCGGAGAAAAAGGAACAGTTGTGTCTAGGAGTTGTAGGGTTTTATGAATATGTCACTATGTTGAAGTCGTAAAATATCTAGCTCCAACGATAACGTGTTGCTAAGGGCCGAAGAGCTCGCCATCTTAATCGATTGTATGAACGCCCGGCCGCGGTACATTATGTACGCGGTGTTAAACTAGTTCAGTTATGAAGAAGGTTAATGCTTCGGAAATGGTTTAATGGATTATTTCAGGAACAATTAGTGGGTAGAATAAAAACGTAGTTAGATTTTTCGTGAATAACTTTGCGTTACCTCGATTTTTATGCGATAATAAGGTCTTAATATGGTCAACTTTGAACGTCAATTACTCAAAAACGGAGGAAGATATTTTTGTCATAATAACTTTATTTGCTTCCTAAAATTATAACCAAATTTTAACAGTTGTCCTATTTTCCCTGACAACCTGTAAACTTATACACTTGTAATTACTTACACACATTGTATTACTTAGTTAAGGACATATGCTCACGCCAGTATTCCCCGAAGGGGTAGGCAGACGTGTTGTAATCACAACACCCACTTTTCACCGAAGACGATTAAGTGCCAACGTGACAGATGGCGAGTCTATCGCCATCTCAGACACTTTACATACGTCATTGAATTACTTCTCAGAGAGCCGTGGTGGCCTTCAGGTTTGAGCAGTCGCCTGCGACGCAAGTTCGAATCCCGGTCTGTACGAATGTTTTTTTCTAAAAAACTTATGTACAGTGATTCCACACCACGTGCTTTACGGTGGACGACATCAACAAACGAAAACATCGTGAGGAAACCTGCAATGTCTGAGAAGTAATATGCAATAATATGTAATGTGCAAAAAATATTATTTATCAAAGATATCGCATTGAATAAGAATGACATTGAAACAACGAGTGAGGCTTAACGACTTGTCACATACATAGCTTCTCATGGTAAGTACGTATTATGGTTTAGGTTATAAATACTAATATACCCCGTTCCGTCCCGCTGCTGGACAAAGGCTACGTTTCCCATTTTCCAGGCGTGCGTGGTAGTATTATTTTTGTTCTAATTTGCCTTATAGATTAAATTTAATTTATTCAAACGTTCCAATTAGTCTTAAAAACTTTATTGAATATGTAATGTTGCAGAAAAGATAATGCATAAATATAAATCTTTATTGGAGTTTCTTCATATTAGGTGTGTTCTTTTTTACAAGTATGATATGTTAGCAGTAGCTGCACATACAAGATGTAAATGAAAATTACTATATGTATATAATTAATACTCGAATTTCAATGACTTCTGTATTTGTGGCGCTAGTTATAATTAAATGTATCCTATACGAAAACTTAAATGATCATTTCAATCCCAAATATACCTGAGCGAGTCCAGCGGTGGAATATGCTCCATAACCCACGATATGAATACATAAGCCAACGAGTATGATAATCCGAGCTCGAATTGTGAATGCAGTCATGTACGTCATTCGCGTCCGTGCACTTCTTAGGTCTTGCATATAATTTGAATGATCTCAAATAAATAAATAAATAAATATATATATATATATATATTATAATTTGTGTACATAAATACAATGACATTTATTTGTCGATATAGTGTGATATTTAGGAAATTTTAAAGATTCAAAGTTACTATTTAGAAAAGATTGTCGCTCATAAATTTCGGGTGGAATAAGTACGCACTGGTCTGACTTATTAGCTAATAATGATTATGATCATGTCAAACCCCTCTATATCCGATAGTAACAATAAAACAGTTGATCTAAATTGAGAGTTAATGCCACTTCGGAGCTACATTCGATTTGTTTTCCTTTATCCACTATAATGGTTGTAGATGCAAACTTTGCCGTTAATTATGATACACGGCTCTTTATAGCTATTGAAGTAAAACGTAAAGTAGGATCTAATCACAAATATTTATGAAATAAAGATATAAAAAAGTTATAGGAATATGTAAAGTACTTACGGTGGCTGCGATTTCTTAAAAAGAGTTCTTATAAATTTTCTTACTGCGTTCCTGTAAACAATGACATTATATTTTATTTAAACCGAATTACAGCAGGAATTGTTATTACTAATAAATTTAGGACCTATTTGATACTTGCATTTTATTAAATTCTTCGCAATCAATAAAGTCTCACAAGAAAAAATTCAAGTTCAATCAAACTCCTGTGACATTGAATCCTGCACAAGTTGCCACACTATAATATTTACACACTTTCACAAAATGCGATTGAATTGTTTTCGTACAGGTAAACTTTATTTATTTTCTTACATTATACGTTTTTGTTGGGGATTTTATTATTTAGGCATTTTAATAAATACATAATGTACATGCTATACGTTAATACGGTCCAAATCAGAATTTAAATTCTACCAAGGTGGAAACTTATATTCGTTTTTCCTTTGCAAGTGAATTTCATTTTCCATTTTGTGGCAACATTTAAAAATTTCATCATAGAAAATCAGAGTCTATTAATACGTTCTCTTGTCTTGCAAATGTTCTAAAGATTGTTTAACATAAATGTAATGTAAACTGTATGATATGGTATAAATTTGCAAAAATGAGTAGAAAAATCTAAATGTTTTAAGATTGGCACAGATAACAACTGGATTCTCATGCATTAATTTTTGTCGTCTTTTACTGCACCTTGCATCTTTTATTGCTGGTAGTAATACTTTTACTGTGGGATCTAGTTTTTTTTTCATTATTAACATTGATGACGGTAGTTCTCTTAGTAGTTCATAAATATTGGATCGTGCACTCTTCGGTGTACGTTCTATTGACAGATATGTGGGTAAATACTCACTCGCTGGCCGTGTTTTGACCTACAGCTGTGTCAGTTCAGAAAACACTACGTGTGTGTTTTGGCATAGAACTTAATTGAAATGCTCTCATAGGCTATGTCGATAAGTAATTATAAATGTATAGATCACTTGTTGTTTTCAGAGCATTCCTTGATATCTGTCTGTTTGTAATAAAGGGTTCTTCTTATTGGTTAAAGTGAAAGTTTTACCAATAAATTTGTACCTGTGCGTGCGACAGTCATACAACGAGTTAACGATGAAGGACAACTTGTTGAGAAAATTATATAAGCACTAGCTGTGTCCGGCAAACGTTGTATTGCCACATATTATTTGGGGTGGATCACCCTTAATATTTAGCATATGTAAAATAGATGCTGGCCGATTCTAAGACAAAATTTCATACAAAATCGGTAAAGCCATTTCGGAGGAGTACGGTAACTAATATTGTGACATGGATATTTTATATATTAGATATATATATACATACATATATATATATATATATATATATATATATATATATATAATTTACGAAGCTAAAAGGGTTCGATTCCAGCTGACATAGAAACTTTAGACACGCTACACTAGAGTCAGTTTGTGAGACTAGACATTACAGATTATAATATTATACAGTATGTAAATCATTGTCTGGTCTATAATACCACAAACATAGCTTTGTTTCGGATTTTTAGTAAAGATATAAAGATATTTTTTTTATTCTCCTATGTGTAAAACAAGCATGCGGCCTATCTGATGGTAAGTGGTTCCCGCAGCCTACGGTGCAATACCAAAAGGGCTTGGCAAAGTAACATACACTCGCGCTTTGGCGAATCGAAGCTATACAAAATGTATGGAAATAACATAAATCTGACAGGTGACATTGCCCATACATTTAGTATCGATTCTGTAAGCAAAGTGTGCGGATAATGTTACTTTGTCTACAGGGCCAAGGACATCATGCGCGCGTGAGATTAAGAGATATTTACAGTATGCCCACACTGTTAATATGTCTTCACAGCTTTCTTGATGTAGCTACGCTCATCACCACCCAATAGCCAGGGTCTAAGAATATGGCTATGGTATCCCCTGCCTGTCGTAAGAGGCGACTAAAAGGGGGCCGGAGGGCCTGCTGGCGGTGGTCGGGGTGGGAGCTTTGACCACCGACGCGGGCCCGGGAAGGTGGCAGCGCGATGTGGCTCGCGCTGCCTTGCACAGCGAGGTCTCCAAGGGCGGCGTCACAGCTGCCCCGGGGATGTGCCCCGGCAAAGTGTGGGGGGACACCGGTGCGTTCTATCAGAGTACCCGGAGTCCCCCCTGAGCACTGAGGACGGCCACCGGGGGGGTTTTAGTGCGGTAAAAATCCCACATACCCCGATCTGCCTCTCCCAGGGCGGTCGGGGACCTTTTGAAGGTTTCCCTCTAGTCAACAAAAAAAAAAAAAAAAAGCTACGCTCATCAACATCGAAGCACACATTATTCTCAAAACTATACCATATTATTATGTACGCTACAAAGTATATCGGCACGACTTATTGAATAAATCACGGCCGCGGGTTGGGTTTCGCCGCCATTACTTCAATGAGCACCTGTTCAATTATGTATTTATTCATTTATTTACCTCTTTCACTTTGAGTTGACCTTTGACGACTGCGTCAAGAGTTTATAATATGTAGACTGTCCAGTTCATTAGATTTTGTGATACTCGGTTATATAGTTATTAGATTTCCACAACTAAGTAGATAATATAAAGAAGGACAAATAGAATAGGATCTCAACTTTTTATATTGTATTATAACAGATAACGCAGTGTGCGTTATCTGTTGTAATATAGTGTAGAAAATAATAGATATTACGTTGTTGTTTAGTAATAAATAATTTTATACATATTAGGTACTTATTGATAAATATATTAATATTAATAGCTCTAGTAGTGCCTCTCACATTGCTGTGCCCTAACAGGGTTTATGTTAGCTTTGCTTGGGATACTATTATAATTAACATTATTTTGTATCGTATATGTAAGTAACATAAATGCAATAAATAAATATGAATATAACTTCGTGCAGGTATCATTTATACGTTCGTCAAAAACCTTAAAGTTGACCTGAAAGACTTACTTCAAAATTCATCAAAATCCTTCAAGCAGTGCTTGCGTTCACGCCCTAACCGCATACACATATTTAAATTCTAAAAAGCGACCAATTGCGAGTCGGTTTCAGCCATGAAGGGTTTCGTAGAGGTTTACGATTTATGAAGTATTAAAAAAAAACTACTTACTAGATCTCGTTCAAATCAATTTTCGGTGGAAGGTTTCATGGTTATGAACATCATATATATTTTTTTAGTTTTATCTTTCTCTTAACTTTGAAGTTACGGGGGGACACATTTTACCACTTTGGAAGTGTCTCTCGCGCAAACTATTCAGTTTAGAAAAATATATTAGAAACCTCAATATTAGTTACTACTACTAGCTACTTAGCAAGTTTCAACAGTACATTTTTTATAGTTTCGGAAAAAAGTGACTGTGACATACGGACGGACGGACAGACAGACAGACATGATGAGTCCATAAGGATTCCGTTTTTTCCATTTGGCTACGGAACCCTAAATATAGCGGCGAAGGACAATCATAGAAGAAAACCATGGATTTACGAAAGTAAACCTTCATACATTAGGTATGAAGGTTTATTTTTCAAAGTCTATGTTCTGTGGATGTCTGGGAACAAGCCTTACAAAACACAGTTTAAACTGAGACTCGACTAAATAGGCGACACTTTTGAAATCCATATCACTTAAAGTTATGGAACTCCTTTTAGACCTAGGATTATCTTAGGCGATGTTTTATAATAAGGGGGATAGGGCACGTCATATTGACGTAGGATTATGAAGTTTACAAGAATCAATGATTTATATTACATAAAAAAATAAACCTTCAAAAATCATCGAATTGAGAAACCTCTTCCTTTTCTTGAAGTTGGCTAAAATCCGAAATATGATTACAATACTAAATAATCACAATAAATAGAGAACTGGAACCTTACCACGAGCTCTTAATGTCATGATAGTTTGCCTCATATTATGAGACACATGTATATGACCAGTATACATCTGTCACTGTCGCACAGCTGAACTATCATTGCAGCAAGAGCTCATGGTTGCGCACCAGACTGCGACCTATGGTAATATATGGTGACAGTTTTCCAACGGTTTTGATGTAAAGTGTCTCGTGCGAGTTTTCTTAACGCGTTCACTGCTAACGACGCGTATGTGCGTCCAACTGTTAGAGAATTTACGAAGAAGTTGAAATGTTAGCAGTGAATGTGTTAAAATCGCCGTCACTGGTTATCGCGTAAACGCAGATTTGTATGGACTCACAATAGTGTCAACTTTAGGTCGACAGACGGCGCTGTTTCGATTCTATACAATTCTGCGTTTACGTCGACGCGGTGACTTGTGACGGCGGCAGTGAAAAACTCGCCCTAGTCCCTCTGATATTGATGAGTCGCTTGTTAATGTGAGTGCATAACTGTTCGATGTGACCTCGAACTTTACATAATCTACCTCGTTACGAACCTTTGGTGACAAATTTATGAATTAAACTAGTATTTGAATTCGTTTTCAACGCTATGTTAAGTCATAAAAATTTCCTAGGGTTCTTCAAGGGGTTAGAATTTTAAAAATGAAATACGAAACGGAACTCTAATGTAAACAATTGGATAAAATTACCGACTTCCGTACTTCCGGTAACATAATAGTGAATGAGATTATAATTTTTAGGAGTTTTTAATGCTATGTTAAGTCATCAAAAGTACCTTTAGGGCATACTTATTATAAAAACTACAACTAAACTACGTTTTACGTGATCTCGTCCGCAAGAATTTGGCTGATTCAGGTACCAGGCTCATATGAACAGCAGGAGGATTGCGTTCACTTGTGTGAGAATCAATGAGCAGCATGAAAGGTCGATATACATGCGTCTCCGTCGTGAAAGGCGGGACTTCAAATATTAACTCCCCTTATCAAAGCAAAAGTGATTTGGCTTTTGGTACCAGGAAAACAGTACGTAAGAGGAGTTTTCAACTATTTTCTTCGTAAGTGTTATGTATGCGATTACACCTTACGCAGTACAGAGATGTATGCATGTGTGCGTGTGGCTGCGTCCACCGTGAAGTGAGTAAAATAAACAGTGCGCTATGAGCAAGCTTGCGTTTTACTTGTGTTCCTCTCCGTTCTCGAATACATATCAGTGGCGACGAAAGCGCGTGTATTGTACATTTTTAATATGTCGAGCGTAAATTTTGGCATTTTGTCGAGCTTTGACCACAATATACAGGACTGGAAGACGTATAAAAGTCGTCTTACACAGTGGTTTATTGCGAACGACGTGACAAGTACCAAAGATGCAACGGGAACGAAAAGGCGCGCCATTTTGTTAAGCGCACTCACGGAAGGTACCTATAGGCTGGCAGCTCATTTAGCGTTACCAAAAGAGTTGCAAGAGGTACCATACGAAGACATATTGAACCTGCTGGATGCTCACTTTGCTCCGAAAAGTATCGGGTTCAGTGAGCGGCACAAATTCTACGCGGCGGTACAACAACAATCGGAATCTCCCGCGCAATGGGCAGCAAGGTTACGTGGTTTGACACAGGATTGCTTTTTTAAGGATGTGGAAGAAGCATTGCGTGACAAATTCATAATGGGAATGCTGCCGGGAGTTGAAAAAGAGAAGTTATATGCCCAAGACTTAACAGACATGACTCTGAAGAAAGCGATTGAGTTTGCTGAGAATATCCGCTGCGCCAGGGAAGCGGCCGCCGCGAGTGCTGGCGCCGCCGGAGCTGCTGGAATGAGTAATCAACTATTCAAGATAGTGGATCATAAGAAAATCGTAAAAAGTGGTAAAAGTGGCGGTTTTGTTAGGGAAAAGTGTTCGGTTTGCGGTTATAATAATCACAAATCTATAGAGTGTCGGTTCGCTGAGTATGGCAAAAAGTGTAATGTCAAGGGCCATTTACGTAGAATGTGTCCATCGAAGATCAACTACGTAAATAACGGAGTCAGGGACGAAGGTGATGACGATGACGGTAAGATTTTCAGTATTCGATCTGTGCGGGGGGAACCGATGGTAGAAAATGTGTCGATATTGGGTTTGAATGTTAAGTGTGAGATCGATAGTGGGTCTGCAGTAACAGTAATATCAGAGAATATGTACAAAAGCAAATTCAAGGACGTGCCAATGTCCCCTAGTCGCAAAAAACTGATGAGTTATACGGGAGATAGTATAAACTGTGTAGGAGTTGCGCGGTTACCGGTAAAGTTCGCAGATCGTACGTGCACACTGGATGTACACATAGTGCGCGCGGGCGGCCCGCCGCTGCTCGGCAGAGATTTTATCTCTTTATTTAAATTAGAATTGGTACCGGTCAACTACTGCCATAAAGTTTCTGATGAGGTAGATCAATTACATGTACAGTTCCCGGCGTTATTTTCTGATAAATTGGGTTGTTTTAATAAATATAAGGTAAAATTGTTAATGAAAGAGACAGCAAAACCAATTTTTTTTAAAGCGCGGTCTATGGCTTTTGCATTACGCGAAAAAGTAAACAATGAAATCGACAGATTGGTGGATTTAGAGATACTAAAACAAACTGATCATTCGGAATATGCGTCACCTATAGTCCCAGTGTTGAAACGTAATGGTAGTGTTCGTTTATGTGCCGATTATTCGGTTAGTATTAATAAACATTTGGTTGTAGATCAATACCCGTTACCTACTGCCAAAGAATTATTTTCGAAATTGCATGGAGGTCAAAGGTTTTCAAAACTGGATCTGTCTATGGCATATAATCAGTTTGTTATCGATGAGGAATCACAAAAGTATACATGTATTAATACACATCGCGGGTTATACAAATATACACGTCTTGCGTTCGGGCTAGCGTGTGCGCCGGCTATTTTTCAACGTGCGATGGAGTGCGTGTTAGCAGGGATAGATGGCGTGACATGTATGTTAGATGATATATTAGTCACGGGGGAAGATGATCAGATTCATTTGACAAGGCTAAAGATGGTAATGCAAAAATTACAAGACGCCGGGTTAACATTACAAAGAAATAAATGCGAATTTTTTAAAGACGAAGTTTGTTATCTCGGTTACGTTATCAACAAGAACGGATTGCAAAAATCCCCTGATAAAGTTGAGGCCATTGTCAATGCTCCAGTTCCCGCCAATGTAAACCAGTTACAGTCTTTTCTAGGACTGGTTAATTATTATAGAGATTTTGTCCGCGATGCTTCATCGATATTACACCCTCTATACGATTTGTTAAAAAAGAATGTCACTTGGACTTGGAACGAGGTTCATAAAAGAGCATTTGATAAAATTAAAAACAATCTAGCATCTGATCAAGTATTAACCCATTTTAATCCCAAAGCAAGGTTAATTTTGACTGTAGATGCATCACCAACGGGGTTGGGTGCAATCTTATCACAAATTGAAGATAACGGTTGCGAAAAGCCAATCGCGTTTGCATCGCGTACTTTAAATTCCGCGGAAAAGCGTTACGCGCAAATACAAAAAGAGGCCACCGCTATAATTTTTGGAGTCAGGCGTTTTCACCAATACCTTTATGGTAGGGCAGATCCGTTTACCTTACGTACAGACCACAAGCCGCTTATTTCAATTTTTGGACCCTATAAAGGTATACCGGAAGTTTCAGCTAACAGGTTACAAAGGTACGCGATGTTTTTAAGTGGTTACAATTATAACATAGAATATATACGCGGTGCACAAAACTCAGCTGACTACTTGTCTCGAGCGAGTTTGCCACCGCCGACACCGCTGCTGACGGAAGGCGAACGCGGGGAAGGTAAGGGCGCGGGCGCGGGGGCGAGCACAGTCATAGGGAGCCACAGCTGTGACACGGACGACGCGGACGCAACAATAACATGCGACCGCGCAGCGTATATATGTTTTGTTTTGGAGGGAGATTTACCTGTACAATTAAATGTATTACGGGAGGAAACGTTAAAAGATCCTATTTTATCCCTAGTTATTAAATACATTATGAATGGTTGGCCTAGGATAATTAACGATTTACGTATAAAACCGTATCATTTATGTAGAATGCAATTGGCTTATGAAAATGGTTGTGTAATGCGGGGTCATAAGGTCGTAATTCCTGAATCTTTACGCGAAAGAGTTATGTCTGACTTACACGCTTCTCATTTAGGAATAGTAAAGACTAAGGCCGAAGCCCGTTCACGGTTTTGGTTTCCGAGTATAGACGACTACGTAGAACGCCTGATAGCGAGTTGCGATATATGCATTCAATTACGGTCCTCCCCGCCGCGCGCTCCTCCCTCGCCTTGGGAATATCCGGCGCGTGTTTTTAGTCGGGTACACATAGATTTTCTTGGACCCATTAACGGCCATATGTATCTGGTAGTCGTAGACGCACATTCTAAGTGGCCGGAAATTTATGACATGGTTAATACAACCACTACAACTGCCGTGGTAGAGAAGTTGTATGAGTTTATGTCTAGGTTCGGGATACCTCACACGATTGTGAGTGACAATGGCACAGCTTTTTGTTCACACGATTTTAAGCATTTTTGTGATTTAAATGGGATCACACATTTGACGTCACCGCCATACCATCCCGCCAGTAACGGACAGGCGGAAAGTTACGTCAAAATTATTAAAAAGGGTATTAAATCTAGTCTATTATCTAGTCGCACCGCGAGGGACATGAGACTGAAATTACTTAAATACGTGTTTGATTATAGGAACTCGATACATTCTACCACCGGTTTCTCGCCCGCACAGTTGGTCTACGGACGCAGTCTGAGGTCGCGTTTAGACCTATTGTCACCGAAGGACTCGTCACCTTCGACCACGAACTCAACTCGAATTGATAAACAGTGTTCACAGAGTAAAAACGAGCGGAAACCAAAATGTTTTGCCCCCGGTGAATATATATTATTTAAAAAATATGGTAATAATAATAGTAAACAATGGTGTAAGGGAATAATAGTCCAGAAACTTGGAAGAGTTTTGTATTTAGTGAAAGATTTAGGTACACAAATACTGTATAGGAAACATAAGAATCAGTTAATATTATATAAGGGGACACTTTCTGGATGTAATCTATGGGACAATGACCTTAATGAGAGTGCTAATGACCAGGATACTTGCGTATCAACCACGCCGCCGCCGCCTATTACACTGTCGTCACCCACATCGGTCTCGCCTGCCATTGCATCCACATTTCAAGCTCCGCTACTCCCTGTGCTGTCTACTTCCACCACAAGGGAGATCACGAGGGAAACATCGGATGGCACGCGGGAGACGGGATCAGATGGAGTAGACCTAGCTACTCCGGAATCAACGAAATCGCCAGAGGCACCACATGGGAGGGAGCAGCTAAATGAAGTGTTGGATGAAGCTGAAAGTGATACCGAGGAATCGGCTGGTAATGCAGCAAACATTCAAAGATCTAAACGTCTGCGTCCCAGGGTTGATTACAAACGATATTTTTAGATGTAAGGGTTCCAAGCTCAAGCTCGATAATATCTTATTATATTGGACTTGTGAAAATAGATTTAGTTTCTAAATAAGGGTAGGAGTTGTTATGTATGCGATTACACCTTACGCAGTACAGAGATGTATGCATGTGTGCGTGTGGCTGCGTCCACCGTGAAGTGAGTAAAATAAACAGTGCGCTATGAGCAAGCTTGCGTTTTACTTGTGTTCCTCTCCGTTCTCGAATACATATCAGTAAGTGAGCCAAAAAGGTTTCGAAACCAAAACACCTCGAAAGAGTTTTGCCGCAATACAGGAAGTACAGGAACGTCCTTGTTATGGGAAATATGGATACATTTCAATCGCTCATAACTATAAGACTTACCCTCGGTTTCTGAAAGGATTTTTAAGCAAAAAATTACTAATCTGTTGTTAGCTACTACGATTCTTTTAAAATATGGCCGCATTGTTGGAATAGTTTAGATATTAATGTAGATAATAAGATATTAATAGATTAGCTTAGTGGCGATGAGTTAAATTTCCTTCTAGTGTTTTGAACATTGTACTTACTACATAAGTACTTTGTTCACTAACTGAAGCAAACTTCTCTATAATAAGCGTATTTATCAGTACACAATTAGTACTTTTATACAAAAAATAGATTTTTTCAATGCGAGTGAAGCCACGGGTAAGCGCCAGTGCTCAATAAAACGTATGTGAAATTCTTATTCGTTGATTTGTTCGAAGCGTAAGGCCACGTGGGACCTTTCTCTATGTCAGGACCACGGTGTCCGCGGGGGAGCGTCGATGGTCGCGGGACCTTTGTACTAGGGCACCATAATCTATGAACATGTTATACGTTAGCGTCGCTACCTCACCTGAATGACGGAGTAGTTTCATCCTAGTTTACTAGTACTTGGCCTTCTATTTATATGAAATATAATATTTAAATTATTGCAGTAACATAACTCTATTTAACTTACTTAGTTTAAAATGTGTTGGAATTTTCTCATTCATTTCATATTTCATTCTTTAACATTAAACACTAAATTATTGTTGTTTTATATTCAACCAGTTTGATAGATAAGGTAGGTCTTCAAAGTAGCCTTTATAACCTCCGCCTCGGTACCACGAAAACGATCGGTGACCTCAATCGAAAGGAATAAATTAATAGGAGCTCGTCGCTAGCTATTTGCAAATGTGCTCAGGGAAGACTAGACTCAAATTTAAATAGAATTTGCATTCAATCCCTGCAAGTTGAAACTTTGATTGCCTCTCATTTCTAGTATCTAGATCAAGCGAGATGGCATACGATGGGGTGTGAGATGTGAAAGGGGTGTGGTATATCACTGATCAGGTACCAGGACTTTATAATACGACAGAGGTCTTTAAACGCATCCAACTTGCATGGATATGGGGTGTAATTATGACAGAAGAATTTTGGTATAATCATTAAGACATTTCTTAGTGAACTGAAATTCTGATGGAAATTGCAATAAAGTACGGTCAATGCGTCTTTTGATAAATAATTATTAATCCTTCATTATTATTAGAACAATAGAGTGGGCCTGCAAAGTCTCCTACACCGAATGTGATAATTTTATATTGATATTTATAATTTGTATGGTTTGGTAGTTCATGGTTCAGTGTATAAAAATATAGAATGATGTTTCTGAGTCTTATTTGGTATGGAATCCTTATGTTTTAGTTGAGTGTTGACTCCTGAATAATATGAGGGATGATCCGGGCTAACTTTAATTAAATATATAAAGTGTATTCAAAAATGAGAGAGAAGCATTCTTACTTAGTAATTATATTATTCGATAAACCTACATTTTAATTTAATTATTCATACAATCACCTGACAAGCTCAATTCTATGATATATTTTGAAAATCGCGAAAAATATAGTACCTGCGTAGTTCATACTTACAATGCTATGATGAAAAAAATTATTTGATTTATTTGGATGCCATGTTAATTATGAACATTTCGTGGGCTGCTGCAGAACAAGTGATTTTAAAGAAATACTTTTTTCCGCAACCGCATCCGCGAATGTATCCGCAACTAGTACCAGGCTCGCACGAGGAACAAGGAGATACATATTTCACACGCGAGTGTCCCTACTGCCTACGTCACTACTTTGCGTGGCACACGGAGCGGTCGAGGCGGGGCTACAATGTATCAGCCTCCTTATCAATAAACAGGATGAGTTGGGGCCTCTCGCTCTTATTTCGAATGTCGGTAATGAAATGAGAATGGCAACAGCGCAAAACGCCGGAGAGCGAGACCGTCACAAGCATCGGTGATACAAGATGCCAGCTCTATACTCAAATTTCCCAAAGAAAAGGTTATATCGATCTTTCTCTGTAAAAAATAAGAAACCATTAAAAAATCAAAATATGCTATTATCAATTTCTCAAATATTCGTAATTTTAGGTTCCCTACAAGGATTTATTTGCAATTTTATGCCCCATTAACACAGTGATGAATGTTGATTGTAAGCTTCCGAAACAAGTACATTATTCAGGGCTACGATTACAATATCGTAGAAAAACGCTACACAGACTCGTAGCATAACTACGGGAATGTACTATGTCTACGAATTATCGTAGATCTCGTTGCAATTAGCTAATTTTCATCTTTAATTTTGGAACATAAGTCGCAATTTTATTCGTACATGTGAAGGTAATTGAAGAGAAAATCAAAGCTTTTGCCCGCAGATTCTTTCTCGTGGCCATTTCGCTTGCTACCTTAGGGGTTGAATTTCCAAATAACCTTTCTTAGTGCTTACCTACAGTGTATAAGGCACTCGCAATATATATCAGTTCTGTAGTTATTGTTTTATTCTATGAATATACTTAGATTGATAAATAAATAATTTTAATAAAACTCAAATCAATATTGGTATAGGACAGGGAGAATAGTAACACTGGCAACCCAGTGTCAGATCGGCAACATCCATCATCCTTGAATCGGGTCAATATTCACAGTGGAGCTACCAGGCGAGCAGAGAAGCGAGCCAGTCAAACGACTGTCTAGGTCATGTGCCGAGACAACTTATCAATAGGTCACTCGCAAAAACAGGTAGACTGATAATAATATTAATAAAGCTGTATAAATAAAACTCTGGTACACCTGCTTAGTTAGGACTCATTCAAAGGTTCTTAAATTTGTATTAAAACTTAATCATTTCAAATAAATATATTGGATAGGATGCAAAACTCCTTTTCATGGACCTGCGCACTATTAACTTCTATTAAAGGCCCCGTACTGCGAAACGATAGATTCTCGACGAGATGCGACCTATCGAATAGGGTAAAATACTAGGGCATCATAATAGTATAGGAGCCTGGGATACGATCCGGTGTATAAAATAGTTGGCAAAATAGTCTGGACTCCATCATACTCTCTCCCTCTCGCTCATAGTACTTTCATTCGTTGACATCCTTTTTGCATCTCAACTCTTATACAGGTATGAGCGAGATAGTTTACAGGGTAATGGGGTGAGGATTGGTATTCAATGGGTGAAATCAATAATCAATAACCAGGACTGCAGATCACCTAGGGAGGTCTTTCATGGAGACCTTTCTGTGTACCTAGCAAAACATGAATCCATGCTTCTATGAGCTACATATTTAATCATTAACTGTATCAAAACCCTCTATTAATAGAACACATTTTCTAGTTTCTTTATATTCTTCAAAGGGCAATTATAAAAGCGTATAGGTACTCTTTTATAGAGAGAGAGCTTTCTTTTGGAGAGCCGTGGTGGCCTCGGGGTTTGAGCAGTCGCCTGCTACGCAAGCGACGCAAGTTCGAATCCCAGCGGGGCCTGTACCAATGAGTTTTTCTAAAAAACTTACGTACAGTGATTTCACACCACGTGCTTTTCCGTGAAGGGAAACATCGTGAGGAAACCTGCATATTTCTGAGAAGTAATTCAAAGACGTATGTATAGTGCCTGAGACGGCGATAGACTCACCTGTCATCTGTCACGTTGGCACTTAATCAAATTCGGTGAATAGTGGGTGTTGTGATAACAACACCTCTGCCGACCCCTTCGGGGAATACAGGCGTGAGCGTATGTATGTATAGGTACTTGCCCTAAAAATGAACTCTGGAATTTCTGCAAGCGGTTGTTGAAGAATCGAATTTTCGCTGCTATTAAGTATCGGATGTGTGGCTCAGAGGTAGAGTGCCTTGAAGGTGAAGGCTAGGTTAGGAAATTTAACAACACGGGTAAAGTATATCTCACGCTGGACTGAATCCTAGCCGAGTCCAAGCCGAGGCTTTAAAACGGTTAGCTAATTTATACAGATAAATAAAATTTACGTGTTTGTTTGTAATACCAAATTAACGGCTTTTCACATAACGCTTATGAAAAATACGGTACTTACATGAAATATTTTTTTGTTATTTTTTTATCTGTGTGTTTGTCAGATTGTACGGCTAATCTCTGAAATAGTAGGACCGATTTTATCGGCACTTTCATCAGCTATCTGTTAGGAATAGTTCTGTTAAATTTGGTCCAGCTGTTTGAGAGATTATCCGTAACAAACGAACAGACAGACAGACGGATAGGCAGACAGAGACTGTTAAGTCATTTGAAAATTACAAACAAAGAATAGATGTTTGATAATTGAACGTCACTTTGTTAATTTAGTACTGCTTCCAAATTTAAGCCTATCAGGAGAAGTCTTCTGAAGCTCGGATCGGCCCCGGCACGGTTTAGCGTGAGCCATCCTTAAATCTAGCTAGTTATTTACCTTTGGTAGTAAAACTTTGAATGTTGTGGGTATTTGCATTAATTTTCAATGTCATTAAAGAATCCAAAGCCGACCAACCGGAGGGCAAGGCGTAAATAAGTGTAAAAATTAAACGTGAGAAGGGGATTTTACCACAACAATATATTATTAGATTATTACGTACCTATGGAACAACATTATGATTGAGACTAATTATTTCATTGGTTTTTAATACTATGTTAAGTCATAATAATTTCCTAGGGGCCCTATTAGGGGCGAAAATATGCCAAATGAAATAATGAAAGTGAACTTTAACATAACAATATGATAATATTAGCTAGTAATATGTGTTTCGTAGCGAAACTATGTATGAGATTAGACTTTTCATGAGTTTTTAATCCTATGTTAAGTCATCAAAATATCCTAGGTTTAATTTAGGGCTAAGTTAGTGGCAAAACAACGTTTTACGTGTTATAGTCCGCAAGAATTTAGCCACATCTAGTACCAGGATCACATATAGCAGAAGGACCGGCTACCTTGTGTAAGAATAGATTTGTATATATGAGCAGGACATCGATATGAAGGTATCTCTCTCGTGAAAGGCGGGGCTCCAAGATACCCATGCCCTAAGGCGGGGTCTAACATTTAACTCCCCTTATAAAAGAGAAGCGAAATCGTGTTTTAGTACCAGGAGAACATAACGACAGAGGTGGTTTGTGTGGATTTTCTGCTTCAATGTGAATTAACACAACGTGACAATGTTTTTCATATGATTTGTAGATGGTTTGTTTGTGGTTGGATGGGTGACCGCCTGAGGCCTGTGCGCACCACGGAGAGCACGTTAATCCGTCGGTCCCGGTTGCCAGTATAATATCTGCCTTATCTTATTATGCCAATCGTTACAGGTCAGTTGGAGGCTTAAGAAAGTCTGACAACTGGTTTAACCCAGATAACGATTGCGAAGTTCACATGGCAGTTGCTTCGTATAAAAATCCTAACAATACATGGGATTAGGTCAGGGAGAGAGATGATGGTGATGAAGATTTGCAGAACTACTAACTCAAGATAATTATCTCAAAGTTGCCTAAAGGTTGGTAACGTGCTGTTTAGACAATAACTTAATCAGAGCCGATAAATTAGGCAAAATATATTTCAGCAAATAAATATGTCGAATTGTTTGAAGCATTGATATTTGAGACCCACCAATAACTAAACTTCGGTATGATTTTCGGTTATTGTTACTAGTACCTTTGTTACGTGGAGTACCTAACCTACTGAATACATAAATAACTAGCTTTGCCCCGCGGTTACATCTGCGTACATTTAATGTCATGGATGGTCCGCGGAACCATAATGTTTTTTCTTCTGCCAGTCAGACCCGTTTCGGAGATTAGCCGGAACAAACCGAAAATGTTTGTGAATTGTTTTAAATTTGTACAAACAGACACTTTAATTTTATTTATCTGTGTAGATTAAAAACAAAATTAAATCAAGATCTCACACGCACATTAAAACACCGCTGCACAGCAACTTTACGTTCTATTTCCTCACATTTCTCCAAGAATATTGAGTTTCAAAGTTCAAGGTTTCTCAGCGTGGCACTCGTCGTCGAGCATCGGTTTTAAAGAAACAAAATTGAACCTTATCTTCTACATTTTATGTATCAGTTTCCTATGGTTGAAACCAACGCTCGTCGTCTAGTTCGACGCTGAGAACCTTAGTGAATAATGCATCAGGTGTGATGTAATAAATCCAAAATCCCGCTCAAGTAATTAAACTCGGAATGAGAAAATAATACTGTTTTATTGCTGTTTAAAAACGATGTTAACTCGACAGAGTTACTGAATAGCCCCCTTTGGGAATGGGAATGCCAAATCACGTTAAGTCCGCAGGTGTTTGTACAAGTATTGTACCAGGCTTGCATGAGCAGTGAACAGCTGTTATAATGATCGCTTTGGGATGTATTCGAAGGCGTGGCGAGGGCGGGGCCTACGCTTAAATGTAGTTGTGTTGTATTATAACTTACTCAACGATGAGATGTGGTGGTCGAGAGGTTTGAATAGTCACCCTCCAAGCAAGCGAGGGAATATCCTATCTTTAATTACAGGTACACCAATTATAATTTCCGTTCCGTTACCCTCAGAACTCCAAAAAATTCCGTTGAATACCTGTTTTTGTACGCTGGTAGTACAATATAAGGTCGCATAAAATTACATTTAGTAGCCTTAAGAAGGAGCGAAAGAGGTGAATATTTATTTTTATAATCTTTTTTTAAAGGCATGTAACAGGCGAACCCAAACATAACTTTCGATTCTAACATAATCTTAATTCAGAATATGATGTCAAAACTATTCAAATAAAAAAATATCAACCTATAACCTGACTAGGTTCTGAAAAAAGACGTCCTTAAAAGCATGAATCAAGTGATGTTCAGACAGAGGACATCCGTGGCCAATATGCGTACTCTAACGTTTCTGACAAAACAATACATTCTAACAGTATGGTGGATAACATTCGAAAATCACTTGTTTCCTACTTCTGAGAGTGTGATTTTGCAGTCGTCGAGTTTTAGTTTTTGTGATTAACTATAATTTTGGTTTTCCCATCTGTAGATCTTTTTTTTAGTAGAGTATCCGTGGATACACCAACCGCCGCGGGAGCAGCGAAAGGATTTATGACTAAACTCCACGGTGTTCCACCTGGTCGCTTAGTGGGGGGGTGCACGGGGAATTCCGTTTCTACACTCTGCAGACAGTACTTCATTATTGGGCTGTTCTAACCTATAATCGTTATTGAAGCAACGCGCTCTCGAATAGTAGTAGATCAATGGGACGGTGGCAGTTTTCCGATTTGGTTCACTTAATTCGGAACGCTATGACGTCACTATTGTCCCATCTGTAAGCTTAGACAAAGTAACATTCCCATGCACCTTTTTTTTGTTGACGAGGGGGAAACCTTCAAAAGGTCCCCGACCGCCCTGGGAGAGGCAGATCGGGGTATGTGGGATTTTTACCGCACTAAAACCCCCCCGGTGGCTATCCTCAGTGCTCAGGGGGGACTCCGGGTACTCTGATAGAACGCACCGGTGTCCCCCCCACACTTTGCCGGGGCACATCCCCGGGGCAGCTGTGACGCCGCCCCTGGAGACCTCGCTGTGCAAGGCAGCGCGAGCCACATCGCGCTGCCACCTTCCCGGGCCCGCGCCGGTGGTCAAAGCTCCCACCCCGACCACCGCCAGCAGGCCCTCCGGCCCCCTTTTAGTCGCCTCTTACGACAGGCAGGGGATACCATAGCCATATTCTTAGATCCATTTTTTTGGGTGGATGCATGCACCTGCACTAATAGAAACAATAAAATTTTATGGAAATCACAAATCCGTCACGTGACATATGTCATTATCGTACATTTTTTATCGTTTGTACTAGCGAAGCGTGACAATAATGTTACTTGTGTCCACAGGCCCACGGGCCTTACCATGAGCTCTAATTGGAATGATAGTTTTTTATCTTATTATCAGACAGATGTATTTGACGTGTATACATCTATCACTGTCATACAACTGAACTATCATTGCAATAAGAGCTCAATCAGCGGTGCTATTCCCTAACTTTTGAGTGATTATCACTTTGCAAAGTGTACAACGATCAAGTGTCAAACAGGCGATTTTGACAGATTTGGTATTCCCTAACGTCAGTGTCCAACTAAAATGACGTCACGAGTGGCTAACCGATTTGATAGCCACCGTAACCATTTTTGACAGGAGTTTGTGTATCGATAAATCAAAAGTTGCGATTTTGTAAGCAAAGTGTACAACGAATTGGTACTTATTCGTTGCGCACTTTAATTGTTCATAGCAACTATAGAATAGTAATGTTTTATAGACCGCAAGCGATGAGCACTATTATCCAACCGAAGATGGGAGTAAGTTAATGTTTCTATATGTGAAGCAATTTCCGACCACTTCGATTTGGAAACTTTAACTAAGCGGTTCACACACTACAAATTTATTGTTTTGTGTTACGAGACCTCAGTGTTTATGACGTAAAGTGTAAATAAAATTGTAATACTTTCTAGTTTACCGTTTTGAATTTTTGTAATCTAGAAAAGTATACAATGATCTAGATTTGGATTTAAGAAGGAATCAAAGAAGAAACTGATTTAAGTAAGAAGATAAAGTGGTACATCAAATCAAATTGCTAAGAATGCTAGATGCCAGAGGGATTTATAGTGATGTTGGCCAATTTTCGCCAACAAAATCTATGTGAACTGTCTATTCGAAAACTGCCGACCCAATGAACACTACAAAATACTTTCTTTATAAGAATTTAAAGTAAGTATATCTTTCTACAGTAGGAATGATACGATGCAGCCTGTGTTGGTTGGATTAAATAAAGTAAATAGACTAGGTGTTGTTAACTATAACATTTATATTACATCCAAAACCTTAGTACTTATGCAGGTATATAAAAACAAACAACATAATTTAGAGTGTATTATATTTCTGTCTATAATACTTTTACAGGAGATTCCCATTATTTTCTGTGGCTGTGGATTTGATGAGAGATGACATTAAGATGTTGTGCTGCTGGCCAGCAGCAGCTTCCCCAGCAGATAATGGTGTGCAGAGCGCTGCTGAGAGCTGCAATGTTCTGAAATTATAATACATATATATTATGCTATTTATTGTTTTAATCCTTCTACTCTGTCCTTGAAGGGAAAATATGGTTAAATATAGTAAATAATAAATGATTATGCCCTACAAGTTTTAACATTCTGTTTTTTCTAAATGTTTTAAACTCAACAGAAACAGATAATCACGTTTCGTGTCACGTTCGGCTTATCAATAAAATTTTCTGAATTATTATAATGAAAATGTGTAAGGAAAATGTACTTTGTAGTGGTCAATACTGAGTTACAAGGGCTTACATTATTGACTCTGCAATCCTGTGTTAATACTTCTTAATATCTTAATGTAGATTGGTCACTAAGTAATTTTTTCTTTCTTAGCATTCTTTAGCATTCTCATTGGTTTCGGTATAAGTATATTGGCATAGGTTATCTGAAAGTAAAAACTAACATTAAACCTAATCACTCCAATGTAAATAATGTAAAGATCATGTTATAATGATACTATTGACTGTTCAATCAAGACTTATGTATAAAAAGTAAAAACAACATAAAAACCTACCTGCATCATTCCACACGATGTCCCAGTCTCTTACTTTACTTACTTTTCACGCTTTATCTTAAATCCTTTGAAATAGGAATAAATGTACATTCTTAAAAACAATACGTTTAGTAAGCTGTAAATTCGTATTTACAGATTATGTTCTCATTATAAACGTACAAAATAATTTCGTAAATATGAACTCCATGTTAATTTGTTTACATAAACCGTTCAAATTAAATTTCCTTCAAAAAGTACAAATTTACAGCTTATATTGTGATATTAATATTAGTCGCATAATATCGATAAGATTATATAGGTGTCAAGAGGTGCTTTGATAGGCACCGTAGAAAGGCTGATAGGCACTGAAGGGATACGCGATCGCTATAGTGCGGACTTCGCGGTGGACAACGATTATGAAAGTACAACAAATGTCAGTGAACAACAAAGTTAGCGAATAGGGGGGCAGGCCGTGATCAGTGACGTTTCCACGAAGAGAAAGAAAGAGAGGCATTGACAAAGTTTTGTTCTGAAGCATGGTCTCGTGCCTGAATTGATTTTTTCCCTTTATCATAATCACATAACAGCAGTAGTCTTGAATCTCTGTGATACTTAACTACATAAATACAGAGCATTATGTTACAGCGTAACGTCATATTGACTGAATTAAGGTTTGGCCGGTACCACGAGCGAAAACGATTGACCCCCTTTACGTCTATCGCGTTGTGTATACGTACATTAATAGGATATCAGAATCACGACGTAGCTCGACTGGGATATTATTCAATGTATCACACACACAGATATTATAAAAATAGTTCAAATAAGAAAAACTAAACTCTTACGCTATAATCATAGGATTCACATTCAAACGGAAAACGATGTCCGAAAGAGAGTCCTAATTGCCTCTCAAATGTCAGTAGTGATTAAAGCGAGATAGCCTAACTACTGTCACAGAAGTAAAAATAACATTTACAAGCAGTGAGGAAAGTAGGCCTTACTCTCATAACAATGTAATTTTTTTTGATTGGAAGTTTTGAAAAAGCGGCCAAGTGCGAGGCGGAGGCGCCCATGACAGGTTCCTTGGCTGTTTACGATTTATGACGTATTAAAAAAAATCTTACTAGATCTCGGTCAAACCCATTTTCGGTGGAAGTTTGCATTGTAATGCATTAATGCATATCATATATTTGTTTCATTTTATCATTCTCTTATTTTAGAAGTTACAGGGGGGACACACTTTGTACCACAAACTTTTCAGTTAAAAAAATATATCAGTAACCTCAATATAATTTTTGAAGACCTATCAATTTTTTTGAGTTTCATTTCTAAGTATGGCCTTAATGCTACTTACTTAGTGAGCTTAATACAGAATAAATCTACTTACCAAGTTTCAACACTGTAGTTTTTATAGCTTCAAAAAAGTGACTTTGACATACGCACGGACAGACAGACAGGACGAATCCATAAGAGTTCCGTTTTTTGCCATTTGGCTACGGAACCCTAAAGAGTGGATAATACAAGTAAATTACGTAAACGTGATCGGACACGACGTGACTGCCTATAATCATAAGGTGCACGTCAGTGTGAGTGTCATTTTGAAAGATTTGGTCCGAGATTCCATACTGCTCGTAAAGCTTACATTTATTGAGTGGAGTGGGGGATGTAGACAAGCATGGCAACCTCCAACTAGAACGAGAGAGAAGATAACGAAATGCAATTGAGATTGATTGCCAATTATGCAGTAAATGATATAGCATTCATATTCGTAGGTTGCAATACTTGCAATAGCCCTTTGCCGGTCAGATTATACGCTTCTATGTTGCATTTATGGGTGCGTTGGTTTCAAACAAAGAGATTTATATATTATTTTCACTATTAATATTTAATATACAGGCAGTAGTTACAGGTCGGTCGGAGGCCTAAAATACTCTGACAACTGATCACATATTTTTCTCATTCATTCTGTTCATAAATAAATATACTTGTATCTATAAATAGCAAACACATTTTTGGCGCCCAACATGGGACATTACGTGGAAGGTTAATATGAAAACAAGTTAAGAACAGTAGAAGTTAATTGTTCATCAGTTGTTTTAATATATTTTTATAAAATCACTTAATGCTTGATGTATGGCGAGTGACGATGACGTCGTGACCACAAAATGTGTTTAATATGTTTAATATTAATTGGTGTTAGAGTGAATAACTCCAATATATCGTCCTCGTCCAACGAGAATGAAGGAGATGGAAGATTAAATCTCTATTTTGTATATGATTTCCTGGTACTGTAATGTGGCTTTGAATATCGCATATAACGCGACGTTGCCATTTAGCTGCGGCGTTGCCAGCTCATCTCTCAATTCGTTGGAATATTATATTGCCTGCCAATATTCTGTATTTCATTGTATGTCATTTTAAAAGTAAATCTATAAATTGCAGCTTGATAGCAGGTATTTTTTTTTGTTACGAGGTAAAATGTATCTTTTGATAAATTTAGATACCCCAGTGCAGATAATTGTTTTTATTTTTTAGCATTACAATGCAAAACAACCTCCATATAAAAACAACACCAACATTACACTGAGAGCAAAATTTGCCAATTGACATCGTAATTCGCAAAGATAAATTCATAGCTATTGTCATCGTCAAATATGCCTAGCACTGTTTTGACTATTACTATCGTTGAACCAAGCCTAAGGATGTAACCGTGAGAAATAAAACAAGGATTTTATTTTTTAATCTTTTATTGAATTCAAAACACATACATATATTTGACATTACACCAGATCCAATTACATGCATATTTATTCAAAGAGGTGCAAAGGATTATTACCAGTGCCCATTGGCTTGATTGCCATATTATATTATAATTTATAAGAAGATAATTAATTATGAAGAAGTAGCGATAGCGGCTGTGGAAGTCCTTTACCAATTTTTGAAGATAAATCCAAATCAATCATAATTTCTCTTGCAAATTTAGAATATAAATGAATCTTCTTATAAGAAGATCAACCGCTTTAATGAGTCGAGGGGACGGCGACAAAGGAGAGAGGTGCATGTTTGATTCGCTCCTCTTAGGCACAGTATGTATATATAAACTTAATAAACAGTATGGAACACAGACCAATTTTTTGAATTTTTTTTTGTCTTTAAAGCTTGAGGGCACTTTTAAAGTTTGTAAAATTTACTACAGCAAATTATGCTGTCCAAATAATTGATTAAAATTTTTGGTTTGAGGTTTAGTAAAATGGCTTACTGACATTATGGGTTGCTTATAAACTTGTAGATGCACGTGGCTGTGTGAGTATGTCATTTCGATGGATTTTTCCTAGATTCCGTACTGTTCATGCCCATATTATGTATACTGTGTCTTAGTCGTCACACCCCCTTTAGCGCGTCGCTCATTATAGCGGTTGCCCAACAGATGTCACATTTGATATATAAAAGAAAATAGCTATTTGAAGTGCAAATATTGATCTAAAGGTGGTGAAGGACTTTCACGGCTTTACTAATAAGTCAGAAAGATACATAGGCTTATCTCCAAGTACAGGGGATATACACTTGCATAATACCAGGAGCAGATAGATTACGAGTATCATAAGGGTTATAGCGCGCACAAGATATAGAATGGGATGGGACATCGGACGATTTACAGATCTTTGAGTTAATAAAAGATATTCATTATTTTCACCAAACCTAGTTTGTTTGGCCTTTTCACTTGAATGAGAAGAACAAAACGTTGAATAAACGACTTCAGAACGCTGTTTTTTTTACTTATTTTTTAATTAATTGTTTTGAGATCATGTCCTAGTTTATTACAAAACCAAACAAGTGCGAGAATTGTGCACCGAGAGACCCCTACCCTAACACTGTTTTACTATTGGAAAGGACTGTTGGAAGGTTTCATAAAAGCATACGAAATTTAAGGGGTCTTTTTTTTTAAATAAAATATTGAGAAATTATATAAATATCAATTACGTAATTTGGTGGTTTTAAAAATTATGTAAACTGTTCGAACACATAGATGGACCCTATTATTATCGTACAAAAAATATTTTGACGGCTTCTGAAACAAATATATTGTGTTGAGGTACGAAACCCTCAAAGATAGAGGACGAAACTGAACTATTATTTCAAGACTCGTGTTGTTTCTTTAACTATTAATAGAGAACCTTATTATAACTGGCAGCGTTTTCCTAGTTTTAGTCTCATATTAGTTTTAACTTGACAACGCAATGTAATTAGGAGTATATATATTTTTAAGGTTTTTAGTTATTAGATTATATTTATAAGGTTTTTAGCTATATGTATATCCATATACCCAGATACTGTTGAGAACATAAAGTAAATTTTACACATACATATTAAAGTATGTCAGTAGATTAGGAGTTGTAGTGTAAAAATTTGGTATATATATGCAGATAAATACAATTGTAGTGTATGTTTGTTATTCCTAATTAACAACTTTTCACTAAATGCATATGAAGGTATATACGTTAGTGATATAAAAAAATAACTCTGTGGTGTGGCATGGAACTGCGACCCACAGATAAACAATTAAAGTCAACTACTTATTGCACTGTTGTAAACAGATTAGCTCCCTTCTTACGTTTTCTGGTAATTTACTAAAGTGATCGTTCAATTGCGTATTTTTCACTTTCCATCGAAAGGCGATTATAGGTATATAATCGCCGTTTGATGATACACAGTAAATTAAGAATGGAGTATAAAGTGTTGATATTTCTGTAGGATATTGCAGAAATGGTATACTCAGAAGAACCTCAACCCCTAGCCGGATATGGAAGGACAAGCAAGGGTTTTAAAAACAAGAAAGTGTATTTAAAAGTAAGTATCGCCCTGGTAAGCGGCTTTGATGTTGGAAACGTGTGCTATGCACGTATACAGGGTGTTCCGCTTATTGATGACCAGGCCATCCAGCGACTTGCAACCAATGAGAACTTGGGTGTACTTGTGGAATTCGACATAAGTCTTGCCTAGACCCACGTGAGCCATACGAGTTCCCTCCAACCTATAACATACAACCATACATAGGGTCTTTGTTTTTATAACTTACTAGCTTAGGCCCGTGGTAACCTCGGGTGCGGGTATACAATTATAGATTAATAGCGGACGTCTTGCGGTATCACTCGCGTAGTTGCTGTTCCCATAGAAGTATGGAAAAATAAAACCAATGTTACTCGCAGATAATGTAGGTATCCAATGCTGAAAGAGTTTTTAATATCGATCCAATAGTGTCGGTGCCTATTCAATTCAAACAAATAAACAAACAATCTAGTCTTTGCTCTTTGTAATTTATAAACACTATATAATATAAACATTATGTATTTATTTTATCATTTGATAAAGAAATGAGCGCCGGCGTTGGAATTCGACATTGTCATATTTAAAACTACACAATACTACAATACTTACAGTTGAATGAGGGTCAGGATCCGGTCACATATCAAGGGCATTGTCTCCCGAGGATATCCTCGGATGCAGACGCAAAATGCGGGAGGGACTTCATCTCTGAAGAAGGGCCGGCCCACAGGCCAGAAAGTCTGGGGCGCGCGATTATTGATGAGCAGCGCCTGGCTCTTACGATGAGCAAATTTTATATTCTGGAATGTCAATAATTGGTAAAGCTAAGCTAATTGCATCTAAGAAGCGATTAGAGCTTCAGAAGTATCGGGTTCGAATTATTAAAATTATATGGCGGATAATGATATACTATGTGTCCCATGAGCCGGCGTCAAAACGAAACCGGGTGATTGGCTAAGTCTAATAAATTAAAAAAATATATATAAATTTTATATTTTTCAAACTATAGACATTTAAAAAAATACGAAACAGACTACACTCTGTGGTAGCTTTTTAACTCCAATTACTATAAATCTTCATTTTTTTTAAATATGTGGACTTGTGTGATGCTTTTGTTTATTGTTGAAATTTGTCCACATTCAAACACGTCCTGTTCTGGGGATTTTATCAAGAAGTATGTGTGTGCTGAATTAATATTATTATGTGTGTGCACTACAATAGTAAACATTGTCGGTGTCATATAACACCAATTATACGAAGTAATAAAAATTGGAAACACTCTTAATTAGGGCATTGTTTCATTAATTGCAATGATGAGAATCAATATTGTGACATCAATTTATATAACATAGGTAAAAATTAGATGGAATGAAGTTACGAGTAATAATGTTATGTCCGCGCTCAGCTAACTCACAACCTCAAACTATTAAGGCTGGCAAATATAAAAAGACATGAAATCGAGGTCAAGTTATCAATAGTGATAACTAGATCTGAAGAGAGTGAAACCGCTTGCGCAAACGCAGCAAGGTTTAGAATAAACGATGCGCGATGACGAGAGGTTAATCGTGATTGGTCAAATAACTCAATGTCCTCAATGACTCGCGTGTTGCCTTTCATCTCATTGGTTGCATTCGGCTAGATTAAGCGCGAATCGAACCAATCGCTGGCATGAAAAATATCTCGATTATTTCATCACCAGGGCGAGACTCGCTAGAAAATTAGATCCAATCCGATTGTTTCGATTGTCAAAACATCTCGTAATCGCGCATCACTATTTGTAACTCACAATTCTCCTCCCAAACAACATCAAGCCACGGAGAACAATCCGCGCACGTCTAGCTTCGGAAGGTCTGGAGAAGGCAACGAAAGCAAACCCATCCTGGGTGTATTCTTGCGGTATGTGTATCTCCACGATCACACCTTGCATGCCGAACACCCTAAACAGGGCCATTTTTACATGGTTCCTCGGCTTGCGAGGGTTTAGGTTGTCGATGTACAACGTTTGAGGAGACAGGTACATTTCTGAAAAAAAATGTGTATGATTGTAATATAATCTATACAGATAAATAAAATTGAAGTGTCTGTTTGTAATACCAACATAAAAACTTTTCACTTAATGCATATGAAAGTATATATAAAAGAAATCAGGCGGACAGACAGATTTAATAGTTTTTTTTTATATCTGTAAATGTATATACTTTCATATGTATTTTGTGAAAACTGTTAATTTGGACACTTCAATTTTATTTATCTGTATGTAGTATGTACATATATGTATGTATATAGAAGAAGAAAGAAAGAAAGAAAGAAATAGAAAGGAACCAGAAGGGAATTGCGTGAATTTAATTCACAAAAACTTTAACTCCTTTCAAAATCAAAAATATCTTTATTTGATTAGACTTCTTACAAAGTACTTTCAAATCGTCAGAAGGACACAAAATACATTATACATGATAATAAATGTTACCACCGGGTTCGGAAGGTAGCTTTTGTTGAGAAAAACCCGGCAAGAAACTCAACAATTACTCTTTTAAAAAAATATATATTATACAATGTTTTTGGTTACAGTATTTATATCTCTTTATTATCAGAACATGGTTTAAACGACGGCTAGACTAAACTCGGACTAAAACTATGTCAATCCCTTTTTAAATCCGTATCATAGAAAGAGATGGAGCTACTTTCAAACCAAGCATTATCAGAATGGAACATTTTCCTTCGGTAAACAGTCTTGGTCGGTTATTACATATTTTTTGAATGTTAGGGAAAAAGCCTAGTTGCTTATAAGTATCCAATTAGGGTTCGCGACCTTGTTGTTCAGCTAAAGAGGGATAATCCTTTTTCACAAAGGCAAAGCTGCGGACGGAAGCTCGTTAAAAATATTAAAATGATAACAATATCTATACATCTGTACATACAGATAAATAAAATTGAAGCGTCTGATTGTAATTTTTATCTAACAGCTTTTCACTAAATGTGTTTGAAATAATATATAATTATGATACCGATATAAATAAAAACGAATATTTGAATTTTTTCTCTATCTGTCTGTCTGTCACCCATGAAATTAACTCTACGCGGGAAAACCTCGGGGCACAGCTAGTTTTGTATAATTATCTTCCGATCACGTTCAATTTACGAAAGAAATAATAGTGAAGAGGGCACATGATCGGATTATGTCGATTAAAAACATCTGAGGGAAAACTACTGTGGTACTATGGTTGATTTAAGGCGTATTAAGAACTTCTGAGCTTTGACGTTTCATACTTTGACCCCAGATCAATAACATTTTTCAGCCACGACACGTTCCTAACACTTTTTGCACAATATACACCCAGCAATATGGAATCTCGGAACAATTCGTCCGAAATGACACACTCACACAGACGCGCGCATCTATGATTATAAGCGATCCCGGTGTAATATCTGAGTGCCTAGTGTTGTTAAAATCAATTCATCGCGTTGGCGTAAACGCAGATTTGTATGGGATAACAGTAGTGCCATCTTTAGGCCGACAAATGGCGCTGTTACGATCTATGAGACGGCGGCAATGAAAAACTCGCACTGGGCCCCGGTAAGGGGTGTCACGTCGTGACTGATTGCGTATACGTAATTCACCTATTCCTATCTTTTCTATATACTTACTAATATAGAAAGCAGAAGAGGTAATTTGTTAGCTTGAACGCGCTAATCTCTGAAACACTGGAACGATTTGAAAAAAAAATTAGGAATACTATCGGCTAAACGTGTGCACTAAGACCAATCGCGGGTACGAGTTAGCGTAAGCTCAAAATAACGGACGCGGACGAAGTCGCTAGTGCAACTGTAGGTTTCCACGCAATTAGTTGAAGGTGAAACTTAAGAAAAATGCACTGCAGAAATAAACCCCACGTGCACGAAGTCGCGGGCAGAAGCTAGTTCAACTATAATTTTCCACGCAATTAGTTGAAGGTGAAACTTAAGAAAAATGCACTGCAGAAATAAATCCCACGTGTACGAAGTCGCCGGCAGAAGCTAGTTCAACTATAATTTTCCACGCAATTAGTTGAAGGTGAAACTTAAGAAAAATGCACTGCAGAAATAAATCCCACGTGCACGAAGTCGCGGGCAGAAGCTAGTTCAACTATAATTTTCCACGCAATTAGTTGAAGGTAAAACTTAAGAAAAATGCACTGCAGAAATAAATCCCACGTGTACGAAGTCGCGGGCAGAAGCTATTTAACTATAATTTTCCACGCAATTAGTTGAAGGTAAAACTTAAGAAAAATGCACTGCAGAAATAAATCCCACGTGTACGAAGTCGCGGGCAGAAGCTAGTGCAACTATAATTTTCCACGCAATTGAGTTGAAGGTGAAGCTTAAGAAAAATGCACTGCTCACTTGGACGATGTCGCTGGTAGAAGCGAGGATTTAATCGCGTAAATAAGCTATCAATAAGCTTCAGTTGAGACGATAATTTACTGTTAATTGAAATACGTAACCTCTTTTCAGTCGAAAACTAGCACAAATTACACTTGTTAAATACCACACACTTCCTTTTCAATATCGTTGAGAGTTGGTGATCAAAGGAACAACAAATGAAAAGTGAGGCTAGGAAAGAATACCTATAAATAGCCCAAAATAGGGGTTCTCAAGTGGATCAATAAAGCTAGACCATTGTTCACTAATATGCGCATGTCACTTTCTTGGACAAGTTTTTCTTGAAAAAATTGATGAAAGGCTTATGCATTTATCTTTGAAATGATCACCACCTTGTTATTTTACATATTAAACTCACTTTCTAAAGAGTTCGCGTGGCATTTGATATACACTTAATATCAACATATTGTAAGGCCGCCATTTTATTTTCAGCACCGGCCACCATTTTGGTTTTCACCAATCTCAAATTTAACTCAGATTACATATTACATAGTTCGTACCGTGGAAAAATCCATCGCTGATTACGTTATTACATTGTTTTTACTCAATCGATAGGGCACGTGGTGTTAAATTTTCTAATGTGATTGATTGAATTAAATACCACGTACGCACATATAAGTAAAAGATTAATGCTTAACAGTGATTTATAGCTGATATATACGGCATATTATAACTAATTGAGGCGCACAGGCTATGGAGAACTCGCGGTTGGCCTACCCTATAAAATTCGCAGACGCGGATCACATTCGGAGAAAAAGCGGGGCTATTTCGAAACTCGCTTCGCTCAACTCATAACACTATAAAATATTCATACGATATGAACAATAAACAATTGACAAAGAACAATGCAAAAGAAAATGTAATGTTATAAAAGAAACACTCACTTATCTTATTCGACGCTGCTTTACGTAGGACTGGAAGAGCCGCTTCATTAGGTGATTTTGGCGTCACCACGACAAATCGCTCTAGAGAGCTGGTATTAACTTGAATGTACCAGAAATTATAAATGTCGTGTCTTTCCAATAACCAGGGAGGGAATGAGAGGCTTTGCATCTTATTTATAAACGGGAGCCGGTGGTGCGCAATCGCAGGAGGCTCCTCCGGCTTTACGTGACGTAGGTGGGCGGAATTATCTTTTATTATATTTCCACTGCCCACGTCAAATATGTTTTTTACAGCGCGTTCTACGTGGGAGATGGAAATATCGCTACACAAAAGCAATGTCGCAATTCTTTTAGAAAGCCGTACAGCCATTCTTGTATTTGTGAAAATGTACTCTAAGTGCTCAGAGTAATACCCACTGTTGCTTCAAGCAACAGGTCCTTGTTTGCGAGGCAGTAATCCCAAATTGCTACCTATTGGTATTGGCAGTGGGATTCAATATTGTTTGACGGAACAGTTCGGTTAAGAGTTACACAGGGATTTTGGTTCAAGTAGTTGTCACACGTGTGGGAGTACAGGTTCAAAGACGATTAGGCGACAGCCTCACCATCTGCCAAGATGATACTAATATCTATCGGAAGCGGTGCATACGCACCGCTTCCTACATTTCTTTGGACCCAACGGAACAGAAGCCGTTTAACAGTTTTTATTCAATAAGCACAAGAAAGGCAAGTAAAAAAAAGAACTGGTCAAATGCAGATCGGTCTCTCGGATTGAGGATTCCGTACAAAATTGTATAGAAAGATTAACTTAACTAAGCCGATGTAATTTACATCGGCTTAGTTAAGTTAATCTTAAAACTTTGGGTGATATGTGAATCACAAGGGAATCAAAACGGGTACTTCCCCTATGACCATGAATTAAGAAATTCTGCAAAAAGCAAAGCTCTTAAGCACAAGTGAAGACAAGTAGCATAACTTATCTTTTGCATGTATGTTTGTAACAAATTAGCACAAAAACTACGAGAGCAATTTTAAAAATTCTTTACACATTTGAATGCTACATTATCACTGATTAATATAGGCTATATTTTATCTCCGTACTCCCACGGGAACGGGAAGTACGCGGGTGAAACAGCGTGTCGTTTGTGATAAAAGAGCCTGGGATGTATCTTAGTTGGATATTATTTGTAAATAATCCCATTGGTCCTTTCGCACTTTTGGCACTTTTGCTACAATTAATTAAACTTTGCTTTTGACTGGCTGGAATTTTCCATGCTCACAAATATTTGTCACTGTAAAGCATCGGAACTGTGTCCATGGGCTTGTGTTCATGAGATATACCGTAACTAATGAACATTGTAAAATATTTTTGAAAAGAGTATTTGTTGAGTTTCTTGCCAGGTTCTTAAGCAACCTTCCGAACCTGGTGGTAACATTTATAATCCTATATAATGTATTATGTGTTCTTCTGACGATTTGAATGTAGGTACTTTGTAAGAAATCTAATCAAATAAAGATATTTTAATTGAATTGAATTGCATATGCTCATACAAATGCTCACGCCTGTATTCCCCGAAGGGATAGGTCAAATTAGACGACTTAAAAGCAGATATTTTAATCGTGTTCACTTCGACGGTATGTATTTCTCTGATACATATTTTTGCAGGAGAATTGGATACCTATTAATTTCCGCCAAAAGTATTCACGCGTTCCCGATAAAATGGTCTCGAAAGACCGACATATAGACGGGAAAAGAAGTACAAGAAAAATTGGAACTCTTATGAGTTATTATTTTCATTCTCAAGTATGGAACCCTAAAGAGGTATTGAACACTTGGATATACACATTCACACAGTAACATTCTATTTGAGGGAGGAGATTTAAGCCAGCTTTTCAATAGAAAAGTGTAACAAGATGGTTTGTGATCTTTCATCGAAAATGACCTTTAATAACCTGAACAGTAAGTTTATAATCAAAAGTTTCGGAGCAAGATCGTAGCTAATTGTATAGTTAAGTCTGTAATCGATAACAGGTGAGAGATTTCTACATTTATATATTTAAACATCTTAAAATATAGGACGTATATAGTGTTAGACTGAAACACTATTTACGTCCTATATTTTTAGAGTTGTTCTCAATATCCTCAGGGTTCCATCAGATCCTCACTTCCTTATCAGTAGAACAGAGAAAAGCGGCTTATTCACAGCCCATAGATTTTGTAAACTTTCATACATTAATTCTCGCGACCGCTACGATAGTTCAATTTCTGGGATGTCGTGAGATTTAATTTGTATAATAAAACAAAAGCATGGATATCTCGGATACATCATTACAGTAGTCATCATATCTTTAGTGTGGGTTGTTCAAGAGGTTCATGGTTTTCTCCAAAGATCCTTCATTTCTCAGATCCTGACATTTTGTATCCAAAATCCTTTCTTTAAAGTTGTGCTATTCAATAGCGAAAACCCAGTCCAAATAGCAACAATAGTTTTTGAAAATATTGCGGACAGATGCATTCATACATACGGTTCCTTTTTTTAAGTCGGTTAAAAAGTATTCTATGTCATCTCCCGGGGTCCATTCTACCCGTGCATCAAATTTCATCCAGATCGGTTTAGTGGTTTTAGAGACAGACAGACCGAGCTACTTTCGCATTTATAGTATTAGTTAGTATTAGGATGTAATGAAATGTACATGATGCCAGCTGAGTTTCTTACCGGTACTTCTCAGAAGGCTAGTCTTAGAACCGGTGATCAATTCTTAGATATTCATAAGTGTCTTGCTAGGGTCTTAACTTAACATATCACTTTTTATTTTCTAGAAGTAAATTCACCTCGAAAGCATGTGTATAGAACTCTTTTGCATGCTAATAACTCACTCTTATTTTTGATCTGCTAAGTTTACCAGCATTAGTGACTCCGCATCGCATCCGTTGGGATTCACTCACGCGCGCCGCACCAACAAGTTGTTTATAAACCTCATTTTACCCGCCTTTTAATAGCGGGGGTGTAGCTCAGTGGTAAAGTGCCCGCCTGATTGCTTGGGTTAGATTTCCAGCGTCGAGTTTTTACGTTTTTCTTTTCCTATAAATATTTCATTCAAAGGATTTTTCTTGATGCCAACCTAACCATAGCCAGTAATTGGATGGGTGACCGTCCGAGTTCCCTCCGTGCCTCGAAGAGTACGTTAAGCCGTCGGTCTCGGTTGCCAATTTATTATCTCTGGCAACCGTTACTGGTCAGTCGGAGGCCTAAAATAGTCTGACACGTAGTTTAACTCAGATCACAGATTTTCCAGTAAATAGGACATCTGTTTAAACCAGTTGTCAGGCCTTTCTTAGGCCTCCGACTGACCTGTAACGATTGCCAAAGATATTAAATTGGCAACCGGGACCGACGGCTTAACGAGGCGTGGAGGGAACTCGGGCGGTCACGCGTCTAACTACTGGCCTGTGTTGTTTAACTACAGGGTTGTTTAACTTCGCTGATCGAATGATATGTGCAATAGTAACTGTGCCACGAGCTCCTCATATGCCAAACACTTATTAAATTAAACACAATTGACTTATTACATAGTTATAAGTATAATATAGAGACAAACTCAAATTGGTAGCTTTGTACCGTCACGAGTTGTGGGCGCGGGTATATTTACTGCGCATATTTTTATTCGCCTCGCGGCAAACATACAGACGGAGACAGAATGCATAAAATGACTACTGCAAATTTAAGGTGCGCGCAAGAATTATACTAATTTAATTAAAATACTTACTTACTTACCTGAGAGAGATGTATTCACAGCTGGGTGCTCTCGTACCGTAGGAAGTTTCAGAAGAAATGCCTGAATCTGAACGAAGCGTAAGAAGTATGTAAGGATCGTAGCCTTTGACAAAAGTGGTATCTGTCTAAGACTGTGGGATGCAGGCGTGAGTATATGTGTGTATGTACCTATGTAAAAATATTCACCTTAGAGAAAGTGAACCTGATATTGTTTAGAAGACACTAATAAAGGAATAGGTCAGGTTTTCAGGCGCCTTACTATAAACTATTACTGCCATGATAGTTGTGTGACAGATTATACACGACATATACATCTGTTCCATAATTCTTGTCCATCTATAATTGCAATAAGAGTTCCCAGGCCTCCAAAGACCTGTATATTACGTGTCCCTCGATTAGTATGAATACCAAACGTGCTATGTTTTCGCTACCTACTGTTATAATTTATTTTTGACAGTTAATACGCGGATATGATTGTCATCCATTCAAGAGCCATGCACCCTCTTACAACGAACTTCGTCATATGCAGTAAATCGAATTACAAACGTTGAGCAGTCTTCACAGGACAATTGATTTGAAATAATCATGTAAGTTATTTTATTGGCGCCCAACGTGGGACTTTAGATAGTCGTGAAATCAATGCTTGTTCTATGTATATTTTGGATTGTATGTATTGTTTGATCGTACCTAGTTTGTGAAGTTATAAGCGTAACTTTCTACCATTTTTTCTTTAAATTAGTTTGCCTTTCCTTTTTGCTATACATTAAGCCAAAAATTTGAAAGATATTTTCGTGGTAGTTGAATTATACATGGGTGGAATTGCGGGGCTCAGCTATAAAATATATTGTTGCAGCTTAGACTTCATTTAATAGTATATGGATGATGACGACTTGAAAGACCGTCACTACCATTTGCCGTTTAGCTTTGATATTTGTGGCGAGATTACGTCTTGAATTTGACTGCCCAAACTATAAATACTTCAGTGCAACATATTGCCTAGACAAGAGAACGTAAAAATATAATATACATACAAACGAAGACACGGAGCACTCCAAATTTATATTAGTTTACTGGAGGCATATAATAAAAGAATATTTATTTTTGTATATTTATATTCACATTAAACATCAATAAGTTACGTTACACCATATAAAAGATGTATATATTTCGAAACATTCGCCGTTACAGCTGTAGGGTTCTCAAGCCCCGAAGTCTTACGAAAGCTCGATATTGACACATTTTAAATTCTTAATAACTAACTTGCAATGACCCGCGGGACATTTGTGTTGACTAATGCCACTAGATATTCAAACAATTATGGATTGTATTTTTTGATAAATGCTACAGAAATTGAGGGTCACTGCAATTCCTTATATTAATTATACATAATACATGCTTAATAATTCGAACTCATAACAATAATAACTTAATCAAGATTGTTAAGATGTAATAGCGTGCCCCGCCGCGCGTTCTACGATCACTAATCATAATGGATCACAGTGTGGTAGAGAGGGGCACGGAGTTGAGCTGAGACGGCCACTATAAAGGACTATGCCCATAAGCATATGGACCACAATTTACAATAAGGAGGTTTCCATTTTAATTTTAATGTATCATACAAAACTTCCATTAAACCGTAGTTCTTTTAAAAAATGACGATGTTTCTTAATTTTTGCAATACGTACGGTCGACATATGCGTGGCGTCACAAAGCAGCCCTCGGTATTTGTAGCTAACTCAATAGTGATGAATGATGAATACATTTGCATAACCTTAAAATTCATAAAATTTCATTAGATTTGGTTTCATTGGAAACTTCCTTATTGGATTAAAGGCAAAATTATTTTAATTACCTGATTATTATATTTAATACCTACATTTGTTATTCTTTGAGTTATTGAATCCCAGGGTTCGAAGTTAATAATTACCACGTGTGTGTAGGTACTTGCTTAGTAAAAAAAGGACTGTGTAATTTCCTATTTTAATTTCCTAGTTCATTACGTAATCAACGTTGAAAAATTTTGGGGGATGAAATTCACATTCTAATTTACAAGACGACCTCATAAATTGAGTAATTAATTATTGATATTATTTCATCATTCATTCTCCTTTAAACTAACATAAACTATCAACATATCATATATAACATAACTACATGCAGATCAACATATAAAAACACTTCTTTTAATAACTAAATACTAAATGAACAATATTTTTTTACTACTATTGCAACTGATAACCGGTAAATAAATAAATACCATAATCAACATTTAATGTAACAATTTGCTATGGATGGAATTTTTATAAATCTAACTAATATTATTTGAATAAGAAAACCATAGAAGGTTTTATCATGTCCTAATCTCACACGGAATCCTAAAATCGGTTGATTCTGACTATTATCCAGTTTGAACATGCTTTTTACAATACTTTGTGTGTAGTTAAATAAAAACCACGCTCGGATTAAAAACTGAAATACATGTTATTTTTTGTTGACCCTAGAATCATAATATTTGGTGAGCAATATTTTACAGCACAAATATGTGCTGTTTTTTTAACTAAGTATATTAAAATGTTTAACTTCCTGTGACTTCCTTACAGATTTCTTACACTCCGAATATATATATATATATTTTTATTTCAATACAAAATTACTATTTAACGTGGCAATACTGCCTGCCTTCTTCGCAAAATTCGCAAAATCCCGAGATACACCGATTTGGACCAAGTTTTCTACTTGTAATTCGTTTTTAGTACAATTCCTTGTATATATAATTAAGTTTAATTCAATATGCTATACACCGTACAAACCGGACCACAAACCTATAAACCGGGTTCCTGTTAAGTTAAAGTAGTAAGTAAAAAGTGTTCTTTGTTAAATTAAACACATCGTTTGGGAAAAGGAGACTACCAAAAAGCAAAAACGGCTTCCGACATCATTTCTGGTTTTTCCGAAAATAAGGTATACAACCTGCGTTTTAACAAAGGGAAGTTGAACTTCACAAAATAACTATAAATTTTTCGAGTAGTACCCACAATCTCAAAAAAGAATATCATATTTTTCAACATATTTAAATCCTGTTTAAGAAATATTAATTTCATTAAAGTATTAAAGCCATGTCTTATATGCGCTGTCGTCTGCTTTAGAACATATACAGGATGTCCCATAAATAGCACGCAACAGAGACTATAAGAAGGCAAAGCCGAGCATAGTCGATTAAAAAAAATCGCTACTGGACGTCTCATGGATTTCGAGATATTAGAATTTTACGATTCATTTGAATCGTCCCAATTGTTTTCTGTAATATAACAAAATTTTCACAAATACCTTCTCAACTAAATTTATATTCTGAACGGGCACTACCTACTTCGACAATAGATACTAAAGAAGGTGAAAAACTGAAGAATGAAGTCGGTGAAAGACTTTTTTTGCGAAACAAGGCTTAGGGATGGTAAGTGTCGTTGTGGTGTGCTATTTTTGGAACAACCTGAAAGGTTTAAAGCCGTAAGTTTAACATCTAAGTGCACAGTCGACTGCATGGTTTACAACTTACCTACTTAGAAATAGGATCCAGACTTTTTAGGCGAACCATTTTGGCGCAGAGCACGTTTATCAAATTTGAGAAAAAAAAAAAAATATTTAAATGCAAATTTTATAACCAGGTAGTGCACTCAAAACTAAATAGTAAATATACCGATGAAAAAATTAAAAAATTATTAAGATTTATTAATATTTTTGATATATACCACTTACTTGTGCCGAATTTGTTCGCGTAAAAAGTCCTGTATAACGCACAACACAAACCACTGATCCTAGAGACATGAAATTGTTACTAATACACAAGTGTTACTTGTAAGGTGATCCATCATTATCAATATTTTATTTATTTTCTGGGTCAAATACGGCACAAGATACTAATAACATATAATAACGAATAATAACGAATACAGTGCAATAAATATTAAACGTAGTTACGGAGTTTATTGAATAAATTAATTATTCAATAAACGTATGCGCTCGTAAGTGGCTTGAATAGCACGAATAGGGTAGATGGACGTGCGGACCATTACATCGGTCGCTAGCTCCACTTCATGCAGGGCGTGATACGCATCTAACGTGTGCTGTAATGTGTCAAACTCCAGATATGCCATGTTTGTCAAAACATGGCCAAACTGAAAGCCGGCCAACCTGCAAAATGAACGACATTCATTATTGTTTAGAAATAGATAATATTTATTTTTTTCTTTCTCTCCTTAAAAAAGAACTGCATTCGCACGATATGAAATTCATTTAGAAATCTCTGCTCCGCCATCACGTCTGTCACATATGACAGTACATATTAAACTTTTAGGGGAAGATATTTGGCAAAGAGCTACGGTCCGTGGTATATATACATTTAAAAAATAAAAGTTTTAAAAATTTAAAAAGAAAACTATGGATTTTTAAATTTATGTTTGAGTCAATTTTGTTTTTAGAATTTCATTGGACATCAAAAATAAACATTGTCTGTTCCAAACATCAAACCTTTAATTAGTCCTTACAAGTCACTATACCACCAAAATAAGTTATAAGTATGAGGACGGTAAGAAGTTTAAAAAGTTGAATTTTTTTTTAATTTATATGTATCGCTTCTACTACTTCACCTACCGCAGCCCTGTGCTAAAAATGTTCTCCCATCAAGCCACATTTTTATCATTATCTTTAAGTAACATAGTATATAAATGATGCTTTAGCATTAAGTCCACCACAAGTGTGTACTTCGTGCATAAATAAATAAAATAAATAAAAAACATATTGTTTATCCTACGCGGGAAAATATTGCCACAGCTACTTAAGATATGGTAGGATAGCTATAATGTATACTAGCTGTGTCCTGCGGTTTCACCCGCTTAAATTTAATTTCATTCCCGCGGACCCCTAAGCTTTTTTGAATGTAAGTTAGTCCTTGTAAAATTAACTATCTGCCAGTGAAAGTCCCGTTGGAACAAACAGACTGACAGACCGACAGACAGAGAAAACAATTTAAAATTGTTTTTTTCATGTCAGTACCGAACGTGTATACATTCATATGCTATATACTCAAAAGGTTCACTTCAATTTTATTTACCTGTTCCTATAGATTCTCAATGGCATCTACTGAACATCTGTTGATTTGGAATTACAAACAAACACTTCATTATACTGTTAAACTTTATGTATTACGTGAATTCTTACCCCTTCACTAAGCATTGTACATCGAAGACGGTTAGCATAAGGTTCTGGACAGGGAATCCATCGATGACCATACAAAATTTGGGCCGATTCTCCAACTGCTCAAATGGTCTGCCGATGGTGAGTAAGCACGGGTAGTTTTTTATGAACAACATCAGGTTCAAGTTCTCGCGGTGGGCCTCGGTCACCACCTGGCATACATAAATATATTAATAAACATTCACCTACGAATATATGGCAGAAATACTGAGAATCATGAATAGAGAATTTTTTTCAGTGAAATTACGTGACCCGACAATTATAAAATGGTGAAATACTTTTTTGATTAACCAACTTTAACAAATGTTAGTTGGTGGAACCCAATCTTGGGGCAGTGATATGCAAATGTGTATGCTCCTGCATACACATTTGCATATCACTGACTACCTCCTGGTAGTCATCGAAACTACTCATTTCATTTACCCTGGGCCCCAAGTATAAGATTTAACATATTATTACGTCGACGATTTCACCTGCATATTTTCCAAATGTTGTATGCGCCCCAAGCGCCCCAAGCGCTGACGTTCGAACGTGTCAAAGCCTATACTTTGGTTAAATATTAAGAAAGAACTATTGGAGCCCCTATTTAAATAAATATGCAGTATACACGGCAATACCCGCCGGCACAAGCTAGTGAATAAAACAATTACAGTATAGACCATGACTGGGCTCGAGTTGCTTAGATTTTGCTCAATTTTTTAATCTTCCTGAAAAAGTTTGCTATTGAAGTTGTTTCGAAGATTTAGTTTGTTAATAATCCAACAGAAAAATTACATATTTCAAACTATCCAGTGCTAATCCAAGTGGTAAGCTACGACCATCTCAATCCGCTCAGCCGTGTTGTGAATGATTGGGACTCATAATTTATGACTCAATAAATATAAAACTCTAATAAATATAATCAGAGAAGAGTCTTGTCTTGGATTAACACAAAGGATAGTTTTATGCGGTAAATATGTTAATCTCCTGGAAAAATTGAGCTAAACCTAGAGCTGAATAAACAATTTACAACAGTCGCAATGAGTTGCACTATACACAAACAAACAAACAAACAAACATCACAAATTCCAACACATAAATATCACAACATCGATTAGCAAGCGTTGCAGCCCTCCAGCAGCGTGTGTGGTGATTTGATGACGTGTGAAAATTATTGTGCAGAAGCTCCCACTATAATGCATTCTGTAGGAGGAACTGGCACTCACTAGGCGACGTCCCGTCAACCATCTGCCGTGCAGAGCTGTGCGCGCTTCCTTAGCACTATCAACGCTGTCGAAAGCTACAAAGACGTAACCCTTCTTCCAAAATTGCCGTGGAATGGAAATATCTATTACAATCCCATGCGCACTAAATAGTTGTAAAATAGCCTTTTTGACCAAATCAACAGGCGTCTTTGGGTTGATGTTACCTACATATAGAGAAAATTTTGCCGTGTCTGAGAAAGAAAAACAGCATGTTAATAATATTGTCCACAACTAGCAGAAGGGCTGCCCCAACAGATACCTACAACAGAGAAACTTAAACTAGAATGCTTGGCTACAAGGTACCCGTTTCACATACAGACACACAAAAACATTTACTACATTATCAAGATTATGACATTACGTTTTCATTCATTGGGGCTTCTTCAGGTCTAACCGAATTCCATAAATCGGGCATCGGAGGTCCTCGGCTTAACATCTCAGGATCGTGAGTGTGAGCTATCAAGTTGAAATTTAGAATAGTTTTAATTAGTGCCTACAAGATAGATCTTAAAGATAAATTTTTTTGTTTAAATTTTTAATATTTTTTGCTATTATATAAAAATTTAAATCACCATCATCTTCCTGGCCTTATTCCCTTTATTGTTGGAGTCGGCATTTGTTAAAATCGGTAATCTGGGTTAAACCAGTTACAAAGATGATAAATTGGCAACTGGGTCCGATGGCTTAACGCGCTTCTCCGAGGCAAGGGAACTCGGGTCTTCCACCCAAATACTGACTTGGGTAAGGGTTGCTTAATTTCGAGTGATATGTGCAATAGCAACGAGCTCTTCTTACTCATGGTGTTCTTAGAATTTCAAGGATAAATGTAGTTTAAATAATCTATTAAATAACACATATGAAATGCAAAAATCATAATGACACACCCTAAGCCGCTGTTCTTAGACACATGCCATAACAACGAAAGAGCTATTCTAAATTCCACCTCCTTCGGCTATGAGTGCACCGAATCTGTAAGAAGATGATTTATCTGCTCCTGATAGTTCTTCCTTGGTCGCCCTTTACCGATACTTCCCAAAATTTGCTGTTCGAGGAAAAAAACCGAGACAAAGCCAACGAAAAAAACCCCACGTGTATAGTACACGTGGGGTTTTATCGTACAATACTAATACCGCAATATATTTTTACATTCGCAACGGAGGTAAGCACCCTGCAGGTTGTTGACCTGGAATCGTGAAATTGGGCAGGTAGCTATTTCTTATAGTATGTAGAGTGCACAAATAAGGGGAAAATCCGACTACCGCTAATTGGGTGCCCGTTTTATTTTGCCAGTTTTTGAGAAAACAGTAAATAATTCTGTAAAATTAACTTTACAAACGTTTTGCATAAGGCGATGAAATGATACATCCAATGCATAATTATTGTAATGCGTCCCATTTACTGCGAGACTGATCAATGCCGGAGCCAATATTGGAGAGGGGAGTGGTATGATTAATTGTACCCAAATATTTTTACATTTAGTGCACTATCTGCATTATTATTAATTGTTTTTTTATTTATTAATTAATATTTAAGCATTGGCACCTAATTGTCTTCGGTGAATAGAGGTTATCTGGGACGGCGCGAGCAAACATATTTATTCTTTAAAACACACAGTTTGCAGTTAAATGTTTATGGACATTCGCAATGCTTGCAGCACAAAAGTTATTCATGAGTCGCATAGGTACCAAAAATGTCGAATAATCTTTTACCGATCCTAAATAATCACCACGCAGATTTTTTTTTCATTTCGAAGATTGTAAGGACAAATTTGCGCACGCTCGAATTCATTTCACCTTTTACTGAGTCTATTGATTAGTAAAACTAGTTAATTTGTCACGAAATTACAATATTCCAAAACAAAATTATTAATTTGCAAACAAGTAAAATCAACACTTACCGTAGCCACTCCCGGCACCTCCCTCCATTTGCCTTTGCATTTTGATTTTGGCAAAGGGATATAGATTTTTCAAACAATATAATCACTCGCACTACACACCTAGGACACAATTGGTCACAATTACTAGCGAACTGTGTTTAGAAGTTATCTGCAATGAGGTTTCGATGCGACTGCCGTCCGGCATGTATCCCTCACAGGCCCCGGAGACCGAATGAGCGTTTCCCGAGCGCCACACCAGCGTCACTTTTTGCAGACGGGCACGAGGCTCACCTTAAAACAAAACGCCCATGTCATAAATGTGGGTGTTGTTATTACGTCTTTAGAAATAATTTCTGTAATATTCCATTCAATTATTTACATTTTGATAATTTCTTATTATAGCTGTTCCTAAATACGTATAACGTAGACAATAACCAATCGCCTTCGCATAAATGCCTTCTCAAATAATAACGAAAATTTTCTTAGGCTTACATTCACTTGAAGCAACAGGTTAAAAAACAGCGTCATTATGTTAAAAATTTTTAGCAGCGACCCTAATGCTTGCTGAAGTGGAAAACACGACGAGGGGGCGGCAATCAACACATTTCCTAAGAATTCTAAGTATTTCATTATTGTAATTAATTTAAGAGTTAATCTCTCGTAGTCTGATGCAATTTTATCCATTTGCCTCCATCCAATGACATCTCTTTGACGTGGATGTTTTTCTTTAACCTGGCTTATGTTTGTTATACTGGGTTTTCATTCATCATACTCTATTATGTATGTACTTACTTTATTTCTAGTATGTACGTACATAAAGAAGTTGTCAAGTCGCGGCAGATATTTTTTTTTGAAAGAGATGGCAATCGTCGTCCATCTGTCAAGTCGATACTTAATTAGGAAGGGACATTTTCAGGGGAACGCCTACCGTTAAAATGAGAAGAAAAATCGATGAACCCTCCTATTGATTGATGTTTATCAATAGAAACACGAGTGTTACGCACCCCTAATATAAGGATATTGCTGACTATGCAAGCCCGACTCACCACAGCAACAACGGGCAGCGGTAGAAACCTGAGGCGCTGACGCAGCTCCTTGGACGATTCCACGTTCCGTGGGAACCTGCGTCACTCCGTGTTCACCCATCGACTCGGTCTCACGTTTAAGTTAGAATATAAGTCTTATTGTAATTTTTATTCTTTAATTAAATTAGTTAAAGCATTTTGGTTTTTTTTGAGACCTCCGGCCGCCACCCGCTTAATTCGAGACTAATTACACTTTTGTTTCGAATAAAAATAATGACTAAATAACATGAATAGACATGTTATTAAACGTCTAATTTTATATTTAACTAACTCACCCGCGTAAATTTAGTTTATAATACTTTGTCTTCAGAAATATATGCCAGTGAAAGTTCCATTAAAATCGTTCCAACCGTTTCAGAGATTAGCTAGAACAAACGGACGGACTTTTTTTAATTATTGTTTTATTATCTACATTTTGACGTTTCATTTCGGTACAGAACTTGGATCAAGCTAAGCTTAGTTTTCATTCTAAACGCCCAATTTTGGCCAGTTAGCTGCTTTAAACGCGTTTAGCCGCTGTCACTTGTTGTAAATGTCACAATAATAACTAACATAAAAATGCTTTGTATATTATTGATGCAACCATTCTTTATAAAGAGTAAATAATAACACGGAAAAACTAATTTACACGCTAAAAATCAAAATTATATAAAGAAAGATGTAAAAATGTTCGTACTAAAAAGAAACACAATATTGCCAATAGTGAAAAAAAATTCGTCACGAATAATTATATTTCATAAGTTATTTACATTAAAGTAAAGGTAAAACAATATGTTTGGAATAATATCTTAATTTTTTTTATAAAATGTCATATATACCTCACTCTAAATATTTTTATATCGTATTACCTATTTAAGAAGAGAACATTTTCTGAGCTTGTAACACTATGAACGATCAAACACGTTTCGTTAATACATCTATACATGAAATACGTATGACATCGTTGATTTTGCCGTAAAATGAAACGCGGCTACAACATTTTAGGGCTCGCGCCAAGCAAAATGTTTGTTTTATCTATGGCTTTCGTAAACGCGGTTAAAATGGTGCTGGTGAAAACAGTTTGACGTCAGATTAACACTGATCTTTAAACCAGATTACCGGAACTAAGCTTCATTAAGCTAAGATTTTATAGCGATCGGTGAATTTGCCCCTAAGAATTTCCAGGGTCTATGAGTATCTCCTGTCTGTCGTAAGAGGCGAGTAAAAGGAGGCCGGAGGGCCTGCTGGCGGTAGTCAGGGAGCTTTGACCACGGAGCCGCGGGCCCGGTGGCAGCGATGTGGCTTGCGCTGCCTTGCACAGCGAGGTCTTCAGGGGCACAATTGCCCCCGCAAATTGTGGGGGAACACCGTTGCGATTTATCAGACTACCCCGGGTCTCCCCTAACTACTGAGGATATGGGGGGTTTTAGTGCGGTAAAAACGTACCCGACATGCCTCTCCCAGGGCGGTCGGGGACTTTTTGAAGGTTTCCCCCTCGTCAATAAAAAATAAGATCTACACAATTACATTTTCCAACGTTCTGTCAAGGTTTGGCGAGCATTTGACTTTTCTCGTGCTCCACCACATTTACTATGTTTTATGTTGTTAGTTTCAGTTAATTGCTGAAGCTTGTAATATTCTTTAGTCTTTAGTTCTTTAGATTCTCCCTTCAAGGAGTTCGTTTCATAAATGGTGAAGATGACTGTTCTGGTCGATGACTCCCAATTTAGTGTATATAATATTATTTCCTCCCGTCATTTTTTTTCGTTCCTCCTTATGGAGTTGGGAAAGGCGCTCACTCGTGCTCCCCTTCCGAAATGATTTCGCTATACTTCATTTTCCCCTATCTAGTATCACCTCTTCCGTGTGATGTTATGTTGCAGTCAAAACTCTCTATCAGTCAATACTACTTTTGACTATCAAATCAGTCTTAGCTACTTTTGAACAGGTTAGTCAGGGGTATATAGGTAGTATAATATCTGAAAATCATTAAAAATATTATTTAAGCAGCAATTTGTTTTTGTGGGCATAAAAAACGCGAACGAAGACGGGAGCTTCATTCCCTTCTTTTAATCTAAGCTATTCGAGTCGGAACCACCAAATAATTTAGTCAAAAGTAGTTTTGACTGCATGGCAGTTTTCCTGTGACATAAATATGAGAGGCTTCGATAACGTCGGTTTCAATATTGTAAAACCTACTTATTACTTTCTTTTATAACCATAGTAAGCTTATGACGCACGAGCGGCCCAGAACGGCCGGTTTTCGACATTCTGTTTCGTTTTATAAACAAAAAACGATTAAGCCTGTACCCCATGGTTGTAGGCAGATAATGAAAATGATTTATTCAGCTTGGGATCTGATATGACCGACGAAAAATTTACCACCTGTTCGGAAACTAGCCTTCTGAAAAGAACCGATAAGATCCTTACGTATTTCTTTTGCTTTGTCTTAATTCATGCATCTCATCATAAACAATACTTTATGTAACAGGTATGATTGTATGACAGGTATGAAACCTATCGACAATCTGATGAAGGCAGGGCCGCGGCGGTAATTAAGTTGGTAGTGGGTATCGGAAAGTCGGAGGGTAGTTTACGAAGACAATATGCAGCACAAACGTTCGAGGGCTCTGTAACATAAGGCTGTATACATAAAAATAAAAATTTGTTGTACTTGATGCAATAGTTAGCCGGTAACAATAAAATTGTAATTTTGCAAGTAAATTTTACATAATTACAGGAATTTCAGGAACATTACACACGTATATTTTATCGATATATTGTTTTAATAGGTGGTTGTAAAGCAACAAATTGTTTATTTTTATTTCAAATAAATTGCTTTTATTTTTTGATATTTGTGAAATAGACCTAATATTTCCTTTTGTTGATTTTTTGTAACGCTTTCATTTATTTATAAATATATAGTAAGACATATGCTTGTGAGGAGCTCGTGGCACAGTGTGCAGCTCGTGGCACAGTTGCTATTGAGCATATCATTCGATCAGCGAAGTTAAGCAACCCTAAGCCTAGCCAGCAATTGGATGGGTGACCGCCCGAGTTCCCTCCGTGCCTCGGAGAGCACGTTAAGCCGTCGGTCCCGGTTGCCAATTTATCATCTTTGGCAATCGTTACAGGTCAGTCGGAGGCCTAAAATAGTCTGACAACTGGTTTAACCCAGATCACAGATTTTCCTCGTTAAAGGGGTTGCGAAAGTCAGATGCAGTCGCTTCGTATAAAAATCAGGTGATCAGCCACATCGGGTTAAATCAAGTGCCGACCCGAACAATGTATGGGATAAGGCCAGGGAGATGATGATATAGTAAGACATATCTATCTGTATATTATGTAATATTAATAATTAGGTATACCTTTTAACGATCAATTCTTGTAATATATTTTTATGTAATCTGAATCACGGAAACGACTCCAACGATTTTCATTAAATTTAGTATGCAGGTGGTTACAAAGGCGATAAATCAACCTAGATAGGTTTAATTTTTAGAAAACATTAATAGCTCGGTCCTCCAGGTACTTTATTCCTTTATATAGCTATATATTAATTCGTTATTATACAGACTTGCTATCTCTAAAACTGCACCTTTATCTATACGCCCTTTTGTTCTGAAGCCCTCGCAAGTGCTTGCTTTAAGTAGTTTACTTAGGGATGTTATATAATTGACATATAGTGCACTGAAAAGTAGTACTTAAGGTTGTGGGGTTGAAATAAATAACTACATGAAAGGGTACAAATGTATGCAGATAAATAAAATATCTAATCCACTAAATGCATATTACACGGACACTTCAATTTTATTTATCTGCATTATTTTTGTAGATTAAGTTTTATTTGAAGAACCTTTTCATGTATTTTTTATAATTTGGTATTTTATGTGATTACCATATAATACCTAATTGATTTACTGCTGATGAACAGACAGTTCATCTGTATGTCTGTCTGTATTCCAGCTAATTTCCGAGACGGCTGCACCGATTTTAACGGCAATTTCATTGGCTACTTTTGTTAAGGCCACCAATGAAAATAAGTCTACCCGAGCAAAGCCGTGCACAGCTAGATATAAATAATAATAATTATCTTCTCTCTTATATTCTTTCCGGTCACACATTGCCTATCAATCTCACATGTAACCTCTTCCCCATACTACCCTCCTGAAAACAATATCCGTTCTGAGACATTACGTCACTCTTAACCCTTACACACAATTTTAAACAACACACGTTGAATTCCCAAATCATAAGATTGGAAGTCTGAGTTCATAATCGAAAGTTCCCTGCCCAATGCAGATAAATTATAATAGCGTGCAGTTCGCTGCTTTATAATCTCATACGTCTATATCGCCATAATTATATTGACCATCACGCCTTCATCACAGGCACAATAGATGTAATCCACGCATGCACTGGCCAGATTGAGAGTTGCGCACGTCCAGGATAAATTAGTGTTCGCGCTTGACTGGGCCGTGGGTTTGATTGACAGGTAATATTATAACGTGTAATGCAGTTAAATTGTGTTAGGGGAGGACGAGGACACAGTATAAATTTGAGTTTCACAAGCAGTATCCTTACTACTTGTAAAGTTAGTAAATATTTATACTAGATATGAGCCGTGGTGGCCGTAGTGGGTTATAGCAGTCGCCCGCTATGCAAGCGACGCAAATTTAATTCCCGCGGGGCCTGTACCAATGAGTTTTTCTAAAAACAAAAGTTCAGTGATTTCACACCACGTGCTTTACGGTGAAGGAAAACATCGTGAGGAAACCTCCATATGTCTGAGAAGTAATTCAAAGACGTTGTATAGTGCCTGAGATGGCGATGGACTCACCCTCTGTTACTTTGGCACTTAATCATATTCAGTGAAATGTGGGTGTTGTTGTTAAAACACCTTTGCTTACCCCTTCGGGGACCCTTATGTAATAGCATATTTATTTATACTTGAGTCTACTAGAGTCCACTTTAGGCCTATTTTTTTAAATAAGAACGTTTTTTCCATATAGCGCGAGGGTTTTCAATATTAATGATTTTAAAATTTACTCCATTGAGTGTTTAATATATAAATAACGTGGATATACGTTTTAAAGATTTGAAAAAAGTCGGTTTAACACATAAATGAAATATCGAATACGACGTGGCACCCTTAGTTGACAGGACTGTAATTCTACTTATGATCTCGTATATGTGCGCGTAAGTGTTAGTGCGTCATTTTGAACGCTTGTTCGTAGATTCCTTACGGCTTGTAATGCTTGTATTGTAGTGCGACGAAGGGCTCACTGTTTAGAATTGCAACGATTTAATGATGATGGACATCTGAGATATATGAGGGGAACGGGTCCTCCCCTCATTTTGTTACGAGTGCATTGTTAAAAATGTACCTATTGATCAAACTTATTATTAATTTGAAATTGCTTAATTTGGTTGGCTTCTTCTCAGACAAAACAACTAATTTATAAATGTATTTACTACAACTTCTTTCTTTCCTGATAAATAGCCCTAATATAATATCACCCCTGATTTCCACCTTCAAGAGTCTTACAAATTCACCCCATAGGTACAGTGAAGGCGCCACAAGTAATCACTGGAACGCAAATTACGACCGCATTGTGTCAATGTGAATTTAATACATGAATGATTCTGATCTTAGCCCCTTCTTCCAACTTAAGTGCTTATGCATATACATGAAGTCTTAAAATTATGATTTTCATTAGGAAAGAGTTACTATGGAAATAATGATTACGTTTGGAGTACCATTCAGGAGAGGCTGGATGTCTGGCCACCTTGTACGACTTGATAGCTGAAAGAATATTCAAGAGTAACAAATACAAGGAAATAAGGGGAGACGAATACCAAGGTAATGGTGGTATCAATGAGTAAAGTTAGGGGCAAGGCGTCTGTCGTGATGCATACGGAACTCAAAGAGGCTAGAGATAATATAACAGATCCATTAAGATAAAATTTCAGTTTCACATGAACATTTCTCCTGGTCAAGCTATATCTTGCGAACGGTAAGATAATAATAATAATTTTTATAATAATAAAATATATTTTTTTTTAAGTTTTCTAATATTTTGTGGGTTTCGCGAAATATAGGTGGCTATATGGACCGCGGGGCATCTAATAAATCTATATCTTCTATATAGATAAATACAATTTAAGTGTCTGTATATGAAAGTATATAAGGTACTGAAATTTAAATTCAATTTTTTTTTATTATTCTCTGTTTGTTCCGGCTTATCTCCGAAACCGCTTGACCGATTTTAACAGGACTTTCACTGGTAGATAGTTAATGTTACAAGTAGTAACTTTGGCTACTTATATTTAGTAAAAAAATAGGGTTCAGCGGGTCACCCGTGAAATTGACTTTAAGCGGGTTAAACCGCGGAGCACAGCTAGTATAACATAAGATATAAAAGACATATAAATATTTAATTCCCCCTTTGCCATCCAAAGGGGGAATGCTGCCAGTATCTTCGGAACCTTGCCTACAGGGACTCCTTTTAATAATATATTTTTGGTATAAGATTATATTTTTTAAGGTTTTAAGTTATTAGATTATATTTTTAGTTATGTTAGTTTTTAGTTATTAGTAATATTTACATGCCCTATTATAGTAAATTAGTAACAAAAAAGAAAATTTTAGTAATTACCTGTCTGTATATTTGACCTGGAATTAATGGATCTTAGCATAATCGAAGAATACATTTTATCAAGTAAGTAGGATCGATACGAACCTATTAAAATGACACCAGCCCTTATGATCATTGTTGAGAAAAGCATTAAGTTTCATAAGCATGGGCATCATAAATACTTTTAGGGTTTCGTATTTACCTTAAATAGGATCCCTCAGGGATTTTAGCCCTGAAATAACCCCACTTCACTTTCCGATTGGTAACCACAAATGCATAAAAAAATTAACTAAAGATATAAGTGCTGAAATAAAAAGAGCTTGGTAGCCCAGTGTTTCGAGTTGACACTGCACACAAGCGATGCGGGTACAAATCCCAACTGACAGTTCCAATTACTTTTTTAATTCTCAACCATGTGATCTGCGGTAAAGTAGCATTATATCTGAGAGGATCAATGGCGTTAGGCAACATATACATAGTATATATAGTACGCCTGCTAGTAGAAATAGAAAAAGAAATAACATTTATTCACATCAAATATGGTACTAAGGGTACTGTCACATATTTCACCCAATTTTAGGGCATGTAAATATTAACTTAATTACCTACTTAAGTACTGCACTTACATTTTAACCACATATAAAACATATTAAGCATTTATTTTTTCATTCTTTATTGCACACTTCAAAATATACTACGTAACTACGTACTTGTATTTATAATTATTTTTCTAAATGTTCACATATATATACATATTATATCTGCATGAGTAAGCGACTTCTACAGCCTTAGGGGCAAATTCACCGATCGCTATAAAATCTTAGTTTAATGAAGCTAAGTTTCCGGTAATCTGGTTTACAGATCAGTGTTGATCTCGTTTAACGTCAAACTGATTTCACCAGCACCATTTTAACTGCGTTTACGAAAGCCATAGATAAAACAAACATTTCGCTTGGCGAGAACCCTAAAATGTCGTAGCCGCGTTTCATTTTACGTCAAAATCTACGATCTCATACGTATTTCATGTATAGAAGTAATAACGAAACGTGTTTGATCGTTCATAGTGTTACAAGCTCAGAAAATGTTCTCTTATTAAATAGGTAATACGATAAAAAAATATTTAGAGTGAGGTATATATTTCATTTTATAAAAATTTAAAAGATATTATTCCAAACATATTGTTTTACCTTTACTTTAATGTAAAAACTTATGAAATGTAATTATTTGTGACGAATTTTTTTTCACTATTGGCAATATTGTGTTTCTTCTTTGTACGAAAATTTTACATCTTTCTTTATATAATTTTTATTTATAGCGTGTGTAAATTTGTTTTTTCGTATTATTATCTACTCTTTATAAAGAATGGTTGCATCAATAATATACAAAGCATTTTTATGTTAGTTATTATTGTGACATATACAACAATTGACAGCGGCTAATCGCGTTTAAAGCCGTTAACTGGCCAAAATTGGGCGTTTAGAATGAAAACTAAGCATAGCTTGATCCAAGTTATGTTTGTGCTGGTGAAATGCAAAATGTGCCTCTAATCCAGATTAAGCTCTAAAACTGAGTTTCGTTGGATCTAATCGCGATTAGTTTCATCGGTGAATTTGGACCTTAATCAAGTAAACATTGTTACCATTTTGTGTATTGGTGCGGCTAGGAATGTGTTGACCGGTATTCTTTTCACACCACCAAAGTATATGATTCAGATATAGGTACATGGGGCCTGGGGCGTGCATTCCGAAAACAGATAATCAGTGCCATTTGTGATGACTAAATATACTCGTGACGTATGCACCAACGCGCCACATTGGTATGTAATTAACCTACATACCTACCCTACTTATTGTTTATGCTTACCCCGTGAACATCCAATGCACGCCTTTGCAGGGCGCTTGCAACGCCAAGTATCACTCGTGCGTTTACATAATCTATATTTATACAGATTAATGTGAATGTCTGTTGTAATTCCAAAGTTGTTAGCTATCACAATATGAAAGAGTAAATAAAACAAAAAAAATATATTATTACTTTCTCTTCTTTCGTCTTTCTGTTTGTTCCGGCTAATCTAATGTTACAGTAATTGAGACTAATTTGATTAAAAACAAAATGTTCTGCGATCTTCTTCTTATCGTGTCGATGACAGACATTTTGGGTGATTAATTTTGTGAGAAACCTTCGATGTTAATGGAGACTATACACAGCGCCGGCTTTAGGACTGTACCATTGTTGTTTGTCATCGTGGTGAATATCGTTCTGCGATATAAAGTTACCGGTGGAATTAGGTCTACGCGGGTGAAACCGCGGGGCATGATAACAAATAAACTCGCTGTGCCGACAATTGCTAGCACAGTGACTCCAACTACAACGCTGAAACAATTTTCTTATTACGCTGCTAAAATAACAGAAAATTGCTGCCCTAATATTAAGTGCTCGCATCAGAAATATCTTTACGATATCATCAAAGAAATGATATACAAAATATAATAACCCTCCCCTTACTTAATGCTATAATCGATGAAGGGAGGCCTACATATTATATTTCCACAGTCCCACGCATAAACAAAAGAATTAGCGACTACTTGCGTATGCCAATGGGGTGAAAGGCCTTGTTTTGTCGCTATAATGCTATAACGGTAGGTATATTATTTAGCCAGACTTCTTTGTCTCGAAGTAAGAAGATACAACTATTTAGTCTGCGTATACCTACCTATTGATTCGAATCAGGTGTTATTTTGTAGAAGATCATGCTTATGTTATGGATGCTTAACAATATAATTTCGTGTGTTGCTAATATATCAACAATTGTATTATTATTTATTAATGTGTAAGGATAGCATTTTTTCTAAAATAAAGTTGCAAGGAGTACTTAGTTTAAGTTGTTCCTTGTAACGGTAAAATCAGACCAGCCGTGTCAGAGACTAGCGAGAACAAGGAGACAGACGGACAGGCAGACAGTACCGTATAGACTTTTATAATATGCATTTAATGAAAAGCTGAAACTGAAAACACATTTAATTTTTGGCTGTATAAATATAAATGTATAGATTACTTTTTCATACATGAAATATATTGATTTATCAAAGTATTTCGATACCCTAATTGTCTAAACATTTGTGGCATCCCAAGGGAAGGTAATTTTAGCCACTAATAGTAGAATTCTGGGGTTTAAAAATGAAGGATTTACCTTGGATTATTGGTTGTTACTTAGTTTTGAGAATTAAATAAAACACGTGAATTAAATAGGTATACTTGTATTCGGAGACGGCGAGAGCAGAGAGAAGGATAAAGTGTCAAAGACAATAAAATGACATCAACACAGATTATAGTAAAATTGGGCTGCAGTCTATTATTTTAACATCCCTACCAGAATGCAAACCCATTTCATTTATACAAATGTTTATCAAAAGTTACACCTTTAGTAAGAATATCTGCTACCATAGCACTGCCTTTAACATATACAAACTTTAACTGTAAATTACACACACATTCTCTTAAAAAAATGGTACCTAATATCAATATGTTTGGTATTCGGCTTAAAACAGTCTGTTGATGCCAAGCAGATAGCACTTTGGTTATCCGAGTAAATAAGCATGGCTCCATGTGAGTGACTTTGTAGCTCTGCTCGTAGCTGGCAAAGCCACAGTGACTCGCGCGCCGCTGCCGCTCTCGCCATGTATTCTGCTTCTGCAGTTGACAGGGCCACTGTGGGTTGTTTACATGTATTCCATATAACCCCGCCACCCTGTAACAAAAAAATGTAACCAGTGCAATATAAATTCAAATCTTTCGTTCCTTGTCAGTATCTCATTATACGCTTCACTGCCAACCAGTGTTGACTTCCAAAACGATTGCAGTATTCACTCAACTTGTTCACAGAGAAAGCAATATCAGGTCTTGTTACCTGTGTCAAGTACAGCAAGCAACCTATAGCTTGTCTGTAAGGTACATTCATCTCACCATTTTCCTTTTGAAACTTAGCATTTACTTCTATGGGTGTCTTCACAGGCTTACACTGCGACATACCAAAACGTTCTAGTACAGCTTCTATATAATTTTCTTGACTCAGCATTATTATTCCTTGCTCCCTGTTTCTAATAATATTCATACCTATACATTGTTTTGCTTCACCATAATCTTTCATTTTGAAACTATTCTTCAACTTGTTCTTTATCTTATTTTTAATAGTTTCATTACTAGAAAACAAAAGAAGATCATCTACCCACACTGCAATGAAAAACATATTATGTTGGTCTTTCAAATAGTAAACACAAGGATCAACTTCTGATCTCAGCAATCCAATATCTTTGCTTCCTGTATATCCTGCTTGCTTGTTTCAGACCGTATATAGATTTATGTAAAAGACATACTTTTGACCCATCTCTGTACATTTCAGGTTGACACATATATTCCTCCTTATCAATTTCACCCTGCAGGAAGGCGGTAATGGCATCCATTAAGTCTATGTCCAGATCATGCTTAGCTGCTAAAGCAATTAAATATCTAATTGAGCTGGCACACTTAAAGTCTTTAAATTGTATTCCTTAATTAAGGTACTGTCAAAATGCCGGCCAAATACGTTAATGTTCGGCCGCGACGTGACTCTGACAGCAATGCCAAAACTCGAAGATGCGCGTGTCTGTGTGTCTGTCATTTCGAAAGATTTGTTTAGTTTCCACACTGCTTGTATGGATTAGCTTATATGTACCTATACTGTAGTGTGTGACGCACTTCCTCTCAAGCCTTGTATGCATTAGTCAATAAAACACAATTAAACCGACACTGCACCTAACAAGTCGCATCATTTAGGTCAAAAATTCACCGATGAAACTAATCGCGATTAGATCCAACGAAACGCAGTTTTAGAGCTTAATCAATCAGTTTGACGTTAAACGAACAAACATCTGATCTGTAAACCAGATTACCGGAAACTTAGCTTCATTAAACTAAGATTTTATAGCGATCGGTGAATTTGCCCCTTAGACAACAATCCCGCGCCCCGCATAGCAATATTGTTTTTGACGCTCAATTTTATACGGAGCTGTCGGTGAGCGAGTCCGACTTGCACTTGACAACAGGGTTTTCAATTTAAGAAATATGAGTACTTAAGTACCTACTTTGTATGAAAAAGTTTTACTGAAATCTCAGACCATTCAATTCAATCTAGACAGGTTTGGTTTCAATTCAAACTAGACAGTTCATTAAATTCAATTCCAGCGTCAACTTTATGTTTTCTCATTTTATACCCTTATTATATGTAATGTTATACCAGTTTATACCAGACTCGCAGTCCGAAGGAGACAGTTTGTCTTAAGTAAAATTTCTGATTCACAGTAATAGCTCTTATAGTGAAGGAAATAAAGTTGATCGTCGTTAGGATACAGACATTCCTTTGAATGAAATACACCAAAACACGTGTATTGATTTATGAAGCCAACGAGTTAAGTGGAGGGTTTTTTGCAGAGGACTTTATATTAAGCTATTTTGCTTGCGAGAGTCGAGAATGTCGTCGTAATTATTGTGGTTTTTACTTTTTATGCATTGACGGATTTAATGGTATCTCTACCAACCTTTGGGAGATGCAGATTTAGACATGCGATGTTTGTTCACACACTCAAACATTTGCTCCTTGTTAACACTATACATACTAACTTTTTTCTATACTAATATTATAAAGATTACGAGTTTATTTGTTTGGTTGAACGCACTAATATCAGGAACTACTGGCTTAAATTGAAAAAATATATATTTATGGATAGTTCATTTATCGAGGAAGGCGTTATGCTTTATAATATCAATGGAGGGGAGAGGAGGACCTCTCAGTCCCTATGCTAGCGTCTAGTGAGACTCTTTTATCGTGTTATACATTGGCACAGCGATTCCATTCATTATAAGGTGTGAGCAATGCGTGACTGACACTCTTGTGTTGGTCATGTTCATAGGCTGCAGTGTCCGCTTACCATCAGGCGGACTTTGAATGCCACCTTGCCTTTGTTGTATAAAAAATGTATACTATTAAGTATGTGTAATTAATTACTATATAGTTTCGATATATTTTTGTGGTGAAGTTGCTAGACGTTGCTAAAGGTTCAATGCTTATTAATAATAGATAGTCCATACACATGTAATATTATACGAAAATAACATAATTTATAATTATAATTAATATCCCTAAAAAATATAATCTAATAACTAATATTATTAAAAAGTTACTGGCAGCATTCCCCCTTTGAATAGCTAGACTAATTCTTTGTCCGAGGTAGCTGCCAGCTCTTCGGTCTCCTGTGATGTCGACTACCTTTTTGTTATTTCCTTAAAAAGCCTTAGCGCTAGAACCCCACAGACCAAGGGTCTCGACGCTGAATAGGACAAAATCATATTCGGAGTCTAGACCCCTGCATTTGCAAGCTTTAGCTTTTTCAGCCGCTTCACATGACTCATTACAATGTATGTCACGTCCCCGATCTAGGGCTGGACCAAATAAGCTGACCATAGGTACTACGTATAATTGTATAGCTTGAGATGACCAGCTTGAGATGCTTGTGGGGACAAACAGCACCTGGGGCCAACTTCTTAGCTTTGACGTTAAATTTCACGCTTCAAAATGAAACGTCAAAGCTCAGAAGTTCTTTATACCCTTTGCTTAAACCGATGATGGTAGGCCTCCTGTTCTCAATTACGAGTACGACGAGAATGCCAGTTTCAATCATAGGAAACTGATACATAAAACGTACACGATAAAGCTAAATTTCGTATATTCGTAACCGACACACGACGTAGAGTGCGACCCTGAGAAACTTAAGGTCTAGGAATAACGCGGCAGGTGCCATGCCTATATTTGTTCGCGTCGCGACCAAAAATTACTTCTGCACATTCAATACCAGCGCTCATAACTCGAGCGGAACCTTTAAGAGATTATGTTAGTCTTTGTAGTGCCTTAAGACCTCTCCCCGTGTTTTGTGGCCCCAATAGACTTTGACATAACTCAACGTCGACGAATTTGGTTCCATTTTAGGGCGGCACGAAATATATAGATGTAATTCCTCTGAGATCACTATCATATTATTTTTCCGAATGCACTCAGAGTAAAATTGTTTTTTTTTGTCATAAAATTAATTATATTTTGTTCCCAAAAGGTGAATTTAATAGTTAGAAATAATAAGTTCAATTTTAATACCTTTACTTAATTTTAACTTTTAAAATATCGGCAAATATTAAAACAAGACACATTATCTCTGACCCTTGTAAAATATTGGTTGTAACCTTGATGTAACCCCTCTATTAGCCACCCCACAGCGCTCTTCGGACAACGTGATATACACGAGTAGCACAAACCCTTAAAGCTTAGTTAGGGTGAAAACAAAATATTCAATGGTATTTTTTTCGTGTAACATTAGCCAAGTAAGAGTTTTCTCAACACCGCCGTTGCGCGGCATCGTGTTAACGTAAACACGGAAACCCATGGCCCACTATTCTTTTGCCCACGCCCTTGATTACCTTCATTGGAAACTCTTTGATTATAATTTATCGCTCACTAGTTTGGTGTGTATTGGAGGGGCTGGAAATTCGCCATCTATCTTATTCAACCACAATCGAACCGCCTCCAAAAAAGTCTTTGTTGCAATACCTAGGAGTTCTGCTTAAACAATCATAGTTGGCCTCTAGTCAAACAACTGAAATAGTTGTATAAGTAAAACATATTTATTTTCTAGTCGTATATCACGATTTTTCTCTCTCTCTACGCGGGCATTAGCCGTATAAAAAGCATTCACGCCAAATATTTCATGATCAAAGGGACGTAGCAGTCCTGAACGGCGGCAGCGTGGATAGCATTCAAAACTAGAAATACCAGGTTCAATAAAGCTCTGAAATTCGGTAGTTTTACTTTTTTTTGGTTACATATAAGCTCGCAGGGCTGCCAATAATACTTATACCAACTCAGTAACTAAACAAAAACATTTCAACTTTATAATTAGAATAGCTAGATAAATGAACGCAAATTCATACCCAAAATGGAAGATTTCTATACAAACTGTCACCCCTAACTTGACACATTTAGTGATAGGTACAAATTAAAGTCGCATCACGACAAATACCCCACACATATATGTATATCATATTAATTTATAGTATCTACGGCCAGCTGTTTAGGTTCAGAATCAGTCAATCAGGATAAATAATTAAAATATACTAACGAGTACGAAAAGTACTATTGTGAGAATACTACTTTTATGTAGATCTTATGAAAAATAGTGTGATAAGAGACAGTTGCAAGTTAAGGAATGGTGTGGTGATCAGGGGCCCAGCCGTGAGCTCTTATTGCAATGTTATTACAGTTGTGTGACAGTGATAGATGTATACACGTCAAATAGATCTGTCTCATAATAAGAGTAAAACTATCATGGCAATAAGAGCTCATGGTAAGGTCCCAGAACTGAAATAAGTATGTTCAAACAAAACCGGAAAAGAATAACCGCAATTGTCCAATAAAATAGGGCAAAACGGTGTTTTTAAGGGTTGTAGGTATACATAGAGTATATATCAGTATCTTATTACTTAGCATATCATAACCATATTATTCAGTGTTTGTATCCAATTATATAACCTGTAGGCCTAGTAAAGTAACATTCGCGCTTGCGCTAATACAAATGATAATTAAAATATAGAACTGACATATATTTGTGATAAGGAACCCTGGGATGTATCTTTGTCGAAAAATTATTGTAAATAATCCCATTGGCACTGTACTTTTGCTACAATTAATTAATCTTAGTTTGATCTTTGTTTTGACTGGCTGGAATTTGCCATGCTCACAAATATTTGTAATATTTTAGTTATTATATTTGACAATTGAGCATTTGTGCTGTGTCCATGGGCTTATATTCATGAGATATAAATACTGTAACCAAAAACATTGTATAATATATATTTTTTTAAAAGAGTAATTGTTGAGTTTCTTGCCGGGTTCTTCTCAACAAAAGCTACCTTCCGAACCCGGTGGTAACATTTATAATCATGTATAATGTATTTTGTGTCCTTCTGACGATTTGAAAGTACTTTGTAAGAAGTCTAATCAAAAAAAGATATTTTGAATTGAATTTGAATTGAATTGAATTGACATGAATCCGTCACGTGACATATGTCATTCCCGTATATTTTGTATCGCTTCTACTAGCGCAGCATGAGATGAATCTTACTTTGTGTACAGGCCCTGGCAACCCTGGACGACCCTTTTCGGTGCGTGCAACTCGTTTGTTTGCACAGTTATTACAAGCAGAACATGATGGAATACGTCGGGACGACAAAACGAAAAAACACACGCAACAAATATCAGACGTCCAGCAAACGGGACAAATATATGAACTCTCCCATAGCTCGGCTTTTGGTGTTCCCTCAAAAGTATATCAAAAACCCTTATGTGTTGGTCGGTGTATGAAACAAATAATATTACTGAACATAAATTGGTTTTATTATAATCTTAAATAATGATCACAACATTTAACGCCACCTTTTTTATCTATTGCCGTCAATCTAACCTATTGCTAGTGATGTTACACACCCATAACTACTTATAGGATTACTTAGGATTACTTCCCTGTCCGTTTGTATCTATCAAGACCTTTTTCTCAAGAATCAAATACTCAAGAGATTAACTGCCTTTTTCAATATTATATCTATCTGTCATTTAGGTTAGTAAAGATCCACAAATCTATATTTTGTCCTTACTTTCATTGATCATGATCGCTAGTTGAAATTATTATGAAACTAGATGTGCCCTGCGGTTTAACCCGCGTAGATTATTAATTTCATTCTTGTGTAAGCATCGTTAAATATCCATAATATCGTTTGACATATTAACAGAAGGGCTTTGTACGAAAGCGTCAAATTTTTTTTAAGTATATGGCAACTTATATTTTTTTACTGGCGAGAGGTGAAAAAAGGGCAGATTGACAGATGAGATATCGGGGATTAATAAAGACTGGGTTGATTAAAAAGAGTTAGAGATTAATGTAAAATACGAATAGTTTAAAGAACTAAAATTGATAATTATAATTTAATTGAAAAAAACTGCATATGTTTGACTGCTACTGAACCTATCTTTTACTTGCGAAACACTAAATGTAATTTTTTTAAACAAAAGTAGCCAGTGAAGGTTCAGTTAAAATCAGAGATATATCAGAGATTACCCGGAACAAACAGACAGAGAAAAAATAATAATTTACGGTACAAAAGAAACGTCAAAGCTATGAAGCTCTTAATACGCTCTGCTCAGACCGATGATGGTAGGCCCTGTACTGGAAATAATCCGGATAAAGTTAATCTGTACTCAGAAAAAACAAACAGTGCTAAAAAATCGCAACTAATTAACAGTTTTTAGGGTTCCGTAGCCAAATGGCAAAAAACGGAATGGAATAGATGTATTCTGTGAACCGCATGAAGACTTTCACATAATATAGAATAAAAAATAATAATTTTCGGAGGTCCCCATACTTACCTACACCTGAAACTCGATTTTTTTTACGTCAATCCCATACCTGTGAGACACTGCCAAAGTGGTAAAAGGTGTGCCCCTCTGCAACTTATAAAATAAGAGAAATATATAATACTTAAAAAAAATATACGATGTAAATTACCATGCAAACTCCTAATGACAATCGGTTTGAACTAGATCTAGTAAGTAGTATTTTTAATACGTCATAAATAGTGAACCGCTGCGGAACCCTTCAAGGGCGAGTCTTACTCGCATTTGGCCCCGTTTAAATACAATTTAGAACGGAATGTACCCCTACCTTAGCACGAGTCAGACTCTCAATTTTTTAGTTATTTGCAGCAGACAGGGCCCTGAACGCGTTAAAAATTCTTTCCTCTTTTTTGTTTTAACTATGTTCGTACCTCTTCTTTATGCTCTAGCTCTTTGGTATTAGGTAGGCAAGGTAACGGCACCTATGTTAGACGCGGACCAGTGATGGACATTTTTAGTTTTTTTTACCAATATTAAACAAACGCGCAGTATTTTTTTTCAAATGACAATACCGATCAGTTTTGCCAGTATTTTAGCTGTCATAACGAATGTTTTGACTACTGACACCCATTTTCATTGCGGCCATAACTGTTGTAAGTTTCGCGGTGTCATTTGGTGTCGGGAATCGTAATTTCTTACTAGAATCGCGATGTAGGTACACTTATCATCTTATTTTGTGTCTGGTGTATCGTCGTTGTTGAAATTATTATTATTTAATGATCATCAATAGAAATGCATCAATTTTATAATATAACCCACACTATAAATTATAATTTTAGCCCTAAAACACAACACTGGATTTTTACCGTCCATTACTGGTGTCTAAGTAGGAGTGTTGTTTATTTATATCATGTTATTGTACTAAGTACTAAACTGAAATTAAACATCAAATACTGATTGAGAAAGGAGCTTTTAATTTACCTCCAAATCCCTAAGAATGTATGTAAAAAAATAAAGAAATTACAGAGCAAATATGAAAAAAAATCGCTTATACTGTTCATGACTGGTGACTTTACCTTACTGTGCTTGACTTTATACACTAAAATAAATACATAATAAGTATATACATGCCCAAAATAGGTGAAGTATGCGCTGTGCCTATGATATTAAAGATCATATTTTGTTACATACCATGTTTCTTGTAAATATATTGTTCTTATTCTTTTAGCGACCCTCGTATTGCTTCATCCTCGTTATTTTTTAATTCTTTTTCGTAGATCTTAATAAGACCTACAAACCCGTCGTACATCATTTTGTTCCATTGTCATTACTTTTTGCAGCGCACGAATAAATAGGTTTTCGATTTTACACCTTGGGTTTCACAATCGCAATTTATTTACGGATCCCTAATTTTTATGAAAATAAAATATAGCCTCGATAAATAAACAAACATAAATAAACCTTCCTCGATAAATGGACTTGTAGTTCCTGAGATTAGCGCGTTAAAACAAACCAACTCTGCAGCTTTATAATATTAGTATAGACTAATACTAACTTCTGTCAAACACTACCTCTGAGTGGAATTCGTATATTATTCGTAAAAGTGGTGCATTTGAAAAGTTCTGAGTTAGTTGTCTATTTACTTCCATATAACAGCTTTAATATTAATTTCCACGGTTGCTGTACCGTAGATTATCTCCCTCTTTCACCCCCTTGGGGGCGGAACTCCATACGAGTAGATACCGACAAAATTTAATCAACGCAGGTAAACGCGTTTGACGTGCATTGTACAGCATTTATTATACTCGTGAGATTAAATATGAAAATATTATTCAGCTAAGGCCCTGTAACCGGTGAAGCATTTATGTCATACGTCACGTGCACAGCGAAAGCATAATTATATGATGAACACATACTAATGTACTATAATATATAACTACTTTAATACTACTATAATATTATAAAGTATAATAATATATAATATTATAAATTAATACTACTAAAATATTATAAAGCTGCAGATTATTTTTGTATGTTCATCACAAGAAATGCAGATCCGATTTCAAAAAATCTTCCAGTGTTGGATAGACCATTTATCGAGGAAGGTTATAGGCAATATTTGATTTTCAAATAAAATTGGGATCCGTAAGAAAATTGCGATTTTGTATCTAACCATCATAGTTTAGTCACAATAACCGTTTTTTTTCACAATAATTTAATAAATAATAATTTCACAAAAAAGAATCGTCTGAAAAAAGAAACTACGTTAAATGCATATCGTAATATTAATCTAAATATATATTTAAAAAAAAAGGGTACTGACTGACATACTGACATAGTGACATAAAGGCTTAATAAAAAACTTAGGGTATGCTAATGCGGGAGAAACCGCGGGGCACAGCTAGTTGTTAACAAATTTTATGAACAACACCCGTGCATATTCATGCGTAAACGGTAGGGGTATCTAAGTACGTCCTAGGTGCTGTCTGTTTGTTACAACTAATCTATGATACTGGAGAACCGAATATCAGAGGACTCTCTTCGTAATTTACAATACTATTGTTTAAAAAATAGGGATCCACGAAATAAAGCCATCCATGAAAATAATTGTACGTGGGTGAAACCGGAACAAACAGACAGATTCATAAATAGGTAGAGATTCTATTTTCATTTTCTTTTTTTAATAAATGTACAATAGTCTTGAAAACCTGTTAATTTGGTATTACCTGCCGTTACGACATATAAGTGCGTACCGTGAATAGTCTTGTTATGAATCTGTCTTTGTCTGTATGTATGGCGCGAGGGGAATGAAAAACATGAATGTGCAGTATTGCTACGGAATTACAAAAATATCATTAGCATAAAATTTTCTCTTTTTTTGTGTTGTTTTATAGGGATATGCTGTATTGCTCAAATATTTAGAATGAAACATATGTATAGAAATTCATTCATTTGATTTGTTTATGCATAGCAGAATAGCCTCCGTGTGTGCCGCGCTTAATTCATCTGATTCCGTTATTCACAATCCCATAATACATAGTCAGTAGTCGGTAAAATAAATTATAAACCCTGCAGAGATTCTTATGTTATAGTAATATAGTGTTTTTTGTTCCTTCGGGATAAAGCTATCTCAAATAGTTAGAAGTTACTTACACTATTTATAATTATCTCTATGAGTCATTCAACACTAATCAAAAATATCCTGCACGTCAGTTGACCTGTGACAAAATAGCAATTTCCCTTCTCATTAGTCATTAGTTAGATCGTACGTTGACGATATTTACGTTTTACTCTATTAGTTCTTTTATAAAATTATGGGGGTTTGATTTTTACTAAGGCTGTAATGTCAATAAACGGAGATATTTGTTTTTAATATTAATTACATATTATTATTTTCGTGTCACAAAATTTACACAAACATGTTCGTTTAATGTAAGTTGAATGAACCGATGCCTATTTCAGACATGCAATTTTGTTTTTAATTTCAGCTATATATATTACTATTTTATTTAAGGCGTTAATTATGCGATGTGTCAAATTAAAGCTGTGTTCAGTTTTTACACCGCTGTATGCCTAGTGAATTTATTCTGTGATTCAAAATTTTACTGTTCTACCTAATCATCATTTAACGTCTCTGGTAGAGCTAGATACGTAAGCAACGTTTCTATCGAAGTGTTCAACTATCTATCTAGACATAATAAGATAAAATTTAAAGTGTTGATCTGACTATCTTATTTAAGTATCAACGCATCGCCTAAAGCGATCCTTAGGTCAAAATTTGTTCTTCATAAAGTCATTAAGTTTTCCCTGGGGAAAATATGGGGGTTGTTTTTCTAAGGTAAACTTTATTGTTTAGGTCGAATACCGAAAGCTAATCTATGATTATTCAAGTTCTAATAAACAAGAATACTGTAAATAATTATTTTGTGAAGCTATTTCATAGTTAGTCTGTGGATTTGGTTATGGTAGAATGCTCATGAATTACAAACACCACCAAAGCTTCAAATGTCACGCATGTGTCACGTCTTGGCCGATAGTAGGCAACATTGTTTTTTTAGTTTAGTTCGATGTAAAGAAAGAGCAAATAATCGTGTTTTTTTTTATTTTTTTTTATTTCTTTAATTTCGTTTTACAAACCTTAATTTTTATTATTTTTGTGTCTATTTGTTTACAACCATACAAATAATAAAATCAGTGTAAAATTAGGTCAAACACAATTAAGAGGTGATATTAGTGGACATTCTCTGTGACTCATGGCTGTTTGTAATTTATAAATTATACAAATGAGTGGCTTAACAATATTATCTTTGTCTAATAGTTTGTGATATTGACGTTGTGCCGAGCCCACCCTGATGGATGCCCCCCCAGTGCCGAAGCCAAGGAGCTCATTTTCACCGCAAAACGATCCGTTGAAGCGGCCCGTGCCTCTGCCGCGGACCAAGGTACCTAACAGCAACGAGAGGGTCACAGCATCCGATATACTGCGCTCCATTAGTTCTGTTTCCAAGCAACTTACCGAGGATGTGGCGTTGAAAGTAAGTAGTTCGGCAAAAAATGCTAATGAAAAGCTAGAAAAATCGATCATAGACGGATCGAAATTTGCTAAAGGCACCTTAGAGAAAACACTTACGACTTCCCGAGCGGTGCGGGATTCTGTTACCAAATCTGTCATTGAAGGAACACGGACTGCTGGCTTGAAGTTACGGAGGACAAAAAAGCCCGAAAATGTGGAGGAGGCCGATGCACAAAGGTGTGTGTCTATGCCTGTAGTAGATATGAGCTTGTTTGATAACATCCAGTTTCACTCCCCACTTCTAGAACAGAAAAGGTTTAAAAACGAAGGAGTCAGCCAACAAAACAACCAAGACTTGCCCACCTTACATCTGAATGCTACACATTTAGATGATCTGTCACTGTTCTCAAGCAATTCAGATTCTAACATGGACACGGTAAGCAACTTTTCATTTGATAGTAGAGAATTTGAACAAGGTTTAAACTTGGAAAATGAGCAGTTGACGTATGACACTCCGAAGGCATCCAGAGCAAATAGTATAGTTAGTGCAATGTCAATACCGGAGGTGCCTGAACGAAGAATAAAACGTGACAGCCCCATGGATGCTATGCGACAGAATTCCATGTACGAAAACTGGACTCTCCCTTTTTCCACACCAAAATCAAACAGTGATGTTGTGTCCCAGAGGCCTAGTAAGAGTACCATTTATGAATTTGATCCATTGAACAGTAGTCAAAGTGCTACATCTTCAAAGTACCAAGGTTTGAGTAACGAGCTATTGTTACTGGAGTCGTTTCTCATAGCTGACACCTATGGAACTGTTGGCACAGCACTGAGTGCAGCGGACAGTAATGAAGATACCTTTGACTTTGGTGAGAGTGATTATTTCAATCCCCCAACACCACCGGAACGATATGATAGTCTATTAACCAACGAGGGGAGACCGGTGCACACAGCAGACAAAGATCGAAATTCAAATTGGTTTGTTGATGTTGACACAAAGGTGATTGAAGAGCCAAAATTATCACACTCTGTAATGCAGAAATTTTCACACATGTTGACTAGAAGTAAGTCAAAGCCAATTGTACCAAAAGTAGAGCAAGTGGAGAGACCGCCAGTGAACTTGACACCAGTTCCATATTACAGCGGGATCATTACTAGAATGGTGTCTGGGGGGGTCGATGACTTGTTCAAGCACTCCCAGAGTCGATACTGTGTACTTTCAGATCAGAAGATGATGTGTTATACGGACCCAACTAACTCTATACTCAAAGAAGCTTATGTTTTGGACAATATCTTCTCTTTGCAAATTGTGCTGCCATTATCTTCAAGGTGTGTTTTGAGAATTTACTACATATATATTAGGCTTTTAAAATATTATCTTATCTTATACTTTTCAACAAGCAATTCTTTTATATATATATCTGTATCTTGGGAATGGCTCTAATGATTTTCATTAATTTTTTTAAGTTACCGGTCTGATTATTTCTATTTTTTTTAACATACATTCATACATATGCTCACGCATGTATTCCTTGGGGGTAGGTAGAGATCACCCTTTGCCACATGCTAAAGGTCACATTCATTCTTTTGTATGACAAAGAAACCGAGCACAGCATGGTCTACCATTTACTTTCCTATTATTAGAGCTGTTTAGAGTTAGTGAGATACTTATAACATCCATAAATCTTCCATCCTTAAAACTTATTTACAGTGAATTCACACCATGTGCTTTACGGTGAAGGAAAACATCATGAGGAAACCTGCATATTTCTGAGAAGTAATTCAAAGACGTATGTATAGTGCCTGAGACGGCGATAGACTCACCATCTGTTACGTTGGCACTTAATCAAATTCAGTGAAAAGTGGGTGTTGTGATAACAACACCTCTGCCTACCCCTTCGGTGAATACAGTCGTGAGCATATGTAATTCTTTGAATACATAATATCTGCTTTATCAACAATTTCTCACTATTCTACTCACACTGTAAAGTGTTCTTAAATGTGTAATATTTTTCTTCTTCAACAGTACCACCAGCAACTCGTATTGCTTCGAGTTGACAGTCTCTTCCGGTGGTCCTCGGAGCACGCCTCGTAAAGTCCAGTTCAGCTGCCCCAGTGCATCGGAGAGACGGAACTGGGCGCAGAAAATAGCTGAACACCTCACATGTGGCTTCCCAACCAAATACTCGGCTGAATTCACCAGAATGGGCTGGTGCTTCCTGAAGGTAAGAGATAGATAATAACATGCATCTCAATATTTCGTAAACCTTGATAGTAGTACACTCTGTACCTCATCTGAACCATTTTGATTCTTAATCCACACAAATAAATATTATTGTAAACTATACGTCTATACTCTATTCATACAGATAAATAAAATTGACGTGTCTGTTTGTAATTCCAAAATTAGCCTTTTGACTAAATGCATATAAAATATACATGGTTCTGACATAGAAAAACCAATTTTTTATCTGTATGTCTGTCTGTTTGTTCCGGCTAATCTCTGAAACGACTGAACCGATTTGGACTTTTACCGGCGGATTGCTTACGTTACAACGAGTAATTTTTTTTTTAAATAATAGGTTTCCGCGGGCCTCCCATCAAATTGGTGGGTGAAACCGCGGGGCACAGCTAGTGTATAAAAATGAGAGGCGGTTAACGAAATAAATGTATACTGAATGTATGTGTTCACGGCACGGTAATTATAACAAAAAATCTGTTGCTCTGGCTAGTCTCTTAAATGGATGGACCGCTTTTGACGAGACTTTCACTGATAGGTAGCTGATGTAACTAAGAATCACTAATAGTAAGTAAAACTTCGAAAAATCATCTCACATAATTTACGGATTGCCTCTCATCTCGTCCTTACGATTATAAAAATCGTCCCAAGATCGCGAGCTCTATCTTCTCTTCTAACAAATACAACTCAAATACCTAGATGTCCATGATTGGTGGTGGAGATTGGAGAGGTAGACCCAAGAAACGACGGATCGATTGTGTGAAAGATGATATGGCTAGAATGGGAGTGGATACAGATATGACGGCTGATAGAGAGAAATGGAAGAGAAGAACACATTGCACCGACCACAAATAACATGGGATAAGGGCAGGGGGATGATAATGATGACGATTGATGAGTGGTACCTCTATACTAATGGAATAAAGCTAACGAGTAAGTATTTGTTAGGTACTCACCAAGAGCTGACCCTTGAAATTCGGTTTAGGCAGTGCGTTGATTTATGTCAGTCCGGGCTTTGGATTATATACGTATATGTTGAGATTAGGAGGGTTTAATATTGTAGTCTTCTAATGCGAGAGAATGTTTGACACGTTCGAACGTCGGCGCTTGACCTTGAGTTTTGCGTTGTATGGTGATTTTTTGTATGGTGATATAAAACTACCTACACTCGCCGCTTGGGGCGCTTTTCAACGTTTTCATACGAAATGAGGAAAACACGCAGGCGATATCGTCAACGTATAAACATGTCAAAACCTTGGGGTACTGCAGGTACTGCAGGTTCGATGGTTGCACACCTATTCAAAAAGGTGAAGTAATTGTTTACATCGAAAGTTGATTTACCTCTTGCGGCTATATTAAGCCTTCATCTTTTTTCCTTATAAACATGATTACATTACTGTTAATTAAGGAAATTACAGCTATGTCCATACATAACATTATCCGGAGCGTAGATAAAAAAAATTGCCGTTGTATATCACTTGTCTCAGGTTACGAGTTCAATTCCCACAGTTAATAAGTATTTTCCCACAATTAAGACTGCCTGGTCGAGTGGTCGGTAGCTTCGCCTGCCTAGGACGAGGGTTCCATTCCCGGGCCGGGTAAAGTATTATTGGGATTTTTTACTAGTAGCAGCCTGGAGTCCGGATTAGTGTGCGATTAATGGAAATAGGCACACTCCTTATAGCATCATCTTCATATCTCTTGCCTTATCCCATACATTGGGGTCGGCACTTGATTCAACCCGATGTGGCTGATCACCTAATTTTTATACGAAGCAACTGCCATCTGACCTTCGCTACCTCTGTGACGAGGAAAATCTGTGATCTGGGTTAAACCAGTTGTCAGACTATTTTAGGCTTCCGACTGACCTGTAACGATTACCAAAGTTGATAAATTGGCAACCGGGACCGACGGCTTAAAGTGCTTTCCGAGGCACGGAGGGAACTCGGGAGGTCACCCATCCAATTACTGGCTTAGGTTAGGGTTGCTTAACTTCACTGATCGAAATATATGCGCAATAGCAACTGTGCCACGAGCTCCTTAACGCGTTCACGGCTAACGACGCGTATGTGCGTCCAACTGTTAGAGAATTTACGAAGAAGTTGATATGTTAGCAGCGAATGTGTTAAGGCACACTCCTTATAGCATGGGAATTTAAACACAACTGGTGAAATGTAGATGTACTATAAGTACACGTCTCAGTCAAACCTCTTCGAGAAATACACGTAAACAAGTTCTTAGAGAACGTTCCTTTACCACAGAGAAAATAATACCCAGAGCTCTGGTTTAAACTTATTGTATGGTAATTAAACGTTGCCGTAATAATTAAAAGTAGCTCGTGACGTCATTGCACATGTGCTCGGTTTGATGGAATTGCTAACACATTCAGATTATTTTCCAGACTGATTATAGTGTAAGAGGCGTTTCCCGGGGGGGTAAATTCTAAATTAACAATACTTATATTATGAAAGTATACACATAAGTAGAAAAATAATGTTCGTATCCCAGCGGGGCCTGTACCAATGAGTTTTTCAAAAAACTTGTGTGCAGTGATTTCACACCATGTGCTTTACGGTGTAGGAATACATCGTGAGGAAACCTCCATATGTCTGAGAAGTAATTCAAAGACGTATGTATATGTATACTTAGTGCCTGGGGCGGCAATGGACCCTCTGTCACGTTGGACTTAATCATATTCGGTGAAATGTAGATGTTGTTGTTACAACCCCTTTACCTACCCCTTCGGGGAATTCAGGCGTGAGCATATGTGTATATGAAAATTAAGTTTACGCTATCCCGCGGTACACAGCTGGTACACAATATATGCTCTCGTCCTTTTAGAAGGTTCCCCCTACGTTAGCCAGGGGCGTTACACTTTTGTCCAAAGATGATAAAGCTAGATATAGAAGCTATACCGAGCCTGTTCGCTTATCTTTGGAAACAATCTATGGACAATGTGTGTTTTATTTTTAGTTAATATAATGTGGGTGTCATTTAGGTGAATCCTACATGATTTCTAAAATTAACTAATATTTGTTTCGACGGAGGTACTCGCCAAAATAGTTTGCGACGCGAGCTCAAGGTTTGCGCAAATGCTCGTTCGTGACTTTCGTGAGAAAGAGTACCGTTTTTCGTACAAATAATATAATTGTTAATAACGGAAAAAATCGACAGCTTATTTGTCCGTAGGGTCCTCACACGGGTACCTTTAAAATTTGTAGAGGTGATTGCGTTCATTACTACTCTGTTATTTTGATACCTCTGTATTTAGCCATATCCATATTAATATTATAAACAATCAAAAACCCGCGGTTTCACTCGCGTAGACTTTACGGAACATTATAGTTTTTAAATAAATGTAGTCTATGCTACTCCTTGTTATAGCTATCTGCCATTGAAGTCCCGTTAAAATTGGTCCAGCTGTTTCAAATAGCCTGAACAATGCATACGGACAGAAAGGCATAGATTTTTTTTTATGTTACCTTATTTTCTTTCACATGCATTACTGAAAATATGTTACTTTGAAATTACATACAGACACTTAAATTTTATTCATCTGTACAGATAGATATAGATGGGAAGTATCCAGTTGTCAGGTTAAGAGATCATTTACGAAATTATAAACGTAATCATTGTGCGATCTATCTGACTTATTTTAGCGCGCCAGAGCAATATGCCGCGTTATCTAGTAGGCAAGTTGTCCATTTCTCTACAAATAAACGAATAATAATAAAAAATTAACGACGAAAAGACTGCCTCGTTGGTCTAGTGGTCGCACGTGCTACTGTCGAACACGGTCGTGGGTCCGACCTCCGCGTAGGTAAAAGTGTTATTGGGATTTCCCATCTGTAATTTCCCGGTATGGTGTCTGGATTAGTGCCCAGTTTTGGGAATAGGCTCGCTCCCTATATAGGACAAAATATAACATAGATAATAGAATTTATTAGTATTGTAGGAATCCATTAATAACCTTAAAGAAAAACAGAAATCATATAATGAAATAAATAAATATATGGGTATGGTAAGTAACCATGTAATATAATACTATAAATGTAAATATAATAAAATTAGTTTAAACCCTCTCTCAAAAATTGCTGTGCCCAACAGGGTCCATATTATTAACTTAAAGTCTTACTGTTCAGTACCTGTAAGTTCTAGATTAAGAGTATGTTTAAAGCAATAAATTGAAATTGACTTAAAACACGGCAATGTGTGTGGTATTAATGCACTTCTGTCTAGCCTTTGGGAATACAGGCGTGAGCATTATATGTGTGACCCGAATGTTGTGATATAGATAAGAAAACGTGCATCAAGCTTAATATGCCAACGTCGCATTCAGCTCGTGATATAATGCGCAAACACAACATAAACGCGATTGTATGCAACTACCTCGTACCGATATCTCTATATTATAATATTATATATTATCTCTCCATATCTCTGAGATAATGATGATAGTACCACATGGTACAATGGTTTATGGTTGCGCTAATTTCAATAGGAAAAGGTATAAGTTATTTCTTAAAAAAATACTTTTACTAGTTTAAAATAAAACCATTTGAATACTTTACGAGCATTAATAAGGGTGGCCTTGGGGTTTGTGCAGTCGCCTGCTCCATAAGTGACGCAATTTTGAATCCCAGCGGGGCCCGTACCAATAAGTTTATCTAAAATCTTATGTGCATCGTGAAGAAACCTGCATGGGTCTCAGAGGTAATTCAAAGACGTATGTATAGTGCCTGTGACGGCTATAGGCTCACCATCTGGGTTGTTGGCACTTAATCATCTTCGGTGAAAAGTGGGTGTTGTTATTACCACACCTCTGCCTATCCCTTCGGGGAACACAGACGCGAGCATATGTATATGTATGTGTATATATGTTAAATACTTTAATTAAAAGGGCCGTGGGCGATCTGTAATTGAATTATAAAGCATAGTTTTGTATCAATCAACTAGTTTTATTTATATCTAGTAATGAATGTGTAACAAAATAATATCGGCAAGAAGATATCGCGTGCTCCATAAACAACAGGAATTAGTACAAATATCCATAGACAAAACAAGATAAGAAAACAGTGAAGCGAGTGAGTTATTGTTAGTTAATCCAGAGATATTAAATTATAAAGTTGTCGCCTGTCACGTTACGCGTGTGTAAAGTTTTTTTAAAATACTCAGTACAGTGCTTTTAATTTCTTTCTTTCATCATATTTATGATGACGGAAAACCGTGAAGAAATTTAAGAGCATAAGTATCTTATAGGCAAAACATTTTTGGAAAATATCGTTTCGAGCATGTTTTCAGGCACTTAATACTCAATATCATTACAATACGACAATAAATTTCACCCACATCTGTCAAGTTATGGTGCTCATACGTGAGGCTGCTGGCTTACGGGGCGATAACGAAACGTAAAGTACCCCGGTTCATCGGTTCAATATTTTTTTTTCATCAGCATTCATATATGAGAAACGTCATTGAAAAGAAACCGAGAACAGCTCCGTCAACCAGGTTCTATATAGTAACTGAGATAAGTCTGGTATACACCTCTGCTATTTCAGTTCTTACACCATTCGGGATTTTTCTGAGAAGGTAACAGTTTGGTGTCGTTTTACGGTTCGAAAAGTCGCCTGTAGAGTTCCGAAACGAGTGTCGCGAGATCTCAGTCATTTCACAATTAATATACCAATAAAATGTACACATGCTCACGCCTGTATTATGTACCCACAGTTCGCCAGTCATTGAAATACCATGTATAGTCTATTGCCATTAATCGTGTATAGTCTATTGCTATTAATCGGCACTAATTCTGTCTCCGGGTTGCTATTGAGACATATAAAAAGTAAAAACGCCTTCAATATGAGAAAAAATAAAATGATGTGAAATAAATTACTTACTTTTGAAGTTGGTGCCAAATTTATTTCGCATAATTTTATTTTTCCCTTTTTGATGGCGGTATTACTTTTTTGTAAAAAAAATAATATTTCGCGTTTTTCAGTGACTTGCAAAGTGCACCTACACCAGTCAAAACCCATTTAGATGGGTTTAAAGTTCTCATCAATACGATATAATCAAGCCCAAACATTATATACCTACTTGCTGTAAATCGTTGAGGAGTTCCTACGACTGTATTTCGGCTCTATCATGAGATCGACTCCGCACCTTCATCAAAAAGTAGTGCTTCAAATAATTAACAACCGCCCTAGTCGGCAGTATGATTTTCGAAACATCCCCTCGATTGCTCCAAATTAAAATGGGACTAATTGTTAAGCATCACCTTTCAAATAAAAAAAGAATAATCGAAATTGGTTCCCCCAGTCAAAAGTTCTGAGGTAACAAACATAAAAAATCTACAGTCGAACTGACAACCTCCTTTTTTTTCAAATCGGTTTAAAAGCGGCCAACTGCTTGTTGGACTCGCCCAGAAAGGGTTCCGTAAAAGCAAGTAACGTAATATAAACGTTCTTGTAATTAGTTGTAACTTTGATCGATGAATAAATATTTTTTTTTTTATATTTGAGTCGATTGAATGAAAGGTAAATTGCGGCTTACGATTTATGACGTACTAGCTGTGCCCCGCGGTTTCACCCACGTAGATTTATATAATATATCGGCTTAAAATTGACAAAGTTTCATACAAACTTTCATCCCCTATTTTATCCCCTTGGGGGTAGAATTCATCAAAATCCTTTCTTAGCGGATACCTACGTCCTAATATCTACCTGCATGCCAAATTTCAGCCCCTATCAACGCACAGCCAAAAGCACCTTTGAGTTATATATATTTAGATTAAAAAAACTGCTTACCTCGTTCAAACCAGTTTTCGGTGGTAATGTATATCATATTTTTTTTTGTTTTATTATTCTCTTATTTTATAAGATACAGGGGGGTGCCCCCATTTTACCACTTTGGAAGTGTTTCTCGCTCAAACACCGCTCAGAAAAAAAATTAGAAACCTTAATATAATTTTTGGACACCTCCTAGAGATTTTTGGAGATCCTACTTCACACGTATGGGTTTGATAAAAAAACATTTTTCGAGTTTCAGTTCTAAGTATAGGATACCCCGAAAAAAAATTTTCTGTATGAAATATCTTAAATTAAATATCTTAAAACTTTTCACCAGTATAGTTCTTATAGTTTCGGAAAAATGTTGTTGTGACATACAGATGGACAGACAGACAGACATGACGAATCCATAATCGCTCCGTTTTTTGCCATTTGGCTACGGAACCCAAAAATATAAAACCCCACCTGGAACCCTAAACCTCGTGTTCCGCAGTAGCTTTAGCAACCACTAGACCAACAGACGCAGTACATAATTAGTGACACCTCATTTACTTCTTAGAAGAAATTTCAAGACGAGATGTGTAGTCGTGCCTGAGATTGCGATATACTCGTATTGCAATTATTTTCAGTGTAATGTTTCACACGTTCATTATAACACCTCTGCCTACCCGTTCCCCAAACCCCTACGAAAATACTTTAAATTCATATTTGATTTAAATCTCAAATACGTAATTTAAATCTCTCGATAGGTATCACCCAAAATAAAAGCCATCGCAAACGTTCCATCCGCTGACCGATCGATAGGTTCTGTATGCACAGCCCTCAACCCTCGGCCTAAGTATAGACTATGTATTTACCATCTCGTCTAGACAGGGGGTTGGAAGGGGTCTGCCGGTACATAGGGGTCTGTCTGCCCTTTGATATTGGGGAGTGAAAAGGGGACCTTAACTAACAACTGGATCGATATTGATAGACTGCAAAACAGGTTGGTGGATTCAACGACTTAAAGCCTCTCGAATACGGCTGATTTTGTAATGGATGGATGAAACGTGCATTATCAGAAGCACTCAGACGTTCAACGGTAGATATTAATATAGTTAGTGTTCTCCCGGCTTAATGCCTGTGGGGCTCGCATCACAATTATCGCTAAGCCTACCTATCTCGCAGTACAGTTATAGTGCTTCATTTAAACCCTCTTTTTGGGGATTATATTTGCATGTGTTGTGCCTTTGATGTTCATGTTTCAATAGTATTGTAATTATCTTGTTTGAGATTTATTTGCGTGTTATTATCAAACTGAACGAAGCATCTGTTTATATCATCATTATATTCAGCTCGTATGCACTCTGTGTTGGGTATAGGCCTACTGTGTATTACAGGTCGTATCAGGATCTGTTAATAATAATGTAAGAGTTCTCGTGTAATATATATTTATAACATACAACTCGTAGCTCGGAGGAGCTATTCAAGGAGAAATTCAAAACTAATCAATAAACACAAATATATACAATCACGCTCTTTACATATAAAATAACATACATACATACATATGGTCACGCCTGTATTCCCCGAAGGGGTAGGCAGAGGGTGTTGTTATCACAGCACCCACTTTTCACCGAATTTAATTAAGTGCCAACGTGACAGATTGTGAGTCTATCGCCGTCTCAGGCACTATACATACGTCTTTGAATTACTTCTCAGAAATATGCAGGTTTCCTCACGATGTTTTCCTTCACCGTAAAGCACGTGGTGTGAAATCACTTGGAGATGTTTCTGCATTCCAACTGCCCATATTAAATCTCAACTGTATTTAAATACGTGGCCTAAGAAAATATTTTGTTTTTAGTAGGTCTATTTTCCTGTTAAGGACTATATGAGATGGACACAGATTTAGTCTGGGTTTGTTTTCTTGGTTCAAACTATGTTTTGTAGTCTTAAATAGGTCTTGAATACTATTATTTCCATATAGCTATATCAATATAGTAATGAAATGCAAATAGCTCTGTCTCATCGTGAATTATATTACAACATTTGGTATTATTGATTACTAACGTTTTAAGTAACATTTTATAGCCGTAAACGAGCAATTCTTGTATATAATATAAAATCTCGGAAACGGCTTCAACGATTTTCAAGAAATTTGTGTGTAAGGGATTGCAGGGTCAAAAAAATTATCTAGCTAGGTTTCATCTGTAGGAAACATCGTTTTAACCATGTCTTCAGACAATGACATCTGCTACAATATCTTTACAATACGAAGGTAAATTTCGCCGACATCTGTCGAGTTATGATTGCTCAGACGGAAGCTATCGGGCGATAACGAAATTAGACTATACCCTGGGTCGAGTGCAAATGACACCGGTCCGGTATTTTTTCCTCTTTTCCTGTTTTTACAATTTGCCTTTTTTTATGAAGAAATGTCAAGTTTTACTTTTGTGGGATGTTTTTTTATTTTTGTGAGTTTAAAGAAACCGAGCACAGCTCGGTCCACCAGGTACTGTCATATTAGATCACAGTTTTTTTTCCATGGGGCAGTAAATAACATTAAAAACGTCCCCATATCATGATTTATCCTTGAATTTTGATACACTTCATTCCCTGTATGCGGAGTGACGGGGCTCCTTATACGGGATGTGGCGGTCCTCCATTTGTTTGCGCGATAATTGTTGTCAAAGCTAATGGAAAATATCAAAATAGCTATGACTTTAATTTTGAGAGTGAATTCGATCAAATGATTGCATTAGCAAATTTTGCTATCAGTGTTATTTTTACATACATACATAAAAGTACCTACTCACGCAGTATCCCATGATGGGGGTAAGCAGGGACCACCGTTTGCCATAGGTTGCGATTCTTACATACTTATTTCGCTTCATCCACATTCATGCATCTCTTCATGCACTTCCTTCGGTTACCAGTGTTCTGAATGTGACCTTTCTGATATTAATTTTGTGTAATTAAATTATTTGTATTTTTTTCATGTAAAATTTCTGAGTGTAACCAGTATAACAAGGGCAGTCAATCATATTAATCAATTTTAAGGTGTATTGAGGTGTGTATCGACGATCTACGCCACAACCCGCCACGCATATACGTATAGGGACACAATGTGAGTCTTTTGTTTGGAGTTTCTTGATTTAGAGCTCCGGTATATGTCTAAGGGTGGTTTAGCTTTAGTTCCAACATCTATTATCGTTCAATAATAGTTGTTAAAGATACAACCGATGACAGTAGCTATGACTTTAGCTTTGACTGCGAAATGCATTACACCAAATTAGTATATCGCACCCTCAGAACAATTGGGCTCAATTCAAAAATTTTCTAAAATAATGATGTTAAGATAGACAGGCCTCAAGATGGTTTAAAAAAAATATATTAAACATTTTTTTTAATACTTATCGACAATGCACAACCTAAACTATACTTTAATTATATAAAATACATTGAATTCAAAACTGGTAGGACAATTACTGCCTAAGTTATAAATTAAAACTAATATTTTTGAATTGAGTCTCAGGCACTATACGTATGTCTTTAAATTACTTCTTAGATATGCAGGTTTCCTCACGTTTTTCTTAACCGTAAAGCTAAGTTTTAAGAAACACTCATTGGTGCAGGCTGCTGGGATTCGACCTTGCGTCGTTTGCGAAACAAGCGACTGCTCAAACCCCGCGGTCACCACGCCTCTCAATTTAGCTATATAGAGTGAGATATGAGCATTTTTTTTTTCGCCTGGATTTTGACAATTTAATTCAGGAAAAGTTAGTTAGTGCTACCTAAGTAAATACAGGTATCAAATAGCCTACAAAAATACTTGATGTAGGTAACTCCCTGTATTTTGGAACTCATAATGCGAGGCTAGGTTAGCGATTATCTTAACAAGGTAATAAGAAAATTTCTGCATCTAAGATTCAATAAAAATTTAACTGCTGATAAAACACTTCAACACATCAAAGCGAACGTGATATCGCCAATCTCTTTCTTTAGAATATTCTTGATACATTATATATAAATCTAACTAGTACCTACTTAGACTTCTTTTCTAATGCAATATGATGCGCCATGTGATACCTTTGGAGTTTAGTAGACAGTAATTAGTCGTACAGACAAATAGCTGCCGGACATTTTGGAGGGGTGAGTATTTGCTCCGTGTAAACCTATCTACAATGGTATATACCTAGGTGCAGACGGCGTCCCCCTAGGCACTCACATTAACGCACATGCGTGTGTGTGCTAGCTCTACCTGCCCCGCCGAGACCCCAGATTTATCGATCTGTCTGCAAGGGATGCACCGAGCGCCTGTGATTGCACGTCACATTGCGCTCAGCTCTCCGCCGATGAGCTTGACCCTCGCCATGTAGTTCCATAAATTTAAATTTTAATTTCTTTTTTTTTATTTTTTTTTTTTTTATTTTATTATCGGTTCGCGATATCCATTTCTGCTGCTTGGATGAGGTGAGTAACGTTTCAAAAATCACGTTTTCTTCCATTGTTTCGTCGAACTTTACTGCGTAGGCGGGTTCTTTGTTCAAACGGTAAGGGCACCTGCCCATTCAAAGCTTCGGGATTAAGTTTATTCGTCTTGTTTCTTTTATGTTAATTGACGGTTAATTATAATGACGTGAAATAATTTAAAGACTGCAAGCAGACAAAGGAATCCGTGCTAGTAGTAAAACTAAAACGTTGAGCTATTATAAATACGATTATTAATTAGGAATAAAATTATGAATAAATTATAAATTTATAAAATTTTGTTAAGTATAAAAAAAAGCTTTGTTCTGTTCCGTACTTAAAAAATTAAAAAAAAACGCCTATGGTTTTTAAAATTATAACTTTTGGTGTTAACGCGAGGGAGAAACATACGTTCGTGTGCATTTTGTCGACCAACATTAAGGTGAGTATTATTAAATCACTATACTTATTGTTTTATGTGATTGTGGTTAAACTATAATTTAATATCTCTAATATCATATATGTGTTTGTTTCAGAACACGCCCAATCGCCGACATGGACTGATTACTTCAATGATATATTTATACATTATAGTACCAATAAATTACATGCTGACCTCTTATTTCTGTATTCCTATCCCTGAGACATATGCGGCACTGAGCGTAGGTCGTTTTTGATAAATAGTAAAGTATCGCTTCAACTTGTAATATTTAATTAAATTAAATGATTTTTTTAAGTTTATTTATTTAATTTTAATAACATTAAAATAAATGTCTAAGGGGTTTCAATAAGTGCACTAAAAAAAGTAATCATGAACTCGCTCATTTTAAATTTAATGTCGGAATTTAATTAATGCTTATTTTCATCAATTAAACTAAGTTGATTTATCCTTGTTTTTTTAAATAAAATGTCTACTAGATTTCTGCTAATAGGGAATTGAGCTCTTAATTAAATAAAAGTAATTTTAGATTTGCAAATACTTAATACTTAAAAAATAAAAAACCCCTTAAAAGTCATAAGAATCGTTATGGTTTGGGTTCATGAAATCATATGTCATTTATTTTTATTTGAGTAACAATAAGGTGCAGAGACGCCATAATAAGGCGAGTACCTATACCGAACCTTCAGATATTTCAATCTCTAATTAAATCTTGGTGAAATATGATTCCAGTAATATAGAATATTATTCAGAGTATTTTAATTAAGTAATAAAATTGTTCTGCATAAAACTAATTTAAAGTTGAACACTGCGTGGAGCACGGGCGTGGCTTCCATTTAGTACTAGGCGAGTAGGTTCCGAGATCAGATTTTATACGGAGTGGCCTTTCTGATAGTTTTATAACATTGGCGCAGTGTTAAACGATAATGTAAATAATTTCAAACACTCGGTAGAAAGTGCTTATTTACCCCAAGCTTCTTAATTAGTCTTTCGTCTTTCTCTAGCAAAGCGGATATACATTTTTGAATTATAATCGTATAAGAAATTATTTATGATGAATGCAAATTTCAACTTAAAATGTGATCGTGTCAAAATGTGACATGATTTTGCATGGTTAGGAATAATTTTATAGATAAATACGTATTCAGAGAGGGCGTTAATAAAATGTATTATATAGATATTGAGCTCAATGGCAAAAACTGTCTGATGACTGCGCATAGGAGTAGTTTTATCTAGTATAATCAGACCAGAATTCCACATATTTAATTGGAATCTGCCGGTCTCTCGTAAAGTATCGGAAATAAACATTTGATAAAATATAAACACTTAATACTTAAATGTAACATCATTATTAATATAAATTTTCTAAAGAGATGTCTTGTATGACTAACTGACTGATCGATTCATCAATGCAAAGTCGAAATTACTGTAGGTACTATTTTATGTCAGAATCTAGAAACGTTAATCATTGAATACGCAGTGAAGTGTGAGAGATTTTTACCAAAATCATATATGTCTGTTTGTAATTCAAAATTAACATCTTTTAAAATGCATTCGAAAATAAGTATAAGAGTATTGTAGTTCCCTGTTATATATTTGTTATCACCCATGAAACTAAATCTACGCGAAATAAATCGCAGCGCACAACTATTTAAATAATAAGATTCTCAAGTCTCTTCATCATTGATCTCTTCATCTTAAATGAATAATTTGCAGCTTCCGTAGCTGACCATACGACAATCCCGGTCGAGGAGATTCTCTTATAACTTTCAGATCGCTTTCATAACATTATCTAAGGCTATTCCTTGGAAAAGATATCGCTAACTTAACATTATTGAGAAAATCTTATTCCTTGGGGTTTGAGGCTTAAGAAGTAAAAAGTGAAAACATGCCTAAGGACGTTTTTTAGGCGATGAGAATACTAGATTATTGCGCATTTTATTGGGCACTTAGTGTGAAAGCTTACAGTGATGAAATAGGTCGGGATCAATAGAAAATATTTAATAATGTACTCTGGTTCGGGTTGCACTGTGTGAACCGAGGGGGTGAACTACTTATATAATTTGTTCTGAACAGATATTATTACCAAGGCATTATATTGCTCTTTAACAATGTAATAAGTAGCTCATAGATTTTTGTGACGTAATAAGATGCATTATAAATTTGATATTTAACATTTAAATTTAATGCTAATTCAAATTTTTGCATGACAAAATCACTCACGTGTAAAAGTCTATATCTATGATTATACAGATTAATAAAATTGAAATATCTGTTTGTAAATTCAAATTTATAGCTTTTCACTAAATGCATATGAAAGCATATCAGGTACTCGCATTTAAAAAAAAGTAAAAAACCTAAACGTTCTTCCATACATTTACTATTCAAATTATATATTTGCTCTGAATTAGCAAAATTAATACCTTCATCCGGGAGCAGATATGAGAAATCTAGTATTTTTAGTATCATCTTTGGTATACACAAACCTTATTTTGTTTCCAATAACCATTTTTTTGTTTAGTGGATTGAGATCTTGAATATTTAAAATAGGAATATTTTTCGAAATTACAGCAACCAAGCCAAGGGTAATATTTGCCGAATATTGGAGTAATTTCTCAGATTTGTTCGTAAACGTATAATAACGTAGAACATTGAAATCTAACATATAAAATTATCGAGTGTCCTGGAGTTAGTTACCAAACTTCTCCGAAACGGTAGGACTAATTTGTTATGCAAATCGGCCAACATCTATTTTTCATACCCTAAATGATAAGGTAGTTCCAGCCCAATAAAACATGGCATTACAACGTTTGCCGAGCACAGCCAGTAGTTTTATATACTATAAAGACATTGTGTTGTCAAAAATTTACTATTAATGTGGATAGTTCAAAATGATCACACAAACATCTACATACAATGAATGCTGAACGGCAAATTGAATTTCGTTCTTACTCAGTCGTGATAAAGTTTTGTTTAACGTAAATCAACCGACCCAATTTGTCGAACTAACGGCATTATTGGAAATGTCTTTTTGTGAAACTGTTCCCAACAAGTATGATGGCTTATTTGTAAGCAAAGCGAACACAATGGTAGATCCGAATTCGTTCTTTTTATTAATGCTGCGCGATCTATTGTTGTGTAGCACTCAACGTTGGTTTGTACCGTTGAATATAACAGAGTAGAAGACTGATTTTCAATTTCTGTCCAAAGGGAGTGAATTAATCTCATTGATTCATATCTATACTGATCTATAGGGATTAATATTATAAGGATAAAGTTTTCTGCCTGTTTCCTTTTTACGGCTAAACCGCTGAACCGATTTTGCTGAAGTTTGGTAAAGTCTCTCTAAAATCGATCGCTATGACCCCAAATCAGATATAATGTACTTCAAAGCGTAAACGAAGCCGTGGTTATAAACTGGTAAAAATTAAGTAGTTTGGTTTTTATGATGGTGAAATATAAAAAAAGAACGAAGTAAAAATGTTTATTTCGCATTTGCAATAGGTATAAAGTACGATAATAATAGGTACTTCTCATATTTTAAAGTGTTGTTACCCGGTCCACTAAATTGCTAAGGGCTTCAGAGGGTAGATCGGCGCAAATAAGTCCCAGTTCCACCGAGGCTTATTAAGCGCCAACTTGGCAGACGGTGAGAGTGTGAGAATATTGTGGTGTGCGTAAACATTACCACACGTATAAAAAAAATACCTTCTGATTCATAGTTTAAAAAAATCATCCGCACTGTAAACCCCCGGCACTGCACATCCACGCTTTCCAAAAAATATTCAAACCACATGACCACCACGTCTCTTTACAAATATGTATGTGATAAACTAAACTGCATGGTCCTATGGTGACTATTTATGTAAATACAGGTATTATTCGTTTACGTAGTTTTATATGATATTTTACGCTATTTTTCCGCTAAATGTGATGATTCACACGGCGGACGATTCGCAGATTGGGTAATTGCCTTCAACATGAGCAATTGATTGGTTCGAAGTTCAATTACTCGTATAGTTCCTACGCTGTTGGCAACCCAATGGCTTGTCACGAAAATACCTGACCAAGCTCGTAATTTATGCAAAATGTTAACACGCGTTGTCCTCTATAAGGAATAGTTTCGCACCGATATTTTTCCACAATGTACACAAATGCATCGAAACTTTCTTCGTACAATGAGCCAATGCCTTTGTTGTTCGTGTAAAAGCCGACAACGCTGGACACGCGTAGATTGAGAAGTGACATATATTGTTTGGGCACGTATCACGCTCCAAAATGTTTATATAAATACGATTTCATGCTCCTTATAGCATAGGAAAGTTTTAAGGATAGGATCAATCAACACAATTTTCTATTTATAATTTTAGTAAGGATACCAAAGCAATCATTGTCCTATTGACCATGAACGCTTTTGAAAAACCAGAGTTAAATATTAAATCCACACATAACAAATAAGTGGCCATTTTTGCCAGCTGCAGTGCCTCAAGGATACCTAGAAACAGATCACCGCGGGAACACGACCGTTATTGTTTGGCGAGGGACATGAATGCGTGCATTTTGTTTTGTACATTTATAGGGGTGGCACATGTTTGGGGAGGCTTTTGATAAGAACTGGACCATAGGCAGATGCATACATCTGTCAGTAATTTCACTGATCGTTTTCTGCTTCGTGCATAAAAAGTCGCATTGTGCCTGCTGCATGCTTTGTACAAAACTTATTCTTATTGCTCTGCGAATTTTATTAATCAATAATTGGTACGAAAATAATAAAAAGCAACAGTTTTCGTTTGCCACTATTGAAGAAGCTGCGATAACCTACAAACGTTTGCAACATTAGGGGTGTCACTCGCACCATGCCGATTTTTTTGAAAATGTTAATGTAATAATAAAATAGTTTCTATCTAAATATGTATAAAGTTTGTCTGTTCGATATAGAAAACAGCTCGCACCCTGAGAAATCGCGACCTATGCAATATTTTATGTTATCCTTCACTGCAAAGCCGATAAGTCACACATTGAGTGGTATATTAACATTCTCTTTATGTTTGTGTTCGAATCCCAAAATTTTACAATATTAAGATTTATGGTGAAATACACCAAGATAAATTCGTGTGAAATATCCAGAAAAAAATTGGTAACATTGTAAAAATGTAAGTGTTGTTGCATCGATTTTGTGAAACCGCTTCCTTTAAACGAATTTGGTATTTGAATTAACATCGTGGACAACTTTCTCCTACGTGGAGGTCAAGCTTTATATAAGGCGTTTAAGCATCTATGTCCATACAATACAGCATATTATTGCGTGTAAGTTTGCAGCTCTGTTTTAATATTGTCTAAAGCGAACGTTTCAATGTTGTGTCGATATCGTCTTTGCGAATTTTAGTGTCCTTAGAAAAAATGATGCGAAATTTGTTGCTAAAGACGCGAAGATCTATTAAGCCATAATACTTTCAATGTTGTCATATTATATTTTGTGTGTACTTATTGTAATTAATTTTACTCGTGTCTGACGTTATGTTACGGTTATCATGTTTAGATATTTCATTATGAAATCTCATATCTTGGGTAAAATATTCATTCAATGTTATCAGTTCATATTACAAATGCGCGGATCAATAGTTACATACCTAGATGATCCCCCTCTTCATATTTTGAAATGGGGTCCGAAATTAAATTGTACGATAGCTGTATATCACCTTTGTGTAGTACGTACCTAGCAGGGTGGTAGGTAGGGGGACACTGGTTACCAGGCAACCCCCTACCCCGGCCATATATAAGATAGCTATGTTCGGGCTTGTCTAGGCTTCCTACAGTTCGGACAAATTAATTATGTCGAGGGAACGTTCGATGCGTTTGTCAGAATTTAATTTAGGGAAGCTATACATGTGTAACAAATACCTTTGATGTAGCGTTTACTGGCAGCGCAGCCGGGCTCCAATGGGGTGGCAACCCCCTTCCCCCAGGTATATAAATAATATCTATAGGCTGGTCTAGCAAGACTTCTAGGGGCTCGCTCAAAGTAATTACGATGGGAGACTCTTGGATGTGAGGACCAGAAATTAATTAAAAAGCACTTTCTAATTTATATTAGTTTTTCGCTCAGTGATTTCATTGAGGAGGTACCGTCTATTGTGCACTGTTTTTGGATTGAGTATCCACCCCTGGGTGATTTGGGTGGGTAAAGCATGATTTAATTTGTTTGTCTGTTCTCCGTGTATATATTGAGTGTACTCGTTGATTATTCGATAGCCATGTTCACCTTTGTGTAGTATGTATTACTGGCGAAACCCTAACAGGGTGGTGGGTAGGGGGACATTGGTTTCCAGACAACCCCCTACCTCGACTGCACAAAACCTATGTTCGGGCCTGTCCAGACTAGCGATGGTCAGGACAAGTAAATAACTTGGGGCATTGTTTTGATGCGTTTGGCAGAATTTAATTAAGTGGGAGCCATACGTGTGTAACAAGATTATTTGGTGTAGCGTTAACTGACAGCGCAGCCGACCCCAATGGGGGTGGTAACCCCCTTTCTCCAGGTCTATAAACGATTTATATAGGCTTGTCTCGCTAGCCTAGACTGAGGGCTCTGACAAAGTAATTAGGAGGGGGAGTCTTTTGGGTGTGAGTACCAGATTTCAATCAAAGGGCACTTTCGAATTAATATTACATTTTCGCTCAGCAATTTTATTGAGGGGGTACCGTCACTACCCACTCACTCATTCTGAAATGCAATAGATATCCAGGGTGATGTTGTTGCACGAATTATGTTATTTATGTGCTCGTCGTTTTTAACGGCTCACTACGTTTTGATGTAAGCTCAAACGTTAAATACAAATTGCTCTGATCAAAAATTACATACCTAGATGTTCCGCCTCTTTATCATTTTGCGATGGTGTACGAAATTAAATTATTCGATAGCTGTTCACCTTTCTTGTAGAACGTAAAACATGAACCTAACAGGGTGGTAGGTATGGGGATGCTGGTTTTCAGGCAACTCCTCCCCGGGCCATGTATATTATATCTATGTTGGGGCTTGTCTAGACTATCGACGGTTCGCACAAGTTTAAATGTTTGGATGCGTTCGTCAGAATTTAATTAAGTGGCACCCATACGTGTGTAACAGGAACGTTTGATGTAGTAATTACTGGCAGCGCAGCCGAACCCCAATGGGGTGGCAACCCCCTTCCCCCAGGTATATAAAAGGTACCTATAGGCTTGTCTAGACTACGGGGGGCTTTCATAAAGTAATTACGATGGGGAGACTGGATGCGAGCACCTGAATTTAATAAACGAGTGCTTTCAAATGATATTAGGTTTTCGATCAGTGATTTTATAGAGGGTGTATCGTCTACTGTCCATTATTTTTCAAATTGCTTTTCAATAAGGGGTCCAACTGAGGGTGATGGTACATCATGTTTTTGTTTTGTGGATGCATAGTTATAGAAATGTTTGTTATTGTCATCAGGAAGGTGTGAGCGGGGAATGGCGCGGTGCTTGGGTGATGCTGATCCGGCGTGTGCTGGTCTACTACACCACGCGGGACTCGACCGTGCGCACTGTCGATCTTAGGAAGACTAGGTGTGTTGGTGAGTACTTTAAAATATTTTATGTTATTTTTTTTCATCGCGTTTTTTTTTCTTTTACGAAATGGAACACCCATTTACTGAACACGATTGCTTCCGAATTTCGTTGCTCAATTTGTTGATATCTTGACTTTTGTCTTTACAGTTTTAGGCATTGAGAAATTGGAGGAATATTGCTGGTTTTCTTTACAATAAAGAAGGGCATAAAGTTTTTCAAATTCTGATTATAAGAGCAGATGAATATATCGAGAGATATAATGGTAATTTCGGAGCTGTCCGACCGGAGACTGCGTGACCCTAAAATCATATTTTGGTTCGTAACGGATGTAACCAATACGAATGTTCCACACGCATTTTAAATGTATGCGTCATGTATTCCCACTCCGCGCAATATATAGTAATTGTCACACATCCTGCTTGTTTGAGGTGTTTTGATTACTTGAACTAGATTGTTGTCTCCCCAAGCCAACGACACATCTGGATATATATACTAACATATAAAGCTGAAGAGTTTGTACTGGTCGGATTAGAAAATGTATTTCAGTGTTAGAAAGGCTATAGGCTAAAGTAACCCATTCCGCGCGGACGAAGGGCTCGGTGGCAGTTTTAATTCAGAATATACACTGTATAAAAGCAATTTTATTGTGTTGTGTACAGGAAAATGTAAGCTATTATGAATGCAACACTACTCCAAATAAGGTGTTATTAGGTAGCGTCACGTGAGTGCTATTTACGTTGACTCATTGCGTCACGAGTTACCATTCCAGTGTATTAATAATCAGATGAATAGCTGTCGCTCTATATGAATGCCCACCTTATGAAAATAAAATAAAAATTATTAATTTGCATAAAACATGTTGGATAAAAGTCGTACAGAATAAATGGATCAGGATACATGACTTGCCATTAAGACATCTATACTAATATTGTAAAGAGGAAAGATTTGTTTGTAATGAATTGGCTCAAAAAGTACTGGACCTATTCTAAAAATTCTTTAACCATTTGAATGCTACATTCTCACTGATTAATATAGGCTATTTTTATACCTGTACTCCCATGGGAACGGGAATTACGTGGGTGAATTGTTTAGACACGTGTTTAGATTTTTTTTGCATCAAAATCTGTAGCAGCTTAATGTCGTTATAATCTGAATATTCAATCCAGAAATACTAATAACGAGAAATATCAGTAAAAAAGTTATACATAAAGGTCTTTGTGAAACGCAACTTCGCTCTCTACAAAATCATAGACATGATCTACATTGATCATTAATCTCAATTGCTATCATTTATGACTGTAACGTCAATTTCGTAATCAAGCAATCAACGTTAAATACCTACTATATAAGGAAATAGTTACTTGATCAGTATAGAACCCTCGACGCTTAGAACATTTAAACAGCAGTTTGTGTTTAATTAATTAGTATATCATTGCAGTTGATAATATAAAAATACTCTAGCTATGCCCCGCGATTTCTTTCCTACACTTAATTTATTGGAAGGCTTCTATTCGCGGAACCAAATTTTTTGTAGTTACTCTTTGTAAAATCAGCTATCTTCCAGTGAAAGTCTCGTCAAAAATCGGTCCGGCCATTTCAGAGATTAGTCAGAACAAATATATAGAAAAAAACAATTATCACATTTGTTTTTTATATGAGTATTGTTCATACTTTTATGTTAATTATGCATTTAGTGAAAAGCTGTTAATTTGAAACTACAAACAGGCACTTTAATTTTATTGATCTTTATTAATTTGTACTAAATAAAGCTTTTATAAATAACTTGGACCAACGCCAGTAATTATAGGTACTAATGACTATAAACGTTATGTTGTACTTAAGATAATCTAGGTCACCCGCGAACCTATGACCGTACATTCATCGCAGTAATGAGTACCAGCTATGTTCTCCACATCAACACAGCACTGTTCGCTAAGATATAATGCCACTATTTATAATGAGGCTTTATACTCATTTATAATCACATAATTCTGGTTACCTAATTTCATTAATATGTCTCAGTTTCATTTGTTTAGGCTAAATGTTTAGCTGTGTCTATATACTCTTGTTAACAGAACGTGCCTCTTTTGATTCGTACAATATCTTCATACAATCTCTGTTAGCTTCGATTATTCTTCACATTTTATTTAGTGTTTAATAAATCATGGTTTCCTATCTGAGCTTTACAATGTTCGTATATTTACCGACATTCTGATTATAATTTTTTAGTTACTTTCACTCCTATTTAGTCAACCGTGTGGCTTAAATACACGCGTTAGTAGGAAATTAATGGCGATTACATGCTGCCATGAAAACACAATACCGGTTGTGCATAAACAAATGCAGGCGTGGAGTATCTTTTATAAATTAAATTATAAAGCAAGTAGGCCTTTAAATTGGTAGGTATTTATTGTTAAATGATTCACAAACATTGTACGGAAGTAAACCTTTAAGTGAGTTAACCACGACCCGTATCTGGAAGAGTGATTCATCTGCTCAGTTTGTTTCAAAATCGTTGAACAATGAGATGTTATCTTAAAGATTGTCGTTGCTTCTGCGGTTTGGATCAAAGGCGATTACATTAGAATACGGTGTTTGTGTTTAAATACAATAACTAAAGTGTATATCAAGAGCCATGGTGGCCGTGAGTTTTTCAAAAAAGTATGTGCAGCGACTTCATAGCACGTGTTTTACGGTGAAGGAAAACATCGTGAGGAAACCTGCATATGTCTGTCATTAACACTGAGTTGAATTACCGTCACAATAAGTGCTGATGGTAAAGGTCGCTGGTCTCCATAGTATCCCGCTTGGGTAGGTCTCTACATAAGCAGAGAATACCCGCCTAGAGGGGCTGTCCTCTCATGTAAATACTTATTCTTTGCGAGGTCAACTTCAAGTTGTCTACTACTTATAGCTTGATATATCGTTTGTAGTTAGACTTCATATTGCAGGCTCCCATAAGTAAGCTGGTGTGAGCGCTAATGATGTGGAGAGAATACTTTTGTGCCATCTGTGAAATGTTATGCCATATAAATGTTTGGGGTGGACCACCCTTATCACTTAAGGGTATGAAAAATCTCCGACATAGCGAATATAAACAAAACAATTCATAAAATAGGTAAAGTCGTTTCGGAGGAATTTTGTTACAAACACTGTGACACGCGAATTTTTATATATTATAAGATAGACATGTGTGTGTGTATGTCATCGGTTTGATTGGCACCGGTTTTGTCTAATACTCTTTCTCCCAGTCGTCTACCTCCATCCGCCCTTTGTCGTCATTTTCACTCACGCTCCTAGCCGGATTGACTGACTGACAGCCACAGAAGGTCCTCGCGAAGATAAAAGTCGCTAATGGTATGGGAATCCGATCCGCACCTTTGTATCGAAGTTAATGGGGATATCTAATAACTAATAATAGCTTATGGAGTGACGTTAAAGGACAATTGGAGCTAATGTACGCATCTTAACCCCAAACCCCATATTAGTGTAACAATGTAAATCTATAAATATCATGAGAAAAATATTGTGTTACTTGTAACATATATCGTTTCTTACATACTTTGTTCATCCGTCATGTCACCAACCCCTCTCGATTGAAACATTGTTATCATGGATACCCTTCAATGTATATGTCCGGACCCCTTAAAAATAAGTAAGTGGCCCTATACAATTTATTTTCAAATGCGCCTCGTCGTATATTAAAATATTCTCTTTGAGTACAGATATAATAGGCCCGCGTTCTACTAATGCCCCCTAATTGATGCTCCTAATAAGCCCCTTTGCTTTCATTTCCCTGTCATCTTCTACGCAGGAGATTCTAACAATAAAATCAATTATTGCTTGTAGTGGGGTGACGTTTATACAAGCTTTATTATATGAATCGCAGATTCGCAGGGGCTCTACTATTACCTCTTATTGCCATTATAGTTTGACTCATACATGAGACAGGTGTATATGACGTGTATACATCTGTCACCGTCGCACAGCTGAACTATCATTGTAATAAGAGTTGATGACTGGGCCCCTGTTCATAGGTCTCAGTAGCATTAATGTTAAAAATGGGAAGGAAATTTAAGAAAATGGAAAATAAACTATGCGTTTTTGATGTATCATAAATCATACTGCGTAAATTGTCCTCATAAAGCTTTAATTTGCCAATTTATCATCTTGGGCAATCGTTACAGGTCAGGTCAGTCGGAGGGCTAAACTAATCTGACAACTGGTTTAACCCAGATCACAAATTTTCCTCGTAAAAGGGGTTGCGAAGGTTAGATGGCAGTCGCTTCGTATAAAAATCTGGTGATCAGCCACATCGGAATCAAGTGCCGACCCCAACAATGTATGGGATAAGGCCCCAACAATGTTGGGCAATTAAAACTAAACAGTACCGTCATTAGAGCACATTGCGCAGTGACGTATGCAGTGTCGCATACAATGTATATTTATAACCTCGGATATTACTCGGCTTCCGTTTCATTGCGGAATTTGATAACTTTTTAATCGATGTTCGTTTTGTGCTCTTCTCTCCGAAATGCAAATTAACTAAATCTATGTGTTCTTTTCGCTGTTTAATAGGTACTTCACATATGGCATAAAAATAATAATTAATACATTTTTTTTGGATAATAGGACTATTGACATGGCGACACAATAATACCTAATTTGACTTACCTTCTTAACCTAACTTAATCTTTGCCTAAAGTAACTTTAATCCCTTTTAATTTCTGTCTTTTGTACCCTGAGCTTTTAAGGTATGTACTTTTGTCTGTATGTTCTTAAATGGTGTCCAATGAAGTATTGTATACCGAACATAAACATAATAATATGTTGGGTCAGTAGTCGCGCATACCAAAGAGTCAAATATTCTTATATGTTGCGAGTTCTAATACGCTTTAATATGAGATCAAACAAATACAAATAACCAAATCAAAGGGAATTCGATTTAAAAAAACTAGATGTAATTTGGCTCTTAAGACTGTTTCGGCTACTTTGCCTATATGTTATAGAGAGATATTATTTTTTAATTTCGTTTATCCAGACTGTCTGTCTGTGTGTTCAGTGACTCAGGATGCGGATGAGGAGACAAAGCAAGTGTGCCCTACAGACGGGAGCGGCAACCTTCTGCTGGACTGTCCCGACGCCACCCTCTACCTACGTTTTCCTAACGAGAGGGAATTGAAGGTAAGCATTATTTTAATATTTACCAGGTTCGTAACTTTACGGGGAATGAAAGAAAATTAAGTCTTATTACATTGATCACTCTTCATATCTGGGCCTATTGACAAAATAACAAAATTGGATACTTTGTCTAGTGCTACAGTTAAAAATAAATAAATGCTGATGTATTGAGCCGTTTTAGTGTAATCGAGTTGACGTACTAAGGGACGGTACTAACTAAATTGTATTGTCGTTCCCATTATCAATTGATTACGTAAAAAAAAATCTTTGAAATTGAGGTTCTAACATATTCCAACTGTGACCCTCGTAGAGTTATAATAGGTCATGCAATTCTTAAGGGCTGGCGATACATGGTGAAGCTGGCTGCGCACAACAACGGCGCGAAGCTCCACCACCAGCAGCTCACCAAAGAAGAGGTGCCGGCCATCGTAGACAAGTGTCTCAGCTTCATATACGCGCATGGTCAGTTGAAACCACATTTGAAACACGTCTGTGTGTGCGAACACGCTCTTTATTTCTATTAAGGTGGCGAATCGCTGATGTTAAGTTGAAGGTTACATGACAATAGCAGGGGTGCCACTCAAGATGCCGTATAGATATCATGTTGTAAAAATATATCACAAAAACTTTCGTGCCCATATTCGTAACTAAAGCTAAAGTCGTCATGCCTGCGCGTATGAGCTCCTAAGGTCTCGTAGATTTAATCTTACTCAAAGTTACTTACTTATTTTGCTATTGCTTTTATACTCACGTTGCAATGCGAATTTCAAAATTAATAGAGCTTTCCGGTGGTAAATTTTCGACGTTGATAAATACCTCACCAAAGTCCAAACTGGAAAAATATTTAAATTTTCATTCATTTTCATTCTCAATCGCGTTGCACTTCGGAAGAGATCGGTACAATCTGAACATCCCAATTATTCCCTTAGGCAGCCTAACAGAAGGCATATACCGTCGTGCTGGCAGTAACTTGGTCCTATCAGAGTTACTGGCGCGATTCAGACGCGACGCGTGGTCGGTGCAGCTCACTCCGGGACAGCATTCGGAGCACGATGTTGCTGGCGTTCTGAAGAGATTCTTCCGCGACTTGCCCGCTCCCCTCATTCCGCAGGAGAAACACCAAGAACTGGTCGCAGCACTCCGTAAGTACTGACGTGACGCAAATTACTTCAAAACTAATTTGATCACAATTGAACTTGCTATTTTAACATTGTCGGACAGTAATAGAAGATGAGTCGTCTCGTCACCTCGAGTACGGTCGAGTGATGGCGGAACTGCCTCTTGTGGTTCGCAACACGGCTCGCAAATTGTTCGGCCACCTTCACTTCTTGCACACCATTGCACAGGCCAATAAGATGAATGCAGAGAACTTGGCTGCTGTCTGGGCACCCACAGTTATGCCCGCAGCTTTGGTAAGCAAAACATTTTTATTAACGTAGCAAGGACGTATTGCGTGTAATAAGATTTAATATCATTTTTATATATTCTTCCGTATTGGAACGCGGGTAATAAATTGTAATCCACCACGAGATATTTGAATATGTTCATTGTATAATTTCTAATATTGCCAACATGCCCAAATATAGTTAATATCCTGGTTGCTAAGGGGCTTAAATTGATTTTAGACGGATCCCGACACTTTAATATATTTTTTATTACGCCTTTCGCCGTGCAATTTTTATTAATACCTGTAAAAGTATATGTCGCAATATATCTGGCAACAAAGACCGCTTGAACGCCGAGCTCAGGATGGGGTGAAATACCCCACCCGATATTAGAAAATGTATATTGTATAATATGTAATATTAAAAGTTATACAAGAAATTCTAAAGTCAGTAATCGTTACGGATACCTAGAGGAAATTTGATAACGTTTTTCGGCAACTTCCGCAAAAGGAAACCAGCCAAGTGCTACCGACTTATTGCACAGAGGATGAATTTTGATGAATTTCTATTTATTAACATAATTATTCACAATGCGGTATGTTAATGTCTGGGGTATATAGTTCTACTCCGCTGTCATAAAACACAAAATTGTCACAGAATAGTATTTTGGAAATCACGAAAACATTCCCATATTTTCCAAAGCACTAGACACCCCTGTCAAAGAGCATTCAGGACACCTACGTAGATAGGCGATACTCCACCAGCATATAATATTCTGGGCGTCCCCCGCCCCCTTCCCCCCAACGCATTATTTTAAAACCGGTGTCTGCAGTCTGCGCCGTAAATTCGTCAATCCGCTCTCACCGCTCGCCGCCTGAGCACGTCATGTGTGCGGGCAGTTTTGTTATGATTTTCTTTTTAATTTATTTCCTTATTTACTACTATTTCTTTAGTTCATCGTTATGGTGTTATGAGTGCATCGAAGATACTGGAACTCATTCTCTTTCTTCTGAACTTGGACGGATAAATAAGTGATCATAAAATTTTATTTATTGTGTTTTTGATTTGTTATTTTATATTGTTTTTGCGGACTCAACATACTTAAAGGTGCAGGGGACGGGACGGTAATAGTTAATTCAAAATACAAGTGAATTATTATTAGATTATTTTGTAAGTAGAGACTCAATAACTTAGAATCCAGAAAATATAGAGTGAATTACAGAGTGACTCCAAATTAAGTGCTAATATTTCTTGGATCATTAAATTGAATTTCAGTGTGGTTCAAAAATCTTTCTAATGTTGAACAAAATGAACTTGTTTACGATAGCAAATACTAAGTAATTAATTAAATCTCCATTTAAACATTAAAAGAAAAGTTAAAATGATTGCTTAATAAATTATGGAGTAATTACTCGCTTTGCTTTGGATAAAAAAATTAAACAATAAATTTTATTGAAAACTATGTAATCGCGCCAAATTAAAAAAATATATCCTCGTCCACTACGATATGATGATGCCTACTCGGCGACAATATAGAATTTCATTAGTGAAAGATTTTTTTAAACCAGTCCAAAGTATCGGAGTCTTCGTTACAAACAAATAAATATTTCCTCTTTATAATATTAAGTCAAGACACGGTCAAAATTAATAAATAAAAATATATAAGATCACATCAGCACTTAGAACACTGAAAAATTTCAGACGAGCAACACTCTGCAGACTGCTTGGTCTTCGAAAGAAGTGTTCGTGGTTAGAGACCTGATAGGGAACTATGAGTCAATATGGGTGCCGACGGAGGCTGAGAAGCGGCGGGAGACAGCCATAAGACGCGTGCTGATGAGGGTTCTCAGTCACTCGGCACCGGTGGCGCCTCCGCCGGCTGGAGACCTCAAAGCCTGGGTGCATATCCATGATAAAACCACGTGCTGTCAACTTGCTGTGAGTATATAATATATTTAAGTACCTCCTTTTATATTTGTGTTTTTAAACCGACGAAAAGAAACAGGCAGTTCTCAAGTCGACCTGTATATTTTTTTCACTCATTACGAGTCACAGAATTTCCGGATTTTGAAAAACCTTTTTCCTAATTTTATTTCACAACTAGCTGTGCCTCGCGGTTTCGTCCGCGTAGACTTAATTTCATGGGTGAGCCGCGGAACACATTTTTTTTTAAATGAATTAAGCTTATCTTACTCTTTGTAACATTTACTATTGGCTAGTGAAAGTCCATTTAAAATCGGCCCAGCTGTTTTGGAGATTAGTTGGAACAAACAGACAGAGAAAAAAAATGGTTTTTCTATATCAGTAAACTTTTATATGCATTTAGTGGATAGCTGTAATAACAAACATTTTGGAATAACAAACAGACACTTAAATTTTATTTATCTGTAAAGATATAGATATAGAAATTATAATTAATTTGGGTGATGATTGCTTCTTCACCCATAGTTTAAAAGACGTTTGGATTGAAACGGCTACGTGTTACGTGAAGTGTAGATTTGGTATCGTAGTATTTTTTGTGAATATTCGAAGATCCATGGAGACATACAACGGTACTTTTATACGATAAACCAAATTAACTAATTGCATGTACTCGCATTCGAGAGGTCAATATGTACTTTGCCCATAGGCACTGAACATGTGTGAAATCTGACGTCGGTCACTAAAAAACTAAAAGGTTACATGAAGTACCTATTTTTTTTAAGTTGGTGCTCATACCTTATGAGTAGGTATTAAGGAACACTACATGCAAACCTTTTTGTAAAGTTTAAGTGTAAGCAATTATGTAAAGGAGAATGTAATTTCCAGCTTACGCCCAACAAGACAAGCGCGGATGTGTGCATTGAACTGTGCGAGAAGGCCAAAATGGACTCCCACCTTCTGATGCTTGAAGAAGTGATCCACCACGAGTCGATGAGGCGGATAGTTCACTTAGACGAGGTGGTTCTAGACGTAGTCCTCAGATGGAGCTACTGGGATGAGGAGGACAGGAAAGATAACTACATCATTGTGAGGGAAAACAAGGTTCTTTACGATATGGATGCCATGAAACACACCACCTCAGTCTGCGGTGAACTGAAGCTAGCCACGGAGTCTTCTAAAGCGTTCAAATTGCACATGTTCGAACTTCAGGGTTCTAGTTTATGCTACTTTAAGGATAAACAGGTAAATTACATTTTTATTCTATAACTAGCTGTGCCTCCTGATTTCACTCGCGTGGACTTAATTTTATGGGTGGCCCGTTAAAACCCCTTATGTAAAATTTCAATACAATTAATAGGCCAAATTCGGAGCACTCGTAACCGAAGAATGTGTATGAAGAGATGCATGAATTTGGATGAAGCGAAAGAAGTATGTAGGGATACAGGTGTGAGCATGTATATAGTATATAGAGTAGTAGTATATAGAGTATGTATATATGGAATTAGGTATCTGCCAATGAAAGACCCTTCAAAATCGATTCAACCGTTTCATAGAACCTGGAAAAAACAGACAGAGATTTTTATTTTTTTTTCTTGTTGTGAGTACCATATATAATTTCATATGCAATTAGTGAAACGCGTCTTAATTTGAAATTACAAACAGACACTTCAATTTTATTTATCTGTATAGATAAATCGGTGTTGCCGCAGTGGTAACTGTTCCCCACTTTGCAGAAAATTGCTATCACTCTGGTTTTTTTTCTAACTAGCTACAGCTTGCAGCTTTGTCTGCGTGCCCGTATATTTCACATAGAAGTTTTAACCCCCATTTCACCTCCTTGAACGTAAACAACCCTTTGTACAAATACCCAAACTAATGTATGTTTGCAGTAATAAAATATCTTAAATTGTAAAATGTTTAATTGTTTGAAAATATACATTCCAGGGTTCGCATAAGATCGAAGAGTGGAACGTCAAGGACCTACTGTGGTACATAGGCCACGAACCCAAGCGGAATCCTCAGTCGAGATGGGCTATCACATTTATACCTAAGAACAAGCAAAAACGGTAAGCATTCAATTTAAACACTGACGAATAGAACGCAAGAATTGTATGATTTTTTTTAAAAGAACTTTCTCAAAGTATGTAGAAGACCTAAGAAACGGTGAATGGAATGTGTGAAAGATGATAATGACTAAATGAAAGTTCATACAGAGAAATGGTGGATAAAATGATATTACCCCAATAACATGGGAGAGAAGCAGGAACATGATTAAAAATAAAAATAAAGTACTAAGATGAAGTAAAAATTATATAATTTATTAAAATCTTACTCAAAACGTTTCTTCGCACAGAACCAAAGATAAGCCGTGGTTTGGGTGCACTATAGCGGGGGCGGTGACAGAAGAACAACTCAAGTGGACAGCTGCCTTAATGTTTGCGGAGCATACTAACATTCTGCCAACTCCTCGACTCATTGTCACTTAAACTTTATATTGAGTGCAGTAAGGTTCCATTTCACTTCATTACCTACACCACGAGACTCGCGACAGACACTTATTTAACGTAAGTAATATATACATGATTATAGCTCTTATGTCTATATACATGAGGTACAATATGTAGCGTGTTAGATATAGGTTTTTTTGACTTAATAGTAGATTTTAATCAGTAATAATGTTTGACTAATAAAAGGGATGACTTATATAGTATGCAAAGATTATAACAGTTCTTAGGGCTAGCTTCTTCTTTATAAGGTTTATATAGCTTATTAATCCATAAAGTCTACATATCGGTACCATGTATATAATCGTATGGTACTGACTCTGTTTGCTGATATTAGCGAGTTTTAGTATGCGGGGGTTTTTAAAGCTTTTAGGGCTACCCATTCACTATTATATAAAAGCTGAGCTGTTGCTGTATAATCATAGTACATAATTGAACTGGTATTCAGATGAATTTACATTTGACTGGGATGACATTTACTGTGCAAGCGCCATTATAGCTCATAGGGCTGTCTCTATAAGGTTTTACCTCTCATAATTCTAGAAATAAGCAGGTAAGTATAAGGGTAATATTCATTCTATGGGGATAACTTATAGTATGCAAGGCTCTAAGGCCCTTTTGTTATTCTATAAGAACTTAGCTTGTATTTCATGTGTGATAGTAACTCTATCTTATAATGAAGTGGAGTATTATGAGTAGTGTTGCTCGTAGGGCTAACTTTATATGCTTATTCACTTTTATAAGACCTTGAAAGGTTATTTTTATTAATATGATAGTAAATATTAATATGTATAATAATGTAATAATTTTAATATTTATTTATTATTATTATTATACTATAATATTATTAATATTATCCATATTTATATGTAAGGATTATCGTAGCTCTTAGAGCAAATCCATTATAGTTTTGTATCTATAATTATATTCGCTGGTACTATTGTTAACGCGAAATTGGCTTGAAGTTGCCTTATGTATTGTTATAAAGAGTGTTCACATACGAGTGCCGTTATTCCACTTTATCCACAAATTTAGTCAGCACATGATAATTTTTTTCGAGAAATATGAAATCTTATTTTTTTTTGTTTTTAATCACTTCAAATCGCTGTTGCCAAACTTTTCTTTAGTTCTTAACAACATCGGCACTTGATATGACGAATTAAGTCACTCGAATTAGTAGTATAATGAAAGCTTGTCCTTTGGAAAAGTTTATGATATGCAATCTATTATAGCCTCTAAGGAATCACCACATAAGGTTCACATTTCATATAGTTTTAGTTTGTAAGTACTACATTGGTGCAATGAAAGAAGTTATTAGTAGTGACTCTTATTGCTACGGCAGGAGAGTTTAGCTTAAATAAGCATGTATTATATCACAAATTATATAACTTATATAGTGTGCAAGGGATATTAGCCCTTAGGACTTTCTTGATTAGGTATTTTTCACTTCTTCGCACGTAAGAAATTCGCAGTCATCTGATGATATTTGTTACTGTGGCAATAAAGTTTAAATTCACAACATCTATATTCAGGATGGTATTTGGAGACGGGACAGTTAGGGTAACTTCTCGTACCTTTATGAAAAATAATAGTAAAATAATCTAGTTAGTAAATATCCTCTTTCCAATTTGACCTTTTAAATTAAATAATAATGGTATGGTTTTAGTTGTTAATTATATAATTGTATATTGTTGTAAGTGTGTTATGCAGTAAACGCCTGTGATAATGTATGGTGACGTGAAATTTATAATTATATAAGTATACGTCAACGTCATTTTCGTGTTATGATAAAAGTCCGTAGAATGTAATGCCCATAGTCATTTCACTGTTAATTTTACTGATTGTAAAGATGATTTATCAGTTGCCATACAACAATGGAAGGAGTTAATATAAGTTACAGTTTAAATAAACAACCGTAATAAATATAAATAAACTCAGCAGACATCTAAATATAAATATCTTTACTTAAATTATAAATGCTAGTGTCCCTGTCTGTCTGTCACCTTTTCACGGCTAAACCGCTGAACTGATTTGGCTGACTGTTTGAAAACTTAACATTATCATATTATCGCATCGCAATGATTATGTTTTATTTCCGTCAACATTCATTTCACAGCATTGTACATAATTACTTTTTATATTTCATTATTGAATAATTTTGTGTTTATAAGTCTATTTTATAATTTTTTAGATTTATGTCAAAGTGATACGTTTGAGTACCTGCAGTTTTTTGCAATGACGACAAAAACCGGGACCTTTTTATTTTTTAAATCTCTTTAATTTACATTTAATATCAATTACAAAATTGAATCGAAACTATTTGTAATGTAAACTTTTTTCAGTTATATTTTTATCAACAATTATTTATATATTTCTTTATGTCAATTTTTTTTTTCCGAGTACATTTTTGTGAACTTTAACAAATTGTATTTTTTTTTTATAAGAACTGAGTTTGATTTCGTTACTAATCGTTCGATATCTGTCTATCGATAGATACGCTGAGGAAATGCTAAGACATTGACAATAACGGGTGTGTTCATCAACACACAGGAACTTATTACAAATCTAATCTACATTTCACAACTTCACATGGTTTAAGAGATTGCACAATTTTATTAATATATATTTGATTGTGTTCGTCAATAATTCAACGTCAGTGTATTTTATTAAGCGTTTTTTACTACTCTCACTGTCCCATCTCATCGTACGACCCTTTTAGTGCTAAAGTTATTATAACTCTTATTCATAACATATTAAAGCTTACTTTTAAAAAATATAATGTGAAATAATCGATCTTCTTCATAGTATTTTACATGAAATATAGCTCTTATTCGAACTATATTAGTGTATATTTTCGAATACTGTATAAGGATAGCGTGAGATATGATCGAATAAGTGTTTTATTATGGGTTTCATCCTGAAGTGGATAAGTTTTATTTATGTATTCACACGACCAAAGAAAACCCAATCGTAGTTGTAACTCTAGTTGCTGAAGTGGCATGAGTTTAGATTATATAGTTATAACTCTTTTTTCTATAGGAAAAGGGTAATTTATTCCTTGTCAATTATTTTTACACCAATAATTTTGAAACTTTTGCGAGTTGATGATGAAATTTAGTGGAGCACATTCACAGGGTTTATGCCTCTGATGCACTCGGCTGAAAGTAACATCCTCAATTAATTTTGTTTTTAATTCATATGAGTTCTGGTCTGGTCCGGGGATCTTTTTGGTTGGTTGTCTGCTGTCTCTCACTCTGTCTCAGTTCAGTTTTTTTTATTTAATTAATTATGCATCTTCAACATTACTTTGTTTATTTGGGTAATGTTTCCATTTCTCAAGTATAGGATCTAATTAGTTTATTATTATTTACTTAGTTTATTACTGGCTTATTTCTCAAATGGAAAGGGTATAGTTTGAGATTCGTAGGATATGACTAGTTCAAAATACTGACAGACAGACATACAGTAATAGCTTTTATTTTGAACGATTTTAATATACATAGAAGAGTGGTGATATTTGGCTTAATAATTACAACTCTGCCTACCCGTTCGGGGAATACATGCGTGAGTATTTTAAAATTAATCTTTATTTTATAAATGAGTTAACGCATATGACATATAGGGGTGTTGTTCAAAAAACACGTTACTTAACAGCCTTCCAGAGAAGTAGGTTACCTTCGTATTTTCTTAAGAATTTTAAAGATAAGTTCTTTCAAATTAACTACAAGGTATTTTTCATTTAAGACTACACAAAAAAAAATTGTTTACTGATATTTTGTTTGTTGTATTCTTCACTAGTTAATCCGCCCAGCTTTGGTGCTCCAAACACAGATAATAAACAGTGACAGTAAGTTTGTGGAACGGTTTGAGACAAACTATTTAACATTCAAATTTCATCTTTCAAAGATCATTAAGTCACTTGTATTTCCAATTAAAAAAAACATTCATGTTTGTATGAAGTATCTCGTGCATAGTAGGGCGGATTCACGTGTATACAATATTTTACGTGGTTTCTACAGTTATATTCTAATTTTTTTAAATGTATTTGACACTGGCCCTTTGGTTAAGCAGCCTTGATAGAACACCACTGTTCATTTGCAAAAATAAAATCGAAAGTATCGATGATTCTCGTTGTCTCACACTGGTGGACATTGATACGTGTATCACGTGACAATGTCTGCCAGTGGGGGGGGGGGGGGTAGGGGTATGGATAGCGGGTGGGGGGGCAATGGGAATTATCGTGAAACTGGCCTTTTGTGTCGTTTGAAACAGTTACTTCTAAACAATTTTTTTAAACATTCTTATTTGATGGCAAGCGGGTGGGGGGCCAATTTTTTTTATACAAAACAATTACATTACACAGCCAATATTCATTATGTTCTAAATGTTACTTCAGTCTTATATTATGTAGTTTATAGTTCATAGTTCATAATGAGTGTTTATAAAGGTTTGATGATACGGGATTCATTATTAATCAATTGTGTAATTTTCTAAATATTATGGTGGGTGTGTAGTGTATAGCATATATGGGATAAATATATTTCAAGTCATGGTCCTTTTCTGAAAATTTTTTTTTTATCATTGTTAATAAGTAGTTCCGGTGTTCGAAAAAAAAATGAAAATTGCGTATTCAGTTTAGACCCTAGCCTGAAACTAGCCTTCTGAGAGGATCCGGCAAGAAATACAGCTGGCATCATATATATTTCATTACACAGTACATAATTATTAAGTACAATAAAATTAATGTAACTTTGTTCTATTTTAGAAATGAGAACTCCAATATACAATTTTCTTTGACATCCAGAATGGACTACGCTTGCTTTGAAAAACGTTTGTGCTTGAAACATTTTCGTGAAAGATATTCTCATTTGATTTTACGCACCCACAATAGTAGCACAGTACATATATATAAGCTTTACAAGCAGTAAAGAACAAATCGTTCATAACCAAACACTCACACAAACGCGCACATCTACGAGATTATAAGCAGAATAAAAGTAGCGTCACTTCACCTCACTACTTTTTTTGTGACTTCTGCGGGGATACCACCAATTTCCGATCTCGAATACTTCATTTTAGTGTTTACAAAAAAAAATTGAAACCTTAAAACGACAAACCTATATTAATTTGACAGTAAATAATAAGTCCTTATTTCAAATGATAGGCCTAGATTCCGTACTGTTTATAAAGCTCATTTTTATACTGTGATAGTAGTAAGCGTATTGATATCTGTAGCTGTGCTATCTTTTTCGAACATCACCACACATAATTAAATGGCAATTTTTTGTCGCCATACATTATATCATCCAAATAATGTGGGATTACGCGTCGTATAGCATACTGTCGTAGTGTAACGAGATAAAGTATATAATGCTAAAATTCTAAATAGTAAGCAAATTATCCAAACTAAAGCCGTGGTGGTCATGGGGTTTGAGTTGTCGCCTGCTACGCAAGCGACGCAGGATCGAATCAACAGCCTGTACCGATGAGTTTTTCTAATAATTATGTGCAGTGTTCACACCACGAGCTTTACGGTGTAGGAAAACATCGTGCGAAAACCTGCATATGTCTGACGAGCAATGCAAAGCCGTATGTAAAGTGCCTGAGACGGCGATGGACTCAACATCTGTCAAGTTTGCACTTAATCATCTTCGGAGAAAAGTGAGTTTTAACAGCTGTGTAAAATGATATTCTTGTCTTTGGTTTCTATTATACATGATTCAGACGATATTTTGAATATTTTTTTCCTCGTACTCAGATTCACTCAGATTTTTTAAATGTTATTTTTAAATTCCATTTATCTGATTATACTACGACATGTCCCTTTGTTACAGAGTTCAAAAACAAGTTATATAATCAGCAATCTTCCCTGGAAAAAAATTTACTAAAAATCTACTTAATTAATTAATCATTTCTTGCGTGGCCTTGGTGGGCTAGTGGTTTGAGGCAAGTTCTAATCCCAGCGGTGTGCCAAAGATTTGTTCAATAACTTAAATGCAGTGATGTTATGTCACAAGCTTTGGTGAAGAGAACATCGTGAGGAAATCTGCATTTGTCAGAATTAATTCATAGATGCCACCGTCTGTCAGACCAGAATTTCAATTGACACGTTTGTATTTCCAACAATCACATGTCTAGGCTCTGTAACAATGTCACCCACTTCACTTGCAATTAAAATGTATAAGAGAGGGAGGGCATAACGGGATTACCCGTTCGAAATCGGAGCTGCCCGACTGGGATCAGTACCTCCACCTTACAGAAGATCGCAGCTAAATAATGCTACCTTAGAGTAGTGTTGTGCTCCTGCGGTGAGTAAGGTCGCCAGTGCTCCATGGGGGGGGGGGGGGGGAGAATGGAGACACTGTGCTAGCTATGGAACTCTTTCGTCTCCTACTATGTTGGCACAGTGATTCCATTCTTCATGCGCAAGTGGGGGTGGTGTTGGTTATAATAATAATCGTCATGTAACTTGTTTTTCAACTTGGCATAAAGAGACAAATATTATTGGACCCATACCAGCGTAAACTGCTTGTGTATCACATATGTCGCACCCTCAGAACGATAGGAACTTAAATCAAAATATTTTTTTCTTTTACATCGTTATCACAGAACGGCAAGTTTAAGTTAAATTTATTGAATTGACAGTATTTATTTTACCAGTTTTGAATATAATGTTTTTTTTTTATATTAGAAAGTATAGTTTAGGTACTCATTTTCAATAAGTGTTAAACAAAAAAAAATTTTTTTTAAATAAATTATATGTTGAAATACATTTTGCGGTCTGTCCTATAACATAATTAAGCATTTTCCCAAATTTTTGAGTTAATCCCCTATCGTTCTGAGGGTGCGATATTTAAATATAGACGTAAGTTTATGCATTATAAGCATTACTGGTCGCCGCTGACTGCTACTTAGTTAAGTTTAGTCGTAAGCTAAGTTAGTTTGTAGGTAGGCGCGGCATGGATCGCGTGACTTATTCCATTTAATTGTAAAAAGTTGACTAGAGTTAGTGCAAAGATTTATTGTAACAAAGCTTTTAAATATATAAGTTTATACAAATGTTGAAAGGATTTATTAAATTTATGATTTAATTTCTGGTATATTCAAAATTCAATCGCATGTGGCAATAGTTGGCTTATTTTTAGGGATAATCAATCGGAATTATGTTGTTAAAATATATTGCTGTTAAAAGAATTTTAATGACTGTTGATAAAAATCATAAAATGATGTGCTTGTTGGATTGTAGTTCCCGTGTGATTCAAATTTACTGTAATATTTCTGGGGATTAATAAAATTAAAAACGAGTTAGGTATCATAAATCAACTTTAATGTCACAAATTCGTGTTCGTAATGTTCAATTCAAACATATTCACAAATAACATTAGACTTTGCAAATTATTATGTAACCTAAACTTATGACAATATTTTTTTATAAATTAAAGAGAGGGAGGGCATAACGGGAATACCCGTTCGAATTTTGAGCTGCCCGACTGGGATTAGTACCTCCACCTTACAGAAGATCGCAGCTAAATAATGCTACCTTAGAGTAGTGTTGTGTTACTGCGGTGAGTAAGGTCGCCAGTGCTCCATGGGGGGAGGGGGGAGTTGAGTCGCTGTGCTAGATATAGTGGAACTCTTTTGTTTTTTACTATATTAGCACAGCGATTCCTGGTAAGTTAGGTTACAAGACACCTTTTTAATTTGCACCCAAATTTCTTCGTAGGATGGGAACTTATTGACCACAAGCCATCAACAATAAAAACTATTGTTTTGTAAATAATTATATTATAATCGTAGGATAAATTAAAAATAAGAGTAATATTAGTAAGACTAGATGGAGTAATATTAAAAGGTCATATAGCCCAGGAACTCTACATACACATATTGGCTGAATTTGTGAAATATTTTCCCGTTTGTCGTTCAGGTTTTTTTTTTATTTTTCCATATTTCACACCTGATCAAACTTAAATTATGATCAGTTAGTTTTTTTATTCGTTTCGGAGAAGTAAAATTGAAGTATGTTAAAGAACCGCCAAAAAAATTAAGTATATATTCGTTCCCTCATTTGTGCCAGTGTGTGTGTAATTCAGCTCACAAACCCGTTTTGCCGATCACACTTATAGACATATCAAAAGGCATATTTACTTTGAAAAATTCCATAATCGGGTATTTTTAGTAACATTAAAGATTCCGACATTCATCAGTACCAGCGTTCATTCTAAATTCAATATAGCAAATCAAAAAAACATTACCTCACGTCTTATAGCATAAGGTTTCAATATTATTAATGATAAGGTCATATATACGAATAGTTTAGACGTTTACAACATAAGCAAAGCCTATTAATATACAATAATCTTCACATATATACCTCCCTATATACAATGGGAATTAGATTATAAGTCTTCGAACCATTTATCCAATTGTCTATCTTATCAATGCAATTCTTCTTATTAATATCGTATAATTGTATTATAATAGTGATTATAATGTAATGATTATTATAATATAATTTATATATTATAATAACTATATACTAACATAATGTATCATACAATGATATTTGTATGTATAAGGGCGCATCGTGAACGTGTATCTTAGAATCACCGATCGCGGTGTCATTATAAATTTAAGTAAAGTGAGGGTAACAAGGGGTGTTCTCGTCGTCGAGTCTCATGTAGGTAATGATGAACTTTATAATAAGTATTTCTGTCGTAATATTATTCTATACCTGCGTGTCAAATCAACTTGTAAAACATAATGCATATTATATATTTAGTAACCGTACGTGTTTCGATTTAAGTTTATGATTTGTACAAAGCTTTGTGTAGTTGCGATTATTTTAATTAATTTATTATTCCACTGTTTTTAATAACACAAGTGCGTTGTTTTTTATTTGTGCCACAGTTAATTTGACATTAGCAGCTATGAGTCGTACGAAACTTTTATTTTATGATTGTATTATTTTCAGAACTTATTCTTGTCAAAAATCAGAGACCACAATAAATATATCATATCGTTGGCACATGAAATCACTGTTTTGAGTATTCTTAAAATAGTCAGCAAAATTCAAGGCGTGGTGAATTGCGTACTCACGACCGTCTCGAACCGCGCAGCATTTGTTTCATGCATAAGTTCAAATAATATATTAAAGCATTTATATTGAAATATATTCTCAGGAATGTAATTTACAAACACAAACCGTGTTTTGAATCTAAAGTCAGTAAAGTGCGTGATAAAAGTCCAATATTTATAGGAAGTTGAAATTATCATATGCAACAAATCTGCAAATCTGATGTACACACATTATACTCTTCAGTTAGTTGCGCAACAAACACGGGACGAGTGAATTAATACTAAATACTGATCACTGATAATAATATCGTGGAATGTCGAAAACATAATTATGACTACTGCATTATGGAAGACAAATTCAAATGCGATATAAATATTCACTAATAAAAAAATCACACCAAAAACCGATCTAATGATACTTGGCACTGTCGACTTTATATTTTTGAGTGTTTAAACATTTAAAGTAGTCATAACTAATTTATTTTTGGATCACGTGCCTTTCAGTCGAGTTGTTGCGGTTCGAGTTAGTGAATAATGCCATCCTGGAATTTGACTATTTAAGCTATTCATGTTTATATTACAAACTTCACATTATAATTTGTAAATGCAATGTTCCTCAAAGGGTTCGTGTAAATTTGTCACATTTTTCCATATAAAATTAAATTGGTACATGAGTTGCACTATTATTGGTACAAAAACTAGTCATACCTCATTCTGAAAAATGCAGATAGTATTGTCCTCTGCCATAGTTTTATCAGAAAAATTGAGAGTTTGAAAATTACTAGAACTATGACCTACTAGCTTTCGACGAAGGACGACGAAGGCGAAGGAGGTGACAAGTTTACACTAACCCATTTTGTACACCATACTTTAATATCCGTTTCACTATGTCTATGCAAATAATATGTATAATCTTATATTAATGTCATAGATATATAAGTTACGTTACCGACAGATAGTGTCGTGTTGCACTGATAAATACTGCAACGCCACGTGTGTGTGGTTTATAGTTTTCATGGTTCTTTTATGTTGGTCGCTCGCGGGCGCCACAAACATTCTGACAAGATAAAGCTACATTCTAATTAGTTAAGGAAAATCATACATCAATAGATTGTATGCTAGGTATAGGTCACAAGGCATTGTAAGCCTCTTTATAACGTAGATTTAGTATTAAGTGAAACTGTCCTATCTTATCTAACTGCATTATAATGCAAATGTTTGAATGGAAACTTGACAACTTTCGAAGTAAGCCGCGTGGTCTCTTAGTAAACCTAATTAGCGATGTAAGTATATGTGTCGTAATAGTTTTAGGAACATTCTGAATGTATCACTTTACACTGAGATGTACGTAACGCTATCAAGGGTTCTACCATGACCTCTTAGTGCCATGATAATTTTACTCGTACCATGAGACAGGTGTATTTGAAGTGTATAAGTCCGTCACTGTCACACAGTGGAGCCATGATGGCAATAAGAGCTTATGATAAGACTCCAGATGTATTTAGTTATTTTTGTCTGTATTCTGAACTATATGCATAAGCTATCCTCCATTTCGCCCAGTGTTTTGGTGAATAACTAATTTTATATCCCCTTTCATCCTTGACGTCACGTCAAGCGTCTTCTCCAAATTGATTCCTTTTTCCATTATATTAATCCTAATCCTAATATGAGCTTTGGTATGTAGTTGAACGGCACCACGAGCTCTGCAGCGGAGATAAACATCGTGAGGAAACCTGCTTGTCTGAGAAGAATTTCAAAGACGTATGTATAGTGCCTGACACGGCGATGGACCCACTATCTGTCACGTTGGCACTAATTGTCTTGTCATTTATTAATTTGAGGTTGAATATTAATTCTGTATGTCCCGACATCCCTCATTTTCGAGAGATCGATTTTTGTGCTAAATATACCCTACTGTTTTTCATTCCTCAGGGACAAATTGAAAAATATATTATGGTGTGTCTAAAAAAATTAAATAAATCATCCAAATATTATCATCATTGGTCTACATAATTGGCGTTTAAAAAGTTTCTCATATTGTATTGATCTGTAGCCCGATACACGTAAATCGAATAATCGTTCGATCGAAATCTAATACAAGTATATTCCCGTGTCAAAATAGTTTATTGGAATCTCAACTCAATAGGATTAAGCAAAACAAGCAAAGCTTCATCCAAATCCATCCACAGTTCCACCACAGACAGACAAAAATAAATAAACTGGTTTCGGTTTCTATGTCGATGACATAATATTCCCAAAGGAAATTTAATTAAATATTCAGTGTTCGGAGTTTTACGTTACAGAATAATTATAAGCATAGATATAAATGATTAATTTAATCCCAAGTCGTGTCAAGCGTCGATTTGTACAATCAATAAGTGCGTCCCTCGTGTATGGAAGTATTGGTAAACGAGTTGTTTGGGCTAATAACGATGTCAAAATTGTTGAAAAGTCTGATTTGGTGCTAAAACTGAAAGATTGGCACAGAGTACTGCTCCCTAAACCCTGGTTATTATTATTTATTTTCTTACTCAAATATTTCTCGTAGTACCTATATTTTTTAAACTTGCCCTTTTTTGTACTATATTAAGTCATAAATATAAGCTGTAGTAATGTAATCATTTTATAAATATAAGTACCTCTTGTATTAATGAACCACGAATAAATTCAAAATTGTACAAAAGTTGGCGTTTTACTATAATCTCCTTTTCCCATAATATTCGGTCCCATCCAAACATTTCTGCGTATGTCTGCCCGATCATAAGCGGCTGCAACTTACGAAATCTTGCGATTTCTTTTAAATGGGTGTCATCAAAAACCTATGCATTATTCACGGCCAAAAATAAATTAGTCAAGTGCAATTTGGACGTGAGCACCGAGGGTTTTGTTAAAAATTAGAAACCAATAGATGAGCTAATATGTCGTATACCTAATATGACAGTCAGAGGAATCAAAACCTTATAGTATGGAATATCTACTTCACTTTGCCCTAGAATCATGAAATTTGGCAAAAAGTGGCACAATTAATAAAATTCATCGCTTTAACTGCTTACTGTATCTCATTACGCTAATCATTTTAAGTAATTTGATCATCTTCCTGACTTTATCCCATACACTGTTCGGGTCGGCACTTGAGTCAACCCGATGTATCTGATCACCTGATTTTTATTCGAAGCGACTGCCATCTGACCTTCGCAACCCTTTTAACGAGGAAAATCTGTGATCTACATTAAACCAGTTGTCAGACTATTTTAGGCCTCCGACCGACCTGTAACGTCTGCCAAAGATGATAAATTGGCAACCGAGACCGAGGGCTTAAGGTGTATCCGAGGCACGGAGGGAACTCGGGTGGTCACCCATCCAATTACTGACTTGGGTTAGGATAGCTTAACTTCGCTGATCGAATGATATGCGCAATAAATAGCAACTGTGCCACGAGCTCCTCAGTTAAGGCAATGGAATTTTAAAGTAAACATAGCTTTGGGCGAAGTTTTATAATTAGAATCGTCTACTGAGTAGGACAACGTCTTAGAAGTAGACAGGCATGGCATGGCATACCTTGTTTGCTATTTTGCAAAATCACTTTCTAGTACGAATGTACCTAAGCAACAAATCATTGGTATTCCCCGAAGGAAGGGCTGTGTTGTTAAAGGGAAAACGGGTGGCGCAAAGATTAGCGCCCTGATACACTGTAGCCCATGTATAAGTTTGTAAATGTTGTTGTTGGATGCCTGAGATGACGAATCGGCACATTTAGAGTCACGTCGCTTGACAACCTATCCTTAACCGTGTACAGGGACCCAACCATGAGCTCTCATTACAATTTTGTTCAGCTGTGTGATAGTGACAGATGTATACACGTCATATACATCTGTCTCATAATGAGAGTAAAACTATCATGGCAATAAGAGGTCATGGTAAGGCCCCAGATCAGTCACGCCAAAAATGTGTATGACCGCCTGATGGTGGATGACGTATTGCCAATTTGGAACACTGACGACCTTACTCACCGTAGGAACACAACACTACATAAAGGTATCATGAATTGGCTGCGATCTTCTAAAAGGTGGAGGGCAGCTCCAATAGTGATTCCTTAGGTACAAGCTTTGTTTGCTTGATACTTTGGGACTGGGTGAATTTGTACGGAAATGACCAAAGTTATCGATTTTAATACAGCTGGCTGACGGTATTCGGTTATATATGTAATATAGACAGCATTTACTTTGTGGAAGTACGGCGACATGTAGCGGCCGTACCACGCGCGGCTGGCTCCAGCCCTCGTGACCGCACGCTAAGCCCACGATCGCATCCAAACAAAATTACTTTTTACATTAATAAACCATATTGCTCTAATTTACCTCCTCCTTCTTTTAATAAACCTATGGAGACCCCCCGTTACATGTACCAGTTCTTTTTTACCGCTGTGTGACATCGGCTGGGTATTTTTTGTACTGTCCCCTATTAGTTTGACTGTTGTAATTGTGCCTTAATGAAGTCGCATTAAAGGGAATTTTAGGTAAAAAAATCAGTGTAATGGAGCCGAGTAAATCTAACCAGCTGACTGAGGAGGATATAGCCAGGGTATGTAGCGAAGACGGCTTGAAGGCTGCCGGGTTCTATATCAGCGATACGCACGCACACCCTTATGCCTTATGGCCGTATAGCCGTAATATCATACGATTTTACGCCTTTTGAATATATAATCAAATGGTAATTTAAGTCATTAACAAACATACAGTCCATAAAGTTATTGACCTTATTGATTTATAATAAAACATAATTTTGCTCTCAAATTGGCATGATATCGTTTGGTTGTTTCTTCTGCAATCATAAAACAAGATACCATATTCATAGAATTAAAAAAAAAACATTTTTTTCTTGAAACTTGCTAACAATGTATTTCTTTACGAATCGTGCTACTGCTAGGGCTGTTTCAGAGAACCTAAGCTTAATAAAACACTCGTTTGACGATTTGATTGGCGTAGTCAACCTAATTAGGTATCCTAGGTAGTTAATTATGAGTCGTCGTTCGTGCAAAGATACATAATCAAAGTTCTGTGTCAACGTAAATCATGTACCTAAATTTTTTGTTGTAACACCACGATGAAGACAGTGAACCACGATGAGTTTAATCTGATTAAACGCGTAATAACTCGCGTAGTTGGATAATAAAAAATACATAATTTTAGATTTACAAGGAAGTAACAGCTTTACACAAGAAAGAGTGACACATGATTCTTGTATTAGCACCTCATGTAGCCATAAACCATTATTTATGGTTAAAGTTTGAAACTACTTATAGACATGATGTACTAGTATTTTTATTTTTAGTTGGACCAGTGTCCATCCCTAGTGGTTAAACTATATTTAATCTAAATTTCAAATCTACAAATAACATTATCTTCTATAGATTTTAAGTAGGTAAACTCCCTACAATTTTTATGTCTCTCAGCGGTTTAGGCTGTGCGATGATTTCAGTCATTCAAGTTTTCAAGTATATACATATGCTCACGCCTGCATTCCTCAAAGGGGTAGGCAGAGGTGTTGTAATAACAACACCCACTTTTAACAGTAGATGTTAAGCGCCAACCTGACAGTGAGTCTATCGCGGTCTCAGGCATTACACATTCGTCTTTGAATTACTTCTCAGACATATGCAGGCTTCCTCATGATGTTTTCCTCCGTAAAGCAGACGGAGTGTAATCACTACACATAATTTTTTTAGAAAAACTCATTTGTACAGGCCCGCTGGGATTCGAACTGTTCAAACCCTGCGTCAACATCAGTTTCTATGTATAGATTGAAATATACCAAAATCTCTCTACAATTTTTCGTTCCAGTCGTATTATGATTTGGGTCAAAAGGCCTGAATTCGTTATTTAGATATCATACGACGCGAAAAAATATATTGATTTATATCTGTCTAAGCTGTTCTCATGATATATTTTTTTGGCTTTAAATCGGAATGGTGCTTTCCGAAACCCTAAACTATTTACAACATATTGTTGGCAAATTAAACAAAAAAATGAGGGAGCTATGCTCGTTTTGTTGCCGTTCTCTAAAAAAATAACCAAGCTAGATTGATTTATCGCCTCCGCAATATACTAAATTTCATGAAAATCGTTGGAGCCGTTTCCGAGATTTTCATAATATAATAAACTTATAAGAATAACACGTTTAAAGGTATATGCTAACATAAACAGTCTGCTTATCTCAGATTTACCTACTGCGAAAGGATATAATTGCCCATCACCTCTGGGGTCAAAAGGTCAAATAGAGAATCCGATAATCAAATCGACTTCAGTACTAGGAGATAAGATCTCACAGAAGCTGTTCTGTGGCAGGTACTCACTAGACAAATCTAGACTCATAACGTATTTGAAATAATTGCCTCTCAACTTCAGTAACTAGTTGAAGCGAGAGAAGGCATATGAATGGTGATGTTTGGCACGTGTTAACACAAAATCCTTGTACCGTGGGAAAGCTAATAAAATATTACGGATAAATTAATTAATGCTTACTTTGTTCATCGAGGAATGTGCTTTTGCACGATAACAAACTTTACAATATAATAAACTAGCTGTGCCCCGCGGTTTCACCTGCGTAGACTTAATTTCATGGAACTCTAACTTAAAATGTAACCTCGTCCGATGCAGAACTTAACCTATAGATACTACCTACTAGACCGCATGACCTCCGCTAGTTAATAATATTTTTCAGAAAGGTTTATTCCGATATCGTCGAACGACATTATTGGGAAGTCAGACGATATCGTTGTCGAGTGTCGGTGTCGTTATCGACGCAGTGTGAAAATGCAAATTCTTCGACTTCGATCTGTTGGTTCAATGCACTTTGGTGACATTGTGGACGACATCAATTTGTACCTATTATTTAAATGACTGCGCCTCAGTGCCAGGAGCCTTAACAGAAGCTCTTATTGCCAACATAGTTCTACTGTATGACAGTGACAGACTTATACACGTAATATACATCTGTCTCATAATAAGAGTCATACTATAATGGCAATAAGAGGTCATTGTAGGGCTTTAGGTATTATATATAGAGCGCTTACATTTATATTACGTTGCTGACATTTTGGGGATAATGAATAATTTTACATAAGTTTTACCCGTTTTACATAAAATATCTCCTTGTACTGCTCGAGGACGAATTACCAGGAGTCCATAAGTGAGAGATACAATTTCCTTGTATAAAAGAACCGAAGCTTGCTCTTGCGTTGACATAAAGTAAAGATAGCAAAACAATTACTGTATTTGTTTAGTTTTTGAAAAGATGCTATCGCATGAGTACCTACAAATAAACAATGGTACAGCTCTCTTTTTAAGGTTCCATGCCAAAGAGGTAAAATCGAAACGCAGTCTCTCTGCGGTCCGTTTGTCACACCTTTTTATTTCGGGAACTACAGCAACTATCGACTTGATATTTGTCAAGTTAGTTCGTACAGTGCAAAGAGGAAAGATTTTCATTTTTGTGTATATGTGTGTAATGCATAAACTCAAAAACTACTGTGCCGATTTCAAAAATTCTTTCACCATTATAAAGCTACATCATCAGCGAGTAACATAGGCTATATTTTATCCCCGCATTCCCACGGGAACGGGAACTACGCTGGTGGAACCGCGTGAGTAACTAGTGTAAGATAAAAGTATCGATCCAAGTTACTAAGTTTTGGAGAATGTATGTATGTATAATGTCTTTATTATGAAAGTAAGTAACAACGATTAAATTACAATGCCAGACTTTCTTGTCAGCAGTACGCGTGACATTGATATTGCGCGAGTGCGAGGTTGTGGAATATGTTTTCTCTTGTTTTGACTTACAGAAGATGTAACGCGTCAAAAAGAGACAGAGCATATCTACACGTTGATTATGCGTGAGGGGTATACAAGCAAACATAATGAGAGTTCACACTGAGTTCATTCAACGTTTGTTGACATTGGAGCGACTATGTCACGTGTTGAGATCAAGACGTAAGAAACATCTCTTGATCATGCATGCCTGGTACCAGATGCGGATAATTTTCTAAGCTAGTTATACATTTTACTGTGTTCGACGTTCATGATTATATTTATTTATTCAGCGAAACTTTAAGCTTTATCTAGTTGCGGACATTGAATAAAATATTACTTAAATAACAAGTATTTTTAGAATATCGTACCTAAAGGGTTAAGAAGGTACCCTATTACTAAGACTTCCACCGTCTGTCACCAGGCCACCTTGAAAATTTCACCTGTCTAACTATTACGGTTCATGCGTAATAGTTAGACAGTTGAAATTTTCACGGATGATATGATTACAAATACCAATAAATTACAAATACTAAAATAAATATTTAGGGAGGCTATCATGTAAGAAACGTGATTGTTTTATGTTGATATTTTGTTTTTATCGTACCGGACGCTACGTGCGCGAGTCCGACGCAACTGGCCGAGGCATACTTATCAAATATAAAATAATCAAGTTGCTAGTTGGTATAATAGTTGCAGTTAGAGCTTAGAGCTTAGGACACGGTTATATATATACGAAGATTATAAGGGTACCGGTTTAAACCTGTATTCGAGCTTCGAGCAAGGCAAGCGTGTTGAACGATGTTGATTTAAGTGTATTATTTGCGTTATTTAAAGACGCATGTATTACCAAGTGGGCGCTATATATTTTTAATCAAACAGCTTATTAATCATGTAAGGTAAAGTCACCAGTCATGAACAGTATAAGCGAATTTTTTTCATATTTGCTATGTAATTTCTTTATTTTTTGACATACATTCTTAGGGATTTGGAGGTAAATTAAAAGCTCTTTTCTCAATCAGTATTTGATGTTTAATTTCAGTTTAGTACTTAGTACAATGAAATAATATAAATAAATAACACTTCTACTTAGACACCAGTAATATGGGTGTCAGTAGTCAAAAACTGTTGTTATGGCAGCTAAAATACTGGCACAACTGATCGATATTGACATTTGAAAAAAACACTGCGCGTTTGCTTAATTTTGGTAGAAAAAACAAAAAAATGTCCATCACTGGTCCGCGTCCAACATATGTGCCATTACCTTAATCATGTTTTATATTAAATACCCAATAATGTTAATAAATGTATGTATAATGGCGTCAAGAAGGGAAGGTAGAGTTCGCGTGCTCATAAACAACAGGAAGTAGTTAAAAAATATTCATAGTCAAAAGGAGATACGGAAATAATGAAGAGTTATTTTTAAAGAATCCACAGATGTAAAATATATATTGAACACCAAGTATATATATATATAATTATATGTTATTTATTTCAAACTCTTTAAAACAGTTCACCTACCCTTTCCCCTCATTATTTCCACTATCTTTCTTCTCTTTTCTGTACCCAAAGGTTGTCTGGAAGAGATCGCTTTAGCGATAAGATCACCTTTTGTATACACTCTTCTTATAATTTTCTTTCTTACTGTATCTTTTATCATTGTTTTCTCTGTGGTGTACAATAAAGAGTTTTATTATTATTATTATTATTATGTTGGAACACTGGTAATAAGGATTCTCTATACATTGGATGTATTTTTTGTCCCCAAAAGGTTAACCTCTGGGGGAATTTATTTCTGCAATTTGATACAGAGTTGTATTTATTACAGAGTGGGAGAGGTATATTATTTTTATTTTATTTAACAAATATTTATTCAATAAGTAACTAAAAACTAATTACAAGTAGAAAACTTGGCCCAAATCGGTGTCTCTCGGGATCGTGCCAAGAAGGCTGGCAGCATTGCCACGTTGAATAGCAATGCTGATATAATTACAGAGTTATATTTTGTGAGTGTCTAAATTATATAAATTTTCGAAGAAAACCTTCGACACATTAAGAATTCGATCAGTTTGCTTTAAATAGTTAAAAATATTTGCAATACAAAAGTACTAGTTCTGAAAGCCACTGACGTAAATTATTCTTCCCTAATGACACAAGCCTAGACCAACCGTCATAAAATATACTGTCATAGAAAAAAAAATATATGAAAAAGCCTTCCATTTCCCGGCCTTGAATCACATTCGTCTGTCTCATAAATATTTTTTCATGCTCAACAGGGTTCTTACCTTGGTAACCTACATTCTGCGATAAAATCAAATGTGAGAATATAAGTCTGGAAGAAATAAACCCGGCACTGTATGTATTAGGCTCTATTTTCTAGCCAGTTCCATTCCTATGGTTTTAGATTACAGTGGCTTTGATACTCTCAACGTTCGTACATGTCCAAAAAGTATATTTAAATAATAAAAAATATACGTAGCCGCGGCATTTACCCCTAAAGTACATAAACTCTGACATACGTCTCGGCTTAAACGTCAATTTTAAACATCGAACATCCTAGTCTGTCCGAACATTCTAGAAACAATTAGGTTGAGATTAAAAAAAAATTGTACGTTCCCAAAAGTATAATATGTGCGTCAGATATTTGGTACAACAATAAAAACCGTATTATGCTGACCAATATGAAAGTTCGATTGGAATACACTAATTAATTTGTCGAAGTCTATGCAAAGTGAGTTTTATAATCGTGGGAGCGAGCCCGCACCCCATAGGCGAACACCTCGCTGTTTTATCGATAATCCACACCTCAGCGCAATAAAAACTCGGAAACACACTCGGAATGTTCCTCAATAATTTCTCGGTGAATATAAAAAAGGGAATGAGTAAAGTTTCGGAGGAAGAGAAGCGAGAGGCGAGAGAGAACTTCGAGAATCAATTGAAGTGTGCCTTCGTGAAGTATGACGTTGATGACGATGAAGAAAACTCTGAGGTAAAACTATTGTTTACAAAGCTGTGAAGCATTGTATCATAGACTGCTTGTTACTGATTAATGAGTGCATTACGTTTAATTAATCGTTTTATTAATCGCACCATTGTTTTTGCTTTCATTTGTTATTGACTTTGCTCTAGAATACGGTAAAACGGTTCGCGAGATACTGTAGAAGGATGGAATCATAAACATAAATACCTATCTCTAAAGCTATAATTTTCTTTTATAAATGTTTTTACTTATTTAGTAGGCATATTTCTTATAAAACATATTTAATGATAAAATACTTGTATAAAAAAAATATACTAACAAAAGATTTTTGTGTTACTAAAAACGTAAGTAAACAGCTTTATAACTAGAATTCGATAGCATTTTTTAAAATACTAGCCGTGCCCCGCGGTTTCACCCGCGTAGACTTTATTGTGTTATACCACGATTTTTGTCAAGTTCCACGGGAACGGGATAAAGCATCCTATGTCCTTCTCCTGGTTCTAAGCTACCTTCCCACCAATTTTCAGCCAAATCGGTTCAGCCGTTTTTGAGATATAAATAGTGTAACTAACACGACTTTCTTTTATATATATAGATTATAATAAATTATTGATAAACTTTCAAGTCCATTCATTCGGTCATTACACGATGTTCAGACGCGTCTTATTTAGCGCAAGAAATGTAAATCCTAGCACCCTAGCACGAACAAAACCACGATCATAAAAGACCTTGATGCTTCCACGCAACCATATTTTTTGGGCGATGCAAATCACCCCTGTTTTATGAATATCGAGCATGTATTGACACGACACAACTTATGTTATGGACTCAGTCAAAAAAAGTTCCTCAATACATGTAGACGAACTCCGCAACTTTAGTTAATAAAATGTATATTTGAAGTGTAATAGATGATTTATCGTTACGTAGTTGTAGTAGGGTAGTTATGGGACACTTTTATAGACGTTGCTAGTACAGTGAAAAGCCATTTGGTAAACGAAATGGCTGAAGTTATTGAGTTGAGCCCTGAGGAAGATGCGATACAGGTACTTTATGTTTTCCTAGTAGAATATGGCTGAGATCCTAAATAGCATTTTATAGTAAGATCTACTGATTCTAAGGTTTTGGAAGATATATGTGACATACTCACACTTCATTTTATGATTGATGAATTAGGTTATTTCGAGAATACGATTAAATAAAATAAAAATCATAAAAATTATATTGCATAGCAATAAACCAATAGTATATAATAACCTCTTAGTCACGACTTAGAAGAGTTTATCTGCTTTTTTATACAATAAGATAATTAGAGACGTTGATACGATTAAAAAACGTTGATTTTATTGGCTATAAACACATCTGATTTCATCTCCAAATGTTACTTAAAACCATATCCAGATTTCCTCGTTTATTAGGACAATGCGCTCAAACAGACAATAATTTTGTATGGATATGGCGAATTCAATGTTATATGATGAAGACTTGAAGATATACAAATACAAATTTGGAAATAAATTAAGTACGTTAGTTTTGAGTGATTGACAGACGGGGATTTTGAATAAATCGATAATATTTTGAATCGAATTACGTAATATATTAGTAATTTTTCACTGTGGTATTCGAACTTCAAATCATTACATCTTTTACTCTAATACGTCAAGTAATAGAGAGCCTCATTTGTAAAATTCGCCAAATTTCGTGACAAAAAAAGAGTGATTTTTTTAAATTAGTCTGATATCAACTTGATTGACCCATGACACCATTATGAGTGCCTTCAAGCTGTTCACAATGGACACAAGACTCCAATGTAGTTGCCACCTTGTTCATTATGTTCTCCAACAAATTACCAGAACTATATTTAGCGTTAGTATAGATACTTATTACACGATTTGATATCTAATAATTGTTAAAAATATTGCCAGATTGCGTGATACTGGACATGCCTGCGAAATATAATCTGTCTAGGTACACGTTCTCATAGCTGTAGGCCAAGACAAAGTAACATTATCATTATACAAATGTATGGGAATATAACATTTCCATACATTTTGTATCGCTTCTATAAGAGCAATCGTAAGAAATGGCTCTGGCTATAGTAAGCCGTGGGCTAAAAAACGCAATATCATCATCTCCCTGGCCTCATATCAATTATTGTTAGGCTCAGCACTTGGTTCAACTCGATGTGGCTGATCACCTGATTATTATACGAAGCGACTGCTATCTGACCTTCGCAACCCCTTTTATGAGAAAGGGAGTTGTCAGACTCTCTTAAGCCTCCGACTGACCTGTAACGATTGCCAAATATGCTAAATAGGCAACCGGGACCGACGACTTGACCTGCTGTCCGAGGCCGGGAGGAACTCGGACGGTCGGTCGGACGGGTGAAACCGCAGGGCACTGCTAGTAAGATATAAAATAACATATTTATAAACTGAATATTTACATATTTAACTGTGTTGCTTTATTTTATTTCGCCAAGGTTTCTTCAGCATTGAGTTTATTTTATAAAAAAGAACTTAGGCTTTAGAATGTTATTTCAGGAAATTATCAGGGTTCAGTGGGAAAGAGGCCCATACAATTGATTCTACGGGAAAGGAAATGCAGGAGAAAGTTACATTTCAAACCACATTGTATTAGATAATTCTACTAAGCATGTTTTGCCTTGGGTAACCCTACATCACAAACATTATTTATCTCTTGTTTATACCCTATGTTTACCGTTATTCCCAGATATCCGTAGATTTTGAAAATAAACTTTTATAATATATTAGTTCTCGCGACCTCACGATAATAAAATTTCTTGAATGTTGTGAAATTAATTTGAATACCAAAACAAAAACCGTGAAGGTAATGACATATTTGCTGTTCAGAATTGAAGAGTAATTAGTTGTTGGTCTAAAATACTTTACTATAGTAGCTATGAGTCTTACCGTAAATTTGAAACTCATAGTGCAAACACAAAATTATCAATAAGTCGTTTCTAAAATTTGTACAGAACCCTTCCTGAGGAATACAGCTACTAGAACTTTTGCGGATTTTTATATCTATATACATTAAGTATTTTTCTACGTCCTAAATCGAGGAAGTCATAGTGGTTTTGAATAAAAATATACATTTTATTATTTAACAACACGCTAACTGCACTGAGCTGCACAGAATATCCTCAGTTTGAAGAACAGGGCGTTTCGAAATAGTTCCTCAAAATGGACATGAATATATGGGTTAGTGTGTTATACATTTTCCTAAATCTTTCATATTTTTCATATTAATGTATTCATCAGTATACATTCCAATGTGCCGTGTTAATAGCTGGTACATTAGTATTTAATTTATTAAAAAATTATTCCGTTTGTTTGAACGTGCCATTATTATAAACTATGCATCGGATCTTGATACTGTTTAATATCGATGAGTTTAAAACTGAAAAAAAGTAATATTATATAATACAACGTAGAGTCGACGGAAAATTTTGTAGTAATTAAAATAAGTTTGCTCAAGCCATCCCGGAAGGGGTAAGCAGAGGTGTTGTAACAACAACACCCACATTTCATTTATATGATTAAGTGTCAACGTCACAGAGGGTGAGTCCATCGCCGTCACAGATACTATACATACGTCTTTGAATTACTTATCAGACATATGCAGGTTTCCTCATGATGTTTTCCTTTACCGTGAAGCACGTGGTGTGAAATCACTGTACATAAGTTAGCCAATAATGAAATATTTGTTATTCAACCATTATTTGATCTAAAGCATAAAGAAAATTGTAAGGTCTGAGATTGCACCCTCAGAGCACCTATAGCTTTACTTGCTATATTACTGTAAGTGACCTTATACTTGTAAAATTAAAATCAATCTTCTTCGGAAGTTTGTTCCTGTGTATTAATGCGTTTGGGACAACGGGAACGGGCGGCACGCTAGACTCACCCCCGTACTACGAAACGACAATTTTCGACGAATATCTATCGAATGGGTTAAAATACTAAGGCATCAGAATTCTGTAAGAGCCTAACTGGGAACCGCTTCTACATACCCAAAATTGTGCATGTGTGCAGCTCACATACAAGACTAGACTGCATCATACTTTCTCTCTCACGCTCATAGGACTTAAATTTTAAAAAGAGAACACGATGAAGTCCTTCTTGCATCTCAACTCTTCCTACTAGGTACGAACGAGATAGTTATCAGGGTAGAGGGATGAGGATTGGCATTCAACAGGTGAAATCAATAATCAGTTACCAGGACATAATAACATTTCAGCAGGTCATTCTTAGGAACGTTAGGTCACATGTCACCAATACTTACTAACAATCCCGCGTATTAGTAGTTAGATGCATGTTCTCGTAGAGCTATACTAACAAATATCATACTTATATATACTGATATTTTTTAGTTTAGTTTGACTTGGGTCAGTCACGAAATACTTAGGGGTCCTGAACAGAAACTGAACAGATGAACCATTTTAATGTGTTCTGTTGGTGTAATTCTATGTTACATATAGTCTGCTAGATGTTGCCCTCGACTCCGTCCGTGAAGGATTTGACTTGTATTTATATTACATACATACTAGCTGTGCCCAGCAGTTTCACCCGCGTAGGTTTAATTTCATTCCCGTGGAACACTAAATGTTTTTTTTTTATAAAATTAGCCTAAATTACTCCTTGTAACATAAGCTATCTGCCTGTGAATGTCCCGTTAAAATCGGTCCAGCCGTTTCAGAGATTACCCGGAACAAACGAGCAGAGATTTGAAAATTGTTACGTCAATACCGTATAATATAATTTCATTTGCATTTAGTGAAAAGCTGTTTTTTTGCAATTACAAACAAGACACTTCAATTTTATTTATCTGTATCTCAATAGATTCAGATTTAGATGGTATTATGCCAAGTTTATTATTGTTTTTATTGAGCCTGTTGTGTCCCACTGCTGGGGAAAGGCGTCCCTTCTACGTTTCCAACTGTTCCTGTCCTCAGCAGTTTACCGATCTCCAAGTTTATACAAATATAACACTGGTCTACAGTGGTTTTGTTGCCCTAGTTATGAAAATGATTTTGGGTCTATTTATGCACATAATTCATGAAACTATCAATGATTTTGTATGATTTGCTCAGATTTTTTTTCAGCATGATTTGGATAGTTAAATTTTATTCTTAACAAGCCCATAATGGTTAAAATATAAGATATGCAATTATCATGAAATTGAGAACTTATACAATACATTAGTAATCTGAGCACATGCAACGTTATCAATGGTATCCTGGGCTACAAAAAAAATATTTTTGTAGAGCTGTGTAATCTTACTAAATAATGTGAACCACCAAGAACCACGACGTAGATTAAATCTGAAACTATAAACACTATAGTGTGTAGTACTGCAAATAAATTGCCTTCTAAATATGACTCAGTTTTCTAAGTCCCGTGCCACGTTACCATATCAGTGACAGACTAGTTTTATGAGCCAATATATGAGCATACAAATACATACAGATACATGTAAAATGTGGTTCGTGTAGGCATTTGGTTTCATGCGCGATTTCTTTCGCACGTGTACGACTTTCGAAGTTATTAAAAAAGTTATTCGAATTAATGCTTACTTAAATGAGACATTTTGACAAAAATTCAATAGATCTTAAATGGTATAAGGAAGAGTTTAAAGTAACTTTAAGACGTTAAAAAACGTATTTTTGGATTACTAAGTGATCGTTAGTGTTGCAAAACGGATACCACAATGGAATTAACTGTGTTGGGGAGGGTGATAAGTAATTTTGTGAGTATACACTAGTGTACCCTAAGGGGTAAATATGTAGGAATTCCAGCCCCCATTTCTCATGAAAAATGCATAAGGTGCTAACAAAATAATTGCGTCCCAAATGACCTCCTGAAAAATTCTGATAACCTAGTACTGCAAGTCAATAGGATACACGCAAGGTCTCTTTATTGTTTTAGTGTCGTTGGGGAAAGGTCATAAGTATATTAAATTACTATTAGAAGGTGCTACATAAAATTAATTAATAATCGCGGATACATATCGTGTGGTAAAAAATGGGAAAAATCTTACTAACAGCGCTTTACCGAAAAAAATACACCTGGAGGCCTACCATTATCGGTATTAGCAGAGCGTGCTAAGAACATCCGAGCTTTGACGTTCATTTTGGTACCATACAATTAACGTTAAAGATAAGAAGTTCTTCATACTTCTTTATCTTCTCTACTTCTCAGTAAAAGCAACCTTCCGAACAAATTATGTCATTCTGACGATTTGAAAGCGCTTTGTAAAAAGTCTAATCGAATAAAGATATTTTGACTTTGACTTTGACTACTTAGCAATTCTTGATGGGCCCCCGACCAGATTGCAAGGTTCGCGAGGGTTCAAACTATGGTGATCAAGCCTCAAATTAATGTCAATGAGGACGTCACGAGATCTTAGGCACTATCGTTCATCATGATATTTTAAGTGAAATTATATCTTTTTGCACATAATTATTTCATCAACTAGATGTGCCCTACGGTTGTGCTCGTGTTGACTTAATTTTAACGATTGGATCTATCTTGCGGTACCCAATTTTGTTTAATATAAGTGGCCTAATTCACTTCTAGCATACAGTGAGGTCCGTTTAAATCAGAAAGGAAAGACAGAAAGGAAAACATATTAAATAACGGAAAGTTATCCTTTTTCTGTATATATGTACTTTTCGTTTCATCAAATAAAAGTTTCGTCAACCTAGTAGTTTTGCATCGACGTGACATGACGGGTACATTGATAGACTGGCGTACAGGGGCCTGACCATGAGCTCTTATTGCAATGATAGTTCAGCTGTGTGACAGTGACAGATGTATACACGTCAAATACATCTGTCTCATAACAAGAGTAAAACTTTTATGGCAATAAGAGCTCAGGTAGAAAGAAGAAAATTGTTTAAGTCAGTGTATATATAGGTAGACCAACTGAAATTCCAAATATCACTAAGTAATTGTTTTTTATCGAACACACCTAATACTATTATACTATCTATATCTATACTTCCAAAATAACAGCTTTTCACTAAATGCATATCTATACTAATATCATAAAACTGCAGAGTTTGGCTGTTTGTTTGAACGCGCGAATCTCTGGAACTACTGGTTTGATTTCAAAAAATCTTTCAGGGTTGGATAGTCCATTTATCGAGGACGGTTAAGGCTATATTACATTACATACGCTCACGCCTGTATTCCCCGAAGGGGTAGGCAGAGGTGTTGTTATCATAACACCCACTTTTCACCGAATTTGATTAAGTGCCAGCGTGACAGATGGTGAGTCTATCGCCGTCTCAGGCACTATACATACGTCTTTGAATTACTTCTCAGAAATATGCAGGTTTCCTCACGATGTTTTCCTTCACCGTAAAGCACGTGGTGTGAAACCACTGTACATAAGTTTTTTAGAAAAACTCATTGGTACAGGCCCCGCTGGGATTCGAACTTGCGTCTTTCTATTGTTAGTTGTCTGTCATAGAGTCCTCCACGCTCGCGGTCTCTGATTGGTCGCGGGCCCACGACCTTGATTCGCTACACGTCACTTATATCAATTCAATAGAGAGAGGTTGTACTACGTCACAGGAGCGAACACACTTTAGATTTCACAAAACTGTTACAACAATTTCTACTCCATTCTGTTAATTTTTGTATTTATTTTCCCGTGTACCTAATGTGCACAATAGTTTTGTAAATCTTATAATTCTTAATGCTAAAATAAATAAAAAATATAAATACCAGTACCTAACAATTCAAAAAGTGACATATGTAAGGTCATACGAATGTTGTCTCTTGTAGGAATCGACCTGCGTTTTGTTTGTTTGTGGTAAACTAATCATTTTGTGAGCACTTTTATGTATCTGCGAGTAGTTAATGAACCCAAATTTCGCCGCTGTCTAGTACCGGGGGTGTAGCTCAGTGGCAGAGCGTACGCCTGAATGCTGAAGTAACGTTCAGTTATTCGTGGCGAGTACCTGGGTTCGATTCCCAGCGCTCCCTGCGATGTTGTTGTTCCTTTTTGTGTATCTATTTTGTGCCATATTTATTATTATGCGACATTTTGACCTCCACAAGCGTACGGTCATTACATTCTGAAATTTTTTTTTTTCATTCGATTGAAACTTTTACCTCGGTGTACAAAGTAAGTCGGCTAGTAAACAGTGAGATTTCTTCGTTTTAACCTTATACGAAATTTTTAACCAGCTTCAACAAAAAGAGGTTCTTAAGTTATTTTTTTTTGTTTAATGCGTGAATGCTACGCTATTCGTCGATAGGCATGGTTATTTTTTTAAGTTGTACTAGATAAAAGTGAAAATACAATTGTAATATTATAAGCCTTATTTACGTTATTTATTACTTATAAAAAACTAGCTGTGCCCAAATCAGTTTGGTCGTTCTCGGGTTATAAACAGTGTAACGAACACGAATTTCTTTTATATATAGATAAGATTGCCAGCTATATGGCGTTACTTCTCTCCACCCTGTTTATCGAAATATAGGTTTTTCATAGAGGTTCTTCTCAGGATAACCATCCTTCCGAACCCGGCAGAGAATTTTGTATAATTATGTCGTTCTGACGATCAGAAAGTACATTGTTAAATGTCTAATCAAATAAATATATTTTTGAATTTCAAGTACTTAATAACTTGTACTGCAATAATTATACTGGTAATATAGGACATTGTCCCAGCTTTATCAACTGGTTTATTGTCCTCGCAGTGATTTTTAAGTACCCACTCCATCCCTGGAGTGAAATCTATACAAATAAATAAAATTGAAATGTCTGTTTGTCGTATCAAAAAAAAACAGCTTTCCACTCCATGCATATGAAAAATCATAGGGGACATAAAAATATAAATTTTTCTCTGTCTTTCTGTCTATTTGTCATTAGTGATCCCTTTTTTAATCCTTATCACAAAAGAAGATGGAACTACTTTGAAACCAAGGATTATCTTAACCGATGTTCTGTAATAAGTAGGAATTAATTTACTAGTTTCACTGGCTTTAGTAGCAATGAGAGAGTTCAGTTTCAGGTCCGTCAGACCATTTGAAATTACCACCAAAAGGTTGGAGCGATATGAAGTATTTGCCTAATTATTATTCCTCTGTAAGCCAATAATCATGACAAACAAATAATTAGCCATATAGTTCCTACGAAAATGATTTGGACAAATACTTAGCGAGACAGTCAAAAGGTCTTAAAAAGGTTAAGTAAATAAGTTCAATCTCCTAGAATGGTTAAATGTAATGAATCCAAGTACAAAAGCATTAAAACAACCAACGAAACTGTTGCATAAAATGTTCCAACTGATACATAATAACCGGAGGAACAATATTTTTATCAAACACAATAGAGTCATTAACATTCCGCGACGAAAAAAGGCCATGAAGTTTATAAAGTTGACAAACCGTGAAAAGAATGGAGCTTATAAAGGGCACAAAGCGTGTATTTTGGGGCTTCACGCCTCGACTGCTATAAAGGGATTGCGTGTCGCCGGCAGTACGTTGAGTGCGATGCCGTACCACCTACTACCAACCACCCTAATCACACCCCACTTGTCCGATTAATTTGCATTTACAATAACAGTTTCGCGTATCCTTGTACCGAGCTTTGTCGCCTCACCGACCCGACCGTTAGACAGACAACCACAAATTTGACGGCACGCGAAACTGGAAAGTTTCCCCATCAGTCTCCAAACGAAGAGACGACTTAGCGGACCTTTAAATTAAATTAAATTAAACTCACCCACAATGTTCGTTTGTGGTCTCAAACCTGGCTCTAGTGAGGAGGAGGAAGAGGAAGATGTTATGGACATTCTCCAGGTCTGCCCAAATGGACATGCCTTCAAAATAAAATTTCAAGTGGATAATGTTAGGATATATCCTTGTTTGTAGAAAAGACGAGAAGAATGCGAGCGCAAGGCCAGGAGAGGGGAGATGGACCCCCGGCTGGAGTTCACCTTCCAGCTCCTGATTGACGGGACCGGTCTGCCACGGCACGCTATTATGGACCATGTGTTCGAGGGGAATATGGTAGTGAATCGTTAACAAGACATGTGCACCAATTAACATTTATTTCAACACAATTCTCCGGTGTGATGTGCAACCTTCCCTTCCAGTTGGATGACATAAACCAGCTGTTTCTGCCGCACATGAGGAACAAGCTTCTGTGGTACTATCAGGATGTAGAGGAAATAGAACAACGACCTCAGCCAGAAGGCACGAAGCCTCGCCAGCAAGTGCAAGGGAAGCAGCCTCCTCCTCAAGTGACGCTGAAGAAGAAGCTGTTCCTCTCTGATGGATGGGACGTGAGGTTCACCGGGATATGTATATACATGTTTCGGATTAACGTCAGTAAGCAGCTCCCGGAGGAAGGGTTTCATAAGGATCTGTGAGTACTTTGCGTTTTAAAAGACAATGAAGAAAGTTTATTTTTTTCACAATTAATAATTAACTAGCTTTATTCGTGGGGGGAAATGAATAAGTGAAAAACGGAATACTTACCCTCCTATGTAGCACAGCCGAATCATTGATGATACATTGCAGATAACTTCTCAAAATAGCAAGCAAGTGTTTTGTGTATTATCTAATTTCACGCAAAAATAGTCGCTGGCTATATATATAATATAAAATCGATATGATCAGGTTCTGTGGTGTTCTCAACGCTGGCAAGGTGGGTCTAGTCACCGCCATAGAACGGGTCATGGAACATGTGTATATGAGTGCTTTGGCCCATCCGAGCAGCGATGGTGATGAGGATGAGACCAGGTTCCCTATAGTGAAGAACCAACTACTGCCAGGACTGCGATCATTTTGCAGTGCTTTGAAAGGTATTTCCAATAGGATGTAGTAAGTAGACTTGGCCAATGTAAAAAAATATACATTTTAAAGACTATTTAGAGGACACAAAAAGTGTTTTTATACTGTGGTCTTGAAATTCACATTAAACCTTTGAATGTTTCTATTTTAATCAAGATGTGCCTCGCGGTTTTCTCGGGAATGAGAAACAAAAGCCTATCTTACTGGTGTATGTGATAATGTAATACCATATTCATAAAATATTAATTATAAAAAAATATTTGATACTCCTTGTCTTGTCACTTAAATTCAAGTAAAACATAATCTTCAAAAATTCATCTTTTAATTAAAATATTTTATTAGGATATTTTATTTAAGCAAAGTTCCGAAGATACTGGCATCATTCCCTTTGAATGGCTAGAGTCATTCTTCGTCCGAGGTAGCTGCCAGCTCTTCGGTCTCCTGTGATGTGGATTTTGTAATTAACTATCTAACAAACGCTATCGAATATCAATATTTACTAGCGTTAAATCAATACTATGTACAATCGGATCGGCATGGCATAGGGAATAGAATAGCTATAAATAAACAAATAGAATTTCCTCTTGAATTATGTCCACCCCCATCTCTGTTACATAGTCTGTGAGGACGTGTGCAACCAAGTGAACTTATTCGAGGACGGTCAGGCCCACATGGCCACCCTACAGGACCATAGCCAGCTCAAGGAACTGGCCAAGAACCCCACCACTATCACCATGCTGGAGGAGCGAGTCAATGAATGGATCAAAAAAGTCATGGAGGTAAGGATTAGTGCAGTGTAAGATCCATGGCCTTGAAATACCCAATGATATATACAGCTCCCGAGGGACAGCGATTTGGGCCAAGTTTACTACTTGTAATTAGTTTTAATAACTGTTTCTTTTATATATTTATAAATAAATGTACAGCTTAAGCATATATCAATGTAAATAGCATTAAGTAAACATACGGATACAATGCAATCAAGAGATTTTGAAATACTATTTCTTTACTCTCGTGCTTATATCTTTTGAACTGTCCATTTGCCATTCCATTATTGTGAACCTGGGGCCTTACCATAACCACTTATTGCCATGATAGTTTTACTCTTATAATGAGGCGGATGTATATGATAGGTAATAAGTCTGTCACTGTCGCACATCTGCACTAACATTGCAATAAGAGGTCATGGTTGGGCCCCTGAACGTAACAAATCGAGAGTTTATACCAATTTGACATGCTTGGCTGCACCATAGTAGTAGATATTATTATAGTTAAAGGTTATTGTCGATAACAGTAGCTATAACATTAATTTTGACTGCAAATGTGTTGCGCCGAATCACGCTGTCAATCAAATTGCCAAATTTTCGTGTCTGTGTCAATATCAATATGAGAAGTAAGAATTTAGCTTTCACCACGGAAGCATCTAAAGTTAAAGCAGTTAAATGACATTTGACAATTTTGAAATAGCGTAAAAATGTTTGCTTCCAACTTTAACATGTTTTATAGGTAGCTAAAGTTTGTTGATTCAACCCAAGGCGTTGATAAGAATTTAAAATTTTATACAGTAGTTTTTTTTATATTCATCATCATCTCCCTGGCTTTATGCCATACATTGTTGGGGTTGGCACTTAGTTCAACCCGATGCGGCTGATCACCTGATTTTTAAACGAAACGACTGCCATCTGACCTTCGCTACCCCTTTGACGAGGAAATTCTGTGATCTAGGTTAAACCAGACTATTTTAGGCCTCCGACCGACCTATAACGATTGCCAAAGATGATAAATTGGCAACCGGGACCGACCGCTTAACGTGCTCTCCGAGGCACGGAGGGAACTCGGGCGGTCACGTATCCAATTACTGCCTAGGGTTAGGTTTGCTTAACTTCGCAGATCGAATGATATGCGCAATAGCAACTGTGCTACGAGCTCCTCTTTTTTTTATTTACATACCTTTTAATTATTACAATTAAGGATCCGTTTTAAAATATCCTAATTACTTACGCCATTCAATATGGGCGTAAGGTCCTCCTAATACTTATTAGGTCCTACAGGGGTAGGACCTAGTTAGGGTACTAGTTTTTTCTACATTTTATGCCAAAAAATCAAGCTTTACATTTTAATTTAAGTGTATGTTTATAGATTTTGAGTGAGAGCGAGCAGCTAAGACGCGAAGTAGATTCCAGTGGACCTCAGGATGAGCTCGAATATTGGAAGAAGAGGGGAGCGCAGTTCTCACAGCTCGTGTCTTACTTACAGGTAAACAACATTGTATTCTACCAGTTAATAGATAGGGTTCCATTTTAGATACATTGTTGAATTACAATGTAGCAAATGTGGAACAAATAATTTGTTAACGTCATTGCAAAGGAGCCTTACTCTAGTGCTTTCAAAGAATACTAGTAAGGCAACGATAAATAGTATGACTAGCCTTGAATAAATAATCAGAAAATTCTATGGAACTACTCACTTACAAGTGCCTCAAAAAAATTGCCGGAACGAAATTACAAATCATTTTTTTTTATCGTAGCGCGAATACATACCTTTCATAACGAGACAATAGGACGATAAAACGTGTACAAGTTAATAAAGTAGCTTGCAAGAATACAAGCAAAAATGAACTCTATAATGATTAATATTCTCAAACCATCACTACAGCTGGGTGATTTGCCCGTTAGATATGCGAATACAGTTTAAAATAACGATCTAACAATGTTTGTCAGGACAACGAAGTGCAGCTGACTCTTACGTGCTTACAAATATCCAACTCCAAAGTAATAAAGATCTGGAGAGACACTGACCACAAAATAACATTCTGTTACAATGAAGCCAAGGATAACGCCAAGTTCATCCAAGCGATGGAGAAGTGTTGCCATTCCCTCTATCTCGACGATCCTGTGAAGATTAAGGATTCCATACTGAGTCTCCTTCAGACAGTCAGACTGATACATAGCGTGTCGCAGTTTTACAATACTTCCGAAAGGATATCATCTCTGATGGTTAAAGTAAGTTATAGTAGAAAGACAACAAACAGAAATCACAACTATATTTAATTACCGGCTCTTCGGACTATGTGAGCGAATAACACTTATTTCTAGCGCAGATGGCTTATCCTCTTTGACGATATAATTTTATTTATATAATAATCATTGGCCTTAATATAAAATGGCATTCAAAATGTATTCATTTTATAATCCGAACCGGTGGTAATTTTAGCGACGTTCCCAAGTGCCTCAACAGACCCTAAACTGAATAATTCATTTACATTTTCAATTTAAATCTACCGAATTACAATAGAATCGAATGGGTATCGTGTTAAATAGCTATTAAATTAAATACAGACAAATAGGATCATTAATTACGGTGAATATATTTAATCACAAAATTCATTAATGCAAAACGTTTTAGATAACAAACCAAATGATCGAGACATGCAAGCAGTACATAACATGCCGGTTCAAGGAAACGATCTGGTCACAAGAGCGATCTCTGGTCCGGGACAAGTTGATACATTGCATCAACTTGAACAAGACTTACAGGGACACGTACCTATTTGTCAAGAACCAACCGTTCCTTCCGAACACCGAACAGTTCAGTTTCTCTGAAAACTATGTGTTTGGTAAATTCGACACCTTTTGTAAGAGGTTGAATAAGATCATAGCAATGTTCGATTTGATGGATGATTACAATCATTTATTTGCAAAGCGGATGGAGGGCTTACTCTTGGGTGAAGGTGAGTGATGCTTCCTAAGATTTTGAAGGTACGGGACGGAGCAGTGGTGGCCGTGGGGTTAAGCAGTCGCAGGCTCGAATTCCAGTGGGGCCTGTACCAATGAGCTTTTCTTAAAACGTATGTCCAGTGATTTCACACCACGTGCTTAACAGTGGAATACACCGTGAGGTAACCTCCATATTTCTGAGAAGTAATTCAAACACATATATGTAGTGCCTGACACGGCGATGGCCTCATTGACTGTCACGTTGGCACTTCATCATCGGTGAAAAGTGGGTGTTGTTATTACAACACCTCTGCCTACACATTCGACGAATACTTGTGACGCGAATATGCTTGAGCATATGTGTAAGGACTCAAAGAGTTGGACTATGTATGTAGACGTCATGAAATAGGTAGATATCATTATTTACTCTCTCAATATACATTATTCTCAATACTAACTTTCGCTAGGCATGCATAGTGATGAAACGTAACCCCCATTAGTTTCTAGCCATTTGACATTTCAAGATGTCCGCGTAGATTAGCAAAGTCACATCACATTTTTATATTATGCCTCATTATAAGCGCATCAATCTAATTATTTCTCTCCTAATCTGGCTGACAGAGGAATATTTTTCCCATTTATAATAATTATTTTGTTAGTTAAGATACCTTGTTCAATACTGATTTAGTTTCTCAATATCGAGCTAAAAACTCAAGGTTCTTACAGCTTCATCTTGATAGCCTTGACTTTGCGTTATCGATATTACCTGCGACCAGTCGATTACCGACGTTATATCGAACAATGAAATACCATCCACCGCTTATAGTGGTCAATGTCGACTAATTATAGCACAAATTTTCTATCCTTTTAGATTTGGAAGATGCGATCCACACGTTTGATGAAGCAAAAAAGGCAGTCACGACTTGTCAGTACGATTACTTGGACTACAGAAATAACGAATTTGATAAGGATTACAATGCTTTTGAAGACAAAACCAATTTGTTAAGAGAATCTATTGGAAATACCATAGAAGAAAACTTTTCTAGCGTATGGGAAACGCCACAAGGGATTAAGTTTTTGACAAGATTTGAGAAGGTATTACTTTATAAGCTTTTATTACTAGGAAAGCTTGTCTATTTGACAATTACACCAGTGAAAGACGACATAAACATCTAATTGATAAGATGAATCAAACTATCATGACAAGAGTTTATGATATGGCCCTGAGGGCCTAACGTCATCGATTTTTACAGAGCGTATTAAGCACTTTTAATTTTTAACTTCTAAGTTAAGTAATTTATAGATCGAGTCCAAGACCTTGACAGAATTATAAAATTTAAATCTAACAGAACTATAAAGCAATTGATATGAATATTTCCATATAAGTATTAAAGTGGTCGTTATTCTAAACTGATGAACTCAGCAATTTATTAACTGTATCAGCTTACAGCCAGACAATTCATGCATTGTACATTCTTAGGTGAGTCAAAAGATCCAGATAACAAAACTGAGCGAGAAGTATGACAGAGTCCTCAAGTACTGTGAGAAGGAAGTCGACAAGATAACCAAGATGTTCAAGAGGCAGAAAGACGACCCCCCACTGCCGCGGAACTACTCGCCTGTAGCTGGTGAGTAATCGCACTATTAGTCAATGACTCACACCACGTACTTTACGGTGAAAGAAAACATCGTGAGGAAATCTGCATATGTCTGAGCAGATAGTTTCTAATCGGCGATAGACCCATCATCTGTCGCGTTAGCAATTAATCAATTTCGGTGAAAATTGGGTGTTATTATTACAACAACTCTGCCTACCCCTTCGGAGAATACAGGCGTGAGCATATGTATGTATGTATGTAGTCAATGATATTGTATAAGCTTTAGTTGTTTAGAACTTCATTGCTGAAATTTGCTCAAAAAATGAACGCTCACGGCCAAAAAGAGAGTTAAAGTTTCGATTCGCCCGAGACCAGGGATGGTCCTACCATGGAGCAACTGCACTTTTGTGGGTTCGAGTCCCGTTCTTATATTTCGTATGTTCGTATATTTCGTATATTTTCAAGTGGTATAGACGAGCTGGAATATTAGTTAAAGAAAACTTAACGCGGGTAGCAGTTTGCCTGTCACAAATTAAGGCATAGATATATACTTATCTCCAGGATCTAAAAATAATATTCCAAGAACTCGCGATGTCCCCGACAAACTTTTATTACTTTCTTGTCGGCACAGTTTTTTATAATTGGTTTTGCATATTGTTTTATAACTTCTTCAGAACGCAGAAAACCTACAGTTTAATTGTTCTAGTTTCAGCGGTATTCTTTGGATCATAAATTACTGTCGCAGTTAATGTCTTACTAAAAAACTTTAATGAAATAAGCAACCTATCAAAAGGTTGACACTGACATACAATGATATAGTTTGTTTCAGTAGAAAAATGATTGTTACACAGGTCGTATAAAATGGTCCCGTTGTCTGATGCACAATATGACTGAGACGGTGGAGAGCGTGTGCGCACACCCTGTACTGCGTTCGTTGCCGGCCGCGGCTGACATGATGCGCAAATACACGAACACACGCACACTCATACACAACTACGAGGAGATGATGAAGGCTGTGTGGATGAACCAAAACGTAAGGCTTTGCTATGCTACTATTGTACACTGAAGCACCACGATTTAGACGTGGCAGAGAATTTGACAAGGTTCCTAATTATACAAAAGAAGCCAAGAAGAGTTCAAGATTTGAATAGAATAGCGGTTATTTATTAGTATAGATAACCGCTATTACTATAAGCTACTTGCTTCGCGTGGTTACAATAGACAATATGAATGTATGTACGTTTATGACATCTGTATAAGGGCTAGTCTATCAGTTTTGGAGACATTATTTCTCATTCGTGTCCATGCCCGGTATGTATTGAACCTTCTTGATATAAATAAACTTAATCACATATATTCGCAGCTTTGGGATGTTGACGACAGCCTTAACAACACTCTTCTACGGATCGACGACGCTGGCCAAATTACGGTGAACCTGGATAGGACCATCAAGCTGCTCATCCGAGAGTCAGATTGCCTGGTCAAGATGGGGGTAGAACTTCCCATTGTGTGTCACTCCCTTTATGCCAAGAAAAATTACTTTACCTTGGTTAATGATTCTTTGAGGGTATGTACACAATTTTTATACGGAGGAACGTTTGAATGAAGAATAAAATTATGATTCTATTGAAATTATTAACTTTCCAGTTCCTTCTACAAGACTACTTGCGCACTGTTCGGCGTGTGATGTTAGAAGTCCGCCCTCTATTCTTACCTCAAGTGGTCAGACTCTCATCGCTCCTTCTGCCTGCACTTCGCAATGTCTGCTGGACAAGCGAAGACTGGCAGGAGTTCATTGACCGCGCCAATGCCGCTATCAACAGCTTTGATGTCCTGGTCACCAGAGTTCATGACATCTATACCAATAGGATCATCTACATGCTGTCTGGTATGCAAGAAGTCACGCTGATAACTTTGCCAGGTAAGGATTTGACATGTTGGGTAGGACATGACTAACCACCACATTCATCTCTAAAATGCGAATCTGCCGTAAACTACCTTCTGGTAGTGACATAGATATATTGAGATCGATAGGATTGTAGCAGTCAGGTATACCAACCACAAAATTAACGATATTAATATCATCAATTTTCTTTCTGCAGAAGAAACACCGTGGTCTGTGGATGAATTTATCGAACACGTCGAGTCTGGCTGTCGGTAAGCAATTATTTACTCGACAGATTTATTCGGAAAATTTTATTGATGGAATAGTATTCCTGAAATTGATGGCAAAATTTCGAACACAAAGTAGAAATCTAACCCTACCTCCTGCAAACTTGGAGTTGTTCTTCCAACTAATTGAGCTACTAATGTCGTTACCTTACACGACGAATATTTATGCCTTATTTTCGTGTTTAGGAGCTTAGAGGTATTCTAAGAATGTTTGTCTTACCAGGAACGCATGCGTAGAACTGAACCGGAAAAGTCTAATGGTAGAGGAGGCAGTGGAAGAGGTCCTCGACCTCGTGCGGAAGGCAGCTCAGCAGATTAAACCCACGGAGATCAACCCTGACTTTGAGTTCCTGATAGCTGAGGGTACTTATTATGCAGTTATAGTCAAGTAAAAAAGCAAGCACGTTTAATTCCAAGTTTTCCATCACCATCAATCTCGTCACCATGACGTGATATAATGATTTTGTTTTAATTAAGGTTTCTAACATTCTGCCTGCGTGTATCACATTATATCACACGTTCTATCCTTGCTGTATAAATCAAGTGTATAATCCTATTTGAATGAATCAGTATCTTTGAACTCCTTCTGTATCAGCTTGCATGACAAACAAGTCGCCTTGAAAATTCAATATAATTTACACCTTTTCAAAGAGATTGCACGTCCTCTGGTAGAAACTTCTCGTGACAAGCCGGCTGGGTCTTTTACGCTCAGAGAATCAGCATTGCTATTCAACGTGGCAATGCTGACACCTATTTGGGCCAAGTTTTCTACTTGTAATTAGTTTTTAAGTACCGTTCCTTGTATTTATTTAGGTCTTTAATAAATACATTTAATTACTAGATTTAAACCTTTATATCTCTGCATCTACATAAGTGCCCGTTAACTAGTGGCATAGATTTAAAGGCTACTGAGATTTTGAGGTACTTACAAAAAAGAGAATTAGTAAAACTTGTTTTTCTATAATATAAGATCCGATGTAAATTACAATTTAAGCAACGGCATAATTTTTTTTACACTTCTATAGACTTATTTTTTGTTAATTAGATGATCCTCAGCTGTGCAGCGCTGCAGCGTCAACGGGCAATGAGTCAACAGCGAGTGGTCAGCAGGATTGGTCAGCTGTGTGGGAGTGCTTTGAGAACCCACACCGCTTGCTATCAGTACCTGCTGGAGGACTTAGCAAGAGTATGCAGGTATCTTTAGAAGATCTTATCACTTGTCCAAAATTATATTGGGGTCATAGCCATTACCATGGTCATTACCATGCCATTACTATTATTATGACGTTATATAAACTTGTACACAGCTGTCATTATATATATACCATAGCGATAGGGATTGCTATCATCACTAACCAACTCTTATTTTTTGCCGTACTTACCGTATACATACTTGTAGTGTGCCTTCGTGAAGTGAGAAAACCGCTGAGTTTGAATGGTAAAAAGTAATTACTTTAATTGTTACCTACTTGCTTAATATTATGCAACGTGGCATCGGCGCAAAGAGTAGACGCGACACATCTACGCAATAAAAAATGGTTTTGGAAAATACCTTTTTCCTTAGCTCTTATCATATTTGGCTTTAAATCAATAATTAGGTAATTTAATAACTAGCCGAGCTAGAGAGCCGTGGTGGCCTTGAGGTTTGAGCAGTCGCCTGCTACGCAAGTTCAAATCCCAGCGGGGCCTGTACCAATGTGTTTTTCTAAAAAACTTATGTACAGTGATTTCACACCACGTGCTTTCCGGTGAAGGAAACATCGTGATGAAATCTGCATATTTCTGAGAAGTAATTCAATGACGTATGTAAAATGTCTGAGACGGCGATGGATTAATAACTATTTTTAATATTATTGCTATATTATTGGTTAATAACTATCTAATAATATCTTTGTTAGAAGAAGTTTGAAGAACTATTTTGCATCGTTGGTAGGAAATGGTGAAGAACGCAGTGAGCGAGATGCGAAGGTACTACAGCAGGAAGGTGGTCGACGTCCTCGTCAGAGTCACCCGTCGGAGCCTTGATCTCGTCATCAAGCAGTTCACCGCCGACGCAGAGGCCATGGCTAAAGACGGTACCAATCAATATTCATTTTATCAATGGGAAAAATGGACTGTCATTTGTCATACGACATCGTTATCAATGGCGCTTAAGGTCCCGTGTAGCACTATTTTGTAGCAAGTTAGTTGTCTGTCTGTCTGTTACCATTTCTGGCTGAACCACTGAACAGATTTAATTAAATCCATACTAATATAATAAAGCACAAAAGTTTGTTTATTCGGTTAGCTGAACGCGCTTATCTCAGGCTCTCATAAAATCAACTACTTTGATATGAATTGAATAAATATTTTGTGTTGTATTTCTATTATTTATTGATATTATATATTGATCGTTATTCGAGGAAGGCTTTATAAAATCACTCAGCATCAATGAAAAATGTTACAAAACATTAGTTTTTATTGTTAATCCTAACCAGGTAAAACCACGAGGCAAATCTAGTTTAGAATAAAGCATAACAAATTTATTCGCATTGCTACCAGGGATGCAGAAGAAACCGATATTCCTTCTGAACGCGGCCCTGATGATCCCCAACGTGTCAGTGACCCCGACACTGGACGAGATACAGGAGGTTCTTATCCTCTCTGGGAAGCACATCTCCGGCCTGTCGAAGGGCGTCGCTCAGTGGACTGGAGGAAAAGCTGCAAAAGTAAGCATATTATTCATTTAACAAATCATATTGTCCAGCAAGTTTACGACCCGCCTATGGACGCTTGCTATTATGGGGTACACGCGGGTGATGCTAAGTTGATAAACATCTTTGCATACCGTAATTATGTTAAGCCCGCTTGGGAAGATCACATCAAAGCTCATTCTAAAATCTGATCAGAGGTGATTTCTTTGTAAAGGATAGTTCTACTCTTTATGGCGTAATAACTTAAGATTTCCCTATTATAAGTGAAACTATAAGTTTAGTTTTATAGAAACTCTTGATGAAAAACAAATTCTAAGCTTTGAGTGTCATAAAAATAAGCAGGTTAACAGAACAATATTAGCAAACATTTTGTTTAACTAGAAAAATGGCAAACAAGCTTACTTACTACAACCCGTTTGTTGCCAAGTTGGGTCCAATCATGAGCTCTGATGGCCATGATAGTTATGACTGTGTGTCAATGGCAGATTTTTACGTCATATTCAATTGTCATACGATGAGTCTATCATGGCAATAAGAACTCCTGGTAAGGCCCGATGGGTTGTAAACGTGTCATTCGCGCGCTGCCAATTTAACCATGTCCAGGGTAATAGTACGCCATCTTGTATATTATATTGGAAACTACTCATAATTTACACCATTAAATAATGTTTATTATATTCGGTAACAATCTCCAAAAACTTCTGTTTGCAGAATTCTACGTGGAAAGTGAGATATACGTTACATTATAGAAGGATAATGTACTTATTTAATCGTTTTCATTCCCATTGCATTTTGCAACGTGATCGTTTTGTGAATTGTTTTTACCATTACCATTGGCATTTTTCAGGAGAATGTAAATATTTTGCTTTTAATAGTCCTAGAGTAGTTTATGAAATAGCATGGAAATATTTACAATTAAGTACTTTACAAAAAAATTAAGCATTTTCATTATGATAATGTAAATATGCCTCCGTTATACTTGTCCAATTTAACGAGAGCCGGCGCAGGTGCCGTCCAAGATGTTAGACAAACAGTGTCAACAATCGTTTTATTCCTACATCCCCCGCGACCGCGCCTCTGCCTGGCTCGCAACAAAATTAGTAATAATTAGTAAAGTGAAATAAAATAACTAATTGTATGTTTCCACTTGTCCTTAACTTGTGGTGTCGATTGTTCGTGCCTTGTTTTCACCCCACCTGTGTGTGTGTCGCTGTGCACGCTCATGTGCTTGTTTCCGTATTATTATTTGCTCCACTTGGTGTCGCTTTGTCGCTTCCTCATTACTTTGCTATCAAGGTGAGCTGGAAAAAGCTCGCCGGCCAAAAATCTCACCAGCTGCTAGACGTAGTCACCAAGCTTGACGAACAGGTATCTGTGGTGCCAAGCAACGTCAACATGAAATCTCTGAAGGTGATGGAAGCGGCCAAGGTTAGAAAACGGAAGCACTACCGGCTCGAGTCGGAGGAGAAACCCTCCTTCCCGCTCCAGCAGAAGAACTTCTACAATCACGTGATGGAGAACAAGGAGATTATCAAGACGCTGTCCCTTCTCTCCATGTGCACGCAGAACATCAAGACGGTAACAAAACTTATTATATTATTGTCAAATCTAATATAATTATTTTCTTAAAAAATACAATCTAATGTCTAAAATATATCATTAAAAGGAGTCCCTGTAGGCAAGGTTCCGAAGATACTGGAAGCATCCCCCTTTGAATAGCTAGACTAACACTTAATCGTCAGATTATTACTTAAAATAGATTTTTATAGTAAGTGGTACGACACAAAATATATTTTTTTACCCTTTTAGCCCGTCCCCCGCGGATGTGTAACGAAACCATAAAAGATTCTCCGAATTAAAATAAACGAGACTCAATACAAAAAATATGTACGAATGCCTGTACATATTAAATTAAATAAAAAGTTTATTAGACTCTACTCCAGCTACGTAATTGAAACTATCCGAATCACATCAAACGGAATGATGTTATTAGTACCGAACACGACAGACGATGACGTAGGACATCACGGTTTTGACAGGTTGGTAGCCTCAATTCCGTCGCAGAGGGTGCATCTGCAATTTGTCTTTTAATTATATTCTTCCGAATATGAACTTCACGTGAGGTTATACAATTGGTAGAGACTATCTTAGTCCTTGGTTTAAATGAAGCGCCATCTCTTTCTGTGATTCGGATTTAATAAGGCATGGGCATAGTTTACGCCGAGCTTAATATTGACAGCTAAAACACGCCATCTATCGGGTTTGATAGAAACTTCCAACTTTATAAGAACCCACTCAAATATATACACATATTTCATTCCTGAATTGATCTAAGAACGAGTTATTTGACAAACACACGTACTGAATAACTTTGAATAAAGAAGATTACATTTGTTCGAAGAATGATTACTGTGACCATGAGCCTTCAAAGTCAAAGTCAAAGTTCAAAGCATGTATAATCCTGTATAATTACATAATTATACAGGTTTATACATGCTTCCGCCAGGTTCGGAAGGTAGCTTTTACTGAGAAGAACCTGATAAGAAACTCAGTAATTATTACTCTTTTCATTATGTTCCTATCTATAACTGCGGCCCTTATTCCGTTCCGTGCCACTTAGTGTCGGCGTATTTTCATCCAAACTTGTAACAACCACCTGCCTGCCATTACGTCAACGCTCCTTGAATGTATTTGTTTTGACTATGATTAGCATATACCTGTGTAGTATGCAATGTTTTTATGAATGAAACAATGATTCGTATTCATTTTTAATACAGTGTTAATTCATGAAAATCTCGTAATTCCCCTTATGGGCCCGGGGCTGGCAGTGCAAAAGTATTAGTTTTTAGACATCGTATCTAATTTTTCTCGATACTGGAGTGATATACAATGTTTTCATGAATGAAACAATATTTTTTATTAGTTTTTAATACAATGTTAAGTCATGAAAATGTCATAAAGTACATAGGGGGCAAAGTAGTGCAAAAACATGTGCTTTACGTGATTATGTTCGCAGAATTTATACCCGAGTCGTACCAGGCTCCCAGTGACGCGAGAGGGAATTTAATATTTCTTCTATGTGTGTGTATTGCGTCTCAGAGGGCGTCGCTTACAATGTTCCAGCCTCTTGATGGCGGAGAATATATTAACCTCTAGTTGTTTCACCTGCTATCGCACTAAACGTATATATTGCCGGGATAAGAATTCTTAGCCAGCTTCATTCTCCAACTAAATATGAGAATATTTAAAATAAATCACTATTACTTATTTAGTGAACAATGAGTACATATGACATAATTATTATCATCAGTCATTTAAATGTGCCAATTATTAGATGGTCCATTAGTTGGTTTGCTTATATTATAAGATAGCAAAAGTTAAGTTTGTCATAATAAATTCGTTGCCGTATCCATAATAAGGTTTCTCCATAATCCATAAATTGGTTCAAGTTATTTTATATTATTTATTATTTCAGAAATATGCATTCATATATAATAATGCTCAAGTTACAAGATCCTGTAGACAATACGATTCTCTGATATTTTAATACTAGCTGTGCCCTGCGGTTTCACCCGCGTAGATTTAATTTAATTCCCGCTGACTCCTAAATGTTTTATTAAACAGAAGTAGCCTAAGTTACTCCTTGTAATATAAGCTATCTGCCAGTGAAAGTCTCGTTAAAATCAGTCACGCCGTTTCATTACCCGGAACAAACAAAAGAAAGAAAGAAAAAATTTTCAAAATTTGTTTTTTTACCTCAGTACCGCATATGCTTACCGTATATGCATTGAGTGAAAAGTTGTTATTTTGGAATTACAAACAGACACTTCAGTTTTATTTATCTGTATATTTAGCTTGATATTTTTATAACTAAAGTTATTGCTTATAGCATCGGCCATCTGCCAGTCCCGTTGCCATCGATCCAGCCGTAGCAAACAAACAGTAGGAAAAATAGTTTTAATAAGTATCGTGTATACATTTTCTTAATATGAATTTAGTGAAAGCTATTAATTTACAACAGACTCTTTCAAATTTTATTATTGTTTTTTTCATTATGACTTCGTGAGCACAGTTGCATGTCATGGACTTTGTTGACGAAAGAAGACTTGGCGACCCGAATATTTTTAATCAATAGAATATTTGATTAATCCTTTATTTTAACACAGGTAACATCTGATAAAGGGTTTGCTGAGATAATGACGGCTCTCCGTAGTATTACGTCGTTTGACCAGTATGCAGTGTTTTTTCAACACCAAAACTGAAAAATTAACATCGATATTATTTTTCTAAAAATATATTTTTCAAACTCCTTAGATATCAATAGAGTATATCCGCGTGTTTCGGGAATTTTCAAAGACTTCCTTATGGCAAAAATAATTATATCAATATTATTTTCGTCGTGCGTGAGAAATTTTGCCGCAGCAATCCGACCTGTACCAGGCAAACATTAACAGCAGGAGGCGATGAGCAGCGGCGCTGAGCACTCTTAACATATTAAAACCATTTTTGGTACCCGTGTAAGGCTTCCTACGTTTTAGTATGCATTTAAGCTCATAGATGGCGTTAGTAAGATGGCAGGCAGGTAATATAAACTTAAAACAGTTGAAACTTAATGAAAACGATTATATTAAATAGATTATACTAATGAAATTAAGAGTGTGTGTACTCTACATTCCGAATTTTTTTCCTAGTTCTGATTAATTCAGTCGCATATTTTACCATTTTTTCTCTATATAGTCTTTTCATGAGGTGATTTTTAACCATTCGCATAATTTCCCACTATACTGATTATTTTGTGACCAAATAATATGATAGTGAGAGATAATTAAGTTTATTTAAACTTGTGATTTGATATGTTCTGATGGTGTATCCGTATCTTATCTTGATCATACAAAACATGTTAAAAAAGCCATGAATTACATACATACAAAATTTCTATTAGTCACAACCTTATTAAATAAAATAAAATTATAATATGTTTGTTTGATAAAATTATTCAAATCATCAAATAATTACAATAAATTACGATTATAAATGCTAGCCGGCGTCGCACTCGTCGCCGAGTGTCAGTTATAAAGATACGAAATTGAAACTTATCCCCTTTGTATTATGTATCAATTTCCTATGATTGAAACCAACGGTCAGTCGGCGATATCGACGCTGAGAAACCTTAGTGAATAACGCGGCTGGAATTATTTATTTATTGGATGGACCACTTCGTGCAGCCACAGTATAAATATAACCTTAATACTGTGGTACAGTTTTGTAGTTACTTCATCAAATTCATATAACATGTTTTGGGCGTAATAAATATATCATATATATATTTAAGGATAACCCGCATCAATTGCATCATATCAACTAAACATAATTATGACTTGTGTAGAGAAAAACTACGTGTGTGTTGAGAAAACGCCTGTAGCTCAAGCGTCACAAACTCAAATTTCACAAATCGACGAAAAACTACCTTGTAAAAAATTATGAGTCATAAAACATAAGAAAATATGCCCCGACAGTGGACCTCCTCTATTTCGTCGGTTAATCAATGTCCACTGATTTAATATCTTAATGTCCATTTAATGACAGTTGCTACGAGCGCTACGATATATTCGTAGGCACACACAAGTCTCGTAGTCGTGCTACGAGCCGTAGCTATCATGGAACTGTGTTCTTCGTCAATCAAAATATAAAGCCAGGTGCCGTGACGAGCTATAAGCGAGTACCATGAATTCTCAGTACTCATTTCATGTCTCTATCATACATATGGATGCATGGCGCGAGAAGAAATAAACATGCGCAATATCCCTAGTTTCACTGCGAGCTCATAGCTCGTGAAAGGACGTATACCTATAAAATAATAATATTCCGGCTGTCTCTCATTACGTCAATCGTGATAGTTGGTAAGTCGGAAAAAAATCCGTAGTAAAAACAGTAAACTTCTTCCAACTTTTCTTACTTTTTACAAGTTAAGTAAGGCTAAGTAGTAAGTTTGTTGTAACTTTAAAAATATTACAAAAAAAATACAGAAATTAACAGGGTTGCCGAAACAGAAGGCAATTAGTAAGTTAAATTAAATCATGTTAAATGTAGTGACGTCACATAATCTGACTACGATACTCTGCCGTCTCTTGTCGTCCTCCTTTCTCAGTACTCCCTTTCCTTGTCATTTCACAATCAGTGTAAGAGAGAGGAGGCTATGTAAACAACAGTATTTCTCCCAGTGCATACGTTGTTCATCTATGCTAGGGGGTGCCGAACGCTCTACGAACTCCTGTTTGGTACTGATCTCCTAGTAATCCAACGAGTTAATTTTGCCGCTGTTGCCAAATAAATTATCTCGCAATCTTTTACACAATGGGGCTTCGTGGGCTGGCAACGCGTAATAAAATCGGCTGAGTGGACTTTTTTTGACTAGGCACAGTACATTAAAACAAATATATGTTAATAATTATTTTACTGGAAATTTGAGCAAATATTTTAATGATAACTCTATTGATTCTCATGTCATAAATTTAAAGAAATTCAGTTAATAAATTCGCGTGAATTAAAACAAATAACACGATGAACTAATTGTATGTTAAAACTGTCAAGCTTTGAAAATAAAACTTCTTTCCTAATCCCGCTCAAATATTATCTTAATATATATAAATCTCGTGTCACAATGTTTGTCCTCAATGGACTCCTAAACCACTTAACCGATTATAATAAAATTCGCACACTATGTGCAGTTCGATCCAACTTGAGAGATAGGATAGTTTAAATCTCAAATTATAGTCGCAAAGACTATATTTTATCCCATTACTCCCACGGGAACGGGAACTACGCGGGTGAAACCGCGGGACGTCCGCTAGTATAATTATAAATCTCTACCGAAGAAGAGTACCTGAAAACCTGGAAAACATTTCGAATTTTGTCGGAGAATGAAGCTGCAGCTACCCGCACTGGTACCAGGGAGACACGAACCCAACGGCAGGTTGTTGACATCATATGAGGAGTGCGACCAAATGCTACACACACTAATCCACAAAGAAGTTGTATGTGTGCCGTACGTACAGTACACTTTGACAGTAACGAGTTCACACAATCAACAACTCACGCCCCAACGCGAGACGCAAGAGCTGTTAGCTGTCCCTTACTTATTTGCAAGTATATGAACCGACGGCAGAAAGACTAATAAGGGTCAATCTTTATCAGTACCGCGAAACGAAATACGCAACACGCGTTTCTGTAATTCGAATACAAAAAATAAGCAAATGCATTCTATAGTTAATATTAATAAGAGTTAAACTTAATTTGCAAAGTAGGATGGTAGGTAATCTATTCATCTCATTTCTCAAACTGTATCATATATTGATGGAGGGAAAGAATATATGAAAATGAAAATGATCTATTGAGTTTAGGTCCTGGTAAGGCACTCATGATTCTTTGACCACAGGTTCGGAAACTAGCCTTCTGAGAAGAACATGTAAGAAACTCTGGTGCCATCATATACATTTCATTACATAGTGAAGTAATGATTAATTACAATAAAATTATTCACAATATAGTATACATAGCCCCATTTAGGAGCATGGAATATAGATCCTGGCTGATTCTCAGACCTACCTGATATGTACACAAAATGTTATACAAATAAATCCATCCGTTTCGGAGGAGTTTGGTAACAAACACCGCGTCCCGAAAATGTTATATATTAGAAGTATTAGAAGTATATACAATGTAGCTGTGGATTGTAGCTCGTATATGAGGAATACATTTTTATTTCAAATATATTATATCGATCTGTTTTAGAAAAAGGTTCTTATAAACTGTATTTAATCGTGCTTTTTATTATGTAATAATCATTTAACACTCATCATCTACTTGGCCCATATATTGTTGGGGTCGAATCTAGATTCAACCCGATGTGATCACCTGATTTATATACGAAGCGACTGTCATCTGACCTTTGAAAGCCTTTTTACAATGAAAATTGGCAATCTGGGTTTAACATCTTGTAAGAATTTCTGAAGCCTCCGTCTGACCTGTAACATAACCTAAAACAACGTATATCGCCAGACTTATCTCGCCTCCGCAAGGGTAATGTTGTGAGCTCAACTACGTAGTTATAAATAAGCCATGACCTTCTCAAAAGAAAGTTCAACCGGCTTACAAGCGAGATCATTAACAAGTCAAAACCTACCAAATATACACAAATGGGTATATTTTTGGGACATGCGCGCGTCTGATATAATAAATATTTTAAATTCCATCTGCACGCACGTGTTGTCTGGAATGCGTCCGTGAGAAATACGCGCACCAGTACTAGGAGCCCATAGGCGAAAAGAGGAAAATCCCTCACCCTCCATCTTGAGCTCGCGAGGGGTGTTTCAGAATTTTCTGTCTCGCACACGCACTACCTCTCTTTCTTTTAAAGTGTTATACAAACAATATTAAATGTTAGGTCTTCAGAGATAAGGTACTAAATTGATTGGAGTTTCACGGTAAAATAACTGCGTATGTGCGAATATTTAGGTTACGGGAGTGTAAGTTCAAGGCACGGTGTCAAGGTCAATGAAAATCGATGAGGTTGTTGTACCAGGAAAATATTACGCGTGAACGTTTAATACGTACACTTATAAAGTTTTCTGACACGCAAGAGTTATATGCTATTATATGCTTAGTTATATGGCGTTTTATACTATTTGTAAATACAAATACATATTTAATTAGTTAACATTAAAATAACTAAAGTACAATCAAATTATTTCATTTTAACTTATTCATTAAAATCATCGTAGTTAAGTAAGCCTATTTGCAAAAATATATTTCTAAGCTACCTGTGCCCAGCAGTTTCTCCCGCGTAGATTTAATTGCATTCCCGCGGAAACCTAAATGTTTTTTTTAAATACAAGCCTAAGTTACTCCTTGTAACATTAGCTATCTGCCAGTGAAAGTCCCGTTAAAATCGGTCCAGCCGGAACGAATTCATTTATTGAAAAGCTGTTATTTTGGACGGACAAACCGGTAAACGGCGGGCAACAGTTACAAAATTACACTTACCTACTTAAAATACTGATGTTCATCTGTTTGTTTTTCAATCATACTGTAATGTCATAACAGTAGACAATATTTCGCTAGAAAATATACGTTGATGTTTATAATATTATAAACAAATATACTGTTTTCCGTTAGACGGTTCAGTATCGTCGAAGAATTGGTTTCTCTTAATTCTTCTCAATCGTTACACTCTTGGCAGAGCGGTCGTGGTCGTAATGTCAGAATTGGTGGCTTGCTGAACAAAACGGCGCCATTCATTTCGGACCGCTGCTTTACGGGAACATTCGTTGATAGTAGAAACACCCATCACAGCCTTAATCTGGTCCGTCCATCTCATTGGTGATCTGCCACGCGCCCTAGTTTGTCTTAATATGCCTATTTAAATACGTTTTTTGAAATCTAATTAATTCCAGGAGCTGAATACATTAGTGAAGCGTTGGCGGCCGTACCACTACCTCTGGAAGTGTGAGAAGACCCTTCGACAGTTGCTCGCGTGGAACTTGAACGACTTCGAGTTGGCTCTGAAGAGGCACAGTGAACTTGAAGCCAAGCTGGCCACGGAGCCAGACGTACTCCTTATCGGGCACTGCCTGGCTGTGTCTACGGAGAAACTCAAACTGGGTCTTACTACCGAGCTGAAGAGTAAGATGCTAGATGCTTTTGAATTCCTTTTAAGGTAGAAAGGAAACATGCTCTCCTGATGCTGATAGTAGCGGTTTCTGATGACTTGTGACTAATGTCGATAGAAATCCTCTAGTCTACGCGCACTTTTACTGACATAAACGGTACTATTTTAAGTAGGAGTAACGGAGTTATACTGTAAGAGCACAGTTAGTGCCACAGATTACATAATTCGAACGAAAATCTTGCCATGTGACTAAAATTAATGCTCTATACCGTACTGAGTGGATTTAATAATATGTAACGATTTAACTCTAGTACAAATTGCTATTCGATTAGGTTTCTTATGTTGATGACATTTTCGATTTAAGTCAAAAATTAAAAACTAGGGACTCTCAGAGCTATTAATTTGATGGAGAAGTTATAGAGCAGTGTTAATTACACTTAAATTCAACTTCGGAGCAAGCTGGGGCGGTATTGTGTGCGGAAATCCTCAAGCGACGGAAATATGTTGATATCAGGCATAATTGTATATTTCTGCCGTTAGTGGTTGAGACTTTGAGGCCATGGTTCTCATCTCGGTCAGAGAATCAGTGTAGCAACCCAGTGAGGTAACTCAGACAGCTTACTGGGCACCATTCCCGCAGACACAAAATTAGATGCTGTGTTTTATTTATATATTTTATCTTTTTCTTTCTATTGTACTAGATTTAAGTTAATGGTTTAATAATAAGTTGATGAAATTATATACATTTGACCAACTTAACATGTTCTTAACAGCGATTTAATACGCTTTTATTAGATTACATTTCTCTGTTTTACGGGTAAGGATTATTCATACACATATTATTCATACAGCGTACAGGATTATTCATAATCCTGTATAATAGTGGCTTTCAGACCATTTGAAAGTACTTTTTTTAAATCTAATCTATGTATAGCAAGGACACGCAATAAGTAACTAAGTAAGTAATTAATTGTTAATTGATCATGATTCGTTGCATTTTTCAGTTCTATTTTCTATTTTTCGTATACGTGCATACATATTCAAAAACCGTAAATTCACTAAAAGTCTTCGTACATTGCTTCAGATGGTACGCACAGGATCAGCCAAGCCATGCGTAAGAAGTACAAGCGAGAAATGGACTACGTGTACGCCATAATGAACGACCTGGAACGCAAGCTGGAGAGACCTATTAGAGACCTGGATGACGTCAGGACGGTAATGGAAACACTGAAGAAGATCAGGGAGCAAGAAGTTGACATGGAGTTGAGGATCGATCCAGTTGAGGTAACTGTTTGAATTATTGAAGATTGATAATTTTACAAATCTTCATCACCCTGGCCTTATCCCATACAAGGTTGGGGTCGGCACTTGATTCAACCCGATGTGGCTGATCACCTGATTTTTATACGAAGCGACTGCCATCTGACCTTCGCAAACCCTTTAACGAGGAAAATCTGTGATCTGGGTTAATCCAGTTGTCAGATTGTTTTAGACCTCCGACTGAACTGTAACGATTGCCAAAGATGATAAATTAGCAACCGAGACCAACGGCTTAACGTGCTCTCCGATGCACGGAGGGAACTCGGGCGGTCACCCATCCAATCACTGGCTAGGGTTAGGGTTGCTTATTTTCGCTGATCGAATGATATGCGCAATAGCAACAGTGCCACGAGCTCCTCCCTTTTTACAAATCTTATTTGCTAGATAAAGGCACCATTCTCTCGTGCTTGCGCTAATAGAAGTCACGTGACATATGTCATTCCCTTACATTTTGTATCGTGTCTATTAACGAAGCGTGAGAATAATGCTACTTTATCTACAGTAACTGCAGGAGCACAACGATTTCGATTTTATGTTTAAGTAAAAAGTACTCCCATAAGTAAGAAGTTCGTATTTTGAACTGAAGAAAGCGTTGTACCATATCCTTCTTCTAACGAGGAACTTCACCAACGTGTCTAGATGTAGGCTATGATTTATCATACTACCATCATACATATCGCACACTCAAAACAACAGGGGCCCAACTCCAAATTTTGAGAAAATTTGTTAAGATCATAAGCAGTCCAAAAATGAGTGCTCTAGCAAAATTTTTTTTTAAAAGTCAATTAAATTAGTTATTATATTATAGACAAATTTGTATTGTACTCGAAATTAGTAAAATAATTACTGTAAAAGGTATTAATTCAAACTGGAAGATCTATCAATGCAATTTTTAACAAAAATGGATTTTTGTATTGAGCCCCTATCATTCTTAGAGTGTGATATTATCACTACCAGGAAGCGTTCAACGTGATAACTCGGTACGAGCTACCGGTAAGCAAAGAAGACCTGGAGCAGGTAGACAACCTGCGGTACTCCTGGCAGCAGCTGCAGGCTACGGCGCTGGCCTCGCATGTGCAGCTCTTGAAAATGCAGCCTCAATTCGAAGAGGATCTGAGGAGTAACTTAGACAGGTACCTACCGATCAACACTTTATATATGGTATTTCCCATAATGTAAACTATTAAAAATATTATTGAGAGATTAAAGTAATTTGAACGAAATCCTTTCCGAATGTGGTGTGTGTGTGATCCAAAATCGTAGTTCGATATGATTGAACTCAATGGGATTCAACTCGATTGGTTTTTCGCGACGTCGATTCAGTTATGACGTTATTTCAACTACGTTGCTACGACATTGTGACGGTTGTCATTGCGTGAATTGGGCTACATCTATTTTCTGATTCAGATATTGAACTTTAAAAAACTTCATTGCAGTTTATACATGTGCTTATATGAAAATCACTTTTTGCTAAAGGTGAAGTACCGTAATAGATTGGTGGATTCTGGTGTTAATTGAATCGATATAAAAGCCAATATTTTTGTTTACAGACGGCAAAGTTTATTCAAAACAATTTTGTATGGAACCCTCAATTCGCAGTCCGACTTGCACTTAGCCAGTTTTTTTATTCTTTGTCACAGGAAGCGATAAATCTACGTGGTCTTGGTTATTATAGCTGTGTTGTAAATGTTGTTTATTATAGCTGTGCCCCGCCAGTTTCACCCGCGTGAGCTTATTGTATATATATTATTGTATATTGATTCCACGTTTTATGTCAAGTTCCACGGGCACGAGATAAATACCCTATGTCCTTCTCCTGGTTCTAAGCTACCTCCCCATCAATTTTCAGCCCATTCGGTTTTGCCGTTCTTGAATTATAAATAGAGTAACTAACACGACTTTCTTTTATATATATAGATTCAGGGAAGACAACACCGAGTACTGCCACGAGTACCGGTACGCTGGGCCGATGCAGTCGGGACTCAGCCCTCGGGAGGCCTCCGACAAACTAATACTGTTCCAGGTAAATAAATCAAATCAAATCAAAATACAAACGAATACACTTCAATTATGTTCTTATTTATAACTGTGCTTGTTATTTTATCGCCTGCAATAGTATGTACTTATATTATTAGAAAAATCTTTACTAATCACGTCCAATTCTAAACAAATAATTTTGATATGTTACATATTTTGAAAAGAACTCCAAGCATTTCGACTAGAAAACTACGTGTAGTCCTGGTTGGAATTAACGATTTTATTTATGCATATCTTGGGAAAATCCTGGGCTTCAGTAATCGCTAACCATCAGGCGACCTGTATGTCTGTTGCCGTTTCTATGTAAGTATTGAAAAATGCTATTACAGAACCGATTCGACGGCATGTGGCGGAAACTTCAAACGTATCAAAACGGCGAAGAGCTATTTGGCCTACCCCACACAGAGTACCCTGAACTAGCACAGATCAGGAAGGAATTGAACCTGCTACAGAAGCTGTATAAGCTATACAATGACGTCATTGACCGGGTCAGCAGCTACTACGACATCCCGTGGGGAGAAGTGAACATCGAGGAGATCAATAATGAACTGATGGAATTCCAGAACAGATGCAGGAAACTGCCCAAGGGGTGAGTTTGAAAGCAACGTATTTACGCAATTTTTTTTTATTTAATTGGAATATGGGTTGAGCTTTGCAATACACGACAGATGGGAAATTTTAATTCTAAATTACATACAAATATAAAGTTTGTGGGAAACACCACCAATTTTTAACTAACCTAACCTACGAACAAAGAAAATTTTCTTTTTCATTAAGCGTTTAAGTTTAAAGTAAATGTATTCGATAAAACGGTCTAATATCAGTAGTATTTAAATTAAGTTGTATCGGAAAGTATGAAGATTTTTTTATAATATAACAAGAATGCTTTTTACCGTAAAGTTAAAAACTTGCTACAAAGTAGAATGAGGTCACTTTCATTATATTCACTACCACCACACTAGAGTTTGTTTGTGTGAGTGCAGATACGCGAGATACGCCCACCGCGTCTTTCTCTCTCTACTCTTCGAACGCTTCGAACTAACTCCTACTAACACCTACTCTCCTGGTACGTAGTTATAGAATTTGTATTGAATTTGCGTGTTGCCGTTCCACCGCGTTGCCATTTCACTACGTTACGTCATCACTGGTTTGAAGCGAGACCGTTTTCCCTCGAAATAAACTATGAATGAACGTTGCGGTGTAACTCTTTCTCACTTACACCTGTGATTCTCTAGAACATGCTGTTTCAGTTTAGCCTTAACGAGTAGTTGACTCGCGTAGTGATTTCTCTAATAGAACCTGCGAGTGCTACGAGACACCTCTCTCATAAAATAATTGAGACACGATGCCGATCTACGTAATCGATTTAAATTTAGAATTTTCATTTAACCGCTTAAGGTGTAATTTGGGGTGTAAAATCTTACTGCGTGATGATGAATAGAAGAAAAGAGCCGTGGTGGCCTTGGGGTTTGAGCCTGCTACGCAACACAAGCGACGCAAGTTCGAATCCCACCTGGGCCTGTACCAATGAGTTTTCTAAAAACTTATGTGCAGTGATTTCACACCTCGTTCTTCACGGTGAAGGAAAATTTCGTGAGGAAACCTGCATATTTCTGAGAAGTTATTCAAAGACGTATATATAGTGCCTGAGACGGCGATAGACTCACCATCTGTCAGGTTGAGACTTCATCATATTCGGTGAAAAGTAAACAACACCTCTGCCTACCACTTCGGGGTGTGATTTAGAAGTAGCTCCATCTCATTCTGTGATACGGATTTAAAAATGGATCGTTTGAGTCCGAGTTTAGTCCAGTCTTCGTTTCAACCATGTTTAGTAATGAGCTCTTTCTCAGGAACAAAGAACAAAATGTCAATCATGACACCTTTGTATGCAATAGGTATATACAGTATGGTATTCAAATAACTATACCAGCCCTTTAATAACTTTTACGGCCTACGAGGCTGTAGTGTATGATCCCAACGTCGGAAAACGTGTAGCACGCTACAAGGCTACCAATGTAGGCCGTAGCATTACTACGATAGAATATAATCGTAGCCATAATCTATACAGATAAATAAAATTGAAGTGTCTTTTTGCAATTCGAAATTGACACCATTTGACTACGAAAGTACACACGGTAGCGACATAGAAAAGTCAATTTTTAAGTTTTTTCTGTCTGTCTGTTCCGGCTAATCTCCAAATCAGCTGGACCCGTCTCGAGATGTGAGCGCGTACCTAAAATGCGCAGTAATCATTATATGAGCTAGTAGTGTTGGACAACGCGTGACATATGTCATTCCCGTACATTTACATTTTGTTTTATAAGCGAAGCGCGAGGATAATGTGACTTTGTCTACAAGCCCTGTCTCTGTCTATACGGATGGTACGAGGCGAATAAAGACATGCGTAGTATCCCCACTATTGACACTCCGCGCTCATAGCTCCTGACGGCATCTGTACCTTACAAGAAAGATTACCTGCGTTCCTCCGAATCTGTTATCTAAAGAAGTCCCTATATCAAGAAGATGGAGTGGAAATCGAGAAAATAAGTGGACATAACCCTCTGACGTGTCTGATATACTGGTAACAGCTAGTGAACTTTGCACGTCGACTCTACAAAACTTAAGCTCTTCTCCAACTACTTTACTATTTAGTTTGCTCAACAAAACTACATAGAATAATCGTCTTCACTCTACCGCGAGACTCTTTCAATATCTGGTATCCTGGTACAGTCTAGGGAACTTACATGTTGCATGCCAACTTAGACCCCGCCTCTCTAAACTTAAGCTCCTCCCCCACCAAAAATAACTTATGTGTTTCAAGTTTATTACTAGTTCAGGAATATAAAGTTTCCTCTAGTCCAAGGTTAATAACTTTGGTCATTAAAAAGAATGATGGCGAGAGTATTACTAGGGAAAAGTGAAAATTGAAACTCATCCAATCAATGGGACTATTTAGCATACATCATCATCATCATCCTCCTGCCCTTATCCCATGTTATTTGTAGTCGGCGCAATGTGTTCTTCTTCCATTTCTCTCAAAAAGCCGTCATATCTGCACTCCTATATTAGCCATATCATCTTTCACACAACCCATCCATCGTTTCTTAGGTATTCCTTTCCCTTGTAACCATCCACATTCATAAACAAAACTCTTTTGGCAACATTATCCTGATCCCTCCGCATAACATGTCCATACCACGACAAATGTTTATTCTTCATCTTGTCAAGTCAGTGGTGCTACTTTCAGACTTCCCCTTATATACTCATTCCTTACCTTGTCCAATCTTGTTACGCCACACATCCATCTCAACATCCGCATCTCAGTTTCATGCAGCTTTCTTTCATCTGTCACCTTTGTATCCCAACGTTCTGATCCATACATACTATTTAGCATACAATTAAATCAAATTTTGATAGTTTTCCTTCAACCCTACTTATGTTAACACTGGCTTATTTAATAGTCTCAAATTTAAGTAATAACATGATTCACCTAAAATTATTATAATTAAGTATATTTAATTCTAATGTTAACTACAAATTATTGTTTATATGTTTTCTGTTTGATCTATTGTAATATTATAAAGAAGAAAGATTTGTATGTAAGTGTGTTTGTTACGAATTGGCTCAAAAAGCACTGGACCGACTACATCAACAGCGAGCCCATGGGAACGGGAACTACGCGGGTGAAATCGCGTGACGTCCGCTGGTCTACTATAATTTTTTATAACATTTGCTCGTTAAATAAGAGACCCTTGTCTCTTCAAATCTTAGCAAAGAGTATTATTATCCGTCCGAGTTTTATTTATTTCCTCGCAAATATGTTAAAATACGTCGTATTTTATAGGTGCACTTTGATAAATACTGCCTCTGCTTTCTTGTAGCAATATCGCCTGGGCTGTAAATTTCAACTTGCCGCACTTATTTCATAATCTGGACATTCATAATCCGACCTCCTTGCAATACTAATACCCTAGTAAAGCACCCAGCCGATGGGAATAAAACGTCAATAACGGCGGAATGCGCGCGTTGCCTGTCTGACGAGATTGGATGGGGAGACGATCGATTGTATTTACTACGTCACAAACAACCAACTCCGTACTACATACTATTAGATTTAGTTGTGCTCCTTCGGATTCTGCTAACCTGGTATAGCAAACTATATTTAGTTTCGAATATACGAATTCGTGGACGACACTGTCTCTCTTCTATGAAATCAAGGGCAAACTATGAATTTGGCGCGCAGACAAATTGTCTGTGACACTACAACTTACAATAAAGTTTGGACTTAATTTTGTTTATTATATCTGACAGAGTAGTTTCTGAACATTTTCATAAGTTTAATCTTTAGTTTTATAATGTTATTTCTCATATAAACATGAAAGTTAATTAACATTAAGAATACAATAAATAAGTAAATTACATTATACATAATATTTTTACTTTGGAGCACACTTTTCAAATAGCAGTATTTGCTCAATGACACTATTAAGATGTCGCACGAATTAAGGCAGGGCGTGAAATCATTATGTAAATACGACTGGATAGCTGACATAGCTCGCTGCTCACATTGTGAAACGCGCGATGTACTGTCAGTTACACGTATGAAGACCGATTATGACGTCACAGGATTACCAGACTGAGGGTTGCACACACTTGTCCTTAAATGAAATTACGATTATAGCAGTTTTTAGGGCCCTGGAGCGTGTGCATGGGTGATTTTTCACAACACATTTCTTGAGCTTAAGTTTAAAAGGATAAATATTTATGATATCATAATCCATCATGTTTCTTCTAGGAATCTTGTTATCCTGGATATGTTTATCAAATAGTAAGGATCACGCATATTTTAATTCGCCTAGCACCATAAGTATAGACAAACATAAACTGAATACTGCCCATTGAGAAACACGCTCATAACTTTTGACGGGACCTGGGGCCTGACTATGAGCTCTTATTGCAATGTTATTACAGTTGTGTGAGAGTGACATATGTATACACGTCAAATACATCTGTCTCATAATAAGAGTAAAACTATCATGCCAATGGTCATGGTAGGGCCCCAGTAAGCGGCAAACAAGCATACAGTTAATAACCATTATAAATCGTTACCGCAGCCAATGGACGCATACTGTTCTTCTAGTAAAAACGTTTGAAATAACAAATACCCTTTTATCTCATATATTAAATAATTTTATCTCAGTCTCAAAGAATGGCCGGCGTTCTTCGCGTTAAAGAAGACTATAGATGACTTTAACGACATGTGCCCGCTCCTGGAGCTGATGGCCAACAAAGCTATGAAGCCGCGCCACTGGCAGCGCATCATGGAGGTCACCAAGTACATCTTCGAGCTGGACAACGAGGACTTCTGTCTGAAGAACATCCTGGAAGCACCGCTGCTGCCAAACAAAGAAGACATTGAGGTTAGTTCGAAATACACTTCTGAAATCCTCGAGAAATCTTTAGGCCCAGTTGTAACACTCTCTCGTGATTGTACTAATAGAACCGATACCAGGAACTACGAGTATATGGAAATTACATAAATCAGTTAAGGTAAAGTCATGGACAGTATAAGCGATTCTTTTTCATATTTGCTCTGTAATATCTTTGTTTTTCAACATACATTCTTAAGGTATTGGAGGTAAATTAAAAGCTCTTTTCTTAATCAGAATTTAATGTTTAATTTTATTTCAGTACTTAGTACAATGAAATAATATAAATAAACAACACTCCTACTTAGACATTATTGGACAGTAAAAATCCAGTATTGTGTTTTAGGGCTAAAATGATAATTTATAGTATGGGTTATATTATAAAATTGATGCATTTCTATTGATAAATTATCAAATAATATTAATTTCAACAACGACGATACACCAGACACAAAATAAGATGACAAGTGTACCTTGCATCTCGATTCTTGTAAGAAATTACGATTGCAGACACCAAATGACACCGCGAAACGAACAACCGTTATGACCGCAATTAAAATGGGTGTCAGTTGTCAAAAACAGTTGTTATGACAGCTGTAATACTGGCACAACTGATCGGTATTGACTTTTGAAAAAAAATCCTGCGCGTTTCCTTAATTTTGGAAGAAAAAACAAAAAATGTCCATGATTGGTCCGCGTCCACCATAGGTGCCTTTACCTTACATATTATATAATTTCCATACATTTTGTATCATTTTTATAAGCAAAGCGGAAGGATAATGTTAGTTTGTCTACAATAGCACCCTTGTCACGAGTTTTGCGTTTTGTCATCTATATTAAAAGTGATTATTATTAGACAATGGCTGTGCGTAGCGTAAGGCGTAGCGTTATCAATATTTTAAAAAATTGGTAGATTTTTCCAATATGTTCCGCTCTTCTTGATCCAAGCGTCTGCCATCTGACCTTCGCAACCCTCTAACGAGGAAAATCGGTGATCTGGATCAAACCAGTTTCAGACTGATCGAATAATATGCGCAATTGTGCTACAAGCTCCTCAGCTGGGAGGAGGGGGGGCTACCATCATCGGTTTAAGCAGAGCGCATTTACATCTTCTGAGCTTTGACGTTTCATATTGGTACAGTAAAATTAACCGCTTATTAGAAAGCTAAAGAGCTTAATATGCGCTGCTTAAACAGTCATAGTGCTGCCCCCTAAAAGCCCCCTGGGGTAATTGTGTGTTTTGGATGGATCGATCACTGAGCTATGGGATGAGACTTCGACGAGCATAATGGTATAAAAGCCTTCCTCAATGAATGAACTATCCAACACAAAAGTATTTATTCAATTCAAAACAGTCGTTTCTGAGATTATCGCATTCAAGCAAACAAACAAACTCTTCAGTTTTATAATAGTAGTATCGATTGCAGTTTCATCCACGGTAACCACTTCCATGTAGATTGTGTTCCACTGCTTCAAGCTTAGGTTAACTCCATTGTATCTATAAAAATATTTCGTTGATCAACTCGTCGAAGCGTAAATGAAGGAAGGCCTGAAACACGACATGACCGAAGCGACGGCCGTTTGCAAATTAGAAAGCGCAGCAGTGCGCATGACTCAGGCCCTTCCCCGCATAATCGACGTTTCTCAGGTTGTGATACCAAGGCTCCATAGAATCAAGCTAGCATATTTCGCAGTACGCATGACTCAGTCGCTTCCCCGCAACAACCCGGTATAATCGACATTTCTCAGGCTGCGATACCAGGGCTCCACAGAATTATGCAAGCATATTGTGCAGTGCGCATGTCTCAGGCTTGGATTTGCGCGATCAACTAGTTCCAATACCTGCGAGGATGTGCGCTACCACCTCTTGGTAGAATTTGGTAGAAACCGAAGAAGTTTTTCATTAAACGCCACAAAATATTATTTTGCATATAATGTATACATATATACAGATAAATAAAATGTATGCGTCTGCTTGTAATTCCTAAATTACAGATTTTCACTAAATGCATATGATAGTATACACGGTACTAATATTGAAACCCAAATTAAAAAAAAAATCTTGCCTGTCTGTTTATTTCGGCTAATCTCCGGAATGGCTGGACCGATTTTAGTGGGACTTTCACTAGCAGATAGCTAATTTTATAAGGAGTACCTGAAGCTTAATATATATATATATATATATATATATATAATATAATAGAAAACATAGTTTAAAGGTATTTTTTCCTTTAAAAAAGTGTGCAAATTACAACAAGTATCAATTTCACGATTCACGAGGTTTTTGGCTAATTGAACGCATTGATATATGGTGTTTATATTTGATGTGAAATAAAATAAAACACTTTTTAAATGGCAACCCAAAGAGAAATGGTAGCATTAAGCAGGGGCGACATCGTATCGTACTACCTGTGACGTCACCTCATCAAACTGCGACACTGTGCCGTGTCTAGTCATCCTTTTTACTCATCAAAATACTAGGCATCGTCCTATTCATTCTAGTGTGTGCGAAGGAAATGGAGTTATGTAGACAACAGTTTTTCTCACAGCAGAGTCTATCTAATAGATATGATAGACTGTGCCAGTGGTACGTTGTTCTCCTGGTACTCCAACTAGCTCGTTTTGCCGAGGTTGCCAAACAATCACTTGCAATTCCTACAAGGTTCCCTTTGCTGTTTAGCGACATCGTCTGTGTATGGAAATTGTAACGTGAAAGTTTTGTTTCATTCTTGAAAGAAAATCATTTGATAAATGCTGAACTACTTGTCCACTTAAACATTACTTTGAAATATCTCAAAATAGCAGTCACCTGCTACGCAAGCGACGCAAGTTCGAATCCCAGCTGCGCCTGTACCAATGAGTTTTTCTAATAAAAAACTATGTACAGTGATTTCACACCACGTGCTTTACGGTAAAGGAAAATATCGTGAGGAAACCTGCATATTTCTGAGAAGTAATTCAAAGACGTATATATAGTGTCTGAGACGGCGATAGACTCACCATCTGTCACGTTGGCACTTAATTATCTTCGGTGAAAAGTGTTGTTATTACAACACCTCTGCCTACACCTTCGGGGAATACAGACGTGAGCATATTATGTATGTATGCGCCAAATTAGCGTGTGTCTGAATGAGCTACGAATGTCCATGTGTGTATGAATTGCGCGTGTGATGTGTGATGATGTGAGTATAGTTATATATATAGTTATATGTGTTTACCTATGTAGCCTTATTTGGCTATATTTAATTTTCCAATTCCTATTATACTTATATATTTCTTAGAGTATTAGTAATACTAGAAATTGACTTTACCATATTTTTAGTCACATATTGTTAAGGGTGGTGAAAATCTTTGGTTCAAACCACGATACGGATCTTGATGTGATTTTGACTAAAATGTATGAGTTGAATTCCGATGCGCTATAAAGAAAGTAGGTCTATAAATTATACCTGCGATGGTAAATGGAGCTTCTTATTAACTCATCAAGTTTTATTTTAATGATTTCTTACATTAATTTCAATATAATTATTTTTAAATAAATAAATAATTTAAAAACCTAGGAAAATGTCATTGAAATAGCTCAAATCATTCCATTTTATCAAAACTCAAAAGTCAATATTGGGAATAGTCTTTATAAATCGTTTCCGGCAGCGAAGCTAAAATTAGAAACAGCGTATCCTATGTATTACGGCCTTTAGGTGTTGTGGGAAAAATTACATAACATCCTTTACCGTGATTCGAAGATAAATTTCAGTTTAATAGACAATTATTGCCTGAACTAGTTGCGAAGGAGCTACATTACTAAACAATGGTAACTTAAATTACACAATATCCTTTGAACTAAACATAATTATAACTAGTTAGAGCAAAACTACGTGGTCACCGAGTGTGTTGAGAAAACGCCTGTAGCTCAAGCGTCACAAACTCAAATTTCACAAACTGACGAAAAACTACCCTGTAAAAAATCATGAGTCATTAAACATAAGAAAATATGCCCCGACAGTGGACCTCCTCTATTTCGTCGGTTAATCAATGTCCACTGATTTAATATCTTAATGTCCATTTATGACAGTTGCTACGAGCGCTTCGATATATTCGTAGCCGCACACAAGTCTCGTAGGTGTGCTCCGAGCCGTAGCTATTATGGAAATTTGCTCTTTACCTAAACTGGTTACTACACAACAAAGCATAAAGGTCAACATCTATAAAAATTCTAAATAACAACCTCTGAGTTATCGATGAAGGCTTATTTATATAAGACAGTCAGCGCAGAAGACTTGTTCACTTGCAGGTTTATAACACTGGCACAGGTGCTGACAGGAGTTTGAGCACTGACCTTGAATGTGCCGTAGTCATTTTAAGAGTCTGTCTGTGTCTATATGTATCGCGCGAGGCGAATAAAAATATGCTTTTATAGTTTCCCCTCTATTTTAATTGAGATTTCATAACTCAAGACCTGTATCGACTCGTGGAAAACAGGAGCCCGAACAAGATGGAGGGAAACTTTATCCAACAACGTTAAATTGGAAGCGATAGCCTGGAACTGTTCTATAATATAATATATTTATGAGAATCCAATAATTAAGTAAATCTCTTAAAACAGCAGGACTAATATTTCCAAGGGTTATAGATAGATAGATGATAAAGTACCAGGGCGTCGATTTACGAGACTAAGCAGTGTTGGTCAAAGTGGTTCACCCTGTAGAGAGCCTGCCCCTATGTGAAGGAGATAGCTTGAATTATACCAATTCATTTGAGAATATGATGAGTAATAGGGCGTGGCCATGACGCCTTTAGTTTATGGTACCCTGGTGAGAACTACGCCTCCAAAATGCTCCAAATCCAGTTAGTACATATTTGAATTCAGTAGTGAAATGACCAATATCTGTTGAATTACCGACAGAATTTAACTTTTCAAATAAAACTTGGTTCCAAGTTATGTGTACTACTGTCTTTCTATCAAATCAAGCTCTTCGTTACTTTTGTTCTCCTAGTACTCTGTGGGCCTTGACAGTATAGGCGAGGCCTATGTCGACGAATCCCGTCACATGAAATGTAGTGACGTCACAAATTTGTGTGGCCTATTATTCTTCTCGTCCTTCCATACCTTCCTTATCGTTCCACAGTGAGAGCAAGCAAGAGGAGCCTATGTAAATAACAGTATTTCTCTCAGTACGTTGTATAACTGTGATACAGGATGCGCGCCGGACGGCATACGACCTCCTGTTCACATCAAGAGCTCCTAGTACTATATCGAGTTTATAAGTATGTTATGCAGACTTTCATATTACTATGATCTGAGATAGTGACGCAATATACCACCGAGAAACCCAAACACAAGGAAATTTTTGTTCAGAGAAACCAATGGCTTCTATTAGTATATCAATTGTATTAAACAAAATTATTTAATAAAAATCGAAGACTTTTAACCAAGTTTGTTTGTTTTCAAGTTCTAATTAAACAATGAACTGAGTCCTCGTTGTGAACTATATAATATAGAAGGACAAATCCTTGAATAGTTCAATTTGCTCTTTTGAAGTACCAGGCGAATAGAACAAACGTGGAGGTGCACACTGCTTCGCGCGTAACGATGAATACGTTTCAATGAGATTTCGACATCGCGATCGAACGACCTCACATATATGTATAGAAGTTGTCAATTTGTTCTATTACTAAATTAACCCATATTTATGTAGATTAACCGTTCATGATACTCTCGAATTCTATACACTCAAAACTTAATTCTAAATCGTTGCATTAAATAGGTCCAGGATAGTAGCCAACACGAACCAAACTTCATATTCGGGGACCATTCTTACATGTATTCGGACCATGGGACCATAAACTGAGAAAGTTTCAGCGTTTATAAAATGACGAATAACAGAAACTTTCGGATATACTCAGAAGAGGGTTTAAGTTACAGACAAAGATAGGGAGATAGAGATATTGGTTTGGGTCAAGTACTAATTGCATAGTAAACACAAAATAATATAGAATGTTAAGCTGCGGTGGTACTAGGCTCGCAGACACCTAAAGAGAGTCGTCTCAAGGTAATTTCAGTTACACAATAATAGCTCTTGTAGATATTATTATAAAGTTGCCGAGTTGATAGGATACAAAATAAACATTACTTTGTATGTCTCTGAAGACACGTTTATTATATCGATGTTAGAAACACTGTATTTTTATGATGGCAATCGAAAGGATCGAAAGGAGATAATAAATAATAACTGCTTCAAAGAAACATTTTTCAATAGAAATAAATACATACTTGATGATGTGAGTATAGTTATATATATATATAGTTATATGTGTTTACCTATGTAGCCTTATTTGGCTATATTTAATTTTCCAATTCCTATTATACTTATATATTTCTTAGAGTATTAGTAATACTAGAAATTGACTTTACCATATTTTTAGTCACATATTGTTAAGGGTGGTGAAAATCTTTGGTTCAAACCACGATACGGATCTTGATGTGATTTTGACTAAAATGTATGAGTTGAATTCCGATGCGCTATAAAGAAAGTAGGTCTATAAATTGTACCTGCGATGGTAAATGGAGCTTCTTATTTACTCATCAAGTTTTATTTTAATTATTTCTTACATTATAATATCAATATAAATTTTTTTAAACAAATAAATCTTTTAAGAACCTTGAAAAATGTCATTGAAATAGCTCAAATCATTCCATTTTATCAAGACTCAAAAGTCAATATTGGGAATAGTCTTTATAAATCGTTCCCGGCAGCGAAGCTAAAATTAGAAACAGCGTATCCTATGTATTACGGCCTTTAGGTGTTGTGGGAAAAATTACATAACATCCTTTACCGTTATTCGAAGATAAATTTCAGTTTAATAAACAATTGTTGCCTGAACTAGTTGCGAAGGAGCTACATTACTAAACAATGGTAACTTAAATTACACAATATCCTTTGAACTAAACATAATTATGTCTAGATAGTGAAAAACTACGTGGTCACCGAGTGTGTTGAGAAAACGCCTGTAGCTCAAGCGTCACAAACTCAAATTTCACAAACCGACGAAAAACTACCTTGTAAAAAAGTATGAGTCATAAAACATAAGAAAATATGCCCCGACAGTGGACCTCCTCTATTTCGTCGGTTAATCAATGTCCACTGATTTAATATCTTAATGTCCATTTAATGACAGTTGCTACGAGCGCTACGATATATTCGTAGCCGCACACAAGTCTCGTAGGCGTGCTACGAGCCGTAGCTATTATGGAAATGTACTCTTTACCTAAACTGGTTACTACACAACAAAGCATAAAGGTCAACATCTATAAAAATTCTAAATAACAACCTCTGAGTTATCGATGAAGGCTTATTTATATAAGACAGTCAGCGCAGAAGACTTGTTCACTTGCAGGTTTATAACACTGGCACAGGTGCTGACAGGAGTTTGAGCACTGACCTTGAATGTGCCGTAGTCTTTTTATGAGTCTGTCTGTGTCTATATGTATCGCGCGAGGCGAATAAAAATATGCTTCTATAGTTTCCCCTCTATTTTAATTGAGATTTCATAACTCAAGACCTGTATCGACTCGTGGAAAACAGGAGCCCGGAAAAGATGGAGGGAAACTTTATCAAACAACGTTAAATTGGAAGCGATAGCCTGGAACTGTTCTATAATATAATATATTTATGAGAATCAAATAATTAAGTAACTACAGTTAAATCTCTTAAAACAGCAGGACTAATATTTCCAAGGGTTATAGATAGATAGATGATAAAGTACCAGGGCGTCGATTTACGAGACTAAGCAGTGTTGGTCAAAGTGGTTCACCCTGTAGAGAGCCTGCCCCTATGTGAAGGAGATAGCTTGAATTATACCAATTCATTTGAGAATATGATGAGTAATAGGGCGTGGCCATGACGCCTTTAGTTTATGGTACCCTGGTGAGAACTACGCCTCCAAAATGCTCCAAATCCAGTTAGTACATATTTGAATTCAGTAGTGAAATGACCAATATCTGTTGAATTACCGACAGAATTTAACTTTTCAAATAAAACTTGGTTCCAAGTTATGTGTACTACTGTCTTTCTATCAAATCAAGCTCTTCGTTACTTTTGTTCTCCTAGTACTCTGTGGGCCTTGACAGTATAGGCGAGGCCTATGTCGACGAATCCCGTCACATGAAATGTAGTGACGTCACAAATTTGTGTGGCCTATTATTCTTCTCGTCCTTCCATACCTTCCTTATCGTTCCACAGTGAGAGCAAGCAAGAGGAGCCTATGTAAATAACAGTATTTCTCTCAGTACGTTGTATAACTGTGATACAGGATGCGCGCCGGACGGCATACGAACTCCTGTTCACATCAAGAGCTCCTAGTACTACATCGAGTTTATAAGAAGTATGTTATGCAGACTTTCATATTACTATGATCTGAGGTAGGGACGCAATATACCACCGAGAAACCCAAACACAAGGAAATTTTTGTTCAGAGAAACCAATGGCTACTATTAATATATCAACTTTATTAAACAAAATTATTTTATAAAAATCGAAGACTTTTAACCAAGTTTGTTTGTTTTCAAGTTCTAATTAAACAATGAACTGAGTCCTCGTTGTGAACTATATAATATAGAAGGAAAAATCCTTGAATAGTTCAATTTGCTCTTTTGAAGTACCAGGCGAATAGAATAGGCGAAATATGGGTATTTATGTAGATTAACCGTTCATGATACTCTCGAATTCTAAACACTCAAAACTTAATTCTAAATCGTTGCATTAAATAGGTCCAGGATAGTAGCCAACACGAACCAAACTTCATATTCGGGGACCATTCTTACATGTATTCGGACCATGGGAGCATAGACTGAGATAGTTTCAGCGTTTATAAAATGACGAATAACAGAAACTTTCGGATATACTCAGAAGAGGGTTTAAGTTACAGAAAAAGATAGGGAGATAGAGATATTGGTTTGGGTCAAGTACTAATTGCATAGTAAACACAAAATAATATAGAATGTTAAGCTGCGGTAGTACTAGGCTCGCAGACACCTAAAGAGAGTCGCCTCAAGGTAATTTCAGTTACACAATAATAGCTCTTGTTGATATTATTATAAAGTTGCCGAGTTGATAGGATACAAAATAAACATTACTTTGTATGTCTCTGAAGACACGTTTATTATATCGATGTTAGAAACACTGTATTTTTATGATGGCAATTGAAAGGATCGAAAGGGATAATAAATAATAACTGCTTCAAAGAAACATTTTTCAATAGAAATAAGCTCACGCCTGTGTCCCATGGGGGTAGACAGAGACCACCGCTCGCCACAAGCTACGATCCTTACATACTTCTTTCGCGACTAGAAATAAATAAGGTAAAATTAATCATTTTCTCAAGTTGATACAAAAAATAAATAAAGAACTTTTGGCTTTGACAATATTTTATTCTCAATTTGTTGATCTCATTCGTCGTCAATTGCTTTAGGACATCTGCATCTCAGCAATGAAAGAGAAAGATATCGAAGCCAAGCTGCGGCAGGTGACCAACGAGTGGTCAGTCCACGAGCTCACCTTCCAGACCTTCAACAACCGGGGTGAGCTGCTGCTGAGAGGCGACACGACCGCCGAGACCATCGGCCAGCTGGAGGACAGCCTTATGATCCTAGGCTCATTGCTTTCCAACCGGTAACCTCTATTTACTACTCTTGTTCAAAAGCAGCAGCATAACCTAAAACAATTTTTTATTTTAATAAAAGTATGAATGTGAACAATTATGTGATTTACCACTCATCCAAATTATAAATCCAGTTGAGAACCATGGTAGTGAAAAGGTTTAAAAACCATTCGCTTGCTAAACAAATGAAGCATGTTCAAATCCCAGCGGCCTGTAGGTATTAATGAATTTTTTAAAATACTTATAATCCATGTAGTAAAATTCTTGAGACGGCGATGAACACCATCTGTCCCATTGGCACTTACTCATCTTTGCTGAAAAGTGGGTGTTGCTAAATGTATCCTCTAGGGGCCCCTTCTTAGATGGCGTGAGCATTATCCTCTTTTTTTAATTTCCAGTTACAACGCACCGTTCAGAAAACAGATCCAACAATGGCTGTATGACTTACAAAGCACAAATGAGATCCTGGAGCGATGGCTGCTGGTCCAAAACATGTGGGTGTACCTGGAGGCCGTGTTCGTTGGAGGTGACATCGCTAAGCAACTGCCCAAGGAAGCCAAACGCTTCTCTAAAATAGATAAATCCTGGCAGAAAATTATGCAACGGGCCCACGAAACACCCGGCGTGGTGTCGTGTTGTGTTGGAGACGATTTGCTGAGACAGCTGCTGCCGCATCTGCAGGAACAGCTAGAGTTGTGTCAGAAGAGTCTTAGTGGATATTTGGAGCGGAAAAGGACCATGTTCCCGAGGTTCTTCTTTGTGTCTGACCCAGCGCTTTTAGAGATTCTGGGACAGGCATCGGATTCGCACACTATTCAGAATCATTTGCTTTCTATTTTTGACAACATACGCTATGTGAAGTTTCATGATATTGGTAAGTAATTAAAAGAGGTTAGTTTTTGAAGACCTGATTGGAAAATCTTCCACGTCTTCGTCTCTATCGAGGTAGCTCGACGGTCACCCATTATTAATGGCTTGGGTTAGGGTTGCGTAACCTTGTTAATCGAAAGATTGTGTCACGAACTCTATAGCTGCCATTCATCCCAATATTTCATCAAGTAGTTAACATTTTCGTTGTTTATACAATAGCAATGACATTACGATGACTAATTTCCTTAATTAATTGGACATGTAATAAACCAACCTTTGGTGCCACCTTCATTGTCAGTAATCCGTATTCCTATAATTACCAATAAGTATCTAAATTTAAAATGGACTTACTTTCGTAGAGTACAACAAAATGATAGCAATTGTATCATCGGAGGGGGAGGAGATAAAGCTGGAAAGGCCGGTGCGAGCAGAAGGTTCGGTGGAGACGTGGCTCACTTCGCTCCTGCAGTCAGCTCAAGGCAGCTTGCACTCCATCATAAGGAACGCAGTGTCCGTCATGAACGACCCTGTCTTCAACTTGCTACTGTTTCTAGATAAGATGCCAGCTCAGGTAACTGAATGTTATGCTATTTACCCAATTATTCGGTGTTCTAGTAATATCTTAAAGCTTAAGTATTCATCATCATAAAATTAAGTTTCGTTTCTATCTATATTTATTCGACTCTATTCGAGCTAAAATTTTATTGTGGCAAAGCAAATACAATAATGGTGCAAACCGATTTAACCAATGGAATAATACAACTAATTGTTAGCATAAATAAGACACAGTTTTCTCTTAAGTAAATCAAGGCGACCGTAGACCTCACCAACAAGAACGTTGCTTTATGATGTAATATTTTTTTTGATTAAGATCGGCCTTCTTGGCATTCAAATGATTTGGACGCGGGATGCAGAGCTAGCCCTCATGCAGGCCAGACAAGACAAGAAGATCATGATGGAGACCAATAATAAGTTCCTGGAACTTCTGAACACACTCATCGACCAAACCACCAGAGATTTACTGAAGATTGAGAGGATCAAGTTTGAAACCCTGATCACCATTCATGTACACCAGAGGGACATATTCGATATGTTGGTAAGGGATGACGTGATGTCTGTAATTATGAAACAGAAATGAAGGTTATCCTAAATAGCGCATGTTACCTTTCACACCTTCACAGAAGGATGCCCAAAGGGTTAAAAAAATTGTCAGATCGTGAGCTTGTTTCCCCTCTAAGACATTAAACTATAGGTAAACATATTCGCGTTCTCGTGTACACTTACACAGGTTTCCTTGCAATGTAAATATTCTTTAATTAAGTTTTTACATAAGCTCATCAGTACAGTGGCGAGAGTGGGACTTTATAACACGCGTCGCATGTTGCAATATTTTATTAAATTACCCATATCTTTATCAAAATATTAATGTATTTATTTATATCATAATATATAATACTACATTAATTGTGCAAGTACATATTTAAATTAGTACCAAGGTTTTTTTAATTTATTTCTAGTGTCGCCTAAACGTTCGTTCAGCCAACGACTTCGAATGGCTCAAGCAATGCCGGTTCTACTTCAAAGAGGACGCGGACAAGACATGGATATCGGTCACTGACGTCACATTTACATATCAGAACGAATACTTGGGCTGCACAGAGAGATTGGTGATCACGCCCCTCACTGACAGGTTCTCTGCCTCAACCATTACTTGTCCAACTAATATGTAGTCCTGAGATTTTGTTATTTTTGCCAATTCAATGCAAATAAAGCACATAATATTTACATTAAGATATAGATTTCATATGTGATGATGGTGATGGTCCGACCGATTTTGGCCATGGTATACGCTTCAACTCCAATTGAATTATCGAGCACTCTCATACCATGTAGCCAATCTTATTTTGGAAGGATCCCGGGCGTGTGGTATGAGAACACCGTACAATATTATAAAAAATGTATAATATTATACTGTATAATCGAATCGGTATGCTGATAGGGCATCACTTTTTCCCTCTATCTCAGGTATACTTAGTCGTAGAACATCTTTAGTGCACTAGTCAAATACACCTTAAGCTGCAGTGGTTGTGCTAGATTCCTGTATATGAATAATATGATTATTGGATGTTCAGATGCTACATAACCCTCGCGCAAGCTCTGGCTATGAGTATGGGTGGGGCACCGTGTGGTCCCGCTGGGACCGGCAAAACGGAGACAGTCAAGGACATGGGCAAAACGCTGGCCAAATACGTCGTCGTGTTCAACTGCTCCGACCAAATGGACTATAGGTACCCTTAAATTGCACTGATAGAAACATAAATGAGTACCTTATTAAAGATCATCCTAAGCGTATCGCGTTTGTATGAAGATTAGTAAGTTAGGAAATCACGTGGATTATACCGTGGTAACTCCTAACATAATATTTCTCTTTGGATAATGCTAACTTTGCCTAAATTTCAGAGGCTTAGGCCGCATTTACAAAGGTCTCGCGCAGTCAGGATCTTGGGGATGTTTTGATGAGTTCAACCGTATAGAACTTCCTGTGCTGTCCGTGGCTGCACAGCAGGTTGCCGTGGTATTATCTGCTAAGAAGGAAAAGAAGAAAAACTTCATTTTCACTGATGGAGATATGTCTGACATGTGTCCGGAATTCGGTATCTTTATTACCATGGTAAGGAATTATTTGTTTACCCTAAATAGGCCTTGCAATATCGTCATCGGCCCTCTGCTGTTGTTTTTATCCTATGTTTTTGTGGTCAGTGCAATATTTTTTGCCCTTCTATTATTTTCTATCAGGCGCCATATCTGTATTCACTCTCTTATCATCTGTCACAATCCATACATCGTTTCTTAGGTCTTCCTTACTACATATACCCACATTCACAAGTCAACTGTTCTGCAACATTCTCCTCAGCCCTTCACATAACATATCCAGATGCTACTATTAGGTAATTTAAATTTGGGCGTAAATCAACGCCTTCTTTTGTTAAAAAACAATCTAAGTGCTTACTTTCAGAATCCCGGCTACGCTGGTCGTAAGGAACTGCCTGAGAATCTGAAAATCCAGTTCCGTACAGTAGCCATGATGGTCCCGGACAGGCAGATCATCATAAGAGTGAAGCTCGCCTCTTGTGGTTTCTTAGAAAACATCACTTTGGCCAGGAAATTCTACACGCTATACAAGCTTTGTGAAGAACAGCTCACTAAACAGGCACGAAGATTTTATTAAACATCCGAGGCTTATTCTACCGTCGAGGCCATATTTACTACCTATAATCGTTTCAATCATGTCGTATTAAGTACTCGATAAAAGAACAGAGATTCTAGTGAATGATTTAAAATAGCTTCAGTAGTTTTTGAGTTTATACATTACGAGATATTATATCTCTTTATACCTTTTGCAACGAATAAGTAGCCCCGAGATAGGGTCAAAAATGTATGCCTTCGTAGCGATCCGCTAATACAGCCTTCATCTTATTTCTAGTAAAATTTGTATACTAATAATTCTCCATCATTAAAAAACCTCAGGACTTCATTGGAATATGTGTAGTATAGATCTATCGACCCGTCGTCTGCCTGGGCTTAAGAGTATCTATCAAATCTCTACCGTCTCAATTTAACCTTAATTGGCAGGTCCACTATGACTTCGGCCTTCGTAACATCCTCTCGGTCCTCCGTACCTTAGGCGCAGTGAAGCGTGTTAACTCTAAGGACAACGAGAGTACCATCGTCATGAGAGTCCTACGAGACATGAATCTCTCCAAACTGATAGATGAAGACGAACCCCTCTTCATCTCCCTTGTATCTGACTTGTTCCCTAATCAAACGCTGGAGAAGACAACCTATAATGAGCTGGAAGATGCAATTAGAAAGCAAGTGGAACTTAACAGCTTAATCTATCACCCGCCATGGATTTTAAAGATTATTCAGGTAATATCAGTTGCTAACCTCCTTAAATTTTGAAACAACTTAACTTAAAACTGCACTTCCATATATACTTTACCCGCAACTTCAGACGCTTCTTAATTTTTTAGTACCTTTAAAGCTTCAGCAACATCGGTTCAACGATTTAAAGCGAAAAGTTAACGGACAGACAGACAACCTATTTACTCTCAAGCTGGCGCCATATATCATTAGATCCCGCTATAAATACGTTTTCGTAGATGCTCTCGTTGTCTGAAGATTGGTCCTGCCATTTAATCATAATATTATGGATACTGCACTCTAATTTCAGTTGTATGAAACGCAACGAGTACGTCACGGTATCATGACCCTCGGCCCCCCTGGCGCAGGTAAAACAACGTGCATACATACTCTCATGGATGCTTTGTCTGACATTGAAGATCCACACAGGTAAGATTTCATACAATCAATGTGTTCATTCCATATAGATGCTCTCAGTAAAAGCAGCCTTCCGCACCCGATGGTGACATTTAAAATCCGGTCTAATGTAACTGTGTTCTTAATCTATTTTGGATTTAGATTTTGGTATCATTTACGGAACGATGAGAGCACGCATATTGTTATTGTTTGTGCGAAATACAAAAAAATCATGTGAAATGAAGTTAACTTAAAGTCATGGAAAAATAATGATAAACGTATTCTAAAATACAGCTGTGATTTTTTCAGAGAAATGCGGATGAATCCCAAAGCAATAACAGCCGCCCAAATGTTCGGTCGCCTCGATGTCGCGACGAATGACTGGACCGACGGCATTTTCTCAGCCCTCTGGAGGAAAACTCTCAAGATCAAAACAGGAGAGAACATCTGGTTGGTTTTAGATGGGCCAGTAGACAGCATATGGATAGAGAATCTTAATTCAGTACTGGATGATAATAAAACATTGACTTTAGCTAACGGCGATCGATTAAATATGTCACCTACGTCGAAGATCATATTTGAACCAGAGAATATTGACAATGCCTCACCAGCCACCGTGTCCAGGAATGGAATGGTATACATGAGCTCTTCGGGATTGATATGGAGTCCAGGTTGGCGTGCTTTACTTGACCAATTTTGATAATCGTTTTGGGCAAATAAGTACTTCTTTTTATTAACATCTTAAAAAATATATGTTTTTTTTTTCAGTTCTACAAGCATGGCTTATGTTAAGATCAGCCCGAGAAGTGGAGGTGTTCAATTCGCTCTTTGAGCAAACTTTCCCGACTGTCTACACCTGGTGCACTCAAAATCTATCTTTTAGTATGCGTGTACTTCAGAGCAACATTATACTACAGATGCTGAGCTTGCTGGAAGGTTTAGTGCCACCTCAGATAGTGGAGACTGAAGATCCATCAGCAAATAAATCGGTTAACGGAGATATAGACGATGAAGAGGAAAAAGAAAAAGGAGAAGAAATTGTCCTATTCACTCACGAACATTTGCACAAAATATACGTCTTCACACTTGTCTGGGGCTTCGGGTCTTTGTTAGAAACTGTAGATAGAATTCGTTTCGACACTTATATAAAAAACACTTACAGTGAAATTTTAGACTTCCCCAAACACCCTAACAACAAGCCAAGTATACTTTTTGATTTTTATGTGAAGCCTCCGGGTAAATGGGAGTTATGGGATGACCTAGTTATGAATTATGTTTACCCAGATACAGCCTCTCCTGATTACTCTAGTATATTGGTCCCTATTGTGGACAACGTTAGGATCAACTACCTGATCCATTGCATTGCTAAACAAGGCAAAGCAGTGTTATTGTTGGGCGAACAAGGCTCGGCAAAAACGGTAATGATGAAGGCTTACATGAAAAATGCTAACCCGGAACAGTTTATGGGACGATCGTTTAATTTTTCGTCAGCCACTAGTCCCTTCCAGTTTCAGAAGACGATCGAAAGTTACGTAGAAAAAAGAAGTGGCATGACGTTTGGTCCTCCCGGGGGTAAGAAGATGTTGGTCTTTATTGATGACATCAATCTGCCTCAAATAAATGAATGGGGTGATCAAATCACGAACGAAATTGTTAGACAGACAATGAGTATGGGAGGGTTTTACAGCTTAGAGAAGCCTGGTGATTTTACGACCATAATAGACATCCAATTTTTGGGTGCTATGGGTCAACCAGGTAATCTCAATTTCAGTTTACATTTATCTTTATTCTGACAGCATTTATATTGAATTTTTGACTAAAATCAATTGTATTTCAGGTGGCGGACGTAATGACATTCCAGCAAGATTAAAAAGACAATTCGCTATTTTCAATTGTCCACTTCCCAACAATGATTCTATTGACAAGATCTTCAAAGTGATTGGTGAGGGCCACTACAATGCTAAACGAGGATTTCCCATGGATGTACGAAATTTGATAAAGAAGGTTATTCCACTGACGAGAGAGCTTTGGATGCGAACGAGGCAGAACCTGCTGCCGACTCCTGCTAAGTTCCATTACGTGTTTTCCTTGAGGGATTTATCGAGAGTATGGCAAGGCATGGTGGGAACATTGCCCACTGTAATCGAATCCGAAAAGTGTCTCATGTTGCTATGGAAGCATGAGTGCTCTAGAGTATTTTCTGATCGTTTCACACATCAGGTTGACAAAGATTGGTTTAATAAAGCCCTATATGACATTGCCGAATCAGTGTTAGGGGTTGAGTATAGAAAAATGATGGATAAAGAACCTGTTTTCGTTGATTTTATGAGGTAAAAATATCGATAAATCATGAACATTTGACAATATATTAATGAACACAATTGTGGCCTTTTTTTAATTACGTGGTTGTTTTTTCACAGAGATGCTCCTGAACCAACTGGTGAAGAAGGTGAAGACGCAGATATGGAACTACCGAAAGTGTATGAACCCGTTTACGATTATAGTGAACTACGGGAACGTTTGGATATGTTCTTGTCTCAGTTTAATGAGATGGTTCGAGGGTCTGGAATGGATCTAGTATTCTTTCCAGATGCCATGTTCCATTTAGTCAAAATCTCGAGGGTAATAAGGCATCCAAGAGGTAATGTGATGCTGGTAGGAGTAGGTGGTTCTGGAAAACAATCTTTGACAAAGCTATCTACATTTATTGCTGGGTATCGATCCTTCCAAATAGCTCTTACCAGGTCTTACAATGTTGGCAACTTTCTAGAAGACTTAAAGCTTCTCTACAGATCATGTGGAGTACAGGGAAAAGGTACAACGTTCATATTCACAGACTTGGACATTAAAGAAGAAGGATTCTTGGAATATTTAAACAATATTTTGTCTTCGGGAGTGATATCAAATTTATTCACGAAAGACGAGCAGCAAGAAATTATAACGGAGCTCACTCCGATCATGAAACGTGAAAACCAAAAAAGAACTTTAACCAATGAGTTGGTCATGGAGTACTTCTTGAATAGAACCTGTCAAAATCTTCATGTAGTGCTTTGCTTTTCGCCGGTAAGAATTCTATAAAGAAGAACATTAGCCAACTTCATAACTTGCAACAAATCTTGATTTAATGATTCTAAATAATTTCAGGTAAGCGAAGCCTTCAGATACCGTGCTTTACGGTTTCCAGCTCTAATATCTGGATGCACGATAGATTGGTTCCAGCCTTGGCCCAAAGACGCTCTGGTCTCAGTCGCTGACCATTTCCTTGCAGAATTTGAGATTGAGTGCACGAAGGAAGTAAAGAAGGAGCTAGTCACAGTCTTGGGAACAATTCAAGACGTAGTATCTCAAGTTTCAGCAGAGTACTTCCAGAGGTTCCGCAGGTCTTCACATGTCACACCTAAGTCATATCTGAGCTTCATTGGAGGTTACAAAACCATTTATCAAATGAAGCAAAAGGAACTTGGGGACGGTGCATTGAGAATGGACACTGGCTTAGAGAAACTGCGGGAAGCATCGATTTCTGTTGAAGTTCTTAAGAAAGACTTGGCTGTGATGGAACAAGATTTAGCTTTGGCTTCAGAAAAAGCTGGTAGAGTACTCACTGAAGTGACCGAAAGAGCTATGCAGGCAGAAATTGTTAAAAACCAAGTGCAAATTGTCAAAGAGAAAGCTGAAGCTTTAGTGGCATACATCGCAGAAGAGAAAGAAAAAGCAGAAATAAAGTTAGAAGCTGCTAAGCCAGCTTTAGAAGAAGCTGAGGCAGCATTGAACACTATTAAACCAGCTCATATTGCAACTGTTAGAAAGCTAGGACGACCTCCACACTTAATCATGCGAATTATGGATTGCGTGCTGTTACTATTTCAGAGAAGATTACATCCCTTGATTCCAGATACTGCTGCTCCGTGTCCTAAGCCATCTTGGGCTGAATCTTTGAAGGTAAAATCTTACAAAGTGTTTATCTTTACAAAATTGTCCATTATATTAATACTTATGTTGTACTTTCAGATGATGGCCAGTACCACTTTCCTTCTCCAACTTCAAAATTACCCAAAAGATATCATCAATAATGAGATGGTGGAGCATCTAGTGCCGTATTTTGAAATGGAAGACTATAACATGGACACAGCTAAGCGAGTTTGCGGTGACGTCGCCGGACTTTTATCTTGGACAAAAGCTATGGCTTTCTTCCACAGCGTGAACAAAGAAGTTCTGCCGCTGAAAGCTAATTTGTTGCTCCAAGAAGCTAGATTAAAGGTAGATTATAAGATCGATTGGTTCTACTATAGCTGTTTGAATTAAATGTCATTAGGAATGATTTGTATTTTTGTTTTACTTTCAACTCACGTTCCCAGGTTGCTATGGATGACCTAGCGTCTGCAGAAAGGCAATTGGAAGAACGTGAAATGTCACTTCGAAAAGTTAAGGAACAATATGAATCCGCAGTCTCGGAGAAACAGCAGCTCACTGATGCAGCCAACGTGTGTTTGAGAAAGATGACAGCAGCTACAGCTCTAATCAATGGGTTAGGAGGGGAGAAAATCAGGTTATATTTTACTCTTAAAATATCGATTTCTAAAATGTGTCGTAATTCCGCTTTGTAGGTACTTAATGCATTACTCATGTAACTGACTATATTATATTACAGATGGACCCAACAAAGTAAAGACTTCAAAGAACAATTAGGAAGACTAGTGGGTGATGTGGTCCTAGCGACAGGATTCTTGTCTTACTGTGGCCCTTACAATCAAGAGTTTAGAAACAGCTTACTCGATACCTGGATGGGAATTCTAAAGAATAAGCAAATACCTGTAACAAACGACTTGAATATTACCAACATGTTGGTGGAGAATGCGACTATATCTGAATGGACGCTACAAGGCTTGCCAAATGATGACTTGTCAGTCCAGAATGCTCTTATAGTAACAAAATCCAGATCCTATCCACTCTTGGTGGACCCACAGAGCCAGGGCAAGAATTGGATCAAGAATAAAGAGAGTACAAATGAACTGCAAATAACTTCTCTCAACCACAAATATTTCAGAACACATTTAGAAGATAGCCTCTCTTTAGGAAGACCACTTCTAATTGAAGATGTTGCAGTAGAGCTTGATCCTGTGATAGACAATGTACTAGAAAAGAATTTCATAAAATCAGGTTCCATAGAAAAGGTGATTGTTGGTGACAAGGAATGCGACGTCATGCCTGGTTTTATGCTTTATATAACTACAAAATTACCAAATCCTGCTTATTCGCCCGAAATAAGCGCCAAGACATCAATTATAGATTTCACAGTAACAATGCAAGGTCTTGAAGATCAATTACTAGGGCGAGTGATATTAATGGAGAAATCTGACCTGGAAGAGGAAAGGGTAGCATTATTTGAGTCGGTAATGAAAAATCAACGCAGCATGAAGGAATTAGAAAGTAATTTACTCTGTCGTCTGACTTCATCAGAAGGATCTTTAGTAGACGACGAAGCTTTGATTCAAGTGCTGCAAATCACCAAAACAACTGCAGAAGAAGTTAACGAAAAGTTGAAAGTCGCAGAAGTTACGGAGAAAAAGATTATAAAAGCGCGAGAAGAGTTCAGAGCTGTTGCCGCCAGAGGGTCAATATTGTACTTTTTGATAGTCGAAATGAGTAATGTAAACTTGATGTACCAGAATTCTTTAAAACAATTTCTAACAATCTTCGACAACTCCATAACAAAGTCCACGAAAAGTAGCGTAACAGAGGAAAGAATTAACATCATCCTTAAGTATTTGACGCATGAGGTATGGGCGTTTACATTGCGTAGTTTATATGAAAGGCACAAAGCCCTATTCACTTTAATGTTGGCAATGAAAATTGATTACCAAAGAGAGCTCATATCTCACGACGAGTTTATGGCATTTATCAAAGGTGGTGCGTCACTAGATTTAAACGCAGTGACTCCAAAGCCTTTCAGATGGATTCTGGATATAACATGGTTGAACTTGGTCGAGATTAGTAAATTGAAAACCTTTTCTGACGTACTCACAAGGGTAAGTTTATAAAAAAAATAACTGATGAAGGTGGAAATGAAAGGCTTGTGTTTTCAAAATGTTTTTGTTGTCCTTATAGATTTCAACAAACGAAAAAGAGTGGCGAGTTTGGTATGAAAAAGCAAAACCTGAAGAAGAGACTATTCCAAGCGGATACAATGACAGCCTCGATGTTTTCCGAAAGTTACTGCTCATCAGGTCCTGGAGCCCGGATCGAACTTTATCTCAAGCCAGAAAGTATATAGTTGGTAAGAGTTTCAAAACATTTACTATTGCAACTTATATTCTGGATAACTACGTTTCTCTGAAATAAATTGAATACTCAAACTAATATAAAGTCATTCAAATCTTTTATAATTGCGAAAGTAATTGTTTCCAGATTCCCTTGGTCCCGAATACGGAGAAGGTTGCATCCTCAATCTAGAAACAACGTGGGAGGAATCAGAGCCACGTACACCACTTATCTGCATCTTATCTATTGGTTCAGATCCTTCAACACAAATATCTGCTTTGGCTAAAGCTAAAGAAATCGGTAAGGTTGATATTGGAAATAAATCCAACATTTCATTAATTTTGATATAATTTGATTGAAAATGTATTACCTTTTTTGTAGTTATAAAAGCAGTGTCAATGGGTCAAGGGCAGGAGATAGTAGCCCGCAAGATGATATCTGACTCTATGAATGAAGGAGGCTGGGTTTTATTACAAAATATTCATCTCTCTCTTCCCTTCTGCGTGGAAGCCATGGACGCTCTTATAGAGACTGAACATATCCAAGAATCGTTTAGGCTGTGGTTGACAACGGAAGTACACACGGAATTCCCTATAGGTCTCCTTCAGATGGCTATCAAGTTTACCAATGAACCTCCACAAGGTATAAGGGCAAGCATGAAGAGAACTTATCAAAATATAACCCAAGATACGTTGGATTACTCTTCATTATCTCAATGGCCTCCACTTTTGTACGCCGTGGCCTTTTTGCATACAATTGTCCAGGAGCGACGTAAATTCGGACCTCTAGGCTGGAATATCCCATACGAGTTCAATCAAGCAGACTACGCGGCTAGTGTGCAATTTGTCCAGAATCATCTCGATGAAATTGATCCTAAGAAAGGTATATCATGGCCAACAATCTGCTATATGCTCGGGGAGGTGCAGTATGGTGGCAGGGTCACAGACGATTTCGACAAGCGCTTGCTCACGACATTCACAAACGTTTGGTTCTGTGATGTGCTCTTGCGGCCTGGCTTCGAGTTTTACAAAGGCTATAAAGTTCCACAGACAAGAAACTTGCAAGGCTACGTAGACTACATTAACCAGTTGCCATTAACTGACACTCCAGAAGTTTTTGGATTGCATGGTAATGCAGATATTACTTATCAAATTAACAGCGCAAAGGATATTTTGGATACAATTTTGAGCGTGCAGCCCAAAGAAGGAGGGGGTGGAGGTGGCGAGTCTAGAGAGAGTATCGTATATCGATTAGCAGAAGACATGTTAGAGAAATTACCTAAGCAATATGTCAGCTTTGAAGTCAGGGAAGCTTTACAGAAAATGGGAGCTTTTCTTCCAATGAATATATTTTTAAGGTACGTGCATCCATCTTAATCAAAATGTACGAAAACCCAATTTTTGTCAAAACAATTCATTGTTCTTTCAAATCAGAAGAATCAATCAATAAGAAATTGTTCGAAATAGTTACTTTATATGTTCTTCAAAATCGAAGTACAAGCTCCTGCAGCTACTTCGCTTTCGATTCAAAGTTGGTTTGTTTCAGACAAGAAATAGACAGGATTCAGAGGGTAATAAAGACGGTCCAGTCTACTCTCTGCAACTTGAAGCTAGCCATTGATGGTACAATTGTCATGAGTCAGGGACTACGAGAGTCTTTAGATGCTATGTATGATGCCCGGATCCCTCAGACATGGTCTAAGGTTAGTATTATCCCGGTCTATGCAGGTATAATGCCACCATAATAAAATAGTGTACTCCCTATGTCTGGTGTGCCAACACAAATTGATGTTTCGTCAATATTAGCCTTGTCTTCAATTAATTCAAGATAGAAATGGGAACACTAATTTCCAGGTGTCTTGGGAGTCAGCCACCTTGGGTTTCTGGTATACAGAGCTTCTGGAACGAGAACAACAATACAGAATTTGGTTGCGAACTGGAAGACCTACCGCTTTTTGGATGACCGGATTTTTCAATCCTCAAGGTTTCCTCACGGCTATGAGACAGGTAAAGTGACATGAAACATTAATAAGCATTGGCGGAACTTTACCATAGCTTAATTTCCAATTGTATTAAAAAAATCATCTTACTCTCAAACATCATTAATTCTAAAAATATATTAGTTGTTCAATCGTTACTGCAGCATAAATGTGAGATGTTTATGATGACAACAGCTATTGCTAGCTCAGTGATTCCAACCCTCCTCGTCCCCGCAACGAAGCACGACTTCTTATTCACTGGCGGAACACAGAAGTTTTCTAAAGCAGCGTAATTTGAGTGGGATTTTCTACAAGGTGGAGAAATAGAACATTTACAGTGAATATATTTTTTTTCCACTGACAGGAGGTGACGCGTAGCCACAAAGGTTGGGCGCTGGATTCTGTGGTACTACAGAACCTCATCACCAAACAGAACCGCGAGGAGATACACGAAGGTCCTGCCGAGGGGGTCTACGTGTATGGACTATTTCTAGAAGGTATGATTGCACGCAAGTCTTCAAACTAGTTGGTCTTAGCACGTTTGGATTCAGCCATGCTCCACTGAGCCAATACGCTATGTACTGGGCCGTAATGAACACTCTCTGGTCGCCACCCATCAGACATCGTGGATGTGGCAGACCTAAACCGAGATGGCGAGTTGACCTCGGTGCCTTCACTATAAATTGGCTAACGGAGACCCTTAGCCGGGCGAGCTAAGGACTAGATAATGGAGAGAGAAGCCTTTGCCCAGCAGTGGTACAATAAGACTGTATTAAATTGTGTGTAAAATAAAAATAAAATAATATGTGATGGTGTAAGGAAGGATACCCTACCCACCCATAATCTGCCACAAATATCCGTCATCAAAGAGATTTCGAACTGCCTGAAATATAGGTATGTACTAGAAGCGGTTCATCAAATAATATGATGGCTAAATGTGGCTCTTTTCAGGCTTCTCGGAGTGCCCCTAAAGAACGTGGGTTGAGTAGGCTTGCCACCGCTCAGTTTACCACCAGACGGTACCAGGCTGGCCTGATTACTAGAAGTCCTTGTGTCTCAAGAACACACCTGACACTGAACCAATACAAGGATGCATACCCAGATAGAAGTATAACATATTCATTTTCTGAATTTACAGGTGCCTCTTTGGACAGAAAATCCGGTAAGCTCATTGAGTCAAAGGCCAAGGTACTTTATGAACAGATGCCTGTGATCTACATCTTCGCAATCAACACGACGGCGGGCAAAGACCCGAGGCTATACGAATGTCCGATATATAGAAAGCCTCAGAGGACGGACGCAAAGTACGTGGGATCCATTGACTTTGAGACCGACAGCAACCCGAGACATTGGACGTTGCGAGGTGTCGCTCTGCTCTGCGATATCAAATAAATTATATCCTTCCGAACTAAAATAATAAATTATTAGTTTTTATTCAGCTTAAATCCTGGATATTTTTGTTTCCTTTTTGTTTAATCAAATTAAGTTCATACTTAAATCGAACCCTAGCTCAAAATTAATTAACAAAAACGGGTATCTAGGAATTTTACTGAAAATAATAGTACCAATAAAGAAAACAGCCCGGATATTCCCCGAATTACTACTTGGTATACGTGTCTATAAAATAAACTTATAAGAAAGTTTATTATGAACATTACAAAGTAAAAGGAAAATCATGGGAAAATATAATAATCAATATAATGGAATGTAACACAAAACTATAATACACCACCATAAATAACGTAAAATAAATAAAAAACTAAAAAATTTCACCACACAGTTCACATGCACTTAGTCGACAAACTTATTTAGAAACTCGTCTCAGAAGCACTAGCACTCATGTCATTACAGGTTGCAATTAGAATCCGAAATAGTGAACGGAACTGCATAACTACAGCGAGATCCAGCGAGTAGTTGGTGTATGCAAGCTGCATCGACTGCCATGAACTGTAAATGGAAACGCAGTTCACCTGTACCCATATCCCCAGTTTTGCACCATTTTTACACTCGCTAGCGTCACTGAGCATATTTTTAAGAGATATTTTAAGTTCGTATCACGTCACCGCCTTGAGGCACTATACAATTTCGAGACGCTAGTGAGTGTAGATTAGGAAAACCGTGGTAAACACGTGATAGGGGTGTTGAATTCTTAGAGAAAGTTTTTGATTTCGTCATATAAGACGAGCACGAAAGCAGCGCCAGTGCCTCGAAGTACGTTGGAGAAGGCGCCCTTGAAGAAGGCACCCGGGCCTTCAGTGGACAAGATCTTCATCCAGCAGTGTGCGGTGCTCTTGTACTGACGCTCGTTCACGGGCCGGCCGGACTGCATCATCATGCGCCGGCGCACCGTGTCCAGGGGATACGACGTGATGCCCGCCACCGTCGTCACGGTCTGCACATACACTTATATATCAAAATCAATCTATATCTATGCAGATAAATAAAACTACTTGCAATTCCAAGTTAACAGCTTTTCACTAAGTGCATTAGTCCAATACTTACTATACTTAGGTACCTACATAACTTTTTAGTCTGCTTGTTTTTTGTCTGTCTGTTTGGAATGTGGCTAGTTAATATTATAATGAAACGTTCACACAAGAATGGAACAACATTCTCTGAGCAAATATGTTGATGCCATCTCGGTGTTCCAGTCTGTCACTGTATTACTATAACACTTATTGCAATAACCAAACGTAAGAAGGATTCCACAATATTTTCCTTTACCGTATACCGAAATCTAAGTCATGTTGGGAGAAATCTACTTACAAAATACTTGTAGACAAGGAAGTCTACTCTCTTTCTTCGAAAACGAAACAACGCAAACGAACGAAAATCAAAAGTATTTCAGTATTGCTTTATTGTTATCAAACTCATATTTCCGTAGATTTAATAACTAAATTAAAGCTGCTTTAGAATAAATAAATGTTAAAGAATTTTCTAGCCGACCACTTTCAGAAGTAATTTAAGAACGAATAAGAACTTTGTGAACTTTCGGCCGAAGCTTCGTTTTTCGCATAAAGCGAGTAGGCCCCCAGACACAAGAAACAGTTCCCTGCAGGCAATATTCAAACCACGCGGCAAATATTACCCGTACCTGCGCAATGAGCCAACTAATAAGGAGAGGAGTGTTCTTAGGGTCGGGCAGCATGCCGCGCGCCGTGTCGTAGCAGCCGAAGTAGGTGGCGCGGTAGATGATGATGCCCTGCACTGACACCACGAAGCCCCGGTACAGCCCGATGGGGCCGTCAGACTTAAACGTTTTCTTCATACAATCAATCATACCGTTGTATTCCTTCGCTTTTCCTTTGCCCACATCTGCTGCCAATCTGGACGTCAGTGGGAAGGTATATATATATTAAAAACTTAAAATTGAGAGCAAACAAAACAATAATATAGGTGTGTACTGTTTCCATGTTTTACCTCCTCAAGATATATCGGCTCCCTGCCATACACGCCACCACATCCGCTATCTTCTGCCTCCGGTGACTAAGTGAACGAGTGGGGGATGCGTTCCGCACCCCCATGTCGTCACGTCATAATGTGTGGCGTGTATGCACGAGACGACAGAATCATTCTTATTACTTACATACACTACAGGTATTATTCACAAGTTTCAGTGATCAAGCAGTTTGTTGCAAATTTAGCTATCTGTCAGTGAAATTCCCGTTAAAATCGGTCCGGCCGCTCCAGAAACTACCCGGAACAAACAGACAGGCGGACAGAAAACGCTGAAAATTAAAATAAAAAGTTTTTTTTTCTGACAGTACCGTATATACTTTCAACATGCATATAGTAATGTTGGTAATTAGAAATTACAAACATCCACTTCAAGTTTATTTATCTGTTTAGATGTATAGATATGGATTGATTTATTTGCGAATTTGTGTGGGTACTTACCTAGTTCGCACATAATCCAGAGGGTAGACGAAGCAGAGTGAAGTTGCGCCAGCGGCGCCTCCGGACGCTAAATTGCCAGCGAAGTACCGCCAAAACTGTGTGTTTTTGTTCACTCCCTCAAGAAACACTCCTTTATAGACGTCCTTGAAGGCGAAGTTAAGGGCCTGCGTAGGGAAGTACCGGATCACATTGGCCATATTTCCTCGCCATAGTGAGCCAATCCCTTGCTCTTTAGGGATGCGTATAAACGCGTCCACGATGCCTGGAGAGACATCAGTTTACAGTCAACACGTGCATTCTTGTACCAGAGTACCTTGATTTAATATGGGAACAAATGTTCAACTACGTTTTTTTGACTTAGCTAACTCCTTATTGGAGAGTAGCAGAGTCACCATTATAAATGTAGGGTAGTTCAGAGCAAATTGAATATATGAAACTACCTACAAATTACTCCTTGTGTGAGTTTTAAATTTACTGGTAGTAACTAGTTTGGTAAACCTCTGCTTGATAAAAATACAAAGCCTTTCAATAAGTGTTGTGTTTACAAAATATAAGCATAGAAAGCTAGGATAACCCTTATATCGTTTGTCCTCTGCTATCTGCTTGGACACGTGCTGGACCTGCAGGATCAGCTTGACCCGCTCAATCGGCGCCACCGTGGTCTTAGACACGGCAGCAGAGATCCCTCCCGCGAGGAAATCTTTCATAAACCCAGTCGCATCTTTGCCCCCCTTTTTTTCATCCTTCCCCTTCTTTTTGTCTTTGTCTGACATCTTGGCCTTTATTAATAGGACGTGTAATTGAATCTAGAAAACAATAATCATCATACTACGATATATGCAGGTCTCACATAGGTTTTAAATTTTTTCCAACTTTGATCTTAAGTTTCGGTCAAGTCGAACAGCAGATTTTAAAGGATGTAAAGAAAAAAGGCTCGTTCCCAGTTAGAGCTTCAATGTTTCATAACCCACACGCCCGCCCAATGTACCTTCCGTAATTCAGAGGTGTTAAACATCCACCTTTCACCGAAGACTATTGGGTGGCAACATGACAAATAGTGAATCTGTCACAATCTCTACTTAGATTACATAAGTGAATACGGCACGTCGGCTACTGAATTTTGTCTCAGATGTAAGTTTCTCTCAATGGACCAATCGTGTGAAAACAGACGTAGATTTATAAGACACACGTATGACTGAAATAAGTAATCAAATGTTTTCCTTAAAATTCGCGCGTAATGTCTGCATGAACGCCAAACATTGTTGCAACTTACTAGAAAATCTTTACGAGGAAACAGCGATTAGTTATCCATATTACTTACCACTTGCGGTCATCGGCGATAAACACTGTCCCAGCGAAATGCCCCATGACAATAACGTACTACCGGAATTTCACACAATGTTTAGTTTGATGTGCTGAAAAATTTTCCATTAATCTTTGACTTTGTCAGATTTGAGGTTATTTATACAAAAGACTGGCGTTTTCAGTTTGTTTGAATTTAGAATGGGCCAAAGAGGTCGCATGCTGTTGAAGTACAAATGGATGCAGATAAGCAATAATGTGTCAACCCGCATAAACTTGGTTTTGTGAAAATGGCGTCTTAAGATGATTGTATACGTGATTTAAGATTTGTTTTATGACATAAATCCATTTTTTACGTACTTTTATGTTTCAGATGACTTGAAACACTTTTTTAGAATGTTAAATACGTGATGCATTATCAAAATATATCAAAACCTTTGAATTTGACTTTTTGTGGGTTGACACATTATTGCTTATCAGCATCCAAATAACATTAATTTTATTGATTTTGCAACATTTCACCGCAGACAAACAATATCCACATTTACCCGCCAGAATTAAATTTAATCATATTGCTTATTACGCTTAAGAGCTCCTTGGGGTGACTTAGAAGGTCAGATGGACCAGAGGAGGACCGGATAGAACAGAGGAGAAATGATCAATTATTTAATTTCCTAATGACTCCATCAACCCAAAACCGACCAGAGATAAATAGTGCATCGTTTTTTTTAAGATTTCATAGAGGTGCAAACTCAACGAGAACATGACACGCAGTTTAGATACGTAGGTATAAACCAGATAAAGCTACGTCACGTACGTAATCTGGTACTCGTCACAGGACCAGGAGACACTATTCCACTAATTGTAAGTGTACCAGTACACCGTCCACTGTTATTTTACAACGTCCATCCATAACCGTTTTATTCTTTGGGGCACCATATTTTGCAAGCGCGTAGGTACACGCGTAGGTAGGTTTCATAACCTGCATGACTACATCTAAGCCTGACGGACTTATGTGTGCTAGTTTTGTCGCTTAATAGTTAAAATATTTCACGATTTGAACACTCCCGGTGTTCTAATCATGAAATAGTCCCTGATATATTGTTAATAATAATAATACAGAACGGTATAAGTGTTAGTGAGACAAATTTTACTACGCCAAAGTAGTTACTATCTCTATTTATATAAAATATCATTGGAAATAATAGTCGCAGGGACAACTAAATATTACTCACCTCATCTACCGCAGAATTCAACGTTCCAGTTTTCCACTTAAAGTTCCAGTGGGAAACCCACAGCTATAAGATTGGTATGTGTGAAGGGCGCTAGCGAGTATAAATTACAAAAACGGTGCCAAACTTGGAGTAAGTTATTTGCTTTTATTTTATGCATACATATATATTTGCGAACTAGCGGACGTCACGCGGTTTCACCCGCGCAGTTCTCGTTCCCGTTGGAGTACGGGGATAAATATCCTATGTGGTGAATACAAAAAGGGATAATAAAGAAATTATAAGTCGTTGCATGAAAAAAAAAATTATCACTTCAGAACACCTGCACCTATTTGGGTAATGCCTCTTTTTGTAATTATCATAACTAGGATGTTTGAATGAATGAAAAAATCATAGGAAAAACATGGGCTAAAATCCATTCAAAAAAAGTGATTGAGACCGAAGACGACCATGAAATTAAAGTTAGTAAAAGAGAAAAATGTAATGTATATTTTATTGATTTATATAAATTGCCTCAGATCAAGCTTATCGGTGTGAAAACAATGTAATATATTGGTCAATGCTACAGTTATTTTAAGAACATAGTCGACATAAAGCATTACAAAACATGCTTGGTGTAAATTATTCCTGGATTTTAATGACATCCCAGAAGACTATTGAAACTGTTAACCCTACACGTGCAGCACCCAGTAATAAAATAACACTGAAAATCATCAAGTTGCCTTAAAATTTGCTTGAAGCGACTCATACAATGTGCTCGTAAACTAATGTGGAATACAATCGAATGTAGGGCACACGCAACACAATGTGGTATGCAATACGATGTAGGGCACACGCAACACATTGTGGTATGCAATACGATGTAGGGCACACGTAACACAATGTGGTATGCCACCCAATGTGGTATGCAATACGATGTAGGGCACACGCAACACAATGTGGTATACCACCCAATGTAGGGCACACGCAACACAATGTGGTATGCCACCCAATGTAGGGCACACGCAACACAACGTGGTATGGTGCCCAATGTAGTTTGCTTGCCAATGTGATAAGTGACTTGTGTACCCCTTTTGGTATTTGGAGTGGCAAAGCGAATCTATAGACAATAATTTATACAACATCAACTACAATTTGGCTAGTACACAACATTTCAATATAAAGTAATTTTTTATGAGTATAATAATTTTCCTGGGTTGTATGCAAATGTAAATAAGCTTATTCGTCTTGCAAATGATATAAAAGAGTTGAGTTACAAATAAATATACATCACAAACAATACATAGCCAGTGATCAATATGTTATATGTATATAAATATTATTAATAATATGCAATCAAAAACTGAGTTACTTATGGTTTCGTTACCTACTCGTGAGGGAGAATTATCTGCTAAGAGCTAGATCCCCGGGACCAAAAGTATCACTAAGGTTTGCATATAACTCCACCTCGACATCGCAGCACGTCATACAAATAAATATAATGTTGCAAATTTAAATAAGCCCCAACATCGTCGCTTTAGAGTAATCTGTGTACAACATTTATTGTAACCACATCTAATTCCCCATCACAAGTTGGACACCACTTTTCTGATCGAGCACATATCACAAAAGAGGCGTCAGGCACGTAATACAGAAATTAAATGACTCCTAGATCCATCACTCACACAAAGCAACAAAACACAACTTTTTTGACGTCGTAAGCATACGGACAAAGTCTGCACAAATAGTACAACGTTGCTTGTTTCTAAGATCCTTAAAAACCACTGGATTTCTACCACAATCTTTTAATGCAATGTATATTATTTTGACTCATATTTTGAGACGGAAGTTTCCGACGTCTATGAGCCACTGTTACACCCAAATTATCACGAAAATATGTGGCCACGCACCACCCTATTTGTCGCATGATGCTTGTCACTGAATTCGACCCAAGTGTGAGATGCGATGGAATTACGACGAAGCAATACATGTTTAAAATTATCAATAAGGTAACATGAATTTCATGATCACATTACTATACGCCGTGAATTTTAATCCTTGCGGTCATCTACGATATTAAACTTAGTATCCAAAATATCTAACCTTTGGACTTTATATCAGTATTGTATAATATAAGCGACAAGCCGCAGCCGAGGTGATGTATTGCATTAACACTAATACTGTGAATATTTTTTGTAAAACTATATATAATGCGGCTAATTATTGTGTGATCAAATTTTATTTCATGAATAACATGGATCGTTTCTCGGATTTATTATATTATAAGGCTTAAGGATAACTATCAGTTGAACAGATGTATTATATGTAAGTATATCTTTAGAACGTCAGTTAAAATGAATTATATTATGGGAATCCTAATAAGTTTTGGATGGACGACGAGGTATTTGACACTTAACCAAAACTGTTGGTGTTATAGAAAAATGTATTGCTTTCGATTCGATTTAAGAGACCCAATAGATCCAAAAACTACCAATACTTCCTATGTTACTTGATCACAAAATCTAGGCGACTGCGCTAAAATCTAATGGGATACAATTTTAATATTAAATGAGCCAAACTTTCTGACCAATTGTATGCCCAATCAATAACTGCTTTAAGTCAATCTTAAGCGACATTTAATCGGTAACTGCCTTAAATGTTGATCTAAAATCTGCTCTACAAGCACCTCGCATCGATTCTATTGACATTCAAAATACTAGACAAAACCGACTCTGCCTCATTTGCCGTAAGAATTGATGCTTTTGTCATAAATAATGTACGAGCAATTCAAACAAGTCTAGGAGTATAGCGGCACGACTATTGTTTGATATCGTCTCATAAGCAAATGTGAATATCATAAACATGACAAGTATTCCGAAACTACAATGGAATTTACCTGAAACTAATCAACTAAAAGAACGAAACGAAAAAACGGTAACTTGGCATCCATGAAAAATAAGAAATCACTAATAATATTGACAATGAAGTATGAACGTGCATTAATTTCAATGAAGAACCCACAAAAAACGTTTAACCCATGCGCCACCCGAAACATTCACCACGACGCGGACGTCTTAATTAAAAAGTAATACAGCCATTACGCATATTTCTCCTGTGCTGGAATAGAACCCGCGACCCGAAGCGAGACAAAGTGTGAAGACGCTTGCGAGTATAAATTACCCGATACGGTTTTACGTCGCCTCCGTTTTCCACCTTTTATATGGGAACATTTGAAAATGACCCAAGCAGGGAGTAAAGGAAGTCTTAGGTCTCCATCTAGAAATTTACACAGATAAGTAAAATTGAAGTGTCTGTTTGTAATTTAAAAAATACACCTTTTCAATAAATGCATATGAAAGTGTATACGGTACCGACGCAAAAAAACAAATATTAAAAAAATTCTCTGCCTGTCCGACCGATTTTAACGGGACTTTCATTGGCGGATAGCTAATGTTACAAGGAGTAACATAGACTACTATTCATTTAAAAAAAATAAAGTTCCGCGGGCCACCCATAATATTAACTCTACGCGGGTGAAACTGCGGGGCATATCAAATACAAAATAAGCTAAAAAGCAAGGTCTAGCGATGACGTTGGAACATGTCAAAACATATACTTGTTAATAGTGATATAACGAATGTCATTTTGTATACATTCGCGAATGTAAATGTCTGCTGCTGACATTTGCATTCGCGAATGCGAATGCGAATATTTGTTACATCAGTACATACAACATTAAAACTTAAGTAAAAAGTGATTAAAAAATTCATAGAAGAATTTGTTTTTGTTTGTTTACATTAGGTTTATACATACTTTTTCTCTTTACAAGTTTTGATGAAAATTTAATTATTAAGCTTCATAGCTCAAAGTAAAATAATGTATAAATAATACCCAATGATGAAGTGATGACTGTTAATGTGCTTATGAGGTTAAGTTACTCTTCTCTTTCTTCTTTTTATCTTCGAATTGTTTTTTTTTCTGATATTCATATTCGCAATGGACGCACGATGGACTCACCATCTGTCACGTTGGCACTTAATCATCTTCGGTGAAAAGTGGGTGTTGTTATTACAACACCTTTGCCTACCCCTTCTGGGAATTCAGGCGGGAGCATATGCATGTCATATTCAAAAAACATTCGCAGAAATTATGCGGATGCGAATGCAAATACGAATATCCAAAAAATTGCGAATATCCGCGAATACAAATGAGACTGCGAATATTCGTTACATCACTACTTGTTAAATAGATTATCGCATAATTTCACGCTAGATGTCGCTATACTGTACACCTATGACGGGTTTGCCACCGTTTTAGTAATCTATTAAGGTATACGAAGATCACTGAGCAATGTGTCAATGTCAATGTCAGAGCGCTGACAATAGGTCCTATAAGTACGATGCATGTATGACTCACTTATATATTGTTATGTTGTTTTCGTCGCGTCTTGTTTACAATTATCTATAAAACAAAGATAAAGTTATCAGAACTGGCGTATTTATACATGCCCTAACAGGTTATGGGTGCAGTGAACTGATATTGCAAAATAGTTTAACATTTTGCAAGAGAAGGCAAGACTAAAGTTTTACACAAACCTGAGCATAGCGCGAAACAAGCAGAAAGGAAAACACAACAATGTTCAGCACGACCGAAGAGGCTCATACAGGTGAACAGACCAGTTCTGAGTGGTGCATCGATAGTGGATCCACAGACCATATGTGCAATGATAAGCACATGATCAAAGGATTGAAACGGCTAGACGACGAACTTAATTTGGCAAACCAAGACAGTACACAGATTACCGGGATAGGTCAAGTTAGTATCTCGGTTGATACAGGTTCTGAAAAACGCCGGGTAGACATTCAGAAAGTGTTATACGTGCCAGACTTACGAACAAGTCTTTTATCAGTGTCAAAACTTACTGATTATGGATATGAAGTTCATTTTACTAAGCAAGATGCCATTGTTATTGATAAGAACAAGAAGGTTCATATGAGAGCCGACCGTGTGGGTAACTTATACAATGTAAGATTGAATCAGCAGTATCCCAACAATGTAGAAATACATGAGAGTGAAAATGAAGAAGATGAAAAGATAAATATAGATCTGAATGAACAAACTCAAAGTGAAGAGGAAGTAAACAGAAACAGACGTTACATAAAGGCTATAAGAGGTGCAAGAATGAGAAAATCATCAGAAAATATAAATGGTAATTTGAAGATCAATACACCGGAAAGATTACTAAGAAAAAGAAATTCAACTGTCCCTTGGGAGGAGTTAATAGCACCTAAAAGAGGAAGAGGCAGACCGAGACTGGTACGTACAGGCCTGGCAGGAAGACCCAGAAAGGAATATCATTACCAAGAATGATGAGAACGTGACAGAAAGTGTTACAGACGATGAAGAATGAGTTGTCAACAAGTAACGGTTAATCCAATGACATGGCAAGAAGCCGAAAAAGCTAGTGATTCAGAATACTTGTGATATTGTACTGTTCGCTGATGATACATCACTCTTGTTTGAAGTTAACAGAGCTAAAACGGATTATGATGATGTAAACAGTGCCCTTGACAAAGTATTGAAATGGTTCACTGTAAATAACTTAGTTTTGAACGCAAAAAAAACAAAATGCTTAAAATTTACTTTGCCTGACGTCAAACCTGTTCCGACCAAAATTATGATCAATGGTGACTGGATATTGTGGAGTCAGTAGTTTTTCTAGGTGTAACACTAGGTGTGATAATAAACTTCAATGGGGCCCACATATATCTAGTCTAGCGGGGAAACTCAGCTCAGCAGCATATGCAGTTAGGAAAGTAAAGCAATTAACTGATGTAGACATGGTACACTTAGTTTACTTTAGTTACTTTCATAGCGTTATGTCGTATGTCATCTTGCTTTGGGGCAAAGCTGCCGATATAGAAGCCAAGAAGATATTTATATTACAGAAAAGGGCTGTAAGATCAATCTATAACTTAGGATCTAAAGCATCTTTGAAGGAAAAATTTAAAGAAATAGGAATTTTAACAGTGGCTTCGCAGAATATTTTAGCAAATTTATTACTTGTACATAAAAATATTAATTCTTTTCAAAAGAAGTGTGATGTACATAATGTCAACACACGGCACAAAACTAAAATAGTAGTACCTACACACCGCTTACAGAAACTCCAGGGATCATTTTTAGGGCAATGTATACGCTTTTATAATAAGTTACCTACATGTATTGTAAAATTACCCTTTGATAAATTTAAAGAGACTGTAAAATCTGTGTTACTTAAAAAGGGTTATTATACAGTTAGTGATTATATATATGATAAAGAAACTTGGAATAATGTATTACCAGATAAATATTGTAAGTAGTCTCATGGACACTACTTATGTTACAATTCTTAATATTTATTAGTTTTGATCTTTGTTTGACTGGCTTGAGTTGTCAAGCTCACTAAAATGCCTTTGCTTGCGGCGGCGTCTGGATGACGGGTTGTCCACTTCCCTCTATGATGGTTGAGGAGGTCAATGGCTGGCATTCACGTCATACTTGTGAACAGGTCCTGCTTGTGGGGGATGGTCATCTCTACGCATTTAGTTATAAGTAGATGTACTAGATTTTTAGTTATGTTAATTCTTATCGACATTTGTGCATTGGAACATTGTCCATGAGCTTACGTTTTTTAAATTATTTATTTTGTATTCTTTAAAATGTATAATATTTTTGAAAAGAGTAATTACTGAGTTTCTTGCCAGGTTCTTCTCAGTAAAAGCAACCTTCCGAACCTGGCGGTAGCATGCATAATCCTGTATAAGTATGTCATTCTGACGATTTGAAAGTACTTCGTAAAAAGTCTAATCGAATAAAGATACTTTTGACTTTGACTTTGATTCTACAGATTGGGAGAAGGCATTAGAAGATGAATATCTAGCCCAGATAAAGAACGAAACGTGGAATATACTGCCACGACCACATGATCGAAAAGTGATTGGCAATAGATTAGTATTTACAAGTAAAGTAACAGGAAAGAAAATCCGTCTAGTTGCCAAAGGTTGTTCTCAACGGCCAGGGGAGGATTTTCACGAGATATCATCTCCGGTAGTTCGATCATCTTCAATAAGGATGATAGCAGCACTATCATCAGAGTTGGGCCTAGAGATCCACCAAATGGACGTGGTCACAGCCTATTTGAATGGTACATTAGATGAAGATGTATATATGGAGATACCAGATAAGATAGATGATGTACTAGATAAGATTATCAATAAGAAACCTATGGGCTCACGTCGCCAAATAGTTGAAGAAGCTGCTAAGGAAGCTTTGTATTTACAGGATGTGTTGAGGAATGTGAGGTTGTTACAATTTTCAATGAAAACCAAGGTGCATTAAAACTAGCTCAAACTAGAAATTATCATTCGAGAACTAAACATGTTGGATGTTAGGCACCACTTTATTTGAGATATGTGTGAACAGGGTGTTGTTAATCTGAAATATTTGTGTTCTGAAAGAATGCCAGCAGATGTGTTTACGAAAGGTTTGTGTGCAACAAATCATTATTAATGTTTAGGTAATCTAGGAATGATAGACAAATCAGATTAGCTCACGACTTCGAGGGGAGGTATTAAGGTATACGAAGATCTGTGAGCAATGTGTCAATGTCAATGTCAGAGCGCTGACAATAAGTCCTATAAGTACGATGCATGTATGACTCACTTATATATTGTTGTCTTGTGTACAATTATCAATAAATCAAAGTTAAAGTTATCAGAACTGGTGTATTTATTCATGCCCTAACATAATCTATACTCGCTAGCGTCACTCGCAATATTTGTATGAGATATTTTAGTTCTTCACGTCACCGCTAGGTGACGCTGCACAATTTCTCATACAAATGTTCGGCGAAGACGCTAGCGAGTATAGATAACAAAACCGGTGGCAAACCCGTGATAGGGGCACTGTGGTCCTGTGACGCATGCAAATATCGTTCCTTTCCTAGTATTTGTAATTTAAGTTGGCTTATTATGAAGGTTCAAAAAGTTTGACGATTAATTTAAACAATTGAAATACATAGAATCATCATATCGGTGAGACAGCTTACTATTTTATTTCTACAATCACAATTATACATCATGTGTGTATGTACGTAACACAGATACTTCACAGTTCTGTTATCGCTGTAGTGACCATGTACCGACTGCACATAACTAGTACTAGTCTAAGCTTTTTTGTGACGCTCGCACTCACCTTTGTCATCACATTTAAAAACGAAAAACGGCACCCTCATCCATCAGATAAATAAAATTGAAGTGTCTGTTTGTAATTCTAAATTATATAAGGTACGGACTTAAAAAAAACTAATTTAAAAAAAGAAACTATCCGTCTGTCTGTCTGTCAGTCCGTTTATTCCGGGTAATCTCTGAATAATCTCTGGACCGATTTTAACGCGACTTTCACTGGCAAATAGCTAATATCACAAGGAGTAGCTTAGGCCACATGAAATAAAAAAAACACATAGGGTCCCGCGGGAATGAAATTAATTCTACGCGGGTAAAACCGCAGGGCACAGCTCATATAATATATACTATTATCATGAGTTGTGTTCCACTAGTGGGCAAAGGGCTCCCTTCCACTTTTACCATGGTGGTAATGGGTTTAGACATTTAACACACCAAGTCTAGTGTGAGATATAATATACTTGTCATAAATATTTTGTAAGTCACTTACAAAATTAGGATGTTTATAAAATTTACAATTCACATACAGAGAAACAAGCTTAACATGCATTAAGATTGAAAATCGTTTGCACCGGTATGAGAATGTTCAATGTGTTAATACTTGCAAAGAGCAGCAAGCGTATCGCGAACTAGAGACGTAACGAAGTTTTTATCATAAGTTTACAACCAGAGTTTTAGATCATAAGATTATTAAACATTACTATTATATTATGAAACTTTGGATATTTCATGAAAATTTCATCAAAATACGTTCAGTCGTTTGCCATTATTATTATTATTATACATGCATAATAAGAATTTGGAAACAAATCATATTGTTTTTGTACAAAAAATAATAATGATACATACAAAAGTGTAAATATCTAAATAATCACTTAAAACATAATTTGCTGGCAAAAGCAAGTATTTTTGCAATATAATTTTTGTGGTACATAAATAGATATACAAACACATTCAATAAAGAAAACATACGCTTGAAACACAGAATCCTTCTTTATTAATATGGGTTGAAAAGGGACCAATGCTCGATGATATTATAAATAATGTAGAAATTACTGAATGATAGCAGGTATTTGAACATCATTCATCCACACAAGAGGTGTTGTTAGATGATCTGGGATCATTGTAAAGACGTTATACCCCTTTTATATTACCATTAGTTCTTCAAAGGTTACTCAACACAATATTCGGGTAATTTTGCTCAGTTATGTTACAGCGCTGAAGTGCGAGCGTCAACAAAGTTAGTATTCACTTTTGCCGATTGTAAACTGACTTTTGTCGATTGTAAACTGACTTTTGCCGATTGTAAACTGACTTTTGCCGATTGTAAACTGACTTTTGTCGAATGTAAAGCGGGAGCGATGTGATGTCCAGTCATATAAATCGAACTAAGCAATGGATTGCGATGATCGCTTCCAATCACAACTAATTACAATATAACAAACATGAATAGTAGATTATACTTTACAAAAAAAACTAGCTCCTTTAACCGACCTTCCTTTACCTCACCGACATCTCACTAGACAAATATATACATACATTCAGACAGTTTTGTGTCCGATACATTTTGTATACTATATTGAAGACGACCATCACATTACAAGGTTTTACCGAGTACAGTTAACTGTCGGTAGATGTCACTAGGTAAAATCAAAATAGATCGCGCTATTTATAAAGTTAAATAAATATTGTGTTTAGATTGACACTCGGAGACGTCTTGAGCTGCTCTGTAATATCAATATTAGACCTTGCGTGTGATAAAATAGAGTTGGTTTTAAGTCGAGAGGTCTCAAGAGTATCTGTACCCCAAGTATAGATTTCGACATGTTATAACTTCGACGGATTTATTTCGTTTATTAGCGCGGCTCCACATGTATTGTTACGTCATATCACAAGCCGTCACGGAAAAATGATCAAGACATTTTGAGCAACGTCAATACGCTAGGAAACTCGTCGACGATAACGTGTAAAAACCTATAGTTCAGTAGATCACAGGTGTTGTGTAGAGAGTGTCGTGTAGTGTAACGTGGACTATTTGCGTATCTTAGCGGCGATGTCCGCGTTGTCTTTCAGGATCTTAGACTTAAGGTGGTCCTTGTATTTGAGGATACCGCCCTCCCATTTGGTAACAGCGCCGTCCTCGCAGATCCAGATCTCTTCTGCGACCTGGAACGACGCGGGAATTATATGTTTAATAACACGTCATCAAAACCAAAATTCAAAAAAAAAATATTTGCCACGGATTTCGTAATTTTGGCTAATTCGCAGCCTAGCCAGTCAGTTATGCGTACATTTTATCGCCTATCTTGTAAAGAAAGAAACCAGTGTACCAGATTCAAGGTAGCTAGCAAAGCTCGTCCATTCATTAGGAATTACAAACAGACACTTCAATTATATATATATATATATATATATATATATATATATATATATATATATATATATATATATATATATATATATATATAATTGAAGCTAGTATATATATATATAATTGAAGCTAGTATATATATATATATATATATATATATATATATAAAATATACTAGCTGGTGCGAGTGCGAGTGCGATATAATATGTAGGAATAGTAGTGGAGTAGGATATGACCTGGTTGATGAGTCTGAAGTCGTGGCTGACGAGTACCATGCCGCCGTCGAAGTCGTTGATGGCGTCGGCGAGCGCGTCGATGGTCTCCATGTCGAGATGGTTGGTCGGCTCGTCCATCAGCAGCAGGTGCGGGGTCTGCCACGCCAGCCACGCGAACACCACGCGGCACCGCTGCCCGTCCGACAACTGACGCATCGGACACACCTAACACCACACAATATGTGAAAATTTACATTATTTATTTAGTTAATGCCATGTAGGCTTGGTCAAAGGAACAATCTCTAGCGTTAACGCTCATAGAAATGACAAATCAGGCACGTGACATACGACACTCCCATATATTTTGCATCGTTTCTTACTGGCGACGCGTGATGATAATGTTACCATGTCTACAGGCACTAGAATGGAATTTTTACGTCGAAGAACTGACCAGGGTCATAACCACATTGCATCATAAACATCATAAGGTTGTCCACGATTAAACTCTGCCATCGATTTTGCCGCATCTACCATTTTATGCAGATATGTATCATACCATTTATTTTTTAAAGTCCCATGCAAAAGGGAGCGAGCCTATCACAATTAACCTGGCACTAATCCATGTTATATCTCAACTTTACTATATCCTACTAAAAAATTGTTTCGATATATTAAAAAATTGGCATTCAACACGGTTCAAACCATGTGGGTAAATACTCTACCCAAATAAACCCGCATATTTATTCATATGGTCGATATTTACTCAGGCAGTTTGACAACCGTAACGGCGCTTTAATTGAATTACATTATTAGTTCAACTAAGAAAAACCCATTATAATTTTTTTATTCGAACCGGGACCTTGTAATTGTTAGAACTCGCTGACCATTAGACCAAGGAGGTTGTAAATGAGGGATAATTTACTACTCATCGAAATTAAGTCTACCGGTGTTTATATTGTAATTAGTGATGTGCCGGATCGTCAAAAATGTATATCTGCGGATACGCTTTCAAGATACACGGATACGGTTCTTTATTTTTTCACTCAATCAGTGTCGGTGCGAACTCATAAGATAGCTTGATTTAATATCTTTGAGTTAAATTCTAGGGACGGTCACTCACTAGAGTACATGTTTGTAATTAACGGTACCAAATACTTGACTTAAAGAAATAAAAAAAATCTTTGAATATATTTTTTAAATTATAATAATTGGAACTAAAAATAACTGGAACGTGAGTAATTGTAATGCAGGAAGTTTTTAAATAAGTACCTGTTGCCTGCCGGTGAGTCCGTACCGTCCGATGATCTTCCTCATGTCCTCGCGCTCGCGCACCTCGGGGAACATCTTCATCATGTACTCGAGCGGCGAGAGATCCAGGTCCAGCAGCTCGTGCAGGTGCTGGTGGTAACGGCCGATGCGCAAGTGGGAGTTCTTGCGGATCATGCCGGTCGACGGCACCAACTACACCCACACATCACAAACTATCACTCCGAATACCATTTGAACACATTTCAATATTGTATGTACTTTTGAAATCTATACCTATTCAGATTTTTTTTTTTTACATTTACCTGGTACACGTAACACATATGTAGGGTCAGTAATTTTTAGGCGTACTTTTTTGTCAAGTTTGTAAACATAAAATTAAAAATATATAAAAAGTATTTTTTTTTATTGTTGTATTTTATTGCATCGAGGAGCTCGTGGCACAGTTGCTATGGCGCATATCATTCGATCAGCGAAGTTAAGCAACCCTAACCCTAGCCAGTAATTGGATGTGTGACCGCCCGAGTTCCCTCTCCGTGCCTCGGAGAGCAGGTTAAGCCGTCGGTCCCGGTTGCCAAATTATCATCTTTGGCAATCGTCACAGGTCGGTCGGAGGCCTAAAATAGTCTGACAACTGGCTTAACCCAGATTACAGATTTTCCTCGTGAAAGGGGTTGCGAAGGTCAGATGGCAGTTGCTTCGTATAAAAATCGGGTGATCAGCCGCATTTGGTTGAATCAAGTGCCGAGCCCAGCAATGTATGGGATAAGGCCGGGAGATGATTGTATTTCATTGTATTTAGAGACATTTTAGTTTGAAGAATTTAATTTTGCAACAAAAATAAGCATTGGTTTGTGCTCCAAATATCATCCAATTACCTTTAGAAACTTACAAATTACACTTTATAGCAAAGTAAGTGTAAGGACGAAAAATTTAAAATTTAACGGATTACTTATTTTATTTTCACACATAGGGAATTCAAATTATGAACTTACATCACCATACAAGAGCTTGAGCAGCGTGGATTTGCCCGCACCATTGGGTCCGACGAGTGCCAGCCGGGTGTCCAGGTCTATCCCGAACTCCAAGTTCTTGTAGATCCACGGACCGCTGTCTGTGTATCTGAACGCCACGTTCTGACGACAAATTATCATGATTAATTTAACAGTAACTCTCGTTGGTGTAACCTTTCCACTTGTCTCTGTCCAGTGCCATCTCTTTAACCTCCTTATACGTCATGACAGACACCTCCTCTTTAACTTGGCTCATGTATGCTAACCACATAAAGGATTTGTTTTATCTGTTAAGTTAACTGTTTCAAAGGTAGAGATAATGTAGCAGACACACACAACCATACAATTTTAACCTCTTTATAATATTAGTAAACTTGTGTTATTCTGTTTACTGCAATTATCAAAATCCAGAAAAAACATCTTCAAATTCGCGAATACAAAATTTATCAGTAATTTAAAAATGAAAGTGAACAATATTTATTCAGTTTCAGGCCTGGTAAGGTACTTATGTCTACCGGCTGGGAAACTAGCCCTCTGAAAAGAACAGGCAAAAAACTCAGGCATTATGTACATTTCATGACAGGATATTAGTTAGTAGAAAGTGTGTACAAGTACCTGGACCATGATAACGGGCGGCGGTACTTTCCCGCACGAGGGGAAGTAGAAGTTGAGGGTCTTGTCGTCGATCACCTTCTCGGTGAGTCCCTGAGCGACCATCTTGGCCAGCGTCTTCTCCTTCGACTGCGCCTGCCGCGCCAGCTTCGCCGAGCCGTGACCGAACCGCGCTATGTATGTCTACACGCAAACAAACCAACAACCATAGTATTTAGTATTTGATGACTGAACGCACGTAATTAATAGGATTAGAAACTCATTAGTAATCTATAAGCTTAGCTATCAACACAATTTTTTGTACTGTCAGAGGCTGTCTGTAAAATCTCATATATTGAATTCCCGTGTCGCGGCATTTTACCAAAAACCTCAACGGCGGGGCCGATTTATATGAAATTTTTGTGAATATCGGGTAGATCTAAGAACCGGAATATATTATTCATACCCTTAAATGATTAGAGTGATTGACACAAAATATACTAATAGTCTAAGATCCCGCTGCAGGATTGGTGCGTTCATAATTTTTTTGCTTAAAACCAATTTTTTATGTTTATTTATAATTAGGAGAATATATATTTACTAGGGTGCCTATCAAAATTTAGTCGCCATTATTTTTAATTGATTTTTGGTAAAAAATTACTTTCATGTATTTTTTTAATAAAATAACGTCTACATCACGGTAATTAATATGAAGATTCTAAAAAATTACGGTTGCCGTTGCGCACCTGGCCGCACCTCTTTGCAGCCAGGTGTAAACAGGTATGATTTCGACAAATGTATACGTTTGTAGCGTATATTTATTAATTATATGTCATTGATAGGCACCCTAGTAAATATATATTCTCCTAATTATAAATAAACATAAAAATTAGCTGCAGTGGGATCTTAGACTATAAATACAATGTTTGCCGGACACAGCTAATATAAATACAAATGTGTACGTAAGGTCACCTTCATGTGAGCGATCTGGTCCTGTTCCCAGTTGTATTGCTTCATTTGGTTCTCGAGTAGTTCCATGCGCGTGCGCACGAACGCCTCGTAGTTGCCCGTGTAGTACTTCAGCCGGCGTTTGCTCATGTGCACTATGTTCGTGCACACACCGTTCAAAAAGTCTTGCGAGTGGGATATCAGCACCAGGATGCGTTTGTAACTAAAATATAAGTTACAGATACAGAGATATGACATTCCAATTTATGTATACCAATTAATAATCAACATTATAAAAGGTAATGTGTCTCCGTGTGTCTGTTTGTTACCTTTTCATGGCTAACCATTGTGTTGATTTTGCTAAATTTGTTATAGCTTTGCGCCTAACTTTATCTTACGCGCTATTTGGTCCGCGTCTTTTAAGTACTATTTAAAGACGCGGACCAAATAGCGCGTAAGATCTAATTATAAATAAGTTCTAATTATAAATATGCTCACTGTTTCAACTCCTCTTCCAGCCAGACACAAGCGTCCAAATCCAAGTGGTTGGTCGGCTCGTCCAGCAACAATAGATGTGGCTTCACGTACAATGCGCGCGCCAAAGCTATGCGCATGCGCCAACCTAATGACAATACGCAAATGAAATCAAAAAGTTGACACCTGAATCATCGTCATTTCTCTTCTGGATGACGGGTTGTCCACTTCCCTCTATGATGGTTGAGGAGGTCAATGGCTGGCATTCACGTCATACTTGTGAACAGGTGCTGCTTGTGGGGGATGGTCATCTCAAGCTACGCATTTAGTTATAAGTAGATGTACTAGATTTTTAGTTATGTTAATTTTTATCGACATTTGTGTATTGGAATATTGTCCATGAGCTTACGTTTTTTAAATTATTTATTTTGTATTATTTAAATTGTATAATATTTTTGAAAAGAGTAATTACTGAGTTTCTTGCCAGGTTCTTCTCAGTAAAAGCAACCTTCCGAACCTGGCGGCAGCATGTATAATCCTGTATAATTATGTCATTCTGACGATTTGAAAGTATTGTGTAAAAAGTCTAATTGACTTTGACTTACGCTAACTTAGGTTATTGTACCATGGTTTCCATATGTAAGCCTGTAGGAGAAGAAACGGCGAAACCAACTCCCCGGCTTTTTTTTTCATGTATCCCTTCTTTATACATAGGGTTGTTTTAGTATGTTTTAATGGAAACGTGTGCAATTCATTACCATTACATATACGAAATTAACTAGCCTGTAGATTTTCCATCCTAATCACACCATGTCTTGTTTCGTCTATGGAATGAGTTGCAACTAGTGTGAGGCCCATAGACAAACAATGTAGTGCAGCAGCATAGAGAAGAACAGTTTCTGTGATCAATAGTTGCTCTATGTCTCTCATACATGCTCTCTTGATGGTTTAATTGTGTAAGTATCGCACATACATTACGCTGAATATGATTTTTATATGTGATGAATAAATTTTCTTTATTTCTTTCTTTCGTTTCAGTAATTTTTACTTCAACTTGTATGGTTACGAGCGGGGAAGAAAACGCGTGCGTAATCGCTCCTCATTGGGTAGAGAAATAGAGCACCATTATTCCACTACACTTAAACACTTCTTTCGTTTCGTCTATAATTTAAAAACTATACATATACATTCATGCATAATTTTTTTTCGTTAATTTCCTCCATTAGCCCATCAACGAATGCCTCTCTCAATTATATCCCCAAGTTTCTGTTCCTCTGCCACAAGCTGCCATTATTATAATATGTAATTAGTTACCTCCAGAGAAATCCTTGGTGGCTTTCTGCTGCATCTGCTTGGTGAAGCCCAACCCGTGTAAAATATTAGCAGCGCGTGCCTCAGCCGTGTCCGCGCTCAGGTCGTCCAGGCGGTCATACACGTCCATCAGCTGTTCTTGCGACTCTGTCGGTATCACATCACGTTAAAATGTAGTCATAATCTGTATTACTCATAAGAGCCATGGTGGTCGTGGGGTTAGAGCAGTTGCCTGCTACGCAAGCGACGCAAGTTCGAATCTCAGCGGAACTGTCCGAAAGAGCTTTTTTAAAAATAGTTAAGTGCAGTTATTTAATATTACATGCTTTGGAGTTAAGGAAAACATGGTCTGATAAGTAATTTAAGGACATATGCATAGTGCCTGAGACGGCGATAGACTCACCATCTGTGACATTGGCCTACCGCCTTCGGAGAATAGGGGCGTGAGCATATATGTGTATTACTCATTAAGAACATGGTAAAACACTTTATTTATTATATATTACTCCAATCCTAGTTTAGTTTTGTCTAATTCCAGTTAAAAGTGGCTTACCATCGTCCTCGCACTGAGCCAGTTCCTCGGCCAGCCTCTCCAGCTTAACGCGCTCCTCATCGACCTCCATGACACACTGCAACGCAGTCTTGTCCGAGGCAGGCATCTCGCGGGTCAAGTGGAATATGTCGATGTGCTCCGGAATAGGCACCTCACGACGACCCAGCGCCGACAAAAGAGACGACTTGCCTGAGATCAAATTAGTGTATATTAATTTTTTTTTTTCATATACAGACGCAAAATTGTTTATAATGACATCTGCAAGTGTGAGATGTTGATATGGTTGGAGTGTACATATGCATGGATGATGGTGAGACCATTAAAGCATATTGAACACTGATAGTTTATATAAAATTTCATAAGACCTCTCTGTTATATAAATAAATAGATTTTACTCTTGCATTGTCGCTTATTAAAATTGTCGAAATGTATCTTACGGAAGTTCGCTTAGCGAGGCATAGTGAAACAGGTCGAAGATAAAGTTAGAGATAAATAAAGTATTCGCATTAGCCTGGACAACACTTTGGATAAAAATTGGAATCATATGTTTTATTATAAAGAAGTCAGTATGTATATAACAACGAAATACATCCGTAATTCAAAATAGGATTATGTAAGGAAACACTGCAAGAAAAATCAATAGAGACGAAGATCCAGCGGAATAAGGGGGCTTGCATTTTGCAATTGCCGCAATGAGCGAGCATTGGACAAATTGACATATTAAGGTCACCCACGGTTGTCAAGCGGTGGATCTGAACCCCTCATCGACCCGCAGCTCATACATAATTCAGCTTAGGCACAAAACACTATCATTGAAATTACATTTCTTTTTATGACAATATTAGCTGTTCGAAGTTTCACCCCCGTAAAAATCCAATTTATTATTCAAACTACCTTACTCTTTGTAACATCAGCTATCTGCCAGTGAAAGTCTCGTTAAAATCGATCCGGACGTTTTAGAGATAAGCCGGAACAAACAGACAAACAACCTTTTTAAAAATAGTTTTTTTTTTATTACTGTATATATTTTCATATGAATAGGTGGAAAAGACATGGATTAGCTTACACCCGATTGGTATTAACACTGTATAGATATGCCCACCCTGGAAGTCTGTCCTAGGTTGTTGAAATAATTATAGAAATCAACCGCGTAGTTTCCAAGACCACAAACATACATAATTACAAACTCTTCCTCAATTTATATTTTAGCACTTATACAAATGAAAACAAAATACACACATTTGTATAAAGTTATGTACGTTAAATATCAAACTGATTCGCATTGCAATATTTTATCGAAGCTCTTTTCTTGGACCCGAATTTGAAGAATGTGTTTAAGAAAGTTTTTCTAATCGCAATTTTAGCATCAATACAGATCAAAAGAATGTATATGAAAGTGATTTTAAACCACATACAAACAAAAATGAAAATGATTTCTCCAGTTAAGGCCCGAAGAACTGACTACCGGCTTGGAAACTAACCTTCTGAGATTACCAAAATCTCAGATCTTATACATGTTAACATAGAAAAAGAATAATTGCAATAAAATTCACAGCTATAAATTATTCACAATTGTGAAAATTTTATCGGCGTGATAAATGTAAAGATATTAATATATTTTTCTTAAATTAAAGTACTTCGCACTGCCTTAGAGGTTCACAAATATAATTGGCACTTATATATAATAATATAATCTGCAACAACAGGCAACGGAACAATTATGTTTACAATAACAATGCTTCTTACACAAAACAATCTGCCTTGCTTGGTATAAATACACTGCTTATTCCATTTAACATTGTATGCAACTAGCGACCCGCCTCGGCTTCGCAAGAGTGCAATATAGATACTACTTAATATGCATGTATTATACATATTAAACCTTCCTCTCGAATCACTGTATCTATTGCTGAAAACTGCTTTAAACACCGTGGAGTAGTCTAAAAGATCTAAGTAAACAGAAGCTATTTTATTTTGTATTATTAAGATTGTTTATTATCCCATTTTTATTGGTGTTACTGGCTAAAGCGGTAACATTCAAAAAAAATTACGGATAATCTTGCTAACTAACTTCTCCTGCAACTTCGCCTGCTTGCTTTGTTATATATACTTATTATATTATATCTGCACATGCTATAAAACTTACAAACAAACGTTATCTCTTTATAATTATGAAATTACATAGATATTAGTTATTGCATTCTTATGTTCCTTAGGTGAATCCATGCATTCATATTGATTGTATAAGTGTGTTTGTCTGTCTGTTGTTACCTTGTCACGGCTTAACCGCTCAACCAATTTGACTAAAATGTTGTCAGTCGTAACGACGGACTTCACTTAAAAATGATTACGCGGACAGTCACGTAATAAACACGACTATAAATGCGCTACTGTGAAGGAGAGAGGGATCCTATTGTATTTGAAAGGTCAGCAGGCGGTTGAAGCCCGATAGTTTGTTTATAGATGCCGGTGTATACGGCAATACTGTTATTACGTCATTAGTATCGGAAACTACTTTAGTCGCTACACCAAACTCGAGCAAAAAGTTGCGCCTTTCACACTTTTCATTTGTCTTTTTATGTTACTCAAGAGAGTTTATTACCAATAGAACCAAATAATTTTGTTTTACTAAATTCTAAACGGAGCTGGGTACATTTCAGGTTAGCATAAACATTGTAATACATTTATTTGCGCGTAATAATATAATATGACATGACAGAAAAAAAATACTGCTTATGTTCTTAAACTTGTCGGAAGTGGGAACGATCTTTACGACTACATTCACAAATACCTAAGTAATTTTTTAATCAATCAATTTATCTAATGGAGATAAAGGTTGAATATTGAATTCTAAATAAAAATAACAGGACCTTGTATGTAAGGACATAACAAGATATATAGCTTAAATCTATGTATATTTATATATGTAAGCAATTTTATTAATTAGGCAGGTTGCATATAACTGCATTGAGCACTGCGTGCTGTCAGTGATATGGAATTTATTACTTACCACATCCATTAAGGCCAACAAGTCCGTACCGTCGGCCACAGTTGAGCTCCAGCAGAGTATCTTGTAGGAGCTCACTGCCATAGAATGTGATAGAGAAGTTGGCTATCTTGATGTCTCGAGAGCGAGGGTGCACAGCCAGGGAACCCGTACACGACCGCGCCTCCGAGTTCATCTTCGCTTCTTCTTCCAGCTTCAAGCATAATGCCTCTGGAATTCAAGTGCCATTTTGTATGACGTTGGAAGTGTGTAAATAAGCCATCACTGTACCAATATTGAACTAATTATAAGGGACTAGCCTCTCGGTTTTACCCGCATAAGATAACCTACATTATAATGATGTAAGGAAAAGATAGAACAATAAAAACTTTGTGGTATATTTCCTATTTTTGTTACATTTCCCATTGATGCTTTGCTCCTGTTAGTCACATGATGCTATAATGCTATAAAGCCTTACCCAATGATATAGATCTTTTTTTTTTATTTGATCCCTTTATTATAATATCTTTCCACAGTTTGTGGACTTAATTAATTTATACAGATTTGCAATGAGGTGTATATTGGAAAGTTTCATCATGATCAGGAATGTTTACATTGGGTGGTGAAGTGAGTTAAAACACAATGGTTTAAATTTTAGCACCTGCTTACAATCAGTGGGCAAACAGTGAGCCATGTGCTAATTAGGTGAGATAAATGTTTGATTAATTTGAGTCATCTTACATCTGATGGTATTTATTGAATCGAAAATATTCTAAGGTAAAAAAATTATAATTTAATACATTTGGCAAGCTAGTATCAGCATCCCAACTTTTCAGCAACCTTCCGAACCTGGCGGTAGCATGTATAATCCTGTATAATTATGTCATTCTGACGATTTGAAAGTACTTTGTAAAAGGTCTAATCAAATAAAGATACTTTTGACTTTGACTTCTTAGTGAGAGAATATATTAAATTTGGTTGAGTAGTTTTTATGTTAATAATAAAAAAAAAAGATAAGATATATATAAAATTCAAAAGTATTGACTGAGGTGTGGGTATACTCTTAAAAAGGGTTTTCTGAGCCCTCTCTTCACAATTACCTCTGTTAAATGGGGGTTTAAATTCGATATTGTGTAATCTTATTGCCATGCAAAGCAGCGGGAATAAGCTAGTTCAATACAAATAATTTTAATAAAATTAGTATACATATTATGTAAATGTGATTTTTTTTTATTGACATCATGTTTTAAAACTACCTACAATATGATGCAAAAGAAAAGAAATAAGTTCAGAAACAAATTATAACAGAACATTGCATCAACTTTCGAGACACTTTGATATGGTTCAATTCACACTTCCATTTAGATTGCAAGGCGTGATTACAGCATGACAAATAGACTATGATTTTATAATGACAGTAGAAAATTAACAAATTAAAGTGTACTTAATTAATTTAATTCATGCATTATAGCTGTACTGCATCATGATCTCCCATACAATCCATACATATCATGTTGTATAACCATTTAATAAAAGTTCATTTTATAAATGCGTCCAATTACTACATTTATAATACATACAGATATGCCGTGTTTCCCAGAAGTTAAGTACTTATAATAAAAGCCATGACATAGTTACCTTCGGCGGTCAGCTCGCGCTCCTCACTAGTACCATTCGTGGCACAGCCGTCCTCCTCAGACTGGTTCACGCGAGCGACAGGCTTTTTATTCCTATTGCTCGCCTGCTCTTTCTTCTTCTGTTGCGCTCGCTTCTTCGCGTCTGACGGCATTTTACAGATATACCTAAACTGTAAAAATTAAACTTTTTTAAACACGACAAATTACAATGAACATAACAATGATAAGCACGATATGCTTCATCGCCAATACTAAATTCGTAAGACAATTAATTGTGTTTAGATATGATGTTGCACTACTCGTTAACTTCAGTTAGAAAAGAGAATAAATCATTTTACCTAAATTAATTTAGAAGGAGATAAAGCAAGTCGTCCGCGTCTACACGTGCTGCTTTGAAAAGAAAGACACTTCATTTCATTCATTCATATTTAATTCCACAGACGTAACGAGTACGAACTTTAACCACAGATATATAATTATGTGAAGCTGAGGTCGGTGATTATTCAGCTTTGTTCTGATTTATGTTTTTTTAGTTATGATTCATAATAATGCTTGAAAAAACATTATTATAGTAGCTTATTTTATTGGATTATGCTCATTTTGACCTAAACAATAATATATATACATATATATCTATCAAGGCCCTTTATTCAGGAACGTGTAGACAGAGGTATCAAGTAGGAATGAAAATAATTATCAAATACTTAATATATTTTGCAATACTTTTACGTATAAAAAACTGACCTATTCTTAAAGAAATAACTTTTCACATTAGTAGAAAATACTGTAAAGAGGTTATAAGTAAATACATAAATAAATAAAAGCAAATAAAATTTTCTTTTAATCTGTAAAAATAACATAGACAAAGAAACATTTCATCGCCCCGACCCAAAGACAAAACCAGAGACAGAAGAAATTGTAATATTTTTTTCCATTGCTTCAAAGTTTTTTATTTAAGCCAGGCAAACAAAGACAAAAGAGAAAAATATGGAATCAAAAACGACACTGCTCCATCCGTCGTGTACTCGCTTGTGATCAATTGCGACCGACTAGTCGGTCATACATTTCAGGTTAATTTGGCAAAAAGGAAATATACATTTTATTAAATAGTTGTATATAATATAGTAAAATCCATCCATCCTATGATGAAGTTGTGTTGCCTAAATAGCCGAATTAGTGAAAATAAATTACTGACGCCGCCGCTATTCGATGCTACGTACCTAAGGTACCTAGGACTCATTTACTCCTTGGCTAGACCATAGTTATATGTAAGCCGGGATATTATATACCTACGTAATTTTAGAAATGAGAACGATTGCTACATTGCAGATTTCAGACCGTAAAAAAGTAATGTGGATTACAATATTCATATTGAATTATGAAAAGTAGGTAAAACACATAAATTGCACACGACGAGACTCCCTTTATGACAGCACTGCTAGGGATGCAGGGTGCGCGTGAGTGTGTAATTACGTCTCTCTTCTCATGAAATCTCAAGAAAGTCTGACACCCGGTTTAACCAAGACGAATATCCTCGTTAAAGGGCTTGTTATTGACTCACCTTCTGTCACGCTAGCACTTAATCATTTTCGGTGAAAAATGGGAATTACAACACCTCTGCCTACCCCTTCGGGGAATACAGGCGTGAGGATATGTTTGTATGTAAACCGTTACAATCGGTCAAAATATGAAGTTATTCTCGTGAAAACTTTAAAATCAAGTGATAAACGAGTCGCAGTTGAAGCAATACGATGGGTTAACGAAACGTCTCTTCACTTTCAAGGTAAGCAATAGAAATCCAATTCTGATTTTTTAGAGAAAAGGTACATTCCGTCGACGAACGACATATTTCTTCAATTGATGACGTATTTATTCGACTCACACTCACACAGAATCAGCCTGCCCTGTGTCGTCGCCCGATATCGTCCTAATAATCTGTTGGCATTGACTACAACGACACAGTGTAAAAGCATGTATGTAGTACTCTTTACTCCGACGATATCGTGTCGTTACCGTTATCGTCCAATGTGAAAGCGCCCAATAAGAACGTTCTAGAGTCGTGTAGCGAAATGTACCCCACCTCCTCACCATAGGCTGCGCGCGCCTGTAGCGCCGCACCCTCCTGCCCTTCGAACCGGGAGCGTCCAAGTGACGCGCGCATCCCGCCCTTCGCCTTCCTTGCTCGCTCACTGTCTGCCACCGATAATCACCGAGTCCACACGCGCTCTTTAAACTAGTGCCTATCCTTTGTGTCAAATACTTGCAAGTTTTCCATATACAACACCTACATTACAATCATTAATATGGCCATAGAGTAGATAATAGTCACGTTATAATGGCGATTGTGGCAAAATTAAAGAATTTGCCACATAGTGTGAAAATGTTCGAGGTCGATCGATCCGATGTCACGTAATGGCGGCCGTGGGGTGACTCAAGGGGCAGCAATCTGGTTGACGACAGAGGCGGAGCGGTGGAGACAACAGCAGCTAAGTGCCTTAAGTTATTCCTTTGGCAATTCAAAATGTGCTCTGCATTATGACTACCTACATATTTTTACCCAATTACGGCAAAGCGAAAAGGGTTTTGATTTTGACATGTATGTACTTATGTTCCTTTGTTCCCTCAGAACTTCGATGATCTCGCGTTACATTTTCACTGTATTTTCCATTCTTTCTGTTACCTATAAGAGTGTACTTTTAGCATGGTCATCTGCAATTGTATGACGCCATTTTGTTTTGCCATTGATGCGATTGTAGATTTATGTACGCTAACGCCACAGTTCATGAGGGATCTATAATTTCTACACACTTATCAGACTCTTACGTAGGTTTACTTAGTAATAGAGAAAACACATTTTCATAGATGGCATTTTGCTTAATTTGGTACTTATGTAGGTATTTTATTATTATGTGAATTCACTGCTATTATAAATGCTTACAAACCTTTTAAACGTTCGTTTTGTAAGCTGATAACGTACCTATGCTTTTAAAATCGTCACCTGTAACACAATAATTTGTCTCGCACTGCTGGAAAATTCACGACGCCATTTTGTTTTTCCAATCCCACGATTGTGACGATTGTAGTTTTTTGATAATATTCCTAGGGTTCATTTATTGTGGGTAATTATTAATAAACCACCATAAATGCGGGAATATTCCGTTTCTTTAATTAAGAAAGAAAGATAGTGTGGTTTTTTATTAAGAAAGAAAGATAGTGTGGTGTTGACGCGCAACTTCTAGGCGTCGTGCGCCGGTCGGGGTGCGGTCGGGGTGTGGTCGGGGGGAGGGGGCATCGGATTTGTTGCTTTGTATTGATTTCTATGGTACAGCGTGTACTGGATCGGCATTGTATGAACTATATAACGCGAATGTGTTCACAGACGAAAACCTAGGTATGTGTACCTGCTCATAGCAGTCATAGAATACAGTGAACACACCGTATCGGCATTTTAAAAATAGATTCTCGAATTTTTCGGCTACATCTCCGAAAAGAAGGAGTTCCTCAACTTTTCTTTCATAGGCCCCTATGGTATCAAAGTTGCGTGGCGTTAGCGTACACACGATTGCAGAGAGATTAAGCATCGTTGAGTTTTGAACACGTGCGAAGCTGAACGTGAAGCGTCCTTCCTGCTTAAAGCCTTCCTCACCAAGCCCCCTGCCCATCACTGCCCTAACACATCCCGTGTGAATCCAATGTGGTAAGTACCTACCTGCATGACCCTGCATCACTCCCATAGGCATTTGTTAAAACACTAACCAGATTTTATGGCGCTATGTACCCGTTGTTCACAATGTAGCCGACCACATCTCACACGGCCTCCCAAGAAAGAAGCTTTCTGAACCACAACACTGGTTGCCTGGACCACCCTATCTTCAAGAAGCATAAACTAATCCTGCAGGCCAGCACTCGACGTAAACAAACAAAAGAATAATCGCGAATAAATCTTGCCCGAGGTTAAGGTACGATTTGCAACAACTTTAAGGTACAATCTAAGTACATAGTCATGGGTAAGCCTTAAAAACAAATCTTTCTCAAATCAAGCCGAAGCGAATATTGCATTTAAAATATATTTTTAGGTCCGTAATGTTTAAAATATCTCTGGATCAAATCAATAGATCATTTTACTTTCTAGCTAGCACATCGAATCCAATTGGATTCATGTGTCAAAGAGTAAGTAAAATGCACTATCAGAAGGTCTTAGGTAGGTAAGGTATGTTTATGGGTTTTGGTAATGTTACACTTGGTAACTGCGGTAAAGCAGAGGTAACGGAGCTTGGAGCTGAGGTGAATTACGGAGCTACGATGGATTGTGGAGCTGAATTAAGAACAGGTAATGTTGCTTGGTTTTGAGGTGGGTACGCTTTACGCATTGGTCAATCATCTCTCAAGATGAAGTGGCCTAGGTAGGTATGATTTTGATAACAGTGAGGTATTTGTGGTGGGTAATAGAACGTTATGCTTTGGTAATGGTGGTACTGAGGTAGTTGTGCTACTCAGACAATGCTAATCTAACTACAAAGGCAATCTTTACATCAAGTATAGGTTTTGACATGTTTTAAAGTTCGTAATGTTTTAAATATCGATTGCGTTTATTTCTCATTTTGTATGGTAACGTAAAACTTCCTACACTCGACGTTTGAGGCGCTTTTACGTTCCCATACAAAACGAGGAAAATACCCAATTGATATCGTCAACATTAAAATGTGTCAAAACGTATACTTACGGTACTGGTAACTGTTATGTTGTGAGAGGTACCCTCGGCTGACTTTATGTCAATCACCACAGAAGAAACAACTGGGCTTCCTCGACGGACGGTATGCTGAGCTTGAGGCCGACTGAGCCGCTCCAAGTACAACTATATATATATATATATATATATATATATATATATATATATATATATATATATATAAATATATAAATATATATATATATTTATTAAAACACTTACACTATCTGCATCATCCAAGAATGGAGATGTCAATTCAAACGTGGTCGCTTACCTCACGTTTTGGCTCAAAATGTGTTGATTCACCATTTTTGGCGTTCACAGCCTTAAAAAAAAGTATCAACACATTTTCGGCCACGCTAAAACGCAAGGTCAAGCGACGAAACCTATACTTATTATAAGGACTTTAAAAAGGTAATTCTTGGTAATAGGTATATAAGTATAGAATATAAGGGTAAGGTAAGGTTCAAGTCAAGATTCGTCTAAAAATTTAAATTGTTTTGCATTTCAGCACGACCGCCAGTCGTTCTATTTTCCCTACGTTCATGGTACATGTCCAGTATGCTTAGATGCGCACAGGACGCAATGCGGCGGGGTGGTCTCCCGCGCGGGAGCCCGCCTTTTATGTAAGCATTTGTGTGGTTCGTGTGTTTGATACGTATTTAAGTAATACTCACAATAACAGTTTATACTTAAGTAAAGTACCTATTGTAATCCGTTTTCTGGTACCCATTGTAACTTTGCTTAGTACTTAGTAAAGTAGCATTAGTAAGTTCGGGACTAGATGGTGTGCTGTGTGATATTGCCCGAACAGTGCCCCAAATACTATAGGTTTAAACATGTTTTTACGTTGAGGCTATCGCCTGCTCATTTCATCATTTTGCGGCGAGTGTGTTGGAACGTGTCAAAGCCAATAAGTACTTGGGGCATATTATTTTTGTTATGTACCAAACGCTTAGTACTTAGCTATTTTTAATATAAGGGTGTATGGAATAGTTTGAGTGTGTTGTAATGTGGTTGGATAATTTTCGGCAAACTGCAAGGAATGTCTAACGATTCTACGCGACTGTGTTCCCTACTGCGACTTTGCGGGTTAGTGTGCATTCTTAGAAGTGAAAACATTTAAACTATGGTGAACGTCGTTCGGAATTGCTCCAGACAAGACTGGTGTGCTGCTGATGACAACTTACAACTCCATTGAACTATTCAAGACAAAAAGTGTTTATTCATGTATTAAAAACGTGTTGCTACTTATAATTGTCATGTTATTATATAATACGTACTTACTGAGTGTAATAATAATCTGTTTAGCTTGGCTAATTAGCACCAAACATGTTTTCAAAAGATATTTATGCTGTATTACTAACTTATTCTCCGTGTTATTAAGACATGGTTGCACGATAATAGTTGTCAAATCCAAAGCGAAAAGCAAATTTGACTTTAGCTTTGACAGCGAAATGCGATGCACCAAATTACGCTGTTCATTGGCATATTATGCTGCAATTGTACTTTTTGTATGTAAACATTTTAATTTTAGCAATACCAAATGTTCATCTGAGAAACGGTGGGTTTTAAACCTAATGCTTAAAGTCATGACGTCATCGTCAGGTGACGTAATGACTGCAAAAATGAAGGCAAAAATATCGTTGTAACATTTCAAATGTTGAAATGTTACAACGCTATTTTGGCTTGTCACTTCACTTCACTTCACTACTTGTTTATGGCTTCTGGTCACTTCAATATTTTTTAGATTCCTAAGTTCTTGTACTTATAGCTCACATTAAAATGATGTCGCAACTAAGCAAATAAAAAAAAAGAATTAGAAAAAAAAACAAAAAAAAAAAGTGGTTATGGTCGTTTAAAATAGAATGTTGTGATGTTGTGATCAATTTCCACATGATGTTAATTCCTAGTTCTGAATGTTATTATAATGTATCTAATATTTATATTGTTATGTTGCTTAATTTGTTGTTATTCTTACTGTTAATTGTATATGACACTAGCAAAAAAAAAAGTAAAAAAAAAAAATATTAAAAAAAAACCTGAATAGTGTATTGTACTACATTTAAGTTAGGATTACTTTTATGAATTGTCTGTTTCAATAACACACACAAATATGATAATAGTTGATAGCGTAGTTATAGGGGCAAAACAATGTATTGCCCCTTGTATGTATTGGGTTTCTCTAATTGGGCGCTTTCTCATTGGACGATAACGGTATCGACACGATATCGCCTGACTAGTAGTTTGATACAATTGCTACTGAACGCTTTCACACTGTGTCGCTGTAGTCAAGTATCGGTGGACGATATCGTGGCAGTGGGAAAGGGCCCATTAGGGGTCTTGAAGAACCAAGAAATTATGCTATAACTAATTACTGTTGTAATCTTGATGTACGTGTACGCCAATAGGTATATTGCCTCGTGACCCGTTCACCCACCAACACCCCCCACTGCGTTGTAGCTGGGATACATTTTAAAAGTGTCGATATTGTTTATCTATAATAACGAAATGTAACCAAAATGTCGGTAAGAAACGGAAAAATAAATAAAATCTGATAAATTTAAGCCGTTGCGAATTTTGGCGTTGATCTTTATATAAAATATCAGTGGGGTGTGTTATTCCGATATATTTTCAATATAGAACATTAAAAAAAATGTCGATGGCTATACTGGTATTTGTATGCACTAGTGCAGTTTTTGTGCTATTATACATTACTATACTAGTGCAGTTGGTGGAGGGGTAATCTTGAATTACCTGTCCACCCACCAATGGGGTGACGGAGCATGACTAGCTATATACTGGCAATGATGTATTACATTTAGATTAGAAGAAACTGTATCTAAAGTTTCTTAAAAGAGTAATTGTTGAGTTTCTTGCCGGGTTCTTCTCAACAAAATCAACATTCCGAACCCGGTGGTAGCTTCATAAAAAAAAAACTGACAGCACTTTTAATCATGTCTAAGGTGCTTCTCTCATTGAGTGCAAATCACAAATTCACCGGAATAAACCCAAAATTTGGTGTTAAGAACACACCAAATATATATATATGCCATCATACTTTGTTTTTGTAACTAGCTCCCAAATAATTAAAAAATTAACATTCTAAATCTTTAAAAACTAATTAATAACAACGTTAATAATAACGAAATAATTTAGTGCTTTCTACTGAATCATACTTGATTAGTAACTAACACTCAAATAATTAAAACTTATTCAATTCTAAATCTCTAAAAACTAATTAATAACAACGTTAATAATAACGCAATAATATAATGCGTATGATTCAGTATGATTAGAGTACACAATAAGCTATAAAAGTAATATAATACAGTTAAAAAAAAAGTTACGAAAAAAAAACGTAAACTAAAACGGTTACAAAAAACAGCCTGTAGCTGCAAAAAAAACTAAACTAACAAAGAACACGTAACTAAACGCATTCGCGATGTTTTCAAGGGAATTTCTTACTGTGTTTCAATGCTATTGCTACTAACATGATCAAAATCAAGTTCAAAAAGTTCATACATATAAAACTCTGATTTTGAAGTTATTAAAATGGAGCAAATTAAGTAAAACTATATAAATATCATTACTTACCGTTCTTCTCATTACCTCAAATTACCATCCACTTATATGGAAATGGTAATGATGAACTATTCTGGTAATGATTTTAACAGTACGGTAACAGTGGTCATTAAAATTACGGCATCAAAAAGAACTAAAAACGGTATCAAAAAAGAAAACAATAAAATCTACCGATTTGCACGAAATGAGAGAAACGCCGTCTAATACAACAGGCACAGCAGATAGATCGGTAATTAGCATGCTATTGGATGGCAAGCTATCGATTTTTCTAATTTAAGTACCTGTAACCTAGTTTGGGCGTATAGTGGAAACATTCTGCTACTAGCCTAGTTCCGGCTTCACCCGGCGTATATGTACCAATTTTACCGAAATTTTAGGAGTCCTTTTTCTTACTACTACCATGAAACTGTACTATTATCATGAAATTTAAGATTTGCAAACTTTTATCCCCTCAGTGTACCTACCTAATAAACGGTTATTCATAACTACTTTTCAGGTCAAGTGTCTTTTCAAGTAAATCTGTTCAAGAAAAAGGTTACATTCTCCCTTACCTCTTTAGAGTTTTAATTCTCGAATTAAATTTATTTCCGTTAATTAATTCTTTCCGCTTGTGTACGTATCACGAATTACAACTACAAATTCACCCTCCCCATTCATAGTTTCTACGTCTAGCTAGAGCCTATGCTCTGCCATCAATCGGACGGTAATTATGTTTTTGTAGGTACTTATATATGTGTATACACCTAGTGCCTACTGACAAACTCTCAAAAGCAATGAATAAAAGTGCTTGAAGTTTTTTTGTAGTTTGAATTAATCATACCTCAGTTTTACGCCCTTTGTTTTAAGTGGATATGTGTTTTGGTAAGTATTTACTGGTAGGTACATAAATACACAGGTAATCGATCTTCCTAAAGAACGTACAATGGAAAACCTTCAGGATACAAAACTACACAACCGTTTTGTATTCTAATGGTTAGCTTTTTATGAATGCCTGTAGGTAGATATTCCAAATAGGTCCTATAGGTTTTAGCGTTGACGATATCGATTAAGTATTTTCTACATTTTATATGGGTACGTAAACTTCCCACGGAAAATGAGGAAATATGCAATCGATTTAGTCATCTTTAAAACGTGAGAAAATGTATACTTGGGGTATTGATCTCGTAATATTAATATACCTGCAAAATAACTCGAAATTTTCACAGACAACAGAATGAACTTGTAGTCAAATTGAATTTGGTAAGTATAACGCAGGTCATGTGACGCAAGCAAACAAGCAAAAGGCATTCAGAACGTTAAATATATTAAACTCCTCGCTTTTCTAGTCTATGGAAGGCACTAAGTTTCCAAGCCTCTCTTTACTGTGTGATTCGCACTGGTTGAAGCTATATTTAGTGAACAGTCGCCCCCTTTCTCACACATACTTATCTCTCCCCAGAACACTTCCTGATCGGTCGGCGAATGACGTCGCTGCCAACACCACCTAATGACGAATCTGTTCTGCCAAGTTAGGCCAAACGGCAGCGGAACTGCTGAAAACGTTGAATCTGCGATCCTTATCCGTATTTATGACACAACTGCACTGACGCTTGCGCATGACATGACAGCTTTTGGCTTTTGCTAACCTAGGAAAAGTGGGTGTTTAAACACCTCTGATTCCCTTACTTGAATCACGTGAACAACATTGTTTTATAAAGACGTTTACATTAGTACCAAAATGTTAGCCCTAATGCGAAATACCCCGCGATATTTGAAATGTATTGTTAGCTTAATAAAAATGAGATTTATTTATATTAAGTGTTATGAGCGATTGGTCACATGTAAAGCAAGTAGGTATGATATTGGTATTTAATATAAATAAATGTTAAGACACTGTGTAGTATTTACAACTTTCACTATTACGTAAGTACTTATGTGTAATACATTTTATGAGATCACTGAATGTGTGTTTTTTTTCCACTCTTCTCCAAAATGAGATATTTAAGTGCTTAATGAATTCCGAGTTATAATGCATAATGGGAAATACCTTTTGTTTCAGAAATGCTACCATCACAATGCTGCCAGTATTACTTATGAGGAGATTAGAGAGGCTACAGACGCTGCCCAGCACCGAGAACGTGCCCCGTACCGCTCCCGCGCCACAGCAGCCTACGGACATACCGAGGGACGGGTGGATCAGAGCGGCATAGAAAATAATTATTAATTAAATTTGGTCCGTAGGTGGATCATAAATGGCGATCAGAACGGCATAACTCCCTCATTCTTACTATCTCGATTTCATCTACCGCTAGTATTGATACACTTATCCTAATCAATCCTAAGTTAAGACACCGGGACAATAGAATATCGAATGCAGCTAGACTGCTCATTAATTTAAGATATGGATGATGATATAATCAACAATTATATAGACCGCGTTGAAGAGGCTGCAGACCAGCACGGAGACGGTATCCAGAACCAAGCCCTCGACACGGCAGATCTCGTCATCGAGAGGATCGTGCATCCACAGCAAAGACAATGGGACCATAGAGTATTGAATAAATCTGAACCAGTGACAGGCTCAAGCCAACATTCAGTAGAAGCGTATGTATCAGTCTCAGGCTCCCCCAGACTACTCGACGTAGACCAGTTTACAATTTATAGAGATGGTGTTAGAACCAGCAGTGGCCCGTATATACTAACACAGCTGGAGGCGAAGGGTTTTTCCACGTTTGAATTCCAAACCAGTACCTAGACCGCATCAATCAGATCGCATTAGTGAAACTGACAATTAAATTTAACTTACACATTAAATCAACGAACAACCACTATCAGAAGAAAATAATTCTTACCAGCCTAATCTTCTTCTTCTCTTCTTAGTCGTAACCTCATGACTGAGGAACGTGACCATGGTGCGACGTCTGCATCAACATTGCTTTCCAAGCCTCTCTATTTTGTGCCATCTGGATGGTAGCCTGAAGAGTAGTCCTCGTTGCCACCACCACCAGCCTAATACAGGTGGGTAATACAGATATTGTGTATACTTTATTTATTACACAAATCCATAAAAAAGTTTTGTTCCTAGCTAATTAACTATAGAGAAACCTTGTTTATCTGGTGCTTTTATTTACGTCCTCTTTTTGTTTTTAGATATCGATGATTCGGATGTTATTAAGCAATGCTTCTGACCAAATGGATATTTACGAGGTGGCTCGAACCAAACGGAGGCGATACATTTTAACATTTTTTTTAATTTTTATACAAAATTATCCGCGCATTAAAGTCCTCACAATCCAGCATTATAAAAATTGTACCGAACAGCTCATCTCCTGGTGGCCAGTCTACCTATCGCGCCATACTCATTAAACGGTCGGAGGCAGAGGACCTTAACGAGGTCACAAAGATACGCCATGACGATTTACTGGGACAGATAATTGGTGATATAAGAAGTGAGCCAACGGTGATTGCAGCTGAGCGATTATTGGAGATTATAAGTAATGTAAATTCGAGACCGCAGATGACGAGCTACAGCGAACCAGGACAGCCTGCGGTTAGTTCTTCGACGTTCATAAGTGCCTTACCAGGGCCTAAACTGAATAAATCATTTTCATTTTTATTTCAGCTCGCCGCAGTCGCTGCTTCCACACACCCCGCTAATCGAATTACAGGAGTACAACAGATAGAGGAACGATTTTATGGAATAGGACGTGCTGCATCCTCTGGACCAGATGTGGCGAGTTCCAGCACACATTTCAATCACACCGCACACTAATCATTTCCCGAAGCTTGGAAATTCTGCAAAACGGAAGCTGAATTCATGGTGAGTTTTGTTATAGAACAACAGGAGGCTGGGGTAGGGTGAAAAAATGCGCTGTGGCTTCTTTATTTTATTTTTGTATGGAACCCAAATAGCATTATTTATTCGATAGGAATTCGAGATCTTTTATTAATTTCTTTGTACTTTACTGTTTATTTCCGGATTATACATTGCGATTACAATCAATGTTACGTATCATTGAAATTATAAAAAAGCATTACCTAAAGGAAAAATTAAACAAAAATGGATTTGTGATTTATTATGGGTGTGTTGGCGATCACAGATTATAAATGGTTAAAAGTAAATACCAACGGATCTTAGTTGTTGTAAAACTAAACAATTAAGTAAGTAGCTACCAACTTCATATTTTATCACCATAAATTAAATATTGTGTATCATCAGAGCCAGATTTCTGTCTAAAAACAAGTCTGGCTGCTCAAAATTCATTAGTAAATTTAATATGATCTAATTCGATTGAAGTGATTCACGGGTGGGTAAGAAATATTTTGATTATTTTTCGGATTTTAGTTGCTTCCGTTTTGCCTACGCATTTTTTTGCTAAAGCTTACTATTTTAGTAAAATAAGTTGATGCAGGTGCAGTGAAGAAAAATAGCAGTTCAGTGTTCGAAAGTTACCTGCCTACATTTATGGTTTTTTTCACAGCGACTAGAAGACTAAGGTATAATTAACAATGCAATTTTTTGCCGTTATGCCTCATATCAAGAAACGATACCTACCTTCCATCAAAACTCCCTGATACATTTTCTTTGCATTTACCTATTGTTAAAAATACTTTAGAATATTTAAATATCCCTATCTAAGTACTTATGTCATTTAAATTATACCGACTAATCAATAAGGATTAAATTTCAATAATTATAAAAGTGTAATAAAGATTGTCTGTTATGTTTTCGTAATGTAAACAGTTTTTGACCGCGAGAAGATTTTGACCCCTGGGACTAAAGCAATAATACCAAAGCTCTTTTCGAGGAATCGACTGCCCATATGCCGCGGACTCTTCGTATGCAATCCTTAGATGCCCAAACCATGGTACGTAAGAAACTCTAAAACTATCGAATTTTGTCATTACTTGGACTTATTTTAAGCTTGCTAATTTTGATGCAGGTTGCGAAGGCATTTAAACCATTGTTGGAGACAAAGGGACGTTTGGTTCAGGTTCAGGCTCAATGCCCGTCGACACCTAGTAGAAAAAGAGGTGAGCATCTTTATTTACCTATATTTGAAAAATTATAATGCAGTGTTATTAAATAAAAATATACTAAGGATGTTTGTCAGTTTGTCAGAAAATGGCCTGACTGCTGGGACGAGTTGATGGGATCCATCAACCATCCATGCGCCAATTGGACACACGAAAGAAGCAAAGCTCGTCAACTGACTGGCTGGCTATCATTCTCTCAATATAGTGAGTTAAAATAAAATTCAGTCATGTATACGATGCGAATTTAAACAGTTAGGTACTTATATTGTGTGTGAAATCAATGTAAGTACCTACACTTATTGTGCAAAAGTATTTTAAAAGTAAGACAATATGTCTTAAAATGTAGAGTGTTTCCACAGACACTACTACTCTATATCGATAAATTGACATTGACACACAGAGTTCCAATGGCATATCCACAGATAAACACAAACATGACTGTTGAATTCGTTCAGTGTTATATACTCTATGTAACAGTTCCATTCAGAGTTTAGTCCAATCTTCGTTTACACACTATCTATGTATGTTGTACAGGTTCGAGTACAGAAAGCTGCTGCTGCTGTTCATCAAGTTCCAGCTATGGGCGCCAATGCTCGCTGTGTGCTACGTAATATCTACACCACGCACAATAGAGAACACACAGCCTTTACTCCGCGACTAGTTATTTTACGAGGGCTTGTATTAAGGGGTCTGCATTTATTAAATGCAAAATTAGGAATAATTATGTAAATACAAAAAAAAAATATTGAGTTTTAAACTTTATGTTGCCAAAATGTTACTCCTTTACTTTATTATTATAAATGTTGCTATGCCCTATCACAGGGTGTGTTAATATTAATATTGATAACCACTTAGCTGTAAACTTTATTATTTATGTAGATAATTCCTGTAATAAATTAATAAAATAGAATTAATGTTTGCTGATAAGAAAACCAGTACAAAATAAATTGTAAATAAATGTCTATAATTGCATTGTTTGGTTTTTTTTATGCATGACACGCATGTTTTAATTCTAAATTCCTAAAATGGGTAGGAAAAATACGAACACGAGACGGGACTCAAGCCCATGACTTCGGCAAATCCCGCCGCCCGCGCAGCTTACGCTACGCTATAGGGCCTGTTTTTTATTACTTACAAGTGAAAACTTCAAAATGTATATTACCTACCGATTTCTAAGGGATTTTCATCGCAATTTCTTTCCACAGCCCAAAATAACGTACACAAAGAACTTAGAATTCCTTGTCGATATTATATCATTGTACAGAAAATAAAACGAGTTTTTCTTAAAAAACTTATGTAGTGAGGTCATACCACGTGCTTTACGGTGAAGGAAAACATCGTGAGGAATCCTGCATATTTCTGAGAAGTAATTCAAAGACTATGTATAGTGCCTGAGACGGCGATACTCTCCCTGTCACGTTGGCACTTAATCATCTTCGGTGAAAAGTGGGTGTTGTGATTACAACACCTCTGTCTACACCTTCGGGGAATACAGGCGTGAGCATATGTATATACCCACATACCTAGGTGAGTTTGAAAAGCGTATGGGGTTATGGTAACGTACAAATAAAAGACAAACACTAACATCAACCTTATTTATTATACTTAAAAATAGATGACTAGTTTATTTATGCATTAAATCTGTAACAAAACCTAATATCTTACTAACTAATTATTCCTTATTAATAATTCGTAAGAGTAAATTAACTGGACCTACGTACCAAATAATAAAACTAATCGTGTTGTAATTTTTGCATTTCAGTAGAGGTCTCTTTTGTACGATTTTCTACAGACTCGCGCATTGCCAGCTTTAATTTAATTTTAAAAAGTGCTCTGAAATCAGCTACGTAACGTAACGCTACAAATGGATAAAGAATCCTTGTATTTGGGACATTGTAAAGTTCTATAAAATAACCATGGTGAAGTTCTATAAAATAACCATGGTGAAGTTCTATAAAATAAATGAAGAAAAATATATTATGAATTCAGATTTTTGGTAGGAACAAAAAGTAGATTATCCTTAAAAAATCCTTATGAAATATCGTAATGTGTTACACATTTTAAATGACTAATAAATGCGCCAACTCTTTGAATAATATTGCAGCCTTCCTTGAGATGTCTTAACTCTTCTAGTACCACCCTGTATACTTGTATAACGCACGTCTTACGTCACGTTCATTAGCGGTTGATTATAACTTGACGTCTGATAGAACTACGCCAAATCGCATAAATTATAGTGGAATTACCACGGGTTTCAATACAATCATAACGTCTGAGACGTCTTTTAACTGGCCCTTAAATTGTCCTTACGTTACAGAGATTCACGAAGTAATAACATTACATATTAGAAGTACAGGAGACTTATTTTATAAATATTTTAGGTGAACCCTGTGATTCCATATGCGTATAATTTTAAGAGGGAACAACTACTTACATCAACATTAAACCTAAGACATGTAAAAATATAAAATCACACTAAACACATCTAGTAAATAGTTCCAAGGGTCGATTTAGTCCATGCACAGTCCATACTTAGAAGCAAATCACATTATTAGACCTATTTAATTATATAAATCTAAAAATATTTTTTAAGCCTGTCCTCCCCTTGTGTCCCTACCTGAAAAAAAACCTAGGTCCGCCGTTGGATACTTTCATTTATTAGCTTTAATAGATAGACACACCAATAGATCTATATAGGTATACATACACCAATTTAGTGGTTAACTACAACTATTCACTTAACACTAGGAATGTATGATTATTAATTTATACTTAATTCAAAGTCAAAGTCAAAAGTATCTTTATTCGATTAGACTTTTTACAAAGTACTTTCAAATCGTCAGAATGACATAATTATACAGGATTATACATGCTACCGCCAGGTTCGGAAGGTTGCTTTTACTGAGAAGAACCTGGCAAGAAACTCAGTAATTACTCTTTTCAAAAATATTATACAATTTAAAGAATACAAAATAAATAATTTGAAAAAAACCGTGAGCTCATGGACATTGTTCCAATGCACAAATGTCGATAAAAATTAACATAACTAAAAATCTAGTACATCTACTTATAACTAAATGCGTAGCTTGAGATGACCAGCCCCCACAAGCAGCACCTGTTCACAAGTATGACGTGAATGCCAGCCATTGACCTCCTCAACCATCATAGAGGGAAGTGGACAACCCGTCATCCAGACGCCGCCGCAAGCAAAGGCATTTTAGTGAGCTTGACAACTCAAGCCAGTCAAACAATGATCAAAACTAATAAATATTAAGAATTGTAACATAAGTACAGTGTCCATGAGACTACTTACAATATTTATCTGGTAATACATTATTCCAAGTTTCTTTATCATATATATAATCACTAACTGTATAATAACCCTTTTTAAGTAACACGGATTTTACAGTCTCTTTAAATTTATCAAAGGGTAAATTTACAATACATGTAGGTAACTTATTATAAAAGCGTATACATTGCCCTAAAAATGATCCCTGGACTTTCTGTAAGCGGTGGGTAGGTACTACTATTTTATTTTTGTGCCGTGTGTTGACATTATGTACATCACACTTCTTTTGAAAATAATTAATATTTTTATGTACAAGTAAAAAATATTAGATTTAAAATTATTTAACCGTTTCTTTGTGATAGGTCTACATGTTACTTTTTGTATATCTGATTGACATTTATATAAAACAGTCTTCTTTTGACCACAGTGGTCAGATGCGATATCACTAATAATAGCACTATCTATGGCTTCGCAGTCGCAAAATATATTATCTAAACATGTGGCTGTAGTTGCTGTGATTCTAGTAGGCTCAGAGAATAAATGCTTTAAATTAAATGAATTAAAAAGACTAACTAACCTAACCGTTAATGGCCCACTGTCTAGCAGATTAACGTTAAAGTCGCCACAAACTATTATATTTTTATTTAGTACACTAACACGCTTAATAGCATCTTCTAACAGAGATTTAAATAAGCAAGTTCCCTGAAGGGGGACGGTACACGCAAATAATAACAAATTTGTCGAGTTCGATGCACGATAACTCAGCTGTGCGCTCAACGGAAATATTAACTATGTCTTTCCGTTCCTTAAATTTTACTTCACTTGAAACAATAATTAATGAGCCTCCATGTATTGCTGAACGTCTGACAAATACACTCGCAAGTCTATACTTAGTATTAGTGAGCAATAGCTCATGGTTCTTTAGCCAATGTTCAGTTAAACATAAAATGTGAACATTGTGATATTCTAAAAACAAGTCTATCTCTAATTCTTTGCCAGCTAAGCCCTGTATGTTCTGATGAACAACATTTAGGCGACAACGCTGAGGGACACTGGGCTCAGCTATTGTCTCTTGTACTAGTTTAAAACACTAATAGGAGTGTTAACAGTACTGTTATGCTCAGATACATTCCTTAACCTATGTTTTGTTATATTTGCTATAACATCGTTTTAAAATTAAATGTAAATATATATTTTTGTCAATATCGCACACTGAGATCTTACTACTGATCAGAAAATTAGTGAGTCGTGAACGAAGCTAATATAGAAATAAATAATATTATATCAAAATATATTATTAACAAAAATAGGAACATTTTAGTTGGAACGACCTGAGTCAAGAATAAACTAACTATAAACGCAAAATAATACCTTGATGCATTGAGCAATGCGATCAAGCGTTATGTTTACTATGTTATCAAACCAGTAATCATGATGAGTGTAAATTCTCAAAGAAACCTTAAAATAAAAAAAAACTTGTTTTTTGCAATATGTCAATGATTAATCAATATTCCAAAAATATTATGGCTTGAACGAACGTCACTGGTTCAACAGTAAAGTTTGACATTTGTTAAGAGTTCTTCTGCAATTGTATTATACTTTCAAAAATTACAAATGTGCAAAACATGCCGTGGTCGCCTAAAATCAATACAAAAATATTGAAAGAAAGTCAATAATTTCGTAGCTCGACCACCCACCGATATCTAATTTACTTACTTTGAAACATTGGTGACAGTTCTTATAGTCCTATTTTTACGATTTTATTTATCATATTAAATAAACGTTTATAGCGAAGTATCTCGGATGGGTAGGTGCTACCGTAAGGCACTGAGCCTACGCGACCCGATCGAGCGTCGCCTTCCCCTGCACATACCGAGAACTCCCGAGCAAACTGCCTAAAACCGGCCTATGCCGCGACGCGGACGAGCGAGTGACGCGGCGTCCTTCCCCCGCATGTCGCCCGCGCCATTTTTTTAGTTGGCTTCCACCGGTCTTACGGATAACTTTACATTTCATATTTATTGTGTAAATCGCCGATAAATAGAATAATAACATTATCTGTGTGTGTTCCCTATTGTGTAAATTGTGAATTGTAAATAAAATAGATTTACAACATTATATGACGCCCAACTCGCGGCTATTGCAACGTAACATTTTGCAATACCTACGACGAACCCAAAGATGCCCCGACCAACACGTAAGCAAAAAACACACCTCCCGGCTGACGAGGAGGACTTCTCAAGTGCCAGCGACGAGGAAAAACGTCCGTCAATCAACCCCGCAGCCGCGGCAACCGACATCGGTGGAAAAAACGAAGCCAACCAACGCTCCGCGGTCGATGACCCTGCGCACCCGGACATCGCGGCGTCGCCTCGCGACGAGATTACCATGTCCGAGGATCAACTTTCACGGTTGCTGGCCACGGTACTACAGACCGTGAACTCATCACCGCAACCGGCTCACAGCAGCGAGAGCTGCAGGACTCCGTCGTGCTCGCCGACCATGGGACTACAAACGGCGAACTTCGCGACGTGCACGGCGCGCTTTGATGGCGCCAACCGATCCGCTGAGGAGTTAGACGCATTCCTCGATAGCGTGCTTGTGTACAAAGAGTGTACACTTATCAGTGATGACCACGCGCTACGCGGCCTGGCGATGCTGCTGACCGGCGACGCCGCCCTGTGGTGGCGCGGCGTGAAAACATCTGTAACTACTTGGGAACAAGCTGTGCAGAGACTTCGGTGCATGTACGGCGCGCCCCGGCCTGGTCACAAGGTGCTCCGCGACATCTTCGCATGCGAGCAGGGACCAGAGGAGCGCCCAGACAACTTTATATCACGCATTCGAGCTAACCTGACAGAACTTTCGTATTCAGTGCCTGTGCAAATGCAAGTTGATATAGCGTACGGTTTATTGAATAGAAAATATAAGAAACGTATTGTACGCGATAGTATAAGCGACCTCGACGGTTTGCTCGCGAGTGCAAGGTTTGAGCAGGATACATACTCACAGGTAACCCCTTTACACTCTAATAAGAATAGTGGCAACCATAACTTAGCGAGACATACCTACTCGAATACCAACACAGCGTCCCCCTCTAGCTCAGAACATACCGCTGTGCCTAGTAGACCTAAGCCGTCGCGTTTACGACCGCGTTGTACAGCATGTCGCCGGTTCGGGCACACTGTAGATGAATGTAGGTCGAGACCGGTCGAGCCGTCGCTTACCCCTATCAGTTGTTATGGTTGTGGTTGACCGGGTACAGTGCGATCAAGGTGTGAAACATGTAACGGTACTAAGGGCAGCACCGCTGCTAGTAACAATACAAGTAGTACAAACAAAGTTGATTTTAGTTCTGAATTTCACAGGATAGAATTTAAATGTGAAGACCGCTCACAACCTACAGTGCCCATCACAGTAGCCGGCCGCAAGGGTGTAGCTGTGCTGGATACCGGTGCTACACATAGTATTGCAAGCCCTGGCTTATACCACATCCTCGCACACAGCGGAGTGAAGTTTGCAGAGACCCAACGTCTTGTAAGCCTCGCTGATGGATCCCAACAAGTAAGATCAGTTTTAACTGGGGATACAACTGTTGTTATAGAAGGCAGGAGTGTGCCCACAACATTCCTAGTGTTACCAGGAGCGGATAACAGGACCCACCTTGGACGAGATTTTGTTGTTGAAGCCAAATTAATGTTGAACCCTCCACAGTGTTGCTGGAGCTTTGCCGACCTGCCTGCACAGAGATTCCAGTTCCTGGAATCATATGCACTCACCCCACCGGAGCTACCAACACACACTGATGAGCTAAATGGAGTTCACGCTGTTGACATCGTGCTACGGGGGAATGAAGGATGCTGCCTCACACCCAGTCAAAAGATAAGGCTGAACGAGTTGATCATAAGTAAGTCAGAGCGGTTTGCCCTCAAGGGCCCTCCAACACCCTATGCCGTTCACCGCAGCAAAACCAACAGTAGACAAGAACCTATTGCGACACCACCTTACCGATTATCACCCAACAAAAGAGAGGTGTTACATCAAGAGTTGGAGAAGCTGCTACATGCAGACATTATAGAGGAGTGTGAGTCCCCCTGGGCATCAAATGTAGTACTTGTTACTAAGAAAGATGGAGGAGTGCGCTTGTGCGTGGAATATCGTAAGCTCAATGCTGTGACTGAGGCTGACCGCTACCCACTCCCCAGGATTGAAGACATACTACATGCTGCTAAAACCACTGCCTTCATGACCACTCTTGATTTACAATCCGGATACTTTCAGGTTGCTGTGGCAAGCGAGGACCGAGATAAGACTGCCTTCGTGACTCCATCAGGAATGTTCCGGTTCAAAAGGATCCCTATGGGACTGCGCAACTCAGGAGCAACGTTCCAGAGACTGATTGACAGACTCAAATCGAACCTGTTTGCTGGTGTGATAGAGACAGGTGTGGACGGAAGTAGCGCTAGAGCGTTATCCCCCTTCCCCACCGGCAGACAGGTGACGATACTGGCCTACTTGGACGACTTGATTGTGCTGTCAGACACGTTTGAGCGTCACCTCGAAGATCTAGAAGCCGTATTCAACAGACTGGCCACATTCAACCAGAGAGTCTAACGTAAGAAGAGCTGTTTCGCCCGCGATTCTGTGAAGTTTCTTGGACACGTTATCGTCCCCGAAGGACTGCAAGTAGACCCGGAGAAGACTTCGGCCATAGCTGACATGGCCCCTCCGAAGAACGTAAAACAACTCAAGAGCTTCGTGGCGATGACGAGCTGGTTCCGGCGCTTCGTACCAGACAACGCATCCGTCGCCAGACCCTTGACCGACCTTCTGAAGAAGAAGAGCGTATGGCAGTGGACTGACAGCCAGGTAACTGCTTTCAAACTCATTAAAGAGCTCCTCGTGACCGCGCCCATACTCCGGCAGGCGGACGAGTCGAGACCGTTCACGCTCAGGACGGACAGCAGTGGCTATTGCGTAGGAGCAGTGCTGATGCAGGGAGAGGGCCCCGACGAGCGGCCCGTAGAATATGCCAGCCGATTAATCCTGCCCACCGAGCGCAACTACACCACCACTGAACGAGAGGCCCTAGCAGTTGTCTGGGCCATCACCAAGTTCAGAGGATACATCGAGGGATCGGAGGTTGTAGTGAAGAGCGACCATCAACCGCTGAGGTGGCTGATGAGCCTCAAATCTCCCAGCGGTCGGCTTGCAAGATGGGCACTTACGCTACAAACCTACAATCTACAGATCCAGTACACACCCGGCAGATCGAACGTCATCGCCGATGCACTGAGTCGCCCTACCTGCTGCGACGAGGACACCAGCAGATGCGAGGTATGCCAAGTGGTCGTTGATATGCCGCGCAGGAACCCCGTGGACACCCGAGCGAGTCAACTCCTAGACCCTGAGCTCCGCAAGATAGTGGAGGATATGGAAGCAGATGACGACGACTCTAGGGGGAGAGCATGGGCTAACCGTGGCTATATACTGTCAGATGGCGTGCTATATCGATACGGCCCACAGGGTGATGAAGAGGAGACCGCATGCTACGTTGTACCGCAGCACGAGCGTGAAAAGGTACTAACCGAGTTCCACAACGCGCCTACGGCCGGACACCTAGGCATAGACCGGACATATCAGCGGTTGAGCACCAGATACTACTGGCCAGGGATGAGGACTACCGTCATGGAGCACGTGAAGGGTTGTGCTGATTGTCAGAGGTACAAAGCCGACAACAAGAAACCTGCTGGCCTGCTCCAGACTCCAGCTCCTACTCGCCGGTTCGAGGTAGTATCTGTCGACTTGTTTGGCCCGCTACCGAAGTCCGAGAAAGGAAATCGATGGATTTTAATTTTAGAAGATGTATGCTCCCGTTGGGTAGAGCTTTTTGCACTGAGGCTGCCACGAGCGCCGAATGCGCCACTACCTTGACCGAGGAAGTGTTCCTCAGGTATGGTATACCACGCAGGATGATAAGCGACAATGGAGTCCAGTTCATAGGTGAAGTCATGCAGCAGGCTTGCCACGCCCTTGGCATCAAGCAGAACTTGACACCGCTGTACCACCCAGAGGCGAACCCCATTGAGCGCAAGAACCGCGACCTGAAACCCCAGCTGGCGATCCTGGTTGGACGCGATCACACAACCTGGGACGCCCACCTCGCTGCAATACGGTTCGCGATGAATACCGCCGTAACATCGAGCACCGGTTTCTCACCCGCTTACCTCACTTTCGGCCGCGAGCTTCGTGCACCGGCCGACGTCGTTGACGACATGAGAGCGATAGTCGATGGAGAGACTGTACCCACATTAATCACTCCATATCTCAAGAAGCTCAGTTCGAAACTCCTTGAAGCTCGCGATGTTCACGAGAAGGTACAACTTACCCAGAAGAGATATGCTGATGAAAGACGCCGCCCAGCACCCGACTACGATGTAGGAAGCCTGGTCCTCTTGAAAACGCAAGGATTGAATGACGTCACGCGTGGGCAGAAAATTCATCCCGCGCCGCGATGGTCCCTACCGCGTGAGAGCAGCAGCGAGCGCCACCATGTACGAGTTGGAGAACACCTCAGGTAAGTACCTAGGCCGTTACCATGTTTCACACCTTACGCCTTACGTCGGTACCGTTGAACCTCCTGTAAGGGAGAAGCGACGACGCGGCCGGCCGCGCAAGTGTTAGTTGTCCTAGTTCGACGGCGAGGGCGCTGTGTTCGAACTAGAGGGGGAGTCTATAGCGAAGTATCTCGGATGGGTAGGTGCTACCGTGAGGCACTGAGCCTACGCGACCCGATCGAGCGTCGCCTTCCCTTGCACATACCGAGCACTCCCGAGCAAACCGCCTAAAACCGGCCTATGCCGCGACGCGGACGAGCGAGTGACGCGGCGTCCTTCCCCCGCATGCCGCCCGCGCCATTTTTTTAGTTGGCTTACACCGGTCTTACGGATAACTTTGAGTTCCCATATTTATTGTGTTAATCGCCGATAAATAGAATAGAGAGGCATTATCTGTGTGTGTATTGTGTATGTTGTGTTTATTGTAAATAAATAGATTTACAACATTATACGTTTTAAATATGAAATATAACATTTGAGTAACTTATTGCTAACAATGAAAAAGGAAAAATATAATAAAAATAAAAATTATAAATAAAACACGGAATTTAAATTAGTGTCTGCGGGAATGGTGCCCAGTAAGCTGGCTGCGTTACCTCGCTGGATCGCTAAGCTAATCCTCTGACCGAGGTAAGAACCAGCTCGACGGTCACCAGAGACGTCAACCAGGCGTTTTGAAAGATCCTTAAAAAGGACCTTCGCATTTGGCCCCCATGGCCCCAAAGTCTCAACCCCAAACGGCAGAAATATACAATTATGACTGATATCTGCATATTTCCGCCGCTTGAGGTTTTCTGCACACACTGCCGCCGCCCCTGCTTGCTTCGATGTCGAGTTTAAGTGGCAGCGAGCAAGTGTGTCCACGCAGGTCGCGTCCCACACAAGGGGCTTCCCGACACTCCAGGGAATCGTTTTAAATAATATTTACATATATTAAATAAACGTATCCGAAGTTATTCCTTATAACATAATCTATAATAGTTAGAGAAAGTCCGAACGCCGTTACAGGGATCAGTCAAAACACACGGACAAACAGACAGACAAACATTTAAAAATAGTTTTTTCTTTATGTACATAACTACCGTATGATACCGAGACCGGCTGATAGGCCTTATATGCATTTAGTGCATTGCTGTTAATTTGTAATTACAAAATGGGCCCTGAATTATATTTATGTGTACAGATATAAAACTAGGACGATCTAATTACCCACAGCCGATCATTGGCGCAATGCCAAAAAGGCCGCGCTTCAAAAAATATCTTTTTTTGTTCTTTTTTTATTTTGTCAAACGTAGACAAAGTCATCTCCAATCTCCATTTTGGTCACACATCATATTTCTTTAAATGTTTTCACTTACTAAATAATACCGGTGGAAATTTCTAAACAATTTTCTTATCTGCTCAATAGGCGCTTGAGTATTTAAACCGACAATCTGTCTTCCAAATCTCCTGTAAAGCTGCGGACCATATGATCAGAGTAGAACAGCACCATGATGGTGTTCTGAGCATTCTTGATCTTCCTCTTGTCAAGCACACGCAGAGCGTGCCGGAGACATAGCGACGACTGCTTTCCTAAGAGCTCCCAAACCTGACACAATTATATTGTTACAACACGAGCTCTGCAAAACGTTGACTTTTAATTTATATGAATTTATAAACATCAGGGTCAGGACCCACTGGGTCCCCAAAAATTCGTAGATTCGGCCACTATAGAGGCGCCCATTGGTCCTCAGGAGGAGAACAGTAAATTGTTAATATATTTACTCGTCTCATGGTATAATTGTTACGTCATGATACGGACATAAAGTCGAAAAACATTGAAAATACCCTTGAAAATTCTGGCTCCCTACTTCTGGTACTTTAGATAGATCAGGGGCAGAGTCAAATCTTCAATAATTTAAGGGAGCAAGTGGATTTTAGGGGACGAATGGGTCTTGACCCATCTACTCCCTTACTACTCGAAATAGACTAAGGTAGTCCTTGGTTTAAAAGTAGCTCAGTCTCTTTCTATGATACGGATTTAAAAGGGGTAGACATAGTTTTAGTCCGAGTTATCTCTAGTCTTGGCTTAAACCATGTTTTGTAGTAAGGGCGCTAGACTCAACAGTGTACAATTATTATGGTGAGTTTAAGTAATAATATTTTCTTTTTATAATGGCTTTTGCCCAACTGTGGGACACTATAGGCTCATAAATAAATAAATTTCTTATAAGAACAAGACAAACTGAGATTGGTATACTTCGTTGGGCAGTCATCGTTGACAACTCATTCATGCACACCTCGTCAACAAAATTAAGTGGTACTGTACGATTACAAAGGAACTTCCACCCTTCGTATTGGCAGCGATCACTTACCATCGCTTGGACGTATTATGTAGTTGTATAATACAAAGCTAACACCAATTTCCATACATTCTCACGATGTCCTACTAATATTATAAACGTGAAAGTTTGTGAGTATACATGTATAGGTTGCTACTGATTCACACAAAGGCTACCAATAGGATAGGATTTCAATGAAACTTTATAATAACATGGTGTTTCGTTTTGAGGTGTCAAAATTAAATGTCAAAACTTTATTTTAAATCAATAGGTATCTTGTCGAGTCCGACTCACGGGGTATGCAGCGAATGAGCAGTCCACTCAGATTTGCAGAGTAAAATTTAAATGATCACAGTTCCACGCGCCTGGCGTGTTTTCGAACTACCTACAGGTCTCGGCACGAGTTTTGAGTGCCAGCCTTGAATGCGCAGTTTGATTTTGTGCCTTGGATAGCGCGAGCACTAATAAATGCATGCGCAGTCATCCCCAGGACTTTCGCTGAGTTCTAAGCGACGATATCTATACTAATGTGCATACCTTGGAAAAGAATAGAGAACAGGAACAGATGTCACATTTATTCTGCTCCCGAATAGTCGGCTTCCTCGTTCGCCGCGACTCACTCATCGGCCCCACCCAACTCTGTAAGGATTACGATATTCGTATACCTAGCGTAGCAGTGTCAATGTGTCCATACACATTGTTGCCGAGCTATTTTGTCGTACCGCATGAAGCGATGTAGTTCACTATTGTGAATAATTTTATATGATTTTGTTGTAATTATCATTGTTTACTATGTAATGAAATGTACATGATGCCAGCAGTTTCTTACCGGTTCTTCTCAGAAGGTCAGTTTCCGAACCGGTGGTAAATTCCTCGACATTCATAAGTGCCTTACCATTGCCTTAACTGAATAAATCATTTTCATAGTATATCATAGTCCAAACTACAATTTATCATACAAGTCTACAGGGGCTAGGCGGTGAGCGCTTGTGATACTGTATACAATAGTTTAAATATATGCTTTATAAGCAGTTACGAATCCAAAAATGACCCACTCACACAGACGCGCGCATCTACGAGAAAATAAGCGGAATGACGTAATGACAGTAAGAGCTGTCACGTTTTGGACGATCGCGTACACTCGTTATTATTTAACAAAAATAGAACTAGATTCCAACAGCTTGATAAGCTTATTTAAAATAGGGCTGTTAATGCTGCGAATAAAAGTGTTTACGGAAGAAAACTCTAAGGCGCAGCATTACTTGTATTTTCAGCCGCACTTGTTATGTATAATAAATAAGGTATAAAAGATACCTGTGCGGAAACAACGGTGATTTTCCTGTCGACCAGCAGTTGGCGGTATTTGAGCTCCTCCTTCACAATGGGATCCAGGTTGTTGAACACTTGCTGCAGAACGCTCAGGGACGTACTGAAGTTTCTCGCCATTGTGACCAGTACAAGCTCCAGCGCAAACATCGGCGGCTCAAAGCTTTCACGCATTTCCTGCACACATACGTTTACTTACTCAGCGTACAGACACAGCATACATATAAGTTTACAACAAGCAGTACGGTAACTACGAACATAGCGTTCGTAATGACACACTAACCGATGAGATTTTGAGTAATCCTGGCAGTGTTGTCATTTAGGAGTGTCACGTCATGGCCGAACGTGTATAAGCCATTTACATGTTTACCAAATTTTTTCAAAAATTCTGAGCCACAAATATCACATAACTTTAACAGTAAATTGATCAATCTTAATAACTTAAATAGTGACAACCCTCACAACACTTTAAAGGAGCAAATGATCTCATTTAAAAAAATTGGCATAGCTAGTTTATATATATTATATTACATTTAATGACTAATTACAGGAAATAAACCCATTGAGGTCCAGTATTTTTAATGAAACGCTGATCAAAATGCCTTTTAATTTCCTACTGCTCGAACAGTAACGGTGAACTTTGTTTTTAATTAAATTCTCGGCAAGTTGCGTAATGTGACTATGATTGTTATTCCATAAAACTAAAATAATGAGATTACATTTTTGGCAGCATATGCCAGAAATAAAAAAGTGAAGTGAATTAAACGCTATGAGGGGTAAAATAAAAAAAAAACTACATTTTATACTATTCTATAAAAATACTCTTTACAAGTGTGTGATACGATTACACCTATCGAATAAGGCGTCTAATTTATCCTAATGAAAGTCAATCAATGGACCACCCTATCGTAAAAATGCACTTTGGACATTAAATTTACACAGAAATAAACTAGTCAGGAAATCTTGTAATAATGTGAGACCGATTTACGGTTACGGTTTACAAATGCGTACCTGAAATGCTTGGTAAGCGATCTGGAGCCAGCTGTTGGTAGCAAAGTAGACGCTTTCCGAAATCGTGTATCCTCTCGATATTGAACAGAAGTATGCTTTAGGGAATACGATAACGTATTCCCCTTGTAATTGCGTGAGTTTCGAAATGGACACTTGCTGCTCCAATAACAGATTGGGCGGGATCATGACCGTGTGCGGTGGAAGCCATACGGGCTTGTTCTGTCGTGCCGTGGGGCAAAGTCTCTCAACGGCTTGGCGGAACTTATCACTCCCCTCTTCCGGTATGCCATACCTGACAAAAATCAATAGAGAATCAATTCACGATACTATATTGTTATATATGTTTTTAAAAGCTTTATTTCAAGTCGTATAAAATACAGAAGATATATATTTTTCGTGTTCCTCAGCAAGCCCTTTCATTTGTTTGATACCCACGCTGTGCCAGTGCAGAAAAATTAATAAAATAATTAGTCCGCCATCTTGAAGGATCCGCCATAATATAATTAGAATGACGTCACATAGCTATGCATGCATTATCTTCCAAAATAAGGGTGCATATCAAATGTAGAAAACGTGAATGAAGTATTATAGCAAACGGTCACTACTCCCATGGGATAAAGGCGCGAGCATATGCCTGTAATCTGCATTTTGTCTTTTCTACATATAACAATTGCCCCAAGGGGCCCATGATAAACTAAAGCCTCACACTGCTCGAGAAACCGGCACTACAGTACCCCCTATTACGACTTTGCCACCGTTAACGTAATATATACTTGCTAGCGTCTGTGGCGAATATTTGCATAAGAAATAGTACAGCGCCTCCTAGCGGTGACGTGAAGAACTAAGATTCGTGATATCGGGGGTAAGTACAGGACTCATAAGCGTGCATACCATTGCTGTTACAGAATAAATATACTTTTCTTAGCATGTGGCCAGCGATGGTGTCCGCCTATGGGGTTACAGGCGTGGGCACATATATATATATGTATATATATATATATATTCATGTATGTATATACTTTTACTACAACCAGTACGAAATCTAGGAATAAATAGTTCGAAAGGACACTCACAGCCACGCGTATCTACGAGATAATAGGCACCACTGGCGTAATGTAAGCGTCATGTTGTGGCCGATTGCTCATGCGTCATTTACAAGTTTTACAGACATTTTTCTAAGCTTTAAATCGACATTACTACGACAGTAAATAAAGTACAAATTTTAAATACTTTAAGTGTCAACCCTTACGTTCGATGGAGTTACGTTTTTATTTAAAATGTTGGTCTAGATTCCATACTGCTTAGTGAGTTAGTAAATTAAGCTTACTTTTATACACTACGCAATTTTTTATGTTTAAGAGGTAATCACATTGGTACATACCTATGGGGCGGCTGGTGTAATATAGATGTGACACTACATACACACACGCAACGATTTCTTGACAGACGCTTCGACGATTGATTACCACCACAAATATCCCGAAAATGCATTATGGATAATTTTGTGTGTGACAGGATCCATGTAATTTAATGGATATCCGAAGTGGCATTGGGTGACGGCAACCGGCTTACCATGAAATATTGGTCATAATATGAATTTCAAAAGTCTAGCTTAGGCATTGGCCAACGGCTAAAGAAAAATTTTTGTAAGCTTACCAAACGGATTTGCACGTAGTCTAAAACATAAAATTCTCGTGGGGCGGTATTTGTTACTAAACTCCTTCCAAACGGTTGGACCGATTTGTGGGAAATTTCGTGTGCATGTCGGGTAGGTCTGACAATCAGCCAGCATTTATTTATACCACCTAAATTATAAGGGTGATCCACAACAAAACAATAATGGAAATAAAATCTGCCGGGCTATTATTACTAATTAAATATGATCTCCTAGTGTCATTCTAATTTAACTCTTATTGTGAGACAGATGAATATGACATGTACGCAGGGGCGTGCATTGAATTTTCAGAGGGGTAAGCAGAAACAACAACTAGTTATGTGGTGCACACACACAAAAATGGTAAGCACTGCTTATCTGCTTATATGGAATGCACGGCCCTGCGTGTATGACTATCATTGTCATACAGATACAATACGCACATGGACACGCCAATCGATCAAATACATCATAATTTCGCAATGCACAAAACACAATGTTTCAGCAACCACCAAAATACCAAAAATAAACATGTAATGATATAAAATACATTCGCAATTGTAACAGTTTTGCAACGCCGAAACATTTGCTTAAACGTATATCACCTATACTATAATGTAATAAGTGGTATAATTACCAAAGCTTTCCAGGGCCGGAGTGCAAGTAATGTATCTGGGGCAGTCCGTGGGGGTCGCGACGCCAGCATCTAGTGGAGTACAGCATGTCTACGTGCAGCTCCGGCACCGTCACACCAGGCATTTGACCCAATGCACCCAGCAAGTTTCCGGTATTGTGGTTTAGCATCTGTTAGATACGCGCAATATTTACAATTAAGTCTGTGTAATAATATATAAAGCTGAAAAGTGTTCGTTTATTTCTGTGTTGGCATGATTTTAAAAATTATTTAAGTGTTAGATTAGATAGCCCATTTATCGAAAAAGACTATAGGGAGAATATATATCATCGGGTTTAAAGTTAGCGTTGGCCGTAAGTAACTATTCCTTGCGGATGAAGTCGCGGGCAGAAGCTAGTATGCTAATATGTGTTAAATGGTAATCTAAAATGGTATAATTGTATATAGTAAATATAGTATCTTGCGATTATTTATACGATCAAGAAGCCTGGCATTATGTTTTTTCTGGTAAAAAATTGTAAGTAATCCCATCGACGCTGTACTTCAGCGACAATTTATTATAAAATTATATATAAAAAAAATTTATTGATTAATTTGAGTTGCCATGCTCACTAAAATGCCTATGCTTGCGGCGGCGTCTGGAAGATATAATGATTGAGGAGGACAATGCCTGGCATTCTTGTCATACTTGTGATCAAGTGCTGCTTGTGGGGGCATCTCAAGCTGCACAGTTATAAGCAGTACCTACTTTACGTTTTTATTTTTTGGTTATATCGACTTTTGTACATCGGAACTGTGTCCATGAGCTTAAATATTTTGTGATTTACTTCATATTACTCAAAATAGTAAAAATATTTTTGAAAAGTTAGTTTAGTTATTTTTTTCTGAGACGACATATTAGCGACACTGTCGAATGATAAAACAGAGTGTTTTTCTTTTAAAATCTATGTGTACTATTAAAAATCGAATGTACTTCTCATCAAAATGCCCCGAGACTAACGAAAGATTTTCAATATTCCTCTACGGATTTGGCCACCCTCTTGCCCTTGAAAAATTCACGATTGCCCGAGATATACATAGCAAATATGTAAAATAGAATGGAAGAATTTAAATTTAAAATATGTGTCATTGAATGTTACAAAGTAGATCTAGTATAGAGGTGTATAATATAAAGGAGTTTGCCTTCAAGTTCCAGGGATGGCGACCGTAGGCGTCGTTGGCGAGTTTACTGAACCCACACCTATGCTCGCCGGTATCGATGATCGCCGTGTTGACGCACACGTGGTCGGTGCCCAGCAACACCAAGCGCCAGTACTCCTCCTCCAGTAAGTCAATCGACGGCAACCCATAATGCCGGAAGTGGGTCGCTATGGCTTGGTTCGCGATCTATCGCAACAAACAATATAAATTCAGTTTAGCCAAAATTCAACGATATACCAGAACCAAAGTACAGGAACTTTATGACTTAAATGAAAAAAATATTTATAAAAATCAATGACAATATCTGATGAAAGTCTGCAGCGATAGAGAATGGTACTCGATAAAAAACAGCAATGCAGCATTTACTATCGCAATTTGGTTATAATGATGTGTGTACTTCGCCTATGCGCATTGTAAAGAAAAACAAAAAAAATCTTGCTTGTTTGATTTAAGCGCTGTTTTGGTAATGGGGCTGTGGAGTGAGGGGAATGGGGGCAATTGTCTATCCCTTCCCCTGTGGTTTGAGGATGGAGACGCGGTGGGAGAGGCTGGTACAGCGTTTTCGTATATCCGGGCCGCACTATTGGAGCGTTAATGGGGGCTGCAGATTGGAATTCATGCGGGTAAAGGTACCACCTTGAAATGAAACAATGAAACGCTGCCGTAAGCATGCCTCCAGGAAAAAAGGCGTATCTGCCAGTAAAAATAGCAGTAAACTCTAATGCGCTTGTCACTTGAGCAGTTGAACCGCCGAGGCAAGATTTTTTCAAATCAAAGTTGTAAAATTGCGAGCAGCAATTGCGCAGAGGGCCGTAGAATTTAAATCTGTAAAACATTAAGTATGTGTCAAGTGAGATCCACGAACAATCTTCTACGAATTAATATGCTTTTAGGTTGCTTTCGAGTGCTTCGTGAATGATGACGTAATTTTCTGAAAATACGAAGAAAAATCTCGCGTTATTCTTTCGCTCAGCGTAATTATACATGACAATGAAGGCGATACTAAATAATATGAAATATACTAAAGACATAATTATTTTATTATTAAAATAACAAAACCAAGAAGTGGGTACTTACTTAGTAGAGCTTCTGCGCAAATCATTCAGTGGATCTGTCTGGAGCCATCTGTACCTCATCACAATAAATGATTGTGATGATGGTTTAATATGAAAATTTTGCCAAAACATTGTTTATTTTAATGGGTTAATACAATTGGTCCCGATAGTATCTAGTAGATTTGTTGGCCTGTTATAAGATTCCGCACTAAGACCTTTGAATTATTGTTTCGATTATCTTTAAGTATTCCGTAGTTGAAAAACATTTTCCAAGCGCCGTTCGCGCGCTTGTGCAGACATGTGGGTAGCTAAATACGTGGGGTATCGCTGCGGAATCTACATGGAAATAATGGGAGTACGTTACACTAGTAAGAAAGTGTCACCTAGAGATGTGGGTAGTACCAATAAATTAGTCCGTCATTTGCTGCGTGCCCCAAATATAAAATTTGTGCGTCTTGTAGTTTCGGAAAAAAAACTTTATTGCTAGGGTAACATTCTTCCAGCAAGAAAATTCTAAAAGAATGATCGGAGGGTAATTTTTTGTGTGAACAGAGAGCTTATATTTGTGCATAAAAGTGGGACAAAAATAAAATTTGTGCGTCTTCAGCTGCTCGAGGTATTGCATTTTTGTTGGTGTAACGTTTTGCAGGATCGCGTCTCCAGAAATATTTTATTTGCGCCTGTGTGATAAACATGAACGAGTAGCTCTTAACTCGTGCTTATTTGTGACAGAATTAGGTTAAAGAAAAGTAGTTTTCAAGTAATAGCCTATTTTCGAAAACTCGAAAGTAGCTCGCAGCGTCTAAACGTTAAAACGTATAAGTTCACTGAAAACTGTACTCGGTCCTACTTGTCACTTATAGTAACCATAGAAAATTTCAAAAGAGTACATGCATGCGTTATTGAGTAATATTGATAAATTTCTGACGGCAAAACACAAGAAACCGGGTTAAGCCAAGATGTATAGGTACAAATATATACATACAGCAAAATACAAATCCTGCAAAACGTAACCCCAGCAAAAAATGCAACATTTCGAGAACCTGATGACGCATTAATCATGGGTACTACTAACATATCTCTAGGAGACCCTTTCGTGTTACGGTAACGTACTCGAATTATAGACTGTAATAAAAATATTTATTTATTAAGCATAAAAATTTCACAAAACATTTCAAAAATGCATGTTTTGAATGATTATGATTGTATAAGTTGTATCATGCTCTACCTAATAAACATTATTTTATTTTTTTTACAGTAAATATTGCACAGTACCCGTATCACGGGTTTGCCACCGTTTTCGCCATGCATACTCGCTAGCGACTCCGGCGAATATTGGTATCTATGAAAAATGATGCAGCGACTCCCAGCGGTGACGTGATGAACTAAAGTATCTCATACAAATATTGCGCGTGACGCTAGCAAGCATAGATTACGAAAACGGTGGCAAACCCGTAATATGGGTACTGTATTCCTAATTCCTAAGTAAAATCTTTCATTTACACGACGTGCGTAGGAACTTGAGACGTGCATGCTATTCCCCATGCAAAACTAAGCATTCTATAACCCTGTAACCTTTCCAGATATTGAGATAATTCTTTCACTATGAATTATATACTTGATTTAAATAATCTTATAATATATAACGCTTTCGTAAATGTGTTGTCATTGGAAACTTCCTTATTCTACTATATACCATACTAGCCGTGCCTCGTGTTATTGCCCGCGCAGTTCATTTCATGGGTGACCCGTCCTAATGTTTTTTTGTTAATTAAAATAAGCCTAAGTTACTATTTGTAGCATTCGTTATCTGCCAGTGAAAGTCCCGTTAAAATGAGTCCAGCCTTTTCAGAGATTAGCCGGAACAAACAGACAGACAGAGACAAGTTTTAAATATTAGATTTTCTATTTCAGAACCGTATATACTCTCATATGCATTTAGCGAAAAGCTTTTATTATATACCGACACTTCAATTTTATTTGTCTGTATAGATGTATAGATATAAATTTAGTGAGTCACGGATCTTTCAAGTCAACTATTTTCAAGGTATTTTGGTCACCATACAAAGTCGTTTCAAAAATTCATTAGATATTCGTCCAAAACCTAGGGGTTGGTCATGACTCCCCCACCCCCCTACCCCCTGGGGTCCTCACCCTTGATCGGTGTTTGAGTTACCTTTTTAAAGTGGGCCAGATTTATTTTGCGTCCGAACACTGCGCAATCCTCCATCTCGGCCAGCGCGTAGGTGACATGGCCTTCATCTTCGACCTCGTCTTCCGAGGAATCAGAGTCCCCGAGCACCCGACGCTGACGATGAAGAGGTTTCATCGCACGATCTAATGCCCGCTGGTGCCTACGGAACCACTTCTGCTCCACTTCCCGAAGGAATTTCTGTCGATCGTCTAAATCAAAAAAGTACATTGATGTTTGGGCATCATAATTTCGGAGACTGTGGACAGTCCCACAGTGCAGACACAGTATAAATATAAGCTCCTACAAGCTAGTACAGAATTTAGGATCTAGGCTAGTACAAATCGTTCGAAATGACACACTCACACAGATGCGCGTCTACGAGATTATAAACGGACTAGCGCCTGTAGACAAAGTAATATTATCCTCTGTGTCCATGAGCGTAAGTTTCTTAAGCGATTTATTTTGTACTCTTAAAATTGTATAATATTTTTTTTGAAAAGAGTAATTACTGAGTTTCTCGCCAGGTTCTTCTCAGTACAAGCAACCTTCCGAACCTGGCGGTAGCATGTATAACCTTGTAAATTATGTCTTTCTGACGAGTTGAAAGTACTTTATAAAGATTCTAATCGAATAAAGATATTTTTGACTTTAAAAACCGTGCGAGTCAGCTGCCATACGAAAAGTTCTGTAGCATTTTCTTAACTAAGGTCAACACGATAAATAGATATGGGCAAAGTTAGTTCGCGATAAAAAAAAATTTAATTCTTTTTTATTTTTGCTTTAAGACCCTCTTTTTACCCCTTTAATCAATGAGATATGCCGCACTCCAGCTCATGTTCTAATTCTATGAATGTATCTAAACATTTCAGGTTTGAGCCCCCAAACCCCCTGCCCTGGCTACGTCCGTGGTGACTATATCCTGAAGCTTGGTTTCAGAATGGTCTACAGCTCTATCCGATGATGCCCCGTGCTCAGTCGTGTTGTAGCGAAGGCAGTTCAGACAGACGTTTAGGGCGGAATAAAGCATTGTAACTTTTTTTTCATACCTTGATGAAGATCGTCTTGGTATAGAATGACCTGAAGTTGATGACCCTAAAGTTAGTACATTGCAGATTATTTGGAAGTATTAAAGAGTCCTTACCATTAGAGCAAACCTCATAGGGCTGCAAGTATTTAATATATATAGCAGCTAGCTTTGGCGCTGCATTCTGACTTAGTGGCATCTCCGAAGCTATTCGCTTCCAGCGGTTCTTTTTAATAACGGATTTAACCCCACCGTTGCGCTGGACCAAGTGGTAAAGCCTTGGTAGGTTTGTTTCTAAACCATCAATCTGAAAACAAAAACCAAAAAATTTAAACATTGAATTCAGACTCGATTAGATATGTTTTTACACTACTAACAATTAAGTACCGAGTGTATGTATCTGTCGGTCAGAGACCTCTAATATGTTGCAAGAATGTTCAGTATCAATTAACAATACACTTCAGGGGTGACAATCTCCACAAGCTGCCAGTGGCGTAGCTATCGTAGGACGGGGGGCGCTGAAGCTCAGAGTCAGGTCCCCCTAATTTTTAAATAACTAACGAGTTATTTGAATATTCAGTCTTTTGGTTGTACTTGATGCACAAACAATGAATATTTGTTCATAGTAACATAAATTCTGTATTAATTAAAAGAAATAACGTATACAGGTACAAAAGCTGTGACCGACCGGTCTTAAATGGACGCGAAATACATACACCTTTATGTATGCACCCCAACACCTAAAGACCCCAGAGTTTGTCCACCTGAGCCAGTGCATGTTGTATGTGTGTCAACTTACCAGGGGAGCTGTGGTAAAGTGTGTGCCCTTAGAGGCCATATAGGCCTTGATGGTGCATAACTCGCGTGCGGCGGGCGTCCAGCGACTGAACATGCGGCCCAGGTACTGGTTAACCACTCTAAAGCGAATATTATCGTCCAGGTCACAGCGTGGCTTGAAGCCCTCAGGGGGTACCACTTTGATCACACCAAACTTGGCCGCTACAGGCATAATTTTATCAAAATATGCCATCGGATCCTGAAATAAAGCTTGATTTCACTGCATGGTATGAGCAGGGCGATTGATGTGTATGGGCAGTCCGATTGATCGAATTTGAAACGAACAAAAAGATGAGTTCTCTCTGGTATCTATGGGTTTAGTATGGATTGGCCATTGGAATTCAACGTATTTAGTAAATATCGGTATAAACAGTATCAAGATCCGTAACGTAGTTAAGAACGATGCGCTCTAACGAAATGGCGACTTCAATTTTGGCTAATCAAAGATTGAGCGACGTCAAGGGCATGGAATGCTAGTTATACAAGCGCAGACGGTGCGTAATAACAAGATTTAAAGGAACCCAGTTTGTCTGCCGTAGCCTAGTTTTTTCCCCCTATCGGCGCCTCAAAAACTCACCCTGAATTCTTCCAGTGTTGGTTTAAATATTGGCGGAACAACTTGCTTAGCAACATTTGCGCCCCTTGGGAAATGATTAGTGACCTGCGGTGTGGTGGAACTCGCTACATCTGCTCCAGAGGAGGCAGCGTGTCCTATGCCACAAAAGCGTTGCTCTATCTGTTGTACTGCTGTAATTTCATTAGCAGACTGTGTGGAACCAGTGATTGCAGTGGGCTGAAATAAAATTGAAAATTATTTATTCAGTTTAGGACTTGATAAGGTAGCATTTATGAACGTCCAAGAACTAACCACCGCAGGCTGTCCTGGTTCGCTCATCATCTGCGGTCTCGAATTTACATTACTTTTAATCTCCAATAATCGCTCAGCTGCAATCACCGTTGGCTCACTTCTTATATCACCAATTATCTGTCCCAGTAAATCCTCATGGCGTATTTTTGTGACCTCATTGAGGTCCTCTGCCTCCGACCGTTTAACGAGCATGGCTCGATAGGTAGACTGGCTACCAGATGAGCTACTCGGTACAATCTTTATAATGGATTGTGAGCCCGTGAGGTCCAAGTACAGTGGCATGTCCAATATCGCGTCCTCACTGGGTGGCATTATTTCGGTCTTTGACACTTCACCCTCCACCGCATCAAAGTGGTCTGAGCTATTGTAGGTCGCACATTCATCCCACACATTTTGTCTTTGGTTGGAATTTGTTTCATGTGGTGGCCAGAGCTCATTGCATTCTAAAAAAAGTTTTGATTAAATAACATTTAGATAAACAGGACCGGAGACTAACCTAACTTGTGAACAGTATTACCAAAAAAAAACTGGTCTGTTTGAAGAAATCATTCTTCTAATTATGTTACGGATCTAACCACACAGTGGTGTAAAGTTGATGAACTTAAGCTATCTCAATCCCAAATTTGCAAAAACAAGTACCTGCTACGGGGTTGGATATTGTGATCTTACTAAGACCATCTTGACTCTCCAGACTTTGCGACCGAGTTAGTGGTCGTGGTGGCACTCTATTGTAAACCTTCCTTCTGTGTTTCAGCGACTCACTGAGGGCTGGAATTCCAATTCTTTTCCTTTGTATCCGCTGGTCTGCTACTTTGGAGCAGCCGGCCGGTTCATTGGACACTTCACTACCTGCATTTATGTATAGTTGTTTCAGGTATGCATACCTGCTCTTTTAACGCGTTCACTGCTAACGACGCGTATGTGCGTCCAACTGTTAGAGAATTTACGAAGAAGTTGAAATGTTAGCAGTGAATGTGTTAATGGTAGCCCGACCCGGGGTTCGAACCCAGGACCTCGTGCTCCGCAGAAGCGTTTGCAACCACTAGGCCAAAAACTGATGTGCAGTGATTTACAACACGTTCTTTACCGTGAAGGAAAACATCGTGAGGGAACCTGTACATAATTTTGCACTTTGAAGTAATTCAAAGTGCCTGAAAAGGCGATAGACTCACAATCTTTCACGTAGGCACTTAATCATATTGTGAAATGTGGGTGTTTTTGTTACAACACTCCTGTTTACCCATTCGGGATGACGTGAGCATAATTATTTATTTTCATTATCCCGCGACTTTACCGGCAAAGTGAAGCCTATTCCACATTTTAGCAATCAATGATGTATGTTAGCTAACAAACTGTTGTTACTTATTAACGCATTCACTGCTAGAGCTAAATAAAAAGTCATTACCCTGTGCTACACAATCGGACCTTACACCAGTGCGTCAAACGCATATCATTGTACAAATACGCTTTCGCTCTGTGCTAAAACCTCAACATAGCGTCGACGTAAGATATTCCCCAGTGCTATTCGGCACTTCTGCGCGTTTGAGTATTGTTATGGCAGGTCATAAAGCACTCGCTTGTTTACGACAGGCAATAAAAACATGCGAAAAGGAAAAGGGTCGGTACATATCTGGTGTAATTTCATGTAGGTAAATTCCGTATCTGTTCTATATAGCAAGGTGGGTAAGGGCCCTTACAATTTGGTCTTATTTAAACAATAGACGCGCAGAGTCGGCTTTAACACACAGTGAAGGCACAGAAATTTGTATGGACTCACATAAGCGTCGTTAGCACATAGGAAAGTTCGGAAAAACGCGCAGGCGCGTCGTTAGCAGTGAACGCGTTAATAATCTATATATCTATACAGATAAATAAAATTTAAGTGTCTCTTTGTAATTCTAAAATAACAGTTTTTAACTAAATTCATATAAAAGTATACACGCTACTGTCTTTTTAGTTACTCCTTGAAACATCAGCTAACTGCCAGTGAAAGTCCCGTTAAAATCAGTCCAACCGTTTCAGATATTACCCGGAAGAAACAGACAAACAGAGTCAGAGAAAAACATTAAAAATTGGTTTTTCAATATCAGTACCGTGTATGTACTTCAGACACTTCAATTTTATTTATCTGTATAGATGTATAGATACCTGTATTAGGCTGGGAAACATTATTTTCAATTGGTTACGGTTGTCGCTTCCTGGAGCGTTTAGGTGCTTTAGCACCGCAGTCTCTGGACCGCCTTTGACTAATTTCGCGGTTTCGCATCCTTGCTTGTGCTCTCAAATTCAATCTATGTAAATAAATTTGCCTTCTCAAGCGTAAACTCGGGCAAGTGGTAATTTTAACGCCATTCCTATTAATTATGAACTTGCCACACTTATGTAACGATCTGCCTCTGTCTGTTTCAGAGGTGCGAACAGGTTGAACTCCAAAGTCCAAACCACCTGGAAGCACCCTCTCTCTGGCCCGATGCTGCCGTGGACGGCCTGGGTTGGTACTGGGCACCCAACCCGTGCTGCGCGGAAGCAACACTACTGGCTGCATTGTTAATTTCTCATCTGAAACAAGGGGTGCAAACGCCCATGAGCACTTGAATGCAAGTTATGTTATGAGTCAGTGTCTGTTTGTCTGTATGGCGCGACGCGAACAAAATGCACGCGCAGTTACCCTCACTATTTTAAATACATAAACATTGCCGCGAGTGTTCCTTTAGTTGCGAGTCCACTGCTTAGGAACTGGAGCGTCCTACCTAATCCGGCCGATATTAAACCCTGTGTTGAATGTTTTTTGATGTCTAGCAATTGCTCGTTTTACATCCTTATCTAACTTTGGCAAATAACTACACAGGTGTGGTTTTGCATTGGTGCCTTATTCACGGATAATCCATACTATATTATATATGCGAAAGTAACTCTGTCTGTCTGTTACGCTTTCCCGCTTAAACCACTCAACCGATTTTGATGAAATTCGGCACAGACAATCTTTAGACCCTGAGAAAGGACTACCTTTTACCTAAGGCTACCTTTTATTAAGAAAAAAGTATAATATAAAACTAAATCTACGCAGGTGAAACCGCACAGCTAGTATAAAATAAAATAAAGTGCTTATTATTTTCAATTTATTTTTATGCTCAAGGGGTCAAACAAGCATACGGACCGGACCACCTGGCAGAATGTGGTTACCGCAACTATGGACGCTTCCAAACCACAGGAGATTCAAATATTTTTATGATCCCCTATTTACATCCTTTATTCCCTATTCGATAGACTATTTCGTAACACGCGCAAACAAATCATTGTTTGTCGAAATTTATCCAGTTATTTGGAAAACACGAAGTAATAAAGATACTAGCAAACATAAGTTTGAATGCGAGGAACAATCATACCCGCAAAATCGCATTTATATAACTGTCATCATCTCCCAGGCTTTATCCCATATTTTTTTGGGGTCGGCACTTGATTCAGCCCGATGTGGCTGATCACCTGATTTGAATGCGAAGCTCTGCCATCTCACCTTCGCAACCCATTTTTACATGGAAAATCTGTGATCTGGGTTAACCCAGATGTCGGATTATTTTAGGCCTCCGACTGTAAAGATTGCCAAAGATGATAAATTGGCAACCGGGACCGACGGCTTAACGTTATGCGCAATAGCAAATGTGCCACGAGCTCCGCATTTACTGTAATTAATAAAATTCACACACAAGTACCTTTATAAAGATGTGAAGCCATTTTTACTCCTGTAGGTCTCGAATTTTTAGGAGGGGTCTTACGCGTCCTCCTATTTGGCAGAGAGGTGTGGTCTTTGTTGCTTTTGGTCCTTGTTGTTCTTGGAGTAGGAGGCTCCTGGCTAGAACAGAAACAAATAGTTGCTGTTTATTTATTTATTTGTCTTACTTTCAATTAATGATATTTCCCCATAATATTTTCTTAAATATTATACATGTGCATGCAGTAAAGAAAGGCATTTTGGTATACAACCTGTATACCAAAATGCCTTTCTTTACTTTTCCTTTAGTTACGCGTCCACTGCTTAGGAACTGGAGCGTCCTACCTAATCTGCCCGATATTAAACCCTGATGTTGAATGCTTCTTATGTTTAGCAATTGCTCGTTTTACATCCTCATATAATTTTGGAAAAAAACTACACAGTATGTGGCTTTGCATTGGTACCATATTCATCATCATCATATCAGCCATAGGACGTCCACTGCTGAACATAGGCCTCTCCGACCGTTAAAGTGTGGACTATATGCAGGGGTGAATTTACATTGAATGAATTGTTCTGACGCATATGCACAAATGTTGTTACACTTGGATTTAAGAAATTTAAAAAATTCGTTGTAAGCTCCCACGAAATTTGTGCCATTGTCAGATAAAATGCTGAGCAGTTTTCCTCTACGGGCTATGAACCGATTAAGTGCGGCAATGTAAGCTTCGGCGGTTAGTTCAGTAACAAGCTCTATGTGAACTGCCCTCACAGCGAGGCAGACGAAAATGCAGATGTAGGCTTTACTTAATTTACAACCCTTCCCATTTTGCTGGCGATTAAAATGAGCCCAGCAGAAACAACGGCCACATTGCTAAATGGATAGTCAGCATGTAGACGTTCTTTAGGTAGGCTGTTCATTAGTGGTTGAGTAATTTTTCATGTGTTACCTTTCTAGCAAGATTCCTACCACCTATTATCCAATATTTATGACGCAGCATAGACAATAATAGATGCGGGCCTGCATGTTCAAGTAATCTATGATAATGTCGGACTAATAATAATGAGAGGTGATGAGATGAGTGCATTATGATTGGATGTTTTGTGTCATAATCATAATTAGAATTGCTTAATCTACCACCAACTCTAATAATACCTTCCTTTGATATAAATGGATTTAAAGTTATTAATTGTGACTTCAATTTTATGTGTCCCTTTGCTAATAAGCTACTATATTCCCGTGAAAACTATCCATCTGTGCTATTTTACACAATGCAACATTGGCAGCTATTAACTCTTGTACTGATAAATGATTGCTTATTTTATTGCATGTATGCCACTACACGTTGTAACTTTGGATACTCAGAGTACTTATGCATAAATTTATCCTAATCTGTGATAAACTTACAATGAGATTTGAGTTTTGGTAAGTCAGAGGCGACATCTCTCGGCTATGGAGGAAGAGGAATGTCATGAGTTGATAAGAAAGCAGGCCCAGATCACCACACCTGCGATGTTTTCAACTCATTTGCGTTGCAGCCCCTAGAGCCTATGTCAGCTGGATTTAAATTTGTAGGAACATAATTCCATTGGTTGGAATGTGATATGTCAGTGATTTCGTTGATTCTGTTCAATACAAATACCTTCAGACTTGACTTTGGTGTCCTAAGTGTGTCCAAAGATGAGTGGTTTATTTGCTGATTGACGTCTTCGCCCCACGCGGTGACTCCAATACCACCTTACGTGCACGAGGCAACGAGGTTGTGTAATTTCGCCTTTGCTTGTCGCGTTGATGCAGTTTCTTAGCTGTATTTTTCTGCCCCATGCGTTGATTGCGAATCCAGACTCCCGAATACCTTATGCCTCTTGCTCGACAAAATGGCTGCGTCCAGGTCCCTTGTTCAAAATCCGGATCGTGATGGCAAACTGTTGAGGCGTGAATCTCTCGGGAGAAGTAAAATTCGTTGGCACTCATATAAACATATAATTTGCATCATACATCAATTTTGATCTTAAATATATTTAGAATACAAGAACGAAATTTTCTGTAGTTTTCCGTACCCCGATCCGACGAAGAGTGCCGAGCTGCATCCAGTGTTCGGAACCTGAAGTGGACTGATTATCGTACCAGGGGCTGGCAAGGGCGTAAAATTATCGTACACGGATCGAAATTATCGTACTTTTTAGGATGATGTCTATTATAGATAAATAAATCATATAAAATGTAATATTGATATGCATGACAGCCGTTGACAGCTGACATTAATGACTTTGGGCGTTGGTCGGGTTAGCGCTCCTGCGCTCCCCGTCAAGGTGCAGCGTTAACATCATTATATTATACTTATGTAGGAGTGTTGCTTGCCTTAAATATCATTGCTTATTCCGAGAAAATATAAAAAACATACATATTCTCACACCTTAATGGGCTAGGCCGAGGAGCAGTAATTATAGTACGTTTATATTTCGCCAGTTATGTTACGGTCCCAAGTGATAATGACTATTAACATTAACCAGGCTCACTTCACTTCAGCGGTGCTATTCCCTAACTTTTGAGTGATTATCACTTTGCAAAGTGTACAACGATCAAGTGTCAAACAGGCGATTTTGCCAATTTGGTATTCCCTAACGTCAGTGTCCAACTAAAATGACGTCACGAGTGGCTAACCGATTTGATAGCCACCGTAACCATTTTTGACAGGAGTTTGTGTATCGATAAATCAAAAGTTGCGATTTTGTAAGCAAAGTGTACAACGAATTGGTACTTATTCGTTGCGCACTTTAATTGTTCATAGCAACTATAGAATAGTAGTGTTTTATAGACCGCAAGCGATGAGCACTATTATCCAACCGAAGATGGGAGTAAGTTAATGTTTCTATATGTGAAGCAATTTCCGACCACTTCGATTTGGAAACTTTAACTAAGCGGTTCACACACTACAAATTTATTGTTTTGTGTTACGAGACCTCAGTGTTTATCACGTAAAGTGTAAATAAAATTGTAATACTTTCTAGTTTACCGTTTTGAATTTTTGTAATCTAGAAAAGTATACAATGATCTAGATTTGGATTTAAGAAGGAATCAAAGAAGAAACTGATTTAAGTAAGAAGATAAAGTGGTACATCAAATCAAATTGCTAAGAATGCTAGATGCCAGAGGGATTTATAGTGATGTTGGCCAATTTTCGCTCTAAGGCCAACAAGATCTATGAGAACTGTCTAATCGAAAAACTGCCGACCCAATGAACACTACATAATACTTTCTTTATAAGAATTTAAAGTAAGTATATCTTTCTACAGTAGGAATGATATGATGCAGCCTGTGTTGGTTGGACTAAATAAAGTAAATAGACTAGGTGTTGTTAACTATATGATTTATATTACATCCAAAACCTTAGTACTTAAAATTTAAAATTCAAAGTATCTTTATTTGATTAGACTTCTTACAAAGTACTTTCAAATCGTCAGAAGGACACAAAATACATTATACATGATTATAAATGTTACCACCGGGTTTGGAAGGTAGCTTTTGTTGAGAAGAACCCGGCAAGAAACTCAACAATTAATCCTTTATACAAATATATATATTATACAATGTTTTTGGTTACAGTATTTATGTTCAAATGCTCAATTGTCAAATATAATGCAGGCATATAAAAACAAACAAGATAATTTAGAGTGTATTATATATCTGTCTATAATACTTTTACAGGAGATTCCCATTATTTTCTGTGGCTGTGGATTTGATGAGAGATGACATTAAGATGTTGTGCTGCTGGCCAGCAGCAGCTTCCGCAGCCGATAATGGTGTGTAGAGTGCTGCTGAGAGCTGCATTGTTCTGAAATTATAATACATATATATTATGCTATTTATTGTTTTAATCCTTCTACTCTGTCCTTGAAGGGAAAATATGGTTAGATATAGTAAATAATAAATGATTATGCCCTACAAGAATTAACATTCTGTTTTTTCTAAATGTTTTAAACTCAACAGAAACAGAAAATCACGGTTTCTGTGTAAAGTTAATATGTTGACTTTTTGCGGGCTGTTAATAAAATTTTCTGAATTATTATAATGAAAATGTACTTTGTAGTGATCAATACTGAGTTACAAGGGCTTACATTATTAGCTCTGCAATCCTGTGTTAATACTTCTTAATATCTTAATGTAGATTGGTCACTAAGTAATTTTTTCTTTCTCAGCATTCTTTAGCATTCTCATTGGTTTCGGTATAAGTATATTGGCATAGGTTATCTGAAAGTAAAAGCTAACATTAAACCTAATCACTCCAATGTAAATAATGTAAAGATCATGTTATAATCATACTATTGACTGTTCAATCAAGACTTATGTATAAAAAGTAAAAACAACATAAAAACCTACCTGCATCATTCCACACGATGTCCCAGTCTCTTACTTTACTTACTTTTCACGCTTTATCTTAAATCCTTTGAAATAGGAATAAATGTACATTCTTAAAAACAATACGTTTAGTAAGCTGTAAATTCGTATTTACAGATTATGTTCTCATTATAAACGTACAAAATATTTTCGTAAATATGAATTCCATGTTAATTTGTTTACATAAACCGTTCAAATTAAATTTCCTTCAAAAAGTACTATTTACAGCTTATATTGTGATATTAATATTAGTCGCATAATATCGATAAGATTATAGAGGTGTCAAGAGGTGCTTTGATAGGCACCGTAGAAAGGCTGATAGGCACCGTAAGTTTATAGGCACTGAAGGGATACGCGATCGCTTTAGTCCGCACGACTTCGCGGTGGACAACGATTATGAGTGTACAACAAATGTCAGTGAACAACAAAGTTAGCGAATAGGGGGGTAGGCTGCTACTGGGAAATTACAGATGGAAAACCCCAAGAACACTCGGAGGGATTTAGCCCAAGACTTTTTCCCCAGTAGCTATATATATATATATATATATACAGTCGTGGTCAACTAATTAGGGACATGCAAGATAGTGAAGAACAATAACCGGTTATGTACATACAAATATAAAACTCTATTGATTTCTCAGTAACTATTATTTGCATAATTTGGTCCGATTATTATGCTTTAAATGTCTGTAAATAAAAGAATAAATAAATAGAAAAAAGTATTTAATATCAAAGGTTGAATATGTATTCAATTTTAAGGTATAATTCTGTAGCTGGACATTTAATTAAGGTCAGTAAACTATAATGAAAAATAGAGTTAAACAAAACTAATAATCTGCAGTATTATAATATCTTTAACAGCTCCATTTTATTACGTGTAAAATCAGCACCCAGTAGCAATACCTTTGTTAGTAATTACCGCTTGACACCGATGTGGCATAGACATTATCAGTTTCTGGCATGTTTCGACAGGAATGTTTGCCCATGCCTCACAAAAAGCTTCATTAAGTTCATCTAAAGTTGTGGTACGATAAGTGGCTACTTTTTTCTTGATTTCGTGCCAAAGGTGCTCGATTGGGTTAAGGTCCGGGCTATTTGCTGGCCACTCTAGCTATAATAGCTATATATATATATATATATATAGCTATTACTATAACTCGATTACTAGACCAAGGTAGATTAAAAAGAATATTTTTCAAGACACATGGTATAACAATGTTCTTGGTGTGACAAAGAAATAGGAACGTCTTTAAGTTCATAAGCAAGTTATTAAAATTTAAAAAAGTAGATGTGATATCAAAATACATTTAAAAAAATTCTAAACATTTCACTTGCATTTCTAGAATAGCAGGCAACTGTTCAAGCCACAGCTCATCATAATTACAACATTCAAGCTAGTTAAAGTAAAAGTGTCCAGAAACATGTTATTGCTCGCATACATAATGTCACACCTATTTCAGAAGTAACAATAAATAACAATATTGAATGTGTATTCGGGAACATACAGAAGGGGAGCTTGCTTTGTTGAATTGCACATGTGACATACAATTTTAATAATTGCATATATAATTATAATACTTGTAATAGTAACAATTCAATTTTATTTTATAACTCGCTATTCATGAAATTCACAGGATGTTATCAGGCTTATTAGAAATATGGACAACAAATTGTCGATAAAAAGTTGATGAAAAGGCTTCCAGCAGATCAATTGTGACCATTTATTTTGTATACATGAAGATGCAAATAATAGAAGCTGCAGAGTAATTGAATATTCATTGTCCCACAAATTTCACTCAATACATAGCATAATATTAAGATGATAATTTTTTTTATAAAATACATAATTATATTAAGACCCAAGTTCACCATTGCAAACATAATTTCAAATAAATCATTAAGAAAGTACATAAAGAATACGTAACGTAGGCGTATGATGCCGACGCCATTTTGTTAGACGCCATTAATATCCTAGAAAACACACCCTTGGTACACCCCTTACTATACTAAACAGTAAAACATGTAGAAAGGTTCAGTATAGGCCCTAATAAAGATAGGGCCCCAAAATAATCACTCAAAATCAAATAAAAAAGAGATTGATAAAACTCTTACCTGTATCTGTCTAGTTGACTGGTCGAGTTGAGATTTAGCCGAATATTGGGATCACACTTGAATGTGTGCACTGCAACCAAAATTTCTTCTTTATATCAAAGCTGTGGCCTGCGCCTGCGCACATAGAGCGAGAAAACAAGCTTATTGGGTGAACACTGAGTTTTATTCATAATTTGTTGATAGTTATATAGAATATATCTCTCATTATATTAACAATTAGTTTGACCAACTGATTACTAAAGTACATATACACATATGATAATACATATTAAGCTATAAAGTACATCATTCGCTTAATGAATGCCACAAAGTCAATCAAAGAGAACTTGGATGTTAAGCTATGCATAAGTTTATATGTAATCATATAACAGCAACATATAAACCTATGCATAGCATACTTGGGTATTTTTAATGGAACAATGTTGATTGTCAAACCTTGCATTCTCAAACGTATCCACTGAGTCCCGGGACTAATATGCTCTAACTCACTATGTCAACCTGTCTGCTATTCCTAAGATACTTTCTACCTACTGCGTCTTGCACTAGGTAAGACTGTGGCACACTAAGTTCTTTGACTACTTTCATATATCTCCTCTTATCACCATCCACTATCATTACTTATTGATTTTTATGCAATGTAGGGAAAATTCGGGCCAAACTATCATACAGAACTTTTTGTTCCGTTTCTTGCTTTAAAATCTCTTTATGATTCTTTTTCATTTCCAATTTTTCTTGTAACAACTGCTCTCGAAGAGTTAAAAGCTATGAGCTGGCAAATCTATATTGTGCCTAAGTAGGTGTTGAACGAAAATTTTATAAACTAATATAATATCCTGATCTGAATCGATGAATTTCGTTTGCTTAATTTAAGCGTGACTGTTCATGAACAATTTCGTACAAATAACGATACTGTTATATGCGAACAATGCAATTGAGTTATACGATGAAAAGGGATCATTTTAGCATTGTTTTCCCATTCCAGCCTTTTAAACAAGTTAAATTTGATGGATTACAAAAGTAATGGCCGATAGAAATTAAAATACGACTGTATTTTATTACTGACACTGAAGGGCAACTAAGGAGTAAAGAGAAAAAAATAACTATTATTTAAATGCATAATCTACGCTGAGTTTAGCTCAACTGATTGTTATATTACACTTTCAATCAATAGAAATAAATTATTTAAGCGCTCGTACCTTTTCTGTAATGTATATTTCCACAATGATTTAATATTTCAAAGATATAGATACTTGCAAATAATATTATTGATTGATTATAGTGACACTCCCTTCAGGGTAACGCATAGACAAAGTAAAATTTCAACGTAAACCATAACGCGCTCACAGACTGCTCTCTAAGTGCCTGTTTGATTACATATCTCCTCGACTCCCACTCGTTCGAGGATCCCAATAATGTGTTCAATTTGAGAACTATTAATTCCTTGCAATGCAAACTTGAAATTTTTGGAAGCCCGACGATATCGGGACCATATGGTCTCCTGTATATGACCTACGTATGTGACCTATATAGGTCGGAATAAGGACGATTATAACGTCGCCGCTTATTTCCGAGCGAAATATTTTGTCTGTGCCCGCTCGGAGACGGAAGGAACGGTTCCTCCCCTCTCCCGCGCCCCGCGCAGTCGCGGATAAACCAATAGGAACGTCGGTATCGCGCGACGCGCAAGAACGGCAACCGCGCCGTACGATCAAACTGCCTGTGCGCTACTTGTAACTCTCTGTGAACTTTATATTTTATTGTGTGTTTCTGATGTATATTTGGCCTACTCCGACTGACATCTGTAAGTCTGTGGAGTGTACCATAGATTGACTATGGCGCGGCACTACCGACGTCTATGGTATACTATATTTCTATCCGGGACGGTGTTTTAATTATTATCCATGAATTAACAGACTTTTCACTGGTGAAGAGGTTATTTTATTCACGCGTGCACATAATATAAATAGTCATGGCCAATTTCATTGGAAATTTATCAGTGTTTGATCATAATACCCAAGAGTGGGAAATTGTAGAAAATATAATGCTTCAATGGTATTTTCTAGAAATTGTATATCTGTATTTTCAAATATATGTCTGTGGTCAACTGTGGAACGCTGCAAATGTATACTACGTACCATAGTGTTCCGTTATATGGAACGGAGCTCCCGCGTAGCGGCCAATGAGAGCGCCGCATTTTAGTTTTAAAATCTGCGCGCCCTTTTTGTGGCGCGGCAAAGATTGTACTGTGAACAACGTAGCGAACGCGACAGTCGCTCCGCTCCCGCGCTTTTTCATATTTCTGATTTTGCCTTTTGTGATTACGTTTCAATAAAACGATAACTGACTTATGTGGATTGTGTGATAAACTGATTGTATATAATACTCGTGTCTGAACTGATTTGTGTGTGTGTGTGCGTATGTGTTTTTGTGAATAAACTGTATATATTTTACTGTACAAAGACTTTCCATCATCTCCTCGCCTGTGCTGTACTTAATACCCTGCGCCGAAATAATAACAATTGGTCCTTCTGGATCCTGTATCCTTCACGGGCGGCCTTATATGTGGACCTCATGTTAGGTGGAGGTACTTAACCGGGTACAAGGTATCCCCCTGTATATTAATCTGCCGCGCTTGAGTAAATCCCGAAATCCCCGCTTGGGCTCCCCTACTATTAGCATTTTCTGCTTTGTCGCTACATAACACGTGACCACATTTTTACGCTGGAAACGAGCGTCAAGCGGTTTCAGCTAAATTGATTTTGAGGACCTATTGCATTGTGAAGATTAGAGAGGGAAATTCAAAAACTGACATCTAAAAAATATATTTACTATCGTTTTTTTTTCGTAATTATTAGTTTTAATGTTAAAAATGGCATTTTCATCCTCAACTTAACCGGATTAATCTTCGAAAATGGTTTAGATTTCATAAATTGCTCGTGATTTCGTAGTGTACAAGAAAGTGTCTCCAAGAGAGATGCGAGTGGTACCAATAATTAGTGCGTCATCTGCTGTAAATGTGCGCCAAATAAAAAAAATGTGCGTCTTCAGGCTCTCGAGAGATTGCATTTTCTGCTGGGGTAACGTTTGGCAAATTCGCGTATCTCCAAAGCTATTGTATGTGTACCTTATTATATGACAAACATGCACAGAATTAGATTACAGAAATAATGTATATTTTCAAGAAATTGCCTTTTTTTGAAAACCCAAAAAAAAACTCGCAGCGCCTAAATGGGTAAACGTATAAGTTCACTGAAAACTGTATTCGGTCCAACGTAATCAAAAGATACAGCCGTTTTTCGACACAAGGAAATTAAAACCTACCTACCACTATCACGGGTACTTCCCGTGAACTCAAAATCAAAAATAAAAAACAATTATACGGGTCAACTTGAGAAGCTCCACCGTTTTTTTTATTCAGTTAAGAAGAGTGAGAAGGAATGAGAGGCCCGGAGTGGAAAATACCTTGCTGTACGAAGATCCACGCTTTAATGATGGTCTTAGCTCCAAAAATCTCCATTGCGATCGACAACAGCTTGGAATGGGGATTACCGAACAATACATACATATGCTGACGCCTGTATTCCCCGAAGGGGTAGGCAGAGGTGTTGTAATCACAATTACCGAACAATTTTTTCCAAAAAACCTCATAAGGTTAAAAAAATATGGACAACATACTGTATAAGAATCACGAAGCCTAGAAATCCAATATTAAAAATAATAATCGCGCTTTAATATTTCGAGCTAACGGTTTTTTTACATTCCCCCATTCTCTTATGCCTCGCTCAAATCGTCAGATTATTGAAATATACACTTTTCTGCATGTAATTTAACTTACAATGTGCCGAGGATCGATTTTTATTTTTTACTTATCTGATCGGCTGTTCGTAGCGAACGCGCCGGCCTATATCATGGGCTCATACATGGTGGGGGTACATAACAGGGTGCAAGCTTTCGCCCTATATGGTTTTCTGACGGCCTTAAGTAAAACCCAAAAATCTCCTCTTGGGTTCCCCCACTAACGGTATTATATTCAATATTTGGTTGTTCTTGGAAAAGGAAACAGTAAGTACAACACGACATGTATCTCCATACAAGAGAATCCTTTATTTTTGAGAAAGGTACATACAAATTTGTATTTGAAGGTTTATTTACCCATATAATATTAGTTGTTATACAATTATTTGCGGGTGAAACCGTGGGATCCTAGTTAGTTCTTTTATAAATTAAAGCCTTTACGTGTTATTCCCACTTAAAGTTACTGAAGAGTTCGGACACATGGAGTATTAGATTGAGATCAAACATGTAGGAACCAACTATATGAATGTTAAAATATACCTTACAGACTAGATTACATTTTTGTGTAATCTATTCTGTAAGATGTTTTCATTGAATCACAGACAACACATACACATACAGATTGAATTTCCATTGACTTAACTACACAACATCTTAACAACACAACACTATTTACTAATTTAATAATATAAATAATTTACTTGATACTTTGAATAGTTTCGGCTATGGCTTCGGAATAGGCGATACACTCCCATTTAACGAAAAAAATACTCTGTATTCTATGTGGGGTCGAAAAATTAAGCCATGCATAAAGATAATAAATAAATCTATACAGATACATAAAGATAATAAATAAATCTATACAGATACATAAAATTTAAGTGTATGTTTGTAATTCCAAGCTTTTCACTAAACGCATCTGACATTATATACGGAACTGTGTTAAAAAAACTAATTTTCAAAATATTTTCTCTGTCTGTCTGTTTGTTCCGGGTAATCTCTGAAACGGCTGGACCGATTTTAACGGGACTTTAACTTGCAGATAGCTGATTTTACAAGGAGTAACTTGTTTACTTAATTACTAACCAAACAATTCGACTTTTTCAAAAATTCAACCCAGAGAAAATATTTGGTGATTTTATGAAGTAATTAAGAATTCCATGTGGATTATGTCGCAGGTGAAAGCTATGACAATTTTTATTTAAAAAAAGCATTTAATATTCCGCGGAAATTAAATCAAATCTATGCGGGTGAAACCGCAGGACGCAGTTAGTAATAAATATAAGTAATAAATGCATGTCTCAGTCAGCAAACTCTCCATAAGTATATTGATAGTAAACCTTGAATTCCTTGGACCACTCGAATAATAAAGTACTTTAGCGAATATGTTCACAATAATATAATTGTATGTCCTTATTAATATCTATATAATTATAATAAAATAATATATGTTTTTACCTTTTTGGAGTTCATGCGTCGAGCTGTATAATTTGATACCATTAATATAAATAATAGTATTATATAACGTTAATAGACGAAGTCAATACGGCTGCACCATTTCAAAACCTTGTAAGGTTTTTTTTCTAAATATATATTTTTATAACTATCGCATTCTAGAAATATCTTCATCCTGTAAAAAAAGAAGTTTGAAAATCCTAGTATGTTATGACATGATTTTTTTTAAATAAACTATATAATAATAATGATAATGTATTAATACTATGAAAAGTAAACAATGACGCTATTATAGGCATTCTGCTCTAATTGTGAATTGAATATGCCATAATAAATTATAATATGTTATAGTACTTTTTCTGCATTTGTTGCTATTTTAATTAGTCAGAATAACATTTACTCTCGTCCTCAGGCAATCATTGATGTGCTGCCACTAGGTACTTTCCTACTGTTAAAATGCTCATACTAGGTAAAATTTTGGTTCAAAGAAATCACAAAAAATATATGCCGATTTTGGCTACGGTAACCTAGATTTGCTTCTTGACTAAAGATCTGACCGTGTGATCCAATCCGGCATTCGCGTCGTACTCGTGAACGTACAGGGGCTGGTCATCTCAAGCTACGGATTTAGATATAAGCAGAACTACTAAACTTTTGTTCTATGTAAATTTTTATCGACAATTGTGCATTGGAACTGTGTCCATATGTGGGTTTACATTTCTTAAGTGATTTATTTTGTATAATTGAAAAGAGTACAGAGTGACTTCTTGCCAGGTTCTTCTCAGTAAAAGAAACCTTCCGAACCTGGCGGTAGCATGTATAATTATGTCATTCTGACGATTTAAAAGTACTTTGTAAAAAGTCTAATCGAATTATGATATATTTGAGTTTTTAACAATGCAGTATGGACAGGTTGCAACTACCCACGTAGTTGTAATGTTATTTCTATATATAAGTCAGTCCTTACTAACTTTGAAAAATACCAATATAAGTAGACTAAATTAACTACAATGGTTATGTTCGTTTTTTCATATCCTCACATCCTCACCATTGGGAAGGGACATCATCAAATCCTATTTAACGTTCTCCTGTAAAATTAACTCAAAAACACATACCAGGTTTTCAAATGGGGCAGCCGAATACGTAACCATATTATTATATTAATAAATATTTATGCATAGCAGTGCAAGTTTTTCATGACAATAATTGTCCTATTGATTGGAAATTTATTTTGCAGTTCATTAATTTTATAATATGAATAAGATTTTACATGGATAAGAAATATTACATTATACATATACAAAATACATACATAATATAATTTATATGGTATACTTGATTTACGTAGTTCTTACTTAACTAAATTAAAAACTAGTGTCTAACTATCTATAGTATTTACAAATAAAATGATCGGTAAAAATTATCTGTAGTAACAGTTAACAGAAATAATTTCGGTTATATTTAACCAGTTTCGATATTAATCGGTTAATGAAAGAACGAAAAACATTATCTCGTGCGATAATCTCGGGCCCTGTCTATCTATCAGACGGGGACCAAAAGTGAGAATAATCAAAAAAGTGTTTTGTGTATATTTTCGAAGGGCTACGTTTTCAAATATTTTAATTGTATTTGTAAATTCGATAGTTTTTTTGGCATGACGCGATAAGTTCTGAAGGTTCAAGTAGATATTTTTTTTATTTAGTTTTTAATTTTAATTCGCGTAAATGATTGAAGTACACACGTCTAACACTATTTGAGTTTAAGCCGTCATAATATTGCACTAACAGTACATGTAATGCGCTTTCAGGTGCAACCACAGCCGCTCGACGCTCGTTTCCAGCGACAAATGTGGTCACGTGACGCCAATTAAAATTTCCCCCGACTCAAAAAGGAACTGTCATGCAGTCGCTCCTATCACGTGACCACATTTGTTGAAGGTTGCACCTATATGGATAGCTGTGTGTACCTAGAGATGTTTTATGCAAATTTTCACAATGAATATAGTAACCCTGTACATTAACGTAATTATCGGGGTGAATTGAGTCAGCTAAAACCTACGCCATTTTGGCGGTGATCGTGTAAAGATGTCGCTCTCCGCCTGACTAGCATAATAAATAATGTTCCTACATTAACATATATCGCAATCTATACTCAAAATTTTAATCGTATTTAGTGACTTGACAGTTCAGAGAAAAATAATGCTACCATACTAAAGCTTGTTATAGTGTTGGGGTAGTGAACGATTTTGAGGAAGGAACGAATGTTAAGAATGATTTATTTTGAGTAAAACATAAAGAAACGGATATATGAAACGGAATGCAAGTAACATCAATAATTATGATTAATAAATTGAATATGATTTTCTATTTTCACTAATAGAAATAAATAAAAAGTAAAAATAATGTAACTAAAAATTTTTCCTTCTTTTGTAATTTTCACAAACAAAAAACCAATGCAAATACATCTGATCAAGTTTACCGTGATTTAAATCTTCCTTTAAGCCTTCTAACTGTCAAGTTACTGAATACCATCAAAAGTCAGAGTATAGCCTAATGTAAGGAATGTTTACCAGATAGATACACTTAATATTCCTTTAAATATACTTATACTTATACTACAAACAAAACACCCAGACACAAGGCAAACACAAAATGCTCATCACATAAAAGGTTTGCCCTGACGCGGGAATCGAACCCGCAGCACTAGGCCAACAGTTGAATAAACAATCTACTAACATCAAATTAATCCTATCATTCAAGGGGCAAGTATTACGTAAGCGCTTGAAGGCGGGGGGGTCTTTGCTTTGCTTATTTTTGATGACACGGTGGGTGGGGGGGGGGGGGGGGGTCGATATCATGATTACGTCAGCAATGGCAACTCACAAATTGTCTATGTTTGAAAACTACCGCGTGCCACTTCGTCACTTGTCAAAATTTCTTCCGTCAATCTATTATTTCGTTTCAATTTGAAGGACGATTTGATGTAAATTATTATTATGTGCGCACGCGTTCACTGCTAACGACGCGTCTGTGCGTCCAATTGTTAGAGAATTTACGAAGAAGATGAAATGTGCTAACTGCTGCTCAAGAATCATTAAACAAAACAGAATACATTAAAAGAAAAATGCATATACTAATGATTACCCCCTAAGGGGAAGAAGGGGTAAATAATTGTAAAAAATCTGCTTATGTAATACTTGAATGCCCCCTAAATGTCAATATCGAAACGACTTAATCGTCAAAAGCTGCATTATTAGTGTATTGAAGCCGGAATAAACTTGACCACCCGAGTTCCCTCTGTGCACGTTAAGTTGTCGGTCCCGGTTGCTGATTGAACATCTTTGGCATTCGCTACAGGTCAGTGGGAGCCTTAAGAGAATCTGACGATTGGTTTAACCTAGATTACTGATTTTAAATGCGGTTGCAAAGGTCAGATGACAGTAGCTTGGTATGAAAATCGGGTGATCGGGTTGAATCAAGTGCTAACGCCAAAAATGTATTAGATAATGCCAGGGAGATGATTGTAGCGTGAATTGGTTTAGGATGTTTAGTTTAAGTTGCGGCGCACAGGGTTGCCTGCAGTTTCGTTATAATATTGTTGAGGTCCCGTTCAGTGTAGAATGCCACCAGCTCGCAGTCCTGGGCATTCTTGATCTTCCTCTGGTCCAGCACTCGCAGCGCGTGCTGGAGACATAGCGACGACTTCTTGCCTGAGAGTCCCACCACCTGTTCCAATATTATTGTTACAAAACCAACTTTAAGTACCGTGGATTATACAAATTTAACTTATCTATATCCATACATATAAATACAATTGGAGTGGCAGGTTGAAATTCCAAATTAACAGCATTTCATTAAATACATATCAAAGTATGTACGCGATATAAATATTTACAAAAACATTTTCAATCTGTGTTTCTCTGTTTGTTCCGGCTAATCCCTGAAATAGCTGCACCGACTTCAGCGGGATTTTCACTGGCTTTCGCTGGATAGCTGATATTGTAAGGAGTAACTCTAGCTATTTATATTTTAGAAAGAAACTAAATGTCACTAAATAGCATCCTTTTCGGACATTTCGCCGTAGTCGCTAATTATCTAGTACATGTGCGCGTATATGTGTGACCTTTCGAACGATTTGTTCTTACAAACCGTTAAGGTTGTAAAAGCTTATATTTATTCTGTGACATTAATCTACATACCTTGGAAAGGTACAGTGTGGTGCGACAGATTTCACACTCGTCCTGATCGCGAACATTCCACGCCCCGGACGGGCGCTTCCTGTTATTAGGTCGCGCACGATTCTGTAAAAAAAATACGATAAAATACTTATGGTAGAAATGTATGATGGCGCTTGAACATTTTTTTATGATGATCATTGTTACGACGAAGTTCGGCCACGGCGAGCACTTTGACTCCTTGTCGGGTCGGTCACCTGTTCGGTCCTCCTCCAAGTTGTCAAAGGCTGCAGAAGCCACTTCCAACCAGTAAGGTAATTATTAAGAACTCTAAATTGAAGACGTTATTTCCATACAAAATGATATCACCTGTTCGAACGGATCGTCCTTCTAAACTACGTTAGGAATCTTGATACGATTTTTACTAACATGTAAGAGTTGAAATCCAACGGGTTTAATGCAAAAAAAAGTTTGTTAGTCTTAAAACAGCGTAGCTACTGCACACTGCACTTTAATCAACGAATTTAAATGCAGTGTTCAAAATGAGTGATTCAAGAAAAACCGTCTCCTTATATATGTACAATACAAATAACTCGCAGCAAAGCGAGGGTTGATCGCTAGTTAGTTGTAAAAAGTACCTGAGCAGTAATAGCGGTGACTTTCCTGTCGACCAGCAGTTGGCGGTATTTGAGCTCCTCCTTCACAATGGGATCCAGGTTGGTGAACACTTGCTGCAGAACGCTCAGGGGCGCACTCCTGTCGCTCGCGATCGCGATCAACAACTGCTCAAGGGCGAACATCGTTGGTTCGCAACTTTCACGCAGACCCTACGCAAAATACATTAATTAGATTAGTTTTGACTTCTAATTAAGTTCTTTCAAATCGTCACAACAACATGACCATACAGGATTTTACACCGCCGATTTCGGAAAGTTGCTGTTACTGAGAAGAACCCGGCATCAAACTCAGTAATTACTCTTTATACAATTGTTTTGAGTAGTACAAAATATGTGATAAAAAAATGAATAGGAACATCGACACAGTTCCAATGCACAAATGGCGATAACAACACATTACTATGTTTAATTTTATTAGCTTAAGATGACCAGCTTCCACAAGCAACACCTGTTCACAACACTTGTTTCCATGCTCAGCATACACATTCGAGGTCAAATATAACTATCCTAACTAATCTATATTCTGCGTTTTTTCACACACGCACAAATTTCAAATCTCTAGAAGTGTCTTTCAGTCAGTCTGGTTGAATATTAAAAGTGCCGTCACGAGATATGAGCTCTGAGCTTCAATACACAGTAGTCATTTTATGAATCTGTCTCTGTCTAGTTTCTGCGAATAAAATATTGATTGCTCATTACAGCTTACCTGAAACGTCTGGTGAACGGATGACAGCCAGTTGTTGGTGGCGAAATAGACGCTCTCCGAATGAGTGTACCCTCTCGATACTGAACTGGAGTATGCTTTAGGGAACACGATAACGAATTCTCCAGGTAATTGCTCCACTTTAGAGATGGATACTTGCTGCTCCAGCAACAGTTTGGGCGGGATCATAACTATGTCCGATGGGAGCCATATGGATTTGTTTTGTCGTGACGTGGGGCAGAGGTTCTCGACGGCTCTGCAGAATTTGTCACTCTCTTCATTCGGTATTCCATACCTGAGAAAAATCAATAGGGCATCTAGAACATTCTGTATACGAGTCTAGGACGCATTTATAAGCTACTGATCGCGCGTATTTCGTATTCCAAACACATGAATATAAAAATAAAAAATGCGTCCTGTATGTGACTATGGGTGTACCACTTCATGCTCACGACTAGCTTAGTAAGTAAATGATTGCAAAATCCTACATGACATTATGAAATAAGGTTATAATTACCAAAGCTTTCCAGGGCCAGAGTGCATATATTCGACCCAGGGTAGTCCGTGGGGGTCGCGATGCCAGCAGCTGGTGGCGAACACCATGCCCACGTGCAGTGTCGGCACCGTCACTCCCAGGACTGGACCCAACGAGCGCAACACGTTGCCGCTGTTCTGGCTTATCATCTGTTATATAATACACGAAAAATGTAAACGAAGTAGTAACAAAAACTGTGCGCCTATAAAGTCTCGAGTCTGTATATATATAGATCGTTTGCCTTCAAGTTCCATGGATGGCGGGAGTAAGGGTCGAGGGGTTCCTTGCTGAACCCGTAGCCGTCTTCCCCTGTGTCGATAGAGGCCGTGTTGACGCACACGTGGTCGGTGCCCAGCAACACCAAGCGCCAGTACTCCTCCTCCAGTTCATCCATCGAAGGTAACCCACTCTCCGGGAAATGAGTATCCATGGCGTGTGCCGCTATCTATTACATACAATATACAATATTATAATGGCCTATATATTACACTAGGATATTAGGGTGTGGTTTTGCATTGGTGTCATATTTACGAAGGTATCAACTTATTAACAGTAGTCAATTATAAAATAATACACAGTTATTTAAAGTTCGAAACGAAAAAAAAAATATTAGTGTTATACGTTCCTATTTAAAAGCAGCCGTGTGGGCCGCATAGTCTTTTTTACGAGCGGTGAACGACGGGTAACGGCAGCGAGTTCATTGACCGATCCTGGTACGATATTTATGCCGTCCATGATTTGATAACTGATGTATATATTGACCTCCGTAAATTTGGCACTAATGCACCTGTATAGTATCGAACACGACTTTGTTTTATATATATAAGTTTAGTCGTGGTATGGACATGTTATGCGGAGGGATGAGGATAATGTTGCCAAAAAAGTATTTTTTATGAATGTGGATGGTTACAAGGGGAAAGGAAGACCTAAGAAACAATGGATGGATTGTGTGAAAGATGATATTGCTAGAATGGGAGTGAAAACAGATATGACGGCTGACAGAGAGAAATGGAAGAGAAGAACACATTGCGCCGACTACAAATAACATGGGATAAGGGAAGGTGGATGGTGATGATGGTGAGCAGCATGGGAGCACCGTGTCGAAGGTAACAGGTATTGTTAGTGAGTTACCTTCTTGAAGGTAGCCAGTTTCATATTGCGTCCGGACACGACGCAGTCTTCAGCCTCAGCCAGGGCGGAGCTAACGACGCTCTCTTCCTCGGGTTCCTCTTCCGAGGAGTCCGACTCCCCGAGCAGTCGACGCTGACGATGTAGGGGGTTCAACGCACGCTCCAACATACGCTGGTTCTTATTAGACCACGCGTTTTCCACTTTGAGAATCATCTCCTGACGTTCATCTGCCACGTAAAAAGCTGTGTTACAAAAGTCAACAAACAGTAAATCAAACACCGGTTTGATTATCCCGTATGATTTTTCCCTTTCCCGAAATTCAATGTGAAAATCATTATGTGATTGTATAAGTATATTTTTTTGTTGTGTACTATTATATGCGTGTGGCACATAATAGTAATTCGTTTATTTATTTTTATGATCAGGCGAGTGGTTTAATTAGACTCGTAGCCTCTTCGATCACATACAATCCTGTGTAATATATTGATACTAATTAGGTATTTGGTTCCAGCCGACCTATTCAAAAATGTTATCAGGCGAATGAGACCGCAGTTCCAGTCGCTGTATTCTCAAAACATTGGCTCAATATATTGTTAATGGGCAGCACTGGCGTGCCATAGACACAAATACAAGACTCACAGACTTATTATTTTAAAGTTCTATCAAAATACATTGACTTGAATAATTACCAAATTGATGAGTCATGAAATATATTTGTGGCTGAATTTATTATCTATACCTTGTGGCTACGTTTCTTTATAACGTAGAACACTGATTTATTTTTGGTTAGGGTAATGTTTTTGACGGTAGAGATTGGCGGGCTTTGTAAAAACTTTATGAAGATAAGATGTAAGAATAAGAATATAATAGAATAGAAGTGTGAAATAAGATCTCCACGGTTTTTATATGTATAATATATCACGTCATGGCCCACAAGTCACAATATGTTTGCCAATTGGCAGGATTCGAATACGCACCACCAAGGGTGACATTTTTTCCCTTTTAGTTATCTTCAAGTTTAATTGACTGCCACATTCGTGTGGCTTTCACAGACGAAGCGCGTTTGCGATAACACTTTACAAAGCTCACCGATTGAGTCTAGTGTTATGGCGTTATAAGCTACCACTGATAGTGGGGGATGACCAGGTGCCCTATTGTGTCCTCTCATTGCCTTGATATATTATGATATATTATAATATATTATTATATTATAATATTCTATCATCTAACAAAAATATGAATTTTTTATGTTCGATATATTATCCAATAAGCATCGAACCTTTTGAAACTTCTAACAACTTCACCATATCACAAAATTAAATAGTAAGTCATGATCTCCCTAGCCTTCTCCCATACATTGTTGGGGTCGGCACTTGATTCAATCCGATGTGGCTGTTCACCTGATTTTTATACGAAGCGACTGCCATCTGACCTTTGCAACCCCTTAAACGAGGAAATCTGTGATCTGGGTTAAACCTGTTGTCAGACATTTTTAGGCCTCCGACTGACCTGTAACGATTGCCATAGATGATAAATGGCAACCGGGACCGACGGCTTAATGTGCTCTCCGAGGCACGGAGGGAACTCGGGCGGTCACCCATCCAATTACTGGAGTTATGGTTCCTTAACTTCGCTGATCGAATGATATGCGCAATAGCAACTGTGCCACGAGCTCCTTAATTAGTATAAGAACAAAAATCTTATAAAAATGAAGGGTTTTTTTTTATATGTACATATTATTAGTCTCCTTTTTGTAAAAATGTCTGCGTAGAAAGTCTATACATGACGTGTCTTTCAGTCTCATACTGTAGCGCCCGTAGAGAGTGAACCTTGAGAATTGTTTCGCATCAGTAATTTTTAAACATCTTACTATTCGTCATAGTGTCATACGGCAGCAAGTACTTCACATATACTTGGTCCAGCTTCTTCACTGGGTTCTGGCGTTTGGTCAAGTGCATCTCCTCAGCTATTCGGCTCCAGCGTTTCTTCTGGATCACCTTCTTCAACCCCCCGTGCCGCTGCACCAAGTGGTACAGCTTTGGCAAATTTATTTCCAAGCCATCAACCTAAAAACAAAAAAGAAGTCGGTTTAGGTTCGAGCACGGAAATTTATCTCACGAATGAGTTTCTTTTACCAGTAAATTTTGTTTTGTTATGCCGTCTGAGGTGTTTTTCAGGAAATTTAAATATTCGTACATATGGTATGCAATTGGCACATTAATTTTTTTATGACGACATTAAGTAAATGTTATTCAATAAAAGAGACAATTGGAATCCTTAAACGATGTTATTTATTTTTAAAACTACCGGAGAATTTTAGTAAAGCAAAATTAGATTCATTGTTCAAATTTCAATGCTACCCGATTGGACCTCTTCCAAGAAGATTGCAGCCACATACTGATATCGTAGAGCAATGCTGGTCCTATGGGTTGCAAGATGAAGGTTCGGTAGTTATAATGTTTGTGTGATCAAACCCTTACCAAGGGGGCTCTGGTGAAATGTACGCCCTGGGATGCAACGTAGGCCTTGATGGTGCACATCTCGCGGGCGGCGGGAGTCCAACGACAATACATACGGCCCAGGTACTGGTTGGACACGTTGAACCGGATATCATCTCCCACATGGCAACTTGGCTTGAAACTCGCAGGGGCCACCACTTTCACCACACCGAACTTGGCTGCCTCAGGCATTATTTTCTCAAAATATGCTATGGGATCCTGCAAATTAAGTTTGATTTTAGAAAAATAAAAATAAACTAAATATGGTCACGCCATCCTTGAAGGGTTAAGCAGAGATGTTGTATTAACCACACCCATTTTACACCGATGATGATTAAGTGCCAACGTGATAGATGGTGATTCGTAGTCCCTGGAACCTGCCCCGCACAGGTTCCAGGGACTACGAATCACCATCTATGTGTACAGTATATCTATATGTACAGGGGCGTGCATTCTATATAAGCAGATAAGTGCTTACCATTTATGACTGAATACACTTGTCTTGTGTGTGTCTATACCACATCGTATGTTATACCACACGCCACATTGGTATGTAATTAACATACCTACCTACTTATTGTTTATTCTTACCCTTCTCAAAATTTAACGCCACTGCATATATACGCCTTTGAATTACTCATCAGACATATTGCGAGTTTCCTGACGTTATTTTCCTTCACCGTAAAGCTCGTGGTGTGAAATTACTACACTTCAGTTTTTAGAAAAACTGTTGGTATCGGTTGCTCGTTGAATCGATCTTGCGTCGCTTAAGTGGCAGGCGGCTGCTCAACGCCATATATGATATCACATAACATTAAACATTTAGCACGACGCTTTTATTTATGTCATTGGGCAAGTCTATATTGATTTTAAACTATGGTCTCAGTCGAATACAATACAAAGCAAACAATTAGTATTCAAAAAACTAACCTTGAATTCCACCTCTGTCGGGTGAAATGTTGGTGGAATAATTGGTTTTGAAAGTTCTACACGCTTCGGTTCATTATCTGGGTCTGGCGAGGCAGCGAGTGCATCGGGCTGTGGTGGTCGGCTGGAGCTCGCTACTTCTGGTCCCGAAGAGGAACTGACTTCTTTTTCCAATGATTGGTCACCCATCGGGACTTCTGAATTAGTTCCTATGGTGTCCAATAACTGCCTGAACAAATCGGGGTCCATGATATTGTCCTCATTCAAGTAATTTGCGTTCGACTGTTGCATGGACTCGGCGTAATAGGACGAAGGGCCATCATTGGATGAGTTATTCGGTGCGACCTTAACTATGGGTTTTTGTGTGTCTGGGAGGTCCAAGTACCGTGGTGCGTCTCTCATAGCGTCTGCGTTGCGCGACTGGCTGTTATGACGCATCGATCGTACTTGAGATATTACTTCGTTCTCAGCCTCGAACTCGTAAACATCCACCGTCTGTGGTCGGCTCGGGCCATTGCCCAACAGCCGTGGGCCGACGGTCGACTGCGGCAGGATGCGCCAGTTCGACGAATCATTGTAAGCTTCGATCGACTGCAGGGTTGGAGCATCCAACTCCAACGTACTTGTCGCAGTGTGCGGTAGTGTAATTTTTTTCAATACCACCGAAGCAGCCTGGCACATGCCTTTCAGACCCTCAAAATCCGCGGTGTCGTTTTCAGTTAAGTCAATTCTTGATTCTGGTGAGTTACACACTTGCGCCGAAGTGGACGGATGAGCCGAAATCGTTGAACTCGGTAATGAGTTCGCGTCGTCGGTGGAAGAACTTGGCAGATCATTTTTGGTTGGCATCGGTCGTGGCATTTTGAAAGTATCTTTGTCCTTATGTGACCCCTCGATGCGGCGACGACGTTCACTTTCCAAGGACTCACTTAGCCACCTTTCCACCTGCTCATTTTTATAAGCGACATGTTTGCGAGTCCTAGCTTGTGAATGTTGCTTTGCTATAGCAGCGGCCTTCGCTAAACACTCTGCTACTGAGTCTTTGGTAACATGGCTCGTGGATGGTTCTAAAAATAAAAAAACAAATGCATATAATTAATACTTAACACTATTTGGCTCTAAGTTATGATCAGTATTCTCTTAATCGAATTATATTAAGAACCTATTCATAAGTTTGGCTATAAATTGTATACAAGCACAGGCCCAAATAAGGACACATCTTCTTTGAGAAATAGCTAAAATTATTCAAAGGATGATGCCTAATTTGATGAAAACTAAAACTGCATCATTAGATTTTTTTTAAATCAGTAATCTTAGCTAGAAATTGTAAATATACATTTAGAAAAAACCATAGGTTGATCATTACAACATTTAGGATTGAATTGAAAGTCCCACGGTTATTACCCAATAGCAATACCCACCCATTTCCAACACAACTAACACACACACTCACAAAACGAAGTTTTTGGATATGTACCTGCTCGCAACTGGGATCCACTTTTCTCTCCAGACTTCGACTCTCGAGTTCTCATAAAATATTTAAGCGGTTGATTGTCATCTATACTTGAGTTTGTGCACTCGCTTTGTGTTCTGTTAAAGTTTTTACGTCTAGCTGGTCTCGAGTGCGAAGATGGAGCAGGTCTGCGTTTCCTCTTGTTTGATTTCGATGCAGTGGTCGCTGTGCTGTTCCTAGGTTGGCCACTCCCATTTCTGCCTGTGGTTGTATTGTTATCATCACTTACTGGATCAGCATTTGGTGCCGGTGTGTGATATTGCATCGGTTGGCAAGAGCCGCCTGCCACTGGTTCATTTGACGGTATTTCTTCTTCCCATTTTCTTAATATATGTGGTGGATAGTTGTGACGAATATCATAATTAAAATTTGTAGATGCCGTCGAGGGACAGGGACTGGCAACGCCCTCGATGGCCGAGGACTGCTGCGTCGAGGAACGAAGAGAAGCAATATTTGGGTTAGCAGGTGGCTGCTGTATTGAGGGACAGGGAGCGGCGACCCCCTCGGTGTTGGGCGGCGTCTGTAGCCTCTTCAGCAAAACTATTGGTTTCCTATGTGAATGCATGTCTGAAACAAAATTGTAATTTTCTCACAATTCTCGAATATATTATTTGTTAAGCATTATTGTTTGCGTTGATGTTGATATAGCTCCAGTGGAATAAAGTAGAGTGGGCTGTATAATTATTATAATATTTAAAACCTGGTATTTAATACAAAATAGTGGAAGGAAAAGTGTATAAGTGCTTCCTTAATGGCTTCGTTCCAATAAATGCGAGATGAACGAGAGCGTGCGCCCTCTCTCCCTCTCCTTCCCTTCGTCTGACGTCAGTGTTTTGAATGACGGAATATTATAACTATACCGCCACAGTGTTGCTATACAGGGGTCATCACTGGTTATGAGCGCTGTCGCGAAATTTCGTTGAGCTCCTGTATGTACATGGTACTTCCAGAACTCTAAGAGGCGTGTTTTCATTGACTTTATACAAGACCAATTAGAACCACCAATAAGAATATTTATATCTATCTATAGGATATTGTAGTGTAAAGAATAATCAAGTATGTATACATACTTGTTATTGTTGTGTCAATAAGATTTAAATAATACCCATATTGAATACACAAATAGGCACATTGTTACTCAAATATATTCTCAATATTTTAATATTTGATCTATTCCTTAGAAGTATGGACAGAACTCTAAAATAAATTATTTATCTAATCTAGTAGGTGCTCCATTAGTACAGGCAGCTGTAGATAACAATATAGTTGCATTTCTCATGGAAAATTACAAATTTATGTCTTAGTTCTTTGTGTTTCCCCTGTTTTTAAGTCACCACTGCTTATGGGAACAATGAAAATAAATAATATTCAAACAGCTCAAACCTATTTTGAATTATGGCGAGACACACAACATTTTGTTTCTAATTATAGCAGCAGAAGAAGAAAACAGAAGTGTTAGAATAGTAGACCAACTTGGTACTTACTTTGAAATGAAACAATGTCAAGCAAATTATTGGCTGATGTCTTGTTATGGAAGATAGCTCGATGGCCCTCCTTGGCCGCAGTGACCTCAAGCCGCCGCTCGGCGGCTATGTTGTTACTCTGCGGGATGGGCGCACCCTGCGCGAACTTTCGCTGCGCCTGTACCTTCCTGCTATAATAAATATCGGTTAATTTAAGGTTTGTATCTAGACGTCACTAGTATTATCTAAAAAACCTCCCAATATTTCGCAAATATCAGTATCTTTTACAACATTCACATTTTCCCACTACAAGGTGTAAATCACCATGTTATGTACAAATAAGGAAAATTACAAATTAAATACAGTATTCGTTCTGTAGCTGCATGAATGTTTAACTTGGTGGCTTTAGAAATTCTGATGAATATTTTAGCAATATTTTACATTTACATTACAAAAATATGACAATATCTACGGTAGCAAAAAGAGCCCTAAATATCCATAGCCTAGCATAGCATATTGATATTGGGTCAGTAACACACTTCAACTAGATATCAACCACAAAATACAGTCCTATTAAAATTGCTATGCAGTAAATCATCTTTTTGCATCACCATCGCTCAGCATTATTAAGTGGTATTTTTAGGGTTCTTGCAGACAGCTTCATAAAACCACTATTTATTTAGAACCACACCAAAAATAATAATACAGTGTAATCGAAGATCCTTTGTCCCATACAATTTGTGGACCTATGTAAAATCCAAACATATGGCATATGATTCACTTACATAATTCATGGCTCATGAACATTTTATGAGATGCGTAGTTATATTAAGGCCCCATTTGCAATTCAGCCAATACCAATTACCATTACAAATCATATTGTAGAACATAAACATTGTACCAAAAAATAAGCAATACAAGCAAACGACAGCTCACGGCAACGCCCTAAGAAAAAGAACGCGCAGCCCCCACTCTGTGTTTATAACGATATTTAAGAGTAAACCATAAAAATAGAGAAACATATACTAAGAAACATTACCATTACAACATAATATTGCCGAGAAAATGAGAGTGCGACGCCACGCCGGGTGCGCCAATTTAATCCGGGCAAAAGGATTGATGTTTTTATACAACACGGTAATAGTTTTAATACCTACGTGCACAATTCCCTGGAGAAGGAATAACTTAAGTACGTAAATAAAGGGTTTACCTCTTCATGTTGAATTTATTTGAACACGAACAGAAAACAGCAATCTCCGAAGAATAATTTAAAAATAAACCAACGAAATACAACTGACGAACAATTAAATAAGGTACTCAAACGCACTCACGTTCACGTGGTGATATAAATTAAAGCAGAGAATATTACGTAGTTTATTAAAGCAGAATTAAAGAAATTCAAACAATAAACTACTCTTTGTTTGTTGCATCGCAATGCAACAGGCAACTTGAACCTAACAAACAACCATTATCAATGTCATGTTATGTCAGTTCAGTCCGTCCGTTGTTCGCAATAGAACGTTTTTCTTTCAATCGAAGTTCATCAGTTCGTTCGTTCTTCGTCCTGTATCACAGAGTGTAAATAATATGATACTCTGTGTAAATACAAAAAAAATCAATTAAATGTTTAAGAAATGTGTAGTATTTTTTAAGTCTATGCACTGACTACCGCTATATACTGGACAGGTATATTGAACAGTAGTAGTTTAGTATCCGGGTCAATAATATTTAGGATTTATTTTTCGCGGGTTTAATAAGATTGTTCTTTGATTTGATTACACTTTTAAAAAGTAAAAGGTTGCTTTTGATGAGGAGAACCCGGCAAGAAAACCAGAAAATACTCTATTCAAAATAAATTTAATATGTGTAAAAAATACAAAATTACCCACATTTTTTTATTTTAAAACTAAACGGTTGTCCATTGTTATACATATTTTATTTACAGATATTGGTACAAGTAGTCATCTTGTAGAACCCCACGCTTTTATTTACAATAAAATTACTATCCTTAATTCATATTAAGCTCGCTAGTGCACAAGTGGTCGCCATGGTGGTCGGAACAATCACCATCATCAACACGAATTGTTTCTATCAATTCATCAATTTATATTTATCTTAAATTATTTCTTACTTTTTAGTTAGATTTTCTATACTTGCTTGTTTTTCTGGTTTGCCAAGCTAATATAAGTAAGGTATTAAAATATAAACTCGCTGACACAGTTCCAATGCACGAAATGTTGATATTGTATAAAAATAAACTTTATATATGAATTGCCTATAATTTTAATTAACATCATTTGTACCATATCTCAGTCAAATAACACGATAGGATTTGTCTATCTTTCATGTAAATAAATTTATCCGTGTAGATTTAATTTCATTGGTGACGTTATGTCGCGGGACCCAATTTTTATGCCAGTAAAAGTCCCGTCCAAGTCCAAATTGGTCCAGCAGGAACAGATAGACATGTAGAGACATATTGAAAAATGTATATTTTTAAGCAGATACTGTATATACTTTCATAAGCTTTTAGTGATTGAATAGCTATTAACTTGGAATAACAAACAGACACTTACATTATTTATCTGTATGTATGTATATATTGTGGAGCACCATTATGGTGCTAAACGGTTACAATATTGATGACTGTATATGTAAGTAATGAGGATGTAAAAAAACGAGTACCACTATGATAGTGAAGTGCTCGTTTTTTTACATATACAGTATACAGTCATCAATATTGTGACCGTTTAGTCGGTCTCAAATGGTCACAATGTAAGTACATGAATAACGGGTGGGTGCTTTGCCTCCGTCCTATTGAAATTTTTCTGTAGGTATTTCGTCGTCCAATGTACCTACCGCAACACACTACACTTTACCGCACTTTCCTACTGGAGTTTGATATGCCCTATGTATGGCCCTATATTATAATGTATAAACAGTTAACGTCTTGGTTGGTGGAAGACCACCCACGTGCTCTCATCGCCCAATAAAATACTACACACTTCACCATCCTTTGCAAGTCATGGAGCGAGTTTCCCCCATAGCAGTATTAGAGGAAACCACATTGTTGGTTATGCATGCATGAAGCGGATGATCCTAGTGAATCTTGTAAGTTTCTCTCTTCACCTGCTATTTGCTATAACTTATATAATTATTTTTGTGTTTGTATATGGGACTTTCGGTACACGAGTCCTCGTAACTTGACCGGCTTTTCCTCCTAAGTAAGTGGGTCATTCATTATGCGGAAATCAGAGCACACAGATACTTACCTACCGATTTGATGTGATACAGAGAAAAACATTCGATACCTACAGGCCGCAACAAACGGTGCTATAATATATATTAATATAACCGTATTCCGGTTACATAATAATATACTTACTGCGTATTTTCGTAAAATGAATCGTTGTATCTAGATAAGTAGGTAAATCGATCCAATCTTTTTTAGACGAGTCCATCTTGCATCACGCGCAAAGAAAACAACCGATGTTACTTAGGACATACAGATTATCTAAACCGATTCGGTAGAACTTGTTACGCTTATTGGTATTTTAACATAAAATTAAGGATACCAAATGTACCTACTTTCCACTAATGTATTAGAAAATACTGATTCGTGCTGATGACGACAACTATTTGCTAGACGCCACACCGCCATTTTCCTCCATCTGGATTAACCCAATTGCGCAATATATTTCTCTGGTCCCATTCCTTTACACTTTATAAAATATTTTTCCCCTTTATTCTCGGATCCTAGGCAATTACCCAATCCACCTTATGGAAAACCAGGCCCCGTCCATAGATCAATCCACATCAGTGGGACACAATGCATTACCTACTTAGGTACCTGCCAAAATGGCAGCGTTATTTGGCTGCAATCTACTTTGTTGGAAGTAAGCTACCTGCTTACAAGATATTTAGCATTTAGTTGCTCAGAATGGGAGATCTCGCTAAGCCAGAATTAACGCCTAAATCTGCGCGCATTATGGCACGTAGGTGCTACGTATCTACTGCATGGATGGGATAGAAACACATAATAGGAGCTAAGTAAAAGTATTTATAGATTACTTACTGAATGGGCTGGCGTCGTTGTCGTTTTACTAACAGTGTTAAATGTGCACACGTAGATTAAAGACAGACTAGGAGAATTACCATGACAGTTTGACTCATAGGTAGGAACAGTACCTGGCGATATAAATTGCATATCGATCCCAAGAAAGAGACAATCGCCTAATTTCGGCTTCGTAGAGCGCTCGCTCTGTCGCACACTGCGCACACTGTTGACGTGGTTGACTGTGATTCGCGAAACCACTGACAAATGGCGGATAGGTAGTGTGCGACGGAGATAACGCTCTACGAAGCCGAAATTAGACGATTTGCTCTTTCTAGAGGTCGATATGCAATAAATATCGTCACGAGGTGTGAGCGAATTTAATGCGCAGTAGCCATTTTTTGGTCTTTTTGCGCGATTGCGAACAAATACATGCGCGGTCCTTCCCAATATTTTATCGCTTTTAACTCGTGAATTCTCAAAAAGTATTTCCTAATTTAATGTAACTGTCATGATGTTGCTTACTTCAATTTCTTGTGAGATACATATCTACATCTCTCGGTGTCTCGTATTGTCAAATAGCCGAACTATTATTGCACAGATACCTAAGCGTATATATAATTTTTATGTACCCTATCCGTACATATGCAGGTTACCTCACGATATTTTCCTTCAACGTCGCGAGCTCGGAAATCACTGCACATATCTTCTTGATAAAGTCATGGGTACTGACCGGTGGGATTTACTTTGTGTCGCATACGTAGCAGGCGACTACTCAAACCACTCGGCCACCACGGCTAAAGATAGAATCGCTTATTAAGTACGTATGTCAAACATTGAGGTCAAAAGGTAAATGACAACGTGTGCCAAATAAGTAGGTACTTATGGTAAAAAAGGAAAAAAGGCGCGCCTACATGCCATATGTTTGTTTTAGTTAAAATTGTTACAATTTAAACTGAAATCAATTTACACAATATCATATTTCGGCTTCTGTTGTATATCCCAAATCCAGCGATTATTTACGAAAATCCTTCGTGGTTTTCTGCGTGGCATTTTCACTACACGTAAAAAATAAAACTTGAAAAAATAAACTATTGCAGCACTAGATAGATTACCTATAGTTCGAATGTATTAAGGTACCAATGTATTTTCAAAGTCACACAAATTGGGAGTCTTTTTGTATATTAATAAATTAAATGCGGGATGCGAGAAAGGGCGCGTAAGTCATGATCGACGATAAACGTGACTTGATCGGAGCGGTACTCGGCGACTACTGGGAAATGGGAATAATTGGGGAAGTATTACTTTGGCGGGCTTCTCACGGTGGCGAAATTTTCTCGCTCATGCGTACACACCTCCCGACTGACGCTCCCAATCACCTGAGAGATTGTATGTATCCAAGTGGGAGTTTCCTCGTGACGTCGGGACACGTGCGTTATGTTCACTGGCTACTTATATGATTACGTGTCATAAAGCATCCATGCGAATAATACAATGGTCTTTTGAAAATGAGGAAGTGTGCACACTGCACTAATATGAGAGGGCAGTGTGGAATAAAGATACGGATTATTTGATGTGAAAAACAAACGGTTACAGATGCCGTAATGAGTTATGAGCGCTCAGCGAAAATAGTAGATGTAGGTAACTGTGCATGTATTTTATTCTCATTGCGCCATACAGACAATACTTATAAAATGACTACTGCGCAATCAAGGTAAGCGCTCACAGCTCGTGACGGAATCTATTTCAACGGACCGCATTAGCATAGTTTGTGAAAAATCAGGAGCATGTGTTTTCATCAGAGGACGCGGAATTAGTAGATAAGTGTATTTATAAACCAGGATATGTAATAAAATGTTCAAAATGTGATCAATAATTTAATGTAAGCAGATAAATATTCTGATTATATACCTACAAACAACATTTATCGTCACCCTCAACAATATAATAATTTGTTTCTATCTAAATATCCAAAAGAGACGAGCTGAAATTATTTCTACTTATTTTGAATTGTATATTTTGCATAGGTGCCTGAGTCAAACACATCGAAACGGTGTACCAGCCAGTATAATAGGATTATAGGCGAATTATTGCATATTTCAGGTGCCTTAAAGAGTTATGAGGCTGAGTGAAAGTAGTGGGAATAACTGCGCATGTAGGAGAGATGGATGTGTGGCGTAGCGAGATTGGACAAGCTAAGGAATGAGTTTCTACGGGAAGTCTGGAAGTAGCACCAGTGACTGACAAGTTGAACAATAAACATTTGTCGTGGTATGGACATGTTATGCGGAGGGATGAGGATGATATTGCCAAAAAAGTTTTGTTTATGAATGTGGATGGTTACAAGGGGAGAGGAAGAACTAAGAAACGATGGATGGATTGTGTGAAAGATGATATGGCTAGAATAGGAGTGAATACAGATATGACGGCTGACAGAGAGAAATGGAAGAGAAAAACACATTGCGCCGACCACAAATAACATGGGTAAAGGGCAGGATGACGATGATGATGATATTATACCCAAAAAAATAAAGCCCCAAAACTCTTGACACCACACATATTTATGTTTAATGAGACATTGAATCTAAACAGTTCACACGAGGAGGGTTGCAGGATATAAAATACTATTAGTAGATATGCTTTGATTATAATATAGTATGATAGAAGGTAATTGGAAAGCGGAATAGAATATACAAAATGTAAGTTGTAGTTTGTACTTATTTCTAGTTAGATCATTCAAATAATGGTTAATGTGGACAATTTTAGCACGTGACAATGAGAAGCACAATACGGAATGATGTATCTTATAAAGTGGTATGTATACCCAATTAAATAATGCAGCAACATGAGTCTAATAGTTATGTCACAGTATAAACATCAACTTTACAAGCAGTAAGGGATCTAGGCGTTATCTATACATCTATACAGTTAAATAAAATGAAGAAGTGTCTCTTTGTAATACCAAAATACCAGCTTTTAACTAAATGCATATAAAAGTATATAAGGTAGACACCAGGAAACAATTTTAAATTTTTTTCTCTGTCTGTCGGTCTGTCTGTTTGATCCGGCTAATTTCCGAAACGGTTGGACCGATTTTAACGGGACTTTCAGTGCCGGATAGCTAATGGTTAAAGGAGTAACTAAGGGTACTTTTATTTAAAAAAATACATTAAGAGTTCCGCGCGATTCAAATTAAATTTATGCGGGTGAAAGCACAAATATTAACGTTTGTTCCGATGAGGGTGAGGTGAATCTATTCTGCTTTCTGCACCCGTAGATGTGCGCTTCTGTGTGAGTTTGTCATTTTGAACAATTTGTTCCTAGATTCCGTACCTCTTGTAGAGCGTATATTTATACTGTGGTCAAGATCATAATATCAATGTCCGCGTCGACAGCGCTCTTGCTAACTATGTAATAGTACTGCTTTAACAATATTATTCTGAGGTAACATTAGGAAATGGCAAACAATTTCATTAATAGACTACATTTATTATACCTAAGCAATTACGATAAGATAGAAAAAACATATAATAACATTTTTTAAACCTATCTAAATAATGCTAATTAACGTTCGAGAGCCACAAACGGTACTTAAGTACATATGAAATATATTTAGAATTTAGAATATGGATAAATATAAACACTCGAATGGAAGTAATATTGAGACATCGCAATTCGTTAGGTAGGTACCACGTGTTTGAACAGCATCTCCCAATGCTGTCCAGGAGATGATACCTAGAGTCCACAAAATGTGCTTATGGGGTGCGATAGGGTACTAAATGTGCACTTACACTAGACATAAATTACTATGTCACAAGTATTTCATTCAATGAGCAACATGCCGATACGCGCGTACGAGACGGTTTTGATAGGAATTACCCTCATGCACCTTTACTTTGAATAAGAATATTTTTGTTATTTTCTGGTGTGTCTGGCATTTCGGATGGCGTGCGTTTGACACTGTTTCTTAAAATAATAATGAAGTTATCCGACTTTTACAATTCACAGTCACTTTTAAAACCAATCATTATTAGGTACACGATTTTAAGGTTCCTTACTTTAACACATTCACTGCTAACATTTAATCGTCTTAGTAAATTCTCTAACTTTTGGACACACATACGCGTCGTTAGCAGTGAACGCGTTAAAAGACAATAAACCTTTATTCAGGTGCTTAGTTGTCCGTCTGTCTGTTAGAACCTTTTTCTCCGGACAGTGTCGAGATCTAACTCTATAAAAATATCAGGACTACAATAACTTCCAACTGAGAAATAATTATATTTCTGTGTACGCAATGAAAATGTACTTAGAGGGTGCTTTGATGTAATAGAACTTGAGTAATAATAATAATAGCAAGGAAACCAAAACCTACTGGTATATTTCCTAGACCCTGAATCATGAAATATGGCAAGAAACTATTTAAAAGAAAAGATCTGGAAACCGTACGTTTCTAGTCACAAGACTAAGGTATTGATTACATTTTTAGGTTGGTGGGTAACTGGAAATTTTCGGCATTCAAATTTTTTCGTTAACCTATGCTAAGTAATATAATACGTTGGTTCTTGCCAAATTCCAACACTCTATTATAGCTAGGGTTCACAGGAATTACCCTACAGGTTTTGATACCTTAGCTAATACCAAATGTTAGTACATAATAACAGATATATCTTTTGTTTTCCAACAGCAATGTGTGTCCTTCAATACAATGGTGCAGAAATCACACTCTTTCAGGCCTTGCTTTTAAATATACATAGCATATATGTATATTATATTTAAGTATTTTTCCGTCACATAATTTCAAGGGTACCTTTTTGGGGTAGACTTTGAAAACGTTTCACGTATCAAATACATAGATGAGAGGTACCTATACTTTAAATCTAATTGTACAATATCAAGTTTCGTGTGAACCGTTTGTTTTCAAAAGCCGCTATCAATTAGTCATAGGCTTGGAATTAATAAGTACTACGTTAAAGGTTACCTGCACAGTGATATGCAGGTAATATTTGGTTGCTGTCAACTGCACCACAAAGAACACGTAACACATAGATTTAAAACCTACTACGCTCAGCGTAATTCTATGACGTATAATAGATACATTAATTTGATTATATCATCTCAATTAAATAAGTGTAACCGATAAAACAGAATAACGTTTTTTTAAAGGTATGAAAAGGCATTCTTAGTCTTAATAACAATCGGTCCGAGTAGCTAGTCTAAGTGGTTGCAGAATGCAGCAAAGCCTACAATTATGATCATCTCCCTGGCCTTAACCCATGCATTGTTGAAGTCGGCACTTGATTCAATCCGATGTGGCTGATCACCTGATTTTCATATTAAGCGACTGCCATCTGACCTTCGTAACCCCTTTTACGAGGAAAATCGATAATCTGGGTTCATTTTTTAAACATTTTCAAGTACTCTGTTTAGTATAAGTTAATGTTTATTTCGATGGAAATATTATATCTATGGTTATCACTTCAAGGGCTTTTGAAAATCGGACGCTTCACATAATAAATATCAAATACAGTCTTAGAGCGATTCAGGTGGGTGCGCGAGGGTACAGGGACCTACCATAAGTTCTTAATGCCATGATAGTTGTGTGACAGGGACTGACTTATACACGTCACATACATCTGTCTCACATTCAATGTCAATCTATCATGACAATAAGAGGGCAGGCCCCGGATTCAAGTACAATCACAGCCACTTGACGGTTTGCTTGTCCATTGTCCGCTTTTTTGGCATTTCATAATCCTAAAAACACATTTTGGGACCGAAATTTTAGCATCATATATTTTTGTAACAATTCATTCTATCTATATTTTATATAGAATAGTAGAATGTTTGGTAAGCCTCACACATCTTGTGGAAAAACATTTTTTTTGGGCGCTTACCATTGATAATTTAAAATTAACAATACAATTACAAAAAACAAATACAAATAAAAAAATATTTATTCATTAACCAGGTTGTTTACAGTATCCTTAAAGTGGATGGGGTTACCTTTTAAGTATAAAAATACCTGTGTTAGGGAACCCCAAATTAAACCTCAAAAAGGGAACCCCAAAGGGAACCCAAAAAAAAAAAACAATTAAAATAATAAAATAAAGGAAACAAAACTAAAATAAAAAAAATATATATTTTATTGTAATCACAGATTCAAACCGGCACGACGGCGTGTCTCACATACACGAGAAATAAAATACCAGTTCAATAATTTCAACAATTGCAACCAATTCGCAAAATCAACACAACATGGGCCCTACCATGACCCCTTATTGCCATGATAGTATAACTCCTATTATGAGACAGATTTATATGACACGTATAAGTCTGTCACTGTCACACAGTGGAGCCATGATGGCAATATGAGCTTATGGTTAGGCCCCAGGTAGGCACAGATAATATAATACGATTCAAGCTACGCGGTAAATAATTAATCATGCATCAAAACATTCAAATTGTATCGAAAATTGCTATTAAGACCACATTCATACGTAACGTAGATTGAATAAATAATAATCTTAAAATGAACGAGAGCTATTTACAATCAAAAATGCAGTTTTAATATGCTTAAATTAGAATGTGATGTTTGAGCTCATACGAGATGAGCTGGGGCGTTGTTGGGTGTCGCTGTCAAGCTGTGTGTGTGTGTGGCGTGCGTTCACGAAATGTTGACGTCACGTTCACGTCATGTTGACGCCGAGCGAGCGGCTCGCGTACTCGTACACCACGTACGAGATGGACACGGCGGGGATCACCTTGATGAAGTTGGGCGTGATGCCGCGGTACAGGCCGCACATACCCTCGCGCTGCACTATGTCCCGGAACACCCCGCGCATCGTACCCTCTGTGCCTTTAGCTGCTTTCTCTGCCAACAACACCGCAATACATTCATATTTTTTTACACTTTTTTAAGTACCCCAATAAAGTCAGATCTATTCTAGACTAGCTATGCTCCGTGGCTTTACCCGCGTAGGATTAAGACTAAAAACTATGTTACTTAGTGATATATTTTTACTGTCGTGTTACTCCTTACAACATTAGCTTGCTGCCTGTGAAAATCCCGTTAAAATCGGTCCAATTGTTTCAGAGATTAGCCGGAGCACATCCGTGGAAATGTAAAAGACTGACAGACACCCCTTCCGTCTTTTACTATGTTGGGTTCAATTATTATAATATTCTTTATAAGGTAAGCAACGCGTGTAATACTCAGATGTTGGTCACGTTCATAGGCCGCATTGGCCGTTCGTGTTTGCCGCTTTTATAGTATAAACAAAAACGGCCAAGTGCGAATCGGACTCGCGAACTGAGGGTTCTGTACTCTAAATCTATAAGAACGGCAAGTTTTGAATATTTATTTCATTCTTTTGTTTTAGTGTTTGCTGTCATAGCGGCAACATAATTCTTCTTTGAACATTTCGATTGGAACATCATGAGATATAGACAGACAGACATACGAACAGCGGATTCTTAGGGTCCCGTTTTACCCTTTGGGTACGGAACTCTAAATAGTATAAGATAAGTACCTTGCGCCTGTAGCCTGGTCCTGATGAGTGCTAGGGGATAGGAGCACACCTGTCCGAGGGTACACGACGCGCTTCCGCACGCGAGCAGCAGCAGCATGCCTGGCTGCTCGTTGTGAGCCTGATATTTACTTATATACTTCTTCTTCAGTGTCTCGTAAACAGCCAGATCAATCCCCGCGTAAGGAATGATCCCCAATATATTTGGAATGTAACCCTTGTAGAAACACTTGAGCCCCTCCCTCGCGTATATCTTCCTGGCAGCGTCGGCAATGCTGCTGTACTGGCCCGTCATCCTGAGCGCCAGGCGGGTTTTCAGCACCTCCAGGGGGTAGATAACGGTCTGGCTGAACGCGCCAGCAGTAGCGCCCGCTATGAACCTCTCGTGGATCTCCAACGGCTGGTTCTTTCTGTCGCCCTTGATCAGTCTCTTCACTTGCTCGTATGCGGCGAACTTGATCGCCGATTCGGGCGCGATTTTAATAACATTAATTCCATTGCCTCGCCACAAACCACCTATTCCGCCTTCACTTATCATTTTTGCTAGACAGTGGCCCATGTTTTCTCTACTTGGGTTCACCTGGAATATAGACGCAATCCACATAAATAATTGTAAGTACGTACCCTAATGAGTTTAAGTATCAGAGTTTTAACTCTCAAATTTATTTTTATTTGATGATTCAAATTTCTCAATGTAAATGTTATCGGATCTAATCGGTTTTCAAGCGTCTTAACGCCTATTTTGCATAGATAAAATTGGGTATTTAGAAGTAAAACTTTTCGGATTCCATACGTCATAATATGTGTGAAATCCGATAGGTAGGTACTTGTACCACACACCTTTATAGACAAACGACAAAAGTACATTAAAGGGCTGAGTCTTAGTTTGTAGCATTAATCTCTTATTCACCCTAAATTCGGCAAATTCATTAATATTCATTATTCTTCTTAATAACAACGAATTATCTTCTTAAGACGATGACCGTTTGTCTTGCTCTATACATATAAAGTCCTGACTGACTTTAAAGGTACACATCAACGCATAGCCTAAACAGCTGATTCTAGGGAAATGGTTTTCTGAAACTCCACCACTAAATGAGGGTTGAAAGTTTGTATGTAAAATCCACGCAGGCAAAGCTGCGGGCGCAAGCTAGCTATCAAATATATCTTATCTTTTCCAGACAGGTCAAGTTCGTGTCACCGATAAGGCACAAAGAAAGAAGTAGGTATATGACAATAATGTGTTTACGTATGTCACGTGTATGTTGTTGATTGCTTGACTGGCTGGAATTTGCCATGCTCACAAATATTTGTAATATTTTGTATTTTGTGTCCTTCTGACGATTTGAAAGTACTTTGTAAGAAATCTAATCAAATAAAGATATTTTGAATTTTGAAGTTATCAAATTAATCTTAAACAACTCTTCGGATTTTGAACCCATAACTTTCTAATAAGCGTGTCTTGTGTAATATTTTAACCAGTTCAATCCGTGGCGAAAGGAGTTGTATAAATATTTTTTTTTTATTAAGTATGTCAGTTTAATTAATAAGTTTCAAACATGCTCACAACACTTGTATTTAATTTTCATTAGTCGAGGTTTAGTTAGTTGACCCAAATTAACCTGAATGTTAATTTGATTATAATTTCACACACCACTTAGCTGCTGATCGTCTCATGAACAATTATTGTCAGACAAACTAAAAGGGTCGCGATTAATTTATGTTTAACAATTTGGTTCACAAGTCAAGCCTCGTATTACCTATAAATGTACTTGTGTATACTATTATGAATGAGGTCATCAATTAAGCATATTACATTTAATTTTATGATAAAATATCTATAATTGGATATAAAGGAGCCGTGGTAGCCTTAGCGTTTAGGCAGGCGCCTGCTACGCAAGCGAAGCAAGGTCGAATTCCAACGGTGCCTTAACCACGAGTTTTTCTTTTAAAAAAACTCGTTGGTAGTGATTGGAGCAGTGGTAATGAGTGACCAGTGATTTCCACGTGCTTTACTGTGAAGGAAAACATCGTGATGATCCCTACATATATCTGAAAAATATTTCAAAGACCACGAAGATGTTACTTTATCAATATATTAATAATGGGGCCGTACCTGTAGGAATACTTTAAGTCTGTCAAGGGGCGCTGTGCAGGTCCGACTGACTGCGCCGGCAATCCCCCCAGCGAGTAGATGCCTCCACCACTTTCCAGTTTGTAACTCGCTCGGTGTGAAGTCGTCGGGAACATTCATATCCTCCCCGATGTCGAGGTACTGCAAACAAAACCTTTATTTAATTTCGGTTGCCATCCTCCATGCGTACTTAAAAATATCGCACCAGTGCAAGATATATTCGAGATAGCTGCCATGGGCACATCTCCGGATTCTATGTCGCCGCCCCTAGAGACCCTGCTATACCACATACCCGCGTCTGGATGGTCAGAGCTCGAACTCCAACCACCTGCAGGCCCGTCGGTCTAAATTTAGCACAGGTTTATTCACACATTATAATGAAACGATCGTTAAATTCCTAAGCTGCTTAGCAGTCAGTTGGCTTACAAAGTATAACTAGATCATTTATCTCTACTGCTTGCATTTAATATGAAGTGAGAGACTGTACTTTGTGGTCAGATTGAGTATATTGCTTTTCGGCATAGGTAGTCTCATTGTTTTGTTACACCTTATCTACGTACTTTCGCAGCATACAAGTAGTCATTCCTAAACCGTATCAATGGATGCCATAAAAGGTATCTTGTTATAGAATTGTACGTCTATCATTGCTATAACATTATTAAATCCACTACATATAATTATTACAATTCAAGTGAGTATTATACCTACGTATTATGAGATAATTGAACGATACGACTTCTGCATCTACAATACAACCAACATACTAAATACTAGTGTTAGTAGAAATGTAGTTTAGGTTCCAACGCTTAATTTAATTAGGACAGTCTACAAAATATTGTGTGTCTATGTCTTCGAGGCAAACTCTAGTACGGGTGGCGGTAGGATTGCATGAGCATAGTAAATACAAATGATTCATGATTACTAGTAACTGAATGACAGCCCCGTTATTACACTGTCCCGAGAGTTTAAATCTTCTGTGTTATTTGTTTTTTTCCTCCTACACCATTTTTGGGTCCATAGCCTCGACTTGAACTTGAGCGATTCCGGCTAAGGATGACAAAATTATTGATTAGTTTGTTAGATATATTAAAGTTTGGTTTCTGAAAAAATATGTGCCATTAAATATTAGTGTTGAGATGTCTATATAAATATTGGCTACTGAGAGGTATTTTTTTCTGAAGCCAGAGTAGGCGGCCCTTTATAACTATTCTCTGGTCTAGTCAAATACGATTAATACTCAATTGCATGTTACATCGCTCAAAGGGGTTCAAAATATACGGTTTCAAGAACAACCCTTACCGGAATCTCCTTAAAGTGGCATAAGATCCTATAATCCCAATCCAGCGCCAGCGCAACGAACGCAACGTAATATTTCCAGTACATAACGTTTCCATTAAAGAATCCTGTTTTGACAAACAATTTCAGTATGAAATGTGCTGCCCTTTTCATTATTATTTCTTGTTGTAATTGTATGAAAAGGGCACATGGATAAAATTTGTGTTACGTGGTCAAAGTTTGACACCCGACAAAGCTGTCAGCTGTTTTTACATCGTCTAATTTCAATGAGAATTTCGAGTTTGAGGTGCGGAATGTAAAGTAATCAAATGTGACCACTGAAATATAATCTAGTGCTGGAACTATTATACAAAGGATTAGGGGCTAATATGCATTTCCATCCTTAAGGTTCCTTTTATAGGCCATATTCTGCCCACAAGTGGGAATTACACAATTAACATTTAACAGAGTGAATCATCAAAATCTAAATCAGTGTCATAGTTGCCGTTGTCCTCAAATCTGGGCTATCAAAAAGAGTTGCAAAATACCAACCAGCAAGGTTAGTGCTTCTGATGCCTTTGCTTTTTTGCGCTCATATATGTGACGGTCAGATTTTGTAATATAATTCAGTCTTATTACTTCTTCTTCCCATATGGCCTCAATATTTTTTCTTCACAAACAACATTGTTACAAGTTACAAATACCATAACTGATTTAAGCGGCCGATTTGGAAGTCAAGGCCACGATGTCGTGCCTTCAATTCTGATATGAAGCGCGATTATCAATCAATATGAGCGGACGTCACTGTTATGTAGATACGATTTCTGCATCAGGAAAATAGTGGTCGACAAAATAATGGGGATGTCTGTTTCCCTCACAGACCTATAAAAAAATGTTTTACTTAGTACATTTTTTAATTACTACCTTTCATATACAATATATTACAATTATAGAATCTAGAACTCTACACCTCGAAATATTACTGCAATACATCACCGGCACTTCTAAGTCCAAAGCTACCGTGCAACTGTCCTTTGTTAAGCCGTGTTGCAAACTACCATCCCATAATATTCCTTAAGGGAAAGAAATTTCAAAAATCACTTTTTCTGCCCTATGGTGCTCAATTTAAATTATAATTTTAATTTCACCGGTTACTGTACGTCAGTTCCTTCTTATACAAAAGTAGGCGACCTTGATAACAGGTTAAAAAGTTCTTCGGTAATTTTTTTTTATACATGAGTCACTGTTGCACGGCTAAACTATCATTGCAATAAGAGTTCATTGCCAAGCCCTATTGACAACTACTTAACCCTTCGTCTCTCGCTATTAATTTTAAGTAATGTTATTATAATTGAAAATTGTTACTACACATAATGGAAAGAGAAGACGTCTTATCTATTTGGAAGTTATCAGCTAGCAGCGGTTATTTCCGTCTATGACTGTAATCTTGGTTTTACAAGTATAATACAAATCCATATTAGATTTTTGTTAGGTTCGGTGAGTTTTATGAACTCGATGGTCGCGTGCTGTTATTTATAGGATCTGTTGTAAGTATTACCATGTAATTAGCATATCATTTGTATCAGTTCGTACATCGCACGGGCGGCGGTCGTGATTGAGATCGAACCACAGGCAGACCATTTTCAGAATAGCAATAGAGTTGTTTTTTGAGGTATTTATGCGTTAAGGTTTTCAGAGCCACTATAAGTCGATAGGACATTGCGATATCAGGACTGGTTCACTTATAACATCAATAATCTAGGATCGTATGTATTATCAATTATCTTAGTTTAAATAACATGCATAATAGTTAAGTAAGTATGTAGCTTCCAGTGATATTATAAAAAAAATATAAACGAGGCGTAAGATTATTCAAGGATTAGAGTATTTTTATAGGTCTTGATATGGGAATGGAAATGGAAATATATGTGTTGCATCAGGCTATTCTGGATTCCAGTTATTTTTAGTTATTTAGGGGCAAAGGAGGACTTGAAACAGTTACGTTATGTTCTTAGTGTTAAATCGTCATATCATAATTTTCGTAGTGTTATCATTGGAGTTAGATAAGCTGAGCGTATACGGCGATACTGTTGAGCACAACGAACAACTTGCCTGGTATTATATAGCCATATCTTTATACATATATATATAATTCTACAGAACGTGTGTATGCCACACGTTTCTCCTAACTCCTACTAAACGGCTGGACCGATTTGTATGCAGGACAACGTCTATCGGGTCCGCTAGTTACATTTTATCCTAGTTCAAAATAACGAACCTAGATTGCAGTGGATGGGATGCGAGATCATGTGCGAAGTTTGAAGAAAATTTCGTTTATAACACAAACCTCAAACAACTCAGTTTCCATGGTTGTACTGGTTATTTTTTAATTAAACTATTAGGACTTCTTTTGATAGAAGCGTGCGATTGTGGTTCGCAAATCATTGTTGTAATGTAACTAAGGTGGCACTATGAAGTAAACACTGTAAAAGAGATATAAGAACCTATTAATATATTCATATTGTGTTTAGAAACATTAAATATACTTAAATAAATAAATCATGTTCGGCAATAGATATGGAACATTCAGTTAACTACCTACAGTACTAACAGGAAAGGAATTTCCATTTACCATTATCGAAATACCAGGAAATATTTTCAAGCAGATACCGCGGCGCGCAGGCGTGGATTTCGCTGTCGCTAAGGATTTCCCCACGCATACATACAAGCATAGGGTATGCGCGCGCGCTGTATGACGCAACACGCATGGCGGCCACGTCATCGGAACTGCTCACGTGACTCGTTAATGATTCAAGTACAGAGCAGTTTTGACAAATAAGCGGTTTCGTATTAAAAAAGAAATAAGATCGTTAGCCGTATTTGAAACAGAAGTGCTTTTGGTAATTCCAACAGTAGTACGATGAAATGTAGTATATGATATGACGTAATTTTAAGACCTCTTGATATTTCAAATGGGTTCCTAAGAATGTCACCTATGTTACATTGAAATATAAATATAAACATATTTATAAAAGCGACGGGTTATACCAAATCTAGATATTTGTATCATAATCATGGTTATTTTGTAAGTATGAAATGTATGTAGTAGAATTTTAAGAATTTTAAAACAAAGCTGGTATATTGTAAAGAATATTGTTTAAAATAAAAGTTTTAAAATCAATACTTTAGATATTTTGTAATCCGCAGTTGTTGGGGATTCTTCAATATTTTATGCTTAAGTTGAACAGCATTCTTGAGAAGTTATATGTTATTCGGAGCCGAATGATAACAAGGTCAAATTCAGAAGCGAAGAGTAAGTAGAGATGCATGACTATAGACGAAGCGACAGTATCGAGCGTGAATATATGTAACATGCAATAATTCGTTAATTCATTCGCTTGTCCTCATTACCGGCGCAGTGACATCACTAGATAAATCACCAAAATTAGGCGTTCATAATCAAAGACCTAATTTCTTTATCAGTAGCGATCAGTCATGAATTTGTATCGAAAAGGTGAATTCGCAGGCATAATAATAGCAGGCGATCGCTACTATTATACAATTCAAATGCCTTTTTCAACAGCTATTAAAAACACATAAAAAATTAACGTCTTCGGCGATTATTACAAGCCGATCTCAAGTTTTAGAAACTGTGCCCCTTTCAAATTCAATCAGTTGCTAAATGCCAACCCTAACAATGTAGGGGATGCTGGGAAGCTATGTTACTAAACATCCGATAGTGAAGAGGGAGAGCTCAGGAAAAATATCCCTTTGAATAAGTATCGTCATCATTAGAGGAAGCAGGCGACTGGAACCACTAAGAACTGGAACCGCGGTCTTTGTCAATCATCCTGCTGCAAATGGACATGCTTAATTCGAGTAGAGTTTTGTTTCGCTACTCGAATTATTATAAATATGTACGGGTTCCTCATTACTCTGGTGTCTTGGTCCTGGACCAGATCTGGGTCCATAGAATCTAGATCTTCCCATCGCAACTCTTGCTATGCGAAATATCTATCAAGTTTCGGAGAATACCGATATGGTCAAACAACAATACTTATGTCACGCTTCGCAGAATTCGCTGGTGCTTTTATATCTACAAGCTACGCAATGAAATTAAACAAGGATATAATAATAAATAGTGTAGGTAGATTAGAGATGGAACTCTGGTCATTTTAGAGCGCAAAGCGATGGCCACACTATATACGGGTGTAAAAGAGAAAGTTACAAGTTGAATGAAAGTAGGTATCAATTAATTAACTCGCTTGGTATATGCCTTCGCAAAGCAAAACGACTTAACCAAAGATGATGACAATCCATAAACGCAATTACAAGATTGTATTTATCCATGATGCAGCTACTGATAGCGCGAAGAAATTTCTAGATTGTTTTGATCAGCGCTGCCGCAGCATCTTGTCCGTAGACTACGAGCTACCCTTTCATGTCCACTATTCATTCATTCCAATACCTTATTCGAAATTGAGCAAATTCTGACACGTGGTAAATAGCAGTCCTATCCGCAACGAGACAGCACTGGCCGTTATATATGAAAGTACTCATGTTCATTAAAAAATATAACTAATTTATTTTTGGAGCTGATAGGTTCTTATTTTTCGACCCGAGACTCGTAAACGGATAAATTTATGGAGCTAAATGAAAGGAAGTACGCAGTACCTTTAGTATCCATATCCAGAGATCTTCGTAGGAATCCATGTCCATTATAAGGGTTTGAAATTAGTAGATGAGTGTTCCGAGATCGTAATTGATTGCGAGTTATGTACTGACTGGCACCAGTATTAGCGGTGTGTCCTAGCTAAACCAAATTTAGAATTCATTTACCTTTGCCAAGCAACGCCGAAAAATGACTAGGAAATCCTCGAAGACATCACCAGGTGCCGCTGATAGGTCTTCCAATTCCAGAGACATTTTATCTAGTTTGCAATAACCGTAAATAAGATAAATGTTAACTATATATTAATTTTGTATAATTAAATGTATAAACTAAGAATCACTGTTTCTTTGGAACTTTTAAATATCAGATCGTGAAATACCACAATAAATTCGAGTAGGGACTGGTGGTCGCGATAAGTTTACGCGTCTTAACTAACTAACCGACGGATTCGTACTGCGTGAGTAGTGAAGCGAGTAGTGGTGTGGTAGAGTATGACGCGAGTCGCGACACTCACGACTCATGACAACGCGAATGGCGGCCGATATCATTTCGTCATTATAGCAGGAGAACCGCGTACCACCGGTTCTGTGTGGAATATCTCGGCTTCTGGATACGAAGAGACGATCGCGACCCGCGCGACAGCATGCTAATGCGAAGCGAAACAAGTATAGCGGATTTGATCATTTAAAAAAATCGCGCGCGCAGTTCGTAAACAGCTGATAAAGAGGCGCGCTCGGGTCGAAGTACAAGTTCAGTGGGGGCTCGGCCCGCGGAACGATACCACAGAATAATCAATAGTACTACGAACATAAAACTAATTTCCATAGAACACGCTGTTAGACCACGAAAATATACCTTTTGTTTGCATACAGCTTCACACTGTACCTTATGCAGAATTAAGAATTGGTTCACGTAGAGACGGTTTAATTTTATTGTTACTATGATTATGATTTTTCACGCGAAATCATGTCTTATGAGATAAAAAAAGAAGATCTTTTTGTGATATTGTACTGTACACTGCATGACGTCATTGAGGCAATACCATTCCATGGCATCACCGATATATATACCTATCTATATATTTACATTTGATACTATAATTTCGAACTAGAGAGTTCCAACCGCATTTTTTGCATCATCCATTTGTAGTCGTTTAAATATTTTCACTTTTCGATTTACTTTTCAGTTTATACGTATGCCTTGTTGTCTTTACCTGCTTTTATTATTTTTTATCAGCCAGTAATTTAGGTACTGTAAAATGCATTTAATTTCATATGAATTGAAAATATACCTAAGTATACGCCACAAAGTTACATTATTTTAATGAAGTAACATCTCTCCGCGTTATGTGGAACTATAATAGTTAGAAATGTTATAGTCATGCCAAGAGCAAAGACGCGTGTATAATATAACGAGTAACAGCTCCATTGCACGTGTTTGTTAAATGTTTATACTTGTATGTAGTAGTACCTACTGAGACAGGCTTGCCCGACGATACGTCGTATCGTGGCTGAGGTGGTGGAGGTCAAGCGGCCTGGTCACGCTACCAAGCAACACTGGTATTCACGCAATGTTAATGAAGGTGAAAGTCACCATGTGGTATGTAGGTATACGAATGTATGCCCACGTATTCATTTACGTAGTAGACCGCTTTAGCATTTGCAGTTATTTAAATGTGAATCTGAAAAGAAATTCAGGGTCTTGTAACGTTCATTTAATAATATTTGTACATTTACCTAACTTACCGATTTTGCTGAAATTTACATGACGGACATAGTGCACTTTGAATATAACTACGCGGACGAAGTCGAGGTTAAAAACTATTTTTATTTTATATCTTCTGTACACAACATACAATCTCATCCTGCTATAAACGGTTACTTTTACATTTCTTCAAATGGAACATATCTCAAGGATCCCAAAACTATATTTAGGTGCTACTGGTAGGTATATGTTTCTCCTATCTTACGTATTTATAGACCTAACTGATTACTATGCATGTATGCCACAGCTGGCAAATATGTGACGAAGCGTGACGTATCGCCCGCCTTGTAACAAATGTTCGTTTGATCCATTTAGCACAGTTTTATTTGCGAGTTATACGTGTCGCGACGTCACAGTACATATTCGGGTTTCTATACAATATACATACCAAATACTTAGCCTAGATTAGTAATCTTAGATACTCGAGCCGAATTCTGAGAAGAAATCGAAATGTAAGCAGTGCCTGACTGATACCACGTTAGTACCTAGGTCCTAGGCATTGCCCGTCTGAACCCATATGGGGAGAAAAAAAACCCCTTTCGGTAGTATGCAGCAGGAAATAAGGCAACGATATTTCTTGCTTACAGTTTACCTGCGGTGTATGTGTTATACGTGATGGACGTAGAATACATTCGCAACCAACATAATGATATAACCGATGTAGGAAATGGAACATTGTTTGGCACGGGAACAAAGTCTTGAACCGAAGGTTGTTTTTTTCAACACAACAGATCGTGACGTCACACCTTTTTGATGCTCTATTTTATTACGTTTTTTTTAAAACGGTAAGGATCGAAGTAAATTGATTAGAGGAGAAAATTAAATACACATTGACTGTGGATTGTATGGAAGTATCCATTTGACTGTCTTGAGAATGGAGTGGTTTCCCAAATAATAGTAATTTCGTGTTATGTGAGTCTTCCGTTGTAATCTGAATCAACCATAATCCTGAATTGTCTCATTTATGAAATTCCTGAATTAATATTATGAAGAGGAAAGATTTGATTGTTTTTTTATTTGCTTTAAATATGCTCCGAAAATACTTGATCGATTTGAAAAATTTGTTCAGCAATGCTGAGCTACATCATCAGCGAGTAACATAGGCTATATTTTATTCCCGTACACCCACGGGAACGGTAACAACGCGGGTGAATCCGCGTGACGTCCGCTAGTATGTTGTATAGAAAGGCTGCTTTTGCCATCCAATGTCCCGGCAGAGTATGTGGGCGCCATACCGACATTACAAGGCCGTTAGAGCCTCAGCCATTGTCTACAAGTCACCTCGACAAGCCGAAGACTGCCGATGAATGAGATTCCTTGGAAGTAGGGTGTGCAGTACACCAAGTATTTTATATGTATCAACGTTGGCGACATCGCCTACGTATTTCCTCGTTTTGTATCGGAATGAAAAAGCGCACCTGTCGGTGAGAGAAGGAGGTTCAACGTTCCCATACAAAATGTATGGTTTACTGTCAGATGTTGGCAGGCAACATGCTTCCTTAACTTCTGCTGGCGAGATATATAGAGGCAGGTGACATGCGGGCCGTTGCACGATCACTGTATTATGAGTATAACGACGAAGAATTAAATAAAAAAAATGAAATAGTTTACATTCTGCCTCTTTCAAATGGTCCCCATTTAACTGTAGGTGGAACTAAAAACTAAGGAGGTTTAAGAGTATTGCACGGACATATTGAAAAGCATTTAGAACGATAGGTCAAATCAAATGCCAGTGTTGATATTGTGCAATAGGTTTATCATTGGATGTATTGAATACATGCGTCTACGACAGAAGTGGTATCAAATGATTGGTCAACTGTTGCACAAGTTATAATGGTTGCCATTGAAATTCCTAAGATAACAGTTACACAAAACGTGTGTACATTTTTGAAGGTCTTGACTTGATATCATTGATAATTCGGAAACAACCGTGGCGACTTTGGGGTTTGAGCAGTGGCCCGCTACGCAAGCGACGCAAGTTCGAATCCCAGTGGGGCCTGTACCAATGAGTTTTTCTAAAAACGTATTACCCCTTCGGGCATCCTTCTGGGATGGCGTGAGATTCGGAACTGACACTCTGGCTGGATTCTCTAGCACATTTAATTTTGATTTACGCTCACGTGGTTTCATTACATAGGTTTTATAGTTACTAACGCGACATGCTCGCATCAACTGCTTAATTGTTTTGAAGATAATTTGAAGAATGTTTGTAATTTTTTGTGTGTGAAGTGAAGATGTCATGAGAAAGTATTTCTTTTTTCATACAGCAAATGTTTGGACTGTTCAATGATTGTTGAGATGTGATGTGTGAGCACATTGGAGCTGACATTGTCTATATCTTTTTTTTGGTACCTACTTTTCTCGATAAGTTTTTGTAATCACTATGCCATGCCGCCCTTGCATCCATAATAAGCGCTATAGTACTAGGTGACAGACGTAACATGTCTACGGTTACACTTTTGTAAAACTGTAACAGACATGGAGCAGTACAATATTAACCCATATAACGGTAACGTCAGATAACGTGGGTTCCTCCACATATTTTTAATTAATAAGAAATTTTATTCAATAACCACTTGACATTAGCGGAATCACTGTACTCAAGCTCATCGCCAGTAAATAAATAAAAGAAAGAAAGGACCCATACGACCGCCAACTGCAAGCAAGGGCAATGCCCACAAGACGCGCGCGTAGAATCAGCTGTTATATTGCCTGGTTTGCGCAAGCAAGGTCACGCGTAAGGTTGAAAATACAACCTTAGTGTCGCACAAGGCCTCTATCCGCATTCAATTGGGACTTAATTTTACAAAGCAATAAAAATGAATTAAGTATCTAAACGTATTATTTTTTTCAAGATCAATAAACCAGCCGGTTTATTCTGAAAAGTTTCTCACCGTCGCACTCGACGACAGATGTCGGTTTCAAAGATACGAAATTGAACTTTATCGCGTTTGTATTATGTATCGATTTCCGATGGTTGAAACCGAAGTTGACGTAGAGTTCGATGCTGAAAAACCTTACAGAATAACGTGGCAGTTCATTCATGCAGTATATCCTTGAACCTTGGAATTGGCGTGGTGACTCTCGAGTTGTAATACCTAACAACATGGCATATAGACAAAGTAACATTGTCCTCACGCTTCGCTAGTAGAAACGAAATGTACGGGAATGACATGTCACGTGATTGATACATGTCATTTCCATAAAAAAAAATATTGTTTCTTTAAGCGCAAGCGCGATAGAATTGTTATTTGCCAATGCCTGAATTTTCATAGTTATTTCATATTGTTGCAGTGTCAAAAACTAGCGGTTAACACGTCTCCCGAGACATACAATAGTATAAATTGAAGTCGCCATTTCCAGAAAAACCAATTTGTTTCAGCTAATTGACAGTCGTCATGGCCGAGTAGTTCATTCGCCTGTAACACAAGGTCCAATCTGACCAAACATTTTTTGTTTTATGGCAATGGAAAAAGCTATAGGGAACCTGCATATGTCTGAGAAGAAATTCATAGACTAATGTTTGTTTCGTATCCAAAACGGCGATGGATTTCCCATTTGTCATGTTGGCATCAACTCTGTCCACCCTTCCACGACCCCTCTGCCCTATTATATACTTCTGCGGTCACAATCTTGGTTCGATCTTCAGTTCCATCAAATGCCCGTCTAGTACTATTCACAAAACTCATGTTAACAAGTTCGCAATAGATTATTAACTATCCGACTGACGTTTGTATGCGATGCGACCTTGCTTAGCAAATACTGCGAATTATGAAGGCTGTTCTAAACACCTTCACTTAACTGAGCATTAAGTAACCACTATGATAACCGTCTTCGTATTTTAGAGAGACCAAAGTTACACAATTATAGGGAGACCCTAAAATTTCAAATGCTCTGCCTAATTTTCATTCAAATCCACTTTTATTTTTGGTATATAATACTTATGTTAGTACATGCAACCGTATAATACTTAATACAGTGCATACCTAGCAATTCTACTTGAATCAATTTGGAAGTCATAGAACAATCGATCAGCATTAGTATGGCATCGTAAGCAGACGAAACTCAATTTCTTTCGTCGCTGTGTGACGTCACAAGGCGCCTTGCCAACAGCTTACCGGTTATAACTGGATGGATACACACAACTGACAAACACGTGCAAATTAATTTATAAATGGAACGCGTGTGGTATTTGCACGGGCAGCTTGAATGGCGGCTCGATCTGCCAACCATATGATACTCATTACGTGGTCTTTTAAGTAGCCTGTAATATCCTGTAATATTGCAGAATGCAGACCCTCCCTTACTGCCCTAAAAAACAGTGAATAGTCCCGAAGAACACTGATGACAACACTAAGGTCACTTCATGGTGTGATTCAATAATGATGATCTGATTTTAAATAACTTCATGTCAAGAAAAAGAAGTTTTCAAATATCCAAAACAAAAATTTCGTACTTTAACCGCTAGAACCTTATTCTTAAATTTGTTATAAAATACTATAAGCTACAATCGGAAGTGCTGTGAGGCCTCAATGATAGTCAACGAGTCCATCAGTTCGGAAACTAGCCTTTTCCGAAATGAACCGTACGTAAAACACAAAGTTACAACTGGAATAACCCGAATTATCGGACTTTGCATACATTCGAGAGAGCCCTGGTAGCCTTGGGGTTGGAGCAGTCGAAACCCAGAGGGGCGGTCAACCAATGAGTTTTTCTAAAAACTTTTGTGCAGTGATTCCACACCACGTGCTTTACGGAGAAGGAAAACATCGTGAGGAAACTTGCATTTTTCTGAGAAGTACTTAATTCATAGATGTATGTATTGTAACTGAGACGGCGATAGACTCACCATTTGTCACGTTGGCACTTCATCATCCTCCATGAAAAGTGGGTGTTGTTATTATAATACTCTGAATTCAGGCGTGAGCATATGTATGTAAGCATGTATAGATACATTCGGGCTGTTCCAGTAGGCACGTGAAAAGAATGTCTGTGTGCGGGTGACAATACCCCACCACTACCCACGGCAAGAAGCCGCCTTTCTATGTCAAATTCAGAAGGGTCCTTTAAACTTCTCTATATTGAACAAAATCAAGTTATAGACAAGGTAAATACTAATCTAGTGACATCTATAACGACACTGATGACACGGCGTCTTACCTAACGTTTAACGAATAGCAATTAGCAACAAGACATCATTTATTATTGTTTTACGCCGCAAGCAACTGAACATACATTGTGTGACGTCACTAACTAGACAATGACACTATGTCGATGTCCGACCTCATACATAGATTTAGAAAAGCCGATTTATATGAATTAAAGCTGGCCAAGAGGCAATCGGACTTCGTACAAAATTGTATTAAGGGACCAACTCTGCTGCTGTAAAACTGTTGACGGGAACAAAAAAATATCTTTGGTTAGAGTTTTAGCAAAATAGTTTCAGATCGTCAGGATAACTTGATTATACAGGATTATTATACCTGCTAACGGTATGTTTAGCTTTAACTTTTTTTTAGTGAGCTAAGTATAACAAATACATAACATATTTCTAGATCAAACAGATTTTGAATCCCTTTCGAAAATAAATAGATACATAAAAGCCCATAATCTTTTGATTGAGCTTTAAAGTACAATTCTTCTCAGCTGCAATTCACTGTGGATTTATTAATTTCAGTTTGAGACCTTGAGACGCTCTTACAGACACGGACAACGAAGCGATTGTATAGGGCTAGGACACGGAATAAGTGACGAGCACAGGTAGAGTCCAGTTGGTAAGTTTCGGAGAGCACGTTAAGTCGTTGGTCGTGGTTGCTAATTTAACATCTTTAGCAAATGTAACACCAGCGCCAATTTCGGAATTATTCAAAGATGTTTAAATTTCTGCAAATGATTTTATTAACATAGCATAGCAGTGACTGTTGATTACCAAAGAACATAATAAATATCGTCAATTGATAACATAAAGTACAAGTCATAATCGTACCTATATGGTTCATTATAAGCACTAAACAGAACACGTGAGACGACACGAGGCTGTACACACGTTTAGTTACGTATCAACCTACCTACTCCCCCAGTGAATCGCTACGCACATTATTGTCCAAGTGCTGCGGTAGGGATGCCAACAATTTATTTATATTTTTTTGGAATTTGTGTTTATTTACGCTCGTGGTATCGGAATTCTGCATTGTTTTGTAAAGAGCTTTTTTAGCTTACGTCTACCATAAATTTAAACTGTTGTAATTTTTTTTTTATATTTCTATTATTTGCTATTGCTAGCCGTGGTAGCCGTGGGGTTTGAGAAGTGGTTTCTCACCACGTGCTTTACGGTGAAGGAAAACATTGTGAAAGATGGTAAGGCCTGAAGCCAAAGACCGGACTCCCATTTAGCTACTGACAAGAGGCGAGCACGATTAGCAGAGATTAAACTACTTTTAACAAGTGTATTATAATTGAGTGTAGGAATCAGAATTTTGCCGTCGGGAAATATATATTTAAAAAATAAACCATAAATATTATATGTGCAAGTTACTTTATTATTTAATAAAGTGAGATACTGTAATATAATAGGGCTGGTAACCCTAAAGACAAACTCCAAGGGGTCTCGGGGCACGACAATGACAGACCGAGACGCGCGTTGCATTTTCAGCCCATTGACAGCGCACTGTCTTAGCCAGCATTGACGACAGACACGTCAATAACACACTTTTATTTCATAGCAAGCAGCGTGAGTAGGTAAGATTGTGTTAAATATTTATATAAATCAACTTCTATCGTGCATTGTGCATTCACACATGAATAAAATTGACTGTTTAGTACTTATTAGTACTAACAGCGGTTCCAGTATTTAATCACCAATCGATCGTAGGAAAGCAAAGTAGGAGAGTGTAGTCTTCAGTATCTGGAAACATTAAGTATATTTTAATAACCAGGTCGCTTCTCATAGTGATCAAAATGTATTGTTTTACGAAGTCACATCAACATGAATGAATTTATTATTTTTCTTCCCAATTTACTCACTGCAGCCATGGTCTGTACTCCTACTGTAGTCAGGCCCATAGCAGTCACGTTAATAGGTATTTGCATCCTCATCAGGAGTATGGATACAGATCGCTGGTTGCTTAAATTCATAGACTCCCATGGCATGGCATAAACAGAATGCTTCAATTTTAAACTCTGGAATTACGTGCCCCTTTTTATTAACTGATTTTTGTTATATGCATGTGCATGCGAGTGTGCATTTGTCATTTGTTTTGGTTTATTTGTATAAAAATTGTTATATTATCATCTCATTAATTCTTAGCCACATTATAACCACGACAGCATGCTTTCATGTACATGAGGCAGGTGGGATTTCATCTTAGAAATTTGATTATGAAACAAAACAGGTCCTTAAGGGAATTTACTTTGCAGCATATAGAAAATTATGGACAGGAAACATAAATGTTTGAGCTACATAATACAGTAAATATTTACCACAGTGTTGACTATTTCAAACATAACTGACGTATGTATGAGCTGGCCAAATACCGCAAGCAATACCAGGCCGAAACGAATTATAACATATGCGTCCTGAAATGTATGATAAATCAACTGAATTCACAGAATGACACATTTACGCAACGACTTTCATCCCCTATTAATTCCTTTAAAGATAAAAAATAAGTACCTATATATAACACATTAGACATCTCATTCATATATTTATGATAAATTTTAAGGTTTCTCAAGATATAGGCCTCGCCTAATTTGAGAACCCTTGGCAATACTACCACACCCCACTCCACACAATTATGACAGAATACATATCCGGTGATCTCATTGACATATGACACCAATAACCAGGCATTGTATCTGTAATCTGCACATAATATACGTACTTATAGCTAAAATTGCAAGGAGTAATTTAAGCTACTTTTATTTAAAAAAAACATTTAGGGTTCCGCGGGAATAAATTTAATCTACGCGAGTGAAACCGCAGGTCACAGCTAGTCGTTCATAAATGAAATAATTTGAGTAAGTAATCTGCCGCGTTATTCTGTAAGGTTTCACAGCGTCACAGTCGACGTCGAGAGTCGGATTCATAGGTACGAAATTGAACTTAATTATACGTAAATGTTTTTTGTATCAATTTCCTATGATTGAAACCGACGCTCGACGTCGAGTTCAACTTTATAAAATAGAGAATTACGAGGCTTAACATGGGAATATAGTAAACGATGGCTTTACGGATACTTGGTAAAGATATAGATGCAGAAGAAGTATTGAACGGTAGAATCGTATATGTGCAGTGTGTGATAGTACGTGTGATACGGATTATGCATAAATACTCACCCCCTGTGTGCACTGGAGCAGTAACATGCAACAGGTGACCAAATGGAAAGCATAATTGAGCCCCAGTAAAGCTCCAAAGAATCCAGATACTCTATCTGTAAATCTAGAAGATAGAAATATGGGGTAAGGCATTACTCAGGAGTAATGCGCATGTGTCCTCCGGCTCACTAGGACAACTGACGATTGTGCTTCACTCAGTAATCCCAATGCACGATTCTCGCATACCACATAGGGATCGTAAACTATTAACAGATTCAAAAGGTAGTCTGGATGACCAACCTTTGTATGGGACAAAGGCGGTTGGGTCGTTTTTAGACCCTGTGGTGAGATTTTGTTTTCAAAATAGGTGTCTTGGCTTAATTTATAAGAGTTATTAAGCCCGAATATGAACCGCAAAACATTCTTTGATTTTTTATATTCTAAACTGTTAATATTTAAAGTAAAGTAGTACTTTAATTATTTATCTAGCGAAAATAAGAGTTTGATAAAAACAAAACAATAATGAAACTTCTTTTGATTATTGATTTCAAAGAGAATAACTGGTACTAACCTGACTATGAATAGATGATATTCGACAAACTCTCCAATCTGTTTCCGAATACTTTCGTTCTCTTCGTTATCATAAAGATAACATACTGGAAAAGGTTCATCTTTGCTGGCAGCTGGATTGATAGCCGTCTGGTTTTTGGGCTTTGGGAGGTGAAGCATATTACCGCTGAGTAGCTCAATATGCCCAATGATTTGAAGCACCACTAATGCCAAAAGTAAATCTGTGAGGCATGCAGCGACCACGCAACAATACGCCATCCAGATATTCAAAATAGTTATAGATATTAAATGATTATTTAACTCAACTCCAGGGATTGCGTAGATGATTGCATATTCCACATCCATGTCCACAGTTATATCAGTGAAAGCTCCATTCTTTATGTTAGCGTATAAAGACGGAACATTAAAGAGAATCGTTATGCCTAGAGCTGTCGACATCAAGTATATTGAGAAGTAATGGGATATTTTGTTCAGGTACGTGAACATCTGTGAATGAAAATATACAGAACTTCTTTTTTGTTTCGTATATAAACAAATCAACTATTATTACAAAAAAAACAAGCATATATGAAAATGAAATGCCACAAAAAATATTGACATTTTAAATTATAAGAAAACATAATAGAAGGAAAGGTAGAAGGGAAGAGAGGAATAGGAAGACCAAGGATACATGAGACAAGTTAAGGTAAAGGTGTCTGTCATGACGTATAAGGCGGTCAAAGAGATGGCACTGGACAGACACAAATACACCGACAAGAGCTATTACTCTTAAATTCATGAAGAAATAATAATTATGACTTTTCTTTGCAAATAAATATAAACACCATCAAATCATGTTCAGTACCCTCATATTATGATCACTTTTGTTCTTGAAATGAATCAAATGGAATTTCATAAAGAAATAATACGTAATTTCTCCAAAAGAGTTCATATGAGACAAAGTAGATCGCACCTACAACATAAAAGATGAAATGATTAAATTGTTACAAATACGTTTCAATTGGCAGAATCTTCCCACAGAACCTTGTTCAAAATACAATGCAAAAAATAACAGATTTATTTTGGCAACGTTAAGAAGGAAGCTCAAATAGGATACTTAAGACTGTTATAACTGACAGGAGTGTTGTTATGATCACGTCCGTAATTGTGTTCAATTCGATATCTTGACGGTTTATGGAAATAAAATAGATGCCCCCGAAGACAAGGAGGAAAGCTTGGACAGGCACATGCATCCTTATGTATTTGACTATCCAAGGGACCTGCTGACCGAATATCTCACCAGGCCACAGGCCCCCAGTCCAAAGGAACATTCTAAGGGCGCGTACGTGAAAAATTACAAAAGGATCGTTATTATTCCTGGAACAGAGATAAAAAGTCATTTTAAACTCAATGATATTAGACTCAAAAAATTTTTTTAAATGGAATCCGCTTTTCCCTATTTATTACTCACCCAGTGATGGCATCTGGGGTCATCATTTTGAATGCACTGAATAAACATTGAATTCAAGACTGCATTGCTTATGATTATATATACTCATTATAATTCTCAATGTCAATTGAATGCCTAGTGGCAGAAAGTTGCAAGTAATATAATCGCAATCCCGCTGTTTTTTCGCGTACATGAAAATCATTATTTTGGAATCCCGGGAAACTTCTAATTACAATGGGTTTTAAGGGATGGGTAACACTTAACACTTACTTTTCACCGAAGATACTAGGTGCCAAAGTTGACAAAAAGACAACAAAGACATAATTTCTAATCACACGTATGCAGAATATATTACCACGTAGTATCATGAAGTCAGAACACTAAATAGTTATGGTAACCATGGTTAAATCCTCTAGTGACAATATATCTAACATAATCTGGTTTAAAAGGAAATATCCCGTTTTTTTAATCCCGGGGTTGACTAATCATGCTGCGCTAAGGCTCTGTTAGTTCATAAAATAAGTATTATGTGGGATTAAATGTTATGTTGTTATGAACTGCATGTCCTCACTTAATGTTTAAATGTCGGAAATTTCTATTAAGAATTCTTTATTTATTTCAAATTGTTTGTTTATACTAATTAATAGGTGCGCGCAATAAAATACTTGTTCTTTGATTATACGAATGCGAATTCCTAGAAACACATGATATTTTCCCAGAGCAAGTTCATCATTATTCATATACATACGTATTATTACGTATATAGATGGGGTGGAAAAATCGGAGACTATGATAAGTTGCGGAAAAATGAAGGATAATCAAAGGGCTGACCATCATCGGTTTAAGCAGAGCATTTTAAGAACTTCAAAAAAGTTAAAATTAGACGTCAAAGCTAAGTTCTTAATACGTATAGTTATCTACCACTGAAAGTCGCGTCAACACTGTCCAGCCATTTCGAGAAGAGCAGAAAAAAGGAATTTTTTTTATCAATCCCGGATAATCCCATACTTACAATTTAGTAAAAGCTGTTGGTCTTATAAATATGACAGGCCATTTGCTATTTCATTTTATATATAAGTAACCTTTGGAGCTGCCCGACTGAGGACTGTGCTTCTTCGTCACAGAAGTCACAGCCAAATACCGCTTTACGGCAAGAACACAACACTAATCGTAAGGTAAAATACAGGTGCTATCAAAAGTAATGAGCGCTGTCCATGAATGCGCAATAGTTATTTTATGAGTCATCCCTTGTTTGCCTGAATGGCACGACGCGAATAGTATACATGCGCAACTATCCTCACTATTTTTGCTGAGCGTTCATAATTCGTGACGGCACCCTGTGAAGGTAGCCAGTGCTTCATGGAGAGGAGGCGGTGACATCTAATTGACGTGACTCATCTAGCGGGGTTCTCCACCTTCAACTCATAAAGACCTTCACATAGAAACGACCTTAATCTGCAATCGAATGTTGTTCGAATACTTTAACCTTCACACATAATGTGCTTTACATGTTTGTTCGTTTGACAAATTCCACCTGTCAGATAGAATACAGTTGTATTGAGTAATTGTTTCTAAATCAACATTCAGATTTATCATGGAATTGACAAAATAAACCTACCGTATCGGTCTGAAACATTTCCGTTATCTATTACGTGAATTTGTTTTGAATAAAGTTCCATATTTTAATGTCATCCATAATATTCTTGCCTACAAAGTCAGATAATGAAATGTGTTATCGTTTATTGTCAGCTTTATATACTTGTGGTCAACTAAGGCCTACTTGGCCTATACTACTCAAGCTTTATTTTTGATTGACTTTATTATCTATAGAGATGGATAAAGTTTTAATGTCTGTTTGTAATTCAGAATTCACTGCTTTTTACTAAATGCATATGAAAGTTGATACAAGGCTAAAAAAAATTTTTTTTATGTGGGTATTAAAAAATATATTTTTTTTAGCTCTGTCTGTCTGTTGTTCCGGCTAATCTCCGAATTATAAATATTATATTAAAAAATAAAGGACCGATTTCAACGGGACTTTCACTGGCAGATAACTAATGTTAGAAGTAGTGCCTACATACGTACTTTTATTTGAAAAAAAAAAATACTTTAGAGTTCCGCGGGTCGCCAATGAAAATAAGTCTACTAAATTGAAAAATAAAGTGGGAAGTATATACTAATGTAGTATGTAGCTAAATCTACCGTTGTGCAAGCAATTTCAAATAATCGACCGTTTAAAGGAGTCCGTGACACAATATAGTAAGTGAACGCGGACATTGAACGTTGGACCGGAAGCCGTCAGCCGGTCTAAGAAATGCTTGTTAGTGTGATTGTTTCGCTATTAGTATTAGTCCCTGGCTCGCGGTTGTGGCAGGACCGAATCCACACTTTATTCAGCACCATCAAACAATTCAAAGGATTTTTTTTTTGATTATATATTATTACCTACGCAAAATTACAGAATACTTCTGCACGCTAACTTTTAGCCTTTTAGCCATCCTCGAATGGGCTATCTATCATTGAAATAATTTTTCAAACCGAATGCTAACAAACTCTTCAGCTTTATACATTAGTATAGATTTCATACAATGAATTAATGAGAACTGTCTAATTAATGCTCACTCGAGAGAAGTGTACAATGTACATACGCAGATGTGTTACATCACAAAGAGAAGTTGCGTAGAAGCGAACACAAGGGCTCATTCCGCATAAGTAGATATTGTTTCATAAATGTTCGAGAATAAACTCTACTTTACGTTATAAGTGTGTGTCAACAGTCCTAAATCAGGCTCTGGATAGTAGGTGTGTCTCTATCGAACATACGAGATATGTGACGAATGACGATACAACGCATTCAATTTGTATTCATCCAGGGTTACCACTGGACTATTACGCGTTAGGGAATGCATTGTGACACGATTGGAAAAACGAAAAATATATAGGTGATAGACATTATACATATCCTCTCTCATTGCCATTTGCGGCTTATTGATAGGACGAACTTTAACTATTATGTTCTTCTTGACGTAGAATCGATAGCGTTTCGACTAAATGTTTTTCCTTGAGTACAAAATTAGAGTTTTCTATATATTATTGTATTGATACCGAAAGTATTTTTTTGTTTTTGCTGTCATCTATCTAGACGTATGTCTGGGTAGACAGCAATGCGTGTATACGCATCACGCGAAAGCTACCCGATGTATCTTGATGAAATGTGGTATAAAGCTAGCAAAATTTATACAACTTTTAATAACTCAATTCATTGGAATAAAAAACAATGAGATATTGCAGAATTTTTAAATTATTAACTGGGATGTATATAATAATAACAACACGTAACCACCCAGACAAAGACGCAGGAAGACGCTAGTATTGACATTTTCTTCATTTCTGACAATGCCATAGATAAGAAAGATAAATAAGATGAATGTAATTCAAATTCTCGAACGACACGAGGTACCCAATCCGAATGCGGCACAGTGTTTCAAACATCTAAATTTAGCATACAAAGCCCAGACGGAAGAGTTATTTGAAGTGACAAACTACATGACCCAAATCTAGCTAGATAGTAGTCCTACTACTCGTTAATAACAATTGGTCAACGATCAGTCACAATGCTATGTTTGTGTCGAGGCACTAAATAACGGCCACAACTCGTGGTAACCAATCTCCACCCCTTTTAAAAAAAAATATAGCCTAAGATAATCCTTCTTAAGTTTCAGGTTTAAAAGTAGCTCCATCTCTTTCTGTGATACGGATTTAAAAAGGGATGGACATAAGCTTAGTCTAGTCTTCGTTTAAACCATGTTTTGTAATAAGGGGCCACGTGTTCATCTCGTAACTTTACACATGTTGCGGTTACTGATACTACCTTTAAGTATATTATAGTATATTCTGTGGTTTAACAGAACAGTCAGTAAAGCCTAGTTTGAAGTATTGGCTAACAAACGTGCTCGAAGGCACCTCGTATGTATAAAAAATATATTTATTTCAATCTACTTACTTGAATTTTAATTCAATTCATAAATTAATTGTACTAGAGGGTTTTTTGATTGGACCACCCTTTCAAAGTAAGAAAAGAATGTGAGCTCCACTAAGGTTTACGCCTGTCTTCTTAACCCTTAATTTTTAACCCTTTCTTCAATTAATGAGCAACAAAACCTACCACCGGCTAGCGACAATATTTATTACAAATCACAGCAACCATATGAATGTAAAAAAAAGAAAAAAATGGATGTTTCTTTGTTTCGAATAACAAAAGACCAACCGCGAAAGTTCATCAACACTTAAAAGTAAGTATAATACAAATATTTTTCTTTTCGCAAAACTTTAACTTCGTCGGAAGCCTCACAGGGCTTGTTCTCTTCAACAACTCTTTCGCAATGGTCGAGGGGACCTCGGCGCTCGCCATCTTGGATGGAAGTCTTCTAACTACAGGGAAACAAGGATTGTTGTAACTCATGAACGATTCGTTCAGAAGAACTACTCCACTGAGTTAAGTTAAGAGTTAAGATGATCAGTGTATTAGTTGTGCAGTTCACCTAGACCATCCGGAGTGAGAGAGTTCATAACATTGATTGAATCACATGAGTTGCCAGAGCCGTTAGCCGTTAATCGAGATTATATAAAGAGACCTTAATTCCTCACTAGATGTTATGGCGTTCATTTCGTTTCCTAGGCTTTCATCATCCTCCTGCCCTTTTCCCATGTTATTTGGGGTCGGCGCAATGTGTTCTTCTCTTCCATTTCTCTCTTCGTTTCCTAGGCTTTCCCTTTCTTTATCTAGTCCAGGAGCCTGAGGGCTCGAATACTTTGTATTCGAGTCGGATTCGGTTTGCTCAGAATTATTAGTTGTATCTTATTTGTTCTTGAAGAGTGAGTTCCTTTTACTGAGCCAGATTTAATGAACGAGTTTATCAAAGACATTGTCCAAGCCTAGGGAACTTTACAATAACGAGTAAATACGTCACAAACAATTATATATATATTACTTTTAGAGTTTTGAAATGCTCTTTCTATTATACATACCTACATTGTGGTTGTTGTAAATGTACCTTGTTTTTTTTTATAATGACAGTAGTCTACTAATATGATGCGGAGGATACAGTGGTTTGGTGCTTGCAACATCTCTAGCGCTCACAACGCGTCAGGGTTTAGCCTAGTCACGTCAAGATACCGATTTTCCTTTGCTATTGTATGAACTCTCTGCTCCCTGAATTCGGTTTCGAACCCCAACCATACTCGGTACTCGTTTCCAAAGAAGCAAGTTCGAGTAGGTTCAAAAAACTAAGCTAAATGTTTCGGCCCAATATTGGAATCTATAATTATAAATAAAATTGAAGTGTCTGTTTGTAATTCCAAACAGCTTTTTACTAAATGAATATGAAAGTATATGCGGTGCTGACATTTTATATTCTCAGTCTTTCTATCTGTTTGTTCCGGCTGATCTCCGAAACAGCTGGACCGATTTTAACGGGATTTTCACTGACAAATAGCTAATGTTACAAAGAGTAACTTACGCATTTATAACATACAAAAACATTAGGGTTCCGCACGTCACCCATTAAATTAACCTTCCCTGGGTAAGAGCGCGGGGCACATCTAGAACTTATAGTTTGATAGTTGCTGCGATAGGGCAGAAGTGCCCAGTTATTAGTTAAGAGTCAAACCTCGGTTGATGTAAATTTCTTTGGTACGACGCGAGCTTCTACAGGCAGGTATAACCCAAAGACATAAAACGCGGCCTTGCACTTGCCTCTTGCTATAATTAACTGTTATTTTAGTATAATGTAATTTCAAAGACGTAATTGAAGTCGTGCTTGATATCTTCTGTGAAATCGAAATAGGAAAATCCATAGAGCATCAAAAGGTCGAAACTTTAAATTGGTTATAAATTTTGCATGAAATTTGTCACTTACAAGTCTCCGTCAGTTATAACGCGAAAAAGTAGGGATACTGCACATGTTTTATTCGCCTAGCGTATAAATATAGAATGAGAGTCAGACAATAATATCATCATAAATTAATAAAGGATAGGGAGGTCAAAGAGATGGCACTGGACAGAGACAAGTGGAAAGAAATGCATCGGTTACACCGACAAGAGTTATTACTCTTAAATTGATGATGAAATTAATAAAAACAAGTGCTTTTAATCATAGTTCGAAAGGGCATCTGTACCAGTGCGTAGCCGGACGGGTCCACCAGTAGATTTACAATGATAATTTTATTGAGTGTAATAATAATGTTATAATTTTATAGAGTGTATAAAATAAATAGTGCTTTTTCCTAAAGCGTGCAAGCCCTAGACCCCATTTCCTGATACAATAATGGAGCAATCTATCAAAGCGACGCCACTGGTGGGTGTATCCACTGCGTCACTAGCTACGACTCTCGTGTTATCTACAACGTTGTAACTTTCCGTCTGGAATACTACCAGTAGGTATTGACTAAGGGTATGTTGAATGCATTTCATTGCACCCAACTCATTATTATTACCTTGAAAGTAACACTGGATGACGTCATATACACCTGTTTCACTGTCTCAATTAAGAGTCAAACTGTCATGACAATAGGAGTAATATAGCAAGTTAGGTACATTGCTTTCGTGATTTTGCACATGCTTCCAAAACTTACGAAAGCGGTGTCTATGAAAATGGGCAATCGTTAGAGTTTATTATAGGGATGGCAATTACCTAGAAACTGAGATTATGGTTCTAGAAACCTCTCTCATATATTTTTTAATTAATTAAATCATATTGCTGCTCTTTATTTGAATAATATTTATATTGAGCCTTAAAGCACTTTACGGTATACAAATTCATAAGCACCTTTTTTAATTAAACAAATAACAGTTGAATTATGATTTAAAGAAACGTATAAGTATTAAATATAAAAAACAAACAACCTACGAGACAAGTCTAATGTAAAAATCCGTATTGATGAAATTAGAATAGAATAGAATAGACGCCAATTTTTTATCTTTTATTAATTGTCTTCAAAAAAAAAAAATAAGCTCACGCCATCCCAGAAGGGTCCCCGAAGGGGTAAGCAGAGGTGTTTTAATAACACCCACATTTCGCCGAATATGATCAAGTGCCAACGTGACAGAGGGTGAGTCCATCGCCGTGTCAGGCACTATACATACGTCTTTGAATTACTTCTCATACATATGCAGGTTTCCTCACGATGTTTTCTTTCACCGTAAAGCACGTGGTGTGAAATAACTGCACATAAGTTTTTTTTAGAAAAACTCATTTGTTCAGGCCCCGCTGGGATTCGAACTTGCGTCGCTTGCGTAGCAGGCGACTGCTCTATTATCTTCACTATTAATTAAATCTCTATTCTATGAATTCTGTTTTTCTTATTGAAATTTGATTGAAACCCATACCATAATAGCCAAGTCGAACTTATATATTTCATCAGTGTTTTGTTTATTATAACCGGTGCCATCCGGGATCGTGTCATGTTAACTACAGAAATATAATTACTATCTCGCACATAAACACTTTACGACATGACACGACTTACAATTATTATCAACACATTGTATCAGCTTACTATACCGTAAACATAATTTGAAACATAATCTGTTTCCCTGGACACATTTTCTCATAAATTTTCGTGTTCTTTTATTTGTTTTTCTGTTAACGTAGAAGCGTGCACCTGTCGTGCAAAGGTAAATGAACCGTTGAATTATTTCACGGGTCGATGGAGCACATTGCACAATAGGGGAGGGACAGGAGCTGGCAAAAAAGTTAAGAAGGCCTTTAACGTCACCTGAGGGGTGGTTTATCTCAAGCAATGCACTCTGAGGGTCAGTCCGTTGCCAATACTTGTTTTGGTGACACGCGGATTAGGTGCCCCTGTATTTTAAGCGCTTGTCGTAAGCGAACTGCGAAACACTTTTTATAAGTGTAATTACCTATCGATGAGAAGGTACATTGCGCTTCTTTCGCAGCGGTAAGTTTTAAGTCTATTTATTTGATGTAACAATGTAATTTATTAATAAAATTTAATGCATGAATTTTTTATTGAATTTTTTAAGAAATCATCTCATCAGTTTTATATAAAAGTTATTTATATACTTTTTACAGAATATGTAGTCCGACTTCGAATATTTCATTTAATAGGGCGAACTGAGCTGACACCTCGCGACGGGTCGTGGAACATTTGCAGTCGTTGATCAGTTAATGTGATAAGCAGATGCTTATTAATTATATCCAAATATCACCTTGCTCTATGGAAGATTTGATTCTGTAAAAAACATCTTCAGTTTTCATGTATAATACTTAAAGAAACATCTCTACGTGTTCTGTGTGTATAATGAATAATGAAAAAAGTTAAGTTGCCTATGAAAATATTAGTAAACAGTACTTACCTTCATTATAGAAATAAAACAAATAAATAATATAAATATATTACTCCCAAGCTTATTAAATTGAACAAGCGCTCGAACCACAGAAGAGTCGTCAATCGAAAAAATGTTGGAAAAAATACGATCATAATAAGATAATATACGTAACCAAGACCTGCAAAGCGAGCAGTTGCTCCGTCAAATTTACACGTGTGTTGAATTTTTCCTTCCCTTTTTGATGACCTGGCGCCATCTGTTGGCTTGTTAAACCAACTAACACAAACATATATTTACAACTGTGTTTCCCGAAAGGGTAGGCAGAGGTGTACTAACCAGTTATGTAAATAAATACAAGTCTCATGTAATAGGCGGCGTATTGCCATTATGCGGGCACTAATCCTGGCTCCGGGTCAGTGTCGCAGCTTTGGGTGGTAAAAAGCAATATTGAAGAAATAAACACAATAATAACTAAGACAGAAAAGGAATTTTTATACAATTGGAGGAATCCCCAAAACATACATTTTTGTGCTAGCGATTTTTTTTTTATATTATTCTTAAAGTTGAGAGACCGCCCAAAAAACGTGACACTCGGTGCGTAATTCACTGCTGGTATAGAGATAATCTCATCCATTGTCTTCTTCTTTGACGGTCAGAATGTAGTGTACCCTGAGCTTTGACTGATATTACACTTTTTAAATAAGTGTTAGAAATGTCCCTAGCGCTAGTGTGCCGACATTGAGGAGTTCAAGTAGTCGCAACTCCAGTCACTCTCCTCCGCCCTCAAGTTTTATACTAATTATTTGACAAGAAGAAACCCGCGAACGTAACATTTTCGTTCGTTTTGTGAGCAGTGTTATAACTTATCTACACTTTTAATATCTCGTAGGCCACAATTCTGTAACTTATTGTAGTATAAAAAAAAACTAGGTTCTATGTACTCACAGTGGAATGCCGCCAGAAGTGAATGAGTGCGTGGATGTCTGTAGCTGGTGCCAGCAAAAGGTAATCCCGCCATTCGTCGTAGCTGATGTTTAGACTACCGTCCTGGTCCATCCTGCGAACAAGCCCCGCGAGTGAGCGACACGCCGAATATTCTCTCACCTTCGCCATTAATTAAACAAACCCGATATAAAAAAAATATTAATAATATATACATACTAGGGAGCCGCCCTCACTTCCCTCGAATTATTTATATTAAACATCCAAACTTTTCTCTTTAATCACGCTACCTATTGCTGCATTAAAATCCGTTGAGCAGTTTAGAAGACCTAATAGATAGCGGAAGCAACTTCATTTACTATATATAAATATCAATTCGTTAAATTCAAAAATATAAGAACTATACATTTTAAATCATGATCATGAGATTTAAAATTCATTATTATTATCAGTACTCTCAATAGCAACAAATTTTTGATTAATTTTATTTATATAGTTCCAACCGAAGTCTGCCTTTGGAATAACATGGCTTGACTAATGTGTCTTGAAGTCTTCTCAAACCCTACGTTGCTTCAGATATATTATTACCGATTTGTATAGGTACTTATTTTAACTTAAGAGTTAAAAGCCTTTATGAAACTACAGTCGCATAATGAATACAATGCTTCTCAGTGTGTGCAGCTTGGTAAAGCATTTGTGATGTTGATTTGTGTTAGAATAACAATGTATTAATGTAATGAGATACAGTTACAGATTGTATGAGATCCCTCTACACATTTTGTTAACATATAACCTGTTGCCTACTGCATAAAAAATACAATGTTTAGATAAGTAACACATATCATGAATAATTCTGGCCACAACAATGTTTAAAGCTAAAAAAGATGTATCACAACACTGGCTGGTTTTGAATTTGTTAATATTGAAATTCGAACACAGATGGAATACGGTCATAGAGTTTTGCATACTTTTATACAAATACAGTCAAAGGTCAGCTATTTTACAGCCTTTTGTGATGCTTATGTTGCCTTTTTACATACAGCTTACGATTAGCAGTTGAAGCAAACAACTACATGATGTTTTGCTTACTCTTGACTTACCACCAGAAATTTGGCCAAACCGCTTTTCTGAAACATTTGATTTCTATTATTTTTAATAACATTTCAACTTTACTGTGGTTTTCTGCACTGTTGACAGTGCTGTATCTATGTATATACAGTCGTGGTCAACTAATTAGGGACACTCTTTGGTTAAAGCGAATTGTGAATTTATTTTTTATTTTCCAACGAGTCTAAACCATATTCCATTTCTCTTACATGTAAGTATAATTAGTCATTTATGTGCCCGATTACACAAACAATAACAACTTCTTAGACATTTAACCTCTTTACAGTATAGCTGATAGATTATCGTAGTGCTATTTGTTCAAATAATGCTGGCTGGCCATTTAATTAGGGACACTGAGATATTGCGTTCTATTTTCAAAATTGAGATTCAATCTCAATACTTTTTTACTTCTTCTCTTATTGTTTCGTGGTAGTTTTGGCGGCAATCCCGATATTTATTTTAAGTGTAGAAAAATATTTTTAAGAAAAATGGGTAAAAATAAAAGTTGCGATCCAACACTACGAAAAATTATCATGAAGTTTGTTGTCGAGCATGGTTGGCCACACCGAAGGATAGCAGAACATTTAAATTGTTCAAAAACTATGGTATACAATGCAGTGCAACATGTCAGACGCAATAACACAGATTTAAATGTGCCCAGAACAAAAAGATCGAGAAAAACAACTCCGCAAGAAGATAGAATGATAACCAGGTTAGCTAAGAAAGATCCGTTTCTAGGCTCTATTTTAATTAAACACGAAGTGTTTGGGACAGACGGAAGAGCTGGTGTCTCAGCGAGGACCGTTCGACGACGTCTGATAGAAGCAGGGTTGTTCGAAGAGTGGCTCGCAAAGTACCGTTGTTGAAGAAAGAACATAGAAATGCTCGTTTGGCGTTTGCGGACCTACGCCCAATGGCAACATGTATTATACTCTGACGAGACCAAGGTTAATTTGATTTCTTCAGATGGAAGGCAATACGTACGGCGTCCAGTAAAAGCGGAAATTAATCCAAGATTCACAGAAAAGCAGGTGAAACATGGCGGTGGAAACATTAAAATGTGGGGTTCATTTTCTGGACGTGGAGTGGGACCTGTGAGGAAAGTTCAGGGTAACTTAGACCAACATCCATACATGGCAATATTGGAGGAAACGATGCTTCCCTATGCTGAGGAGCATCTCCCTATTATATGGACGTTTCAGCATGATAACGACCCGAAACATACCGCCCGTTCAGTCAAGTAGTTTCTTACCAGTCAGACAGTATCGGTGCTAGATTGGCCAGCAAATAGCCCGGACCTTAACCCAATCCAGCACCTATGGCACGAAATCAAGAAAAAAGTAGCCACTTATCGTACCACAACTTTAGATGAACTTAATGAAGCTTTTTGTGAGGCATGGGCAAACATTCCTGTCGAAACATGCCAGAAACTGATAATGTCTATGCCACATTGGTGTCAAGCGGTAATTACTAACAAAGGTTTTGCTACTGGGTGCTGATTTTACACGTAATAAAATGGAGCTGTTAAAGATATTATAATACTGCAGATTATTAGTTTTGTTTAACTCTATTTTTCATTATAGTTTACTGTCCTTAATTAAATGTCCAGCTACATAATTATACCTTAAAATTGAATACATATTCAACCTTTATTATTAAATACTTTTTTCTATTTATTTATTCTTTTATTTACAGACATTTAAAGCATAATAATCGGACCAAATTATGCAAATAATAGTTACTGAGAAATCAATAGGGTTTTATATTTGTATGTACATAACCGGTTATTGTTCTTCAATATCTTGCATGTCCCTAATTAGTTGAACACGACTGTATGTATATCAGACTAATGCCGTGGTAGTGTAGGTATTAAAATTTTGTAATTCAGATTATGCCTTGAATTCGCCATGCCAATAAAAAAATATATGAGCACCAACATGACAGTCGCTGTGCTTTGTATATTTATATTATACAATGATTACCTTTTCAATAAATTAGTAGCTTCATTCCTCCCGATCGCGATGCCCAGATCAGCAAACGCCGATATGAGTTCTTCCAGATCAACTTTTCCTGGAAAGAAAAATTTATAAACCATAAAAAAATGAGGAATGTATATTTTGGGCTGATTACTTCAAATATTCTATCAAAGAAAAGATCAAAAAAACACTCATTGGCTTTATGAGGTATTAGGGAAATAAAAATTAAATATGCTCACCACATCCCAGAAGGGGCCACCGCATCTCTTATTATATATTATCTAAGAGATCTTAGATATTGGGGATTGATGTGATGAACACATACAATATGCACATACACACATTGGAGAACTTACAGGCTTCCTAAAAGACATGCTTCTAAGGCTAACTATTGTAAATGATAGAAAGTCGGGCATAATAGGGTAATTCTACCTTAGAGTAGTTTTTGTTTCTGCGGTAAGATCGCCAGTGCCCCAAGGGAAAGAAGTGGAAGCCCTGTGCTAACTATAAGAAAGACCCTTACATCTACTGTGTTACATCTACTACTATGCAAAGTAATCCTGTTCTTTATTAAGTTGGCCATGCACGGGTGACCATTTGGTGTTGGACACGTTTCTAGATTCTAGCCACCTACCATCAGGCACTTGTGTTTGACACTTATGTAGTATAAAATGTACTTACCATCTTTATTCTTATCGAGATGAGAGAACTGCAACTTCAGATTCTTTTCGTGCTCCCGCACGTAGTGGATGAACTCGGACAGGGTGACGTCACCAGCATTCTTTCCAGTCTTCGCTAGGAATTTCTGAAATTACAACATTAAAGCAAATCTTAATTTTTTCCAAAAGAGACAGTGTCAGCTCCTTTTTAACATGCTTATATTATATTGGATGTATGTATATATTTATGAATCAATATAATTATTCACACATCTTATCCGAACACTCAATTGAAACTTGAGCCATCCCTATGAGCCACTGCAGAGGTTATGGTCCGCTTATACACAAACGGAATATTAAAAATTTAAGTTCTCAAATTTCTCTATCTTGGCAGCAAAATTTCTTGGATCTAGAGACATTGATTTCTTCAATGTTGCTTTCAGTACTGCTTCTCGTTAATAATTTAGTTTTTATTCACAAATAGATAACTGAGCCTCTTATTGTTTGAAAGCTAGGATTCCAACTTCAATCATATGTGTACCAAGTTCCAAATGCGTCATTAGTCCTGCATTTATATTCAACCGAGGAGCCTTCAGTTTCAACTGTAAATTACACAGCTAATAAACAGAAAAGTGAATCACAAAAATAATTTATCAAATACCATTGCAGTGGTTTAATGTATTTGAATAATGTACATGTAAATGTATGAATGTATTTTAAGTTTATACATGTAAATGTATTAGTCTTGTAAAATTTTAAATTTTAAATGTAAGAGCTTAGAATTTAAATATATTATGCAAGTTGAGCAGTCTCCTGCTGGTACAAACTTGCAATGAATGCAAGTTCATATCCCAGCGGGGCATGTACCAGTGAGTTTTACTAAAAACTTATGTGCAGTGATTTCACAACACAAGCTTTATGGTGGAAGAAAACAATGTGAGGAAACCCACATATGTCTGAGATTACGTACAAGTCTTGTAAATGAGGAATAATCTGTTATAAAATCCATTTCAAATGGTAATTACAGTGTTTTTTGTAAATTGTTGTTTTAAAATTTCACCAGTGTCATTGACATGAATTAGTAGTAGAGTAGATATCACTGGTACAGGATGTTCTAATTGGCTTCATCATTCTACTGACTGTATGACCTTCTGATGTTATATAAATATAGGTAATACAGCAATAAGTAAATATTATAAGGCTTCCCATGAGGATATACATAGGTGTTACTAAGATTCAATATGAAATGTGTATCTCATGTTTTGCAGCAATAAGTTTTTAGTGTAAAATATTTGTTCTTAAAAGTACCATGTGACATTCCCTTTGCTGGTCAGAAACCCTAATTGAAAGTCAGTCATAGGGAATCCTTGTAATTAAAAAAGTTTGTCAAATTAAGTTAAAAACAGGAAGGAGTTTTTCCATTGTGTCAATTAACATTTAAATTTGCTTTTTCTTTATAAATTTTTACATCAAGGGTTTCCCAGATATATGGTACAAAGGGAAGTCTGCCAATAAAAGAAGGGTTATGAGGAACTTCAATCAAAAATCTCATAAAGTAAGATAAATTGCAATACTAAAAAGATTTAAAAAAAAAATAGTTGATTTAAGTGGAACAGCCCAGCAACAAACATAATAGTTTCAGGCATTTTTTTTCTAATGGTCCCTAAAATAACTAGGTAGTGATAAATACAGATAACAGTAATTTCAACTTGAGGCAATCAATCACTTAGCTAAATCAGAAAAGATAATGCTATCTTATGTCATCTCTAAATCTTGTCAGAGATATCAATGTTTATTTTAATGCATGTACCTAAAGGTTTACTAAATTATAGGGCTACAACAGTCCACTAACTTCTACCTAATAATATTATAATTTGTGAACATTTTAGATATGTTAAGCTAAAGTAAAAAGCAGTTCCATGACAATTTTATTTACTATATAGGTCAATGTTAAATACAAGAATAATGGCTGGTATTGCAATTTTTTAATAAATAAAAGCTACTTGGCCATGTATGTACTAACCATTATAGCTTCAATAATTAAATTATGAAATATCACGAGCACTAAGGCAATTGGCGGAAAATACGTACCTATTCGAAATTTGAAATTAATTACCCTACGTATATTAAATGAATTACACCGCACACGTGTCCGTGATGTGTATGCCATGATGAGTCAATGAACGAGCCGCGAGGCCCGTGACTCGGTGATGGAACCGTTAGCTGGAAGCATAAACTTAGGAAGGATAGGTAATGTCTAAATTCTAACCTCTGCATAGCTTCGATTTATATGCGGGGCTAGCTCCTTGAGGGCTGCGGACAGATCGTGGATGTCTATCTTTCCATTTCCATCAGTGTCTATTTTAGAAAATAATATCTCTAGCCTTTCTTCGTCTTCTTTTGGCAATTCCTCTAATTCCAACGGCGGATGACACTGAACCATGGTGTCTGTAGTTGATGTAAGTACTGCTTGTTGTATAACAAGTTAATATTTCTTTATAACAATACGTAGGGGCATACATAACTTTAATTTAACTTAAGTTTAATATAAAAACCATTTTCTTTAAGAAACTCGCGTTTGTCCTTTTTGACAGTTATCTACTCTACTCTCTCCCGTCGAGTTTCTCCGTCGACCGACCGCCGGCCGACTATCTGACTGAACGATGGTATGGGTTGCCAGGCTTAGAATTTTTTGCCTTTAGAGCACCACATAATATAAAAAAAAAACAAAATTTATATTTAACTATTTACGACAAATTTAAGACATACAAAGGGCCCACCTTTAAATTTTTTGTTAGTTTCTATTCTCCGATTTACTAAAAGTACCTTATGCTTGAGAACGACATGACTTTTTAAATTTACTAGCATTATAGGTACTAGTTAGCATGACAAGGAGATAATCACTATTAATCACGTGATCTACAGCTTTAAGCGTGTTTTAAGTAGCTACTGGATTCGTCTCCACATTTTTTAAAACGGTCATGTAATTACAATTTATTTATTTATAATTTGAATATATAAACTTATGTGGAACTACATAGCTAAAAACCTTATAAATATAATCTAATAACTAAAAACCCTAAAAATATATAATCTTATAAACATCAAAATTTTATTGATCTCAGTTAAGTTAAGTTATTCTAAAAAACCCAATATTTTAATAATATTAACATATGCGAGAAAAAGTATTACGTACTTTCTACCAAACTTAATAACATTAGTTCTCCAAAATATTCACCGGAAATTCCATTTTACAAAATATCTGTATTTCATAGGTATGAAGAAAACAATAATTATATAAAAGTCTCAACCTTCTACCTGGGTGAAATTTTAAATAAACTTAACTCCTGTCATAACACACTACTTACTACTTACTACACAGCATTACCATCCCGAGGAAACTTTCATAATACGTCTGAGAAGTTGAAAGATAACCTACATAATTTTATAGTGACTAACATCTACTCTCTCTTCTCAAATTTCTTCAGCTCCCCAGACACGCACCAAACAATGAGGGTTTTGTACTTAACACCATTGTTGTCTAACCCTTCTGGGAAGACTTACAAGAGTTTACGTTTCTTGAATTCTTCATCCAATTTCAAGTTTTATTATTACTTAAATACATGTTTGGCAAATTAGATTATTTAATCTCTTTGATATGTGGTGGTATTATAAATATTATTACGGGGAAACCGGACCGGGACATTACTTATTATATATACCAACTCACCCGTGCATAGTCTGTACTCCGCTTACCTCTACTTATTAACAGTGTATACATGCCTGGCACGGAAGACATCAAATCTTTTACTTGTGCGAGCAAACTTTTGCGTGCTTATGGCAACCCACGCGACCTCGATAATTTGCAGTTATGTCGAAATCGACTTGTTCGTTCGTGGGTTTTCGTTCACATTCGTTGCCGCACTGCCACATTTACTATTGTAGCAAACTGCCGCACAGAAAATTAAATTAGAATGTTAAGTAAGATGCACTAAGTGCAGTTTGTATGAATTGACCAATTTCGACAGCTTCAGAGACAGACCACAGATTGTATATGTCAGAAATCGTCATGAAAATAAGTAGGTAACTAAACAAATTGAAGGAAAATCGTAAATAACGGCAAAATAAGGTGAATGGCCATGATTCACCAGTTACCAGACTAATAATGTAACTTTGGACGTTCATTACGTTCAGCATTATTATTTAGATATATAAGTACCTAAGTACATTTGTCTAATTCAGGTGAATTACTAAACCTTTCGGCGAGTCAGCTACCAACCTACGTTTGTGCTTAATGTAACAAGTCCCTCCTCGAAGTTCATGTCGCCTGTTTAATATGTACTAACTTATGCCCTTTCTTATTCAAAATAGGTATTTTAAATATCTTTGCCGCTACATACCGGAAGACTTAGGCACATGTGTCATCTCGCACTCTAGTCTTTCCATCGAGATAGATTACGTCATTTTGTAATTATATCAATTACCAATAGTCCTGCAGCATTTTGGGCCTGCCCTGCCATCTTTCGGTAAATTAAGAAAGTTATCTACGTACTAACTTATCTAACAGACAGACTGCGTATTACATATTGATTTTGCATTAGTGTAGGTAGTACGTATATGCGGGTATGTACCTTATTTACCTAGTAGGTAATAGGTACCAACCAATTACCTATTTACGAACTTTTAAAATGTTATTTTATTTAATGGTTAGAGTAGATAATAATGTACATTACATTAGGTCACTAATTTCCTAACTACTTAGGGCCCTCGCTGTGCCAGGGATACTTCCGAACTAGGTGTATTGCCTACCTACAATAGGTAGAATTGAATAACATAATGGGGTACCACGAGAATAACATAGATAGGACCTAGGTAATGAGCTGTTTACCACCACCATTGTTATGTAGTAAGTACTTTGAAGTTCCCCACAAAGAGTATTCGAAGTAGCAGGAAGAGGTGTTACGGGTTACGGTGGCCGCGACCGTCACGAGCTATAAGCTCTTAGCGAAAATAGTGGGAATACTCGTTATACACATAGACATAGACGGACTCATAACACAAAATTACTACTGAGCAATGAACGTAAGCGCTCATAGCTCATGACGGAACCTATATCAACGGAAAAATGAGGAGCATGTGTTTAAATCAGACGTCATTAACCAGGATATGTTATTGTACATGTTACATAACCGACTATTCCCTGACAATAATTAGGTGCCAGTGCCAGTCAGCCGCCATTCCACCGGGATAGAATGCTAAGTCTGACTTGACTGAAAACCGGGATAGCATAGACGACTATTAACTACGACATAATAGATTACTTATCTCAGGACAACCACGACAAATGTTGAGGTTTGAGATATTGAGGATGAATTCTACAAAATCACATACAATAACCTTCTTCCCACGAATCGTCATCGTCTAATTTTCCAATCCACTCGGGTATTAGGTATACACCTGTGTATATTTTCGGATTAAAATTTCAATTAGTTAGACTTTCGGCTGGTAACTAGGTTCTTATAGTTTGTCAATTACCAATGGAGTTAAATTGCTTCGCAAGTGTGGCTTAGTACTAACCTGTATTAGTATATTGTATCTGTGGCATATTGGTTTTTGAATAAAAAATAAAACCAGTGCTCTCTTGAATCTCAACGTGCTTGTTTTATTAGACTTTCGTCTACGATAATTCGATTTTGTGTGGAACAAGCGTTCAACCATCAATTACCTGACTTGGAATGTAGCATAGAATACTTAGTTCCTTATTACTCAGTGTTTATAAACCACAATAAATATTATTATTAGTTTGTGGTATTTAAAAATGTTATCATTCAGTTACCGTTCATTGAATTCTGCCGGAAACAGAAGCGCCATCTTGTGCTGGTAAAGCGTATTTCTTTTGTTAGACAGGTATTCGCTGCCCACTTGAGCAGCACATTACGGTTTCCATCCAACCCACCATGATGTCGCTGGGAGCGATGAGAAAAGAAAATTTAATTGAATAAAATTAATATTCAATTTCCTGACAATGAAACTTAAATTTCACAAAAAGACGAGTTTTATTTTAAGGGGGTGCTGGGAATCGAACCCAGGCTTTCGCCCCGAAAATCTGAATTTCACTCCCAACTTTCAGGCGGGCGCTCTACCACTAAGCTACACCCCCGGTACTGAAAGGTGGCGAATATTGGGTTGTTTAACGACTTGTTGATATGTAAAAGTGCTCATAAAATTATGTGTTTGCCACAAACAAACAACACACAGGTTGATTCCTGTGAGAGACAATATTGGCATGCCCTTCACACCCACACTCTTCACCCAGAGTGTCCTGAATATGCTTACTTAAAGCAATGAATAATATAGTACATATATAAAAAGAAAGAAAGAAAGAAAATTTATTTTCCACTAGCTGTGCCCGGCGTTTTCACCTGCGTAAATTTAATTTGATTCTCGCGGAACCGTAAATGTTTTTTAAAAGTAGCTTAAGCTACTCCTCGTAACATTAGCTATCTTCCAGTGAAAGTCCTGTTAAAATCGGTCCAGCTGTTACAAAGATTACCCGAAACAAACAGACAGACAAAATAAAAAAAAATGGTTTTTTATCTCAGTACCATATATACTTTCATATGTATTTAGTTATCAGCTATTATTTTAAAATTACAAACAGACACCTACATTTTATTTTTCTGTATAAGGTAATATATAGATAATGTATAATGTAAAATATAATATAATATATATAGATAAAACAAAAATGCGACGCAGCATGAATTAATTAGATGGGGTCCTAAATGGATGGTTATTTTAAGTACTTACATTATAACGTCACAGATATACATTAACTCTTGAACAAAGACACTGTTGCTCTCTCTGTAGTATACTGAAAATACAAGAGGTTTCCGTGACCTATCTACATCATGAGCCATAATAATCATGAAGTCAAAATATTGTAACTCCTTTTATGAGGCCTCTGATGATTTCTAAGAGTTTTCCAAACCTTCTTAAATACATTGTGGCTTATTGTGTTAAGCCGAGTTATGACTTATAATGACAGGGGCCAGGGGCCTTACCATAACCTCTTACTTGACTTATACACGTCATATACATCTGTTTCTTGATAAGTGTTAAACTATCGTGGCAACAATAGGTCATGGTCCCCAGTTATGACTTTTTGGAGGTTTGTTTAACTGACCTCTGAAAGTTTTGAAATTGCAGCCAAGTTTAATATCACCTTAGCAAATATAGCTTTCTGTATAATGGTGGCATTTACGACACACAGACCCATTTATTTTTTATAATTTATCTATTTAATTTATTTCAAATTAAATAGAAAACTATTGTATTATACATATATATAATCAATATTATATAGAGGCTTGTTTGCACATAGGTGAGTAGGAGGGAACTTGCAAAAATGGAAATGAAAATGAAACTACTTAAATACTCTTACATATCAGATATATACAGATCTCAAAAACTCTTTGATTACTTAATTATTACGCGGGGGAACCTGCTAAGTAGGTAGTGTTTATAAAACTGAAATTAATATATTTTTTCCACCTTCGAGGTATATGGAGGTATGTGAGAATTTTCTTTAGTAAATCAAGATCTTGAAAAAAAATTTGGCAATAATTTGTCAAAAAAAAAAAATTCGCTTTTAAACAAAAAACAACGTAAATATATACGAACGCCGATGAATTCACGGGCAGAAGCTAGTTGAGGAATAAAGTCACGTATCTTTCCCCCATGACAGTCGGACAAAGCCTGTCATGGATGAAAGCTGGAGCTTAACTTCATTAAATTCACTCTATAATCGACCCATATTTCGCTAAGTAGGTTTTCATTCCATTCGCCTGTCCTGTCTAACGTATGAGTGCGAATGAGACAGATCATGCATATTTGTCAAAAATGTGATGTAACTGTCATCGGGTTTTAACCAATAAACCCGTAGGGATGGCATGACTATTATGTCAAAATGACAATACACAAATTGACGCGGCCGAAAGACTATAAACTTTAAAAGTTAATAAAAGCATGGGTCTACTAAAACAAGTAAACACTAAAATTCAACTTAACCGCTATAATATTACGGCTTAAAATCATATGAATTCTTGCTTAGAATGCAACGATCAAAAATCGTCTCTATTGAATAGTGATACGGTGAAATGTTTAATGGTACGACAATCACGTTGCTGTGAATGAATTGTTGACAAGTCGGGGCGATGTAAAAAGTTTTGAAAGGGAGTGAACAAAAGGTGAGATTAATCGGGGATTTGGGCATAATGTACTGCGTCTGCGCACATGTCCACGACGGCGTGTTTGTCAATGACATCGAGGGTCGCATCATTCGACACCGTAATACACCATAATACACTCACTATATTAAACTACAGTTTATTTTGATTGATGACTTTCTAACTTCTAGCCCAGTGCTATATATTCCTTTGGAATTCGGCTGTTTGAGAGTCGTGTTTGAAATTAAATCGCTGCTCTCGTTGATATGTTTATTTTAAATAATTTCATCCATATATTTAGGTATTTACATAAAACACTAACATTTCAAATTACACGTGTGCAATAATTAAACTAAGACATCATTTTACAATAATAAGTACCCATCTACTTACAAAATGCAAATAATCATGATCCCAAAATTAACTTGACTAGACACTTAACTAACTTTTAAAGCACAAGGAATGCATTGTTTATCACCAACATTTTTATGAAATGCCAAATTATTACGCGGCATCCTTCCCAGTTGTATACATGTCACTGATAATCCTCTCGATAGGTATATCTCCGATGGTAGCTCTGAAGAACAGCTCCACTATAGTATTGCTGGAGACCCGGCGGATAATGGGCAGAAGATGAAGGAGCTTGCTGCACCTCGACACTTCCAAGGGATACGATCTCGATGTGTACTGGAAAAAAAGATTAATAACATATTTAGACATATTATCTATATTCCTACACGTAAAAATAAATGGTTAGTTAACTCAACTGAAATAAGAGAGAAAAACGACGACTTATACAATTGTAAGTTTTCTCTAACTAGGTATCTAACTTAATTTCACTTAACGTCGTTTAGCGCCCGAGTTAATTAAGAATGGTTTCCACCTTGGGATTTGCCTACATTTAATCTATTTAAGATCATCGAACACATTAAAAGATTTATCGTCAGAGCCCTATAGGATCTAAACTTAATAACAATTATCTTACCTCATGTAACACGGCTTGCGAATGATCCTGTAACGAAGCAACAGCTGGTATATCTTGCAATCTCTTGTGTTCCGACCCCAATTGCAAGGGGCTACTTCCACTACTCCTCTCAACAAAGCTAGTTTTGAATAAAGCTATTGCTCTCAAACAAGCAAACTCATTGCTGTCTGGGTGAAGGTTCGCTAATTCAATTATTGCAATGTCGAAGGCATCTACTTCCTTTTTATCAATTCTTGCAACTTTGCCATCCAAAAGTACCTTCAGGTCTATAGGGTAAAGGAACTGTGCTGACCCAATCACGAAAAGATCCTTCCAAGTGTCCTCTAAGAGTAATAATCTATCAGGTAAGGAAAGAGATGCGAACGCAGGGACGTTCTTCGCCCATTTGACGTTCATGAATAAGAGTTGGGCAGCTGCTTCGCACATGGCTTCAGTATGGGACGGACTGAGTAAAGACGGAATTATTGAAGGTGGCGACGGTGCTTTGACATTGCAAGTAATGACGGGGGCGCTTAACGATGCTCTGTTGTAGGAATACGGATGGAACAGAGTAATCGGAGGTGGAGGCATTATATGGTGTTTTGGCAATGCCAAGTCTAGAGCAGGTGCAAGTGGCAGGCCAATATCTGTGGAAGGTGGATCTTTCAAAAAAAGAGCCATTTGACGGCGGATCGTCGAGTTTCTTGGACCCCTCTCATGTTGCACGGCTGTAATAAAATAATTGGGGTAATCAATTCAGACAATAAATACATTAAAAAGATAATATTGGACATCCTTTATAGAATATTATTTTGTGATTAAATAATCGTGTTCTAAAGGAAAAAAAGAGAAAAGAGAGGAAACGATCTCATTGTAACGGTTTCGGTTCTTACCATCTTTATTCATCCCGGCGTCTAGGCACTTAGCGAACCTGCACGCCCGGCACTGGTTCCTGTGCGCCTTGTCCACGAGACACCCGCCAGGACTGCGGGCCTTGCATGCGTACCGCCGGTCCCTCCTCACGGAGCGCTTGAAGAACCCCGCGCATCCATCGCACGCGAACACCCCGTAGTGCTTGCCTGACGAGTGGTCTCGGCACACGGCGCATGGTACGTCATAGAGAATTCGGCCTGGTGGCAATAATATGAACACTTTAATTCAATTCAATTGACTTAATTCTAGAACAGAGGACACAGCAATTTTGGACTCTCATACAATTTGATACCAACGTATTACAAAGAAATATATCTTAATAAGGACTGTCATAAAACCGAATTGTGTTTTACGAAGCTCTTGCTTATTTACCACCTAAGTACGGTACAGTCAGTTCCATAAATCAATATGGGAAACCTTACATAAGTTGTGAATGTCATAAATAAAAGTGTCAAATAGGCCTACAATGGAGCCCTAACGAGGTGGGCCGGACTTCGCCCCGCCTTTGAGAGGGTTTGCCTTGTTCTCGGCTGGCAAAAGTGCAGTCTAATTGTACTTGTCGGTTTGAAGCACATATTAATTGTGTTAAGGGTAGATTGAGTGATTGTATGACTGCAATTAATTGTGAATTACTATACTCTTATTATATAGTTTTGTAAGTAGTTAGATATACGACAACGGCAATTTTCAGAATTACTGGCCCGTGCTATAAAATTATTTTCTTAAATGAAAGCAACTAATTATTTTTAAACAAGTTACTTACAAGGTATTTTATTACAAATCAGTCAATCCTTTAATTTGATATAGGTATCTAAGTACGCAACAATTTTTTATTTATTTATGTAATTTGAGGTGTTAATGCAACTTGCATTGAGTAGGTAAATACCGAGATATGAAGGTAATTTTTTTTTGATAAGCCTGAGTAGATATCACGTAATATTACATACATACATATGCTCACGCCTGTATTCCCCGAAGGGGTAGGCAGAGGTGTTGTAATAACAACACCCACTTTTCACCGAAGATGATTAAGTGCCAACGTAACAGATGGTGAGTCCATCGCCGTCTCAGACACTATATATACGTCATTGAATAACTTCTCAGACATATGCAGGTTTCCTCACGATGTTTTCCTTCACCGTAAAGCACTTGGTGTGAAATCACTGTACATAAGATTTTTAGAAAAACTCATTGTACAGGCCCCGCTGGGATTCGAACTTGCGTCGCTTGCGTAGCAGGCGACTGCTCAAACCTCAAGGCCACCACGGCTCTCGTATCGGCACGTAATATTAAACGTGACGTATTTATATAAGTACTCAAGCGATAAATCGTTGCACATGTAATTTACGGTACCATACTAAAAATCTAAATGAAAATTTAATTAACATCCATAACTATTAAAAAATACCAACGTCATAATTAAGATTGTCAATACACAATACTCACCATATATACATATGAATAAACATCCTAAAGTTCTATATTAAGCGGAACCTGTCATTATCTTTCAAAGCTTTCTAAAGTTCCCAGCAATTCTTGGCTTTGCAGTATTGTCTGTGAACGGATTTTTTTTCTCTCATCCTGCAAACGACACCGCGTTTCCTGCCTCCACAAGTGTATATTCACTTTATTGTGAAGGAGATCTTATTCAGTACATGCCTTTATGCCTTTTTGACTACGCTCTTGGTGTCCTTATTAATATTTTGTTCGTATTATCTTCCGATGCTAAATGCCGTGGGATTGAACGGCGGCGATGAAAAAAGTTGCAATGCTCCTTTTGTTGGAATATGAGACGAATAAACGTTTACGTTGGATTATTTTATTGAATTTATGCGTCGCTCTACGTGGACAGCGTTTAAATTTATTTTACTTAGATTAAAAGTGACTATAAAAAGCATGGATACATTGGGTGCTTATTCTGTGTCACATGTTTTTTTCAAATCCAAAGTAGGTACTTAAAGTCAGAAATCCGAATGACTCATTAACAAAAACCGTTTCAAAACGGCGGTTCAGAACAGTACCCCATCGCTTCCGAATCATCCCTAAAGCGATGGTTATCAACAGCCAATTAACCGTGCGAACGATCACCTGTGACCATCGGCCTCGCGTGACACCTACGGCCTAAAGTGCCCCCGATAATGTTGAATTATCGTTCTGTTTTAACGGGAGCGGCGATTCCCACATCAATATATTTGCGTGATGAAATTTAAATTATGCTTGGTTTGCGAGTGTCATCATCCAGTGTATTCACAAGCATCATCTGATGCCTATGTATTTTTAACGTATTAATAGCAGCCCTTAATAAAATCCAAACATGCTTAGTATGCTTATTGTGTATTGTGCACGATCAATGGAGTCAAAGAAATTGCAGCGACTATCACAAATAATAAATACCTTAAAAATCTAATATTCTTTATTTGGTTAGAGTGCTTTCAAAATACGTTAAACCTTCAGAAGAACGAAGGAATTTGATTTTACTGTGTGTGTAATTTACAGTGTTAGCTTTATTGAAGACGAAATTAGTATTTTAATTGAAGTTATCATTAAACAACGCATCACACAACATATCGTTAACAAATGAGCCTATTCATTTGTCCCTCGAACTAATTATCGGGGAGCGGTGAGACTTGTAGGGCAGATGCATTCCGTGGGAAATGTGGGAGTCCGCGTACACGTCATCTCGTTACTAAATTAGCACAAACTACCTTTTATTCATTTATCAATTTCAAATACATCAAATATGGAATATAGATGACATTTGAGCCTTGGTGGCCTTGAGGTTTGAGCAGTCGCCTGCTACGCAAGCGCCACAAGTTCGAATCCCAGCGGGGCCTGTACCAATGAATTTTTCTAAAAAACTTATGTACATAGATTTCACACCACGTGCTTTACGGTGAAGGAAAACATCGTGAGGAGACCTGCATATTTCTGAGAAGTAATTCAATTGTAAAGTGTCTGAGACGGCGATGGACTCACCATCTGTCACGTTGGCACTTAATCATCTTCGGTGAAAAGTGAGTGTTGTTATTGCAACACCTCTGCCTACCCCTTCGGGGAATACAGGCGTGAGCATAAGTTTGTATGTGTATTTAAAATTGACGCAACCCATTTTTAAAAGCTAAAATTATAAAAACTATCCCTCATCAGTCACTAAAAAGTAAAACCAATCAATGATAGATAGGTTCCGTCTTTTGGTATTACGTTTGGCACCAATATCAGAATAAAGTATCATATTCGGTGAAATGTAGGTGTTGTTGTTACAATACCTCTTTTGAACCCTTCTGGGATGGTGTGAGCATATTTAATTTAAACTCTTAGATTTATCATTCGCTTTTTAATGAATGAAGGTGGTTATATACTTGAAATATTTTTTTTTACGATTGCAGGGGGTTAAGGACAAATGTCGAGGAGCAGTACAGTACAGAGGACTTTCTCCCTACCCGTGAACCCCTTTCCCTGCCAGTGAACCTAATATAACGGTAATCTACCCACAAATCTCTGAAAATTCGTTGAATGTGACGCATTTTCATAATTATTTTCCAATGATCTGAAAAACAGTCGGTAACGCACAGAAATAAATATTTTTTAAATAATCATACTAAGTTTAACTAAAATCTGTCCAGTAGTTTCAGCACTCTGCGCAGTCGAGATACATACGGACAGACAAAAATATAATGGATTTAGTTTCTACATCGATATATAATATCCAAATATACTGTCGATGTACAGAATTACTTAGCTAATAAAATCATGAACAAACTTACTTGAAGACGGCGGCAGAGATTGCATGTCCATGATCAGTGCACAGTTAAAACCATTCCACCTGCGACAAGGAAACATATTAAGTAACTAAAAATACTTGTGAATAATCCTCATTATTCATAGTCTTACTTAATAAGTAAGAAAGCAGGTTCGAAATAATTCGTTCGGGAAATATTTTCACACAGTCCTTGTCGTGCGAATTAACATTCAAGTGGCTTGCCTCTTGCGGTTTTTGAAGTACTCAAAACCATTTATTGTATAAAAGAATCGATCAAGAATAAAAGCAACAAATGTAAGAAATAATGGACACAGTTGCAAAGGTTTTGTAACTGACATCTTTATAACAAAACCTGAAGTGCTACTCGTTTAAGTATTATTCGCATTGTTCTAGTCACTCGTTAAGCTTTTCATTCAACTACAATAACATTGAGTGGTTTGAGTTTAATTCATTTAAAACACACACACATTATGTATTCGTGTGAACTAACATTTTGTTTAATTCATCAATTATATTTTGAGATTATCATTCAGCATTGAATATTATATTAATTTCCGTAAATCATGTCCGTATCCGAATAGATACCGTTGTAAAAGATATGGTTTTGGTTTCAACAGCTGCCTAAAGTTTCTCAGCGTCGAACTCGACGACGACCAGTCGTTTTAATCATAGGAGATTTATACATATCAAATAGAGGATAAGGTTCAATTTCGTTTCCTTAAACCCGACATTCGAAGCCGAGTACACAGAGTCGCGTTTTATTATACCCACATTTCTGTCACAGAGCACTGGGCTGGTGGTATCCACACTATCAATAAAATAAAAATCTTATATCAAATAAATCCCATAATTTTCTTTTACTATATTACAATTACTTTTCTGGAACTTAAAGTTTTAAGAATTTAATTTTACAACAAAAATAAGTCCCGAATATCATCCAATAAGCGTCAAACCTTTAGTAACCTCTAAAAACTACACTTCACCACAAAGATACATAGTAAGTACTTACGTAATCTATTTTCGTCACGAAAATTAGTTAAATGTTTATTTTTAAATAAATATGTTCGGCTAAAAAGCATATACCCTATATTTATATGCAATCTATCTATATCTATAACTATACACCCATATATGTATAGATAATTAAAATTGAAGTTTTTGTTTGTAATTCCAAAATAACAACTTTTCACTAAATGCATATGAAAGTTCTTACAAATATGCGGTGCTGACTTAAAAAAACATTTTTTTTAATAATTTTAATAATTTTTTTCTCTATCTGTCCGTCTGTCTACGATTTTAACGGGACTTTCACTGACTGATAGTCAAAGTTACAAGACGTAACATAGGCTACTCTTATTTAAAAAAATATTAGGAATCCGCGGGTCACACAAGAAATTAACTCTAAGCGGATAAAACAGCGGGGCACAACTAGTTCGTTATAAGAGACGTCCAGACAAGTCCATTGAAATGTTTTCAACATTCATCGTTTTAAATTACATACTACTGTCGAAAGAGTAGAAGAAGAAAGAATGATAATCCGGACAATAGAAAACAGGAGGGGCAAGATGATTGGACACCTATTACGACATGACGCTTTCATCAAAAACATCATAGAAGGGAAGATAGAAGGAAAGCGTAGAAGAGGGAGACCAAGGATTAGTTATATACAACAGCTGAAGGAAAAAGTCAACGTCATGTCGTACAAGAAAGTTAAAGTTTTGGCGGACAATAGAGAGGGTTGGCGATTGCTTCACCGACAAGAGCTTAGCTCTTAAATTAATGATGACTACTGTCCGAAGCAAGAATCAACGTCGACAATAGTCTTAAACCGAACATAATAAAACTGCATAATATTTAATCTTCAATTACTTGCATCAAAGGTGAAATTTCGTAGAAAACACAACTAAGTAAGTACATATTATTATCACAAAGACATCGTTGTTTGCGTCAAAATGTAGGTTCTGGCACCGAGGCTTACAGTAGCCGAGGCATTGTTTGTTTGTCGGTACATATTGCATATTTTTTACTCATAGAATACGAAAAACAGGTAATTAGGTAGGGATAATCCCAGTAAGTATCGAGGGACAAAAGCACGGATGAGCCGGGCGGGTCTGAACGTCCCTTCACGCTTCAGAGGGTTGCCAACAAAAGAGATTCCAATAATAAAATCGTAAAGTCGGTAGCTTCTTGCTTTTACAATTGACGTGAACAAAAAACGCCCTCAATACATATTTGTCTGTTTGGGCGTTTAGCAAACCTCCAAATTTAGCAGTCTTTAGGGTTACGCATCAAAGTATTCAAGATATAAAAAAAACATTTACGCCTTCTTCTTAAGGTGCCTCTCGGATTAACGAAGGCTGGCAGTCACTTTGGAGTATTCCTCTCTATTTCTGACAAGTTCGGCTGCATGTCTGAAGCTCTTGCTCTGAGGATGCAATGAGCACTGTGTCCGCGTATCTGAGATTATTGATAATTCTCCTATTCACACGACATCACTGTCTACGTTTTCCAATACTTTAGCCACGATAGCCTCTGTGTAAACATTGAAGAGTGTATTGGTGATTGTATGCAATCTTGACGTACTCCCCTTTTGATTTCAAGCTCTACAGATTCCTCACCATCTACCCTACTACATTGATATCTGCAGTTAAATATAAATAGACAACTATACTTTTAGCCAAAAATATTCCTAACAACGCCTAGTGCTAACTCTTTGTTTTACTTGTTATTAATTAATTCAGTGTTAGCATTTTATTCTACGACAGACTACATACGTATGAGAACGGCAATATGAAATTATGAGAAGTGATTTGATTTAAGCTATATAGCAACTTTTATTAAAATTAACGGACTTTAAAGAAGGCGACAGTTTTATGTTCAACTCAGAAATTATTTCTAACAATTGCGTAACTTACAATTGTTTTATTAGCAACGAGCAAAGATACATAGAAATATTGCTTAAAAATGTTCGTTTAGTCTATGTTCCATTTTTATTTTACGGGACCGAGGAGCGTTTGAAGACTCGCACTTGGCCGATTTTTTTTGTACGACAATGACTTTAATAGCAGCTGTTGCAATAACAAACACTTGGGATTAAATTTACTTTGCCTGAGGTTAAATAAAACTATTGTTAAATACTAAAATGCACTCTTATAAAAAATAATAGAGAATAATATATCTACTAAAAAAGTGGTGACATTATGATGTGACAATGAGACCAGCGTGATGGTAAGCGTAGGTAATCATACTTGAGGACGCAGCGCCAGGGTTAGGCCAGTTAGATTACAATGTATAAGAATAAATAGATATTTTAGAATTGAAAGTACTTTGTAAGAATTCTAATCAAATAAAGATATTTTGAATTTTGAAATGTATACTACACATAAGTGGGTGCTTATAAATTCCTATGCTCTTTTCAATAAAAGCACCGGGCGGTATAATTTATATTTTTTGTTTTTTTTTTATAGTTCTGACGTTTTGACGGTACCTACGTACGAAATAAATAAAAATATTTATTAACAATTAGAAAGTACTTTTCCAAAAGTTTTATTCTTAGCGTAAATGTACTTGAAGATAACGTAAAGATATTTTGAATTAAAAAATGAGATGGGTACCTAAGTTATTTGCAACAAGAAAGTAAATGTTCTCTATGTTCGACTTATGTCAATCCTAATTCCCATGGAATGCAAAGTGTAATATGGCAAAAGCACAAACGTAACTTACCCGTGTTGCAACGATAATGAAACAATAAACCAGCCACCAAGCAAAGGAGTTTGTTATTGCTAGCCAAGTTAATATCGCGTCCCGTCGACCGTGGCGAGGACCCATCAATGGGATTTAACGAGTTGACAACTAAGTGAAAATTTATTTCTTCCATTAAACACTAGTTTTTATTGTTTTCAATTGCGAAATTAATTTAACGCGAGCACTCTTTGGGAAAATTTATAATTGATTCATGTTGTAAGTAAGTACCAAGGTAAGAACCTGTAAAGTACTTACGTTATTTATGATTGATTGGACAATTATCATTAAGCCTATGTTGGGATATTTTCACCGAAGCTCACCTACTTATTTTATTTTATGCTACAAATGCAAATAAGTGGTCTACAGTCAAAGAACAAGAGTAACACTCACACATTGAATAGGTACATTATTGGCCTACTATCATGGTTACCTATCTATAGCAGTGACGTCTCACTAACTTCTTAGCTATGAAGTTTCAATTTGTCATAAAAAAATAATTTTCTGAATAAGTTTTGCTTTAACTGATGATGGAAGGCCCCCGCCAACATAGTAAGTCTAAGCGGGATCTACGATACTTAGCTGGCACAGCGTTTCCAATGGAGGAGGGCCCATGTGTGTAAGCGTAAGAAAATTTGCAGATTTCGCCAAATATTCTTAAACGGATTTGCAAGAGAAAGCTACGCCAAGAGTCTCCCTATAAGTATCTTTTATCTCTGGACTCGAGCACAAAATAAATAATATGTCACAAGCAGAAGCTGATTCATAAAAATAGAACCTCTTTACGCGCTGCAAGATGTGCTGCAACTCGCTCGGTATCAAATGACTGGGAAGTATTAAACAATAGCACTGGAGGCCCGTATCATCTTGATCTCGAAGAGTGTCATTCACAAAATTGCCCTACCGCAGCGGTATCAATCAATTATTTCGTAAGCTTGAAACTTAATAAAATTATGATAATCTTTAAAATGAAAAGAGGCCATATATTCCCCAAACATCTAGACAAATTAATCAAATTGATGCGTGTGTTTATAATTCCAAATAAACAGCTTTCCACAAAATTTTAAAATTAAATAGGGTATTACTTACATAAGAAAAAAACATTTTATTTTTAATTCATCTCTATCTTTCTGTCCGTCTGTCTGTTTGCACCGCCAAATTCGCTGGACCGATTTTGACGGGACTTGCACTGACTGACAGACAGTTATAAGAAGTAACATTCTTATTTGCAAAAAAGGTTCCTCGAAATAAGTCATCCATGAAATTAAGTCTAAGCGGGTGAAACCGCGGCACACAGTTACTAGGTACGAGGCTTAAAATTAATTTTATTCACATCTATGCTTCCATAATCACACACATAATTATGTACTTAGTAGAATTCCGCAAAAGCTGATCAAATAAGTAAATCTAAATATTGTAGTTATTAGCTTTATTAGTAATGTGACGTGTGTAATAAATCATCATTGTTATGGGCCCAGGAAACGCAACGAATAGAATTCGCGTTTATTTCTATAAAATATTGCATTTTGAATCAAAATGGCGAAAGCAACCGGCGGAACTTCTATCTCATCATACAACATAGATATACTAAACGGAATGGAAAACTATCATACGTGGAAGTTTACTATGAAGATGGTTCTGCTTCACGAGGATCTCTGGGAGTATGTTGAAAAAGTGTCGGAAAAAAGTGGACGCGTGAAGAAAAACAAAAGGCGTTAGCACGAATTGCTTTGTCAGTGCATCCATCGGCGTTCACTCATATCAGAAATGCTACTACGGCACATGAAGCGTGGACAAATCTTCAGAAAGCATAAGAAGATAGGGGACTTTGTCGGAAACTGGGATTGATACTCTTCAATACCAAATTAACCGAATGCGAGAGTATGGAGAGCTATCTGCGCAAAATTTGTGATACAGCACAGCAACTGAGCGACATAGGAGCACCCCTTGATGATGACTTCGTTGCAGTATTAATGTTAAGTGGTCTTAAAGAAGACTATGACCCCTTAATTATGGCCCTTGAAAATTCTAATGTTAAGCTGACTAGTGAGATAGTCAAATGACGGATTTCGATACTGCTACATTTGTTTACTATGCATACTTTCATAGTCTTATGTCATATGGCTTATTGTTATGGGGTTCTGACCTAGATTATGTTATAGTTCTTCAAAAAAAGCCTGAGAGATAAATTTAAAGAAATTAATATAATTTACCATCACTTTACATTACACAAACACAAAATAGTGGCTCCTAGATCCAGATTAGTTAAAGTAAATAAATCATTCATGGGGAACTGTATTCGTTTCTACAATAAAATCCCACAGTCAATAATCACATTAAATCATGATAAATTTAAGACACATGTCAAAACTATATTGATCAAGAAAACATAATAAAATTTCGGATTATATAAATGACAAGGATATAGGGAAGTAAGTAAATCACTTTGCACAAGTAGCTGCTGGTAATGGTGTCTTTATTTTCATTTTTTCATGGTTTCTTTATTTTTCTTTGATTTACACCTACATGCTAATTAAATTTGTCACTATTGTGAATATTTATACCCGATTATGTTCTATCGTTTTATCGCAATTTTAAATTGAGTGTAAGTATTGTATTAATTTAATACGTACATATTTAATTACAACTTTGACCAGCAAGGAACTAGAAACTTAATTATTTTTAAAAAAAAAATATATCACACAATATTTTCTCACAAGTGTTTGCCATTTCCGGATCCCTATCATAACAGGTTCAAATTAAGCGCAAAGATTATACCATATTTATTTTTTAAATAATTATATTAAGTTGTAACTAACTGACTATCAGTTTCTTGATAACTTATTTAACGAAGTAGTCCGTCTATGAATGAATGTTCTATGAAGTTTGATTTTAAATATTTTATTTACTCAATTTCACGCATTGTTAATGAATAAATGATATGGCTATGGCTTAAACACATTTAAATATTCGCCCAATATTAATGTTTAAAAATATAGGAGAACAATTCGCATACAATTTTCAGGAACCTTAAAAGTTTGTAAATACCGTAGATGTAATTAAAGCGATTTAATAAACAATTTTGATCTCACCTTATTATGCTCACACACGAGAACACTGTAACTCACAAAGATAAGAACCCGTAAAACTTTTCAAATGGTCGGAGATGTTTCTGCCAGGGTGGTGGCTGATACTGTAGTGGCTCAAGCGCAGTTCACTAGGGCTGCCTCCACGGGGTTGTAGCGAGAGGGGAGAACACGCCCCTTCAGCGGAATAGATCTAATTGATAAATTGTTTGTAATGCGATCATCGGGGATGCGCTGTTTTGACCTTACAGAATCGTAAGTTTTGTTATGTATGTAGGTGTAGTGCATGTATCCTCGTTGAATAAGATAAATAAGTGAGAATCTAGATTTTAGGTAGCAATATAGTAAAGTATCAGGAAAGGCTTCGTTTCGATCTTAGTTTTTGTCATTAAGATACCCATGTACTTGCAAGTTATTTTGCCGTAATACATGGTATGGTAGGTAAGGTAAATGGTGGGGTTACTATATTTCAAAATTACGCGACTCATATAATTTTTGAAACTTGGTCGATATATTGAGGTAATAAGTCGTTCAAATTACAGAGGTGTATGTATATATTTTATTAAACAATAATCAATGATATTAACATAAATATCACCAGTAGTCCCCAACCAAGAATAAGCGTCGACCACAGATATAGGTTATATAATTGTATACCAACTGTTGCTCCTTCTTACCCGTGTACCTTGTATTTTTTTCAAGAGGGTTGACTGTTACGTGAGAGCAGGATAACGAGATTAACTGTGATGTGATAAAATAAACGTGTAGCTTTCAGAGCACAATTTACGGATAGTAGCATTTTACACTGAGAATATTGATTATCTTAAATTGAAGACGTAGACACATTTTCTTTTTGCAATATTTGGTTTTAGAAGTAGGTAATAACATTCTAATGTTGAGCAATCGAGTCATCCGCAATAAGTATTGTACAACTAATTCTTAATGAATATGCCAAAATTTTCAAGAGCTTTATACTTTTACTGTTGTAAAAACTATAGAAAACTCAACTATTGTTTATTCATCCTAAACGTGTCAGATACAAAATCGGTCAACTAAATTGGCCTGTGCAATTATATTTTGTTTCAGTTTTCATGTTATGCAATGGGATTGTGTATTATTCCGCAGTTAAAAGTAGCCGCGGTACCATTATCATTCAGGGAACTACCGATTACACCATACCATTTTTTATGACGAGGGGAAACCTTCAAAAGGTCCCCGACCGTCCTGGGAGAGGCAGGTCGGGGTTAGTGGGATTTTTACCGCACTACAACCCCCCCCCCCACCCCCCCCCCCCCCCGGTGGCCATCTTCCGTGCTCAGGGGGGACTCCGAGTACTCTGATAGATCGCATCGGTGTCCCCCACACTTTGCCGGGGCACATCCCCGGGGCAGCTGTATCGCCGCCCCTGGAGACCTCGCTGTGCGGGAAGGTGTCCGGGCCTGCGGCTCGGTGGTCATAGCTCCCACCCCGACCACCGCCAGCAGGCCCCCTTTTAGTAGCCTCTTACGACAGGCAGGGGATAAAATAGTCAAATTCTTAGACCCTGGCCATTACTCCATACAAAATTACTACAAAGTTGCTCCAGCAGTTTTTCCGTGATGAGATAGGAAACATATAAATTCTGTAAATCCTTCCCGTGACAATTTTATTGAAGGGCAAAAACCGCACTACGTAAATATATTTTTGTTTAATTGATAGAAATAAAATCGGGGGACTTTGTCAATAATAATAGTAGGCAACGCATAATGCAGTGCAGTATAACAATAGAGTGACATTAAAATAGGGTGCCATCTTTAAATCTGTGTCATTGATGATAGGATATGAGCGGCTGTGATTGGTGTTCGCTAGCGTAGCCTGCGGTGAGGGGCTTTGCTTTTAGGGCCACTTTTGCCCGGATTACCCTTTGTATTGCTGACTCTATGGTGGCTTTGTGACCGGCTAGTCATTTTTTAATAGTGGCTGATTATTGTCTCGTAGTTGCACAAATAATAGAGGGCTTTACTTGCATGAAACCGCGGTAATTGATATATTAACACCTCGGACCAAGGAATATTAACATGTCATATTTCTTTTATTTTTATTATAACAAACACATTACGTAACTATATTCCGTCTTAATAGATCACCACACCGAGTGGAGTACTCGTGTATGCGATTGATCTGTAGGTCTAAGAAGGCCACTTTGGTAGAATCATGATGTGATCCGAATATGATTCATCATCGAAATGACAAGATGGTCACTTAGATGCAATTCATATTATGATTTACGAATGATTACTATAATTGTAGATGTTAGTCCCTAACTAACTTTTTATGATGCTATTTGTCACAAAAGCAATTCATAGCTTGTGGACCATTTTAGGAATCTTATTAGGAAAATGTGAAACAGGTCAATTGCGAAATATTGATCATTCGTGAATCATAATATGAATTGCACCTTAGTGAGAATGTTGTCATTTCGATGATGAATCATATTGGGATCACAATATGATTCCCCCAAAGTGGCCTTTTTAGACCTACAGATGTATTGTACGTAGATGAAAGACTGACGTGTAGATTATATGCCTACTTAACAGAATCATTTAAATAATCTGTTGGCAGCACTGTAAATAATCAGGCTTTCGTTTGGATTCGCTCATTTATAATACGTAATGAAAACCACAAATATAACATATTTTTATTACCAATGAACAAATTATTTAATTAAGTACATTATTCAATGACTCAGACATGATTTTCTCAACACAAATGCATTCATAACTGAAGTAACCATCAACACGACACATGACAATAAAACACGCTGATATGCAGCTTACTGCGGTATCTTTAAGGTCTAGTCTCGTAATACACAATCAAACGCCTTTTAAATTTACAACGCACATCCTCTTATACTCACACTCCATAACCTTATTAAGTACTCCTTTATGAAAATTCCAAGAAATTTCACAACTCATGTTAAGTAACTACTAAGTAACTAGATACTATTTGTCAAAACCAAGTTTTACTGTTGCACTTATTCCAATAAGATTTCCTCTGGATTGGTTTCCCTTTGTTCCATTCACCTGTAATGTCTAAACTATTCTTTAGGGAGAGCACTGTCGCTTTTTCCCCTCGAATACACCCTGTTCGCTGTTTTGGATCCCAACATCCTGTCGAGAAGGCTGTGCTTTGGCCGCCGCCTGAGCGCGAGAACCTCTCGGCAAAGCTCGTGGAACACCTCACCGACCTGGTGAACCTGCTCTGCTGCAGCTACCTCGGCGAAGTTGCATTCGAAGTCTTTGGCTAAGATCTCACCTTCTTCTGGGCTTACCTGAAACATAAAGGTAGGCGTTTTTGAAGTCTACAATATTTGAATGGAGGTACGGCGTAACAAGGTTCCCGTTTGATATTCAGAACGTTCGTAGCTAATTAACACCGCAAAGAAGTGATGTGAGCCTGCAGCAAGTAAGGTCTTCAGTGTTCCACGGAGGGCATGAGTAGGAGGGGTATCGCATGTCAACTCCTGGTACTGGAATTTTGATGGTAAGGTGGTTGGTTTACCTGTCGCAAATGCACCATATCAGCCTTGTTGCCGACGAGAGTGATCGGGACGTCCGGCTGCAGGCTCTGCTTGGCGCGACGCACGTAGTTGAACGAGTCCCGATCCGTGATGGAGTACACCAGGCACAGACCGTCCGCCCACTGCGCGATTTCATTACCAGGGACCTCTTCGACACTCTAGAATAGAAAAGAAAAACGTCAAAAGATTTATTGTTGCCGTTGGCAAATAAAATCTAGACTGGGGACCTACCATCATCGGTACGCAGAGCGGATAAGAACTTCTAAATTTTGACGTTTCATTTTAATAACGTAAAATAAAAAATTTGCTAACAAGTTCTTAATACGTGCTGCTTAAACGATATATAGGTACGCATAGTTAAACTATAATCGATGCCAATGATCGTAAACCTATAAACTTTCAGTTTGGTGCTATACAACGAAATGTCAAAGCAAATATATTCTCAATACGCGCTTTGTAGCTCCTCCTTACCATCTAACTCTTATTGCCAACCTGTAACCTTACCATATGCTCTTATTGCCATCATAGTCTATCATCACTAATACACGTCACATACACCTGTCTCATAGTAAGAGTTAAACTATCATGGCAGTTTAGTTCTACAGTATATTAATATTTTGTGTGGAATTCTCCCGAGACCTTTTACTAAATTATATATTTACTTATTTTATTTTATTTTTCCATGAGTATCCTGAATTTGAACTTTATTCATTTGAGCTTTACTCTCGTACCTAAATCGAATATTTCAATGATTTTGCTGATATTATTTGGTATTGGGTGTTTGTAAGATCCATTTAGCTACTATTTAAGTAATTCCTCACCTTTGGACATGTATCCAGGATTTCGAAGAGTATTGCTTCCCCGTCCAATAGTGCCTCGTGCTTATATTTACTATCTGTGAATACAAATTAATATCGTTGTAAATATATTCAAACAGCCAAGTACATATTGTAGGGATTTAAAATGGTGGACATGTTTTAACATTGACTATATCGATTGCGTATTTCCTCATTTTGTATGGGGACGTAAAAGCGCCCCTAGCGGCGAGTGTGGGAACTTTTACGTTCCCATACAAAATTAGGAAAATACGTAACAGTTAAAACTTGCTGCACTGAAGGCGCAACACGCACAAAGCAGCCGAAGATGCATACTTGAATTTCCTCTCAATTTTACTAATAATTTCAATGCACAAAGGTCTATAAGTAAGTAATATCGAATAAGTAATTATAATAACTACCTTGCTGGTGGTCGTATTCCCCGATGTATCTCTTCGTCAAGAATCTTACTGTTAAAGCTGAAACAAAAAAAGTTATGTTAATACCAGAGTAGGTACAAATTGTTTATTGAGTGGGTTCGCGTATTAAGCAAGGGGCATACCTACTAGGCGACTTTGAGTATTTAATACCTGCCAATGTTATAAGGCTGATATCCAAATTAACCAATCGAATGAAACACAGGAAACAAACTAGAATGGTTTTATATTTATAGAAAACATTCTAAACTGTATATATTTGTTAGTAAGTATTATTTTTACGCACATGCTAGATATATTTTAACCCCCTTTTTTTTTTAGGAAACCTTCAAAGGTCCCCGACCGCCCTGGGAGAGGCAGGTCGGGGTATGTGGGATTTTTACCGCACTAAAACCTCCCCGGTGGCCGTCCTCAGTGCTCAGGTGGGACTCCGGGTACTCTGATAGAACGCACCGGTGTCCCCCCACACTTTGCCGGGGCACATCCTCGGGGCAGCTAAGATGCCGCCCCTAGAGACCTCGCTGTGCAAGGCAGCGCGAGCCACATCGCGCTGCCACCTTCCCGGGCCCGCGTCAGTGGTCAAAGCTCCCACCCCGACCACCGCCAGCAGACCTTCCGGCCCCCTATTAGTCGCCTCTTACGACAGGCAGGGGATACCATAGCCATATTTTTAGACCCTGGCTATTGGGTGGAGATATATTTTAACCCAGTTTAAGCCGACCTCCCATCGTATGAACAGTAACCTTGACCAAGAGCTCTACTGAAACTGGAAATTACTGCATGTCTGTACATACATCAGAAGCCGAAAGCGTAGAGAAATATTCGCCAACGCATGTTATCTTACAAAACAGTTTAGGATATTTTAAAATTATCATGAGTCAGTAGTAAATCATATACATAATCTTACGTACGTCTAATGAAGTCATAATAATGCGTAATTATTGTTACGAGATACAATTTATTGCCCACCATGTGTACCTACTTGTTGTATTAAAATATGCTTTCAATCGTTTACGAGCTATATCACGATAGCATGACGTTCATATGCGTATGAAGTTTATGAACAATAGATTTTTATAAATTTTGATAAATTGATGTGAAACAGTTGCGATATCACTTCGATCAGCGAAATCGTCTTAAGATGGAATATTTTTTTTTAATCTTCGGACTGATATGATAATGTATACATGGCTAAAAATGCTACCGTCGGTTTAGGAAGATTGTTTTATTAAGAAGATCCCGACGCAAGGAACTCAGTTATTACTCTTTGGAAAAAGATGTTGAATTTTTATACAAATAAATACAAAATAAATCACAAACAAAATTTAACTTACTGAAAACAATGCAGAAATATAACTGTAAAAAAAATTAAGTAATATTTGTGCAGCTTGAGATGACTATCAGAGCCGTCATATGAAGGTTACATCACAATATAGCTTCAATGCTCACGTCTATCCCGCTGCATCTATTGACGTCACTGGATGGCGCAGTCATCACATACATCAGTCACAGTATACATATAAGCTTACTAACAACAGTACTGAATCTAGGAAGAGATTGTTTGAAACGACAGACTCAAGCATACGCACGTATTCAAGTACACTCGGTTGTGCATATACACATGTCTTGGCCGATCGCGTATTGACCGTTACGTGTTTAAATTTGAAAGTCATCACGAATTTAAGAGTAACTCTTGTCGGTGTAATCGATGCAACTCTTCCCATTTCTCTGTGCTATCTCTTTGACGCCTTTTCTTTAACTTGTCTCATCTATGTTAGCCTTGATCCTCTTCCTCTCTTCCCTTCGAAATAATATAGAAAGTACTTATGAAAGTAAACATGGAAAGTAAATATGGAAAGTAAATTTTAAAATCGGCAAGCCTCAATCGACATTGAGCAAACTGGTCTGATTGAGGAAATTGGTCTGGATTTCATACTGCTTAGTAGCTTATATATATACTGTGCTTTAGTGCCGATGTGAGCGGCTATTTCCATACATCACTTCACTTGACAACTCTGTTCGTATTATATTTAATACTTCAATCAAACTACGTTTTTATACGATGTGTCAGAGATTTGATGTGGCATATTAAATTTTTATGTTTGAAATAGTAACGAAGGAAACTGTTGTGCTAAGTGGCCGTAATATTAATTTTCTTTTCAAGTGGTTTATAATGATGTGTAGGTCGTAGGATGACAGATATTATTTAAAAAATATACAAATAATCTGATGCTGCAGTCACGAGTGTCTCCTCATGAGAGTCAAGTCAAGTTAATTTAAGCTGTGGTAAATTACTTTTAATCAACGTTTGCTTTTCGGATTCATTTACATTGTCGGGGTCGCCACTTGACTCAACCTGATCTTCCTCTTTTAGGCCTCCGGCTGACCTGTATCGCTTGCCAATGTTATATTGGCAACTGGGACCGACTGGGATCTCATCCATCTCAGGCTTGGGTTAGCGTTGCCTAACTTCGCTGGTCGAATGATTATTACAATTACTACATTTTCTACTTCTTAAATACGTATATTTTGCACGTGGATCATACTTAGCTTTAGATGACGTCAAATCATAACATCTCGCTAATAGTGCGCCATCAAAACCAAGTTTACCAACTTTCCTGGAATAACTCTTTTCTTACAAATGCATGGTCTAAATTGGGAGCTATTTCCAATGAAGTAAAGTTATTGACTTCATTAGCAGTGTTATTATGCATTATGTGAACTGCAGTTTCAGCTGTGCTAGGTATGTAGCACAGCTAGTTTCCGCCCGCAGATTTGGCCGCGTGTTATTATGGACGGATCTCGAATTTAACCTAAGAAGTAAGCCTATGTTACTTTTGTGAGACGTAGTAGGTATAGTGAAATGTTTTAATGAATTGAAAAAAGAAAAAATTGCCCAATATCCTAACGCAGACATTTATACACAAATACGAATACATTATTTTCATTTGCATACCTTAGCATCATTAGTATCTTGTGTATCAACTCATTTCGCGCCATACAGGCACATATAGAGATAACATTACTACTGGTAATTCAAGGTCGGCGCTCATAGCTCGTGATGGCACCTGTACAATTGTACTGGGCTATAATAAGAAGCTGCCATAAAGTATACGGATATATTCCTCGCGCCCACTCCTAGCCACCAATGACGGACTTATGACGGATTTATTTATTCAATACAAATGTTTGCTTATCGGGATCCAAATATGACACGTTTAACATGGACGCGAATGCTCTACATAATAATATACACTAAAATATGATATTTATAACATCCGCATCCGTTTGGATAATTATATAACTGAGAGAAGCTATATTTTTACAAATAAATACCAGTTTTAAATGCTACTGACTCCCAATTTACTTAGTAATCACGGAATTTCACGAGAGTCAATTTCTTATTTTAATGTTACAAGAAAAAACTACAATAATCAAGTTAACATTTTGGAATCAATCACTACGTATAATCTAATCAATCTTTGCTTAGTGCCAAAAAAGTTATTAAATTGCTGAAAGAATGTATTCTCATTATATGCCAGTATGGCAGGGTGGATCAGAGCGGCATAGAAAATATTTATTAATTAAAATTGATGCTCCGGGGATCATACATGGGGATCAGAACGGCATATCTCGTTTTTAGAGATGTCACGGGACTTGTGTATATATGTACATGTCAAACTTAAAACTTATTTGTGTGCGTCGGGGGTCTAAAACTGAAGGTTGGAAACATAAATGGAAGCACTCGGCGCAAACGCATTGACCCAGATGCGTTATGCGTATTGAAAGTATGTACGCCAGAATTAGTAGCGTTGCGAAATAATACTTACTATTTTTACATACACTTCAATGCATTTGTCTTTGTGTTTTCAAAACTTATTCTGTTTGTAGGAGCTCTAATGTTCTAATCCGATTAAGAAATGGCCAGATGGAGATGTTGAAGAAGTCCGAATCGGTCAGTAGGTTAGGCTATTTAAGAAGCAGCAGGTTCGAAAACCAGCTGGCAATAACAGGCTGATCAAATGTCTTTTAATTAGACTCTGCGTTAATGAATTAATCAGCCAGTCAGTCAGTCAGAGTGCCTAGTTACATTAACATTAGGTGTTGTTGAAGCTTTTGAGAGTGTTGATACGTTCTATGTAGTGGATGAAGGATTTAAGTGTTGTGTGAGATATGTGATGTTGTATGGATTTACTTGGTGATATATGCATGTTTGTTCATGGTTATTTGTCTGTACAGTGTATTGTGGGCATTGTTCGAGGAGGTGTGCTACTGTTTGTGGAGTGGTGATATCGCAGGGGTAGTGTTCATTATCTGTTCATCTTGAATCTGTGTTAATGGAGAAGGATTACGTACTTGTGATATTTCTAAAAGCAAGCATTCCAAGTGAGGTGATCCGTCAAAGATGAATAGTAGCCGCTGGAACATAAAACTAGTCTATGATGGCGCTGTCTTTTGATGGGACAGCAGCCTGCGATCTGATGTGTGTGTAATTCGAGCAGGAGAGCTTGTTATGCCATAACTACCGCTCATCAATATGGTGAAAAAATATCGATTAATACTGTTTTATTGATCAAAAATCGATATGTTGGTAGGTTGAATCGAATCGAAAAACTAAACTGTAACACATAATTTTCTATCACACGCTGTATCTACTCACAATGGTCACGTTAATTTTATGTATGGATGGTTTAGGCAGCGAATGACAACAGGCTAACAGCCAACTAAACAAATGATGCATACAACGTCTAATTATTTACAAACGTACAAATTCATATGTATTAATAGCTTCAGTAATTACCTTTGAAATTCCACGCGATACATTTTAACCTAAGCATTTAAATAATACTAAACTATTGACAGCTGTTGAAACACCTTCACGTAATGTTATGAGCTTCTAATTATCATTCAGTCTATTTAACATCTGTAAACTAAGTAACGTACCTAATATTGTTTTAAGTTAAGGCTATAGGTATTCAGATTCCCCCGTCACCGTCACGTTGTCAAATGAACATCAAAAATTATGAATTTATCCCATATTTATAGAATTAAGATAAAATTAGGCCAATACAATAATAAACTAGCTGTGTCCCGCGGTTACGCCCGCGTAGACTTAATTTAATGGGTGACCCCCGGAACACAAATGTTTTTTTTAAATAAAAGTTAGTCCTTGTAAAATTTGCTGTCTACCAGTGAAATTTTCATTCTGTTCCGTTAGTTCCGGCTAATCTCCGAAACGGCTGGACAGATTTTAACGGGACTTTCACTGTTAGATAGCGGGTGTTACAGGGAGTAACTTAAAATTCTTTTATTAAGAAAAAAATATGGGGACCGTGAAATAAAGCGTGAAACTAATACTACGCGGATGAAACCGCGGGGCACCAACGATTTACATGAAATGTTGTATTAGGTTCTGGGGACGATAAGTAGATCTAACTAGGTTTCATTTTTAGAAAACGAGCAACACGCGAATGTCTATGTACTTAAAATTAAAATTGGATATACATATAGTAATTATGAATATCACGTCCCTTTCAAAGTGGAGTAAAAGCAAAAATGTATGTAAGTACCAAGCCAATTATTGAACGTTTAAGAAGTTGAAAGTAAATATGATATTGATTGTTTACAATCAGTTCAATTCGCAAAGCAGATCCGTCGCATTGCACATATAAAATTTAAATGTTCAATGTATTATTTTAATTACATAAAGAAACGGGCTACCAATAAAAGAAGCAAAGCAAAGGTTTGATTGTTATCACACCTATTTACTTATTCTGAAATTAGTTTCTGTTAAGTTGTAGATATAATGTTATTACCATAACATCATTAAAAAAATACGCTGGATATTTTATTGAATTATACCCGGTGGTGACCTGTACCTATTAAGTAAAAACAATTTATGTTGCATTCAGGATGCCAATAAGATCCTGCCCAAATATTATGAAAGGGCGCGGAAGGAAAAAATCTAGTAATAGTTAGCACACGAGTTTTCCTCATTAAATATTCCTCATAATATCTTCACAAAACTTTGTAAATGGACGAATTTGTTTTGATTTTACGTTTTCTGAAGTATCCTGGTATCGTTATCCTATAGGCTATTTCATAGATGGGTTGGGAAAAAAGAGTTTTCTTTAACCTTAGAGCTTACTGTTAGAAGCCTACTTCTTAATAGTAGGCTATAATTTAGATAAGGTCCTCAAGTCACGTTTCTATCTAAGTCCTAACCCTACGATGTTACCTGTGGATGTTACGAGCTTGACTACGATAATTTGATATGAAAAAAGTTTTCATGGTATTGCTTATAAATTTTAATGCATATGTAAATGCATTCTCAAATGTGTGTTTCATTTACATTAGGTATTTGGTTTCTGTATCATCGGTCTGTTTAAAATACGCAATAAAACTCTAGGAACCATATAACATTTTCGTGTATATCCTGGTGTATGATTGATTATAAATTCCCAGTTTATTATCGTATCGAATACGTCAGTTTATCGGGTTTGCGGTTTACGATCTGAAAATATTCAAAGCCTTGAGACAACGTGTAGTTCAATATTACATTGATATTTTAAAGCTGTACTAAATGTCGTCCGATGCGTAGGATTGAATATTTCCGTACCAATACCCTATTAACAAGCTTTTGCTGATTCACCATTGCGAATAATAACGTTTATTGAGATAATCAAACACCACGGAGTACATCACATTATGGGAACCAAATTGTATCACACGAAACAAATGTAAGGTTCACAATAACGGCGGTAGTCCCAGGTAGCACAGAGCACTGAGAAGCACACGTACCACTCTTGCCGACGGAGGGCGCGCCGACGACGGCAACTTTGACTTCGCACAGCGACGACTTCTTGCGCCGGATCCCCCTGGTGGTCATGTTGGCGCGACCATCTCGCCACGCGCGGCTCACGAATGTTCCCGCACGCGCGTAAACACCGAACACCCAACCCCGCGCACCCGCCGGCTAAAAATACACGAAGCGACAGCTCTGACATCGGCACCCGTGTTAATGGGTCAAGAACTGGCCAAGATCAGTCGTGCAAATAGGCATGTTTACGTCGCTTCCTGACGCGGCAACATGTGTGGCGGCAGGCCAGTGCCATTTTGGGAACTTCCCAGCAGATTAATTGGGGAGACATGCCACGGTCCGGAGCGTTTCATTACGACATTTTCATCACGCGATCAATTCGGTATTTCGTCTCTCCTTTCATGTGTATATAAATCGTTTACGCGGTAATAAATTTCTTTAAACCTTGATAAGTACGTGTAATTAGGTATTAAGTAGTGAATAGGTTTGTAATCAGGTAATGGAATGCGTAGTAGTCATTTTTTGGGTCTCTGAGCTCTCAACTCGTGATGGCATGTACCTATGTATATGTCCTACTATTAATGCAAATATATTAAATTAACTGCGTGTGTCAGCTTGATTCGTAGTAGGACATCACACAGGTTTTTCTCCACTGTTGCATACCTACAGTTTGTATTTGAATAGACTACCTAGATAGAGAACCTCCTCTTTTTATAAAAGTGGTCTGTTATCTTTATAGTAAATAGGAATAGATATAGTTCTATACGTAGGTAACACACGGAACTAATCTTTTCATTTTGGGCATATTGTTTCAATGCTAATCCCACTCCCATCCAACTTAATGAAAAACTTTTTAACTCACCCTACCCACCAGGCCTCCGTGGTAGGTAATATTTAAGAGGTTGCGTGGTTATAGGGTACGAATAATACGTTGTGCTGTGTGGTCAGTGGAACATCACATTGCTTCTATACCAATCAATCACACATATTGTTACGATAATAAAAGGTCTATTTTCATGTACAAAAATCTTCGAGCATTCCATGATATTACGTCAATGCACTGACGCATGTTCCAAGTTTCAATATGATGGAACGTGTTAGGGTGTGTATGGGGTGTGTCCATCACGAGTTTTTCTATACCTTATTTAAGTTACAGGGAGTTTCTTGGTGATTATAAAACTTACCCTGACGTTGCCTTAGTCGTGTATGTTAAGAGATTTGTGAAAGCACTCCATGCTATTTAAGTTTTTATATGTTGGATGACACAAGATATTAATAATAATATTACGCACGTGAAGACGAGTCACGGACCAGTCTATACCGCAATCGACGATCTAGCGGTTCACTAAGCCCAGAGCCACAATGTCCGGAATTCGACGCTCACGTTGCCAATATTTGGCTCGCCGCCAGCCATGTATATGCAGGTACAATTAAATACGTGTTATTGTAACATACGCGAGTTAGAAAGCGAGCACTTGCGGTGGTCAATCAGCGCGTATTTATTGGTACAGTGACACGCGGCGTGATGGCCGCGCGATATATTCGAGATCCTAGTCCAAGGCTGTCTCGCAAACTCCAGTTCACATTTCACTGGTCGCCTTTTGTTTTTATTCAGTTAATTTTTCAAAGCTCTTTATTATGTTCACGATTTTATTTCAAGATCGTTCTGTCTATTTTTGAAATAGCACATTTTTTGCTTGTAGTTAAAGGTATTTCCTGGTTATACGTAGGGAGTAAAAACAAACATGTTTATAGTGAATGATTCATTTTATTAATTTGTACAATATTATACAGACATTACACCCCACAACATATGCCGATCAAATGATTGCCAAATGAGTTTAACACCGCGAGATTTCACACATACATTTATATAAAGGGGTCACATTCGCACTGTTATGTATCATTTCTATAATTTATTGTCTAATAGACTTATTTTAGGTATTATATTGCTTGGTAACACTTTCGCTTTAATACATATCGTTCAAAAACATTAAGTTCACTAAAAAACTGTTTCCTAGTAAAATCCAAGTGTTCATTTGATAACACTGTTACAACAAAGAAAGGTGAAATCAGAGAAATTCTATACAGGTTGGCCATTAGAAAAAAAAAATATTTTTTTTATGTATAATTTTGGGAAATGTATAAAATATCTTATAAATAGAAGCTTACAAATCAAATCAAATCAAAGTAATATATTCTATGGTTTACTAAGATACTATGCACTAAAATGTATATTTGATATTGTCCCGACAACGCATGTTGCTGGCTGCGCCCCGCTGTTACTCATTTTAATTTTCCCTTAGGAATCTATAATTTTCCAGATTATAAATCGCCAATGTGTTAATCCAAGTTATTAGCTTCCTCTACCTTACTAAATTAGAAAATTTCTAAGAAGAAACATAGACAATATCTTACATATAATGTAATAATATAGGATCTACACAATGCTAAAGTGTATTTTATTTTAGTGTCGAATGCTTTTCTCTCCAGTGATTTCAACAAAAACCTAGATTACATTGGCACAATATATGTTGCTCATAAAATAAAAACTTAATAAATTATTATTTAAAACATAGACATAATTCACAAATTCATAGAAATTATAAATGCCTTCGATGTATGGATATCACTAATTCCTCTCGCTCCCACTGGCTTGATTGTATTAATTTTCAATTAAAACGTAACCTATGTATGTATGTACTTTTGCGAGTCATATAATTAATTGACAACTACATGACTTATTTTACGAATGAATGTCATGAAAATTAGTACATTACTTTAAAATGTACGTGTTTCAAATACTGAATGAAATCTGTTTACATTTAGTTTAAAATAATTTAATTTCATAATCAGGTATAAAAACTGTTAGATACGTATAATATTATATAATATAATATAACATTGTAACTACTATGAATAAAAGGTTTATTTTGGAATAACACAGATTATGGTACGGGGGCGTTAATAGCTTAAAAACTTACTCCAATATATTCAATACAAAATTATCACTCATCATCATCGCCCTGGCCTTATCCAATACATTGTTGGGGTCGGCTCTTGATTCAACCCGATGTGGCTGATCACCTGATTTTTATACAAAGCGACTGCCATCTAACCTTCGCAACCCCTTTAATGAGCAAAATCTGTGATCTGGGTTAAACCAGTTGTCAGACTATTTTAGGCCTCCGACTGACCTGTAACGATTGCCAAAGATGATAAATTGGCAACCGGGACCGACGGCTTAACGTGCTCTCCGAGGCACGGAGGGAACTGGGGCGGTCACCCATCCTATTACTGGCTAGGCTTAGGGTTGCTTAACTTCGCTGATCGAATGATATGTTGCTATTGCGCACTGTGCCACTATTATTCACAATATAATAATACATAGATCCATGTTTTCAAATGGTAAGATTGATAACTATCTAAACGTCTTACAGATTACTTTGCAAGTTTGTTCCACATCTCAAATTGCCTCGTGTGACGGACGCAAAATATGTCCACAATAATGTACGTCGGAGGTCGCATATCTGCTAAAGAACACTCATCAACTACGCTGACACACGGACGCAATACTTTATAACAGCGGAACCGCGGCAACAACACAAAATATATGACAATATAATAAGTACTAATATTTTTGGAATCTAACTTCATACACTTAAATAATTTATTTAAAAACATTAGCAATCTGAGAATAAATAACATACTTTCATCGATATTTGGAGTTTATTTTGGCTATTGGCGAAATGTTGGTGTAAGAATACCACCATACGGGTGCCGTTAGGAGCTATGAGCGCTGAGCAAAAAAGTGGGGGCAAAAGCGCATGTAATTTATTCGAGTCGCGAATATCATAAGAGGTACCACTACAGAGAGCTGTTGCGCGTTTAAAAGGCGTTTATACATCGTTTCAGCTCTCTCATAGTGCGCACGGTGTGTAGGGAGCGTTAGGCGGAGTGTCAAAACTGGAGGCGTTGACATACGCCGTGTGTTTCATATGTACTTGACTGCGCTGAAAGCTAATTGTTTTTTTAGGCGACGGCTATGGCGAGTTCACTCTCAAGGTGCAACCACATGCAGCCGCCCGACGCTCGTTTCTAGCGACAAGTGTGGTCACGTGGCCCCATTTAAAATTACCGGCGACTCAAAAAGGAACTTCATCAGCCGCTCTAATCACGTATCACGTGACTTACATCAGGTTGCACCTTAAAACTGTTGCACAAATTTAGTAATGTATGGGGAATTCCGTTGCATTAGATGAATTTAAATGTATAACATACGTTTAGTTAAGTATATTTTAAAGAAGCCGCATTGTTTTCATAGCTTTTTTACAATCTCGCGTACGCGTAAAAACACACTATAAAAGTGGAATGTATGTCCTAATTTTAGAACTGGCAATAAGCAACTTTTAAGTACTTAATGCACTTAAACCCGAATGGTATACATACATTTCATAAACAAATATATACTTAATAAAAAATATTTTTTGGGTAGATCTAGTTAGCTCTTTATTTGCAATATTCCATACTCAATACCCAAAGTATATGTTTTGCCATTGGCGTCGCATACTTGTCTCATTTTGTATGGGAACATAAAAGCGCCCTTAGCGGCAATTGTGGGAAGTTTTACTTACTTGGATACCGTTTAGGTATGTTTTATCTTTTAAACCGACTTCAAAAAAAGGAGGATGTTAGACTGTATGTTTTCACACAACCAAGATTTTTATGTCAAACTTACTAATTTATCTTTATAAATAAATAACGGCATCACACAGCGCCATTTAGCCAAAAACCATGCAGGACTAGTACTATGGATACCCGATTCAGATGTTTTAGATTACAACACACACATTTCAAACACCCTGATTAACGACAAATACAATCCCCTTATTTCAAAACATGGTTTAAACTTAGACTAAACTCGGACTTAAACTATCTCCATCCCTTTCTAAATCCGAATCACAGAAAGAGATGGAGCTAATTTAAACCAAGGACTATGTTGGCCCATGTTTAGTAATAAGGGGGATTCATTGCAATGTAGACCAACCGCGCCGGCAATTTTCGACATCAGATAATTACATTGCAACTGATACACGCTATAATCCAAAAACCATTCATGGTATACTATACATTTCCAACAAAATTACGGAAGACCCAGCGCTTTCTTTATACAACTAGAATTTAGAATATCGCAAGCGGAAGCCACATTATTGAAATCTATTAATGAGCTTAATTTTCATTTGTTCAATCAAAATTAAACAAGGCTTTTGTAAATAAAAAACAACATGCTCACGCGATCCCAGAAGGGTCCCCGAAAGGGTAAGCAGAGGTTCTTTAACAACAACACCCACATTTCACAATATGATTAGTGCCTACGTTACAGATGGTGACTCTATCGCCATTGAATTTCTTCTCAGACGTATACAGGTTTCCTCACGATGTTTTCCTTCACCGTAATACACGTGGTGTAAAATCACTGAACATAATTTTTTAGAAAAACTAGTTGGTACATGTCCCGCTGGGATTCGATCTTGCGTCGTTTAGCAGGCGACTGCTCAAACCCCGAAGCCACCACGGGTCTCCGCGCTCAAGACATTTGCCTAATAATAATAATATGAACACTAACATATGTATCCTAAGACCCACACTAATCTGGTCACTGTGTGTCACACGTCATCACAACATCCCCTGAGCTACATACAACCTTATAATTCGATATAATTGCTTGTTCAAAGATGATATGACGAACTTGTTATATCCAACGTATTATAAGTTCAATAAATGTTTTAGAACAAGCGTTTGAATTGGCCGAGGCACTTCGCATAATATTACATCTCACTCTTACTATTACAAATAACAATATGTCTATTTTATTCTACAAATACATCATAAGGGACTAGCTAGTTACCACACTCTGGAAAGCTGGTATACTTAAGGATTATAGATTGACAATGACTAAAATACAGATGTATATTACGTGTATATGTCTGTCACTGTCATACAGACAAACTATCGTGGCTATAAGAGCTTATGGTAAGACCCTGGAGGCAACTATCACCGTTTAACACGTTCACTGCTAACGACGCGTATGTGCGTCCAACTGTTCGAGAATTTACGAAGAAGTTGAAATGTTAGTAGTGAATGTGTTAAGCAGCGCGTATTAGGAATTTCTAAAGCTAAGAATAGCTTTGACGTTTAATCTTACGTAACCAAAATGAAACGTCAAACCTCAAAAGCTGTTAATACGCTCTGCTTAAACCGATGATGGTAGATGTTCATACGCACGTTATACCCTAATTATTTGTAGGTTGCTTTTACTGAGAAGAAATAGGCAAAAAACACATCAATTACTATTTTCAACTCCAAATTTGACTTTTACGGTACAGTATTATTCGTTTCGTCATTAAACACGACACAGAATTCGTTATAGTCAAAACATACGAAAACCTAAACTTGGAGCACAGCAGTTAAAAATAAACCAGAGTTCCAGAGAGTGGGGGCGTACGTAACATAACTGTTGGTATAAAAATGTCACAACTAGTCGGAGTTGCAGCCAGCGTCCTCCATGAGAGGCTGCATGTCTTCTCGCTTCCTCTCGCCGCGGTTACCCACGCGGGTCACTCCCTCTAACACGCCGATTTCCGATAAACTAAACATAAAACACACATCATTATCTCCCTGGTCTTATACATTGTTGGGGTCCGCTCTTGATTTAACCCGATGACGTTTATCACCAGATTTTAATACGTAGCTACTGCCATCTGACCATCGTAACCCATATTACGAGAAAAATCGGCAATCTGGTTTAAGTCAAACGGGCTGATCCTGGGAAATTACCGACGGAATAATCAATATCCATATGTATTGTTTTTTTACCCCTTTTCTGGAACCTTGCTGAGTCTTCAGTTGGGAAATGCATAGCCTCTGTTTTAAATATCAATTATTTTTGTACATGGGGGCAAACGTTCGGTTAAAACAACCTTCTCGCCTCGAAGAGTTATAGGGACAGGATACTGACGAGTATATTGTGCACTTTGTGATTCTGATCACTTGACAAATTGAGCTATTCTAAGAGTATTCACTTTCGAAAATGATTACATATTAATATAAGTATGTATATATACTTAAATACGTAAATCCTACAAAAGCAAAGGTGACAAACAAAACCGCTACCAAAATCAATATTCATTATTAAATTTCAAATACTATACTCCTGCGCATGAGTGGCGAGCGACCGAAGTTTGTATAAGAAATTTATAAATTACATACATACACATGCTCACGTCGATTGATAAGATGATTAAGTGCCAACGTAACAGATGATGAGTCTATCGCCGTCTCAGGCACTATACAGACGTCTTTGAATTACTTCTCAGACAAATGCAGGTTTCCTTCACCATAGGTACAGGCCCCGCTGGGATTCGAACTTGAGTCGCTTGCGTAGCAGGCGACTACTCAAATCTCAAGGCCACTAGCAAGCTATATTATAACCAGTATTTGTATGTTATATCTTTAAAGAGTAATATAAAATACATTGAAGTCTTATATTCCATACATCATGATTGTTTGAACGCATCGTTCTTGTAACGAAGACACACCATCATCATCTTCATCAGTTCAACACTCATCATCTTCGGCGAAAAGAAGGTGTTCTTATCACAAACCACTACTGACTCCTTTGGGAAACATTCTCGGAAAGCGAGAGTAATTTTTTCATAAAATTTTAGTACTTACACTTGTGGATCGACGTCGTCGACTAGCGTGGGGGTGAAGTAGGGGTTGGCGGCGGCCGGCCGGAACTTGTAGCCGGTCATCGCGAAGAACACCAGTGTCGCCATCTCGCGGAACATCTCGTCGATCCACGCGTAGTTGAACGGCACCGCTATCTAATCGTATTATCAAACATCATTGCATAACCAACTTTATCATCTTTGGCAATGTTTACAGGTCAGTCGGAGGCCTAAAATAGTCTGACAACTGGTTTAACCCAGATCACAGATTTTCCTCGTAAAAGGGGTTGCGAAGGTCAGATGGCAGTCGCTTCGTATAAAAATCTGGTGATCAGCCACATCGGGTTGAATCAAATGCCAACCCCAACAATATATGGGATAAGGCCAGGGAGACGATGATTGCATAACCAACTATACTTTATTTTCATACACTAGCTTTTATTATTAGGGACCTCTAATTTAACAACAATTTGATGGTTGAAGAGGTCAATGGCTGCCATTCACGTCATACTTGTGAACAGGTGCTGCTTGTGGGGGCTGGTCATCTCAAGCTACGCATTTAGTTATAAGTAGATGTACTAGATTTTTAGTTATGTTAATTTTATCGACATTTGTGCATTGGAACATTGTCCATGAACTTACGTTTTTGTAAATTATTTATTGTGTTCTTTAAATTGTATAATATTTTTGAAAAGAGTAATTACTGAGTTTCTTGCCAGGTTCTTCTCAGTAAAAGCAACCTTCCGAACCTGGCGGCAGCATGTATAATCCTGTATAATTATGTCATTCTGACGATTTGAAAGTACTTTGTAAAAAGTCTAATGGAATAAAGATACTTTTGACTTTGACTTTTGGCTAACACGATAAAGAATATGTAGGTAAGCCTTTTTTATACAAGCTAACATTATCTCGCGCTTGCGCTAATAGAAACGATACGAAAAGTCATAAATCATCAATCATGACATAAATCAGTCACGTGACATATGTCATTACATTTTGTTTCGTTTCTACTAGCGAAGCGTGAGTACACTGTTGCCTTGTCTGCAGCCCATGGAGTTAAATAGATCGCAAGCAATGGAAAGAGGGAAGGGAGACCTTTGCCCAGAAGAGGGACACATCGGTCTCATAATAATAAGTCAAAATCAAAGTCAAAGTCAAAAGTATCTTTATTCGATTAGACTTTTTACAAAGTACTTTCAAATCGTCAGAATGACATAATTATACATGCTACCGCCAGGTTCGGAAGTTAGCTTTTACTGATAAGAACCTGGCAAGAAACTCAGTAATTACTCTTTTCAAAAATATTATACAGTTTAAAGAATACAAAAATAATCTATACAACTGGTAAATAAAATGGAAGTGTATGTTTGTTATATGAAAATAACGGCTTTTTCATATGAAAGTACCACTATGTACTTATGTACAGTGATTTCACACCATGTGCTTTACGGTGAAGGAAAACATCGTGAGGAAACCTGCAAAAGACGTATGTATAGTGCCTGAGACGGCGATAGGCTCACCCTCTGTCACGTTGGCACTTAATCATATTCGGTGAAATGTGGGTGTTGATGTTACAGCATGCTCTGCTTCTGGGATGGCGTGAGCATATATATAAATACCACTATAGAATAATCATAATGCACTTTATATAAGTGTCCATTGTTTTTGTGTGATGTGTTGATTCCACATCAATATCCGACGAATTGAGCTCGCTAAAAGTACCGAGAGGGGCATTGTGACGTCACGCACTCATATAATCATGGTGTATTTACCTTCAATATGGATACGACGATCCTAGTGAAGTATATGTAGCAGACGACCATCACGTAGAAGTGTTTGAACAGCTTCAGCTTGCGAAGGTTGATGGCCGCCTTGCCGTCTGTACTGGACGCGTCCTGCAAGTGCCGGATCGACCTGAAATTTTATCATATTGATTTTGAACCTAATCAAGTAAGAGCTACAAGGGTCTAGACTTTTCAGGCTAACATTTTTGGCACTGGGCTTCGGTTGGTGCTACGTATAAATTTAAAATATGTATACAAAAATCCCTTTGCTTTTTTTTACTTATTACTTATTTTTGTGATTAAGTGTGGTTGTAAGGGCTTATTAAAGGTTCGATGTTTATTGGATATGTAGAACGTAAGACAATGTTATTTCTGTTGTAAATTAAATTCTAAAAACAAAAAAAAATATAATTAACGATTGTCGGCGCCTTTACGCACTCACTACTAGCGCCATCTCTCGAGCCGATATGTAACCTCCCGAATGACTCGACACGACGAGCCATTCCACAAGCGGTCGACTCACGTTAATACACGTCATACGAATTGAATTTATATTATATTGTAATCCATCAAAAAAATCGATTTAAAAGGAAAATAAACGAATCATTGGGTACCAAAGCCCCCGTTCCTGCCCAACGATATTTTTTTTAAGCCGAAGGCCTAAAAAGTTTACATATACAAAAATCTTTATTTAATTTAATTCATTCTTTGATATACTACTTAGCGCACCACAGTTATTAGAATTTCATAAAAAAACTGCCTACCCATCCGAGGAATACAGGCGTGAGCTAGTCAATTAATATAATTACCACACAACTGGGAACATAATGGCACAGCAGCAGAGAAGCTCGACCAGTATGAATATGTCTCTCCACGCGTTATGTTCCGCGGCGCCTTCCTCGCTCTCCGCCAGTATTATCTCCGCTACATTCGCCAGCACCTACCAACCATACATATTCACATAACTGCCTCGTTGGTCTAGTGGTTAGTATGTTCGCCTGCCGATCACTAGGTTCGATTACCGGGTCGGGTCAAAAATTTCACAATAAAATGCTCGGAGTTTGGAAGTTGGCGGTGTTTCCACCCCCGTGCCTCGGAAAGTACGTTAAGCCGTTGGTCCTACGCCGGATCTCTCTCCCATCGGACTATGAGAGTGAGGGAATAAAGAGTGCACGTGTGTTTGCGCACACACTTGTGCACTATAATATCTCCTGCGCAGTTGGCTGATCCTCGTTGAGATTAGCCGCCGTAACCGAAATTCGGTAGGAGATCATTATTATTATTTACTTCACAGTTTTAAGTGATACAAACCCATCACGACTATCTTCTCCATAAAGCTAAAGTTCGGAGCCCTCATATGCGAAGGAAATTTACAAAGACCATTCGGTCTATTAGATCCAATTTCTGATATGTCTGTGTCTGTTACGACCATTAATTAAATGCGAGATTATAGTATATAGTGCGAAGAGCAGCGCTTTTTTCTCCGCCTACCCCTATTGAAGACATGGGGGTAGGCAGCACCTGTTCACAAGAATGACGCGAATGTCCAACCCTTGGTCCAACCCGGGGTTTTAACCCAGGCTCGTGTTCTTTGGTGGCGTTTTGTGACCACACGACGAACAAGACCGTATTATAATAACCTCAGTTTTATTAATTAACTAGCTATGCTCGTCGGTTTCACCCGCTACACTTATTTTCATGCTTTATTTCGCAAAATCCGTTTAGTATTTTCAAAATAAAAATAAGTTAAATTATCCGTTACAACATCAATTATTTGGTAGTAAAAGCCCCGTTTAAATCAGTCCAGCCGTTTCGGTGATTAACCGGAACAAAAACACGGAAAAAATAAAAAAAAATGATTTTTTAATGCATGTACCATACATACTTTCAAATGTTTTTAATGAAAAGCTATTAATTTGGAATTACACGGACACTCTAATTTTATTTATGTGTATAGTTAAAGTATAGGTTACCTGTAGAGGTATGACCACCATGAACAGCTTCTTGTCTCTGTCCGAGAGGATGTGTTTGATGAAGTTCCACCCGGTGCCCACCAACACTATGGTCACGAACAGCACGGCGCCTTTTAATCTGTGCAGAAATATTATTTTATTACTACCTGAGCCCCGCGGTTTTTTTTAAATAAAAATAGTCTAAGTAACTCCTTGTAACATTAGCTATCTGCCAGGGAAAGTAACGTTAAAATAGGTCCAGCCGTTTCGGAGATAAGTCGTTACAACAGACAGACAGAGAAAATGTAATTAAATTGGTTTAATTTATATGAGTAGGGTATATATACTTTCCTGTGCATTCAGAAAAGCTATTTGTGTGGAATTACAAATACACACTTACATATTTATCGGTATAGACGTATAGATTATGTATTCAATCCATATACACATTTGTTAAGAGACCCACTAGATTATATAGTACAACCAACATACCAACAGATATTTATGGACATTTTTGTTCATCATTGCACTCTAAACAACAATGGAAAACATCAATCGATAAGACTGACAATACACAAGAATTGACCTTCAATAAACAGTTAATAATATAATTCGAGTAACATTTGTATGTGAAAGAATTTTAAAAAAAGTCTAGTTTTTTCCTAGCTTATTCTTTACAATCAAACAAATCTTTCCTGTTTATAATATTATTATATAACATATCTTAATTTTTTTAATAGCAAAAAATGAAGTCGCTTCGGCTATCTATTCGCTTAGATAACTTAACTCAACCGATTTAAATGCAGTTTTCAGCAATATCGAGGTGATTCAACAGGAAGGTTTTTATGTATAATACAAATAACTCGAATCAATGAGAAGCAAGGGCAGGTCAATAGTATAGTATATAGTAGATAGACGAATACAATAATGCAATATAAGGGTATTTTGCCGTGGTAGCCTCGGGGTTTGAGCAGTCGCCTGCTACGCAAGCGACGCAAGTTCGAATCCCATCTTAAAAACTTATGTACAGTGATTTCACACCACGTGCTTTTCGGTGAAGGAAAACATCTTGAGGAAACCTGATATTTCTGAGAAGTATTTCAAAAACGTATGTATAGTGCCTGAGACGGCGATAGACTCACCATCTGTCACGTTGGCACTTAATCAAATTCGGTGAAAAGTGGGTGTTGTGATAACAACACCGCTGCCTACCCCTTCGGGGAATACAGGCGTGAGTATATGTATGTATGTAAGGGTATTTTGCCTAGTTTAAATGATTACCTGACAGGACAAAAAGTGGGAATGAATAACATTGAGTAATACTTACAAGTGTGTGATATAAAAGAGTATAGCCCACGCTGTGACGTGTTCCCCCCGGGTCTGTATGAAGTGGTAGTTGATCCCGTGGAAGGCGAGCGAGAGCGACTTCAGGTAGACCAGCACGCACATGATGATGTGTATCCGGTACACCGGCTGGCGGCTCGTCTTCAGGATGAAAGTCCAAAGTATCGCGCTCGCGAGGAATATCAGGGACATCAGGCTGTATAGCAACGGCAATGGGATCTCGCCCGCCGATAGGAAGTTGTTTGCGTTGCTTTCATACAACTCTAGCTGCAATAAAAAAAATCCCTTTTTATACGGTGTTATATTTCCTGCTCTCGCCGCTTGGGGCGCTTTTTAACGCTCCCACACAAATGAGGGAAATACATACATGATTATATATAAATGTAATACTCATCTGAATAATAGCAACATAATGTTTACTTATAATATAGCTGTTTATGGAGTAAGGTCCCCAGTGCTCTATTGGGAATTTGAGTGAGAAAGAGTGGAGGCATTGTACTGGAAATTGTGGTTTTTGGTTCCTACTTTTTCCCTTTAGCCTTAGAACCTGGTTGACCGAGACTCGGTTCCTTTTTCACACAAAAAAAAACGATAAATTCGAACCGGTGTACTCATTATCACCCTGTAGACTGGCAGCCTTACATCTGAGTTACCATAACTTGACAGATGTCGTCGTAATTTAATTACAATACGACAGTAAATTATTACTGTCGTATTGTAATGATATTTTATGAGTTTATTGATGCCTGTAAAAATGGTCAAAACGATGTATTCCAAAAATGAAACCTAGCTAGATCAATTTATTGTCTCCGAAACCCCCTACATACAGAATTTCATGAAAATCATTGGAGTCGTTTCCTAGATTCAGATTCTTTATATTCTTGTATGTATGTACTACTATGTATATATAAGAATTGCTCATTTAAAGGTATAAAATTATGTGGCAAGCGTTCATAGACTATAGCATCTCCTTTATAGCTGTAGTAACTGCTTATTACTCCTTATCAGCCAGAGTCCGTGTACAAGACAACTCCGATATGTATATACATAAAAACTTACAATCATGTTGATAGGGGGCGCGGAGCCCTGTCCAGCGCTAGGGCAGTTGTTGAAGTACAGATTATATAGACCCTCCTCCTTCTCCGACGCCACGAACAACGCGAACTGGACAGAAATAAAATATCATTGTTATATAATACTAATCATAAAAAAATGTGCAAATTCATAGAATAACATTATTATTTTAAGTAAGATGAAATCTACACCAAATAAAATTTGTACCCATAGAATAGGTAAATATACAAGGTATATTTCGTTTGAATATTCATTTATGATATTATTATATTCCATAGATTTTAAGTTTGTTATCCATAGCGAAATTTTAATTCACAATGCATTGTTGGCATAGCTGAAAAATTAAAGCACTCTGTTTGTTGAGCGTGAGTAGAAAATTTTATGGTCACCTCCACTGTGTTGAATCTACAATGGTAGAAAATCACCAACCCAGCTGCAGTGACCTTTGAATTCTTGTAACTATCATATAGGAAGGTTTATAATGTGAATTTAATCGAGTTTCATTTAAATCAAATGAAAGTATACACACTATATGAATAAAAACAAAACAATTTTTAAATCATTGTGCATCTGTCTATCTGTTCCAGCTAAACTCAGTAGCGTCTTGAACGATATTAACGCGAGTATTACTGGCAGAATTGACGAAAGTGAGATAATTTTCCTCTTAGACACCCCTTATTAACGCTACTGCCTTTTTGGTTATATTGTCGTCCTCTTATGATTGCATGTATGAGTGTGTCATTAAGAACGATTTGTTCCTAGATTGCTTACTGGTTGTAAAGCATTATATTTACACTGTGAAAATACTCTGTAAACGTTTTACTCAGTTTCGCTAATCATGAAAGTTGAAAATGACCACCAACTTTGTTAGTATTATTATATAGTATAAAAAAAAATATGCTCACGCCATCCCAGAAGGGTCCCCGAAGGGGTAAGTAGAGGTTTTGTAACAACAACACCCACATTTCATCGAATATAATCAAGAGCCAACGTGACAGATGGTGAGTCCATCGCCGTCTCAGGCACTATACATACGTGTTTGAATTACTTCTCAGACATATACAGGTTTCTTCACGATGTTTTCCTTCACCATAAAGCACGTGGTGTGAAATAACTGCACATAAGTTTTTAGAAAAACTCATTGGTACAGGCGCCGCTGGGATTGGAACTTGCGTCGTTTGCGTAACAGGCGACTGCTCTAACCCCAAGGCCACCACGGCTCACCATATTATTATATTTTTATATATTATTCTCGATGTGAAGGAATTAATACTCACACTGGTGTTGTAATAGTCGAATCCACCTCTTGTTTCCTTGGTGATAGGCAATACATCGTAATAACACTTGTCGTCGTCAGACGGGACAGCTGAAAGCAACAATACATTTTACAATCAGTACAGGGAAGAGAGGAAGAGGAAGACCAAGGATACATGAGACAAGTTAAGATAAAGGTGTCTGTCATGACGTATAAGGAGGTCAAAGTCATGGCACTGGACAGAGAGTAATGGAAAGAAATGTATCGGTTACGACAAGAGTTATTACTCTAAAATTCATGATGATGAATTGGCTACAATGTTACAGATAATACCTGAGAAATAGCTACACTTTCTATATTTTCATTATCTATCTTTATTTTCAACTGGAATAAATATACATTTCAAGAAAATTGTTATTTGAACCAGCTTAACAAAGTGTAGTAAAGATAGAATTGGTAGAGGTAATCTACGAAAGTATTTCAATAATATTATGAATCGAGTTTCACAGGATGTGTGTGTATATTATATAGGTTGCGAGCAAAGCCGCGAGCGAAAACTAGTGGATTATCATGACATTTCTTGTACATACTTATGTTCCTAAGTGATAACCAGATTCAATCGTGGCATTGATATACGTGGCGCCATCTATTATAACTTATATCTTTAAACGAGCAATTAAAAATCTTGTATTCCGATTATATAATCGGAATCTCGGAAACGGCTCCAACGATTTTCATGAAATTTTGCATGTAGGGGGTTTTAGGGGCACAAAATCGATCTAGCTAGGTTTCATTTATAGAAAACATCGTTTTGACCATGTTTTCAAGCACTGAAAAGCTCACAAAATATCATTACAATAAGACAGAATTTCGTCGACATCTGTCAAGTTATATATAGGTAAGGCGTCCAGCTTACGAGCCGATAACGAAACTAGAGTATCCCGGTTCGAGACTGACGTTCATTTTTTTTCTTTTTTTTTCCTTCTATTTGTGTGAAGAAGAAACTGAGCACAGCTCGGTCAACCAGATATTAATATTTTTTCAGACAAATAATGTGTATAATTAATTATAAATCACGTAGATAAGTTGCTATATTTCTGCGTGGTAGGTAAACTAACCAACAAACACCCGCATTTATATGATACTACTAGTTATTACATTGGAGGAAACTTATATTTTACCGCATGTATGTCATAGAAACCAACAAAGTGACAGTAGGTACTTACTGAGAGGTATTACAGATCTATTTTGGTATAAATGCCACACGGCCTCTTTGCACGACACGTTCAGCCTGAAATATAAAACGACTTTAATGAAATTACCATGATTTATATTTGAAAGTCATTTCTAAGTTGAGATAGCTTTTACATTTACTTACAGAGACTTAAAAAATAGGGAAATATGTGTGCATTCTTTATTCAAATAAATTAATAAAAATAATTAATGTAATTATAAAAAAAGTTTGATGAAAAATTGTGCTGGCAAGATTGCGATACTGAATAGTGAGGCCTGTACCAAGCTATGTGCAACCTCTTTAAAAAGATGATAAGCATCTGAGCCTCAGTTTTTTTAAGAAATGCGCAACGGGATTTCAAATTCGGAAGCTGCCCGACTGGGGATTGTATCTCCACCTTACAGAAGATCGCAGTCAAATAATGCTACCTTAGAGTACTCCTTGGGGGGATGGGGGAGTTGAGTCGCTGTGCTAGCGTATAGTGGGACTTTTATTTTAGAATATACTTGCTGGGCTGACTTATATTTGAATTTTTAATTATTTTTCTAATATGAGACAAGCAATGTGACAGACACACGCTTACCTTCAGACTGACTGTATGATTGTTTGTCACCATTGACGTATAAACAAAAACATTCAACTAAGTACCATACCTTAAATTTATAAAGTCCATTTTGAGAAAGACAATGGCTGGATGTTGTGGCGATCCGATGGTGGTCTCCGCCTGCTTCAGTAAGCACGCGTCCAGGTGCGCCTGAGCCAAGTAAGGGCTCATCGCGTGGTTAATTGTGCGGTCAAGGGTGAATCCATACTGAAGGAGAAATACAAATAATTAATTATGTACTATATATCATCAGCTTTTATCAAGCCTTGTCCATGTGAAATAGTTACTTTGGGCTAAGATTTTAAGCCTTCTTGGATAAGTGGGCAACCAATGCGGAAAGTATTTTTTAAATCGGACTTGTTCCTGAGATAAGCATGTTCAAGCAACAAGCTTATCAGCTTTATACATTTCCTTATTACATACTAGCGGAAGTCACCCTTTTTAACCCACGTAGTTCCCGAACAAACAAACAAAAAACAGTCAAATCTCTCCTCTTTATAATATTACTGTTATATTTGTCGCATTTATCGAAAATAGATACTGATACAAAATCCAGAGTACCATACCATTATTAGAATCAACTCGAGGTCGGCACGTTATTACAATACCATAAATAAAAGACACAAATGGTTCAATTTGAACAGATATATCTCTGAATATAGATTCAGAGATATATCTATTCAAATTGAATTGCATGAAAACATGACGTCAATACATATACAAATCAACTGTTGCATAATGAGCAGTGGCTTTTGACAATAATTTTGGCAAATTGCTATCAAGTATGTATTGTGTGAGATTTGTATTCCTGGATCTTTAATCCCAGATAGCATTATGTGCATGTACGCAAATGGTTATTGGGCTCGTAGGTCACATGTCAAGCTTTGTTCCAATACAAAAGCAGAAGAACAAAGTAAGAGATTGGAACACCAGCTCAATCTTGCTATTTTTGGTACATAGTTGATCGAACCACAGAGACTCAGTAACATGTCCAAGTAACATTTGTATACCTCTCCATAGATAGGTTCCGCTGGCATCATAAAGTTGACCATCCTGACGTCCAGGATCCCTCCTTGGAAGAACCCGAATGTTGTGAGATCCACATACTGCCGTTCATCATCCTGGGAACATTAAGAAATTAATTACATTCTTGACTTTGAAACATATAACTGGTGAGTTTAATGATTATTATAATGTTGCATGAAATTGTAACAATCTAGGCTAATTAAGAATATTTTATCATTAAATAATAAGATATTTTAATCTTCATCTATTAGGTGAAGTTATTAATACACGCACTTTCTATACTGTTTAGAATTGGGAACATTCCTCCAGAAAAGTAATCATTTGGTTATCCAAATGATTACTTTTCTTTCTTTTTTTCAGGACTTACTTTCTATTTAATAATAGTTTTACATTAAACTTCGCACAGCTTAACTTATATATAACTATAAGATAGCATTACAGTTCTAAAGTTCGCTGATAATGTTGTGCTTATTATGCTTAATATTTATCAAGTAATTATGGTCTCACTGTAATTGAGACTAACTAATGACAATGCAAAAGCAATTTATAGTTCTACAATATTGTTATATGTCTGTGAAATTGGTTAATGATTTCAAAATGTTAATTAATGTGTTGTATCATTCTTATCTCGCATAGCGATTGAGCAAAGCATTAAAAATATTTGTAGCTACTGCCTTCATCAGTTGCTTCACACCAACGGCACTGGAATTTCTAGGCATAAATCTGCTGTTATAAATTCCCTTGGGATAGTACATGGGTCATATAATAGGAACCATAATATTATAGTGAAATATAAATTTGTGTCATGTAATAGATCAAAATATATGTTATGTAACATAATGCCTTAGGTATTATGTATATCTTTATTACAGCTATTATCAATAAGCTATTTACACATGCTGTTTCTTTCAACTGCTCAATTATCATGTTCTAAACAAGATAATATATTTCTCGTCTCTTGTTAACTAGATTATTTTAAGTAGCAAATTGATAAGTATATGTTAGAGATAAATTTTTACACTATACAATGGTCGGTTGATGGCGATGTTGCGATTACCACATTTTAACATAATACTTTATGCATGCAAGTTTGTCCGGGTAGCATTGATAAAATCTGGGGTTCAAGGATAGGACTAACATTTGTCTTCTTGAATCACACTAGCTAAAAAAAATACCCACATCTTCAATCACAACATTAACTTAAATTTTTTGAATGTATAAGTTTGTATATACATCATATGTTTCTTAAATGCCAGGGATTTGGATGACAAATCACTCTTATGTAGTAATTGGTTGAGTATATGACTATTAAAGTTTAAATAATTTATTGAACGCTACAAGGAAGGTAGCATTGTTAATTTAAATATTTCAAAGTAATTAGTTACGACTGTAAACCTTCTCATTTAATGCAACAAGGACAGAGAATTTGTAGAAATAACATATTATACCTAAACAATGGGCAACCTGTCCACACATTTCAGTATAAACATAAGCATTATAGACCACACTTGCACACCATTATTGTCAATGCAAAGCAAATATTTAAACAAGTATTCAGAATATTGTGTCGGTTATATAAAAGTTCAGCAAATACATAGACACCATAACATCAACAATATGATAACCCTGAATTTAGCGGACAGCAGACAAAATAAAATTTCAGATAGGGATATCTACAAGCGAAATTAAGTTTTTCAGGTTTACCAAATTGGAAATTGTTTGTCGTTGATTTACCTCCAAGTAATAATAAACGAAATTTCTTTTTTAATATTAAATTTTTTTTACTTTAAAAATTAAATTTTGGGAAACTGTCACTGAGTTTCCCATCATTCTATAAATCTGAAACTTTCAAATTTAGTTCATTTTTGGATTCTAAAAGGGTGATTTAAGTTCCTTTTTTTAATTTTGGCTTAGGGCATTCTGGAATGTATATCTGCGAGTAAAATGATTTTATTAAAAAAGAAAAAATGTCATATTTTTGTCTTTAAAAAATCTAAAGGAAACTTGAAAACTTAATTTCGCTTGTAGATATCCCTATCTGAAATTTTATTTTGTCTGCTGTCCGCTAAATTCAGGGTCATACAATATGTTCAAATTCAGAATATTGGTAAGTTTCTTTCAATAAAATATCATTGTTAAACAAAGGTCCTGCACATTTAGGGAGTTATAATTTCAAGGCAACAGCTTGTACCGAAACTACGGTTGCGAGTAAATTAGTTTCACTTACCGTAAGGCGTAACTCGTGGATTCTGCAGGACACATTCACAGTAGCTAGAATTAAGAACAGCAGAACATTGTTCACTATTAAAAACATGTTTCATGGCTTTATCATTGACTTAATTAAAATACAAATATTAATGTTGTATTTACACACTCCCGAAAATATTTTCAGTTTCACTCAGAATCTCACTAAAATAACAATATTATAGTTACTAAAGCTACAAAAGTTTTAATTTAGCGTCTGTCAGTAATGTAATGTACCTTATCATAGAAAAAAAAATCTTTCTAATACAGAATAAATTCAGTTACATACCTATATATCTACTATCTCTACCACAGACCTACAAGTTTCATTCGTCTAGGTCTATGGAGCACTAGCATAATATTCTAATAACAAGCAAGATAAATACATTTTACGATATTCTTTCATTTTCAGGATAACTAGGATATTTAACGTTAATTCTAAGAGATTCGATTAGTAGTTCGATCATTATAGCATGTTTCCTTTTCATCAGGGCAATGTGCATACTTGTCTTTCTCATTAGGGTGGCGCCAATGGCGAGCGAAAAGGGAATATAATAATGCCAAATTGAAATCATAGATTATCAAAGCTCAGAGAATTTATGCTATGAATTTCCATCAAAGATTATTTAGAAAAGTTTCAAGCGAAAATGTTTTTTGTCTATGGAACAAAAAGCTACAAACAACGTCATTTTGACGCGACTGACATATTCTAATTTGTGATGGCTCTGTTTGTTACTCTTTGCTTTGTTGACTGTTATTGACTTGAGAAAGCGAATTTATTTCTTTATCTATGTTGTTGCATCACTGACCTCCCTCACTCACAGACCCACCGATTATCTTATCTTTACTTACCGACCGGCGACCGACCGAGACAGAGAAATAACAGGAATTGGACTCTGTAAGCTGTATGTATTTGAATTATTAATATTGATATTTTATTTTAAATCGTATTTAACGTACAGTAGCCTACAAGATAGGAACTTACGTTGTTATTTCAATCTGCTATTTATTTTTATACACCTATCAATTTGCTATCTCACTTGCTACTTTTTTTTAGATTTTGGTGTTCCATTCCAATCTGAAAGTGGTATATTATTGCGGCGTAGTAGAGTAAAGTACACTATACGGCGCACGAGACTGATTTAGATTTTTCTTATTAACTGCGATCTTCAAAAATACTGTTGTTGTACCATCCATCGTATGATATTCGTAGTCATTATGAAGTTAATATGGCAATGCCTGCTCGCACCACGACTTTACAAGATATACCGCGATGGACCCAGCGACGTAAGTTGAATGCCTTAAATATTAGAATCTTACTTGCCTAATTTTGTGGGTCCCTTGGTTATCATGCTCCTCCACAGTTTCTTAAGTGTTAATTGTTTTCGTTAATTTGAGGCAGTAATGCATAAATTGTCTATTGTAATGATGTGGTTTTAATTTATGTATTCTAAATATTCATTGTACTTATATCAGTTCATGTTTCTAGGCTATGTATCAACCTCAAGGTTTGGAGAAATGGGGGGATAAAGTTATTACTATGGTAAGTTACTAACACGATAAATTGTGTCTGTCAAGCTAGCATACACATAGTGGAATTCAGGGTCAGGAGTAGCCTCAGAAATTCCCAAGGAAACCCAGCTCACTGGTAGTAGCTATTTCCAGACTAGTTTTAATTTCAGTACCCCCATGTCAATATGTATAACACTAGTAATTATAACTGTCCACTAACTTTGGTGCAAAATCATTGCACACAAGTTTTCATTAAGGCCCCACTGGGATTCAAACTTGCGTTGCTTGCATAGCAGGCGACTGTGTAATGTGCACAATATACATATACTTAAAGCTATGTGTAATCTAAATTTATAAAGCATAATTTGGCACAGCCTTTAGGGGTAACAGACAGACTGACATTTTATAAACCACAAGGTGGCATGCATCAGTAAATGCACAATGAGTATGTTTTCTAAAATATACAAATTATCTCCTTATTGGACAACTAATATGACATCTTGCCATTTATATTTCTAATGATGACTCCTAATCTCCCCAGCGATTTAGGCAATGCATTGCTATGATGAGGCAAGAAATTTGTGGGGTATTTGCTTATTGAGGTGAAGGTTTATATAAGAATCGGTTTTTGAAGGAGGGTTGAAAGGCTGTATTTGAAATATTAATGCCCCAGAGGTGAAATTGCAGGGGAAAACTAGTTTCATATAAAATAGTTTAACACATTAATTGCTAATGATGCATCTGTGTCCAACTGTTAGAGAATTTATGAGGTAGATGAAATGTTAGCAGTGAATTTTAAATGTATATAAGTAGTATATAACACATTTTCTAATTCCACAGGCCAACACCATTATGAATATTGGCATTTACACATCGCCTTTCATATGTATGTACATTTACAAGCGAGGTTTATTATCAATGGAGGAAGTCAAATCCCTTGCAGGCTTCTTTGGCAGCATTGGCTGCCTTATTATGTTCTCGATCCTCATACGGGGCTATGGGAGAGCTTGCAACCCCAAATATGTGGACTTCATTAAGGCCCTTAAGGGTTCGAAAGAAAATAAGACAACCTTCATGGAAGGCATACGAAAATATGATTTTGAGTTTAACGCCTGGCCTGTCTCCTATACTGTCTCATCTGTAAAGGGGTAAGATTTGTTTTTTCTTACTTTCTCTCAGGAACACTTATATAAATCCCTTAGTCTTCCTATCCAATAAAGTCCAATAAATATTTGTCCTACTCATGGTTGCTTGATTAAATATTTTTTTCTTTCTTTAATAACATATGGTATCTGCTCATATATATACATCTTGTTTTGAATCTAACATATTGTTACAGCAAGGAGTCATGGTTTTTCTCGCACCCATTCAAACAGTGTGCAAATGCCGACCTTCCGATGTACCAAAGAGTCACAATCCAAATATTGGCTTACATAGCCACGCACACATTTGGAATACGACTCATCTACCCTGGCTCCCTGGGCATCGTGCATACCCTCCTGTGTGAGTATTAAAAAAAAAGGATTTGTAAGTTCTATACATATATAGCAACACATGTTTTCCTAAAAACTTAAGTGCATTGTTTTCAGACCATAAGTAACCACTGTGCATTCAAAGTCTGATGGCACTCTATATAGATTTAATCTATATAGATAAATAAAAATGTTCACTGTTTGTCTGTCTATTTGTTCCGGTAATCTCCTAAACGACTGGACCGATTTTAACGGGACTCACTGGCAGATAGCTAATTTTACAAGGAGTAACTTAGGCTACTTTTATTAAAAAAAAACATCCGCGAGAATGAAAGTTCCGCGGGAATGAAATTACATCTAGTAGTTAGCAGGGCATAGCTAGTAGTTAAATAAAGTTAATAATTAATGAAAGTAATAATCATCTTGCAAAGTTCCCCCGCGAGCGTAATAACAACCCCTTCTAATCTAATTATAATAATAAGGCTAATCAATACTAGGATTATATGTTTTCGTAAGAAATGTGCACGTTTTTTTCCAAGAACCTTTAACAAGAACATTTAGTTAGGGAATCCTTGTGAGTTTGACCCCACTTGACATTGTTATGTTCAACCCAACCAAAATGCCTTTAACTTGCAACAATATGGCTTCCTTCACAAATTAGAATAGAATAATTTATTTGCGAAAACTACTAAGGCAACTAACACACATACAGCCTTGCGCTTATGCCTAATCCCTCAAATAGTCCCTGAACAAGCTGACAGATCTTGTCCATGAAGAACTTGTAGTCCTCTGGTTTCGGATATGCCTAACCCAGTACATTCGCCATCTGGACACTGTGTTAGAAGTGCATATTAGGTGACTTATGGTCCTACAGTTCTATTATTATTATTATTTCAGGGATCCCGCTCTTCCAAGGCAGAATCGAACTGGTTGAATCATTCGAAGGCAAGCGCTCCAAACTGGCTACCGCTGATGGCAATGTGATAGACACTATGTTCATGGACCAACGTAAACACTCTGCCAAGGGCAAGACCCTGGTCATATGCTGCGAGGGGAACTCTGGCTTTTACGAGATTGGAATTATGACCAATCCCATCAAGTGTGGCTACTCTTCGCTCGGATGGAATCACCCTGGATTTGCAGGGAGTACTGTTAGTACTGCAGTTATGTTTCTTTAATGTAATAAACATTGTTAACATACATGTATAATAAATAATTGTCATCCTCACAATGGAACTTAGCTGTATTTGTACTTAATAATTTCGGTAACAGCGACACCACATCTGTAATATAAAAAAAATTTTTGTCTGCAAGAAGGTCTTAGTGGACTGTTGTCGGAGCCGAATGTGTCAGAATAAGTTTAGGTTGATTGATAGGTTCTCAGCAAAAGGAACTTTCCGAACCCGGCGGTGACATTCACGTCATACTTGTGAACAGGTGCTGCTTGTGGGGGCTGGTCATCTCAAGCTATGCATTTAGTTATAAGTAGATGTACTAGATTTTTTGTTATGTTAATTTTTATCGACATTTGTGCATTGGAACATTGTCCATGAGCTTACGTTTTTTAAATTATTTATTTTGTATTCTTTAAATTATATAATATTTTTGAAAAGAGTAATTACTGAGTTTCTTGCCAGGTTCTTATCAGTAAAAGCAACCTTCCGAACCTGGCGGTAGCATGTATAATCCTGTATAATTGTGTCATTCTGACGATTTGAAAGTGCTTTGTAAAAGTCTAATCGAATAAAGATACTTTTGACTTTGACTTTGACTATAATACTGGGTAATGTTATTTTTCTGTTTCCATCTGACTATTAGAAAGTACTTTGTAAGAAGTTAATCAAAAAATAAACTTTCTTTGAGTTTAATATTTAGAAAAATAATTATCTATATATACAATTATTCCATCATTGACATTATGTGGTATGTTGTATCAGGGCCTACCATACCCGCTGCAGGAGCAAAACGCAATATATGCAGTGATGCAGTACGCGATCGAAGAGCTGGGATTCAAACCGCAGGATATCGTCCTCTTCGGCTGGAGCATTGGGGGATACACCGCCACGTGGGCCGCCGTCAACTATCCTGTCAAGGCCTTGGTAATGTGCACTTTACACATACTTATATTATCTATAGTGAGATACAAAATCCATTTTCATACAAAATTATTCTGTCCGTTTGAATGCATTGTTCTTGGAAACAATGTTACAGCTAAAATAGTGCAATAAACTGCAAAATTCATTGGAATGTCGACTTTGTGTGCAGTTATTAGATGCCACATTCGATGACCTCCTGCCCCTCGCCGAGAACCAGATGCCGGCGTCGTGGTCTCTCCTCGTGAAGGAAGTAGTCAGGTCGTATGTGGACCTCAACATCGCCGAGCTCATCGAGAAGTACAATGGGACATTGCGTCTCGTCAGGAGGACTGAAGATGAAATTATATGCTCGAGGTATATTATATACGATAAACCTGGGTAGATGGTTCGTCACGAGCTATGAGTGCAAAGCGAAAATTTGTGAACAAAATTTGATACTACGCATGTTTTTTTTCGCCCCGCGCCATACATATAGACAGAGATAGATTATTAAATGATTACTGCGCATTCAAAGGTACACGGTCTTTACTTGTGACGGGACCTGGGGGGTGACCATGACGTCTTATAGCAATGTTATTGTAAGCTTACTTTGTGTTTTCGTACCAAACAATATTGTTTTCTCAACAGGCCTGGTGCCATCGCTCCTAAACATAAAATTTTTTTCGGTTATTTATTACCTCGATAAGATTTTTGACAAGCATCTTCTTCCTGTCAATATTGAGCAATGTTTATAGCTCAACGGAATTAAAGTTATTTTGAATATTTGTGATACATAGTAAGTATTTTTTACCATTGTTGTGTAATTTAAAGTAAGTAAAACGCATTACATAATCTTGAAGAATACAACGTTAAACATGTTTTACAAGTGATTTTAGTATAAAGGAAAGTATTTTATTTCTTGTTTGTTTCTAGATAGCAAACGAATTCTATACACAATAACACACGAAAGAGGCGTCGTATGCAGCTACGCGAATGATGCGACCCCTTCACCTTATGTGATGAGGAATTTATTGAAAGATCAAAATTGACTATCAAAAGAACTAGCACTTAACCTGTGTGATGAGGCCTCTGATGAAGGAACCCAAAAGGCCTACTGACCTATCTATACGGAACAAGGTTATATTATATCTTATTATGCAGTTTGTTAAATGTGCTGCAGTCATCGTGTATTTGTTCTGAGGAATTGTTCGAGATGATGTCCCCCTGCCCCCTTCTACCATTGTACTTCTCGCCATCAACGGGGAGTTCATCGCCACAGTTTGGAAGCAAAATGGTCTTGCACTGCCCGTTTCCAAAAGAGCTTTCTTCCCCGGATGCTTAAGTTGCGGAATAAACTCCCCAAGATAGTTTTGCCAAACGAATACAGCGTGGAGTACTTCAAGAAAGGTGAGAAAAGATATTTACTAATATCTAAAGTGCACTAATTCATATTTTTATACGTGAAGAAACCGTTATGGATACTCCAACCTCCGCGGGGGCAGCCAAAGGGTTATGTCAGACTCGCACCGACTAAACACAAATTTTTCACCTACATCGCTAAGCATAAAACATTCTGCGGAAACCCTGGCATACATAAAAATAAGTTATCCTAAATTAAGCATTATAGTGTGAACGTCACAATTTATCACACATTCCAAACTTATCTTTGGTGAAAAGGGGGTGTTATTGTAACTTGTGAGGGAAGAGGAGAAGAACCTTGTGGTTAGGGTGACACCAGAGTGAAAAAATCTATCTATGAAACTATTTACTACTCTTCACTATTTACTTCTTCTTCTTAATTGCATGGGGCAATGCTGGGGATGGCCGCTGGGATATACCCTTGAAGAATGGACTCAAACCCTGGAGTCTGCTCATCGTCAACTGATATTGTACCAAACTCGTGATGAAATGTAAAAAAAATAATAGATGTAACAATAAATACAATTTAAATGATGTATAGGTACTTAATAATTTTCCCTATCTCTGGAAATGGTTCCACTCGAACACCAGGCAAGCCCTGGCCAAAATTGTTACCAAGTATTTGTACCAACTTGGTTTCGATACCTGTTAAGGGCTTGTTGATACAAAAAAAGTAGTATAAATTTTACGAAATATTATGGCTGTCAGTATTATTTTCCAGTAAAAATATTTATTTATGTGGAATTAAAAAAAAAATATGATTATGAAATATTATATTTTTATAATACAATATTTTGGAAATGGTCTTAGATAAATATTAGTTAAAATGCAGGCCCATCCATAAATCGCATCTTATGTCTATGCGCCATCTAGAATCTTGTTCCGTATCGCATAATATGTCACAGCTACCTACATATTTTTTTTCCATTTTAACTAAATACTTTTTCTAAGCATGACATTTTACAAAATAATCTTATTTTGAGGTAATCATGCAGCATGCATACAATATGATTGCTCATATTGGTACTACAATCTTATTGGTACATGCCTGCTACGCTCTTACACATTCCTTCTTAGTTTGTGAAAGAACGAATGATTTGAAATATTTGTCTATAGCCTGCTAAGGAAGTAAAAGAGACAACGCCATACAAACTGCATAGCGCTATTTCAACCGCACAATTTTCCGTGTTCCTTCCTACGGAGCAAAAAAAGGTAAAGCTTTTACTAGAAAATAATAATTATACAATTTTATTAAAATTGGTTTCTATATTAATTCTAATATTTTATGGTCATGCTCTGAAGAATACTAGTGAAATGTGGAAAAGTAAATAGCGGTGACATATTAAGTGCAATGGAACAAAATGTTTATGAAATAATATCTGCATGGAGGTGGGACCATGAAGTTTTTAATCTTAATAAAAATATAACAAAATTATTTTATTTATGTAAACGTATGTTTAAGGGAGTATGTTACGCATCGGTGTATAAGGAGGATCGCTGCGTTACGAATTAGTATAAATGAGGACAAAGTACAAGATTGCTGATGCCGCGCCTCGTGGAACCTACTTTCCGCGCCCGTGGAAACAACCGATGCTGATGCAGCATTGAGGTGAATCGCCAGTGCAACGTGCCCCGCGGCCCTCTGGGAATGCAGCCACTTGTTCATTCTTCGAACATTACAGTCGCATCATTAGATTAATTAAATTGTAATCTTTATAATAAAATTTTGTATTTTTTGAATCCTCCGGTTGCGACCGTCGTAATTGGCGCAGTCGGTAGGATAGTCGAGTAGAGTCAGTGAATCAATCAAGGACCCCGGCTATCTGGAATCTACACCGTGTCGCAGCAAGAGGAGTATCTGGAAATCGATACTTCAAAAGGTACAAAATTCAATTATAAGTACTTTAGAATCTTTCTGGAGTTGCTTCCTTTTAAACTATATTCCTTTGCTATATTCCTTTAAAAATATCCAAGATTTTCCATCCAAGGCAATCAAGGACACCTAGGTTAGAAGAAATTAATTATAGGCATAATTTACAAGACTCAAATAGAGGCTTAAATTCTTGTGAATATATAGATATTAGTAACATGGCGGATTTAGAGCCGATTTTTAAAGCTCTTCGCTTAGTCCCGGAATTTGATGGTAACCCGAATGTGTTAACCCGTTTTATAAAATTATGTGACGAATTGGTCAGTGAATACGTGAATACTACCCCGCAAAGTGCATTAAAAAATATAGCCCTTATAAACGGCATATGGAATAAGATAACCGGGCCCGCCGCCCGTATGATAAATTCTAACGGCATCCCCGAAAACTGGGATGGGATACGCAAAGCATTGGTTAATAATTTTGCCGATCAGCGCGACGAAACCTCACTATAACGATTTAGCTCTATTAACTCAAGGCGCGAACTCACCACAGGAGTTCTATGAAAAGTGCCAAAATTTATTTAGTACAATCATGACATATGTCAGTTTGCATGAAACCATCCCGAGCACAGTTGAGTCTAAACGTTCTTTATATAAAAAGTTGACCTTGCAATCTTATGTACGTGGGTTACGTGACCCATTAGGCTCAAGGATACGTTGCATGCGACCTGACACATAGAAAAAGCACTTGAGTTTGTGCATGAAGAGATGAACACGTTGTATTTACAGCAGCGCAATGACAATGTTCCTGAGCGGAGATCGCAGCCTCATCACCAGGTCAGTGCGCTTCCCAAATTTTCTTTCGGTAATATGCCACCACCTGTCGCGATGCCAGCTTCCCGACCCTTTAATATGCCACCCAGTAGACCTTTTAATATGCCCCAAACTCGACAATTTAACACCATGCAACCACAGCCCATACCAGCGTGGAGGTCACAGCCTTCTCATTTCCGTGGGCCCACTAGAACTCAACAAATATTCAGTGCAGCCCCACCGAATTATAAACCGCAGAGTAACGTCTTTAAAATGCCAGCCCCGAAACATCCCTCAACAAATAATGGACCACAGCCAATGAGCGGTGTCAGTCACTACGTAACTAAGCCATTGCCTATGCGTCAACCACATGACTGGACGAAATTTGGAAATCCACCCCCATCAAATTATTTTAAAACTTAATTTTAATGAGTTTTATGACCAGACTTACGACTCTTACAACGAATACCCATACGAGTATTACTATTGCGATTACCCGGATTATTCAAATCAATATTGCTATGAATTGCCCCAGTGTTCCGAGGTATATACTGTTGAAGAGACTGATGACACTAACGTGCCGGAAACCACGCGCACAGAGTGTCAGGATTTTCAGGAGAACCCGAAATCAGACACATTAAAATAGAAATTAACTTACAGACTCAACGACAACTACCGTACATTACCACATCAGATCCCCCTCTTAGGCTCCTCATAGATACTGGCGCTAATCAATCTTTTTTAAGTCCTGAAGCTGTGCAACGATATTTTTCTCATGTGCCTTGTAATTATGATCCATTTGAAGTGACTAATATCCATGCTACTACGAGAAATGATTTTTCTATTACTGTGCCGTGTTTTCAGGAATTTAATGAACGTGATGACTTTACTCTTTTCATATATAAATTTCATGATTATTTTGATGGCCTTATTGGATATGACCTTTTAGAAAAATTTGAATCAAATATTAAATTAAAAGATAAATTACTAATAACGCGTAATTCTCAGAACCCCTTGCGTATGTACGACTCGCGAAATTGTAATTTGTATGAGGAAATTATACCGGCAAATTCCTCGAAAATCGTTAAAGTCCCTATCAACTACCATGATGGCGATGTTCTCATACCAGAACAATTAATATCAAATTGCATAATTAACGATTGTGTTACAACCTTTCGAAACAATCGCGGTGTTATTCAAATTACCAATCCGACCCGTCATGACTTAGTTTTTTCCATGGACCGTCCCGTAAGTGCGGAGTTATTTAATGTTCAGTGCACGCGCACCGAACAATCGTCGGATCGCGTTACCGAAGTCTTATCGCGGTTACGTACGGACCATCTTAACGAAGAGGAACGTATTAATTTAGAGACTCTATGTGCTCAGTATGCGGACGTGTTTTATATAGAGGGTGAACCGCTTACTTTCACCAACAAAATTAAGCATACAATTAAGACCACCGACGAATTACCGGTCTATACTAAAAGTTACCGCTAACCTTTTATACATAGGCGCGAAGTACAAGATCAAATTTCGAAGATGTTGGAACAGGGTATAATCCGTCCATCTCAATCAGCTTGGAGCTCTCCAATCTGGGTCGTCCCAAAGAAAGCTGACGCGTCTGGTAAAACCAAATGGCGCACTGTAGTTGACTTTAGGAAAGTAAACGTACAAGACACTTCAAGGCAGCTTCCTAGCCGAAATCCTATAAACTGCTACATCAAGACCCCGGAATTCACCGTCAGTAACTCAAACGACTACGTTAAAGGCTACGCCATGAAAATAGCAGAATTACCCGTCAAAGAAAACTTAGACCAGACGAGCGTGTCACCTATAGTCCTCAATTCGATTAACCTGGACGTCCTTCACTCAATTAACACGAAAATATCGTCGCAGACTCCGATCTCAATCAACAGAAGCACAGAGCAAAGCCTATATCACACTACCATTCCAGTGTACATTATACTATTTAGTACACTTATCATCGGACTAGCCTATAGAAGATTTCATACTCAACGCCTTCACGTCTTAGAACCCAAAGATTCAAACTCAAAATTCTATGCCGAAATTGAAGACACTAAGAAAATTCATCCCCACAAGATAAGGGTTGACCACAGTAACATCTCAGCAACTATCTTGGAGAATACTTGCTGATCTTCGGGGGAAGGTGTTACGCATCGGTGTATAAGGAGGATCGCTGCGTTACGAATTAGTATAAATGAGGACAAAGTACAAGATTGCTGATGCCGCGCCTCGTGGAACCTACTTTCCGCGCCCGTGGAAACAACCGATGCTGATGCAGCATTGACGTGAATCGCCAGTGCAACGTGCCCCGCGGCCCTCTGGGAATGCAGCCATTCTTCGAACATTACAGTCGCATCATTAGATTAATTAAATTGTAATCTTTATAATTAAATGTATTAATAAAATTTTGTATTTTTTTGAATCCTCCGGTTGCGACCGTCGTAATTAGTATGTAAACGCGGTAAACTTTAATAATAATACGTTTTATTATTATTATTACTCAGCGCATGATTATGAATTCTATCAATTAATTTGACAACATAGGTTTTTATAAAAAAATTTGGTATACCTAATAATTAAATATAGGCAGCTGAAACTTTGTTGGGTATCTCCTTGAAACACTCTGTTAGATCCTAGGTGGGTTTTCAGAACTTCGGATTACAAAGCGTCTCAATAGAACCATTGGATAATACTAACCATTAGAAAAGCATTATTAAATTTTATTGTTATTCACAGAGCACATGATTATTTGAATATATTCCCTACAATTATTGTTATTTAACCAACTTGATTTGCATCTAATATCATCATGTTTGCATCATAAATCTGAAAAAATGCTCAGAATTATGTTATTGAAAACTGAAATAATGTTTTGATTAGCACCTCCTATGACTTCCATCCTAAAACCAACAAGGTAATTTATTACATACATACTAAAATCACCCATTACTCGAGTTAAAGAACTCACATTGCAAGATCACGTGAATACAATACGTTTCACATAGTTTTTACGGCAGGTCAATGGTATTTACTGCATAAATTGTTTAAAATAATGTTATTTCCGTGGCTCTCGAGTAACTTTTATTAGCTTTCAAAATGTTGACAGATTTGACAGGAAAAATGTAAGATTACTTTTCAAAACCTGCGTTGTGGTAACAAATAACCGAAAAAATATGAATGATTTAAAGGTGACGTCACCAAACCTGCTGAGAAAATAATATAATTTTATAGGGTTGGAAGCCTTCTATTAATGAAGTTGTGGTACGATAAGATACATTAAGATTAATATTTATCGAAAATTTACCACCGGTTCGGAAACTTCTGCTTCTGCAGTTTTCTGAGAAGAACCGGCTAGAAACTCAGCCAGGCATCATGTACATTTCATCGATACATTATTAATCATATAAAACCATCTTATAAAAATCTAATTCAATGTAAGGCATGCAGGTAAAGTATGAAACATAATGAAAGATTATAATAATATCCCTTAAAGACGTCAGGGGATATTTATATAGGAACATATATAAATAAAAATAATATTATTATTTTACTTTTTAAGTTGTACTTTTTTTGTTTCTTAGAAAGAAACACGGACATTTGTGCGCTTTAGATGGCGCTATCCAATTTATATCGTGCTTTCAAATCATTCGTTCTTTCCCAACACTTCGCGGGAATGTCAAAGAGTCTAAGCATGAATGAACCGATAACGTTGTGGTACCAATATGAGCAATCATATTGTATGAATGCGGCATGATTACCGTAAACTAATATTGTTTTCTAAAAGGTCATAGTCAGCCCCATGTACTAGAATTGAATAAACTATGTGCAGTTGATTTGGACATATCGGATGGATGAGTGAAAGGTGGTTAAGAATGGAAATTTATTGACTGAATCAATACTTCCATTGATAGAGGGCGTGCAAGGAACAACTATCATGACTAAATTAATATTATTTTCAACAAAGATCAATTCCAAACACTTCAAGTATTATATTATGAATGAATAGACTACAGATAGATAATATAATATTTTTAGTAATATTACCATGCGTATGTACATCATACTCGGATTATTCTGACCCTCTCATAATAAAGAAAACCTCCAATTACGAATTTTTAACCGTTATCTAGCATTGGCACTTAATATTTTTATGGGATATACTAGTTGACCCGGTGATCTTCATATCACCTTTTCCTTTACTTATTATTTATGTTTTTCACCGTTTAAGCCTTCCCTGAACTTTCATAAATATATCAAGATCAAAATTATCCAAATCGGTCCAGCCATTTTCAAGTTTTAGTGAGACTAAAAAACAGTAATTCATATATATATATATAGATTAGTTCGTTGGAAACATATGGTTCATCATTGTTTATGGTTGGTGGAAGAAGACGGTTGTGAACAATTTTTCTAGCATATATTAATTTAATCTCTCCTTTTTTTATTTCTTCTTATCCGTTTCTTATTTAAATATTGTGCGGATTTTTTTTGAATCAATGGCAGGGATACTAGTTAGTTTTAGAAGTTAAACGTTCACAGACAAGGATACATAAGCACAAACCGCGGCAACAATCTGCTGATGCGCCTACTGGAGCACCGGCATCCTGACGTGGTGCGGGACTTGGAGAGCGTGCCCGCGACTCTCATCAAGATGGTCTCCTTGCTCGACACACAACGGGTCGCCATCGCGCACACCCTCTCTGATCCCGAGAAGAAAATCATGGCTCTGGTAAATTATAACTTGTTAAACCCACAGCGGACAGCGCTATCATTATATATTAATACTAGGCGTTCCACGAGGTTTCCCCCGCGTGTAGATATAATTCGCCGACCCCTTTTTTTTAATATATGTTGGTAAGGTTAGTAAAAATCAGTCCACTCATTCCAGAGCTTAAAAAATATATTGCAAAAGACACTTAAATTTTATTTATCTGCATAGATACAAATTTACGGCATTATATCTTAATATGATCATGTTAAAATATATAACGTTAACGATACATTTTCTATAGAAAATAATAATTAATGTTTTGTTTATTCCAGATCTCCAAGTACATGATTGATTACAAATCAACCCATTGCGTTCCGCTGCCCGAACAACTCTTTCAGACTATCATGGACAACCTGAAAACTAAGTCACAATAAAATGGTCTTTATGCTGATTGTATAAGGTCCCCATAAGGGGTCCATTTAAGGCTATAAGCTGGGAACATCGCTTGATGGATTAATTATAATATGATTGGTTATGGATAGTTTATCGTACCAAAAATAAAATAATATTTTTAACTATAATAGGCACCCATGTATGAATTATATTAACGTGTGTGTTCGATTTATACATAATTTGTATAAATTTATTTATTTCGTCAATATAAGACACATTGCACATTCCTAAAATGATTAATGATTTTACGATATTGTGTTCTTAATTTTTTATGTGTAGTATTTATTTATTTTATATACATAACTGAGTACAGAATAATATTTTTACCAATAAACTGCGCCGTTCTCAGAAAATCTCTAAATGTTGCCCTGTCAAACTTAAAAATAAACTTGCAAGCAATCTCAGATAAATTAGAAAGGATAAATATATAACTAATAGAGAATCTCCTCAACAGTTCGTAAAGAGGGACCAAATTCTTTGCAACGCATTTAATTATAATAAAAAAAATATTTGTACGTGTTTACGTTCCGTAAATACATTCAAAACGATTGAATGAAAAACTGTTTACAAAAGTTGTTTATAATTACAAACAGACACTTCAATTTTATTTATCTGTGTGGTTCAGATCATGAAGATTAAAGTGGTACAGAGGTGGTATTGTATTGCTAACTATCCTATAGCCCAGGAAGGCCCTCTGTATCCCATTGTTTTCATTCAGACTGTTTTCATTCTGAAGACTAATGACGTTTAAGGAGTACACTGTAGATGTCTTCTACGTTCAAATCCAGCAATGATCGTTGATATATTGTTGGATTTTTCGACAAAATGTATGTTCATGAACGCATACCCCATTTTAATATTCCAACGTTTGATATATTTTTTCAGTATTTTTATGAAAGAACGTGTGTTTTATTTATATCTATTGTTAATTGGTGTTATTACGGCCACATTGTAAAGCCATTACATACAATGCACTAACAATGTACTATTTTTAACAATGCAATGTATGATGGTGGTGGTATTTGAATTGTAACGTTAAATTAAAATAAAAGTATTTTCGTGTTGTGCGTAATGTGTGAACATATAGGTAAGGCTAAGTTAGATTTTCATTACAAAATCATCGTTCGTAATAATATGTACCGATTAGTGGGTAAAACAAAAATGAGCTTATTCACAATAATGACCGCTACATTTTTATTTATTTAATATTAATAAAACTCCCAGATGGATGAAATAACCTGCTTGTTTGATTACAACAAGAGAAGGGAGAGCAATAGAACATGGTTTGGCTCCATAAAATTGTAAATTATAATTATTATTTGTTAGCATACTAATTTATTCATTTCTTATGCATCTACATTCATAATTTATTGGTAAGAATTTAATGTGGAAGTTGTAATACAATTAAATATTTTCTTTCAATATAATGGAGAAACTTTTTTATTGTTTCCGATTAATTTTCATGGACCTCAAGTTCTGAGGTTTTACTGTTTGGCCTCCTAATTGGAAGCCTTTTGAATTACTTATTACTATGAAGTATTCTATATATAGCACTTCTCAGAAATATTACTTCACCAGAATACAGGGGTTTTGAGCACTGTACTTAGATTCTTTTTCAAATACATAGTAAATTTTACCTACTATTTTCGCCGAGTGCTCAAAAGTCTTGACGGCAACTGTGCCGTCATGCTGTTTCATTATACCAATTACAAATTTGACACATGTTCAGGGCCGTCTCTATCAGATGCCATTGAGGCCCATCATTTATGCAGATAGGAATGGTCCTCACAGCATGCTCAACGACAGGGCGCCTGGACCTCGTAGCATTTTACGCCCAGCGGCACCACTATTATCTCGGGCCCAGTCGCTCTGTGACTATGGATTCTCGCAGGGAAATATCTCTGTATTGAATTTTATTAATTAACGTAGTCTATGGGAGGTTAGGGGGTGGTCGCTATACGCGTAAACTTTAACCTTAAGTCCCCACTGCAATCCATGGATCTCAGGTACTAAGCGATCATCAACTTTAAGTTTAAAATAAGATCGTAAGATCGCAGTAAATTTTTATTGCTGGTTTATAGTTTAATGCTAACTGTGCAAGTCGAAACTTTCATTATTAAAGAAAAGTAGTTTAAGTCTGTGATATATAAATAAAAAATACGTATTGCTTTATGGTTAGATTCATGAGGGAGAATCGTTTTCTGTGAACTCTGTTTTAAAATGTTATAATCATAGGGAATCTGCGGTTGAGTGATCGTGATCATATGGAAAATGTCAAACAAAATGATAAAAGGAAAATAAAGAGAACTCGAGTTATGTCGTAAACTCTTACTTAGACGGAAATAAATTAAATACGCAAATGCGAGTTCGTTTCACTAACAGTCTTTGATACGTAAAGAAAAAGTAATATATAAGTATATATCGGTAAGTTTTTATCAGTTTTAAATAAAAATAATCGTAGCGACGACATTTCATTATTACTTATTTTTCTTTCATTGACTTAATTTGCAACAGTTTTCATTATCTGCAATGACCATATAACTTCACAATTATAATATACCTGTTTTATAAATAAAGTTATGCAATGATGGTACTTAAAAAACATAACCTTGAAAACCGCCTACACACTTTAATTGCCTCTGAACACTATTTCACATGAAAGTAACTGCATTTGCATAACCAATATAATTGCATGGATTACATCAGACAACGCGAGCCATCTGTTGAGGTGAGACATAAAAAAATAACCTTAACTTGAAATTAATCTAGCTCTATGGCTTGAGTACTGCTTCCATCGAAGTAAACTTCGTAATAACTTAATAAGCACATGTATATATTAATTAGTAAGTGCATTTTTACTCAAATCAAAGGAAGGGAGCCTTTGTGGTTTTGTATTAAAAATCATCATCCTACCATTGTGTTTTGGTGTGTGAAAGGTATCCTAAGGTAAAAAATATTATTTCTGATTGTTAACATGAACAAATTATACTTACTGAAATATCTGTATATATAATTGTTATATATACTGTATTTTTGTTCAATTTAATGCTTCTTCTAACACACTTTTTATTCATGAAGACCTAAAAAAAAATTGTGCATTGATGTATTTGGGTACTAATATAATTTATAAATATGTATGTATGTATATAACTGTATCACTAACTAAACTTTCAGGACATGTCACACATTAACGACTTGCTAGGTGTTGTGAAGGGGCTTCGGCTGGTGGTCGAGGCAGGAGTCAAGCTTCAGCAGGAATCAACTAGAATAATCTGGAATAACTCTAGCTTAAAGTCTTCCTTACAAACCTGCACCACTAACCCACTTACGACTTACAAAGTCAGCCCTGATCTGACAAAAGATTTGCTGGAACGAGCCCTTGTGGTTGTTCACGGTTTTAGACAGTATGCTGTAATGCATGTGCCTAACTTCAATACTGATGCAGACAAGTCCAAGATGAATCCTGAAATTAGTGATGAGATTGAAGAATTGAACAGAGAGTTCAATAGAACCTTTGAAAGTTTGAACAAATCACAAGGCAAATCGAATCCTATGGTAATGAATGAGCCATTGCAATCTGATGACTTTGTGGCACCACTTGAGAGGATAAGTATGCAGCCTGAGATGCCTATTCGAGAGAAAGTGGAACCTGTTATTCCGAAACCAACACCAGTGGCTCCTGTGAGCAGCACAACTACCCCACTGGGTGTCCCAAAACCAGTAGCTAAGAAGAAAATTAGGGTAGCTGTAAGTATGCCAATTTTTTAATAATTTAATTAAATTGGAAGGTTCTCTAGCTCTCTTTGTTAATATTCAGGAATTATGTATATCACATGTTTTTTTATTTTAAGAATTTATACATTACTTTTTTTACTAAATTATTTGACATATTTGCTCTGCATATAAATGTAGATCTCTTAAATATGTTCCTACAATAAGGTCTAAGGTCAAGGGAGTGAAAATCAGGAGTTTGAAGATCAATAATTGTGTAATCCATTCATTAAAAAAATCATTAAAAAATAATATGTGGTAAAATTTTGCTAGATATCAGAATAGCTCTGTAAAGTGTTAAGTATGCTTTGGTTTTAAAAGCAATTATATATGCATATATATATGTTTAATATAGTGAAAGAGCCGTGGTGGCCTTGAGGTTTGAGCAGTCGCCTGCTATGCAAGCAACGCAAGTTCGAATCCCAGCAGGGCCTGTAAGAATGAGTTTTTCTAAAAAACTTATGTACAGTGATTTTACACCATGTGCTTTTCGGTGAAGGAAGACATCGTGAGGAAACCTGCATATTTCTGAGAAGTCATTCAATGAAGTATGTAAAGTGTCTGAGACGGCGATGGACTCACCATCTGTCACGTTGGCACTTAATCATCTTTGGTGAAAAGTGGGTGTTGTGATTACAACACCTCTGCCTACCCCTTCGGGGAATACAGGCATGAGCATATGTATGTACATATGTATGTAATGAATTGGTGTATTTTCCAGCTCAGTGAGAATTCTAAAGCCCGTGTGGTGCCGTCCTCCCGCATCGGGCGCATGATATCGTTCGGCTCCCTAGCGGCCGGCCTTGGAGTTGGCACGGTGGCGCAGTACGCGCGCAACACTATCCAGTCAGTCACAGGGCGCACTGAGGACCCTGGGCTCGCCTTTCTATCTCCAGCCAACGCAGAGCGTATTGTTGATACACTTTGTAAAGTTAGAGGTAAGCTTTGGAAAATAATTTACTCGACTTATGAATAAGTTTAAGTTTTGCTTTGCATAGTAATAAGTTGTGAGACCAAGGACATATTCTTCACGCCTATGTTCCCCGAAGGGGTAGGCAGAGGTGTTGTAATCACAACACCCACTTTTCACCGAAGATGATTATGTGCTAACATGACAGGTGGTGAATCTATCGCCGTCTCAGGCACTATACATACGTCTTTGAATTACTTCAAATTACTTCAAAAACCTTATGGTGTGAAAATCACTGTACATAAGTTTTTAGAATCACTCATTGGTACAGCCCCCAAGGGATTCGAACTTGCGTCACTTACGTAGCAGACAACTACTCAAACCCCAAGGCCACCACGGCTCTTTTCTTTCTTTGAGACCAAGGAAAAGTCGGAAATGTGAATATTATGTAATTTAAATCTCTACTTACACTTCTTTCAACAAATAGTAAACCTACTCTCAATATTTTAGGTGCAGCTCTGAAGCTAGGTCAACTGCTGAGTATTCAAGACGACTCGCTGATATCACCAGAGTTGCAGCGCATATTTGAACGAGTACGGCAGTCGGCAGACTTCATGCCAACTTGGCAGGTGGAGAAAGTCATGACGTCACAATTGGGACCCGAGTGGCGCTCTCGGGTTCAGAGCTTTGAGGAGAAGCCCTTCGCTGCGGCTTCCATTGGTTTGTCACACACAGCACCATATATAATGATTACTAAGAAAATTCCCAAATAAGCGTCTCCATGGCAAATATTTATATTGCACAATCTGAATTGGGTGGGGTAAAACTAATATACACACAGTTTATATAAATACAATATAACTGAGGTCTAAGCTTGAAGCAAGAGGTAAAAAAACGCATAGAGTTTTTCAAACAAAATCTTCAAATACAGTTCGCTATTAAAATTTTAAGAAGAGGCATTGTTTTTCTTTACTTCTATACTCATAAAAAAAGAAGTAAAGTTTGTAAGGTTGTAGTAAGTAATCTCTACCGAACCAATATTGAAAATTATTGTATCAATGGACAGCCACATTATTTATGAGTGTCATTGGCTATAACCCGAAAAATGAGAAGACATGCGCAGTTAAACTACAGGTGGATTACATAGCAGGGCTTAACTATCTGATATGAAAAAAAATTGCTATCGCATATACATTTGTGTGTGTGTTAAAAGTGTTTATAACAGCATGTTGTACCATTTAAGGTCAAGTCCATTTGGCTACGCTACACAGCGGCCGCGAGGTTGCTATCAAAGTACAATATCCCGGGGTTGCTAAAGGCATCAACAGTGACATTGACAACCTCGTGGGTTTGCTCAAGGTTAGTTACCAAACATTTTGATTGAGCTTTTACTGAGGTAACATGTATAATCCTGTATATCATGCCGTTCCGACGATATTTAAGTTCTTCGTTAAAAGAAAAGCCGTGGTGGCCTTGGGGTTAGAGCAGTCGCTTGCTACGCAGGCGACGCAAGTTCGAATTCCAGCGGGGCCTGTACCAATGAGTTTTTCAAAAAAACACCACGTGCTTTACGGTGATGGAAAACATAGTGAGAAACCTGGATATGTCTGAGAAGTAATTCAAAGACGTATGTATAGTGTCTGAGACTCAACCTGTGTCAACGGCACTTGATCATATTCGGTGAAATGTGGGTGTTGTTACAACACCTCTGCTTACCCTTTTGGGGACCCTTCTGGGATGGCGTGAGCATATATATTCGTTAAAAGTCTAATCAGTAGACAAAGTAACATTATCCTCGCGCTGCGCTTATAGAAACTATACAAAATGCGTGGGAATGACATATGTCACGTGACTGATTTATGTCATTTACACAAATTTTGTATCACTTCTATTAGAAAATATGTTAAGAATTCCTAATTTAATTTCAATGTGAGTCAACGTGTTCCAAATTTAATTTCAATGCATGTTGCAATCCCAGCTGTTTGTATTGAGTTTAATAATGTAATGTAAATTAATGTTAGTGAAACCTTATAGGTATGGAACATGTTCCCGCAAGGCATGTTTATCGACAATATAGTGGAGGTGGCGAAGAAGGAGTTAGCCTGGGAGGTAGACTACGTGCGCGAGGCCGAGTGCACCCGCCGGTTTAAAGAAATGCTCGCCCCCTACCCCGAGTACTTCGTGCCTGATGTCATTGGTGAGCTCATCACACCACAACACTATTTGTGGAAGTTATACGTGCTTTACATATATAGGAGGAGCTCGTGGCACAGTTACTATTGCGCATATCATCCGATCAGTGAAGCTAAGCAACCCTAACCCTAGCCAGAAATTGGATGGGTGACCGCCCGAGTTCCCTCCGTACCTCGGAGAGCACGTTAAGCCGTCGGTCCCGGTTGCCAATTTATCATCTTTGGCAATCGTTACAGCTCAGCCAGAGGCCATAAAATAGTCTGACAACTGGTTTAACCCTGATCATATATTTTCCTCGTCAAAGGGGTTGCGAAGGTCAGATGGCAGTCACTTCGTATAAAAATCAGGTGATCAGCCACATGTGGTTGAGTCAAGTGCTGACCCCAACAATGTATGGGATAAGGCCAGGGACGATGATGATACATGCTTTAGATATATTTTTATGGATGGACAAGACAATAAACCTACAGTTTGTCAACCCACATTTATTATACAGATACGTAAAAAAAATGGATTCCTCTAAATTAAGTCACCGATGTAATTCAGACTACGCGGGTGTAACCGCGTGGTACAGCTGGTGTAAGTAATAATAAGATGTATTTATTTTCATAAACATGGTAGGTTAGGTCCATGCATCTCATGAAATAAACATTTTGTTTTGCCATTACATATTGGCATGCAAAACATATTATAGCTAAATTAAGTGTTCAATTTATATTTTTTCTGCCGCGAACTCTAAAATATTATAATATGAGCTATGCCCTGCGGTTTCACCCGCGGAACATTAAATGTTTTTTTTTATTAAAAGTTACTCCTTGTGACATTAGTTATCTGCCAGTGAAAGTTCCGTAAAAATCGGTCCAACAGTTTCAGACATTACCCGAAACAAATAGACAGAGAAAATTTGCTGTTTTTAATCAGTACCGTATATACATTCATATGCATTTTATGAAAAGCTGTTATTTTGGAATTACAAACAGACCCTTCAATTTTATTTATCTGTATAGATTCAGTACAGGCATAGACTGTTTCCTATTTTGTTGTTACCTGAGCTAGATAAATATTTTTGTATCGTAGACGAGCTGTGCGCCGCAGAGGTGATGACTACAGAGTTGATCGACGGCATGCCGCTGGACAAGTTGTTTGACGCGCCTTACGAGATTCGCCACGACATAGCCTATAAGATAATGCAGCTCTGTCTGCGAGAGATGTTCGTACTGCGCTGCATGCAGACAGATCCCAACTGGGCCAACTTCTTCTACAACACCACCACTAAACAGGTATGTGCCAAGTAGCCAGGAGGAAGATGAATGTTATAGGAAGTGAAAAAAATTGACGCTGTGGTCCCACGGCTATTAACCCACTTGATTTACACATATTGCTCTAGTTTTAGTTTATCCTTTTTGAATATGTCAGCTCCTGTGGGCCCACGGGTCTGATAATTGAAATACTGTTAGGCAACATTTATATTCATACTAGTTGACCCGGTGAACTTCGTACCACCGTTTGCTTTACTTACTATTAATGTTTTTCACCGTTTAAACCTTCCCTGAACTTTCACAAATAATATATCAAAATCAAAATTACCCAAATTGGTTTAGCCATTCTCAAGTTTTAGCGAGACTAACGAACAGCAATTCATTTTTATATATATATAGAAGAAGAAGATACAGGATGGCCCATTTATAGACATCTAAAAGGAACACGCTACCTTATGCTAAAAATAATGTAAATGACATCAGGTGTCAGAATGTTTAGTTAGAAAAGATTTTTGTTTTATTTTTTTTTGTTGTGAATAATTGTATTTACTCATAATATGACTACTGCTACTACGAGGTCAGCGTCCATTGATCGTGAAGGCAGCTATGTGGTAAAGACGCAAGTGGTTCAAGGAGTGGAGGGGAGGAGTACGAATGGAGGCCTTACCTCCACTCGTACTGTAGTAGGAGTCTTTGAATACACAATGTTGTAGGTGATCCTGCTGGACTTCGGTGCGACTCGCGAGTACTCCAAGGAGTTCATGGACCAGTACATTGAAATCATCCGGGCTGCTTCAAATGGCGACCGGGAATCCATCCTCAAGAAGTCCCGGGAAATGAAATTCCTCACTGGATATGAGTCTAAGGTACACACACTAAAAATTATTCATTAAGCAGTACTTAGCTTTACGGACTTAAGTAGTACCTCTGGGGTACATAATTACTTACTTATTCATCATTACTTAATCATCTTCGATGAAATGTTTGTTTTGTTAATACAACACAACTGCTTACCCCTTCGGGGACCGCGCTATGATAGCGTTAGCATATTTGTATGTAAATTGAACTCCGGTTCGGAAACTAGTAGGTCAGGTTTTCGTAGTTCATAAGTGCCTTATAATTTTAAATGTTCCCAGATAATGGAAGAGACCCACGTGGACACAGTAATGATAATGGGTGAAGTGTTCACCAGCGCAGGCTCTGGGGAATTCGACTTCGGCACCCAGCAGACCACGAGACGCATCCAGGCCCTCGTGCCCACCATCCTCAGTCACAGACTGTGCCCCCCGCCGGAGGAGATCTACTCTCTCCATAGAAAGCTTTCAGGAGTGTTCATCCTATGCTCCAAGATGAAGATCAAAATGAACTGTCGGGATATGTTCCGGGACATCTATGACCAGTACAAGAGGGATAGTTAGAATTAAGTGAGTCAATGAGTGACCGTTTCTGCGGCGCGTAACTTTGGGGTCACATTTTGGTATCTTTAAATGGAGGCCTGCTATGATCAGAACTTATTAGCTTTGACGTTTAATTTTGCGGTACCGAAACGTCAAAGCTCAGAAGTTCTTAATACGCACCTATGATGGTAGGCCTCGAGGTAGTTTAGTATCACCACTATTACGAGTTTTGTATCGTTATCGTAATCTGTCTTCGCTAACATCTCTACAGAATTTGTATGAGATATTTTAGCTATGAATTTTTTTGTACATTGCGTGGTAACACTAACTAGAGTACCTATAGAGTAGTAAAGCGGTCAAAAAATGGTCGCCTTTTTACTATATCTAAAAATTATATTGAAAAAAATATACCGTCGTTCACAAATATTTTTCAAGTAATTTCTGTTAATTTCCCCACACCAATCTTAATTGTGTTGATATTGCCACAGCCAGCTATAATTTAAATTGACAAATCTAATTTGTAGGTAACACAATATATTTTATTTCCATTGTATTGCATTATTCCCATAAAAACTGGTAGATGTCGATTATCGTAGAAGTCGAGCATTTCGGGTAAAAATCGGGTGTTGGTATATTTTTTAGTTCTCTACAAAGTTAATATAGGTAACTATAAATGTAGAAGCACAATTTAAAGAAAATTCAAATCACAGGGGGTAAGTTTTCGCCATGTTGCGACAAAGTCGCGTGGCCGAAGCTAGTTACGTACACAAGTATTATAGTGGAGATTTATACGTTTGTTGTTAGATTATGTAAGTAACCATATTAATATTATCTAGTCTAACTATTACATGAATGTTTGGGTACTACCAATCGTTAATACCCCATCGTTAAAACAATTAACGATTGGGAATGTTTTCTATGGAAATGTTCCTTCCCGCTTGTTAATAACTCGTCTTAAACACGATTGGGAATGTTTTGTATAAAAACATTTTTTCACGCTAGTTACAGTGTTAAAGTCGGAGTATAAACAAATATTGTTTATAGTAGAACGTTGAGGTTTGAGCAGCCGCCTGCTACGCAAGCGACGCAGGTTCGAATCCCAGCGGGGCTTATACAAATGAGTTTTTCCAAAAAAAATATGTACAGTGATTTCACACTACGTGCTTTACGGTGAAGGAAAACATCGTGAGGAAACCTGCATACTTCTGAGAAGTAATTCAATGACGTATTTAAAGTGTCTGAGACGGCGATGGACTCGCCATCTGTCACGTTGGCACTTAATCATCTTCGGTGAAAAGTGGGTGTTGTAATTACAACACTGCCTACCCCTTCGGGGAATACAAGCGTGAGCATATGTATGGTATAAAAACAAGGCACGCCCAAGTCCCAATGTTCTAATCACTTAATCTAAATCTACATTTTCACTAAATTCTTCTAATTAAACTGTGTTTTTAAAGTACTAATCTATATCTATACAGATAAATAGAATTGAAGTGTCTGGTTGTAATTCGAAAATAATAGCTTTTTACTAAATGCATATGAAAGTACTTACCTAAAAAACAATTTTTAAATTGTTTCTCTGTCTGTCTGACTGTCTGTTTGTTTCGGCTAATCTCCAAAATGGCTGTACCGATTTTAACGGTACTTTCACTGGCAGATAGCTGATGTTTCAAGGAGTAACTTAGGCTACTTTTGTTTAGAAAGCCACAGCCAGTAAGTAATTATAATCAATAAGTTGCTTAACTGTAAAATTAAAGAGTTCATTTATATAAACTACCTCTTAGATTAAGCCTAAGGCGTTACTTGTGCTCTTTTACATAAATATGTAATATTTGTAAAATATATAATGTTTGCTAATAAAGATATCTTGTAATATTTGGTTTTTTTTTCTTCAATATGTCTAATTATATATTCAACTTTAAAACAACAGTAATAAGTTATACCTATTCTTCAGGTGGCATAGTGGGGGTTTTTATAGATGACTTACATAAATGTTATCATATACTTGCTAATAACTCTCCGGCTAATTAAACGTTTTTCACGTTTATTCCATTCTACTTCCATCAATATTCTATTTCAAAATCAATCTCTGACAACTCGTAGTTTTTTCCTTTTTGAAATATCTTCCAAAAAAAAAACTTTAAATTAGTTTTTTTTAAAGTCATTTTTTTAAAGTCTTACTGTCATTACGCCTATTCCGCTTATCTTCTAGTAGATGCGCGCGTCTGTGTGAGTGTGTCATTTCGAACGATTTGTTCCTATTATACTTTCCTAACTGCTTGTATAGCTTATATTTAAACTGTGGTTGCTGGTTGCTCTATTCCATATATATTTTTAAAAACGGCAATTCACAAGATGTCGCCACCATGTCATGTCAATTTGATCCTGCGGTTGGATACATTGAAATAAATGCTTGATCGCACAATGATAAAGTTTTCTCAAATCTGTAAATACTTTTCTTATCTGACAGCTGACATAATATTTTATACAAGACATCAATAATGAATATGAAAATGATTTATTCAGTTTAGATCCTGTTAAGGCTCTTATGAATGTCGAAGAATTGACCACCAATGACGCTCGCTGGTGCTCGATGAACACAATTGACCATTAATGACGTTATGCACCAATAAGGATTGAGTTTGAAATGAAACAAAAATACATTATAATACTTTATTAACATTAAATGTGGTGCACAGACAGTTGGTATAGTCGATATTTAGGCATCATGTAGTTGTTAGTATATGCACAGCGTAGTTACAGTACAGACCAACATTCAATCTACTATCAAATTAAGTTTCATTATAGGTAAAGCAACATCCAGTAGTTAACGTAATTACTACAAGTTTAATCTGTAAGGTATAGGTAGCTAGTACATTATTCAATATAGTGATTTCTCTACAGAGTGCTACAACCCTCTCCTGGATGTAAATCAAATTAGCTTAATTACCGACCAACCGCGTTCAGTCATTCTTAAGACATTTTCTTAAAGGTTTGACGCAAATGACAAAGTTGGGTGATAAGTAACAAAAGTTGCTGCGTTTTCACTGTGCTCGACGTTTTTCGACGAATTTCGTATGAAACCAACGTCGAGTGTCCGTTGCAATTAATCGTCCAATCAATAGGCATTTGAGATCATATAATTTGTTTTTCTAGCGAGAGTTTTGTTTGTTGTCTAAGTTAATATCTTGCGTCAAACCTCCTCCATACTTTTCCATGTGAAAATAGTGTAGGAAATCAAAAGCGTGTTTGACATGTCACAAAAATCTATTACGCGAATAACATTAACTAAATCCTTGATATAGCAATTAGGATTACTACTATAAACTAACATTTAATATAAGTCCGTTAACATTACACATAGGTACAATTATATTACTACGATTAACTGTTTATTCATAACAACGAGTAATAAATAGGCGTTAAAACTTGTGATTAAACAAACACGTGTGCCCTCGACGAGCTCGACAGTTACATTATTTAAAAGTTGAATATAGTTCTCTAAAATGTTCATCTACTGTTAAATATGTGCTTAAATGTTAACATCTATTATTTGAAAACATCAATACATGCAGACAATAATACCATTACAATACAAATAGGTAATGTATTCCATTAATATGTTGTTACAAGAGCAGTTTGTGACGAGATTCCGAGAAATAAGTCAAAAGATTAATAGAGGTTTGTGTCAGAGAAGTTAGTAACACCCTGTATGTTCCTAAATCTATCTTTTCCTCATTGAATGAATCACCCATCGCCAAAATGGTACATCATTATTTATATTAGCAGTGTGAGAATCCAATGAAATTACCTATTCTTCGCCCCACAAGCTGGCCGACAATATTTTTGGAAACTCCAAGAGCATTATTTATTCCGTACGTTATATGTCATTATTAGGATGCAATGCCGATATCTATTTATACGATGTTTATGATGTAATGTACAAGGTTATCATGATTTTAAAAATACCGAGTCCTTAACGATTGATTATCGGCTACGGCCACAATGTATTGTCAATCAAGTTGGTAAAGTAAGGTGAAATAGAGATGACATATGTTACCTATATGCAATTTATTAAATTAATATGACATGTATTGGGCCTATTACAATAGGAATGACTTCGCTATGTTAAGTATAAAATAGTGTCGCCCAACAACCGCGGCGGCCCCGGTACGGCACTTTTCTCCTAGCAGGCATTGCAATGCTGCTCCACTGTCCACTAGTAATAGTATAGTTATATACATACATTAAATCTATATTTCGACCGTTTCCCCGTACCGCCACACGTCCGTCGTCTAATCATCGTTCTAATTAATCCTTATCCTCACGCAAATATTTGAAATTTCATCGTAACATAATTTAAGGCCTCGTCTCATATGATTACGTAATATCGCGCTTCTAGATACAATTTTGAGTATGGAGAAATACGTTGTCCGTTAAAAATCGAATAGATGAAGGTAAAATGATTTACAATTAATTAGGTTTATCACGTTGCATCTAATTGTAAACATCAATGTTGTTAAATATTCTGCTCACACGACGCGTTCAGATCGAGGCCTTAATTATAATCTTGCACCTTCCTTATTCCAGATCCAGAGTGTTACGTCAGAAATGACTGTGTCTAATATAGATGCTTCTGCTAAGCTGGCCTAAGTGTTGGGGATTATTGGGACAATCGCTTTAGGGCATCATACACTTATGGGTTATAGTAGTAAAGCAGAGACACGGTCCTAGGCAGACAAAGAGTCGCAGGGAGCTCCCTACGTAAAGGACTACGTCTATGGTAGGTACAGTCAGCCAGGGAGCGCCACTGACAAACATTTACAGACACTTACGAGGACGGGGAAGGCTAGCCACACCGACTATATTATATATTATCCTTGAATTTCAATGGTAATAGAAGTAAGTTTCCTTACTTAAGTGATTGGGGTATTATTAGAATGCATCATGGGTATGCATACCCAATTAATTCAATCATGCATGAGTTGAGATTTATAAAGCTATTGGTACCACTGAAATGCAAGGAAGATATTACAATAAATTAGCACGTCAACCTAACACGTTTCTTAACTCTCTCTGGAGAATCTGTCTAAGCATTAGACTCTTTGAGATCGGTGAGCCTGGCGAGCTGCGCTGGCTCCAATTCATCGGGAATGGAGGCGCGACCGGCGCGAGGGGCGGCCGGCGGGGAGTGCGTCCCGGTGGGGGAGGTGACCGAGGCCACCGACTCGTCGGAGGCCGTGGAGCTGGAGGCCGGGAGCGGCGCCGAGCGAGCTTGGTCCGTGTCGCGAGTGCACACGGCCGTCTGTTCCGACAGCGAGGACTCGTCGTCTTCCGCCTCGTTGTCGGGCTCGGCGTCCGGGGCCGGCGGCGGGAACGGCTGCTCCGGCTCCTCGATCATTGGCGTGGCCGCGGTGATCACGATCTGCGCCACGCCCAGCTCCGATGCCTCAACCGTCGCGCACGTCTCCAGGAGCAACTCTTCGTCCTAACAACAAACACTTTCATTGCACATGGTTCGATAGTTCGCCACGTTATCGGAGATTAAAGCTTCAAAAACATGCCAAGCCCTCTACCGTCTAATGTGTGATGTGTGATGTACATACCTACAAAAGAAGATTAGAAACATAAAAGTCAGTTGTGTGCTGAACTTATTGTCCTCATCACCAAGATATAGTGAAGAAAAGGTGATTAAAAACATAGTATAGTAAAGTAAAGCAGGAACAATTGTGAGCAACTCACCACCATGCGTGATGTAGGTATAGAGAAGGCACATAAGCACACACATACAAAAAGTTAATTTACATGGAAAATCAAACCTCATCATCAAAATCTTCATCGAAAGCCTCATCGACTGCATGGAACAGAATTCAAATAAACAAATATTTAACAACATCTTTACATAACTATGTAGAATTTTAACCTGTACATATATAAACACCGTGAGATATGTAGACATCCATAGATATAATGCAACCTAATCATAAAAGTTGTTACCTACCTGTATATGATTGCTTCGTTGTATTTACTCATGTATAAATATATTGCGACCAATCTAAGCTTATGTTGAGGGCCTTGGATACCCCTAAAGAAAAAAATTGTGTGACACTGAATTTTTCACATGCATTTCAGAATAAAGAATTATTATTATTACAGAGTAGAGGTCTAATATTCGGAATCGGCCATATTTAATACATAGGTACTTACATTGGCAAATTGTATGTTTTCAATTATTCCTACGGTACTTTGTAATTCAATATTTGATTATTAATTTACTATTTTCATGATACCGATATGACTATATAATTGGGCCAATTTCTAATGAGATTTATAAATATAATCGATTACTATATCAGTATCAACGTGTTACATACATGTAAAACAAACGTCAATTTACAGTCACTCCCAAAAACATTGAAAGGGAATAATAATACCAATAAAAGAAGCCCTCAACGTATATATATATTCATATATCCCATGTATAGTTTTAGGCATACGGGCAATATCAATTATATGGACAGAATGTGAATTTAAATATAAATAAAAAAAAATTCTTGGAATTGCATGTATGCCATAAAAAGAAACCTATTTTACAACGGACTCATACATAATTTCTGAGCTACAATGTTCATTGAAGAAATTCAATGATACATTTCTACTTAAGTAGTAACTAGTAAGAAATGTAATGAACCTTTCACCTTGAACTTAGACGGGGCAAAGCCAGTGTTGTTGACAGTTGAATTGTGGATGGCTCAATTATCGACACTTGTACGTAATGTTGTTATTAATTTGTAACACTTTGATAATACCATCAACCAATTTGTGACCAGCCCAATCGAATTAACGTGCCACCTCATATTATCGATACGTTTAGAATGTTAAGAGCCCCTTTATAATTGATTGAATAATTATATTGGTATGTTATGGTATTACTTTCAAATCGTCCACCCCATCAATTATATTAATTAAAGTCACTTAATAATTTTGTATAATTATGGTTGATTGGTTGAATCCTATTACCGCGTATAGCAAGTATCTTTCATCAAATAAAAAATGTGTTTTTTCATAGCCACGTCTCCCAGACTTACCGACAATGGTGATGGCAGCAGATCCCTCACCCGAGAACTGGGTGTCATACTGGTATTGTTGGTGGCTGTTCAACTCTAGGTTAAAGCTGAAGTCGGGCTGACTGTCCATGGAGTCGCCCAGGTCGGCGGGAGGCGGCGGCGGGGGGTTGGCCGGGGGCGCGGCGCCCTTGGTGTTGTTGTTATCCGACAGCACTGGCAGCGTCCGGGGCAACCAAATATGTACAGCAAACATCCCAAACACTAAGCCACAAGCTGACATCCCTGCCACCGGCATCAGGGCCCCACATGGATACACATGGAGCCATTGCGCTTTACGAACGGAAAATCTAATTTGCATGTTGACAATGTTGTCGTATTTAAATAATCAAGATTACATTTTTGTCTACTTCAATAAATAAGTTGATCAAACTTTATTGTTTACATAAAAAGCGTGTTTTTCGGCCTATTCAATTTAAGCTAAAAGTAAACGTTGTTGAACTATGAGTTGACGATATAAAACATATCCGCTTGTGCATGTGACTTTGAAAAAAAATTATACAAGGTGTAAAGTAGCCATTTCACAGACCTCCATCAGCCAGATATCCCGGATTAATTTCTGCAATATCGGGTTGGCTGTTCGGCCGTGAAGAGCAAACCGAAACGCACAATATTTGTGAGGTTGGGCAATCAAATATTAGAGCTTTATCGACACTCAAATAGTGAGTCCAGGGGCCTTACCATGACCTCTTATTGCCGTGATAGTTTTACTCTTATTATGAGACAGATGTATATGACGTGTATACATTTGTCACTGTCACACAACTGAACTAATATTGCAATAAGAGCTCATGGTTGGGCCCCAGGGAGTCTATCGTCACCAGTAGTAATTTTACAGTACAAAAAGGAAACTTCAAAGCTGAAACTTCTTAATACAGTCTACTTAAACGATCATAGTTGGCACCTAGTTAACGGACTGCTAAATAAATAAATATATAATTACATAATAACGGTCCGCTTCAAAATGTAATATTATTATATGGTTATCCAACAATACACAGTAAGGATCTACCCGTGCAACCATGCAATGTCAATCATGTGATGCGCCTACAGATCACTAGCGTTCGTGCTGAATAATTTGAAACCACATGCCAATTGGGACCCAAACCACACACAACCCAACCAGCCATTAAGCCGTGAATTTGCCATACTGTTACATACATAAAAGAATCAGAAGGTCAGCTTTCTACACCTTCACACATCGATGTGTGATTATGAGGATATCGGATCATTTCGGGCTAGTAGCGAAAAAATTATAAGGTGACAGTAGGACGGCTTCGTACCTGTTTTAATTTTTATGTTAATCATCAAAGAATAAGTTTATCAAAGGGCCTATTATACTGTCACCGACTAAGTATACTGATGATAGCCAAGCATGGCAATGAATGCTCATTATACTATGCATTTTTATTGACTGTGTCATATTTAAATAAAGAGAGCACCTATAAAAAAAATGGGTAGTTTGCTTTGCTTGTCGGCTCTCTCAGGCTATTTTAGAAACGGTGGTATTAATTATTAACCTGAGTCTTAAAAATATTAAGTTCAATGAGTCTCTTTTGTTGAATACAATTAATTGCTTTGATCTCGAATATTTTTCTATATATTAGAATTATTGGGTAGTTTCGGAAACTGGCCTTCTGTATGTTTTTAGTTTGTGGTAAAACGTCCGTTATTATTCGTTTATGTGCCACTGCCAATAAATAGGCTAACCACAGGGCTGACCTTCTGCAAGTATATATTTTGAAAAGCTATTCCCACAACCGAGTCGCTTTCACAAGTATTTATACAAAATTCATTGAACAGCAAATTGTTTACATGTTTGATTGAAAATTAAACGGAAAATGTCGCTTAATTTCTTTGAGAAGAATCTCAAAAAATTACAATACCGAATTTGTACAAATACTTGTTCGAGAATATTGAAAACCTTTTCGGATACAGCTTTCATTATATGGGTAATTGTAGCCCACACTTAAATTTGGACATGAATGACCTTCAGTGACCTTCAATAACATGAAAATGACAACTCAAAAGGTGATCTGTTATTCAATCACTATGGTCAACCGTTTAATCAGGGCATCAAAACAAATGAAAGTTGTGCCCCAAAAGGTTAAAAAAGATACAAGTAGAGTATATGCTCACGGTCATCGTCGAAGGGCCCCGGGGAGTCAGGCGGGGTGGCGAACACCGAGTGAGAGGAGCCCTGCACGGACCACTGGTCCACGCCGCTCAGGGGCTCACCATACTATCATACCACGTAAAATTTTAATCTTGACCTTACTACCTCCTGATTTACAAATATAAGTCCTGACCTAACTACCTCCTGATTTACAAACATTAGTCTTGACCTTACTACCTGATGATTCACAAATATAAGTCTTGACCTTACTACCTCCTGATTTACAAATATAAGTCTTGACCTTACTACCTGATGATTCACAATTCTAAGTCTTGACCTTACTACCTCCTGATTTTCAAATATTAGTCTTGACCTTACTACCTCCTTGTTTACAAGTATTAGTCTAGAACTTATCACCTCACCTCCTAATTTCCAAATATTATTTATTGACAAAAAGTAATTGTCGGGTAAAAGCCCTCATGAAGTAGTTACCTCATCGCAATGTTCAACGATCACTGAGGGGAAGTTGCCAATGACACCGTTGGCTTCTCCGCGCCACCACCCGTCATCCACTCCGTGGGCATCGCGGGACACGATGCGAATTATCTACAAACAATTGCGATGGTACATACTGATGAAAGATAGTGACTTAGCGACATTCACAAACAGACTCATAATATTACTAGTTTCAAGATCAGTGCTAACCTGTAATATCAATTCAGTATCGGCGATTTGTAAGATGGCCTTTAAGATATTAAGATAATGGTAGAGCAATGTGTTTTATTGTTACGATTACGTTCACGTATTTGGAAATTCAAATAAATTGAATTAGGGGACGGCACCCTCGATGGGTGTGTCCTCACCATTGTATAGGCAAGATTAATTGTTGTAAAGCATCAGCTGCCAATTAGTAAGTTATGTAAGATACACTCACTTGTCCCTCCTCGAGGTTCAGGTCATCAGAGCTCTCGGCATCGAAATCGTACATGGCGAAGCAGTAACGAGCAGGCGGATCGTATATCGATGCTTCGGCTGGGGGCTCCTCAGCCTTCGGCTCTTCTGGTTTAGCAACCGGCGCCGAGATGACCGAGATCTGGTCCGGAGATTGGACCACATCGGCATCCTCGCCCTCCACTGTGTAGTCCACGGAGGAGAAAGAGATCTGGGACACAAGCCCCGGGGCGCTGGACACCTGGACAGAGGTAGACTAATAAAACTTACATTTAGAAACACTAGGATTTGAAACATTGAAAACAACATATAACACCTATCACCAATATCAATTAATATGTACGATAAAATAAAACATTTAGCTCACTTCCTCCCGGAAGGGTCCCTGAATGGGTAACCAGACCAGAGGTGAATAATTCAGGCAATTTTGGTCTTGTTATTTAAATAAGTATATGTTTTTAAATATACATTTCATTTCCTTTAATGTATCTGTTAACTACAAATATATTATGACTATAGATCAGCATGCATTGAAAAATTTTTAACATGCAGAATATTCTAGAAATATAAAAAATTAAGACAAAATCATTTGAAATGGTCTAAATATAGAGTACCTACATCATCATTCTTAATCTAGTACTTCCTGACAAATAGCTGCTTCTGTGTGAGGGCTCCACCTTATACTCTTGCCTCCTACTACTCTTGTCATTTTATGTTACCAAAGATAGAGTCACAAACATTGACTTACACGTGGATACAAACACATATTTTGAAATAAGTAAAGCTTACCCTGCCCTTAGCGCTGTCACGATGCTTTTGCAATCCGATGTCTTGGTTCTTTATGTACGGGAATCGACGACCTAACCTCGCCGACAGCGGGCATAAAATTCTACGAAGTAGTTGCCATCGGTTCTGTGGTTCCCCGCAAATGCACAATGAGCAGTGTTATAAGCATGTTAAGCAACGGTATCCACGTCTCTTCACCACTAAGACTATTCTCGATTCTAATAGGGAGTTCATGCCAGCATGGATGTGGTTCGTAAAAAAACCGTTTTGCGAACTGAGCGCTTCCGATATGATTTTACTTCCCCGAAAGATTACATGATGAAATGAACTCCCCGACGTGGCTTCACCGTAAGCATATAAAACAGGCAAGGTCATAGGAATTTTGCTAGGAATTTTTATAGTACTTACAATCAACAAGGTTTTATTTGTTATGTTAGTACTGGAGGAGCTGTTAGTAACAACTAACTCACCACTGTGTTGGACGTTTGCTGGTTTGCAGTAAATATTTAGCAGGGGAGTTAAAAAGCATTAAGTAATAGTACAAATTTACTTAAAATAAATTAAATTAATTATATATAGTTGGAAAATACTGGTAATAATAGGTATCACATGCAAAGCAGTCCAAGGAAAGAGTAGCGTTTAATTTTCACAAACTTTTATTTCTCTGTCATCCCAACGTGAAAGCTCCCCTGTATTTACCTGTTCACGGTCCACGTCGAGATAGTTGTGGGGCACGTATCCCTCTTCACCGCGGTAGTTCCTCGCGCGGAGCCAACCGTCGCCATCGCCCTCGCCGACCACCTCCAATTGCTCGCTCTCAATTATGGAGAGTTCATCCGGATTCTGAGCCTGATGGGGACAATCAATTGTGTAATAAACAAAGCCAGAACATTATGGTAATACATATTCTTTCAATAAATGATGTTTACATAATGTTTCAGCCATTCAGACGTTACGTGCGTCTTCTTTAAGAAATAAATCTCTTTTGAAAGAACTAATTAAATCAAGCATTATGAACTGGTGGTACTACCTGTCTTTGTCTGTGCCCACCATAGACATAGATATATAGTACCACCAGATCATAGGATTTAGCTCGGCTGTTAGAGCCAAGGGATCATCGCTCGTAGAAGTTACCGCAGGTCAGTTTACCTGTGCTGATTCCAGTGGTTCTAAATGTATGGCGAGGTTGAGGAACTTACCGTGTAGGAGTAAAGTGCAGTGCACTTGTAAAGCGGAGGAGCCGGGGGCTCTGCAGCCTCAGGGGCAGCGGCTTCGGCCTCTGCCTCGCCCCAGTTCACTTGGGTGGGGTCGTCCCAGCCCACGGTAAGCTGTTCAATGCGATTGCGCTCTTCTTCTAGCACAGCTACAAGAAAAAACAACAAGATTATCATTAAATCACTTTACATAATTTAATGAATGTTGAATCCACTTACCATCAACCTCCGCATCCTGTTCATCGTCGTTCTGAGAATCAGAGATGGTGCGCTGGTGGCCGGAACCGCTAGGTCCGGCAGAGACAGCTTCGCCTTCAGTGTTATCGCTGTCGTAGAACGAGTCCGAGCTAGGTTGGTCCTAAAGAAAGCATGTTACGGTTGTGACATTGGTCCAGAGAGTCCTAACAAAGAGAGGTGCTGAAATGCTGTACTCAGCGGTTGACAGTCATACGTTTTTAATATATTTGGTAGACGAGACAATTAAGGTCATGTCATATAAGGATATCAAAGAAGCAGCACTGGACAGGAACAAGAGGAGCTTCATCAAAAGGGTCAGTATTTCTGAAAACCTCTCAAGTTTATATTCTCCCGGTCCCAGGTTCCTTGAGATTAACTTACAGCAGCACCGGAGGCATCAGTCCTCACACTGAGGAGGCTGCTACTGCGTGGCAGCGTGTCAGTAACTGCCAGCATATCCAGCTCCTTCAACCACTCATCAACCGGGGCTCCAGAAGTCTTCAGGCATTCCAAGCGCGCTTCGTATTTGGCCTTCGATGTCTCAGAGCGACGGATGTTGGAACGCAGTTCATCCATGCGCACCTCTAGCTCAGGACCATTGGGGTCATTAGGGTCCACCTGGGGGTGCATGGCGATCGTGGCATTACAAAAACACAATTTTATACCATTTTACAACGATCCATACATGTCTGATCTATACATGACTGATTACCAAATGGGTCTTAAGTTTGCAACCGATCAAATGTTCCGTAATTATAGCTTACCACTGTATACCAAGTATTCCAAACAAGTCGACATGCGACTTAGTTTGACATAAGCGTTAGTCGATAACAAGGAGTCATCTAACAACCGGCAATTTTGTCTAATAATCGTATCGTAATGCTGAGTATTTACCCTGTATACCTATAAACTTCTACAAGTGACAATCACAAGCATTGCTAATACTGACAAGCGGGCTGGGGCTTTTCTCGCTCAGAATATCAGCATTGCTATTCAACGTGGCAATGCTGCCAGCCTTCTTGGCACGATCCCGAGAGACACCGATTTGGGCCAAGTTTTCTACTTGTAATTATTAGTTTTTAGTACTGTTCCTTGTATATTATTGATAAAAACTTAATTGCTAATACTTGAAACTTTAAAAAGTTTTTATTCAAACGTTAGGTAATGGGTTTTTTTTTTGAAAACTTCAAATGGTAAACGCGATATGAACTACTTAGACTTAGTTATCAGAATTTGAAAAATGTCTTCGACAGAGCTCTTTTTTTCTGTATATTTATTATAGCCAAAAAAATTGGGTTGGAATGGTAGAGTAAATTTCTAGTACAGTTGGTTAATTTAAGTTATGTAGGTTTCATTATGGTGCTTTAGGAGTGGGTTGAATTAAAGGACACTGACCTTTTGTCCGGCATCCCTCATAGCCAGGTAGAGGTGGAGCTTGCGGGAGGCGTCCCTCACCGCGGCAGTCTCGCGGATCACGCGAGTAGCCCAGCGGCGGGCCTCTTGGGCCAGGGTAAGAGCCACGGTGTCGTGTTCAATAGTCACAATGTCGATTGGGTCATTGTCGCATGGTTCGAACTCGTACTGCGAAACACATTTTTTTTCATACCGAAAAAGATCACATAAGTATACTATGGGGTAGGCAGGATTGTTCTAGTAACAACACTCACTTTGCACAGCAGATTAAGTACCAACATGACATAATTATTTATCAGACACATGCAGGTTTCCTCAAGATGTTTCCCGTCACCTTAAAGCACGTGATATGAAAACACGACGAAAGTTTTTAAAAAAACTCATTAGTGGAGGCCGCTGGGATTTGAACTTGTGTCGGTTGCGTAGCAGATGACTCCTCAAACCGACAGCCACCACGGCCCACCAACCTAATCCTTTATTTTGGTTAAAAATACCCTGTACGAAATGTTCACTTTAGATAATCATCTATCGAACCCCTTATTACAAAACAAGATTTATACCAAGACTAGACCAAACTCGGGCTAAAACTATGTCCATCCCCTTTTGAATCTCTATTACAGAAAAAGATTTAACTACTACTTTTAAACCAAGGAAAATTTCAGTGTATTTTTGAATAAGGAGGCTATGGTTTAAATGTAGAGAATGGGGCGCCAATTATGGACTAAGACATTCTAAACAGTTCATAGGCATCTGGGGTGAGAGCCAAAGCAGAAAGCTATTACAATTAAATAGATGTCAGCTTAGGCAACTCACAGGAGCACTAACAGGTCATTATGGGAAAAAGAACATCTTCATAAGATGAAGTTATCTGACGATGTGGTGTGTAGGTACTGTCAATCAGAAGCCGAAACTATGAGTCACCTAATATGCAATTGCGACGCACTAGCCCGATGGCGAATGGACCTACTGGGTAAGGCGTATCCGAAACCAGAGGACTACAAGCTCTTCCCGATGGGCAAGATCTGCCGGCTTGTTCAGGAAGTATTTGAGGAGTCAGGTACGTAGAGCAAAAGGGCAAGGGCGGCACAAAATATCCCAAGGGTCGACGTGCTTCCGGGCAACCGGACCCAATAATGCCACAAAAAGATAAGATAATGTAGAGAAGGGCACGAAAACCATATAGAAAAACCACAAAAGCAGAAATTCAATTGGAAAAACTTAATGTTGCTCGTCTTGTAAAATGCAATATTGTTCTACCGTCGCCGTCGGTCCCGTACCTGCTTTACAATACCCCATTTACGAAGAGAATACATTTCCAATAAATACATTTTCATAACTTAAATGATGTTCAGTTCGAGGAACACGGGGAAGTGAACTCCGCTGGCCCGCTCGTTTATGTAATGCTTTTTTATTTAAAACAGGCTATTACCTGCCTATCATTTATTCTTTGCATCATTATGTTACTGAGTTTATAATGGCATTTTGAAAGTACTTTATTAAACAAGCAAATTTCATGGGTACTTAAATGATAATAATATAGAATTGATACAATATATATCTATACATCTATACAGAGAAATAAAATTTAAGTTTGTAAGTATTTGTAATTCCAAATTAATAGCTGTTTACTAAATGCATATGAAACTATTATACGGTACCTTTCTTTCTCTTTGACTGTCCGTGTCTGTCTATCTGTTTGATTGATTAATCTCCGACAGGAAAGATTGTAAAGGGACTCACTACCAGATAGCTATTGTTGCAAGGAGTAACTCAGGCTAGTTTAATTAAATAACATAAGTTCTGTAAGGGTTCCGCGGACCACCCATGAAATGAAGCTAAGCTAGTTAGCAAATAAATTTGAAAATTGATCTGCAGATTTTTTTTCTAATTCTTGTATGCCGTGGGACCTGTAACTTAAGGAGATTTACTCTGGTGTAATATTTATATAGAACACGATAGAAATAGTGTTTTTATCTTACCTGGATGTGCTGCTTGAGCACCGGGTAGTACAAGTACACGCACTGCAGGTTGTACTCCCTGGTGAGCTGCTGCGCCTGGTCGCGGATCTTGCCGAAGGAGTGCTGCGTGGCCGAGCAGGTCAGCAGCTCGGTGCGGCCCATCAGAGTCAGGAACTCGGATACCTTCTCATACACCGCTGACTCCATGCTCTGCATGCACGTCTGCAGCTCCACCAGGAAATAGCGGTTCTGGACACAACACATAAGTCAATTATAGTTCTAGTTTGCAAACTAACTTATATAGGGTATAGACTGTCACAGAGCAGTGACTGATGGTATGTACCATTATAAAATTAAAAAAAAACCCTTAATATGTTTTTATTTGTTCGTCCTTATTCTTACTAATTTTTGTGGTAAAGTGTGGTTTTTAAAGGTTCGATGCTTATTGGAATGTTAAGTGGGACATAAGACACCACCTACTTATTATTGATGTAAAATGCTCTGTGCCAAAACTGTGCTCCTCAAAAGTCTTCACCCTGTATATACATATTATTCATCATCATCCTCCTGACCCTATCCCAGGTTATTTCGGGTCGGCGCAATGCATTTTTCGCCTTAATCCTTCTCTATCAGGCTTCATATCTGTATTTACTCCCTTCATAGTCACTCAATCTATCCATCGTTTCTTAGGTCTTCTTGTGCATTCACAATCATCAACAACATTTTTTTAACATCACCCTCCCGCATAGCATCTCCATATCATGACTAATGGTTCTTAAACATACCAGTGACCTAACGATATTATGTAATGAACATTACTATTATCAGTGTTTAGTGACATACTTCGGAATTGAAGCGTGTATAGAATTCCTATAAATATATGATGAGTAAAGTTAAGACACTCTTTTAGTTTCGGTGTTCTCAAACATATTTAATTAGGTCAGTAATTTACATAACAACCGAACTTTAAAAAATAACTTTTTGTTGTTCAATTGTTTTTCAATCGTTGGCTCAAAATCGATGTGTCCATGCATATATCATAAGATCGGCATGAGGAGCTGGACTGTGAGTCCTAGAGATTGGGATGCCTTCTCAACTGAAGCTACATTCTTCCGTATCAGCAAGCTCGTTCATTGGTTTAGATTGCTTTTGAAATCTCCTTTATTTATTGAGTCAATTCAATTTAAATTTAATTGAGTATAAGTGTAACTTTGGGTTCATTTTCCAGACATTGTATTAGGTAATTTTCATGTGAGCACGAAGAAAGCCAACACAAGGTGGATACGCAAATACGCTGGGAATGTAAAAAAATACATACACGGAAACACATAAGAACGAAAAAAAAACGAAACACAAGGAAAGACACAATTCCGTAAAAACATCGATACACAAAGAACGACACAATTAGCTAAAAAAATCTATACACAAGGAAGGACACAATTAGGTAAAAAATCGATACACGAGGCAGGGGCACAATTAGTAGTCCAATTGGCGGAGCGTCTCCACGGATTGCAGAAAGTCGTCGCATATAAATCATAAAAATAGAGATATAGAAAGTATTACACGTACCTGATGGGCATTAGCAGCAGAGATGCTGAGTAAGTAGTCATTCCTGGCTCCAGTAGACTTCTCTTCGAGCTGATCCCGGCGGGAAGATACCTTCGCGCTGTTCTTCTGCAGCGAAGTGATCGATTGGAAAAACGACCCTTTCTTCTTCTTCAATCTGGTCAAAGTAAGAAGGAGTTCTACATAATTTTAATATTGTAGATGTGTTTTTATGTAGTTCTATAAGCTGGACGTGAAGGAAATAAAAAAAAAGTACTCAAAATAGTTAAGGTAAAATCAGTACTATGGAGAACAACCCAAAATCTAAGGGGAAAGATAATTTGCCACCTTGTGCGACATGTCAGCTTCTTTAAAAACATAATAGAAGGAAAGGTAGAAGGAGAAAGAGGAAGAGGAAGACCAAAAAAACATGAGACATGTGAAAAAAATGTGTCTGGTTTAACGTATAAGGAGGTCAAAGAGATAGAGAGACAGAGACAAATGGAAAGAGTTCTAATTGCTTACACGGAAAAGAGTGTACTTAAATTATACTCTTAAATTTAAGATGATGAGTCCCCAGTACTGTTTGAATTTAAACAGAAACTGGCTAAAGTAAAGAAATAATTATGTGTAGTTTGTCCTCTATTGGTGTGGGCAACCCTCAGACGAGAGAAAGCGTACGTATATATTTCAATTACTCGAGAGCTAAATCTCTCAATTAAGGTCCAACAAACGATTCGAATAAGAATACAAGCGGCAGACGCAGGGGATTTCGCAATTGAGGGCAAACTATTCTTTGCCTTCGAATACTACTGTTGCCAATTGCATCGAGCGCGCATACACCCTTAACGAAATACATGAGGTGACGTTGGTAAATATGGAAGATTATGGAATGAGTAATGGTTGTGTCCAAGTGCAGTTTCTAAACTCCTTAATATTATGATCTTGCTTACGCACAGACCACAGAAAACTGTTTATTAGTTACGGCTGCGTATAGTATTCTAGGTCTAATCAGCGTAATCTAGGTCTTAGGATATTCTTTTTATATCGTATGAATTGTAAAAGTGTAGGAAAAATTTACTCGCTTTCATTTGTTTGTGGTCCACAATATGATGGAAATATGTATGGGGAAGGCTTTGTCCTTTAATTGTATCTAGGAACCTTATTTTTATAATGAGCTCGACGTGAACTAGTGCTGGGCAATGGCCTCTCTTCTTTTTTTCCAGCTCTTGTGATCTAGGGTATATTTGTTATTATACGATTTGTCACGTCTTCGGTGCAATTGGGTGTTACACCTCTGTATTTCATTCCATCTACGTCATAATGTTATTATTACATACTCACCCGTTTTGACCTAATTTTACGTAAGTATTCAGAAGTTTTCTTTATATGGTAAGAAAACTATTTTATTTTTTACTTCCGATATTCGATAAATAAGTTTGCTAACTAGTTATTTTGTTCGAATAGAAATATAATTTATTACGCGACTGTGTCGTGTTTACATCGTTATGTTATGAATTTTATGACATTATTTATAAGGCAACTACTGGCTACGGTACATTTTGTGACATGTTTAGGGACAGCGAGGTTACGTTGATAATTGTAGAGTGAAGAAAGTTTTCTATAATATTATTTAATTCGTAAAGTTTCAGTTGGAGTAATTACTAAGTTTATTTTCTGTATAAGCAAAGTTGGAAACCCAGAGGTAGTATTCATAATCATGTACAATCAAATGTATTTCGATTTTAGTTTCTCGCGTTATTTTTCCTTGTTTTAAGCTATCTTCATTCCAAATCCGTGAAAGCCTAAGTGAAGTCTCGTTGCTCATATTTTATAGTGTGTTTGTAAAGTCAAAAAATATATAGGCTTAACAAATCAATCACGGTAATCACGCGTAACTACTTAAAAGCACTCCTTTGGAGATCAATACTGTCAGGTATGAAATTATAACGTTTATTTTAATCATAAGTATAGCCTTCCTTCAAGGCGTACGTATGTGGACCGAGTACATTATTAGATATGCAAGCAAACGCTAAACTCTGTAATCAACAATATTGATTGCAAATGCGTCGTAAATAATAAATATTTCAAACAACGTATTTGCTGTAAAATTCCAAGTATGGCACAAAGCAAATAGAATAAAAATACATTTCGCTGTTGAATATGATGTATATTGGTTTAGGAGTGGACTTTAAGACGCTGAGAGGCATGCGAGCTTGTACATATTGTATTGAAGCAGGCCGGCTTGAGTTGCGGAGCGCTCGTCGCATTCAACTGCAAATATTTTGTTCAGGATGAGAGTGGAATTCTACGAAATAATGGCATATCCTATCGTCTGTATGTAATATAATGTCTGTGCCATAGACTATGGTATGACGGTGGATGGCGGGAACTGACAGAAAGGGGGGGCCACCACCTAGTGTATTATAGTGAATTACTTGTTTGATAATAATAAATAATCCGGCTCATTTATTAGTGTTTTTATCCAACCAAGAGGTCACATGTAGGTGCCAATATATAGAAAAAAGACATTCCAAAAATAGAAAAAGGACTAATTATACACCTACGCCTGGGATTTTTACTAGTAAATCCAAAGCCATGTTAGTTAACTGAAAACTTTTACTCAAAGCTTACTTACTTTCGTCTGCTTTGCATTTTGTGTTTGTATACCACTGGACCCAACATTCTTTTTGGACAAATTTATTCATATAAACTATATTTGTGTGATATTTCTTAACACATTTAAGTAACTTGTGCGTAATGGTAATCGCCATTATTCAGTCAAAATACACACATTATAATTGAAATTTCAACGCAATACCGCTTGGGTACTATTTTCACTTTTAATTATTTTTTTATAATAATTTATATTTTTATGTATATATATATATATATATATATATATTATTATTTATAAATATATATATATCACCTGTGCCCGGCAAACGTTGTTTTGCCATACTTAAGGGTATGAAGAATCGTTTACGTGTTATTTTCAGACCCTCTGAATATACACTTAAAAATACATAATATGCCCTTTGTAAGGAGTAGTGTTACAAACCCAATCCCCTTTATACAAAACACTAGACCCAACTCATACTAAAGCTATGTCCATCCCTTTCGAAATCCATATCACAAGAAGAGATATACTTTTGAACCAATTACCTACTCTATTTTTTTATAATGACAGGAGAATTTTATTATAATAGATGCCCGGCGGTTTCATCTGCGTATACCCGTCACAGACAGACAAAGAAAAAAAATGTTTTTTTATGTGATCACCGTATATATTTTTCATATATACATTTAGTGGATAGCTGTTCATTTGGAATTACAGACACTACAATTTTATTTATCTGAATAGAGTATACGAGTATAGATTTAAACTGTGACATTATTCTTGTATGTATGATTATTGTGTATAATTGACTCGTTTTTTAAAATTCTCCCTGATCATGACTGTGCTTGGAGAGAACTCTACCCGGTTGCAGGTAAACTAGTTTCGGAACTACGAAAACTTTTCGGAAAGTTAGCTTTAATTCTGACACTCTAATTAACAACATTTCGAATCTGAATTGTACAACTTTATAAATACTTACCGAATGTTTTTTTGTATAATATTAACCGTCTTGATTATATTAATCCAATAATAATTTTAGTTTTTATAATTACAGACGTACATATGTTTTCCGTGGGCTTATATATACATCCTGCAATTGTATTATATGAAAATCATAATTATCATGCATATTAATTTAATGATAGATTAATTCAAAGTATGATGATTAAACAAGGTTTATTTAAAAGTATTATACGGTCAAATTGAAAAACCTCCTCCTTTTTTGGAATCGGCTAATATACTTACAAATCGTCAGAACGACATGATCATACAGGATTAAACATGCTACCACCAGTTTGAGAAGATTTTTGCTGTAAAGAATCCGGAAATAAACACAGTACTTACCTACTTAATTACTCTTTTCAAAAAAAATTTTTACAATTCGAGACAAAAATATGTAAGCCCGCACTTCACGTCTTGATATTCTAAATTAATATAAGGCACCTATGTTGGACGCGGACCAGTGATGGACATTTCTTGTTTTTTCTACCAAAATTAAACAAACGCGCAGTATTTTTTTTCAAATGTCAATACCGATCAGTTGTGCCAGTATTTTAGCCGTCATAACAAATGTTTTGACTACTGACACCCATTTTGATTGCGGCCATTACGGTTGTAAGTTTCGCGGTGTACTTATCATCTTATTTTGTGTCTGGTGTATCGTCGTTGTTGAAATTATTATTATTTAATGATTTATCAATAGAAATGTGTAAATTTTATAATATAACCCATTCTATAAATTATAATCTTAGCCTAAAACACAACACTGGATAATTAATGGTGTCTAAGTAGGAGTGCTAAACCGAAATTAAACATTAAATTCTGATTAAGAAAAGAACTCTTAATTTACCCCCAAATCCTTAAGAATGTATGTTAAAGTATAAAGAAATTACAGAGCAAATATGAAAAAAATACCGCTTATACTGTCCATAACTTACTTTGGTCACTTTAGCAGCTTAAAATATATCGTAATGACAAGAACATAATTTTGTCTGACAATTTCCCGATAATAGCAGACATTTTCTCTCTTTCAGCAGTATGTGCAACAAGCGCTGCCGCGGCCTGGGTTGCCGTGTACTTTTATTTCGGTGATTCATAATTTTCTGAAAAATCGCTTTAATATATCGATATAATATAATAATGATCTCCTACCGAATTTCGGTTACAGCTGCTAATCTCAACGAAGATCATCCATATGCGCAGGAGATAGATATAATGAATAAGTGTGGGCGCAAACACAGGTGCACTTTTTATTCCCTCACTTTCATAGTCCGATGGGACGGCAATCCGACACGACCGGAGAGAGATCAGGCATAGAACCAACGGCTTCATATCGATATAACGTTTTTACGGTCAGCACTTGTTTGTCATACATGGTACTAATGATTATCAATAAGAGGTTTTAAAATAAAGGAATTAAACTCACTTCTCCTCGATGTCCTTGGCCTTGTCCCGGACATCATGTGCGGTGTGCTCCTCGTCGAAGTACAACTTCTTAGTCTTGTCCACATCAACGACTGTGAGCTGCAGTTCTTTGTGAGCTTGAGCCAGATGGTCCGTGCACTGCAAAACACAACTCTGTTGAGTATATGTTTAGACTTACAGTTCCCCGCGGTTTCACCCACGTAGACTAAATTTCATGGGTGGCCCGAACCATAAAGCTTTTATGAAATAAAAGTAGCCTAAGTTACTCCTTGTAAAATAAGCTGTCTGCCAGTGTGGATCCCGATAATCGATCCAGTAGTTTTGGAGATAAACCGGAACAAACACACAGCTAGACACATTTTTTAAGAGAGTACCGTAACTATTTGCATATAATTTTTGTGAAACGTTGTTAATTTTAATTACAAACGGACACTTAAATTTTATTTACCTGAATAGATGACTACTCGTTTCAAAATTTTGAAATATATTGATATATTAAAAGATTCAAGGGTTTTTAAAGTAACCATTAAATAGAACGACAATAATTAGCATTAAATCTAGAAAATACTGAAAAGATAGCTGTAAGAAATCAGGAAAATGGAAAATGATTCTAAAAACTCCTGGGTGCTTTAACTTTTAAATAAACAATTTATAATTAAAGAGTCCAGAAGCCTTAACATAAGCTCTTACTGTTATGATAGTTTGGCTGTGTGAGAGTGACAGACTTATGCATATCATATACATCTGTTTCATAATCATTGTCAATCACTGTCACAAGTCACAATTTGAATTTGGTCTGCATATTCTCATGAAAATGAAAATAATTTATTCAGTTTAGTCCATGATAACGCACTTATGAACGTCGAAGAGTTGGCCACTGGTTCAGAAACTAGCCTTCTGAGAAGAACCGGCCAGAAACTCAGCTGGCATCATGGTACATTTCATTACATAATAAATAATTATTATACAATTCGTATTGTTTATTCACAATACTGAAAAACAATAGCATATTTATTTATTATGTTTGAGTACTATGTCGTTTTAGTTCCGTATGGCTTTATAATTTATGTAATCCGAAATTGTATAATAAGCTTTCTTCATCGGTACAGTTAATAACATGTGATACACATGTTAAGAAATAAATCATTTAACTTACAGCAAAAAATCACAAAATTGTACTAAAATAAAGTCGGAGTAACTATTGGCTTTACACAATATAAGAAAAGTTTATTCTCGGAGGTGCATCCTATCATCGGAGTCAGATCATTGTTAGATGATCGATGGATAAACTGGACAGAAGTACTTACAGACAGGGTGTCTGGGATCCCATTTTCGTAACGCGATGTGAATTTTATAACGTACATTAATATTATCAGCCAGGCAATATGAAAACGCATTACAAATAAAAAAAAGTTACGTTCGTTGGTGTTTAAGAAGATGTTAACTCTTCGAAGGTTACCAACGCAATGACCAGGGGCGGTCGTGGAATCTCCCTATTTAGAATGGGGTAAAAGTCGTGCGAAGTAAGTTGCCGTGTGGACGTTGTGCAATAAAAACACTTTTGTAAGCAAAAGACTTCATAGTAAGAATTATTTGACGGAAAATTACAAATTAGACGTCATAGTGAGAATTATTTGACGGTAATTTACAAATTCGATAAATACGGCAGAAAGGAAATGCACCACTTTGTAAAACAACATTGAAACACCTTTAAAGTACATTCACAATTATACCCCTCCAGGAGTGAATAATATACTACTCAGACTGACTTTGGGCAGACTTATTGTTTCGGTTCGAGCGCCTCCATACTCGATCATTTTAAATCCATACATTCATACAATCATACGTCATTCATTCACTTTGTATTCACTCCCTCGTTCATTCAAAAAACTTGCTACTTCATCTAAACTGCCATAAGTTGTTCAAACTATTGCTATTACACATTTACAAAAATCACGAGTTTTATTACAAAATTAAGGCTCCATTGTGTCAAGCGAAGACACTTATAATTTTTTTAGACTAATTATTTTGCAAATAAAACACATATGCCTACAGTATTCTACTGCATATAACGTATTTAAGTTCGTCGTTCTTAGTTTTTCCATCTTTTACCAAAGCAATGATTTTTCTTGGTCCCAGTATCACGCGAGAATGGCTGGTTCAAATTCGTTAATTTATTTTCTGGTTTTATCGTCGAGAGAATGTTCCTACTAAAGAAAATGTATATTGTATATATCGCCACCTTTCCAATGGTGGAACTGAAAAGAAAATCCGTTTACAATTAAAACTTTTTAATTAGCTCGGACATCTAAGAAATAACCCAAAATGTTAGGATTGCATACTGATTAATAAAATGCTGATTAAAATTATGCTTTTAACTATGTCTTCAGCCCATCAACTCTTAGAAGAGGTAAAATAATCTCATGACAAGCGGGCTGGGGCCTTCCCGCTCAGAGAATCAATATTGCTTTTCAACGTGTCAATGCTGCCAGCCTTCTTGGCACGATCGTGAGAGACACCGATTTGGGCCAAGTTTTCTGCTTGTAATTAGTTTCAAACACTTCCCACTTACTACCTATTATAAATATATAAATTTAAGAATTTCTGATTTTTGACGTATATTTTTGTGCCGTACTATTAAATGATTTTTTATTAAAAGCTATCAATAACTTCAGCAATGAAAATAATCTAAAATAGAAACACACATTGATATAATCAGAACATAGCACGAGTGGAACGTCACACTGTGCACAGCGCTACTAAACCTTGCAGTGACAGCGTTACTCGCGAGATACTTCAATAAAATCTATTAAAAGTTTTGTGTCCATTCTGTTCTGAAACGCATTTCTATCTTGATATCCGACCAAATAGAATGTATTTCTGTACTCACATCCTGTTGAATAAATCACGAAAGATTTTTCGCAATAATATTCACAGGAGGAAAACAGAGAATTTCCAATAATCCTTTAACAAAGGTGGGTTTAATATTGGGTATACAATACACCGTGTTCTGATATCAAACAGCTTTCATAGGCTATATTTTTATTTTTTATTTGATTAATTTATAAGCTGTCTGCGAATTTATATTTTCAATTCAAACAATGGAATGAGCGCCTTTTTTCTCCTCTTTATTGAGCAGGGAGATACAGCGACACTATGCTTTACAAGGTACGCAATACTGTGGTGTGGTAGCCGCTTTCCATCAATACTGCATGCTTATATTGCCTTTACAGTATAAAGATACACGTTTCTCAATATGCTTTGGAAGAAAAAACTTACAAAATACTCCTAGTTGTAGTTCGCTTGCAGCTATCTAATTTAACACAATTAAATTAACTCAAACAATGGCGAAATTATAAGAGATACTTTGATAAGGTGATTGACCCCAGGCACAATGTCAGCCTAGTACGTCTTTTGTGTTGCAGACAACACAGCTCGCTTCCCGGCTATGCACAGATAGGCATAATCTGAATACACCTCAATAGCTGCATTCAGCACCAATGGTGTAGTCATTAGTATATCTACACTAGGTGTCGCATCACCGTAAAAATTTCATGCGAGTACTTTGTCTTTGCCTTATGCAAGTATTGTATCCGTTGTCTAATTTGCTTAGTTTGGGACTAGATGTGATAATGACGGAACAAACAAGCTAACGTGAGTTGATTGCCGGTTTTTCTTAGAAGGGTAGTTTTCGAACCGGTCGTGAATTGTTCGCCGTTCATAAGTGCTAAGCTGTTTATAGTGTGCAGCAACCGTTTATGATGTGGCAGGCTTTACGGTTTGTAAGCTTCGTAGCATCAGAAAACAACTGATTAAATAGATCGAACAATATTATAAATCAGAAGGTTCATGGTCTAAGTATTTGTCAAAATATAGTATACTAACTGTGCCCCGCAGTTTTACCCGCGTAAAGATCATTTCATGGGTGACCCGCGGTACTGTAATGTTTTTAAAATAAAAATAGTCTAAGTTACTCTAACTGTCCTAGTTGGAAACTCGTTTAATATAATGCTTGAAAACTCTTATTGCGCGATTTAGGCCCTAGTAAAAACTTCGCATATGTTAGCCGAAGCAAATTTGAACCTACATTAATCTATATATATACAGATTAATACAATTGAAGTGTCTGTTTGTAATTCCAAAATAACAGCTTTTAACAAATGCATATGAAAGTATATATGGTGCTGAGTTATAACAACAAATTTTCAAAAAAAATCTCTGTCTGTTAATTCCAGGTAATCTCTGAAACGGCTGAATCGATTACAACGAGACTTACACTGGCAGATAGCTAATGTTAAAAGGAGTAACTTAAGCTTGTCCCCGTACTAAAAAAAGTAGTTTTGTTCGCTCTATTCTGCTTGAGAGCTGTCCCTCTTATACTTTTAAACTGTCAAAGTAAAATCGATTTCAAGATAAGAAAAATGTCTGTATTATACTTAAATGCCGTAAACGCGATCGGCAAGGACGTGACACACATTACTTACTAACATTATGTCATCACGCGCGCGTGTCTGTGTGAGTGTCATTTCGAACGATTCGTTCCTAGGTTCCGTACTATTTGTAGTTATAAAAGTATTGCTCACATTAGGTTCGCTGTGTTTATAGACTACATCCACAAAATCAGCGAAAAAAGACCATTATTTAATGTTACTGTATCAAACAAGGATAAAAATATAGGTACCTTCTTAGCGACGTTAAGCTTATGCTGCCTGAGGAACTTGGCTTCGTCGGCGATCTGCTGCTGGAACACCTCGACGGCAGCCAGGCGGGCCCTAGCCAGCTTCTCGTTCTCCTCGAGCACAGTGCGCCATACGTTCCACATGTTCCTGACAATAAATAAACGTTTAGTATTCACGTTTAAAAGGTACGCGAAGCAGCCAAATAAGCATACATAATGTCTTGAGAGCCTAGTGCGCGTTTTTCACTGCTTCCGTCACAAGTCATCGCGTCGACGTAAACGTACGCTTAACGGCTAAACGTAAATTTGTATTGGAAAAACTCCACAAGAAAAGTTAATGAAAACAGAAGGCAGCAAAAAGTGGCACGCTTGGTTTTTAAACAGGGATCAACTATCAGCGCGTATTAAAAACTTCGTAACTTAACGTGAAAGCAAACAAGCTTATTAGGTTCTGCTTAAACCAATGATAGTAGGCCCCCAGATCTATGCGTCATCTATTAAGATCGATGTCCGTGTATAGGACATACTCACTTACAATCAACTCTTATTGCGATGGCTATAGAGAGAGACAGTGACATGCATACACATCTTGTCCATCTGTCTCTTACAGTCAACAAATGAATGAGTATTACCTTATTGTAAGCTGCTATTGCATTAACTCTACGATGGGTGTTGAATGGAAATCATTTATTTATGTTTCTCATACAAATTATAGCTACTGGCCTTTTAAGTGCATTATTCTATCTTATTCATCAATGTTGTATTACAGTCGAATGCCGTAACGTAAAGCTTATAAAACACTTCAAGGCATATCAAAATTAATACACGTGAAGGACGGAACACGGAAATCTAAACAATAGATACTCACTGTTGTCACCCAGGACTATCTATAAGTTGGATAAGGTTTAGTAAAATCCCTATTACTTACTTTTTAGTAACTTTTACCTTCATACATAAAACGTACTTAATGTATTAACGCGTTACTTACGCAACATTGTATCACTAGAAAACTTTATGTAAACGCATTCCTCATATGACGACGGGATTCACTACGGAAGATTTTTAAAATTCAGCCCCCAAGGGGTTAAATAGGAAATAAACGTTTGCATGCGAAATTTACTGCCGCGCAGGAGCTGGAAAACGGCTTGGCATTTACTTGTAAAGATACTTAAGGATTACTATGTATGTGCGAATGTTGCACTTGGTTACACATTTCCACGGTTTTCGTTATCTATACTCGCTAGCGTCTTCGCCAAACATTTGTATGATAAATTGTGCAGCGACCCTAGCGGTGACGTGAAGAACTAAATTATATCATAAAAATATTTCGAGTGACGCTAGCGAGTTATTAGATAGATTACGAAAACGGTGGCAAACTCGTGATAGTACAGAATGCGATACCCGCTTGCATTACGGCAAACTGTATACAAATTATGTTTAAATATAAAAAGTATGTTTGTAACGGATTGGCTCAAAAAATACTGGACCGATCATGAAAGTTCATTCAGAAATGAATACCTACATTATCAGCAAGTAACATAGACTATATTTTATCCCCGTACTGCTACGGGAACGTGAACTACGCGAGTGAAACCGCGTGACGTCCGCTAGTAGTATATAAATTATAAGTGCCTAAACAGATATATGCCTGACTTAAGCATTTACAGCAGCTGTGTTTAATACATCGTGTCCACATATTTCATAGCTCTGCATTTATATGAATGGGTATTCTTACATAATAATATTTAAATCAATAGTGGACACGCTTGTATGTTCTGAAATTTATTGAGAGCGACCCGGATCGCCGTCGTCTTCAAAGGACGACATCGATGGGTGCCAAATTATTACGTCTCATCTTAAGCAAAGCCGTATGAAAAGCCTTATTTCAAAAGCTAATTCATGTATCTTTAAGGTTACACCAACACTAAGACTAATTAAGATTAATAAGTAGCTGAACTATATATTAACCTCATTGGAAATTAAGGGAGGTTTCAATAAAGCGTAGATGTTTACTATCCCCGCACTTTTCTCACAATTATCAACTTTTGGCACATTCGCAGCTATGACGTCACGCCCGCATTATGTCAGCTAACATTTGGGCAGGACGAGCATGGCATTTTTTGACCGTTACATAAATGTAGAGAAGAGTAGATAAATGGTATGAATATATAATTATGTAACTACTACGTAGCGTGGAGAACTTGTCTCTACAAAGCCGAAATATCCAGTATCCCCATTACAAGTTTCCCTATTAGTAACTCGCTAACTACATATTGTGCAGCACCTCATATGAGTACAACACAACATTGTGTGGAGACGCGAGTAAGTTACGAAAACATTGTAAAACACTGTAAATGCAACACACCAATTAAAAATTCACGTTTCATTAACTAAATACTTCATGTGTTGAAATATAATTGATACAAAGACAAACAAAATGAACCCCATACGCATCATTGCAATCAATTAGTCTATTGAGACGTGAGATATGGTTTAATAAAAACATATATTAAATAGTTGCCAAATTATTAAATCGTTTCAAGTATAAATTAACCTGTACAAATGAGTTTTTCTAAAAACTTATGTGCAGTTATTTCACACCACGTGCTTTACAGTGAAGGAAAACATCGCGAGCAACCTTGCATATGTCTAGGAAGTAATTCAAAGACGTATGCATAGTGCCTGAGACGGCGACGGACTCACCCTCTGTCACGTTGGCACTTAATCATATTCGGTGCAATGTGATTTACTCTTACCCCTTCAGGAACCCTTCTGGGATGGCGTGAGCATATTTATTTTATATTAATTTCTTGGTGTAATTTATAACTGACATCAGTGACCATATGTTTCATTAATTATTATTCAAGCTGGATGGAATATTCCATTTCCAGCTTGATATGTTAGTAAATGCAATGAAATATATTAATATTATAATTCGTCAAAGCTTTGGCCTGCGGCCTGTGGTTTACTCAAAATATAAATTAAGAGCTAAAATTTATGAGGCTCCAAATTAAATGAGAATTCCAAATATCCTTAATATTCATTAAAATTTGTTGATACTAGCTGTGCCCCGCGGTTACACTCGCGTAAACTTGATTTCATGTTTTCATTTTATGTTTTTCACAGAACCTTTATAAGAAAAAGTAGCCTTGGTTACATCAGCTACTTGTCAGTGAGAGTTCCGTTTCAGAGATTACCCTGAACGAACAGACAGAAAGACAGAGGAAAATATGTATATATGTATAGATATGTATGTATAGATTGTATCCTGCAGCGAAGAAGGTCGTATTAACGAAGTACTCCGTGGACTCGAGAATGTAACCATTTATATCTCATTGTCTTATATATTGACTAAGACGGATGCATATGACGTCTATAACTCTGTCACTGTCAGAAAGCTATCATGACAATAAGACCTTTTGATAACCAAGACGGGCCATATGTTTGCTTGTCGCTTTAGAATCATGTTTTTTTTCCAAACTGTATACCGTCGCCGATCGATATAGGATGGTGCGGGAACACGTCTTGTCTATTTAACCTGACTATCTATCGAACTTTGACATTAAATATCCATTGATCGAGTTAATGACTAATAGATCAAAGGATTGAACTATCATAAATTGACGTGTTTGGCTTCAAAATGACTTACCTGTTTTCATAATTTCTCGACTATTATAAGTAAATTAAATAAATATCCTCACGCCATCCCAGAAAGGTCCCCAAACGGGTAAGCAGAGGTGTTGTGACAACAACACCAACATTTCACAGAATATGATTAAGTGGTAACGTGACAGAGGGTGAGTCCATCTCCGTCTCCGGCACTATACATACGTCTTTGAATTACTTCTCGGACATATGAAGGTTTCGTCACTATGTTTTCCTTCACTATAAACCACGTGGTGTGAAATCACTGCACATAAGTTTTTAGCAAAACTCATTGGTACGGGCCGCGCTGGGATTCAAACTTGCATCACTTGCGTAGCAGGCGACTGCTCAAACTCCGATGGCACCACGGCTCTTATCTATTATCTATTACTTTATAATTGAAAGAGTTATATCCTTCTTTCCAAAGAACCCATAGAACCGATACATTTATCAAAAATATGAAAAAGAATTAAGACTATCAATAATAATGTGCGGTATTCTATTGAATATTTAGCCCCATCTGATGCGATACTAATAAATTTGCGCATTAGACTGCCATTCAATCCGGTTCAAAAGGCGGCTACCAAACCGAACCAAATTATATCGACGGTAATAAGCCTCTCATGGCAGCAATCCCTCGTTTGGGCTCTAATTAGCTCTGATGCTGTGGAAATTCCACTAAAGACGCATTTAACGATGAGTAAGTAGGTACAAATCGCTACAATAGTGAATTTTCTATATATATATTTATTATTATAAGGATATATTTCCCTGTGATGTCGCATTATATATGAGAGCAATCTGGCTGAGAGGAAATATTTTTCGGCGAAATATTCAAAATTGTCACCAGAATTAAGGATATTATTTGACAGGTACGACGATTAAAGGAAAACGAGCTTAAATGGGTGACAAATATTCTCCGGAATTCAGAATGTAAGAGAAATCTCATATAGCTACGTACTTGGTAGAAATCAAATAATTTTAATGGCCTATTTGAAGATTCAATGATACCTATATTTTGTTGACAATAGATTTTTTAACAACGAAGTAAGTTTGTGAAATGAACTAAGTTTGATGAAAAATATTTTTATGGTTTGGTGAGGTACTTCTTTCATACTTCATCCACAAAAATATGGCAACAGGAAAGCCAATAATGTAAGCTACATTATCAAGTTGTAAGCCACTTCAAAGTTATAACAGAATTGAAATTGCATTAGTAATAACTATTCGACGATTATTTTAATTCCAACTGATGTACGAGTATACAATTAATATCCTTTCATATAATATTGTATGCGAAGAGATTAATTGCTTGCAGTTGTGCTACAACCTAGCAACATGATTGTTACACAGTAACTTAAAAACTAGGTCATATGCTATATTTAACATCACACATTACACAATAATATTTTTTTTTTTAATATAATTCAATAATTTATTTAAAAGGGAACATTTCGACATGAGATTCAATCGCTTGGCAAACAACAAGGCAGTTAGCAGATGTTGTGGGTTTAAACTTCGCCTTGTGTTCGTATTTACAAACTATTAAATAAAATATCCTGCTGATCAGAAGTTTGCGAACGAGTAAAAGATTAAATCGCGCTTTGGAAGTTTACTGCTCATTTTAGTACATATACAAGTTTCCAACTAGAGCAGTTGGAGCCGCCGTACCTCATGTAAATATAACATCCGCCTGGCAGATCTTCCTTTTGCGGATGATGAGTACGAGTACTAGCTCGCGCTACAAATTAAACCTACGTATACATTAAAATTTACCAGTATGGTATTATTTATTAATATCTAATAAAATTATAATCATAATTATCTATATCATAAGTGTCTTCAAAACATGGTTCATGAATTAAATATATGTTTCTAGATAAACTTTGTTTATTTCGCATATTCGGCATTCAGCCTCATGGAACATTACGTTAGATAATTTTTAGGCATACATTTACGTATAATAGATACATTGCATCAAATTAAAATTATACAAATATTCGCAATGGTGACAAGCTAAACGAGCTTTCTCGTGTGAGCTTTCTGTTTACACAAGTTGTCATTTCAACAGAATATTAATTCTTTGCCGTAGCTTATCAGACTCCGGTGCTAACGTACGGATGGGGCCGCCCGGGGATTTGACGTCTGACCTTTTCACCGCAAAATCCATCCAGAAGCCTGACATAAAACCCTGCAAAGTTTTCCAATGTTGTTCTGCTGGCGCTAGGGCCAGAATCTCACGATTTATTATACTTCTGGCACGTGTGGAACATTACTCATTATAGAGATTTCAAACTTCATCATATGATATCTCATATTATAAGGCACTACCTTCCACCCCGGGCTTCGCACGCGTGGTTTGTAGCCTGTCAAATTTTAAAGTCCCAACTCCGTACATACAAACTTTACCTCTTCATAATTTTAGTATACTTATCAACTTAAGTTGGAGGTTGAGGTATCGCATTCTAGAGAATGGTTTGATTGCATTTGCAAAGAGTCTAACAACTGGTTTAATCCAGATAACAGATTTTATTGGTTTGGGTCAGATAGCAGTCGCGTCGTATAAAAATCAGGGTATCAACCACATCGAGTTGAATCCCTATCCCATACATTGTTGGGGTCGACCAACAAGATATGGGATAAGGCCAGGGAGACGAAGGGTTTGATTGCATTTTCAACTCACTAGACAACTTATTACAATGTTAATGGATTTTTTTTACTCTGGTAAGTATGTTGCCGTACTCAAGTTACATACTATATAGAAAGCTACAACAAATATTTGAAGTTCAATTAAAAATAAGGAAAAGTACTTAAAAGTAATTACAAGTAGAAAACTTGGCCCAAATCGGTGTCTCTCGGGATCGTGCCGGCTGGCAGCATTGCCACATTGAATGCAAGCAATGCTGATTCTCTGAGCGAGAGCGAACTGAAGTTCAATTGAATATCAAGAAATGCAATTAAACCATCCAATTTGTATAAAAACCGAACATTTTTAATTGTTACTAGCTGTATCCCGCAGTTTCACCCGTCATGTCATGGGTGGTGCGGAATGCTAATGTTCTAGATTGTATTGTAGTAGCCTAAGTTACTCCTCGTAATATTAGCTGCAGCCAGTGAAAGTCCGGTTAAAATCGGTCCAACGATTTCTGAGAATTTTTCGGCGAATGTCAGTACCTTCATATGTATTTCCTTCCGCCATAAGGTGTAATTTTAGAATCACAAACGGACACTTCAATTGTATTTATCTGTATACTGTATGTGCATAGATTTCTATTTAGAACTTAGTACTTCCTATATTATCAGAAGCCGCATTCGTTCCCAAAGTTTGAAAATTGTTTAGTTAGTTATAAACTTGTTAATTTTAGTCCAACAAAGTTCGCAATAGTTATCAATGTTGTCAAATAGTTATTACAACATATAAAGTGCACCAAAATTAAATACAGTCAAACCAAGTTAATCAAAGTCACATTGAAGGTACTTATAAGTTATGAATCTTGCATAGGATAGTTCGCTTCAGTACCACTAACAGTTACATATATAAACTATTGATTTGCAATCGCTGTCGTGCTACAAGTGCAAGCCGACACGTCGCTTATAGTAATTATAATATATACTAATACTATAAAGCTAAAGAGTTTGTTTGGTTGAACGTGCTAATCTCAGGCACAGAAGGCTTTAGGCTTTATAACATCACGCTGTGATGAATTGGAGCGACGAATCAATGGAAAGTCTCACAAAAAAAATATAGTCAACACTTTGCAGGCAAACCTCGAGGCGATATTCGTCAATATTCGTTAAATTATTTTTACGTAGTCCAATTCATTCAATTCGAAAATGTATTTAATTGATTAGACTTTTAACAAAGTACTTTCGAATCGTCGGAACGAAGAGATTAAAGAGGGTTATACATGCTACCACCGGCTTTGGAAGGTTGCTTTTACTGAGAAGAACCAGAGCAAGAAACTCAGTTTTGAAACAACTCTTTTCAAAAATATTTTTACGGTTTTGAGTAATACATTATAACATTACATTACATATGCTCACGCCTGTATTCCCCGAAGGGGTAGGCAGAGGTGTTATAATCACAACACCCACTTTTCACCGAATTTGATTAAGTGCCAACGTGACAGATGGTGAGTCTATCGCCGTCTCAAGCACTATACATACGTCTTTGAATTACTTCTCAGACATATGCAGGTTTCCTCACGGTGTTTTCCTTCACCGTAAAGCACGTGGTGTGAAATCACTGTACGTAAGTTTTTTAGAAAAACTCATTGGTACAGCCCCGCTGGGATTCGAACTTGCGTCGCTTGCGTAGCAGGCGACTGCTCTAACCCCGAGGCCACCACGGCTCTCATACATTATAAATCACAAAAATATATGAACCCATAGACTAAGTTCCAATGCGCAGAAGTCACTTCACTTCACCTCTTGTTTATGGCTTCTGCGGGGTAGCCACAATGCACACAAGTCGATAAAAAAATATATTTAAACTAATAGTATGACATGACATATTTAATGACATAAGCCTTGTGATGTGTCACCTCAAATTTGTATCCTGTCATCACAACATTACGTTCAACCATATTGGTTAATGCTCCGGTAAACATTTCGCTTGCTAAATGAGGCAAAGTGGCAGTATATTGGTAAAGCATTTGAAAAGCAAGCATTATCTATATACATGTGTATAGTGATGCTATTGGTTAAATTATTGTGTTACTTATGTTTATTTTACCTTGCATCCGCACTAGAGTTTGGAAAAGAAAAGTACTTGATTAGTGAGTAAAGTAAGCATCAATATTGATAAAAGCCACAGCTCTATAAAAATATCGTATGTTATCGTTTTTTATTTGTATAGTTTGACATCCCTTTAATCTAGTTGATTGCATAGTCCCCTTTGAGAGTCCAATATTGAATCACATCTTTGTGCTCCATGTCAAATGCATTCATCGTATGAATTTGATTGGGTTCACAATGGATGGCATTCCCGTCATACTTGTGAACAGGGGCTGTATGGCTGGTCATTTCTACCTTCATGTTTTGTAGTTATATGTGGAATTGATGTAGATAATTGTTTTTTTTAATTTTCCCCCTGCACCAGAGGGAACGAACCCAGTGTAACGACTGAATATTATCTTTAAATATCTAGGTTTATAGGTAGTTTCACGAGTTTTGAGAGCTGAATTTTTTATGCGCAATAATTTTTGGGTCTTGTATAGAGCAAGTGCGAAAAATTACATGCGCAGTCATTAATCCCTACTGTTTTTGAGGTCATAAATCGTGACGGCACATTGATAATATTGATGAATACAGACCAATAATCTAAAAATTAAATTGATTAATATAGTTTAAGCTCTAGTAAGGCACTTATGAATGTCGAAGAATTGACCACCAATTCGGAAACTAGCCTTCTGAGAAGAACCGACAAGAATCTATTTATTTTACTCTATACAATCCTTTGTAAATATATAAATTTACCAAGTAATGTATGCTTATAAATAAAATTCTCGTGTCAAAATGTGAGTTATCAAACTCCTCCGAAACGGCTGGACTGATTTGTATGAAATTTCGAGTGTTTATCGGGTAGTTCAGAGAATGATACAACAACTATTTTTCATACCCTTAAATGATAAGGGAAGAAGATTATCCACCCAAAAAAACATATGGTAATACAATGTTTGGTGAGCATAGTATTATTTATAGCTAGATGTGCCCCGCAGTTTCACCCGCGTAGACTTAATTTCATAGGTTGCCCGCGGAACACAAATTTTTTTTTTGAATAAATGTAGTCTAAGTTAATCCTTGTAACATGCTATCTGCCAGCCAGCTGAAAGTCCCGTTCAAAGCAGTGATTTGCCAAAACAAACAGACAGACAGACAGACAGACAGGCAGAAAAAAGTTTTTCAATTGGTTTTTAATGTGAGTACCGTATATAGCTACTTTCATATGCAGTTAGTAAAAAGCTGTTCATTTGAAATTACAAACATACACTTTAATTTTATGTAACTGTATGTATAGATATTGATGTATTAGATGTATAGATATTTAATACAATAGCTTTACGCTTCAGGTATTACATTCATTGCCCAGGTATTGTATCCGGGAGCGTATACGTGTAATAATGGTGGCAGTAATTAAACAGGAGCGTCGATTGATGTGCATCTCGCATCAATAGCTATCTATGCTACACCCGATACCTTGGTGGATGCTAAGTCTAGCTCCTTAGGGTTGCACTTCAACGAAGTCTTAGTTATAATGACATGGTTTATTAAATTCTCTTTATATTTGATGCAAGAACTGCCATCTTATAAAATTTTATAAAAATGCCTTAGAGAATAATATGTCTAACTCTGGGACCTTGGGGTCCAGATGCTCATCAACTTTTCAAAGAGGTTGCACGTCGTCTGGTAGAAGCTTCTCGGGACAAGCGGGCTGGGGCTTTTCTCACTCAGAGAATCAGCATTGCTATTCAACGTGGCAATGCTGCCAGCCTTCTTGGCACGATCCCGAGAGACACCGATTTGGGCCAAGTTTTCTACTTGTAATTAGTTTTTAGTTACTTATTTATTATTTGTTATTAGAATAAAAATGTATATGTCTAATGCTGAAAGTAATATAGTATAATGTAGTCAATCAAATTATTTTTCTTAAACTTCTGACACGAGACCATTTTTAATATCAACGCATTTAATATTTAGTAAGTGTTGGTTATAGTTATAGGGCCATTCGTGTGTGTTTGCCTCAGACAGATAGATATATTTGTCAAACTTATCGAAAAACACCCAGATGAGTACTCGGGGGATGAAGAAATATTTTTTTAATATACATTACACCCTAAACTTGCCATAGACATCGAATTATAGTTAGGACTAGCTGAGCCCCGCGGCTTTACCCGGGTACACTTCATTTCATGGGTGGTTGTTTCGCAGATCGCAATTTTTTTTTATTAAAAGCAAAATTTATAAGTGCCGTTAAAATCGATCCAGACGTTTCAGAAATTTCCCGACAGACAGATTTTTTTTTTAATAAAAATAAGCCGGGAATGCATTATGTGAAATGCTGTTAATTTGGAATTACAGACACACCAATTATATATAATTATGAGTACAGATTTATAATTATATAACTAACATCAAAGTTTTACTTTAAGTGAACAGCCCTAACTAGCATGTACTTTCGAGATCACGCCATCGATCCTGTGGTCTCATCTAACCTTATAAATGGCCGATGCATCGACCATATTAATTGTTCCTCATTGTGGTCACGGAGGTATTATTTAATATCAGGTTCAAGTCTGGTACGAGGGCGTGATATATTTTTATTCATCAAGCTATAAGCTAGGGACGATACGCTCACTAATGATTTATCAGCTGTATCATGACATAGGACATAATATCGAACGAGGAAAATATTAAGCAGTCAGTTTAATAGGAATGTTAATTTTTTTCAATTTTGTTTGGACACAAAAAAGTAACATTACCCTCACGCTTCGCTTATAGAAACGATACAATGTATGGGAATTAAGTATGTCACGTGACTGATTTTTTATGTGACTGATTATTGAAATCACAGTGTCGCTTCTATTACCGCAAGAGAATGTAACTTTGTGTAGGTATTCTGAGTTGTAGCCCTAGCTAACGTAGGTGGTACTACGGCGTAGGTGATGCTACGTCGTAGCCGCTCGTAGCAGAAATGTGAAATCAATTTATTTTCTACTAGCTGTGCCCCGCGGTTTCACCTACGTAGACTTAATTTCATGAGTGGTCACGGAACCCTAATGATTTTTTTATTTAAAAGTAGCCTGAGTTACTCCTTGTAACATCAGCTATCTGCCATTGAAAGTCCCTTTAAAATCGGTTCGGCCGCTTCGGAGATTAGCCGCACAAACAGTCAGACAGAGAATATCTTTAAGAATTGTTTTTTTTATGTCGGTACCGTATATAATTTCATATGCATTTAGTAAAAAACTGTTACTTTCGAATTAAAAACAGACACTTCAATTTTATTTGTCTGTATGTAGTATGTATATGTATGTATAGATATTGACGATAATACGGCGTGTGTGCGGCTAGCCTTATATAAAAAAGTGGCATAAAATGTTCGCGGTCACAGTATAAAGTCTTTCGTTTTGAACTCTGGTTACAATTATACTAGTAGCAGCCCGGCCTAATGTGTTAGTGGTGACCCAGAACTATATAAGTTAGCCGAATGTCAGGTGTTAGTAGTCACAGGCTCTTGGCCCTCGGGACACCTGACCTTTGGTTTGGCAGCACTTTGCACTTAGTTAAGCTTGAACGATGGTAAACTTTAATATAAGTTTGTTTTCCATTTGAATAACCGAGTGGACTGAATGAGTTTTGAATAAAAAATATACTCACGCCATCCCAGAAGGGTCACCATAAGCATAAGTGTTGTAACAACAACTCATTTCACAATATGATTAGTTGTATGATAGTAGATACAGTTGGTGAGTCCATCACTGACTTAGGCGCTATACATACGTCTTTGAGTTACTTCCCAGACATTTGTAAGTTTCCTCACTATGTTTTCCTTCACCGTAAAGCATGTGGTGTGAAATTACTGCACATAAGTTTTTAGAGAACCTCATCGATACAGGCCCCGCTGGGATTCAACTTACGTCGCTTGCGTAACAGGTGACTGCTCTAACCCCGAGGCCACCACGGCTCCTCGAAGAGTTTTGAATAATTTTCCTTTAATAATAAACTGAAGACCAGACATAATATATGTATGCTGTGGTCGGGGCGGTGGAATTGTTTATGTAGTCGTCAAGACTCGCCTGCTCTAATGTCAACAGTTAGTACCAATGAGATTTCTAAAAATTAATGTCGCATCTCGAGTTTTACGGCGAAATAAAACATCGTGAGGAAACCTGCATAATGTATGAGAGGAAATTCCATTGCACATGTACAGTTGCATTATAGCTCCTCTGAGGAAAGTGTTGCAACTCTGCTCACATCTTTAGTTACTATGTAACTACGTGGTGGATACCGATTTTATTATAAATCTTTTATAGTTTCCTATCCAAAAATATATCATATGCTTCCTATCCCTCTGTCCGTACAAATGAAAGCAAAGTAATTCTGCACTGGATGTGTAGTATTGACATAAGTAATAGCATCACCACATTGCACTCAGCGCACAAATGTCGTGCATTCGCGTCGCATGAACTGTAGCAAACAGTCGGTAAATAGGAAAGGATCATAGGCACAAAGGAGAACATTCGCAGTAGATAAGAAGTGATAGTAGTCGGTACGAACACTTATGTTCTGCACCTTTAAAACTAAAGTGCACAGATTTTTCGCTACGGTGAAGGAAAACATGACAAATAAAACTGCATACATCTGAGAAAACATGCAAAGACCTACATTGCCTGAAATACGGTGACGGATTCACCATCTGTCATATTTGGTGATAAGTATGAGTGTAACCCTTGCGTCTCTATCGTCAGCCCTTGCGGTACGGTGTGTACCTATTATTATATCCCAGTGGCCGGTAATTCAATAGGTAATCATAAAATTCAAAACCGTTGAAATTCAAACCAAGTTCCTCCAATTGCCATAGTATTAATATAAGCTTAACAAGCAGTAAGGAATCTAGAAATAAATCGTTCGAAGTGACATACTCACACAGACGCGCACATCTACGAGAAATAAGTCACGACAGTAAGAGGTATCACGTCGTGGCAATTCACATAGTTGTCATCTCAAAGATTTTAAAATTTTCTCTTACATCTTACCGTCAATGCAATGTCGGTTTGGAGCTTAGAAAAATTTATGTAAAACACGTAAATGATTTATACGCCAAGGACGTTTATTATCACGTAGCTGCGGGTGTGTGATTGTGTCATTTCCAACCATTTGTTCTTTGATTCCGTACAGCTTGTAGTAAGCCTGTATTTATTTTGTGCCATTTCCCTCCTCGCAAACATCCGCTAATTACTCATTTAATCATTAAATTAGACAGGTTCTTTAGGCCAGGTAATCAATATTCCTTCTGAAGGGATTACAGAGGTCAAATAAAAGTAGTTCACATTAAAATTTGGCAAGGGGTCACACCGGATTCGATCGGGTGCCGACCTCAATTACTAAAGTCCAGAATCTCTCCGCCGGTGTTCATGTTTCTCCGAATGCAATATATTAGCTCAGCTCGGTTGGTAGGTAACAAAATCTGCCTCAGATTCTTAAAGACGAAATTTAGGCCCCGGAGTAGGAGTATAATCAAGCGTTCAAAGATTTCGATAACCAATCAATAAGGAATGGCATTTTTGTAAGTTCCATAAAAAATTGCATAAATTACCAAGGGTTGGAAGGCCATATTAAAATTACGGGTTTTCACTCTCACACATTCGCCTGCCGATCGAGGTCCCGGGTTCGATTCCCGGGTCGGGTCTAAAACGTATATTGGGTTTATCTGTCAAGAAATTCACAATAAAATGCCCGGAGTTTGGAAGTTGGCGGTGTTTCTACCCCCGTGCCTCGGAAAGCACGTTAAGCCGTTGGTCCTACGCCTGATCTCTCTCCGGTCGTGTCGGATTGCCGTCCCATCGGATTATGAGAGTGAGGGAATAAAGAGTGCACCTGTGTTTGCGCACACACTTGAGCACTATAATATCTCCTGCGTACATGGCTAATCATCATTGAGATTAGCCGCCGTAACCGAAATTCGATAGGAGATCATTATTACTAAAATTAAACGTCAAACCTAAGAAGTTACTAAGTAGTCACTGCTGCAACGTTGATAGTAGGCCCCCTGATCGCCTGACGCGACTGCTGCAGCATATAAACGCTTGCAACAAAAATAACGTAATTTTGGTGCCTTAGGGAATGACAAGATGGTGAGATCATTATGTCACCGTGACTATTTGTTGGCACAACCGCTCCACTAATCCCCTTCCCCAAAGAGTACTGGCCACCTTATTCACCACAATCCGTTACGTTATATTTGGTATTATTTGACTACGATATTCTTTAAGGTGGAAGTAGTCCACTCAGGTAGCTCTATTGAATCTAAGATGCTTCATTTAATATTTTGTATATGTTTTCAAATAAATTGCGAAGGTCAGATGGCAGTCGCTTCGTATAAAAATCAGGTGATCAGCCACATCCAGTTGAATTAAGTGCCGACCCCAACAATGTACGGGATATGGACAGGAAGATGACACAGGGCTAGAATTATAAGGCGAACAATTTCAGCACAGAGCATCGGTAGGTGGTACAAATGAAAATAAAAATATAAAGAATGTCCTTTAATCTCTTCGTCGTTAGTCGTTTTATTTTTATTAAAAACAAGCTGTGCCCTGCGGTTTTACCCGCGTAAATTTAATTTACTTCCCGGGGAACCATAAACGTTTTTTTTATATTAGCTATCTGTCAGTGACAGCCCCGTTAAAATCTGTCCAGCCGTTTCAGAGATTACCCGGAACAAACAGACAGACAGACAGACAAATATTGGTTTTTCTATGTCAGTTCCTTGTATAGGTACTTTCATTTGCACTTAGCAAATAACTCATTATTAGGTACCAATTCTTTTCGTTTTTATATTCGTGATAATTTCTCAACAAAATGTCCGATTGAAACAAAAAGTATTTTACTTTAACATAAATACCCTTGATAACTAAAAATGCTTTATTTGGATAACGATTAATATAACGATACATATTTGACGTAGTTTCTTTCTTCAGACGATTTAAAATTTATTTATACATATTACGTATATGTAAAGAGGTTATTGTAACTAAGCAATGATAGTTAGATATGTGCTCTTGCGACTTTTTTTGTAGATCTCAATAAAACCTACAAAACCGTAGTAAATCATTTTATTCTAATGTCAATATTTTTTGCATCGCACGCATAAATAAGTTTTTGATTTTACACCTTGGGCTACAAAATCGCAATATTAATACTTTGCAATTTTGAGTAGTATAGATGTTAAGGGTTTTTTTTACATTTTTATTTTATTGCTATGTACCACCAACCAATGCTCACCTTATAATTCCAAGCCCTATATAATCGTAGAAATGTCCGTACCTAATGTAATGTACTTATATTGTAATAGTCAAGTCCGTGAGTTCGAGTTTCAGCGTAAAGCTGACCTGGATACCAAACGCGACCAGCGAAAGGAGCGACTACCTGCTGCCATAACATACAATTATGAGAACGGCATACTTACGTGCCCTCAGTGTGCACGGAGCTTCACTGCGAAGATAGGCTACATAAGCCATCTTCGAGCGCATCAGCGCTATTTATCCGACTAGGGGTCAAAGTGGTCGCCATGGCCGAAATCGGTCGGAACAATCATCATCATATTGTAATGTAATAGTAATTTTCACATCTTGCAAAAAGTTTCGACCAAAGGTCTAAGAATTCATTGAACGCAAGTGCCCGGGTCAATCGCTTGGGGTTTGCGTTGCGTGCAAGCAATGATAGTGTTAAAATTACTCACCACTTTTCCTCAGCGCCGTCCACCTTAATATCCGGTATATTCGGTATTTTCTTGTTCAAATACGCGGAGGATATTTTCAACAGCGCCTGAGAACAAAAACAGCTGGTCAGAACACACTCGTAAATTGTTATATGTAGACCAAGTAATATGGGCGCTCGAATAATCTATATCTACGTATATTATAAAACTAAAGAGTTCGTTTTTTTTGTTTGGTTGAACGCACTAATATATAAAATATTGTTGTGTTGGCTACTTCATTCATCGATGAAGGCTTTAGGCTTTATAACATCACACTGCGACCAACTGCGAAGAATCCATATATAATGTTACAAAATCGAAAGAAAATATCACTACCTAACATAACTCTTTATTGTTAATCCTATTCGGGGAAAGTCGGGAGACATAGCTATAACCAAGCTCAGTTCTAAGCAGAAACCTGTGGGAAATAAATCAATCAACTTCTTCAACGGAACTAAAGCAATTCTATCCGAGAAAGTTGAAACAAATCATACCAAGTAATACATACTATACTCAAGTAGAACTCACGATTGAATGACATACATCGTCATTACTGCCTCGTTTGTCTAGTGGTCGAAAGCGCTACTAGCGAACACGTGATCCTGGATTCGGTCACCGTGTCCGGGAAAGTGAAATTAATATTTCCTATCCGTGATTTCCCAGAAGCAGCCCGGAGTTAAGATTAGTGCCCAGTTAATGGGAATAGGCTCGCTCCCTATTACACGGGATTTAAACATAACTAGCTAAATATGGGTGTAGGTACTTTAAGTAAATCTCTGCATACCCCTTCCGAGAATACAGGCGTGAGCACGTGCATACATCTTAGTTAAACTTCGCACGTAGCGATACTACGTAGGTGCTAATAAGTACTATTTACAACTAATTAGTTTATGTAGTAAGCCGAACTGAATATTGTTAATAAATATAACTTAATATTCAAGAAAAGAATGATTTATAAATCTCATTAATTATCTATGTCTCTTTGGAAGTGAATACAAAGATGGCTGATATACTTAGAGGAATTGAAGATAAAACTCGAAACCAAATAATGTAGGATAATGGCACGTGGTGACTACGCTCTCTTTGTTTCGAGTGTATGTATAATAATGCCTATGCTACCTACATATGCAAGAATGTTACATAGTTAAATAAACCAAACAATATGGAACTACGAATTTGTAAGACGTCTTCGTGAAGTTAATACGATGATTGACGTGAATTGTCAGCCACTTCACCACTGATTAACTAAATTGCTCAACTGTATCACATGGATAAAATATCCAACAGTGATTTATATTTCTGAAGGATACAGCTATGTAACTACTTCAATAAGTGCTTGGACTATCAAGTTATGTACATTTTATAGTGGGCGCCTGGTTTATTATTCCCTTAGGGCCGTTTATGTGGGTTAGTATTATATTTGCACTATTGTAATAACGTCATGTCCGTCAGAGTTGCAAGGGTAAAACCATTTACTAGTTTCAAACGAATGCATTAAGGATTCTCGATTGGATTAAATGATAAATTTAGTAACGTTACTGTTCTAGTAAAATTATATTTGTTCAATACTAGCGCTACGTTCGGTTTATCGTAGTATACTTAATTACATATGTTTGTCTCGCTCACCTACTTATTTTTAAAGGGACATATTTGACCCATTTTTTCAATTTGAAAACCTTTCTTTCAGTAGTTTGTCCTAGTAATTACAAACACAAAAAAGAAGAATTGGACTAACAGTAGTAGGTAAACTGATGCACCAACATAACTTCGGCGATAATGTTATTAATAGATTAAAAAAAAATATATAAGAAAGGTTTGACATACATACATACATATGCTCACGCCTGTATTCCCCGAAGGGGTAGGCAGAGGTGTTATAATCACAACACCCACTTTTCACCGAATTTGATTAAGTGCCAACGTGACAGATGGTGAGTCTATCGCCGTCTCAAGCACTATACATACGTCTTTGAATTACTTCTCAGACATACGCAGGTTTCCTCACGATGTTTTCCTTCACCGTAAAGCACGTGGTGTGAAATCACTGCACATAAGTTTTTGTAGAAAAACTCATTGGTACATACCCCGCTGGAATTCGAACTTGCGTCGATTGCGTAGCAGGCGACTGCTCAAACCCCACGGCTTCTCCTCAAGTTAATAGAGTTCAATAGACGTTTTATTTAGTTCGTATGTTAGCAAACAACGCAGCAGTTACAGCGCGGGTTAGTTTTATTTGTCAAATAAACACAACTCACATTCGTAGTACAAATGAGCTTACAATTTGATTAAGTATTTATATGAATATTCAGTTAGGTAAGGCACTAATACGTCGACACAATCACTAATAGAAAGTAGCTTACTAACTAACAAACCTATTGAGAAGGCAAATCTGTTGGCATCTTGTACTTAATATCTTTGTTGCATAATCAAAATCCTTGCGTATTCCCAACTGTGTGAGTTCAGAATTGATAATACCTCACCAGATTTAGGCATGATTGGACGTTAATAGGTATGTAATTGCGACAATGATTCTGTCTGTCATCTTTTCACCGCGAAGCCGGTGGACGGATTTTAACGGGATTTCACTGGTAGATAGCTCATGTTACAAGGAGTAACTTAGACATTTTGAAGCTAATTCTACGCGGGTGAAACCGCGGGGTCCAGTTAGTCTAGACAAAGGCGTTTCTCCCTAAGTAGGTATGCACTCGCCGGCATTTACATTGTACTTTTGTTCCAATAAAAATACCGAGTTACCAGTGTGGCAGAAACCTTTGCTTGCCCTGTTTATATGTGATCTTATATGAGATCTAAAAATCCTGTACCTTTAAACGAGCAATTCTTGTGCATAGAATCTGAATCTCGGATCAGTGGCTCCAACGATTTTCATGAAATTTAGGGGGTTTCAGGGGCAAAAAATTGATCTAGCTAGTTTTCATCTCAAAAAAACATTGTTTTAACCATGTTTTCAGGCAATGAACAATTTCTACATTATCATTACAATACGAAGGTAAATTTCGCCGACATCCGTCATGTTATGACAGCTCCGACGGGAGGCTGTCATTTATAGGGTGATAACAAAATTAGTCCGGTTTTTTTCCTTTATTTCAGTTTTTTTTTTCGTGAGAAGAAGAAACCGAACACAGCTGGATCAACCAGGTACTAATTATTTTATGAGTATAATGATTTTACATTTCAGTATAAATTTAAACACACTGATGATATTAATCCTATTCAGTAATCTGTGGATAACGTTGTGGACTGTGCTGTCGTATGTTTTACTTACTTATGTATTTTGTAATTTTCATGTACAGTTGTTTGTTGTCCCAAATAAATAATTTATATAAATAATCAGTCCATACTGTAAGCGTATAGCTTTATAATATTACTAGCTGTCCCCACAGTATGTCCCGCGTAAACTTAATTTCATTGGTTTCACATTTTGAGGAACCCTAATTAGAAAAGAAGCTTGTTATATACATGTAACACCGACTATCTACCTAGGCTGATAATTTGGAATAACACAGAGAAACTCTCATTTTATCTGTCTGTATAGTTATAGTACCTATAGATTCGCTATAAAACAACATCTAATAACCAGAATTGTAGAATTACGGAACACATTTACTGGAAACTTATCCGTTATTCTATGTTCACATCATTGCACTAAATAACTAAGTCGGACCAATGGAAATACATTTCAATCCACAAAGCAATTATTGGCGCAGTCCTACCGCTGAACATTAGGTAACAGTTAATTATACCTTCAGAGAATGTACTGGAACAAAACCTATGCAAGGTGCTCTGCTACAAGGTGCTGTGGAAGCACTTTCAGAGATTGAATATTATCAAGCCAGAATAGGCACTGACATTATATACGCCCGTTTTTAAATAACTGGGTAAATAAAAGCGTTTTGGGTGCCTACCATCATCGTTTTAGGCAGAGCGTATCAAGAATTTCTGAGCTTTGACATTTCGATTTGGTACCGTAAAATAAAACGCCAAAGCTAAGAAGTTCTTAATACGCTCTGCTTAAACGACCATAGTTGGCCCACAGTATTGCGAGAAGAAAACTTCACGAGAGGACCTGCGGGCATATTATGTCTTTGAAAAAATCAACCACTTATGGAATAAGTACCTGCTACGGCGATGTATTCACTATCTTTTTCGGTAAGTTCTTTCAGTGAAGATTAGGTGTTGTCCCACTACACTACTACTTTTCTCTGCATAATGTAAGTGACACTATATTCCCATATAAATAACCTATATGATTGTTTTACTCATAATCACTCCATGTACACTCTATTTAACCAAACGACTTTCGTCGAATACCCGGACAATCAATAAAACAGTAATATTTTTAGATTCCAATAGAAATATCTAACATCCAAGGATTATATAATATGACCGTAAATACACTATTATTTCTGGAGCCAGAGTATTGAAGCATTACTAGTCGGGTGACATTTTACACCGGCTCAGATTAGTTTCTGAAACTTACTTCGTTTCTTATTAGATTTGTTGTTTGTTTGTAGTTTTACTATCTGCACTGGACCTGACACTATCTCGAAAGACGGTCACGTTAACATATAGATAACCCTAGCGTCAAGCAATCGATTACACTCGTACAATACAGTAGGCATTTCATTCCTCCCCTTTCATACTTTTTTATGCGACTACAATTTATAATTCCTTGAGAAGTTTAGTTACAACTTAATATATATAACTCAAAGGTGACTGACTGACATAGTTGTCTATCAACGCACAGTCCAAACTACTGGACGGATCGGGCTGAAATTTGGCATGCAGGCAGATGTGATTGATTCTACCCCCTAGGGGATAAAATGGAGGATGACACTTTGTCAATTTTAAACCGATATATTATATAAAACTAAATCTACGCGGGTGAAACCGCGGGGCATAGCTATTATTTAATAAATTCCGTTTGCGCCATGAGGTAGCTGTTGCATTAAAATTTTCATTCTTTTGCAGTTCTGTAATTAAATCAGGTGTCATGTGCCCTTTATTTAAATCAGGACGCTCAATTACTTTTTCTAATTCAATTTGATTATTGGGTGGGATTCATTCAATACCTTCTCGCCACCACCACACCCATCTGAATGGCATATTTGAACAGGTATATTACAAAGCAAACCACCCTCGGACCCAGATAGGCTTCTTCGAAGTAACAGTGTATGTAATAAAAGGCTTATATTTATTACCATTCATCAATCTTTGGAATTGATTATTGTATTATTTCTTGAACAAATTTTATTTTAAATTCACATTTAAACATCCCATTTTACCGTTAGGGCCAAATTACAAATTATATTATTTTAGAACAATATTTTTCAGTACACCTCTTATCATCACGAAGAATAGATCCTACAAATATCAAATATCTACAAGCAGTGGCTTACGGTGCTCCATTTTTGGGAAGTAAAGTGCCTCTTATATTAAATTACTAGCTGCGCCCTGTGGTTTCACCATATTTTTTTATTAAAAGTACCTAAGTTACTCCTTGTAACATTAGTTATCCGCCAGTGAAAGTCCCGTTAAAATCGGTCCAACCGTTTCGGAGATTAGCCGGATCAAACAGACAGACAGAGAAAATAACTAAATATTGGATTTTCCAAGCCAGTATCATGTATACTTTCATATACATTTAGTGAAAAGCTGTTTTTGGAATTACAAATTGACACTTCAATTTTATGTATCTGTATAGATTTAAAAAAAACCTAGTAAGCACCTGTACGCGTCATCGCACGTAAGCATTCAAGCAAACAGTAGCTTAACAGGATAATACGTGGTCGAATGACGTCAGATGCACCGAGCGTGGAGCCTGGCCTAAAGTGAATCATTTCAAGCTGACTGGAGCGATGACCGCACATCAGAGTCGATTAGCTCGCGCCCGTACCAACTGTCCCTGAGGCGACATATCACCTCACACCCATATGTACATCAAGCACGCTCGTATCCAATCATTTCCCAAATTGGGATCTCAACACTGCCGTACATATAGTACCTACTACACTCGACGGTAATCAACATTGCGTCAATCATGCACATACATGCACTGCTAGCCAGCTTGGCGAGGTTGGATACCCTGAGCGATGCTGATTTGGGTCAATGTTTTCATCTATACTTTTTAATATATACGACTGAAGAGTTTGTTTGAACGAACTAAGCTCAGTAGCCCGACTTCTCGCTTCACATGAAGCAGATACTGACTTTCTGTAAACCTACTAAGTAATATTATAAAAGTTTATGTGTGTAAGTAATTCAGGCAAAAACTACTGAATGGATCTATCATTAAGATATGCATAAAAGAGAATCGGATTAGAATACCACATAATTTGCAGACGGAGTCACAGGCATCAGCTAGTATGTCAATGTTATAGCGACACGGCACCAAAACAAATACTTAACGTGGTGAATAATGACTCGTAGCTGACGTATTTGCGGACTCTTGCTTTCCGCAAGCATAGGTTGTCTGCCTAAACAGACATTGATGACATACTTATGATGTGTGTATACAATATATATATATATATATATATATATACATATACATATAAATAAACTAATGGCTATGTTCCAAGGGCGTGTGTTGTATAGAAATAGATAAGCAGCACTTACCAAGTGCTTATGAAACCTTTAAGCTAAACTGACTTTTAATTGTGTTTTTCTACAACACTACTGAATTAATTTAAATGATAGTTTAATTCACTGTTATGATATCATCTATATACTTAAATATTATAGCTGATACTTCCGAATCTATACAGATAAATAAAATTGAAGTGTCTGATCGTAAATCCAAAATAATTACTTTTCACTTAATGCATATGAAAGTATACATGGTAATAAAGCTGTTGCGGATAATCTCCGAAGCGGCTGGAGCGATTTAGCAGGATTTTCGCTGGTAGATAGCTAATGTTACAAGGAGTAACTAAGGCTACTTTAATGTAAAAAAAAACATTAGGGTTCCGCGGGTCACGAATGCAAATAAAGCGAACGAGGGTAAAACCATCACAGTACATAGTCACACATAAAGATGTAACGAGACCATAAGATATACACAACTATTAAGTACGTGGGCGTAATATACTTGAAATTAAAAAATATCCATAGACAAATGAAGATAAGGAAACAGTGATTACATTATAGTTGTGAACTAATCCCCAGATGTAAAATATATATTGAACAGAATGCATCAAACGAATAAAAACTCGATATATGTAGGCATTAATTATCTGTATCAATAAAAAAGCAGTACGAGTACGCGGCGTAGATTTTCCGTGTGCACGTATTTTAATATTATCATTGTTCTGTGTATAACACTATCCAACGAGGCGGGAAACACCAGCAACGGTTTGGACTTTTGCTGCCAGTATGCCCGATGGGCTAACACTATGTGATATTATTTTCGTTTTTCTTCCTGCTTTAGCTTTCACATTCGTTTGGCACAACACTTTTTTAGTTAATTAAATTGCTTTTGATGCAAGCTACCCTCTGATATATATTTTTATCTAACTGCGCCCTGCGGTTAGTTAAGTTAATTTCATGGGTGAACGCGTAACCGTAGTGATTTTTCATTGAAAGTCAAAGTTACTCCTTGTAACATAAGCTATCTACCAGAGGAAAGTTTGCTAAAATCGTTCCAGCAGTTTCGGAGATTAGCCGACAGAGAAAACATTTTAAGGTTTTTTATGTGAGTAGGTATCATATATATGCATTTAGTGAAAAGCTATTATTTTGAAATTACACGAAGACACTAAAATTTTATTTATCTGTATAGATGTATAAATTAAACGGCGATAAAGCCTCGGGAACGTATTAATACATATACTAATCAATAATTACTTTATCAATCGCTCAATTTGACGCTTAATGGAGAATGGTCACATGTTTGTTAATGGCCAGTAATTTACAGCTAGAATTTAATTATGATAATTACTGTTTCATGTGGATATGAGTACCTACCGGCGCGGCGGTACACATTTAACAGAATATTTTTAAGTAAACTACAAGGGCGGCCCCCCTGTACTTCAAACCTTTGAGTTTCTTTTAGGTACCATAAAATAAAACGTCAGCTAGAATACGAACTAGATCAATCTTCCTTCAATCGACCAGTCAGACACTTAAAGTTTTACAAATCATAAAGGTAACTTACGCTTTAATTTCCTAAGAAATTGATGGGAAAAGTTTTTAACGATTTTATGTCCATTACCTTAGTCGGTCTCCTCTTAGATTCTACGATATGGTTCATGTTCGATATTCAATTATGGAGTTCTACAACTTGACTTATATAATGCAATATGGTATGTACATAAAGCGGACTTAAATGACTTTACTTAGTTCTCTTAACTTAGGAGAATAGAATATTAACCTCGTATTCAACACATCTGTATTAAGCTAATATTGGAATTGGATTACCGTTCCATCGGACTATGAGAGTGAGGGAATAAATAGTGCACCTGTGTTTACGCTCACACTTGAGCACTATAATATCTCCTGCACAGAAGGCTGATCCCCGAAGAGATTAGCCGCCGTCACCAAATTTCGGTAGGAGATAATTATTTTATTATTTACGTAATATATATGTATAAAGATAGTAATATACATGTAATAAGAGCCGTGGTGGCCTCGAGGTTTAAGCAGTCGTCTGCTACGCAAGCGTCGCAAGTTCGAATCCCAGCGGGGCCTGTATCAATGAGTTTTTCTAAAAAACTTATGTACAGTGACTTCACACCACGTGCTTTACGGTGAAGGAAAACATCGTCAGGAAACCTGCATATTTCTGAGAAGTAATTCAATGACGTATGTAAAGTGTCTGGGACGGCGATGGACTCACCATCTGTCACGTTGGCACTTAATCATGTTCGGTGAAAAGTGGGTGTTCTTATTACAACACCTCTGCCTACCCCTTCGAGGAATACAGGCGTGAGCATATGTATATATGTATAAACTATCTTTGTTCGTTTAGGGACTTCATCGATGCTAGGCCTACGTTTACTTAAATATTTAAAAAAGAAACAAGCGGGAATCTATGGGAATTCTTTCATAAATAATAAGCTCCAACTGAGTAATGACTTAATAATCAAAGTTGTTGGTTCGGACAACTTCGTAACTAATTGATCAAAATAAATTTTAAGGAAATTAAACTTTTGGAGGTTATATATTAGCGCAATTTTTCAATTAAATCTGTACAGATATATACATAATTGAAGTGTCTATTAGTATATGTATGTCTATCTGTCTTTCGTGTTCGAGCTAATCTCTGACACGGCTGAACCGATTTTAACGGAACTGGCAAATTGAACATTAACTGTGAGCTTATTATGTTCTATGTTTTAGTCTTATAGGTTTTAAATAGGTTAATAATTTTGCAAACATTTCAGTAAGCTTTTATCATAACAAGGAGTCGGAATTCGGGCATATCAGAAAATATATTACGTCAATAATCACGGTACCAATGAACGGTGCTATGATCCCTTTATTGAGGATATAGATCACGTTATGTAACAACGGTAAAGGAAAATACAATAAGACAATTTCTTTTCTCACGCTTGAATGTAATTTCTAACTAATTAGATAGGATAAGATTTCGGACTGCATCCGGCACAATATGGCGATTCGATTTTCACATTATGGATGAGCGAGATGAACACGTACCATTACTAAACTTGTTCAAATAATATATTGACAAAATGAATAAAATCAAAATCAAAATTTTTCAAAATCAAAATATCTTTATTTGATTAGACTTCTCACAAAGTACTTTCAAATCGTCAGAAGGACACAAAATACATTATACATGATTATAAATGTTACCACCGGGTTCGGAAGGTAGCTTTTGTTGAGAAGAACCCGGCAAGAAACTCAACAATTACTCTTTTAAAAAAATATATATTATACAATGTTTTTGGTTACAGAATATAAAAGGGGAACCAAAAGCCTGCAGCTATCGGTCGCGTTCCGCTTCAATTGACAAAACCTACGTTTCCACATCCAAGAGTCAGGCTAAATTTACGAAATTCTATAGAAATCTTAGTTATACAGTATTGGGAATAAATATACATTGTATTTAATTGAATTTTGTTCATACATACTCATTATTATTTCATAACAATTAATAAATAAGTAACTAAAAACTAATTACAAGTAGAAAACTTGGCCCAAATCGGTGTCTCTCGGGATCGTGCCAAGAAGGCTGGCAGCATTGCCACGTTGAATAGCAATGCTGATTCTCTGAGCGAGAAAAGCCCCAGCCCGCTTGTCACGAGAAGCTTCTACCAGACGACGTGCAACCTCTTTGAAAAGTATTTATATGCATTCTTTTAACGCGTTCACTGCTAACGACGCGTCTGTGCGTCCAACTGTTAGAGAATTTACGAAGATGAAATGTTAGCAGTGAATGTGTTAAACTATTCATCTCATAAATTACCGACTTTCCACGGTAACGTGACATGTGGTGAGTATACGTTTGACGGGTCTTGTGGTTAGTATCAGGACTACTGATACTCTAGATATCGCGAGTTCGATTCCCGCATCCGGGCAAACATTTTATGCGATACGAATTTATGTTTGCCTTGTGTCTGGGTGTTTCCTATGTATTAAGAAAAAAGTATTATATCCGTTTCCTAACTTTGCTTAGTTTGGGACTAGATAATGCTGTGTGATAATGTCTGAACACTATTATTTATTTATTATTCAATTGGTAAATTCAGCTTTTAACCAAACCGCTATAAACATTTTTTTTGCGTTTCCAGTCAGGGGCCTTACCATGAGCTCTTATTGCCATGATAGTTTTCTCTTATTATGAGACAGATGTATATGACGTGTATACATCTGTCACTGTCACACAACTGAATTATCATTGCAATAAGAGCTCATGGTCAGGCCCCAGTTTGACCGTTGCCACACCCTGGACAAAACGGGGACGGAGCAAGCACTAAACTCGTTATCGTAAGGTAATAACGAAGTCATTAAGTACTCAGGACGAGACGACTAAGTTTAAAACTATTTTCGCAAGACACTTAAACGACTTATTCAGATAACGACGAATTAGGAAACCATTTCTGTTTTAATTGATATCTAAACGATTTTTTTACAGAAGCTAATCTTAATTTACAAGAATCGCGAAACGAAAAATATTTATAATGTCAATTAACGCTCCAGTGTATATTTTGTGTTCACTACTGCAATGTTCGTATTCACGAATTTGCAAGATATGCCAGCTTCATTTCAACGTGGACACCAATTTGACCTGTTAATAATGAGCTTGTTGTTATAAATGGATGACCGTACTTTCATATATGCGTTTAGTGAAAAGCTGTTTGGAATTACAAACAGACACTTCAATTATATTTATATTTATAGATATAGATGTATATCGCTAGCTCATCATGATATAGTTACCGTGTTCAGTAAGAGTTCGCCTAGTATGATAGGGTCAAGGTAAGTTAATTCAAACTTTTGTTTTACTTTAATTAACCACTGTATGTTTAGATGGTTTGGACATATCGAAAGAATGAGTGAAAGGCGATTAACGAAAGAAATTTATAGAGCGAATATGACCGGAAGTGTGGGTAGAGGGCGTCCAAGGAAGAACTACTATGACCAAATTAATAGTATTTTTCAGAAAGGTCCAATTCGTAGCACTCGTAACCGAAGAAAGTGTATGAAGAGATGCATGAATATGGATGAAGCGACAGAAGTATGTATGGATCGTAGCTTGTGGCAAACGGTGGTCTCTGCCTACCGCCATGAGATTCAGGCGTGAGAATATGTATGTATGTTAATTAACCTTTGATACATTTACAATTATATGAGTTTTTCTTCACAAGGATATATATGCAGCCTCTTAGATTTGATTACGTGGAGTATCCTTTATGGATACACCAACCGCCGCGGGGGCAGCGGGAGGTTATGTCTGACTTGCACCGACTAAACTCTACGGTGTCCCTCCTTGTCGCTAAGTGGGGGGTTCACGTGTTATGTCTTCACGTGCGACTGGCCTGTACCTGTTCTTACGTTACCAGGGTAAGTAGACACTTTACCTACCATACTTTAGGAACATACGATCACTCATAATAATTCTATGCTATCACTACACTGGAGCCCAGTGTCACTAACTCCTTTATTGTCAAAAAAACAGGACATTTTGTGTATATTTTATATCGTATATTTATATTATTATATTATAACAGGATCCCGGTTCGAATTCAATCACAATACAATCACATCTAGAATGTTGTTAGTGGGGTCACCATGTTGCACAGTAACTCCATTTTTTACGAGGTAGGTAATGCGTGAGTGACACTCTTGGTGTTGCAAGCGAGCAAAGACTACAGGGGCCGTTTGTACGCCTGTAAGTCACCATTCACTTAATAATTGTTGTGTTGCATACATAATTTATTTCTCCTTCTAATGTATGAAAATATTAAGGTATTCTTCGATATGTATTCCCCTAACTAAATAATGCAGCCACTAAGCGGTGATTTCTTTATTCACATCCATTTCCTTTATAAATAATCAATGCGATCGGTTGACATTTTTCAGTTCGTTTCTCATTTCCGTCAATACCTAAAGGTTTTCCAGTTCGATATAAAAACGGTCTGAAGCATAAGCTGAAGTACATATATGCCATATTTTTCTTTTCGAACTCGCTTTAAATTAGCTGTCCTGTAGAAGCAATTTCCTTACGCCCGGAGTGTTCCTGCTTGCTTCGAGTTTTTATTGGTAATCTCCCGATTGGTGAGACAGCGGCAGCAGGAAACGTTATAAATAGAGATTCCTGGCAAAACAATTCTCCTTTGTAATTAGTATTCGCATCTCACACATCATCCCGCTAATAGGAAGTACTCGAATACTTTCCTTGGAGGCACGGAAGAGGAATGGGAGCACACTATACATACATACATATAAGTATGTATTTTTAGCTTTAAACTCAGTTAAGCTCTCCTAAGTGTTAGCGAAAACCGTATCAAAAGCCGTAAAGTAGTCTAAAAGTACGGTGCGTTCGAACAGACTACCTAATTTTGGACATGGCAACATCAATTGATATATATTTAAGGCACTTAATCATATTCGGTGAAATGTGGGTGTTGTTATTACAACACCTCTGCTTACTCCTTCGGGTACCCTTCTGGGATGCCGTGAACATATTTACAACCATGCAGCCCGTATCATGTTAAGCGTCAAAATTTTAACGCTTGCAACATCAAGGGTGTCACTCCCACGTTGCTTACTTTGCATTAAATCATGGTTAGATTTATCGTGATCATACTATAATTTACGTAAAAAGTTATTCACATAGAGGAAATGAGAAAGTAGGGTAAGACGTACCTACACACAAGACATATATAGGTCAAACGAAACTATGTCAAGCTTGACAACAAAATTATTTGCTCGTCTCATTGCTCATGTCGCGCAGTACCACCCCTGGGGGCCAACCAAGATGGTTTAAGCAGCGCGTATTAACAACTTCTCAGCTTTGATGTTTAAATTAACGGTACCAAAATGAAACGTCAAAGCTTGTGATGATATGCTCGCTATGATGGAGTGCTCCCTGATCTGCTAAAATCTCAGTTAAAACACGTATTAGTGATGAACAAACCCACGGTAGAATCCACCATCAGCCTCTTGCAACTATACCATGGTATATTGGGGTTGACGCGTTCTAGTAATGATGGCAGTATAAGATAGCACTAACCTCGGAATAAGACTTCTCGATGGCGGAGCGCTTGATGGTATAGGTCCGCAGGTCTTCGAGCAGGTCGCACTCATGCTGGTTCTTGGCATGGAGCTTGGCGATCTGCTCCGTGTGGAGGTTCTTTAAAAACTTGGTATAGTTACTCTGGAACAACAAAATAAAAAGTTATACGTAATTGTGTTAAGTGCAGGAAGTGTAAAGGTGGACTGATGGTAATTGGTGAGCGGCTGCTGCAGGGTATGGATCACCCTTTACTTATAAATTTAAATTTAAAAACTTTATTTATAAATATATTAGGGTTCCGCAGGTCACCATACGCGGGACAAATCTATATGTTCTGTATTCTGAATACTTTCAGTAGAAAGCTGTAACTGCTGATACTGATGGGGTAGCTAGTGTATACGATATTTCCATGTTGCTATAGTTAATATAGTATGACTGTGAAACATCGGTGAAGGAAAACATCGTGAGGACACCTGCATATTTCTGAGAAGTAATTCAATGAAGTGTGTAAAGTGTCTGAGACGGCGATGGACTCACCATCTGTCACGTTGGCACTTAATCATATTCGGTGAAATGTGGGTGTTGTGATTACAACACCTCTGCCTACCCCTTCGGGGCATACAGGCGTGAGCATATGTATGTATGTATAGTATGACTATTTACTTTCCGAATATGAGAAAGTGTTCCAAATAAACCCGATAAGAGTAACCGATTGTCGTCAGTTTCCGTCGCAAGGTTCGACAGAAAGTGACACTAGGCTGGCTTTAGCCACTAGAAGCGATTTTCGGTAAAAATAAATTGAAAACTATTTGACACTAAATACATTTCAGAGTTCTAAGATTTTAATAAAAAAATGAGTTTTTTCATAAAATTTGTCTTCCTAGATTAATCATGAACCAAATCTATGGCATAAACCGCTATAAGCTCTTTTCTTGATCAGAATTTAAAGTTCAATTTCAGTTTAGTACTTAGTACAATGAAATCATATAAATAAACAACACTTCTACTTAGACACCATTAATGGACAGTAAAAATCCAGTGTTGTGTTTTAGGGCTAAAATGATAATTTATACTATAAAATTGATGCATTTCTATTAATAAATTATTAAATAATATTAATTTCAAGCAACGACGATACACCAGACACAAAATAAGATGATAAACTACTTGCATTGCGATTCTAGAAAGATATTACGAATTCCGACACCAAATGACACCGCGAAACTAACAACCGTTATGGCTGCGATTAAAATGGCTGTCAGTAATCAAAAACATTTGTTATGACAGCTAAAATACTGGCACATCTGATCGGTATTGACATTTGAAAAAAAATACTGCGCATTTGCTTAATTTTGGAAGAATAATTTAGGAAGAATAAAAAAAATAACAAAAAATGTACATGAATGGTCCGCGTCCAAAATTCCATTTACCTTATCTTTGTTTGTGATGAATAATCTTAAAAACTATTTTATCTAACCGAACGATTTTGGAAGAGTTATATCACTTGTAGAATTCTTGCAGAATAAAGCCACATACAGAAGTTAGCAATAAACAAATACCAATAGCATTAAAACATGCTTCTTGAAGAATAAATGAAATCGAGAACGTTGTGTAATTTAAGTTAATATAGAAATTTTTCAAAAACTTTTACCTTGCTGTAAGTAATACATAGGTATTTAGAAGACATCCCTTCAAGATGGCGGGTGCACACCGTAGCCTAGCAAACATTGCGAAAGAATCGAGTTACAATAACTACTGCAAGGTTTCCAAAGGTTTTTAAATAAATAGTATGAAGTAATTCTATGACGTGTGTAAAGTGTCTGAGACGGCGATGGACTCACCATCTGTCAAGTTGGCACTTAATCATCTACGGTGAAAAGTGGGTGTTGTGATTACAACACCTCTGCCTACCCTTTCAGGGAATACAGGCGTGAGCATATATATGTATGTATGTTTTAATTTCTTACTTCCTTACTTCCTCTCCGTTTTTCCAATTTTCGTAAACACCTTTTCTCAAACTAATTCCGTCTAAAGCGATTATAATATATTCCTAACTAGCTGACGTCATGTGGTTTCACCCGCGTAGTTCCCGTTCCCGTGGGAGTATGGGGATAACATATGGCATGTGTTACTCGCTGGTGATGTAGCTATCCATTGCTGAAAGAATTTTTCAAATCGGCAAGTATTTTCGGAGCCTATTCAATGCAAACAAACAAACAAAAAACAATCAAATCTTTCCTCTTTATAACATTTGTGTAGATTTCGACAAAAACTTTTCAACAGTAACAGACATACAGAGACACAATGTTAATAATATTTTCAGTTTTGACAAGCTGTGTCGCGCGGATTTACCCACAGACCTAATTTTATAGATGGCCCGCAGAAGACAAATATGTTTTTAAATTAATAGTTGGAGTAACTTAGGCTAAGTTACTCCTTGTAACATTTGTATCAGCCAGTGAAATTCCTGTTAAAATCAGACCAGCCGATTCGGAGATTAGCCAAAACAAACAGACAGACAGAGTAAAAAATAAAAAATTGGTTTTTCCATGTCGTATACACGGTAACGACATGGAAAACCCAATTTTTTATTTTTTACTTTCATATGCATTTAGTCAAAAGGTGTAATATTGGATTTACAAACAGACACTTCAATTTTATTTATATGTATAGATATAAAATGTAATAAAATGGGCTTTTATAATATCACAATCTGTGTCCGAAAAACCTCATTTGTTGTTTTAAAGTGTTTGGGATGGACCATAACCACGTCAGATATTCTCACATCTACACAAAAAAAAATCGGTCATGTCGTTCCGAAAGAGTGTTGTTACAAACGCTTAGACACGATTATTTTTTATATGTCAGATGTTGATAAACTGTCAAAGGTATCAGAGTGCTTTGTCTTTGTTAGAACAGTGAAGTTGACCGAGAATAATTGAACCCATTTGAACCGAAAATATATTAAGTAAGTACTTAGTGATAAAAGATCGCTTTTGACATCTGTCTGTGAAAACGATTAGTTCTTGTTAACAAGTTATTAGATTGATGAGGTTCACCATAATTTTGGTAAAAGTAGGTGGGTTTGTGAATGTTTTACCTATTTGTATCGTTGTTCAAATGTTATATTTAACTCTATAGAGGTCGAGTCTAATTTGGTATGAACGTTTTGTAACCATAAGTGAAACCTATATATATTTTTACTTAATGACAGGAGAGCGATTTCGACTGCTATTATTTAGTGATAAGAGTTAGAATTGATATGTAGGTAATGACTTTCCAATGGGATTGAAGGCAATTTTATTAAAAGAACGCTATATAAGAATATTTAGATACTGACTATATTTTAAGTGTGTTCTTGTGTTAACTAAAAGTACCTATTACTACTTGTGTTGAAGGATGAAGTAAGGAAAAAACATTTGTAACTCAAAATATCGCTCATATAATGGCACATCCGGAGTAAATAATGTAATGCAAATGTGTAATTATTCCTAGCAAATTTTAATATACTGCAGGGGCCTACAATCTTCCGTTTTTAAGCAGAGCTTATTAAGGACTTCTGAGCTTTGACATTTCACCTCTTGGTACCGTAAAATTAAACGTCAAAGCTAAGATGTTTTTAATACGCGCTGCTTAAAACATACTTGGCGCACTAATGTGGCATTATATTGCTAGGTTAACAAGATAATGTCGAGTGTTCTTGACATATAATTCCTCGTTAATTAACAGAATTACTAGAATAATAATTGTTAGCTAAATGTTCGTTGTAAGCAAATCTTTCCATTATTAAATACATAATCAAAGTCCCCGCCACACATTTTATTAAAACAGACATATTAATAATACTATTTCTATGAACATTATCTAATCACATAATAACATTTACAGTAATAACTCTTCTATTTCGAGACAATCGCCTGTCACGACAACACAGTCGACATTTACGAACGGTTTGGAACGGCTGACAGGTTTTGATGAGCGGTCACGTGGACGCCGTGAAGGCTTTAATGGACAGAGGCTTTGCGTATGAAGTAGGTACTCTACGTAGAAAGAATCCGCCCGAAGTTTCGAATCATACCTCTTTCGGTGGGGAAAATATCAAGTGTCAGACATCTGTAACGTTTCTAGCTTCATCGGTCGTATAAAAACAGAAGCTACAATATAATTATATCAAACCGTTTTTGTTTTGAACCGAGTTTGTTCTGTGAACAGAATTTTATTTTATTTTACAGCGCAATGCTATTATTTATTTGAAAAGGGCGCTCATAATTCCATGTCTCAGCCAATTCGGCTCACGTGACTTCTCAGAATTGACAATAGGTAATCGCCGTTATAGATGTATGAGATATATTCAAGCAACGCTAAGTGGGCTACATCCAATTCCCATTATGGCAGACGTATATTGTGTTCTATTCTACAGATAGAGATAGCAAACAAGCGTACTATCCTATCTAAGAGCAATTTCTTCTCAATAAAAGCAACGTTCCGAAACTAGCGGTACCATGTATAATCCTGTGTAATCTTGTCGTTCTGACGATTTGAAAGTACTTTGTTAAAAGTCTAATCAAATAAAGATATATTTTGAATTGAATTCAATTGAAGAATAGAATAAAATTAAGAGTGCCTACCTTATAATAAATGGAAATACTTTAACAACATTAGAAAAAGTGACCAAAGGCTAGGTGATTTTATATGAATAAGTATTTTTTATTTCTACTGATGACGGATTTCTCGAGTCGTTAAAAACAGATTAAAATAAATATTTAGAAGGGCCCAAGTCCCGTGCAACTATTGTGGTTTCCTTTAGCCGTTTTTATAGATGACACCCGTCGTGAGACTTGTACTTGGACTGTTTGGGCGGTATTCTAAGATGGCAAATATGTGTTACCGTACACCAGGTGGGAAGTGGTAACCGCAGCCTTTATGAACTTGCAATACCAATAGCCCGAAGCATCCTTCCGACCCTTAATTGCATGCGCTCGTATTCGCTTGGTTCGTCGGCTACAGCCTCAAAGACGGACTACACTATGCTCGTATGTACACAGACGATGTACCAACATCCACGTACAAAGAGCCGAGTGGACATTATTGGACAGGTTCGTTTAATTACTTCACTAGCCGCTTTGATGTAATGAACTCGGGAAGAGGTCTATCTAATTGAAATTCATGTAGTACGCAGTAGGTAGACGATTTATAATTGAACATCGTCATCTCTCTGGTTTCATCCCATACATTGTTGGGGTCGGCACTTGATTCAACTCGATGCGGCCTGATTATCTGATTCTTTACGAAGCGACTGCTATCTGATCTTCGCAACCCCTATTATGATGAAAATCGGTTATCTGGGCTAAACTAATATTCAGATCTTCTTAGGCCTCCAACTGCCCGGTAATTATTGCCAATGATGTTAAATTGGCAACCGAGACAGACGGCTTAACGTGCTCTCCGAGGCATGGAAAGGAATTAGGCAGTCACCTATCCAACTACTGGCTAGGTAATCTAACTTTCGCAACCACTTTTACGAGAAAAATCGGTAATTTTGATTTAACGATTGTTATCTTTAAAAATCGTTGCTATAACTGCAATTAATAAAGTCTACTTGTCAAAAAGTAGGAGCGTTCTGAACAGTAGTCCCAGTAATAAGAGCTGACAAAACGACAGATCCCTTCCTCCGCGATAAGCAGGCCAATTGGGTCGGGCAAGGTGATACCTAAGCAAACATCCAACAATTTGTGATATTTTATAAAAAAATAAACTGGCAAACGTTGTACAGCCATGTATTTGGAATTGGATCACACTTATGATTTAAGGGTATGAAAATCAGATGTTGGCTGAGTCTCAGATCTAGCCAATGTGTACACAAAATTTCATACAAATCGGTCCAACCGTTCCGAAGGAATTTGGTAACAAGCACCACGAGACATGAGAATTTTATATATTAGATATTTAGCATAGAGCCCGCCAACTTGTAACACCAGGACCCCACCATCATCAGTTAACAACAGAGCATATTAGGAACTTCTTAGTTTTGACACTTCATTTTGTGATATCAAAAATAAACGACAAAGCTAAGAAGTTAGTAAGTCGTCACTGCTGTAGCGATGATATGCCCCCAGAGTTGTCAGCCTTACGTTGAATGTGATCGTTTTGGCAGTATTAGGTGACCTATAATTCAACCGCAGATTAGGTACACATTGGTGCACAGTACCCTATATCAAACCATGGTATAAACAGACACGTTGGTGGTTAGGAGGCACGGCCTGTTCTGGTGATGTGACCGAGCTGCGCGTATATTTCGCAGAGATAACTGCAGCGTCATCATATTGGGCCGTAATCCTCTTTCCGGCTTAATTCAATCCACCAAAGGCCGCGGACAATGGGCTCCAACTATCCAGTGTTTGATTGTGATAATATTTACCCTTCATTATTATTACTATCAATGTCATTGTTAATTATTGTAATTGGTATGTCCGTAATAATTAACTATAAATAAATAAATAAATAAATAAATAAATAAATTACGCCAGGAAATTAAACTTATAGTTGAAATGGCTGTGCCTCGCGATTTACCCACAAGGGAATAATAATAATATACCCGTTTTTGTAACATTTTCCCTTGATACTTCGTTTCTATTGGTCGCAACGAGATTTTATAAACGCCTACTTCGTTGAATGAACAATACAAAAAAATATTTTGTCAATAGATACCATAAAAATGTAGTGTTCCTGAGATTATATTATTACTATTTACCGATTTGGGGAGCAGATTAATTGTAGGTAATTTGAGTTATACCTTTATGGCTTTCCAGAGCTTACAAACAGGTTAGTAAAGACATAATATATACCAATACTTGAGGTAAAATAGGTAAAGGTGACTTTGACCAAAGCAATCCTGCAACCGTAACAGTACTTCTTTACATACAATTTTTCATAAGGGTTAGTTTTTACGGAAAAGATGCAATATATTTGCGAAACGAAAACGATTATATCCTGCAGCTAGAAAGCATAAGTGGCTGATTCAAAGTACCTTAAGATGTTTTCTAATTCATCAGTTCCTCAGAGAGCCACGTAGTAAAGGATACAAAAGACCTCGAAGGTCAAAGTTCACGAACCAACTAACATCTGAAAGCCAAAGCAGCTAATTAGCGTCTCCCAGATTCGTTTGCTTTAATTACATGTTTTTGATGAAATTCAATTTCCAACCGCCCTTTGTATAAAACATTAATAATAATTCGTTCGATATTTTGATCATGAAATAAATTGTTCAATTCCAGCTTTTTAGAGAGCAATACTTTTGGGATGGCTTTGAGACAGATGAATACTCGTAGCTTGTACCACAAGTGATGCAAAACTTCTAGTTTTCTATTAAAAAGACAGAATTTCAGTAATGTTACACCATGAGCTTCATCGTGAAGAAAATTGATTTCAAATGACTGACAAGGAATTGAAAAATTGTAAAAGTGCTTATAGTATTAATGAAAATTGGGTGTTGTAACGTATACTTCCATTGCGAACATTCTGTAAAAGTCAGAGGGCCAACTATGATCGTTTAAGCAGTGCGGAATAAGAACTTCTTAACTTAGAAATTTTATTTCACGGTACCAAAATGAAACGTCAAAGCTATGAAGATCGTATTACGCTGTGCTTAAACCGATGACGGTAGGACGCCAGAGCGTAAATAAATGTTTAAAAACAAATACATGGATAATAAAGTTTATGTTTAGAAATTCGATACGTTGAACGCTCTCGAAATGTATATTAATAAAGTGTCACTAGCGAGAGTCACGATCTGATATTGCTTTGAAATATACTTAGCTCAAGGGGAAATAAGAAAACTGCTCAAACGGAAATTTCCTTTTACTTTAATCCTGGAGAAATATGCAGTTGACAGGATTAAAATTAGCTTATCTTTATTAATAAAAGTGGTTAGGTCTTGCATAAAATTCCCTCTTTTGATTAAATATGTAGCGCAGTCAGTACGACGCTTTTAAATATTAGTCCAAACTGAAATGCAGTCCGAAGGAATATTCTAATTTGTCTTTTATTTTGTACAACAAAGTTGTGTACACTCGCTTGGTGGTAAGCGGCCACTGCAGCGTACGAGCATGACAAACGAGGGTCCAGTTGCCTGTATTCTCATGTCCTAGTCCCATATGACTTAGGGGACAGCAGGAAAAGCATTGATTTCATATTTACAGGTTTTTTTACAAATTACGTCCATATCATTGTATTTCCCATTCACTGTGTTACATGTATATAATCCATAATCCCGGAAATGAGTCGTACTGTGTGAGTGGGCGGGTATAACGCACACAGCTAAAATTCAAGTTTTTAAAGTAAATTACAACCGAATAACGCTATAAATGCTAAAATTAGGTAAAATTTACCGTCGTATAAGCTTAAAAATTATGGAATATTCTGATACATGATGTGAGAGATCAGCTACCGAAACTGTGCTGATTGCAACATGGTCGAGGATGTGTGCGGGCCGAAGTGGCAGAAACAAACTCGCCTGAAGGGGTAGTACCGGTACCGGGTACTTGCTATATAGCTTTAGCAAGCCCCAGCTTGGTGGATGCCACTCAGACTTTGATGTTATGTTTTATTTTTGTTACCAATAACAGTGGCATGCCCTCTGGGCAAAAACTCTTTTCATAATACTGACGAAAAAATATGTATGTCGGAGAATCATTTCTAAACGGAACGCAAGTGTTGACATCATCAATAATCGAGTCACGCTTGGATGCGGCCGTTGGGTGGGACGGGCATATATAGAACGTTAGAGCTCGGACCGAGCAGACGTATCTGTTCGAATATATGGTGTTCTAGTCAATTCTTGGTTGATTAAGTCAGTTAATTAAAGTGGTTAATTTGATAGTGAGTTTAAATATTGCTTGAGACTACCCACTATGTCAGAACCCGAAGAAAGCGCATGCCCGATGAATCCTGAGCAACACCCCTCTCCGATATCAGAAGTAGGATCACCTCGAGCACAATTTAGAAGTGAAATTATACAGCCGCGGCCCGCTGAAGAGGATTTATTGCCAAAAATACTCGAGATACAGAATAACAACATGCTGAGTCTTATTGAGGCTATAAAGCGTCCGGTGAGTTCAAATATTATCAATCTACCCTCATTTGATCCCGAGAAACCGCATTCCGATGCACTTGCTTGGTGCAATACGGTTGACCTCTGCTTTGGTGAGAACCTGCTACAAGGCGGATCTCTTATAATAACAATCAGCAGTGCCTTAAAGAGGAGTGCTTCTCAATGACTGTCACAAATATCGTTCCCTGGAATGCAATGGTCGCAATTTCGAGAACTATTTACGGCTCGGTACGACAGTGTTGAGACTCCTGCTGCTACCCTCATTAACCTACAGAATAGCAAGCGAAAATGAGTGTTTGTCGGTGTATGCTGCTAGGCCAATGACGTCACTGGTTTACAAATGGCAGAATATGACGGTTGAAGAGATTGCTATATCCACTGTTCTTGCCCATTTAGTGCAATCAGAAATTATGATGAGAGATAGGTTGCAGCAAGAGTTGAAGGCGACTTCGTTTATGAAAAGGAAGGCGCCACCAGCTGAAGCTGACGCGAAGAGCTTGGAAGCAAAGCGGTTCAAGTTGCAGACTTCTTTGAGGTGTTTTAACTGTGGCAAATCGGGTCATCGAGCGCACGAGTGCCGTTTGAAGGAGAAAAGAACAATGTCGTCCACTTCTTCCTCAAGTAACCAGCATACACGGGTCGTCTGCTTCCGCTGTGGCGGGGTGGGCCACTTCGATTCGAGATGCAGCCGCGGGCCGGGTGACGGTGGCGGCAGCGGGAGCGTCGAAGCTCAGGGAGCGAGCGTGGCGGGACCATCGAGCGCGCATGGATGGGAGCACCGAGTCAACGTGTGCAGCGTGAGCAATCCACGTGGGGAAAGCATTAACAACAGTGAGTCGTTTTTATTTTATTTTTATTCTGATGCTGAGTGTTCCCTTATCAAAGAAAGTATCGCCAATAAATTTTCTGATAAACGAATAAACAATGTTACGAAGTTGACTGGTATAGGTCAGCATAGCGTGTTTAGTACGATCCAGCTTTTATCTCAAGTAAGAATTGGCCATCTAAATTTGGAAATTTTATTTCATATTATACTCGATTACTATCTCAACCATGATATTTTAATAGGAAGGGAAATTTTATCTCAGGGCTACAGTGTTAGCGTGTCTTCTGGTAGTGTGGTTTTGTCACTTGATAGGGAGGTGTTAACCTGTGAGAAATCTGACAAGTGTGATAAATTCAATTTTGAACGCATTGACACAGATGTACCCGCAGAACTTAAACCTAAATTGGTAGCTGGGTTAAAGGATTTCCAACTTCCTTCTCTCGAGTGTGGCTACGTTTCGGGTCAAAACAGGTCAACTTGAAATCTACTTAATTGATCCTGCCAAAACAGTTCAGCGACGTCCGTATCGTCTTAGTACCAATGAACGACATGTGGTTCGTGAAAAGGTCAATTAACTTCTACAAGCGGGGGTGATTGGGCCCAGCTGTTCTCCGTTTTCTAGTCCTGTGTAGTTAGTTAAGAAGAAGGATGGATCAGACTGTATGTGCGTAGACTACCGAGAGTTGAACGAGAATACCGTTGCTGATAGGTACCCACTTCCACTGATCGAGGACCAGGTTGCTAGGTTAGGTGGGGCGAAGTGGTATACCTGTCTGGATGCCATCAGCGTCTAACATCAGATTCCCGTTGATCCCAGCTCGGTGGAGAAGATTACATTTCTTACACCTGACGGCCAATGGGAATATTTGATCATGCCGTTTGGTTTAAAAAATGCTACGGCTGTTTACCAACGAGCAGTCATGAATGCTTTAGGGTATTTGGCCCATACCTTTGTAGTAGCGTATGCTGATGATCTGCTCATTCTAGCGGCAGATGTAGAGGGGGCTATTGAGCGTCTTCGGATTGTCCTTGAGGTTTTGAGCAAAGCAGGGTTTTCACTAAATTTGGCTTAGTGTGTATTCTTCGGGGTGTAAGGGGCCTCCAACACCATCACTCGGGGCCCAAGCCAACCTCACCTGCCCGCGGTGCATCCCGCTGAATAACGAACGAGGCTCTGGCGACCCGCCAACCCGCAATGGACCAGCGTGGCGGGTTAAGGTCCAACCCTCCCAAGGGTTACAGGGTGTATGGAAAGACATAAAACAGGGCCCCAAGTGCCTGGCGGCTCCGGCTGCAAAACGGGGGCTGACGATTCGGGCGCCGGTCGAGCGCTGGAGCCCGGGGTGCTAAGAATCCCCAGGCGGCGCGAGTCCGTCGGACGACCCCTGGCTATGCCACTAGTCACATATAACACGCGCACACTGAGGACAGATGAGAGACTCACAGAGCTGGAAGAAGAGATAGGCAGGTTGCACTGGGATATCATAGGGCTATCGGAAGTCCGAAGACAGAGGGAGGACACGATGGCCCTAAATTCCGGACACCTGCTTTATCACCGGGAGGGCGACCAGCAGTCCCAAGGTGGTGTCGGGTTTATCGTCCACAAGTCCCTTCGTCAACAATATTATAGCCATTACGAGTGTGTCGAGCAGAGTCGCGTACCTGATACTCAAAATATCCAAAAGATATTCGCTGAAGGTCATCCAGGTCACGCACCGACCTTGACGCACTCGGATCACGAAGTAGAAGTTATGTATTAGGATATCAGCAAAGCCATACATACTTCCAAATCGCACTTCACTATTGTTATAGGGGACTTCAACGCAAAGCTGGGCAAGAGAAGCGAAAACGAGTTGGTGGTGGGGCAATTTGGATGGGGGATCGGAATCCGAGGGGTCAGAGGCTGGCCGAGTTCCTGGAGAAGGAGGAACTCTATATGATGAACTCGTTCTTCAGGAAGCCGCCTCATAGGAAGTGGACATGGATGAGCCCCGATGGTTCCACAAAAATGAGATAGACTTCATTATGGCCACAAGGAGACAAATATTCAATGATGTCTCCGTCATTCACAGGGTGAAAACGGGCAGTGATCACCGAATGGTCAGAGGCACATTGAATATAGATGTCAAACTAGAACGGTCTCGCCTGATGAAGTCTACGCTCCGACCTACTACAGCCCACATTCAAAACCCCGAAAGCTTCCAACTCGAGCGAACAAATCGCTTTGCTTGCCTGGATTGCGACACGGTGGACGATATCAATAACAGGCTGGTAGAGACTGTCCACACGGTAGGGTCTACATTCTTTAGACCCGGGCGTAAGGATATTGACCGATTAAACTCTAAACCTCATGGAAGAATGGCGCTCGATGACGCTGCAGTCCTCTGGCGACGCGGAGTCCTATCGGCAGCTCAATAGACGAATTTATAAATCCCTACGGCGCGATATTCGTGACTTTAATACTAATCATATTAGAGAAACGATTGAGCTGAATAAATGCTCCAAAGTATTCACTAGGGATTTGTCTATTGGGCAGAGCCAGCTGACAATGCTGAAGACAGAGGACGGCAGAATAGCGTCCACTAAGCCAGAGGTGCTGAGGGAGATCGAACGGTTCTATGGACAGTTGTATACCTCGATCGCCAAACCTATTAATGACTTAGATAAAGACCCGAGAGCTAAGCTCACCCGACACTATACCGAAGATATCCCGGACATCAGCCTGTACGAGATAAGGATGGCTCTCAAACAGTTAAAAAACAACAAGGCGCCGGGCGAGGACGGAATCACTTCAGAGCTGCTGAAAGCGGATGGTACACCGGTACTTAATGTCCTTCAGAGGCTCTTTAATTTCGTTCTGCACGATTGTATTACGCCGGAAGCATGGAACAGAAGCGTGGTGGTACTTTTCTTCAAGAAGGGCGATAAAGCTCTTTTGAAGAACTATAGGCCCATTACGCTTCTGAGCCATGTTTACAAACTGTTTTCGAGAGTCATCACGAATCGTCTCGCTAGAAGGCTCGATGACTTCCAGCCTCCCGAATCCCGATCGGGGTATGTGGGATTTTTACCTCACTAAAACCCCCCCGGTGGCCATCCTCAGTGCTCAGGGGGGACTCCGGGTACTCTGATAGAACGCACCGGTATCCCCCCACACTTTGCCGGGGCACATCCCCGGGGCAGCTGTGACGCCGCCCCGGGGATGTGCCCTGGCAAACCTGTCCTACTGATTTTCGATCCAAACTGGCCGATCGAGATTCACACCGATGCTGGTGCGGATGGATACGGGGCTGTTTTTATTCAAAAGGTTGATGGCAAGCAACATCCGGTCGCCGACTATAGTCGCCATACTTCTCCCGCGGAGACCAGCTACCATTCCTTCGAACTCGAAACCTTGGCAGTTGTTAATGCGGTCAATCATATCAGGCACTATCTCCAAGGTCGTAAATTTGTCGTTGTCACCGATTGTAACTCTGTTAAGGCCACTAAGAACAAGTGTGGGCTCTCTCCGCGAGTGCACAGGTGGTGGGCCTATCTGCAGTCGTTTGATTTTGATATCGTGTATAGGGAGGGATCTCGGATAAAGCACGTAGACTGTCTTTCACGTAATCAGCCACTTCCCTCCACAGCCAACACAACGCAGGATGTGGAGCAGAAGCACGTAAATATAGCTGAGCTTTCTAGTAAATGGCTGCAGGCAGAACAAGAGAAGGATCCTTCGAAGGATCTTGTCGTACCTTCAGAATGAGGTATTGTCTGAGGATGTTAGGAAGACGTATGAAGTTAGGTCTGGAATCTTGTACAGAGGAATGGCAGGAATCGATGTCTCCCCGTGGTCCTTCGCTCTTTTAGATGGTCGGTTGTAAACGGTTGTAAACGTGTTGTACACGAATCTATAATGCATCTAGGTTGGGAAAAAACTCTCGAAAAGCTTTACGAGCATTACCGGTTTGCGAGAAAGTCTAAGTTCGTGCGTAGGTTTGTCGAAAACTGCATTACTTGCAAGATTTCAAAATCAAGTTCAGGTAAGATTCAGGCAGAACTTCACCCGATTCCAAAGGCGAGTGTGCCCTGGCATACTGTGCACATAGATGCATCTGGAAAGCTTAGTGGCAAAAACGATACGAAGGAATGTTTTCGTCTTGATAGATGCTTTCACTAAGTTTGTCTTGCTCCATCACTCGCACAACATTGACAGTAAAAGCAGTATTAGAGCTCTGGAGTCTAGTGTAGCTTTGATCGGTGCGCCTGTTCGCGTGGTGGCTGATCAGGGCCGGTGTTTTGCTAGTAAAGAGTTCGATAGCTATTGTGATAGCCACAACATTAAATTGCACCTTATAGCAACAGGTGGCAGTCGTGCCTATTGACAGGTAGAGAGGGTGATGAGTACCCTGAAGGACATGCTCACGGTGGTAGAATCTAGCAAAAATCGCTCATGGCAAGATGCGTCAGGTGAAGTGCAGCTGGCCATAAATTCAACGGTAAATCGTACCGCGAAAGCCAGACCCTTAGAGTTGATGATTGGTAAAGTAACACGACCTTTAGAATTAATGTTAATGATTGAGGTGGTCGATGTGGTTGATCTCAATACGATACGGGAACACGCAGACCAGAACATTAGGAGAGCTGCTTCGTATGATAAAGCTAGATTTGACAAAAATAAGGCAACTGTTTGTAGATTCACGGTGGGTGACTATGTTCTCATAGAAAATGAAGAGAGGAATCAAACCAAGTTAGACCCCAAGTTTAAAGGTCCATTTAAAATCATAGAGGTCCTCGATCATGATAGATATCTGCTAAAATCGTTGAATTCTAGGAGAACATACAAGTACCCCCACGATAGGATGAGGAAAGCACCTGATCATCCAATTCAACAGGTACCCTGTTGAATTGGATTTGTCACTTGATGTAGAGTCAGATGAGGAGAATAGTGAGCGTTGTAGCGCTCTATAATCAGTTAGAACTATCTTTATCTGCGTGGCGCGGCATGCTTCATCATCCTCGTTGACGTAGACACGTTGATGATATCAGTCGTGGTCGACGGCATGTTTCAAAGGTTACCCTTATTTCCGTAGGTGCGGAAATGAGATGAGCCGTGGGTGCGGTGCAAATCTGTCAAAATGTTACTGTATGCGTGTAGCTGTATAAAGTGTGATTACGATTGAGCAACCAGTTTTAATTAATAATAGAAGAGATCTCCTTTGAATTGAGAGTTTCATTGCCTACATTGAGGAAATACCCTAGTGTCAGTTCGTAAAAATAAACAGAATAGCCGAACGGAATACTGTTGTTAATTTTGTCTTTGCAGATAGCCCACACGAGGACGTGTGAATGATCAGAGATGGCCGTGTCTGAAAATCATGTGGAAAACGGAACGCAAGAGTGACGTCATCAATTATCGAGTCCCGCTTGGATGCGGCTGTTGGGAGGGACGGCCATTCTATTCTATCGTTAGAGCTCGGACCGAGCGGACGTATCTGTTCGAATTTATCGTGTTATCGTCAATTCTTGTTTGATTAAGTCAGTTAATTAAAGTGGTTAATTTGATAGTGAGTTTAAATATTGCTTGAGGCTACCCATATTATGGAGTACGTTTCTTGCAGTGGTCGCGACAGCTAGATATGAATTTCAAGTAAGTATTCATCTATGGTTCAACATTGTAATGTTAAAATACAGCTATGAAAATACAAATAATGTCTTCATCCGTGGTTTATCCGGGCGGATAGGCACGCGTTCAAGCGGAAACGAAGTTTATCTGTTTTGAAATGGACGTCTGGATCCCGTTTATTGGAGCTGAGGGCGAACTGAACTGATGCGGAATCGTGATCTGAGAGTCTACTCTCTTTATCAGAGTGAAACTTCGCAAAGGAATGAGAAATTAAAATGCTGTTAAGCTTTTAAAAAAGCTGGATTGGCTACCACGGCCCGCGAAGTGTTTTCTAGTTTAATATTATCATTGTATTCACACTAGTATGTCACATCACCGGTGTGTATGTATACTTAGGTAATTCTATTTTTATTTAAAACGTGAAAGTTTGTGAGGATACATACATACATACATATGCTCACGCCTGTATTCCCCGAAGGGGTAAGTAGGGTAAGTTGTTATCACAACACTTAATCATCTTCGGTGAAAAGTGTGTGCTGTGATTACAACACCTCTGCCTACCCCTTCGGGGAATACAGGCGTGAGCATATGTATGTATGATTAAGTGCCAACGTGACAGATGGTGAGTCCATCGCCGTCTCATACACTTTACATTCGTCATTGAATTACTTCTCAGAAATATGCAGGTTTCCTCACGATGTTTTTCATTCACCGTAAAGCACGTGGTGTGAAATCACTGTACATAAGTTTTTTAGAAAAACTCATTGGTACAGACCCCGCTGGGATTCGAACTTGCGTCGCTTGCGTAGCAGGCGACTGCTCAAACCTCAAAGCCACCACGTCTCGCTCGGTGAGGATGTGTGGATGTTTATTACTCTTTCACACAATAACCACTGAATGGATGTTGATTATATACGTCAGTACTCTTAAATGCTATAATTTATAAAGATATTGTGTGAATTTAATTGTCAATATAAAGTTAAGTCAAATCTCGCGTAGACAGAGTCGCGGGCTAGTAAGTCATTCAATAAAGTTCAATATCTGTGTTATTCTTATACATTTAAACGAACAATTCTTCTTATATATATATGCAAGAATTGTATATATAAATATCTCAAAAACGGCTCCAACGAAATTTCGTAGTAATTTTCATGAAATTTTGTAGTAGGGGGTTTCGGAGGCACCAAACTGCTCTAGCTAGGTTTCATTTTCAGAAAACATTGTTTTGATTATGTTTTCAGGCAATGAAAATGCCCTACAATAGGAAAGTAACAGTAACAGACAGACGTGAAGCTTTCTATAGGGCGATAACAAAACTAGAATACCCCGGTTCGAGTCCTACTGGTACCGGTCCGATTTTTTCCTTTTATCTTTTATTTCAACATACATACATATGCTCACGACTGTATTCCGTGGGGGTAGTCAAAGAGTACCATTCGCCACATGCTAAATGTGAAGTCCTTTCAATTGTGTGAAAAATAAACGAGCACAGGTCGGTTGACCAGGTACTGACAATTATCGGAGTATTTTTATATTTTTTTTAATGAAACCGAGTTAACGCACGAGTTTGCACCGTGAACTAGTTTAACATGTGTCTATACTACAAGTATTAGTTGTTACTCGAAAATTCACATGTGAATCTCGAATCCTCGAAGCACGCTCCAGAACTCGTGTATAAAAGACGAATACCCACTCGTCGACGTAGAGTGCACTTCTGTAGTCCTGTGTATATCCAACACTATACTGATACAGCATTTGTATACACGCAGTCGGTACTCGAGTGCGCTCCGGTAACTTGCGTACATACTAACAACGTTTTGACTGCCTAACTCTCAAACTTTTTTTTGTTGTCAAACCTTTTTTATCAAATAAAATTGAAGTGTCTATTGTGTAATTCCAAATTGAGAGTTTTACGACGAAAAACAAATTTAATGTTTTTTTTTCGTCATTAGATACTTGATGTATCAAGGAGTAACTGAGGCATCGCGAGTAAAGTTGCAGGGGACAGCTAGCCTATAATATATCTATCCACGTGGAAGAATGAAACAACGTTTTGCAATTACAAGGATTAGGAGCATTAAAATTGCGCCCCTATCCAATCAAATTGCGTTAACAAATTGACGGGTTATGCATAATTGATCAGAAACATCGCATACATAATTTGTATTCGCGCACATTAAATGCTGTTAATATAAAGACGTTTGACAGCGCGGCAGAATGTCGAGTCGTCTGGCCACCCACGCTCACCAATACAACACAAAGTAAGAATATTGCCAAGGGTTGTTCGCGTATCAGTAAAATAACTTATATTATAATATCATCACCTTTTGCCATATTTAATTTAATAATAACCTTCTCCCATGTATTGTTACGATCGGCACTTGATCACCTGATTTGTATTCGAAGCAACTGCCATCTGACCTTTGTAGCCCCTTTTTACGAGAAAAATCAGAAATGTGGGTTTAACCACTTATCAAACTCACTTAGGTAACCGACTGTCCTGTAACGATTGCCAAAGGAATAACATTGGCTACCGGGACCGACGGCATAAGTGACGACGGGAGTGAACTCGGACGATCACCGATCCAAATACTTCTTTGGTTTATGGAGGCTTAGTTAGACTTAGCTGATCGAATGATATATATGCGTTTAGGGGATTATATATTACCTCGAGAAATATGCAGAACCAATAAAATAAAAGTCTCTGATTTAACTTGAATATCGATATTTTATCTCGCTACGCGCAAGGGATACATCACTATAAAACCAGGGTTTTTGCTCTGCCAGTGTAAAGTGAACTCTAATATCAGGAGAATTAATATACAAGAGGGAGTCAGATTTTAATAGATGTTCTAGAAGAAAATATTCTTGTGCGCTCGAATCAAATCAATGAAATCGAATAATTTTATTCTATCTATCAGCTATCAGCGGAGATTTTATATAATTGAACAATTAAAGGACTGGGCTGCACGGACTAGGTCGTCATCTACTATTTAAAAATAAGTCGGCTTTTCTTTCCTGACGCTATAACTCCAGAACGCACGAACCGATTTGGATAATTTTGGTCTTGAATTATTCGTAGAAGTCCAGAGAAGGTTTGTACGTAGAGAAAATTTAAAAAAGTCTTGAAAAATGTAAAATCAACATCTTTCTATAATCCCATATACAAACAATTTGTACTAATACTTAAAAGCCAATTTGAACCTTAATACCATACTGTAAAGTTCAAGTAGGTATTAGTGAAGAGATTTCGGGAAGGCAAAACAACCGAAGACAAAACAAGTGACGATAGTTCTGTCAAACACATTCAATGTCATCATATGTCATTTCATTTTAGCAGCGATAATTATTGCTTTGTGTTTATATTTTTCAAATTAATGTTGAGGTTATTCAAACAATCGGTGAATCGGTGGTCTTGAATTTGTGCGAACCAGACGACCAAACATAGGCCGGCGAACGCGTAATGCAAATCAGGTGGAATTATTAAGACGATCTCAGACTGCAGATGAACGCGTACAAGCTAATGCATTACTCAGTACCCAAAAGTACTCAATTCTTTTTTTTTTAGTTTTTACTAGCTAGCAATTTAAAATATTTTTTTGTTTGAATAAATGAACTTAATAATATATTTTGTATTACTATGCATTAAACGTAGCGAAGCACGTACCGGGCCGCTAGTCATTTAATAATTATCCTTTTCATTTTATACAATTTGTCATATTACACAGATACGTTACTACTATCTAATAACGTTGTACTTACTACGAGAGTGAGGGAATAAAGAGTGCACCTGTGTTTGCGCACACACTTGTGGACTATAAAATCTTCTGCGCACAGGGCTGATCTTCGTTGAGATTAGCCGCCGTAACCGAAATTCGGTAGGAGATCATTATAATAACCGAGAGCCGTGGTGGCCTTGAGGTTAGAGCAGTCGCCTGCTACGCAAGCGACGCAAGTTCGAATCCCGTCGGGACCTGTACCAATGAGTTTTTCTAAAAAAACTTATGTACAGTGATTTCACACCACGTGCTTTACGGTGAAGGAAAACATCGTGAGGAAACCTGCATATTTCTGAGAAGTAATTCAAAGACGTATGTATAGTGCCTGAGACGGCGATAGACTCACCATCTGTCACGTTGGCACTTAATCAAATTCGTTGAAAAGTGGGTGCTAACAACACCTCTGCCTACCCCTTCGGGGAATACAGGCGTGAGCATATGTATGTGTTATAATAACGTTGTATTGCCATATGTTTTTTTGGAGTGGCTCGCCCTTATCATTATTGGTATGATAGAAAGATACTGGCCGATCCTAGACCTACCCGATATTCCACAAAATTCCATACAGGTCCAGCCGTTGCTGAAGAGTTTGTTAACAAACACCGCGACACGAGAATTTTATATGTTGGATAACGTTACCGATTCTTTTCAATAGGCCAATTTCCGAACCAGTGGTAATTTTCTTGATGGTCGTAACAGCCTTACCCCAGGGCCTAAATTGAATAAATCATATCCATCTTCTGGCCACAATGTTCTTTTTTATATTTTTTTTAAGCCATATTGTCACGCGTACCCAGAATGGCTCAAAAAAGGGTAAGCAGCCGTATTCTGATGTTTAAGTATTCCTTTTATCGAATTTCCGGTAATCTTTTCCCTGGCCCAAGGTGGCATCTATTCCACATATACTTTCAAATATATGTAAAGTAAGTAATATAAATATCGACGAGTTATTAACACTAATGAGGAATACTACGGGAGTGAGAAGACAAACTACGGTCCTCCATGCAGGTGGCTAGCTTTAACTTGTATTATAAATATTCCTTTAACTCGTATTCGATTCCATATCTTCATTCTTATTCATTAGAGGAGATCGTGACACAGTTGCTATTGCGCATATCATTCGATCAGCGAATTTAAGAAACCTTACCTCTAGCCAGTAATTGGATGGGTGACCGCCCGAGTTTCCTCCGTGCCTCGGAGAGCAAGTTAAGCCGTCGGTCCCGGTTGCCAGTTTATCATCTTTGGCAATCGTTACAGGTCAGTCGGAGGCCTAAAATAGTCTGACAACTGGTTTAACCCAGATCACAAGTTGCGAAGGTCTGATGGCAGTCGCTTCGTATAAAAATTAGGTGATCAGTCACATCGGTTTGAATCAAGTGCCGACCCCAACAATGTATAAGGCCAGGGAGATGAAGATGATGATCTTCATTCTTATTCATTATATCTCTTTCCTTCTCCATAATAGAGAGTCCGTCCTTATCTGCATAACATTTTTATATTAATTTTCTTATAAATGCATTTCCACTTCCATTTCAAATAGAGTCTTTGAAATTAAATCGTTTTATGAAAGATATTTTCATATAAATACAATTTAGAAATGCATTTCTTAAAACGCGTTGGAAATCTTGGAAGCTTGACTTGAACATGGAAATAAAGTTAAATCTCGAAATTAATTTCGTAACCAGCAAACTGGAAATATATTATTTGTTACCTCGTCCTAGATTATATTCAGTGCTTTTATTTTATTACTATCCGCCCGCCGTACTGCATGTACTTTAAAACGCGATACCTTCATAAATTGTATAATATAGCAACGAATACAGACTCTCCTCGCCATTAAAGGATTATTCTGGGGATCTGCACTGGAAAAGATAAAGTGCAGGTACACTTTTGACATCATGTCCTCGATTACAAAACCTGGTTTAAACCAAAGCTAGACCGAACTTCGATAACCAGAGATGAAACTACTTTTTAACCGTGGATTATCTTATGCGATGTTGTATGAAGAGGTGTTTAAATCTTGAAAATTTAACTACCAATCGTTAGCTAACATCGATACAAGGCAGCCTGAAAGGTGGGCGCTAGTTAACCGCAGTAATATTATTTCACTCCCACGAACTGAATAAATTTCCGCGGAATATCTTGAAGTATTTTATTAGTTTAGTTACAGCATTAGATATAAATGTGTAAATATGAAACTTGTCTCTTTACGTAATGCTCTGACGGAAATGCCACTTGCAAATGAATATTATAATGAGTTACAAATCAACAATTTGATGGATTATCAGCAAGCAAGCGGCAAGTGGGTGTCCTGCAGACCACGGGCACTTGAAATTCATGGTATGTATCGATCGAAATCGGTTCATATCGTTCCTGACGAACCCAATTTGTTCACTTTGCAAAACCACTTTGAAACTGAGAGCTCAAGATAGAAATCTCCATAAAGAGGTTTACTTTAGTACGCTACATTTGATAAAAATGCTTTCCGCTACGACGCTGGAATGAAGGTACGAGAAGTATAGAGGAACATGGAAGTTTCTATAGTCATGAAGGATGGTAAATTGATAACGACGGAAATAAACAGATTTACGTTACGTACATATTTTCAATCAGTCGTGACATTTGGCTAACAGTGTAAGTAACCTTTTCAATGTCGTTGATATCGGACGCTTCATGGAAAGGACATCATTAAATAACGAAATAGCTAATAAATAGAATAGAGCACGTGTTTCAGGGTTATTTGGAGTCCTTAAACTCAAACTCAAACTCAAAATATCTTTATTTGATTAGACTTCTTACAAAGTACTTTCAAATCGTCAGAAGGACACAAAATACATTATACATGATTATAAATGTTACCACCGGGTTCGGAAGGTAGCTTTTGTTGAGAAGAACCCGGCAAGAAACTCAACAATTACTCTTTTAAAAAAATATATATTATACAATGTTTTTGGTTACAGTATTTATATCTCATGAATATAAGCCCATGGGACACAGCACAAATGCTCAATTGTCAAATATAATAACTAAAATATTACAAATATTTGTGAGCAAGGCAAATTCCAGCCAGTCAAAGCAAAGATCAAACTAAGATTAATTAATTGTAGCAAAAGTACAGTGCCAATGGGATTATTTACAATAATTTTTCGACAAAGATACATCCCAGGGTTCCTTATCACAAATATAATCACTTACAGTATAATATCCTTTTTTGAGCAAAACTCCTTTGATGGTCTCTTTAAATTTATTGAAGGGCAAGTTTACAATTTCTGTTGGTAATTTATTATAGAAGCGTGTGCACTGTCCTAAAAATGAGCCATGTACTTTCTGTAAGCGATGCGCAGGCACTACAATTTTGTTTTTGTGCCTTGTGTTTATGTTATGCACATCACATTTTTTTTGAAACTTAATTTTCAAAATATAACTCGAACACAAATTCCGTATGAATTATGAACTTAAGATTCGCTATCTTCTAAGCAAATACAAACATTTAATGACTCTATGAAGTCTTAGCACACATAGTTAGTTTGAAGTTGCAAAATGAGGATACCCAGAAACAAAAATCTACCCGAAAACGGATATTTAATAGGAGCTGATTTCTAACCAGAAGATTTGAATTTGAGATATTGTTTTTCATTGAGTAAAAAAGGATGAACGCAATTGTGTGTTGGTTATGGAATAATGACTTAGTATTATTATCCTTGAGGCCGTCAGTACAAAGCTGCCAATTGAGTGGTCCGACCGTCCGTCAACACGGACCGATGTAAGTATTGAATAGAGCAATGACAAACGGCTACTGTACGAGTATCGAAGTGATGATGCGTGTTTGATATCTGATGACTGGAAGAGATCTCTCCCAGGCAAACGGGGTGGTGATTTTCTCGCTCAGGGATTTAGATTCCCATACACCAGCTACAAGAGAAGTTTGTGGCACAGTTGCTCTTGCGGATATCATTCCATCAGCGGGTTGAGTCAAGCGCCGACCCCCAATAATGTTTAGGATAAGGCCAGGAAGCTGGTTCACCAGCTTCAAGCACAAATAGCTGTAAAAGCTGCCGAGCAATCGCGACTGATCGAGAAAAATAATAGTTTGCTTGCATAGCAAGTCACAGGCTAAAGCAATCTTGAATGTCCTCTCCCCCGTTTTCTTATCACTCTTGCACAACTCCGCTCTATTTAACCAACTTCAATAAAGGAGGAGGAGGCTATTAATGCGACTGTATGTTTTTTGTTATGTTTGTTACCACAGAACTTTTGGCTAGGTCAACCGATATCGATGATTATTTTTTATTAGAAAGATGATGCTTCCCAAATGGTCCCATTATAATTTGGTTCAGTTCTGATGGTGGAATCCAGACAGTCAAAGGAACTCCTCAACTATTTACAGCAGGTACCTAGTGTCTGGGCTTAATTATTTCTTATTGATGAGAACTTTACACCTAGATAGGTTATGACTGGTGTAGGTGCACTTTGCAAAAAGTCAATGAAAACAGCGGAAAATAACCTTACTTTTACAAAAAAAGTTAAACGGCCTGTTCAGGCTGGTCACAGCAAGATCTTGGTTCAATTCGAACCGCCTTCAAAAAGAGAGAAATAAAGTTATGTGAAATTAATTACTTATATTTGAGATTGTTGCCAAATATTATATATAAATATATATAATTGTTGCATCAAACTCTGTGCCAAACACCAACTTCAAAAGTAACTAATTTATTTCACATAACTTTATTTCTCTCTTTTTTAAGGCGGTTCGAATTGAACCAAGACCTTGGTGTGACCAGCCTGAACACATTAGACCACGCGAGTTATTGTTCAAAGCTACAACAACATTATCAATTATTGCTCGCGTGTCATAATAGGTACCACGCAAATAATTCAGTAGCAATTTCTTTGAACTATACCCGTAAGCAAGTGCATCACATACAATACCAATCGCTTATTTGTATTTATATTTTTGGTAGTTGCTTCATAGTTTATTGGTATGTCCTCATGCGTTACCAGTAGGTCCCCGTAGGGTAGGCAGAGGAGTTATAACACACTTAATCCAATTAAAAAGATAATTGCCAATGTGTCAGTTGGTGAGGTTATCGTGCAGACGCTCAGGCACTATACACGCTTTTTTGAATTCATTCTCTGTCATATGCAAGAATCCTCACCATGTTTTTCTGTTTAAAACTCCGGCGTGTGACATCATTGAGCTTTTTGGAGTAACTCTTCGGTTGGTACAGAGCACCCAGTGCTCTGTACCAAAATTCCAGAATTTGAATTTCCGTCACTATCCTAACAGATGAAAAAGTACAAAACTAGTAGATCTTATTAAGTACACTTAAAATTGTAGAATTATCTTATCTGCACTCGGAGTCATGTAAGTGACGTTCATCCCATTAGTTGTGGCATGTACTTTAAACAATTTAAATTGAAGTAATAACAGCAATCTTTATTTATTTCGTATTCATTCAAAACATTCTCACAATCTTTTTTATCCCCAGGACATCTACTTTTTTCAAAATCCAAAAAATAAATACATGTTAGTTTTCATTTAATGTGGTACATGTGAAAATTATGACACAATTTACTAAAATGTATATATAATGAACTTGTCGCCAAATTGGCGTCTCTCGGGATCGTGCCAAGAAGGCTGGCAGCATTGCCACGTTGAATAGCAATGCTGATTCTCTGGCACAATTTTATTGTATTGGTGTAATGGTTGCGCTCAATACTATGCTAATATACTATGCTAAGTCGAGGGTTCGAGCCACCTAACCGTCACTAATATTTGTGTTTGCCTTAAGTAAGAATGATTGGAAGGTCTAATCTATATCTATTCAAGTACTAATTTACGAAAAAAATATTTATGTTAGTATTATAACTGTTATCTGTTAGTATATTTCTGAGAATGGAACTCGTCTGTGTAATATTGTCCACACACATACAAATTATAAAACAAGCATGAGACTACCCGCAATTTCCTGGTGGCTTAAAGTTCCGCTTGCATCGCTTTGTCCCCAACTTTGTTGCATACAGCAGTATTATACTAACTTATATATAGAATTACAAACTATACGATCCAATTTGCTTAGGTATTATATTATAATCAAACTTCTATGTTATTGAATTACATACTGCTTATCATATTTTACCAGTGTAATAATAGTAAGTACCAGGTACACTCAGATGCAGCGTTTCTTCATCAACTTACTATAAATTAAAATAATTTAACCCTTTTAATAATAACTAGCTGTGCCCTGCGGTTTCACTCGCATGGATTTAATTTACTTCCGGTGGAACCCTAAATGTTTATTAAATAAAAGTAGTCGTAAATTTCCGATTGGAATGAAACAAAAAATATTTTACTTCTACATAAGCATTATGTTATAAACCTTTGATAACATAATTCTTAATTTGGATAAGGATTTGCATTATAATTTGTGAACATAAAAGCGGTTATTGTGACTAAGCTATGATAGTTGGATATGAGCTCTCGCGGACTTTTTACAAACCCGTACTACATCATTTGTTCTGTTGTCAATAGATTTCGATTTTACACCTTGGGTCACAAAATCGCAATTTTCTGACGGATCCCAATTTTTTTTAATAAAGCTTATTCATACATACATACATACATATGCTCACGCCTGTATTCCCCGAAGGGGTAGGCAGAGGTGTTGTTATCACAACACCCACTTTTCACCGAATTTTAATTAAGTGCCAACGTGACAGATGGTGAGTCTATCGCCGTCTCAGGCGCTATACATACGTCTTTGAATTACTTCTCAGAAATATGCAGGTTTCCTCACGATGTTTTCCTTCACCGTAAAGCACGTGGTGTGAAATCATTGTACATAAGTTTTTTAGAAAAACTCATTGGTACAGGCCCCGCTGGAATTCGAACTTGCGTCGCTTGTGTAGCAGGCGACTGCTCAAACCCCAAGGCCACCACGACTCTTACGGCTATAGCTTATACTTTCTCAGAATTGGACTATCTAATGCAAGGTTTTTTGAAATCGGACCAGTAGTTCCTGATATTAGCGGGTTCAAACAAACAAAGCTTTAAGTTAAGTAGCCTTAATCAGGCCGGTAGTTGAATGGAAGACAATCTCAGCTCCCCCAGAATAGTGCGTGCTTCGGAATATATTTTAAGCCGTCAGTCTTGAATATTCCTGGGGTTCAGTCAGGAGACTAAGACAACCTGAAACTAACTAACCTGACTACCTATTACCCCTTTATAAAGACATGGGAGGCAGTAGATTTGTTTTAAACTTTAACGACGCTCATAGTCTGTATTGGGAGGGTGCAAATAACTGCAGAAAACATGTTTTTCAGCGACAGGCAATGGAAAATGATAAGAGGTCTATGGATGCTGTGTAGCAGAGGAGTTTGTCTGTCTTGGTCAAGTATGCCTGCTTTTAGTACGGCCACTAGCTCTACAGGGGGCCAACTATAATCGTTTTAACAGCGCTTACTAAGAAACTTTTAACTTAAACTTTTATTTTTACGATTTATTCCCAGACATCCATGATTTTATTACCACCACCTCCACGGTTTATGTTTTAGTATACAAATGATTGACACACACAATTACTACGTGAAAGTTTATTTTTGAAATCTATGGTCTGGGAATAGGTACCAAAATGTAACGTCACGACTCAGAAGTTTTTATTACGTTCTGCTTAAATCGATCGTCCCAATGTCTTCGTGCATCGTGCACAATTTGGTCTATCGAGCAGATTGTGACGAGCACAGGTGATCTCAATAATGTCCCATATGTTCTGGCAATGATGATGATAATGATGATGATCTGGCAAAGATAAAATAATAAGGTTACTAAAATCAATAACACATTACATATGCTCGTGCCTGTATTTCTCGGAGAGGTAGGCAGAGGTGTTGTAATAAAACCACCAACTTTTCACCGAAGATAATTAAGTGCCAACGTGACAGATGTTGAGTCTATCGCCACACTCAAGAACTCCACTCTTAAAAGTGTACCTTTTTAACGCGGAATCTTACCTCTATAGTTAATTAATTTCCTATTGTTTCAATATCTACTGAAATAACGTACTTTCTTTACCTATACTTACAAATCCTACTAATATTATAGACCCGAAAGTTTGGATGTATGTTTGTTACTCTTTCACGAAAAGCTACAAAATTAATTTAGACAATTGGTCAACATTGTCATAATTTATCACGATATTGTGTGAATTATCTAAAAAACAAGGGATAAGCGCAGACAAAGTCGCGGTCACCAGCCGTTATAATTAAACTGTAACGGGCCGAATTTCATACATATTTGGAGTGGAGACCAGAAACTTGGAGTGCGTCGTCATCTCAAGCTACACAATTATTCGTAGTTCTTATTTTTAGTTTTTAATTTTTTTTATATATTGACTTTTGTGCACTAGAACTGTATCCATGGGCATATATATCTTTTTTATGTTTTATATTGTATTATTACTCAAAGCTGTAAATTTTTTTTAAAAGACTATTTACTGGTTTTCTTGCCAGGTTCTTCTCAGTAAAAGTAACCTTCCGAACCTGGCGGTAGCATGTATAATGCTATGTAATCGTGTCTTTCTGACGATTTGAAAGTACTTTGTAAAATATCTAATCGAATAAATATATTTTTGAATTTTGAATTTTTTAATACGAAGGATAAGCGCAGACAAAGTCGCGGTCACCAGCCCTTATAATTAAACTGTAACGGGCAGAATTTCATACATATTTGGAGTGGAGACCAGAAACTTGGAGTGTGTGTCTTTGTATGACACGGGCATTCGATGAGAAAGGATATTCTGAAATTCTATCCCTAAGGGATAGAAATTGGGTGCCAAACATTCTATGGAACAAACTGATTCCTTCGACATTTTTTAAATGAACATAAGTTTTATTCTTATAACGTAGACAGGCATCCATAAAGGAAGGATTTTTCAACTATTCTAAAGGAAAACGGAGGTTGAAAATTTGTATGTGAACTCTTACTGCCACGCAGGAGAAGCTGCGAGAGGAACCTAGCATATTTATTATAAAACTATGCTTAGTTATATTCAAAAAATATGAAGCTTATTACGTTATCAATTTAGAACGAAATCGCGAACAACGGTTAGTACAAGTGTTTACTAAAATAAAGATGTCATTTTTACAAAAAAATTAAATAAATACATTGTTATTTTTTTATCCAGTTGTTTTTCCCGGATAATCTGAATGAAAGCATACTTCAGGAGGATTACTTATTGTTCATTGTGGATTATTATAATTCCCAGAAAATCCTATCGGTTGAAACAATAAGTGTTTAGTAGTAAAGGATTTTCCCCCATTGTAATAAAAATCATACACAAAAGATAAACAATATAATGGCAATAAAGTATAAAGATTCGAGATTGTAAGATCCGTAATAAATTGGTCCTTTTCATAAACCCTACGTTTTATACGAAAACATGTTAAAGAATTATTTTACATTACATATGCTCACGCCTGTATTCCCCGAAAGTGTAGGCAGAGGTGTTTGTAATCACAACACCCACTTTTACCGAAGATGATTAAGTGCCAACGGGACAAATGGTGAGTCCATCGCCGTCTCAGACACTTTACATCGTCATTGAATTACTTCTCAGAAATATGCAGGTTTCCTCACGTTGTTTTCCTTCACCGTAAAGAACGTGGTGTTAAATCACTGTACATAAGTTTTTTAGAAAAACTCATTGGTACAGGCCCCGCTGGGATTCGAACGTGCGTCGCTTGCATAGCAGGCGACTGCTCAAACATCAAGGCTACCACGGCTCATTACATTACTACGATTAGGAACTGAGATCCACGAGTTTGAGTCCGAGTCTGACTAGTGGCGCACAGGTAGTCATCTATGTCTACACAGATAAAAGCGAAGTGTCTGTTTGTAATTCCAAAAAGCTATTCTATATTTAAATAAGAATAAGGCTATGCGGGTGAAACCGCGGGCACAGCTATAATGTATAAGGTTCATGGTGGTGAATGTCCCGCATTACTCTCTTGTTCCAAGAGTGTCGCGACAGGCTGCGCTCAAAGACATTATCCGTCGGGTTTCGGTCATTTTACAAACGGTGTACCAAATCGGAAATGAAAATAATATTTTACTTTAATTTACTGTAATGGATTGTCTTCGAATTGCTTGATAATGGCTAGAGTGTGAATTTGGTAAAGCATTTGTTTAAACTCGGTAGCAAGATAGTTTAGAAGGACTTCCATTGAATGCTCATAACCTTAAAATTATATGTAAATGTAGTGTGAAATTTAATTGGAAAGAGGGGAACTATACTTTGGAATACAAATAGAATGAGCCTAGATGAAGGGACTTCAAAACTCACTCCCTTTAGACGTGGAATTGCGAATAGAAAGAGTATTATTTTAGGTTCAACTACTTATGTATTTTTACGAACGAGCAACCCGAATTCCGAGGCTAGGTATACTTTAGGGGGCTGGCTCCCAAAAGGAAAATGAAAACTTTTCTTATTATACAGGAATACATAAGTAAACATGTTTATAGATATAACATAATTATGCTTCGGCTTTTATGCGGTATTTTAATATATTTAATGCAATATTTTATATTCGTTTTTATTCATGATCTTCCAACCTTATAATTTGTCAAATGTAACTAAATCGTATGTAAAATAATGTTATTAAATAAAAAATATTACGCATGAATATCATTTATTTGGCTAGATTATTACTTAAATTATATATTTATAGATCATTAACATCCCATTGTATAATTTGCTCTTTACCTTATATAATTATAAAGTCGCATTTGCTTTGCTTAGCAGGTACATCATACATAATGATTATACTTAAACATAAAGAACTCTAGGGGTTTCTTATCGATGTATAGAAAAACATATTACTAGTAATTAATAATTATTTCTCTAGGCACCAAATATTAGGAGGCTTACAAAATATATGATTAATTCATATATTTTGCCAGCCATAATTTTGATATTTAAATTTGTACGTAACTAAATAAAATTAAAATATATATTTATATTGTATTACACGCAATACACTCAGCATTTTTTTTGTATACAATAATTATAAAATATGCGCGATTTAAAATACTATATTAATAAAATAAAATAACTTGTAAGTTACGTAGCGAGCGCTACGAACTCTACGCAGCTACACCGAGTTTGCTTTGGTAACCGCACCAAAATATTCAGCATACATTACCTAATGCCGTAAACTGCCTGAGCCTGCTATATCAAAAACACATACGTGATTTTTCCGACAGATTACACCAAAACAACTAACAATATAACCGGATTTGTTTAGCAGAAAAGCAATAACACGACGTATCGATTTAATTCTCCCGGGCACGCGGTGATATAAATCAGAACTTTAAACATTCTTCTTGAATTACACGATGTGAATATAAACAATATTCGGCTGTGTAAATGCATGAGGAATATATTGCGATGTGTGTAGTGTTTTTGTGTTGTGTGGGTCACTTACCTTTCTGGGAGGAGGTTGCATGGTTTGCTGCGTCCGCTACGTACGGCCGACGAATGTGAGTGAAGCGCGAGTGTCGCGAATGACGCGGCTGTACGAGCGAGGGAGACCGAGCTCTGCCGTCTATGCCACGGAAAGCAGTCTTTTATGTGGGAACCAAACCGGCGCGCATGCGCTTTACTTGGCCATAGACTAAGCAATGAGTAGTATGAACGCAGACTGTACAATAAAACAAATATTTTATAATTTTTCTCATTATTAATTTCATTACAATTTTTACTTTATTTGGACGGTAGCGTTGTTGCGGAATGTGTACCGAGCTGATTCTTCCTCGTTGCCATCTAGTTGATCTACCTTATTGACACTGTCACACTAGTTCACTAGATAACTGTTACACACACTTGACAATTGAAAAGAGACTTACTTTATATAGGAACAGGGTACAAAATTATTTGAAGTAATAGTTTAGGACAGGAACAAAATAGTAGGTATAGTGTGAAACAGCCGCTGGAAACTGACCCTAGGGTTTGTATAGCATTCAAGTTTTATGTTGAAGGCGATAGATAGAACAAACTGACTTTTTCTGATGGGGCTAATAGTTCATATCCAGTTTTTATGTAGTGTAGAAAATGCTCTCTAACACAAAAAAGCAGGTAGTTTTAAGAATTACTCTTAAATGAGATTTTGATACCTGTAAATAATAGAAAATCGTAAATAAATAGCATAAACCGTTGTGATAATAATTAACGTGCATGTTATTATAGGGTAGGTTATTTTAGTTACCTACAAAAACCATTGTACATTATTTTTCGTGTTCTATTTTAGGAGAATACGAATTATTAAGTGCATTCGAATTCAATGCATATCTCGAAATACGGTAGGATTATTTCCACTGTAGTAGAGGTATGCGTTTTCATCCAAATAATTAAGGCTGGCACTCGATATTCCGTGTATATTTTGAACAAAGGAAAGCGCAGTCAAACCAAAATGATTTGATACAATCCTTACAGCTCCCAATTATATTGAAAGCCAAATCAATATGGATTTCTATACCAAAATAGAATAGGTGGAATTATTTTGATATCAGCGCAGACTTGCTTTGCTAAAAATATAAATGTGTCATTTATTTTTATTTTATTTTATTTACTAGTTTCGTACCTTACCTATGTAGCTAACTTAGGTACGAGTATTTTTGCACTTACATTACAAATACCTGTAAGGAAAATACCTACACAATTGCCGATTCCAATCGATCTTATCACTGACTACTTTGAGCCTTTTACTCTCTACTATTCAGCACTCCTCAAGTACTCGCAGATCAAGCCGGTTGTTATTACCCGTGTTGGCTTGTAAATGTACTAAATAGTTAAGGAAAAAGAGTAGTATGGAGAGCAATCCAAAATCCAAGGCGAAAGATGATAGACCACCAGATTCTTTAAAAACATAATAGAAGGAAAGGTAGATGGGAAGAGAGAAAGAAGAAAAGGTGTTTGGTATGACGTAAAAGGAGGTTAAAGAGGCACTGGACAGAGACGAATGGAAAGGGAGGGCTGCCTCGGTTACAACGGCAAGAGTACTTTTTTACTCTTAAATTCATGATGATGATGATGAAGACTTGTGTCACGAGCTATGGGCGCACCTTGAACATGCGCAGTAATCATGTTTTGAATCTATACCTGTCTATTTTTATGCCGTGAGGCGCATAAAAACATACGCATTATATATCTATCTTCGCTAAGCGCTCGTATTTCGAGACGGCACCTGTTTTTAAAATAGAAAAATATTTATTTTCTTTTTCTACATTGTGATATGTCTGACCTGATGGCGGATGGATCTTCTGGCGAGTGCATTGTTGCAGAAGTGGTTTGGTTTCTGATTCAATTTTTTGACAACAAAACATGTCGTGAAATATTTGTATCTTATATATATATATATAAAATATATATTATTTTGTACCGTAGTGACTTATTATTGATACTGAGAGTTACCGTACCTGGTCTATCTATTCGGGTTTAGTCGTTTCCTGCTTAGGCACTCATCTTAACCCATGAATGTCTAAAAGAAACCAGAGATACAAATGATTTCGTGAACTATAATTTATGGATAAAGACAATAGATATAAAACAAAAATTTTAAAATTAAAAGATAAAATAAAAAGCAGGCAAAGCACTGAGCTATTTCAAACACAAACGGAATTAATAATTAAAACGCCGAAAATAGGTATTAATTTTATGCATTGGTGGCATCCGGCCGTGTCGGCCATAGAAACACTTTGGTGTTCGAGCTTGAAGTTTTTTGGGAGGACGCACTGCTATTTATTTCCTATGATTGTATAACAATCCATACGCTGTGAGAAGTCAAACAAAAGACAGACTTTTCTGACAGCTAGACAGCGGCAAATATTGTCTAGCAGTCGCGGACTATGTCATAACGCCTTCGATTCGATCGAAACCGGGGTATGCAGTCTTTACCTTGGTAACGCATTACGATATTTCTATTGGGACATCCAATGTGACGGTTTTTATCCAAGTACAGAAACATACATATGCTCACGCCTGTATTCCCCGATGGGGTAGGCAGAGGTGTTGTAAACACAACACCCAGTTTTCACCGAAGATGATTAAGTGCCAACGTGACAGATGGTGAGTCCATCGCCGTCTCAGACAGTTTACATACGTCATTGAATTACTTCTCAGAAATATGCAGGTTTCCTCACGATGTTTTCTTTCACGCTAAAGCACGTGGTGTGAAATCACTGTACATAAGTTTTTTTAAAAAACTCATTGGTACAGGCCCCGCTGGGATTCGAACTTGCGTCGCTTGCGTAGCAGGCGACTACTCAAACCTCAACGCCACCACGGCTCTTAATGGGAATTAAATAGAATAACAAAATAGGTCTTTTTAGATTACAATTTGGTGAAAAATCACATATTTCACCCAATTTCAGAGTATGTTAATATTATCTTGTTTAACTACTTACTTAGGTACTGAATAAACTACGAGTATATCACTCACCTCGAAAATTGTCGAAAATCTTAATACTTAGTCTCTCAATATCCTACATTGAGCACGGCGAAAGCTAGCCTTACCAAAGTCAATACCGCACACGTCCGCCCCAATAACTGTTGCACACAATTCTCGTAGTAATCGACGTCTTACACAAATAGTCCAACCAAACATATCCGACTTTCAGCAAGAGGTCTATGGGCTCGGCCGTGTAGTGAAAGTACGTTACAGCATTTCGCCTATCAAACAAAAATGGCGCAAACGACATCCTTCGTCCAGTGGGTGTCACCAGTAATAACAAAAAAACGTGGTATTTCAAGATATTCTATAAGCAAGTTCAAAGTCAATCAACTAGCTGTAGAAAGACATTTACTTGGTGTATATCTGTGAAATTAATCCTGAAATGATAAAAGCCATGAGAAATAAGATACGAACAAATAAGAGAGCCCAAGAATTAAGCTGTGTTCAAAATGCGAAGCACTGATAGCCAAAAGGATAGACAAGTTCTAGACTGGAGACCACTACGAAATGCAGTAGTGGCATTTTTATAGGTAGTTGTAAAAATCGTTGGGGGACGCCATCATTCAACAATGAACCATCTTTGACTGGATAGACGGTAAAATATATCTATAATGAGCACGTATATAAACAATAATACTAGTTGAAAATCAAAGCGGTTTATTTAAGTCGCGATAACAAATATTACGCACACACACATTTACAAAATATTCACATTATTTTAAAACTGATTTTGCAGCTAAAGTGCAGCATCCGAGCTTGGGTAAATCAGATATCCTGTATGTATTGCTTAGGTTGCGACGGCCTGGAAACGCTAATACACTTTCCTGTCCCCGTATAGATATGAGTACAGTAACAACTATACAGACGAGATACACATCTTGGAGCCGCCATTAAATACGGCAGGATATTCACAGGTTGTTTCATGGCGCCCAACATGGTGCGGCAACTTTGTATGAGGTAGGAAGTCAAACAGTTTTGAGATCATTTTAATGACATGTTTCTGGCGAGATTATGTACTACAATGAATTTAGTTCTGATTTAAATTGAATGTTCATAAAATTACACCAGGTAAGAATTTCCGCCCGAGTCAGACGGAGCCGGTTATCGTTCAGAAAAAGCTATTCAGCCAGCCTTCAAGGGACAATCCGGAGAGTAGCCTATATAGGTCAACTTTTATTTTTGATTATAGTTATTAATTATACTGAGTACCTAAGTGTTATGCAATTAAGATATCAATGTTATTTTAAATAAACCAAAATTTGCAGACCTAATCCTATTGAAAATTAAGAGATATGTCTACATATGGGGATGCACACTTTCTCTGATTATTGGCAAATTTGCGTATCGTCCACCATTAAAGTGTTATTTATTGAAAATAAAAATCTTTATTTCAAACGTTGTATTGGGTGGATCACTCTTATCATTACGGGGTGTTAAACATAGTTGCTTCGGAGGAGTTTCAGTCGTTTCGGAGGAGTTTGCTAAAGAACACCGTGACACGAGAATTTTATATATTAGATATTTGAAACGTGGCTCACCTACATGCACCTTCAGAGGAGAAACAAGCATAGTGGTTTGAATAATTAAATGAAGCAGTAAATAGGGACACGTAATAGGGCAGGCACAGAATGCGGATGGCAGCTCGTATGTAATTATTGCTACAGTAAATTTATTACTAGCGTAAGTGCTTCGTGTGAGTTGATTGAATACCTCTAAAGTAACTTCTAGTAAATAATCAAGTTTACGGCAAGTATACCGCGGTATCATGTCAGCATTATATGTATACTATCTACTAGTTTAGTTACGATTTTTAAGACTATTACAAAGGGTTTAATATTCTGTACTAGCTCTAGATATATTTTTCTAACTATAAACCCACCGGAGAACATCTCCTTCATGTCGTAGTTTAGAAGATGCTTTCAGGAAAAATATGTTTATAGAAATAGAGACTTTAATATAAGAACCTGGTTGACCGAGTTGTGCTCGGTTTCTTTTCAATGGCGTTTTCTCATATTATGTATAATATGCTGAAAAAAATAATTAAGAAATGTAACCGGTGAACGACAGTCTCGAAACGGGGTACTCTAGTTTCGTTATCGCCCCGTAAGCTGGGCCTGTAGACAAAGTAATATTATCCTCACGTTTCGTTAGTAGAAATGACATAAGTCACGTGACTGATTTATGTCATTCCCATACATTTTGTAGCGCAAGCGGGAGAGAATGTTACTTTGTCTAGGCCTACTGGAAGCCTAACGTCGACACATGTCGGCGAAATTTATTGTCGTATTGTAATGATATTGTATGAGTTCTTTTTCATAAATGAAACCTAGCTAGATCTATTTTTGCCCTTGAAACCACACAAAATTTCACGAAAATCGTTGGAGCCGTTTCCAAGATTCAGATTGCTCGTTTAAAAGTAGGTAGAAACTATTTAAATGTGATATTCAAATAGGAAAGAGAAAGGTCAATATTCATTTATGAATTCCAGTACGTCAGCTACATGATAGATAAAATATACACTTAATTATAATGGTAGCATGAATAAAATTAACCCTGTTAGGGCAAAGAGAGACGCACTACTTTCGTTCGCCTGCCGATCACGAGGTCCCGGGTTTGATTCCCGGGTCAGGTCAAAAATGTATATTGGGTTTTTCTGTCAAGAAATTCACAATATAATGCCTGGAGTTTGGAAGTTGGCGGTGTTTCCATCCCCGTGCCTCGGAAAGCACGTTAAGCCGTTGGTCCTACGCCTGATCTCTCTCCGGTCGTGTCGGATTGCCATCCCATCGGACTATGAGAGTGAGGGAATAAAGAGTGCACCTGTGTTTGCGCACACACTTATGCACTATAATATCTCCTGCTCACATGGCTAATCCTCGTTGAGATTAGCCGCCGTTACCGAAATTCGGTAGGAGGTAATTATCTTATCTTGTACTAGCTATGTATTATAGTAGCTTCTGCTCGCGACGTCTTCCGCGTGGAATTTACCTTGGGCTTACACTAACTTTAACCCGCGGTTGGTCCTAGCGTGATGATAAATAGCCATAGGCTTTCTCAATAAATGGGATATCTAACACTGAAAGAATTATCCAAATCAGACCAGAGAATCAACTATGATCGTTTTAGCTTAGCTTTGACGTTTAATTTTACGGTGCCCAAATGAAACGTCATTGCTCAGAAGTTCTTAATGCGCTCTGCTTTTACGATGATGCCTGTAGTTCTTGAGATTAGCGCGTTCAAGCAGAAACATACTGTTCAGCATTATATATTAGTATAGGATAATGGATATCGGGGAAGGCTTTTATTTCACATTTTTTTATTACTCATAAAACAATTATGATACAAAATTAAAGAAGGTAGTTATTACGAATAACACTGTGTCAAACGACCTCAATTGTAATAAAATGCCTAATATAAAATTTAACACCAGTTTCTTTGTGTCTAATCGACCGTATTCACATTCCCACGGTATTATATTGAGGTATTATAAGACTTATTGTAGTTTTATTGAATACTAGCTGTGCCTCGCGGTTTCACCCGCGTATAATTAGTTTTATGCTTCAACGTTACTCCTTGAAATATCAGCCATCAGCCAGTGAAATGCGCGTTTAATTCGATCCAGCTGTTTCTGAGCTTAGCCGCAACAATGTTTTTTGGGAATTACAAACAGACACTTCAATTTTATTTATCTGTATTTTTGTATGCTTTATGTTTTAATCTGCCGCTCTATGTATTCCTTATCTACAGATAGAAAAACTTCATCAGAATAGTTATATTGCTAGTTACCTCCGTAAACATCGGTTTTGTAATCGAAGTACCCTTACAAAGTAGCCGTAGGTAGAGTTGCGATTATTAAGCATGTTTTCTTTTAAATAGTGGTAAGAAAATTATTTTCCATTGATTTCGTGCTATTTCAATCATGCCAAGAGACCGTGTGTGAGAGCCGATGCGCCTTCAGTATGATATACAAATATTTTCGAGTGACGGTAGCGAGTATAGATTCCGAATATGATGCAAAACTCCCGATAAGAGTAGGACTTTAACTTGACGATATTAACGGTGAGGGAAAATCTGTGAGAAAATCTTTATATTTCTGGTGAGACATTCAAAGTACTTTGTAAAAAATGTAATCAAAGAAAGATATTTGATTTTTGACTTTTGACTTTCAAGGTATTTATGGTGCCTCGGTCGACGATGGACTCAGCTGTCACTTTGGCACTTTATCATCTTCTATGAAAAGTAGTGTGACACCTCTGCTTACCCCTTCGAAGACCCTTCTGGGACTGTGTCATTTAAAAATCAATCTGTTCTTTAATTTATAATGGTTTAAACAATGACTAGACCAAACTGCCTATGTCCATCCCATTTTTAATCCGTATCACAGAATGAGATGGAGCTACTTTTAAACCAAGGATTATCTTAGTCTATGGTTTGTGGATATGTGTTGTGACCAGCGGCCTTACCTCAGGCTTAACTTATAAGTCATATACATCTGACTCATGAGCATTGTTAAATCTATTAGGCATCATGCATCATTACGGCATGGTAGCGCCAAAGGGCCAACTATAAACAGGGTTAGGTCCGCGACCGCGTACTTTTCAACTTTAACACCTCATTGTACCAGAATGAAACGAAGAAGCTTAGTTAATACCCACATGCTCAGTATCTCCTGGTAAAATAAATTTATAGTATACATTTCTTTATATTCAAAAATCCAAGTGTGGGAGGTAACGAAAAATGTTTGCTGGTGCGGAATTGTAGGCTTTCGGCTGACTTCCTATTGTTGGAATTCGTCCAATTAGAGGAATTTGGTTCCCGGAAAATCACAATGCTCGTATTGAGGTAACATTAGATCTGCCTCTATAAGCGACTACTATTATGACGTACCTAAATTTTATTCACAAGAAAATGATTTAATTTATTAATTTAGTTTAATATGTTGCTAAAACTTCCTATGTCCCGAAATGCGTTGCACCAAATTATGTTGTGCATTAGCAACTTTTACACCGTGGACGGATACAGCTAATAATTCAGTCATAACGTCATCTGTCAATATCAGAAAAGTGCAAATACCTTTTTTCTAACCAGTATCATAATAATTTGTTAGAGCTAATTAGTATTGTGGTAAAATGTGGTACAATTACCTGGGTGGTAACTATGATCGTTTAAGCAATTCGTATTAATAACTTCTCAGCTTCGAAGTTTGAATTAACGGTACAAAAATGGAACGTCAAACCTCAGAAGTTCTTAATACGTTCTGCTTAAACCGATGATGATAGTAGGCATTTTTTAAAGTAAATAATAATGGTTGGTATCTTTTTGTCCAAGTATCAATATGTCTAGGTAGCTAATACTACTACATGTGCATTATTTGATTTAAGTTAACGTAATAATTCATCGATCCACCTGACGATGTGGCGCCATCTTGTATTAAAAAAAACAGACAGTCGAATTTTTGTAGTTGGTTAATAATTGGTCTGTCTGTCTCCACGCCTGAACCGCTGAACCAATTTTGCTTAGTTTTGGACTTATTGATTAATTGTCTTAATGGTATCTTGAGCCGATGAATACATGTAATCTAGCCGAAGTGGGAAAAAGTCTAAATACAATGTTGTAACAAAACCACATCCCGAATAGTTAATTGGGAATGGTTGAAGGAACAACTGGTTACGTCACATTATTGATTGTCACGAGCATCGGGCAGGCTCTCTGAACGAGACGCCCTGTGGACCTACAGGCACTTTACACAACCGTCTGTCATCAACATTAACAACTAAGAAAACAGCCAACTATTATCGTTTAAGCCGCACGTATTAAAGCCGCAACAGACAGTGCTTAATATATCAGTTAATATAATTTAAAAGTAAAAAAAAACCGTAACATTGTTTTCTATCCGTTATACTTATTCAAATTTAAAATATCTTTATTTGATTAAACTTTTAACAAAGTACTTTCAAATCGTCAGAACTAAATGATTATACATGCTGCCGCTGGGTTCGGAAGGTTGCTTTTAGAAGAGAGAAGAGAAGAACTATCACCTATTTTAGTGGTAAAATGTAAAGGATAGATATTTAATAGATGTCACATGGATCATAAAACAATGCATATTGCATTAATGCATAAAATAAAAGACTTTTTTTTAATCTTCAGGTGAAATGTATATATTTTGATTTATATACATTACCTCTATATGCTCTGTGTCAAAAGTGTTTGCATAAAAAGTCTTATATAAAATTCTAATAAATAAATAAATCCGATCCGATCATGGTTGAAGCCATTTTTTGTAGTAGTAGCTTTACAAAATATTACATACTTATAATACTTTCTAGTTGTAACAATTCTATATAAGGTCATGCCAATGTTGTCTCTTACTCTATCTCTATATGGAATCTACGTTTTGTTTGCTTGTGGCAAACTAATCATTATAAAAGGACCAATACGGATCAACAAGACGTTAATGTACCCAATATTCGCCGCTACTTCATATCGGGGGTGTAGCTCAGTGGTAGAGCGCCCGCCTGGAACTTGGAGTAAAATCCGGTTTCATCGGGGAAAGCCTGGGTTCGATTCCCAGCGCCCCTTTGTGCGATTGCGTTTTTGCATTTTTTTCATCTTTAATATTTATTATTTAAAATGAAAATTATAAATAGGTACATAACACTCTTTAAGGGAAAAAGTTACGAAGATTTTTTTTTCTGAGCTAATAATAAAGGTTTGTGTGTATGTTTGTAACGAATTGACACAAAAAGGACTGGACCGCTCTTAAAAATTATTTCACCATTTGAATGCTTCATTATCACTGATTAATATAGGCTATATTTTGTCCCAATACTCTCACGGAAAGGGGAACTATGCGGGTGAAACAGCGTGACGTCCGCTAGTCACTTATAAGAGGATAAGTGACGCTTTGAATTTTTCTGAAGTAAAAATCGTTTCAGTCATTCATTACGTTATTAATGAAATTAAGTGTTAACTTAGTATTTGCGAAAACATAATATGAGATATATACGATGAGATTTTATCGCAGGCTCAAACAACACGAGTTCAAACGGCAGACAAGTATGAGGTGAGATTTTCAAAAAGTAAACAGACCTCAACCAAGGATGCTTGAACAGTGAGAATTCGTATTTAATTACTCTTTTATGCAAATGAGATACGTGTTGCAATAATTTCAAAAAAACTTTCTTTTATAAAATTACAGTAAATATTGAACATCAATAAATTACTTATGAATTCCACGCAGACAATGTACGGACGGCAAGGGACTGCAGATGGTATGATATAATTCCTGCCGTGATTTTTCGAGAATGTTAATTGCTCTAAGTAGAGTAGGTATAATATATATCGGCATGGTGTAGTACAAATAAGTACAATACTTAATATTCAAGTCAAAATTTGAACCGATAGATAGTAGATACCTACTAAGTACCCATGGACACATTTCCTATGCACAAATGTCGATAAAAAATTACATAAAGAAAAATCTAGTAGTTCTACTTATATCTAAATGAGATGACCAGCGCCCACAAGGAGCACCTGTTCACAAGTATGACGCGAATGCCAGCCATTGACCTCCTCAATCATCAGAGAGAGAAGTGGATAACCACTATGACTTGATGACTTATGACTACTTGTGAACAGGTGCTGCTTGTGGGGGCTGGTTATCTCAAGCTACGCATTTAGTTATAAGTAGATGTACTAGATTTTTAGTAATGTAAATTATTATCGACATTTGTGCATTGGAACTTTGTCCATGAGCTTACGTTTCTTAAATTATTTATTTTGTATTCTTTAATCTGTATAATATTTTTGAAAGGAGTAATTACTGAGTTTCTTGCCAGGTTCTTCTCAGTAAAAGCAACCTTCCGAACCTGGCGGTAGCATGTATAGTCCTGTATAATTATGTCATTCTGACTATTTGAAAGTACTTTGTAAAAAGTCTAATCGAATAAAGATATTTTTGACTTTGACTATGATTTCAGACTCCACTCACCATGTATTTTCTTGTTGTTCCATATTTCCGTTCGTAATAACTGACTCCAGCTTCCATTTCACTAAGTCACTGAGCAATCATAACGAAGTAATCTTCCATATTTAACAATTTAATTGATATGAATCGTGTGTTTTATCAACAAATTGTAGATAAAGTCAGATAGGTAATGCAATTGACCAATACAAATTATCGTCATTCGTCTATTGAAGACATCGATACATTGATATTTATCGTGGTTAGTTGGTGTATTATTACTCACTAGCAGTACGTTGTGGTTTTACGCGGGTAGACTAAATTTCATGGCCTTTTTTCGACGGATCCTTTTTAATTAGAGACTAACTGTGCCCTGCGGTTTCACCCGCGTATATATAATTCCCCCTAAATGTTTTTTTTTAAATAAAGGTGTTCTGAGTTACTCCTTGTAAGTTAAAGTCCCGCCAATATCGGTCCCGGATTACGGAAGATTGCCCGGAACAAACAGACAGACAGAGAAATATTTAAAAAAATATAATTTTTTTATGTCATTATTCGTAAGTAAGTATATACGGTATATACTTTCATATGCATTTAGTGAAAAGCTGTTATTTTGGAATTACAAACAGACACTTAAATACCTACCCGCTTAGTACAATACCTTTGCATTTCATATGGTGTTCGTAATACCTAAGCGTGTGATATTTTGACATTAGAAATAGACACTCAATTTTTGTTAATAAAACGAAGGCTTTGGGGTTGGCACTTGATTCAACCCGATGTGGCTGATCACCTGATTTTTACCGTCTTCAAAAAAGAAGGTTTTCAATTCTATTTCCATCTGACATTCGTACTTACTTAATATCTTTTAAAAGAAAAATCGGTAATCTGTGTTTAACCAGTTACTTACAGTTACAGAGACTCTCTTAAGCCACCGACTGACCTGTAACGATTGCCAAAGATGTTAAATTAGCAACCGAGACGTGGGACGTGTGGCATGGAGTGAACTCGGGCGGTCAGCCATCCAATTACTGCCTTGGGTTAGGGTTGATTAGCTTACCTGATCGAATTATATGTGCTCTTCTCAATAAAAGCAACCTTCCAAATCTGGCGGCAGCATGTATAATCCATTATAATTAATTAATTCTGACGATTTGAAAGTACTTTGTTAAAAGTCTAATCGAATAAAGATATTTTTTAGTTTGAGTTTAATATCAACTGCTCTTCTCTTTACTTGCTTTTTTTTTACTCACTTGCATATACGTTTTAACCTTTTATTGAATGAGGACTTTTATCCAGTAAAATGAGAGATTTATGCACGGCAGGCATTGAGGGTACAACACAGAGGTGTAATTATCGCACAGCGCCATCTAGTTCCAAAGTAAGATAGCCTTGGACAATGATTAATTATTCATGTACCTTTGCCTAGGTCCCCCTGAATATGCATTTTAGTGTGCACCGAAAGAATGTAAGTACATTCTCTAGGACATTATTAATTTTATATTTATAATTATTAGGCTTTTTTTTTAATTTACCCCAATACCCCTATCACGGGTTTGCCACCGTGTTCGTAAAATAAACTCGCTAGCGTCACTCGCAATATTTGTATGAGATATTTTAGTTCTTCACGCTGGAAGTCTCTGCACAATTTCTCATACTAATACGTACCAAGTGGTACCTGTCATTCATGTTTGCCGTTACATACGGAGATCAATGAGAACTGAAATGAGAAAGAAAAAATGCTACCAGGCATCGAACCTGCGTCACCTAGCAAGGTACCTATAGGACCAACGGTTCCCAACAAATTTGAACAAAACCCACTTACTTCAAAACAGCGCCTATCCTATACGAATGTGAAAAGCGATGGATAATAGTTTAAGTGCGAGATTGGTCTAGTCCTGATTTAGCCACGTTTTGTTATGAGGCAGAATATATTAGTGTCTTAAATGACGAAAAAATACATATTGTATGTAATCACAATGTAATAAAAAAAAATTGTATTTTTTTCATCAAATAATTTTTTGGTGGCGGACTTACAAGCGTATAACCCGGCTGATTGTCATCGACTGCTGCAGCTTAAGAACGTGACCAACACCGATTGTCACTCTCACGTCATTGTCACTGCACGGTTTTGAGGTATTACTCGACGGCAAAAACTATGGGTTACAACTCCGCCCCTACATTAGTTAATGGTCTAGAACCAACATAGATGCATAATTATATTTTTTTAGGCAACACATGCAGGAACCGACTAAAACCATAGACATTGTATTTTTATACTTTTTTTTGGTCAGAAGTCTTTATTTTCCAGAGACAACCAAGTATGGAAACATGAACAGAGATTCTTAGGTAGTAGATAGCTGACTTACTTTCCTAATCACATCAATTGATAATAAGAAAAATCTGTAAACCTAGGCCAGTAACTTAGGAGAACATCAATTATGCATTTCGACAAAACCCTGTGGAACCCTGCTTGGCGATATTACTATATTGTTATGTTGCCCACATGGGATGCGACATGTCAAAATGGCTCCATAAAATGATTAAGTATCTACCAGGGTCCACCAGAACTTTTGCTCCATGTCAGAAAACAATCGGCCATAAATTGTACACGATAATAGTGAGTTAACAGATATAGAGAGAAGGTAACATTTCTGCATATCTACCATCCATGAAAGTACACCGATACACTAACTTTACCAGTAATACTTAACTATATACTTACGTAAGTTCAACTCTCAAAGAGTAATAAATTAGACTTCAAAAATACACCTATTTAAGATTAGGTACCTATGCGTATTATAGATCATAGACACATATTTACTAAACATTTATTTTTGGACACCAATAACAAAATACCTGATAGTGATTTGTAAATAAAAATATATTATGTGTGAAATAAAAACATAAATAAGTATGTAAAAACTATGAAATAAATATGGAAACAGGCGAGTCAATCAAGTTGACAGCTACTTATCCCCACCCCTCTTTTACTAAATTAGGCCAAGACTAAGTCCCATGAATTAAGATGGTTCAGAAAACCCGACGCAATGGTTCTCCAAACCTCTTGATTTGAAACGAAGCAAGCATATCAACAGCATTCCAGCTACTGTTAGAACGTCAATGCCGTATCTTTGGCCAGCATATAACGCTCCACGCATGACTCGCCGAAAGGAAACAAAAGGAATACCAAATAAAATCAAAATAAGGATTACTTGATCTAAAAAAATTTATTGATGAATGAGGCGACTATGTGCACATCGAAAACACTTGATATATTACAAGACCACTCGTACATTATTTACATAACCCGCGTTACAATGTGCCCTCTCGGGCGGCGCAGCACTGCGGCGCGCCATGCTTCCACTTACTAACTTACATAGGTACTGTACATAAGTAGTTTGTACAACACACTTAAACGTTTACTTACTTAACATCTAGAAATCTAAAACAATGGAAATATTGTTGATCATAATACTTATACGGATAATGGTATAAGATGTTAATCTCTTAACGCTAATACTTAACTGATTATATAGACTACAATATAAATAATATATGTATTGAATGATTGTTAACCTAATGACTGGTACAAGACGCTCAGCCATGGCTTTACATCTAACATTGATAATTCTCAGCGAGTGTAGCACGTAATCTAATGTTAAGCATATTCAATAATGTACTGCATGAATAGGTGCGGGGAGAGGCCCCGCGCGTCTACCTACCACTACACCTAAAGGGGGCCGTCTCCACACGCCTCCGCCGCGACTAACCAACTATTTACCAACGTTGGACACTTTACGTCTGCATTACTATTCCATCCAAAACGTCTATTATAAATTCAACACGCAGTTAATTAAAATCCTAATTATAAAAATCATACGCTCATAGCTCCAAATCTAACAACACGACTAATATACCGAAAAATTCGTGCATTACACTCCAAAATTACATACATTGTTTAATTATAAAAATATAACAAATGAATTCATAATACGAAGCATATTATGTACAAACAATATAATGTTGATTTTACCGCAATGTACGAATTTCATATAGGTACAAAAAATATTCTCATAATAATTGCTGAATATATAAATTAATTAAAACAAATCACAGTAACAAGGTAATAATCGACTCGATGTTGCAGTGTGATGTTTTTGGTGTTCCGTCAAACGTTTGGGCGCACAACACTAGATGTTTACCAGTGCGTCGGCGCATCTTTGGCTGCGAGCCCGCCGCAGTCATAGTACGCGTATATAAAACATGATTTGCAAATAAAACAACATGATTTCGTATCATGCACAACCAAATTAATTCTCAATTTCAATAACATCTCAATAAATTATTATAACATACTATAAAATATTTTCTTAATACACGATTAAAATTATAACTCGCAGACGTATAATAATTTAAATGATTTGACACACCAATAAATATCTAGTCAGTGTTGAATCAAACTTTAAAAGTCAATCACAAACAGAAGCCCTAAACAAAACCTAGGACGTCAGTGACGATGACGGCTGATGAGGTTATGCCCTCGCTATGTCCAAGACCGACCTTCATAAATACACGTATGCTCTGTCACGAGAATTAAAATTTCAACATGACTACACAACCCGCGTATACTATAAGTTAAATTACATTGTAACATTACCCCCTTACCAATAAACCTTGTACAAGCTCATTGCAAACTCATCGTTACCACTGTTTATCTCCCTCAATGATCATTTAATATCCTAGAACGTGGGTACAACGTAACTTTATATTCCTAAGGTTCAATAGTAAAGAGTCGTCGACTCCGATACGCTAATTGGTTGAACTGTAATGCATTTTTGAATAAAAACGATCGTTATACTACACCCTTATATTATTTGCACAAACAATTAGATAGTTTAAAACATCGACATCTAAACTAGTATTAGGACGCTTGCAATTCAAAATGTTCATCTGAGACATTCCTTATCGAACTTAAGGAGACTGTTTATAATACCTACTCATTGTAAACACTGAATACGTCAAACAATTTATGTTACTTAATGAGTTGACTCCGATAATTATACCCTTATTGGGTTAAAATATTATATTAAAAAAGTATTTACAAGCCAAGTATATGAGCTACTCTGAAGTAGTACGCTTAGAATGTATCATCGCTACAGAGAGATGTGAAACGTCAGGGGGCACTGACCGACACTAGTCCAGATTATACATAGATTATAATATAGACGAGCAAAATAGATTGCACGCTAATGCCGCGATATATACAGTACAATGATTTAAATAATTAACTATAGTATTCGTGTTATATAATCGCTCGTAAATCCAGCAAACAGCATATTACATTGTCACACTATCTATGATTAAAATACGCAAAACACTTACCTATTGAAATATACTTAGTTTAATATTTAAAATCCTTATAAAACATTCAAAAACATTTATTTTACTTGACGATTAAGCTCTATAATGTGTGTACTTAAATCATAGACTAGTGTGATTTGTATTTAGGGGGCCACGGCCCGTTTCAACTTTCATCCGTATATAGCTAGGTATAGAGATCGAAATTGAATGAAAGCGCTGTAATTGTACATAAACTTTACCCAAAGCTTGTAGACTTGTCACTGTATTGCGTGCGCGGCAACAAGTCGCTTGTCAAATATACGCGGTTTTAATATGAAACACACCTGACGCTACATATATCGTTAGAGCTTTGATTATCGATTCGTATTTCACAAGCGGCTAATTAACGAGCAATCTTCATTCCGACACGACTACAACAGAACCGCTATCACGGGTTTGCCACCGTTTTCGTAAACTATACTCGCTAGCGTCAGTCGCAATATTTGTATGAGATATTTTAGTTCTCCACGTCACCGCTAGGTGTCGCTGCACAACTTCTCATAAAATGTTCGGCGAAGACGCTAGCGAGTATAGATTACAAAACCGGTGGCAAACCCGTGATAGGGGTACTGATTTGTGTCGTGTTCGATGGTTGTGTATAAGAGAAGTATATTTGCAAAGTCACACATTGTCAGTGCAACATGTAAACTAGCGCATACATAATTCTTACGATATTGGGACGAACTTGATGTGACGTCGAATGTGTATCCGTTCACATGAGCAATAGTGGCAAGGATGTATGTGTGCGTTAGTTAGATTTGATAAGGGGTGCACGATAGTATGATACAGATATACATTATTTTCAGACATATATTTATATATTTACACAATTTAATGCGACACCGCGCTACTTATTATTTAATACGACTATAAATTATTAATTTATGGTAACGAATTTTTTTTTCTCGGTCACCTCTCGAAATTCATGTTACGTGGATGACTTTAGTATTTGTTCAATGAAGCATACAAACAAGTGGGTATTAATGAAACTATATTATTAAATGCTTTCCATGTGAATGTTGCGCTATTCTGCAGTCATTAAACATCGGTTTATGTATAACAGGCGGGTGGACAGGTATATTGCTAATATGTCGAAACCAGCCTACATTCACAACCTGACATAGCGTACTAATTATACGATGTATGTTCGGCTTGTAACCTAATCTTCAAACATAAAAAAGTATAAAAGTACAAAAAAATATTTATTACGAGTCGCACTTAAATTGTGGGAATGGGTTATTTATTATATTTTCTGTATTTTGGAAAAATGATACGAGCCAATAGAATTATCTACAAATAATTTGGCTAATTTTCAATTTCGATTGTATCGCCCCGATGACATAAGAGAGAATGAATGAATCTCAAAATTTAAAGGAGGCAACATTCACCGAACGTTTTTCAGGCAGTGTTGGACTTTACTAATACAACGGATACTGTGCAGTGAGCAAAATCAATTTAAATATAAATAAGTTATTATTAACAATACTCGTCATTAAAATATATAGTCGCGAAATATTTACAAACGGAACAATAATATAGTAATTTGTGAGACACCAGTAAACCGAACATGCACTTAATATCTAACAGCACGCCAGCGCTCTACCAACTGGACTATGCGATGAGTATTGCCGAATATTGCACATAACATTCTGTCAACTAATATATCTTCCATCCATTACAAACATATGAACAACGTGTATCAGTCCTATTTATTGTAATAATATTATACAAATTCAAATAAATTCTATAATTAATTAATTCAGTTGTTGAAATGACACGCAATTGGAGATGATAGGTTATTCTCGTGTGTTAATAAGTTTCAGCTCGCGAATGAGTTATAAAGCTTGGCAAGCTTACGGCGATCGCACTAAGTTTCTAAGATACATAATATTATTTTGCAAAGTGTAAAATTCATCATACGCAGATCCATCTGATATAATATTAATTATGATCTGATAAATAATTGAATCCATTCAAAGTATTTGTTCACACGTGGCAGGATTCCGGAGGAATGAAATAGTAAAGTATAATTAAGGACAGTTTTCCACAACAGTGCGATACAAGTAACTTTTAGTGATACCTAATTTGAATAAATTAAATACTATGTGACTTCCAATTATTTTTTTCATATTAAAATAACACGAGGGAATAACCTCCTTAGGTCGCATCGGTCGAGATAATAAATCACGTTCGATTAATAATATTAAATTAATTAAAAATTGTCATTAACATTTCGTTGATTATATGGGGACACTGATTGTTTCAAATGTATCGTCAAATGCCGTTTCACCAACTTATACCTAACACAATTTACAAATAATTATATAAATAATTCATCTTGAATCTAAATACAACCTATAATAAATATGATTCACTCAAAGACTTCTCAAGTTCAATATAAATATTCGCGAACTGATTAAATACATTGTACATTACACAAGAAGTTTAAATGTTCACATACTGCTTAACACCTATGTAATAAAACTACATAAGTTATATCGAGCATACAATGGAAATAGTGCAAGTGTTTTATCTTAACTTTTTAAATTGTATATTATGATGATTGAGCACTATTCCAATCGTACACACGTACCCATGTATTCACCTGGTCGATTAATGTCACATTTACCCTCTGGTACATTGCATTATAATCAATATACAAAATAATTCAACTTCGCTTCAAAATCTAACGCCGATTAGCCGAAATAAATTATAGGAAACAAATTATTTGAGAACAATTACGCATCATTTTTACAAACGGCGCTTTTTTAATAAAGGAAATTAATTTTGGTATTTATTTGAAATTTTTGAAATCAATAATTCTTTTAATGCCCGTTATCAAAAAAGTAACTTTGTTTTATCGGTATGATTCTTTGGTGAATACGAGACTATCCGTTTTCTGCAAAAGAAGCTTTGACATGGCTTACAGTGGGACTGGCTCCACACGTGGCAATCATACATACATATACAATCCACTATTATACTATTAACAAAATAATTGCGCACGAATAATTGAATTATTATTAAAATACCTGAGTATGCCTTGGAGAGCTAATATAATTGACGCTAAAAACCTAACTATGTTGTAATAATGCGACTTATTATTATTAAGTAAAAACTCATTTAAAGCTTTATAAACTCGGCACCATATGGAGCATACACATATAAAAGGGTATAATTATTGCAGAAATAACAGATACATCTACTCACAAATAGCAGAGACACAATAAGCCCAGTTGGAGATGAAGAATCAAGCTCATTTCATTAGAAAAATTAGGTTTCAAACTAAATTAATTATATTCTATATTGAGATATTAAAAGCTTCTAAAATTGCCGAAAGGTTAGCAAGAAGGAAACGGAAGGTCTTTAACCTTTAAATAACAAATCTGGGCTCACTTAAAATGTATAAAATTATAATTTTTATTTTGATCAGATAGATGATATAAAACTCCAAAGCACAAAGCTTATCGAAATACAAACTATTGGAAAGTGGTAAGTCAATCACACTGAGCCATTTAAATGTAAAACATTACGTACCAATAAAACTCAGACGCATTTATGTTTTTTTTATAATATCCAGCTACTGAACTGATATTAATTAAAGGATTATTTTTAAAGCCATAAGTAAGTCTTTGTAAAAGAGCGCTATATTCCCGTAAAGGGACGCTGCGAATGTGATTGTGTACAATAAATTATGAGTTGAACGAGCATTCCAAGGCTTAGCTTAAGTTTTTATATTAATATTATTAGTACAGTTCAGTAGGCAACTAATGAGTTGTTTAGGTCCTCGCAGATGTACGACTCTGATACACGAACTAAATGCTTTTTGTTGATTTAAAGAAGTGATTCCCGCGTCTTATATATGTGATGTGTAATGTGATATTGATACATTCGGTTACATTATACTACATTCTTATATCATGACGAAATTAATGAGATTCAATAATATGAGGCACAAAATTAAAACAGTAACATTAACAAAATATATATATATAGATATATGCTATACTATATTAAAATTTACTTGTGCATTCAACTCACGCACAAAATGTATATAATCTTAGAGTAACTTTCAGTTAATCATTGAGCTTTCCATTTATACAAATAAATAATTATAATCAATTACACTATAATTTCTTAAAATATACAGACATTACAACTATGTACACAATAATATATGGGGCTCTCTAAAGAGCGAGCAATTAATTGTCCACGTTTATTTTGCGGAGCGCGGTTTGTATCACCTGACGTCGGAGTGTTTATCGGGCTCGGACGCGGCTCCCGCGTCGCCTGTCTTCATGACGTAGCCGGCGCCCTGGGAGGAGCGTGCCAGTTTTAACCGGATTGGCGTCACTTTGGCAGTTCGTATCTTGTTGCGCATCGCGGAGGTGGCCTCGGTGTACGAGGGCGTGTCGATGGCGAGCGGGTCGGGCGCACTCGGGTCGTACTCGAACGGGTCCACAGCCGCCGACCCGCTGCTAGGGCCCGCGCCTTCGCCCTCCTTGCGCTTCAACGTTAACACCAGTTTACCTTTACGTTCACAAATGTCCTTCACTTCCAAATTGTCTTTCACTTCTAAATTGTCCACTTTTCTTTCTTTTTTCTTCTTACGTTTCTCGCTCTTTTTCGTCTTCTCGGTCTCCTCAAAGTCGGCCATCACCATCCGTCGGTATTTCATATTTTCGCGACGTATGTCTTCCATGTTAGGCGTGTGCACGATGTGGCGCTTCTTAGGCGGGCGCAACTCGATGGTACTCGGTTCGTCGTTTACTTGATGGACTGTCTTGGCGCCGAGTTTGATTTTAAGTTTGGGAGCGAGCGGTTGGGATGCCGGCTTGCTGGGCTTGGCAGGCTGGCGGCGGCGACGGACCGGCTGGCTCACCGCGCCATATGACATCTTGCCCTCCTCTGATGACTCCGCGTTCAGGTTCATGTGTACCGCTAGTTGGCGCAACTCTCGAGAGCCGCTCGCATTCTTGCGTTTTTTCTTTTCTACTGGGAGCTCGGTCATTTTGTAGTCTTCTCTAGTAGGTATGCTGGTCATCGACGCGACCGCTTTTGGTATGGTGATGACGGCCCGCGTCAGCGGTGACGGTACGGCTGGAGGCGGTACTACAGTGGAAATTTGTGCGGGCTCTTTCATGTTCATGTCTTGTGTCCAGTACTGGCGCAACAGCTCCTTCTTGCGCATGCGTCTCAGGTTAGTGGAGCCGGCGATGATGGGCGAGGCAGCGACGGCCGGATTGATAACGGCGACGCTAGCCTCGTGCACGGGCGCAACCGGCGGGGGCACGGCTGGCTGTACTGAGCTTGAGTAGTTGGCATCCAAGAACGGACCCTTTATTTTCACCTTCAACTGATTTCGTGAATCCGAGAGGGAGACTTTAGGTAATTGAGGGGTGTAAGTGACCTTTGGCGGCTCAGGCACGCGCGCAGCAGTGGCGACGGCGGCCGTGGTGGCAGTGGGAGAGCCGGGCCGAGGATGGCTAGACTTTAGTGCTGAGTGAAGCTGCTTCTCAACTTCCTCGTCGATATCGGGCAGCGGCTGATCTGCCGAGCCGCTTGCGAACGCGAATAGATTATGGTACCCCTCGGCCGGCGGGGGCACAGGTTTCTCGAACGGGTGATACGTCCGCATGTCGACCGGGCCCGGTAACACCGGGTGCACGTGTAGCCCGCGCTCTGGGCTTTTGTCTGACGGTGATCCCGGCTCGATCTCGGTATCGGGAGTTGGAGATCGAAGAGGCCGTTTACCCTCGCCTGACGGAGTTTTCTTACTGTTCGTTGGAGGACTACTTACGCTTGGAGATTGAGAGGAGTCTTTGTAAGAGTTTTCAGACTTTCTGTCGTCTCTCATATCCACAGATTTCCGTCTCTCGCGGAGAGGCTTCAGATTAACACCGTCATTAGCGATATCTTCGTTGAAGTCGTAAACTGTGCCGACGAGTTTGCTCTGAATAGAGTTGCCCAAGTAATCGACGGGCGGAAAGCCGCTGTGACCGCGGCTCTTGGAGCGGCCACGCCCGCGGTGACTCCTGCTACTTCTATTACTCGATCTTTTAGAGCTTTTAGATGACGTCTCACTCTGCCTGGGCGAAATCCCGGGGCTCTTGCCCGGTGATTTGCCCGGGAATTTGATAGGTTTCGATATTTTAGGCGGTGACTTGGAATCCTGCACGCTTATTATTGTCTCGTTGCTGTCGTTGGACATTTTGGTAGGTGCTCTGTTGCTCGCTTCAAACGAATCGATGCTTACGCTCGGGCTACTTTCTTGGATGGAGAATTTGTCACTGCCTGTGACATCAATCTCGTCTCGCGGGGGACTGGACATGGGCTTCGGGGTCGGTGGAGCAATCATGGCAGTGGTGAGCGCCATATTCTGAGAGGAGGAAGTGAATGCTGCACATAGTGATGAGAAGGCAGGCTGCGACGCGAGCAGTGGGGCAGCCGAGTAGGGGATGCCGTGGCCGTAGAGGCCCGGGCCGGAGGACGGCATCGGCAGTTGTGGCGCGCCACACGGGCCTGCGAACATCGGTAGCGACACTATGGAGCTCAAGAATGGTGACGCATCTGGCGGATACGCCGAATATTGATTCAGTGGCATTGCTGGCTCCACCGGACATGAGTATGCTGGCATCGGTGGATACGAGTTTATCTCAGGGATTATATTATTCTCATGAGGGTCACATCTCATTGGTGAATCAATTGATTTTTGAGAACATACTGAACCTTCGGAATTGGTGCTCGATGCAGAGGATCGTCTGGTGGTGATCTTGCTTTCGGCTCTCCATTTGGAGCCCTGGCTGACGAAGGATGACGATATAGTGGCACAGTCCGAATGTATCATGGAGTTGTTGTTTTCGTAGTTCTGGTGGTCTACGGTAATCTCATGGTCGTTGCTGAGGGAGTGGTCCACCACGGACAACGGCTGTGACTGCGAGTCGTCGCTCTGCTTCGACAGTGATATAGAGTCTCCAACTTCTGATAATGATTGACCATCCGATTGCACAGTCGAAGGCTCCTTAACTTCCTCTATGTACGCGGTATGGTCGTATTTTTCTCCATCTCTCATTTCGGCATCACCGTGTGAAACTGGCAAGTTGGACCATTTCTCTTCGCCGCCCATAGGTGTTGGTTCCTGCCGATAGTCTCCCATGTCATTGGCGTCGTCGTCACATGTCTCCAGTGCTGCTACACCGTGAGGAATATGGTTCATGGGGACGTGCATTTCTTCTGGCGGATTAACTTTACTGTTCAAATCTAAAGCAACATTATTGCTCTGTTGTGGTTCGTGTTCGCGGCCGTCTTTATTCGAATTGGACGGTATATTGTTTTCTTCATCTCTTTGGTCTTTGTCGTCGTCGTTCACAACAATGACCTCCTCCTCCTCCTGGGGAGGGTCGGCTGGGACCTTCTTAGTACTTAGTTGCATTCGAAGTCTGTCCACTAAATTTAGGGTCTCCTGGACGCCTTGCTCCTTAGAGTCCTCTTTGAAAAAGAATTCAGGATATGATGTAAATGGTTTCATAATGTCATCATGGTTGAATCCGTCGTCAACCGCCATCATCTCGAACTCAAACAGCTCGCTTTCCTTACGCTGTGGCGAAAACATTGATCTATTGGGATATGGATTTACCGTCGATGGTATTTTAGCTCTCTTTGATATTTCTACCCCTTGGAGGTGACTGGCATCTTGTGTAATAAATTTCTTTTCTGAGTCAAGCACAGTAGACCTCTTCCTTTTATTCTTGACCACAGGATCGACATCAATAGGATCCACCGTTCTCGCATCTAGAGGTGTTTTTGGTGACTTAATCATAGTATTTTCATTGAGATTAGCTTGGATTTTAGCAATCATCTTGACACTGCTCTTATCAGCTGAATCGGAATCTAGAGACTTATCTTCAGTCATATATTTCTCATGGTCGCCAGGTTTCTCGACTGCAGGCGGGTGCATGTTAGGGCTCGGAGCTTTCGGTGGCCAATTTTTATCATTAGCTGCAAACTCATCATTGATAAGAGGACCTTTCTTCTCGTCATCCGCAGACGGATTCTCCATTTGAGGAACTTTCTTAGTGGGCGAGCGGGAATGAGCGGAGGCGACAGATTCATACATACTAAGCCTTCTCTTTTTGGCGGGAGGCACCTGCACCTCATCCGATGTAGTGGCTTGCTGATCTGTCGGAGGTGGGTCCCTCATACTCATCCGCCTGTTAAGTATACTCTTATGTTTCAATTCAGCGCTCTTCCTTGGAGTCGGTTTACTGGAAACCGGTTCTTCGGCCTCCATTAATTCCACCTTATCCGGGTTATCTATAGACACGCTACGCTGCTTAGATTTGGAGGACTTCTCTTTGACATCGTTCTTAGGTGTGTCGACAGTTGGGGCCACTTCTTGGGATGTGTTCTTTACCTTCTCGTCAACTTTCCGCTCCGCAACTGGAAGTTCATGGGACTGACTGCTCTTTTCAGGAGTTTTATTTGGCCCAGGGGAAGGATCTTTGTTGTCTTTAGATTGCTTCCGCAGTCTGGCATCAAGCTTAGGCATATTTCCGCTTGAAGTAGTGCTTCTGGTCCGAGCACGCATGGAAGCACGTGCGCCACTGGGTCGACTCGATTCATCTCCTTCAACAACCGGTGACACAACTCTACTCTCGGACCTCCATTCGGAAGTTTTAAGCTTCTTGTCAGGGGCCTTACGAGGGGATGCGTCACTGGAGGTGCTCTTGGCCTTCCGTCGTCTGCGTGGCCGTTTAGGAGAGGGGCTCTCGGAACCAGATCTTTCAGACTCTTTGGAGCTATCGGAATCACTCGAGGCACTGGTTGAAGACAATGGTCTTGACACCTTGTCGAGAAAGGGCAAGTCCACAGTTGGCCTAGAGCCTGGTGGTGAGAATATCGGCTGCCTGGTGGCCGGCTTGATCTCTCGCGCCTTAGCGGTCGGCTTCGGGCCAGGCTTCTCTGGTTCCTCCTCAGAGCTGGATGAAGACGAATCGCTACTGCTGCTGGAGTTTGACGAAGAACTTGAACTTTCTTTTGAAGAAGCTTTGGAACTTTTCGCATCATCTCTGTGTTGCGATGATGTCGAGGCCTCAGGTTTGTCGTAATCTTTCTTTTTGTCATCAGACGATTCTGCAACAGCCGCCTTAGTGCCGAGGCCACTTTTGATATGCGCCGCTGCTTTCTTGGCAGCTTGCCTCTGAGGCACATACGAAATAGGTTCCTTCTCCAACTCTTTTGAACGGCTTTTCTTAATTTTAGCTCGTACATCCTTGATTTCTTTACCCTTCGTCGTTACTTTAGTCTTGGACTTGGTGCTATCATCTCCACTAGTTTGTTTGTCGGAGGTCACAGTCTCCTCCTTCTTAGCAGTTGTAGTGGAGCGCATATTTTCAGAAGCTTTCTTAGCTGCCTGCCTTTGCGGCACAATCAGGTCTGTCGGATGATCTTTCTGTTTAGATGACTTAATGTTTTCTTTATTTTTTGCTTCGTCATCGGTTTGGGGCTTAATGACTGGTGCAGGTTTCTTCTCTTTGTTTGATGGCTTCCTACCCCTTTTCTTTGGAGCTGGTTTTTCCTCCTCCTGGGCTCCACGTTTCTTTTCAGGGTGAGTGGATATAAATTCCTTCATAGCTGCTTTCGTCCTAGGGAGCGATTGTTGAGAATCATTACCACTGGATGATTTTCCAGCTTTGCCCTTATCAGACTTAGATTTTTCGCCCTTGTGTTTGTCGGCTTTTGCCTTTTGTTCAGATCTAGAATCGGATGTCTCTGGCATATCTTCACTACTAGAAGAGTAAATATTGACAGGGAACTTGTTATTTCTCGTAGACCTAATTGGCATCAGATCATCATCACTGTCTGTTCCTGAATCACCTATTTTCCCAGCTGCCATTTCTTTCTCCATCTGTTGCAGAGTTTTACTTTGAGATCGATCCTTCTTCATCCTAGGATGTATAATTTCATCCTCACTGCTACTTTCGACAAGTGCTTTGGATTGTGGCACTTTTTTCTTCTTTCTCTCAATCTTTTTGGGAGACTTCTTTCCCTTTCCTTTGGGTGATACCTTCTTCTTTGGTGAACTTGAACTTGCCTTTGTTTCATCATCAGAACTAGAACCGATCGCTCTTCGATATCTACTGGGCCGACCAATTTCTGGTGCACTCTCCTCACTTGACAGCCCGCTAAACATACTTCCACTGCGACGCGATCCATTCACATAGTGTTTCTTATAAGGATTGGATGATTTGGAACCCTTTACGACACCATTACGATCTTTTTTCTTATCGTCGCTAGAGTCAGGTGGAGCAATACGAGCAAGAACTTCATCGAAGTCATTTTTGTGATCTGGAGCATTTGCATGGGAATAAAGCCTATCATATATTGAGGGTCCATGATTAGCCTGGAGTATGGCCGCCCGCTCGGCCTCTGGGATGGGGACGCCCGCAGATAGTACCGCCACTTGCTTGTGGAACGTTTGTTCGCGCATGCGAAAGAAAGAGCGAGAGAGCTTTTCCCTCCGGCTTACCATGTAACAGAGATTTCGAACTCTCTCGAGGTCCTGCCTGAGTTGTACAAACATTTTCATTTTGTCAAGATCTGCCTGCTCTTGTCGGTGTGTCAAGAGTTCGGTGTCGTCTGATTTGGGTGGCAGCAGGGGACGATTGTGCCCTGCTCGTCTCTTTAGCTTCCAATAGTTATATATGTAGTTAATGGCGTCTTGATCAACGTCTAGAAGATGTGTGCTCACGTCTTTGACGTTCACATGCCGGTCGAACTCGCGCTCGATCTCTTGTAGGCGCGCAGCCCTCGCCTGAGTCTTCTCCTCGGATGTCATATCTTTGCGACGCTTCCTCTTAACCTCCTCTTCCTCGGAGCCGGATCCAGGCTGCTTTTCTTTCTTGGAGTTCACACTATGCTTTTGACAATATGAGCGTAACTTAACACCATCATCCGCGTTTTCGTCTTCAATTATTGCACGCATTTCAAGTCCATGTTTAAATGCACACGTGACGTGGTAAGCAGTTTTGCAAGTCTTTACGGAGCACTGTATGCACGCTCCTTTACGTTCACGACACAACACGCACACTAGTGACCAACGCGACGAAGGTATTGACGATATTTTTGTGATAGGTTCCATTTTTTCGGCACAGCCGATAGACACCTCGGGTATCCATAGTACACAGCTTACGTGGGCCCACTTATGGCCAGAGGGAGTGCATTTCATAGCACCACCTAGGTTGGGGCAGAGAACGCACGTAGGTCGGGCACCGTCGCCGCAAGGCCTGCACAACCATTGTCCTGCAAGCACAAAAATGCAAATTGAACTGCAGAAGAGTCCGTTCATCCTAAGATGTGTTGAAGTCACGTGTTGAGTACATACCGTCCGGTATGACAGTGATGCCGTAGCAGGCCTGGTGCACGCATATGTTGCACGAGTCACAGAAGACCATTTCGTTTCCATCCTCTGAGTCGGGCGAGCGGCACACGTCGCAGATGACGTTCTCGTCGTACTCTATCCCCAGACCCTCCTCCGACTTCATAATAGCCTGAATTTTGTCCCATGTTCGGACCTGTAATAAACATAACATAAAGTTCAACTCGTGTAATTCACTTAAATATACAAGTCCCACTATCGCTTTTGTGAAACTAGATTCAGGTCTGACCGCGATAGTATACGCAAGCTTTTAAAATACATACTCTGTCGTCTACGAAGACTGAGGACAAATCTGGGATATTAAAATAATGTAGACCCGATTCCGCGTCTAAGCGATTTTCGACTAAGCCCTTTCTTGAAATTGACTATTGTATTACTGAACAAACAAAACGAGACTCGTGCGTTCGTCGTACCGTTAATAATGTTCGAGACAGCACTAACCGTGCAACTGATTTCAATTGGCTAATAATATCCGCCCTATCTATCAGAGTGCTGGTAGTTGCAACAATGAAAATTGCTGCCTTGATTGTTTGCCTAGAACTAGCTCCTCATAATAAACCTACAAAGCTTTGGTTTAAAATGTAGCGCCATATCATTTACTAAGGAAAGTATGTAATAAGGTTTATTTTACTTAAGATACAAGTTTATGTTGGTTGCATGAAAATTGTTTTTTTACGATCAAACTTTTATTTGACCTAGATCTTCATTAGATTTCAAAATGACCTAGAAGGGAACCACCTCTTCAACATGAATCTTGGAAATTTCTGTATTTATATCTCAACAAGCATACATGCATGTTTGCATTGACCTCTACTATATACTCGTATCGGTACAAGAATATTTCCTATCTCTTCCCTAAAAAACTACAACTAAATTTTTGTTGATTTGAAGCCCTCCTAGGGAGCGTATTGGAAACAAAGTTTGACGCTTATTGAGAACATAATATCAAATTATCACATGATCTTTGATAGCGCACGCAAGTTCAAATCCCAACGGGACCTGTACCAATGAGTTTTTCTAAAAACTGATGCCAGGGGCGTTATGGTGAAAAAAAACATCGTGAGGAAACCTACATATGTCCGAGAAGTTATTCAATGACATAGGTATAGTGCCTAAAACGGCGATGGACTCACCATCTATCACGTTGGTACTTAAACATATTCGGTGGAAAGAGGGTGTTGTTATTACAATACCTCTGCCTACCCCTTCGGGGACTACAGGTGAGCATATTTATGTATGTATGTATTCTTACAAAATAGTAAGAATTCTTATCAAATAAAGATATTCTGAATTTTTTATTTTATGTATCTCTGATATTTTAGAGTGCTATACATTCCCACCACCAGGCAACCACCCTAACATGTCGCTAATTAAATGATGTTATTAAGTTAAACGCTGCAGTCAGTCTGGATATTAAGTGAAAACTAACTAACTAAAAAAAATTTGTAAAAAATACCATCAGTCGTTATCCATATGGTAATTACGGCAACTCAATAACCGCAGTAAATCAGTTCAACTACTTTGAAGCAAGCTATCATATACTAAAAAATATGTTTTCAAATGTGCGCTAGCGCAAATCCAAAGGCCATTTTAAATTTTGCTCTATATGGGTATGTTCTTTAGCTTTGAAATTCAGCTTTACCTTTTGAACCCGACTGTAATTATAATTTATGATATGTATGGTATTATTTACACTGTTATACTAGAACCATAAGTATGCAAAATTTAGGTCAATAAATTATTTAGTTCCCGAGATATATACACAGTTTAGTATTTATATTTCCACTGTGATATAAAGGTGTGGCAGACAGACATACACTGGAACGCCATTATAAAGACACGAAAAACATTGTTTAAATTTTATCTCGTTGGTAGAACCTTAAAAATCATCACATGTTACAGCCGCGTAGGATAAGAGCAGAATGTTCTCAGGATAAAGTTGGTTTCTAAACAATAGTTGTGCGTTCTTGATTGTGTGCATTTTGACCAATATCCGTACATCAAGTGTTTGAACGACCTCGAACAATGCACCTCTTGGAAAGTTTTACCAGTATGGAAGGGCGTTCAGTCAACCTCTATGTGTACTGTACCAAAAATAGACTGAGGATTTAATACCCACGCGAAGGCCTTCAACGAAACTCAGTGAGCAATAAGCACAGTACAAATTTAAGCTTTGCAGTAAACAATATAGACCTATTTTCTCAAATAAGAACGTCTCAAAGAAGAGCCGTGGTGGCCTTGAGGTTTGAGCAGTCACCTGCTACGCAAGCGACGCTAGTTCGAATCCCATCGGGGCCTATACTAATGAGTTTTTCAAAAAGCTTATGTACAGTGATTTCACACCACGTGCTTTACGGTGAAGGAAAACATCGTGAGGAAACCTGCATATTTCTGAGAAGTAATTCAAAGACGTACGTATATTGTCTGAGACGGCGATAGACTCACCATCTGTCACGTTGGCACTTAATCATCTTCGGTGAAATGTGGGTGTTGTGATTACAACACCTCTGCCTACCCCTTCGGGGAACACAGGCGTGAGCATATGTATTTATGTAAGAACGTTCGCTCCATTGAGCGTGAGGATGAGAGCGTGACATCTTAAATATTTAAAATTTTACAGTTTTAAAAAATATCGGACACTTATTGACACTACTGATATCCTGATCATAATACCAGATGTACGCGTCTATGTGAGTGTGTCATTTCGATTTGCTCCTAGATTCCTTACTGCTTGGTAAAGTTTATATTTGTACTGTGCTCAGTGCTTCATTGTGACATCGAGGACACCATCTTCATACGAAACACGTCAATATGTCTTCTTAGAAATACAAGGAGCCACGTGCCAAAATATTACCAAATCTTGAAGGCGAATATTATTCATTTCTTTTTTATTAGGTCAACACCTGATACTTCTCAAACGAAACACGTGGATACAAAATACAATAACTCTTCTTAGTAATACAAGGCACGTGGCATTTAATAATCAATAACTTTTTGCAGATGAGTTCGATGGATTTCTTCTATTATTAGGTAAACACCTCTAAGGGGACATGAAATTGTCGTTTAGTCTGAACATTACAAACTGAAATCTCTTTGGACTTTCAAATGTCGGGCCTACAAGTAAGTGGATACAGGTGCCGTCACGAGTCATGAGCGCACAGCGGAAATAGTGGGGGTAACTGTATTTTATCCGCGACAGACAGTCATAAAATAACTACTGCGCGTTCACCTTATAGTATCGCTACCTTCCGTGACTTGGCTGTGTGAAATCATATAGGTATCATGATCTTCAGTGGCTGTTTTTTAAATCTTTTTTTTATCTGTATCGATAGACGGACTAATAAACAACTCGTGTAAATTCACCGCTATGAAATCCGTGTTACCTTTTTACTACCAAGTTCAAACTAAATGTTATTACGGGGCTAGCTTTGACCCTGTGCTTTGTCTGTCCCCAAGGACATCATCATCTCCCTGGTCTTATCCCATGTATTTGGGACCTGCACTTGATTTAACCCAATGTCTCTGACTGAGTTGTAACGATTGCCATAGATGTTCAATTGGCAAACCCCAAGGACAGACATGTGAAATTTAAATAAAACATTATGCTTTTTTTATTGAAGTTGAATAATTCTCTAGAACACAGTAAATTTTAATATTATTCTTTACTCCCCCTTCCCATTCTATGAAGGAAGCACATACGCGTGCACGTGGTAAATTTTCAGAAAAGACCAGCTGTGTTGTTCTCTAAGATTTCTCAGCGTCACACTCGTCGTCTTAAAGAAACGAAGTTCAACCTTATCCTCGATATTGTGTATCAATTTCCTATGGTTTAAGCCAACGCTCGTCGTCGAGTTACAGAATAACGGCCTAGGTTGTACAGAGGGTAGGCTAACTAGAAAAAAAATATGCTCAGGACGCTATCCTCAAGCTACAAGACATTTCTCGCAAAATCACATGTGATTTTAAAACGTAGTGTATATATACACAATTTCTCCGCGAGGTCCCGGGAAAACATTTGCAATAGTAGATGGATCATTGTTGAAAAACATTACGGTAGGTCTGAATATAAAAGAGCAATTTAAATAAATACCATCATGTTAATTTTATTGATTCATGAAGTATTTCCAATCTGCTGTAACACGCGTGTATTCTCGCCTTCAATTCGAAATGTTTCGTTTCAGACATTTATTTGAAATTTTCCCCCTAATGTTACCAAAGGCAAAAATGGATATTTTTTACAAATTTATTACCACCATGTTCTTCAACCTTATTTGTGCTTATTTGCCAGTTTGTTACACGGGAGTTAAAATTATTTCATCCAAAGAAAGTAATAATGCTACAAAATAAAAATCACACGCATCGAAAACAGAACCGACTGTTTTTGTATTCAAAGCTTCTAATTGGTGTCCATATTGTAAATATTCTGAAAGATTTTCTACCATATGCCGGATACTACGTCTATTAACCTTACTACTATAATACCCTTACTACTTACTTACCTTAGTATATAATGTCGTATTTTTTATTCCACATTAGAAACATCATAAAAAGAAATTTCATAAAAAAAGTACTGGATAAAGAAACCGCCGCCGCATAAGCTTTCACTCACGCGCCATATAAATAGCGATGCTTCGCGTCCAATCCACTCGATTATTGATGGTTCCAGGGATGTGAGATGAGTTTAAAAAAAAATGGAAGGCGAAAAATGCGAATTGAAATTCATTGAAAAACTTACCTTAAACAACGGGCAAAGCCTAAGGATCGGATGCTTAATGCTACCAAACATTTTCGAGGTTAATATCGAAAATAACAAGCAGTTCAGCAAAATCATAACCCGAATGACCACAATTATCAAAAGTTAAGGCAAGTGAGCCAAGAATGTGTCTCCCAAGGCGGTTCACGAACGACTGAGGGCCGCTCAGTGCTCAACGAAGCCGCGCACTGAGCCTGCGCACCGACCCCTAAATTATTTCCTTCAAATAATAAAAGAAAAATAAATATATTTTTCTTCGACATCCGACGAATTAATATCAGTTCACAGATTTTACCTTTATTTTATAAAGATTGGGCAACAAAGCAGGATGTACACAAGGTCCCTTAAAGGTGACAAAACACGTGATAAGTGCTTTGTTCAGCATTAATATAATAATATCTAAAGCTCTCAGTTACTTAGAAATTTTCCACTTGATCACATACAATGTCATATCATGTGACAAAGGTGAAGAATCGCTTAGGTGATTAAGACGTACTAACAAACTGCCGATGGAAAAATGCAGATGGAAAATTAAAGCCAAATTCCTGAAGCTTTAAAGATATCAAAACACCTGACATTGTAGGGGAAACTTCGGATTCAGGACCATTTTAGTTTTAATACAATAATACCATAAAATATTGTAAATACGCGCGTTTATTTAATGAACGGCGTTAACATTAACAATTTTAAATACCTTTGTGGCCCTTTCACATTAACCACCTTTCTTTTAGGAAAACTTAGAAGTTAAGGGGTGATTTGAAAGGGGTATTCTATTTCAGTAGCATGCGGTCGGTCCAACGTCATTACTTTGTTTCAATAAAACATTCATCTGCTATGATGCAAATTACCCTTGCAACATTTATTAGTACTCCCAGTCCCCCTGTTGCAGTTCCCTCCCAGTTCTTTTATTCGTAGGGAATCGTTCCCTGACATATATACATAGTTTTGTATCACTTTGTTTGAAGCAGAAATTGGGAAATATAAATCCCCGGGTGACGGGAAATATTTTGAGTGAATGTGTTTCCTATGATGCGCGTTTCGCCGAACCTAGGAAAGAAGTAATACCACCCTTGTTAAGAAACGCAATGCTTTCCATTTTCGAAACTTTACGTTGGGAGCCTGTTCCACAGGTCAGCTAGTTCTGCATCACTCCCCTTTAATTGCGATATAAAATGAGACATGATCACCATAAATTCTTCGAAACACTGTCCATTGTTGGAATCACTCCGAATGTGGTATTCATAGAGACATAGACATAGACAACCAAATTCAAAGTCACTATCATGACCTGAACTTCATAGTCGGGTATCGTTTTTATCTCTATGGGACGGTGGGGTTATATTGGACTAAGATTTTAGTGACGCTATCCAGTCTAACGTTTCAAATACAAGTCATTCCTCTACTATTTCATTGAACCAATAAAGGGGGCGTATGGGATAACATTTCTCAAATAAACATCGTATCTTACAATTTAACGATGTTCTTAAACAAAACGAAAACGCGGAATGAGGGCAGGAGGAAGATGATTATAATAAGTCTCTATCGATCGAACACTAACTTTGGATACAAAATAAAGAAGAACTAGCTGTCCCTGTGATTTAATTTAATTCCTGCGGAACCCTCAATGTTTTTTTTAAATAAAAGTAGCCCAAGTTACTCCTTGTAACATTAGGTATATGCCAGTGAAAGCCCCGTTAAAATCGGTCCAGAAATTTTTGGGATTAACGGGAACAAACAGACAGGCAGACAGAGAAAAAATTCGATAATTTGTTTTTTATGTCAGTACCGTATATGCTTTCATATGCATTTAGTGATAAGCTGTTAATTTGGAATTAAAAACAGACACTCAATGTTATTTATCTGTATAGATAAGAACAACTCGTTATAATTTACAAATTATATATTTTCAAATTAAAACATATTTTTGATCCTATCTCAGGTAAAATATGGTATGAGTAAATGTAATTTTTTTTTTATCTAGAAGTGTTCGGAAATTTATATTTTCTATAGACATTTTAGGTTTGGTGGAACCTTTTCTAGCTAGGTGATTACATACGCCTTGTCGTAATAAGTTTGACTACGTGTAAGTGACTGTCAGAACATCGAGCTGAGGTGGAAAGTGAGGTAATGAGATCTTTGTCTTTCGTTACAATAAGTAATGATCGATTACAAATATCGATTTTCACCAAGTATTACATCGATCTCTTAAACTACTCAACGGATTTCATGCTTTGATGAAGCAATATATAGTGATTCAAGGAAAGAATTATGTATAATGCAAATAACTCTAAGCGAAGCGAGAACGGGTCGCTAGATCTAAATAAAAGGTAGTTTCGGTATCCCTCGGGATCTCACAGAAGGCTGGCAGTATTGCCAAGTTGAACAGCAATGCTGATTCACTGAGCTTCGTCTTGGCACACGAAGCCTCTAACGGACGTCTCATCACTTTTAAAAGATCGTTAGCATCCAAGTGTCAGGACCAATTTTGACAGAAGTTTGACAATCACTAGGATATTTACCGAGGAAGATGGGCCCACAGTCAAGAGTTTCGGATTATTTGAGATATACTTCACCCAGCAGGTAAATTCGCCACCAATGGTTTTTGTTTCTGATTCACAGCATCTACTTAACACATCATAGATATGTTAATCTTAAGAAGATATTATTTTGTACCATAGGGACCTGTTAGTGCACCTGCGAGTAGCTTTAGCTGGCATCTGTTCAGACGTAGTAGCTGGATGGCTATATTATATTTTACTCTCGTTTTTGATTTCCATACAATGTACATCATGTTGTACCTTTGCATATTTATGCAATTAAGTAAGCAAAAGTTTTGACCAGAAATACAAGCTCACAATACTGTGTAGTACGGCCAGAAGACCAGTCATCACTGTTGGTCTAATTGTTAATGTATCTGACTGCTATGCTACAACAGGGCAAAATATTTTCTGTGATACCTAAATTTTTGCTTGCCTAGAGTCCGTGTATTTAGTATATGTATACCGAACACCCAATCTGATCTCATTTCAAAAGGAGCCTAGTGTTTTGAAGGATAATATCTTTGTTCAGCATCCCTCCTGCACTAACCGCTATGGCATATTTTAGCATGGAATATTGATGACTACTTGCCCATGCTTATACTGCAGCATATTGGCTGTTCTTCTCCAGTACCATCAATAGTTTTAGATCCGTCTATGCACCAAACTATTAAATTTTTCTCTATCTCCATAAGACAAACATTCCATTATTGACTGGTTAGAATGGCCATAATAAATCTTTTTGGGAATATGTATCTTGTGAGAATTAAGTCCCTAGCCATGTCTCTTATTGAATATAGCTCCTTATGAGGAGCCAGTTTAGTATGTTTATGCCTGAATTTTAGTGTTTATCATAGTTCATCTGCATACACTGATGGTAAGCGGCTACTGCGGCCTATGAATGCTCGTAACAGTGTCATTCACGCATTGCCTGACTTATAAAGATGAAAATACCTGTGCCAACACAATGACACTACTGCACAGCAACTCCAATTCTGCTTTTCCCCTCCTTGGAGCCCTGGCGACCTTACTCACTGCAGGAACACAACCAACACTCATAGTAACCAAGACAAGTAGGGCACCTTACATCTCTTTTAAATCATAATAATTAATAGCATATCTCTCCTCAGTTACTGTGGCAATGTGTAGCTATGTAAGGTAAAGGATCTTTTCCATATCTACCACAGAAGTAGACTTAGCGAGCATGTGTGATGGTCTTGCAGGCTCTCCGCCGTTGAATTTTTTTCAATGGGACCCTGCATAATGCTGTATTTTTCGTCTAAGCCACCAATGCTTATTACTGCAATACTTTTAGCTCTGACCTTGAAACCCAACTGTAAATATCCTTTATTAAAACGAATATGCATCTTGTCCGTATGCCTTGATTTCTGTGAGAAGAATGAGTGAAAGTGTTTATAGTACTTTTGTTTGCTGCAGATGAACGAACGAATGAACAGGTAATGTGTAAGAACACTCACCTCGAGCTCTTCAATGACCTTCTCGAGTTGATCCTCAGTGACGTGTGCGGCACCAGCTCGGGCTCGTTCAGCGTTCAGAAGCTTCAGCCAAGCAGTGTCGGTCGCGTCCAGATCATAACTGCACGCGGCTTCGGCACGCGCTGGCGTCGAGCTCAACAAATGCTTGTCAGCCTGGTAGTGCACGTCGCGCGACAAATGGATGTATTTGTCTTTGGGCCTGTTAACAATCAGATCATATTAAATTCTGTAAGCCATATTCATATTATAACCTAAACTCATATTTTGATATACATTACAATTCCCAAGAAAATATATGGCAATAGTACAGCTAAAATCAAACTAGAAAAAGAAGGAGAACAAATAAGAATCAGAAGAGGAGTCCGCCAAGGAGACCCAGTATCGCCTAAGCTATTCACAGCAGTGCTGGAAGAAATATTCCGCCGCTTAGACTGGGACAAATATGGGCTAACAATCAATGGAGAGAATCTGTCTCACCTAAGGTTCGCAGATGATCTTGTGTTAATCTCAACATCAAAGGAAGATCTCCAGGCAATGTTAAACGACCTAGAAAGAGAGAGTCGCAAGGTAGGACTAATCATGAACACGGAAAAGACCAAGGCCATTACAAATGGGACGCAAGAACCCATATATATAAACAACAAGGAAATTGAATATGTAAACGAATATGTTTATTTGGGCCAAATAATCTCTACCACAGATACAACAACGAAAGAAATTGAGAAACGCATAGCAAACGCCTGGAAACAGTTCTAGAGCCTGAAAGAAGTGTTCATAAATAAAGAAATGAGCATGAGCATAAAGCGTAAACTTTTCAACACATGCATACTGCCCATACTCATATATGGATGCCACACGTGGGCTCTCAATAAAACGCACTATACGAATCTTGAGACCTGTCAATACGATATGCTGAGAAGTATGAAAGACAAAATAAAAACTACAACAATTAAGAAACACACACGAACAAAAGATGTCACAATAACCATCAAAAAACGGAAATGGGCAGGTCACACGATCAGAGGAATAGACAAATGGTCGAAAATAGTGATGAACTGGTTCACAGGGAACAGGCAAAGAAAACAGGGCAGACCGCTCAGGCGATGGGTCGAGGAAATTAAGGCAATAGCGGGCGGTACTTGGTCCGCACTAGCCAAAGAAAGAAAAAAATGGAGGCAATTGAAGGAGGCCTTTGCTATAACAAAGCACACAGATACTACAAATGAAGGAAACAACTAAAGAACCGAACCAATCGTAAAATATCTGCAAAAAGGGCTTATAATAAATAAATAATAAAAAAACTCATATTTTAAAAGATTAAGTGTTTGTTAAATTAAAAAATACTAAAAAGTCTAACTTCATATGCTTTCACAAAACTGCTGCCTCAGCTCCGCCGCCTAATCTAAAGTTAGCCGTACACACTTGTGGAAATTTTACTGATTCAAACCAACCCACAAACTGTGCTTGTAACTATATTGCTAAAACCAATTTCACTAAATACCTAGGAGTCATTATAGATGAGAAACTCAATTTTGGCGAGCATATAGCAGTCACTACTGCGCGAGTTAGGAAAGTCATCTACGTTATGAAGCAACTCCGTGACATAGCACCAACAAGTCTGCTAAAGTCCGTTTATTTTTCTCTCTGTCAGTCCGTCCTAGCGTACTGCATCTTAGCGTGGGGTGGGTCCGCTACCTCATATTTCGCTAGCCTAGAGAGAGCTCAGCGGGCGGTTCTGAAGACGATGCTTAAGAAACCCTATCGTTTTCCTACTTCGATTCTTTTCCAGGATGCTCAAGTACTTAGTGTCAGAAAGATGTATATTCTTAAAATTGCTCTTACTACCCACAAAGAAGTACTCAACTCCAACGACTATGGAAACATGATCAAAAAACGTGTGTTTAAGCTACGGCTCCCTTCTGTTAACACCACATTCTCAAACCGTTTGTGTACAACAACATCAACAAAGTATGTGACCTAAGAAATTACTCGATTCTTGAGGCTAAAACAATAATAACTAAGGCATTGCTCAATTGGACCTACGACCAAACAGAAAACTTTTTAAGACGGCTACCATAAGTACCTTGTCATTGAAATAATATAACTAAATATAATCTCTTAGAACATTCAGCAATCCTTTATTTCTGTTTTGTATTTTTGTTTCTCTTCTTAATTTAAACCTAAGTATACTTTGATGTTTAGTAAAATTACCATACTTTTGTTTTTGGCATATTATAAGGTTGATATTATACATTAATTTAAAGGCAACACTCCCTCAAAGCTACCTGCGAGACAGGCTTAGCCTAGTGTAGGAAGTTTTAGTAATCAACTAGCTGTATTTCGTTAATTAAGTACTATAAGGCAACCTTTGTAATTATTTCAGTAATAAATATATCATTATATTATTATTATATTATATTATATAATTAGTTGCAAACGCTAATCTCAGGAACTACTGATTTGAATTGAAAATACATTTTTGCGTTTCAATGGAAAATTATCACTAAGAAACACAAGTTTTTATTCTTAATTCTATGCAGGAAAAACCGCGACGCTCCGCTAGTGCTTAATATAATGCGAAAAGTGTCCTGTTCAAATGAGGAGAGCACTAGCAGATAATATAACATTAACATTTTTAAACAGACTTGTGGCGCCATCTTGTGAGTGAAAAATTGTCTGTCTGTTTGTCTGTTACCTTTTCCAATCGACGTACTTAACGAGGAGATTGCTTAAACCCAAGGCCGGAAAAAGAGTACAGAAAAAAAACACAATATTAACATATTAGTCATCAACATATTAGTAACTGTTGTAAATTTACTAAATAATTGTAAGTTACTACTCCAAGGTTATCAAAAAGATAAGTTTGATGATATACGGTAAAAATTGTTTCAAAATTCTCAGGTAAATGTTGATTGGAAACTTACAACTTGAACTCCTGAAAGTCCGGTGGCAGTTTAATGTCAAGGATCTTGACCTTGGGCGCAGGCAGGGAGTCAGGGTTCACCGGCACTTGTACTCCCCGCTCCCAATCCTGCTTCCACGTGTCCGTGATCACCCAGTACTCACTGGGCGTTAGTGGTTCATTATCAGGCAATTTCATTGCACTGATCAAATCCTTCCTGTAATAGTTTATTGTAATACCATTAGGAATACAAATTTCTCTAGGAGGTGATTATGTCAAAGTTTCATTGAAATATTTACAAGTCTTGCGTGTCTCTCGACATAGTTCTATCTTTCATGTTACACTAAGACACTTATGTCTAATTTAACTCTATGACAAAGAATATAGGTATAACAAAGGTATGTGGCAGACCATTTTCACCTACATTTAATTTATAGAGAAGTGCAATAATTATATTGAAAACATTGTACTTACGAAATGTATATTGCAATTATTATTCAACAACTATTCATTTTGAGCGGCTTATAGCCAAGTAGGTTATAAAACAATAAGATGTTCCAATGAGTAATTACCTCAGTTATTGCAATTCCTTATAAATAATATTGATGATATATGGCATTATAGCCTCCTATATTGTTATTTGAAATACATTGTGTCTTCTTCATAGATCTAGAAGAGCAGTAAACTATAAACCAATATAAAAATAATTTTTTTTTTTTTTTGTAGGACAATAACAATAACTTTTTTTTCAAATATTACAGGCTGCAGCACACCACACAGATCGTGGATAATGAATGTACATGTAAATAAATATAAAATGCCTTTTAACGCGTTCACTGCTAACGACGCATATGTGCGTCCAACTGTTCGAGAACTTACGAAGAAGTTGAAATGTTAGCAGATAATGTGTTAAAAGTAAAAAGCAGCAGGACTGGCAAATGCAAGAGGATACACATCAATAACTTTCGCTTTGTGGTTCTTTAATAAAGTTTCATTAAAAAAATGCATTCTGGCAAATTTATTTGCAAACAAAAAGAAATGTACCAAAACATGTGTAACAAGAAGATTAACGTAGTATTACACATTAACAATTCGCTTCATGAACTGACCGTTTCACATACATGTCAAGTACATTCAAGTTATTTGATGCCAATGCATTCAATACTATATTGAATATATTTTATCTCGGTGAAACAAGGCACTCCTGTTGTTTGAGAGCATTTTAAATGTATATAAACCAAATGTTTAAAACATTATCAAAACAACATTGCATACATACATATTTTTACATTGAGTGTCACTTAGAGTAGGCAAATGGGATACAGTTTCATATTGCTTCACTTAACTGCCTGTATTAATAAACTTGAGGTAAAACAAATAATATTATTTGAGAACATATTTCATTCATAATTAGCAGTAGCATGACGATTTTAAAGTACTTTGTAAAACTTTACTTCACTGCTTGTTTATGGCTTCTGCGGGGTTGCCACAAAAAGTCTAATCGAATAAAGATACTTTTGACTTTGACTTTGACATTGACATAAAAAGTTTTCAAGTTTGTTCACAAACATTATTTTAAGACATAGCTTGACAATCTTGTCTATTTATACATTTTACCTTACTGGAATCAGAAGGTATATTCTGACATACAATTACTATAAATTAGATTATATGTTTCTAAGATTATATGTTTCTTCACAAATATAGTGTCGAAGTGCTGTAAGTGACTTTCAATTTACATTATATCTTCATCATTTTGGACAACACCATGAAGTTTTATCATTAAGTCTATTTAAATGTGAATAAATAAAAAAATGTACAAGTTATCAGTTGTAACATTATATCACAATAACCATCCATAATGTAATCACCTTATAATTAGCAAAGTAATAAGGCAATATAATAATGTTAATGTAAAAAAATTCTCAAGTGCAACTCAACTGAGTGTGATGTTAATACAATAATTAATACATTGGGATAAGATTTGGCTTGACACAATCAGGAAATAAATACAGTATACATACATATTTAAGTAAACTTTAAACTAAATACTTGTGTTGATCATTTCAATATATAACATCAACAGGAATCGAACCTGCTACCACTGGGCTATATAGACATAGAGAATGCTGAGAAGAATACATTTTCAGGTAATGCAAAATTGAGAATACTGACAACCTTGATCTATTCAGCACTGCTTATACTTTTAGACAAGTAATGTAATTTGCTTCTCATTTCAATGATAGTTCATAGGTGCCTACTTCTACGTACAAAGATTCTTGCTTCCAATTGTGCTTTGAAGGTAACATTAGCATATGTATGGAATTATTATTGAATTTGTGATCAGATACAACATTATCTACATCAGCAGCACAATAACCAAGGCACTCGCATAAAGCATAATAAGTACATCATTGTTTTTTTTATCTAAACAACGCATAAGACATGGAATGTGTATCACATGCTATTATAGATGTGTAGAAGATTAAGCTTAAATAATATTTCTATAGTTCAGAGGGATATTATTATAATCTGCAGTTTCCATAGCATTTGGACCATTGTAGGACCTGCGAGAATATTCTTCTATCCATATTCATAATTCAACCATAACAATTGATTTCAAAAGTGCTTATAGCTTACTAAAATAATTCGCAATGCTAATCATCTTTTTATCAATAAAAACTTTGTTAAACTATTGTTTGGTATATTAATTTCTTCTGGTTATATAAAAAATTGCTTTACTCAACTAAATTGATCTATTTTCAATAATAATTTCGCAAAAACTCTTAATGGATGTTCTAATACACTATTATTGCACTAGATCCTTTCTATGCATGATTGTAGATGTCTAATGTTTACACTATATGAAAAGTCAGTGGCACATAAATAGAGCTTAATTATGTTGTTTATAAATGAAAGTATGGTAAGTCCACAAACCTGAACAGTTCAGCAGGTGCCTCAGAAACACTCCTGTTGTATATAGAAGACATCTTGAGGTCACTAACAGGGCGGAGCTGCCAGAGTGCGTCCTCCTGCTCCGTCCTGCGGCGCTTGGATGTGCCGGCCTCTTCGCCGCGCACCCCAGCTGCCCTCTTCGTGCCCCTCAGTGACATCTCTACAGTTCACTCACAACCTACATGTTCAGATAGACCCCCTCACTTTGCACTTTGACCGAGGCAGCAGCATCGTGTAAAATGTTACATAGTTAACTAAGTGATGACACTTCACTGTTCGTTCTGACCACCTGAAAGCATGCAATAAGTTCTGAATGTGAAACCAGCACTGTGGTATCAAAGGTGGATCTGGGTGCCCTTACAAGCTGCACTTGCAGTCTATCATGACACAATAAGTTCTGTATGTGAAACCAGCACTGTGGTAACAAAGGTGGATCTGGGTGCTCTTACAAGCTGCACTTGCAAACACATCTAGGTAACAAACTGAGCAACAATACACGTTATTTGTATGGATCATAACACAATACTGACTGTATTCAATGCATTCCACACATTTTGATACGTTTTTACAACAAAAACGTAAGGACTATAAATGCCATCCAGGTTCAACACATTTGAAGGGGCGGGTGGAATTTATATACAATACGCGTACGAGTTATACTTAGAAATTTTCGTTTTTATTCATTACAAGTTCTTCTCAAGTCAATATAATTAACGTATGTACATTAATGTTTGTCTATCCAGTTTGACGTTTCATTGGCAAAATGTATGGCGGGCCAGAACAAGCGGACCCAATAAATATCTACGGTCCTGCCGTATCCGCGCGGCGGCCGCTAGCCGAACTTGTTGCACAAACACTTACATTCAAAACGCGCCCACACTACACCACTCTAATAAATTAAGTCTAAAGCAATTAGCCGTAAATATTTATATCACGGATAGTCTCCATTGTAAGCACATAACAAAATTGACAACACAGATAGCAGCACTGTTTTGTTGCCAGATTGACGTGAGTCCTACGCATCGTTTCTCCACCATTTCGCTATGAATGTATCTATACCAGATATCGATTCTCGTACACCTATACTTCAAATAGATATGTGTTGTATGTTGTGTTCATAAGTAGTCATTTTATGAGTTAAAATACTTGTAACATTACATACATTTTCTACGACAGATATTTGGCGCCATTGATCCAAAAACCACTTAGGTCACGTGACTATGTACGAATCACCACACCAACGCAAGCCAAGTAAAATGGCCAAAACGCACATCGAGTTCAGATAATTCATACATCGAGAAAAGGTCTTTAATACATTAGAGCTCAGAACAAACCGAACACGAGCACATTTTCAAAAAACATCGGTTTGTTAGCAAGTAGCACAAATTCTCGAGAATAAATTACAACATGAACGAACATAGAGCGAAAGAAAAGATATCAATAAGAAGTTACGGAAATTAACCACTAGTTGGCGCTATAGTCGCACCATAGTTACCATATACAAAAATATTCTACGATGTACAAATTATGCAGTTACAAAATGATCATGAAGTGGAGTCACAGACTATATATAAGTATATTATATCAATGTTCTTACACGAGCGTTATTTATTGATAATTATACTTTATTTAAATTGTATAATTATTAATAGCTAATATAATAATTTGAGTAACAAAATAAAATAAAAACATATAATTTTGTATGTTTATACAAAATGAAGTCAAACGATCGATCGATCACGATCACAATGATCTATGACAAAACCACAGAATAAATGTATATAGACCCAACGATAAAAATACAAGTTTATGAAATAATTGATTGATTACGTGTATTGTTGCTAAAAATGCTCAAATGGTACGTGTTTTCATTAAATTAGATAGCTTTTAATAGAATTTAATATGTTATTTTTATATATGAATTATCCACAGAGTTACAAAATAAACCTAACTATAAAGATAATATATGCCATAGCTAGTAGGTAATAACATTGGCATCTATGTGCATCTTCCATCCATCTGATTTATTTCAATTCGACACAAGCCCAATGTATCCACTGCTTATATTATTTTTGTGATATATTTCATATTTCATCAAAGTTGTGGATACTTTTGTATACAGTTATTGTATTAAGTACATTTCTTGCCTGATTCGGAGTAAAAGCGATATTTGATATATCATAAAATATATTTTGTGTTTGATTTTGCATTAATAATAGTAAATAGCATGCATATGCTCACACCTGTATTGCCCGAACGCGTAAGCAGAGGTGTCATAATAACAATACCCACTTTTCTCCGAAGAAGATTAAGTACCAACGTGACAGATTGAGAGTCTATCACCGTCTCAGGCACAAATAAATGTAAACATATATTCTATTCTATTCTCTAAATAGTAAGTATGTATAGATTTATACAAATTATTCGTCTGTAATGTAATCAGCAGTAGTGGACAGTAAACAAAAAAGTTTACCTATATCTTAATTTGTTTAAATCTATATCTTAACACAATAAAATATAAGTCTGTTTGTAATTTCTGATTAAAAGCTTTAGCAATATGATTTTCGGTGCCTGTCTATCTGTTTGTTTCGGCTAATCTATGAAACGACTGGACTGATTTTATCGGAACTTTTTTATCGGCTTCCTTTATTTTAAGAAAAAGAACCAAGAGGCACGGCTAGTTACAACTATATATTCTAAATCGACGTGTGGACTGTTAAGATTTATGAAGCAATCCTTCTTTAGTTGTTAAAAATATTATTCTTCAGCAGAGCTGTACGAGTTATAATTAAAAAGAAAAATGTGGTAAGATTTTTATCTAATATTAATAATATTAATCTAAAACAAATGAATACGATGAGTTCAAGAAATTTCGATTCATTTCCATGCCTCACAGAGGAATCCAATTTTAGTAATTGGAAATTTAGAATACAACTATTATTAGAAGATATATGTCATATATTGAGTGATGATATAATTGAGGAAAAGAAGACAAACACAGATATTAAAAGAGATGATGGCAAAGTCAAATCGATAATAGCTCAGAGCATTTCTGATAAATATATAGATATTATTAAAAATGCTACAACAGCAAAAGATAACATTATTAGAAAATGTTTTTGAGAGAAAAAGTGTGTTTAACAGATTTCATTTGAATAGAAAATTAATTACAGTGAAATGCAATGAACCATTGCAACCATATTTACTAAAATTCTTTGCACTTATTAATGAACTAGAAGCAATTAACGTTAAAATAGAAGATGAAGATAAAATATGCTATTTATTATCCTCATTGACAAAAGAGTTTGATAATGTGATGACGGCAATTAAAACAATGGCATCAGAGAAAAACATAACCTTTGATTTCGTAAAGTCAAGACTATTAGACGCTGAAACGAGACTTAAAAATGAAGAAAATTCAAATGAATTAGAAAATGCTTTTATGTTTTGTTACAAATGTAAAAAAACATGGACATAAGGCAAATAAATGCAAAACAGAACAAATGAAGGAACATGAACAAGGATATAGCGGATATAACCGAAGATTTCAAAGAACTGGAAGAGGACAGAGAGCTTATAGAAGGGGACAAGGTAACTGCAGAAGACAACAAGGAGTTTCTTTAATAAGTAATCCGGACGTTAAGTTTATTGCAAGTGACAATATTTTAAGTACGGTAAGTAATAACTACGATGTAACCTTTATAGTAGATTCTGGATACACTCAGCATATAGTCAGTCAAAAGTATGAAAAATATTTGACAGATGTGGTAACACTACAGGAAAGTGTTAAAATATTCGTTGCAAATGGAGATTACATACTAACTAATAAGAAAGGTAATTTGAAAGTACTATATAATAACATAAAAATAAATATTGAAACATTAATTGTTGAAAATATATCATACAATTTATTATCAGTCAAAAAGATAACGGATACTGGATTTAACGTTCATTTTTATTATAATACATATGCTCACGCCTGTATTCCCCGAAGGGGTAGGCAGAGGTGTTGTTATCACAACACCCACTTTTCACCGAATTTGATTAAGTGCCAACGTGACAGATGGTGAGTCTATCGCCGTCTCAGGCACTATACATACGTCTTTGAATTACTTCTCAGAAATATGCAGGTTTCCTCACGATGTTTTCCTTCACCGTAAAGCACGTGGTGTGAAATCACTGTACATAAGTTTTTTAGAAAAATTCATTGGTACAGGCCCCGCTGGGATTCGAACTTGCGTCGCTTGCGTAGCAGGCGACTGCTCAAACCCCGAGGCCACCACGGCTCTCATTTTTATTATAATAAAGTTGTAATTGAAAATAAATAACCGTATTGTTGGGAGTTGTGAAGGAAAGCTATACAAATTAAAAATATATGCTATGACAATATTAATTGAACAGGAAAAGACACTTGAATAGGAAAAGTCTAAGTATTATGCAATTGCCAATATCTAATAAAGCTTGCAGTTCCTGTATGAAAGGAAAAGCTACTAGACTACCCTTCAAGTAGTGAACAAGACCAAGACAAAGAGAATAGCTGAAATGCTGCATACTGACATTGCAGGACCCTTCAGACAATGTGGACTTAATGGTGAGAAGTATTATATGACTATTATTGACGATTTTTCTAATTTCTGTATAGTCTATCCACTTGTACATAAATCGGAAGCTACTGAAATCCTTATACAGTACATAACCGAATTGAAAAATGAGACAGGGAATAGAGTTCATCGAATAAGAGGAGCTGAATATACAGCAAACAAAATAAATGATTATTGCAAGAAGAAAGGTATACGTTTAGAATATACTTTACCATACACTCCACGGTAAAATGGAGTTGCAGAACGTTTAAATAGGACATTGAAACAAAACTACCTAAGTTTCTATGGTGTGAAGCGATCAAATGCGCTGCTTATCAATTAAATAGATCACCATCGTGGGCAATAAATTATAACACACCTTGTTATATGAAATATGGAACAACTTATTTAACTAAACTGAGAGTTTTTGGTTCAAAAACTTGAGCTACTATTATACCCAGACAAGATAAGTTGGAAAAAAGAGCAAAAGAAACCAGAATGGTTGGTTATAGATCTGCAGGATATAGACTGTGGAATCCTGAAGATAATTCGATTATTGTATCTAGAGATGTAAGGTTTGATGAAAATGATACTGAGTATTATGAAAAAGAAAGATCCATTCAAGTGAATGAAGAAGATAAAGAAATAGATGAGATGAGAGATGAAGTAAAAACTACAAAAACCGGAAGAATAATAAAACGTCCAACACATCTTGAGGATGACCAAACTAACATAGTTATTTGTTTAAGCGCCAGAAAATTATCAAAAAGCAATAAAGAGTACAGATGCACCAAACTGGCAAATAGCGATGGATAAGGAAATAAAAACCTTAGAAGATAATAAAACATGGGAAATTGTTGATGAGCCTAAAGATAAAAATATTATAGACGTTAAATGGATTTACAGAATTAAATCAAATGGTACATACAAAGCACGAGCTGTGGCAAGAGGTTTTCAACAGATGTATAATGAAAATGAAGAAATATATTCGCCCGTTGTAGAATGATAATGACTAGAGCATTTCTTTGTAATGCACGCGTTAAGGGGTGGAATATTGAGCAAATGGATATTGAAACAGCCTTCTTAAAATCAGCTGGCAGATATATTTACAAAATCTTTAAGCAACACTAAATTTAAAAAATTCCGAGAATTTTCTTGAATATACTGAAAGTTTTTTGTTTCTTTGTCATATAAAGTAAAAGTTTTGTTTGTTTGAAGTTAATTAGAAGTTATTTTTGTTTATTGTATAAAAGAGCGTATGTTTTAAGTTATTTACTTATTATATTATTAAGTTTATATAATATCAAGGAGGCGTGTTAAGATTTATGAAGCAAACCTTCTTTAGTTGTTAAAAATACTATTCTTTATTTTAATGTTCTATGTCAAACTTCTACTTCTTCTTTTGATGATGGCGACAAGCTTGAGCACAGCTATTCCACCAATCACGTGGTTGTTGCGGGCAAGCGACCGAGATTGTTCGGTGGGATGAGGATTGAAAAGTGCGACTAGGCTCAAGATCCCGAGGTAGAAGTAGTCCGAAACAACTAAATTTATCTAAAAACAAAGAGGGACGTCACAATATATACATATACATTAGGTACAGATAAATATTTTATTACAAAATGAACAATAATGTTACCACATTTAGGGTAACTATTTTATAATATGATTTAAAGCTTAATGTTTTTAATAAAATGGGCCAAACATTTAATAAAGGGAGTATCTACAAGGGAGAGGAGATATTTCATATTTGTAGGACGGGGGATATTGTCAGGGAGAACATCATATAGGGAACATTTTAATTTTGGGCAGCTGTAAAAAAGGTGATCAATGTGGCCCTCATCGAGGCCACATTCGCATAAAGAATGATCCCGTATCCTTATTTTAGCTAGATGGACTGGTGTACACGCATGACTCAAACGGAGGCGGCATATCACAGAGATGACCGATTTATTGAAGTGCTTGCATTTGAAAAACCAGGGTTTTGAGCGTATTTCCGGATTGATTGAGCTGTAGTATCTGCCTTTCTTAACTCCGGAAATATTCCATTCTATAGACCAAGTTCTGCGTAGCCTGGAGGATGATAGGAGGCAGAGGTCTTGACTGTAATAGCAGTTGTGTTCCATGCAACCGGTCTGTGTAGCAGTCTTTGCAAGGGAATCAGCCATCTCATTTCTTTGTATTCCACTATGACCCGGGATCCATGCAAGCGTGACATCGAGGCCTTGAGGCAAACATTCGAACAGTGCTTCTCTGATTTTGAGAGTGATCGGAAAGTTGGATTTGGAACGAAAGGGGTTAGAGCAAATGGCCTGGAGGCTGCTTAGCGAGTCCGAAAAAATTATGGTTTTATTAAGATTGTGGGATTGGGTGTAAAGGATAGCTTCCAAAAGGGCAATTGACTCGCCAGTGAAGATAGAGGAGTGAGGGGGGCATTTGTAAGAGAGGATAATTTTAAATTTAGGAATCCATACAGCAGAGCCGATACTGCCAGCCTCATAGAGCCTGGATGCGTCAAAAAACATCGGCATCCATCCATCCATCGGCAAATATAAAAAAATGAATGCCAAGCTACATTCTCTGAGTAAACTTCTAAAATAAAATTGATACGTCGCCCCAAGAACAAGTTTAGTGATGCCCTATCTATGCTTCACCGTTATACGATGAGTATTAATTTAATTTTAGTAGATTTTTTTATGCATTTCATTTATTGGTTAGATTTTTGAAAAAAAACAGTTTGAAAAGTTCAGTGTGTAAGTACTTATTCAATGCACTGGGTTTATATATTTTGTCAACCTGCTACTTATTTTAGCTATCTGAGGTCTGCATCCACTAGGGATGGGCAAATAAAAAACATGGTTCTGTATAAATATCGTTTCGATATTTTTCAAATATATTGATTTATGCGGAAAATAAATATCGATACTTACCCAGAGGCATGGTATCTTCAATATTAATAATATTGAATAATTTTATTACTTTTTGTCTTTCAAGGCAAAGTCGCAGTGACGTAGTTAAACACAGTCGAGTTGGTAATTTATTGAATCGGTAACATTGAAATCTCGACGATCGGTATGGTGGTAATGTGATCGGAGTTTGGCGCAGCCGCGATCGAATACATGCGACATCTTTCTATTAGTAGTGGGGGTGAGGAAATCGTGGGTTAAAAAGAGATAGAAAAAAGGATTGATTCGGTAGTGATGTATGAGCTCTTAAAAATATCAAATCAAGTTTAATTTGATACTTTGAAATAAATATCTATAATCGAAATATTGTGATTTATAATATTACATAGATTATTTTTCAAAAAAAAATACTAATTTTGATATATCGACTTTTTTTTACCCATACCTAGCGTCCATTGTGAGCAATTCCAAAGACTAGAGAGCGTATATACACACATGCATATAATGTGCTACATACATTTTTTTCATTATCTATGGCACTAGCACTGCACTAGGTTTAGTCTGTGGAGGATTAGAGGTAGCTTGCGTGTCACTTAGTTACTTATTATGTCATGTGTCAGAAGCGAAATTCTCCAATGTTTTTTAAAATTTTTCTTTTCTTAAAATGAATGCTAATATTATGTTCCTGCTTACCTATTTTACAACTATTAACATAATAAATAACGATACCTACATGCAATACTGCAATATAGAAAACTATTACTAAGTAGCACTCGATACAGGTGCCGTCACGAGCTATGGGCGCTTACCTTAAATGCGCAGTAGCAGTAGTCCTATGTAGCGCGACAGAAATGCATGGACAATTTTCGTTGAATAGTATAATTTTTTTTTAATTATAGATTTAATGTTATGATACCTATACCACCGTTCCTAATTTCCTAGGTTCTTACTGTGTCTACAGCAATTATACTCTACTCATATGTAAGCATTCAATCAAATTACTACAAATATTCATGTATGTTTGCTGAGAATGAGCCTCCTAAATTTGAATTTTTTGGGGCATTAAATGAATATGTATATAAATAAATTTCACCTCTAGAAGTATATGTACCACTTTCTTTTTTAATGTACCTCTGTACTTTGCAAGAGATAATTACTTAAGGGTTCTCTATTACTCGTCTCTGAAAAAAGTAATTCTGCATTTCTAGTGCATAGGTGACTTACATAATCCTTTAAGTCCAGGGTAGATAAATAGGTAGGTACTTACCTAGGTTTAGACTCAGCATCTACCTGTTCTTTTCATCATAAGTCAAAGTTTCTGGACTTGAGATAAGATAGGTATATAATAAAATAGGCAAGTTAGTTTCTAATAAAGAATTTATTGAAGTAATTAGGTACATCCTTTTTACAGTTAACAGTTCATATAGGTACTTATTATTATTGAGAAATAAAACAATATAGCTATACTTAAGAGTAGTCATATGTAGGTTTTACAAACATTATTACATGTCCTTATCAATTGTAGATGTCTCAAGTGGAGCCTCGAGTTAACAATAGTTACCAACCTATATTCTGGAGTCGACATTAACAATACATTTATCTATTGTTAAAAATATGTTTAGGTTGATAAGGGGTGTATTATTATGATAGAAATTCTTGTAATTTGGCACCTTAAAACTTTCTGAACATCCTATAACATAGCCATTGTATGTAGGTAGGAAATTATAAGTTTCATACAATTCAAAAAGAATACTTATCATAATAACATGTTACATACAAGAGAATGGGTTGAAGGTACATTGTTAATATTCGTAATACTACATTATGCTAACTGTTAACATATTCTTGGTTCGCTAGATAGGTAGATATACATAAACACATATTTTTTTCATATTAGTTAAACTAAACAATGCTTTTAAAGCAACCAACATCATGACTACACACTATATAGGTAATCTGTGATTGTAACTGTCTTAAAAATACAAATTACCCTTTCTAAAATAAAAATGTATTGAATATATACCTACAATATTTCCTCATCTGTATTTGATGAGACTCTAAGGAATGATGTGATTTCTTCGGAGATTCATAATGACCGTAAAATAATAATCATAGGAAGCAATAGAATTTTAAATCCATAACATTTTTAATCTGAGAAGGGTGGAAGAACTAATATTAATAGAAATAATTCGTTGAAACTCCCTGTAATAATACCTACCTTATATTAATTACCTTATCTCTTGATACCACTTAAACATACAATCCTTCAGTCTCAACTACCGGTTAGCAATTTTGCAGATCTAGGGCCCCTGGCTTAAAATGAGCGATAACATTAGACGCACGAATACCATACATGGCCGTTAAAGCAGCGATTACTAAGACCTAAGCTTTGACGTTATAAGTTACCAAAAAACGTGAAAGCTAAGAAGTTATTGATACGCGCTGCTGAAAACGATCATAGTTGCCCCCCTGAGCGTTATTTTATACCGTTTCGGTACTTCATCCGAATCCCGGAGGAATCCCGCACGGTATTTACCTCTTTGCGTGCAGTGGTAGCGAATAACTCTCAGGTATAATATGAATTAGGTCATTGAACCATTGCGTAAAGTTCGTTAAAATTATTTTTTAATGTAAGGTGTGTACTGAATTATACATTTGATTACCTCGACCAGATTTTTTTGTAAAGGGGGGCCTGTACTGCTTGCAAAATGGTCCCTGCCTGATTTAAGACGGCTCTTGAAACGTATCATATCGTTCTATATAACACAGGTATCGTATTTTAACAGGTAATAAATACAGGGGGATTGTACACTTACATAGAACAGGGCAGTATACATATCCTCACGCTTCGCTTGTGAAAACGATACAAAAAGTACGGGAATTAATAGTTTTGTATTAGCGCTAGCGCGAGAGAATGAAACTTTGTACAGACCCTGCGGGCCTAGACAAGGTAACATTCTCTCGCGCTTGCGCTAATAGGAAAGATACAAAATGTATGGGAATGACATAAACCAGGAACGTAACATACGTCATTCCTATACATTTTGTATCGCGTCTATTCGCAAGCGCGATGAGAATGTTATTTTGTCTAGGCTTACAGAAGTGGTACTCCAACTCAAAGTATTTTCAATTAGAACCCAGGGTCATTAATTTGATAATGGCACTATTTTAGCATAAACATAATAATTACACATGATTGATTAAAAATGGCTTGAAATGACAACACCTCTGCCTACCCCTTCGGGGAATACAGGTGTGAGAATATGTATGTATGTATGAAATGACAAATACTTTGTACTACAACCGCTTATTGTTTGAGACAGTGGTATAATAAAATGCACAAGTAACTCAGTATTTGCATTACGTACAGACGGCGCTATAATATAGGTAAAGGGTCTAGACTGTTTAGGCCCACATTTTTGGTACAGCGCATCAGCTAGTGATACATATAAATTCAAAAATAAAATAAAAATCCAGTGACTTCTTTTAACTTTTTCGTCTCGATTCTGTATATTACAGTATAGCACGGTATATTAATATATACTACTACGGCTTTACTAGTTTATGCCCGCGACAACTGATGCGTGGCGTTCATAATGAGTTCTTGTATTTTGTTCCAAAAAACAAATCATTTTCAAAAATTCTCATATACTTGCCTACTTGTATGATTTTAAATATACTTAAATATAGATGGTGATTAGTTATATACACGACAGTTCGCCCAAGCTCCTACCCAGCCACGAGTTTCATGTGGATATGTTTGTTTGAAAATAAATAATCTAACAATACATTAGTAACTAAGTATATAAAACTAAAGTAATATAAAAATATAGGGAAGGTACAATCGTGTCTAACACACTGTTACGCTTTATGTGCAAGTGACTTTATCTATATGATGAGAGTACTGTCATAAATAATTGAAACAAAAAATCAATTAGTTCGCGAATTTGAAGTGATGCGCAAAAATACCTCATTACCCCAAAATGTTGACTGGCCAGTCAACATTTTGGGGTTTACTTTCATCACGCATCTCGCTGTGATATTTGAATGTTTTGTGTTGTCGACTTCACACGTTTTCCTCAATTTCGTATCAGAAAATTAAAATATAAACATTGTTTCATTCAGCTATTTCGTACCTAATATAATAACGCCTGATTGTCCCAAATGGAACTGCTCGTGGGTCATACGAACCCAAAGGAAACCCGCCCACACGAATTAACGGTGTTTAAGCTTCCTACAAATTAAATAATGGGTACATTCACACTCATAATGCATAGTGGTGGAATATTATGATTTATTTCTTCAAAATAAGAGCTTTTTTTATTTTAAAACTTGATGAAACATTGACTATGAATATTCTTTGTTTATTCACGACAGACTTTACTATTTATGTGAGCACAAATATGGACTTCGGTTAAATAACACCTATTTCTCTTCATATTTACTGAGAAGATATATAATATGGATCTATTAGGTTACGTAACGTGGAGCGCGAGTTATTTCTAGAATAAGAGTATGTAAGAGGAAATCCTGTGATGGGTCTTCAATTATGTCACTTGATCAAATTGTGGGAAACTCAAGCACTTGTTAGACACATATATGTCGTTCATCTAGCAATATAACGACACATTTGCATTACATAACATACTGCAGAGTCGAGATTAAGCGATTTATTCGCTAGGAAAAGCAAATGGTTAAAAAAAGATTTTGTCTATCCTAACACTAAATAAATCAGGTTTTAACAATGTTAATTCTATTATTGGTTATTTTTGGTATACATGAAATTATTACAAACTAATTGCAATACTTAACCAAAATTACAACTTATATACTTACGTGATTAAATTATTTGTTGAATTGAAATCTGTAGGTACCACTAGGTGTATAATTTAATCCATCTCCTAAATTATAGTTCTCAATTTGATTGAGTTTGAAAATAAGTGAATTCATTATTTGTGTTCTTTTGAACAAACGTACGACCTGGCTCGCCTTCAGAGGGCTCTATGTTTCATTAAAGTGAGAAGCCACGACAAGTGTTACTGAAGTAACTCACTTGCATTTCGAGGCTTTGTATGCTAGTTCGAAGAACGTGCACAGTTATTGGCGGGGAATGTCGGGTGCAGGCTTTTCATAATTTTGGAAAAATACGTCGATGCGTTAAAAGTTGATAATCAATTCGTAGTATACAATAAATCTTATGTAGATTGTACACTAACAGAATATTAAAGAATACAATATGTAGATACAATTCATATATTCCTCAATGGGTATTTATATGTGAATAAAATTTGGTTTTGATTAGTTAAAGTTAGGTTGCACCGATTGCACCGAAACTAAGTAATAACAAGTCCAACTCGTCATGTCGACACTAAAGTCTGATTCGCTAAGCAATTTACGATCAATAATTACTTACATATAGCGTGTCAACTTTGACAAAACAAAGGCAATTAGTATTTGGTACACTGTATTGATATGGTTTCGACGCATGAAGCCAAAAACGCAACAGGCCACTATTAAAACGCATAACCCCATATACGCAATAGATCAAATACGCGACTACCCAAATTTTGGTTACGCGTTTTAATAAAAAAACATTTGGCAAGATTTTGAGATGGTGAAATCCTTCTCAAAATAAGCATACATTTTCCAAAAAATCACATGATCACTTTTGCTTAAGTGAACTTTAATATATTGTTGGCTAACATTACTATTTATGACTCTCATTTAAATACACGATACTTCAAAAATTTACGCCGTTTGCATTTCTAAGGTAATTTACTAACATGATCATACACAAACTGACAAATCTAGATTTAAAAAAAGGTATATATTGGCATACTACGCTTTTGGCATTATGTGTCGAAAGGGTTTATATTTATTAATTTAATTTTAGATTAATTATTAAACCGAAATAATAAAATAACAAGAATGAGAGGATCCTCATGATAAAATTTGTAATGACAAAACGTCTAACAGATAAATTAAACTCTACCTATATTATGTAAATGACGTTCGCTAAAAAAATCATGTTCAAAGGTAAGTATCGAAAATGACATTTGGCAAACACGTAAATATTATCTATACCATCAGATCCGCTATTTTCTATCAGTCCTTTAAACATTCCTAAGTGCTCAATTACATATGTAGCGCTTTACTTACAATTCTGTTTAGTAAAACAAGAAGGTATACATAGATAAGTCAAATTATGATCGAATAAGTTGCACCAAATTTTGTGCGTAATAAATGAATATATTTAAACATTCAAGCCAATAATTATACAGTGTAAGGAATGTTTAATAAGTAGACTAATATTATTATCGGTAGTTTAATGGACGGGTCACATTGCAAAACGGTGTTTCAATAGATTCACTCTAGTATTACTTTAGTTAGTATTATTATTTATCCAATGAAAACGAAGTTGATTAATAACCATACGACCCGTCTAATGGGAAACGGTTACAGCAGCTTACCATCTCGATCGTTGTGACCTAAACATCTTCCCCTTTATTACAAAACATAGACTAAGATAGAAGATGTGCTTAGTTTAAGAATAGCTGCATCTCACTTTGTGATATGGATTTCGAAAGGGATGGGCATATATATATAGTCCTAGTTTGGTGTAGTATTTTGTTATAAGGGATATTGTGACCTGCGAACTGTCCTATAAAAGGGGTTAACAATAAAATTACAAATACAGCTCTTTATGACGGGCCACTTAAATGTTAGGTACATAACTTATAAATCCACGTGGTGCTCGAAGAAATGAATTAGATGATGAATATTGACTCCTGGTTCTCTAGGAGGAAGTCCGTGAAAGCATTTATGGGCACAATTGCCTGGAGCGACATTTGTCCGTTTTGTGGCCAGGCTAGGTTGGGGCCGAAGACGACAGCAAGATTACTGCTGGTCATCTTATTTAGACATGCTCTTTCTTGTACCTGTTCATACAAGTAATAATGTGTGTTGAATAATACACAACAGACACAATAAATATCATCATCAGCTATACCCACTGCTGGACATAAGCCTCAAAAATCACACTATCCTAACATTATATAATATAAAACTAAATTAAGATACACTAAACACATAAGTAATTGAAATGGACGAGGCGTGAAGTGCCAGCTGTTTGAGTACTCGTCTTGTACACAAGCGACGCAAGTTCTAATCTCATAGGTCTGTCTGTACCAATGAGTTTTCCTAAAACTTAAGTGCAGTGATGACACACCACGAGCTTAACGGTGAACGAAAACATCGTGAGGAAACAACAATGGTCTTACCATCTGTAACGTTGACGCATAATCATCCTCGGAGAAAAGTGGGTGTTGTAACACCTCTACACCTATGGGAAGCTTTCTGGGAAGGTCACGCCTTTGCGAATAAATATATATGTAAAGTTGAAAAGAAAACATACCTTGTATAAAAATTGGAAAATAAACTTCAGTACTCTGTAGTTGTCCAAAGGGAGGCGTTCCAACACTAGCAGTTTCACCTGTCTAGGTTTATCTTGATTCGTCCAGGCTAAATAAAAACAAAGAAACAGTACACGATTAACTTCACAGACATACCTTCACACAGCGCTATTTATACGTACACAAAAAATATATATTTTACAATCTTTTCAGAGCTCTTTTGCAAAGTGCAAAGTTGCAAAGTACTTGACAGTGACAACCTATCAATGTATAATGTTATCATCAATACAAATTAATCAAACTCAAACACCAGGTAATTGCTGTAGATCGTTGAGGAGTTCCCTCGACTTTCTTTCGGCTACATCATCACATCAACTCCAGATCTTCACTAAATAGTAGTGCCTTCAAAAACTTCACAAAAAAGTTAACAATTGCACTAGCCGTCGCTACGATTATCGAAAGTTTGCCTCGATTCCTCCAGAAAGCCATCATCAGATACTGGTTTCCTTATCAGGGAACCACACTTGGGATAAATCTTAATAAAAATTATCTACATCGGTTCATAAACGACGAAGTTATCCGCGAACACATATATATGTTTAAAAAACATGTGTACAAAGCGACGAAAGCTTAGCGATCCTGTATCACTTAAATAGGCATCCTCTTTTATAAAGAATACTTCAGATACCCAAAGATAAAAAGATCTGGAATCAATGTACTTATATGGATAAATGCTCGTTAGTGCTACTTTCCTCAGATAAGCAGCTTATATCAGAAAAGCAAGTTAGTATGAGGCATAGATCAATCTTCATAGAAATATTTAATCCCAAATCAATAGGTATCGAGAAGCGTGCCGAGTGACTTTCCTGAAATAACGACTTACCATTCTCTGTTCTGAGTTTTATTAAAGGATAATGCAATGTATTTTGATAACAATAAAGCTCCTATAACAAGCCCTTAGAGATAAATGTGTAGGTATACCTTCCTTCAGATCAATGAATGTGGTGTAAAATCATCACCGAAGTACTTGAAAATAATTCCAATAATAATTTAACACACTACATCGATGTATACTAGAAAATACTTCTGTTTGAAATATTGCCCTGTACTTTCAAACTATCAGCCAACAGTCAATCAGATCAGTCGGAGCTCAATGAATCATACGTTCACGCTATGTTTCATTCATATCTAGTAGTTCCACCTTGCTGCGCGCTGCGAAGCACAGACAGACGGAAAAATAATAAAAACAAAACTGTATATAAATAAACATAGAAGCTTTGATATAATTATTTCAAAACTAGCTGTGCCCCGCGGTATCACCCTCGTAGACGGGATTTCATGGATGGCACGCTCAGCCCTAATGTTTTTTGGATGGTCCGCTTAACCCTTATGTTTTTTTATGGATACTGAACCCTTATATTTCTCTTTGGATGACCCGCTCAACCCTTATGCTAACCCTATGTTTTTGATGACATATATATATCGCACCGTCAGAACAATAGCGGCTCAACTCAAAAAATTGCGAAAATAATTATAATGAGATCATAAGGCAGACCTCGATTTTTAAAAAGTAGGTATAAAAATTGATTTCTTTTTAGCAGTTATCGACAATGCACTATCTAAACTATACTTTATTAATAAAAAATACGTTGTTTTGAAAACTGGTAATATAATTACTGCCTAATTTAAAAATTCCAACTTGATCTTTGATTATTATAAAAAAATATATATGTATTTATGAATTGAGCCTTTATCGTTCTGAGAGTGCGATACATCATGTTCGAATACATAGAGAAAAACATATATTTATTTATGGAATAACAAAGCTTTTTCCATTTTGCTTCATAATACTATACAATATTTAATGGCCATTATCATTTTATGGACTTCGAATATTTTTTAAATTATCTTTTGAATTATATAATTGATGATATATAATGAGTACCCCATTTAAAACATAAAGCATAAAATAAGTGATTCGATCAAATGTTTGATGTCATCAGAGCTAAGTGTAAGTGCTCGACTTCATACGCAGTAAAAATATTAAGATGATCACTTATATGTATACAAAAAAGATTTAAACGCGTAGGTTGTAACTCGCACAAAGCTGACGCAAAGGTGCTACTCAACAGTACTTACCTACAACACTCCTACAAGTAGCCTAAAATACAACATTTTTATAATACGCGGCTGCGAAAAAAGGCGGTGTTGCAGCGTATGTTTCATAATGTCTAAGTTCCATCAAAACATTTAATATATACTGATTAAAAGAAATTAACTGTCTGTTTGTAATTTCAAATAAACATCTTTTAATTAATTGCATATGAAAGTATATACGAGACTTACATAAAAAAAGATCTCTGACTATCTGTTTGTTCCAGCTATTCTCCAAAACGACTGGACCGATATGAACAGGAACTTTCACTAGCTAATGTTACAAGGAATAACTTTGGTTAAATATATTTAAAAAAAAATATTATTGTTTCGCAGGACACCCATGAAATTAACTCCACGCGGGTGAAACCACGGGGCAAAGCTAGTTAAAAAAAACATAAGGAATCCGCGGGTCACGCATGAATATAACTCACTCATAAATTGCTGTATCCTGTCGTAGAGCTCAAAAGTCAGCAACGGCTCCTCCAGATCACGAAGAAAGGTCTTGAGGAGCACGGCCGCATTGTGGGGGTTGTCACGGAAATCAACTGGTTCGCCGCGGTTGCACGAGCGCTGCAGGTCTTTAATCACCGACACGTTGGCCGACCGGCGGAAGAGACCCTCAGTCTCTAAAGCTATTGATCAAATACAATAATTCTAATTCTGAAATATCTTTATTCGATTAGAGTTTTAACAAAGTACCTTCAAAGCGTCATTACGTCATATTCATGCTACCGTCGGGTTCGGAAGGTTGCTTTTACTGAGAAGAACCCAGCCAGAAATTCAGTGATTACTCTTTTCAAAAAAAAATTACAATTTTGAGTACCTACCAGATAATTATGTGCGCCGATGCCGTTTAGACGGCGGCGTGCGCCGACGAAAAATCGTCGGCGGCGTTTAGTTCCTACCTAATGTAAAATAAATCACAAAAATATTTAAGCCCCTGGACACGGTTCGATACACAAAATTCGAAAAACAAACTATAAGTAGACTGTATAATTGTGTAGCTTGAGATGCCCAGCCCTCAAAAGCACCTGTCCACAAGTATGACGAGAAAGCATTCAAAAGCTTTATCAAACTCAAATTCAAAAATATTTGATTAGACGTTTAACAAAGTCCTGTTAAATCGGCAGAATGACATTTACACAGGATTATACATGCTACCGCCAGGTTCGGAAGGTTGATTTTACTGAGAAGAACCAAAATAGGCTATGTGATTGCGATAGAGACCGTGTTTGAGCTTTGACGGGCTGACATGTTTGTTGTGCCTGCAATAGGAACCGCTTGTAAACTAAAACCCAGTAGCTGCATACAAATTAGCTTTGGTATTTAAATTTTTGGAACCTTTAGTATGTTACCCCTATGCAGAGAATTAAACATATACACAACATGTTAATTACATAATGAATCCTACTTTACTTCAAATATGCAGATATTATTAAATTTAATTAAGTTTAAAAAAACATATTTGTTAAATAAAGAGCACGACTTTAATGAATTTCCCAATTTTCTCGATCATAATCACGCCGATTACCCTCAGGCATATAAGGCTATAAGGCAGGTTATATTGCATCGTCGTAAACCAGTCATTATATTATCCACCCCCGAAGGTGTAGGCGGAAATCATTCTATTCATATACTCAGAAGATCCTAAGATTCCACTGCATCCATTTAAATCTTTATCAAGCATCCAATCGAGATTCTAGCGATTTAACATAATTATAAATATAAATTATAAACATAAGATCTACTGTTGTAATAATTAATTAATGCTAATATTTTAGAGATTTAATAGCTTCTGCCCGAGACATCGTTCACGTGGCAGTTGCGCTAACGCTAACTTTAACCCTCAATAAAACTAGTAGTAGAGGCTAATAGTGTAATGTATATATAGAAATCGGACTAGTACTTTCTAAGCTTGACGCGTTCAAGCAAACAAACAAACTCTTCAGATTCATATATTAGTGTATATAAAGAAGTACCCACTTGAAAAAATGTAGAAGGGCATTTTTTTATCAATAAAGAGAGGATATCAGCAACACAACAAAAGACGGATTAATATTATCTCGAAATTAATTTAGCTACAGCCGAGAATAATTAGAAGTAAGTATTAAGTATTATAAGTCAATTTAATAAAGGAAGTAATAAGTTGTTACTAGAATGCTTCAGAAAAGGATTACTTTTTTTTACCTCGAAGATGCATAGTTCATCAGAAGCTATTAATTATATCTTGATATTTTTCTCTCCTGACAATAGATTTGAATAATTTATTAAACAAAATCTTCATATTTTTATAACAAACAATTCTTACTGTACTATTTAAGCAATGCAGATTCTCTAAACTACATGCTGCATTTAAAAAAGATAGCGAGCATTTATCATTTCAGACGAAAATAGTCGCTGTTAAAAATAGATCACTCACATCGATTTTCACTAGGACCCCTCAAAATGGAGCTTATGTCTAACGGTTTTACTAGCCATCTTTGGCAGGGGCCCTACTTAACCTCTTCTTGCTACGATATTGATAATTATTATGATAGAGATGTATGAGACTGTCACTGTCACACAAACTATCCATCTCGTTAAAGGCCTTCTACGCTGCGTCTGCTCTCCTTTCTGTGGTATTTTAATAACTATGGAATTTTAACTCTATAAATTTATTTTGCTATAACATCTTGCAGGCTAGTTTATTGAAGTTGTGAAATATTTCTAAAAAGAAAAATTCCGAAACTCAGTCACCCTTGTTGCTAATCACTTATAATACCTTGAAGCCTTTCAACCGATTATGTACCAACCGAGTTTTGCAAACAGTTTGAAACACATTTTTTTACGAGGAGAAATTACACCATACACTTTCATCAATGGCTTCGCAGCTACTAAAGTACAATTTCCTACATATTTCCTCATAATTTTATTGACGCTCATTGTAAGTAAGCAACAGACATTCGAAATATGGGCCGAAACAAGAAATATTTGAGTGAGGAAAAACGGTCCGAATACGGAATGAATCCGTTAAACAGTGTGTATTAAAGATTGTTTTCTACTTACTTGCCAATTACAACAAGCAACACGGGGTGGTAAAGTTATGGTGAGATTAAACTATGACTTGTGCAGTTAAAAATGCACATGCATAGATTGTATGTACTTATTCCCCAGAACTGAGCACACATTGTCAAAAAAAAATAATTATTATCTTCCGTTGCTTTGTATATATGTGTAATATGGAGAAATAATAGGTGCAAATATTTTACTAAAAGAATTTGACCCTTAACAGGGCCTATACTGAAATCATTTTCGTTATCATATCCACATGTTACCCTGAAAAAATGCCACCGGTTAGACAGCAAAACCTCGGAGAAGAAGCGGCGCATGCACAGCATTTTCTGAATATGTTTGCGAATTACTAGACGTTTCCATGACCTAACTAAATTAACTTGTGCAATATCATGATATGCCAAAACTTCATGTATGCCTGTAATATCTTGCGAACTACATAAGCTATCGACTTGAAATTTGACATAATTATAGTTCTAGTATACGCAAGTTTAACGAAGTGAATATTTTGGTATTTACTTAAGCGTGTAAAAGCTTAAATAGATAATAATTACTTTGCACCGTTATTTTAATGACTTGTGCAGTATTTTATTAATTATCTTTCGTTTTTGTCGGTAATTATTTACGATAAAGATTTTGAACTATTCTTTGCTTATCATGCTAACATTGCCTAGGTACTAATTTTGGGATAACCTACTTCTATAAGTCTACCTACCTGAATTATATATTATTTATTTAACCAATGCTACGATAATAGTGGTGAATTGAAAATTATTAATAGTTATCCAGTATTCTTATCGTTCATATCTTAATTGATAGTTATTGATTCTTCCTCGAAGAATGGGCTATCTAATACTGAAATATTTTTTCAATTTGAACCAGAAGTTCCTGGGCTGGGTTTTTAAGAACTGAATTTATTTTACTAACGGATTTATTTAATTATGTCCACCAAGAAAGGCCTAATATTTTGTCTCCCTTCCTTCAACTCCAAAGTTGTGCTGCTGTCAGCTATCTCAAATATGGCAGGTAAGACACGATGATAGGACAAAAATGACCAAATAACATCCATCATTTTAAAAGAATAAATCAACAAATTAAGCTGTATGTGAAAAGCACGTTACAAATATTATAAGGACACAGTACCTATTCTGTTTCCTTCGTTTTGTATCAGACACGAAAGAGGAAGTAGTACGAAGCCTACAATGCGTGAGTCCTCGGCGCATTTAATCGGATTCTTCTTTAAATCGATATGACGTAAAAAAAGTCAATTGGTTTATTTTGGGCCGTGGGGTTTAAGCAGTCGCCTTCTACGCAATTGACGCAAGTTCGAATCCCAGCGGGGCGTGCACCATGAGTTTTTGTACAGTAAAAAAACTTATGTACAGTGATTTCACACCACGCCCTTTACGGTGAAGGAAAACATCTTGAGGAAATCTGCATATGTCTGTCAAATAATTCAAAGACGTATAAGTGCCTGAGACGGACTCACTATCTGTCACGTTGGCACTTAATCACCATCGGTAAAAAGTAGGCAATTTTTTTGCAACACCTCTGCCCTTCGGGGAATTCAGGCGTAACCATATGTATGTAAGTCAATTGACCCACTGCATCTGAAAGCCATTATAAATTGGTGACACAGAACTATAAGCTGCTGGCAAATTTAGGCAACGGCTATCGATAGATTCAAACCTCCATCGTAATGATACTAACTAAATATAGACATCAGGGCTTTCTATAGACAATCGAGAGGGTCTATCGAATACATATATTCACAAAGTCGCAAACACAAACAGCCTTCATAAAAAATCCTAATAATATTGGCTCAGGAAGAAAGATTGTTCTACTAAGAAGTTCTATATATGTTCTAGTAAAGCTCTCAATCACGTTGCTAGCGTCAAGTAAATATATTTTGGTATTTGACACGTTATAACGTTGACGGATTTCATTGCATATAAGCGTGGTAAGAAAAGTTTTGATACTTTTTCGGAAACGGATTGTGGTTGAATTCCAAAGTCGGCGGGAAATCGCTAATACGCAACAATTTTTTAAATTACCAAATATTTATTTTCAAAGCATGATAAACTAGCGGCGTCGAAGCTCCTCACATAATTCTGACTACCCTCAATGCTCACATTAATCTGGCGCTGACCGCACAATATAAGATTAACATTCAAAACAACCCGATTTGGAAGTTAAGCTATATACGTAACATAAAAGGCGTGTAAACTACGACGTACCTAAATATTTTAGTTCGAATCACCACGTAAGAGAAGTCATACATGAAATTAAGTTCGCAATTCTGATGTCCATGAGGTAAATTCCTCTTGCTTACATGATTTAGAGTTATAACATCACAAATAGTTAGATGCATTTACAATGTTATTATGACTCGGTTATCTAAGATAGAGAATAGAAGAAAAATAAGCGTGTGTACATTTTTTAAGAATCTATATCATAGGCAATTAAAAAAAACTGCCTGTGTCTCTGTTATGGTTATTACACGAAACGGTTTGATCAACTTCAATTGGAATTTTACTGGCAGATACCATCGAAATAGCTAATATTATAAGCATCCCCTGCCCTCTATTATGTGGGACTGAAATTCACCCCGTAATACATTTAATAAGTACCATAATACTTAAACATAACATGGGTGTACTATAAGAAAACCCCTGCCTACCCTTTCGGGTAATACAGGCATGAGTATGTGTACGTTATTTAGAAATTAAGTACCTGGTGGACCGAGCTGTGCTCGGTTTATTTTTCTCACAAATAACTAAACTATTTCCCACAAAAGAAAAAAACTTGACGTTTTCTTTTAAAGAATCAAGGTGAAAAAAAACATAAAAAATAGGAAAAAACCGGATCGCTGTATTGAGACTCGAACCGGTCTATTATATAGTCTAATTTCCTTATCACCTGATAGGCTGGAAGCCAACCGTCTGAGCTATCATAACTTGACAGATTTCGGCGACAAGTATTGTAATGATATTGTAGCAATTTTTCATTGCCTGAAAACATGGTTAAAACGACGTTTTCTGAAGATGAAACCTAGCTAGAAAATTTTATTGCCACTGCAACCCCTACATACAAAATTTCATGAAAATCGTTGGAGCCGTTTCCGAGATTCAATGTCTATTATTTAAAGGTTTAAGATTTGAAGATTGATTTAAAAACCGATTTGTTTACGAGAGTAAAATAGCCGGGTACTGATATTCATATAAAACTCTTACAACTGGCATAAAGGTGTAGCTGAGATAGAATTTAGTTTTTAAATCCGTTTAAACTATCAATTTGTTATGCCGTTAGAGCACTATCCAAATAACACAATTTGTCGATCGAGTAATGTCGTTCTTCCTAAGAGTCTGCAGGTAATCCCGTTAAGTCGTGCAGCTATAAATAACACAAATGTAGAAAACCCGAGTGAGACTTACTGAAAAATATAGGTGGCACATAACAAAATAAATATAGTGTACTTACCATCAGGCTGAGAGAGGAACTCGACGCACTGCCTCACAACCGGCGGAATGGAGTCAATCACCTCCGGATTATTTTCTTTTATAAAATGCAGTGAAACTCCGAATTGTTGTGTCGGGGGAGGTGATAAGCTCGCCCTGGGCGCCACCGATGGGTTTGGTCCTGGGTCTCTGCCAGCACGACCCGACACAGCACGAGCGTGTTCAGCGGCACGGGGATTCCTCAACAGGAGCGCCCTGTCGTACCTGATTAAATATAATTATCTACTTTAACAATTTGCTCACCGTAATAATAACACGAATATTCACGCGAGTCTAAATCCTATTAAATATCTAGATATGGTCACGCGTATGTAAAACAGTAAGTACTAACGTCCGTTCTCTTATACGACGTAAAACATTTCCCATGATGACGAAAACTTTATTTTGTTACTACGTAATTGAAGTGGGCTTAAAAAGCCCACGTGACGCGCACGAGCACCCCCATAACAACCTGTTGGCTGCTGGTGATACAGTGTGGAGCAGAGAAGCTTGTCCCTACAATCGCCACCCACTGGCGAGCGCACTGCGCAGTCGCGAGGTTACATGAAACTTTTCTCGGAAAATGACTCGGGAAAGTTCCCATAATCATTATTTCTAAGAAAGAAAATGTATTTAAACGTATTTATTAGGTAAAAAATAGGTACCTAGATCTTTTTTTTTTAAATCCCTCTACACTCATTGCATTAAGATAATACTCATAGTATATCACACACTGTATCGCATAAGATGCGTTTTAATTGTGCCTTGTTAATAAGGAAAGACATTCACTTTTTTTTTTACTTTTCACGTGTTTAGCTGTTACTGTCTATAAATAGTATTTATCTTCATGTTAAAAAATCTTATAAATAAGTATCAGGCAGTACCTAGCGAAATCTTAGAGTAATTATACACATGTCTTGCAAAGTAACTATTATTGAAAGAGCGGTCACTATTCCAACTTTTGACCTTAAGGAACGTTAAAACTGCTTACTACTGAGAGGAACAGCCCAACGAATCCCTAAAGAGAAGTTTAAAATTAGTGCTATATTTTTTAGTATAGTTAGGCGTTAATTGACGCCTCCATTTTTTTTAATTATGAGTAACAAAAAATAAATTAAACGAAAGGGCAATTTTTTGCTCATATACATAATCATTTAAAACGTGGAATCCTATATTAATTTGTCTACGCTCGCGATACTACCGCGAATATGCCGATGTAACCTGCATTTATTATTAATGGGTTAATTATTACTTTTATACAAATTTACTAACTACGGTTTAAACGATTCATTGTTAATGGGGAAAACAAAAATATCAATTAAAAGATAAGATAAAGCGTTCGCATCATAACGAAAGCTCGCGAATATTATCTCTAGTGAACGATTTGTATGTATAATAGAAAAAATCACTGAACATGATAAAATGAACAACAAGTGTGTTCAGCCAATACAATAATATTATGAAATTTTATAGATTTTGCGGCGACATACAAAGCAATATGGTCATATGAATTATTATTAAGTACGCTATACAGTTCCAGTATAAGCTGACCTGAAATTGTATATGGATTTCAGTACCATGAGAGGTCATCTGACACTGTAGGAAAACGCAGGTAGAAATAAAAACACGAGTTTGTTTACCACCCGACTGTGTACTACCAAAAATACCACGCCCTTTGAGAAATTTGGTTAATGAAATGTTGCAAAACCTACTCGTTTTCAATCTTTGTCTTCTGAGAAAAAATAGGATTCACTGTGTCACAGTAAATTAATGAGAGAAACATGTGGATTGTAATTGTTTTTTGCATTAAACAATGCAAATTCTACATCGCCATTAAGTTCGGTCGTATTAATCTAGACGACTTCCAATCGCTTCGGATTCTACATCAAATGGTAATCTAAATAAGTAAATAAACTGGAAAATACAATCTAATCAATGTGCTAATGACGAATACAGGATGGTCATTTGAGTACGTAAAGGGCGAATACCTTTGCTGTTGTTGCTACTGTACAACGTCTCACTTTGATCGATTTATATGTGTGCATAGAATTAACAAGTGAATGTAGTAGCATTTGCCAGGGCATAGGCAAATCCTGTAAATAAAGGAATGAAGAGGTACAAGGGAAAATATAACAAACAAAGTGTATAAAGTAATATGATTTTCAAAATAACGACACTGAGTCGTATAAGTGATATGAAAATCTATTCTGGAAATGGTATCCTTGGCAACCTCGGCAAGGCCTTCAAGGCTGTGGAGTGGGCGTTATGCGCGATCTTAATTTTTCCCTGAATTTTTCCATTAATTCCGTGGAGAGATTTTTATTATAGGACACGGGTGGAAATGATATGAATAAATGCTTTATGAAATATATCATAGAAAATAAAGTATTTTCCGCCTCTTATTAACACCCAGTTACGCCTTATCACAAAATAAACATTAGGCACTGTTCACATATCGAATAATTCTATTTGCCTCTCCAGTATACTCTGAGAGGAGATCTGGAAGCAATCAGGAACATTAGCCGCTAAAGATATCATAATAATGACAAAATAGGTTATCCAACTATCGACTCATGATTATTGAGAATTTAACGGCACTAGGCTATTAATCCAACTTACAGAAAATATATATACTGCATCAAAAATTATTATATTAAGGCGAGTTTCTGCTATAAGAATGTTGTTACCACCGATGCAGTTGCACTTGCAGAGACTTGAGTCGACGAGGGAAACGAATTTCAAGTCCTACGTCTTCAATCGTCAGTCGGATTTCTGGCCGACAGGAATAGTTTATCGGCGTTATAGGGATACGCGCAGGATCGCCAAACCCTAATTATATTATATTATATTATTATGATTATACTATTATAAATGTTGTATGTATGTTAGTCTTTAAGGTATGTATTGTATTATTGTTATACCGTTATCTGGTACCCATAGTACAAGCTTTGCTTAGTTTGGGATTAGATGGCGATATGACATGTTATGTACTTATATTATTAATAAATTGATTTGATTTGATTGATTACGTTACTCAACCCATTTTTTTCTAAAAATCAAAACTTTGTTAATCTAACTGTTTAGTGGCCGATAATATTCCCAAAGCAGAAATCGAAATTACATTTTAAGTACTCACTCAAGCACTGCATCTGGAAGGCAAAGCTTGTCCAAGTTCACATACTGCTGCAGCTCATGCAAGTAATTGACGTACATCATTTTGCGGCCGAATTTCACGCTAATAGCTGGCCTAAGCATCTGCCACACGATGCGTATAAAGTTAGTCGGGTGCACTAGATACAGTGCCTTGAGATTCTTTTTGTATTTCCTGTCGAATGCTTTGTAGGCTTTCCACAGCCAAGAGAGCGGCGGCTTGTTCTTGCTTGTGAGGCCGCAGTGCAGATACACCAGGCTGTAGTCCTGCTCCACATATTTATCCAGCGTGAACATTAAATATCTGAAACAATAAGTTATTTTCACGGTGGGCTCACCTTGTTAAACGGGCACAACTAATATGTAATTGTATACACCTTCTTTAACACGTTTATACTTAACTTAACTAGAATTGAGAAATGGTTATTTGCAATAATTTAGATTGAGACTGGCTCCAGAGCAAGAACGTAAAGAGTATGAAATCTACTTATATTGAAATCTCTATCCATATTATCCAGATTCATATTAATATCTGTTTAATCGTATACGCCCTAGATGGCGTCACTTGTAAATTGCATCGCACAATGGTTCATCATCATCATCATCATCATCATATCAGCCATAGGACGTCCACTGCTGAACATAGGCCTCTCCCAATGATTTCCACCTCACCCGGTTGGAAGCGGCCTGCATCCAGCGGGTCCCCGCGGCCTTGACCAGATCGTCCGTCCATCTTGCGGGGGGGCGCCCTACGCTGCGCTTGCCGGTACGTGGTCTCCACTCGAGAACTCTACTGCCCCAGCGGCCATCAGTCCTTCGAGCAATGTGGCCTGCCCATTGCCACATAATGGCTATGTCGGTTACCTTAGTACGTCTACGGATCTCCTCATTTCTGATTCGATCTCGTAGCGAGACACCAAGCATGGCTCTTTCCATGGCACGCTGAGTGACTTTGAGCCTATTCAAGAGGCCTACAGTTAGAGACCACGTCTCGGCACCGTAGGTCATCACTGGTAACACGCACTGTTCGAAGACTTTGGTCTTCAGACACTGAGGTATTTCAGATGAGAAGACGCTGCGTAACTTCCCGAACGCTGCCCAGCCGAGTTGAATTCGCCGAGTGACCTCCTTCTCGAAGTTGGATCTTCCTAGCTGGACTGTTTGTCCTAAATAGACATAATCGTCAACCACTTCGAGAACCGAGTTTCCCACTGATATTGGGATAGGCGCTACATGGGCGTTCGACATAACTTTCGTCTTGTCCATGTTCATTTTGAGGCCTACCTGTTGGGAAACTCGATTAAGGTCCTTGAGCATTATACTGAGGTCGTCCAGCGATCCAGCTATGACCACAATATCGTCGGCAAACCGAAGGTGCGTGATGTATTCGCCGTTGATATTGATGCCAAGTCCTTTCCATTCCAGGAGTTTGAAGGCATCTTCCATTGCGTTGGTAAAGAGCTTCGGAGAAATTACGTCTCTTTGTCTCACACCTCTCTGCAACGAAATTGCCTCCGTAGTCCGATCCTGTACTCGGACTGACATGGTGGCGTTTTTATACAAACACTTCAGCACTTCGATATACCGATAGTCAATACGGCACCGCTGGAGAGCCTGCAGCACAGCCCACGTCTCGATCGAATCAAAGGCCTTCTCATAGTCCACGAACGCCAAGCAGAGTGGCAGATTATACTCTTCGGTCTTCTGTATAATCTGCCGTAGCGTGTGGATGTGGTCTATGGTACTGTACCCTTTTCGGAAACCGGCTTGTTCGGGAGGCTGGAAGTCATCGAGCCTGCTAGCGAGACGATTCGTGATGACTCTCGAAAACAGTTTGTAAACATGGCTCAGAAGCGAGATGGGCCTAAAGTTCTTCAAAAGAGCTTTATCGCCCTTCTTGAAGTACCACCACGCTTCTGTTCCATGCTTCCGGCGTAATACCATCGTGCAGGACGGAATTAAAGAGTTTCTGAAGGACTTTAAGTACCGGTGTACCACCCGCTTTCAGCAGCTCTGAAGTGATTCCGTCCTCGCCCGGCGCCTTGTTGTTTTTTAACTGTTTGAGAGCCATCCTAATCTCGTACAGACTGATGTCTGGGATATCTTCGGTATAGTGTCGGGTGAGCTTAGCTCTCGGGTCTTTAGCTAAGTCATTAACAGGTTTGGCGATCGAGGTATACAACTGACCATAGAACCGTTCGATCTCCCTCAGCACCTCTGGCTTGGTGGACGCTATTCTGCCGTCCTCTGTCTTCAGCATTGTCAGCTGGCTCTGCCCAATAGACAAATCCCTAGCGAATACTTTGGAGCCTTTATTCCGCTCAATCGTTTCTCTAATATGATGAGTATTAAAGTCACGAATATCGCGCCGTAGGGATTTATAAATTCGTCTATTGAGCTGCCCATAGGACTCCGCGTCGCCAGAGGACTGCAGCGTCATCGAGCGCCGTTCTGCCATGAGGTTTAGAGTTTGATCGGTCAATTTTTGGGGTCTATCCTTACGGCCGGGTCTAAAGAATTTAGACCCTACCGTGTGGACAGTCTCAACCAGCCTGTTATTGATATCGTCCACCGTGTCGCAATCCAGGCAAGCAAAGCGATTTGTGAGTTCGAGTTGGAAGCTTTCGGGGTTTTGAATGTGGGCTGTAGTAATGATTACGTTTTCCTTTATATGTAAATACTCTCCTATTATGACAGCCGCGTGTAGTGGTTCAGTCAGTGGTTTCAATAAACGTCACAAGTGTACAGTAAGTCAAGAGCTTTTATTCCAGTGAGTTCCTCGTTTAACAATATCATAATCGGGATAATGTATCTGTCTGTATGTTATACCCTCAAAGTTGGCAATCAAGGATACTGCCCACCAGATGGTAAGTGGTAAACCTATAGATGCTTGCAATACCATATGAACGTCGAAGAATTATCCAACTTCTAAAACGACTCTATGCTGTATCTATTCGCTTGGGTAAACCACGTCGGCGAGGTCATTCCGAAATCTGTCTGTCTGTTGGACACCTTTTAAGGGATAGCTTTGACACCGACTAACAAAGGGTACTCGGTAAAAGAAAGAACATTATCTGCTCGAGGGGTTCAATTGGATAAGATTATATGGGCTATGATGCTGAAGTGGCTGAACCGGTTTAACTGAAATTTGGTGTAGAGATACTTGAACCCAGAGGGAATAAGTACTTATCCCCTAACCAATGTGTCATATCGAGGAAGGTAAGATATTTTCCTTATTGAATACATTTATCCAGGAAGTAAATACTGCCTACCTGTGTCGTCTCGTTTCTTCGAAAATATTTCTTTCTTTCTATACGGAACGGAATTATTTTTTCCAAGTAACCCTTGAGTTGCGTAATACGAAAATCACAACAAGTTATGAGATGGGTGCTATTTTTGAGATATTTTAGGTTGCCAAATACGAAAACGATACCAGTTTTCAAAAACAAGAGGGCGGGACGGATGTTTAGACAATTTGACATTTCAAAGTATTTTGGTTTGCTGAATATGAAAATTCCACTCATTTTCAAAGTCAAGGTGACCGACATGATTTTCTTAGAAAAAGAGACATGAGTGACGTTTTTGAAGTGGGTTTTTTGAATTGTTGAATACGATACTACTGTTTATGCTGATACTACTTTTTTTTCAGAATATTATTTTTCGACACACCTCTCGTATATGTTCATGAAAATCTGCCACAAAGTGTATCGGCCACACCCTCTTTTTTTTAAATTGGCAATTTATTGCAATACTCCCAATCCATAAATATAGACGCTGTAAACTCTTCCCAACATTCAATAAAGTCTTAAAAATTATGTATTATTATGAAATTAAACTAGTAACAACTTGGCAACTTAGGTAAATTTCAAATATTGTGTCAGAATTGGTAAATTTCAAATAGTTCGATAGCCAAAATATCTGAGGGAGAGAAATTTTGGGTTTTACCATAGTGACTTTATTCCGAACACGAACCATGGAAAATTAACCTGCTGATTATAGAGCTTTGTATTTTTTTAATGAATTTTGCAGTTTCGTAATTTATGAGTCAGCCATAAATATAGACGGGCAAAATTCGGGTAGACAATATTATTCTTCAAATTTTAAACTCAATAATGGCAAAATTAAACTACCAATCGTTTAGCAAATTAACAAAAATAACCAAGTAAGAAATCTTTCAAACGCCTTCTTATTCCGTACACGGGAAAACGTTCTTATACTTACAGCAATAAAGTCCATTTGAGAATACAATAAGTTTATCGTTCAAGGTCGTGAGAGTGTTAGCGTAGGTACAACACGACGAGCGTCGAGTAGTGCCGTGCCGCGTCCGTCATTTATTTTGTGTGACATAATGTAGATACGCTTTTTTAACCGACTTCAAAAAAAGGAGGAGGTTGTCAATTCGAATGTATATTTTTGTTTAACGTTTGTTACCTCAGAACTTTTGACCTGTGTGAAGTTGGCAACTGAAGTGAATAAAAAAAAATTTATCGTCATGTATTGGATTGTACCGCTTTTTAAATCGTTTGTGCCCCTAGGGGGTAAAAGTTATAGGGGGGTAAATGTTTTGGCAACTAAGTATAAAATATTGTAAGTTTGTAAATGCCATTCGATTATACCCAGCACGTAGAGGATTGTACCGCTTTTTGTTTCGTTTGTACCTCAAAGGGCGCCGAGATGTGGGGGTTGAAAGTTTCAATCTTTCCACTGTCATATCCCGGGGCCCTTGGAGGTACAAACGAAATAAAAAGTGGTACAATCCTCCACGTACATGGTACTACCCAATGCAAAAATAAATTCGTTTGTACCTCAACACATTCCGAGTTAGCCTGGGCGGTCACTTGTCCCCCCCGGATACCTCTGGACCCCACGAGGTACAAACGATATTTATACGCATACCGGATTGTACCAAGTACGGAGAGGATTGTACCGCTTTTTGTTTCGTTTGTACCTCAAAGGGCCCCGAGATATGGAGGATTAAGCATTCTAGTATTTTAAATAAAAAACGGTCTAAATATAGGGTCGGTGACACGCAAGGCATTGGATGTTCATTAACATTGGTCTTCGACCTTTTAAGTAAGTGGCAATTTTATTAAGAATCTATTTCGAGCTTTTATAAAAATATACAACTTTACTACAGATAAATTAGTTTTTATCAATATTATCATCATAATTTTATTTTATATAATGAGAGATAAATAAAATTGAAGCGTCTTATGAGAGAGCCGTGGTGGCCTCGGGGTTAGAGCAGTCGCCTGCTACGCAAGCGACGCAAGTTCGAATCCCAGCGGGGCCTGTACCAATGAGTTTTTCTAAAAAACTTATGTACTGTGATTTCACACCACGTGCTTTACGGTGAAGGAAAACATCGTGAGGAAACCAGCATATGTCTGAGAAGTAATTCAAAGACGTATGTATAGTGCCTGAGACGGCGATAGACTCACCATCTGTCACGTTGGCACTTAATCAAATTCGGTGAAAAGTGGGTGTTGTGATTATAACACCTCCCACATGTGATTACAAAACATCTGCCTACCCCTTCGGGGAATACAGCTGTAAGCATATGTATGTAATGTGAAGCCTCTTCAATTTAATTTATTGAACAATAACAGCTTTTCACTATATGCATATGAAAGTGTACAATACATACATAACATAATTTTTTTTTCCTCTTTCTCTGTCTGTTCCGTCTGATCTCTGAAACAGGTGAGTCGATTTTCGCAGGACTTTCACTGACAGATAGCTGATGTTACAAGGAGTGTGTTAGGCTTGCTTTGATTTAAAATAAAGTTTACAAAAAAGGCCACACATGACATTATATCTATGCGGAAAACCTGCGGAAAACTAATATTATAAATCAGAAAGAGTCTCTGACTGTCTGCCTGCTGCCTGAACTAATTTGGCTGAAATTTGGTAACGGGGTAGTGTGACCCCGACCATAAACACAGGGAACTTTAAATAAAAGTCATGCTATATAGAGGTCTTATTGGGAATAAAGATTGACCAAAAATTTTGAACTACTAAATAAACGCAATAAACTTCAAGTCTTTTTTCCTCCATCTTCCATTTTCAATTCATAAAACTGTAGTTTTCATCTAACTAAGTAGCTATTCAATACGTTCCAAGTCATCAAAAGGCGATATGAACCTAATAATTACAAAAAAAAGGAAATCAAGTTTGTATAGTGCTAGTGAACACGCCTGGCGGGTTCACTTTTCGGCTTCCAGTGCCGGCAACACGACTAGCGTGTTTGCCGAGATATATAGGCTACATGGTTGACGTTGTCATGAAACACATGGTAGCAAAGAAAGATGTAACCTGCAAGACTACTCACTTAGACGCAAGCGCAACTTTGCTCGTGTAATTGACGCGTTTAATCGAACCATATTGATCCATTCGATTATTATTATTAGCCTACCCGTATCTGATCACATTGGGGAATTTTCTTTGGTAGCGAGTAATACCGGGAAATTGGGTTAAACTACTTTAATACTTTGCCATTTTAGGTTTTAGTAAAATTAAAGTTAATATAGGTAATGTTTATATACATCGTATTTAGGAAATTGAAACCAAAAAAATTAAATAGGTTATAGTGTTATTGACGCACCCTTTTCTTCCAGGCGTTCATTCGACGAACATTCCTAGACGTTTGTAGTAACTTGCATTTGTTTGTAGTAGCTTCCAATTGTTTGTAGTAAGCCACGAATGGTTGTAAAGTGTCGACGACTTTCATGAAAGTTAATACAAACGTCTAGGAATGTTTGTCGACACTTTAGAACCATTCGTGGCTTACTACAAACGATTGGAAGCTTAGAAGACTTATCCCACGGTAGTTCTTGCTTTCCTGGTGTGTCCATTTACCCTTATAGAGTGGCACGATGACGGCTTTGCACCAGTCATCTGGCACTTGGCCGTCCCGCCAGCATCTATTAAAAAGTAGCCACAGCAGTTTTGCCACAATACCACTACATAAAAGCGGTTATTGCGACTACTATGATACTTAAATGTGTGCTGTCGCGGAATTTTTTGTACCCGTACGGGTACATAATTTTGTTCTATTGTCAATAGTTTTTGCAGTCCACGGATAAATAGGTTTTCGATTTTACACCTTGGGTAAAGAAATCGCAATTTTCTTACGGATCCCTAATTCTTTTGAAAATAAAATATAACCTTCCTCAATAAATGGACTATCCAAACCTGAAAGATTTTTTGAAATGAACTCGGCCCTTACTGTTGGTGTCGGGATGTGACGACCCCACCGCCCACCAGTGTAAATCAAAGCACTTATCTGTACATTCTTGTTTTGATTCCTACTGGTGAAGTCAGTCAAAACGACAGCATTCCCAAAAAGGGTTGATGTCTGGTTGACGGCCGGTCATAAAATCTATAGTCAAATCTTTTTGCAATGTATCACAGTATAAAAGAATGCGATCGGGCTAGGGCGTCCCCCTCAGGCGACGCGCAGAGGCAGCACCCGGCTTCTGTGAGAAGTGGACTAGGGTTGTTGCATCACGGACGGGTGCGACGTTAGAACCGAACTCAGTGTGAAAGAGAAGTAAGGTTAAGGTGTGCAAGTTGGAATGTAGGGACGATGACTGGAAGAGGAAGAGAGTTAGCGGATGTACTGAAGAGAAGACGTATCAATGTGGCGTGTCTACAGGAGACCAAGTGGAAGGGTGCAAAAGCTAGAGAGATTGGCGAAGGGTACAAGTTTTATTACAGTGGAAGTGATGGTAAGCGAAATGGTGTGGGAATAGTGTTGGATAGTAAGATGAAAGAATGTGTGATGAATGTGAAAAAGATGAGTTATAGGATAATTGCTGTGAAAGTGATTTTCGAAAGTGTGATCTTGAATGTAATAAGTGTGTATGTACCTCAATCTGGATGCGATGAAGAAGTGAAAGAAAAGTTTTGGATGGACTATGATGCAGTGTTGATAGACATTCCTGAGAGGAAAGAATTCTATGTAGGTGGAGATTTTAATGGACACGTTGGCAGAATAAATGAGAGCTATGAAAGAGTACATGGAGGTTGGGGATACGGAAACCGAAACAGTTACGGCGAGACTTTTCTACAAGCCGCTCTCGCCTTTGACCTAGCTATAGTAAATACATATTTTCAAAAAAGAGTCGAACATTTAATTACATATAAAAGTGGCCACCACGCAACACAAATTGATTACTTCCTGACAAGAAGAAATAAGCTTAAAAACATTAGAAACTGTAAAGGACTACTTGGCGAGGCTTTAGTATCACAACATAGGTTGTTATTGATGGAAGCGTAAATTATGGCGCATATTACAAAAGTTAAGAGTCGGCCCTCACCAAAAATGAGATGGAGAATGTTGGAAAAAGATGAGTATGCATGTAGATTTAGGAATGACGACGTTAGTAAAAGGATAGGAATGGTGGACAGTATGAAAGATAAGTCAGAGTGCAATAGTTCGCTCGTGCCCATCTTCAAAAACAAAGGTGATGTACAGAACTGCAATAACTATCGAGGAATAAATCTCATGTCCCATAATATTAAAGTGCGGGAAAAAGTGATAGAGAAACGATTGAGAGAAGAAAGTGAGATAACACAAAATCAGTTCGGGTTTGCGTATTTTTATGGCGATTATTCTCCCTGGTAGTGGTTGGGTATACGCTGTCACAGCAAACCCTCCTTTCTCAACCGAGCTTGGGACCGTCTACGGCGGAGTTCCTTGTAAGAGATGTAATAAAGAAATGTATTGGGCCCAAACCATCTGTAGGCCTACCCTACGGAATGGCACAAATATGCGAAGGAACTACACAGTATAGAATGGATAGCTAAAACTGGAACATTTTAAGCAGTTCATAGGCATTTGGGATGAGATCCAAAGCAGATCAGCTTAGGCAACTCATCGTAGAACTAACAGGTCATTACGGGACAAAATAACATCTTCATAAGATAAACTCAAAAGCACTAGCCAGATGGCGAATGAACCTACTGGGTAAGGGATATCCGAAATCAGAGAACTACAAACTCTTCCCCATGGGCAAAATCTGCCAGTTTGTATAATACTCCCTGTATTTGAGGAGTCAGGTACATAGAGCGAAAGGGCAAGGACGACACAAAAGATTGAGATCTTTTGTGACGTGCATCCGGGCAACGGGACCCAATATTGCCACAACCAAAGATAAGAACATAAGTCTCAACTCTCAGATCTTCGATCGTAAAAAGTTGTAAGATCCATATAACACCTCATTCAAGTCGGTTTATTTACTCAGTTCCTACTGAGTTAAGCTATTATTGCGGCGTCTCGTTTCATTTTGTAGACTTTCCTAAATTTTTACCTTTTCAGTACCTTCTACTACATAGTACATACATACACAGGTACACTTATTACACTTATTCATTCAATGTAAATTTAATATTGTAATCCTATACATTTATATGGGATTACAAATTTATTGATGCAGTTAGTGTATCTAGAAAACTGTATCGAAATTGAAAAATATTTAAGATTCTTCTTGATACACTAAACACTTATTTTCTCTACTCGACTCAGCGGGCAACCGTCTTGCCTCCAGGCACGTCCTTTACTTGATTATTAAATACAGAAATTACAGAGCAAATATGAAAAAAATATCTTATGCTACATGACTAGTGACTTGCTCTCTACTAACTATTCCGTCCATATTTTTTCCATATGGTGGCGCCCCGCACTGTGTCGATATATACGAGTACCGACCCGATATCGGCACGACAATCTGTCGGCGATGATATCGTTCACTACGACGACACAGCTCGAAAGCATTTAGAAGTAGTTGTATCAAACTACCAGGGTCTCGAGGCTGGTATTTTCAAATACTGCCATTACCATTCACATAGCAATCTCAACCTAAAGTTTTGAATGAAAAATTACATTGACAGTAAATTAAGGTAATCACCAAATTTTGCTTGTTAAAATTAAACCATACATACATATGCTCACGCCTGTATTCCCCGAAGGTGTAGGCAGAGGTGTCGTTATCACAACACCCACTTTCCACCGAATTTGATTAAGTGCCAACGTGACAGATAGTGAGTCAATCGCCGTCTCTGGCACTATACATATGTCTTTGAATTACTTCTCAGAAATATGCAGGTTTCCTCACGATGTTTTCCTTCACCGCAAAGCACGTGGTGTGAAATCACTGTACATAAGTTTTTTTTCGATTCGATTCGAACTTGCGTCGCAGGCGACTGCTCAAACCCCGAGACCACTCTTATATATAAAATGAAACCAATTATTAAAAAGTCACTTTTTATGTACCGACCAATAAACGGTCAGTGATACGTCACTGACCAAGCTTATCTCTTATTGATGTTTGCAGTCACGTGCCAAAAGTTTATATATATAGCATTTAAAATAATTATAAATAAATTATTCCATTCATAAAAACTGTCATAAAATTAACACTAAACAATAATTTGTGTATAGTGTAAGCATCCCTATTGTGTAGGTATGAGCGTGATGGTACGTACGACTGCGGTTGTGGGCAATAGCAACACAGTAGAATGGGTTACAATATACTGTATCTATTCAATTTTAGTTTATTCAAAGTATTAATTTTTAATAAACTTTTTTCCCAACCCTTTTATCGTGTTTTTAAGTTGCACCCGGTAGACGAGTCCTGGGAATGACAAGTACGTAAAGATACGACTCTGGTGCCGGTTTGTGGGCACATGAATATAATAATGAATATAACATAATCATTCATTTATGTTTTCAAATTAATTATAATTAACGTAATATTTTTTCAAATGAACCGTCCTTAGTACAGGTGTCAGTGTTTTTATCAATAGGTGAAAAGTTGTATATTTATGTCAACTAAATTTATAACATCATATAAGAAATGGTGCATAAATGTTTTGCATATCAAGAAAGTACTTATCATTCGGCTATTACTTAGTTGGTGCAGCCCACCCTTGAAATCCGACCTGTAATAATCCGCATCCCGGAACCTCGTACTCCGGTGTTCGAGCTAAAACTTCTGGACCTGTCCGAAATGCAAACGAATATGGTGCAAACGAAGTCATGGGAATCAACTAAACTAAAGTACTCATAAGAAGAGTTAAAATGACTTACTTGGTACCATATTAATCTTGAAAGAAGAATTAATGTAATAAATAATTGGTGAAGGTAAGTAGGTACCAAAAATGCAACTATAATTTCGCGATCTATAAATCGGAACAAACAAGCTAACGATCGACCGCGGCAAGTTGTCGCGCGGGGCCTCGGTGGGTGACGGAGGTCATCGAACGTACGGCACGTGCGATCACCGAGCGTCCGCAGGATATATTTTCATAGGTTAGAAAATAGTCGTTAAAGAATATTGACTCTAACCAAAACTGGCCCATTTTTTATAAAGTATGTCCGTTTCATAATTTTTGATATAGTCTACCAAAAATTCGCCCCTTAAGTATTTTGGCTAGGCGGTGATAGCAGCTTTTTACAAATTAGCTAAATTATAAATCGAATTAGTTTAAGAATGATATAAAATAGTGAAACAATAAATCTTGAGACTATAATATAAAGTTACCCGTGTTCAAAATTTTGCAACCATCAGAATTAATTAAAAAAATATTTTTTATTTTTTATTCATTAATGCGTTAGCTAATATGGTAGATTTTTCCATCATTGTGTTGTATCTAAAATTAGGTATTACACATATAAAAGTCAGCTCGTCTATATTTTTGGCTAGCGAGCAATAAAGTTTTGCTGGAATTTGATTTTTTTTTCTATGAGGCAATGTAATTTTTCCCGTTTTATTTTTTAGAATCATCTTATAAGCTAATAGTGCTAATCAGCATTTAAAATTGGAGTTAAGAGTTAGTGCCGACCCCTCCATACAAACGCTCGTAATTTCCCTGGGCTAATAAGGAAATGTCAACTTGAAGCTTAAATTTTCTTGTAATAATTCCAAGAATACCTTGTAGCGCTAAAATGTAGCAATTTTGTATATTTGTTTATACTATAGGAATCTTGGCTTTTTAGGGTTCCATACCCAAAGGGAACACGGGACCCTATTACTAATACTCCGTCGTCAGTCTTTCTGTCTGTCCGTCCGTCACCAGGCTGTATCTCATGAACCATTATAGACAGTTGACAATTTTATAGATGACTAGCTGTGCCCTGCGGTTTCACCCGCGTAGATTTAATTTAATTGCCGCGATACCCTAAATGTTTTACAAACAAACAGACAGACAGACAGATGAAAAGACAGACAGAGAAAAAAATATAAATTGGTTTTTCTATGTACCTTGTATAACTTTAATTTGCACTTAGCAAATAAGTCACTATTAGGTACCAATTCTTTGCGTTTTTATACTCGTGATAATTTCTCAACGAAATGTCGGATTGGAATAAAATAAAAAGTATTTTACTTCTATACAAATGCCCTTGATACAACAATTCTTAATTTGGATAAGGATTGATATTACGATACACATTAAACCTAGTTTCTTTATTCAACCGATTTAATATTTTTTCCAAAAGTCGTTATTGTGACTAAACTATGATAGTTAGATATGTGCTCGCGCAGACTTTTTTGTAGATCTTAATAAGACCTACAAACTCGTAGTACATCATTTTGTTCAATTGTCAACAGTTTTAGCAGCGCACGCATAAATAAATTTTCAATTTTACACCTTGGATTACAAAATTGCAATTTTCATACGGAGCCCTATTTAAAAAAAAATATCCTATATATAACATTCCTCGATAAATGGACTATCAGACACAGAAATAATTTTTGAAATCGGATCAGTAGTTCGTGAGATTAGCGCGTTCAAAAAACAAACAAACTCTGCTGCTTTATAATATTAAGTATAGATGTTAGTGAATTCTCTTGCCGATAAAACAAATACTAGTAAATCCGAGTCCGACTCGCACTTAGCTAGTTTTTACGATTGCAGTCTATGAAAGGATTATTCAAGTTCACAAAACATTTCTATACAGATAAATAAAATTGTAGTGTTTGCTTGTAATTCCAAATGCTATCCAATAAATACATAAATGATTGAATAAATAAATAAAATAAAGAAATAAATATGCTCACGCCATCCCAGAAGGGTCCCCGAAGGGGTAAGCAGAGGTGATGTAACAACACCCACATTTCACCGAATATGATCAAGTGCCAACGTGACAGAGGGTGAGTCCATCGCCGTCTCAGGCACTATACATACGTCTTTGAATTACTTCTCAGACATATGCAGGTTACCTCACGATGTTTTCCTTCACCGTAAATCACGTGGTGTGAAATAACTGCACATAAGTTTTTTAGAAAAACTCATTGGTACAGGCCCCGCTGGGATTCGAACACGTAGCAGGCGACTGCTCTAACCCCAAGTTTTTACTGAAAGCCCCGATGTAAAAGCGACGAAGAGGAAAAGCCGTGGGTCTTAGGCGGTAGGAGTCCAGCATAACCTACCGCTGCTACCGTGGCGGTTAGTGTATTTACGACAGCTTTCCAACAGCATAAAATGTATATGACCACGGCTTTCCTCTGAATATCACTTTTTCGCTCCAGCAATTGAAGGTTGGCCGACAGACCGATAAACATCACTATGAATGTTCAATTGGGAATATTGAATGGTCGATATTTTTCAGGGATTAGTTTTTGAAATTTAATTTTATTTAAGTATATTTTAAGTTTGCTATATATCATTCAAACCTGCCCGACCTGCTGTGCTCGGTTTCTTTTCAGTAACGTTTTCTCATATATGTATGCTGAAAAAAAGGGCAAAAGAAGAAGAAATATAACCGGTGAACGTCAGTCTCGAACCGGGGTACTGTAGTCTCGTTATCGCCCCGTAAGCTCATCATTCCAAATTAATATATTATGTATTATTAATATATACATTTACATATATACATTAAATGATAGGCACTTACTTAATACGTTATATAGATAAAAATCAATTTAACTATTTCTTTCTGTCTATTTGTACCACCTAATCTCTGAAACAGCTGTTAGATACTTACATTTTATTTGTATGTATATATAACGCATCTACTATACCTGCTGTGCTTAGCAAATAAATATTCAGATTCTCACAAAAGTCCGATAAAACCGCGTCGTTCGTTCGTAAACAATTTCGTTTTCGCTCGTTGGAAGAACGTCGCATAACAGGCGAGCGGAATTTGTGAATTCGATCATCGCACGAAGCAAATAGGTATTGTTCGCAACGGTTTCAATAGGTCCTGACGAAAACTACTTTTCAACTTCTTATTTTATGAGTGTTTATGGCTTCTGCGATGTTACTACAATTTCCCCAATGTTAGGTGTTCGTGTTACGTGCCATTTATTGAAATAATCATTATTTTATACATCAAACGCACAAGTAGACTAAACTCGATTCACCAAGCTGAAGTGGAGTCGGATTTAAGTGTATTACATCTATATAAATGGCGCTACGTTCTCGTCTGTACTTATGACCGTGGTAAATTTCCAGTCTATGTATTGATCGACAAATTGTTGTGAACTACTTCGTGTCTCGCCGGAAACCTGTTGATTTGCGAATTATGTGATATTTAACTACTTCGGCTACCCATGAAATTCTAAATCTAATCTAATATATAAAATTCTCGTGTCACAGTTTTCGTTGCCATACTCCTCCGAAACGGCTTGACCGATTTTGATGAAATTTTTTGTGCTTATCCGGTATCTATGAGAATCGGCCAACATCTATTTTTCATCCCCCTAAATGTTAGGGGTAGTCCACCCCAAAAAAAATATATGGCAATACAACGTATGTTTGTTTGTATAACATTTAGGGTACCGCGGGAATTTAATTAAACCTACGCGGGTGAAACCGCAGGGCACAGCTAGTTAATAATATTTGCGTCAAGCAAATAATGATAGATACCGCACATTCAACTCAAAAATAAGTACTCTTTTTGTTGTATTGTCTCCATTAGCTTTTCTCACAGCTGCCTGGTGATTGCGGGCATGCTGTTTATTGAGTTTGTTTGCGATGTTTCCTTATTTTGTTAATTCCTCTACCACGTTTCAAATCTTGTGTTGCAGCTTGATGGTCCGTTTTCTTATACGCCTACCAAGCTGGAAGCGTGTGCAATTGGATTCTGCCGGCCTTTTCACAGGCCACTCCATACGATTGATGTCAAGTTCTTGTATGTGAATGACGCCTGGCGTTGTCTGACATGCATGAATATAGAATTTACAGCCATTATAATTAGACATGTGCCGGCATTGTCTTTAGGAATTTCTCCCAAGTATCTTGCACTACGCGTACCATTTTCTAGACGTACTAACTCCGTGCGTATGCGTGCGAAGAGATTCCAGCCCTAAGGATAATAGAACCACTGCAGAATGCTGTCGGTAGACTCTTAACCGCCCATCATGTGCGTACAGCATAAATCTGAATTCGTCAGATGCAATGATACCCTGGTCCCTTTCAAGTTTTGCGCCTATGTGGGGTCACATTGGGTTCGAGGAGCCTCCGGCCTACAGTCACCGCTCGCTTAATAGGGCACTTCATGGACCGCCGAAGTGAAACGAGAGCATGGTCCAAAAGTTTTTCGTTTCATCACTTTCATCCAACGCAATTGACTACGCGCAAGTAAGAACACGATAGAGTTGAACAGAAACAGATGTTAGATTAGGAAAGTAAAAGCACGTAGAAATAAAGATACGACTGTATTTTACAAGTGAAACAAATGAGTACAGTAAATATTATTAAATGTGAATTCTATGCTAGCCCAACAAAATAGTGCGCGTAAATTTTATTAAACTCGTTCCAGGAAATTTGTTATTGGAAAAGCCTTTACATGTTTGTGGAATAAGCATTTTGGTTGGTTTTAGTAGAAATGTTTCCATTAAGTTTACAATTAATATTTTATTATGAGCGGTAAAAATAGAAGTCACCAATCCACTCACGTTCTGTAGTCCGAGTATTCTCGATTGTATTTACCTGGGATCGTCGAGATCACGAGGCACGAGAATCGAAATCTATACTTATATTGAGGAGAGGTCAAATTGGAAACTACTCATCCGATTAACACACGTATTAACATATATTAGTAGTAGTGAATTTTCAGGGCCTTAGCTAGGACGGAATAAAATTACAATGACAAGCAATATGGGTTGCTTCATTGATGACCTCGGTATCTGAAGATGATACATTTCAGTATAATAGATCGAATGCTTCGAATCGAATTTGCCATGAACTAAAACTTAAAGCAATAGTTTTTCTTGATGCCTCCTGTAAGGCCGGTGACTCGCACATTCACGACTGAATGTGCTGATAACTGGGTATCACAGGGATCTTCCATGCTTTTTCTTATCCAAAAAAATATCTATACAGATAAATAAAACTGATGTGTCTGTTTGTAATTCCAAATTGACAGCTTTCCACTTAATACATTTCACGTTAACTGCCAGGGCAAAATGTACGATTTTTATTTTTGAAAATTGTTCATTATAACGATTCAAAATGCTAAGAAACATGCTCTTGAATTTTTTGCATAATATTGTGATGAATTTCAGGATTGTTTATTTTGTATCAGGGACATATGACTGATTCGGAGCGGCGCGTCAGGCAATTTGTCAAGCACGATGTACGCACGACCACTTGGTTACTTTATTAGAATACTAGAATACTTAGTTAGAATATAATAAGCATACGACTCTAGACTACCCTCAAGACTGTTGTGCCCAACTCGGTTTAAGATGTCATTCATTGCTATGCAGATGATAGTACCGGGGAGGCTCGTGGTGGTGGGAAGTCGTGAACGACTTATATCTGAAATCGAGCGTAACCAGTGTCTCCGATTGGGTTCGACTAAACAGTGTCCGATTTAACCCCACTACGACGCAAACCTGCTATCTACATTTATCGCTAAGAAATCTCGGTTAGTTGTGGCTGCACAATTCCAGAAAAACTGGCCTCAACCTCTCAAAGGTCAAGTTGGTATCCACAACGCACGTTGTGCTTAAAAGGGCTAAGGAATACTTCACACATCTAGGCAAAGTCCGCTACTTTATAAGATGCAAGCCAGGTCCCAAATTGAGTACTTCTGTCACCTATGGGCTGGGGGACTCCAATGCCAGCTTGGGCCTATGACACGGTTCAGAAACGTATTTTTAGATTTCGATCGACAATGTCGATCTCACAAGTCGGTTGGAGGTTTTAAGTCTCCGACTCGCCAAGAGTCTGCCCCTCTTTAAATTCTACCTACTTCGGAACCTAATTAGTCTCGCACTGCTCGTTTCCAAAAAAGCTTTCTTCCCGCTATTTGCCAGCAAAAGAAATGTATTCACATGTCTTTTGCTGGCAAATAACCCAATTAAATGTTTCTTGGGGCCTTGTCAGTCACATCTTATATCAAGTAACACGCCAAATGTGCTGGACGGCCTAAAATAGCACATTACATTCAGAGCTTAAACTACAGTCACCGGTGGTTGACATGGCAGTTAATGTGATAACTAAAAAACTAGTTTTTTAACATTTCTCCGTCTGGGTATCTGTTTGTTTGCTAAAACGTCAAAGCTCAGAAGTTATTAATACGCTCTACTTAAACCAATGATAGTAGGCCCACTGGTTCGAGTGCCAATCATGTTGGCCGATGTTGATGTGTAGGTGTAATATTTAGTCTATTTTTAGTCGCACCGTCTTTTATTAAATACCTGCCTCTTATAAATGAAAAGCTGTGAGGATATTTTATTATTATCAGAGACACGATGCTGAATTATATTCTCATTCTCACAGACGTATAGGGAGGGGTCACAGGGAGGTCAAGGAGATGGCACTGGATAGAAACGAATGAAAGAAATTGCATCAGTTGCACCGACAAGAGTCAGACTCTTAAAATGATGATGATATATATATATATATATGTATATATATATATGTATATATATATATATATATATATATATATATATGTACATATTATTATTATACATAGGTATTTTTAGGGTATCAATAGAATTAGATGAAATTATGTACACAAATACAATTTGTATATTCCATAATAATTATCTTTCTTTGAATAACAAACACCAGTACAATACAAACAAGACGCAAGCAGAAGCTTTAATATATCCTTATGTTAAACAAACAACCATAAACCATCTGAACAGGGAACAGAGGCTAAAATGAAGTATCAATACTGGTTGATCGCCGTGCACGAGTTTCACGTGTCTCACTTCTCCCTAAGCCGTTAGAACTATATGCTTGGGTGAAGTTCAACGTATATATGAAAAAAAGTTGTCTGGAGTTTAGGTAATACGTACCTGAGCAATTTGTCCGGCTGCAGGTCCTTGCTGGAGGGCAGCCGGCAAGCTGACACGACTATGATGCGACGCCCTACCTCATCGTCACCGATTACCTCCACGAGCCCGGTACCGTTCAATTCTGCGAATGTGTCTTCGTCCAGGGACTCTGCGATCTGAGTACAGAAAATATTCACTAAAATATACACTTGTGTTATTCGATGGGATATGCGCCTACGATAAAGTCAACCATAGATTATATTTTGTTAATTTAACCATCACAAGTAGCTATTTATTTGACCCCGACATAATAACGAATAATTTTGTCTTGTTTAGTTCATTATTACAGCAATTAATTACTGACTTCGAACACTTCGACATACTTTTTATTTTAGTTGAATTTAACCATAACAGTGCTTAAATTTATTTATTGACTGATGGTTAAATAGTTTTAATAAAATGATAAACACTTTTTAATGGAAAATAATGTTAAAATAGAGTTCTACCTTTAAGTTAAAGCTTCTATGTACTCAACGTTCATAGTATCAGAAATTCAATAAAGTAATCATAGCTCACACGTATGTAATAACGACTTAGCAGTTGCTTTTCAATAGGGTTTTCAAGCTTGCTTGCAGAGACTTACTTATATCATTGCAATAAACGTCGACTCAAATCTTTTCCTAGGTTCATTGGTTCGGAGGATCGACTTGTGCATGCATGCAGTCACGCGCCTAACTTACAATATTTTCCATGCTGTGCAACCAACCATAAATTTACATCAAGCTGTTTTTCTAATTTCGCAGCCCGGGCTTACCCGTGCTATATATATAAAAAACGTATTTTATGAACTCTTCAACTTACCAACTTACTAAATGAACCTATGCACTAAGAAATATGTAACAATGAAATAACTATATTAGTTAGTTATTTAACTGTAAAATAAAGTAATATGCTCACGCTATCGCGTAAAATTTTATTGTTTTTTTTTTCGAGAAACTAAATTTTCGAAAAACAGTTGTGTTTGCGTGAGAATTATTAGAATAATCTATAACAGTCAAACAACATAACTTACCTCTCCATAGACTACTGGTGCCCTCGCTAACTCCTCTTCGAAGTTTTCTTCAATCGTCCCGTCACTGGCGGAACGCTTCAGCAAGTCATCAGGCAGGTCCAAGAGTTCAGGCGGCAAGGGAGCTGCGACAATACATATATACAGTTAGTTTTTATAAAATACTTCGTTGGTTTATTAGTCGCAAGCGCAACTTCAGAACATGAGGTCCTAAATTCGATCGCCAAAGGGATCGGAAAGAAGAAATCGTGAAATATACGGTCGGGCAAATTGTTATTGGCTTTTCTCATCTGTAATTTCCCAGTATCAGTCTGAATGAGTATGGAATTGTGCCCGGTTACAGGCAATAGACTCACCCCTGTTACATGGGACTATAACATAAGTGACGAAATATGGATATACCGTTACCTACACCTCTTCCTAACTCATTTATAAATAAACAAGCTGCGCCCCGCATTAGCATACCATATCAATACCAATCCTTAATAGTAGCCTAAACTTTCATCTCCTATTTTATCCCTTTGGGGGTAGAATTAATCAAAATCCTTTCTTAGCGGATGCTTACGTCATAACATGCCAAATTTCAGCCCGATCCGTCCAGTGGTTTGGGCTATGCGTTGATAGATCACTATGTCAGTCAGTCACTCAACTTTGAGTTATAAATATTTAGATAATTACATTCATCACAAAGCGCTATCCGGTCCCAAACTATACAAAGTTATGGAAATTCAACGTACGTAGAGCGTTTAATGCTTTAGATTGCTTTAATTACAAAACAGGACACAATAATGCATACATGGTGAATAAGACACACATAGGTACATAACCAAAGAGCAGGGCATCAAGGGGTGACTTGACCGACGACGCTCGATCGCCTGTAATTGCTTTGATTGTCTGTAGGCAGGCATTATCTGCTAAAGTATTTATTGAAATTAGACATAGGTTGAATCTAGTCTAGACTATTCAACCCCTAATGTACTTTAATAATGTATTTAATTATTTTATGTCATGTTAATTTTGCAGGTCATCCATACATATAACAGGTAAAGCCCTGACTGTCTGACACACAGATCAACGAACAGCCTAAAAGCAGGTCCTAAAGACTTGAAATTTGGAGGGTGAGTTCTTGATACGGTGCCGGTACACTAAGAAAGGGCTTTCTGAAATTCCACACCTAAGCGTTTCATATGTGGGTTGAAATTTTATATTTAAAACTTACTGCCACGCAGGTGAAGCAGCTAGTTTCTTACTACTCATATATATATAATTACAATCAGGAAATAAATGCGGATAATAAATACACTGTTATTATCTTAATAAAGTCCACTTTATTAATCCCAAAATATTAACTGTCTCCAAAGTATTTTTTTGTACTTTGAAGACTTTAGTACCAAAGATTTTAAATACTTTGTCAATTTCGCAGACAAGAGGTGGTCATTTTCGAATATATCTGTCTGAATAATAAATCTAGAGGAAGGTCAGTCACGAAGGTAAGAATAATATAATAACGATGAATTGAAAGTAATAGTGGAGCTGATCCGTATCCTAAGGAATTATAGGCATGGTTTGATGTTGTTCCATTAGCATCAGATCGGTAAGATACAAAACTCGAAGAGTCCTCAAGAATTTATAGATGAGCAAATAGAAGCGCGCGTTGAAATTTTTCTCACTACGTTGTAGCGGTACACGACATAAGGGATTTTGGACAGAATGGTGGTCTGTGTTGGAAAATAAGTTCGGTAATCGGAAGCAAAAAAAGAAATGACAGATTCCAGGTCAAACGCCGTAAATTATTATAATTTTTCCCGCGATTTGTGCAATTTCGCACAAAGTTTGTTGAGACGAAAGGCAACTCAGTTACCATAAGATGGCAGAAATAGATAGACAATGGGGATTAAATACATTAATTAAATCAATACAGTTTACGTAAGAAAATGTTTGTACGAAACAGCAAAGCCTTGTCATCAACTCTTATTACAATGTTTATTCAACCGAGTAACAGTGATATGTATCCACATCAGATAAATCTGTCTCATACAGATGTTTGAACAACATCGCAATAGTAAGAGATGGTAAGGCCTCAGATACAAGTACATATAAGAAGGGTGTTTAACTTCTGTCGCCTCACGTTTTGAATGAATGAAGGTGCCTCTCTCTGTATATTATAATGAGGTGACATCGCAAAGAACGATTTCTATACACAGTGAGCCCACAACTTTGATATTTTCTAGAGCGTCTTTTCTAGATGCAACAGTACTTTAAAGTTAGACATTTCTAATGATCATTATTTTTCAGGATTTTCTTACTACCCTTTTTCCCGCGATTTTGACTTCCGTGGTTTGGTGTGTATACAAATAAACTGTGTATACACGAGCACGGAAATTTAATCAACAATGAATTTTTGTTCGTAACTTCAAGCTTTCAAACTCAATAGATAACTAAGGAAACTTGTACTTTTAACCATGGGACGTACACATTTAAACATGGGACGAAAAAGTAATAGCAAATTGGTCAAAAACAGAATAAAATATATTAAAACAAAAATGATATATTGTGGGACGAACGCGGATTTTGTGTCGGATGAACTGGCGTGGTCCGCATACGCAATGAATGGAACAAATCTAGGAGTTCAATAACAATTAATCCTAATTCTATCTTCTTGAATTTGAAAATGTACCCGAGTTACCGTTTTAAACGCTACCCATGATAAGTTATCAAAACAATCCATGTCAGGCACTTTGCCCATAATGCCCTTTACCCGACATTTGTGTCTTTTACAAGTTTCTACATAATTCGCGCGTGAATGGATCGTCGAGTTGTATGTGAGATTGTTTATGAATTAGAAATATTAAATGGTGGTACCCTTACATTAAACTTATCCACCTTCATTCGTCTCAATCCGATTTGGAATTCAGATTATTAAATAATAAGGTTTTATTTGGTTGGCTTGTTGGTCTTGTGTGGGTCAATTATAGTTGAAATACTTCCTTCCTGTTAAGGGATTGATCTCACACACACCTTTACCTTCAAATCTGGTAACAATAGAATGATGCATACATACTGAGTATTTTTTTTTGCAAATCAAATGATGCGTGAGACATAATGATGGATTGAATATTTTTACAACCCCCATAAATATAAGTATCAAACGTGTCTTAAAAAATCCAAATACGAGATAGCGTTCGAAAAATGGCAGATTATTAATTTTTTCAACCCCCTCAATATGGGTATCAAATTAAAGTGCTTGGTCAATAGAACACAGAAACGTTATTTAGCGGATATATTGTATGTCAAATCAGGTTTTATCCTTTCGACAGAACTATAGCGGTTGTCAAAGATGTCATTTAAACCGCAACTTGAAGCCAGACGGCTCCTTATTCGAGGCACGGAAGGAATTTAAAGGCGCGTTAATTTGTCTAGGCCTTTCGCTTCTATTAGCGCAAGCGCGAGAGAATGTTACTTTGTTGGGGCGGTCATCCTTCTAACTATATGCTTGGATTAACTTAACTTCGCTGATCGATTGATATGCGTAATAGCAAACGCAATAGGTAGCCACGAGGCACTGGGCACATGGACCTGGTTAAGTTTGATGAAAAACAAATACCAGCAAATCAAATAAGTAAAAATTATGATGTTGCTGAAATGAATGGTTTTATTGTAAAGAAACATAATAATGATGTAGATAATGCACTAAAAGCTAAAATATTAGCGTAGGTTCGAGTAACAGTGTTTACAGTCTTACACCACTCTCATCAATTATAGAGCGTTGATCATTTACACCAAGTTTTAAAATGTTTCAACGTTGAAGAATTTCGTTCCGTATAAGTAGTGGCAGGAAATGTGTTGAATCATAATAATTGTTTTGAATGCATCTTCTCAATATACAACTAATTCAAAGTGTAGGTACAATCCGTTACTCATTTGTGTGACATCACAAAACGATAATACATACTTAGATTACGCTCTATATTGATGAGGAGAGTCAGTATACATATAAGTATGCATTATAATCTGCACCATTATTAACTTCTTTTACACTATAACCGCTTCACTTAATTTTTTTTAAGTGTCCATAATCTAGTTTATTAATAGTAAAACCATATTTGATTATCTAGTAACTAATATTAAAAAATAAATAAATTTCAAAACAACGCGTCTATTTACATAAAACAAATCAAGTGTCTATTGAAATCCAGTCGTGACGCAGAAAGTTGAAGAGCTAAGTTGAAGTTAGGCCGCGCAATGTCTCCGGTGTGGCTGGGGCAACGGTGCGAATCAATGAATAGATTTCTGTAAAAGTGGCCACGAAATCAGCGGCGGCGAGCGGCGTATATGTATATGCTCACTGGCCAAGCCGTAGCCGTAAGTAGCCCTATAGTAGGGATTCACATCATCGACTGCCCATAGTAAACCAATGATCATATTTTTGTTACAGACATTTGTAAAAAACAAATGTCTCTTAACACGACACTAGGCGCCGCTCCAGTGCCGCGGGATCTGCCAGCTTACATTGTGGCCGAATCTTAGTATCCATCTTGTGTGTAATTTGTAATCTATTAAGGCCTCCTTGCCTTCGAAGAAAACGATAATTATTTGTATTACGTATAAATAAATTAGTATTACTTTAAATACATTCATGCACTTAAGTTTAAATACATCAATGTAGACTACATTGCATTGCTTTGCGAGCAACTTGGTTTCAATGAACCATGACATGTCCGCCATCTTAAAATTGAATTTTACTGGCCTTACCCCTTGATACCTCAAAAATATATAGACATGCAAACAAAGAGCACCTTCTGAAATACAAACTATACTTTCAGACCAATAACCATCCAACGACTCTAATATTACTAGCATTTGACTCTAGCATATTAATAATTAACAGAAATTATTTGCAATATGTAAATATTGCAAAGGAACACATGATAATATCGCTCTGCTAAATCTAGAGTCGCTGTGCCAACACAATGAAAGACAAAAGGGCTATAGCTAACACAGCGCTTCCACTATGAGAAAGGTTCTATCCCCGCTGACGGCCGATACGGGTGGGCTTTGCCAAATATACTTATTATGATAGCGCGAGCGAGACATTGCAATCGTCCCTATTGATACTGTGAGTATCTTAAGTAATTCGCAACAACCGAGAAAGATACAAAGTTTGGAAATTCGGAGTAACTGCCTTGGGAGTTGAAATAAAAGTAGATGATAAATAAGTAGCTCACCTGTTGGACAAGAACCTGTTGCCTCTAAAAAACCTGTAGGACTGCTCCCCCGCGACCAGCACTCCGCAACAGAAGCATAACTCATAGGAAATAAAATCATGATGTCAAGCTCTAAGTAGTTGCTAAATAGTTAAATAAAATGATGGCGATGACCAACAATGACAATTTGTAGATGAGACATCACACAGAGCAAATTAATTTCGCTCAGATCCCAATGGGGTGCGCGGAGCGTTTGGGAGATGCGTGCCTCGACCGCTGGATTCGTATGCAATACAGGGTTACTTATTTAGGTCCCTGATACATTGTGACCTAGATTCGCAATATCGGTCGACAAAGTGCGATCTATGAACTATCTCTGCCCTACCTGAATACCGTTCGGACGAAATCGGCCCGATATAGAGACAACGATACTAGCTTCCTAGAGGATAAAAAGGAAGGTAACGAATGTTGGTTTTCAATTGGAACTGCCTTTATCTACAAATAAATCTCGACGTTGCTGAACTGACTGCCATGATGACATGATTCAGAATATTATAGATAAACTATCCTTATAATCGAAGGTCCCAATCCCAAAATAAATTTAGCTAATCAATCATATCTTATACCTTTAAACGAGCAATTCTTATACTCTTACCCTAATACTCTTATCTCGTATCATGTAACCCTAAAATTCGTATCTCGTTAATACCAATTTAATATAGAATTCCTCACAAACACGAACCTTGTGGTCAAGATTGTGAAAGTATCATTATGACCCTCTTCTTCTTCAAATCGTTAGGGTAGTCGCGATGGTTTTCTTATCCGTTCTTTTGAGCATCAATTTATTCATAACTCTGCCTATAACTCGGTATCAGATCAGCGCAATTTGTGATCCCCTATTCTGTACAACAAGTTATACAACGACACAATATGCAATTTTCCAATCGACGAACAAATTGATAATGCCCCGTCCTGTCAAGTAGTGGCAAACGTTACAACTGACAATGTAATATGTTAAGCTCACGTGCGAGGTATTATTATTGAGTTAGTGTATGATGAGAGACGAGAGATATGTGCACCAATGTATAAAGACTAATGTTTTCATGCCAATCATCGGAGAGGAAGGGGATAACAGGTCTTCCGTTTGAATATCAGAGCTACCCGACCGCTTTCGAGACAAAATTATTAAAAAGTACCTCAAATAACATCGATAAAAGGTTTTCACTATATTCCACCTAATAACAATAATCTTATCTACTAAAATATGCTCTATTAAGTATTTACTAAGTTTACACCTATAACTCGTCTATTTAATGATTAGTTACAGATCGAGAAGTTCTTCGAGAAACGATTTCGCGATGTTGTGAGCATTTACTTTCGTTGATCCATAGCGCATACAGAATGCGTAACAAAACATGTGTCCTTCCTATGTAGGTAACCAAGGTTGAGTAAGTGCTCTAACCGTCATATTAATAAACATAGACTACATAATCGTTCGCTTTATTCAACAATGAAAATTACAAAAAATGCAATCAGGAAACAGAAAGGTTACATACATCCAGCCGAAAAAGCTGGTCCATGGTGCTAAATTATTGGCGATTTTTATATGTAACTAGATGTATCCGGCAAACGATGTATTTCTACATATTTTTTTGGGTGGATCACCCCTATCATTTAGGGGTATGAAAAATAGATGTTGGCCGATTCTCAGACCTACCTGATATGAAATTTCCATCTCTGAAATTCCCTTCACACAAATCAGGTCCAGCCGTTTAGGAAGAGTTTGGTTACAAACGAAAATTGTATATATTTAACCGAGCCACCCCATTTTATATGAATTTTATTCTTTACCAGCAAACGTTTGCAGGAAACGTTGACTATCAAACAAACGTTCTCTACTATCCCTAAATATAATATGGATTTTTTAACTATAAACACATCGGAGTCCAACGTACTTAAGAAGAACAATGCGTTCTAAGAGAGATTTTTTATGGAAAAAGCGACTTCAATTCATACTATTTAAATTAAAGACGTCGTAATAGAATGGGCACAGTCGAAATCACAAACTGAGATCGAATATCGTTATTGTTATTGGAAACTTGCTTAGTTAATTCGACCATTAATTAATTACCGTTTATGTACAGTTTTAGAACAGTCTCAATATAGATACACATCCGGCCATTAACAAGAATTTTGCAAATATAGAGGATGTAATCAACAGAAGGTTTCAGAAAAATATATAATCGATGAGTTCATTAAGAAATAAACGAATTGGGCGTCTATCAAGCGAACTAAAAATATTTTTTAAATATTACGTAAGTGACTAATAAGACCGCCGCAGACAAGCACTTACCGCAGCTTGTTTATTCAATTAAGCAGCAACAAAGAATGAAATCACTGTGCGCCAACGAAAGGGGTCTACAACAGCTAGACAAGGGAGCATTATTTGATTGTGATCTTCAGTAAGGTAGGGAAGTCAAGCAGTTCAACCAGGAGGAATAGTTAAGTCTCTTACAAATTCTACATCACGTAAAGTCTAAGGTTATTTCATTAAATAACGATACACCTAGAGTTTTCGATAAGTGAAACAGGTTGTTGGGCTTTTGATAACGTAGCCATTAAATTCATGGATTTCAAGATATGAGTTTAATACTACAGATAGTGTAAATATTGCCCAAATTTGATGCATGACATACTTCCATGTTACACGTTCATATGTAAAATGCATTTCATCGATCTGCGCAAAACTAGTGTTGCAATTGGTTGCAAGGGCTCGAGGGTCGGGGAGCTGCCTGCACCTGCGCCCAGGGAAGGGCTGCATTGATTTATGACCCAGCTTGCTTGGATACAGCCACAGCACCGTATCCAGGCACTTAGGTTACTTAGCAACGAACACTCTTAAAACTGATGAATTAAATGTTTAATTTCTAAAATGTTGTTTATTATAATACCTGCCTTACCTTATCGTTTTATCATAAACCATATAAATAATTAATTAAAGATCATTCGAGTACTTAGCAATATTTTCAACGTTCGAGCCGTCTGTCAGTTCAACTGACCTAATACGATTTTCTTCGAAATAATTCGTCTAGCGCTTGGTTGTACCATAATACTAGTCAAGTTAAACAAAAGACTATGACTTTAGCATTCACTGCCGAATGGGTTGCACAAACTCATTTTTAGAATGTAAAAAATGTAATTAGCTATGGTTTGAAACAGAGAAGCCATGGGCGGTTGAAGTTATGACTTCTACAGTAAATTTTCAGATGGCGCAATTTTTTTTGTTTATGCGGCACTTTACCTTTTGTTATAATTAGCTACAGTTAGTTGATGCATAAGACGTGTAATTTCATCTACGGAACCCAATCATAGAGACTGGACCATAATGCAGTAATTTCCTTTTAAAAAAATCAGACTTAAATTGAGGCGTAAAGTGTCCAGTCGCATATAACGATATTTATGAACGCTGCAACTATCATTTATCACTCAAGGTGAAGTGATGGTTTATGACAGGACAAACAATGGAATGCGAATTACCTTCTGAAAGTGATTACAAACAACATTACCGACCAATTTGATTTACAAATATCATCAAAATGAGTCTACGCTAACTATTCGGCCTGAGCCACACAATTTTGACACTCGTATTAATATAGTGATATTTTTTGATGCCACAGAGTCTGACCAGGGCCTTCTTAAATTTTCCGTTGATAACATTCAAACTCAAACTAGATTTCTATCCATCCAGCGGTGCCCTTTTTTATTTTGTCAATCCGAGCGATTAGGAATTGGTATCTCAAGAAAACCCTTCCAATGAACGAAACTTCAAACGAAGTTTTGATGCTACGACGGCATTAGTTCCTAGTACCTTCATAAGGTACTCGGCCACTAAAATCTGTGAAAGAGTCCAATAATTTTTATCTATGGTAAAAGGGATAAGTAAAACAAAAGTTGAACCGGTTTATAGTAAATATGTGGTGAAATTCGCTCCATGTTCTTGTCTTCCATATGTCTGTAAAAAAATACAACGGTGGTTTTCCACTTCAAGGGTCAAGTACATACTTGGGACAAAGAACGACATTCGCATTTTTGCTATCGCATCGCCATCTGTACATTTTCTCCGGAATCATTGCTTTCGCCAGCTCCAATTGCCATGCGCTGTTAACGTCACAAGGGACTACGAGTTGACGATAACAGCGCATGGCAATAATTAATGATTATTTTCATTCGCGATAGGGCTTGGAATAACCGGTTCTTCGAATACCGGTTTGAAAACATCGTTTCCATTTCAGATTTATTTACGGTTACAATAAAATAGTTTTCAGATATAAAGTGTATAACAGTGGGACATAATACAATTACGGCCTGTTTCAATATTTCAGAACGACTTTGCGAGGATAACATCCAAATTGTTAAATTTATGAATACGCATTCAATAAAATAGGTTCGTAATGCAACAAATAATATCTACGTTATAACTACATTACTGTCTCATATACACTGTAATAACACTGCTTGGTTTTGGACGTACATTCTGGACAGCGCCAAGTGGCTTTACATGCTCTGTAATAGTGCTCAGGGCACTTGAAATCAAAGTGGTGATCACACATACCACAGTGGGTACCATCCGTAAACTGTGAATTGCAACTGGGACAAGAAAACATATTTGTTTTCTTTAATGTAATTTAAATAAATTTGTGGGCACCACTCGAGAGTTCCTGACAGGAGTTAAATAACTATTGTATTGGCATACTACTGACTCGTACGACGTATCGACGATGACTTTAAAACCATTTAACCAGTTAATAAGAGCCTAGTAATTTATTTTGTATTTACCAAAAGCAAATTATTTTCCAAAACAGTAAGTAATAAAATTATGAAGCTTTCTTTTAAAAAAAAAAGCGACCTCCCTAAACCCGGCGGTATCATTTATGTACTGTACGATCATGTCATTATGACGTCTGGAAAGTACTCTGTAAAGATTCTTATCAATTAAGTATTTAATAGACACACATAATCTTTTAAATTATAATGTATATATTCGAACATACATTTCTAGAATAATCTGATAACCGGTTTTCTATCGATGCAGAACATCCCTCTTTGCCATACACATTCAATTAAGACCACATTGGTATCGGTTTTTATTTATACATTTTTACTATTTCTCACTAGTTGACTAGTGAGGTATTATGTTCTTAAACTTTTTCCATTTTAAGACAATTTCATTCCAATTACTTTCTTATCTTGACGTTTAATTAATATGTATGTAACGAAAACTTGACATGAGTAGTGCGTGTGCTTTATTGGCATCTAACTGTCATAAATGACATAAATAACTAGGTACCTAAATAGAATAGACATGAAAAATTGTTGGAGAACTTATAGTCTGTGGTACATTTTGCAGACGATCTTGTCAAGCGTAACTATTTGATCCAGTTTTCGATTTGATGTGATGAAAATTTGTAATTAAAATAGATGTACCGATCCTTTTAGTTAATTTTATAATAAGGTATTTTTTAACGCAGTCGCGTTTTTTTAAACTGCTAAACCGACATCAAGGAGACGTTATGTTTCTATATATTATATGTTTGTAAACACAAATAACTATTGCATAAAATAATAGACTGTTAAAGATTATGCTTTATTCAGGATAAAAAAAAATTAAGAGGATAACCTCTGAGTACACTAACAAACTGTAAATGCATGACCATGCTTCAGTAACAAAAAAGTGCCAATGGCTGTCATTTTACTACGGCTGGAATAAAAGCGATCCGGTGGAAGGTTATTGATACAATTTATTGCATAAAAGCGCCCGCGTATACCCTTAAAAGTTCCGACATTTTATAATGTCATGATCGCCCTGGACTTATCCCATACATTATTGGGGGTTGCACTTGATTCAACCCAATGTAGCTGATCACCAAAATTTTCATACGAAGCGACTGCCATCTGACTTTCGTAACCTCTTCTACGAGTAAACCCGTAATCCGGGTTAAACCAGTTGTCGGACCCACTACAAGAAAGAAATAAAAAACTAGAATTGAAGCGGAATCCTTGGGATTGCGGCTGTATCAAATCAAATCAAATCAAATCAAAAAGTTTTATTCAATATAAGGGACACTTGGAACACTTATTGAACGTCATTTTTCTTACGTTAACTTAAGTAAATTTACTACCGTTTCCAAAAGTAAGCCTGTCAGGAGAAGAAACGGTATGCTGGCAGCATTACCACGCCAAAAAGCAATGCTGACGTTTAAACCTTATTTCTCGTTTAAACAGTCCAATTCAGTCGTTTAAACAGTCAATTTGTACTGAAGAAGCGAAAAAAACAGGGTCGCCAACCAACTTAGGGAGGGAAGCCTGGCACCATGAAGTCTCGCAATTCTCGCTCACCGTGTTCGGAAGCCGCCGTCCGGATTACATCACTTTTTTTCATATTGCTAGGCGAGAGGTCCAACATTTATCATTCCCAAAAAAACCTGTTGCAATGACCTAAACTGTGATGTTACCTAAACAATGTTAAATTTGGCGGTCGTGATGACTACGGGCAGCACAAATATGGAACGAGGTTGAATTAAGATTTTGAGGTTGAAATTAATTAGTTATCAGGGAAAAGCAAAATAATTTCATATTAGTATTTTATTTGAATTGACCCTACAAAATACATGTATGAGTATGTTTTATTTAAACAATGAGTTCTGGAATCAGGACATACAGCAGAGACACTTGTATGATCTGCACGAAATCCTTAATGGTGGTGGCCAAGTGTGAGCAGTCCACTGCACAAAGGACATGAGTTTCATTATACTGATAAGAATGAATGAGTTATTTTGCAAATTAAGTATGAGCTTGATGATGATACCAGCTATGTACATATATTCAAAGAGACACACTAACTGTCACATAGGACTTTATTCTTTATGATCTTCATATTCACATACAGGAGCTTGTAACACCTCCGCCTATCACTTAGACGTACATATATTGAATAGAATGGCGCCTCTTATTTATGATACCCTGTGATGATGTCGGCGTGATAATATTAATGGAATTCGCATTAACAGCCGCAGTTACTCCATCTGATTGGTGTGTAAAGGTTTTGCAAATACATAATTAATACTTTATCCTCAGTCTGTAACGCAGAATATGCAAACAATGTCACTACTTGAGGCTTAGAATTGCTTTTGAAATTATACTAATTGAAAAATTATTCCAAAGGTTATTTTTAATTTCAATGATTCAATGTGGTCAGTATCATATTTATTTTAAGCCCCTAATGCTACCTTAATAAAAACTATTTTTATATAATGAAACCAGTTTATTGTATTATATTATGAGTAAGAAAAGTATCAAAATGTGCATTCAGTATAGAGTATGTACTGCAATTATAATTAATGTTAAAACTTTAAGTCTTTAGCATTTGATCTCATTATAAACAACAATCATGGAGATCTGGACATTTATTATACGTGGAAATGTAAGGTCCATACAAGTATTAAACCCCTTTAACTTTTGATTGCATTCCAGGAGCTTGCTGTGACACCACTACTGGACCTCAATAATAAACCAATTCCAGCGCTTAACGCAGATGAGCAGATCCATTCAGAAACAGTTGTCATAGATAAAAATATATGGGAAATGACCACCATTGCCTAGAACTGAACATGTTTATTTGTTGAGGCATAAAGACATAGTACTTACCTAAGCCAGGTCCCTGGATAAGTTCCGAGTCATCAAACTCCAAACTTGGCTCATAGTCGTGAAATTCTGAGAGACTTGTGTAGGCTTCTTCCACATCTAAGCTGTTCCCATGCATCACTGAACAACAAAAATGTTAATATTACTTTTATATCCAGTACAATAGTTCTAATGAGAGGAGTTTGGGCACAGTAGCTATTGTGCATATAATTAAACCTAAATACAGCTAAACATATTCACTCCGTGCCTCTGGAACATGTTTAGCTGTTGCCAATGGAATATCTTGCATTTGTTACAGTTAAATTGAAAGCCTTAAGAATAGCTGCTATGTACCAGAAGGTATTTCAGAGAAAATTACATTGATTAGAATTTCTGCAATATAAAATGTCTATAGGTATGTCCAAACTGCTAAAATTTTTATTCAAAAATTAATAGTTTTCTTTAGAATTAATTTCATCAGAAGCATAGCTCAATGTGAAGCCAGTATTTTATATAATTTTACTCCAAATTTCCATTAGCTGTGCCTCATGGTTTCACCCACATACCCCTACATCTTTTATTTATTTAATGGTGACGAGCTTGAGTACATCTATTCCACCAATGTAAAATGAGTGTTAAGAAAAAAATCTTGTATATTGTTTATAAATATGTGGAGGAACCTTCCCTAATATCATAAGCTTTTATGTAGTTTATATGGTGAGGAAAGTTTGTGCGTGCGGTGGGATTCAAACAAGTGACCTCCACACTGCATCAAATTGAACTACTTACATCCTTAATTCGTGAGTAGATGTTTATATTCTATTTTGAAGAATTTTAAAAATTTATTCCTCAATCAGTGCTCCATTAGTATATGTTATAATACAGTAGCATATAGTGTACATAATTTTTTAGGTGACTTTATTTGTTCGGTAGCAGGTAGGCAGTACCAACCACTATTTATTTAATTTTACGTCATTTTGACTACAACCTACCTTGAAACGCCCGTATCGGGTTCAGGCGCGGCTGATGCTCGGAGTCCATCTCTGCAGGAGGGCCTGCCCAACCCACTTGTTATTATCACAACTTATTACTCAAATCTTGCTACCGAAATGTCACTTCCTTCCTTTCGACAAAATTACTACACCCAAATTACCCAACACAAGAACCTTACAAAACTCTAGTCAAATTTCATCACTACGAACTTGAAATAGATTCGATGGTCACCACTGAATTTTATTCTATGATAAACAAACATATACCGACCAAACTCAAAAAGTTTTATAAATTTGTAAGACTACCTATCCACAGTCGACACTATGACAAAACATCACCACCATAGACACTGATCAGACAGAATTTAATTAAGACATAGACAAATCATGATTAGGTCTAAACTCGCATCTATTGGACAGGCGGGTTTATTATTTTTTTAACACTCACAGTTGAAGATGCATAGCATTATTTAACTAAGTATATCATCATCATCATCATTTATTTAAGAGCTAGCTCTTATCGGTGAAGCAATCGCCAACCATCTCTATAGTCCGCTAATACTTTGACTTCCTTGTACGACATGACGCTGACTTTTTCTTCCAACTGTTGTATGTTAATAATCCTTGGTCTCTCTCTTCGCTTTCCTTCTATCTTCCCTTCTATGATGTTTTTAATGAAAGTGTCATTTCGTAGGTAAGTGTCTTTTTTGTCCCTCCAATTTTGTACTGCCCAGATTCTTTCTTCTTCAACTCTTTCCAATACTTTCTCGTTTGTGACCATCTCTGTATAACTAAGTATATAGTATGGATTATAAAATAAAATTGTATTAAATAAATAGTGCTCCATCCAGCACGGATTGTCGATGCATTACATAGGGTTATAGCATGCCACACAACTAAAATAATCAAATGAGATACAAGAAAAAATAATAAAAAAGAAGAGTCACACTTAATATTTTTAGGTTCCTTTCGTTCGTCGCATATGTTATTTTTTATCGGTATTATAGGTCTGTGGTTATGCTCATAGATATGTTTTTGCCTGTGGTTTTTGTCTACCCTTAGTACCTTTTGAACTCTATGCATTTGTTGACTTCGAGTATTTTCTAACTTTTCAATTCGATCGTCTTGTTACACCTTTTTAACAAGGTGTTGAACGATTTTCTGTTGTTGTTTTGGTTTTAATCGCGTTATATGAGGGCTTTGGATTTGGACGTATTGAACTTTTATTCTGGGTTTTTTTATTATATATAAATAAAGTGCATTAGTGTTGACAAACTGCCATCAATATTTAAAACACCTCTGCACATAAAATCAGGAACTTTCTAGGCTTGTATTGTATCAGAATGCTAGGTTACTCTAACACAGGTATTCCAGACAAGTCTTGGCAGCCACCAGTTGCAGTATTAGTTACAACGTGAGTTTATTTCATAGAATCTACTAGAAATTTTAGGTTAGGAAAGGCTTAATATTAAAGTATTTATTGTAAGTATAGTTTTAATGAAACTGAAATAAGCGCAAGAATTATTCTGTAGGTAAAACATGGTCACAGATTCTAAAATTAACTAGAAAATGTTTAATTAAGGTGTCTACACCCCAGGAGAAGCAACTAATAATAAATAAAATATCTTTAATTTAGGGCCTTGGGGTCTGGATGCTCATCAACTTATCAAAGAGGTTGCACATCGTCTGTTAGAAGCCTCTCCTGTTAACACATTCACTGCTAACATTTCATCTTCTTTGTAAATTCTCTAACAATTGGACGCACAGATGTGTCGTTAGCAGTGAACGCGTTAAGCGGGCTGGGGCTTATGTCACTCTAAAAATCAGCATAGCTATCCAATATGGCAATGCTGCCAGCCATCTTGGCATGATCCCGAGAGACACAAATTTGGGCCCAGTTTGCTACTTGTAATTTGTTTAAGTACTGTTCCTTGTATATGTAATTAAGTATTAATTCAATAAATGTACTTCTCTTTAATTTTCAGAATGGGCTCAATAGTTGTGGAAATGTATTGGAAACAAGCTCCATTGACATGCAGAAATTTCATGGAATTAGTTAGAAGAGGTTACTATAACCACACAAAGTTTCACAGAGTTATAAGAGACTTCATGATCCATGGCGGCGATCCTACGGGAACAGGGAAAGGTGGTCAGTCCATCTATGGGCCTGAATTTGATGATGAAATTACCACAGACTTGAAGCACACTGGAGCAGGAATATTATCAATGGCTAATGCGGGTCCAAATACAAATGGATCACAATTCTTCATAACTCTGGCCCCAACACAGTGGCTTGATGGAAAAAATACTATTTTTGGACGAGTACAAAGTGGCATGGCTGTGGTTAAGAGGATAGGCCTTGTTGAGTGTGACAAAAATGATTGCCCTGTTGACGATGTGAGAATTGAAAGAGCTTACATTCCTAAGTAACAGAAATTTCATCAACAGCACACTATATAGCAAAGTGCCAATACTTCTGTGTCTATACAATCTATTGTGCAAGTTCATGACTGCTATAGTTAGGAGATAGTCAATATTGATTATTACTATGTATTGATATGCATTCAAACTTGGTTTTATGTGCCAGTTAATTAAACTTAAGATTTATACAATTATTAAAATTCCCACTACTGAGAAGCGAAGAACCAATTATAGACCTAAAAAATTCCATTGACAGTGTTAGTCAATACATCAGAGTTTTCTTTTATATCACAAAATACTTATTTCACTTCTAGATATATACAGTTTACTCGTAACCAAGCCATTTGGTCTCAAGAAAGCCACTGAATATTGTTAAATTAGACTTACAGTTTATCTTGATTGCTTGCTAGATCTGCATCTAGATTGCAATAAATAATTATGATCATCTTAGCCACTGTTTTGTAAAACATCAATATATGTAAGCATGTTACCCACTAGCTGTGTGGTTTTACATGCATAGGATTAACAATAAAAACTATGTTATGTAGTAATTTTTTTATTTACCCCTTATTACATCAGCCAGTGAGTCCTGTTAAAATCAGTCCAGCAATTATTTTTTTATGTAAGTACTCAGTACCTTAGTTTAGTGAAAAACTAAATTAGAAAATACAAAACCAATTTATATATTTTTTTCTGTATTGATTCTTATTATTTTCAAAGTAAATAAATCTTTGCATGTCTTCAGGGTTCCATAATTTCTTATTCAAAATTTCTTTATTTCATTATACTTCAACAAAGTACCTTCAAATCGTCAGAATGACATGATTATACATATAAAACGGTAGTCAATGCCTACCCCCATGGCATAGAAGCGTGAGCATATGTATGTATGTATAAAATAAATGGTTTAACACCTGGTTTGGTTCTTTTACTTAACATACAAATTAAGGCTCTATCTAGATAAGCAGCACCAGTTCAAAAATATCAATCTGACAACAGGATGTGGAATATAAATACATAAATAACATTGAACATTTTTGATTAAATTGGGTTGCAGGTTTTTAGGGTTAGTTAAAAATAGTTTTTTCACACTTTTCAGTACCAAGTGCTTTTGTAGTTGGTTTATTATTTTAGCAAACTTGACATCATTTTGTGATCACCTTTTAGCGAAATAAATAGACAAAATTTAATGCAGTAAATATAAAATGAAGTATCTACAAATTACGTATAATCTTGTGCTAATTAATAAGGGTCGATTTTTAGAGCTCGTCGATCCCCAAAATCAGTTTTCGTAGTCGACCGACCGATTTCGACTTCAAATTTACAGGTAAATTTATCCGGAACATCCCCATTGAGGATCTTTTGTCATTGAAAACCATACCTTAAATTTGTGCATATATTTTTTTACTAAATTATGGTAAAGAAAAATACCAATATAGTGGGACCCACCTTGTGTTCGTATTTTCCTAAACATCTTAAGAAATTTTGTATAATGTGTACTGAATCAAGACGCAGAAGCGTAAACAAGTGCATCATCAAATATTAATATATTACATATCTGTATGACTATTTGTTTTCTGTGCCAGTCATATCATCCTTAGTCTTTGCGCTATCCATAGACGACCGTTAATTTCTATAATTTAATTATCCTTTCTCTATGAATTTGATTGAAATGAAGTTGTAATGGCGGTAACGTGAACGGTGTGAAAATATTGTTTATTGAAAATTACGGGTAAAAGTGGCTTTAAAAGCATATTATTATGTGATTATGAAAAAATACTATTGAATTTTAGTGGAAACGGTAGTGATTTACGATCATATTTTGTGAAGTTGGACCTCCCTCCACATTTCAACGACGCCATGTTTGTCACGTTTTTGCCAATTGTGAATATATAGGCAGAAATCCAATTTCCAGTTGCATTACCGCTTATTGTGGTCTGGGACTTGCACGAAAATGAGTAATAAAAAGAAAAGGTCGAAGAGTTCGTTATTGTCATCCAACGAAACGAAAAAGGTAAGTTTTTACTAAACTAAACTGCAATGTCTACACCAATAATAACTATTTCGCAGCCTCACGCGTAGATGTGTATTTTCAATGTTACGTAGGTACCTGTGGAAGCTTAGCATGGCATTCTACAGTATTCGCATATTTTGGTTGTCTAAAAACAATTCTAGCGTTCGATTACACATTACAATAACATGTCTAGCATTTTATTGTTTGCCATTTTAGCGATGTCGTGTCTTCTAGCTTTGATGAGTTTAAAGAGCGGGAATAAATATCACTATACAGCGGCTTTTTGCTTGCCAGATGCCTTTACAAAAAATATAATGTAAACTACGCCCCATCTAAGATTTCCTTTATACGCCATTGGCGCCGCCCAAATATTGATTTTGAAAATCACGCCCAGACATTTTAACACATATTTCATGGTCTTTGGCGAAATTACGACCCTAAGCGTGGCATGCGAAATGCTAGATCACCAATTACTGAATAGGTATTTTCTACCATCTACCTGATTTGGGAGAGTTGATGATGTGACAATTGGATTTGAATGTTTGAATTTTATTATGCTCTTGCTAGTTACAGTATAAGAAATAGTAATTTTGTGTTGAAATTAATACAGTAGAGCCTCAATAATATGAACTATGAAACCTATGGGGTTTTCATCATCTTTTCGGATGGCAAATTGTTTTATTCAGTCCTATGAAAATGTGAAAGAGCTTCTTTAAACAATTCAAGGGATTTATATCAGTTGGGACCTATCTTTGGCCAAGCCACAAATTACTGTATCACAAGTAAATTATTCCAACGCCATATTTATGACAGAGCATACCTTGAGACCCTCCATCTTTAAACTATTCAGAATGGCAAAATTTTCCCGTTTATGTTAAGTATTTATATGGTTCGGTGTTGACACTCTAGAATGAGCGAGAGATACCGAGCCCAAGGTTATTGCAGTTGAGAATACTGCATATTTATAGATTATCAAGGCTCCACTGTATGTTTCTGTATTATTAAAGACAGAGTGATTCTATCTGCAATTTATCATTATACTTTCAGTATATTTCTGTCTTAATTGGCCTTTGCGAGTTCAAATATTTTTTGTTTCTTTCTTTAACGCAATCACTGCTAACAATGCAAGAAGATGCAAAGTGTGCAGTGAATGTGTTAAATTATAGAAACCAAGAACAAGGTGATATGTTCTTACACTCTTCAGAAACTTTCATCAAGTTTTTTCATGCAGTAGTTTGGTCTGAAAGGACTGAATAAGAATGGTATTCTTGCATTGTCAATGTTTAGAGAAAATGTGATTTTTGTTATATTATTATAGATTTTGTGTTACTTGTGTTTAGTGCTAATGCTGACATAAGCTTGTTGCAATTTAATCTGTGTGACTGTCATTTTACTTTTTTATTGTGATCTTAAGCATTATGCAAAGCATATTATAGAGCAGTCTTTCCCAACGTGGGCGATAACAACCCCTTGTGAGCGCTGCAGGCCTAAAGGAGGTTGGTAAGAGACCCAGAAAAAAAGGGGGCGTTGTATAGGGCTTTGGGGTTGATTTATAATTTCATCTACCTAGCTAAGAAGACTCTTAAACACCGACTGAGCTCTCGACTCTCGACTACATCTTGTGAACATCAACTAATATTAATTATGATATAGCTCAAACTCGGTTCGATATAATAGACTGCGGACAATCATGTTTTAACAAGTTTTTGTTAAATAATCCGATTTGTACATTCCTGTATCAATCATAATACTTGTTCTTGTTTGTCGAGTACAATTGTGCGTAGAATGAGATAAAGGAGTTGATAAATGAGTTTATGCACCTTATTCCTGTTGATGCGTGCTGCTTATGCAATCCTATATAAACGACGTAAATTTATTTTATTTTCATTTGCGCATAATAGATAAGCAGTCAACACTTACGTATTTCTCAAAACAAAACAATGTCGGAAGTAAAAAAGAAGAGATGGCAATACTCTGCGGAATATATTAAATTGGGATTTATTGAAAATCCCACAAACCCGTCGTCGCCTTTGTGTCTTCTATTTCTAAAAACATTTTCGAACAAAGCAATGAAGCCTTCAAGACTGCAAGATCATTTGAATAAAATGCATCCAGATAAGAAAGACAAGAATGTAGCATATTTTCAAGACTTAGAGAAGAAGCATAATACTCAGCCAAGTGTATCAAAACTATTTTCGGCGGCTGCTAAGCAAGATGACGATGGACTTCGAGCTTCGTACAATATCTCTTTGTTAATTGCTCAAAAAGGCAAACCACACAACATCCGAGAAGAGTTAATTTTGCCAGCAATAAAGGAAGTAATAACTACTGCGCTTCATAAACCGGCCGCAGATATTATCCGAATAATTCCTTTGAGTAATAATTCTGTTCAAAGACGAATTGATGAAATGGCTGAAAACATTGAAGAATCATTGTGCAATCATCTGAGGACTAGTCAATTCTCAATTCAGCTCGATGAGTCCACTTTGCCAAGTAATGTAGCGTTGTTGCTATCTTACGTGAGGTTTTAAAGAAGGTTATTAAAGATGAGAAAATACGTGAAGAACTATTGTTTTCCAGAAATTTGGAGACAGATACAAAAGGCGAAACCATATTCAATACATTGGAAAAGTTTACAGATAACAACAAACTTATTGAACAGCATCAGATTCAACCTTCACATTAGTTTTTATATAAGAATTGATTATGTTTGTTTTATTTTCAATAAAAGATACTCTGTCCGAATACTATACAGTTGCACAGTTGCGTTTCAATAATCAGTTATAAGTACTTAGCGGTTTTTAAGTATATTTAAAAAGGGGGCGTAAAAAATAATTTATTCTTAAAGTGGGCAGTAGACAAAAAAAGGTTGGGAACCCCTGTTATAGAGTCAAAACATGTTGTCCTGCATTTATAAATTAACTAGTGGACGTCACGCGGTTTCACCCGCGTAGTTCCTGTTCCCGTGGGAGTATGGGGGATAAAATAAAGCCTATGTTACTTGCTTATGATGTAGCATTCCAATGATGAAAAGAATTTTTGAAATTGGCACAGTAGTTTCTGAGTTTATTAATTACAAACATTCATACAAAAATACAAATCTTTCCTCTTTATAATGTTAGTGTAGATTTATGGGTGTGGGGTTTTAGCAGTCGCCTGGTATGCAAATAATGCAAGTTCATATCCCAGCCAGAGGGACCAAAACATAGTTTTTCTAAAAATATTTGTGTAGTGATTTCACTCTACGCATACATGCTTTACAATGAAGGAAAACATTGTGAGCAAACCTGCAATTGTCCGAGAAGTAATGAAAAGACTGAAGTGCCTGAGATTCACCATCCGTCACATTGGCACCTAATCACATTCTGTGAAAAGTGTATGTATTTGTATGATTTAAAAATTGTATGTGTTCTGTAATTTAAAGAATTAGAATGCTGAGAGCAATTTAACTTCAGAATTTCAATTGAATTTGGCATCAAGTAGGTTTTAATTCAACTGTAAGAAGTCTTTGTCATGCTAAAAATTATCAAAATAAGGGAGATATAATAATAAATTAGGAGGGATAGAAAAAGGTGGCTGACACATAGTCAAAGCTCAAAGAGAATGCGACAAATGTTGTATGATTGTGTGCGTGGCATTGGGTTAAGTATAAGATGTTTCAGACTTAGAAATGCCTTTATCTTAACATTAATGTAATATGTATTATTTAAATGTATTGCACTGAAGTTTCCAGAGATAGTAAAAAAAAAACCACTCCACTATATTTTTTATGTAACATCAAATCAACAGTGTTAGAAAATAATGGTAGCAGAAGGTCAGCTTCGTGCATTGATTGACAATCTTAGCTTAGAAGCATTTCTGCATCACCTATGCACACGCATATGAGAATATTGGATCAATTGTAGAAATTGGTAGTAACTTTAGTTTCAGCATGACTTGCGTTATTGTGCGTGTATGATGGCATGCACCTGCTTATACCATTATAAGAGAGCCAACTTTCTGTAAGTTTTTATTTTGAGGTCGGATGCTGTGCGTGCGTACGCCTACGGATGTAAAAGTCGATACGTAAGACGTCACTAATGCGTGGGCCGCTCAGGCAGCCCACTGGCGCCTTTAAGAAGGGATCTTTGGGGTTAGTTACTGTGGGATGGATGTTTGCAAGCAGGCATTGGCGACATAGCAACCTAACATTGTTCTTCATGTAGTATTATTGTGTTTTAATAGTGCGAAAATCATGCCTAAGGTTTCTTTTCAGTCATTTGTGCAGAATGTCACCTCGAGAGTGTCAGGACTTCTGTCGACCACAATTGAAAAATTGTTCGGCAGTCCAAATTCGTCAAATGCAAATGTAACTCCTCCAGTAGATGTTACTGATTCTTCATCTGATGATGAGGCGCTGGAGTCCACTGTGTTTCAGCCACCAGTGAAGCGCATGAAATACTATAATTCACCTGGGAACTATAGTCAAAACAATGAAGAGGTGAGTTTGTTTATACAAAGATGACACTACTAATACTATAAGAACCTGATAAATTTATATGTATTTGTTCAGGGGTTGCATTGGAAAATTGTAGTAATCACTTCTGTACCAATGACTTCAAAGACCCTTTTGGGCAATGGGTGAAGACTTATTATTAGGAATTTAACATTAATAAAAATGAGTTAACAAACTTCTTTTTTGCAGGCAAATGACTCCAAATCGAGCACAGACATAAAAGACACAAGTCAATATAACTTACATTCCCGACTTGATAGGAATTCTTATAAACCAAAGGCACATTACGTTGCGCCTATTGCTCGCTCCCAAAGCGAAGACTTAAGTGCTGATGGGAGTGACGTTGATACCCCAGTGTTTGAGGCAAGACCACCCACAACTGGGATGAGCGCTAAACCAATAAAGAGGAAGTCACTGTTTGAGTCTACTATCACCAAGAAGTTGCCTCAAAAGGCTCAAGGTATAGTATTTCACATGTTAATAATTTTCATTCATATTGATTTACAATAAATTTTAGAACTAGCTTTTGCTTACTAGTGTCGTCATTTGTTATATAGTACCACTCCATGGCATTGCTTTGATAAATTACTAAGCGCATACAATTTTAAAACAATTGAATGAATGATATCCTGATCGACTGATAGCAGAGAAGTTGAACATGTGACGCAGTTTCTTACTTAGTACCATAAAGGATATATTATACTAATGTATCATGACATTTGAATATTTTGGAAGTTTCCAAACAACCACTGAATTGAATAATGCGCTTTTTATGCTATTGGTGGGAATGTATAAATAATTATGTTAAGTTCATCCATGTACCAACTTAGATGTATGGATTGATTAATGCAGCACATTTTTATTTCAGATAAACCTCCAGTGAACACTATCAAAGGACCAAGTCAGCCATGCTTTAAGCCTAGTCTGCTGGGCTCCCCATTCTACCCGGGAAGAACAACTTATGGAGGTGCATCAGTGTCATACATGAATCGCCCAAACATCACACACATGAGAACTCCACGTGTGAATGAATCAACTAGCAATGAAATGAGTTCTATAAGTAGTTCCACCAGGCGTATTATGGACCTTCTAGATCAGTATGCCTCGCCACTGGCCGAGGCTAAAAGCATGCTGGCATATATGGATTCTAAGGCCGCTATGGAGACCTCAATTTTGCCCTATTCATCCAGACCAGCATGTATGTTAAATTAAATCAAAATTTTGGGCTTTTTTACTGTCTTTATAGGAATGTAGATATAGAGATGTTTGTTGTTTTATTAGCAAATTTTAAGCGTGAATAGAATAAAAATAATTTAAAAAATTTTGTTTTTGTTTTGGTTAGCATATAAAACGCGGGAACTTCATGTGCCTAGCATGGCATCCATACTACGCCTCAAGAAGAAGTCACGGCTCATGGACACAACGAATGCAGCGCGACAGATCATTGCCTCGCACAGCAGCACTGCCTCGCTCAGCAGCACTGCCTCGCACAGCAGCACTGCCTCGCACAGCAGCACTGCCTATAATCTACCCACCAATAAGGATAGGTAATTATAAACTAATATTGCAAATATAACTGTCAATATAACCATTTTAGTTCTCTGTGTTCTAAAGTTTAGTTTGTATTTGTAAAAAGTTGCATTTCAAATCCACAGACACAATTTAGATACATATTATAACGCACATAGAGTTTAATTTGTTTTTCTTGTATTTTAGCGAGAATGACAGTGAACCGGAAAATACGAAGCGGACGACAAAAATCAAGACGCATATTTCGAGGGCCAACAGGGGAGATGATTTATTGGAGACTGTACCTCCCGTTAACTTACCTGAAACTACTCTTGCCATTGATCCAGACAACTTGCCAAAGTTCTCTTTTGGTTCAACAATGGCCAGCTCAACACCTCTGCCACCATACATGAATAAAATCCCCCTTAGTAAGGAAACAACCATTCCAAAAGAAAACATTACAAATGATTCAGAAAGCAACAACTTTAAATTCTCCAGCCCTGTTAGGATATCAACAGAAATACCACTGAACCTTTTCACTCCACCACAGTTCTCATTTGGTAGCCCGGAGAGGAGCACTGAAACATTGATACCTGTAGAAAATACTCCTGAGCCAACAGTTCCAGCAATGTCTGTAGAGAATGAGATCCCAGTCAGCAAAGCAAAGGACTGGCAGTGTGCCGATTGCTGGGTTAACAACAAAGCTGATGCAGCCAAGTGTGTGTGCTGCGGCGGTAAGCCACCTGCTAAGACAATGGACAAAGAGACAAAATCCATTCCTGAAATTTTGAAACAACCTGAAAGTCTAGGTAAAGACATATTAAGTGCTCAGCAGGCACCATCACTCGCTCCTAGTAAACCGATAGAAACAAAGACGGAGAACTGGAAATGTGATGACTGCTGGATTACTAATGGCATGGATATTGAAAAATGCATGTGTTGCGGTAAGTATAGATCTACAAGCAATTCTAGTACAGCTAGCACAAGTAAACCTATCACAAATACATCACAGACAGTTTCAGAGGCTAAGGATTGGAAGTGTGATGAGTGCTGGATATCTAACAAGGCGGAAGTGGTTAAATGCGCCGCTTGTGGCAGCTCCAAGCCTGGAGAGAAACAATCCGCGCCACCAGCACCTCCCCCACCACAACCTATGTTTGGCAAACCAACTGTAACAGATGCCTCAGATACAGGAAAATATAAAGACGCTATAAAATCCCAAGGTGATAAATGGACCTGTAGTACATGCCTCGTAGGTAACGAAAGTGATAAAACAACATGTGCTTGTTGTGAATCTAACCGGCCTGATGCTCCTAAAATAAACAAGTCATTCAACTTTGGTAAAAGCACAATTCCATTCAAATTTGGGATTGATTGGAATGCACCAACTTCAAGTCAACCCCCTACCCTGCCCACCCCATCGGCACCTATTGTGGCGAGCCAGCCTATGCCGGTTTTCGCAGCTGCAGAGACCAAGTCCAAAGATGAACAGTCAGAAGCTAATAATAATATAGCAACATTTACATTTACTTTCCCCAATAAAAAACCAGCTGACCTGGAAGATAATTCAAAACAGAAGACACCAGAAACAACAAAGTTTTCATTTGGTATAAAGCCCGCTACCATGCCAGCAGTTGCAGTCCCCACGATAGATCTGGCTCCCACCAAATCTCAGCCGGCGGAAGAAGAAAAGCCGCAAGAAGTGCCAAAGATTGACTTTGGATTGCCTGCACAAGTTGTACCCAAACCATTTGGTGAAGGGATCTTTAATGCTCCTCAAACAATGTTAACGTTATCAGTGGAGACAAGTATCAAGGCGAGCTCAACACCATCCATATTGCCTAGCACTGGCTTCAAAGATATTGTATCCACTCTCTCGATTGGTCACCCGGCTGCGACCACTGCCACCACTCAGCAGCCAAACTCATTCTCGTTTACTGCTACTGGCCTAAGAATGGCTCCCAACTTATTTGCATTGCCGGTAAAGACTGATCCCGCTCCTGAGACTGTAACGGCCGCTCCCCCAACTTTGTCGTTCGGGGGGCCCATTCAGGGGGCACTTGGTCAATCAACCGTGGCTACGGTTCCAGCACCGATGTCACTGTTCCAGAAACCAGAAGCGGCACCTGGTACTTCTGCACTAGTGTTCCCAATGAACTCGGCATCAAATGTATCCAATATGTTCAAAAAGACTGAGTCGACTACCACTGCTGCTCCGCCAGCGCTCGCCGCGCCTTTATTCAGCTTCGGGAGCAATACAAGCGTCATCCCTGCACCAGCGCCTGCACTCAACTCTATCCCAAGCAAACCCAAATTCAACTTTACCTTTGGAAGTGCCACTAAACAAGATGGACCACCAGCATTCAATCCTACTGCCACTTCCATGTTCGGAGAACCCACTGAGAATGTGACACCGGCTAATAACTTTATGTTTTCTTCTGGTTTGGGCGCGGGCAGTAGTATGGCTGGAGGCAGCAGTATTACAACGGATAGTACGGATAATACGATGTCGTGCAACGGCTTATCCGTCGATGCCCCAGGGAATTCGTTAAACGGCGGAAATGATATGCAAACTGGGAACAGTATGTCTAGCAGCCTGAATATGTTTGGAGTTTCCACTCAGAAGGAAAGCATGTGGAGTTCAGGTACCACGAATGCAAATAATATGTTTGGGATGAATACGGCGCCGACGAACATCATGCAGAAGCCGTCTGCGTTTACGTTTGGTTCCTCCACTCCTTTCACCGCAAGCAGCCCTCCGCCAGCGTTCGGTGCCAACCCTCAGCCAACACAGAATATGTTTGGGATGTCGACGCCGAACAACAATGCTCCTTCGATGTTTTCGACGCCAGCTCAGAGTGCGTCAGTGTCGTCTATGTTTGGGGGAAGTCTGCCAGCGCAGCCGATGGGAATGTTCGGTCAGTCGACAAGTGTCGCGGCGCCTACATTCGGCTCGCTCAACTCCTCCATTCCATCGTTCGACGCCCCGTCGCTCACGCCCGCCCCGGCTCCGGCCTTCAACTTCGGTTCGGCGCAATCGACAAACGTCTTCGGCTTCGGACAGGTCGGTTCACAAAGTTTATTTATACCCTGAAATCATTTTCGGCACCACGTCTGCACAGTACAATGTTATCCAAATCTGAGTTACTACCATCACATCACACAGTCTATGAACATGACCATCACTTGATTGTAACTCACGCATAAGTAAGTACGAGTAAGAGTCCCGCTGTATGCTAGCACAGCGGCTCCACTTTTCTCCTCCCCCCGTGGAGCCCGACGTTCGGTATATTAAGTCCAATTTCTGATATGTGACGACTTCATTCACCGCAGGAACATAATAATTTTATGACGAGGGGGAAACCATCAATTGATACCCAACCGCCCTGAGAGTGGCAGGTATGTGGGATTACTAAAACCCGTCGGTGGTCATCCTGTGATTAGGGGGGACCCCGGGTACTCCGGTAGATCGCACCGGAACGCAATATTACTTTAAGGTAGCATTCTCTGCAATCTGTAAGGTACAATGCCCAGTTGGCTAGCTCCGAATTTCGACTTTCTATGACACTAAAAAAAATTATTAATTAAAAGAAAGAAAATTTATTTTTCATAACACAAAAATGCGACGCAGCATTAATTAAATTCAGATAATTTAATAAATAAATTGTTAATTGAAGTACACAAGTTAATGAGTGTACTGTTGTTTGTAACAGACGCAGGCGCCGCAGCCGGCGCAGCCTCAGCAGCCGGCGCAGTCCGGGATGTATAGCTTCGGCAACGCCGGCGGCGCGCCCCCGGTACTATTCAACATGGGGAGCGCGCCCAGCGCCACAATGCGTCGCGTCAAAAAGGCAGTACGACGTAACACACCGCGATGAAAGTAAACAAGTCGCTACGTCCAATGATATTAAAAGAAAGATACGTTATGCGCTCACAAAACAAACGAAAAAATATTTCCGTACACAGTTTGTCACCTGTCAAATAAGTGCAGGTGCCGTCACGAGTTATGATAACGAAAATGGCGGGGGTGAATGCGCGTGTATTTTATTGGCATCGCGTCATACAGACAGACTCATACAATGACTACTCTTGCGCATATGTTGCATGATCCTTACAGTTCTGATTTCTAAATCTGCCTTTCTATAATTAGTACTTGGTTTATTCAAGATCAGCGCTCATAGCTCGGGACGGCACCTATAGTATGATAACATGAGAGCAGCTGCGGGCAGTGGCTTATAATTCAGATATGTTTAAACGCCTCAATTTCGGCAAACTAGTGTCATATCTAACTCTTTTGAAGAAAGTCTAATATCATTGGTTACAACTAACTGGCGCGCCGACGGAATGCCGAGGTACATGTAGTTAAACTTAAGTTGTAGCTTTATTTGATAGGTGTATAAATTAATATCGAACATTTTTTAATGCAGTCTTAATTTAGTGCCGTCTTGATTGTGATTTTTAGCTAGTTTTTTTAATTCTTATTTTGACCCATTGTTTTAAATACGATCGGTTTTTATTTTGTACTGCTTGCTTTTATTTTATTTTTAATATAATGCGACATTATTAATTAAATTAAGTTGAACACTTAATGTGAACGCAGAGCTGTATTTTTTTGTCGATTAAACCAAATAATACAAATATCGGCAATTTTGAGCATTGTGTAGATCCTCAGAAAAGACGATTACCCTTTAAGATTACCGATTAAGGGATTTACTCCTTGCCGCAACGATAATACATTGTAATTCTTCAGTCTGAGTCATCAGACAAATCAATGAATGTAATATGTTGCCTTTATAGACATAGTAATTTCAAATTATATTGAAACTTATATTTGTCATATTATTCAATATAAACTAGATCATCTCACTCAGCTTGAAATTGGGTATATAAAAATATATATTATATACAATCAAAGATCTGCAATGACAACAGATTAATATAAGAAGTAAATAGTATTTTTAGAACAAGACTGATGTTCATTCTTTTCTGTACCAGTAAAAGAGTTCGTGGATTAAGATTCCGTTGACTTGTAAATAAATCGAATACAATTGTATTTGTTCCTAAATGAGGTTATTATATATACATACATTATATGCAGAATTATTTGATCCACGAGCACTAGTGCTATCCTCAGGGTGCGTGTATGGAAGAGAGTCGGATCAGTCGAACAACGCGTCGCTCGTGTCACGGATGCATTCTTTACGTATATCTAAATTATGATCGTAACATAATCAAAGTTCACAGTGTAGTTTAGCAGACAGACGCGAATTGTATATTGTTTAGCAGTAAGAACAATGCCTGAGTATTGTCGTCTCTGTGACAGTCACCATTCCGAAACATGTGCCAACATTATGTAAAAACAACATTGATTTGTATTACAATGTTTAAGTACCATGTAGAATCCGAGGTTTATGTTCTAACGTTAGTAATGTTTAATCTCACAGCGACAATTAAACCTTTCCGAAGCATAATATTGTATTGGGTTTTGTGTGTACCTTGCGCTCGTGTTTTGATTGTGAATATTCTATAGACTACAAACTGTATTACGAATTTAATGATGAATTTTAGTAAACCAGTTCCGAAATATAACAATTAAGAAGAATAAAATATATATGTGGAAAATAGTTGATGGAAAATAATAATTGTAGTTGTGCAGTGAATACGCGATATAATTTTGGGATTTACGTCACAGGTGATTGTTAAATGCCGTCAACACGTTTGGTTTGCCGTTAACAAATTTCATGAACGTCATTAAATTATCAACTAAAACTTATTGCATCTACATAGACACCTGCCGCGTTATTCATTAAAGTTTCACAGCGTCACACTCGTCGTCGAGTGTCGGTTTTAATGTAGCGAAATTGAACCCTATCCGCTATGTATTATGTATCAATTTCCTATGATTGAAACGAACGCTCGTCGTGGAGTCCTACGCTGAGAAACTTTAGAATTACGCGGCAGTATATATTATGCAAACAATTAAACTTATGTGACTTTCAATACAACACTTAATGTGTTGTATTGAAAATCACTTGAACAATGTATGTCTTCCTTAAGCAGACCTCAGAGCATTTCAAAGAAAGCTGGTCTTTCTAAATTTTGTATTTTTTGTTTGATTGAAAACGTACCACTTGTCCATGATACAATGTTAGTCACCAGGCATTTTAAATTATATGTTCACAAAAAAAAACTATGGTTTATGGTATATTAAAAAGTTTGGAATTAACAGGCAGGTATAGACTAAGCCACAATATCATTTGGATTTTTAGAGTTTTTTGTCATTGTTCTGGAAACCGTAACCTTTGTTTTTGGCAGTATTGTCACAGTTATTCGAAAGGTAGATAGCAAAATAGAAAGTACCTTATTAAGTAGTGACATTCATTAATAAATATCTATCAACTATGTATCATCTGTAATGCAAAGAGAAATTTACGGTTTGATTTATTGCAATCAACATTACACAATACATTTAAAGTACGTTGTAAGCCTGCTATCCTCGCTATTTGAATGATATCACGTTATTGTTACTTGATTATAATTGTAAAAACTAATTTTAAATGAAGTCCGTGTTAAATTACGCCTAAATTATTTTTCCAATAGGGTAAAGCGTCACTAGTAGTATTTGTATGAGATACTAGCTGTGCCCCACGGTTTCACTCGCGTAGACTAAATATTAAGAGTGGCCCGCGGACCCTAATATTTTTTTTTAAATAATAGTAGCCTATCATATTCCTTGTGAAAGTCCCGTTTCAATCGGTTCAGTCCTTTCGTAGATTAGCTGGAACAAAGAGAGTTTTTTTTTTAAAATTGGTTTTTCTGTGTCATTACCTTGTATACTTTCATATGCATTTAGTCAAAAGGTGTAATATTGGATTTACAAACAGACACTTCAATTTTATTTATCTGTATAGATTTCAGTTCTTCACGTCACCGGTAGGTGGCGCTCCACAATTGCTCATACTAATATTCGGTGGAGATGATAGCGATTACGCTGTGGATTACGAAATCAGTTACAAACTCGTGATAGAGCTACAGGTATTTATTACCTTAAATTTTTGCATGCTACTCACAAACTGACTAAGTGTAAGGTTGGTTTATAACTTAACCTTCATGCCAACGAATGTATGGAAATAGATGGATCTATCGAGAAGATGGGCTAAGAATTTGTTAAGTTAAAACCAACTATTCATACACTCGTAATGGTAATTTACAAACTTGGGGGCTAACTTTTGTAGAAAGATGTTTTCGCGTAGTTAGTAACCCAGAAAACACATGTTCCGTTTGACTCCTTTAGGGGTTGAGCTCTTTTTAATTAGCTTGTGACGTCGGGGTCGAAGATGTCGAACAGAAGGCCCTTTGCCACATTTCAGCAAAATGGGTTCAGCAGTTTAGCGTGAATAGTTAACTAACAGATGCCTATTAGTTCTAACAAATTTTTTTTTTATCTCTTATATGTAAATACTTATCTCCGTTTATGATCACAACGCCTATGGCGCAAAATGACTGGTATTACGTCTACCCCACTTCTAAGACATGAGTCGCAAAATAACTATAAAAAGGCTTTGCTCTTCTGGAACTGATAAGAGACATTTTTAAATTTTTATGCTTGTTTGTAGAGCCTCCCAACTAATTGTTAATGTGAAGGATATGTTAATTAATTCGAATGAGCTAAATAATTTTAAATTTCATAGGAAATCCACTTTTTATTGCACGATGGTTTTATTTTATTACTGGAACTAAAAAAAATACTAGTTCGTCTAGACTTCTGGTAAAGAAATTCGTAATTAACTATTTATCAATGAGAGCTTAATTATTAAATAAAATCCATGGAAAATAAATATTCCAAAACTAGTTAAATATTTGTTAGTAACCGTTTGGATAGTTTATGTAACTGCCTTTTATTAAACCTTGTTGAAAATTCTAAGCCATAAAGTTTTAAATGTTATAAAGAATTTGTAATGAAATCAGAGCAATAGTTTTGTGGTAGTGAAATGAGAGACATTTTTATATTGGTAGCGTGGACAGGCTCGGGCTGAACACAAACACTGCACGAACACGGTACAATCGTGTTCATAAAATTGTGATACTTATTGCCATTACCCACCACAATAGTATTGTGTTAACTGAGTGTTACTAGTTTCAATTAGTTTGCATTGTTGTGGAAATCAAACCCCAAAGGAAGATATATACAGGCGCATTCATAGACGTTGAAAAGGAAAATTCGATACCCGAATCACCTGCATGTTCAGCTATTGCTTAGATACAATTGATTCTGTTGCTATGAAACTTTGAATTGATATAGCTTTGAACCACAGGTTGGAAACTCGGGGTAGGAGTAAACTCAATATGCAAGAAATCACTTACGCCGAGAAACCGCGAATCTAGCCGCGCATCTAGTACCTAATAGAAAAAAAAATAAACACACGGCAATTTTGGATTTATATGGCAATATTGGACTACGGTAACCCAAAAATTACACTGATATTGTGACGACACTTCTAGTAATGGAATATAGAATAAAAGCAAAAATATCTTTATTCGATTAGACTTTTTACAAAGTACTTTCAAATCTTCAGAAAGACACGATTACATAGGATTATACATGCTACCGCCAGGTTCGGAAGGTTGCTTTTACTGAGAAGAACCTGGCAAGAAACTCAGTAATTTCTCTTATTATTCAAAGCTGTAAAAAATAATTCTACAGCTTTGAGTAATACAATATAAATCATAAAAAATCTCTCTCACTCCGTTCATGTAAACACTACACAGGCTGCCCAAAGATATAGAACACCTACCGAACAATGTTCTGCTATTTTACCTCAAGAAATATACAGACGTGCATATAAGTACGTTTTGTGTACGTATATAGATAGGCCATAGGTACATTCGTGTTGACCGAAAAAAAATTACACTAAATATTTTTAAATGCAAAGAATATGCAGAACTTCTGCTTGTGTTTGAGGGATTCGTGGAAATAATTCTAAACATTTTATCCTGAGGATATTCTTAGCGTGCTTAATGCGCAATTAAGCTCAGTAATTTGAATTATTATCATTTCACTCGATAGCGAATGGAGTTTATAAACGATTTAAAAAGAAAAGTTACAAACATTTTTGGGAATATGCTTTTGAATTATGTTTATTTTCTTCCCTGTTTACTCAAATAATTGAGCATAGTTTAAATATTGTGGTTTTGGGACAACTGAGTGTAGTTTTTATGAACCAATCTCATTCCAATGTATGTTAATAAACAATACATTTCAGATTCAATAATATATATTTTCACATGAAAGAAAGTCATTCCAATTTGAATTTTAATAATTTACAGAGATCCCCCTTACCAAGCTCGAATTCGGCTTTAAACAATGGATTTATAAAAGTAATTTATCGGTTATCAATTTATTGGTGAGATGTAAACCATTATTACTTTAAATTTTGAACTATTGACCCAGTGAGAGTTAACTACATTAATTGGAACTTGTCCGCGTCGTCACATAATAAAAACATTCAGAAGTTCAGGTCACGTACATAAACGCTTGTCTACAAATGGTAAGTGCGCATTTGTGTGCGTGCGGTGATTCTCGGCAAATGTGGGAAGCCGTCCTTCCATTGTGGCGATATTTTTCAAGTTAGACAGATGAGGATTAAGTACTTCTTTACTGTTATTATTACATTCCCCTCACTACACCGCCTTGTGCAACTTGCACATTTTGTTATCTACATCTCTACCTCTTGTGTTAAAGCTGTTCTATCGTCTTTCCGTCTATCAATCTTCTAAACTCGCTTGTAAAGTATAATGTCGTGTCATACACAATATTATGTCCTGCAATCTGCTTACTTACTTACTGTTTCGTAAATAGGTATGAAAAAATGTGTATTAACAAATATATATTTTTGAAGTCTGGCCTTATCCTCAGATAAAATATAAAGTAGAACTAACATACTTGTAATGTAATGTACAGTATACGCCGCAGTTTGTTATCACCCGCAACAACAATTATTTTATAAGCCATTTCAAAGAAAATGTTTAACATTTAATTATTGTCTGAAAAATATTTCCTAAAATATTGACCGGATTAGTGTGCAGTAATAATGTTCTTAATTGTAAGAGTAGATGTTTATATTTAATATAATGGTGTTCGTAGGAGAACTTTGTAAATGAGTGGTCAGTGTGGTGATGTTAATTGTTAGTCATTAACAGGTTGGGATGGAAAATATTCGGCAAAACAGGTTCCCCATACGGGAATGTTAAAACAGTGGAAATATCAATTTTCGCTATCTCGTTTCAAAATATAGTCTTTATGTCTGAATAACATGTTTAGATTTTTAGTAACATAGAACAAAACTTCATAATTGTAAAACTTATTAATAGTGGTTGTCGAATATTTTTGGATTTCACTCTGTTGTATACAATATCTCGATCGAGCTTGGGCATTCGAGTCTCTTTAAATAATTGCAAAGGAACTAGGTATCTTCGTAATGTATGTGCTTACACAAATTCATAACGGAGTTTATCTGTCGTAAACAGGTGTTTAGATTGTAAGCATGCCTCATTCGCCCGCGCGCTAAAACAGCTCAAATACTGGGGCTCTATTGTGCTTATTGCCATGATAGTTTCGCTGTGTGACAGTGAGAGACACGTTGTAATATACGTCTTTTAATCCTTGTCAATCTATGATGGCGATAAAAGGTCACGGTAAGGCCCCTAAGGCCGGGAGCCTAAGGACATCAAAGGGCTTTTCTAGCGCGTCCGGTAACAAACAACCTTTAATAAGTAATGAGGCCTTTTTACCACGATCCTTCTCCAAGTCATCGGAAGGTGAAGAGTAAAAATATTTTTCTCTGCTGTGACGTGTAAGGCGTATTTGGAACCTATAATTACGTATTATATTATTGTAAAATCGAGAGGCACCCAAATGCGCCGCGTTACGCTTAGTCATTATGGATGTGTAAAATATTGTATTTAGGTTATAATGTTATGAGTAATCATTACTGAAATCTGTCAGTCTCGAGAGGGACTCGGCGTGATATGTAATCAATGAAATTGAGAATTGGGGAGCAAAACTAAATGTTCACCGAGTCCTTGATATTACGTAATGTTGATAAATTTTAATAAACAAGGCTTTGTCTTTAGATTTGTTCCTCAATTGAGACGGCGATTAATTAAACAATGATTTAATTATGTTATTATTTTTATTGAAAAAGCCTATATCCCTTCTTCTACAACCACATAGATTTGGTAATAAAAATAACTGAAAATATTCCGCCTTATTTACGAATTGTGGAGTAATCAATAACTTCTCCGTTTGGAGAAAAGTTAAGGTTTTCTTCTGCCCTATATGTATGTACTTTGAGAAGTAGCAAAACATGTCTCTATGTCCCCGTTGCTCAGCCCCACCAGTGAGGCTCAAAACATTTGCAAGTGCTTGAGTAGATTCTGATATTCCAATAAGAGCAAACTATGCACCGAAATTTTGCTGGTTTGCCCATTACTATTTCTTATAATTAAATTTGAAGAATAGGTACATTTTGACGTACCTATTATACATAGCCCTTTTAGTTATAATGTAATATAACTAGCTGTGCCCAGCGTGTAGTTAATTTCATGGGTGGCCCGCGAAGCACTTTTAAAGTAAAAGTAGCCTTAGTTACTTCTCGTAATATTACCTATCCGCCAGTGAAATTCCCGTTAAAATCGGCCCAGCCGCTTCGGTTTTACAGCTTTCGTCATTTTACATCTGCCTGTGGTAAGTAAAAACGGACTGATGGCCAGAGACGGTCATAGAACTGTCACCATAACTATAAGCAAGTAGTTTAAAAACCTATATAAGGTATAAAAAAAATGTATGGAAATACGAAATCAATGCAAAATTTAAAATCGAGAAATATTAAACTGTTGCGAACTATGTAATTGCTCCATCTTCAGTTATCATATCTTTGGGGAGTGCTTTTGGAATTGTAATTTTTCCATTCAGAAATATAGGACCTGATGACCGGATGTCGATGACTGTACTGGTTTTGGTACACACTAGTGCACCAGTGGTAAAGTCCAGTGTGTGAATGGGTCACGACTGATTTTAACGGGGCATCGGGCGTTATGAGAACCCATAAATTCATACATACATACATACATATGCTCACGCCTGTATTCCCCGAAGGGGTAGGCAGAGGTGTTGTTATCACAACACCCACTTTTCACCGAATTTGATTAAGTGCCAACGTGACAGATGGTGAGTCTATCGCCGTCTCAGGCACTATACATACATCTTTGAATTACTTCTCAGAAATATGTAGGTTTCCTCACGATGTTTTCCTTCACCGTAAAGCACGTGGTGTGAAATCACTGTACATAAGTTTTTTAGAAAAACTCATTGGTACAGGCCCCACTGGGATAAATATAAATACATAAATTAAGTATTGCTTTCAGAGGAAATATAATAATTATTATTGAATTTAATTTACGTACATACCGAAATTAGAATGAATTCATAGGCTCTTGAATGATAGCTCCAATAGTCCGACCTTGCTTGCAGAGGAACACGTGTCGGTGACCTTGTCCGAGGATACCGCAGCCCCTTTCCTTGATGGTGTACCTGCCGACGCCGGGCCACACGATCACCGGCTTGTACCCGGGCGGGTGGTCGTATGAGCTGTTGAAGGGCTTGTTGTTTGGCTTAAACACTTTCGGTTTATCGATGGTGTAATGAGCAGGTCCGGGATCTTCTGGTTTGCGGACACACATAGCCAAGTCCGTCAGAGCGCTCCTGCCCCGGCATGGCAAGCTCCTGTTTGTTTTATTCATCACCCCCAGGTGTGACTTCTTGTATGTCTCTAAGCTGCCTTTCAGTGCTAGAGGCCATGTCGCCGCAGATACTCTAAGAGAAGTATTGAAGTGGTTTTTAATAGTACTCCCGTCTCGCTTGCCAGTGAACAGGTCGTAAGGGCCTCGCAATGATACAAGTTTCTTAGATTTCTGCTGTATAGACTCTTGGTCAATGATCTTGTATCGATCTGGCGCTAGCGACCAGCTTTTGGTGGTATCTTTGAATCTGCAAGGACTTTCTCGATCGAGAGTCGGCCTGGTGGAGTGAGGGCCGTACGGCGCCTTGTGTGGGATTGCTTTATAGTAGGTTCCCGGTCCTGGAGTTGTAGCTTTTTTGGTTCGGAAACGGGACGTTCTTCCAAATAATACGTTCTTACAAGCAGGCTCGTACTTGGGTGGTTCGATTGGCTCCGTCCACGCGGGTCCCAGAAGGGAATCACGCCATTTTCTGGATTCTAGTATTTTTTGGTTCCTATACCCCAAGTTTTGTGCCCAGTCCTCTAATTCTTTCTTGTATCTCCAAGGATCCTTGGTGTTTTTTCTATTTTTATTCACTTCGAATATTTTGTGTAATGGTTGGGGGTGGTAGAGACACGGATCGCAGCCGTCAGGCCGTATGGTGTACAGACCACTGGGGTCCAAATTGGGATGTACGGTGATTTTACCGAACCTCTTAACGCTAGAGCCGAAAGCTCCGTAATTTTGCGAAGTCACCATTTTGCAGATTTCATTTTACGAACCCAAAATAAAGGAAAATATGACAAATAACAACTAATCTTTGACGTTTCTGCTATGTCACTGTTAAACTGACGTTGCTAATGAGCATAAACGGTTCAGACATAATGGTATTATGATCAACTAGCCTCAAAATAAATATTAAAAAGGTACTTATCTCTCTCGTGAGCAAATCTAATTAACTAGGTATCCAATTTACGTTATTGTATGCGGATTTGGATGATCGAAATCAGCCTAGCCATATTCGCGTGATTGTGTGAAATACAAAAATTAAAATATCTAAACATTCAAACGTACAAGCATTAATAGTTTACGAGTATCTGCATCATTAGTGAGATATGCTGAAAGATGAGGATAGAGCATGACACTCTGTCGCGCTTGCGCTAAAATTTTACTAGTGAGGATAATGCTACTTTGTCTACACACCAAAGTTATGTTACAAAGCATTACGCATCAAGCTATCATGATATGCCTATGTTAAACACACATGCTCATTTATTCCTAATCCCATTGGAACTCCCATAGAGAACTTACAAGTAAGCAGTGCGTGAATTTTATTCAATGAATAGAAAATGGACGACGAAGTGGATGGACTCACCATCTGTCACGTTGGCACTTAATCATCTACTGTGAAAAGTGGGTGTTGTTATTACAACATCTCTGCCTACCCCTTCGGGGAATACAGGCGTGAGCATATGTATGTATGAATAGGAAATGTAACCAAGGTGATTTGTTATGTACGTACGCACATATACCTCATAATTAATATATACAATATATACTAGGATTATAAATGGGAATGAGTATCTGTCTATCGGTTACCTTTACACTGAATAAACCTGACATATATATAGGTCCCAAGAAGCAACGTAGGGTAGTTATGTAGTCGAAGTTGTAGGTAAAAGCTTACCTATGAGATCATACTACTGTCGAAAAAATTTTCATGTTTCTTCTAGACTGTAGCATAAATATTTAAGTAGATTAAACTCAACGGGTAATTAGGGGTCATATTTAAAACGATAACCGTTAACGACAGATAACGGTCTGTGTTCCAATAGTTATTTTGTGATCTTTAACAATTGCAGCTAATTCTATGCTTATATTTGCATTATTGTTTGACGAATGATATGCGAACGTAGCGACCCCTACAAATTTTCTTAGGAGTTAAAAGTTTAACTGCTGTCATTAAAACTGAAACGCTGGCCGCCTGTAGCGTCAAATAATTATCAAAGCTTCTAGTGCGCGTATACAATGAAATCCCAGAGGTGGCGCTATGTATCTCCAATTCTTAAGTTATACCTCACCTTGCCATCTGTATGAAGATAAGTATATTTGTAATGTGTGTATATAAGTAATGCACCAAATATCTTTATGAAATGTTAACTACGCGGAATATATATTTTCCTTCAGGCTTTATAATGTCTATTATATAATGGAGCTGTATATTATAGCAAAATATAATATGCATAATCTATAACATATAAAAATTAATACCTATTTCCCTTGGTCTTTGACTGGCAGATACCTGATATTTCAAGGAGTAACGCGGGCAAATTTATTTAGAAAAGGTATCTACGGTCCCGCGAAATAAAGTTTGAAATTATTTGTACGCGGGTGAAATCCACAGGTACAGCTAATCGTATATAGGTACAATATGAAGTATATAACTAGTAGGTAGTTGGTGATTATATTATTATGGCTCAACTTTATTACTGATGGAAATAAATATTCGGTGAGTAATTGTGTCAATTGACGCACTACATCTTAAAAACTCGCATATGTATGAACGTATCCATACAAATTGTTCCCCAGCGATATTTCTTCAATGCTTCATACTATATTCTTTGACTAGGTGTGCCCTGCGGTTTCACCCGTTTAGACTAAATTTTATGGGTGGCCCGCGGAACTCTACATTTTATAAAAAAAAAGTCTAAGTTAAGGCTAAGCCTTAAGTTACTCCTCGTAACATTAGCGATCTGCTAGTATATTCTTTCATAGGTTTTTGGAGAAAAGCTGTTAATTTAAAATAGTAATCAGACACTCAAATTTTATTTATCTGCATGGATAAAGATTGGGTTCAATTAATCGTACTTTCTTCCGTATGCGTAGCTGGTTGGTTCAAAAAGTGTAAAAAAGAGTCTCTTTGACTATGACCCATGTGGGATTCGAACCCACAACCGCGCGCAGGAGAACGCGCTGCTCTAACCTTTGAGCTAATGGATCGCTACTTGACTCGACGAAAATATTCTACCGATTGTGCTTTAATCGATATTTTACTATCAGTCTGCATCAGAAATATGTTACAAAAGTATTAACGACTAATTAAGCCACCGTATCTATACGTAGTCGTAACTTTCACTGGTAGATATCTAATGTTACGAGGAGTAACTTAGGCTACTTTTATTTAAAAAAACATTACGGTTCCGCAGGTCACCCATGAAATTAGGTCTACGCGGTGCACAGGTACCGAAATTAAACGTCAAAGCTTCAAAGTTCTACTACACAATCGCATACACTATAACGGGCCCATGTTTTGTCCATGCAACTGGGTCGCGTAACATAAATATTAACAAAGGGTGTGTGCGTATCGGTTACACCAGATACTTTTAACGATGTGTCCAGCATATTCGCTTGACCGATGTTCAAATCAAGTAAACACTTTGACGATTGCCGATTGTAAGATGTTTCAATAATCGGAGTCAGTACAATTTTCCATCGAATCAATCAAATCGCCCTGGCGATGAAACAATCGAGAGGTTTTTTGGACGCCACCGATCTATCTGAGTCACACCGATGACTAGCCGTTCGATGGATTAGACTCGCTACCATCGACTGCAATTGAAAATAATCGCGATGTTTCGAGAAGTTCGAACAATCGAAACATTCACGATTAACCCTCTCGTCATCGCGCATCGCCAGTATACATCCCTCTCCACAGCAATATTCTATTTAATTATACTGCTGACTGAAAGTCTTGTACGTCCTTGTTCAAAACTTTCAATGAAAGTTGAGAGTTCTCCACATGAGACTTGTGCAGCTCTTTGCCTCTTATTGCCGTCATAGTTTGACAATGATTATGATACAGATGTATATGACTAGTAATGGGGTGTGTATAAATCTGTCACTGTCGCACAGTAAACTGTCATGGTATAAAGAGGTTATGGTAAGGCCTCTGAAGACATTTGATAGAAGACACCGGATAGTATTCCTGTAGACCTAGACAAAGTGACATTCTCTCGCTCTTACGTTAATAGAAACGATAAAAATGTATGTTAATGACATAAATCAGTCACGTGACATGTCATTCCGGTACATTTTGTATCGTTTCTACTAGCGAAGCTTGAGGATAATGTAACGTTGTCCCTGTGTTGACGTTGTTGTGTGGCCCTGATAGGATATATAAAAGATATGTTCTTTATTTTTGAATACAGTTATGCTATTAATTTTTTTTGTGGTGTTTCATTTGTACCGCAACAAATTTTAAGAAATCTCGACAGCTTTAAAGCTGGAATAATATAAATAAAACTTGAAGTACCAGGTAATTATGAACAATATGCGTGGTTGTAGACGTCCCCGAAAATAGAATTGAGATGTCAATGGGAGCAAAGTTCTTTAGATAAGCTTCACTTTATTCAACTTGACTAGTTTTCACATAATACATCTACGTAATTTAAATTATTATTATTTTAGATCATAAATAAAGAGAACCGCGGTGGACGAGTGATTTGGGTAGTCGCCTGTTACGCAAGCGACGCAAGTTCGTCCCAAATCCCAGTGGCCTGTACCAATGAGTTCTTCTAAAGCTTTGCTGTGAAGGAAATCATCGTAAGAAAACCTGCATATGTCTGAGAAGTAATTCAAAGACGTATGTATACTGCCTGAGACGGCGATGGACTCACCATCTGTCAAGTTGGCACTTAATCATCTTCGATGAAAAGTGGGGGTTTACAACCCTTCTGTTTTCCCCTTCGGGACCATTCTGAGATAACGTGAGCATATTGTTTATTTTATATTTTTTATTCTATGTTAATTGTTAAATTTAAAAAACGTTGTTTATTTTGGGACTGGTTCTATTTTATTCATAATTTGACCAGTGTCGCTCGAGATAAAATTAAACGTTAACCCCAAAAAGTTTCTGAATCTGTGCAGGCATTAAAAATAGAAGTTGGAAAAAAGTTACTCTCATACAACTCACTGTTTTTTTTCGGGTAGGGGTGTAAATATTTCAACAGGAAATAACTTTCAGTTCCAACAGTCGCGCTTCTATTTGCATTGCAATAATTTGACTTGTTTGCGAATATAAACATTAACATGCGGGTTGTAGAGGCAAAGGTACATTTAACCCAAGAATAAATATGCAGTGCATACGAGATAGGGGTTGCATTAAACGTAGGTAGTATCAAGTTGGTCATCGCCTCCAGCGGCGTATACTGAGCCCGAGATACAAAGTGTTCTAAATTGAAACTATTTGCCCAACGGTTGCAACGATCAGACCTGCAGTTATGTAATAGTTTACATCTGTTTTACATGGATTAATTACTTGATCGCTAAGCTAGTTCCAGGAGCATACATTTATACGAAATTAAAAGTATTAAAACTAGCGACCCACCCTCGCTTCACTACGGGTTAAGATTTTTTTCAGATTATGACGAAATGTTAACTTCTAAAAGGGCCGTGGTGGCCTTGGGGTTTGAGCAATCCCAGCGGGGCCTGTACCTAAGAGTTGTTCTAAAAAAAACTTATGTGCAGTGATTTCACTCCACATGCTTTACGGTGAAGGAAAACAACGTGAGGAAACTTGCATATGTCTGAAGAGTAAATCAAAGATGTATGTGTAGTGGGTGTTGTTGTTACAACATCTCGGCATACCCCTTCGGGGAACCTTCTGGGATGGCATGAGCATATTTATTTATTTTATGTTAACTTCTAATATTGTCGTAAGTGTCGCCGTGTTTGTTACCAACCTCCTCCGAAACGGCTGGACATTTGTATGTGCATTTCGAGTATGTCTGAGAATTGTCCAACTACAATCTCTATATAAATATACATCCTCCTGAATCACTCTATCCATTGCTGAAAAACTGCAGTAAAGATCTAAGCGAATCGATAGCGATGTTTAAGATTTTTTTCCATAAACATTAATCAAACAAAACAAAGGTTACTTAGATTTTTTTATGTTACAAAATTGGTAATTAAGATTGCAGTTCGTCTATTGATAAGTGGCTACGGCAGCCTATCAACGTGACCAACAACAACCATTGTGTCACATGCGCATTGTATAGAATAAAATCTCTGTGCCAACGAAAGTAGGAGACGATAGAGTCCTACCACAGCTAGCACAGCGCCCCCACTCGGCCCCTCGCCATCATGGATGGCGTCCTGGCGAGCTTACTCACAACTTTAAGGTATAAACAGTCCACAGAGGAGCAGCTCCGATGGGAATGGACATATTACAAGTCACATATTATGGGCACCCTATGTACTTATACGATGCCGGCCGACTCGCATAATTATTGAAATATATGAAATAATCTGTATTCCGAGGTCAGTTTCATGGTTAAAACATAGCCGGAGTCAATGGTTTGTTTTACATACCGCATAATCGACACCCTTGTACAAATATAAATTCACAGAAGTTCGGCTCACATGCATCGGCCGAAATAGTCGCCACAAAGATGCAAACATACGAGAATTTTACTCAAATGGTACTTACTATGTACCTTGTCCGGAAAACAAGTTGCCATTATGACAGATCCTAAAAGTGATACACTGTGACCCCGTATTGATTATACAGAGTTTCGATTCAATTCTCTTAAGTCCAATTTAGTATTCAATTTTGAAATGAATGAAAATTAAAAGCATATTGTCAAAATAAAGAAAACAATAGGATAACTAAGTAATTAAATTCGTTAGAAAGGAATAATGAACTACCCCGATATGCCCCGAGATCTTAGTACCCACGCACGCGTCTGTGTTTGCGTCGATTCTCAATGTAGAAGGTATACTTTCTGCTATCTTTTTTTATTCTGTGCTCATACCCCGGTAGCCATACAGCTCAGTCGTCGATAGATGAGGGCGTTGACACCTGACCAGATCACTCACGCGCACCTATCGTTGGTTCTTTGTCCTTAGATATTCATTTATTGTTGATCGAGCCAATAACAAAATTGGGATTTATACGACAGTATATTTCTAATTTTAGAATGCACATCGATATCTTTGACACTCCTCCGACATCAAGACATGCACCATTATCTATATTGATGAATAAATCAAAATAAAATTGAAGTGTCTGTAATCCAAAACAAACAGCTTTTCACTAAATGGATATTAAAGGATGCTGCTGTAAAGGTGCTGACATAAAAAAAACGATTTAATTTTTTTTCTCTGTCAGTCTATCTGTTTGTTCCGGCTAATCTCGGAAACAGCTGGGATAGATAATGTTACTTAGGTAACTTTAAAAAAAAATACAGCAACTAAATCTACGAGGGTAAAACCGCGGAATACATCTAGTTTTAAATAAATATGCTCACGCCATCCCAGAAGTTCCCCGAAGGGTTAAGCAGGTGTAAGGCCATACGTCCGTCACAGGTACTATATGTACAGTGAATACCTATGTAGGTTTTCATAATCTTCTCTGACATATGCAGGTTTCCTCACGATGTTTTCCTTCACTGAGAGGCACGTGATGAATCTCTGCACTTAAGTTTTTAGAGAAACTCATTGGTGATTCGAATTTGCGTCGCTTGCGTAACAGGCAACTGCTCAAACCACTCGTCCATTACGGCTCTCTTAATTTATGGTGTACGATTATATTAAGTTAGACTGCGTTGTTGTGCAATGTCCTTGTTTATGTATGACACCGAAAACTTACGACGCTTTTATCGAAAAGATAGACATTACTTCAAAACTATATAGTAGTAGAGCCGTGGGGGCCTTGAGGTTTGAGCAGTTGCCTACTACGCAAGCGACGCAAGTTCGAATCCCAGCGGGGCCTGTACCAATGAGTTTTTCTAAAAAACTTATGTACAGTGATTTCACACCACGTGCTTTACGGTGAAGGAAAACATCGTGAGGAAACCTGCATATTTCTGAGAAGTAATTCAATTTAGCTAACTTATTATTTGTGCATCAAAACATTGGATCGTTTCAAAAAAAATGTGATGTGCATAACATAAACACAAGGCACAAAAACAAAATTGTAGTGCCTGCGCATCGCTTACAGAAAGTACATGGCTCATTTTTAGGACAGTGCACACGCTTCTATAATAAATTACCAACAGAAATTGTAAACTTGCCCTTCAATAAATTTAAAGAGACCATCAAAGGAGTTTTGCTCAAAAAAGGATATTATACTGTAAGTGATTATATTTGTGATAAGGAACCCTGGGATGTATCTTTGTCGAAAAATTATTGTAAATAATCCCATTGGCACTGTACTTTTGCTACAATTAATTAATCTTAGTTTGATCTTTGCTTTGACTGGCTGGAATTTGCCATGCTCACAAATATTTGTAATATTTTAGTTATTATATTTGACAATTGAGCATTTGTGCTGTGTCCCATGGGCTTATATTCATGAGATATAAATACTGTAACCAAAAACATTGTATAATATATATTTTTTTAAAAGAGTAATTGTTGAGTTTCTTGCCGGGTTCTTCTCAACAAAAGCTACCTTCCGAACCCGGTGGTAACATTTATAATCATGTATAATGTATTTTGTGTCCTTCTGACGATTTGAAAGTACTTTGTAAGAAGTCTAATCAAATAAAGATATTTTGAGTTTGAGTTTGAATGAAGTATGTAAAGTGTCTGAGACGGCGATGGACTCGTCGTACAAATTATGTAATTTGAAAGATTTATATTCGTTTTGTATATACAAAAGTTACGAATATACTTTGGTGATGTTTGACTTTGAATTTGTGTTCAAACTGTGTTCAAATATTCAAATTGTGTTTTAAAGATGCCGTCATGAGCTATGAGCTGACTTCGAATGCGCAGTAATAATTATATGAGTCTGTATGGAGCTCTTTACTAATGTCAGCAACCGTAGGTCATGGAAAATATAGCGTAGCTAGCTATATTTGTGAAATAGCTAATAATGTTCATGATGGTTGAGTAGTCAAAGCTTTGCAAAACAAACAAACAAACACATATTTGCATAAAAACTCAACTGTTATTTTTCCCAATGTTAAGAATAGTCTCAAAAATAATGGAGAACGATACGGCAGATCATAAAATATGAAAAATATTCTTAATTTCTATAAATTAGATAAATAAAATCATTCCTATATTAATAGCGCTCAATAAAAAGGAATACCAAAGTGCAGTGAAGGGAAGATTTGAGTCACGGCACTTTGGTATTTAAACGTGCTATCAAATATAGCACGTTTAAATTGAACCATTTTGTGAATAACTCTCGGTTTTGCACCGCAATGATACACAGGACACGTAGGTAGGTACTATGTGATTGAATAGATTCTATCCTAGGTAATCTATATCTATATCATACATCTATACTCTATATAGATAAATAAAATTCAAGTATCTGTTTGTAATTCCAAACTAACAGTTTTTCACTGACATAAAAAACAAATTATTCAAATTTTTCTCTGTCTGTCTGTTTGTTTCGGCAAATCTCTTAATGACTGGACCGATTCTCTTCTTCGGACAGGTTTCTTATGTTACAAGGAGTAACTTAGGCTACGTTTATTGAAAAAAAGAACACTATAGCGTTCCGCGGGGCAGTCATTAATTAAAGTCTACTCGGGTGACACCGCGGGGCACAGCTAGTACATACTAAATGCATGCATATGAAAGTTATGTATAAAAAACAATTCATATAATTTTTAACTCTGTCTATTCTTTCCGTCTAATCTTTGAAAAGGCTGGATCAATTATATCGGAACTTTCACTGCCATATAGCTGATCTTTCAAGAACTATCTGAGGATGTTTTTATTAAAGACTAGCGGACCTCACGCGGTTTCACCCGCGTAGTTCCCGTTCCCGTGGGAGAACGGGGATACAATAAAGCCTATGTTACTCGCTAATGATGTAGCTATCCAATGTTGAAAGAATTTTTGACATCGGTCCAGTAGTGTTTGAGCCTATTCATTACAACCAAACAAACAAAGTTTTCCTCTTTATAATATCAGTGTATAAGAAAAGTTTAAAACTATAGGAAAATCTTGAAGTTACTTGTATTTTCCTTGACACAACTTTTTATTATGAAAAGTCTGACCGCTGAAGGCAACTATCTTGAAGGGCTGTGACTCAAAAAGGGCTTTTATAAGTAGTTGTGTGTACGTTACGGCCCCTAAAAGGTCCTTTGAAGAAAGAACGACGGACTTTGTTTAGGAAGTACTAGGCCAACTCCAGGTAATATCCGTATTATAGAGCCTTATCTATCAGCCAGTGAAAGTCCCGTTAAAATCGATCCAGCCCTTTCGGAGATTACCGGAACAAACAGACAGACGACAGACGGAGAATAAAATTGTTTTTTTATGTCTGTATCGTACATACATTTATCTGTATATAGGTATAGATGTATAGATATTTTAAATTTTTACGCTTCCCTGAAACCCTAGAAAGGTACCACGAGTTACGAGCGCTGACCTTGAATCAGCAGTAGTCATGTATGTCCCTGTCTCTGTATGGCGCGACGCGAATAATATACACGAGTAGTATCCCTGAAACTTTTTCTTAAACAAGGTTTCTACGCTATTTTAGCTACAATAGTTAATATAAATTAATAATTCGTTCTCAGTGTTTGAGAAATTGAGAAACACTAAATAAATTCGCTTTTGGTATAAAAATATAGAGTATAGAGTTTTTATAACTTCTTTAAATATGTTAAGTCTTCGACAAACACAAACGGTAACCAACCTTGTTTTTTATTGAATTGTACTTTGTTAATTTTGCGAATCACAATGTATAAAAATAAAATTAAAAATTGTTATAAAAGTTTAGATTAGTTCAAAAACTTTTAATAACTTTTAAAAGTATTCGTAGTCACCAGGAATATTATGTAACTAAATTAAAATATTATTTGGCACGACATATTTGTTATTTTTAGTGTTTTTCTTCATTTAAATCAAAACCAATTCGAAGCAAATCTCTTCGGAACTTTAATTGAGTGCCGTTATTGGCTAGAGTGAGCTAGCGTTGAGTTTCGAACGCGTGTGTTTCGGCGTGCTTCTGTTGTACTCGAGCTATGGGGCCAGTGTTTCCTTTGAATTAGGGAAAAGTGTTATGAAGGGGGACCGAGTCGGCAGTTCTCTGCATTAGTAAATACCGCGCCTTAGGCAGCTAACTTCGAAAATCGATGGGGGAGGGGGTTGTGGGCGCGCTTGCGTCGCACTCGCGCTGCCCGCGTGTAGTAAGCGAGCCGCCACCGCCGCCGCACGCTCGCGACCTGTAGAACGCACCGCTCGACTTGTTGCGATCGCCACCTGTTAACACATATGTAGCTTCCATTAATCTCAGGTGAGTCTTAAAAAACTATTTTTGACACTATAAAAGCTAAGCGAATTAAAAAAAAAACTTGAACAAACTCTGCGAACTTTCAAAAAGCGCGCGGCGCATGTCGCGCAGCTGCAATACAAATTCTGTGCGTGTAGTTTCCGACGGCTGCGGCCGTCCCGTGTTCAGAGCGACGGATTGGATTTTTGATATAATCATTTTATTTTCTATGTGCGATGTGTTAAATATTTGTGAAATTACTTTAATCATAATAAATACGTAATATGGCTTAGTTTAGTAATTTTCGTTGGTTCTCGTGCGACATTTTGGCCATTGCGGATAGTTTATGGAGCGTGCGGGTAAATTCGTATTTAAATTAAGAACCACGATGCTTACTGATATTGGCTGACATTTTTTGACAAAGTATAATGATTTACGATTAGTTCCAACTTTGATTGAATTAATAATTTACTAAGTGTATGACAGCATGATAAAATAATTATTAAAAATATAATGAAACAAAATTGATATGAAAAGAAACATATATATATTGTATGTAATTATTGTACTTGTTAGATTTTTTATTTTATTATGTTGGTAGATAAATTGGGAGTTAATTACGATCGGTGGAGGCTTTCAAGATTTAAAAATATTACATATTACGTATTATGTGATGCGACTAAATTATATCCCAATAAAACAACCGTTATATTTTATTTTACGGCAGGCAGCGGTACAATATATTTGTGTTCTTTTTCAACATTAATTTGAACGAAGTTAAATATGTCTCTCGTCTTAAATATATTTTATCATGCCCCCAATGTATTTCAACGAACAAAAACAATGATCCTTTTGTCGTGGTAACACAATATTAACAAGAATCTAATACATAAATAAATTAAACGCCCACGAACGTTCGCATTGGTTTTGTAACGAGACTCGAGTTTCAAATCAGGGTATTTCAACATTAAAATAATACCGCCCTGATATATTTTAGCAATGTGAGTATAGTAGGTACTGTAAGGCTCCAGCCTCACAAGCTATATAAAATCTTTATGAAAGATATTTAAAAATCCGAAAAGTATTTGAAAATAATAAAAAAGTAAAAGAAAAAAGTGAAGAATATTTTATTTAATAATAAATAATATAGATCCCAGGTAGCCAGTGTCCCAAGGGGGGTCTATAGTAGGGCTATAGTAGGGTCTAGGGTCCTTATTGGCGTAATGTGTCACGGATTAGACTATTTAACTTTCGACATTATAAAAATGGAAAGGAATGGACTTATTATGTTATATGTTAGTGTGTTTCTACTCTGATTCGACTATGAGGAATAAATAACATGTCTTTGTCGCCAAACTCATGTATTCTTAGATTAAGTGGGTATTCGAAGTTTATATTATCACCCGCGTAGATTTAATTAAATTCCCGCCGAACCAAACCGCTTGTAACATAACCTATCTGCCAGTGAAATTCCCATTCAAATTGGTCCAGCCGTTTCAGAGATTACTCGGTACAAACAGACAGACAGACAGAGAAATATTTTAAAAATTGTTTTATTCTATCTCAATACCGTTTATACTTTCATATGCATTTAGTGAAAAGGTGTGATTTTGGAATTACAAACAGACACTTCAATTTTATTTATCTGTATAGATTACGATGTGTTTCTATAAATGTATCCCACCCCGAAGGCCCTCGAAGAGGAAGCACCCACATTTTACACCAAAAAATATGAAATTATGTGGTAACAATACAGGTGGTGAACATACGATTATAAAGCCATCTAGATATATGATGTCATCTTTTGATTTCTTCAATTTTCCTAAGAAAATTTCCTTCCTTGAGTTCCTTGAAATATCGCGGCGTGGAAAATCATATCACAAATGGTGCTGAAATTCTTAGAAGAGAATAATGTGAAGAGCTTGAGCGCTTCTAGTTATTTTATAAGTCTGTATTTGTGTTTCTATATGTAGCGACGCAAATAAAATACATACGCAACTTCCGTACTATTTTCGCTGAGCGCCTAATCTCCTGAAAGCACCAAGGCTGAACGACTGATCGATGGCAATAGAATTCGCGTGGCTTTTAGAATACGTTTACTTAAACACGTCAAAGTCAAAAGTATCTTTATTCGATTAGACTTTTTACAAAGTACTTTCAAATCGTCAGGATGACATAATTATACAGGATTATACATGCTACCGCCAGGTTCGGAAGGTTGCTTTTACTGAGAAGAACCTGGCAAGAAACTCAGTAATTGCTCTTTTCAAAAATATTATACATTTTAAAGAATACAAAATAAATAATTTAAAAAACGTAAGCTCATGGACAATGTTCCAATGCACAAATGTCGACGTGTTAAGTAAATACTTATATTAGGCAGTGGTCTAAGTTACTCCTTATAACATTAGCTAACTGCTAGTGCAAGTCCCGTTGAAATCGGTGCAACCGGAATAAACAGACAGACAGAGAAACTTTCTTTCGTCAGTACCGTGTATATGCATTTAGTGAAAAGCTGTTATTTTGGAATTACAAACAGATACTTCAATTTTATTTTTATGTATAGAGCCGTGGTGGCCTCGGGGTTTGAGCAGTCGCCAATAAGTTTTTCTAACAAAACTTATGTACAGTGATTTCACACCACGTGCTTTACGGTGAAGGAAAACATCGTGAGGAAACCTGCATATTTCTGAGAAGTAATTCAAAGACGTATGTATAGTGCCTGAGACGGCGATAGACTCACCATCTGTCACGTTGGCACTTAATCAAAAATTCGGTGAAAATTGGGTGTTGTGATAACAACACCTCTGCCTACCCCTTCGGGGAATACAGGCGTGAGCATATGTATGTGTATGTATGTAGATTATGGTGCCTTCTAACCTTCCCTTAGTTAGATTATCAAACATCGGTAAAATGTGCACTCTTCCCATATTTCCCGCACGAGATTCTTAACTTACTTCTTTATACTTCTTCATGTTGACTGGCCACGACTATGAAAGTTTCTCGTCGTGGATTACGGACTTTTGAAAACTACGTCGGTTTACAGGCTCCTAGTAGAGTCCCCGAAGGGGTAGATGATTACAACACCGAAGATAGTTTTCATGTAATTTCCACTACTAGATAGTTCACGAGTAAAGTATTCGTAAATTATAATTAACATCTTTACATTTATACAGATAATAAAATTGAAGTGTCTGTTTGTAATTCCAAAGAAATAGTATATACGGTACTGATATGATAAAAAATTTTTTTTTAAAATTCTCTTGCTTATTCAATTTTACATTTTCGATAACATATCGCTGCGTTTCTAACAATGCCCCATGTTGATATAATGTTTGGCCCCTGTGGGTAACACTATGGTAACACCCTTTTTTGAACCCAAAGAAAATTGCACAGCGACTCGTTCTTTCCCTTTACCAACCCCGTTCGAAAATACATTTCAAAGGGAGCAACAACATTCGACTACATACAAAGTTCCAGCAAAATAAATTGTAAAAGCAAACAGCAAAAACATGCGCGGCGAGCATAGAAACTCCTCCTTTTTTTGAAGGCGGTTAAAACAACCAGAAACGAGCAAACCATCCACAAACGCAATCATTTCACACACGCTGGTTAATATTTGACTTTCAAAGTTGGACCGCGCGAAATATGTACCAACAAAAAGTTGAGTCCTAAACTTTCTCCGGTATTTTCGTGTGTACCTATTAATGTAGCCAGCTTGTATGATCCCAACTTTAGTATAAAAGGAAGACAAAATACGCCGATTTAACACCCATGGCAGTGATACATGAATATATTTTTTTATTAAACGTCGCAAAGCGTGGAGCCCGTCTGATCAAAGCGGTGTTATTTTTAACACTCAAATACGGACATATTATATTCGAAAATTTTAAGCAAACTTTTGTCCAATCATTTTTCATTCTACCTTTAGTTTTGGAATTGCGTTGTAAGTACTAATAGTTTATCTATTAGGGTTCCGTATCAAAAAGGTAACGATACTATTGTAGTCTCGCCTCAGTGTCTATCTGTCCTTCGCACAGGGGAGAAAAATTAATAGTAGCATACTTATATATATAGTAGCGACATAGACGTGCGGGGTAGGGATGATTGTAATGGGATTTGCTCAGTCTAAAACCTTTTTATTAATTCCATTATTTATGAATACGCGCTCAAATGATCCCCCCTTATCCTCCAGCATCCGAAGTCAAATTATATATTTCTTCGCATATTAAACCATGCCTTTTATTTATTTATAGTTAATTATTTTGTCATATGTCAAAAATAATTGTTAAATATCTTTTTTGATTAGATTTCTTACATAGTACTTTCAAATCGTTAAAAAGACACACAACATTAAAGGGTCCGATTTGAAATTTCTGTCCTCCTGTCATCCATGGAAGCCATCGCTATATGCTAAGTATTAACGGCGGAACTCATACTCGTAAATAACGCGATATTTTAGATTTCCGTTTTGTAAACTGTGTGACGCAAAGAAAAAACTAAAGATGAAAAATAAACTGCAAGTTATATAAAAAAATATCGGTAAAAAAACTTTTAAGTTAAACGGTTTTACTTTATGTGCACTGAAAATTACAAAATAAATAAATAGTTATAAGTAACTATAGGTAAACTGAGCAGCCCACACTATAACAAGTAGGTATTTTGACCTTCTAGTTCAGAAATATTTTAGCACTAGGCAGAATAGCTTTTAGGCATATTAAACTAAAATAAAATCACGGGAAGGTGGTTAAATTTCAGTTTCAAATTTTGACCCAAATAAATAAACAAATAAATTCCGTAGGGGTCGAGCTAAATAAGACCGTTTAAAAAGACATATTATGGATTACGGTTTCCGAAAAACAAATGCATGAGTAAATAGCTGTGTAAATATGAAATTGGAATTCCTTACCAAAGAGGATATTTGAGATCAAAGTGGCCGACACGCCAATTTCATACCTAAGGACCTGGATAAGGATAATATATCATTAGCCACACATGGGATTTTGTCTACGCGGCTGTCACCGCGAGGTACAGTTAGCTAGTAATCTATACAGATAAATAAAATTGAAGTGTCTGTTTGTAATTCCAAAATATCAGCTTTCTACCAAATGCATATGAAATAATATACGGTATTTCAACAAAAAAACTATCTTTAATTTTTTAGCTAGTCTCCAACGGCTTGACCGATTTTAACGGGACTTTTTAGGACTAACTTAGGCTACTTTTATCTAGAAAACATATTTGGGTCCCGAGTCAAAGCATGAAACTAAGTCTACACGGGTGAATGGTACAATATAAGTAATTCGACGTTGGGTTCAGTCATATTATAAGTAAAGTAACTACTTCAAAAATTTAATATTAAAGTTCCCGCGAGACATCCACGAATTAAGATTAAGCTGCTTCATCCACCATTTCGGAGGACAAAGCTGGGTGCTAACTCACCAATAGCACGACTAAGCAGATTATTGAACGGCCTGGATATTGGCTTGCAGTCCTTGGCTTCTTTCCGGAAGTGTATTTTAGAGTATATACTATAATTGTTTTGCGATGCTTAGGTACTTAGAAATAATAATTAAAACAGCCATAATCCAATATTTCCTCAATGTAGATTTATGTATAAACTGTTATGTTATTGTATAGAATTATATACATGATGGGTTTACTTATAATTAGTTGTGCATTAAGATAATTATAAACAAAATGTATCTCATAATCATGTAAAGAGGTAACAACTGTTAGTAAACCTATTAAATTAATTAATAAATAAATAAAGTAGATTCATAAGAAAAGTAAAGCACAATGAAAATATACGAGAGTAAAGGACATGACAACAATTACTTACTGTATTTTTACGTAAGTAAAGATGAAACGCGTCACCCAAACATATTGATTACAGTTTCCTTTGTTATAAAGCCGATTGGTATTATCCTTAACAAGAGCCTCCCGAGGCAGTAGCGATAGACTTATCAAGGCTATTGGCTTCGGCTTTACTGATAAATTGATATGCGGCCAAAGGTGAGTTTCGAAAACCTATCCAGCTCGCATGGTTCACTGTGTAATAGATTCAGGATACTACCAATTAGGGCGAAGTGCATACATCCGACGCATTTGGAGTATACCGCACGAATATCTAGTTAACTATCACAGTAATTGATATATCGAGCTTCCTATATCGGTCAAGAGTTAGGCTTTTTAGTATATCCTGTTTATGTTAAAGGAGAAAAGTAAAAAAGAATGAAAAATATTGAAAGCAACTAGTGGAACAGCACTGTTTCGTAATGATACATTTCTGTAAAAAAATATCAAGCGAATGTCTTTTGAATACTGAATTTTATAATATATTCTATAGAGGTTCGCCGTATAGGTCAAATTTGCAGCACTCATAACCGAAGTATGAAGAGATGAATGTAGACGAAGCGAAATAAGTATGGCGAGAATCGCAGTATGCTCGTAAATATAGTCTACACCTACCCTCATATCATACAGGCGTGAATATATGTATTTATATAAAGTTTGTGAGTTTATGAGATTGTGGAGGGCACTATCTAATCTCTGGATCTACAGAACCGATTTAGAAAATAAATTTACTAATAGAAGAGCAAGATATTTTGTACAGGCTATTAACCCGGCTCTTTCGTAGTAAACGCGGGGCTTAGCTAGTAATTAATGTCGAGAAATAGGCTACGCTGGGTTTAAAGATTGCGGTCATGTAAAATTGCAGTTGAGCTGTTTTCCATTGCATTTTGCAGTGATGGTCGGCTACCTGACACTATAAGCAATTATCAATCAATATACCCTTCCCTCTTACCTCACCCTTGCTTCAGAGCTTAGTTTTGTTTGAAATGTTAGGGTTAGCACGTGGCGTAAGGGCCGTTCGCCGCGCGAGGGCGACCCTCAGTGCGCCCCCAGCGCTGTCTCACCCCTCCATGTCTACCTCAGTACTCGCTGGTGCGCCATATACTCGACATGAATGCAACAAATATGCTTTTTGAAATCAAAACATTGTTCATCAAAAACTCTTGGGCCCTCAACATAACACCAAAAATATATATTTAATTACAGGATACATTTCAAGTTAATCATTAGAGGCTTCACGTGACAGGAAACTTAGGGAATTTTGTGCTCCAAGTATTATCATGGCCATACAAGATGGAAATAGCGTTTTCCTGGCACGTTTCAGTCTTTATTTTACTTGTAAATTGGTAGGAAACTACGCACGTGTAAGTTGATCATGTCGTCAATATTATCGTTCAACAAATTTGCGAAAATATATTCATTAATTTACTTTATTCTCCGTTCTTTCTCTTTTACTGCGTAAATTATAGAGATTTATATTTACTATATTAATCACGGTACTTAATATAGATAGACATAATATATTTGTTAGATTTCCTAATTAGTATTTAACTCCGTGGTATATCATTTGTTGGCCTTTATAGGATAAATATTCAGCATTCAGTCGGAATATTAAGGTCCGGGTCGCGTAAAAACATAAAGAGAGGAGCTCGCATTCAATCCGCCGCTCAAACAAAATATTATGCATTTTTCCGGCTTTGACTACACACAATTCATGGCGGTTTTACGATTTCCACCTTCGCGCTCCGGTTACTCCGGGTCGACGTTCTAAGCATTGTTGATTCCTTTCTATTCAATATCGTGTGTTTTGATAAAGCCACACGTCACCGAAAATGAGTTCATTCCACTCCACTGACTTCAGGCACGATTAAATTATAAAACTATTGACTCGACTTCGTCTGTCATTGTGTGGTATTGTAATGTCATTGTGTTTTTCTGTAACAATTTTATGTTATACGTTGTTATGAGTTCTGAGCGCGAAGCGATGATTGTGGAGACTTCTGTGCCCTGCAGTTTCTGCGTAGACTTAATTTTATGTAACCTAAGTTACTCCTTGTAACATTAGCTATCCGCCAGTGAAAGTCGGTCCAGCCATTTCGGGGACTAGTTGGAACAAACAGACAGATCAAAAAAAATTGTGTGTCGATAGCGTCCTTGTAAACTTTCATATGCATTTATGAAAGGTGTAATTCTGGAATAACCGTCACCGTCACAAGTCACCGCAGGCTTGCTACTGATAAAATAAAAAGATCTATCGCTCACCATGTGGTCGACCGATTTCAGCTTTGTGATTGGGGAAGTTCAGTGAAGTAAAGTCACATTTAAAGCGTTAAAAGTGCTAAGCGGAGCTTGAAAAGTAAGAGTCCAGGGACCCAACCATGAGCACTTATTGCAATGTATAATATATCGTATTATGCATTTAGTGAAGAGATGTTCATTTTGAATTACAAACAGACACTACAATTTTATTTATCTGTATAGATATAGATATAGATATATACTAAGTTTATTCCAAGTTTTATTAGCTGTTGTCTAAACCTGGTAAGCACAGTAATGGCGGACCCTGCAAATATATGTAGAGAGAGGTTCCCCTAAAGACGGTCAAAGTACGTCGTGCAGTGTCGACGCATTCATAGGTTGACTAGCGACTTGTTGACTGAGTATTATTTATTCAACAACATTTCTGTGTCACAGTATAAAATATAAGCTCTACAAGCAGTAAAGAATCGTGGAGGCCTTGGGGTTTGAGCAGTCGCCTGCTACCCAAACGAGGCAAGTTCGAATCCCAGCGTGGCCTGTACCAAATTGTTTTTCTAAAAAAAATGTTATGTATAGTGATTTCACACCACGTGCTTTACGGTAAACCTACATATGTCTGAGAATTCAAAGACGTATGTATAGTGCCTGAGACGTCGATAGACTCACCATCTGTCACGTTGGCACTTCATCATCTTCAGTAAAAAGGGGATACAACACCTCTGTCTACCCCTTTGGGGAATACAGGCGTGAGCATATATGTATAGAAGTAGTAAGGAATCTGGGCTCAAATCGTTCAAAATTATACAGACGAGCACTTGTAGGAGATTATAAGCAAAATGGCAGTAGCGTCAATAGGGGGTGTCGCGTTGTGTCCTATTGCGTATACGTCATTCACTAACGAGCATTTTTTCAAAACTTCAAAGCATCAAATCTACATTGACAGTAAATAAAAGAGTAAATTTTATAATCTTTAAGATGACAACCCTCTACTAGCAGAATGGAAACGTACTTATTAAAAAAAAAAGTTTTTGAATCGTAAGCTTATATCTGTGGCTGTGTGGTTTCATTTAGTTTTATATAATATTAATATTACGATACCATTAACCTTAGTTTCTTTCTTCAGTCGATTTAATATTTTTTATGATCATAAAAGCAGTCATTGTGACTAAAATATTATAGTTAGATATGCTCTCGCTGACTTTTTTGTAGACCTGAATAAGACCTACAAACCCGTGGTACATAATTTTCTTCTATTGTCAACAGTTTTTGCAGCACATGCGTAAATAAGTTTTCGATTTTACACCTTGGGTTACAAAAGCGCAATTTCCTTACGGATCCGAATTTTTTTTTAAATAGCATATACTTACTCAAAATTGGACTATCTAACTCTGGGAGATTTTTTGAAAACGGACCAGTAGATTCTGAGATTAGCGGGTTCAAACAAACTCAGCAGCTTTGGAAAATAAAGGGGATAAATGAAGAAACGCAACTTATATCGTTTTTATAAATTACTGTTTGAAATAAAACCTGTTTTGTTTTATCCCTTTATAGCGGTTGAAACTTGCAGGTAATGGATGGACTATGTTCTCTCGGCTTAAACTTTGTTGTTATGGATTTAATGAATGCTAGTGGACACGTCTGAGTAACCTTATGATATCTTTATAATGGGAAAACTGCATGAAAATCTGTAGGTGTTTGCTGTCGCTGTAGAAGCTGTTTGTTTTGTAGTGATGCCGATCAAAAGGATAAATTTATGATAATATATTCATAAGAAGTAATATAATAATAATTGGCGTATATAGGACAGATTTTTTTTTATCAGTATAGTCAAACTATATTTGAGACTGAGACATTCTAACGACAGATAATATAATGTTTTTCTTAATATACTTTCAATAGGATTTCCGACCACATTTTTAAAGAGTATAAAAAAGGTCATATTTAAAATATGATATACCTTAGAGTTATGATTATGATCTTTTTTTCCTCATTAATTACACTTTCAAAGATAAATTAAAAAAACGTAATATATAAAATATTTAAACGAGTTATAATACAAATTAATAGCTGTGCCTCGCGGTTGCACGCGCGTAGATTTAGTTTCAAACTTTATTTAGCGGTACCCTAGTATGTTTTCTGAATAAAAGTACTCTCTAAATTACACCTTGATATATGAGCTATGAGCCAGTGAAAGTCCCGTTAAAGTAGGTGCAGCTATTTTCACCCAATAGCCAGGGTCTAAAAATATGGCTATGGTATCCCCTGCCTGTCGTAAGAGGCGACTAAAAGGCCGGAGGGCCTGCTGGCGGTGGTCGGGGTGGGAGCTTTGACCACCGAGCCGCGGGCCCGGGAAGGTTGCAGCGCGATGTGGCTCGCGCTGTCTTGCATAGCGAGGTCTCCAGGGGCGGCGTCACAGCTGCCCCGGGGATGTGCCCCGGCAAAGTGTGAGGGGACACCGGTGCGTTCTATCAGAGTATCCGGAGTCCCCCCTGAGCACTGAGGATGGCCACCGGGGGGTTTTTAGTGCGGTAAGAATCCCACATACTCCGACCTGCCTCTCCCAGGGCGGATTTTAAAGATTGAAACGGACATAATTTCTTTAAAAACAGTTTTTTTCTTTTAGTACCGTATAAACATTTCATATGCATTTAGTGAAAAGCAGTTAATTTGGTTACTTCGAATATATGTCTGTATAGTATCTGTATAGATATCGATTTTCGGCATGCCATTAAATGACTTATATTGAAATTAATTTTGATAAAATGATTTCAATATGGTTGGAAATTACGTCATCTGATGTATTGATAAAATTGGTTGCTAAAATTGTTCAATAGTAAGGCACAATGCATAAATACGGGGTCAGGCTGTATTTTCAGCTACGTCCGAGCTATTCTCGGAAACAATTTGTGCGGATTTACCAGATTCTCCTTAATTTGGTTGCATTCGAGATCATCCATGTATATCAGGCCGTAGTTTTGTTTCAGTGTTGTGAGTTTAGTCTATAATATTCAGAAATTCGGTTGAATTCAAAATACATTTCTCTCTAGTGTCAGCGTGCAAGTGCTTTTAGTTTGTGCATGCACTCTACATGTTATGTATTCAATTAACCTTTGAGGAGGGTTGCTTCAAAATAAAAGCATACAGAAGTTCGACTCCCAAGCATATGGAACAATTTTATCGATAAATACAATCTGTTTGGAGCGGCTAATCTCCAAGATGGCTGCGCCGACTTTCACTGGCAGATAGCTAATTTTAAAAAGAGAAACTTTGGCTATTATATTTTATAAAAAAAAAAAAATTTCCTCAGTCACCCGTGAAATTACGCACAGCTAGGTACAGCTAGTATTACATAAAAAACTGAATGACTAGTCGTCTAGAAACCATTGGTTCGATCCTATTGAGTGTCCTACCAAATAATTAAATAAAATACATTTGGATACAACTTCGATCGAGCGCCTTTAGTCATTCCCATATGTTTAATACGTTTTGTATTTTTTTCATTAGCGAAACGGTAGGATAATGTACTAGTGGTAATAGTCGCAAGACGCTCGCACATCCGTATATGCGCGGGATTCTCGACAAATTTAGAGGGGGGACTGAGCTTCTGTTTCCTTAATATTTTGCGGAACGGAGACAGGCGTTAATTTAGCAAAGTGTTTGGAACCAATCCTGCGGTGGGCTGCAAACAGTTGACGCCTTTTGGTTTGCACCTTGATAATCTACGCCTGATCTACAGTAGCAGGCTAATTAATTTGTCTACAACGACACAGCTCTATTGACCGAAGTGCTGTAGGTAAATTCTGTCAGCCACTAATTCGGGGCTAATGTTTTGATTTTCGATTTCTTTTATATTAGTCCTCCAAAGTAAAGCTACAAAATATAAGAACTAACATTTTAAAGAGAAAAATTTGTTTGTTCGTATCGAATAAACATCTGGACCGATTTAAACAATTCTGTCAATAATAGAATGCTACATTATTGCTGGGCGATATAGGCGATATTTTTTATTACTATTAAGAGCTGTGGTGCCCTTGAGGTTTGAGCAGTCGTCTGCTACGCAAGCGACGCAAGTTCGAATCCCAGTGGGGTCTGTACCAATGAGTTTGTCTAAAAAGCTTATGTACAGTGATTTCACACCACGTGATTTACGGTGAAGGAAAATATCGTGAGGAAACCTGCATATTTCAAAGAAGTAATTCAATGACGTATGTAAAGTGTCTGAGACGGCGAAGGACGCACCATCTGTCACGTTGGCACTTAATCATCTTTGATGATGGGTGTTGTGATTACAACACCTCTGCCTATCCCTTCGGGGAATACAGGCGTGAGCATATGTACGTATTTTTTATTATTTCGGGAGCGAAGCACACGGGCAAAGACGCTAAGCTAGTATTAGTATTAAACATTACAGTTAACAATAGGTTTTATTCCGACATATATAAATATGCTAAATTACACATTTGTATCTGCTATATAATATATAATGTGTCAAAGTTCAGAAAACGATAAATGCGTTATTTAAATTGTTAATTTTCATCCGTTTTAACTAAACCTTACACAGGATTAAATAGTCGTGGACTGTATTTCTAAGTAAGACTGCTCGTGTTCAGGATACTGAATATTATTTTAATTCGTTTTGTTTTTAAAGTTGCCTGGTTGAGTTTTTTTTTCTCAGAAAGGGGTCGTAAACTGAATATACAATTTTCATTGCAACTAAGTGCTTTTCTGATTTTCTTTCTTGTTTCTTTCATTAATTTTTATTAGAGCCGTGGTTGCCTTGAGGTTTGAGCAGTCGCCCGCTACGCAAGCGACGCACGTTCGAATCCCAGCGGAGCCTATACCCATGAGTTTTTCTAAAAAAACTTATGCACAGTGATTTCACACCACGTGCTTTACGGTGAAGGAAAACATCGTGAGGAAACCTGCATATTTCTAAGAAGTTATTCAAAGACGTATGTATAGTGCCTGAGACGGCGATAGACTCACCATCTGTCACGTTGGCACTTAATCATCTCCGGTGAAAAGTGGTTGTAATCACAACAACTCTGCTTACCCCTTCGGGGAATACAGGTGCGAGCATATACATGTATGTATTTTTATTAGTTCTGAAATACGTAAACATTGGTTTATTTTTTTTTTATAAAATGCACATTTTGATAATGATAGATTTTGAATACAAAAATCTTACTTAATTACTTACTAAAAACTTAAAAAATAAATATTATGTTGGCTATATAACGGCAATGTTGGTAAAACAATTTTACAACTCGACATCAGGTTTTTAGTTTTTTCATTACAAAGAAACATACAAATTCACTTTATTTTATTTATTTTAAATAAGTATAAAGTATAGTTTGTTCAAAAAGCAAAAATATTTGATTTATAAGACGGTGAATATCAATCTAGTGCATATTTGAACAAGCGATTACGCTTTATATAGTGAATAAGTAACACGACCGACCCCAGCCGGCGTGTAGTTGTCATATTATCTATTTAAGGAAATGATGTTGGAATTCGACAGTTTACGCCGATTGTGCAAGAGCATACGATGCAAATCATAATGACTTACTTATGTTATAACGCATAGTTGGTTAAAACATAACGTATATTACTTGTCTACTTTTAGTTAACATGGAAGGTTTAAGTTCCGACATATTAAAAATATCATTATTAACTTTGTTTGGGGGATCAAACTGGCATTCTGAAGATTGCAGGTACTAAATAAATAAAGGGTTCACATCCAAAGGTCCGTTATGATATGGCGTCAAAGAAGAAGGAAACATTTTTTTATGAATTGGTCTCTCGCAGTTATTAGGGGGGAGTTACCTCCACTGCTTAACTGGACTATAGGGCGAGACCCAAGGCGAGGCGCCCCGGTGCGGGGCTCGGACCTCGGCTTAGGGCGTTGCTGGGAGAAGAGCTAGGGAGCTGAATCTGAGTTGTATTATTTAGGGACATGATTAAGGATTGTGGCTCGGCGGGCGCCGGCCCTATTTATGTAACGCGATACAACTTTCAATGGCGCGATCTATTTTACTACTCACGCAATCTACATATAAAGAATGAAACTAAAATATATGTACGATTCGTACAAAATACAAAAATACAATATATTTATCCAAAACTTCATATTTAGATTGCATGAGTCGCTTTAAATTGGCATAAAATGTAGGCTCAATATAAATATTTATATAAGTTTTACAAAAAGCATGCAAGCAAAATTATGATCTATTTTAAAAAAAAACGATTGAGCGTGAGAGCTGTCATATTTAAGATTTTAATTACTCTTTTATTGACTGCCAAAGTAATGTAGATTTGTCGTATTGAAAAATATCGGTGAAACACGTGTATGACATATACGCTAGTCCACGACGTGACACTTCTTACTATGTGTATTCGCTTATTATCTCGAAGATGTGAACGTTTGTGTGAGTGTGTCATTTCGAACGATTTGTTCCCAGATTCCTAACTTGGATGCAAAAGCTTTTATTTAAACTGTATGGATGTAGGTTTCCTTTTGTATGGAACAGTCAGTCTAATAGACTTACAAAGCGCGTGCGACTATCGAAAGCGTCGAAGCCTCCCCGGCCTGCATGTAATAACATAACACGCCGTGCTACTCCGAAATGACCCTTTCGCTGCCCGCGGCGTTCGGTGTATAAAAAACGGATTATCCACGTTTAAAAAGGAAGACCCATGCGCCTTCTCTAGCGTCAGTCAGTCAACTGAACAAAAGTATAGTCTCACGTCCCGACGGCCGCCCGCTTATCGGTCGCTACGCGGCGACTTTACTGGAGGAAAATCCCAACATGAGGACAGAGTGCCTAGTTTCTTCAAATCGACGTGAGTCGTAAACGCAGATTTGTATGGGCTCACAATAATGTCATCTTTAGCTGCTTCGATCCTACACAAATTTACGTTTACCTTGACGCGATGACTAGTGACGGCAGCAGTGAAAAACTCACACTCGGACCTCTGAGGGGGCAACTGTTCGCTGACGTAATAGTATATGACGACAAAGGCACATGATTTCACTTTAGTAAAATGTATGAAGACTAATGCCTCCCAGTCGACCTATCATAATGACATAACTTCGGTTTCAGACCCGTATATGAGAATTAATTAAGTTTAAGCCTCATTTAGAAACTTATCAGGATCAAACTACCACCTTTCGTTTCCATAATGTGTCTGATATGCAAATACCAGGCTCTCCGAAGGAGTATGTTTAGTGCCTCAACATCAAGTAATTGCCAGAACTAATTCGGTACCAACGTGCCATAGACGTAAGTCGCGTCGTCTCAGGCAGATTTATAAATCGGTGAATTTTTCACAGTCGTGCTAAGTTTGTCTTGTACCGTGAAGCATGTCACTTGTCCAATACACAAAATTCCTTCCCTCTTACTACGAAAATTACTTTCTACCAGACTGTATGTTCCAATGAGTTTTTCTAAATACTGAAGTGCAGTATTTTAAGAAGGAAAACATTGTGAGAATTGATTCAAAGACGCCATTTGATTGATGCCAAGAAACTTAGGTTTCTATGAGAAGGGTCAGACAGATATGTATATCAAATACAATTGTTTTTTTCCCGTTAATTTGTTACGTTTTTTCGAAGTTTTTAAGTCGACTGTTCTGTACGAGATTTATACTCTCTCAACCCACTCAATTGCTGGCGTTCATTTTTACACACGTCCCCTGGAACGCTCAAGAACGTTCCGATGCACTTTACTGAGCCCGAGCACCCGGTGTGTAACCTAGTGTCTATAAATATCATAGGGCTGTTGACATCTATATATATATATATACATCTATGCATACATATACATACAGAAGTGTTTGTTTCTAATTCGAAATGAACAGCATTTCACTAAATACATTTAAATGAAGGTTACTTAATTAAATACTCATTTTATATTTTAAGTCGATGATGTTATTAAAAAGAATTGGTTTTATTTTCTGACAGAGGCTGGCATATGATTATAACGAGAAATTACATTTATTTTAATATTGTTTAATAAGTTTATTGGAAACAGCATTATATTGTTGTTTCTCTTTTCAGGTGAGTTGTTCTTTTTTTAAGATATTTAATTTAAGGTAAGGTAGAAGCATGTGCTGTTATATTATATTAATAAACTCTTTTCAGAGAAACACAAGTTTGACTGTTATTATGTTATAAACATATTAAGTATATAACGTACATAAATATTAAAAACAAATTAGAAATTAGCGAGAATATAACGAGACAGACACAAATAATGTTTTTTGATATTTTTCTCTGTTTGTTCTAATCTTTAAAACTTCAACTGGCAGATAGCTGATACTTCAAGGAGTACCCTCAGCTACTTTGATTAATAAAAAAAATGGTTTCAAGAAATAAAGGCGAGTGAAGCGCGGGGCACAGCTAGTGTATTAATAAAACGCAACGAATACCTATCAATGGAGTCGCGTAGCGTAAATGTAGCTTTATAAGTCAGAATACTACCGGCTTTTGCGAAACCTTCTTCCGGGTATTTATCCGACGAGTAACACAGCTTAGTTCCACAGAAATAAATAGCGTGGAAATTTTCAGTATTTAATCGCACGATGCACGTTACCGACATTTTGCCTTAAAATATGTTAACACAACTTTTTAATACAGATCTCGCCCGTTTTTCGTCCGAGATTGCAATCCCTATTTCATATAATATTATTATCATTACTATGCCTGGCAAACTTTGTTGTGCCATATTGTTTTTTGGTGTGGATCACTATTATCATATCAGTACCTCTATCACGGGTTTCCACCGTTTTCGTAATCTATACTCGCTGGCGTCTCCGCCAAATATTAATATGAGAAATTGTGCACCGACTCCCAGCGGTGACGTGAAGAACTAAAATATCTCATACAAATATGGCGAATGACGTTAGCGAGTATAAGATCACGAATACGGTGGTAAACCCGTGGTAGGGGTACAGGTATGAAAAATGTGTGTCGGCCGATTTTCAGACCTACCTGATAATCTCCCTGGCCTTATCCCATACATTGTTGGGATCGGCACTTGATTCAACCCGATGTGGCTGATCAACTGATTTTTATACGAAGCGACTGCCATCTGACCTTCGCAACCCCTTTAACGAGGAAAATCTGTGATCTGGGTTAAACCAGTTGTCAGACTATTTTAGGCCTCCGACTGACCTGTAACGATTGCCAAAGATGATAAATTAGCAACCGGGACCGACGGCTTAACGTGCTCTCCGAGGCACGGAGGGAACTCGGGCGGTCACCCATCCAATTACTGGCTAGGCTTAGGGTTGCTTAACTTCGCTGATCGAATGATATGCGCAATAGCAATCGAATGTATTTAGTGAAAAGCTGTTAATTTGGAATTACAAACAGACACCCACATTTACCTGTAAACTAGCTGCGCCCCGCGGTTTCACCCGCATGGGCTTATTGTGTGATTCCATGTTTAAGTCAAGTTCCACGGGCACTAGATAAATACCCTATGTCCTTCTCCTGGTTCAAAGCTACTTCCCCACTAATTTTCAGCCAATTCGGTTCAGCCGTTCTTAAGTTATAAATAGTGTAACTAACGCGACTTTCATCTATAGATGTATATAGAGTATAGATGTGAAGACATACATATATATATATAATACTGGATATAATGGATTTAATCTAACATTCCGTCGTTGCATCGCTGTGTCTATCCAGAATCAATATTCGGCAGAAGGAATGGAATTCACATCACAGAGATAGTAGATGGACAAACAATGTCATCGAGTTTCGCATTGCCGAAACTGAAATATTAATGTTGTTCGAAATTTCATGTGCGCAGGTGAGTGTTTGTGATGTGACACTATCATCATTTTTAGCAATATCGATATCGACAAATTATATAATTATTGTTACGTAACGTCACACATGTTTTTTTCCATTTTAGACCGCTTAGTTTCGCTGACTATCTCCAACATACAAACTTACACTCTTTAATTATTTTCAATGTATTCTATTTAATATCATAAAGCTAAACAGTTTGTGTGGTTAATCTCAGGAAGTAATGGTTTGAATTGAAAAAAATATAATTGTGTTGGAAGGTTTTAAGCTCACGCTACGACCACTAGAAGCGAATCATCAATGGAAAATGTTGCAAAAACGAGAAAAATATCTTTAAGTAGCATAATTTTAATTGTTAATCCTATGCGGGTAAAATCTCAAGTCACAGCTATTGCTAATATAAATTTCAAATATCGATATCTTTTTAAGTCCCTATGGTTTCAATACTTTTAATCTTTCGTACAGGATATTGTGTTTTGAAATTATATTTGATTGACAAAATAGAATATTTAATCATATATTACAATAATGTATTTACCATTAATCTCGTAAAATTATTATCATTTAATGCTATCGACCTCGCGGTAATGTCCTGTGAATTATCATATTGTGTTACGCCGTCATTATGATTTAAATTGTTTGCTGTTAAATCATACAATGATTACATACATCATTAAATTAAATTAACGGAAGGTACGGGCGATAAGTTTTTAAGAAGCCTTTTTAATCCATCCTCGTGAGACTATCCTTTTTTCGCTCGCCTTTTAAAGTCATAATGTTATATGTATGTAAGCATTTTTTACGCCCATATACAACCAAATTTTAATCGTATTGTACATATGTGTATGTAAATTTTTAACCGTCTTCAAAAATAAGGTATTATTCTCTAAACTATTCTCATCGCGTATGTTTTTTTATAGTGCTGCAGATGATGTGGCTACTCCAAACTATCGTAGTTGCCTATCATACATTTAACATTAAGATCAGTGTTATGATATTTTTTAAGCTCTCCGTCTCATTACTGTGGGTAAAGTAAAATTTCTTTACTTCTAGAGATAACATTATGTTACCTACTAACAATATATTGGCACTTAAAAAAACAATAAGATTTTTAGTTAGAATGTTCTGTATTTTATTAAACCACCCCTGTTTAAGGCGTTAAAAAGGAGATGTCCTGCGATATTGCATTTCGTTTGATACACAAAAAAATTACTTATGAACTTTTTCAATTAATACGCATCCCTATTGCAAAGGGGTATTGAAAGACATCTGATTTAATTGGCGGGGATAGTAAGCGCAAAGCGTTGCATTTGATTGAAAGGCGCATTGCAGTCGGAATCAAAGGTTCCCTTTTCAATTGTGTCCGAGCGTGCGTGCTACGAGCTCAATCACGAGTGCCCTTTGCACCATGAGTCCTATCACTAGAATATAAATTCAAAGTTTTAGGTAACAATCTAACTTTTTTCTGCGTGGACTCAATATAATGAGATTTTGTTATAAGATAGCTCGAACATAATCAGACAAAAAGTAAAAAAAAGTAAGTATTTACGGTCGAATTGAGAAAGATCCTCCTTTTTGAATTTGGTTAAAATGGGGATATTTTTACTTACATTAGGTGCAAGTAAGCAGATAAGTACACCGCTGTATTTAGTTGATAATATTTTCTTGAATTTATCCTTGTTAGACTATGCAAGTTTCTCAAAGGAATAGTTCTTACCGCAATTATTCTACGGGTTTCTAGTTTCTAAATTTGATTTATTCATGTTGCGGTCGGTTTCTAACAACCAATAATAAACCGGTTCACTAATTGCATCGGAAAGGTAATTGGGTATAGATACAATTAAATGCAGGGAAAGCTGAAGGCTTTACTTCAGCACTGAATAATTGACTTAGTGCTCTGTGACGTAAGGTCTGTTATAGCTTGTTTCACCGAACAGTGCGAGCACGTGGGAGTTCAGGCTTTATTTGAAATCCAAAGTTCAAAGGTATTGGTTTCATTTTAGTTGATACGATCATCCTTGATGCAACGTGACAACAGTTTGTTGGGCCTTTGCTGCGAGCTTATAAAATGGAGCCCAATATACAACGGTCTGGTCTTGATGTGCACGTTAAAGCTACGACTAAATTACATTTTGTGACGTCACAGAATTCCTGCTCTTTCACCTATACTTCAAAAAGAAATTTTGCGTCTCGTGACAAGCGCCCTGGGGTTTTCTCGCTCAAAGAATTAACATTTCTATTCAACGTGGCAATACTGCCAGCCTTCTTGGCACGATCGTGAGAGACACCGATTTGGGCCAAGTTGTCTACTTGTTATTAATTTCAAGTACTGTTCCATGTATATAGAGGTTATTAAGTTTTTATTTTGTTTATGATTGTGGATAAAGAGGAGAGGAAGACTTAGGAAACGATGGATTATTTGTGTTCAAGATTATGGCTTAAAAATGACTGAATACAATTATTACGACATATAAAGAGAAATGAAAAAACATATCGCCGACCACAAATAAAATGTGATGAGGGGTTCCCATCCCGAAGAAGAATAAGGATCCTCAGGTCAATTTCAGTTAAACTAAAACATAAATAATAGCAATACGACACCTCTACATTTCAGAGAACCATACCATAATTCAGCTCTCCACGGATTTTTATTTGTTACTAGCTGCTCATTATATATAAGCAACCAATATGATTAATCCTATACATCTATACAGATAAATAAAATTGAAGCGTTTGTTTGTAATTCTAAAATAACAGCTTTTCACTAAATGCATATGAAAAATATACACGGTACTGACTCAAAGAACCAATTTTTTTTTTAATCTTTCTGTCTGTATGTTTGTTCCGGACCGATTTTAATGGGACTTTCACTGGAAGATAGCTAATTTTACAAGGAGCAACTTAGGCTTCTTTTATTTAAATACCGGGTTCCACGTGTCATGGGCCATGATATTAACATATAATAACTCAAAACAGGTAAAACCGTGAGGCACAGCTAGTTGATACAAAATTTTGGATAATTTTTCATCAATTTCCAATTAAATTTCACTGGCTTGTACCTACCTATTTCATATTAATTGTAACATCTTGATAATATAACAAGCTAACTTAATTAACCATTTAATTAATTGTAAACTAATATAGCGAAAATTGTTAATTAATTCGTCTTTTGATGTTTCTTACTTCGTTGTTATGGGTGACATTTGTTACGAGAACGCATGAGTTGGTATCTGATGAACCTCTTTAGATTTCTTCTTCAGTGCATGGGATTCGTATTGTGGTGGTGATTTTAAGGGGAAAACTCTAAGATGTGTAAACATGTATACTTCCACCGCAATGCCTACAATCGCCTGCTCTATCAGATACGTGTGTCTATTTTATCAATTCTGTGGTTCCAACCTTATTAATTTATTCGAAGGCGACTTTTGTTTGACATCTATACAGATAAATAAAATTTAAGTGTTTGTTTGTAATTCCTAAATTACACTTTTTGACTATGGAAGTATAAACGGTAGGTCCAGACATAGAAAACCTATTTTTATTTTTTCTCTGTCAATCTTTCACTGGCTACTATTATTTAAAAAAAATAGTGTTCCCGGACCACCCATAAAATTGAGCCTACGCGGGTGAAACCGCGGGACACAGCTTGTTGTATATAAAATCCATCATTGATACTACATACATACATATCATAGGTACCGTCACGACTTATGAACGAAAATTGTGGGGCTACTGCGCATGTTTAATGCGCCTCGCGCGATGTTTTTAATCAATGTGATTTTTTGCTGTTTGAAAATACTGAAACGAATTGAAATGAAAACTTTTTAATTTACTTCATATCGGCATTGGTGAGCTGTCTGCAAAACTACTAGATTAAAAATCATGGACAAAATTCCACAAAAATTTTCATCGAAACGCAATTTTCACGAAATTGCTCAAAAATGGTTTGATGTTAATTAAAAGCTCTCACGGCTAAAAATTCCATCGCAATACTAATTGGTAGAGTGCAAGGGCGCCGATGGTTCGTAAACAGGTGTGTGAGAGGAAGCTCTTTGTTCAATTCACTATGTTTCGACGAATTATTTTGCAAGAGATGAGTGCATTGAAAAGTGTTTGGTTGGACCTTGATAAGGATCAATTTAAATAGTAACTATTTGTTTTGCGATTGATTGTACTTGATTTCCAGCTGGGAATGTATTGTAATATTAATATAATTGATTACCGACTTTTGCCCGTGACTGAGATTGTTTTACTCAGAAAAGTGTAATATTATATACATATTAAGTAATTTACATGCGTAGGCTCGGTTTTTTACTCCCGGAGGGGTAGGCAGAGGTTTACTTATCTACCCACCCACATATCCTAAGTTATATTTAAAACTCATGTAATAGGGGCGAGTCAATCATGTCATAATGCACTCAACCATGCACTAATCCGGACGCCGGGTTGCTACTGGGAATTTACACATGGAAAATCTTAACAATACTTTGCCCGACCCGGGGATGGATCCCCGTGCCTCGTGGTCCGCACTAACGCTTGCAACCAATAGACAAGCCAGGCATTCTGATCATGATATTATACTGTAATTTATGGATGGAGATCAAAACAACATTTTGCGAAAATGAGTTAAGTTCGTTGTCAGACCTTAAAGTGTACCCGAAGTCTTTAGAAAAATATTTTTTTTAACACTTATCAATAAAGCACAACCTAAAGTTTCCTAAATTAATATAAAGTAAACTATAACCGAAACAGGTAAAATAATAAACAAAAATGTGATCTATGATTGTGATTTTCATAATAATTGATTTCCTATCGTCCTAATGTTCCACAGTAGAGCCTGCAACCAGTAGAAAAGTCTTCAAAAGTCTTTATCTTATGAGTAATAAACATTCTTAAATATCACCAATATTAAGAACACCGTCTAACACTGTATAGATATCAAACAAAAGTCGCCTTCATAACTAAAATGAATAAATTAATAACGTTGGAACCGCAGAATTGATAAAACGGACACGTATCTGATAGAGCAGGCGATTGTAGGCATTGCGGTGGAAATAAACATGTTGACACATCTTAGAGTTTTCCCTTAAAATCACCACCACAATACGAATCCCATGCACTGAAGAAGAAATCGAAAGAGGTTCATCAGATACCAACTCATGCGTTTTCGTAACAAATGTCACCCATAACAACGAAGTAAGAAACATCAAAAGACGAATTAATTAACAATTTTCGTTATATTACTTTACAATTAATTAAACGGTTAATTAAGTTAGCTTACTGCGAGGTTATTACAGTTGTGTGACAGTGAGAGATGTATCAACGTCATATTGTCTGTCTCATTATAAGAGGAAAACTATCATGGCAATAAGAGGTCTTGATAAGGCCCCTGAATAGTCGTCAGACTGATAGATAACGAAGCAATTCAATCAGAGCGCCTTCAAATGGAGCTTATTTAACGAACATATTATTTTTCGTCCGTCTTGTCTTGTGGGACTTCGCATGAAACCATTTGTAATCAACTTTGAATATTTAAATATTACGTTCGATTTGTGATCTAAATGTTCCTACTGTATGTTATACTAGCCGTACCCGCGGATACTTCATTTCATGGGTGGCAAATAAGAGTAGCCCAAGTTACTCCTTGTAACATTAATTATCTGCCAGTGAAAGTCCCTTTAAAATCAGAACAAATAGACAGACACACAAACAGGCGGACAGAAAGACAGACAAACAGTTTATAAATTGATTTTTTATGTTGGTTTTATGAAAAGCTGTTTTATGAAAATTTTGTGTAGAGTATATATAGAGTATAGATGTATAGATGGAGTTTGTTTAGCCTATAACCTTCCTTGTGGTCAAAGCTAATCTCTTTACCAAATTACAGCAATATCGTTTAAGTATCGAAACCGCAACCGAAAAGGAAGCAGATGTATAGACAGATACACTTCACATTATTATTATTAGAAAGATATTTTCCATATTTCCAGTTAAGCAGCATCTTCTCATCCGAAATACCTCAGTGTCTGAAGACCAAAGTCTTCGAACAGTGCGTGTTACCTGTGATGACCTACGGTGCCGAGACGTGGTCTCTAACTGTAGGCCTCTTGAATAGGCTCAAAGTCAAAGTGCCATGGAAAGAGCTATGCTTGGTGTCTCGCTACGAGATCGAATCAGAAATGAGGAGATCCGTAGACGTACTAAGGTAACCGACATAGCCAATCAGGTTAGCAGGCTTAAGTGGCAATGGGCAGGCCACATTGCTCGAAGGACTGATGGCCGCTGGGGCAGTAGAGTTCTCGAGTGGAGACCACGTACCGGCAAGCGCAGCGTAGGGCGCCCCCCGCGAGATGGACGGACGATCTGGTCAAGTCCGCGGGGACCCGCTGGATGCAGGCCGCTTCCAACCGGGTGAGGTGGAAACCATTGTGAGAGGCCTATGTTCAGCAGTGGACGTCCTATGGCTGATATGATGATGATGATTTTCCATATTGTTCATGTTTCGATTGAGTACACATAGAAATGCACTAATAGTACAGCCACATTGCGCCATTTTAAGGGATCACGGGCACTAATCTGGCCTCGAAGTTTGTGCAGTCGCCTGCCACGCAAGCGTCGTAAGTTCGAATCCCAGCGGGGCCTGTTCCAATGAGTTTTTCTAAAAACTTATGTGCAGTGATTTCACACCACGTACTTTACGCTGAAGGAAATTATAGTGAAGAAACCTGCATATGTCTGAGAAGTAATTCAAAGACGTATGTATAGTGCATCCTCTATCACTTTGGCAATTTATCATATTCGGTGAAATGGGGGGTTGTGGTTACACCTCTGCTTACCCCATCGGAGACCCTTCTGAGATGGCGTGAACATATATTTTTTTTAGAATAATTGATTTCCTATCGTCCGAATGTTCCACAGTAGAGCCTGCAACCAGTAGAAAAGTCTTCATAAGTCTTTATCTTATAAGTAATAAACATTCTTAAATATCACCAATATTAATAACACCGTCTAACACGAGAGTATAACGTAATATTTATGTAAAACTTCTATTCTAATATGTAATATGTGGTGTGATAAGAGTGTTTTCCTGCATAAAGCGGCTTATTGTGGAAACATTGCATAAACTGTGGAATCAAAGTGTTTTGTTTTGACTCGAGAATGAAGTTTCAAAGCACTCAGCTCGATCCGAGTACGGTAATATACGAAACTATGGCATCGCTCTTCTTCTCATATGAAAGATAAAACCACTTTTAAAGCTAGATGTAAATTTGCATGTTTAGTGCCGTATAAATATTGTATGAAGAGCCGTGGTGATAGAGCGGTTTGAGACGTGCTAAGCAAGTGACGTAAATTCCAATATCATCGGACTGTAGGTACCAATGAGCGCAGTGATGTCACACCATGAGGCTTAAGCTAGACCGTGGCGGGTCCGAGCCGTGCTTCTGCCTTGCTTGCTTGGCCGTAGTACAACGTGTACCCCACACGGACTTGAGTAGACTTTGAAAATAAGGAAGGAAGAGAAGTGGTCGTAGCTCCCGGTACCCCTTCGAGGATCATTTTAGAAGAGCGTGACCTTTTTTCAAGAAGCATTTATGAGGTAGTTAGCTCATCATTACTCACGTGTAGAATCGATTTGCTAATGGTGGTAGTCTTTGTATCGACCAGTATTATAACCGTATTTCATAACTAATTTATACATGCCGTGCTGCTGAAACCCCGAATTATTCAAAGACGTATGTATAGTGCCTGAGACGGCGATAGACTCACCATCTGTCACGTTGGCACTTAATCAAATTCGGTGAAAAGTGGGTGTTGTGATAACAACACCTCTGCTTACCCCTTCGGGGAATACAGGCGTGAGCATATGTATGTATGTACGTTACCTATATTATCTATACCTACATCTATGCAGATAAATAATTTTGAAGTGCTTTTTCATGAAAGCATATGAAAATATATACAAAATACATGCAAAAAAAAAACTGAAAACCTTCTTACGGTAACTAAATGAAATCGCAAAGAAAATTGTGGTCTAGTGTTAGTGAAAGCAAATACCTATAAAGCATTATATTATGACTTCACACAAGATTGATGTGATTATTGTTCAGTCTGATCTGAAAGCAAATTGGACTTGGTTCGGGCTCGTTCAATATGGTAATTGGCTAATTGAACTGCTCTTAGAGCTATCAACGAAAATCATTAGACTTTGGCAAACCATTCTCGACCCATCAGGGGATATTTCATATTTATTTTGACGGGAGCTCTTCGCTAACGTCTTGTCAAGCCGTCTGACAAGCGATTATAACAACTCTACTGGCTACTGGTATTGCTTTAAACAACTTCTTTATGTATCTTATATCATTGTAAATATCTGGTTGACCGAGCTGTGCTCGGTTTATTCACACAAAAAAAGGAAAAAAAAGAAAGAAAATTCCGGTGAACGTTCGTCTCGAACCGGGGTGGGTACTCTAGTTTCGTTATCGCCCCGTAAGCTGGAAGCCTCACGTTGACATGTCTGAGCTACCATAACTTGACAGATGTCGACGAAATTTACAGTCGTATTGTAAATTTAGCTAGATCTATTTTGTGCCCCTGAAACCCCCTACATGCAAAATTTCATAAATATCGTTGGAGCCGTTTCCGAGATTCGGATTATATATATACAAGAATAGCTCTTTTAAAAATATAAGATGAAACTTTGATTTGACAAAGGCCGTGTTTTTCGAAAAGGTTGATGGTAGTTGACCTTTACTTAGTAAAAACTAGATGTGTCTCGCAGTTTCACGTGCATAGATTTAATTCAATGTGTGGCTCACAGAACCATTGTTAATTAAGTTAAAAGTATCCTAAGATACTCCTTATAACATTAGCTATATGCCAGTGAAAGTCTCGTTAAAATTGGCCGAGCCATTTCGGAGATCAGCCGGAACAAACAGAGAGAAAGAGAAAATAAATTAAAATTTGTTTTTTAAGTCAGTACCGTATATACTTTCTCTATGCATTTAGTGAAAAGCTGTTATTTTGGAATTACAAACAGACGCTTCATACTTATTTATCTGTATAGATATAGATGTATAGATACAAATAATGAGGCGAGAGCGGGTCGCTTGTTTATAATCATATCAATAACAATTATCGATAAGTTATGACAGGTTTGGAGTTTGTGTTTGTATATGCCCGTAGTTTAGCGAACATAATTAACTATAGCTAATTCTTTCCATTGAAATAGTATTTCTCAAACGCTAATCGCAATCATTGGTTCAAGCTTAAATTAATATGCCCAACGTATAAACAGATTGATGTCACATAATTTCACGAGAGACGCACTAGGATTATTTTTAAGTTCTAAAAATCGATATTCCCGGAATAACTTCTGCTGGAACTGGGATATAAAGGCTGTTCTTAGAAAATACATAAAAAAATATTCTCTTTTAACATAAATATTATGAATTATACGCAGCCTAAATGGCGGCCTACGGAGAATCGAGCGAAATTCTACTTAAGACGAACATTACTTTTGGCCTCTTCCACGTGTATATTTATTTACAAAGGTTATGTAATACATGCTGAGAATTCTCTGAATAATTTGTGTTTCTGATTCTGGTATAATGGCCAGGGGTATACGCAATACCAATGTTTACATTATTCTAACTCACTACATTAATTATAATTCGTTAATTATAAATCGCCGTTCCGTCAACGCCCATCGCCCGGGAGCAACTAAGTACATACTTCACGTATACTCGATCATCAGTATTTATTAAGAGACCCAGAATGGTCTCCAAAGGGATGGGAAAAATACTAGACCTATGTTCTCTTACGATGTTACATACATAATTTAAAATCTTCCCAGTCGTGCAGTTTTTCTTTGCTATAGAATTACTTATATAAATTAAAAAAAAAATATGCTCAAGCCATCCCAGAAGGGTCCCGGAAGGGGTGAGCAGAGGTGTTGTAACAACACCCACATTTCACCGAATATGATCAACGTGACAGAGGGTGAGTCTATCGCCGTCTCAGGCACTATACATACGTCTTTGAATTACTTCTCAGACATATGCAGCTTTCCTCACGATGTTTTCCTTCACCGTAAAGCACGTGGTGTGAAATAACTGCACATAAGTTTGTTTTAGAATAACTCATTGGTACAAAGCCCCGCTGGGATTCGTCTTGCGTCGCTTACGTAGCTGACGACAGCTCTAACCACGGCTTCCTTAATATAAATCACAAAAGTTAAAATATCTTTACCTCCCGTTATTCACAAAGCTTGACAGCTCACTCTATTCTACATGATACCTTTTAAACAAATTATGTTATATCATAGAGTAATTAACTATTTTTGAATACAACTAGTTGAGATAAGTGTTCCAGAGATAAACGCGTTTAACGCATTCACTGCTAACGACGCGTATGTGCGTCCAACTGTTCGAGAATTTACGAAGAAGTTGAAATGTTAGCAGTGAATGTGTTAACCAATAATAATCGCTTTTTATATTCGTCTTCACGTAATTGAAAAAAGACCATATTTCGTAGTAATGTAGCAAAAGTGCACGTAACGCGTAAGTGTAGCTAATAAGTACTCATAAAATGAAATGACAGGCAAATTTTAATAAGAGCTAGATACATTTTTTTACATTGTGTTAGTCTTGATGTGTTGATACGCTAGAATCTTTAAAATAAATCACCATAATCACCATTATCGGAACGGAGAAATCGAATGAATTGATTTTCTCACGATATTGTGTGCTTTTGACACCGAGGGCACTAAGAAGACGAGCCAATCCGAAGTCAGTATTTGGTGATAAGGTCACTTTCAGGTTCTTAAGTAGTAACAGACCTAGATCATTCGGTTTTAGTGCTAAGCGCTGACTGACGTAACTTTTACGTACGTAAAAACCAGGCAATTTGTCAATGAATAATTAAAAAATTAATTACGGATTAAATATATACATTCTCGTACATTAATTATGCTGAGTGAATGAATCAACTTCACAATACACCTTGTAAACAGACTTTGCGTGTGACTAACGTCTTACAAGTGTGTGTAAAATTCAAAGCATTAGTAAGTTATTGAATATATTTTTTATTCCTTCACGGTATAGGCGGAAGAGGCTCATGTATATAAATCATTTTCGGCTCTTTAAGTCTGATTTGTGCTGTTCTTTCTTCTTCTATCTCCTTTTCGTACTGCTCAGACCTGGACACAGGGTGGCCTGGTCCCCTGAGTCTTAGTTTAGCAGCTTCCTCAGTTTTCAAATCATCTGTGTACGGCACACTCTCCGGGACCGCCATTATAAAAGCATAATCCAAGTCACAATACATCACGGCTAGATATTTATCCACGATTTTCATGCGCATTACTGAAGTTGGAACTGGTGGCCTGTTACCTGAAATCATATTTGCTGTGTTAAAGAAACAACTGCTGTTTTATGACGATTTTTAATTTCAACCATAAACATACTTATCATCCCGCTTGTATTCCCCGAAGAGGTAGGCAGACAGGTACTTAAAGTTGACCCACATTTCGCAAGCTATGGTTAAGCTCCATGTAGGGCGACCCTATAGCCTAACCGGACAATAATCCAGAACCAGGGCTGCTACAAAACCTAATAAAATTTAGCCCGACCCGGCGAAACCCAAGATTATGTTTTATGAAGAAACGTTTGCAACCATTAGATCAACGTGGCAGGCAACAGGGGCATATATGAAAATAGCACATTCGTATAATTTGTTTATTTTTCACCACAAATAATATTTATAGTCAAGACTAGCGGATTTACCCGCGTAGAGTAAATTTCATAGATGATCCACGAAACGTTAATGTTTCTTTTTTAAATAAATGTAGCTAAGGTTACATTTATTTAAAAAAATAGCTATCTACCAGTGGAAGTCAGACAGACGGACTGAGATTTTTTTTGTAATTGTTTTTGTTTTTATGTCAGTACCGTATATACTTTAATATGCATTTGTGAAAAGTTGTTATTTTTTAATAACAAACGGACACCTCAAAATATTTATCTGTACAGATATAGATTATAGTAAGCACTATTTGCTGTTGCAGGCTCGAGACACGATAATTGGAATAGTCTAATATACATAGTGTGCATTACCGCGGAATATTCAAATTTAGCAAGATGCTTCCGACGAAATAGGTCAATTTCGGGGCTTTTCCGATTATCGATAGATTAGATTATGTCATTGAGGTGTTCTCTCAGTAGATAGTGCTGACCTTACGCGGATGTTTACAAGTCCTACAGATTTCCGTGCCTCGGTGGGACCTACCTCGATTAGTAGTACCTAATTTTGAGCCCTGTCGGCGCGGTCGAACAAGCTGGATTCTGCGGTTAGATGCGCGTTGATTGAATTTTATAAGTGTTGTTTCATAGGTTAATTACATTTATTTTTCTAAAATTTAAGCCTACTGGGCACCATCCCACAGACACAAATCTAAATTCTGTGTTCTATTTATTATTTTTGTCGTAGTTCTATTATTCTAGATTTAAATTAATAATTATGTATAAAAGGAAGGTTTACTAAATTATAAATTTAACAAAATTTAAGTAGCAATAAATCACTCCAAACATCCCATACTGAACGTCAAAATTAGTTTGAAATTTTGGAAATTAGCCACATAATGTTGGATTCATTGTATACATATGCATTTAGAAGCAGATGTTACTGAATAACCAATGCCTTGCAACAAATAACACGATTTGGTAATGATAATTGGCATATGACTGATACATAAAGATACTTTAGTTAAATGAGACGTTCAAGATATCAACATCCTAACCTTCATTTCTATAAGTTTTTGATAAATAACAAACACTGCGTTACAAAACGCTTCGTTGACCGTTATCTACAGATAAATAAAGTTGAAGTGTCCGTATTTTTGTTCCGGCTAATCTGGACAGATTTGAACGGGCGACTTTCACTGGCAGATAGCTAATGCTACAAGGAGTAATATAGGGTACTTTTAATTTAAAAAGTTAAACATGTAGTATTGCGGGAATGAAATTAAATATACGCGGGTAAAACCACAGGTCACGGCTAGTATAACTATAATTATAATAATCTATGAGTAAACATATCGTAAGATTGATTTAAAAGTCAACCCATCTCTTTCTCTGATACGGGCTTAAAAAGAGATGGACATCATTTTAGTCCTAGTTTAGCTTAGTCTTCGTTTAAACCATGTTTTGTAAAGAGGGTGTAAGTAACTAAAAGTGAATTATCGGTGGCATTACGGTGTCTAGACGAGCCTCTCGTATTGACATCTTAAGAACGTACGTACGGGACATCGGGAACTTAAGAGATTTTCATTAGCTACGTTATGCTTCGAAAGCCCGCCTGTTGCCTGCACTTGGTATGTTTTCACAAGCAATATATGTACTTATATACCTTTGGTATAATTAATATTGTTACTCATAAGTTGAATACTTCTATTTAATTGGGCTGTAAAGTGCAATAAATCTGGTTTCTAAGAACACAAATATTTGTGAATTTTACTATTTAATAAAAATGCTATTTGAGCCCTATTAAGTGTCCTTAATTTGTAACCTTTTAGTTGAAGTACTATTATTTTTTTATGTTGAGATTAACACTAGGAAAAGTCTTTCACGGGTAGAGAGAAGCATCTATAAGTGTAATAGTTCTAGAAACGTATGCCTTTGTTTGATTCGAATGCAATCGAAGCTTCATGATATGAAATCTACTTACGTTTGACATATTCCGGTATGCTGTGGTCAGGGACGTCTATAAACAATCCCCGCTGATCAGCTGCAATTAGCAAATGGTTCCGATATTCACCCATCAATAGTTTCGGGGCTGACCAGTCAATGGTTGCATTCAAATACACGCCAATATCATCTTTGAAGTGTCGAGCGTCCTGAAACACAATTAATATGATCAATATTGGAGTTATAGAATAGAATAATTTATTTACATGGAATATGGTTACAAAAGATGTTGTTTAAAATAAAAGGTACATAGCATATTTCACCCATTTTGGGTATGTAAATATTAATAAAATTACCTCACGTTTCGGATATCGGAACGTATGCAGAAGTCCGTACAATACGCCCTTGTCGTACCACACATAGAACGGTACCCAGTCCATATTGACAATATCTTTGGGATGGAAGTAAGACTTTCTGGCGAATTCGTCACATGTGGTTCGGTCCAGTTTGGCTGGTTCACTAGGAATCATGAACGTACCGTCTTCGAATTCGCGACCCATTGCCTCCTCCTTCCTGCTGGTCGGTCTAAGCTGCTGGAGTGGTCTGGCCGGATGGACCAAGTTGTTCTCCAATGTACGAACATAATCATGTCCTACTTCTGGTACTGTGTCGTTGACATCAGCACTTTTCTTGACATAATCATTAATAATATAATCATGAGGTGGAACGTCATCAGGCATCTCCTTGTACCTGCTTCTGATTGGATCACGACCTGCCGACTTCGGCGGCACAAAATCTAAAAAATCTATCGGTTGCTTCTCTTCAAATCTGGGGTCTCCGAAACCGAAAATACCAATATTTCCGAACGGAATCGGTATGTTGGCTTCCAAACTAACTTTTTTACGGTTCACTGGTTCATAAGCATCAACAGACTTTTTCTTCGCTTCAGTCGCAGCGATGAGACTTAATATGACAATCAGTCGCATGTTGCTGCGATGCGGAAATCCAACATTGTGCTCACTGTACAGTTTATATGCGGTGACCAAATAAAGGGTAACGAACATTTTAATGCTAGAATCATATAGCCACTAAACATCGTAATCTCATCATATCATAATAATCAATTTTAAAATAAAGAATCCCTTAGTTTTAATGCTTATTGGATGACTAGCGGACGTCACGCGGTTTCACCCACGGAGTTCTCGCGCCCGTGGGATTACCGGGATGAAGAATAGCCTATATTAATCATTGATAATGTAGAAATCAAATGGCGCAGGAATTTCTAACATCGGTCCAGTACTTTTTGAGCCAATTGGTTATACATAAAAAACTTTCCTCGTTAGAATATTAATATAAATATGTGCAACATAAGACAATAGTTTTTTTAATTTAAATTAAATTATAAACATATAACGCCTCAAATGGTAATAAAGAAATGACGACAACTTAAAAAGTACAAAATGAGGGACTTCTTATTTTTAAATTGATATACGTACCAACAGCCGAAGCTCTGTGACAAAAAAAAACGTCTCGACTCAGCAAATTATTGTGAGTACCAAAATTACGTCACCATCTCTTCAATCCATATAAAAGATAGGATTTCGGTTAGAGGTATACCTACATATATATAGAGTATAGGTTGAAACCGGAGGAAGGACAAAGGGCTACCTTTCGGCACAAACTCATTCCACTCAACGAAGGCCCGGGCAGAAAGCTAATCAGCATTAAGTAAATATTAATTGTATAAGTAAATGTTATATTTAATTGGTTTTCAGTAATTCATTTGTATAACACTACTATTAAAATCATCGGCGAGTAACATAAGTTTTATTTTATCCCCGTACTCCCTCGGGAACGGGAACTACGCGGGCGAAACCGCTTGTCCTCCACTAGTATTATATAACTTTGCGTGTACAATTCGTCTTCTTCAGTAAATACACATGTAATATTTTACATACATATTCAGCTTATATTACATGGGTGTAAGCAGAAGCTGCTGTGAAATCACAGTCACAATTATATATAGTCAATGGTTCTATTGGACATTAAACTGTTGGTGATTCCTGTTATTTCATTGTTTCGGATTTCAATGTTTCCTTGATATGGCGACTATTGATTATTACCGTCAATATTATTGTTTCCCTTCCCTCCAACATCGAACTGTTGAAAAGCTTCAAACTCAAAACATCTTTATTTGATTTCTATACATATATGGACACTGCACTTATGTTACAATTCTTAATATTTATTAGTTTTGATCTTTGTTTGACTGGCTTGAGTTGTCAAGCTCACTAAAATGCCTTTGCTTGCGGCGGCGTCTGGATGACGGGTTGTCCACTTCCCTCTATGATGGTTGAGGAGGTCAATGGCTGGCATTCACGTCATACTTGTGAACAGGTGCTGCTTGTGGGGGCTGGTCATCTCAAGCTACGCATTTAGTTATAAGTAGATGTACTAGATTTTTAGTTATGTTAATTTGTATCGACATTTGTGCATTGGAACTTTGTCCATGAGCTTACGTTTCATAAATTATTTATTTTGCATTCTTTAAATTGTATAATATTTTTGAAAAGAGTTATTCCTGAGTTTCTTGCCAGGTTCTTCTCAGTAAAAGCAACCTTCCGAACCTGGTGGTAGCGTGTATAATCCTGTATAATTATGTCATTCGGACGATTTGAAAGTACTTTGTAAAAAGTCTAATCGAATAAAGATACTTTTGACTTTGACATTAATTCTAAAGTTACACCTTTGACTAAATGCATATAAAATAATACACGGTAAAGAGATAGAAAAACCAATTTTAAAAATAATTCTCTGTCTGTTTGTTCCGGCTTATCTCCGGCTGGACCGATTTAAACGGGATGTTTTTACTTAAAGGCTGCTTTTATTTAAATTTAAAAACACATTAAGGATCAAATCATTAAAAAACAAAAATCAAAAAAACATTAAGTGTTCCGCGAGAATTAAAATAAATCTACGCGGGTGTAACCGCAGAGCACAGCTAGTTGTATATAATGAGCGTTCTAAAGACCATTGAATCATTACTTGTCCTCTACACTGAATGAAAAGACGAAACAGAATCAGGAATACAACGGAGCAGGTAGAGCTCAAAGTTATTTGGTCGCTCTGCATACAACCTTGAACCAGTTAAATTAAAACGCAGCGTGCACTCGAGCCTCGGGGGCCTTTTAAGGCAGTCTAGCTAACGAATTGAAATACTCTTGTTTATTTCCACGAAGTCTGCAATCTACGTTATTGGCAGCATCCTATTATAAGTTTGTAAGAGTGTATACATGTATTTTTGTTACTCTTTCACGCAAAAAGTAATGAATGGATTTTGATGAAATTTACAATAATATAGTTTACATTAGAATAACATATAGGCTAATAATTTCTAAAGATACAGTGTCAAGTATTATGTGCAATAGTGAACCGTAAATACAATAAAATATTAATTATAATAAAAAAAAATTATAATTATTTTTTTGTTTGATAGTAGCAAATTTATCCTTTCATAAAAAAAAAACTAGCTGTGCCCGGCAAACGTTGTATTGACATATATTTTTTGAGGTGGTCACCCTTATCATTTAGGGGTATGAAAAATAGATGTCACCGATTCTCAGACCTACCCGATCTGCACACAAAATTTCATACAAATCGGTCCAGCCGTTTCGGAGGAGTACGGTAACTAACATTGTGACATGGAAATTTTATATATTAGATAAATACTTATAAAATCTGGTATCTAAGCTTTATTTTTTACACTTAATAATTTATCATCATGTAATTTTTTTCTCTATCAGTTACGATTTCACTAGAAACTAATTTAATATATACAATTATATTTATGAAACCGCGGGTCATATCTAGTAACCTTTTCCGTCATCTATATTATATAAATAAATTCCCGTTGAATTCTATCCACCACTATCCGGAGAATGGTTAACATTTTCAAGGATGAATAATTCGAACGATGCTCCATTGTTGCCTGCAACACATGTTCATTAGAACATGTGTTGCAGTAAACATGAGTGAAATGGTCGATTTGTTGATCCAATATAAATTCCACGCACTTCTGACGGTCTGTTTTGCTTTGATTGATTAAATATGAAGGTTTTCAATACGATTTTCAAATTATAATTGAATCATGCACGTGTTTAATATTAATTGCTGCATAACGACCACAAACGCAATTGCATTTCTAATTTAACATATCGTAAACCATTGCAAATAGTGCAGTAGTTGGGTTTTTGCTCGATATAATGAATGTCAAAATACGAATTGCGGCTCAACCTGGCTTAACGTAAATTAACAAATATTTCTTTGGCCACAGTGTGAATGGGGTTTTTGGGACACAACGTACAACACCTATTTTGATAGAAACTATCCACGTGACTCGCAGTTCCATCATCTCCCTGGCCTTATCCCATACACTGTTGGGGTCGGTACTTGATTCAACCCGATGTGGCTGATCACTTGATTTTTATACGGAGCGACTGCCATCTGACCTTCGCAACCAATATAACGAGGAAAGTCTGTGATCTGGGTTAAACCAGTTGTCGGACTATTTTAGGCCTCCGACTAACCTGTAACGACTACCAAAGATGATAAATAGGCAACCGGGACCGACGGCTTAATGTGGAGGGAACTCGGGTGGTCTTAAGTTCGCTGATCGAATGATATGCGCAATAGCAATTGTGCCACGAGCTCCTCTCCATGCACGCGTCTGGCAGTTATTTTGTTTAAATTATTATTCCAGCTACTGAGTGCACACTTGTCATGGCGTTAACTCAAGCGGTACTAATCGACCCTCCAAATATTTCGTGACAGACAGACCGAACATTTTAGCAGTAAGCGCTTAATTCCGCTCCTCTCCTTCAAGAAAATACTTTAAAACTATGCAGCCTTCCGTCCCTGCATACTCCTACATATATGTTTTACAAGCAGTAAGGAATCTAGGAACTAATATATTTATAATATGCTTCAGTCTTCAGAGATGCATATTTCAAAAAGCGTTCCGAGATATGGGGGTTGACAGTTTCAAAACTTTTCATTGTCTTATCTCGGGGCCCTTTGAGGTACAAACGAAACAAAAAGTGGTATAATCCTCTCCGTACTCGGTACAATCCGGTATGCATATAAATATCGTTTGTACCTCATGGCGTCCTGGGATATCCGTGGGGGACAAATGACCGCCCAGGCTAACTTGGAATGTGTTGAGATAAAAACAATTTTAACGGCACAATCGTCCACATACTTGGTACAATCGAATGGTATTCATAAACATTTACTTTTAACTTATTCCGATTTCAAAATGTTTAATCCCCCTAACTTTTGTCCCCTTGGGGTACAAACGATTTAAAAAGCGGTACAATCTGGCACATACCCGGTACAATCGAATAAATGACGAAAATTTTTTTTTATTCACTTTAGTTGCCAACTTTACACAGGTCTGTACATGTTATATTTATATACAAAACTGTTTCACTTGTATAAGCTCGACACCAACGGTCGGAGTGGCAGATATTATCTCCAGTTATTTAAATATACTTGCTAATGGCGGAGGGTAAGGAGTTAAAAATTAAATTACGTAGAGTAGCAGTCCCTAGAGCCGCCGGGTGGCTTGCCAGCCGTCATAATCTTTTGTAGCAGGTTTGTCGCAATATATTAACTTAAATAGGGACTCGTTCAAGTATTTTATTTTCAACGGTGTTAATTTAATGAAAATAGTTTTGACAGAGATTAGACTTAACGAGATCTTCCATTTGAATTTCCGACTCTAATTTTAAGGGAAAATAGGCTATTTTATATCATCGACAGCATGAATAAAAAAAGGCTTCGAGCAACCGACACTGCTTCACAGATCTTCGGCTTACTTGCGACAGCTGTAGCAAGAGATGTTGTGCTCCCTGCAGACTGCTAAGTCATAGGAGAAGATGCATGAGATAAAACACATTCATCATCTGTCAAGAGGAAGTGGCCTGTGATGATGATGATTGCCTAACCTATCGGTTCTTAGCGTGGACTATCGCACGCACCATGATCGCAATCAAGCGAATAGCGCCCCACTCCTTACTCAACATACATCACTCGTAACGACCCCGTCACGAGTTATGAGCGCTAACCTTTTATAAGTCATTTAATGACTCTGTTTCTTTCTGTTTGTATGGCGCGACGCGACTAAGGTGCATGCTCAGTTACCCCCAATATTTTCCGCGAGCGCTCATGGCGACACCCATTAGCTCTATTTGGCTTAACGGAAGATCCAGTTAGCCAGTCGGCCAGTATACATTTTTCATACCCCTAATTGATAAGAGTGATCACCAAAATAATATATGGCAATGCAATGTTTGCACAGCTAGTTATATATCGCACTCTCAGAACGATATGAACTCAATTCAAAATTAAATATTTTTTTGTAATCGTAATCAAAGATCAGCAAGTTTGAATGTACAACTTATGCAATAATTATTTCACAAGTATAGTTAAGGTTAAGCATTGTCGATAAATGTTATAAAGAATCATTTATTATCAGATATACATTTTGAGGTTTGTCTAATGAATTTAACATAATTAAGTATTTTAAAATTTCTTGAGCAGGTATTATGTGAGTGGCTGCACAATATTGCAATGACCAAAATCTATACCAGAACCTGTCCACTAAGCTGAATTTCTAAAAATAGTGGGTTCAAATTGTTCTTAAATAAATAAAATGTAAGACGACGCTGAAGCTGAGCTAATTCCAGCTTGTCCGATGGCAAAGTAAAATAAATCAGTTTCCAGTGAATGCCGGGGCTGGATATCATAACACGCTTTCAACTCGGAATTGAAATAAAAAGCACTATTATTGGTTCGAGCTAAGAATAAAGCAATTTGTTTTTCCTTGTAGTATTGTGATATTGATGTCGTTTGTGAAATATAAGAACACGCTGTTTGTATAAATAAATAAGGCCACTTTATATTTTATACACTGTATCTTGGAACTGTGCATTTGGGTATTGGGTGGGCGCAACATCTCCCTCGAGTTAAAAGCAATATAATTATGATCATGTTATTCCAGAAGGGTCCCCGAAGAGGAAAACCGAGGTGTAGCAACAACCATTTTTCACCGAATGTAATTAAGAGCCAACGTTGTCAGATGGTGAGTCTATCGCCGTCTCAGGCACTATACGTCTTTGAATTACTTCTCAGACATATGCAGGTTTCCTCACGAGTTCCATTCACTGTAAACAACGTGATCTGAACTCACTGCAATTCAGTTTTTGTTTAGAAAACCTCATTGAGACAAGCCGCTGGGATCCAAACTTGCGTCGGTTGCGTAGCAGCCGAATACTCGAACCCCACCGTGATTCGCGCTCCCTCTGGTTGTTCGAACAATACATTGTACAATTATGTTCCTATATTAATTGCCATTGTATGCACTTTTAATCCTCTTGTAAATCCGTGAGGGAAAAGGATTGAAAAAGCCAATCAAATTCTGCTACCTATCTTAATAATAATTTATTATTTCATTATTTGCTTTGTTTATTATTTGCTGTTAGCCGTGGTGGCCTCGGGGTTTGAGCACGCAAGTTCGAATCCCAGCGGGGCCTGTACCAATGAGTTTTTCTAAAAAAACTTATGTACAGTGATTTCACGCCACGTGCTTTACGGTGAAGGAAAACATCGTGAGGAAACCTGCATATTTCTGAGAAGTAATTCAAAGACGTATGTATAGTATCTGAGACGGCGATAGACTCACCATCTGTCACGTTGGCACTTAATCAAAGTCGGTGAAAAGTGGGTGTTGTGATAACAACACCTCTGCCTACCCCTTCGGGGAATACAGGCGTGACTATATGTATGTATGTATGTTGCTTTGTTTATATTGTGACGTGTGTAAGCTAACATCACGTAGACTCACCATCCCAGTCGGGTCCCAAAGACTGGAACCGGGAATATATAGTGACGTCTGACTGAGATGTCACACGACAGAGGTGTCACACGATACAACTCTTAAGGAAGATTATTATATGCTATCAGAAAAATTAGTCCATCGCTGTCTCAGGTACTATACATGCAATATACGTTGTCAATGTATTTAACTTATTTAATTTAATATACTAAGTAGGTAATCTTTTGTTTAATTGTTCGCCTGATACACAGTATATAATGTATGTAGTCCATAATTACGACTACATACATAAGTTACCTTTTTTTTTTTTTGACGAGGGGGAAACTTTCAAAAGGTCCCCGACCGCCCTGGGAGACGCAGATCGGGGTATGTGGGATTTTACCGCACTAAAACCCCCTCGGTGGCCGTCCTCAATGCTCAGGTACTCTGATAGAACGCACCGGTGTTCCCCCACACTTTGCCGGGGCACATCCCCGGGGCGGCTGTGACCTGAAGACTTCGCTGTGCAAGGCAGCGCAAGCCACATCGCGCTGCCACCTTCCCGGGCCCGCGTCGGTAGTCAAAGCTCCCACCCCAACCACCGCCAGCAGGCCCTCCGGCCCCCTTTTAGTCGCCTCTTACGATAGGCAGGGGATACTATAGCCATATTCTTAGACCCTGACTATTGGGTGGATACATAAGTTACCTGAACTAGGGTAACCTGTGTTTCAGGCGAACATTATTATATATTAATTTATAAAACACAAACTTTACACTTTGTGTATTAAGAATTAATATATAAGTTTTAAAGAATATAAAAAAAAAATATATATTTTAAATATATACAACTTTGAATTTAGTGTCAGGTATATTATGAACGTAATGTAACTTGGTTATGTACGAAGAACAAGGGGAACTTTTTTACGCAATGTGTAAGATCGTGTTGGGACATCAATGCCACATTAGTTAAAAAATAGGTCGGTGTGAGAATACTTGAGTCGCGTGTATTAATAATACTCGGCTCAACTGTTGTTGATGAATATTTAACTAAATAAATTGGTTCGTCCATATTTAACGTCGCTTTTACGGAAGTTATTATAATTACGTCAATTGAGTTTACTCGTTTTCTCAGAATGTATTTTCAATTATATATCTATATCTAATATTAATATATAATATCTAATATCTATATTTATACATCTAGATAAAATTGAAGTGTCAGTTTGAATTCCAAAATAACAGTTTTTTACTAAATGCATATGAAAGTATACACGATACTGACATAGAAAGCCTGATTTATTTAATCTGTCTGTCTGTTTGTTCCGGCTAATCTTCGCAATGGCTGGAATGATTTTATCAGTTCTTTCACTAACATATAGGTAATATTAATACAAAGAGTACTTTTAAAGGCTACTTTTATTTAAAAAAAACAGTAGGGCGGGTAGAACCGCGGGCACAACTAGTATATATAGAAAATATGTTTAACTGTTTGTAGAATTAATTACATGGGTGATATTAGCTATAAGGACCTACTATGACCAAATTAATAGTATTTTTCAGAAAGGTCAAATTCGGAGCACTCGTAACGCACTCGCACGTAAAGTGTATGAAGAGATGCATGAATGTGGATGAAGCGAAAAAAGTATGTAAGGATCGTAGCATGTGGCAAACCGTGGTCTCTGCCTACCCCCATGGGATACAGACGTCAGCATATGTATGTATATATTAGCTATTGTATGAAAGTCTAATTGCTCGTAGGCCTGGCATGTACGCCATTAACTGTCCCCCACATTCTCTTACAATTTTCGACAGGAAACCGTTTGCAAAATGTTTTCCCGGTATCCAAGTCAGCCAGGCTGCTATTTATCGAGTGCTAAAATAGCACGAAGGCGTATCTGTCGGTAGTGTTGAACAACTTGGAGTTAGCACCTGCCAAATATAATATTTAGTCTAGGTGACGGACGGAGCTTGCCTTTTGTAGGTTGTGAATTCGTACTCCTAGGCGGGAATTAGAGATTTATTGAGGCGAAATACATACGTGATGTAATAGTGAGACTGATATTGACAGAAATGTGCAATTGTAGACCTTGGGACTGTGATATAGGATTGTTATTGCTTCAGTAATACAGTATTACCGCTATATTCCGGATTGCATGAAGCATTAGTGCGTAAGGATCGTTTTGAAGTGCACTCGAGCTAATTCAATTACCGAGCCGAGTACATGGTTGCCTTAGACATTGGTGTAATTGTTATAATATTCACCACAAAGCGAAAGGGCCCTTCACGCCCTTATGAAGTGGAAACTTAATTTAATATCTCGGTATTTACATCTTTCGTCTAAATTACACTTCATGAGTTTATGCGTTTGGTATATACAATTTAGCTTCGAAAGAATATTTGAGTGATGATTTTCATAATTTTATTATATTTATTAAAAATATAGCCCTGGTGGCCTTGAGGTTTGCCTGTTTTGAAAAAGGGGGTTTGGTACTTAGCTTGACTGAATCTTAAAGTTTTGCATAATATTGTGTCACTAGGTTTGAAGCGAAGGCATAAAATATTCCATTGGCAAACAGAATCACGAGTCAGCGGAGTCGATGGAGAATAGATATGATAATTGAATGACTGCCCGAATACAACCCCTTTCAATAAGCAGAATATGCATTAATGCTCCCAGATCCCCCACTCTACATACGTACAAATTGCACTCGACGGATTAACAACACTGAATCAATATCTATACATTGATACGACTATACAAATAAATAAAATTGAACTGTTTGTTTGTAATTCCAAATTAACGCTCTACACTAAATGTATGCGATAATATATGCGGGATTTAATTTTTTTCTACGCCTCTCTGTCTGTCTGTTTGTTCCGGCTAATATCTGGGTTTAACTGAATTTAAAGGGAGTTCCTGAGGGAGACATAAAACACATTTCAGTATGTTATATTGAAAGACTTTTCTTAGCAGAGAAATTATTTTACTTGTAGAAATAGCTAATACTCGCTGCATTAAAAAGGTTTCTAAGAAGTTGCTTCTCGCGCCTTAGTTCGCTATGAAAAGCTAAAATGGCACCAAGTTGTTCAGTGAAGCAAGTAATACACTTTCACGACTTATCTTCCAACTTACATTGGAACTTAGGAATTGTATGACCCAAGTATGGGTATAAATTGAACAAATATTATTCAAATTATAAACTTTATCTATCTATAGAGATAAATAAAATTGAAGTGGTTGTTTGTAATTCCTTAGCTTTGCGTTAATTGCATTTAAAACTACATATAAAAAAATGTTTATTTTTTTTCCATTAGTCTGCTTGTCTGCTTCCCTAGCTAATCCTTAATATTTAAAGAATGAAATTAAGTTTAGACGGGAGAAACCGCGGGGTATAGCTGTATAACCGAGTCTAGATTTAAACAGTAGGTCACCACATTTTCATTCAGCTTACAAAATTCTAATTTCGTTTATACTTCAAAAAGTTGGTATTAGTTTCCATCCAACAAAAAAGTCAGGTCATCACATGTAAATTTAGATTCAACGGATGTTATGAATTATTTAGTATGTGTTGAAAAGTTTAAGCTTCGTGTCCGTGATCACTTTCAACATGTAAATTTATATGTAGCGTAAGTCTCGTGTTGGTCGCGCGAACCTCTGTTGTAGCTGGCAGGGTCTTCCGGTTCATGTTAGGACTGGGCAATGATTGTTGAGATGTGATGTACCAGCACAATGGAGCTGACATTGACTATGTTAGACAAAAGTTCGAAAACAAATAAAGATTAAAAAACTCATTGAAAATCCCCATCAATGGGGAATAATGGAAAAAAAGTTCAAAAATCCTTATTGCGATCGAAAGCCCTTGCTAACACGTGAAATAATTATAGATGATTTATGTCGCGTCATACAGTACAGATTATGACAAAAGTAAAGAGTTTAGACACTACATGTTCAAACAATGGTTGCAGGACGATTTCATTAGAATTTGGTTCCCTTTTGATGAAAATCACCGCATCATTAGTTTGGTAGAATCATGTAATAAAAAAATTAAAGCACGCGTAGTCAATAACCCCAACTTAATGAAGCTGCTTACTTCATTAGTTCAAGATTGCGTTTTATTGAAACGTGGAGATGGAATTGCAGAGAGAACAAACAGCGTTCATCCAAAGAATTCAATAAGGCGGGTCCAAATTAAACTTATTATTACCGAAATTAAGATGCTTGGAAAAACTTAGGAGATTCCACAATTGTAAATAAAATATATAAAAACGTATACGATACAAATTTAAGATCAGTCAAGTCACAAAGCGCATAGAATAAATGCCGTTATCAACTGTCATAGACATATGTCGTTTTGTATTGGGAAACCAATGGATTGAAGAGATGTACAATCATTTCGTTTAACGAATATCATATCAAGGGAAATAGGTCTTACTAGCTTTCCAGAAACTCAAAATATATTTAACATACACAATGATTTGATCTTGAAGCTCATCTCTTCCGCAACGCAATTTTCACTAGATATTCCATTAGACTGATGATTTGTTCAAGAACACAAACTTATAAAGATCATCAAGCAAAGACAGATTGCTTATCTCGGACACGTCTTTCGTCACGAGAGATACGAGCTGCTCCAACTCATCATGATGGGCGAAATAGCCAGCTGAGGAGGAATTGGCCACAGAAAGAAGTCTTAGCTGAGGAACATTCGCGAATGGAGCGGCATCAAGAGCGCTGTGGAGTTGTTCCACGTCGCAAGTGATTGCAGAAAATATTCAGAGCTGGTTGCCAACCTTCATTAATAAGAGAGGCACTTGAAGAAGAAGAAGATGATTTGTTAATTTTTGACTTGACAAGCGTTTCAGAAACCGACCAATTTCTAATCGTTACAGGTCAGTCGGAGGCCTAAAATAGTCTGACAACTGGTTTAATCCAGATCACAGATTTTCCTCATTAAAGGGGTTGCGAAGGTCAGATGGCAGTCGCTTCGTATAAAAATCAGGTGATCAGCCACATCGGGTTGAATCAAGTGCCGACCCCTACAATGTATAGGATAAGGCCAGGGCGATGATGAGCGTGTCACGTGACAATCACGTGACTTATGTCATTCCCATACATTTTGTATAGTTTCTACTAACGCAAGTGCGAGGATAATGTTACATTGTACAATATGCACAAGATATTTAAGTGTGAAGGGAATTCGAACATCAGGCGCGGAACTAATGCTAACTTTTTGGCGCACCATCTTACTTGTCTGACTTCAAATGCTGCGGTGGAGATGACTACGCAGTACTTTTGTTAGGGATCACATTGTATCTAGCACCTCGCTAACTTTTAATTGGAAAGTTGTCGAAATTGTATTCTCATAACTGACTATCTTATGAATCTTCGATGTTGATTGAAACAGTTCTGAAATTGTAATTAGTTTCTTGATCTATACGTTATTGCGATTTTATAGCGATAGTAAGGGTTCAAAATGTATTCGTACATGCACCAGTTATCTTTGGTGAAAAGTGCTATGCAAACTACCCCTTCGTAGAATACATGCGTGAACATATGTATGTATGTGTATGTAAAAACAAACATTTTGAAAATATATTTAATAGCAGATCTAAGAATAATGAGGATAACATTACAACTAAAATTATTCATAATATGAAGCTTAATGAGCGCCAGCCGAAATTAAGATAAAATGCAAGTGCATTCGAAAAACACGTTGAATATGTTGAATCTCGGGGGCAGACGGCATTATTTCGTACTCCTGTGAGCATTTCCATGTACGATTTCGTTTATCCTTTATAAACCTTTTTCCTTTCAAGACATGGAGGCGTAAGATATCGAGTTCTTACTAACATTGAATCTAATACAGAGTCCACCGCTTCAACATGTTACAATCTTAACTGAAATTTATAGGTCGATTGGAATTGGAAATCTATTATGTCGATTTTAAGGTTCAATTTTATTTCAAAGGCCTTTGACTTTATCTTCCTACAGGAATATTTAAGTTCCTGCCCAAGAATATGTAATAATGAGGAGCTAGTTTGAAGATGCAAACAAGTTTAAATTTTGATGCCACTTTTGTCATCAAGTTTTTATGACATTTATATTTTTTTATGACAGAGTTGAGAAAGAGATTTCATAATTTAAAATAAAACGAATATTACACCCCGTGATAGGTACGACGTTTTGTTTTAATGCACAGCTAATCAAATTATTCTATACTAGGGGACGTCACGCGGATTCACCCGCGTAGTTCCCATTCCCGTGGGAGTACGGGGATAAAATATAGCCTATGTTACTCGCTGATGATGTAGCTTCCAATTGTGAAAGATTTTTTTAAATCGGAATTGTAGTTTTTGAGTTTATTCATTCTTTATAAAAGTAGTGTAGACTACTTGTGCCCCGCGGTTGTGCAGCTCCGAATTTCACATGGGAGTATAGACGATAGAGTGTAACTGAAATAAATAAGTGCGAGAGCAGTGAAAAATCTGCTGACAAAAAGAGTATTTTATTGACTACAACTGTAATTTAGACATAACTGTAGAAAAAAAAATATAAAAAAAATCCAAATGGTAGTATGGGATCCCGTTACGCTCTCTTTTAATTATGACATTTATTTTATCCTTGAGGGTAGGAAATATCGTCAGCCTTATGACACAGTTGAAATATAAGCTTTACATCATCTCCCTGGCATCCGCCCTTCGCAACCCCTTTTACGAGGAAAATCTGTGATCTGGGTTAAACCAATTGTCAGACTATTTTAGGCCTCCGACTGACCTGTAACGATTCCTAAAGATGATAAATTGGCCACCGGGACCGACGGCTTAATGTGCTCTTCGAGGCACGGAGGGAACTCGGGCGGTTACCCATCCAATACTGGCTAGGGTTAGGGTTGCTTAACTTCGCTGATCGAATGATATGCGCATACTAATGCGTATAGCAACTGTGCCACGAGCTCCTCTAAATATAAGCTTTACATGCAGTTAGGAATCTAGGAACAAATCATACACATTTAAACGCCGTGGCCGATGGCGTATGTATTCATGTATTTTACGGACTTTTTTAAAACTTCGATAAATCTACATTATCTTAACAGTAAATAAAAGTGAACATTTGAAGATTGGCAACCCTTACGGAGCAAACGCTCTTATTTAAAAAAATGACCTAGATTATTTATACTGTGGTTATGGTATACAGATAATGCAGGATTTAAAAGCGATGGCAACTCAATGGACGCTATTAGTACCTATGAAATCTTTATCATATTAGTTCGATGCAGGGCGGCATGGCAGAATTCAATTGAAACTTTTTTGTCTTCCTTGGTTTGATTGAATTTCAATTTCAATGAACGTGTGCGGTGCTACCTCGGTGATCGTGCAGTTGCAAATTGACGGAATAGAAAATATAAAATGTAATAGTTCTTTACATTCATCTACATAAACAAAACTTTTAATGGTCTTATGCAATTCAAAATATCTTTATTTAATTAGACTTTTAACAAAGTACTTTTAAATCGTGCTACACTGCATCCAGAATTTCGCGAGTAATTTTCATTAAACGTGCAACATTTCAATTCAAAAGGCTGGCAAAAGCCGGCGGCGGTGGGAAGCTGAAGCTTGTGAAATGACACAGTCATAGTACGTTATAATATAAATGCGGTAAGCTGAAAATTACAGCCAAAGCGATATTCCTGCAAGAAAGCAGAGGCTGAAATTATCCAAGCGCACGTATGTCATACTACGTTTTATAACATTTTTGTGAGGAAATAAATAAAAATCGGACGAATAATTGTTTTTTAAGTTTAATCACAAAAAAACAGCCAGTATTACTAATAAAGTAAATTAATATTAGTAGTTAGTTTTTTTTTGTACACACATTTTCCAAAAATGAAACCTAGCCAGATCGATTTATTGACCTACTAAATATCATCCTTGAAGCCGTTTCCGAGATTCTGATTATATATATATATATATATATATATATATATATATAAATATATGGTTTAGATTCACAGATCAGTTTGGAAAATGGCGCTACAGTCGGTATGCAGCCTAGATATAATTTACTTTATTAGTAATACTGGCTGTTTTTTGTGCTTAAACTTAAAAAACAATTATTCGTCCGATTTTTATTTATTTCCTCACAAAAATGTTATAAAACGTCGTATGACATACGTGCGCTTGGATAATTTTAGCCTCTGCTTTCTTGCAGGAATATCGCTTTGGCTGTAATTTTCAGCTTACCGCATTTATATTATAACGTACTATGACTGTGTCATTTCACAAGCTTCAGCTTCCCACCGCCGCCGGCTTTTGCCAGCCTTTTGAATTGAAATGTTGCACGTTTAATGAAAATTACTCGCGAAATTCTCGATGCAGTGTAGCACGATTTAAAAGTACTTTGTTAAAAGTCTAATGAAATAAAGATATTTTGAATTGCATTGAAGTATTTGTCATGTGACGGTCACGTTATGCCCCGTGCATAAGACCATTAAAAGTTTTGTTTATGTAGATGAATCTAAAGAACTGTTACATTTTATATTTTCTATTCCGTCAATTTGCAAGTGCACGATCACCGAGGTAGCACCGCACACGTTCATTGAAATTTAAATTGTGGTGGCACTTTGCGGGAAAGTAAGTTGTCTAAAATAAAATGAAAGTAAAACAAATATTCTCACTCCATCCGAAAAGGACCCCCGAGAGAGGATTCAATATCCTTGACAGATTGTGAGGGCCGTGCAGTCCTCACGATGTTTGTTTTCACCTTAAAACCACTTCACGTGATATTACTGCACTGAATTTGCTGAAATATAATTTTAGCCCCAAGCACGGATGAAATAAAGTGTGTTTTAAAACCGGCAAAACGGTCTCACTATCAAGGTTCATGATATACAGCCTGTTGACAGACGGCAGACAGACTGACGGAGTAATACGGTCCCGTTTTACGTTTTATTAGTAAAAAGTTTATGCCAAATAATTATAACATCGTCCATACTAATATTATAAAGAGGAAAGATTTGCAAGTAAGTATGTTTGTATTGAACTTTTCGAAACGAGAAAAATTACTTCAGCAATAGACAGCTACATTAACATCGAGTATCATAGGCTATACGCCGTACCACCTACGAAAACTACGCGGGTGAATCCGCGTGACGTCTATCTGTTTGTTCCTGCTAATCTCCGAATCTAATAAAAAAATTGAACTTAAATTTAATATCACACGGAGTAACTTACTGCTACTTACGCCTACTTTTATTAAAAAAATATTAGGTGTTTGTGGTCACCACCCAATAGCCAGGGTCTAAGAATATGGCTATGGTATCCCCTGCCTGTCGTAAGAGGCGACTAAAAGGGGGCCGGAGGGCCTGCTGGCGGTGGTCGGGGTGGGAGCTTTGACCACCGGCGCGGGCCCGGGAAGGTGGCAGCGCGATGTGGCTCGCGCTGCCTTGCACAGCGAGGTCTCCAGGGGCGGCGTCACAGCTGCCCCGGGGATGTGCCCCGGCAAAGTGTGGGGGGACACCGGTGCGTTCTATCAGAGTACCCGGAGTCCCCCCTGAGCACTGAGGATGGTCACCGGGGGGGTTTTAGTGCGGTAAGAATCCCACATACCCCGATCTGCCTCTCCCAGGGCGGTCGGGGACCTTTTGAAGGTTTCCCCCTCGTCAACAAAAAAAAAAAAAAAAAAAAAAAAAAAAAAAAAAAAAAAAAAAAAAAAGGTGTTTGTGGTCAACCCGTGAAATGAAATATGTATAGTGTGACAATAACAAGCATTGAAATACACAGTGTATGTGGACAGGGCCCGTTGATTGACCGTTTGCCAATCAGCGCCAGCTCAGTCTGTGGCAATTTAATTGTACACGTTAGCTGACAATATTTACACAGCCTGTAGTCTGCACAGGGGGTCAACTAAGATTGTTTAAGCAGCGCGTATTAAGAATTTTACGGTAACAAAATTAAACGGCATACCTCAAAATTGTTTTTTTTTTCAAGCACAGAAGTTTATAATACGCTCTGCTTAAATCGATTAAGGTAGGCCCGCAACAAGTACGTATTTTTGCTGCTTCAAGTGACACTTTTGTATCAATTAAAATTTTGTTCTACCTTCTTCAAACTTTATTTATAAAATGTCTGCTTGAAATGTCCCCAAATTAATATTGTACCGACAATTTCAAGTAAATTTAAATTCTTATGAGAATATGGCTCGCTCGTAATTGCCTACGTCTTCGAAGGATTTACAGATAAATAAATAAATATGGCCGTGAATAAATAAACAAGATGGTGTTCGGAGGTTATCAACAATTTTTACTCATTTATTTACGGATAGATTTTTTGGACAAATGTTCAAATCACAAAATTGCTTTGACGCGGAGATCGAACTTAGTTTAAAACTCATTTACGCTTACTACTAGGCTTGAAACGCTGAAATGTAATGTCGCCGTAAGCAAATAAGGCTCATAAATACATAGAACTGACTATACCCTGAAGCACCCTATGACATCCAATGCGGGGTAACTATAAGTAAATCTCTGCCTACCCCTTCAGGGAATACAAGACTGAGGGAATACAACAAATGTTATTAATACAGAAGTAATAAATATTAAATATAGTAAGTAGATAATATAAAGAAGGACAAATAGAATAGGATCTCAACTTTTTATATTGTATTATAACAGATAACGCAGTGTGCGTTATCTGTTGTAATATAGTGTAGAAAATAATAGATATTACGTTGTTGTTTAGTAATTAATAATTGTATACATATTAGGTACTTATTGATAAATATATTAATATTAATAGCTCTAGTAGTGCCTCTCACGTTGCTTTGCCCTAACAGGGTTTATGTTAGCTTTGCTTGGGATACTATTATAATTAAGATTATTTTGTATCGTACATGTAAGTAACATAAATGCAATAAATATATGAATATGAATATGAATATAAGGATTTATTGGATAAAAACTTAATCCTAATAGTAATGTTATTTATGTCAACAAGTATAATCTTTAGCTCAGCACAATCTTAATCCACTTACTGACCATATAACAGTAATATGTCGACATTTTCCTTGTTTATTATAAACACAATATATACGATTCCCCATTACTCTTGATAAGATTTACTTGGATAGCGCATTTAATTAATTGATTACAAATTAAACGACCTGCATACAATAAGAGCCCCTTAATGCGACATCCTTGTGCACGTGCTTTTCCGGGGGGGAGTTGGGGTGGGAGGGGGGCAGGTTATCTTAAGCCTTTTCATCTTAATGAAACTATTTGTGTTATTTCCACATGGACAGCAAAATTAAAATTAATCACAAAATCCATCGATGTAAGAGAATATATGGCATTCAACTGCTAAGTCTATTAAGTCTCATGAAAAGATATTTCTCTCTTTAGAACAGTCCTATTTGTTTGATAATACCTTGCTGCTACAAAAAAAGTACATAATTTCAATGCTTTTTATACAAATACTCGCCCTCTTCTTTTTTCGATTTATTGAGACTCAGCGCTGACATTTATATATTTTCTTTAAATATTATATGGAATTAACTTAAAAATAAACCTTTTTGCTAACATTCGTAACAAGATTTGTACTTTGGATGAATGGAGGAAATTGCGACTGCAATTCATACATACTTCAGCCTATTGAATTCTGGTTATATATACAGTATCTTGCATCTCACTCGCATGGAACACTGGTGACCTTACGCACCAGGGTCTGACCATGAGCTCTTCTTGCAATGATAATTCAGTTGTGTGACAGTGACAGATGTACACGTGTCAAACACATCTGTCTCATAATAAAACTATCATGACAATAAGAGCTCATGGTAAGGTCACAGGGCCAAAGTAATATTCTTCTCGCGTTTTGCTTAGAGAAGTGATACACAATGTTCTCAAACATAACATCAATTCAGGAAAATTTGTATTGCTTCTATTAAAGCAAACGCGAGGAGAATTTTACTATGGGTTTAAAATTTTACTACTCTAACGTATTCCAGTCTAAGTCTGTATCTTCTTTAAGCTGGATTTCAACCGTCGAACCCGTTTAGTTCTAACGATTCCTCTTAGGTAATGAATCCTCCTCAATGAATTCCAATGCAATATTGCAATGATCTTAGTCAACAGATTAACTAATTAGGTAAGTGCTGCATTATCACATATTATGGCATTAACTATCGAAGGCTGCATACTGAATATGGGGGCCCGTCCCTTTGTGTATGGCCTATGTATAGCTTAGCCCAGCTAATTGGATTGTCATCGGATACGCCATAATTTGATGGTATAATTAGTAGGGTGAATTAATTACTGCAGCAAATTATAAGCGGGCTGAAGACTAATGACAATCCAATTAGATTGCAATCCTCGTCAAAGGATCAAATTAAATAATAATTGGACGATATATACGCTTCTATTTCCATTTGAAAGTTTTGAACTGAGTTTAAACTAATTTTATTTCTATCTTGGACTAGCATGTGTCAAAGTTTAAGACTTGCATGTCTCTCTTTGTGCAAAGGTATCAGTAATATTCTATTGACTGGCGATCCACCGTCTTTTCGTTTCGGTTAGTATTTTTAAGACTATAGCCAAATGTTGTCTTTCTCCACTATCTTTAAATTTGCATGGATTTTAAAGCTATCAAAACGTCAGAGTTCATAATCAACATGTTAGTAAAAACCTTATCAGAATCAGTACCGTTAGTTTAACTAAAGTTTAGAAGAACGATGCGCTTAAATCAGTAAACATTGTTTGGAAATGGCGACTTCTATTCATCATATTTAAAGTTGATTGTCTTCAAGTTTTTTGCTTACGTTAATGATAACTTATCTTAATATCATATTATGCTCGACACACGTAATGATACGGTTTATATAGATCCCTGAAATATATAAACAAATACCCCCATACTATGACGATAGACTCGCAATCTGTCATGTTGGCACTTAATCATCTACGGTGAAAAGTGGGTATTGTTGTTCTAACACTTGTGCCAACCCTTTTCGGGGAATACAGGATGTAGATGCAATGTATAAGCGTTTGTGTTGTTACAGTGTTGGCCGCGATGCCGCGATGCTACATGGTGAAGAAGCCCGCCCCGCGGCACGAAGGGCCCGCGCCTCGGAGTCCCACGGAGGCGAGCGTCGCGCCGCCATGCTATAGCCCCGCGCCGCCCACACCTATTTCAGGTAAACATTAAGAGGAAATATATGTAATTCAATATTTTTGTTACATTAATATATCCGAAAACTAACTGTGCCCCGCTGTTTTACTCTTTCTCGCTTTCTCCAAAATAAAAGCAGCCTAAGTTGCTGTCTGTAATATCTATCTATCTGCCAATGAAAGATCCGTTAAAATCCTGTTACAGTGATTAATCGGATCAACAGACAGACAGACAAACATTTAAAAAATTGTTTTTTTATTTATACTTACGAATTTTGTGAAAAGCTGTTTTCGAATTTGTAATCACAAATAGACACTTAATTTTGTTAATCTATACAGATATAATTTTATAGAATTCTTCCACAGCTATTGCTGACTATTCCTACTACTGAGCTATTCCTATCCAAATGATGATGCATACATATAAATTGTTGGCAATGAAAGTCATACAAAAATTCCAAAAAAATAAAAGCATATTCAGTTTATCCCGACTTTTCCAGTTGCCTATAATTTCACACGAATATTTTAGTGGCACGAGTACCAACAACCGAAGCGTGTATTTCATATTTATTCACTCGAATAACTAACACGGGAATGTCAGTATATTCACTCAAGTCAGTACTTCAAGTAATTACGACTAGTTATACCGCGAGCTTTGCAAAGGACAACTTCTTGAGGACCTCAAAGAGATCCGAAGTGAAAGATACTAAGTCTGATGCCATCTACTGACTCTGCGGCGGTCGTATTTGAATTACTACTTTCGTAGGAGACACATACGTGCACGGCTATTAACTTCCTATTCTGCAGCAGATAAATAAAATTGTAGTGTCTGTTTGTAATATCAATTTAGCAGCTTTACACTAAATGTATACGAAAAATATCGATGGTACTGACAAAAAAAAAATCTGTGCTCATCCGTCTTTTAGCCTGATTGAAACGAGTGCACTGATTCTAACGGGACATTTAGTGGCTTTTAGCTGGGGCTATAAGGAGTAAATGAGGCTACTTTTATTTTAGGGAAAGTTTTTATTATTCATCCTTATAATTATATGAATGCGAAAATGAAAAATATTTATTCGGTCCCGGTTGCCAATTTATCATCTTTGAGAATTGTTACAGGTCAGTCGGAGGCCTAAAATAGTCTGACAACTAGTTTAACCCAGATCACAGATTTTCCTCGTAAAATTGGTTGCGAAGGTCAGATGGCAGTCGCTTCGTATAAAAATCAAGTGATCAGCCACATCGGGTTGAATCAAGTGCCGACCCCAACAGTGTATGGGAGAAGGCCAGGGAGATGATAAAGCAATGTCGAAATGTATCACCTCGGAAACTAATTCGGTTCGGAAACTAACCTTCTGAGAAAAAACAGTAAATAATAAACCGTTTTTCATTTCTTCTTGGACCCGTGTTCATTCTTAAGCTTACACTGAATAAATCATTTAGATTTTTCTCACTTACAATATTAAACATCTTGAGACAAACACTTGTTCGCTGAAAGAATAGAATATATAAATGTAATATTTTCTTTGCTTCCTTATGTTCGTGTTATTTCGGTTCTTTATATATGTTTAAAAGGTAAAACAGTTAGCTAGCAATTTAACTACGAAAATCGTTATTAAAAAATATTTTTGACCTAAGCTCTACTAAAAAAATATGTATCTTTTTAGTTATGATAACGGAAGCACATTAATTTTGTACTATGTGAAGAGCGGTAATAAACTTATACTCTGTGGTAGTACACCATGCATAGACCTATAGATAATAACGAAATTTTTCATCAAACAATACTTAACGCTTAGGTGTCTATTAACAACTTCTTAGCTTTGACGTTTAATTTTACGGAACAAAAAATAAACGTCAGGGCGCAGAAGTTCTTAATACCCTCTACTTAAACGAAGAATGGCAGGCCCCAGGGACGCTTCGCTAATAGAAATGGAATGGAAATGACATATGTCACGTGTCTAATTTATGTCATTTCCATACATTTTTTATGGATTCTATTAGCGCAAGCGCGAGAGATTGTTACTTAGGCTTACAGAACAGTGAGGCATTGACAAATTTACGGCATTATAAAATTACATATATATATATATATATATAGATAGACATTCGTACATATGCCTTGTGACGTAGCAATATTCGTAGCACATTTGCTACGACATGAGCTGCTCGTAGCATATTAGCTACGGCTTAGCGATTCTCGTAGCATATTTGTTCAAAGCTAATGTTGTCCGACCTCAAGCGCCCCTTTATTATTTATTACGTATACCTCGAACCTACATAATGTATAATATTGCCGAGTCCCTCTGGCATGAAAAGCCTCCATAGCCTGCGGTAACCACTTACCATCGTGTATGCTTATTTGAATATAATATATTTGAACAAGGTTTTTATTGTGAGCTTGGAGACATGCGCCGAGTATTGCACGAACAGCATCTATCCTATAGGTAAATACTGTTGTGTATGAGAGATTGAAGACACAGGGGTCCGAAATCGGATGCTGAATGCTGACGCTGATCTGACGATGTGATCATAAAAAGAAACGCTAAAGTTAAGAAGTTATATTCTCTGCTATTACATAGTTGACCCTCAAGTGTCCAAACTGGGCATAAAGATCAGGAAGGTCAGGGCCTGTGAAAAAGTACCATTATCCTCTCGCTTCAATACAAAACGAATGGGAATTACGTCCCTAATTTAGTACAAACGCGAGAGAATGCTACTTTGTCTAGTCCTCCAGGATAGACAGCGTCAATTGGTCCTAAACAAAATGCTGTACTAACGCCCTACAGAGAACGAAAAAATCGCAATACCGCAATCAGTCTTAATTTGCATTTCCATTGAAACAGTAAACAAAGAAATAAGATGCACAATACCACTTGAAGCAAGCACAACGACCGAGAGCTCTGTGGTACTCCGTTTTATCCCAACCAATGTAACAAACTTTAAATGCAATATTTGAACCGAGCTCGCATTGAATATTGGAAATAACTTTTTACTCCGCTGATGGGAGGAGTGTCGTTAATTTGCGAATGTTCACGAAATGGTGCAGGGTTATCGAATTCGTGTTTTGTGCTTCGTTGGGCGTGTGATATTTCTGGAGGTTCACTGTTCGGTATTTTTTAAAGGGACGGTAAAAAGTTATGTCTATATAGATATTGAATCACCTGCTACGCATGCAGGGCTAGAACTAATGAGTTTTTTCTAAATACTTATGTGCAGTGATTTCTCAACACGTGAATTTAAGGTGAAGGAAAAAATCTTGAGGCAACCTGCATATGTCTAACATGTAATTCGAAGACGTACGTATAGTACTTGCGACGACGATAGACTCACCATCTCTCACGTTGACACTTAATCATCTTCGGTGAAAAGTGGGTGTTGTTATCACAACACCTCCGCCTACTCCTTCGGGGAATACAGCCGTGAGCACATGTGTGTATTGAGTCACAGTATTTTGGATTTGTACGTCTGTATGTCCGCTCAGGTATTGTGATAGATGGATATTGGCAAATTTTGGTATTTAGGATAGTTTTGTTTTCTTCCTCATACAATCTTGTCGGAGCAGCTGATGAAGGTTCCTCCACCTATCTTTGTCCGATGCTTCTTTGAACTTCTTATACGATGTGATATTATTTATTTGATGTAAATTATCCGAGTTATGTCAATTCGATCCACATTTATGATCCACTGGCGGATCAATTTTATTTTATAAATAGCAGACGTCACGCGGTTTCAGCCACGTAGTACCCGTTCCCGTGGGATTACGAGGATAAAATAAAGCCTATGCTACTCGCTGATGATGTAGCTTTCCAATGGTGAAAGATTTTTGAAAACGGCACAGTAGTTTTTGAGTTTATTCATTACATACATACACACAGAAAATACAAATATTTCCTCTTTATAATAGTTGTGTAGATGTATATGATTTTCTATGCCGTTCTCATCTACCCTGCCATGGTGTCATAGCCTAGTCATTATTTTTAATAATTAAACAAAGTAGTTATATTTCCATGGACGGTCCTTGCCATGCCTTCCTTCTATGCCACCTTCCAGAATAATATATCTAAAAACGTCATATCGTAAAATCTGACCAATTGTTTTTCCTCTTGTTTTTTCTATAGTAGGTATTCATGTTGTCTATTCATTTACTCATGTTGATTTTATAGCACTTCAATTTTACCACGGTATTATACCAATGTCATGGTTTTTCAAACTTCTTTCTCTCTCTTCCTAACTTCAAACCGAGGCTAATATTTAGGCTTTACTTATATAGGTTGAAAATATATCTGATGTCATTTAACTCTCAGTAGTAATGTACCATTCCAATAGTGTTTTTTTTTAATTGCAACAAGTCCCCTAATAAGTTTTATCATGCTCGTAATAAAAATACTCGTATTTCTATATAATATTTAATAATAATTTCCTTTTAGTACAAAATATTCAGCAACAGATGACGAATTTCACGCTGACAAAGTTGCGGACAGCTTTTAATTAAGAGGTGAACCAAAATAAGCCGTCATTGACCTATGAAAATGGAAATGACAGAATTATTTTAGTATACGCATACGGTATGTAATAATCTTTTTTGCTATCGTTTAAGCGGTTGGTTTTATAACATGTTATATTAGTATTGATATACAAATAAATATAATAGTTAATTTCAGATCGCTTTTATTTAATTGATTGAATCCTACTAATATTATAAACGAGAAAGTTTGTAAGTATGGATGGATGTTTGTTTTTCTTTCACGTTAAAAATACTGGTTGAATTTTAATGAAACTTTACAATAATATAGATACGTCAGAATAACTAATACGCTACAATTTGTAAAAATATCGTGAGAATTGTTCAAAATATGACAGCAAGTGTCAAATAAGTGGGATACATCTACCATTTGTGAGCTATTCTGGCGTGCGCTGCCAAAACCGTTAGAGGTACACTTATGTAATGTATGATGGAAATATATATATGAAGGAAAACATCGTGAGGAAACCTGCATATGTCTGAGAAGTAATTCAAAGACGTGTGAATAGTGTCTGAGACGGCGATGGACTCACCCTCTGTCACGTTGGCTCTTAATCATATTCGGTGAAATGTGGATGTTGTTGTTACAACACCTCTGCTTACCCCTTTGGGGACCCTTCGGGGATGGCGTGAGCATATTTTAATTAAATATTTTTTAAAGTTATTGTTAAAATCATAACGATTAGTTTAGTATGAGGAATATGATAGTTTGATTAAAGAGAACTCTTCATGCCTTCGAGATATAATAAAAAACGTTTGAAATATGTATGTTAATGTCGAACTCAATATTAAACGGGGAGTATTTTTATTAAAAAAACTTTGCGCCCATAAAACCGCAGGGCTAATGTTGTACGGAACTTTTATTACATTTTATGTAGGTTATTAAAGTTGTGTTAAAATAACACAAGCTTTCACCTTTTCGAACAACAAATACGAGTATATTTACTTTTCATACAAACTAAGTTACGCATCAGGTATATAGTTAACTCAGCGGTATTTATTGTACGTGGGAGTAACACCAACGTTACAAATAAATGCTGTGATAAAACCTGCTTACCTGTGAATAAATTCAACTACTAAATTGTATGAAATTGATATCATTTCGTTATATCCCTACATCTAAGCATCTATGCATCTATACTCTATACATACATATAAATAAAATTGAAGTGTCTGTTTGTAATTACAAAATAACAGCTGTTCACTAAATGCATATGAAAGTATATACGGTACTGAATTAAATAAAACAAATATAAATTTTATTTTTCTGTCTGTCTGTTTGTTTGTTCCGGCCTATCTCCGAAACTACTGGACCGATTTTGACGGGACTTTCACTAGCAGACTGCTGATATTTTAAGGAGTAATTTACAATAATGTGAAAAAATTACAATATTGGTTTTTTAATGTTCTTGCTGTATATAATTTCTTTAACGAAAAGCTGTTAATCTATAGATAGAAAGTCGTGTTAGCTACAGTATTTATAACTCAAGAAGGGATGAGCCAATTTGGCTGAAAATTAGCGGGGAGGTAGCTTGGAACCAGGAAAAGGACATAGGATTTTTTTATCCCGTTCCCGTGGAACGAGACATATTACAGTAAAGTCTACGGGTGCAACAACAGGGCACATAGCTAGTTTTGAATAAAAAACAGACTCTTTAATTTTATTATCCGTGTAGATAATGTAATTTTCCTTTGACCATCTGTGGATTTCAAAGTACTTTGTAAATATAAAATAAAGATATTTTTGATTGTGATTTTGTGTTTCGATCTCCGGTTCAGGTAAAGTGTTATTGTGTTTTGAATATTCGCAGTAGCAACTCGGATTCTGCATTAGTGCCGCGGTTAATGGAAATAGGCTCGCCCCTTCGAATGTACGTATTATTAACCTACCCCATTGGAAAATACAGACGTGAACAAATGTATGTAATGCTCTTTGATCATTTATTGCTAAGCTTTACGATATTACACACACACTGTAACTGTACGTTTAGTCAAAAAGGAAGGCTGTATACACATATCGCACCCTCAGATCGACCGGGGCTCAACACAAAAATTTGCGAAAATAATTATGCTAAGATCAGACAGACCTCAAAGTTTAAAAATAATATAAACTTTATGTTTTTTATACTTATCGAATGAACAACCTAAATTATACTTCAAAAATAGAAAATACATAGTAATCGAATTAAAAAAAAAACTATGTTTTTCAATTGAGTCCTCATCGTTCTGAGGGAGCGATATGGTGAGTTTGTCGCCGTGTTTCAGTCACATCGTATTTTCAGGAGCTACGCACGTCTTTTCATCAAAAACGAGATGATTAAAATATTTCTATAAATATCAATTCATCATTTGTGAATTAACTGCTAAGCTCGTGGTATATAATTTTTACTTTTCTACTATCTTTATTAATTAACTAGCTCTGCCCCGTGCTTTCACCCGCGTAGATTTTATTTTTATTTAATTAATCGGTGCGACTATTTACGGGTCCCTATTTTTTGTTTTAAATAAATATAATCTAAGTAATTCCATGTAACACCAGCTATTTGCCCTTAAATGTGAAATTCCGTTTCAGATAGAAACATGTTGATAATTGTTTTTTCTTATGCATCTACCTTATATCATTTCATATGCATTTTGTAATAAGCTGTTTATTTTGAATTACAAACAGACACTTTAATTTTATTCATCTATATAGACGTATATATGTGTATATAAGCCGTATTACTTTCCTTCTGTCTTCATTAATTAATTAGTATATCATTTATAATATACAAACATGTTCAAACTGCGAAGCACAACGTCAAAGCCGGTTCATACAATATGCCGTGAGTTTGGTTAAGTGGTTTGCCTGTATACATATGCCAAACATGAATAGGTTCTCGCACATAAACATTCTAGGAACCTGTTTAATGGGCTCTCTGCTGTGAATCACATTATAATACCCGTACCAGTGGAAGATGGGTATTTTCGCCAATCCTGAAGCAAGCTTTCATAGATACAATAATTATTAAACAATATATTATTATTCTCTACATACATTTGCTCACGCCTGTATTCCCAGAAGAGGTAGGCAAAGGTGTTATTAAATAACAACACCCACTTTTACCGAAGATGATTAAGTGCCAACGTGATTACATGGTGAGTCTATCGCCGTCTTAGACACTATACATACGTCTTTGAATTACTTCTCAGACATATACATTACTCACGATGTTTTCTTCACCGTAAATAACTGTACTTAAGTTTTTAGAAAAACTCATTGGTACAGGTCTGGGATTCGAGCTTACATCACTTGCGTAACAGGCGACTGTTAAAACCCCAAGGCCACCACAACTCTTCGTATTATTATCTATAGTACTTTTATTATATTCTAAAGTATGTTTTTTTATTTTAACTAACTTTGCCTAAAGTTATCTCCGACGTTATTCCTTGTAACACCGGCTAACTACTAGTGAAAGTTAGACATTTCGAAGACAAGCCAAAACAGACGGATAGACAGCTGGACAAACATTTCTTTGTATGCATATTCTTTCATACCCGCGTAGAAAATTGTGTTATTTTAAAATGATAAACAGAAACTTCAATTTTATTTATTTTTATTGAAAAGCGTGTATGTTTGCTAATGCAATATATGCGCCCGTTCTCGCAAGGGAGACCATTTCCTCCGCAAAGCAAACAAAAATATCATTTTTATCCTTGCCTGTGCCACTATAATATTGCATATGTGCGTGCCGTGGTTACTCCAGCAAGATTGTATTTGTATTTCGCAACTATTTTTTTTTTTTTCTTACCTTAATATCATACACGACAGCTTTATACGCCAAGTTCGAATACGCTGTAATTATTTTTAGGGTTTTTATGGTGTGAGCGCACAAATACATGCGTGGTTCTTCCCTATGTGTTCGCTGAGCGCTCAGAACTAGTGACGACACCTGTAATACTATGTGCAAGTGACACGTTTATACTTTTTTATGCTAGGTTACTAGGCAGACTACTACGGATCTATGTTGCTTCAACTTGTAAAGTAAAAATCGTAAAGTTACTTTAAAATTTATAGGGGGTAAATCATTGATACACGCATGAATACCTGTTACGCGTACGATACACAAACTAATATACTTAGTTAGAATATTTCAATAGCACCCGAACCGGTACTAGCGCCGATCGGAGTTCCGGGAACAGCCGGGAACAGGGGCCATTCATAAATAATTACCAATACATGGTGCCCCAAAGGCCGTCCACACGATACGAGAAGATACCCGCTCGACAGGGTATCGGTACTGTAAATATAAGCTATACAAGTTAGGTATCTGGGCCAAAATAATGTAGATTTGATGAATTATGAAAAAAGTTCTTATTGACGCTACGGCTAATCTGCGTATAATCTCGTCAAATGTGCACATCTATGTGCGCGTGTCATTTTGAACGATTTATTCCCAGATTCCTTACTGCCGGTAAAGCTTATGTTTAAAATGTGGTATCGGACTTGAATATTACAGAGATACGCCTCGTATTATCGTTTACAGATTGCCATCCATCGATTACTTATTGATACCCTATGGACGTTTTGAAAAGTTCAACAAGTTAAGTTCTTGTCTTGTCAACATTAACATAATATATTTGATAATATGTGCCCCATGTATAGTTTTTAGCATGTTTTACGTTGACAATATCGCCTGAGTATTTTCATAATTTTGTAGGGGAACGTTGAAAGCGCATCAAGCGGCGAGTATAGGAACAAACGCAACACGCGAGGTCAAGCGTTGACGTTCGAACGAGTCAGAACCTATAATCGAGGCACTGTACTGTGTTTACGTTTTGACACGTTCGAACATCGTCGTCTGACCCCGCGTTTTGCACTATTTTTGTATGCAGTGCAGCGCTGGCAAAGGAAAATTTTTTTTCACGATTTTGCGTTTTCCATTGTAGCTTTGCTCCTATCGGTTGCTGGGTGATGTTATAAAGCCCAAAGGCTTCCTCGTTCCTTTTTTACAAGATATAGAGTAGAAACGGTACAAAATGTACGGGAATGGCATATTTCACGTGACTGATTTACGTAAGAGCCGTGGGGGCCTTGGGGTTTGAGCAGTCGCCTGCTACGCAAGCGACGCAAGTTCGAATCCCAGCGAGGCCTGTACCAATGAGTTTTTCTAAAAACTTATGTACAGTGATTTGACACCACGTGCTTTACGGTGAAGGGAAACATCGTGAGGAAACCTGCATATTTCTGAGAAGTAATTCAATGACGTATGTAAAGTGACTGAGACGGCGATAGACTCACCATCTACCACGTTGGCAATTAATCATCTTCGGTGAAAAGTGGGTGCTGTGATTACAACACCTCTGCCTACCCCTTCGGGGAATACAGGCGTGAGCATACGTATGTATGTATGATTTACGTAATTTCCATACATTTTTTATCGTTTCCATTAGCGCAAGCGTGAAAGAATATTAAGTACTTTGTCTAGGTCTACTGTAGTTCCTAACACATAAAAAAACTCTTCAGCTTTATAATATTAGTATGGATTTAATTAATTACAAACATTTTCTGGGCTTAATTATCGCCAGGCTAGAGCGATGACCTTCAAACATTTTTTGAAGGCAACAGCGTCTTTCTGTGTAACGGTAAATCATTTATTTAGCCAACCACCCCTACACAGCACCCCACCGAGAGGTAGTACCGGTCGGTGAGGGGGCGTTCACGATACATTCACCTCAATTAATTAGGAACTGTAAATCATACATCCATACAAAGTAAACCGTTCCAATTGACTTCCACTAACGGATATTCTTATTGGATACTGTCTGGAAGCTACGCTGTGATTTTCAACTTTCATACATTCAACAGCTTAAACTTAACAAATATTATGATTAGATTTTTCTCTAGTTTGAAAGTCATTTGTTGAGTTCAAATGCTCTACGAGAAGTCAGAACTCGTCTTGTTTAATTCTAATTTTAATACATGACAAAATATTCATAATATTTTTTTATGACACCCGTGGTGGCCTCGGGATTTGATTAGTGGCCAAGTTCGAATCCCAGCGGTGCCTGTCCCAATGAGTTCGAAACATCGCGAGGAAACCCACATATGTCTGAGGAATAATTCAAACACGTATGTATAGTGCCTGATACGGCGATGGACTCATCCTCTCTCACGTGCACACTTAATCATATTCGGTGAAATGTGGGTAATTATTATGGGGAATGTTACAACACCACTGCTTACCACTTCGGAGACTCTGACATACAATATCATACATAGGATAGCCTGCATCTGTTGATGTAGGCTATCCAATGGTGAAAGAATTTTTGAAATCGGTCCAGTAGTTTTTGAGCCTATTCATTACAACCAAACAAACAAAGTTTTCCTCTTTATAATATTAGTGTAGATTTTTTTCACAGCCACGTATACAGTTTTAGACGGCCGGGATTTGAACTAGGGTGGCTTGCTTAGCAAGCGCCTGCTCACACCACTGGGCTATCACGGCTTCACGGCACAGACTATAAATTAACAGCACAGATTATACATTAAAATTATAAATGGAAACTCATTATTCTTAGAATTATTATATATATATTTGTGATATATAATAAATCAATTGTATAAAATGATTTTACTAAGAATATGGAACTTTCGCGAAGTAACGCCGTTCAATACAAAGAGGAGCTCTTGGAGGGCTTATACAGCGAAATAATTGAAACCAGGATGACAAGAGACAAAGGGAACGTTTATAATTATTGTTATACTAACTGTTCCCAGCGGCTTTACCCGTGTAGACCTAATTTCATGGGCGGTTTAATTTGTGGAACACTGCTTTAAAAAAAACGCCTTAGTTACTCTCTGTAACATCAGCTATAAGCCAGTTTAACGGTATATGATTTATTTTAATAAATACACAGATTACGAAAATCTAATACATAAACATACAATATCACTTATATCATATTTATATTCAAATAAGTACTTAAAACTAGACAAGTAGAAAACTTGGCCCAAATCGGTGTCTCTCGGGATCGTGCCAAGAAGGCTGGCAGCATTGCCACGTTGAATAGCAATGCTGATTCTCTGAGCGAGAAAAGCCCCAGCCCGCTTGTCACGAGAGGCTTCTACCAGACGACGTGCAACCTCTTTGAGCCAGTTTATTTTTCAAAATCTATGGGCTGTGGATGACTTCAAGGGGTAGGCAGTAGTGTAATTTTAGTACATCCACATTTGGCCAGTTATGTTTCAGTCTCATGTACTAGGGGGCGGGCCTATTGCCATTAACCGAGTACTTATCCAGACTCCGGACCTATACTGAGGGATTGATCCCGGGACATCGTGTTCAGAACTAGCGCTTGCGAGCACTAGACCAGCGAGGCTTAAAAACCATGATATGTCTGATATGTAAGTTTGATAACAGTTATGGTGTGGATGTGGTGAATAATTGGCGAGGCAGACAGAGAATACCAACCATTTAACGTGACAGATATTCAATGATTGAAATGCTATTAATGTTCCCGCTTTATTCAATCGAACGGGTGAGTTCAATCTGCTGAATATTTCACTGGATTGTATACCGAACGCTTTCATAAAAAAACACGGTTTAAGCCAAGGCAGACCAAACTCGGACTAAAATGATGTCCTACTTCCTAGAACTACGTTTAAACAAAGGATAAACATGGACGCCGTTTTTTAATAAGGGGAAAAAGTATGTCATTTATTTAAAAAGTTAAAGTAAATCTGTCTGTCTGTTTGTTTCGGTTCATCTCTGAAAGGACTGGAATGATTTTAAGATGTAATATTTAAAAGAGAGAGAGAGAGAGAGCCGTGGTGGCCTCGAGGTTTGAGCTGTCGCCTGCTACGCAAGCGACGCAAGTTCGAATCCCAGCGGGGCCTGTACCAATGAGTATTTCTAAAAAAAACTTATGTACAGTGATTTCACCTGCATCTTTCTGAGAAGTAATTCAATGAAGTATGTAAAGTGTCTGAGACGGCGATGGACTCCCCATCTGTCACGTTGGCACTTAATCATCTTCGGTGAAAAGTGGGTGTTGTGATTACAACACCTCTGCCAACCCCTTCGGGGAATACAGGCGAGAGCATATGTATGTGTGTATATTATTAAAAGGAGTCCCTGTAGGCAAGGTTCCGAAGATACTGGCAGCATTCCCCCTTTGGATGGCAAGACCAATTCTTTGACCGAGGTATGAGTATCCCAATTCCTTGGAGTCTTTTGAAGCCATAAATAACTATAAAAAAATTTGGGTACCGTGAAAAAACCACTTGTGAAATGAAGTCTACGCGAACGCGGACACGAAATATTCGATAGATTTGAATTACTCCTATAGATTGACGATGCGTTAATGATTGTTGAAGTCACAACGGTTAGGTTATGTCTGAATTTTGCTTATTGGTTTAATTTGTGACGTTATTGCACCATTGAAGGCACATTTGCGTATCTATATCTATACAGATAAATACAATTGAAGTGTCTGTTTATAATTCCAAAATAACAGTTTTTCACTTAATGCATATGAAAGTATACATTGTACAAACAGAAAAAACTAATTTTTTTTCTCTGTCTGTCTATCTGTCCGTCAGTCTGTCTATTTGTTCCGGCTTATCTCCAAAACGGCTGAACCGATTTTAACGGGACTTTCACTGACAGATAACCTAAATAAAAGTAGCCTAAGTTACTCCTTGTAACATTATTTACTTGAATATTACTTATTATGGAAATATATACAGAACTGATATTTTATTGCCCAAGCAACTAGTTATCAGTATATGTTAGAGTAAATATTATAATTCAAATTAAATAAATAAAATTAATTCTTGTTAATACACATAATATAGGCTAACATAATATTATTAAATTCAAGAACTACATAGCTAAAAACCTTATAAATATAATCTAATAACTAAAAACCTTAAAAATATATAATCTTATAACTAGAATATATTATTAAAAGAAGTCCCTGTAGGCAAGGTACCGAAGATACTGGCAGCATTCCCCCTTTGGATGGCAAGACTAATTCTTTGACCGAGGTAGTTGCCAGCTCTCCGGTCTCCTGTGATGTCGACTAACCTTTCGGTTATTATTATTATATAATTAAATATTGTTTAACTTTATAATTTAACATAATATAACTCGAACTACTACTATACTAACGAATATACGAACTCATAGAAAATAAATTAATAAACGTAACAATCTGTGGCGGTTTTGAAAAGGGACCAAAACGATGTTTTACAGTTTTAAAAGTATTCGAATCCGTTTAACTATTTCCGAATCGCGTAACATACCGACAACAAATTGGAATCCTTTCGCTTCCATTTTCAGTTCAGTTTCGGTTGAAAACGCTACGAAACAACTCAGAAAAGAGGCCACCGGCCCATCGGGCATATCAATCTAAAACCTCTGCGGATGATGTGCAGGCTTGTTTAGGTGCAGAGAATACTGTTAGCCCGATTCACGTGAAAACAATCGCAATGTTGTTTACCGATTAAAAACATTCTATTCGTATACATATCAGGACTTCAACCCTAAACTATATAGTTTCTCGACGACCGCTTTATACATCTAGACGTCTGCACTACTATTATCTCTCACTCGGTCTGTCTGTCCGTTTGATCCGACTAATCTCCGAAATGGCTCACCCGATGTTGACAGGGCTTTCACTAGCAGATAGATAATGGTACAAGGAGTAACTTACTTTTAACAACATTAGGGGTTCGCGGGCCATCCATGAAATGTTATATAGTTATAAATTAATTGCAGTCAGACAGACATAGATTTTTTTTTGTATGTAAGTATCGTATATACGTGTGTATCGTATATACTTTCATGTATATTTAGTGAAATGCTGTTAATTTGAAATTACCAGCAGACACTTCAATTTTATTTATCTGTATATTTATTGAATGATGTGTAGACAAGTCTCATTCATTCAGAGTTGATTGAATGTAATCATCGTAAGCTTGAGAGAAGGAAAAATATTATATTTAAGAGCAAGCGTATTTAATTTGAATATAAAACAGCTGCGTCCTCTGTGTTGAATTCCCATCTCTAGTGGATTCAAATTCCTAAATAGATTTTTAAACAAATATTTTTTGAACGTCGTAATATTTTCCTTTTACATTTGTATATAAGTGTATGTTATTGTGTCAAAAGCGAGTGCTGGAAAGTATAAAAACTAGTTATGTTCATAAGTAAATGTTAAAAAGGACAACGTCAATAGATACACATCATTCATATAAAATACAACCGTAAATATACAAGCTTTCTCTCAATGTAAAATCCCGAATATACCCAACATATTATATGCTTCCATATATATTTAGTAAAATGTTGTTATTTTCCAGACAAACACTTCGATTCTCTTAATTTGTATATATAGATTTTAAAGGGTAACGAAAAGATACCTACAGTTACGGCAACGTACTTAAAACTCTTTGATTGATGAGATGTGCTAAAACATACATACATTACACATGGTCACGCCAGTATTCCCCGAAGGGGTCGGCAGAGGTGTTGTATCAATAACACCCACATTTCACCCAATATGATTAAGTACCTAGAAGGTGAGCCTATCGCCATCTCAGGTTAGTACCTAAGATGGCGATAGGCTCACCTTCTGTTTCGTACATACGTCTTTGAACGACTTCTCAGACATATGCAGGTTTCCTCACGATGTTTTCCTTCTCCGTAAAGCACGTGGTGTGAAATCACTGCACATAAGTTTTTTTAGAAAATCTTATTGGTAAAGGGATTCGAACTTCCGTCGCTTGCGCAGCAGGCGACTGCTCAAACCTCAAGGCCTCCACGGCTCACGGCTTAATGTGCAGTGATTTTACACCAACTTCTTTAAAGTGAAGGAAAGCATCGTGAGGAAACTTGCATCTCTGAGAAGAAATTCAAAGATATATGCATAGTGCCTGAGACGGCGACAGACTCACTGTTTGTCACGTTGGCACTTAATCTTCTTCGGTGAAAAGTTGTTATAACAGCACCTCTGCCTACCCCTTCGGGAAATACAGGTGTATGTATGTATGTATAAGCAGTATCTGTTTGTATTTTATAACACGCATTCTTTTCTAACATACCAACAAACAGTATTTTTTGTATATTAAAATCAGTACCAAAAAGCGTAAAAAAATGTTTATTAAAATCCCCTTACGTCAGTTCGCTAGTTCAGGTTGGTATTGCGCTAATCCGACGAGCGATGTTGGTCTCTCTAGCTCGAGCCGGATGATCTCCTTTGAAGCTTAATAACTTTTATTGAGTAAAACTTGCAATTTTGCAATATTAAATAGTCTTGAAGCTACCCAATTACTACTACTAATATAAGCATAATTGAGTTATTTAATCTTACCGGGAAGAATGCAGACACGGCAGCGTGTCATAAGCCAAGTTTAATAAAAACGAGCCAGTGTTATATTACACAAATTTGTAGCCGCTATCGATTAAGAACTTAAAATCGAATTTGTGGGGTCTTTAGCCCAGGTTTAAGAATAAACGAGTGGACTGTATAATACTCGTATAATTAAATTAGGCTTTATGTACAAGGTGGATAAGACAACCGACAATAAGAATCGCGTGCGCGCGCGCCGACGGCTCCGTGGCAAGTGGGGGGCGAAGTGTGAGGCTCGTATGCCCCGCCGGGCAAGGCTCCCCGCAGCGGTTAGGGTCCCCGCCTTGTTGCTCGACTGTTCACTGAGCGTGAACAAATTAATTAAAATTTATTGAAATATGCTGTTTTATTTAAAGCCATAAGATTTCCTGGAACTCAATTTTCGTAAATATACAAACAGGCTTATTTACAGGACATGCCACCCATTTAGATCTCAATTATTTTTTCGAGAAGTCTAAAAGTACGCATGCTCTTGGTAATTAACTTTGCTTCCATTTTTACATTTACTTAGTTTTGGGCGGGATTTAATATTAAAAAAATAAATTGTATACAAAATAATCTTCTTCCAGGTATTTTCTCTCAAAGACTCTTAAAATTAATTAATATTTGAATTTGGGTGTTTGTTTAGTTATTTAGGGGAATATTTGTTTCAAGAGTTGGTTACTCGTACTACGAGCTTTATTTTAATACAGGCACTAGTCACTGAATTTTGAAATAAAAATAATAAAATGTAAAACAAATAACACGTGCCACAAATAAGTTTCAAATAATATTTCCACACAATATCATTGCGATTGCGTCTTTCAGAACCAACTTTTTCAGCTCTATATTTGAAACGCGAAACTTTCACCTCATCCAAAACTTCCACCCACTTACTAAAGTTGTGCTAAAGATCATAGTATAGCTTGATCTAGATCATGCACTTCATCTAAAAATGAAAATGTAAAATATTAATTCAGTTTGGGCCCTGGTGAGGCGATTATGAATGTCGAAAATTTACTACTGGTTCGGAAACTAACTTTCTGAGGGAAACCGGCAAGAAACTCAGCCAGGTATCATGTACATTTCATCAATACATATATGCAGATAAATTAAATTGAGGTCTGTTTGTAATTTCAAATTAACAGCTTTTCACTAAATTAATATAAAAGTCCGTCGTCGTCTCCCTGGCCTTACCATCACCAGATTTTTGAAGCGACGTCCATCATCTGCCCTTCGCAACCCCTTTAACGAGGAAAATCTGTGATCTGGGTTAAACCAGTTGTCAGACTATTTTAGGCCTCCGACCGACCTGTAACGATTGCCAAAGATGATAAATTAGCAACCGGCTTAACGTGTTCCCAGACTCGGGCGGTCATCCATCCAATTACTGGCTAGGCTTAGGGTTCCTTAACTTCGCTGATCGAATGATATGCGCAATAACAACTGTGCTACGAGCTCCTCAAATATAAAAGTGATTAATATATAATAATATAAAAATAAATTCCGTCTCAATGTCTGTTTGTTGCGGCTAATCTCCGAAGCTTGGGAAGGGGAAATTTATTCGACTTTTATTTGAAAAAGACACTAAGGTTCCGCGGGTCACCCATGAAATAAAGTCTACGCTGGTGAAATCGTGGGGGACAGCTATGATATACTACAGGTGGGTTAAATAGGGTAGTTAGTTTACTAAGAAGTAGGTATAATATTTCACCACTTAGCGAGCAGGATGAACACTGTGCAGATTAGACGGTGCTTGTCCGACATAACCCTTCCGCCTGCCCCCACACCAGTTAGTGTATCCATAACGGATTCTCCACGTCAAACAAAAGGTATAATATTTCTGAAGGGTATCTGCCTTTATTACGAAGATATTTGGTAATGACGCTTAAGAGCATAGTACCTTTAAGCAGGGAGGTAATGGGGCGCTCCACAGGGTATTCGCACCCTAAGTATCGTTGACGATTTCGTTTGCGTTAAGATACTTATTTGGAGACAGGTTGAGGTTGAATACCAAAGATGGCGGATCAACACATTTGGAGCCATACTAGTTAAACCAAATACGTAATATAATCTATAATATCATCAATGTGTAAATCTACCGAATGCGTAGCCGAAAATTATAAGCAATTTGAATATATTATTAGAAATTATAATTAGAAAGAATTTAATTAAAGGAAACTTATTTAAAGTGAATACTTTGAAGCCATTCAAGAAGGGTCCCTCAAGGGGTAAGAAGAGGTGTTTCAGTACAACCGTTATTGTTATGTTATGTTATTATCTTTACGTATAACTTTTCACAGAGTATTTCGATTTGGCAACACTTTTTATTGGTTAGAGTAAAATCTATCAAATTTGGTGACATTATTTTAATTTTTTTTTACTCACAATAAACAGTAAACGGTATAACGTTATAGATTTGGTTGTATCTTGGTAATTGCTGCGAAGATTCATCTGCGGAAATAGAGGAAGGGCCCGCCTTAATAAAAACAGCAAATCAGCCGTAGTATCCTGCCCGCGGGCACTGCAAAGAAATATTACTTATTAACCCAGCAGTTGGCGCAAACTTCAATATTAATATTTCTTTGAATGATATTTTTTACTTCATGGTGGCTGCAGTCTGTATTACTTCTTTAGTGGATTTTGAATGCTACATTTCTTAATATTCGTTGTATATCTAACGGATACTAACATAACTAATACTTATTTATTTATTTATTTACTAACACTTAATTATAAATCTTATACAATACGGTTTTAGACTTTATAATAAGAAGTAGGTAACGTCTTATTACAAAGTAAGTATAAATTACCTAAACTCTTACTGTAGTTTAATGAACGAAATCAAAGTAAGGACAAAAAATGTATTATCTTTACTACTATTTATTATAATTAATAATGCCTTATTACGCGATCAAATGTATAAGACCAATTGAGTTTTTTTGCCGTTTCTTCTCAGAGGGTTAATTTCCGTATTCGCTTTGCTTCATAATTTAATATTAGTTCTTATATCGGTTTTATTTGTTTTTAAAGTACCCTATGTCTATATTTTTCAGACAGCAGATGTGCTATTTATAGTAGAATTTAATTTTTTAGAAATAAATTTAAATTCTAATCCTTGTATATGCGACTCTAAGCAATAAAGGTCCACCCGCATAGATTTTATTTCATGGGTGACCCACGGAACCCTAATGTTCTTTTTTAAATTAAAGTAGCCTAAGACGGCGATGGACTCACCATCTGTCACGTTGACACTTAATAAAATTCGGTGAAAAGTGGGTGTTGTGATAACGACACCTCTGCCTACCCCTTCGGGGAATACAGGCGTGAGCATATGTTATACATATCAACGTATCCGAAATTTTATATCCTATAAAGCTCTCTGTATTCTTTCACGTTGTCTTACGTTATATATATATATATATATATATATATATATATATATATATATATGTATATACGTTTTATAAAACAGTGGTTTCCTAAATAATGTCTACATTAATAACCCTTTAGAACAAAGCAAATAGGTACATTTGAGGTATTTCGAAATAGAAAGGACTATAAATCTCTAAAGACTCCGACCACAATTCTAAAGCACGTTTATGCAAATAAATTGTAATTTTGATCAATGTAAATAAATCACAAATAAATATGTATTTTCCTCAAACTTCAGTTTTCATGTTATATGCTTCCAGCCATAAATCATGTTATAAGAAAAACACCGATTTTTTGAAGGAGGATAATTAAATAGACGATGTTTGGATTAGATATTCCGAGGCCTTTGATATGGACCAATTACTGAATATTTTGAAGGGGACTCAAACGTTTGATGTAACGATGTGCGATTGCGATATGTTTCAATCGAAATTGGTAAAATTTTTCATCGAGTCAACCATCGATTCGCCCCGGCGATGAAATAATCGAGATGTTTTACGATTGTTTTATGCAAGTGTTCTGAGTCGTGCCGAATTTACCCGAAAAGAACCGATCTCGTACATTGAAGTGTTTGTTTGTGATTACAATTAACAGCTTGTCACTAAACACATATGAAAGTAGGTAATTACATAAGAACCGACTTTATTATACTAACTACAAAGAATTACTTATGTAGCATTTATCAACAAAAATATAAATCCACGAAATAAAGACCCATCAGGAAATAAAATACACGCGGGTGACACCGCTGGGCGGTTAAGCGGTCATGATCAACTACGCAGGATATATTAAGGTGCACAGATGTACGCGCAAAACATAGGTGCACATACTCGTCTTGTCCTTCTGAGTCCAGTGGAACGGGAACCGTTACGACCGGAGAAAGACTCGGACAGATGGACTAGTATCAAGGTGAGAAAGTTACAAGGGGTCAGTACTTTCCCACACTCCCTTAATCGGCTTTTACGATACCCACGGGAAGATATGGGGAGGTGCTATTCTATTCTGCCGGCACCACACCGCTGGGCACAGCTAGTACCTAATAGGATGCCCGTTGGAGTTTCGTTGACAGCGTTAAAAACCGACTATCTAAATGTAAATGAAACTCGGGTTTAGAAGAGTTCCTTTCTTTTCAGCAAAAATTATTGAGACACAGACAAATACTAGGTACTAAAAAAATCAGGCTTTTTTCTGTCCCATTCAGGAAATCCGTTTGAATTTCCAACTCCCATACACCGCGCTTGAGTAAACTGTTATAGAAGCTGTTGAGGTCATTAACCAAAGGTAACTTTGATTCTTGACACAAACCCATAACTATTATTTTGCAAGCTGGGTGGTATCATGACCTAATGAGCACTTTTTCTCCGTATGTATTTAAATATATTAATTAAAATTTATAAGAGCCGTGGTGGGTTTGAGCAGCAAAGAATTTTTCTAAAAAACTTATGTGTAGTGATTTCACACACTACTAACGTTGAAATAATCGGGAAGAAACCTGCATATGTCTGAGAAGTAATTCAAAGGCGTATGTTTAGTGCCCAAGACGGCGATAGAGTTGACGAGGCACTTGATCATCTTCGGTGAAAAGTGGGTGTTGTTATTAGAACACTTCTGCCTACCCTTTCAGGGAACGTAGGCTTGTATGTAAAATATATTTTATTCTTCATGCTACTTAATTAGATCCTAGCAAGCTACCTATATCTGGTTTGCACATTTAGCAAGTAAACTGGCATACCGTGTTTATATTTTCCATTTTGTAACTACTGTTGGTAAAGGTTAAAAAATAAACCTAGAACGGTGAAATTAACTTCCGTGAATTGCGACTGCTCAAACCACTCGGCCACTCTTTGCCTCCTAAGCTAGAACCAACAAATTGACTTAATATTGTGAAGTCCTCGACTTTTTCTTAGACTTATTTTTCCTTTACCGCAAACATCGTAGACTCTCTAAAGCTCCTTCATAAATTGATCAATGTCCGTAGATGTTTATAAACATCATATCTATCTTTTCTCCTTCTAGATATGTGCGTCGTATATGTTTTCTGTTTTCTATCCGTATACACCAATTATTTGTTAGCAGCTGGACCAAGTCAGATGGATTATAGTGTACGTATTTTGTCAAGAGAAAAACAGAAGATACTATTTTCACACTTATATGAGACACAATATTTGCGAATAATCAACAATTGTGTATATGCAATAATATTTTACTCTAAATATGTTATGTTCTTCGTAACTGACGTTAATATCTGGGTTTGATAATGAAAATGAAAATGAAAATATGTCACTTAACGATCTTCGGAGAAAATTGGGTGTTGTTGTAACAATACCTCTCGTAGCCACTAAATATATATTTATTTTAACTAAATAGTTATGGCAGTTATAAAAATATAGGGAATACAAGGATGACCCCATAAACCAGACCACGTGATTAGACTCGTCACTTCCAGACTTTCGTCCGACTACACGGGAAAAGACACTGTGTAAATGTCAATGACCGCTGGCCTTCGCCTTCGCACGACAATCTATTTGCGTCCAGAGTAGAAACGATTCACGTCATTTTCATAAATACACGGCTATTTTCGTATTCATTCATTGAAGGTTGGTAAAGAATGCACTTCAGTAGTAAAGTTGAAAGAAACGTTGTCTAGTTTGCAATCACTTACGCTATTTTCAACCTCATGATACACACGGTAGCTTCGATAATCGTGTGAGGCGTTGGATAGTGCAACCAATGTATTTTAAGGAGAAGGCGTACTTTCGTTTGGCACATCATTCATAAACTTTTTAACTTTAGTTGGACAAGTTATCAAGAAGATGTTAGATTAAGATAGCCTTCAAACGTGGCGAGACTAATCAGACAGTCTCGCCACGTTTGAATTATATAATTGGCAATTATTTGACGATTATAAATACGAACAACTTATAACTGGCTTTAGGTGGTAAATAATTGAAACTATACAGCTGATATAAGGTGTTTTTGACAATCTAATTTATTGCCAGGGTACCAGGAAATTAATTACTCAAAGAGTGTTTGATGGACTAGTGGCTCCGTCTAGTAGCGGAAAATGTCTTGCTAGTGGCATAACCTCTAATGAGTTCCGTTCCGTTCTTTGTGTTGTTACTATGCGAAAGAGCTAGTTATTAGAGCCGTGGTGGCTTTGAGGTTTGAGCAGTCGCTTGCTTAGCAAGCGACGCAAGTTCGAATCCCAGCGGGGCCAGAACCAATGAGTTTTTCTAAAAAAACTTATGTACAGTGATTTCACACCACGTGCTATACGGTTAAGGAAAACATCGTGAGGAAACCTGCATATTTCTGAGAAGTAATTCAATGACGTATGTAAAGTGTCTGAGACGGCGATGGACTCACCATCTGTCACGTTCGCATTTAATCATCTTTGGTGAAAAGTGGGTGTTGTGATTACAACACCTCTGCCTACCCCTTCGGGGAATACAGGCGTGAGCATATGTATGTATGTACTATGCGCAATTATTTTTTTTGTCAAATTTACTTAGCTTAAAATATTTAATAGCGCTGGAAAAAGAATTGATGTAAAATGAATTAATTACACGAATACCCGCAGTGGATGGGTTTATTATACGGAAAATTAATTTGTATGTACAAACTTTATCAGTATCGTTTATTCAATTACCATTCCTAACTAGACTAGTAAATATTGAAAACATGTGCTGATAATTTATCTGAATATAAGGCTCCGGGACATACATATAAGAGTAAATGTATAATAAATACTTGTGTTTTAGCTTCCGAATTGGGTGTTGAACTCGCGTGTGACATGTTGTGAGTCACGCCCGAGTTGCTACTATGCACATATTGTACTTGCTTTAAATTTAAAACGATGATGTTTTGTGTGTGCAGAGCCGAATACGGGGGATTATGCGGTGCTGAGCGGGTGTCCGGTGTCGGAGCGGTCGGCGGCGGACCGAGAGGCTGCACACGACCTGCTGTCGCTGGCGCAGAGCTTGCCGCCGCTGCCCCCTGCCGTGGTTACCGTGCTCGACCCCGTACCGCTGGTGCCCCTCTACACCTACACCCTCCAACCCACCAACATTTACATCCTCGCCGAGGACTCCACCTACCACGCTGTATCTAGCGTGTCTAGCGTGTCTAGCGTGTCTAGCGTTTCTAGCGTGCCTAGCACTCCTAGCGTGCCTAGCGCGCCCGCCGTGCAGCCTGTGGCATCCCTTGACTACGCCGAGTGCAATTTCGCCTACCAGAGCACGCCCACCGCACCTGTACAATTCCGGCAATACAATGATATTCTGCGAGAGCGAGAGGGTGACACACAATCCGACGAGTCGATACAAATTGAGGTACTGGAACCTGTCCAGGCGGTTGATTCCGTGACGGTTCTAGAACCACCAGCTGGCTTCGACCCCGAAACTGATCTGAAATCCGAAACGACATTCCAACATGAATCTAGTCAAACTATTGATCTCGACCCGGATCAAGAGTCTAGCTCGAACTCTTCCAGCTGTGAGTCGAAAACAGAAATCGAGGACGAAATAGTACGTAGGCCTCGCAGAGGTAAGGTAGCCAAATACAAATGTAGCGAGTGCGGAAAACGATATGCGACTTCTTCCAACCTCTCAAGACACAAGCAAACTCACCGTAGCCTCGATTCTGTGGAGGCCAAAAAGTGCAACGAGTGTGGCAAGGCATACGTTTCGATGCCGGCGCTGGCAATGCACGTGCTGACACACCGCATGGGTCACGTGTGCGGCGTGTGCGGTAAGCAGTTCTCGCGGCCGTGGCTGCTGCGCGGCCACCTGCGCTCGCACACCGGGGAGAAACCGTACATCTGCGGCGTGTGCAACAAGGCATTCGCGGACCGCTCCAACCTGCGTGCGCACTTCCAGACCCACTCCTCCGACAAGAAGCACGAGTGCGACCGCTGCGGCAAGAGCTTTGCCCTCAAGAGCTACCTCAACAAACACCAGGAGGCCGCGTGCGTGCGCGACGACGAGTAGACTGCTCCGTCGAAACGATTGCAACGAACGATTTCTCTATTGAACTTCTTTACACCTTTGTAATTATTGGGATGAGAAATATTTTGTAGACTAGACCATAGACGCTCGTAGATTAGACAGCGTCGAAGAAATAAAAAGCAATAATAATGTACCTAATAAAATCGTTATGGCTCTTTCCATAATTCTAAAAATGGTAAAAAATGTTAAAAAAAATAATTATTTTTTCAATTATTAGTCCGGCATCGACGGAAGCAATCGTGTCAATTTTTGGCGACAGCCTGCAATGTTACAGCGTAGGGTAATGTTACTATAGTGACGATAGATAGATTAGGCCGCACGCGTGTTGTGGTACTAGCTAGTAGTTACGGTGATACGCAGAGACTTAATGAAACCGTCGAGCTGTGGTACAAAGAGAGCAATAAGTAAGGTGCTTGCGTGGTACGTGGGTAGGCTCGGGTAGCCACGGGCAGGTTCGGGTAGCCACGGGCATGCTCGGGTAGGCACGGGTAGCGGCGGCTCGGGAGGACCAATCTGTTGCTCGGGCGCCGGCCTCGCCCCGTCGCCTCACTCCGCACTTCTACTCTAACGCACGGGAGGTCACTAACACAAAGCAATAAAATATATACACACAATATTATGGCGATCTAACGTCTCTCAATACTAAACTTAACTTTAACAACAAACATTGAGGTTATTACCCAGTGTTTGAATAGATATCGTGATATGAACTTGCAGCTTAATCACGCTTAAAGGTCCGTTAAAATATATTTGTAATTAATTCGTCATAATATCCTAGAGTTTGGATTGCGTAGTCAATACTTAGGATTACAAAAACTCAAGCACCAAAAACGCTTACAATTCGTTTGGTTATTAATTATTATGTACTATATGTAGATACGCAGTTGCGTAGTTTCGAGTCAAACTGCTATTTCTATTTCGAGACCAAATTGAACAAACTTGTAAAACTACTTCCAGTAAAACCTTTTCCAGGTTCCGTATCTTTCTAACCGGTTCACAAAAAGAACACTGGCAACTTGTGCAATCTTGCAAACTTACTCAATTCAATTTCTTCAATCATACCAAATGCAGTGATATTAAAAGACGGTATTCTGGGAAATAGTATTATTCGATTCGTCGCTATCGTTTACAAAAGCAACAAAATAGTATGTGAATAGGTGGTATTTGCGAGTCACTGACCATTTTAACGCGTTAGCATTGAGCAAGGTGCACGTAACGTGCGTAATTTAAGACATAACTATGTATATACGTACGAATAGATAAGCATGGAGGCTAAGGAGAATAATTATTGCCAGCGCACTCTATAATAAATAGGTATTTCAATATTAAAGTTGTGTAGGTGTAATTTTATTAATACTATAGGGTGATTAACTCTCGTCTAGTCCTTAAAGGTAAACGGCTATAGCAGTCTTTGAATGCTGGCAGCACCATATATTATTAAGAATGAAAATACTGTGCCAAGAATGTAAAAGAGGTCTTAATGTAGGCACAGTTCGTCCACTGTTCGCTCCTCTCCTCCAATGGAGTGCTGGCGACTTTACCGCAAGAACACAACACTATTCTAAACTCTAGAGTTAACCCTCTAGGGTCTGAAGTAGCATAATTTGGCTACTATCTTCTCGACGTTGGGGTTACAGTCCCCAGTCGAGCATCTCCGGATTTGGAAACAGAAATATAAAAAAAACCCTTAATTTTTTTCTAATGTCTTTATTACATTGTCATGTCATCATGTAAATATTAAAACCTAACAAACAATATTTATAACATTAGTTAGCCTTATTATTATTTAATTTTTAAATATCGTGTTTTTTTATAATGGTATTATTTTCAACAAATAAGCAACATAATGTGACCTTTATAATAACACGCATTATTTTACACAGTTATTTTTCAATGCTAAACTTGACATTTTCAAACGGCACCAACAATAGTATCGATTAGGTATTTACTATTTGTTTCGGTCAATATCGGTGTGTGTACACCCAGGTTGATACCTGGATGTACATCCATCATGTATTTATTGAACTTGATTGCGGATGTGATATGAACAAACCAAAAATTAAGGAACTGATGAAATATGATAAACGAGGAATCGAAAGGATTGTGTTGCAAAACGATCTAACGTCATTTCAAATATACTTTCCTGATATTTTATTAGTTATTTATAAGTTGTTTATTGTGTTGTAAGGTCTTTTGTTATGTGTGAGTTGGGTTTACATGTGTTGAAAAGTGGATGGGGAGTGGATGGCTAGACGCATCCTTTTCAGGGGTGGGCAAACTCCGGCCCGCGGGCCAAGTCGCCGCGCCGGCCCGTCAAAAGGTTTCAGACCCTCAACGTTCCTATCGAAGTCATCAATTGGTAAATATATTTACAAACATTAAAAGGAACCTTTACGTTTGCCTATTCTTAGAATTTATTCGGAAAAATGTTAACACGAATGGAATTTGAACCTACGATCTCTCCAATCGGGACTGCAATGCAGATCTGAATAATTTGTTTATTATATTGGATTTTTTATACATTTTATTGTAGTCAATAATCTATGACACTTATTACCGCCGAGGGATTTATTCCTGCGAGCAGTGTGTCGCGATTACAGGGTAAGAGTGCGCGTCGACATATTATCATAATTGAAAGTCCTATCTGCGAAGCGGAATAACTGAGAATTGCATATCAAAGTTGTTCAGCAAAGTGCATGTTTGATATCAATTCTGGTCCCGCACAAAAGTTTATTTATATTTGTGGCTTCCGAAGAGAGTTTGCTCACCCCTGCTCTAATGTAATGAAAAAACAATAATAAAAATTAGTCGATGATAAATTGAAACCTTGCCAAAGATTTTATATATTTTATTTACATTCCTAAGTATCAATTTTATGCATGAAACGTATGTATAATGATGAATTCAAGGTGGCATTCAAAACATAAGCCTGAACCAACCGTGTGTCGATTTTTCACTTGCTTATTTTTGAGCGTTAACACGAGCTATTTTAGATACAACTGTACTTCAGAAAGTCAAATTCAGCACTTATCATCATTAGAATTTATCATCATTATCACATTATATGTTTTATCAGTATTTTGCAGAAATAAATTCTTTTATTCTCAAGTTTTACAATTATTTTAACAATTTCATATATGATACAGTATACACCAAGCATTTGCCGTTACCAAAGTGAATAAAGCAGGCTCCAGATATAGTATGCCTTGTATTTATTCGTTTCCAATAAAGACATAACTACATACATGGACATACTTTATGTATTAAACTACAAGTAATTATTTTCCTTAAACTGACCACGACTTTATACCCAAAGATCTTTTGAGTATAATAAGGTAAAACATTTGGGAAGCGTCTTTTATACCATTTATAACACCTTTGAGATTTCTCACAATTGTCTTACCTTTATTAGAAGTCTAGAGAAGTGTCTATCCATTCATCTCCCAGGTACTTTTGGGATCACCTGTTTTTTATACGAAGAGAATGCCATCTGACCTTCATAACCCTTTTATCGAGGAAAATCAGCAATCTGGGTTAAACCAGTTGTCAGACTCTCTTAGGCCTCTGACTGAGCTGTAACGATTGCCAAAGATGTTAAATTGATAACTGGGACCGACGGCTTAACGTGCTCTCTAGAGGGAACTCGAGTGGTCACCCATACAACTACTGGCTAGGCTTAGGGTTGCTTAACTTCGCTGATCGAATGATATGTGCAATGGCAACTGTGCCACGAGCTCTTGTTTTGAAACCCAACTTATTTCGGTATCGGCCAGTATCGATCAGGTATTTAATTTTCTAACTGTTTAGTTAATAAATTAAGAATATTTTAACTATAAGTTATTATAGTAAAGTATAAGTAAATTAATATATTTCTAATCTATCTCATCTGAAGAGCAATAATAACAGATCAGGATTATTAAAAAAAGGTTAATTTTAAGAAAATAAACAATGTTACGTGAATTCAACGAAAAAATTTGTGTATATAAAAAAAGAAAAAAATATTTAATAAATATACAATTGGGTATTGTTCTGCTCAAATGTTTAAATATTTTTTGTAGACCTATGTATTTTGTCGGCAAGTGTACTATGACGATGAAATTATTGTCATTCAGCTACCTACCACACCCAAACTATAATTGCAACGAGAGCGTATCGTAATGTGTCTGCTCCCCAAGAACAGGTATAAATAATAATATTACTAAGCAGTACGACATAAAGAGACCATTTTTTTTAAATAAGGTTTACTACTGTCGTTTACAGTTTATAAAATTCGAACGTTTTGAAGTGGCCCCGACGTGACACTTATTCATCAAATCATCATCGCCCTGGCCTTATCCCATACATTGTTGGGGTCGGCACTTGATTCAACCCGATGGGGCTGATCACCTGATTTTTATACGAAGCGATTGCCATCTGACCTTCGCAACCCCTTTTACGAGGACAATCTGTGATCTGGGTTAAACCAGTTGTCAGACTATTTTAGGCCTCCGACTGATCTGTAACGATTGCCAACGATGATAAATTGGCAACCGGGACCGACAATGTCTCAACATGTAGAAACTATTCCTGGGGATGTCATTGTTAGATACTAGTTGCAGTGAGGCGTATAATAAAGTTGGTAATTTTATTGCCATCTCTCAGAGAACGTTCAATTCTACAATTTTCCACTTCTGGAACATAATGGGATTCATGTACCTACATATAAAAAAAAATGCGTAGAGTTCGTAATCGCACATGGACATGGCAACATCATTAAGCTATTTGTCAATTTTCACACAATTTCTGTCAATTCCAATTTACTGTAGGCTTAAATGTTACCTTCCTCGATTCATTTCGTTCCAATTACCAACTGATTCTCTTACAAAGAGCTTCTGGCAAATGGAGAGGGTTTCTTAGTTTGATAATTAGTAACATAATTGAGTACAGTTACCTTGAAAACTGCTTAATAAGACTGATAGGGGACGAGTAAGTACTTGTAAGTACTTAATGCATGTATTGAACACGTAACAAGTCGGGCAAAGTCTTCCAAACTACACGAGATCGAAATTGCTTCCAAGTTCAAAAGATGTTCACACACATCCATATTTCGTATAAACTTCAATATAGAATTATTAAATTTCAACATATAACTTATCTATATTTCCCGTTACTTTAAAAAAAATGCATTTAAATCATATCTCCGGTAACTGTGCCCCGCGATTCTACCCGCGTAGACTTAATGTCTAGAGCGATATTTTTTTTTAATTTATGTAGACAATATTATTCCTTGTAACATCGGTTATCAGCCAGTGAATGTCCGGTTAAAATCAGCCTAGACATTTCAGACTCAAGCCCGAACAAACAGACAGAGAGAGATAGAAGAAAATTATCAAAATTGTTTTTTTTTGTAAGTACTGTAGCGACCTCAATCTACTACCCCGGGACCGAACCTATTTACTGCAAAATTAAAAACTTTATCCCAGTCTTTTTTACTTTTTTACATATTTTTTTTATTCATTTCCAATTCTATATTCGAATTTTTATGTTAAAAAACTAAATTTGACATGTCGTTGATCTATGTGGTCATCGATGTGGGAGTTTGAGGTTGATTGTAAAGCCTTACATTATCATACGGCATTTAGCAAAATGCACTTAAATTAGTCCAGACAGCGACAAGCAGGATACAGATTTTTTTTAAATATACTTACATTATATATTTTGTGATAAGCTGTTTATTGGAATTACAAACAGACACTTCAATTTTATTTATTTGTATGGATAAAGATCGTATATTATCTCCAATTAGAGGCCGAAGTAATGCCATTAATTTATCAATCCCGTCACGCTTACGCTTCGTCTACGTCGCCTCGAGAATTATACAACGACATTTTGCTGTGTCCGTCTATATGCACCATAAAAATAGAAATGAGAAAGCCTCTTTTTGTGTCTTTTAATAATATCTAAGAAGTTGAAGCAACAAAATTTAAAACGCGCAAAAAAGAGTTTAGTAACCTATATTTTTTTATAAATCCTCAAAAGAGAAGGCAGAGGTCTACGCCCAATAAAAATGTAGAGTCTGTTTGTAAATTCCAATAAACAGCTTATCACAAAATATATAATGTAAGTATATTTAAAAAAATCTGTTTCCATCTGTTTTTTTTACGAAAGGTCAAGCTGACGTTACACGACGTGACGGAGTAACTTAGGTTTCATTTAAAAAAATAGGTTTTCACTAAATAAAGACACCCATGAAACCACGGGGCAGAGCTAGTGTAATATATCAAAATATTTTTGTGTCCATTCGGCCGAAGAAAAGGAATATAGATTTGATATCGAGTAAATTAAAGGAGAAATCGATATCGCCTTTTAAATTAGAAATGAGAACATCATTTTTTGATGTCGTCTATTATACCGTGTTGGGGACGAGTTCGTGAAACATCGCTCAATGAATTCTGATCTGACATCAATAATTATTCTGACAATTATAGCGTGAACAGAATTCGTAAGAAAAAATATCTTTTATACCGATCCAAATGCTTTATTTTCTAACTCTCCGATATTTATTAAATATACAAAATAATACCTTTTGTTATTGGAAAAAATACATTAAATCTAAATAATCGTGTTAATTTTGCCGACTAATATATTGTTGTACGTAATTATGAATACGATTCATTGCGTACCTTGATCGATTGTAGTTCGTCACGCCACTCCCCGATACGTTTATATGTATTTTTATATTATTTAATCTACAAATTATCTTAAAAACAATAAACATCTATGTCCAATTTGATATTATTAGATTCATTTTTGTTATTTTCCATTTAGATTTTATTGTTTTGTGATAAAAGTAGTACCTGTATACTTTTATAAGTTTGTAATATAATTAAAATTATCTTTTATTTTTTGTAATTTTCCATTATTTTCTTATTGTTTTGTGATAAAAGTACCTGTATAATTTTAATTATTAATCTCTCTCTTTAGTTTAGTTGGTTATGAAGTTTAAAAGAAATATTAGTTTTTAAAATTATGTATCAGTACTAGTTGACAAGGCAGGTATGGGTGTGTCGAATAATTTTATATTATAATGCTGTCTTTTAGAAAAAATTGTAGGACGTAGCCCGATTGCGTAGTTGGATGGAATGGGGACGAAGGGCGGCTCCGTCATGATATGCTACATTAGTTAACCTTGAGATACAAAAGATTGCGCCAAGCCCTTGCCAAGGCTGTGTTGATAGAATTATGTTTAACGTAGTTTTTTTGTAAATAAGTAGTTCCGTTTTTGTACAAAACGTGGCGCTGTACCTTTCTAAATCACGCTATTGAGATTCTCCTTTAGTTACGTATATAGTGTGTGTGCTCAAAAAATACCAGGACTGCCCAAGTTACGGTGTTTCATTCAACCAACCAAGGTCCACTCCGACTGATCCTGGCCCCCAGGCCTAATTTGTCATACAAATTATTTTTTATGAGACACATTTTTTAAGTCATTACATAGGAAATATCCGTTTTTTATTGTACGTTTGTTTGGCTCTCACAATTTAGTGGTAAAAATAATTATACGTAATATACGTAGTTGTACTTTAAGGTGTCAAAATTATTAATATGTACTAGTACCTAATAATGAAATTAAAATCAAAAAGCAATAAATGATTGTACAACCATTATAGATTATTGGATACTTACATTAAACAAATCTTATAAAATCCTATAACAAACGTTTAACAGTAATATTTATTTAAAGATATATTTACCTTTGATGTACACATATTGATAATATTATTTTTATTTGAATTTGTGTAACCGTCTTAGAAGGGGTTGCATAGCATTTATTTAATTAAGCTTGTTCGAAAAAAAAACAACGGTGCAGTTTACCCTTAGATTATTTTGTTATGATTATTTTTGGACATATTAGCGTTATTAAAAGGCGCGTCGAGCATTGAATGTACAAATTAATATAATACATTGATCCCTGGGCGGACACTGTAATATTTACCTGCTTAGTTTTATTTAGTTTCTAGTATTTAGCGTTTATAAATGTTTAATATAATACTATGTTTAAATGAAGAATATAGTTATAAGCTCTACTTTAACTATGTAGGTATCTTCCTTTACTACTGAATGTTTCGTTAAATATATTTACATATGGCAGCATTAATTTCACATATAAATAAAAAAATCGTATACTATAAATCAAAATATCGATAAACAATGTAGAACAAATATCATTGTATTGAAAAGCTTTCAATATTAATCCACGCAAACTAGGGGTGGGACAGTTATTGTGGTTTTGTGGTCGCTGTCTGCAGAATGGCAATCAATTGACATTTGTGCTGGCAAATCGACGCATTTGTACTATTTGATGAACGGTGTACCCGCTTAATGAATTGTTTTGATTGAATTCATTAAACGTGTAACCATTTCACCGTCACCAGCCTTTCTCTATCTGTCCATTTTACATACAATTAAAGTTTTTTGAATGTTTCTTTTGCACCCTCGTTGAGTTGAGACTTGCGTTGCTGGAATGACCGCATTGTTATAATGAAATTAATGCTAGGCTATTATTTTGGAGGTCAGTTATAGATTTTCAGAGGCTCACGGTAATAAATTGAGGATCAGAGGCGGCTCATTACAGTATTCTTTTGGACACCAAGGTTTTCGACACCTACATTATTCCGTTTACAGCATCACGTATATAAGCTTGGTATTGTTATCAAATGAATGAAAAGAGATCCATAATCGAAGAGAAAAGATGATTGGCGAACTTGAACGACATGACAGTTTATTTAAAGAGAAGTAGAAGGAGAAAGAGGAAAACCAAGGATACATGAGAAAAGTTAAGGAAAAGGTGTCTGTCATGACGTATAAGGAGGTCAAAGAGATGGCACTGGATAGAGACGTATGGAAGAAATTGCATAGGTTACACTGACAAGAGTCGGAATCTTAAATGTATGATGATGATTGTTATATTTAAGGGCCACACTAACACCTATTTGTGCTGTAAGCGGAATAATTTACGTGGCGCAAAAATTGGCTTCGAAACATTAATACTTACTCTTAACTTAATTTCGGAATCAATTCAAATGTACATAATAGCAATAGTATTTTATAATATTATAAATTATGATACATAAATGTTGAAAATTAATGAAAAAAACATGAAGAATAACAGTTAATTGTCCTTGTATTTGTAAACAAGCTTATTGCCCTGAGCCTCGGATGGTGATAGTAATTTGTATAATATCTCGACAACCTGTAATATTAATGATATTATTATATCGACAGTGTTATTTCTTAATAATTACCTCAATTTACAACATATTTATTGGCAGCAAAGCAACAGATGCCAATTACATTTCTCGTACCACAGTGTTTGTAGCAAAAGTTTGCAGGTTCATAACCACTTCAGTTTTACTGCATACTATATATATATACACTACATAGATTTACTGCATGTATAACATAAGTAGGCCGGTGATAATATATTATATGCATGTATGATTGATTGTCAATTTATATTTAGAGGAGTCACCATTCCTTATCTAACAATTTGGTCAATTGAGAGTTATTTTTGACAACACAAATCAGATCTCTAATTTATTTACTTCACTTTGTAAAAGTAAAAAAAAAAATAAAAAAAATTCTTATATTGAATCCTTAACTAAACTTACAATTTGAACAACGAATATAAAAAAATAACATTAACTCGTAGAAAGGTTATCGTAAAGTAAAAAAAGTTTTATTAAAATAGTCATCTAAAGTTTTGGCGAATTTATACTACAACGACATATGAGATATAAAATGTAACATTAAAATTCATAGAAGCATGTATCAGTAAAGTTAAATTAATTATAATAATAGTATTCACTCATGTAGTCCTGTATTAATTAACATTGAACAGTTAATTTATATTTTCTCTTTTTATCACGCGTGACACTAACATCCTAAAAGAAAAAATATATTTTTACTGATCAATGTTAACGAACTCCACATTCATAACACAAGTTTATTATTAAAATAGTAGGTATTTACTTGTTAATTGTAGGCCCTATACTTAGGCTATGAAAAAAAATATACCACCGTAAGAGAAAATTTCGGGGTTACCGAACTTAGTAGTTAGATTAGAATTTGAATATTATAACAAAATTAAGATCCCACCAAAATAAGAGCTGTGAATATACGCATTTTGTAAATGATAGCTCGTTTTCAGAATAACACCTAGTCATAAAATAAAAGCATTGTTAGAGAGGGGCAAATACTGCTTGCTCTCTCTTTTACTCTCAATTAAGTTTCGCTCTTGATCGGTCTTAAGGAATATGTTTACTTGAATGTAAGAATAGTCCATACATTTTGCTGTTTCTAGATATACAAATATTGGATGTATTAGTTAAGACATTAGGTACATATTTCAATGTAAAAAAAACACTTGTGGTTTTTTAGGTTTTTGCATGTACATTTGTTTTGTGAATATTTGTATTTCGTACTTATCTGGGTTTTACACAGTACATATACTGTTCTAAAAAATTCGTTTCTTGATTATAAGTATACCCATATATTCATACATTATATATATTTGCATTTATACATGATGTTCAAGTCCCGTTTATGTTGCGTAATGTAGACACTTACATATTAGCTACTTTAGATCTCATATTTGTACAATGATATTGTAATGCAATGAAATGAACTGCTTACGATATACTTATAATATAGAATTGTTTAGAATAATTCTGAAAAATTAAATTGTAGTACACTATCAATTGGTTTTATTTGTATATTTTATCTCAAATGGATTTAACTATCTAAATTCTTAAAAATGGCTAAGATAAATACGAGCACGAGGCGGGATCAAACCCACGACCTCTACAAACCGTACAGTTGCTCTGCCAACTGAGCTACCCGTGATTCTGCCTCATGCGTCGAATTATGCGCCTGTAGTCAGTTGGCAGAGCAACAGCAAGGTATGCAGGCTGTGGGTTCGAGTCTCGCCTTGTGTTCTTATATTACTTGGCCATTTAAAAAAAAATGTATTCATGTGTGTCATTAAAAAACATTCTTCATATATCCCATTGCATAATTCGAGACATAAGTCCATATGGTAAAATAAATACCTGTTTATCTTCGTCGCTTCATAATTTGAGAAATACTTTCTTATTTTACCCATATTCGTTTTTTAATGTATTAAACCACTCTATAGTTAAAAACTTTCTTTCTGTCTGGTTAGTACGAATCAAAAAAATTAAACTGTACCACCGCGGGACGGTTAAAAATAAAAGCCGTAAATGCAACGTGGAATAAAGATCGCCGTTTGCAGGCAAATCTAACGTTAAAAGAGCAATTCTTGTATATATATATAATCAGAATCTCGGAAACGGCTTCAACGATTTTCATGAAATTTTGCATGTAGGGGGTTTCAGGGGCAAAAAATAGATCTAGCTAGGTTTCATTTATGGAAAACATCGTTTTGAAAACTCATAAAATTATAATAGGACAGCACATTTCGCCGACAGCTGTCAAGTTATGGTAGCTCAAAGGTGAGGCTGCCGGCTTACGGGGCGATAACGAAACTAGAGTACCCCGGTTCGAGACTGAAGTTCACCGGAATTTTTTTTTTCTTGCTTAGAAGAAGAAACCGAACACAACTCGGTCAACAAGATATTACTCCTTAAAATGTCCATTACTAGAACTTGTCCTCCGGTTCTCTTAAGTGGTATTTGACAGCTTCTTTCAGTAAGTTAGTACTAGCAAGGTTATACTAACTATGTTTCTTTATACGTAATCCTGTTGCACCTCTAGTCGCTTACGAACCCAAAACCTATCCAAAAAGAGTTATCTAATTAAAGGTGGCATACGGGACCATGACTCCGGTCCCAAAGGTTCTAGACCCATCCTATATCCGAGGTCGGCACTAGCTCACGCTAGCTAAAAAACGTTTTGTTTGAAATGCAAATTTGCATTCAGCCCCCTCCCAGCAATTGGCAGGTTACAATTTTATTGTTCCTGTTTTACCACTGCAGCCCCCACTAGCCTGGAGCTTGGGCTCATTGGCAGTGTAGGTATCCTCATAGTACGGGGAGAGTGTAATAAAAAATCCAGGGAATAGGTCCCTTTATTAGGTCTTGTATCGCAATTCCGTCCGACTAAGATATACCGACAATCTTAGTCGGACGGATAATAGTGGGTGGAGCGATTCACAATTTTCATCATAGACGTTAAAAATATATTAGAAAGTGGTTTAATGTTTAAAAAAAATATGCTCACGCCATCCCAGAACGGTCCCCGAAGGAGTAAGCAGAGGTGTTGGAACAACAACACCCATATTTCACCGCATATGATTAAGTGCCAACGTGACAGAGGGTGAGTCCATCGCCGTTTTAGGCACTATACATACGTCTTTGAATTACTTCTCAGACATATGCAGGTTTCTGCACGATCTTTTCCTACACCGAAAAACTCATCGGTACAGGCCCCGTTGAGATTCGAATCGCTATCGTAGCAGGCTTCTACTCAAACCCCGAGCCACCACGGCTCTAGTTAAATTTTTGTTCGCATCATCGTTAAGACTGCATATCTTCACTTTTTATGACTTTTCAGGAAAATAAATGCTGTATTGTTCAGCTACTTGTTCATGGCTTGCAGCAAAGGTTGGTATCAAGGTGTATATTCGTTACGTAGTGATTTTCCTTTGTGTCACCATAATCAAAATATTTTTATAATTACAGCCATTTATACGCTTCAATTTTGAGAATTTTTTTTCCATAGAATGTGGTAATTATTGGTTATTGTGTAAAGTATTATTAAGAACGAAAGAATACATACAGGCGTCACTAAAAGTCAAGTACTAGCCTTTAGAATCACACAAATAAGGTAAAATTATAAAAATTGGCTTTCGGAAGTCAGTACCGTATATACTTTCATATGCATTTAGTAAAAAGCCGTAATTTTGGAATTACAAACAGACACTTCAACTATATTTTGTCGAATATATAAAAACTAATATAATCACTTTATGCAATAAACAGCATAAAGAGTCAATATAAACAAGGTATAGGCAAGGAAAACAAAGTAATTCTGCAGAAAAACCTCTATTTATTGGTGATACCTATGCTGTGAAATTTAAAGCACATTGGTCCTTTGAACGGATTTACGCCTGCCAATATGTGTTCATGGAAAAAAGCTCACGAAAACTGTACCGATTCCACTTTATCCTCCCAGAAACGTGAAACATAAAAGGCTGGTTTTTAACTTTGACGCCTTTGACGCTCTAACTACCAACTGCTCCACGCAGAGGCTATAACCCTATGCCGAAAGTAACCAATGATATTAGTAGTCGATAATATCACGAGAAAACTGCAATTGTATGTGTAATAGAAGTCCTTGTGTTCTCCTAGATAAAAAGTGTTGCTTTAGTGAAAATGATTTATTCAGTTTAAAACCTGGTAAGGCACTTATGAATATCGAAACATTTACCATCTAGTTTTCTGAGAATAACCGACAAGGATCTCATCAGGCATAATACTTACACACACATATGCTCACGCCTGTATTCCCGAAGTGGTAGGCAGAAGTGTTGTAATAACAACAACCACTTGTCTCCGAAAATGCTAAAGTGCCAACGTGACAAATGGTGAATCTATCGCCGTCAAGCACTGTAAATACACGTTGTGTACATGTCTTTGAATTACTTCTCAGACATATGCAGGTTTCCTCATGATGTCTTTGCAGCTTTTAGAAACTCATTGGTTCAGGCCTCGCTGGGATTCGAACTTGCGTCGCTTGCATAGCAGGCGACTGTTCAAACCCAACGGCCTCCACGTCTCTTTTGTGTAAATTATAATACCTGATTCATTGAATTGTTTCTTATCTTATCGTATCAAAGACAAAGCTAAATAATAGCATGAAATATGAAATCCCACCGAGAAACCTACAAATAGTCGACAACAAATATTGGTAATATAAATTTGAAATCGGTTGAATCCGGTAAAGTGTAGTGGATTTTATTTCCACGGTCGGATCACTGGCATTCCACGAAATGAAAGGGGAGCGTTCATCGCTCCATCGCTCGTTTTGTTATTTCATCCGGACGCTACGGAGAAAAAGTAAGCAAAGAGTGAGTTAACGGGTAAAATGCCGTTTAACACTCAATATTACAAATTCCGATATTCATTCGATGCACTTTGTTCAAAACCGATTATTTGTTCATAACGTGCGGCAGTTTATTAAAATTGGAAATTTATTTGCGAATTCTTCCACTTTTAAGGTACAAAAAGGATTTCAAATACGTTTTACTATAGTCACATCTTCGAATCTATATTATTTGCATATGCAAATAATTAAAATTGAAGTGTCTGTTTGTAATTAGGTTTTCACTAAATTCACTAAATAATAGCAAAAAATAATCCCTGTCTGTATTTATGTCTGTTTGTTAAAAACGGCTGGATCGATTTTAACGGGACTTTTACTGGCAGATAGCTGATGTTGCTAGTAACTGACTAATAATTAAAAAAAATCACTGTACAGAGGGCCTCCCATTAAATTAAGACTACAACCGCGGGGCACAGCTAGTGTTTAATATAAGTATCTAACACACTCTGAACATACTCTGAACGGAGTTTTCACCGAATAAATACGGTTGAATCCTTTGCAGAACCAGCACACAGTAACACAGTTAGTGCCGGCGCGGTGCAAAGTTGATTTAGTTAACTTGTGACGTGTGTTCAGATAACTTATGATTGTTGGGACTGTATGCTGATGCATGACAACGCACCTATGTTAGATCGGTGAAGAGATTTTAAATGTTGACAAGTATAGTGATATAGGGGGCCGCGTATTAGGGATTTCTTTGCTTTGATGATTAATTTTGGTACTGTCAAATTAATCGTCAAAGCGTAGTAGGCCCCTAAGATCGCCCTACAATTTTATGTGTGTCTCTTTCTGGAGACGTACAATAGACAGAGACATCATAGCACTTGAGACATAAACCTTGTCGGACTAATAAGTAAGCGAGTGAAGGCTCTTAATGGGCAAGCGAGCTTCATCTTTGACCACATTACCACTTTCAATCTGGTGAGATTGTGGTTAATGGTACACCAGTCGTAAATAAGGAATAGTCATGAGATATTACTAATTCAATTTTGGGTTCAGATTTAATTATGATACAAATTGGTTATTTATTTAGTTTGATGTATAATTTAGATTTGTTACGTATTTCAGCTGTATTAAACTGTCCAAAGTTATAAAACCTCTACTTATTTTAAGGTATAATTATTTTTTTCTATAACTAGCTCTGCCCCGCTGTTTCACCCGCGTAGACCTAATTTTATGGGCGGTCTTTTTCACGGAACCGAAACTTAAAAAAAGTATCCCAAGTTACTCCTTGTAACGTCAACTACCTGTCCACTGACAGGTAGTTGATGTTACAAGGACCTATTTCTGGATGTTTCAAGGAACTGGACCGATTTCTACGGGACTTTCACTAAAGTCCCGTAGAAATCGGTCCAGTTTACTCGGAACAGACAGAGAAAATGATTTTTTTATGTATGTACTATCGTATGTGTATATTTTCGTATCCATGAAGTGAAAAGCTATTGAGTTATAAATAGTGTAACTAACGCGACTTTCTTTTATATATATAGATTTAATAAAACATAAAACACCGTGGGAAAACCTGCATATGTCTGAGAACTAATTCAAAGGCGTATCTATAGTGTCTGATACCGCAACGGACTTACATTCTGTTACATTGGTAGTTTATAATCTGCGATGAAAAGTAGGTGTTGTTATTTCAATACCTCTGCTTACCCATCCGGAGACTTTTGGGGTGGCGCGAGTAATGAGTTCAACCTCAGAATTTTATAATTTACATGTGCATGGTACGAGAATCAATACAATTATTATTGAGGAAATACATACATACATACATATGCTCACGCCTGTATCCCATGGGGGTAGGCAGAGACCACTGTTTGCCACATGCTACGATCCTTACATACTTCTTTCGCTTCATCCACATTCATGCATCTCTTCATACACTTTCTTCGGTTACGAGTGCTCCGAATTTGACCTTTCTGAAAAATACTATTAATTTGGTCATAGTAGTTCTTCCTTGGACGCCCTCTACCGACACTTCCGGTCACATTCGCTCTATAAATTTCTTTCGTTAATCGCCTTTCACTCATCCTTTCGATATGTCCAAACCATCTCAACATACTTTTTTCAATTCTGGTCACCACATCATTCTTCAACTTGCAACTGTCTCTTATCACACTATTTTTCATACGATCTGCAATGGTGATATTGAGGAAATGTATATTTGTAATAACGGGACTTTCACAATCAGAAAGCTATGGCTAATTTCGTTAAAAATACATTAGTGTTCCGCAAGCCACCCATAAAATTAGGTCTACGAGGGTAAAACCACGGGGCACCGTTAGCAAATAATATTACAAAACATCGCGAATATATTCTATACCATTGAGCAGTTCATAAATGAATGAAATAGGTCTAGTCAGAAATATTTTTATCTAATGCTCAGATAAATGAAAGAGAATTTCACACGTATGTATGTCAGTGCAATGTCGAGACAACTTACTTCCGATGTCTTTCAAAGTCTGCAAAATGTTATTTCATTTCGTTTCGCTCTCGCTTGCTTCGCTTTGTGTCTCAAATGTTTAATGCCTTCACTACACGTGTTGGTCCGTTCATTTTTAACTGCAAGAAGTTAGCCGTTTGCCTTTGAGATTTATAACTCGACTTTCAAAGAAACACAAGCTTCTGTCAGTCGCCTGCGTTATTAGTTATTTCTAATTCATCTTGTTTAACAATGTGACATATGTTACTTAGTGATCATGTAGCATTCTATTGTTTCAGTAATTTTTGTGATCGAAACAAAAATATTTTTTTATAAATAATACAATTTTTTTTTTATGAGTAGGTTACAGATATAATATATTCTAGGTCCACGTTAACTGTCGTGTTTTAATCCCACATATCAAATGTCGATATATATATAGGCTGGGTATAGGAGTACGCTACCCGGGTAGTACCTATTCTCAGAGGTAGGGGTTGCAGACCGGCTTTTTTGCTTTTTAACATTTTTTTTTTTTGCTTTTCAACATGTTTTTATTTATTAACATGTTGACGCGGCGTGGTATAAAGGAAACTTTCAATTAAACCAAAACTTGTTATGGGTGTTGTAGTAGTCATAAACATGTAAAAATAGTTAAAACTAAAAATAAAAATGCATTTAGTTTTTGCTTAAACTCTGAAAAGTTAACGTGTGCAGCTTTATTCTTAGTTCGTCCGTTAGTTTACTGAATCTTTCAAAAACAACGCCTAGCACGAAATTTATTGCGAAACGAGAAAAATATCCAACATACCAAAGTAACTTTAACGTGGCTCAAAGAATGCTCCACACAAACGCAAAGGGAGCTAGCGCGTTTCGATCGCCCTCGAATTTCTCCGTCATCGCTTATCTACCCCACATACTCAGTTATAGTATAGGTGTACTGTAGGTACAGCTAGGGGTGGGTATTTATGCGTGGTAGGGCTCGCGTGCGGCATCCACTGGTTGATCGGGCTCCCTTAAGTTTTCGGCGGGAAGTTTTTGCGGCATGAGCATCGATCGATCCTGCGCGCGCAATCCCCATCACGCATATAAGCGGAACGCGACACCGCAGATCCTCACAGCCGCAAGAGATCGCGCGTGAACAAGCCGCTCGTCCGGTGCGCTTCTTCTCTTTCTCTCTTCTCTGTTCGTCTGTCTCTTGATGCGGTACTGAGGCTGATGCCGGCGCAGCCATGCCGCGCTGCCTCATGGCCAAGAAGTGGAAGGTGGTCGCGGCGGGCGAGCTGGGGGACGACACTGATGAGGAGATCGACGTGGTGGGTGAGGGGCGCGGCCGAAGCCCGGCGCCCGCCGCCACCGCCCCGGGACCGCAGCCGCGCGATCCAGAGCCCACGCTCCTCTACAACGGTACGTCCCACACAACACATATATCCCACGACACACGACATACATCACTCCACAATCACAACATCATCATACACAACCCACATTGTACTTAGTCTTCAGCTTTGCGAATTTATAATTATGTTGCGAATATCATAAGCAGTTTATACGCGCATGCGAATATTATTTAATTTTCATTTATATTACTAGAACACAAAAGTCAAATTAAACACGTAACATAACTTAAACACGGACAGTTTCCGCTGTTAACAGGCCGTCTAAAGCTGGGAATGAGTAGTCTACAACCGTTGGGTGCTGGAGCGAAGCCTCTTCACTTGGTCTTCATTCATTGATTCGATCTAAGCCTCCATGCAAATTATTTATTGTTCCTATAACCTTCAAAGGCAGTCAATATTAGAATTTCAAATGTCAACAATGTACCCGTCAACAATGTTCACTGTAATATGCTGCTAACCTTCAGTAGGTAAATCACGTTACATTTCCGCACTGCCGCTTGTTTACCGTACAAAGGAGCAAAGCTGGTCAAATACCGATGACCATCGATTGGCAACCAGAAACGTAATCCGTATCGCAACACGATTCCATCAAAGCGACAGTTTGATTTAATGTCAATATTATTTCACTCTGCAACATCGTTGTGAGGGCATAATTGACGAGTTCGACCCACTGATAGGCAAAATTTACTTGCATAATACTATGGCATGTTCAAATATTACAATTTCAAGGGATATATATAGGCGTATACATAGGTAAAAGGTCGGAGAGATACATAGGGTTGTTAGCTGAGAAGGTCAAACTATGCCTGTAAAAGGCACGCACTTAACAAGGGTCTCTTCAACATTTTTTCTTTCCTTACGAAAGCAAAGACCGTAAAATGTGAGATATGTGTTTTTGATAACAAAGAGAGATGGATTTTTTTACTTTTTCAGTGAAAACAATAACTCATTATTAGAAATCGCTCCTTTCCATTCCAAAATTAATCCATTTAAATGTAATTTCAGATCGCTATCTTATCTCCGCCTCTCGGCATCCCTTAACAGTGACAGTTAAATACGAAGTCTAGATGCAACATATTTATAAGTACAAACGAAACTGAATTACTGCGAGCTCCACACAAGTCCCACTTTACGTCAGCTCCCCCGTGTAGTAAAGCCACAAGTTTATAACACCTTTATATTTTATTCACGCTTTCCCACAACTATAGAAGGCGTAAATAAGTTTATATTGCCATGATAATTTGACTCGCATTATAGAAAAGATCTTTATGACATATTGCAATGTGTCACTGTCACATGTTAAACTATGAAGGTAATACGAGCTTATGGTTAACGCCTTAGAAGGTCGACTCCCAGGCGAATGTACTTACGAGCGCCTCGCTAAGTTTCTAAATTAGTTAAGTTAGTTAGTAAGTCATGATCCGAGATTTTAAAACTTGTGACTTATTGATAGAACGTTTAATCATAATCCTGTAATTGACGTCACCAGACGAGCCTACGTTATAGCAAGAAAAAATAAAATATCAGTTATTGCAAGCCCATGAACATGCATTAACAAAAATATAATGTATGAAGATGGTGAATGAAGATGTTGGTGAAGCATGAATGCTGATGGTGAATGATGTATGTAGATGTTGTTGGCGAATGATTAATTATGATGATGGTGAATGATTAATTATGATGATGATAATGGTAAATAATGATGACGATGCATTACGCAAAGGATAAATGATTACTAAGGTCTGTTTAATGTGGAAAACGGAGCTAGCAAATCTTTTAAATTTGAAGGGGACTTGAAAATCATTATCAAATACTAGCTAATTAAACATCTCAATGCTAAAAACCCTTAAACTAATTAGTAAAGTCTATTTCACTTTCATGTTAAGAACGTCGAATAAACCGAAACTTTAAAGAATTTTATGAAATAGCATGAGATTTTATAAAAAGTTAGCATTTTGTTGGCTTGCATTTTCTTTTGAGTCTGATTAACTCAAGTTATTTTATAATTGGCTAAAGCTCTAAAGCTCTATATCAATGCTTTGCGCTCCAACCATATTATTTTTGAATTATTTGACGTAGATCATGAACGCTTTGAACAGCTCTTTCATGGCATTTTTCAGCAATGTTTTTTGTAGATGAAGTCAAATTTAAGGGAATCAAGTACATATTTAATTGAGCATCGCTAGGAGATTTTTTCGAGAAATGTGTTATATTATTGACACAATAACACTCATACTTTTTATGTGAAGAATTACACGAACCTTTTATGGATAATTATTTTATAATTTGGTATTATGTCCGTATAATAATAATAATTTTAGAATCCTTATGACTATTATATATATATACGGACCCCGTAGGATCCCTGGCACCCAGAGAATCCTTGAACTAAACATTGGTGTTTAAATAATCAGAGAGAGTCCGTTGGAGTATCATAATCGTATATTTTATCGATATAAAAGCAATATGAGTTAATCATATCGATAATGCGAGTCGTATTACCGATACGTATTATAAATCTATCGTAAATCGCCGAAACACTATGATAATATCTAACGGTTGTTTCAGCTTCATGAGGGACCATTAATATTTTACGACACGTAAGGTATTATAGTTCCAAACTTTAGTGCGTTTACCAAAACGCAATCTGACCAGTTATGCGATATTAAACTCTATCGTTATTTTCGTAAGACACAATTTGGTGTGAATTAAACTTTTCTTTTAAGGTTGCTTACACCAAGATCATCATAAGGAGCTCAAAATAATGCCAATTTAATCGGATTATTATTGTTAGATCTTTTGTTTCGTTGAAAATACAAAGTTACCCATTAGTTTGACTCTTGTTTGTTACGTAAGCATTTCACTTTGTCCTAGTTTGAAAGGTTTCTTACAATACAAATTTTGATCAAATCAATAGTTACATAAAGTTCAGGGTTAGGATTAGCTGTGCCTTCAAATTAACCAATGTTACTCCTTGTGACATCTATCCACCAGTGTAAGTCCCGTCAAGAAAAGCTGTTAATTTGGAGTTACAAACAGACGCTTCAGTTCTATATATCTGTATAGATCTAAAACAAAATGGCATAAACTGCAGCTGCGCTAATTAAGTATGAAAATGGCATAGTTGCAGGTATGTAATAATCACGAGGGTTATAACCACTTATTGCGTTCACCACCAAGACTGTAATCAATTCGTCTGAAGCCTAGTTGTAGCGAGGTATTTACAGTGCACGTTAGTGTTAAAAATAACATAAATCACAAGGCAGAACTTAGCATAAGAGTACTTGTTGACTTTTCCTTCGCTAATATTAAGTATATAGTTTTTTTAGTTGTTAGTTTGTACACGAAGTCGTATGTCAGGGTAGGTAGGAAGATCTGGCGAAGTGTTATCAGAGGGCCTTGTGCGAGTTTTTCACAGCCACCGTCACAAGTCACCGCGTCGACGTAAACGCAGATTAGTATAGGATTGAAAAGCGCCGTCTGTCGGCCTAAAGATGACACTATTGTGAGTCCATACAAATCTAAGTTTACGTCGACGCGGTGACTTGTGACGGTGGCAGTGACAAACTCGCACTAGTGCAATTACTGTTAGGTAATTATAACTAATCACCATGTATTATTTTTACTCTGTGATCCCATAAATTAGTACTCAATGAATATTAATTCCAAATTTTCTATGTTTACCGTCAATGACGTCACAGAATATTTGTCATTGGCTCAAGAAGTGCCGATTTCCTGGCTTAAAAATATGAATACTAAGTAATTGTTTTCGGGTCGGTTTTTTAAGGTGGTTAGATTGAGTGAATGGAGTTGTATTAATAACGCAAATTCAATAAATAAATTAAGTAAGACGAGTAAGGAATTTGTCATGCAAACATCCCCTTCTTAAATCAAAGTCAAAGTCAAAAATATCTTTATTCGATTAGACTTTTTACAAAGCACTTTCAAATCGTCAGAATGACATAATTTACAAGATTATACATGCTACCGCCAGGTTCGGAAGGTTGCTTTTACTGAGAAGAAACTAAGTAATTACTCTTTTCAAAAAAAAATATTATACAATTTTAAGAGTACAAAATAAATCACCCAGAAGCAGCCCGGTGTCGGAATTACAACCCGGTTAATTGCATTATGCATCGCCCTCTATTACATGGGAGTTAAACATAGTAAAACGTATACCTTTCCCTACCCCTTCGGGAAATATGTGCGTGACCATGTATGTGGAAGTTAGAAAGTTAATAATTTTGGTAACCGAAAGAAGTGTATGAAGAGATGCATGTATGTGGATGAAGCGAAAGACGTATGTAATGTTCGTAGCATCTGGCAAACGGTGGACTCTGTCTACTCCTAAGGGATACAGGCGTGAGCATATGTATATGTATGTATGACATTAGATGTCGCATTCTCTCCTGTGGAGCGCTGCGGAGGCCTTACTAGCACTACTCCAAGATATGATTATTTCGTAATCTTCTATAAAGGCCACTATCCCAATCGGACAGTTCTAAATCCAATACTTTATTTGTCATACACACTTACGTTGTTCGTAAAAATATAGACATCCCCGTGACTTTGCATAAAATAATAAAAAAAATTAAAATCAAAATATAAAGATTGCTGTTCATTTTCACAGCAAAATACTTAAGTTATAAATATAAGCTATAACTTAAATTGGAAGATATTGACTTGGTTAGCCGATATTCAAACTTGAACTAAAGCGTTTTGCACTTTTATGTAAACCACAGACAGACATACAATATATGAATACCTAGATGGAAACCCTTTTCGTACAAACACGATCGAATAATCACGAAAGTGCCCGACCTTCGGCTGCTCGTAGACTGAGTTCGTTGTCTTTATATAGAATCAAAGCAACCATGTCTGGAGAGGATTACTTCTTTTGTTACACTTCAATACACCAATAATAACAATGCCATAACGCATTTCTAGTCATCTATAGAGCTATAATTTACTCTATTTGATTAGGGGTAAGGTTTCAATTCATGAACGTAGTAGTTTAGTTCAAGCATCTTACAATATAGCGGGTCGTGGTAAACTATTATTGTACGGACATTAACGTGCACATGCAAATGTAAATATATTCGCATCAATATTTTAACCAACTATATTCTACTCTAATAAATAATCTAATAACTAAAATATATTATTAAAAGGAGCCCCTGTAGGCAGGGTCCCGAAGATACTGCCAGCATTCCCCCTTTGAATGGCAAGACTAATTCTTTATAAGAGGTAGCTGCCAGCTCTTCGGTCTCCTGTGATGTCGACTAACCTTTTTGTTGCTTCTTTAAAAAGCCTTATAATGCTTGGACCCCACGGACGCGGGTCTCGTCACCAAATGGGACAAAATCATATTCGGAGCCCAGATATACCAAATACCCTCCATTTGCAAACTTTAGCTTTTTCAGCCGCTTCACATGCCTCACCAGCTCTGTTGTTGGTTCCATGTAGAAGTTGGTTCCATGGGAAGGGGCCAGCGTGTCTGAACAGGTTGCATCCCATACCAGTACTCGTCCTTACATATAAAATTCAAAGTCAAAATTATATATCAGCGCACATTTTAAACTGCTGGTCCTAGACACTTGTAATTTTCAGGGGGTGTTCTTTGTGAAGTATCAGCTACTTCTAATGATATAAAAGAGTGTTCTGGTTTGCATGTGAAATCTTATTGCCACGCAAAAAAATCTGTGGGTGGAAGCTAGTATATATATATATATATATATATAGCATTTCTGTTAGAATCTGTATGTATGTCAAAAAGTCATGACTTCATAGTGAATCTCTTTTGAATCTGATGCGATTCCTGTCCAGTGACATCTCTTTGACCTCCTTATAAAAGATTGTACCACAAAATATTCATCAGAAACGTGAAAAATATATGTCATGACAGATACTTTTTCTTTAAATTGGCTTATGTTTAGTGATGAAAAATTGCATAATTGCGGACATCGAGATGTAGTACTGCGCTCTGATTCATCACTCAAAAACGATCGAAATGACGTTGAATGATTAAAGTCATGCGTTCGAAACCTTCTCCTAAAGTGGTATTCACGTCATCTGAAACTATAGTTCGAAAGGACTTCAACTCAATAGGATATTTACGAGTCGACAAATAAACTATTCCGTTTTTCCTTTGATGTAATGAATACGATATCGTAACGGTTTTCGTTACGTGAATCGGGCTACTGGTTGCATGCTCTGGATATGCTGGACAGGAAGGACGAACGAGTCGATACCGGTAGTGCGATATTTTCTAAGTGAGATATCCTCTCATTGGTCCCTTCGAACTACACGTATTATATGTATAACTACTATAAAAATATATAGGAAAAGTAGAAGTAATTCTCGTCCAAGCAACCGTTCATCAAATGGAGCCACTGACACTTTGGAAATACAACAGTGTATAGAGTAAAACAGGGAATGTGGAGAGGATTGGACTACAAGACAAGAGAGAGGGGGAGAGAGATTTGAAATGGTAAATTGTGTAGGTACGTTGTTAGGCAACTTTAATTACCGTAACAACATTGTGTTTATTCCTGTTATCACTGCTAGTTCCTTATTTAAGCATTAATATTATTTTTTGTTTAATTATAATCTGCTATCTAAGTTCAGTTAAGATGCCTACTACTGCTTGCCATAATTGTTACGTAGACCTTTCGTAGCATTCGCGTAGCACTTGTAGCACTGTAGCTTCGTAGCTCTTGGTGCTTCGTAGCACTTACCGTCATTTATTTATTTATTAAGGTTCTTCAACATTGGATACATTGCACGTTTTATAAAATATTAGCTTAATGTATTTAAATTCTAAAGAACACAACATTAATAATAACAAAAATTCACCCTGCACCTTAAACAAAAATGAATCTCAAACATTTTAAAGAATTTTAAAGAGTCAAAAAAAACAGGTTTGGAATGTTCTTAGTAATTTTTAAAATAAGGTTCTTAAATCTAAAGAGGGGTATGCTCAACTCAACACCATCGTTGTTTTTGGATAGCGCATTCTGCATCCTACAGAGTCTTGGTATTATTGAATTATATCCTAGATTAGTTCTGAAACATGGCGGAACGAACAGATTAAATGCTTTTTTTCTTGGCAATCGTGAGGGAGCATTTAACTTAAAATCGGCAAGCAAATCACAGCAATCAAAGCAACCATTCATCAATTTATGAAAGAAGACTAAGTCAAGTAACTTGCGTCGACTAGCTAAGGGACGAATGCTAAAGTGTGCGAGACGATCATTGTAGCTAGGAAATTTGTTCGCAACATGATTTCGGAATGACAAGTGATACAGGAAACGTTTATGAACACTTTCTATACGGGTACAATACACAGCATAAAAAGGATTCCATATAACACTATTGTATTCCAAGTTTGACCGTACCAGCGAATTAAATAGCTTGATTTTTGTTGATTGTTTCTTGAAATCTTGCGAAAAGCCTTTGTTACGATAGTATTTATATGTTTATCGAATCGTAGCTTTTGATCCAGAATTATTCCTAAATCACATATATCCGTTACGGTGCTCAACTTTCTATCAAGTAAGTAATAGGTGCTCGGTAATGAGTTCTTGTTACGAGTGAATTGGATGTAAAAACATTTGTCTACGTTTAATGACATTTTGTTAGCGTCACACCAAGCAAACAACCTATCAAGATCTTCTTGAAGGTAGATTATATCATGTCAGGAGTGAATTGGTTTGAAATATGCAATTCGGAATTTTTAAAGCACATTGAAATGTCGTTTACAAAAACATTGAATAAAATCGGACCCAAGTGTGAGCCTTGGGGTACCCCTGATATAGCTTCAAATGGCTGAGAACAAAAACCATCAACGACAACTCGAGAAACTCTTGCGCTAAGGTAAGAACGAAACCAATTTCCAACAGAGCCAGTGACTCCCATTTGAGCAAATTTCCGCAATAGTCAATTATGGTCGACCTTGTCGAATGCTTTGCTAAAGTCCATATAGACAACGTCCACAGGGATACGTTTGTCCATTGCGTTGACCAGACCGGTCACAAAAGTTGCCAGATTGAAAGAAAATTGAGCGCAGGGCAAAATACTCCCGCCTCGGACAGAAGCGAACGATTTTTGTTTATTGCAGTCCCTTTCAGTTTCATTATCATACAGTTATTGGAGGAGTAAGTTAAGCCTTACTTCAAGATGACGTATAATTAACAAACGCACTAGTCGCTAGTAAGATTTTCGAAGGTTCCCTTCGATGTCTCTTGTCTGCCATCATCAAACCCTTATCCTTATCAAGAAACCACCTTTGAAATATCTTCTTTCCAACGATAAAAGAATCATCAAAATCGGTTCATAAACGACGAAGTTATCCGCGAACAAACATACAAAAGATTATATACGGTCGAATAGCTTTTCACCAAATGCATATGAAAGTATATAGTACTGAACTAAGAAAAAACAGTTTCTATATTTTTTCTCTGTCTATTTGTTCCGGCTAATCTCCGAAACGGCTAGACCCATTTTAACGGCACTTTCGCTGGCAGATAGAAGTTTCAATGAGTAGTTTAGGCATTTATTTAAAAAACAAATTAGGGTTCCGTGCGCATGCAGGGCACAGCTAGTCAATGTATAAAACGAAAAGCACTATTCGGACGAATTTTGAGTTCATTCGCCTTCAGAAATTGTAAGTTGCTTCTAAAATGAGAAGTACAAATTCTATTAGGAGTTCTGTCGGCGGGAGACCAGAACAAATATCTTAATTTATCCCCAACCTTACTAGACCAGTATTGAATATTAAAACAATACTAATTGATATATTGAATTGCATTGAACTGTTAAACAATTCGCAGTGCTAATTTATTTGAACGTGGTCCAAATCGAATTACGCTGGTCATCAAATCGATTTGACAACTTCCTGCTATTGCGTTCACGGAAAATCGAGAGGCAATTCTACCGGCAGTACTCGATTAATTAAAAGTGGACTAGAGCTTTTATTCGGGTGGATTTTTAACGGCGCGTAGAAATAGTTAACCTTGTTAAATTTGGTGCATTTTTTTAAAGTGTACCTTCCAACTACAGAATTTAATTCGATTATATTTAGGATATGAAAAAATGAGAATAGAGCTTCTACCTCTCTGTACGTTGACGTCAATTTATTTAAAATACCAGCCATTTTTTTCGCTTTCACTTATATGTACGTAACGTAAATATAATGCATGTAAAAAAAAATTATATATAATTTTTTCACGCCATCCTTGAAGAGTCCCCGAAGAAATAAACAGAGGTGTTGACAACAACACCCACTTTTCACTGATTATGATTAAGTGCCAACGTGACAGAGGGTGAGTCCATCGCCGTCTCAGGCACTATAAATACGTTTTTTAAATTACTTCTCAGACAAATGCAGGTTTCCTCACGATGTTTTCCTTCACCGTAAAGCACGTGGTGTGAAACCACTGCACATAAGTTTTGTAGAAAAACTCATTGGTACAGGCCTCGCTGTGATTGTAACATGTGTTGCTTGCGTAGCAGGCGACTGCTCAAACCCCGAGGCCACAACAGCTCTCCATCAAATTTTAAAGGCAAAACCTTTTTCTCAAACAAAATTTCATTTGAATCAATTGGGCCTTTTACGAGATACGCTTACGAAACCATTTAAATATAACAAACACAAACAACAATGGCGCGCTTAAGGTAAACATTGCAAATGCATAACAAAATCGTCAGGACGGAAAAATACAAGGTTATTTATTTTTAGAACAATAAAATAAGTTTTCTTTTACTGACAATACACGGTTCTCATTTAGAAGCCCAATACTACCAACAATTTTATTAATCCAGCAATTGGCAAAAACTTAAAAATTTATATTTCCATAAACGTATTTTTCTTTATTTTGTTTGGTTACTGCGCAGACAACTCGGCCACCACGTGTCTTACAAAGCCTACGATCGAATCTAGGCTATTAATACTGCGTAAGAACGCAAACTTATGCAGATCATCAAGCAGAGATGACAGATTGCTGTAGTTTAAGTTACTTACTATGTAAGTCCTACATAGTTACAGCAACTGACGGAATACGGAACTGGCATATTAACTGCCAGTTCTGTTAAGATAAGCCGGAACAAACAGACAAACTTAGAGTACTTTTTTTATCAATGTATCGTGTTTACTTTCATATGCATTTAGTGAAAAGCTGTTAATTTTGAGTTACAAACAGACACGTCAATTTTATTATGTTTGTAGATGATGTAGTGCTACGCTGGTTGATATTAAATACACATATTCTAATGGCAGCTCCTTTGATTCCGATTACCTCGAAGAATCCTGCATGATTCCTGAGGGATATCCGCTGTGAAATTTCATGGGAATCATTTTAAAAGTTTATTCGATCACAATCATCAATTTTCCTCAGCAAAAGTAAATATAGAACGAAGATACGATATGATTTGAGATGAGATTATCTTGGGTGTAAACAAGCTAACATCTTATAATGTTATCCATTGGTCGCGTGCATCACTTCACGCTTGCACATTTTTGCTATTTTCGCTGTGTTTGTAAACTGCCAGTACGATGGTTATATGAAAGTAAATATTTGAAAAATCGCACAGATTAGTAAAATACGACAGGCTCTTACAGCATATTGTTTACCGAAGATTTAATTTAATATTAGCTGCTGCCGCGTGCTGTATACTTTTAGGAGCCTGTAAATTGGCTAAATCAACAATATAGCTCCTTTTGGTATCCAAAGTTTTAAGTTAAATCCGTTCAGAAGCTAATCCAGTGCTACTTAAGTTAGCTCATTGTAAACAAGATTGTGTCAACAAAAATATCTATATCAAAATTATCTAATTCAAAAAACCCAAATCGGTCCAGACATTCTCAGGTTTTAGCGGGACTAACGAACAGCAATTCATTTATATATATATAGATAAAGAAGAAGATAGATAATAAGCTGTAAAGAGGATTTTTAAGAAATATACATATGTCTGAAGTATAATTAGAATTATAATTAATGTAGAAGTTATCGTGGATTTAAAGTAAATACCTAAAAGTTAGAAAAGATTAATCAAGGCAGTACTCTTAGTAGGTCAACTTCGTAAATTTCTCGTGATAAACTTGATTATGTAGCGTGTGACCTTCCAATCCGCACCTCAAGGAGTAAGCGCTCTCTTCGGTACGAATCTTAAACTAAGCGCTGTACATTGCTCTGCGACACGTGAGTCCCATGCGCCGCCGCATGCAACGCATGGCGTGACATGCGCACCGGCAGTCTGCGTTCGGGTTCTGCGAAACCCAGTCCATGTTTTTTTCTTACCGCTCACGACGCTCGCATCTTATTGTGTTATCTGTGTTTTAATTTCTTTTTGTTTCTTTCATCATCCCTAAGTGTAACTTGTGCCGGAAATCTTATTATACTTTTTATTAACAATCAATCAGTCTATTCGTTACACCCACCCCCAACGTTTTCAGGGCTAGGGATGATTGAGCTTTTTGCATTTTGTTAGTTTTTCGTATATTCAAAAGTGTTACGCGTACGAAAATGCCACGGAAAATTCGAAAATCACAATCAGAGGACGCTAATGAAAGTGTTTCGAACGTCACGCTTAGTGGAAAAACGTTGACATCGTCTCTGCAGGATTCCCGGGCAAAATTTTACCGGGCGTTGCAAAAAGTACGGTCGTCGACGCCGGTCGCGTCCTATACGTGCGACCCTGTCGCTGGCGCTACGACGGGATGCTCCGCCGCCGCCCGTCACGTAGCTACTTCTGGTGACTTCTCCAGATGCACAGCGCATTTCAGTGGCTCGTCAGCGGAATCCCTCGAGAACTTCTTAGACGCGGTAGAAGTTTATAAAACACGTTTGAACGTGACCGATGAAAACGCGCTACGCGGCCTGTTTATGCTCCTTACCAATGATGCAGCAGTGTGGTGGCAAGGAGTCAAGGCCAGCACCAACACCTGGACAGAAGCTGTAACGAGGATAAGGAGTGCTTTTGGTGAGCGTCGTCTACCTTATCAGATATACAAGGAATTGTTTTCGCTCAATCAAGGTAACGAAAATACAGATCTATTTATAGCTAAGGTTAGATCCCTCCTCGCTAAGTTACCTACAGAGGACTTGTCCGAACGTGTCCAGATAGACATGTGTTTTGGTTTGTTGGATCGGCGTATACGTAAAAGAGTGGAAAGATGTTCCGTTACTACTTTCGACGAACTCATTTGTAAATGCCGTGCGATAGAAGATGCACGGTAGGAGAGCATTCCAGACAGGGTAAACCATCCCTTTGTCAACTGATCTACTTATGCAGTAAAGACACCCGCTGTCGAGAAAATTATTGTCGTAGATGCCGCTGCTCCGGGTCCGGTCAGGAATGTGCCGTCGACGTCGTAGTCGGAACGTAGTTTTTGTGTGTATTACAAACGCAGAGGTCACACACGTGACAATTGTTCTAAAATAAACAATAACAATTCCAAGCGTGAATCGTTTAAAATATCGTGTTTTGGTTGAGGTGCCGCGAATGTAGTTCGTAGTAAGTGTGCAAAGTGTAATCCCACTAAATCCGGACATTAATTTTATTCCGTGGGCCACGCATGGATCGCGCGCTACTGATCGTCCGGTTCGAGCACCGATGACGCGCACCGATCGCGCTGTCTCGACGCCCGCGCCACCCGCGACAGCGCCAGCGGCCGTTAGCGGCGCACATTCGGCTCAACAACGCAGCGCTCGCGCGCTTTCGCCGCCGCCGCTTGCAGCGACCGTCGGACAGCCTAACCCTTCGCCTGCGACGAGTGTACACGCGTGGGGTTACCTTAACCCCACGCGTGCCGTAGGGGGTTCAAGGTAACTTAACTTCGCGTAAATTGAACTTTAATAACACTAGTGATGATTATGTTGGCACTTCTAGTTTTTATAATTACGACGGTGTTACTGTAAATAATGATTTGTGTAAATATTCGTGCAATTTGGAAATGTTTAATTGTATTAATAAGTGTTTTCATGATTCTGGTTCGTGCGTACATTGTCAAACCTATTATACCACAAATTTAAAATGTAATGTTGATGCTCGTGCCAAGGGGGAGCTTACACCTAAAGGTGCTTCGTCCGTGGTAAATGATAATCTCAGTTGCTCTCAACCTTCTTCGAGTCCTTCTAATATTTTTTCGGAAACGGACAGTGGCTCTCAACCTTTTTCCAATAAAGCACGTGGTTCTCAACCTTTTTTAAATAGTCTGCTGTTTCGACGCCTATTTTAAATATTAGCATTTTAGGAGAGCATGGCTCTGCGCTAATTGACTCCGGAGCAAAATCGTGTATTGCCGGTCACACGCTGCATGCTATCCTGAGAGAAAAAGGTCATCCTTTAATCCCGTCAACAATTAATGTTAGGTTGGCGGATGGAGTTAGTCGATTGATGGATGTCCTTACCGCTTAGGTTGAGGTGACCCTCTGTCACAAAGTAAATAAAGTAACCTTTTTAATATTTCCTGAAGCTAATTGTAATGAATCATTACTTGGAATAGATTTTTTGGCTAATTTCAATGTTTCATTAGATTTTGGCAATGCTACATGGCATTTTGGTGATCAAAAATCAAAGAGATTTAAGTTGATGTTTGAGGAAATGTCACTTCCAACCTCGTTGGCATCTATTAATGTACTCATGAGGTCGATGAGGCGACGTCACTTAGTGTCGAACACCGCGAAGTTCTTGGCGATCTCCTCATAAATAACCAGGACATCTTCGAGTAAGGGGGAGAGCCGACTCCATTTGCTGATCTTAGGATTGACACCGGTGACCATCCTCCCATTGTAGTTCCACCTTACCTACTTTATTGCTAATTTTAATGAGGAGATTCTTGGCAAGTTTTATGTATCTGAGCTTACGCGTTTTTTTAGTAGAAATGGTTCGCCTCCTAATCCTGTCATGCCAAAACGGTCAAGGGGCCGCCCGCGGATCCAGGATGTTGATATGCGAGTCCATGAACGCACACGTTCTCATGAACTCGAGGGGTAGTCTGTAGCGTGTGGCCTTCCAATCCGCACCTCAAGGGGTAAGCGCCCTCTTCGGTACGATTCTTAAATTAACACTAAGCGCTGTACATTGCTCTGCGACGCGTGAGTTCTGTGCGCCGCCGCATGCAACGCATGGCGTGACATGCGCACCGGCAGTCTGCGTTCGGGTTCTGCGAAACCCAGTCCATGTTTTTTTCTTACCGCTCACGACGCTCGCACCTTATTGTGTTATCTGTGTTTTAATTTCTTTTTATGTTTCTTTCATCATCCCTAAGTGTAACGTGTGCCGGAAATCTTATTATACCTTTTATTAACAAACAATCTGTCTATTCGTTACACCACCCCCCCCTACAATTACAATATTTTGATCAATGACTGAATTCAAGTTTGAATTTGTAAACTTATGATTTGAGTTTAGTTCCACTTGAAGTTTGCCGCTTAACTTAGACATCTAGATTGAGATAAGTATTTATGTTCTCACCGTAAGATTTGAATCGGTTGAAAAGATAAGCCAAGCTTAAAAAACCACTTTTATAATTAGGCGCCAGGAAACGTTTTCATCGCCACACATTCACTATTAATATCCATAGATGACCAGTTTATTTACTCTCCATATTATTTATATTTTACAAACATTACTCATACATGTTAATTCAAGTTTCTCTGAAACTGTGACAGTAATGTACAAAAAATATAATCTAATAACTAAAAATGTCTATATGTATATATTAATATCAATATGAATGGGAAAAATGTCTTGTTTGTTAGCATAAATCTAATTTTGTATGTTTTCTGTCTGTCTGCCGAATTTTTGCGGCTTGAACCATACTAAGAAACGTCAAAGCAAAGAAGTTCTTAATACGCGCTGCTTGAGCAATCATAGTCCCCCCAAAGCATTTTTGTCCCGCGAATCGCAGCAATGTAAAATGTATTCATTAAACATTTAAATCCCCACAACAACGCTTTGTGCCGCGATGTTAAATTCAGAAATTTTAATGAGAAATCCTTTTAAGTGGCATCGTTTAAGCTCTCAGCTCAAACACTGAAATTACTAGCGCCATTGGTCCATTTATGGCTATTGTTCCTCTTAAACTAAGGATAAACGCAACGGCCACGCTATTGTTTAGCAGAGAGTTCTCGACTCAACGTCAACTTTGAGGTAGAACGCTTTGGTATTGCAAAGTTGAGTAGTTTGTTGGAATTGGATTTGTGTTTTACCGTGTGTTATTTTTATAATATTCTCCCTTTTTAAATAAAATAAACATGAAAGTAGAGTGAATGCAGTGGAAATGCGTCCGTTACGAAGTATGTGTGGCGTCACCATTGTAGATCGAATGAAAAATTGTGTGATAAGAGACAGTTGCAAGATGAAGAATGATGTGGTGACCAGAATTGAAAAAAGTATGTTGGGATGGCCCCATCGAAAGGATCGCGAAATTTATAGAGCGAATGTAAGCGGAAGTGTCAGTAGAGGGCGTCCAAGGAAGAACAACTATGACCAAATTAATAGTATTTTTCAGAAAGGTCAAATTTGGAGCACTTGTAACCGAAGAAAGTGTATGAAGAGATACATAAATGTGGATGAAGCAAAAGAAGTATGTAAAGCATATAGCGAACGGTGGTCTTTGCCTACCCCCAAAGGATACAGGCGTGAGCAAATGTATGTACGTCTTCCGTTTAACGTTTCAAATATTTGTTCGTATATTTTGGGTCCACAAAGCTACACCGAACTAATTGCTTCATATTTACACGCAATGTGTTTGATATCAATCCAGCGAAAGCATTTCAGCAAAAAACTAGCAGCTAGCTGAAATTTTAGTACAATTTTTTCCATCAAAAATGTGAATTTTCCACTAACAAGTGTTCAATCAAAGCTGCAAGTCAATTCGGATTAATACGAGTGCGACTCGCTCAGCTAAATTACTGACAAAAAAAACAAATACCAAGTTTTTTATGTGTCGCATATTCCATGTTTACATACAAACATACACATCTTGCCTACAGGGACTCTTTTTAATAATATATTTAAGTTATTGCATAAAACTTTGGAAGGTTTTCATTGATTAGATTATATTTTTAAGGTATTATGAACTAAAGTAGGCACATTGCTGAGCAAACATCGTGATGAAACATGCACTTAATCTTCTTCCTTTGAGACCTTTCTGAGATGGCGTAAGCCGTTTCTATTTTCATTTAATCAATTATTTTTTATATACATACAGTAGCTGCGCGGCAAATATTTCGCATATAAATTGTCGGGATGGACTATCCTTACCATTTGAATGAAAATAAAAATCATATACCTCTTCTTCTTTCTGTCTAAGACCTACCAAATAATACACAAAAAAAATCATAAAAATCGCTTGAGCCGTTTTGGAAGTGTTACGAACACTGTGAAACGAGAATTATAATGTACTAGCTGTGCCCAGAGGTTTTACTCGTAGAATTAATTTCATGGGTGACCCGAGGAACCCTAATGATTTTCATTAAAAGTAGCCTCAGTTAAGCATTGTAACATTAGCTATCCGCCAGTGAAAATCCCGTTAGACAGACAGACATAGTGAGAAAAAATTTTTTTTTTAAGATAGTACCGTGTTTACTCTCATACGCATTTTTGAGATTACAAAAAGACACTTGAATTTTATATGTGTATATAAGATTCGATATTATGTCACTCACCACATCTTGCCTTCACTACGTTCAACATTCATGTATCAGACTTCCTTGGGCTACGATAGCTCCGTATTTGACCTTCGAATTCATTTACAGAACCAGTTAATTGGTTCGGTAAATGAATTCGAAGGAAAATGTAAAAAAAAAAACAAATTTTTATATTTTCCTAATAGGGTAAACTTTGAAACGACTGGACCGATTTCTACGGGACTTTCACTGACAGGTAGTTGATATTACAAGGAGTAACTTAAGATACTTTTTTATGTTAGGGTTCCGTGAAATTTACCCATAAAATTAAGTCTACGCGGGTGAAACCACGGGGTACAGCTAGTATATTATAGTTATTAATTCTTAGCTTGTGACAAATAGTTGTCATTGCCTAGCTCCGTGGGGTACGCACGTGAGCATATATATGTATGTAAATTATTTATTCAGTTTAGGCCTTGGGAGGGCACTTATGAAGAACCACACAAGGAGACTACCGGTTCGGAAACTAGCCTTCTAAGATGAACCTCAGTTAACATTTCATTTCATAGTTAATAGTGATTAGTTACAGTAAAATTCATATATAACATTAGTTTATTATATATGTATGTATGCAGTTATTACCTATTATTTATGAAAAACATTTCCCGGAGCCGCCACCGGCTAGAGTTTATGCATGCGACGTAAAGTCTACTTCCAGAGGTACCAATGAATTTGTTTAGAAAAACATACATGCTTGTATATACATATAAACGAACAATTCTTGTATATATATATATATATATATATATATGCATACTAGCTCCGCCCCGCGGTTTTTCTCGTGTTAGCATACCCTAATTTTTTTATTAAAAGTAGCCTTAACTTAGGGGGTAGAATTAATCAAAATCCTTTCTTAGCGGATGCCTATGTCATAACATCTACCTGCAGGCCAAATTTCAGCCCGATCCGTCCAGTGGTTTGGTCTGTGCGTTGATAGATCACTATGTCAGTCAGTTAGTCACCTTTGAATTATATATTTTTAGATTTATATATCATTTGATTCTCGGAACCGGCTGTAACAATTTTCATGAAAATTTTATATGGAACGGGTTTCGGGGCCGATAAATTACGTCCGAGAATGAATAGACGTATTGTATAGTGCCCGACTTAGGTAGTGATTTCATACCACGTGCTTTACGGTGAAGGAAAACATCGTGAGGAAACCTGCATATGTCTGAGAAGTAATTCAAAGAGGTATGTATAGTGCCTGAGGCGGCGATGGACTCACCCTCTGTCACGTTGGCACTTGATCATATTCGGTGAAATGTGGATGTTGTTGTTACAACACCTCTGCTTACCCCTTCGGAGACCCTTCTGGAATGGCGAGAGCATATTTTTATGTAGTACATTTTCATGATCCAGTAATCACGTCAGTGTACAATGGTATAGTGTGTGGCTTTTATGATAAAAACACACCGAGTCAGGGCTCTTTGCTAAAATATAATGAAGTGTTGTTGTAAATAGATCATCAAAGTAAGCTTTACTAACGAAGGAACTTTTAAACAAGCTATAAAGAATCCTTAGTATGGTGAATGAACCGTATTTTCTGAAAGGTCGTAGTTTCCGTACTTGGTTGTAAAAAGGTGGACGTTTCTTTAAAGCTGACCTTTTGTTACGAGCTCTTAAAGCCGAGCACTGAATAGACGTACCGGTGGATCTAAGGTGACCGTGCCACTGGCTCGGTCGCAACCCAAGCGGCGCCAGTTCAAATCTCACGCATTTGAACCAAGTCTGCGTTTTACAAAACATGGTTTTAACGAAGAATAACAAACTCGAACTAAAACTACGTCTATCTCTTTTTAATTCCGTATCACAGAGAGAAATGGAGTGACTTTTAAATCAAGGACTATCTTAGTCTATGTTTGAGCGAGCTTATCAAAACTTCACAATATTAAAAAATAACTACAATCCTTCTTCTGAAACAAGCGGTGCTCAGAGTAAAGGCGTTATCATATCTCTAACGTCATGTCCTAAATTACTACCCTTTAAATATAACCAATTTAAAATCTTATGTTGTTACAAGTCATTCGGTAATTTCTATAGGAAAACAATATTTAAAAGACTACTAGCAGTACCTCCTCCTTTTATCTCCAAAATAATAAAGAAAAAATCAGCGCATTCCTGCAGGGGGCTCTCCCGCTGAAACCGATTATTACCTTCAGGCAGGCGCTCTACCTACACACCCGATATGAAAAAGTGGTGAATATTGGGCTTTTGACGTCTTGTTGATCTCCATTAGTGCTCGTTACGATAGTTTATTAGTAGTTTACCAGAAACAAACAAAACACATGTAAGAGAGAGAATTTAGTTAAATGGTATAAATTTACTTTGCCATTTCAATTCAAAATTATTTTGTCTGTGTGATAGCATCATCTTTAGTTCTGTACGGACCTTGATACGGTTTTTACGTTAGGTGCGTGTTAACCTATGAGTTGGCGGTGGGCTTATAACAAAACAAAATATCACATTTAAAGCTAGTAGAGAAAAAGATTAACCCTAAGTAAAAGGAGGGCTCACTTTGTCGTCGCTACTATATTTTTTTTTATCTAAGCGTTGTATATTCCGGTATTACTTACACTCACTTATATCATAAAAAGCCGCGGTGGCCGGGTGGCTAAATAGTTTTGAAATTTTAACACATCAGAGTGCGAGTTTTCTTAAAATCGCCGTCTCGAGTCATCGCGTTGACGTAAACGCAGATTTGTGTGAAGCAGTGAAAAACTCGCAGCAAGCCCACTGATGAACAGACATACTTACATACCGACCAAAATCATGACCCTCCTTTTCACTTCGCCGTTGGTGGTTGAAAAGAGCAGTGGTTTGTAACATTGGCCATTTGATGTGAAACTTGCATAATATATCGGTAAGTAAGTAATTGGGCAACTTCGAAAGTATTGTGTTAATGAAGACTGTTCACCTAAGTGGTCCTCTAATTTTAGTCAATCTCCCTGGCCTTACATTGCTATCTTATCGCATACATTGTTGGGGACGGCACTTGACACGTAAATGTTCGTCCCCAAGAATAAATCTTGTACATTCGACCCCTATTGCCGGTTAATCGCCCGGTTCGAGAACAGTCACATTTAGCAGGGTTTAAAACTTTTGATGATAGTGAACCCGGCTTTAGTACAGAATGTTACCGATTTAACACAGAGCAGGTATATAACAGACGTTATATTAATATTTTACTTCACTACGAATAACTTCTATACAGTTTTGTACACCATTCATCCGGACATTAGGCAATTCTTTATTTATACACCTGCCCTACTTAAACTTTATTCTGCTTCAATGAAAGCCTTTTGAAGGGGAAGTATATTCAAGGTCATATCTCAATAGCAGTCATTTTTGGTGAGATTTTCGCTTCAGTTTCAGTTTCGTTTTCCATTCAGAGTTATTTTTCCCCATAAATGTTATTAAAAGACATTATTATGTCACATTCAAATAAAGTTAAGTAAAGTTATCTCAACGACTTTGTCGCCATGATCCAAGATGCTGACGTATTCGCAGATTCGCTGCCATCACTCATACAGAGTTTGAGAATATATATTTGTAAATAGTGTCTATTATAATTTTCTTTTGTTTTTATATATAAGCGCTTTGGCAATAGCTGTAAGTTTAAATATTCAAATTATAAACAAATAAATTAATATCTTTATTTATAAGTATCAGGAATCAAGAAAGCAAATGGTACAGTTATTATGTTAGGATGATTGTTACGTACACAAAGCACAATGGTACCAAAGATTTTTAATTACTATATATAATTTTTAGTGATTTTTAGAAAAAACCGGCCAAGAGCGAGTCGGACTCGCGCATCAAAGGTTCCACAACACATTTGTAGGCTAAGACAAAGTAACATTCTCTCGATGTGCCTGAGACGGCGATGGACTCACTTTTATTTGCTCTTATTCATGATCGATGAAAAATTACTGTTGTTATAACAACACCCCTGCCTACCTCTCCGAGGAATACAGGCATATGTTATGTAGGTTAGGACTAATGGGGGAAGTCGACCTTTAGGTATCATTACATTTCCGAAGGCCCGCACGTACCTTACCTCTTTTCATATTTTCAATATCACCCTCTGTCACACCCTCTGTGCTTATCAAAAGCTTTGCAGAATGGTGTAATACAACCCGAGTCGGCCAAGCGTGAAATATAGAGAGGCGTATTCGCACTCCCCCAACCATACGGAGGCTCGGTTGAGTTGAGTATTGTGACTTTTATTATTTATTTTGCTAGCTTCTGCCCGCGAATCCGTCGGTGCGGAATTCTGTTTTATAAATATATCCTCAACATCGGTCCCTCCCTCTGCCTCGGAATTCTTAAAATTCAAATACCAACATGTATTTACCTACTTGATTCGACGAGTTAAATATCAATAAACCCGAACGGTAGCATTCCACTTCCACTCTCCACTAAGAATGGGTTTTCCATATTTCCAACCCTGATGGGGTCAAATGATGGTTGAAAGTTTGTATGTGATACTGTGACACAGGCGACAGGCACTTATGAATATCGAAGAATTGACCACCGGTTCGGAAACTAGCCTTCTGAGAAGAATCGGCAAGAAACTCTGGCATAATGTACAATTAATTACATAAGAAATAATGATTAAAAACAATAAAAAAACTATTTACAATAGGGAAAATTGTATCAGCATGCATGTGTGCTGTAGATTGTAGACATCTTATTTTCCTTGCTTATAAGAGACTAGAATTAGAAGTTTATTATTTTATATATAATTATTTGAAAGGTGGAACGGGTCACCCTATAGCACATTACCATCACTCCTAATTTTCCTTCCCTATATACATAGGTGACATGACGCGACTTGGCGGAAATACAATACTACTATAAGTAAGAGCTCGTAATTTGACTACGATCTACGAGGTATTTCCACCTTCCACCTCTTATTCTAACAAGAAATCCCGTTACAATCTTATCGTAATCATCAGATTACATGTCTCACAAATGACAGAACCTTTATTTACAAACGTGGCGTAAAATGTGTGAGATAATCTTTGTTCTATCTCCTTTTGTAATATAAAATTAGAAAGGGATGGTTGTATGATGGTTTAACAATTTTAGGAGGTTCAAATGGATTTAAAATGAATCCACGACATTGCAATTCATACGCTTCGCTTGCGAAAATTGCAATTTCGTATTTTAAACGCTTTGCTCCTTTGTTGTCAAAGGAATACTCAACAATGTAATATAGTTTGAACGCCTTCAATGTATTGTTTATGTATGGCCTCTCTCGGGCGCTATAAGCTTAAAATGTTTTTACACAGCATTTTTCCGTTGCAACCTATGAAAAAATAGCAGGTATCTTTACCACCGGTGTTATCTAGCTACTCTGCCGTCGCATAAATACAATGCCGTCATCCGATATCTGGTTATATTTTAACTTTTAAACTATCGATCTGTGCTTCCGCATTTTCAATACCTTGAATAGTTTTAAGTAAGTAAATAATCCTCCAAGTCTTAAATAGGTGCTGTCATTGAAAAGTTACATCGGTTTATATTTTTACCGCGGTTTTGCATGTATTCAATACAACGGTTTTAGTAGATAACGGCATTATAGATATATCAGGGCAAAACTATTATACTGAGAAGAACCCTTCGCCTTTTACAGCTCTAAAATAAAGAGTTTTTACATAAAGTTTTTGATAAATATGCTCATCACGCCTGTATTCCCCGAAAAACCGAATTAGGCAGAGGTGTTGTTATCACAACACCCACTTTTCACCGAATTTGATTAAGTGCCAACGTGACAGGTGGTGAGTCTATCGCCGTCTCAGGCACCATACATACGTCTTTGAATTACTTCTCAGAAATATGCAGGTTTCCTCACGATGTTTTCCTTCACCGTTAAGCACGTGGTGTGAAATCACAGTACATAAGTTTTTTAGAAAAACTCATTGGTACAGGCCCCGCTGGGATTGGAACTTGCGTCGCTTGGCTACCACAAACCCCGTGGCTACCACGGCTCTCTTTATTATTTTTTTGCTAAGTTTTTAGGGCTATTTTTGTAAGTTTTTTACTTAACAAAAATAAAACACAAGATCAATGAAATGTCATTTTGTAATTTAAAACAAATACTTTTCGTTGGAATTTTAAAGATAAAATATAACAAAAACAAAATGCAAGGGTCTTCACGTTTAAGGTCAGCGCTTGAGATGACACCTATAACTTCAGATATATTGAATACCAGCTGTGCCCCGCGGTTACACCTGTAGACTTAATTTCATGCGTGGCCTGAGGAACCCTGTTTTTTAAATAAAAGTAGCCTAAACTCCTCCTTGTAACATCAGCTCTTTTATAATGAAAGTTCTGTAAAAACCGGTTGAGTAGTTTAGGAGATAAGCCGAAACAAACAAACAGACAGAGAATAAATTAAAAGTTGCTGTTTTTTAATTAGTGCCTTGTATGTTATAAAAAAATCTTCAATTTTATTTATCTGTATAGATGTATAGATATAAATGTATATATTAACTAATAATATTGATGTACGTAATTTATTTAAAAAATATCCACGTCACTGCAGTCTAGCTTTATAACGACAGAATTACGTTTGAGCCTACGATTTTGATTCTGTTGCGAAGCAATCGATACGTGTTGACCCCTCACCCCTCTCCCTATAGAAAGGGTTGAAGGGGTGTCTGTTTGGTAGATATTAGTTACATAGATATTTATTACATCAAATCTGTAGAGTGACAGATTACAAAGGATTATTTTGTTATCGCGAACAACCCAACATTTCAATTTTGTGTTTACAATACAATTTTGTTCGTTCAATTAATATAACAACACGGAAAACAGAATCCCGCGAACATAATTAAGCTATTAATGTTAATGACAGTCAAATTACACAATCAAAGATTTAAGCTCATTTATATATAGCGTGAGCTCAATAAAGTCGCAACACCCAACGTACTACCAAAAAATCTGAAATACGAAATTCGAATAACATAGGGAAGAAAGTCATTTTGCCGCTTGGCAGATATAATAATATCTATTATATCTTAGAAGTGATATTTTCCTTTACGTGTAAAGTATTATTTTCTTAGAAGCCAAGCGGCAAAATGACTTTCTTCCCTATGTTATTCGAATAAGTAACGAATATAAAAGTAGCAGTAGAATTCATTGCGAGTGAAAGTTACGTAATCAGACGATTTACGGGAAAATGCGGACACGAAAGTAAACAACATAGAAATGGCTTCGGCATTTTAACTTCGATCAGGATTAAATATGTTATAAAAAGGGCAATCTCTACTTTTATTTAAGCAGTTAAATTGTTTCGTTGGAAACTTTTTATTACGACTTGCTGACCCAACAGGCGTTGTCCTGTCTTGTGTATATATTACATTTTTATACACCCTCTTTGGCGATATTTGTAGCACGCATTCTATCAATTCTATGTCAAATGGCATGAGTTTACATTAAAAAAGTTTTTATTTTCCAAAGCGCTAAGGATAGAATAGAAATAATTTTATATGGTGATTAAGTATTCTTAAACTTTCTTATATTTTACACAAAATTTTCTTATTTTTTTCATATTTAACGACCTTCTCCTTACAATAACAAATACAAAAAGGAATCAGCGAAATCGCTCCAGCCGTTCACGCGTCATGTCGTAACCAAAGCAAATAGGGAGTCATTTCAAAAATATATAGCAATTAAAACAATAAAAGTGGAAGCTGAAGCACAAATTGTTGGTATAAAAAGGAATGCTGCCTTTAGTAATTGTAGTGAGGGAATTCATTATCGGGAAATAAAATACGCCGTAGGAGTACTCTCAAATTGGGGCTGGAAGTATCAAAATCAAAAATATCTTTATTTTATCAATCAAATGTGGTCACGTGACCCCATTTGCAATTTCCCGCTACTCAAAAAGGAACTACGTCATGCAGCCGCTCGTCGCTCGTTTTCAGCGACAATCAGTCGCTCGTCGCTCGTTTGGTGATGGTGGCATCTTTCGTGATTCAAAGATGGGCCAAAAGTTCAAGTAGAGAAAAATTTGTGTACCCGATCCAGAAAAGCTAACGGTTAATGGAATGGCTTTACCATATGGATGCAGATAAGCAATAATGTGTCAACCCGCATAAACTTGGTTTTGAGAAAATGGCGTCTTAAGATGATTGTATACGTGATTTAAGATTTGTTTTATGACATAAATCCATTTTTTACGTACTTTTATGTTTCAGATGACTTGAAACACTTTTTTAGAATGTTAAATCCGTGATGCATTATCAAAATATATCAAAACCTTTGAATTTGACTTTTTGTGGGTTGACACATTATTGCTTATCAGCATCCATATGTGGTAGTTGGTGACGGGGCATTCCAATTAACTGACTACGTATACTCTCGACACTTCCCAGCGATAAAGCTCAACATTTTCAGCTTTTTGATAAAGAGAATTACGTTAATATGAATTAATGTTACACACATATCCAACACTTATTTTTTATACATATATACTTAAATTAAAAGTGTTAAGTACCATTTAAATTATGCAACGATTATATTTGCCACCATGCAGGCATCGAATTTGCAATATGTATTAGTATACAGAATTTAGCACACGTTGATGTAGTTAATACACACATTTCCCTCATTATTATGTTTAAAAACGTAAATACATACTTATAAATAATAAAACACAAGGAAAAACATTACATTACATACTTAGTAATACGCAGATATACATCTAGATATATTTAAAAATGAATTGCTGTCCGTTACACTCACTAAAACTTGAGAATGGCTGGACCGATTATGATAATTTTGATATTGATATATTTGTGTAAGTTCCGGAATGGTTTAAACGGTAAAACCATAAATATTTAGTTAATCAAAATTAGTAATACTTAGTTTACCTGGTCAACTAGTAATATATACATATTATGTCTATAATTATGATCATACCTATATTCCATGAGGGTAGGCAGAGACCACTGTTTGCCACATGCTACGATCCTCATATACTTTTTTTGTTTCATCCATATTCATGCATCTCTTCAAAAACTTATATTATGGGAGACATTATTCCGATATTTCTACATTACATTGAAAAAAAATCCACGAAACGGCCACGATATTATCCCATGTTATTTAGGCTCGACTCAATTTGTTATTCTCTTCCATTTCTATCAGCCGTCATATCTGTATTCACTTCTATTCTAGACATATAATCTTTCATACAATCCATCCATCGTTTCTTAGGTCTTCCTTTCCCCTTGTAACCATCCACGCGACATAGACACGACAAACATTATAGCGATGAGCCACCTCGCTTGCTAGATATAGGCTTATAAACTGGTTAGCAGTTGTAGTGCTACCTAGTTCTAAGCCCCGCGACGATAATGAAATAAAACACAATGTGCTGAGCTCGTCACCTCGAGACAATAATATGCACTTTGTTATTTATCAACTGCACACTCTCATCTGTTAAAAACACGCCCAAACATTCTTGCGCTACAATAAGGTTTACTTGTTTAAGTTTTTCTGTACCATAACTTTTATCATTTCTCTGTCTTGTATCAAGCTTAAGAATGTTTAATTAGTTGAATGTAATCCAGTTGTGGTTAACACACCTGGTTGCATTGTAAGTAAAATTTTGTGCTAATATCATAGCTTAACTGTACTATTAATATCTGGTTGACCGAGCTGTGCTCGGTTTCATCTTCACACAAAAAAAGAAGAATAAAATATTCTGGTGTACGTACACCTGTCTCAAACCGGGGGGAAGGCTCACCTTTGAACTACCATAACTTGACAGATGCCGGCGAAATTTGCTGTCGTATTGTAATGATATTTTCTGAGTTTTTTCAGCGCCTGAAAACATGGTTTTCCATAAATGAAACTTAGCTAGGTCTATTTTGCCCCTAAAACCAAACATGCAAAATTTCATGAAAATCGTTGGAGCCGTTTCCGCGATTCCGATTACATATATAAACAAAAATTGCTCGTTTAAAGATATGAGATAGGCATAGTCGGTTCATAGTAAAGAGGCGTCACTCAATCTTGTAAAAAAAGAAATATCATTAGGCCTTGACAAAGTATTATTCCACCACGCTTGCCCAAACAGAAACGATACAAAATGGGAATGACAAAAAAAATTTAACATATGCAATTCCCATACATTTGATATTGTTTCGATATGCGAAGTGTTAGCTTATTTACCATTTGTTTCACCTGTGATGCATCGCCCAATTATAATATTGTATCTGTATTGCTCTGATTATATTGATATAACCATATTGTTCATCTGTGCTATGATACATTAGTTCAGTACTGTATCTGTATTTATTTTATTAACAGAATGTTTATTATCTGTGACATGTTACATTCACTGTCAATTATGTATCTGTATTTTAACTGCAACTCAGTAACATTATTATCACGCAAATAGTCAATAAGTCACGAACCATTGTTCCGTGCTCCTTGATTGCTGGATTTACCTAACTGCATTGATTTATTGAAAAGCGTATCATTTTTCAAGGTTTCCATGACCTAAGAATACGGCATGCATTCGTTCTATCGTGTTTTCGTTGCGTGCACCTGTGGTCTCTAATCTCATATATTATTTAATGGATTCCACGACTGGCATAGACCTACTTCAGCCATAATCACTATATGGGGATTTAAAATTTATAGTATCATTCATAACGGAAATAAGAATCAAACAGTGGTACGCCAATAATAATGTTTGAATTTGCCATCTAGACCTTTTTTTTTTTTTTTTTTTTTGTTGACGAGGGGGAAACCTTCAAAAGGTCCCCGACCGCCCTGGGAGAGGCAGATCGGGGTATGTGGGATTTTTACCTCACTAAAACCCCCCCGGTGGCCGTCCTCAGTGCTCAGGGGGGACTCCGGGTACTCTAATAGAACGCACCGGTGTCCCCCCACACTTTGCCGGGGCACATCCCCGGGGCAGCTGTAGGGCCGCCCCTGGAGACCTCGCTGTGCAAGGCAGCGCGAGCCACATCGCGCTGCCACCTTCCCGGGCCCGCGCCGGTGGTCAAAGCTCCCACCCCGACCACCGCCAGCAGGCCCTCCGGCTCCCTTTTAGTCGCCTCTTACGACAGGCAGGGGATACCATAGCCATATTCTTAGACCCTGGCTATTGGGTGGACGGACCGGGGCGTGCGTTGCCTCCGCCCCGCCGTCGCCGTCGTCTCCGAGAGGGATCGGCTCTCTCCCGATCCCGCTCGGAGGTCTCCTTCTGGGACATTACCGTCTCGCAGAAGGAGACTACGGCCCTCCATGCCTCTCTGTCTGCCAGCATAGCCGTCACTACGCGTGGCAGAGAGAGGTCCTGCCCGATCCTGGTGACCAGGACTCGACGCTCCGAGCTCCACGCTGGGCACTGCTCCAGCGTGTGCTGTGCGGAATCCCGGTCACAGCCGCAATGGTGGCATTGCGCCGTCGGTTCGCGACCGATCCGATTCAGGTACTCACCGAAACACCCGTGTCCGGTGAGTACCTGCGTCAGCCGGAAGGTGACGTGGTCCTTCCTCTTTAGCCAGGGCCCGAGGCTCGGCAAAATTGCACCGACAGCGCGTTGGCGGGCGTTCTGCGGCTCACAAAGCCGCTCACGCCACGCCAAGAGCGCACGTCGGTGCTCCTGCCTCCGCACTTCAGCCGCATTAGGAGGCGCGGTTCCGTCCGCCCGGCGGAGACGGTCGTAAATACGAGCATCCATCTCCGCCAGGATGTCCAGGGGCGGAAACCGCGCCAGGACAGTGGCCGCCTCAAAGGACAGGGTACGGTACCCCCGTGCGACCCGGATGGCCATAGGACGCTGCATACTATTATACATAGTTCTGCAGCGCCTAACACCCAGTCTGGAAGACCAGACGGGTGCTCCGTAGAGAGCCACGGATCGCACGACCCCCGCATAGAGGCGGCGGACTCCTTCACTCGGCCCCCCGTGCCATCTAGACCTAAACTATGCCAAATAACGCATATCCTACTATTAAATTAATTTTTTTTTCTGAATATATACTTATCATACATAAAAATCTTAGCGCAGAAGTCGCTATTTCCATTCAAAATTATTTTTTCCGTTCGAACGCATCGTTCTTCTAACTACGTTACTGATCTTGCTACGGTTTTTGCTAACATCTAAGAGTTTAACTCTGTTGGGCTTACCACTCATAATGCTTCACTTCAGAGCAAGGGCGGGTCGCCACTATTATTATAGCTAGCTGTGGGCCGCGGTTTCACTCGCAAAAACTTAATGCCGTGGGTGGATTTAATATCGGTTCCAGAGAGTATCCTGAACAAACATACAGACAGACCGACCGATCGACAGATAAAAAAAATGTTATTTAGGTAAGTACCATGTATACTTTCATATCAATTTAGTGAAAAGCTGTTAATTTGGAATTACAAGCAGACGCTCCAATTTTATTTATCTGTATAGACAGCGCACTTAGACAAACATGTAACCATTGACCGACCATACTGTAGTGCGGCGCCTACTTTTGGGAATATAAGCTTAAGAAACTTATACACTTGTAGCGGCAACGCACCTCTTTTACTGAAATGCTTCTTATTTCATAAAGATTGTAAAAGTGAGCTCTGACACTAGCTGTCAGGAGGACTTAAGAAAAAAATAGATTTTTACGTTTTATGTTAATAGTATTTTAATTATAGTAGAATTAAATTACAATACCGAATTTAATTACTGCACACTTGAACCGCTGAAATGATATTACCGAAATATCAAAGACATAGAGATCAGGAAGAAATGTCCGATTTTAAAGAGAACACGGTCGTAGTTCCGAGTAAATGACTTATAACTTAGACTTTTCTATAACATAATGTTTCTTTAGTAGAGTATTGAAACATGAAAATTGGTCGGTTGTCGATCGATAAGGCTAGTGTAGTATTGGCAAAAGGCCGTGTTTTCACACGATACCGTGCACTGTGCCAACAATGAATGACGTCAGACGGTGCTATATGGGCAACCGCTGAGATTGTCGGCTTCTGTCGACGCTTTGTGTATTCAAGTTCTGACTGTGTTTACTGTATGTGCAATTGTACTGTTTGTTCTGCGCACTGTACCATTTATACCTTGAACAGCTCAACTATAACATGTTGGCTATGTTCAGTATAGTACTTAGAATTTTAACGTCACAGCTTAGAATAATTTAATAATTATTAACGAAAACACTTCTAATAGAAAAAGAATACATACATATGCTCACGCCTGTATTCCCCGAAGGGGTAGGCAGAGGTGTTGTTATCACAACACCCACTTTTCACCGAATTTGATAAAGTGCCAACGTGACAGATGGTGAGTCTGTCGCCGTCTCAGGCACTATACATACGTCTTTGAATTACTTCTCAGAAATATGCAGGTTTCCTAACGATGTTTTCCTTCACCGTAAAGCACGTGGTGTGAAATCACTGTACATAAGTTTTTTAGAAAAACTCATTGGTACAGGCCCCGCTGAGATTCGAACTTGCGTCGCTTGCGTAGCAGACGACTGCAAACCCTGAGGCCACCACGGCTAAAGAAAAAAAATACAATGGGTTTCAAACTTGCACTGAGTGAAATCTTCGTTACAACCACAACGACAACGATGTTAGATGTCTAATATAAACTAAGACATCTAAAATCAATTTCATTGACCTCTTCTATAGATTCGCTGGATATTTAAAATACTTGAAACATTTCAAGTACATTTCTCATAATGATAATGATTAGCTTTAGTCCGCTATTAACAATTAACATACATACATACATACATATGCTCACGCCTGTATCCCATCGGGGTAGGCAGAGACCACCGTTTGCCACATGCTACGATCCTTACATACTTCTTTCGCTTCATCCACATTCATGCATCTCTTCATACACTTTCTTCGGTTACGAGTGCTCCGAATTTGACCTTTCTGAAAAATACTATTAATTTGGTCATAGTAGTTGTTCCTTGGACGCCCTCTACCGACACTTCCGGTAACATTCGCTCTATACATTTCTTTCGTTAATCACTTCATAATTCACTCTTCCTTTCGATATGTCCAAACCATCTCAACATACTTTTTTCAATTCTGGTCACCACATAATTCTTCAAGTCGCAACTGTCTCTTATCTCACTATTTTTGATACGATCTACATTGGTATTAAGTATCCTATAAATGTACACTAGTCTGTCCTAGGTGCTTAAGTGATCTCTATTCCTAATTTAAGCCAAAAACGGTCAGTGGTCAAGCCGTGAAAAGATGACAGAGACCCTTTAGGAACTTATAAAAATACTTCCGATCCAAAATAGCCCCGATCTAATAGTCACGTCTGCTCAGCAGTAATCCGACATTTCAGCAGATTGTAGGAGAGGTCAGTGTTCTATTTAAACGAATAATAATTGATTCTGAAAACTTTTCAACCATGCATGGAAAAGCCGAAATAAAGTGCAACAATTACCTATAATGTGGTTATATTTTGAAAGTGGATATAATTGTGTATCAGACAGGGTCGATGCCTCATAAATACGGAAAATTAAAATTGCAGCTGCGGTTTTCGGACATTAGAGTATCCATATTGGGGCTTAAATAACCCAGTGCTTGATGTGTGGTTATTTTGTAAAATGATGCGCTAAAAGGTTCGATGAAATGACTGAATTTAAACTGTAAAGCCGCAGCCCAATTTGTTATTACGCGCGCGGTTATACTTATTAGCTGGGAACACTTATAATATGTATTTAATTGATAAGCTTGAAATATGAATAATAATTTACAAATGTGTGCTTTAAAATATTCCAGTCGTAAATGTAGCATTAGTGGGATATATCAGGTACTTATCCAAGGCTGGCTAAGTAGGAAATAAGTATGGGACATTGTCTTAGAAATTTGCAAATTCTGCATTTTATGCGAAATAATTTCAAGCGTCAGAACAAAGGAGAAATATCTTCTTTATTTTTTCGTTTAGCTTCTTGCATTACAATGCAAGATCGTGAATTAAAAGGTAATGGAAACTGCCCATTGGTTAACTTGAAACTAACTTCAGCCACAAATTACAATCAACTTAGAAACTATAGCACAATACTTGCAAATACTAGATACAATCCCTCTCTTACAAACTAAACTGTAGAGGTGAGATTCGCAAAACCACAAAGCTCAAGCGCCATTCGTATCTACTCCATCGGATTTACTGACCAAAAATTTAACATATTCTGATGTGGGGGAACATGGGCTAGCCGTTAGAATTAACTTGAAACCAACTTGAAACATTTCACCATTTCACCTAGTTCGGTGACTAAAATAATGACTCCAGGCAGAGAAGATAAACTACATCGTTGGCTAAAGCAGTGCGTATTAAGAACTTCTTAGCATTGACCTTTCATTTTGAAATACTTAAATTAAAAATCAAATCTAAGAATTTAGTAAGACGTCACTGTTATAACGATGATGCCTGCGGGTATGATGATTTCATGATATTTACCTAATAATCGATAGCTCACTGCTTCGTTATATGTAGTCATATAAATAAGAATAAAAACCAGACTAAGTGCGAGTCGGCTCACACATGAATGCTCAACTTCAATTTTAATTTTAGTTATCCACAGCACATAGATTTTGAAAAATTTACTTTCATACATTAGTTCCAGTGACCTCCACGACTATTCAATTTCTTGGATGTCGTGAAATTCATTTGTATATACCATAAGAAAAGCCGAGGTAACAAAGCTATGATCATAGTCTTAATAAATGCAAAATTCTAATTAACTGTCGTTAAATTTAACTTCCAAGACAATGTCAATATTAATTCAGCGTTGAGATTGCGAGAAGATGTCTTGAAGCTTCAAAAAGAAATTGGATACGTACTTTAGCCCTCAGGCGTTCGCGAATACTCGAACACCGCAGACGAATACCGAACACGAGACGAGGACTATAATGAAGCAAGTTTCAAATATCTGTAATGTACCTTGAGAACTTTATTGGAAACTGTTCATTGTACTATTTGTATTGTCAGCATCAAATATCATTTCTTACCACAAATGTTAGGATCGTATTCCATACAGATATGCATCCAATTTAAGGGTGTGTGTGTAATTCCAAATTAACGGCTTTTCACTAAGTGTATATGAAAGTACATACGATACTCACATAAAAAAATACAATTAATTATTTTTGTTATATCTGTCTGCTTGTTCCGGCTAATCTCCAAAACGGCTGGTCTGATTTCAACGAGACTTTTATTAGCAGATAGCTTGTGTAACAAGGAATAGCTATTATTACTTTTATTAAAAAAACACATTTACCACACATGAAATTTAGTCAACGCGTGGGAAACCGCATCAATTAAAATAAAACAGGTTGCATTAATTAATTGTAGCTATAACAAACTATTAAAAAATTACTTCCTTTTTTACAAAATAATGCTTCAACCAAAACTACATCCATCCCTTTTAGACTCTGTATCACAGAGAGTGATGGAGCTACTCTTTGGCCAAGTACTGTCTTAGAATGACACTGACGGCAAAATATATCACTTGACAGTATAATATTATGGTAAAATACTTCAGTCAAATAACCATGTTATTATACTTTCCCTGGCGTGTCCGATCGATATGTGACTGACGTTACAAGTCTTCTTTCAATACTTGTAGTTAGCTCAATAGGTCGGATATTCCTGCGGAGTCAACACGAAAATCTGTATACATTAATAGGATAGTATTTTATTTAATTATTTATTATTTATTCTAATCATTTATTCATTATTCTATAGTGCCTATGCGTACTAATACGAGTGTAGAAAGCGTTGGAACTTGTGGGGTAATAAAATTAAATTCCCCATTCAAACTAAACATTGAATACCTTAATTATTCGTAATTGTACATTCATAAAGTTTCGTAAGATTTGGTTTCATTGGCAACTTCCTTATTTTGCCTTTCGCTTTAATAACTATAATGGTGGCACCAAATCCATGCTGACCTTCGATATATTTTCAATATATTTGAAGGTCGTTAGGTCGCTTTTATCGCAGACTGTACATCTCAGTAAAAAAAAAAGAAAAAATTGAGCCCGGTGAACGTCAGTCTTGAACCATATATATATATATATATATGTGTGTATATATACAAGATTGCTCGTTTAAAGGTATACAATAAGTTGTTCAAATAAAAACAAAATGCTAACAGTTAATTAGAAAATTCTATTATCGGTATTTTTCACAAACAAACTATAATTTTTGCTCTATTTTCTAATCACTCCTAACTGTTGCTACAAAACAATAGCACCCACTTCTTCAACGCGAACGATTAAAGGAACAAGGCCACAGTACACACTTCAGCTTATTATAACCAGCGTAGAATCTAGAAACAAAACATTCGAAATGATGTCACACCGACGGGAAATTATAAGTGACCCCAGCGTGCTATCATTTACGTTTTTTACCGATATTTTTCAAAAGTTCAAAATGGCAATCTACATTATCTTGACATCAAAAAGGAGTAGGTTTTCTCATCTCAAATATGAGGGTGTAGTTTCCATACTGCTTAGTAACCTTATAAATACTGTGGCATGGCTGAAATTGAATAGCGCAAATAAAATGGTGAGAATTTTCCCCTCGGTGTGTGTCGATTCATCTCTCTCTTTCTCTCTGATGTATTGCTGTACGTGTCCCGCACCCCTGGCCCGTCAGCTAGTGTAACATGCAAATGGTCGCATTAGAGAATCAGTCTTTTTGAACTTTTTAATCGACCTCACACAGAAGGAGTTCTGCGGACGCAGAGCAATCTTTTTCAAAATCCTAATTTAATAATTCAGTAGATTTGAGAAATTTGACTAAGATAGCAGCCATGACTAGCTTTGACTGTGGAATGCGTTGCACCAGATTACTCTGTTACTTGTCAAATTTGGTCTCAGTGTCATTTCACACATACTTATGCCTGTATTTCTCGAAGATGTGTTGTAATAACATCACACCCTTTTTCTCATGATTAAATGGCAACGTGATAGATGGTGCCTTTGAATAACCTCTCAGATATATGCAGTTTTTCTCACAATGTTTTCCTTCACTGCGTAGTGTGAAATCACTGTACAAAAGTTTTTAGAAAAACTCATTGGTACAGGCCCCGCTGGGATTCGAACATGCGTCGTTTGCGTAGCAAGCAACTGCTCAAACCCCACGGCCACCACGGATTTTTTGTGTAATTTTAAGTATGTGAAAAGTTATGGCAGGATGATACAACCATAAGTATTAAAACTAACCTAATTTTAGTATTTCCTTGCCTTTTTTTTTGTTGCCTGAGGACCTGTTACACCCTCCTCCCCTATTCAATCCCCTCCCCCTTAAATATGAAATCAACGCATCAATTATACCGGTTTTAAAACGTACTGAAAATGTATATGATATCATTAGAACTGATCTTCATACAATTGGAAGAAGCTTGTTAATTACTAGTGTAAGACTAGCTGTGCACCGCGGTTTTGCCCACGTACAGCGACCGGCAGAACCCGAACGATCTTTAAATAAAAGTAGTCTTAATTACTCCCTGTAACACTAGCTATATACCAGTGAAAGTCTGGTTAAAATCGATCCAACCGTTTCGGATATTAGCTGGATAACAGTCAGACAGACAGACCGAAATTTAAAATTGTTTTGTTTTTTAATTCAGTGCATTTGAAACTTTCGAATAGACACTTCATTTTTATTTATCTGTATAGATAAGAAATTATTCGAATCATCAAAAATATGAAGTTTTGCCATCAATGATGTTTTTATTCCACACTTAAATAGGCTTTAATACGTTACTTTAAAAATGAGACAAATAACTGAAATTCATGTTTAAATACGATATTATTGGCGCTTATTATTTACTCGCCATTGTTGCTTGAAGCAATTGAACAGCAATTATCCATTTTAAACTGAGTTGAATGTAACATTGTGTTTTAATAAATGTAACCGGTCAACCACATTGATTTATTATTCGGAATAACACATTTATTGGAATCCATTTGTGCTCGGGTTCATTGTGATGGATTTACATAAAACCTGTTTCACTTGCTTCATCTCTCTGGCCATATAATCTCGTAGATGTGTGCCTCTGAGTGAGTGTGTCGTTCGAACGTATTGTCCCTACATTCCTAACTCCTTGTAGTAAGATCATATGTATACTGATGACCTTATATTATAAAGTGGTTCAACTTGCGTTAATACTTTGGTGTGGTGATGGGAGAGATGATGTATCAACACATTTCAGACCACATCAAATCATCATCTCCCTAGATCCCATACATTGCTGGGGTCGGCACTTGATTCAACCCGATGCGGCTGATCACCTGATTTTTATAGGAAGCGACTGCCATCTGACCTTCACAACCCCTTTTACAAGGAAAATCTTTGATCTGGCTTAAACCAGTTGTCAGACTATTTCAGGTCTCCGACTGACCTGTAACGATTGCCAAATATGATAAATTAGCAACCGGGATCGACGGCTTAACGTGCTGTCCGAGGCACGGAGGAAACTCGGGCGGTCACCCATTCAATTACTGGCTAGAGCTAGGGTTGCGCCTGTATTCCTCGAAGGGGTAAGCAGCGGTGTTGTAATCACAACACCCACTTTTCACCGAAGATAATTAAGTGCCAACGTGACAGATGGTGAGTCCATCGCCGTCTCAGACACTTTACATACATCATTGAATTACTTCTCAGAAATATGCAGGTTTCCTCACGATGTTTTCCTTCACCGAATAGCACGTGGTGTGAAATCACTGCACATAAGTTTTATATTATTATATTACTCTACTAATAAGTAAGGGATATGGAACATGTTTTTCTTAACTAATTAAATCTTGGTCTCAAACCCAAAAATAAATATTTCGTTTCCTTATTCAATCACACTAGTATTATATTTAAGACACAAAAATACTATTCGCAGAAATATGAAAGAACATGCATTTTCCTTAAAAGTTAAAATATTTTGTCGCCGTTTTAAGAGTGTCGACGCAACCAAGCATTAAGTCCGATATACGTGGTTTACACACACAACATGTTCAATACCTCACTCAGAGTAATTTTCTTTTTGCTTTCATTTCCACATTCATTCGTAAATAAGTTTTCCTCGTGCAGTTGTAACAGATTAATTTCACTATGAAATTACAACTTGTTAATTCACGAAAAGCAAACTCGGTATTCTAAAATGGAGTATCCTTTCCTGTGCAGAACTATTACAGAATATATTTATGTGAAAATTAGTATTTTAGTTTAGGCACTTATGAACGTCGAAGAATTGACCACCGGTTCGTAAACTAGGCTTTCGAGAAGAACCGGCAAGAAACTCAGCTGGCATAATGTACATCCATTACAAATTAACATACATATGCCCACGCCTGTATTTCCCGAAGGGGTAGGCAGAGGTGTTGTAATAACAACACCCACTTTTCACCGAAGATGATTTAGTGCAGAAGTGACAGATGGTGAGTCCATCGCCGTCTCAGATACTTTACATACGTCATTGAATTACTTCTCAGAAATATGCAGGTTTCCTCACGATGTTTTCCTTCACCGTAAAGCACGTGGTGTGAAATCACTGTACATAAGTTTCTTAGAAAAACTCATTGGTACAGGCCCCACTGGGATTCGAACTTGCGTCGCTTGCGTAGCAGGCGACTGCTCAAACCTCAAGGCCACCACGGCTTCTTTACAAAGTAAATAATTATTAATAATATGTAAAAGCATCCTGGCTCATTTCTCGTGTCACTGTCTATCTCTTTACACATTAAGCCAATCCATTGTCACGTGAGTAAAAAGAAAACCAAGTAACCAATTATTCATTTCAAATTTATGTCTTTACATAAATATTCTCACGGCTGTATTCCGCGATATGATTTGAAGTTATATAGTCATTAGTTTGAAAAAAAAATATTTAAATTTCCGCCATAAAATAAATCGAATCAGAAGAAATTATTGGGTATATACATGCTAGCTTTCGCTCGCGGCTTTGCCAGCGTGGCAGTAAGTTATAACTCATACATTTTCAACCCCTATTTCACCCCGTTAGGCATTTTGATAAGCCCCGGCCAAGATTACAGCCTCCAAATGTATGTGTGTAAGCCGAGCGGTTTTGCCTGTACCCTAGTATGCAAGACAGTCAGGACTTTGAATTTTATATGTATGGAAGAATTCTCGTGGCACATCGATTGAACAATGATAATATCTATAATAAATCGTGTCCCTGGCCGTATCCCATACATTGTTGGGGTCGGCACTTGATTCAACCCGATGTGGCTAATCACCAGATTTTTATACGAAGCGACTGCCATCTGACCTTCGCAACCCCTTTTTACGAGGAAAATCTGTGATCTGGGTTAAGCCTGTTGTCAGACTATTTTAGGCCTCCGACTGATCTGTAACGATTGCCAAAGATGATAAATTGGCAACCGGGACCGACGGCTTAACGTGCTCTCCGAGGCACGGAGGAAGCTCGGGCGGTCACCCATCCAATTACTGGCTAGGGCTAGGGTTGCTTAACTTCGCTGATCGAATGATATGCGCAATAGCATCTGTGTCACGAGCTCCTCTATAATATCTATAATTCTGTGCTAAAATTACAAAAAGAAAAGTTTTGTATTTTTGTTGGTAATGAATACTTACGCAAAAGCAACTTTGGATTCCAATGTTTTTTTAGGAATGATTCGTTAAACCGAGTGAATATAAAACTCTTAATTTCTTTCTCTTAATTTAATCGAATTAATTAGGGACCCCTTTGGTACTTATACGCGAATAAAGTCGACAATGGCAGCAAATTTGTTTAATTCTGAATAAATACGTCTTTTAACTTCGAGAACAGTCAATATGGTATAAGATATTATATTGAGCGGTTATTTATTTAAAAAATGGGCTGTGAGTAAGGCTGTGATATACCAAACAAGCTTCTAAATCACCATAACTAAGAATGCTGGACTAGTAAGTTGCTATTGATTTTTCTAAGGGAATTGACCAATACATACATCACATACAATATTTCCTATTATGAAATAAAAAAAACATGAACGCATTTCAATTTACCGTGAATGCAATTAACAACTAGTTACACGTCGGGCGTCATTAAAGCTCAATGTATTATTTCATCCCAAATAATTATGTTCGAGTGTAAACGTAGCCAATTATCACAAATTTAAATCTATAATAATCTCTGTAAATTAATTCGCGCAAGTCTTTATTTTGTGTACCTATATCGTATTCCACTGTGCATCGACGAAAATTTATTGGACCCATTAAACAATTTATTACTCAAATAAATGTAAACGTATTTTCATATTGTATGCTTTTATGAAGAACAATTATTGACTGTTATTTCAATTATATTCTCAAAGCACTTTGGTAAGGTTTCATAATAATTCTGTGATTAAGGGACCATATTAAGAGCTCCTTTGTGTTGACGTTTAATTGAACTGTACCAAAATAAAATGTCAAAGCTCAGAAGTATTTAATACAATCTGCGTAAACCAATCATGGTAGGCCCGCAGTGCCCCTAGATTTTGATACGTCGCATAACCTTGCGTTTTGATCTATTTTTATATGGAGATGAAAAACTTCCTTTACTCGCCGCTTGGGGCGCTTTTTAACGTTCCCATAACAAAATGAGGAAATTACGCAGTCGATATCGTCAGCGTAAAAACATGATTAAACCTATACATGGGACACAGAATGAGCAAAACATTTAATTTTTTAAGAGCCGTGGTGGCCTCAATGATACAGCAATCGTCTGCTACGCAAGAGACGCAAGTTAGAATCATAGCAGGCCCTGTACCAATGAGTGATTCTCAAAACTTATGAACAGTGATTTGATACCACGTGCTTTACGATGAAGGAAAACATCGTGGGGAAGCCAGCATATGTCTGAAAAGTAATTCAATGACGTATGCATAGTGCCTGAAATAGCGATGGACTCACCATCTGTCACGATGACACTTAATCATCGCTGGTGAAAAATGGGTGTTGTTATTACAACACTTCGGCCTACCTCTTCGGGGAATACATGCGGGAGCGTATTTGTATGTATGTAGCTGTACATAACACATAGTTAATTGAGTAATTCCAAAAAACAGAATACTGTGGAGAACAATCAAAATAGAAGAGTAAAGATGATTGGGCACCTTGTGCGACATGACAGCTTCTTTAAAAACATAATAGAAGGAAAGGTAGAAGGGAAGAGAGGGAGAAGAATATATGAGACAAGTTAAAGAAAAGTTGTATGTCAGTATAAGGAGGTCAAAGAGATGGCACTGGACAGAGACAAGTGGAATGAAATGCATCGGTTACACCGACAGGAGTAAATTCTTGATGATGAATTTCAGAAACCATTGTTTTAAGGTACATACTCAATACACCCTGCACTGCCCGCGATTCACACTCCCTGATCTCTCTTAATAATAGCACCGAATATTATTTAGAAGTCTAATGAAATATTGTCAACTAAAATCACAAAATGTTCGTTGAAATATTTCGCTGTGTCGAGCCAAGGCTCGCGCTCACAAAGGAATACCGCGGCCCACAACGTGTTTAACTGAAATGGGATTAATAAAAGCTTTGATACTTTTAGCTTTATACTTGACAATAGACCGAAACACGCTAGCCAGGTTTATTTTTCAATTGAATTCAGCTGTAGGAAAAGTTAACCTTCCCATTTAAGTAAACTAAGTACAGGGGGGCTACTATCATCGTTAAAGCAGTGGGGTTTTATTAACTTAATAGCTTTGACGATTAATTTGCTGATACCGAAGATTCTTAACACGCACTGCTTAAATGATCATAGTTACCTCCCTGGTCCCGTCACATGTTTAGTCACTTTTAACCAAAGATGCCAACGTGACAGATGGTGAGTCTCCTGGCTGGTGGTTTTAATTAGTCTCGTCATAGTCCGGTTAAGTAGCAAGAGCTCAATCAAAAAAAACATGGTGAGTCTATCAAATCAAATCAAAAATATCTTTATTCGATCAGACTTTTCACAAAGTACTTGTTAAACGTAGAATACCCTTCGCCAAGTTAGTATAACTATTTCACACAAGATGGCGTTATATCTTTTTAGATCGCGCTGTCGAAAGTTTCCTTTCATAACGTATATAGCACACACATTTCCTGACGTAGTTGTGGTCTTCAAGTAGTCGTCAAGGAAACAAGTCAATACAGTTGTGGAAGCAATAAATACCAGGATTGCCCAAGTTACGGTGTTTCAATCAACCAACCAAGGTCTGCTCCGACTGATCCTGGCTCCCAGGCCTCATTTGTCATACAGTACTTTCAATCGTCAGAATAACATAATTATACAGGAAGACACAGTAACATTCTGCTCACTCTTCGCTAATAGAAACGACACAAAATTTACGAGAATGACATATGTCACGTGACTGATCTATGTAATTTCCAAACCTACAACATACATACATATGCTCACGCCTGTATTCCCCGAAGGGGTAGGCAGAGGCGTTGTTATCACAACACCAACTTTTCACCGAATTTGATTAAGTGCCTACGTGACAGATGGTGAGTCTATCGCCGTCTCAGGCACTATACACACGTCTTTGAATTACTTCTCAGAAATATGCAGGTTTCCTCACGATGTTTTCCTTCACCGTAAAGCACGTGGTGTGAAATCACTGTACATAAGTTTTTTTAGAAAAACTCATTGGTACAGGCCCCGCTGGGATTCGAACTTGCGTCGCTTGCGAACCTACAATTTATATCTTTTCTATTAGCGCAAGCGCGGCGAATGTTACTTTTTCTAGGCCTACAAGACTATGCCTACTGCCCGATCCGGAAGGTTCCCTTTAGTAAGAAAAACCTAGCAAGAAACTCAGTAATAAAATTTTACAAAAATATTATAATTCATTTATAAATACAAAATAAATCACATGAGAAATATAAGGTCATGGACACAGTCACAATAAATTCGGTCTTTACATACTCCTCAGATACATGAAGGTTGATTACGTTTTCCCTTAGCGTAACTCTAGTGACATTGACATAGTTTATAGAAGGCCTTATTGATACAGATCGTTGGGATTAGAACGTGTGATGCTTGCGTAGCAGGCTTGAAACACTTGGCTATCACGGCCTATAAAATTAAGCTCATGCCCCCAAAGGAGTGAGCAGAGGTGTACTTATAGTACCCACATTCGCCAGCTATAATTACGTCCCAAGTAAAAGGGCACTAATCTAGACTCCGCGCTACTGAGAAATTATGTTCACGATACTAACAAGGCAATGATAGTATAATGTTAATTGAAACCATATATCAATCATCTACGTTCATTCACACACCAGCGATCTGAAATTGGCTCCGTGAATTCCCACCTCAGTTGGTTTTGTTTCACGATATCGCGCAAGCGTATTTAATAGCATTCCGTTCAATGCTGTAGTCAAAGGGTGTTTCCATGTTTGCCAACTATATACCCTTGTTGTTTTCGCTTTGTATGAAATATTTGTATATTTGATAGATTTATTTGATACCAATGACGAAATAGTGGAGCGCTTGTGTGTGTGATATATATGCGGCCGATTTGCTTTTGTTTTCGTATTCATGCATCAATCAATTTAGTAAGCCGTTGTATTGTGTACGTTGCGGCTTCTTTAAATAGTATAAATTTAAGTTGATATTGCTAAAATTGTTAAAATGTAGGAATTTAATAGCCATTATCATGTCAAGATTCATAAACATCCATTTAGTGACTAGCCGACGTCACGCAGTTTTACCCGTGAAAGTACGGGGATTAAATATAGCCTATATATTAATTAATGATAATGTAGCAATGTAATAGTGATTTTTTTAAGTCGGTGCAGTAGTTTTTGCGCCAATTCGATATAAACATACATATTTACAAACCAGAGTGATAAACGGTCAAGTGTATCTTGACAGTCAGACAGAAATGTATCGATACTATTAAATACAAATGGAAATATTGAAAAAACGAAATGAAATATATATCAATGTATAAGTACATAGCTGGTTCTAAAGATGATATTGATGCGAAGAAACTATTACAGGTCGTATCAGGATCGGTTAATAATAATGTAAGAGTTCTCGAGTAATATATATTTAATTACGTAAAACTGGTAAAGTCAACAACAGAAAAAAAAGCATCACATGACAAGTAAAAAGAACACAACGACGGGAAAGTTCAAAATTAAACCATAGACACAAATATAATGACAAACCTGGCTTATTACTTTAAAATATAAATTAACATACAAACTTTAACAGAAACAGCTGAAAGATGGTCTATTGTCCGAAAACCAATTTTTTAGTAAATAAATGCAGTGTAAATTAATTTAAATTGTGTCTAGAATAATAAGTATTCAACGAAACCAAACCTTTAGATATCAAATGACAGAATATCGATTTTGGTTCAGAGGTCCGTTTGTGGGTGGGAAAATGAGTTTGCACAAGTCGTGGGAAGTTGTCTGCCCGCACAGGTGCGGGGCTATAACACGGGAACCCACTCTGATTTCAGCTACATCCACTCTACTGTATATATCAATATATTGTATTTAAGTATTAAAGAACATTGTAGATCGTATCATGAATAGTGTGATAAGAGACAGTTGCAAGTTGAAGTATCATGTGGTGACCAGAATTGAAAAAAGTATGTTGAGATGGTTTGGACATATCGAAAGGATGAGTGAAAGGCGATTAACGAAACAAATTTATAGAGCGAATGTGACCGGAAGTGTCGGTAGAGGGCGTTCAAGGAAGAACTACTATGACCAAATTATTAGTATTTTTCAGAAAGGTCAAATTCGGAGCACTCGTAACCGAAGAAACTGTATGAAGAGATGCATGAATGTGGATGAAGCGAAAGAAGTATGTAAGGATCGTAGCATGTGGAAAAGGGCGGTCTCTGCCTACCCCCATGGGATATAGGCGTGAGCATATGTATGTATGTATTAAAGAGCCGTGGTGGCCGAGAGGTTCGAGCTACGCAAGCACGAATCAAGACACAAATTCCAATCCCAGGGGCGTGTACCAATGAGATTTTCTAAAAACTTAAGAATAGTCATTTCACATTTAACACATTTTATGTCTGAGAAATAATTCAAAGACGTATGTATAATGCCTTAGACGGCGATGGACTCATCCTCTGTCATGTTGGCACTTAATCATCTTCGGTGAAAAGTGGGTGTTGTTTTCTGGTTACCCCTTTGGGAACCCTTGTGGGCTGGTGTGAGCATATTTATTTTTATTTTATTTTATTTTATCTCTCTGAATAACAGTGGCCGATTTCCATTGTAAAGAAAACATTTGAAACGACTCTGGTTCAGTTCAGCGCCGTCTCAGGCTATACATACGTCTTTGAATTACTTCTCAGACATATGCAGGATTCCTCACGTTGATTTCTTTCACCGTAAAGCACATGGTGTGAAATAACTGCACATAAGTTTTAGAAAAACTCATTGGTACAGGCCCCGCTGGGATTCGAACTTGCGTCGCTTGCGTAGCAGGCGATTACTTTAGCCCCAAGGCCACCTCGGCGTCAGGTAGTACATTTGAAATTGAACGCTCGACCGCATTCCAATTTTTTTTTGCTCTAATAAATATTTAATATAAAAAATATGCAATAAATTTTCATCCACAAATTCAGAATAATGGATTCCTTCAAAGTTCTCTCCTCTCTTTTGGATTACAAATAATCAACAAGAAATCTTGCATGATGATAAAGATGCTACCTTTACCAGCTTTTCTGACGATTTGGAAATACTTAGTTAGAATTATATAGAATTCTATTCAAATAGAGATATTTTTGAATTTTAATATGAATTTAGCCCCCGAAATCTCATAGCGCGTGGACGAATCCCACTACGAGTTTTTAAGGAAAGTACCCCATGGCCGTTCTTATTTATACTACGTCTCTATATCAGTGACTTAGCCGTGAAAAAGTAGCAGACAGACTGACAAACAGACACATTCTCCCATTTATTATATAAGTATAAATATATTTGACGTAACACGTACTTTTCACGTCAGTGACCGACATAGGAAACCAAAGAAGTTGCAAAGCCGGTTTAATTGATATCGTATATTAGGTATACAGGTAAGGTAAGGTAAGGTAAGGTAAGGTAAGGTAAGGTAAGGTATTAGTTTCAATATTAGTCGGAATGGATACAGAACATAGGAAAAATTATTTGAAAATAATTTTATAAATATGTAGTAGATTGTATAAACATAACATTAGCAGAATTAAGAATTGTAATGTGGTGCCATCTATTGGGTAAATAAGTTTTCTGTCTATCTTTAAAAAACATGTAAGTAGAGTGAATACAGTGGAAGTGCATTCGTTACGAAGTATGTGGGGTCACCATAGCAGGTTGAAGAATGACGTGATGACCTGAATTGAAAGAAGTATGTTGGTTTGGGCATATCGAAATGATGAATAAAAGGCGATTAATTTTTTTTTTAAATTTATAGAGAGAATGTGAGCGGAGGTTTCGGTGGAGGGCGTCCAAGGAAGAAATACTTTGACCAAATTAATAATATTTTTCAGTAAGGTCAAATTCAGAGCACTCGTAACCGAAGGAAGTGTATGAAGAGATGTATGAATGTGGATGAAGCGAAGAAGACCTATGTAATGATGGCAGCATGTGGTAAACGGTGGACTCTGCCTACCTTCATAGGATACAGGCGTGAGAGTTTGTATGTATGTATGTAAGTCTATCTTTTCATGGCGTGGAATAAAGATAATTAGCATATTGTTAGCATATTCCATACTTAGGGATATTTTATAAATTTCCTCATGAACGAACACAGGGTATTTAAGAAATCGACACACGGACGATGTCACAGGTTAAAGGCAGTGTAATTTTAACAATAAATACCCTTAACCGACATTTTGCGTGCCCAGCTTGTTTGTGGCTTCAAAATATAGGCGACATTTTAAAGGATTTGCTAACGGTTGAACGATTCCATTCCGACTAATTACCCTCATTACGGAACGCGTATGTGGTTTATTAGTGGTAGAATTAACTTCGGTTGATGATAAATAAGGTGTGATGTTGCCAGTGCACCACAGGGAATATTTTAATATATCATTTTAAATAACTTGTGTCAACAGTTCTGTTCGCTTTAACTACTGTCAAAATGCAGTTAAATTAAGCAGTAACTTCATTTATCAACATTGCTGAGTTTCATCAAATGCTATGGCACTGTGTATTTATTATACATTTATTCCATGTTATTAATAAACGTAAACTGAGTCATTGGTAAAAATAGGTTGTTCTCCTTCTGTGATATGGATTTAAAAAGGAAAGGACGTACATTTTTGATCGAGTTGGGTCTAGTCTTCGTGAAACCCATGTTTCGTAGAAGTTTATTTGTATGCTGCGATGGTAATTCGGCTGATTGTTAGTGGCATTTATCCGTCGCACTTGTGTAGATCTGTCTTTTAAATAAGCCGAATGGATTTGTTGATACCCCTAAAGAGATCTATTTGGGGTTGAAAATTGTAAATTGGCCATAACTCTAAAATGGCTGCAGCAGCGATTTACCTGAAATTCGATGTAGAGGTAACTTGGACCAAGGGAATGGACATAGTTTAAAAAAGAAGGGGATGAGTGTGATCTTTTAGGGGATGAAAGTGTCGTACCTACTCACATAAAATAACAGTTTTAAATGGTTCTCTAATTGTCTGTCTGTTTGTTCCTGAAATCTCCGATACGGCTGGATTTTAACGGGACTATTACTAGTAGAGAGTTACAAGACTTAACTTAGGCTACTTTTATTTTAAGACTAGCTGACGTCACGCGGTTTCACTAGCGTAGTTCCCGTTCCAGTGGGAGTACTAGGATAATATAAAGCCTATGTTACTCGCTGGTGATGTAGCTGACCAAGGGTGAAAACATTTTTGAAATGGGCATAGTCATTTTTGAGTTTATTTATTACAAACATACACGCAAAAATACACATTAAGCCGTCGGTCCCGGTTGCCAATTTATCATCTTTGGCAGTCGTTACAGGTCAGTCGGACCCCTAAAATAGTCTGACAACTGGTTTAACCTAGGTCACAGATTTTCCTCGTTAAAGGGGTTGCGAAGGTCCGATGGCAGACGCTTCGTATAAAAATCAGGTGTTCAGCCACATTGGGTTAAATCAAGTGCTGACCCCAACAATATCCCATACATAAGGCCAGGGACGATGATGATACATGCAAAAATACAAATATTTCCTCTTTATAATAGTAGTGAAAACATTAGGGGTCAGCAGGCCTCCCATGGAATTAAGTCATAACTAGTTTTATATATGAAATGCTGTCTGTATATAAGGTATAAATTGAGAGAATGAATGTTTGAATAGGCAAATTGTGGAGCCGTCTGAGCGGGTGCACGGTGCAGTGCCCATTTAGAATTATTTATAGGTTTGTGCGGGCGCGCCGACCGCAGCACGAAATTAATTCGATCGTTCCTAAAATTGGCTATTTAACAGCTTTTGTTCGGGATTCATTGTATTTTATAATATGTTAATTATAATGAAGACAAGCAAGATTTTCGAAGCTGTTACATGATTCAGAGACCGCTTATTTTATTGCGCACTATACATACCTAAGTATTGAAATTACAGTCGCACATTTCCTTCTTACTTACCAAAAACATTTTATACATTTATATTAGTAATTAAGTCAATGAATATAATTAAGCGTATTATTAAATAATAATACCTATATTTGAATTTATTGACCAGGCTGTATGTCATGAACCGTGATAATTAGACAGTTAAAATTTTCAATGATAATTTCCGTTGCCACTATAACAACAAATACAAAAAAATATATATTTTTTTTCTGGGTTATACCGTTTGTGCGTGTGTCCGACTCGCACTTGGCCGGTTTTCAAATACCTTATATTCATTCTTGGGCAAATTTAAAAAAACCTATTTTCATCATCTTCCTGGTCTTAATTTTTGGGGGTCGGCTCATGATTCAACCCTATATGAAATTTTAGGCGCACGTTTTCTTCTAGGTTACCGAAAAACACTTTCCTATACATCTCTATTAAAGTAATAAATTTTATTATAGCTATTATTAAGTATACATTAGCATCGATTTTTCATTTATGATTCACTTTTTGATACATATTTTCAGATTTGGCAATGACACGTCTTTATGTGTTCTGTGGTTATAGGGATGTAACATTTGGACTATGGCCAATATAATGACTTCACCATTATGTAATAACCAACCACATACCATACTATGCCGTGGCGGCCTTGAGGTTTGAGCAATCGCCTGCTACGCAAGCGACGCAAGTTCGAATCCCAGCCGGGCTTTTCTAAAAAACTTATGTGCAGTGATTTCACACCACGTGCTTTATGGTGAAGGAAAACATTGTGAGAAAACCTGCATATTTCTATAGCATGAATCTCGATAGAAAATAAAAAAGGTCATTCTTAGTTCGTTGTGACTTTGGTCATCATAATGGCCCTGGCTTTATCCCATAAGTTATTAGGTTAGGATCTTATTTAACCTGACTTGATCGAGCATCAGATTTCCCGAAGGGCTGCCATCTGACCATCGCAACCCATTTTACGAGAAAAATCTGTAATCTGAGTTAAACCTGTTGTCCGACTTAGGCTTCCGATTGACCTGTAACGATTGGCCAAAATGTTCAATTGGCAACAGAAACCGACAGCTTGACGTGTTCTGGGCACGTAGGGAACTCGGGAGGTCCGATATAATTAATGGCTTGACTTGGGTATTGTAAAATGATACCTAATACACATGTGGTGTATGAGGTTATTCAAATTTATAGCCCAACCAATATAGGGCAGTTAATTATAGACCATAATAACAAACCTCCTTTCGTAAATAGGTTTCATTCAGCACAAGAACACTTTGTTTCTCTAATGGAGAATTTTTGATTGACTGACTGATTCGCAATAAAGGTATAAGAAATTCTGATAGTACTCAAATTGGTACGAATACTCGAACACAAAAAAAATACCTGGTGGTAACATTTATAATCATGTATAATGTATTTTGTGTCCTTCTGACGATTTGAAAGTATTTTGTAAGAAGTAAAGATATTTTGAATTTTGAATAATATAAAAAGTTTCAACTCTTGAAAGGCCTTCATGAAATAATTCGAAAATTGAGCATTTCTACCATATTGGGGTATTGTTTGGACCCGTAATTATATTTAACACTAGTTATATACCCCGCGGTTTGACTCGCGTAGACTTAATTTCACGATTAGACCGCGGTACCGTAATGTTTTTTAAACAAAGGTAGCTCAGCAGATAGCTAATGTAACAAAGAGTAAGTTACTCTTTGTTACATTAGCTATCTGCCAGTGAAATTCCCGTTAAAATCGATCAAGTCATTTCGGAGATTATCCGGAATAAACAGACAGATAGACAGAGAAAATAAATATATACGGATTTTTTATGTGAAATCCATTGATGCTTTCATATGTTTTTATTTTAAGTAGTTGATAATTTGGAATTACAAACTGCACTTCATTTTTATTTATCTGTATAGAAATATAGATATACATTTCATTAGAATGTTCAAGTATTACATTAGTATGTAAAAGCAATCCTTTTTAAACTCCTAAGGGGATGAAATGTGGCTTGAACGGAGTTGAACGTTTCAATGTGAAATTTTCTAGAAAGCTTCTTTTACAATTCATGCGCCTTAGCCGTGAGACTGAGGTCTCATACGGTTTGGAATGTAACTCAGACCAATTCCTCTAGTACGGAACCTCACTTACGCCGGTGCTCTCAAGATGTTTTCTTTCATCTCAAATCTCTTACAAATATGTTTCAAAGGGAATTTTTAGAACTTAGGAGAAAATTATATCTACTGCCAAATAGTTAACAAGTTTGCCAATAAAATTGATGAATTCCAAAGGTCCACTGAAAACACGCTCCTTGTCCTGAACGACTAGATGAATTAAATTAGTTAAGGGGGATGAACATTTGTACAGAAAGAGAAAACATTTAAATAATAAGTTTTATATATAGTGTTTCAGGATTAATTGAGTACATAGGGGAAGAACATTTGTATGGGGAATATTTCAGAGTTACCTTCACTAATAATGACCTGAGTTATAATAGGGAGAGGTTTTGTTAATATTTCATATAATAGTGTCAACCGCATAGAATATATTTAATGAGCTTAGAATAAAAATCGCGAAAGCTACTCCTGGATTTTTTTTCCTATAGCCACTCAAAATTTTATTCATTCGTTCAGACAACGCGAAACGCGTCTTTTAGCTGATTTTGCAACATGATAACGATCTATATAGACAGCTTTTATAACAAGGACTGGTACTTAAAAAAACTCACGTCACACAGACAACAAGAGCAAAGAGCGAACGAGCGTTGTCAGCAACAGCTAGCTCAACATATACGCAACATTTACTAATTCCAACAAAGCACCCGAAAATTCATACCAATTCGCCACCGCTCACGAAAATCATTCCCGTACGCAGCACGCATACGAATTTCATATGAACAAGCGTCAACAAGTACATCCCCCCCTCCGCCCCCCCATGCTGCGGGTGAGGGCGAGGGGCGAGATTCAACTGGTGCAATGCGGTGTCCTCATCCCACAAGTTTGTTTTTCCTAAGCTATTGTACTGTGCTGGCACGCTTAGCGATTTTTGTTAACTTCGTTTTGCAGGGAGGCACGGCTCGCTCGTTGTCTCCTTGGACACTTTGTCATTGGCTGCGTTAACTCGTTTTAGTCATTATTCGAGGTGGCTAAGGTTTTTATTTGATTGCAGTATTGCTTAATAAAAAAAGAGCTTTATTTTTCTACATTGACAGCGGTTTGCTCGTACATTTATAAAAATATGGTTTTATTAAATGTGCAATAAAATCTTGACACTTTGGATAGCGAAATAAAATAAATATCCTGACAACTTGTAAATCTCTTGCAGCTTCTTAAGTCGGTTAAGAACTTCCTCACACCGGAATTTTTAGGGATATAAGATTTTTAGCCGTCTGGTATCCATAGTACAAGGTCTGCGTAGTTTGGGACTAGACAGTGCTCTAACATTTTTTTATTTTATATTTGTGTTATGAATAAGTTATCTAATGCAATAAGGTTTTAGTATTTACGTGGCTATTTCGTTTGCGTATGTTCGGTTGCCGTTGAACTCCAAAGATGGCGGATCAAAAATTTCTCGAGTCACACTAAACACACGATCGGATGCCAACAATGTTTAAACACGCATAAAATCTACAACACATATAATAAAGTTATAATTACATGATTACCAAGCTATTCTCGTATATCCTCTCCTTGTATATTATCTAAAACTTGAAAAACGGCTTCAAAGATTTCAGATTTCAGCTAACTTCAAAATAATACGAGTACGTATTATTTATTCGCGATAGCTGTGCCCTGCGGCTACACCCGCATAGTTTTTATTTGATTCCCGCGGAAAATGTTTTTACAAAAAAGTAAGTTACTCCTTGTAACATAAGCTACCTGCCAGTGAAAGTCCCGTTAAAATCGGTCCAGCCATTTCAGGGATTACTCGGGAGACAGAAAGAGAAAAAAAATAAAAAATGTTTTTTTATGTCAGTACCGTATACACTTTCTGCATTTAGTGAAATGCTGTTATTTTAGATATATCTGTATACATTCAAAAACCTTCCTCGAGAATTAAAATATGTATTAGTGAAAATAAATGAAAAATAAGAGGGCTGATTTAGAAAAACAGCTCTGCCAATAGAGTACGTCGCAAGCTATGTTACTTTATGCATAGTTTAATAAGATAGTCGTAAAATATTACTCCTAATTTAACCGGTTTCTGATTGTGACTCGCAAAAGCCCGCATTGCACGATTTTGCTTGGAATATCAGAATAGTAGGGCTGTTGAGGGGAAGGTTAATGTAGCCCCATGGCTTTTAGTCAAGGGCAATAAAACCTTTTATGTATGAGCTTTTAAATACAAGGGTCATATAAAATCGTGGACCAGATTCCAGTATATTTGACTTATATTTAGTAACAAGTGGTTCTGAACGAGAGAAATCTACACTCTGTACATAAAGATAAATAAAACTGAAGTGTCGTATTGTAATTTCAAATTTGCAGTAAATTATATACGGTACTCACATTAAAGAAGCAATTTTTTTTTTCGTTCTGACTTTTAATTCCGTCTAATCTTCGAAACAGCTAGACCGATTTTCAAGGGACTTTTACTAGCATATATATATATGGGATTTAAATAGAAATAAATATAAAGGTTTGACTGAATCTTCTTTACTCCGTGTTCTTTCTTTACTCATCTCAAAATGATTAATACGTCTTTCGTCTTTCCTTTCCTTTGTTTATTTAATGGCTATGAGCTTAAGTAAAACTATTCCGCCAACGTCAAGCGATTGTTGAGAAAAATATCTTGTAAATTGTTACAAATATGTGGAGGAACCCTAGGAGTTTGTACGCTCCGTCTTTCGTCTTTCACGTCATCTATCATCTGTGACTTCTTACTTTTTCTTCTATTTTTACAGATCACACGCTGCCTATCATGCTCACATAAAACCTCTTTCCACATATATAGTTAATGTTACATGGAGTAAGTTAGGTTACTTTACGTAGGTAGGGTTCCGCGGGTCAGACACGAAAATAAATACTCGGATGTAACTGCCGGGCACAGCCAGTATAACCATATAACTGGGGGCCAAATATAATCGTTTACGCAGCGCGTAGCTTTGACGTTTAATTTTACGGTACCTACTAAAATTTAAACGTCAAAACTCAGAAGTTTTAAATACCGATAGTGTCTGTTATAATATTACAAATAGGAACGTATCCCTGTCTATCTGTTTTCTTTTTATCAAAATTTATGTAATTTTGTAACAAAGTAGCTAAGACCCCAAGGTTGGACTTACGGTTCATAAAAAACCTACAGCAGACAAAGTCACGGGTGAAGGCTAGTCAAATATTTAAAAACAAATTGAAAAAGCTGCAAAGTTAACATGAACTTGGATTCGCGCGGCGTGAAGTGTATATATTACAGACATTTGAATTATTGAATGGATTGCTTTACACTTTACATAAATAAGTGTGCAAAAACTTTACCATTTCGTAGCAAAGAATATGCAAGTGAAAATTACTTACGTCCGACATAAAACTCCGACCATCCCTTTTTAACTCCATAGCAGGAAAAGGGATAGAATTACTCTAATTCAAGGAACAGAGGTACAACAAAATGTTGTTGAGCTGGTAACACTATCATACACATTACACCAACGTTTAGTATTTAAAACATCCTTTTGATAGTCCTGGGTGTAGTGAAGAATGCAGGGTCATCCCACACCACCGGGTAAATATTCGCAAAAAAGGTCTTATAAGCGTTTATTTGTAGGCTTGTATTCGTTTACCTTCAGACTGGATAATATAGAAATGTTGTACAGAGAAAAGATTACATTTTTTAGTTTTTATGTAACTCAAAAACTCTTTCAGTAATAAAAACATTACCACTGTATAATGCAGGTTATATTTTTAATTGAGTTCAATGATTTATTACTAATAAAACGCGGGACTAGCCGCGGACGAAAGATATAGTTAATATTACTTGGAAAACATTACTATTCGTCATACCTTGCCATTTCAAAAGGATTGTAACATAATATCTCCGGTGCAGAAATTCTGCAAGCAATGTCTAAATCCGAACTGATACAAGCCAATGCAGCCTCGACGCCGTCACTTAATACAGTTAATAAACTTCCTTGTTCGTCACCCTCGGTAACTAATAGGGATCTAACGTGTTTGGTGATCGAGTTTATAACTTGCTTATATAATGGGCTTGCACCAAGTTAAAATTGATTTCAGCACCAATATTCGGACTATTTTGGAAGTGTTCACAAGTAATTTGGAAACGGCCATAGGATGTATTTAGTATTATCGAACACATCGATTAAGAAGCGAATAGTGTTATAAAATAATATCTGGTTGACCGGTTTCTTCTTCACACAAAAAATAAAAAAAGTAAGAAAAAAAAATTCCGGTGAACGTCAGTCCCGAACCGGGGTACTCTAGTTACATTATCGCCCCGTAAGCTGGAAGCCTCACCTTTGAGAACATGACAGATGTCGGCGAATTGACAGAATCGGCTCTCGTATTGTATGATATTTTATGAGTTTTCGGTGCCTGAAAACATGGCCTAAACGATGTTTTCCATAAATGAAACCTAGCTAGATCTATTTTTTGCCCCTGAAACCCGCTCGTTGGAGCCGTTTCCGAGATTCCGATTATATATATACAAGAATTGCTCGTTTAAAGATATAAGATAAGATAAGGTACTGGGCTAGGATTAGCTCTGTAACTAACTTAATGGTTGAGTTTTAGATTAAACTTGTCTCACGTTTAGTGTCAGTATTAAAGTAAAAATAAGACCAAAAATCATTATTTTGCCCTTTTAGACACTTGTTATTAGTCCGGTATATGAATATAAATAATATGGAATATAATTTATAATAATTATTGTTAAAGCCGTAAAAATACGCCGACTTTAAATAATCAACTTCTACCATCACATCGCGTACAAAAGTACCTATATATCGCACCCTCAGAACGATAGGCTCAACTCCAAATATTGTGAAAGCAAATTAAGATCATCATAGACAGATCTAAAAATGTATGTTCTACCCCTAAAGTTCTTTAAAAAATCTGTTTTTTTTTTCATTTATCGACAAAACACAGCCTAGACTAGTAAAATTATTACTTGCCGGCCGATCTAGATTGCGATTTCCAAAAACATTTAATTCCTGAATTGAGCCCCTATCGTTCTAAGGGTGCGATATGTCCAGGTTATCGTGTCTTGAACACAGTGTTGGCTTGAGTTGTGGGTGAAAATGTAGGTCGATCATATTGAAGACAGCGTACGATACGTCCTAGATCGGTCAAGATGGCGGTAACAGAGGTCAATGGCCAGATGTACTATAAATCTGTGTGTGCCTGCAATTTAATTCTGAATACGAATCAAATACTACCATTAACTTAAATGTAGGTTAAGGTCTAGAGAATAGAATATACAAAATAGGACCAATAGTTTTTTCTGCGATATGCCCTTACAATTATGTGGATCGATGTCAATTGATCAATATAGAGTGAAGTGTGGTACTCTCTACTTTTTAATTACTTTTTGAGCCTAATTTACTCCTTGTAACATCAGCTATCTGCCAGTGAAAGTCCTGTAAAATGGGTGCATAGAAATAAAAAAAGCACAATAAAATTATCAAACACAACGCTTGGGGTTCGTAGCACAGAAATACACGGATGAGTTCATTTGGCCTTATAGGCACTGGAATATTGTCTGCATTCAGGTCTAGTCTAATCTCTCTGGACTGAATGTAACCCTGTGGTCTGTAGCGCATTGCTTTGTTTCTCGCATAAAATATAATGGCTACAGAAGGTACACTCTACATATTTGTTCATTGCACACACGCATAGAGACGCATAGACATGAAATCGTACCAGCCAGTTAGATTTCGGCATTGGAAAAAGCGGGTCACGTTTTAATTTATCAGTGAGCATGTATTTATCTATACATTTTTCACCAACGACAAAAAATGTAACCCATGTATGAAACCGACTTTGTTGTCCGACTGTCTATCCGTTTGTGACAAGGCTGAACATCATGAACCTTGATGAGGTAGTTATCTTTTTAAAAATTACGTGACGAAAACAGAATAAAATAAAGATCACTTTGGCTCTCATACTACATTTTTATTTGCATTATGTATATATATATCAATTTGCAAGGAAGGCGTCCTTCTGTAAGCTTGTAAGACTAGGACAGTACCGTCCAACTCCACATGCATAACAAAGCGTTCTATTTTTCACTGTCATGTCAGTTCAAAGAACTTTATGGCTCGCCGACTAACGGACAAGGACATCTTACTTCTATCTAGCTACGCCCTTCCGTGACCTCTGGGTCACGTGATTGGATCAAGGTGACGTCATCAGCTGTGGAACTAAATTACATTAAGGCAATCAATGACAGTAGATCGTGACGTAATCTTGGGCAATCGTGGAAATGTATCGATCAAACGGCACCTAGATATATGTGCTCACGCCAGTAGTGGGGTAATAACAACACCTACTTTTCACCAAAGATGATTAAGTGCCAACGTGATAGATGGTGAGTCTATCGCTGTCTCAGGCACTACACACGTCTTTGAATTACTTATCAGACATTCAGAGTTAGTGAAATAACTGCATATAAGTTTTCAGAAAAACTCATTGGTACGGGCCCCACTGGGATTCGAACTTGCGTAGCAATCGACTACTCAAACCTCACGGTCACCTTGGGTCTCTTATTAAATAGTCACCTCAATATTCACCTGCACGTAATGACGGTTATAATAAATACGTCCTATCTTGTGACATACGTGATTATGGCCTTCTGGAACAGTTACGAGAGTCCCGTATCCGGTGACCCATCTTCACACCTGACTGTGACTAATAAGAAGATTGCGTGACTCTTATAGTGTAATGTAGGTGTTTGGGTGAAGTTTTGTCCGTAAGCTGTAAGGCATACATTCGGTAACTACACTGCGCGGTAATGATAATGAAATGGTAATTGAGTTGTGAATTTTACGTTACTTAATTTTGAATCAAAATGTCGCCCTTAAAAAAACGAAAAAAGAATCTGCATATGCACACATCTGTATTCCTCGGAGGTGTTTTGATAGTACCCCCCATATCCCCAGAAATGTTCAAGCCCCAACTGGGTACCTATCCAGACTCTAGGCTGGAATACCTATGGTATTTGGGACGTTACATATTATTCGATTTTTTTAAAATTCTATATCGATCTACCCGACCCGGCGTTCAAAAACGGGACCAAACACTTACAAATTGTCAATTGCGTTGTTTAACGTTTCCTCTGAAAATAAACCTTGTCGATAAATAATTGGGGAAGTGCAAAGTTAAAATATCGTCATCGAAAAAGATATTCCAGTTCGTGGAAAGACCAGTTCAGTAAATTTAATATTATCAAAGTCGCAGCAAAGGTGTCCAACATGACCGTTAATAATTATCACACACAACTTGTGACAACTTTACGTTTGAAAATGAACTACCATTTTAGACTTGTGAAGGTGCATAAAAGACTTGAAGTGCAGAAACGTGAGGAGAAAATAAATGGACATTTCCATTGGAGTCGGCGACTGTCTTTTTTCTGCACCGAACACAAATTTTCTAATTACCTTTTGAGATATTCTGGGTTGATTTAATGAAATTTGTTCTTGTATTTTGTCGTCCAAGTAGAATATAAAGTATGTTATGAATATGGGTTTAAACAGGTATAGATAATTATGAATTTGTCCTTTTTAAAAACAATACAAAATATAAATATTATGTAGATGAATTTGAAAGTAGTACTCGTTTGTAGAAAGACTTAAAAATAGAATAAGCTTACAATTAGATACTCCCTTCTTACATAACATAGTCTGCGGTTTAGAAGTAGCTCCATCTCTTTCTGTGATACGGATTTAAAAAAGGATGGAGATAGGTTTGGCCCGAGTTTAATCGGCTTATTACCAGACATCCATGATTTTATTACTACAAATGAATCCTCTCGACATCTGAGAAATTGAACTGTCGTGGAGGTCGCGAGAATTAATATATGAAAGTTTATGTCTAAAATCTATGAGCTGCGGATGTCTGGGAATATGCCGTTTAATCTAGTCTTCGCTTATACGAATTTATACAGATAAATAAAATTTAAGTGTTTGTTAGAATTCCCAATTAGCTTTCACAAAAAGCACAGTCCCACTGCTCGGGCGCTAAGTTTTCTCAACGACTTTGTCGCCTTGATCCAAGATACTGACGTATTCGCAGATTCGCTGCCGTCCCTCATACAGAGTTTGAGAATCTATTTTTGTAAATTGTGTCTATTATAATTATCATTTGGTTTTATATATAAGCGCTTTGGCAATAGCTGTAAGTTTCTTTCTGTCTGTTTGTTTATTCCGGCTAATATCCAATATACTATGTGGGAAATCCGTCATGGTTACGCCAACCGCCGCCGGGGCAGCGGAAGGTTTATGCCGGACTCATACAGGCTAAAACGAGTTGCCCCCCCCCCCCCCTAAAATGTCCAATACACCCAGACTGATTTCAACGGGACTCACCTACAAAAATGGATAATGCTACATAAGCTTTATTCAATTAAAAAAATAAAGTTATCCGCGGGCTGAAATTTAGTTTACGTGACACAGGTACAGTTAGTTTTTGTATTAATGGGGTTGTTTGAAGATGTCCCGAGTTTAACATCCCATAACCTATAGCATGTTAAATGATACCGTGCCTTTAGTAAGTTAGTACTAAAAGCACGGTACAGTATGTACAGGGCTTGTGTTGATTTGACTCTGTTAGCCTGTATGCAGAGGGGCACTGTCTACCAGCCGGTAGTTTCCACTAGCCGGGTAATTATACAGGGCGTGTCGTGTGCTACCTTTCCAACCGTGTTTCTGTCTATAGCATGTTATTAAATAGTTAAGCTCAGACTAACTAGGCTTTAGATGTCGTAAATAAAGCATTTTATGTAACTGTTCCGTTACATGAAAAAGTTTTCCGAAGGCGCGATTTTTCTGAGTTTAAAAATAGCTAGTTTCTTTGCATATTTTGCGATACTTATTAAAGTTTAAAAATGCATTCAATATATACAAAATTACTAGACTATATCTGCGTATTGCCGTGATAGTTTAACTCTTATTGTGAGACAGATGTATATGACGTGTATAAGTTTGTCACTGTCACACGATGGAACTGGTAAGGTTCGAGGTGCGAACCTTGAATGCGCACTATTCAATTAGTGCGTCTGTATGTATAGCCCGAAGCGAATAAAAACATGTCCTGTATTCCCACCTATTTTATAAGGAATATTTTATTATTATATATCGACGCTGCCTACCACAGCTAGTCGTGCCAACCGCCAGGACTGAACTCCGAGCCATGCACACTGTAAACGAGATTCAATCCTGAATTGATTTTTTTTTAAGTATGTGTAAACCTTATTAAGTAAGCACCTTTATAAATATACGAACAGCATTACCGCTTTGGGTACATCCTGTAATGGTAACTTTTGATAAATAAATAAAAAATGAAATCTACCTCAATTCGGAATTTTGCGAAATAGGGTCAGCGGTGCAACGGTTGAAAGACATAACGCTGATTTATCCGCAATATGGCGCCTCACGTCGCACAAGGATTACGTTTTCATCTGTAAATCCTCTCATTTGACAACTGACTAAACACATGACGTAAAATATTAATCTATACAGATGAATAAAATTTAAGTGTGTGTTCGAAATTCCAAGTTAACAGCTTGTTACTAATTACATTTAGTGAAAAGCTGTTGAAAAATTATATAGGGTACTTACATAAACAAATAAATTTTGATATTTTTTCTGTGTCTGTCTTTCTGTCTTAATACTGTCTGGCTTAACCCTAAAACGGTTGGAATTATTTAACGAGACTTCCACTGTCACATAGTTATTGCTACAAGGAGTAACTAGCCTAAGTTGTTAACTTTTATTTAAAAAATAAACATAATGGTTCCACGCGCCACCCATAAATTTAGTCTACACGGGTAAAACCACGGAGCACTCGGAGTACAATAATATAGCTTATAAGGCCTATAAATATGTTCGTCTGTCCCAACGGTCTTCTGGACGTGAGCGCTACTGCTGAACACGAGGTCCTGGGTTCAATCACCGAGTCGGGCAGAGTGTCATAGGGTTTTCCGTAATATGTAATTACCTAGCCCAGAGTTTATAGTGCCCTGTTAATGACTGAATGGTAATAATGGCGAAATTTATTTATTTATTTATTTAACCTCATAAAACGGCTTAAAGCCACTTAAACTAAAGGGAAAAAGGAGCACTTTCATGCAGTCTCATCACAAAACTCCAAACATACAGACAAAATATTCTTCCATTCATCCACAAACAAATCACATTCAGGGTGATTATCCAGGAAAGCGTTGAATACGGAGAGAGTGCGCGGGAAATGTGGGTTTATTACAAGTACATATCTGCTTTGCCCTTTGGGGTATGTGGGCGTGAGCATATGTAATCGAAAATATGTGCGTAGATTTCAATGCGATAAGTAGAGATACTCTGTGAAATTCAAATAGTATGTTATGGTATTTAAATATCGCTACAAAATAAACCGTAGCATCACACAAAGGCACCACAAAAGTTTCGACAGCATGTATGACAGTTGGGAGTCCAACATTCGGGCGTACAGCAAACATTTCTACGATTTGAAAACGTAAAATGTATCCAACAAAAGTTTGTACGATTTCAAATTGTAGTGCAAGCAATTGCCTCTTTGCTTTGTTAGATACCAGCCAAATTTTGCTAGAATAGCTACGGGCGCTGGTTTATATCACGAAGCAAATAAATTGTGCTCACGGAATCTAAAACCCAATTTTCACCACAAATTCTACCGTACTTCAATATTCAATATTGTAATAATTTTACTAACAAATAGAATTGGATGGAGAGGACAAGTTTGACAGAGATAGTCACAAATGCGGAGGTATTAGAAAGAGTAGAGAATGATAATCCGGACAACACCTGTTCCTGGACACCTGTTACGACTTGACGCTTTCATTAAAACATCATAGTAAGGAAGATAGAAGGAAAGCAAAGAAGAGGGAAACCAAGGACTAGTTACAGCTGGAGGAAAAAACCTGCGTCATATCGTACAAGGAAGTCAAAGTGTTAGCGGACAATAGTGACGGTTGACGATTGCTTCACCGACAAGAGCCTAGCTCTAAATAAACTATTATCATCGCCCTGGCCTTATCCCATACATTGTTGGGGTCGGCACTTGATTCTACCCGATGTGGCTGATCACCAGATTTTTATACGAAGCGACTGCCATCTGACCTTCGCAACCCCTTTAACGAGGAAAATCTGTGATCTGGGTTAAACCAGTTGTGAGACTATTTTAGGCCTCCGACTGACCTGTAACGATTGCCAAAGATGATAAATTGGCAACCGGGACCGACGGCTTAACGTGCTCTCCGAGGCACGGAGGGAACTCGGGCGGTCACCCATCCAATTACTGGCTAGGCTTAGGGTTGCTTAACTTCGCTGATCGAATGATATGCGCAATAGCAACTGTGCTACGAGCTCCTCAAATAAACTATAATGAACAAATATTATTATATTGGCTAGCCTCGGCTTGCCTGAAAATGTAATGCCCCTTAACAATATATTCAGGTGAAACGAGCGAACAAGTGCCTATAACCCACAATTGGATAGAAGATACTCCCACTCACGAAGGGTTGGACTGACAACGGGTTACATAAATATAGGAAGGATACATAATAAAGAAACTTTGCAAACATCTATGAAATACAAGCGACAGAGAGAGATTGTAGGCTCCTATTCACCTTAGCAATACCAACACGTGCTCACCCGGGTATTACATTCAACGGAGCGCAATAACGCTTTGTGATTTTATGGGTAAGTGGTTTAGTTAAAAAAAGAAAGGAACAGCTCGTTGCACAGTTGCGCATATCATTCGATCAACGAAGTTAACCAACCCCAACCCCAGCCAGAAGTTTGATGGGTGATCGCCCGAGCTTCCTCCGGGCCTCGGAGAGCACGTTAAGTCGTCGGTGCCCAATTAACATTTATGGCAATTGTCCCAGGTCAGTCGGAGGTCTAAGAAAGTCTGACTACTGGTTTAACACCGATTACCGATTTTTCAACTAAAAGGGGTCGAAGGTCATTTGAATGGCGCAGAAATTAGGTAATCAGCCACATCAGATTTAATCAAGTGCCGACACCAAAGATACATGGGATAAGGCTAGGGAGATGATGGTTTACTTAAATGGGAAAAAATTAATAAATAATAGAAATATCTGTCTACGTTAATTACTTAGTTTGGCATCGATTCTTGCAAAATGATTCGGGCAAAAATTTGGACACTCGAAGGTTAGGCCCGACGCCACGGTTGCAGTAGTAGCCAGCTACACGGTCGCGTCGAGTTAAAATCTACCAGTAAAGGCTGACCTACCATTGTATAATACTTTCCTTAAAAGGAGAGGTGATCCTAAACTGGATCTGTATTGTTTCATGTGTGTGTGTCCTTTTATACAGGAGGTAAGCGAAAGTCCACGTATAAAATATCAAGATGCTATATTTAATCAAATTCCGAATATATAAAATACTAAGCAAAGCTTATCAGAGTATTTCCGTACCTTCTACGACTCTGCTTTTAATTTCTGTGAGTACCGTGTATACACAGTAACATTTTTATTTTTATACTATTACTTACTAGGAACAGTACTAAAAACTAATTACAAGTAGAAAACTTGGCCCTAATCGGTGTCCCTCGGGATCGTGCCAAGAAGGCTGGCAGCATTGTCACGTTGAATAGCAATGCTGATTCTCTAAGCGAGAAAAGCCCCAATCCCGCTTGTCACGAGAAGCTTCTACCAGACGACGTGCAACCTCTTTGAAAAGTTGATGAGCATCTGGACCCCAAGGCCCCAGAGTTTCAACCGCAAACGCAGAAAATATGTATGCTTGACCAATGCAAGCATATTTCCGACGCTTGAGGCACTCCTGCTGAACAGCAGAAGCACCGGCACAGCAGTGCCGGGGAGATGGGACGGAGCCAATGAGTAACATTGGACTTTCGTGTTGCACCCTGTATGTTGTGTGGAAAAGGTCGAATATAAATCAATCCATTTGATTGCCTCAGAGGGTTCCGCCTGATTCAGACCTTTTTTCCTTTCGCACATACAATTTCTATGAATGAAGTGCTATGATTGGCTGGTCCAAGTTTTGACAACTTTGATTTCGTTCACAGAAACCGGGCCACAGTATATAAATAATATTTATTTTGTTCATTTACTTGTGGGGAGAGCGAGTGGTCATGCTCATCCCCTGCAAAGGCAAGATCTTCCAGCCAAGCGGGTGTAATGCCTGGAGAACAGCGGCTGTAAATGTTCTAGTTGGAAACTTGTATAATACCGCAATGCGCTCGAAAACTATTATTGTGCGAATTATGTTCTCCTATGTGTGTACTTAAACATTGCAATTGTTTGTACAATCTTAAAAATGTATCTTTACACTCAGAAATAGAATAGGAATTAAGATAAAATAAGAAAAAAAGATGGTAGAGGTAGAGGGAGAGAAGTAATTCAAGGGCTTATGTATAGTGCTTGAGGGGACGATGGACTCACCATCTTAGCAGATTACGTTCGCACTTAATCATCATCGATGAAAAGCGGGTGTGGTTATTACAACACATCTGCCTACAGAAATACAGGCGTGTGTATACATATGTATGTAATAATATATTTCTTTGTTGAAGGTCTCATATAGTCAAAAATCTTAACCATTTTAAACATAAATAGAATTGGAATTACTTAATATAACCTTGGTACTGTTATCATAACAACTTCGGATTACTCTGCACAAGTAGCTCCTGGCCATGACATGGTATGCAAACATGAAATGTAAATCATTTGGCATTGTTTTTACTTTTTAAATTATTTTAAATGTTCACTATGTTGAATAATTTTTGACGATTTGTTTGTTATTATCATTGTTTATTATGTAATGAAATGTACATGATGCCAGCTGAGTTTCTTGCCGGTTCTTCTCAGAAGGCTAGTTTCCTGGACATTCACAAGTGCCTTACCAGGGCCTAAACTGAATAAATCATTTTCATTTTAATTTTTTAATAACAGGAACACTCGTATAAAACACACGTTTATCACACTAGTGCCTCGTCAAGAGTCCCTCCGGCTCGCTAGCAGCAATGCTCCGTGCCTGTAGACAAGGTAACATTCTCCTCGCGCTTCGCTAATAGAAACGCTACAAAATATATGGGAATGATAAATATCACGTGCCTGTTTTATATCCATATTGTATGTAAACAAGATATGGTCACGCCAGAAGGTTCCCCGCAGGGTTAAGCAGAGGTGTAACAACACCCACATTTTACCGAATATGATCAAGTGCTAACGTGACAGAGGGTGAGTCCATCGCCGTCTCAGGCACTATATATACGTCTTTGAATTACTTCTCAGACATATGCAGGTTTCCTCACAATGTTTTCCTTTACCGTATGGCACGTGGTATGAAATAACTGCACATAAGTTTTTTAGAAAAAACTCATTGGTACAGGTCCCGCTGGGATTCGAACTTGCGTCGCTTGCGTAGCAGGCGACTGCTCTAACCCCAAGGCCACCACGGCTTCTACACATAAGCTAATACATATAGTATGTGTCGTTTCTATTAACGCAAGTGCGAGAGAATGTTCCTTTGCCTAGGTATTCAGAAGACTGGTGGCACTGTCTCGCACGCGACGCAACTATGACGCGAATCTTTTACGCATTATTACAAAAATCGTCCGTGCGTGCCGTATCAAACATCCCCGTTTTAGTATAAGCTAAAAAAAATCAACAAGTCCTAAGTAAATTACTAAACGAATCATGAAAAATATCAACTTCCCATCAAGTGGTTTTGTAGGATCCCGACCGTGACGATTGCCAATAATTACGTTATTGGCAACTCAACGTACTCTCCGAGGTGTGGAAAGATCGACTTAGGTTGAGGCTGCTTAACTTCACTGATAAGCAATAGTATCTGTGAATAAAAGTGGAAATTATAAAATACTGTGTGGTCTTTTTAAAACAAATTCCCACGTAAAAGGCTTCTTTTAAATGAACAAACAGTGGAATAACTGTTAAATTCCATCAACTTCAATAAAGGCAATAAATATGGTAAGCAACTTAAAATATTTGTAATATTTGAAAGCTCAGCGTGGTATCGTCCCGGCCTTTATTGAGCAACGATGGAAGAGGAATTTTATTTGAAAACTCTTTTTTTTCCTATTGGCTTTATTCGTTACAACGTTTGCACCTCGATTGGATTTTGATTGAAAGTGATTTTCTTGAAAGTAGTAAGAGAAATAGGGAATAACGGAATCTTAAGTACTAAATTCTTTCGGAAACACCATACCGGGTAACTTTGACTGGCCGGGGGCCCTACAATGACCTCTTATTGCCATGATGGTTTTACTCTTATTATGAGACGGGTATTATTTTTTTTTTTTTGCTTCATATATTTTTATTATTTATTATATTAATAATAAATAGGTAACTAAAAACTAATTACAAGTAGAAAACTTGGCCCAAATCGGTGTCTCTCGGGATCGTGCCAAGAAGGCTGGCAGCATTGCCACGTTGAATAGCAATGCTGATTCTCTGAGCGAGAAAAGCCCCAGCCCGCTTGTCACGAGAAGCTTCTACCAGACGACGTGCAACCTCTTTGAAAAGTTGATGAGCATCTGGACCCCAAGGTCCCAGAGTTTCAACCGCAAACGCAGAAAATATGTATCCTTGACCAATGCAAGCATATTTCCGGCGCTTGAGGCACTCCTGCTGAGCAGCAGCAGCACCGGCCGCCACAGCAGTGCCGGGGAGATGGGACGGAGCCAACGTATCGACACACGTGGCATCCCACACCAGCGGCCGACCCAATCTCCACGGCACCAGTGACATACCATCCGGCCTCCGGCCATCGCTGCGCGCCAAACCTACTGGTTCCAGTACAGCAGGCACCCCGGCGGTGACCAGAGCCCGGCGTATTAGGTCATTGATGGAAGAATGACGACATCGTCGACCGGCGCTACTGACGCATGACAGACCATGGTGTCCGAAGATGTCCACACTATCTCCACAGTGACACCGATGAGGGACAATACATTTTGCGCCTAAACGCAAGCAAGCACACAATCTGAATGTTGTGTCATCCAGAAGCGTACCGATGTTAAAAGATGGTAAGGCCTGAAGCCAAAGACCAGACTCCCATTTAGCTACTGCCAAGAGGCGGGCACGATCAGCAGAGATTAAACTACTTTCAAGAAGTGTATTATAATTCAGCCTGCTGATAGGCTCGTCCCATTGCCTTTGAGATTGCGGTCTTGGCGGCAAGTCAGTGTTAGGGCAAGCCATAAGCCAAGTATTTCTGGCCTCAGTTAGGAACGAAACCTCACAGTCACTGAGTGACGGAAACAGAATATTGCCAAGTCTTATTATAAAATGAGACGGGTGTATATGACGTGAATAAGTCTGTCACTGTCACACAGTGGAACTATGATGGCAATAAGAGCTTATGGTAAGGCCCCAGGTGTGAGGCACTGGAAACGCGTACGTCGATTCCAATTCTCCATCTAAATAAAAATGATAGGAGTCGTGCTGGTCGTGGTGTTACAGCGGTCACCTGCTACGCAAGCGACGCAAGTCCGTAGCCCAGTGGGGAAACCTGCATATGTCTGAGAAGTAATTCAATGGCATATGTATATGGGTAGGTGATGGAGTCACCCTCTGTCTCATTCGCACTTAATCATCTTCGGTGAAAAGTGGGTGATGACGTACGTATATAGCATATGTTTGTATTTCCAAATAAAATTAACATCTTTTTAATATTATATTTTCAGCTAGATTAAATTGTTTGTATCAGACCCCAACCCGGAACGTGGGGTAAGACCCTGCGTATCAAAGGTAAGTAGTACTATTCGGGTGAGGGGATCCACAACAGTACTTAAGCCTTTCCACAGTGTCTTTACCTAGGAAGAGTAGTTAAATTATACTGTAAGAAGGAGCGGCCCAGATTTTAAAAAAAATATTACCCGACTACGGCGAAGTCAAAGGAGGATTATTATTTTGACCAGTATGCACGTATTCAAAACGCCAAAACTACTTATCATAATTCGATAATTGTAGTATCGTTGGATGCGTCTTGATCGTCCGCTGGTCCAGCCGTTTCAGAGACTAGACAGACAGATAAAGTTTTTTTTTATAATTGTGTATTTTTGAGTAATACTGTACATACTTTCATATGCATTAAGTTGTTAATTCACAATAACAAATAGAGCCTTCAATTTTATTTATCTGTATAAAATGTGAGGTGTATTAAATGGAATTTAGATTCTGAGGCATGATAAATATCTGGGAGCCAACTATTATGGTTTAAGCAGCGCTGATTAGAACTTCTTAGCGTTGACGTGTGAAATGTGATGAAAATGAAATGGCAATGCTCAGAGGTTCTTAAACTGAGAGAGCTTAAACCGATGATGGTAGGCCCCCAGAACTTCTATTATTGTTTCGTATTATAACAACCTGGGAGCCTACTGAGCGTATTAAGGGCAGAAGCCCTTTGCGTATGAAGGGCAGACCTTCGACGTTAAATTTTTGTTCCTCAGAATGATGTTACATCAAAGCGAAGAAGTTCTTAATACTTGCTGTTTATGTGATCACAGTTGGCCCCCTGGTTGTTTTGACAATTAAATCCACCTTTTGAAAACGTTATTTTATCTTATATTGTTCTATAGTTTAGTTGGGGAAAGTGCCGGGTATTAACTATTTCAGCGTGACTTAAATGTATTCTACAACAAATCCCAAACTGCTAAAGCAAATAGGTAACCAGTAAAATAAACCGCGATGAGATAGTATGAGAGGGAACAATTTACAATATCAACAAACTTTTTCATAAGGCTCTAAACTTTAATCATAACAGGCGAATTCTCGAAACAACTTTTTTAATATCAATGAAAACTAATTTCCCATTTCAAAAGCGGCTGCGGAAATAATTTTTGGAGTCTTCGCGCCACAGGTTGGCTACAGGTTGCTACTGCGGTCCCCAAATAACTCTTGCCACCCTCTAACACCCGTCTCACCCCTCATCACCCCTCGCCTATTGATGTGAAATTTGCGTGAGCACCCTGTTTCTTTAAACAATTTTTTAAACTTCCCCGGTTTTCTCGTGGAGTGATGTTTTGGAAGCACTTTCACAACGACTTATTGTACTCAAGGTATCTATTTATTTGACTCACAATACCAGCTTATTTAAACATTTAAAAACTCCTACGCATAATATACTTATACCTACTTAATTTTTTAATTAGTGTATGTTGTAGGCACATTGGTATTTGTTTGTTTGTCAGTCATGTCGTTGAGTAAGCCCCCACGTATTAATTATCGATTTACAGGTTCGATTGAATAAAAGCAAGACGTTTTCACAAAAAAATCAAAATGCTGCGATTCTAGCTTATTGCTGAAATGCTTTCGCTGGATTGAACTCACGTTGAGTGTAAATATGAAGACATTTAGTTCGGTGTAACTTTGCGGATACAAAATGGACGTTAAATTTAATAAACCTACTCATAAAATACTTAGAAAAAAAGAACAAAATTAATCTGGTGAACGTCAGACTCGTACCGGGGTACTCTAAATTCGTTATCGCCGCATAAGCTGGCAGCCTCACTACACACAGCTACACACGAGCTATCGTATCATGACAGAGTGAAATTAGATGTCGTTTTGTAATTATATTTTATGAGTTTTTCAGTGCCTGAAAACATGGTCAAAACGATGTCCTCCAAAAATGAAACCTAGCTGGATCTATTTTTTGCCCCTGAAACCTCCATTTCATGAAAATCGTTTGAGCCGTTTCCTCCTTAACCTTAAGGACCAACCCTTAATAAGTTAAAAATCAGGTTGCAGCATCAGACCGAATACTTTGTTATGATATCACTAACTTTCCTAATGAGCATTTAAGCATTATTTTATATATTTATATGGCAATAGCTGTGCCCTTTCACACGAGGAACAGTTAGCCTAAGTTACTCCTTGTAACATTAACTATCAACCAGCGAAAGTCCTGTTAAAATGGTTCCAGCCGTTTCAGAGATTTGCATACACCTATCTGTTGTCTGTCTGTATTTTGAAAATACATATACTTCTCCTGACAGGCTTACTTTTGGAAACGGTAGTAAATTAACTTAAGTTAACGTAAGAAAAATGACGTTCAATATGTGTTCCAAGTGTCCCTTATATAGAATAAAACTTTTTGATTTGATTTGATTTGACATACAGACACATCAATTTATTGTATTTGTTAAGAATATAATAATATTTGTTTCAGTGTTTGAAATCAAATAAAACGTACCTAATGGAAGCAAACTTTAAAAAACAGCTCTGTGAAATATTATATTTGAATGGATCTGCAAATACACTTCAACATTTGTACGATAATAAAAATAGTTTCACTATTCGCTTACTAACATACGCTAGCTGTTGTAAGTATGTGTGAATGGAAGAACATTTCGTTTGTATGATAAGAGAATTAACTGCCTCGTTGGTCTAATGGTAAATTTATATTGGGTTTTTCTGTCAAGAAATTCACAATAAAATGCCCGGAGTTTGAAAGTTGGCGGTTTTTTTCACCCCCATGACTCGGAAAGCACGTTAAACCGTTGGTACTATGCATGATCTCTCTTCGGTCGTGTCGGATTGCCATCCTGTATGCATTTTCAAAATATCAGATAGGTGTATGCAAATCTCTGAAACGGCTGGAAAAATTTTAACGGGACTTTCACTGGCTGATAGTTAATGTTGCAAGGAGTAACTTAGACTATTATTAATTTGGAAAAAAAAAAACATTTTGTGCTCCTCGTGTGAAACCGCAGGGCACAGCTAGTGTGCCATATAATTATATAAAATAATGCTTAAATGCTCATTAGGAAAGTTAGTGATATAATATCAAAGTATATAACTTAATTCTTAATAATTAACACCTATTGTCTCTTTTAGATCGGTCATTATTTTATTTAGAAATATCATTGATATTCAGGATGATGTCGGCTACCATTGTTTTCACATATTCTTCATATTTCAATTTTATTGATGTATATAAATATAGATTATTAAATTCAAGAACTACATAGCTAATAACCTTATAAATATAATCTAATAACTAAAAAACCTTAAAAATATATAATCTTATAACTAAAATATATTATTAAAAGAAGTCCCTGTAGGCAAGGTACCGAAGATACTGGCAGCATTCCCCCTTTGGATGGCAAGACTAATTCTTTGACCGAGGTAGCTGCCAGCTCTCCGGTCTCCTGTGATGTCGACTAACCTTTCTTTAAAAACATATTTTATAACATATCACCGCAACTCGTTTAGACGCAGATAGAAAATGAAGCGTATAATTAATATACTGCGATCGATTTTAAAACCACATACACTGTTATTAATAAGTAATGCGTGTGTACATTAACTACGGTCGATGATATAAAATAGAAGTCGGCTTTTCCATACATAATTATTTCTGTCTGTCTGTTTACACGCGTCGCTCTTATAAACTACGTTACGGATGTCGATACGGTTTTCACCAAATGTATAGAAGTTGAACTCCGATTGGTTTATATGGGTACCATGCTTTTATTATATTGCCTACAATATAATATAATCTATACTAATATTGCAAAGAGCAAATATTTGTATTCGTGTATGTAACAAATATACTTGAAAACTATTAGACCGATTTGAAAACATTATTTCAGCAATGGAAAGCTGCGTGATCGGATAAAAACATTGTCTATATTTTATCCCTGTAATCCTGTAGTAACGGGAACTAGGGGGTTGGAACCACTCTGTCTGCTAGTATTTACTACCGGTAGCGATTTACTTCAGGATAATTCTTAATTTTTTTTTTCAATTTCGCTTTGATAATACTGTAAATACATCGAATATGCAAAAATGTGGTCCTAATTCGTCCCATATTATTAATTAGGTAGTATCATTGCTGAAGTGGTGTTTTGTGTGTGCAGGCTACACCGAGGAGCAGCCTTCCTCGCAGTTCACCGCACAGCTGCCGCGCGAGCTGAGCCCGGCGCCGCCAGAGCAGCCTCAGCCGCTCTCCTATCTGCTCCAACTGTCCCCCGCCTCCCCTGACCCTCCTGTCCTCCAAGTTCAGCTCCAGCCTTCTGTCTCTCCTCCTCCGCCACCGGCGAGCGGCAAAAACCTCTGCTACACTAGCACAGGGAGCCTCCTCCCCTTGCCGCCAAAGAAAAAGGACATCTACCGTCCCTACTGCCTCGGCGACCGCGCCGCACATTACAATCGGCCCGAAGAAGATCTCAATGCTGCTCAAGCCATCCTAGACCTCAGTCAGCATGCAGTGTATCTCACTACCCAGCCACGCGTGGAGCCGGCTCCGGAGCCCCTGCCACCGGAGCCAATACCGGAAGAACTCCCCGAACCACCCGCCCCCACCACGCCTGAGCCCCCCTCTGACCGCCCTCGCGAAACTGTAGCTTACACTTACGATGCGTTCTTCGTCAGCGACGGCCGCTCCAAGCGGCGCAACTACGTCAATACGCCCGTCGAGAGCGTCCAGCCCCCAGAACCAAAATCCAAGTACACATGCAACGAGTGCGGCAAACGGTACGCGACCTCCTCGAATCTCTCGCGGCATAAACAAACGCATCGCAGCCTCGACTCGGTGTCGGCCAAGCGCTGCGTCGAGTGCGGCAAAGCGTATGTTTCGATGCCGGCGCTGGCGATGCACGTGCTGACCCACCAGCTGTCGCACGTGTGCGGCGTGTGCGGCAAGCAGTTCTCGCGGCCGTGGCTGCTGCAGGGTCACCTCCGCTCGCATACTGGCGAGAAACCGTACGGGTGCGCTCATTGCGGTAAAGCGTTTGCGGATCGTTCCAATCTGCGCGCACATATGCAGACGCACTCCGCGGATAAGAACTACGAGTGCGGCCGCTGCCATAAAACGTTCGCGTTGAAGAGCTACCTGAACAAGCACCAGGAGTCGGCATGCGTGCGTGACGAGGACTCGGCAGAGCCGCCCGCCTCCGTCTCCGGCTAGGGGCCACCGACCAGGGACCGTAGTGGGTTTACACGTTAACTTAAAGTATTATATGAATTTAGCTTCATAGAGTAATATATAATTATACAAATTGATATAAGAATCGCAGCAAGTTTCGCAGACAACGAATCAGTACGACCCCGTAGCCGCGGCACGCGCCGCTCGTAGCGTACACGTCCCGGTTAAATTAGGCAGGTGCCTCCCGCACTGAAGGCGACCCCCAACAACTCGCTCAATTGTGCTCGTACCCAATAACATTCGCAACAAAACTAATGCAACTAAATTGCTAGAACTGATACCAAGAGCCATGAGTCGCCTTTGGCGTGGGAGCCGCTTCACAATTTCAATTGTGTATATAATCGTCGATAAATTATACCCTATATACATAGAAATATGAATGAAACTAATATCTTTTGTAGGTGATTTTTACAAATGCAATGTAGGATATAGTGAGTTAGCGTAAGTTTAGCGTCGAAGCGAGACGAAGGGCTCGCTACCTTCCGTCCGAAGCTCCGCGCACACGCCGACGCGCCCGCGCAGTGCCTTAGGCCGCCCGCCGCCACGCAATGATACTACTTCTCCATTAAGCTGACTGACCAAACCTACAACTTATTATTAAATAACATAAGGGGCATGTTCGGGCCACTTCTGACTGGTATCTAAACACGACAATGAAAAGTAAAAATGTTATTGGCCTTTATTTTAGTTTTACTGTAGCATTATTCAAAACATAAATAATAAAAAAATATAGCGTTGTTTTTACTACTTTATACAAAATTGTATTATAACAGAATACACGTATATTTAATAGAGATTACGGTGTAATTTTTAAAAACAAACTAATAAATCATGGTAGATAAGTAGGTACTTACAATTCACAATATCTGCATTTAACATGGCGTAATCTGATAAAGAATATTATAACACAGGCTTTAAACTCATTATTTTCGTGAGTAATATTATTATTAAACTGTTTCAACAAATATTTATTTCATTCGTCATCAAGGTAATTACTTTTTTTATATTGATGTTAAATTGATTTTTATTAAAAAAATATCCTTTAGTTGGGTTTTACTGTAGATGTAATTTAATCCATAACTTCGAGATCCACTTTGCTAGTTGTCAAAAGTGCCTTTTTAACGTGACTCCAAATATTTAGGCTAACTTAATAATAAAAACAAAATTATTCATTCTAAAAAGTCCCCTTATCAATATAACTTCTTCTATATAACAACGAACATGCGCCTTATAGATGTATGTAGGTACGACACGTTTTCGGAACAAACATGTGACAAATACATATTTAGGCAATGTGCTCTTCGTCCTGCTATCTCTACATTATACATAACATAAGAAATTAACCAATATATATCAACAACATAAACGGATGTAAATACAAAAGAATTAGTTCAAAGGTCAAAAAAGCTATGCTAATACCTTCGCCATTCCAACGCTCATTCGTAGTTCAAAATAGCCCAATCCAAAGATCGTATTAGCACAACAATAACATTGCACGATAGATAAACTGAGTACAAAATTAGACTTTCTTCGTTACATAGCAGATTAGTAACTTTTACGCGCGCGAGGGAACGTCCCGACTGCACGTGTGGGCTTATCCGCGGCCAGAGGCCAACTCTCTGTAGCTATGGCGGCGGCGAGCGGCCTCGCTTGTTCTACGAATTGAGGGTAGTTTCAATAAAGTTATTAGGACTCGGAACTTTACACACATTAATTTTTTTTATTTAATTAAATAGCTGTTGAAGTAATCGGAATAGGGAAGTTCGGCTGTTAAAAACTATAATATGCAATATTTCATAATATCGACTTATTCTACGGCAGTTGGTTCATATTTAATTCATAGATAAATTTAATTGAGAAGATCGTTTCTTTGAAGAAAGTTATCATCCTAAGAGGGAGATTTTTTTTACATTGTTCTCGCTACTTTCAAATTAAATAAATTCGTTCAACAAAATATGTTTTTATGAAAGGCTGGGCCTCATCATGAGTAGATAATACCAATACCATTCCACTCTTCCACAACTTTAGTTGTGTACTTAAATAACATAGCTATTATATTTACACCTATCTACATAAGAAAATAACGCCGTTGAGAATTTATCTTTCATATTAAGTTATCATTGATCTCAGTTTTACAGCCATAATTAAAATATAGATAGTGAGACGTACGTTAATTTTACTATCGTTTAAATAATGGACCGATTACATTGAAAATTAGATATTGAACACTTAAATAAAATTAATATTTGATTATAATTTATGCAATATAAAGTCAGTATGTACAATGAAAGATTTACATTATATTTACAAATATAAAATGAACAAGCAATAAATTATGGAGAATATCATAGAGCGCGGCGGGCGTGCACCGATCGGGAGTCGAGCAGGCAGGCGCAAGAGCGAGCAAGCCTTCACTTCGAGCGTGTGTCAGCCAACATGTAGTTAACGTAACTGGCAATAAAATAACGTAGGGTAAGGTAGTCTAAATTAGGCTAAGGGAGCACGAGGTGCTCGGTGAGAAATGGGTATTCGAAAAGCAATAAAAACGTAGACACTGTAAGTCGCGCACCGCTGTCTAGTAGACGCCGCAGACTGCATAGTTTCCCTAGTACATACATTCTTAATACGGGCCCGTGATGACTTCCTTACCATCAAGTACATTGGTAACTTCCAATACGAGATTTTTTGCCGAACACAGCTTCTTAATACATCGTCTATACCTATTCAGAGATAGAACCCGCCGAAGTAGTTTTTTTTTTCAAATATCTAGTTTAGCTCCCAAACTCGTGTTCACACGATATTTATTTTAATCGAGTGGTAAAATCTACACTGAATGGATTTTCGAATCAAGTAAGAGCGATGGTACTAACATTTTCTAACATTTTAATTAAACAAAATTCAATGTACCGGACGGGTGCTGTCTTGTTGGTCAGGCCTGACAGTTTATTTTATTTTTAATTAAGACTTGACCAAAATTGTTATTAAACCTCGTTTCATTTAAAATTTCACCTGTGGATCGTAGTAAATTTACTTTGCAGCTCCATTGTTTATTGTTGGTATTTATTTTGGAGTGTTACTAAAACAAAACAACTGAACAGTGAACGCTTGAACCATATTTTACATTAAAAATATCGAATCTTCCCCTGGTTATGCTGAAATATCAGTGGAAAATCTTAATGCTGGTTTTCGGAACAACTCATTATTGACTAATTTCACTAGTAAATACTGACTTCTCTGTCCATTGTTTTGCCCGAGTGGCTACTTACATATTAGTTGTCTATGTTCACCCGAAGTGTGGGTCATTTTTCAAACATTTTTACATCGTGGGTTACGTATGTCAGATGTAATGTATCCACATATCTACACTAATATTATAAAGAGGAAAACTTTGTTTGTTTGGTTGTAATGAATAGGCTCAAAAACTACTGGACCGATTTCAAAAATTCTTTCATCACTGGATAGTTACATCATCAGCGAGTAACATAGGCTTTATTTTATCCCCGTACTCCCACGGGAACGGTTAGTACGCGGGTGAAACCGCGTGACGTCCGCTAGTTCTCTATCAAGTGCTTAGCACGAGAGCGATGCTGGTTGGTTGGCTTACTGTGATGCAAAAAGGCGCATCTTATAAGGAAGTTACCTTTTAAGTGTAAAATGAAGCACATGCCGTAAAGTAATTACGCGTCGTCGCGGGCCCACCCCTTAGTCCTTTAGCTAGTGCCTCGAGTCAATTCTTCAAAAGTTTATTTATCAAGTCAATTAATTGTCTTTTAAATAACAAAGTTCCTGTTGTTTGACACTTACTCCTTTCTTGAATGTCAATTTTTCTTTTAAGAATAGAAGCTATTTTCTTAAATTAATCGTTCATTTGTCATGGAGGCACTTAATGGTAGACTCTATATTCCTTATCAAATATACTTGTAGTTTAGTGCCACATATTTATATTAACATAGCGTGTAATAGTCCCTCTCCTCTGTTCGAGAGAAAATAACATAAACTTCATCGAAGTAAGTTAAGGCAAAGGCCGCGCGAATGAAGCAATATTTGTAAATCGATAAGCAATATTAATTATATTAGAATCGATTATTTACTAAGGATTTTGTAGAATTTTAGAAGTTTCGGTGCTTTGGATATTATGACAAAATTTTTATGAAACGAATCTTACATCGAATTTTGAAATAATTTATTGTGATTACACCTAATGCGTTCAACCTGTGTGTTTGTGTGTTTCCTGTTTCCAACTTCTATTCTTGTAAACCTTAACATAATCAAAATAAGAATAGGATTGTGAATTCGATTTGTTGTATATCCTTCTTGGTCATTTTCAAGACGTGTGAGAAGGACAGTACCAGAAAATAGCAGTCGACCAAAACTATTCTAATTTTGAAATAATATTTCGCCTATCATATCCACCTGTCTTCTATATATTCTTTTTTCGTAATTAAAAAAAAATATTAGGTAGATAAAACGCAATCGTAACGGCTTTTACACATAAGACGTAAAACAAGATATTTTATTCAAATATTTATATTTAATGTTATTGTAAATGTAGATTCAGTTAAGTAACGTAACGAAACCAACCTATATACAAAATTATAAATAATAAATAAGTACTAAAGTAAGTACCTAATGATCCCGTGTACCAAATTTCCCTTCTTTACAATTTTTGTAGTTGTAGTCAATATGAGTAGGAATATATATATAATAGAACGAACAGCTAATTATAGAGAAATACATAATTAAGAACGCATTTAGGAAATATAGTTTACACCAAAATTATCGTTTGGATGCAGAGCAAAATTTTCTACTTACTGTAATTTTTGGTATAAGAGTGACAAAACCATTTTGGCCATTTGAGGTAATAAAAAAGCCTTCAAAGTTAAATAAAATATACATTTATATTATTATCGAACAAGATGTTATACATTGTAGATGCAGAATAATTCACGTTAAAGATATCCTTGCTAATAATTATTCGTATGTAAAGGAAACCAACCAATACATAGTTATATCGAATTAGTTTAATGCAGAAACCTGGCTGGTCCTCGTGGGTATTGCTCGGCACCACCAAGGCAGGGGCGAGTGGTACCTGCGCCACTCAAGGTCGCACACGGCACCCTACGTAGCCTTAACCATGTACAGTACATATAACAATGAAATATTAAACAGTTTTCGTGTAAGTGGACTAAACCAAACGGTACGTCCATTTAATTATATAAGGCAGAATTACAAATTGTCCAAAATAGCAATACATTATAAGCAATACTTAGTTTGTAATTAGTACCTAGGTGTGTAGCAATAATACTATGTACGAAAAGCAATTTCTATAAGCAATATGTTCTATAAGCACTATGTTTTTAAGTAGACTTAGTTGTATAATGTGTATTGAATGAATAAATTTAATGTAACCAATTTTGGCTAATGAGTAGACTGCAACGGTGATATGATATTTTTAAATTAATATTTCGTTATCAAATTATTGCTTAGGGTTAAAATTTAAAATTGTGTCGTCTCTGTTAATTTCATGTTAAAGGTAATCGGAGTGTATTTACTATTTTTGGAATATGAAAATACAACATGAATCTAAACAAAATTACTTTGATGTAATCGTGTAAGTATTGTCAGATGAAAAGTATTGAGAATATAAATTAATGTTGTGTCTTGTGCCTGCATGCATGTGTTGGAGGCGGGTGCAACCAGGCGATGCACACATAGCTAGTTACCATCGATTGCTATCATTGTTTGTGAAATTATAACGCGTTCTTGAAAATACGTGAATACGCATGAATATGTTGCTTATAAATTATGAAAAAATCGTACAAAATTAATATGAATAACTTTGTATAGGAAAATATTTCGTAACATAATGAGTTCCAAAACAAATGTAAGTTGTAAAGGTGTTAGCACCTGCTTTAATATGAACGTTAAAAAGCAATATTCGCGGAGAAATGTATGGAATTGTTACAATAATTGAACAACGAGCAATAACGAAATGTAACAACGAATGTGTTTTTATTATATTATATGTTTATTTACACAACGAATGTTAGGGTTGTGTGGAGCTAGTTATTAGGGGAGATATTTGTGACACTCGCATAAATTATTATTGTATAGAGGGTGATGGAACAAATAACAAGTAATCCATAATCTAGGCACGAATAGGACACGTCGCAGATATCTCCAGAATAATGGATATTAAATGTCCAATTATTGATTGCAATGTTTATTAAGTTTATTTTATTTTATTGCACTTAGCTTCAGTTGTGTTTTAACTAACTTCGTTTAATTAATGGTCAGGTATTGTTTACTTTAGCTCACCATTTATATAGTATTGAGTAGATTGTAGTATTATATAGAGTAATTAGATTTAGACAGTATTTATACATTAGTAGTAGATGAAAGGTGATTAATAAATATGTGATGCATTGATTAGAATGTGAGCGTGTTAGGATGTAACTTATTAACAGAGGCATACGTTTTGCCTTATAATTTTTGTATAAGTAACGTGAAACACATCCAATATTGATGTGTGGAACGAAATCATGAAATAGTTTTCTATATTAAGTATGAAAGGAAATGAAAATGTTTCGTTTTTTGTCCATAATATTACATGGAAATCGCAACAATCTAAGCCAATGATCGTCACAATGTAAAAATACATATTAGTAATTATTTTTCCGTTCACGTAATGTGAACCCACTAGTTATAATACGAAATGGATACCGCAAATAATCTTCGTCATAATATTCTAATAATCGGCATAATAATTACCTAAAATAATGCAAGTAAATGAGTCTAATAAAACTTACTAAATTCATGACCATTTAGAATTATTCCATTCTGATCCACTAAACGGATCCCCTACTAATTATTAAAACATAAATAGGTCTGATCCATTATACCTTTTCTAGTTATGTTTATTTTTTTATTTCAGCATATTTATCTGATCCCTAAACGCCCTTTGGTAAATAAGTCTAAGTACAGAAAAAAATTATAATATTATACTGACTTTTTGGTACCAAAATCAATAAAATTGTGGTCCAAACCACGTAATGAATACCGTGACGACATGGTCTTTGACAGCAGTCGTGATCTTAAGTCGTCGAGTTCGTTCCGATCCTATTGAGTTGAATTCGTATCGAACTATGATCTTAGCACGAGTTAGTACCACATTTGGACGATTCGATTCGAAGTCGTTCTTAAAGTGTGTAAGAACGACTTTAATCGTTCAACGGTATTTCCACTGTTTGTTTTACGTGAGTCGGACTACAGGTATGCTATGTGGGGATCTGAGGGGACTAGCTCCCTATAAGGTTGTGTTTCTTAACAGTGTAACCAACCAATTCTTCATATTTGTTGATTTTAATGATTTTTTTCACAACTTAAGTATTTTGTTTTTTGTGTTCGGTTTCAAATGTAGAATGCCCCATTAGAGTAGTCAATTTTTGATTCACTTATTCCTTCCTATTAAGCAATTACTAAACACCAAAGGTATATACTTATCTACAGCTAGTCGATAAACATGCATGATAAAAATATTATATTAAAATAGAATTATAGCGTAATAATAATAGCGTATTTATATTTAACTATTAATTCTAATACCAAACTTACCTATTTATCTGAATTAATTTGATATGAATTTCTTAAAAAAAAAATAGTGAATGCTAGCGCAAATAGCGACTATGGTTTGAATGAAATCTTGTAAAGATTAAGAAAAAGTGAAAAAATCTCAAAAAAACTGTATTCCTTAGTTACCTTGCTAGATTTGTGTGTTGATATAATTTCGTATATTTGTGTGTACCAAAAATTTACCATTTTGATGTAACTACCTAACTAATGTAATGTAAGCACTAGGGTCCACTACGTTTCATTGTAATGTAGGTGTTGCCTAGAATAGTAGGTAATCTCGCCGCCATTATCGTCTCGTATTTTTCAAATTATTTGTTAAAGCTAATTTTATCGTTGATACTTCTTCCACTCTAGTAGCTTATCATATTGTGTTTCAAAAACTTGATACTAACTTCAAAGAACACACTAAGGTGCCCTCCTTCCAAATGATTACTATTTGCTTCGTAAAAATCTAAATGATGACAGATCGACGACGAAGGCTGGCACCTATATAAGAGCTTGAAGATTAATGCACAAAACAAAGAGGTGGGTTGGCTTATATAAAAATCTATATTTTTGAGTCAGTTTGCGAAATGTATGGCTAAAGAAATAATCAGATAAAACAAGGAATTATCAACAAAGAGCTCGGGGAAAAGTTTTTAGGGTTCGGAACAAAAGAAACCTTAATAGCACTTATTATTAATATCAAATACTCAGGTCTATAATTACTTGCAACCGAAAACTCACACTTTTATCGAAAGATGGGCTTTAATGTCGCATAATTGATATGAAATACCAAATTTATGTCATGCTTAATACAAATTTTAAGGGAAGCCTGCGAGATTTTTGTCACAAAGAACGCACTGTTTTTCGGGTTGGTACGAAAGCGGATTAGCAAATAAACAAAATGGCCAATTACTTATCCCTAGACTGTACCCTCATAGTCTCCCAACCCTCCCAACCCATGAAGTGCTTAATCCGTAGGTTTAAAAGCTATTTTATAACCCCCCTTTAAAAAACGCGGTTCGTTTTGTAGCTACGTATATAAACTTTGCGGCTAATGCGTATGGGGGTTAATCACCATTTTACGTTAATAGCACGGGTAAAACTTTATTTTCTGAGATTACATTCGTTTTATAAAAGCTACGTTGGTTGGTTCAAAGTTTACTGCATTAAATAACGGCTAATAAGGTAAGGTAATTAATTTATACCTTAGTTTTTATTCATACCTACCTACTTACGTATTTTTATTATTTAAAAGCCACAAATACCACAACCTAATCACATAACAGTACATAATGTAAGTTTTATAATTGACATTTAAACTGTGACCATTTGAAACTGACACTTATTCTATTGTGGGTATGTCAGAATAAGTATTTGAATCATGTTCAAAGTTAGTTCTAAACTGGATTGGAAAAGTATAGGTACGAGTATTAGCAAAAAGTTTTCTTATGCGCTTGGTGTACCTAACGCTCTTATTAAACGCGAGTATTTAAACTTCCCTCCCCACCCCACCACTATTCAGAACCTAAGTATGAAGTCCATCATTATAATATAACACAACTTTAAGCTTACTATGTGGAAGAAGAACCTACAACTTGCAACTTATGTAACTCTTTTTTTAAGTTTAGTTAAGGAAATTCGTAAAAAAATGTCAATTAATTCCTTGCAAAAAAATGTTCATCAAATAACCTATCTACTTCTCCTATGGATAATTAATCCTTTTTCCAAGTCTTTCAAACTAGATTCGATCGATGCCATTCTCTATAATAATACAAGTAATTATGAATTTTATTATAATAAGTTAAATGTATGTATCGCACAAGCAATATTTAAACGTGATTACATAAATTAGTTCATATTAATTATTTATTTTTAAGTAAACTAGCGTATAATTTTTACAAGTAAATTTTCAGCGTGCTCCATATTATTTATTTGTATCATCATTCAATATAATAAACTGTATTGTATATCTTTTAAGTGTTTTCTTTATCAGACTGCCCTTAAACACTGATCATTACCTACTAGATATGTGCGCCGATGCCGTTTAGACCGGCGGCGTCATCGGCGTAATCGGCGCGAATGGTTTTCGAAAAGAAATACTGAACCATATTTCCTACGGAGCTGGCTGAAGTTCTCTTCGGCCAAATTCCAGACCATGGCGATACACTAAAGGCGCAAGTCATCGTTTTTCATATCACTTTGACTCCTCAGTGTCCATAATACCGACGCACAATATGGCGTCTTTTACGACCTTTAGTACCTTGCTGCCTCAATATCGAGGATATTGAGGTATAATTTGTCGTTTGTAAGCATAACTCAAGTGATTTGCCCAATATTTAATTCGAATTTGTGGCGCCGATTTCACAATAGTCAGCGTGAATAAAATAATCGGCGCACACGTCTATTACCTACCGAGTTGTAAGCGTTCAGCGAAAATCGTGGGGGTAAAATGCGCATGTATTTTTTTTTCAAGTCACTCCATACAGACACATAAAAAGACTCATAAAATAACTACTGTGCATTCTAGGTCAGCGCTCATAACTCGTGACGGGACCTGGGGCCTTACCATGACTTCTTATTGCCATGATAGTTTCGCTCACATTATGCGACAGATGTATATGACGTGTGTATACATGTTGTGTGACAGTGACATATGTATATCTGTCACTGTCACACAACTGTAATAACATTGGAATAAGAGCTCATGGTTGCGTTAGACCTTTTGATAATTTTACTTTAATACCAAATATTGCAGTTTATTTCACTAGACACCACCGATGGTCTCGATCGGAATCACTATTCCGTTCGACACCACCGAGTATTAGTGATAATTTTGATGGGTAAAGAGGTGGATAATTATGTTGAAAATTATTTTAACATTTTGTTTTTAACGACAACCCGTCCCGCTTGTGTTCTACCATTTGTCTCAGACGACCTTAACTCGGTCAAGGTCTGACGCATCGGCTTGTGCAGACAAGAAGACCTAGTTGAGGGGTTAAGGGCACAACGTACTTTGAACAACCTCGAATAAATCGGTTCGTTAAAAGCTTATAAATTAACTGTTATGGATGGAATTCTGTAGAAACGTCTATTCAAATTAATATTCCCGACTGACTAACTGATTGATTTTCAAGTACAGCTTACTGATAGAGCCTTAATCACATCTGAGCCGTTGGTTGAATAGATTTGTTTAAGGGATAAAGGCCTGTATTCCTCCAAGGGGCAGGTAGAGGTGTTGTAATAACAACACCCACTTTTCACCCAAGATGATTATTCATATTCATATATTTATTGCAATTAAGTTACATATTACACACTTTTTTTTATCAAACCCATACGTGTAGGTTATCTATGGATTGGTCTTCAAAAATTGACAATTTCTAATAAATAAATTCTAAAATGATAAGTTTGCGCGAGAGACATAAAAACAACGATAAAACTTAAAAAATATATGATGTGCGTTACCATGCAAACTTCCACCGAAAATTGGTTTGAACGAGACTAGTTTTTTAATACGTCATAAATCGTAAGCCGCTATGGAACGCTTCATGGGGTGAAGTGAGTCTGACTCGCACTTGTCCGCTTTTAATAAGAAAAACTCTACACATGAGTTTTTCTTTCTTTCTTGACTTTGAGCATTGGCTCAAACCCCCCGGCCACGACTCAAGTTTTAGGGGATAATTAAGTACTTACCTATGATTTAAAAGTAGTATTATCTCTTTTTTGTGAAACGTATTTCAAAAAGGGTAGACAGTTTTAGGTCGAGTTTGGTCGAGTTTTAGTTTAAGACATCACTTTAGTACAACATCATGTATATTTTTTTCATTTCCGGGACCTTACCATGACCTCTTATTGCCATGATAGTTTTACTCTTATTATGAGACAGATGTGTTTGACGTGTATACATATGTCACTGTCACACAGCTGATCTATCATTGCAATAAGAGCTCAGGTTGGGCCCCTGTTCTAAGTATGGGGACCCCCAAATTAATTGTTCATTTTCTATTTTTGTGTGAAAATCTTCATGCGGTTCACATAACACATATACTTACCAAGTTTCAACAGTATAGTTCTTATAGTTCCGTAAAAAAAGTTCTGAGACATATGGACGGACTGACATGACGAATCCATTAGGGTACCGTTTTGTGCCATTTGGCTACGGAACCCTAAAACACTAGATGTATCTATACTAATACAAAGCTGAAGAGTTTGTTTGTTTGCCCATTTATCGGGGAAGGCTTTAGGCAATATATCATCACGCTAAGACCCATCGCGGGCCAATGTTAGCGTTAGCTCAAAATGCACTGAATTACCTAGCAGTACAATATCTAAGAGCTATAGTCGAACATAAACAAATATATTGAATATAGTAATGTTTTAAATAATAGACAATATTACTCCAGCATTCCTTTATTTGATTGCATATTACAAACGAGATATAAGATATTGCAATTTGGTATAATAATGACGTATCTACACTCATGACTGAAACAAATGTGTCGCATAGTTGAGTATACAGGGCCTGGTGACAAAGTACCATTATCCTCACGCTTCGCTAGTAGAATCGATACAAAATGTACGCGAATGACATGTCACGTGACTGATTTATGTCATTTACATACATTTTGTATAGTTTCTATTAGCGCAAGCGCGAGAGAATGTTACTTCGTCTAGACCTACAGATTATGATTCGATGTTGAATACAAGATACAAGACAATGTCGTCATTTTTATAACCGTTAATCGTGAACTCTTTACGCAACTGACATAATATGTAATTTACGCACAATACGGAGACGTGCCTTCACCGTTTCTTTGAGTGTTATGAAGTCATACATTGTTGGTTTAACATATTATTAATATTTAATACGAGAAAGAAGATTACAATTTTACAACACAACTAAAAGACGTTAAGGGTTATCATTCACAAGAAATGTATCATATCAAATACCATGAAGGTAATACAATAAGGTAATACGAATGTGCCTACACATTTAGGTAGAATTTAATGGTATTTGCTTTATTTTATTAAAAATATATATAATTGTTATTGACCCAACTTTATTACTGTTATTTCTATTGAAGCGATTATCTCAAGCAACTGTTAATATACTGTAGTTTCGGTGTGGGTGTAGTTAGACAGACAGGTAAGGCAAACGCTACATCAAAATTACAGGTGAAATTCTCAGACTCTACACTGTTGTTTAAAAACACACTTTATTGTCAACAATGAAGAATCAAAATTAAATATCATTACAATTCACACAACGTTAATAAATTACACTAAATAATGAAGTTTCTTTAAAATATTAAAAAAGTACATGAAAATCACAATTATAGAAATAAATTAACATAGAAAAATAATCTCCGAAAAAATATTGATTTATTTCATTATCAATCAATAATGAATCAGAACAATATCTATACCTATACAGATAAATCAAATTGAACTGTTTGTTTGTAATTCTAAAACAACAGCTTTTCACTAAATGCATACGAAAGTGTATGCGGTACCGACTTAATAAAACAAATTTTCAAGTTTTTTCTCTGTCTGTTTGCTCCGGGTAATCTCTGAAACGACTGGACAGATTTTAACAAGACTTTCACTGGCAGATAGCTAATGTTACAAGGAGTAACTTAGGCTATTTTCATTTAGGGTTTCGCAGGAGTTAAATTAAATCTGTGGAGGTGAAACCTCAGGGCACAGCTAGTATGAAATAAAACGAATATTATTAAAATCAATGTGTAAATCGTGTTTGGTACTACTAGCATATTTTTACAAGCTACAGTGAATGTTGAACATTGAGTACCATCAAAGCATTGCGTTACCTCACTTATTATGCATTTATCAGTCATATAGCTTGGACTGCACCTGCGTGCTACCTGTCAAGAACCATTATGTATATGCCACGTTATGTCGATAAATTATCGATTATCGCATTTACCGAGGGAAAATTATCACATTTACGATGCTATCGAATACAGCATTGTAGGCTTAAGCAATTATTCCGCCTGCGCCAAATATTAACTCATATTAAAATTGTTTGAACTATAATATTCTTGATCAAATGTATCGTCCGCTAAATAAGTCCATTAAATGTCAAAGAAATGAAGCATTTTTTTTATTTATTTATTACAAAGAATCAACAGCATTTAGTAAATAAATACAAGATTATAGTCTATTCCTAGTGCCAATTACAGATTCCTTCTTTACTAATAGATACTATTATTTAAGTTTTATTTTAGAATTCTCATTGAACGCGAAATTGTTTAATTCATTTACCCAATCATATGAATGGCATCGAATATTATATCGATAAATTTAAGAGGCATACACACAGGTACTGTTGCTGCAAAACACACGTGTAAGGCAAACGACTCCAAGGTCACGTAAACTATACTTTAGCAAAACAAGCCTAGCCTACTCTATACTAAGTCGATTTATTTTGACTAGCGCACACAGACACCACTGGTTGTGAGTGTATAGCAAACACTAAAATCTGTGACTTCCTTCATCTTTTTATGTAGATATCAAAATGTCTTTATTGTCATTAAACTTTTTAACTTACCACGGGAAAAAATTCAATACCGAAACATAATATTTTTTCGAGTTCAATACATGTTGTAAAGTGCAATACATTTTACAAAATTTTATACATTTTGTCGTTTGTTTGATGGCTACATTTTCAGTGGAACCTAGTATTTCAGTTTTTAAGTCAATAATAAAAAGCCTTAATGAAACCATTATCCCAAACTAAAGTCTGATATCAATTATAAAGCTCTCAAAGGAAATAATCACTGTCAGATTAATGGGACCGAACATATAACACATATAATACGACCTCCGTATAACGTTGTCACCTTCGCACTAGATTACTAATAATGCCCATTGGTCTCGCTATATGCGATCAGCCATTCTTAGGATTACCAGTTACATTCCGACACGAAACCAAATATTTATATGGCAATGTTTCTTCTCACAACCAGCGCTTCCTGCAGTTGATTAACTAATTACACTACCTTGATGAGAATTATACAATGGGACAATAAGATAAGTTACTATTTTTTATACTATGTCCAATCTACGAAACATTAAATATAACGGTAAATAATGCCATAGAAAAAAGTACTTTAACCCTTCAGCATAAGATTCATTTTACACCCACTTAGTTTAAGTACAACAGCTTGCGTTGGTTTTCCGTATAAAGCGAGGCCAATAAATGTTTAATAATACATAAAAAATAAATATAAATACGCTCACGCCATCCCAGAAGGGTAAGCAGAGGTGTTAGAAGAAAATATCAAATATATAATATTCTTCTCGTGTCGCAGAATTAGTTACCAAATTCCTCCGAAACAACTGGACCGATTTGTATGAAAATTTGAGTGCATATCGGGTAATTCTGAAAATCAGCCAACATAATTTTTTCACTGATAAGGGTGATCCACCCCAAAAACAAATGCCAATACACAGATTGCTGGGCACAGCTCGTAATATTAAAGATTTTTAAAGTAACTAAATTGAACATTATTCCCTCTGTGTTATGTATCAATTTCCTATGATCGAAACCAACGCTCGTCGAAGAATTCGACGCTGAGAAACTTTTGTGAATAACGCGGTTGTACAATTGACCGATAGTGGATAGCTTAAGTACTATCGATGGCATAATTATGTTATATGTAATTCCTTAGATTGAACATTTTACATAATAATATATCAGATGAGGACTTTTGGGTTTAGACAACATACTTTTAGCTAAAACGAACCCTAAGACGATTACAATATGATTAGAAATGTGTTAGAATCTCATTAAGCCTTAAATTATATTTGCACCATGAGTCATATTTGATAAAAAATAAAAACAACACCATTATATTACCTCACGAGGTTACAAAGACCACTTGAATAGAACACAGTAACAACACATTTGAATAGCACAATCAAACACTTGCGTTCACTAAAAGTAAACACTACTTCTTATAATTGTATTTATTCAAAAATAATCGAACTTAATAAATAATATAAATACTAACCCAGTTTTATTGCACTCCAGTGTTTGTTGTACGTTATTAATATAAAAGAAAAAATATACAAACACTTAAAAAAATAAATTACAGATAAATTGTGATGCAGATGACAACCACAGCCCAAACGGTACAGTAACGATATTTCATTGTAAACTATATACAGAATATCGGAGAAAAAGAAACAGTTGTCTTCTAGAAGTTGTAGGGTTTTATGAATATATCACTATGTTGAAGTCGTCAAATATCTAGCTCCAACGATAACGTAGTTATAGGCTATGGTTGTTAAGGGCCGAAGAGCGGCCTTAAGCGATTGAATGAACGTGCGGCCGCGTTTGCCTACATTACGTACACAGTAACTCAACTTTTTAAATTAAGGAGAAGGTTAATGGTTTTATGGGAATATTTCACGAACTATTAGTGGGAAAAGAAATACGTAGTTATATTTCACGTAAATAGCTCTACGTTACCGCTGAATAAACATCTTGATATGGTCAACTTTGAACACCAATTACTAGAAAACGGAAGATGATATTTTTGTCATAATAATTTTATTTGCTTCCTAAAATTATACCCTATCACATATTTTAGCAGCTGTTCTTTTTTCCCCGACATCCTTTATATCTTAGAATTAATACATTATTAATTATCAAAATGTTCAATATTGTATTCTCACTTCTACGTACTAGCTCTACTAAAATGAATTATTTGGTGGTTATAACTTGTACATTAATTCTAAATGAGATTAAGCTTACACCGTGCCGGAATAGCTAAATTAGATATATATTTGCACCGACCGAGTACGATATAATATTATAATTATCTTGACGTGAGCAATATAGTTTAGAAACAAGCGCCAATAATGTCCGAGCGAAACTATAAGCGCACAATATAATGGTAATAATCCGTGATGTCCATGTGTTGTGCCGTGCACTAAGACCCGAATGACGTTTGTGTATGACGTGCGACCAAGTTGACGTGATTGTGACATGACTTCAGCTTATACTGTATACAGCTTTACATTATACACAACAAAAGCTGAAAGTCTGACGTGAATAGGTAATGGATTTCGAAGGACCAACTCTATACAAATACAAATCAATTGTTAAATTGCCAAACGTATTCTAAATTTTACATTAGAAAATACTGATCAAACACTTCCGAAATATCCTATTACGTCTATCATTTGGGGATGTATCATTGATTTTGATTGCGTTCAAGATGAGTGATAGTTTCAACACGTATTATATGTAGTATTCTGATATGTCAACATTCGTTAAGTGCCATTCATCGCATAAGATCTAAGAGTCAATAGATGTAACATTGATAACCAATTGATGATTGAGATGGATTTATTGAAGTTTATTAGTTCCAGTAACTTTAACTTCATGCTCGCTATACACCCAATAGGCACAAAAATCGACGGCTTCATGTAGTACAGCGAACTCGTCTCTGGCCACAACTTACCGTCATGACCTATGAGCGCTGACCTTGAAGGCAGTAGTAAATTTAAGAGTAGATCACTGTCTGTCTGGCGTGACGCGAATAAAACACATGCGCAGTTCCCCCCCCCCCCCCCCCCCCCCCCCCCCCCCCTATTTTCGCAGAGCGCTCAAAACAGCAGGACCAATAGATACATCCCCAAAGAGTAGTCCTGTTCACAGAATCACGTGCGACTTATGCGTCGAATAACGTCGCTGGTTTAGTCGACGTGCATACGTAAACGTAGTCCGCTTCGGAGTCGTGTCGCGCCCGGCTGGCGTTGGGTTAGGCAGTGGCTACCTGCCACACTATCAGGTGGCTCTTGGACGCTCGGTCCGCGAGCGAGCTGTGACCGCTCGACGCACCATCCTCAGCCACTACCACACTATCCTCCATCTCTGAATCGGCTGCAACGGTAATTGGGTTTTGTTTACGTTCACTTTTATTGATCGGAAGTGTTTTTATGAATTATTGAAGGCAGCAAATATGCATACTTTTTACTTGTTATTATACACTGATTATTTTAAGTATATAAACTTTGATAATGAATGTGGTACATATATTTTTTATATAACTTATACAGATAAACAAAATTAAAGTATGTTTGACAGAAAACATAAATGTATCTGCTTGTCTGTCCGTTTGTTTTTGAAAGTTTAGTAAGTTTTTATAACTTCTTATGTCTCACAATCTTAACAGACACTAAATGCAATGTTACAAGGTAAATACATACATAATTGAAGAATGTTAAGCACAAAATTACGGGTTGCACAGAAACAAGATATTATAAGTAATTTACACACAGTACAAGTACATAATAGTTTTAGAGGAAATATATACTTTGTTAATATTTACATAACTGTAAATATACTATTAGCAATATACACGTTAGCGATAAAAACTTTTTAATAATATATCTATATCGACTTATTACAATACCGTTCTTACCTTGCGATTATTTCTAATTCATATCGATATTAGTGATTAGTATGAATCGATTACCGAGCAATCGATCGATCTGATATCTGAATGGTTGTATTCGTGATTCGGTGGTATATTTGTGTAATTGCGAGAATTATGTGTACTTTTCATAGCAATTATAGTGAATAACTTATAACGTGCCGTTTAAATAGATAACATAACTTGAACGTATAATTATTATAATAAACACCGCTATTTAAAAAATACGTCGACGTCTTTTTTGTGACGATTGTACAGGTCTCATCACGACTAGGTCAAGATAGCGCAGCAGGCTTTGTCTGGTTTAACCCAGATTACCGATTTTCCGCGGTTCCGAAGGCATGGCATTCGCTTATTATAAGAATCAGGTGATCAGCCATATCGGGTTGAATCAAGGGCCGATCCCAAGAATATATGGGATAAAGCCAGGGAGGTGATGAAGACTGCACATGTAATCAGAGACTTTATTAAAAATATAATAGTTATGTCTTGAATAAAGTTTTAGAAAAACAGAAAACGATCGACTATATAAGGTTTCGCTTCACCATTTTGACATAGAACCCTAAATTGTAATTTTAAGTAAATTCACTGATACATCGCATAGATAATTGAATATTTTCGATCTCTACGTTAACCTTACGCTTAACGCGTTCACTGCTAACGACGCGTATGTGCGTCCAACTGTTAGAGAATTTACGAAGAAGTTGAAATGTTAGTAGTGAATGTGTTAAATATAGTGCGATGACGCTATTTGGTATTCATCAATGATGACCATAAAAAGTACACAAAGTATGAACGCATAAGGTGGCTACATGCAAATGCATAATGTGACTCATAGCTCACGGTGTTAGTGTATTAGTTGTTCAGTACAAGCTCCATGCGGCCATAGTAAAAGTCAACGTACCACTTCAGTACAATTCTATATCTTATATTATATCAGGTACATTCAGCATTCTCTAATTATCTGCCATATAATGAGGTGGGAAGCTGAGTCACGGACGTCATCGGCATGCTCTTCTATATCGGCAAAAAAACATAATGGGGCAATTAAAAATAGGCCTAAATACCTTTTGATTAGCTAGTAAATTGCTTACATACGTAAACTGACTTGGGTCTAAATAAAAATGAAACGTAAAATGAAAATGCTCGTTTCACTTAAAGAAGATTGTCATAGTCAATGTTTTGTTTAACCTGCGGAGGCGTCGATTTCACAGACAAAAAAAAATATACGTAAATCGTTTAAAAATGAATTTTTGGTTATTATTATTATGAACAACGTTAACTGAGTTAGCCATGATGGTGTTATTTATTAATAATTGATTCCTATTAACAGTGTTAATTTCACTGTCAATCCAAATTGTACCATATAAAGAAGGCGTAAAGGGCGAATTAAAATAATTCATAAAATTTAATTTGAGTCGAATACCCACCTTCTTATTCAAACCAAACAATAGGCACAAAGCTACAAAACTAAGGCTATGATTACTAAGCGTAATTCTAAGCATTTAAAGCGAATAACTAATCTAAATGTACCAGATATTAAGCGATTAGATCGTGTTTGTGACGTAATGGGTAATGGACCTTGTGTCGACTACGCTAACGTGCATATTGCTTGCCTTGAAGTTACGTCACAAGGGGAATACAATAACATTATAGCCTGGTTAATAAATTGAAGTGCAGTGAACAAAATCAAATAATTGTTTTGACATAATTTTGTTAACAAAAATAAAACATTATAAAACTTAAAAAATTAAACTACCCTATACTGTAAATATTTCAGAACAAAAATTCACAAGTCATTGCTGTTAAAATAACATAAAGTCAAACAATCTGGTAAATATGATTATGATGAAGAGGGATGTGGTATTAGGTGTAGCTTACCTATTCTGAAGTCGATATACCCTTCCCCGCCCGATATGACCAGCATAGGGGGCGGGGTGGGTGAGTGTCTGCGGGGGGATTCGGGGGTTCGAGCCGGGGAACCGACCCCCGGTACCGCCACGAAGAAGGTCACCGCGTCACGATGACCATGGAAACTGAGCTGAGCGTGCGCCATTGAACACCATGGAATGGATCCCGAAGTGGGACTAGCCGACCTTGCGCGTACTAACGTGGCGTGACCTGCAATTCATGCATTTGCACAGTTTAAATATTAGCTTTTCAAACAGTTGTACGTCATTTTGGTACCGTAAAATTAAACGTTAGCTAAGAAGTTCTTAATACGCGCCACTTAAGCAATCATAGTTGGCCCCCTGTATATACTTACAGTACCAACATTTCAGGGAGTAAAGGCGTGACTGGCGTGAGTATATGTTAAGGCGAATATTTTAATGTGTTTGTATTTGTATAATATGCTGTGTATATATATCAAACAAATATGTATATAGTATGGCTCACCAGGTCCACTCCTGGTAGGCACCGGCGGCAGAGAGCCCCCGATGGACGCCCGGCTGGATCCTTCCGAAAGCGGCACCGAGATGACCACCCCATTGCTGGTTCCGATCCAAAGACGGCCCGAGCTGATCAGCAACGCTGTGATACGGACCAGAGAGAACCCTAGCTTGCCGGTACCGAGCATCTTGCTCACGTACGGTTCAATGTCCACGTCCTTCAGGTGTTGGTAGGTGTGCGCGTGGTACAAACGCAATGTTGAATCCATTTTTATTGATACCTGCAGGATTAATAATATGCAGAATTTATATAGATACGTTTTCTCAGATTTCTTTGCCTGATAGCCCCGCATTTTATCCCCCATACGAATCATTTGTGATACAGATTTCAAAAGGTATGGATATAGTTTTGTATATGACTAGCTGGTGCCCGAGACTGTGTCTGAGCGGGATTTCATCAAAATCCATTCAGTAAGTTTTTGCATCAAAGAGTAACAAACATACATCCGCACTTACATTCTTACAAACTTTCGCGGTCATAATATAGGGATTTAATTGTTTACAAGGCATTCATAGACTGCAGTAGCCGCTTACCACCAGACGGACTGCAAAGGCGACTACTCATTTATATAAATCAAATTAAAGTGTCAGTTTGTTATGTGTCTTTGGACACGTGGCGAGAAGAGAAACACACAGCCTAGAGAAAAGCATAATGGTTGGCCGTGTCGAGGGAACGAGAAGTAGAGGCAGAGCTCCAACTCGCTGGACGGATCCTCTCCTAGAGGCAATTAATAGTAACACACAGTCCGCACTTCATCAGGCTCAGAACAGAGCAGCCTGGAGAGCTCTTACAGATAGAGCTACTTATGGTGGTCACGACCGTCAGCTGTGAGGAAAACGATGAAGATTGTTATGCCAAATTAGCAGCTTCACTAAATGCATATGAAAGTGTATACGGTACAGACACAACAAATCCAATTTTTTTTTCTGAACCTCTGTTTATTTCGGGTAATCGACGAAACGGATTTCAAGGCGACTTTCACTGTCAGATAGCTGGTGTTAAAATGAATAAATAAGTAAAAAACAAATCTGCCAATTAAAGTCTACGCGGGGGAATCTGAGGAGCACAGGTAGTTAAGATTATATAGTGTTATCTTACCCAAACGCCGTCTCCATCGCAGGCCATCTGCCTGACCTGGCTTTCTTGGCGAGGGTGTGCTTCGAGCGAGTACAATACAAGTCGCGACCGAGGATCGATCACGTGCACCTTGTTGCGGTAACCACACCACACGGTGCACCCCACTGCGCTTAGGCAACGCACTGGAATAATATATACCCATAGATACAATTTAAGTCTCTGTTTGGTGCGTTAGGTTAGGTTACGAGGAGCTCGTGGCAAAGTTGCTATTGCGCATATCATTCGATCTGGGAAGTTAAGCAACCCTAAGCCTAGCCAGTAATTGGATGGGTGACCGCCTGAGTTCCCTCCGTGCCTCGGAGAGCACGTTAAGCCGTCGGTCCCGGTTGCCAATTTATCATCTTTGGCAATCGTTACAGGTCAGTCGGAGGCCTAAAATAGTCTGACAACTGGTTTAACCCAGACCACAGATTTTCCTCGTTAAAAGGGTTGCGAAGGTCAGATGGCAGTCGCTTCGTATAAAAATCAGGTGATCAGCCACATCGGGTTGAATCAAGTGCTGACCCCAACAATGTATGGGATAAGGCCAGGGCGATGATGATGTTTGTTGCGTTAGGTTAAACATAACATGGGGTGCAAGGCCAGGAGACCTCCTCGTGTGCCCGATCCATTGTTTGTCCTAAGGATACGTCCGAGGGAACGACAATGGCTTCGGGACGGTGCACCCTGGACGTCGCCGACAGTCTCTTCGGGGGCCTCCATCGAGTGACTTAGCTCCTCGATGGCGATCCCTGGGGACACTGTCGTCGATGACCAACACCTGGCACTCGACGCAGGTGGCGGAGGTGGAATTCGCTCCTTGTGCGTCTCTGTTCAGCAGAGATGACAACGGATGCGAGCCTGCGTCACCCATTCCCAAGGCCCGGCGTGCCTATGGGAACTAGACCTTCTGTCTAGGGCTGGGGGGTGATACCCAGTCAAACGTCAGGGGGATGGGGAGGCACTCCGAAAGGGGTGCCCGGGGTTGACGCTATCTCGCTCGTCACCCCGTGAATGCCGTAATCACCGGCTCTTCCTTCAACGATTCCAGTTAGCGAGGCTGGATACGTCGGGGAGTCGGTGACCGGAGAGGGCTTGCCTTAATTGGCCGGCCTGCGAGGAGCAAACCTCTATAAAAATCCGACAGCGAAGTCGTGAAAACCTGAGAGGCTCTGGGCCACCTCTCAGTATGTAAGTCCCCCATTGTCGGAATGGGCGTCACCCGGCAATGGTTTTTAGTTCGACCCATACTCGTGGGAATTAGTATGGAAATTCAAACTAAAAACAAAACAAAATCGATGGTGGAAGAAGGTGACGGGGAGAAATCCCTAGATGGGAAGGAGTCTGCGGGGGGGAAGCAGCCGCTTACCCCCGTGGTCGTGATGGAGAGCTGCAGTAGTGGAGCTGCAGCCGTGGCGGTGCGAACAAGGTCGCAGAAGAGGAGTAGGACCAACTCCGGCTCCTCCTGCGGCGAGCAGATAGCCGCCAAGGTTGGTTCGGCGACACGTGGGCGAGCGCGCTCAGGCGCAGCAGCGCGCATAACGCGCGACGGGTCGGGCCGCTTCATCCGGCCTCCCACACCGTGCGCGGGGAGCGAACGCGAGGAGGACAGCGACGCGATGTCAGATATGTCCCTCGTGTCGCTGACCTCAGCGGAGGCAGACGCTGCGTGCAGGCCTGGCCCTTCAGGAACGAACCGCGCGGCGTTCTTTAAGGACGACGCGGACGACCTGTCCGGTCCCGAATTGGCCCTGACAAATACCAGGGCCAAAAAGAAGCTGCCCTCGATAGAGGAGCTTATGAAGAGGATGGAAGGGCTGCCCACCGACGAGCTGGGCACCCTTATAAAGGAGCAGCAGACGGCGGTAGAACGGGTTGCGGACAGGTCGAAGCACCTGAAGGGCAACTTCGTGCACCAGCTTCGTGTGAGTGCACGAAGGACCGAGGCGGCGTCGCTTGTTCTAGCGATGCGCACATCCGCGGGCGCCAACACCGAAAGGTTGGAGCGCGAAAACGCGGATTTGCGCTCGCAGATGGCGGCTCTCTCTGCCCGCATGGAGAAGCTCACGGAGGAGCTCTCTACCCTCCGTGGGGCGGGCAGGGTGGGGGCCAGTGATGCCGCTTCGGTACTGCCCTCGGGTGTGGAGGACCTCACGCGCGCTATCATGGTCCAGGTCGGGACCATGATTAGCGCGCGGTTCGAGGCTCTGGAGGAGCGGCTGCTCCCAGAGAGGCGCATACGTCCCCCATTGGCTGCTGATGCCAGGAGGGCAGCTCAAGCGCCTGCCGCGCCACCCGCCGGACTGCCTACCGGGCCACCCTCTTGCCCGGCGGCCCCGACCATTGGGGCACCTGCCCCGACCATTGGGGCACCTGCCCCGATGACACGGGGGCGTAGGAGGGGCGGGAAGAAAAGCAGGAGGAGCAAGCAGAGCTCGGCCGCTGCCGCAGTGCTGCCGACCGCTGCTCCTCCTGCAGCTCCGCGGGCAGTGCAGGCGCCACCCCCCCAGGTGGCGTGGAGCACCGTTGTGGGGCGTAAGGCCCAACCAAAGGCTGGGCCGAGCACAGGGCCCCAACGGGCTCCAACTGCCAAGCCTGCGTCGCGGCCCCCGCCGTCGCGCAAGCCGGAGAGGGCTCCCGCGCGGCCGCCAACTGTCGCAGCGATCACCGTGACGATCCCGGAAGGATCGAACGTCACGTACGCTGCGGTATTGGCTGCTGCGAGGGAGAGGATCAAGCTCGCCGACCTCGGCATTCCGAGTCTTCGGAACCGGAAGGCCATAACCGGCGGGCTGATCCTCGAGGTCCCGGATCCGGATTCTGCCTCCAAGGCCGACGCGCTCGCGAGTCGCATGCGCGAGTCCCTCGCGGACCTGGGCGTGCGAATAGTGCGCCCAGTGAAGATGGGGGACATGAGGGTGCTGGATCTCAATGAGGCCATCACCCCCGAGGACGTAGCGACCGCGATCGCGGAGGCTGGAGGCTGCGCGGCGGCGGATGTGAAGGTGGGCCAAATTAAGCGCCCCTCACGTCTGGCCCTCGGGACGGTGTGGGTCCGATGCCCACTCACCGTGGTGCGCAAACTGTTTTCAGTTGGGCGCATACAGGTGGGGTGGGTATCGGTGAGGGTCGAGGCACTGGAGGCACGGCCTCTGCAGTGCTTCCGGTGCCTCGAAATCGGCCACGTGCGTAGCACATGTCCGAGCTCGACGGACAGGAGCACCATGTGCTACGCATGTGGAGAGGCGGACCACCGGGCGAGTGAGTGCACTCGCCCGCTAAAGTGCCCGCTCTGCGCGGACCTGGGCCGGCCCTCTGGCCACAGGATGGGGGGCAAGAAGTGCTCCGCTCCTCGTGGCAAGAGGGGCCGTAAGGCGGGTCCCGCGCTGCCGAGCGGCACGGGTCCGGCCCGGTCGGGTTCTGCCCCGACCGAGGCGGCAGCAAAGGCCCCAGCACGGCCTTAAGGCCCCAGCGAGCCCTGCAGTGCAACCTGAACCACTGTCGCGCGGCGCAGGACTTGTTCCAGCAGTCCGTCGCGCAGTGGTCGGTTGCACTGGCGGTGGTGGCGGAGCCATATCGCGTCGTCCCAAACCACCCTCGCTGGTTTGGTGACGACATGGACTCCGTCGCCATATATTGGGGTGGCGGTAGCGGCGACCCTCCCTGCTCCCTCATTGAGAGGGGGCTGGGATACGTCGCCGTGAGCTGGGGCCGCATAGTCGTTGTGGGCTGCTATGTCTCCCCCAACTGTACCCTCGCCGTCTACGAGGCGTACCTGGACGGGGTGGCCAACTGCATTCGCAGATGTCTGCCTCGTCCCGTGCTCGTCCTGGGCGACTTCAACGCTCACTCTCGTGAGTGGGGGAGCGCCCGGGATGACCCAAGGGGGGAGACAGTGCTGGAATGGGCGGCGGCGCTGGACCTCCGGTTGCTTAACCGGGGGTCCGTCAGCACCTGCGTGCGCTGGCAGGGGGAGTCGATCGTGGACCTCTCGTGGGCGACTCCCCAGGCCGCGCGCATGGTGACGGGGTGGAGAGTGGCGGAAGAGATGGTCACATTATCCGACCATCGCTACATAGCGATGGATGTGGCCATCCGCCCTCCCCGCCCCGACAGCCGCCGCCGTAGCAGCCCGCCGCGACGATGGTCTCTCAAGCGGCTCGACAGAGATCGTCTCTGCGCCGCAGCCATCGTCGCGGCCTGGCCTGAGAGCCAAGCGGATGGGATCCTGCCCGATCCTGAAAGGGAAGCCGCCTGGTTCCGGGACACGATGACGTCCATATGTGACGCGTCGATGCCCCGGACCAGACCTGCCAAGCCCCGGGCCGTGTACTGGTGGTCGGAGAGCATCGCGGAGCTGCGCGAGATATGCCTCCGCGCCCGACGCCAGTACACGCGTGCCCGGAGAAGAAGGCGAGCCACAGCCGAAGAGTTGGGTGGAGCCTACGTGGCATACCGAGGCGCCACGAAGGCGCTGCAGGCAGCCATTGCCAGCGCCAAGGCTCGGTCGTGGGATGAGCTCATCGGGGGACTGGAGAGGGATCCATGGGGCCGCCCGTACAGGATGGTACTGGGCAAGCTGCGCCCGTGGGTCCCTCCGTTGACGGAAACTCTGGACCCGGCATTCGTGGAGAGGGTAGTCGATACCCTCTTCCCCAGGGTCCAGAGCAGTCCCGCGCCCCCCTCTCCTTCGGAACCGACCATCTGGTCCGAAGAGATGGGGGTGACGACCGATGAGCTGGACCGAGCCGTGAGGCGCCTCGGAGCCCGAAACACGGCACCAGGCCCCGACGGAATTCCTGGTCGGGCCTGGGTGTTGGCTCTACCCAACGGACTGGGGGACAGGCTGCGGCGGCTGTTCAACGACTGCCTACGCTGCGGCGTGTTCCCCAGTGGCTGGAAAGTGGCTGGGTTGGTTCTCCTCCATAAGGATGGAAGACCCGCGGACTCTTCCTCCGCGTATCGTCCTCTCTGCCTACTAGATGAGGCGGGAAAGCTGCTCGAAAGAGTGTTGGCTGACCGCCTCAGTACGCACCTGACGAGCGTCGGGCCGGACCTGTCGGAAGACCAATATGGCTTCCGACGCGCGCGGTCGACAGTGGACGCGATCATTCGCGTCCGAACACTGTCGACGCAGGCTGTATCCCGGGGCGGAGTGGCGTTGGCTATCAGCCTTGATATAGTCAACGCCTTCAACAGCCTGCCCTGGGATGCAATATGGGGGGCCCTGGTGTACCACCGCGTGCCCCCCTACCTGCAGCGCGTGGTCCGTGCCTACTTGCACGACAGGTGCGTGCAATATGTGGGCGGAGATGGACGACTTCACCGGAGGAAGGTGTACTGCGGGGTCCCACAGGGATCGGTCCTAGGGCCACTCCTGTGGAACCTCGCGTACGATGCGGTCCTGCGGGTCGACCGCCCCGACGGCGTTAGCATCGTCTGCTATGCGGACGACACGCTGGTGCTAGCCGTCGGGGCGACCTTCGAGGAGACCAACCGGCTCGCCGAGCTTGGCGTGGCATGCGTCGTGGAGAAAATCCACGAGCTGGGCCTTCGGGTAGCGCCGGAGAAGACCGAGGCGCTGTGGTTCCACAAACTCCCGAGGGGAAGGGAACCACCCAGCTCGTCGGTTCGCGTAGGTGACGTGGAGGTCCGGGTGGGACGGTACTTAAAGTACCTTGGTCTCACCCTGGACGGTCGCTGGGGCTTCGAGGAGCACTTCAGCCGCATGGTCCCCCGGATCAAGAGGGTAGCGGGTGCATTGCACAGACTGCTGCCCAATCTCGGGGGGCCGAGTGAAGGAGTCCGCCGCCTCTATGCGGGGGTCGTGCGATCCGTGGCTCTCTACGGAGCACCCGTCTGGTCTTCCAGACTGGGTGTTAGGCGCTGCAGAACTATGTATAATAGTATGCAGCGTCCTATGGCCATCCGGGTCGCACGGGGGTACCGTACCCTGTCCTTTGAGGCGGCCACTGTCCTGGCGCGGTTTCCGCCCCTGGACATCCTGGCGGAGATGGATGCTCGTATTTACGACCGTCTCCGCCGGGCGGACGGAACCGCGCCTCCTAATGCGGCTGAAGTGCGGAGGCAGGAGCACCGACGTGCGCTCTTGGCGTGGCGTGAGCGGCTTTGTGAGCCGCAGAACGCCCGCCAACGCGCTGTCGGTGCAATTTTGCCGAGCCTCGGGCCCTGGCTAAAGAGGAAGGACCACGTCACCTTCCGGCTGACGCAGGTACTCACCGGACACGGGTGTTTCGGTGAGTACCTGAATCGGATCGGTCGCGAACCGACGGCGCAATGCCACCATTGCGGCTGTGACCGGGATTCCGCACAGCACACACTGGAGCAGTGCCCAGCGTGGAGCTCGGAGCGTCGAGTCCTGGTCACCAGGATCGGGCAGGACCTCTCTCTGCCACGCGTAGTGACGGCTATGCTGGCAGACAGAGAGGCATGGAGGGCCGTAGTCTCCTTCTGCGAGACGGTAATGTCCCAGAAGGAGACCTCCGAGCGGGATCGGGAGAGAGCCGATCCCTCTCGGAGACGACGGCGACGGCGGGGCGGAGGCAACGCACGCCCCGGTCCGTCCACCCAATAGCCAGGGTCTAAGAATATGGCTATGGTATCCCCTGCCTGTCGTAAGAGGCGACTAAAAGGGGGCCGGAGGGCCTGCTGGCGGTGGTCGGGGTGGGAGCTTTGACCACCGGCGCGGGCCCGGGAAGGTGGCAGCGCGATGTGGCTCGCGCTGCCTTGCACAGCGAGGTCTTCAGGGGCGGCGTCACAGCTGCCCCGGGGATGTGCCCCGGCAAGGTGTGGGGGGACACCGGTGCGTTCTATCAGAGTACCCGGAGTCCCCCCTGAGCACTGAGGATGGCCACCGGGGGGGTTTTAGTGCGGTAAAAATCCCACATACCCCGATCTGCCTCTCCCAGGGCGGTCGGGGACCTTTTGAAGGTTTCCCCCTCGTCAACAAAAAAAAAAAAAAAAAAAAAAAAAAAAAAAGGTTAAACATAACATATTGACTATGACAATCTTCTTTAAGTGAAACGAGCATTTTCATTTTATTTTTAATTTATTTTGTCGCTAGTCAGTTTATGTATATAAGCAATTTACTAGCTAATCAAAAGTTATATAGGACTATTTTTAATTGCCCCTTTGTTTTTTTCATTTGAGAAGTGCAAGCCAGGCAGACAATTAACTGAGCATTTCGTCAAGGTCAGCGCTCATAGCTCGTGACAGTAAACCTTTCACTTAATGCATATGCAAGTATATACGGTATTTACATTTGAAACCCAATTTTTCTATGTCTTGACTGTCTGTTTTTGAGAGTTTACAGAGGGAATAACAAGCTGTTTGCCTGAAACTTCTGTATGTCTACTTAAAAACATATCGTTAATAGATTTAAGGAATAGCTATTTATTAATATTATAACAATACCTGAACACTTGGGATCACCCAATGTGAGCGACCAGTATTGTGTGAAGTCCCACTCGCCGTCGGCCAAGCGAGCGAATATAGCCACTGTGCCGTCGGCGAGCGCAACGATGCAGCGAGATGCGCACGCGACGATACACAAGATGGCGTCGTTCAGCTTCACTCTGGGGATAACAACACTAGATTACTGGTGTGGATTCTTACACTTGAGTGTCTGCCTCGTTGGCCTAGTGGTCGCAAACGCTTCTGCGGACCACGAAGTCCTGGGTTCGATGTCCGGATCGGGCAAAGCGTATTGGGTGATTTTCCATCTGTTATTACCAGTAGTAGCACATTGTCTGGATTAATGCCCGGTTAGTGGCTATAGGCTCGTTCCCAACAGCTGGCTAAGTGTGGATGTACTATAAGTCTCTGCCTACCCCTTCGAGGAATACAAGCATTATGTGATCTCTACTATACAAATCAAACGCCTCGATACTTCTAGAGCTAGGCATAACTCAGCGTCTGTCGACACTGATACAGTCCCGTAACCTTAAGTTCTTTGGACACGTTTCAAGGCGGGAAAGTGCGTCTATAGAACGTCTTGTCTTCCAAGGTAGAGTTGAAGGATCAGACCGCGGAGAAGGTCGCCCATGCGATGGACTAATCTGATTAAATTAGACCCTTACACGAGTGCACCAGAAATACATCCAACAGAGATCGATGGCAAGACATCGTGAGGCGGGTGGCATCTGCGCCTACTATAGAAATACATCGAACAGGCGAGTCTCCGCCCTTTGACTATATTTAAGGACCTACGTTTGGTGAAGACGCGTCATAATCACCTAGCAAGGCACTTGCTGTAGTTCCCCATGGCGGAGTGTACGTAAAGGTTCCCTCCTTTGGTGCCAAGCCACATGGTAGCCATGACAGTGGACATGGCCCGTCCGCGGGCTGGCTGGTCACCGCGGATATCGGCGTTCGACTGCTCCTGAGCAAACGCGTCCACTCCCGGCTCGGGAGAGTTCAGATGGGGCTCTAAAACATGACATTGAAAAGTTAGACATCACAGAGAACTTTTAAGCAAATCTGTTGCCCTTATGTTCTTCTAAAAAGGTTTAGTATTAAAAACAATGACACAAATTCATAACAATCAAACAACCGCGAATATTTTCACACGATAGCACGCATACATTATACGCAAATATATAGCATTAACAACTTTAAAGTAATAACAATAATGAACAAATAACAATTAATATTTTAAGGAGCAGCGTAACCCAGGCATAACATTGTATATTGAGAATTGTTTAATAAAACACCCTAGATGTACCTACTAGTATTTTGGTGACAACGAAGCAGATTGTAAATTTGACAGTAAGAACAAGCTAGGGTCCCAGAATCCATAGAACAAGTTTTACAACTTAAAATGTCTGGTAGGTTCTATATATATAAAAGAAAGCCGTGTTAGTTACACTATTTATAACTCAAGAACGGATGAACCGATTTGTTTGAAAATTGGTGGGGTACTATATCCCAAAAATCTATACATACAGATAAATAAAAATGAAGTATCAGTTTGTGAATTCAAATTAACAGCTTTTTACTTAATGCACATAAAAGCATATAAGGTACATACATAAAAAAGATAAAATTTTCTCTGTCTGTCTTTCTGTTTGTTCTGGGTAAACTCTGAAACGTCTGGACCGATTTCTAAGGGGACTTTCACTGACAGATAGTTGATGTTACAAGGACTAGCTTAGGGTACTTTTTTAACATAGGGTTCCGTAAAAAATCCCAATAAATTAAGTCTACGCGGGTGAAACAGCGGGGCACAGCTAGTAATGGTATAAAAAGCTCAAACTGGCAACTGACTACAGCCACTGATGGTCACGATAGACGTCGATATTTGGCCTGTTAGCGCCAAGCCTAGCATATTAACTTCATTAGTTTATCGGGAGGATTAAAGCGATAAATTACCGGTAATAGGCGTGGAGCTCAACGGTGGACTGCCTTGGGGTTCACTCTCGGGTTCCTCAATATCCTTGACCGGTGACTCTTTTGGAGGCTCGTCATCTGTCGCCGGCTCTGGCACCTTGATCGGCGTGCTCGGAGGAGTTAACAGGGTTGATTGTACCTTTACAAACATATCAGGTAACCACACTGTTCCATATTTCCCGTATGTCGGTTGCTATTACTAATTATTATAATAGCTTTATTACTACACTATAAGTTACTGTTATTTTTCACAAAGCCTGACGAAACTCATTGAAGCAGCGCAGGCTATAAAAGAACTCAATAATTAATAATTAAATTACAAATAAGATCATCTTGGTATTTATGATGTACTGATGTTGTATTGTTTATCTATACAGATAAATATAATTGAAGTGTCTGTTTGTAATTCCACAATAACAGCTTTTCACTAAATGCATATGAAAGTATACACGGTACTGACGAAAGAAAGTTTCTCTGTCTGTCTGTTTGTTCCGGATAATCTCTGAAACGGCTGGACAGATTTTAACGGGACTTTAACTGACAGGTAGCTAATGTTATAAGGAGTAACTTTGGCTACCTTTTTTTTTAAGAAAACATCAACAAAACTACGCGGGTAAAACCGCTATAAATTAAAAATATTAAGAATATTCTGTTTGAACTATGAAATTCTTCTAATCTACAGGTAAGATGTAACGACATGTAAGATGAACTCTGATGTGTTTATAACTAAATCGATATTATATTTATAGGTAGTAGAGAGAAGACTCATGTACATGAAGCGAGGTCGTGAGTTAATACTTTAAATGGGAAAGAGTTTCTGACTGTTAACTTTTTTAGATAAACCGCTGAACCGAATTTCTAAGACATTAGCTTTGAATATGTTACTATTAGGCTGAAAGTCACCTTTGATCGAAGTTTTAAACACTATATTATTTATTACTAGCGAACGTCACGCGGTTTTCCCCGTGTAGTTGCCTTTTCTGTTGCAGTACGGGAAAAAAAAATATCCTATGTTACTCGCTAATGATGTAGCTATCCATTGCTGAAAGAATTTTCAAGATAGGACTTGTAGTATCGCTGCTTATTCAATACAAACAAACAAGTATTTCCTCTTTATAATATTAGTACAGATTGTAAAGGACAAGAAGAACATTACCAGTTTTGTGGTTCCAACAGTGGCCTCCTTTTCATTTTCACCTTTGTTGCTATTCAATGAACCAGGTGGACCATTGGTCTGGCTTTCTTCTGACTCGCTCTTGCCCACGCAGAATAGCGATTGCTGTAAGAAATGTATACATAAAGCATCACGATTTAAAGGTTATTTTCATGTATACAAAGAAGATAATTCTATATGAGTTTTAGAGTTGAGGAATATCTGTTTTTTTTGTTCATTGAAGCATGGTATGAGTATTACTACGGAGTGCGATGGGTGAAATTCACATCACACGTGTGACAGGTGTCTGGGGGCTGGTCACCTTAAGATTTAAATAAAATAAATAAATGATCTTTTATTGCTTTTTAGCTTATGACATAAATACAATATAATAAAATTACAACAAGATAATAGAATTACAAAAAATAAATGTTTAAAGCACTATAAAAGCAAAGGGACATGGCTCAGCCTGTGCTGCGCGTAAATTGTATTACGTAAAGCGCTGATTTGCAGCCACTCCCGCTCCCTTAATTATTTATAAGTTAGTTAGGTAGATATAGGTCATATTTTTACTGACCAAATGTCAATCATTGGAAATATGTCCATGCTAATGGAGGGAAATAACTGCACTTTAGTTTTTAGAAAAACTAACTACTTGGTCTTGTCTAGCAGGCGACTGCTCAAACTGCACAGTTACCACGGCTCTTACAGAATTGTTTAGAAAGCCACGTGTGTTACCGAATGTCGTTTGGTGTCGCTGTCGGCAGCCATACGTTCCTCGTACTCTTGGTAATCTTCATCCACAGCACCTGGCACCGAGGCCACGCACAGAATGTGCTTGTCGCCCACTGGGAACGACTCTATTACCTCCGCTGGGTTGTTTGCGTCGATTATCTACAAGCATTACATACCTGTCAGCTCAAAAATACTATTACACGGTCTCTATGACACATGAACCGATGTCTTCTTGATGTTGTAGTGTTTTATGAATATATCTCTATGACGTTACTCTAACAGGTAAAGGGTTTCTATCTTCAAAAATGTTTTCATGGGATTATTTCAAGAACTAATAGGAGAAAAAAACATTAAAAAAGAAACCTTAATCAGATTATGCATAAAATAAGGTCTAAATGAACGTCAAATACGAAAAAAAGGACGAATATTTACTTTTATTCCTAATATTGAATCCTTTGAAGTATCTGTGCAATGCTTACCATGACGACTCCTTTAGCCTGCGTGTTGGCGCATATCCATACTAACGAGGACAGGTTCTTCTCGATGTACTCCACGCTCTGTGTCGACTGCAGTTGTCTGTTGATCTGTTCCACCTCTGGAGAGTGCACGGACGTCGCTTTGATCATCTCATACGCTGTAACATTTGCCATGTTTAAGGCTTCATGCTGCTCCCGATAGTTACCTGACCAATAGAATATTTAACTATATGTAATAAGATTATATACTTAATTGTTTGTTCCGTTCAATGCACAATTTGCTTTTTTTACTAAACCTAAAATTGGCAACCTACATAGACAATCATGAATTAAATTTCATCCAAGAAAGACAAGGTTTTAATTGAAATTTCCCAATCAGATTCATAAGTACATCCTATACTAATAAAAGTCACGTATATATAATCACATATGTATCTTATTGAGATACTACATACCACATTATTTGATCCTTATATAAGGAATGTAGAAGACTGCCACCTTGTGAACATTATTTATCGTGAGTGCTATATTTCTGTGTGGTCACGAGTGCTACATATCTGGCCCTCCAACTACGTCATTTCTACGATGACAGGTACATAGTTGTTATAGATAAATAAAATGTCAAAAATACCATTTACCAACTAATCTGTTCTTAGATAAACCTGTTATAACTGTATCAGTTACCGTTAAATGTGTTTTATATACAACTTGTGTTATTTATACGGAAGTTTTGACAGTGAACTAAGCATGCAGTGCACCATTACCAAGCAATAAGGTTCTTTACTAAGTACAAAAGCAATTATCTGCTGCCAGATATACCATACTCCTCGAAGCTCTGACTGTAACATATATTTTACATAGTATAAATTTAAGTCACCATTTCCACATACAAATATTACGCATCTGTCATCTAAACTACGATATGGATATAGGTATTTAGTAATATGTAGGAGTGGGTTTATAGTTAAGAATATTAATTTTGTATATATATAGAAAAAAGCGAAAAGTTAAGTTTTATTTACAGATTTAAGAAAACTCAATTTTTTAGCAATCTTACTGTTGTTCTTTTGGTGTCAATAAATTGTGTTACGACTGAATTAATTTTGCTGCAATCTAAATATATATAACTCAAAGGTGTCTGTCTGACTGACTGACGTAGCTATCTACGAACGCACAGCCCAAACCACTGGACGGATCGGGCTGAAATTTGGCATGCAGGTGGATGTTATGACGTAGGCATCCGCTAAGAAAGAATTTTGATTAATTCTACCCCCAATAGGGGATGAAAGTTTGTATGAAACTTTGTCAATTTTAAACCGATATATAATAGAATTATTTCGGGGCATATGATAACTAAAAACCATCACGAAGGTTAATTCGCGGCTAAAATCTAGTTTGGTATAAATCTAAAATTTGCAGGTAATGCTTTAGAAGCAGTGTTTAGCAAAGCGAATTGTCCGTGGCCAAGCATATGTTGTAAACTTGCCTTATTAGTAGATACTACTACAATATTATCCGACAAATGTCTGGAACCGTCTTCAATACGTTAGTTAGATGGACTTCACATAAAAAATAAGACATAATAAGACATTTATCGCTTAAGCTTCAAATCCACAGAGGCTTATAATCTAATACGGATATCTCACCAAATAAGCCTCCTCAAATATGTAAATCGTCAAAAACAATTTTTTGTTTTTGAAAAATCGGATACTTATTTTCTTTTTTATGACATATAAGTTGCAGACCTCACAGTGACTTCAAAAAAGTACCGTACAGGGGGCCAACTATGATCGTTACTACTAGCGTATTAACGGAACTTCTTAGTTATAACGTTTAATTTTACGGTACCAAAATTAAATGTCAAAGCACAGAAGTTATTGGTGCTCGGCTTAAACTGATGATGGCCCCCAGATGCTTACTACGTACTTGAAGCACGTGACACAAAGCCTGTAGGGTCACTAATATGTAATTATTAAAACCTTTATACCCCCATATTAATAATTCTTCTTTATTCATTAAAAAAACAGACACTACTTTTACTTCGTTCATTAGTTTGTTACTGTTAGATCACATTTATTAATAAGGGGGGAAAATTTAAGGTATTTGAGTCCTAATACAACAAGAATGTGAGAAAAACATAAAACTTCAAAGATCCTAGAAGTATTGTTATGGCTTGAAACTTCCATCAAAACTAAATAGTATCCGATGCTCTTCTTCAATACACTCAGTATTGAGAAATGATTGATTTAATCAAGTTCCTAGTTATTCCTAGTTCCTAGTACTAGAAAAATGTAACGAGTCATTTGCATTGATACTTTTTAAATTATATCCGGACGACGAATATTATATAATCCGCTTGATAGCACATTCCCGTTATATTAGGACATTGTATTTACCCTCTATTCCCGAGTACATAAGCAGTGTTTACCCAAGCACATGGTGTTTTCCTTGTCGTCGTCTTTAGCGTAAAACACGCTCTCACCGATCATACAGCCGCCGTCGGGCGTGCGTCCTCCGTTGAGGTTCACTGCGGCTGCGCACAGGAGCGTCATCCGGGGCTCACTCTCCGCTATCGGCCTGCATAAGTAACATATCTTCAAGTAAAATACTCCAGTAAAAAATTTATTATGACAGTATATTCCAGACTAACGGTTCTACCCGCTTAGGATTAACCATAATAACTATATTACTTAATTATATATTTTACGTTTATGTAACATTTACCATTGATACTTCCGTAGTTGTTGCATCCAACCAAACAAACAATCTTCTCAACTTTGCAATATATATCTAGATTATAAACTAGAAGCGCTGGGTAGTGGTGCATATAAGCTTAAAGTATTAGTTAAACCATTATATAAGCTGTCTCTAATACAACTCCATCCCTTCTTTCCCCTTCTAGGAGAACTGACGAGTAAAATAAGGGAGGTGCAAGAACGGGAAACCGAAATTCTAACGGGAGATTTCATTATTTCTATGCCTCTCTTAGAATACCCACATGAACAAATATTCCAGCAAATGTCATGCTTTATACCTGTGGCGAGCATCAGTACACTCACACGCAGACTCACCAACGTGTTCACACACGCTCAGAGAGAGTACAAACTATGGCGCGTGAGTCAGCAGTGCGTTTGTGTGAGTGTACTTGCAGCGCGCTGCTTGTATGAAGATCGGTCTCTGGTGGAATAATTTACTAGTGTGCTATAAGTACTGACCTGCAAAAAACCGGCACGGGTACAGGTACTCCGCCCGAGGAGAGTGAGGTGCAAGGGCTGGGTCCTTTCTGCTGTGTCTTGCCAGGCAGACTCCAGCCGTACGCCTGCGTGCGCCCATCCTCCTTGCGAACGTGAGCCCGCACCTACCACACGCTTACGTTACCATTCACACCACTCAACAATAAACACCCTTTGTACACTACACTGTTATATAACAATAAAACCGCCTAATCTAAGATCACCCCATTGAACCATTTATTTTCTCTTGCACTTTAGTGGTTAAAATAAAATATAATCTGTATTTTTAGTCGTTAGTAATGCCGTAGGTATCAATTTATTAGTGATAAAAATGCTATTAAAACAGTTATCATAAAGTTTCAGTTATTTCAAAATTTGATCTAAAATTTTGACTTTTGGACATACAATGATGCAACATTAAATTACCCCATACCAAATATAATTATTAAAAATAAAAATTAATACAGAAACGTACTGCAACATAATCCAATGGCAATTACATAATTGGTAATATTGGCAACAGAAACACAAATACAGTAATATAACTTATGTATTTATTTAGCAAACATCACACACATATAATCGCAAAATAAAACATATAAAACTAACTATAAATAACACTTTACACGCCTATATAAAAATATCACTTGTCTTAATTACTGTGACGTTTAGTATCACTGTTTGATTAACTTCCATTATAAAATTAAATTCTATTAAAAAAATCGATTGTGCCGTCACTGTTTCAACTGAAAACAAAGAACGGAACGGGAATTAGGGTTAGGATGAGGAGAAACGAAACACTAGAACACAATAAGTACACAACACTCACGCGGACCAATGCACATGAGCGTATATCGCGAAATATGTGAGCGAAATGTGTCAAGAAGATCGGGCGAAGAGGACAATTATTTATTTAAATAAAAAAATTATCAATATTTTTTATAAAACATACGAAAATTTGCGACATTGCATGTCTGTAATATCATGGGTTTTGTCATTGTTATAGGTATTTTCTTAGAAGCCAGCTATTTGATTCAGTATGTCGGTTAAACAAAATGGTTGGTTTTTTAAAAACTATTTAAATAAACATATTATAGTTTGGGCCAGTTTTATTTTTGCACTCCATATTTTGTTTATACTCATGACGTGCAACCGAACGGCTACGCTCATGCGCATATCGCCTAAATAGTGCAGCGAAGGATATATACACTGAACCAAGCCAATGACGACACTAATCCACGGCATCATAGATTTTAGTAAAGCGCGAATGGTTCCTGGACTCGTTATGGGATGGTTGATGCTGGGTACATGATTTTTGATGTTGGCTGAAACGTTTTATTTTTATATCGTTTCTTAATCAATTATTCTGAATTAATGTATCCAAATCAATGGTGAAAACGAACGGCGGCATATTTGTAATCCAACCAACACCGTTGTTCGAATAAAACTCTTTGTTAATTGATGAGATTAGTATTGGAGCATTCTGTGAAATGAAATTAACTGTTAGATTAACACGGCTAGCTATTTTACACCAGGGCATTCGCATAAAGCATATTTCGTATTCGAAATAATTTTCTACTCGACAGACGAAACACGCCTTATAATATTATAAACCCATCACCGCAATTTCATCAATCATTGCATCTCTACTATACAAGTGCGCTGGATTGGATTGTACACTATATTACACTTTATCCCCCTTATTAGAAAACATATTCTAACTCTCTACACTCTCTGTGATAAAGATATATTAAGGGATAGACATAGTTTTAGTCCGAATTTGGTCTAGTCTAACGGAAGCGCCACCACCGAAGGTCTACGGAACTAAATTTGACGTTTATGAGAACTAACTAAGACTTTACCGCGTTTTATACGGCTTTGTTCAGCATTGAAGGCTATTCTGAATATAAGTATAAGATTTTATTTTCTGAGATTACCTCATTCATACAAAGTTCACCTCTTTACAATATCTCTTGTCATAAGTCCCTCACGACAAGGAAATATAGGGTCTAGACTTTTCAGGCGCACATTTTTGTCACAGAGTATCTGGCTGGTGGTACATATCAATCTTTTCCTTGGCTATGTATGGGACATTGTTGGGGTGGGCACTTGATTCTACTCCACGTTGCTGATAACCTGATTTTTATACGAAGCGACTGACATCTGCCCCTTTCAAGAGGAAAATCGGTAATCTAAGTTAAATCAGTTGGTGGACTCCCTAAAGCCTCCGAATGACCCTAATACTTGCCAAAAATATTTAATTGGCAACCGGGACCGACGGCTTAACGGTGTCTCTGAGGCACGAATCCAACTACTGGCTTGGGTTAGGGTTGCTTAACTTCGCTGATCGAATGATATGCGCAATAGCAACTGTGCCACGAGCTCCTCCTGGTACATATCAATATAAAAATAAAATCTAAACCCTTACATTGTTTTCAATATTTTCGTCGTGATACTTAACTATTTATTTTTGTGAAAGAATTTTTTTGTGTATGTAAGGATCGTAGCATGTGGCAAACGGTGGTCTCTGCCTACCCCCATGGGATACAGAACTGAGCATATGTATGTTATTTTTGTGGTAAAGTGTAGTCTTTAGAGGCTCTCAAAGGTTCAATGCTTATTGGACGATATGGGGAACATGGGCCAATACTTATTTTTGTTATCAAGAAATAATTCTACACTGACTCAAATATTAATAAAGAAAACGACGAAAAATAAAAATTAAACAATTTTTGTAATGTACCACCGATCTGTACCAAAATTGTGCGCCTATAAAGTCTCAACTTTGTATAGAAACCAGCGTACAAATGACGGCAATGAAATATAGGCCTACCAAATATTTGTCACACGACCCAGCGTACTCGTATAGTAGAGGTGAGTTATATTGTACGAACTAACCTGTCTGAACTGTTCGCTCCTCTCGTGCCTCCTGTGATGGTGGTCAGTCAGTTGTGTTTCTAAGAAGTCGGCTTGGGTGCGCGAGTGTCTCAGCGGTGGTTGAGGTGCAGCTACGGCTCGCAGGTGGGGGGTAGACAGCGGGCGTTGAGGCCGCTCACCGGTGCTGTAAAAGATCTGAAGTTGAAGATTTCTGCCGACCAGAATGGGGTTTGCGTTCCAACGTGTGGAATAGAGCCTTAATGGTGTACTCAATCTTTTCATAACACAAAATGAAGTCGCTACTGCTGTCCATTTGCTTAGATCTTCAGTAATATATAAGACTGATTCAAGAGAATTTTTTATATGTACAGGGTGGCTAGTTGATGAAAAATGTATATCATTATTTTTATATTATATTTTTATACCTTTAATGACCTGTGTCTTTGCATGCCGTTCTAATTATTGAATATATAAATAAATAAACTGAATTTATTTATCAGCGCTTGTAAATCGTAATAAAACATATAATTATTGTGCATTTGCATTCACCGTAAATAAGCATTCACAGTAAAGAAAAATAAACTTGAATAGCGTATATGTAATTTTACGCATAATGACTGTCGCGGTTTAGAATAGGCCAAATAAATACTCGCTAGGCATATAATGCATCAGTAATTTCAAAAGGTCACTGACTCAAGAACCTATTGTATAAATAAACAGATCCCGTACATTGTTAGGGCAGGAGTCGAATCTTCTTTACACATTTGCAAGTGTGTCTGACTCTCCAAGAATCTCTGTGATCCGTTGTTCAATTTAGTCGCGAAAGCCATGATATTTGTAACCAAGTTCAAAAAAGGGAATCTCTTAGTTCGACGGTTTTTCAAGCGTATATTTCCTGAATACACCTGACAGCCAAGAAAATAAACGTAATAACAATATGCAAATTAGATTCAATGTCAATTTTGTACGAAAGCATTTCCGTTCTATGCAACGTCAACATGTAGGAGAATGAACTCATTACTACAAAATACATACATTGTACGCCTGTATTCCCCGAAAGGGTAGTTAGAGGTGTTGTTATAACAACAAATTAATTACTACAAATAATGATAATTATTCGCTAAGCTAGAAGATCCAAAATGCAAATTAATGGCGATTTCGCTTCGACTTCCATAAATTTAGTTTTTTTTAATTTGAATTTCATGTGCAGGTTAAATCTTATAGTGCGTTAAATTCCTAGGAGAGGTAGATCGCCAGTAATCCTTGGAGGGGAGGAAGACTGCAGGCGCTCCAAACAGTAGCGGGAGTGTCTTTTTGTTTTTACGGAGTCACTGCACTTTATAACGTCGGAATTTCCAATATACTGTATATTATAGATATAGAAAAAATCAGGCGCTAGTATAATCTTTGGTGGATAGGGCGTCATAGACTAGCGACCGCTTCCCATCAGATGCAATTAAAAGGCATTTCAAGAGTAATTTCTCAGCCCCAACACGGTGCATTTCAAGGTTACATCATAATGTGAAGCATTAAATAAAGCATACAAGGCGGGTGTAGGTAAAGAGTATATGCTAAACAAATAATAGATACACACAAATATAATTCAATCGCATTAGCAAAAATAGCACGGCATTGCACTAGATGTGACCAACATAATTTCGCTTTAGAAATCTCATTTATTTGTTTGAGACAATTACCCGATTACCGAGCCAGTGTAGTGATCCAGAAAAATCCAAATGGCAAAGTGTCTCAATCTGGTCTGTTACCCCTTAGCAACTAGATCGCTGAACTTATTTCTTCTTTTTTGGGTAGGTATAGCTTACAACTTTAGGCCAGAGATGTCTACTTAATAAAATATTTAGCGCATGAAGTGGCGTTTCATAGCTAATAAAATATATATTTGCATATCAAAATATCTTTATCTGATGAGACTCCTTACAATGTACTTTGAAATTGTTAGAATATAAAAATAACACTTTCCATGATTATACATATAACCACCAGGTTCGGAAGGTTGCTTTTACTGAGAAGAACTCAGCAATAGCATTTTCGAATACATCCCTAGATTTCCTGATGATTTTTCCTCCATCATTATAATTTTATTTATATTATCAATAGTGTACTCAATCTACTTACTCAAACATATTTCGCGGATGGCATTTGTAATAATTTCACATATATTGTTATCGTCGGACCACAAATAAATTTTGTACGTATAAATCACAGTAATAAAAAAGTATAAGTGTCATTCAATCATGAATAATGCCAACTGTTAGAAGATGACATATGTATTTACGACACAATTAGAAGTAGTTCCGTCAAATTCTGTGTTATAAATACGAAAAAGAATATCCATAATAATATTTTGTAATAAGAGGGTAGATGAGAAATCGTTCATTACCTGAAGAGGTTGCTAAAAAATTTCCAAATGCTCTGTTTGTTTTTCTTGTCCATCGTAGAGTCGACGCGACTCGCACGCACCATTTCTGTCCAACGCACTGCATCTTGGAGTTCCATAAAGCGTTCCTGAAATAAGTTAAATTATTTTTTAACATTAACACCATCTACCGGGCTGATTTGTGAATTTTATCCATCCAAGTTTAGGAGCTCAGTGAGCTAAATATATAAAGATAAGTATCACTTTGTTTGAAATCTGTCAGTATTGAAACATTTTTATTTACATTAACAAGATATTTGAGAAATACTGCAACCAGCACATATATACTCACGCCTGTATTCCCCGAAGGGGTAGGCAAAGGTGTTGTGACAACAACACCCCCTTTTCACCGAAGATGATAAAGTGCCAACGTGACAGATAGTGAGTCTATCGATGTCTCAGGCGCTATACATATCTTTGAATTATGTCTCAAATATATGCAGGTTTTCTCACGAAGTTGTTTTTTTACCGTAAAGCAACTTCGTGAGGATACATTCTGTCTCTTACAGTTCATAAACATTCATGCCTAATAAATTGAGAGATCGGTCAATGTTGAGTCCATGATCTGACCAGAATGGGTCGCGTCCGTTCATCAGCACCATCTGCCATCACCATAAACCAGAAACCACTTTGTGTAAAAATCAAGAGGCAACCCCAACGACGCATGGGAGTAGATAAGAGGGTGATGTTTGATGAATATTGTGTCTATGTATGTGTATGTGGGCAGTTTAAATGATATTAAGGGCCCATTACTTTGTACTGATTCCTCTCCATGAGCACTCTGGCCATCTCCACGCGTGTGAAGCGTCTGCGCTGCGCCATAGGGACGTCGGCCTCGTCTTCATTCTCTCCTCCTCCAGCGTTATTGCTCACCGTCTCCTGAAAATATACACCTGATATTATATGGAAACAAAAGTTTAAAAGCACAGATATCATTTTTTTACCCCACTTAACCACCGTTTTTTGTGTCCCCTGGAATACAAAAAAAAAGGTTAGGTTAGATTTTCCGACTCTGGCGTCTATATCAAAACAGCGCACCTGAGTGCCTTGTGTGAGTTATTCACTGCCGCCGTTACAAGTCACAGCGTTGACGTAAACGCAGATTTGTACGGGATCAAAATAGTGCCATCTGCGGGCCGACCGATTTTAAAAAAACTCACACTTTCATTACCTGAAGAGTGGTAGGCAGAGCTGTTGTAATAACTACATCAACTTTTCACCGAATATGATTACAGATGACAGATGATCTTTCAGTTACATACGCTTCTTTGAATTGATCAGTCCACACTCAGCAATAATATCTCCTTAGTGTTTCTAGACGTTTATTCTTAGTAAATGAAATTAAGCTGTACCTTCAAGTGCCTCAGCTCCTCTTCGAGCTGAGTGACGCGCTCACGCAGTTTTTCCCTCGCCGAACTGAGGTTCGACACCTCCTCCCGCAATATTTCCTGCTCGCCGGTAAGTTCGTCCACCTTCACTATGAGGTCATCTTTCACCACATTGAGAGCATTCTTCGTCGCCAGCAGTTCATTGTTCTCCAGAATCAAATTCTCCACTTCCTTCCCCATGCCTGTTGAATAAGTGTATGTCAAAATTACAAAAAAAATATACATTTTAAACTGATATTTAATTATTCGTTGATCTCTATTATTACATTCCCTTCAGGACAAAACATGGTGTAAATGAAGGTACATTAAACTCGGATTAAATCTATGTCCATTCTTTTTAAAATACGTATCACAAAAAGAGATGGAAATACATTCAAACCAAGTACTATCTTAGGCCATATTTTTGTTGTGTTGATATATTATATATCAGTCAGTTATTCTTGCATATAATATTACGTAGTAGTAAATCAACCCTTTAATCCCTCATTATTAAACGTGACATAAGGAGTGTATTAGATTATATTAGTTCTCTCTATCTCTTTTTGTGCTGGAATTAGAATGGGATGGAAAATGTCATACTGGGTTTCATATTTTTAAGACTGCTAGAGATTAAACACATATTAAGAATTACCTATATTTCATTTTTTAAATGGCCCCCAGTCCATAGTATACTTTACGTATAATACCCACATTATATTATGTACTACAACAATAAGTTCGTGTGTTCTACTTCAATGCGCTTGCGCATAATTAATCCAATTGCAATTAAAGGTCGTTGTGCTTACGCGAAGGTTTCCTTAATTAATATTTAAACAATAAGCATCACGTATTCCTCACGCTCTAAGTTGTCGTTAACATTATTTTTTTATATATATTACTAGCGGACTGGACATTGGAGTTCAAATCTTACATGTAACTAAAAAAACATACTAAAATCAGTAACGTAGTTTTGAAATACGGTGCTATTAAACAGATACAATAATTTCAACGATTTTCAAAACACACGACGATTTAAATGTATACTATTTAAACAAGTTCGACACGTATTAGTCCACACACTACGCCACTCAGTGTAGGTATAATGAACTAAATATGAATACTTGCAAATAAGCTTTAGCTATGGAGTGTTCGCGCAAGTGGATTTATAAAATAAAAGGATATATTATGAATATTACATACCTACTGTATATGGTATACGATGTATGTATATTATCTGTAATATATATTACATGAGTAAAATTTTAATCTCTCAAAATATGGTTTTATCCGCAAGAAAACTATGGCCATCACTCTTTAATTTCAAATCAGAAAAAGAGATAGAACTACTCCCAAGCACGGCTTCTCTAAGTCACGTTTTGTTATAGATGTTAGATAGTGTTTTAGTGAAATGTTAGTTAAGAAAACGTTTAGTTTACTTACCAAAGTAGTTATCATTAACTGCAAGGCGTAGATGCAACATTTGTTAGAGCGCATGGAATAGAACGGACACAATATATTAGTCTTAATATTGGACGCAATAAAAATATACTTTAAATAATTATGTTTCTTCTAAAGTCAAGCAATACAATTATAAGCACATGCGTCTGTTTTCCATGAAAGTAACTTTATAGAAATTTAATACTATATCAAATATTTCAGTAAAATCACGTCTTCTCTTGCCCCAACTTCCTCATATTGAAGAAAAGAGGTTGGTTATCGTTTAGTATAATATCTTCGGTCGAGGCGCTCGCATAATTATTATAGAACTTCACTTAAAGGTAAGTTCGTTTAATCATTAAAAATGATCATAATATAAATTATAAAAATGCCGTCACTGTATAAAACATAAACAAGGATTTTAGTTGGTAAATCTATATCAAGATTTAAGATAGATAAGTTCTATGTTGATTTTAGAGAATCGATGAATATGGTAATGTATTTCTGGATATACTTATGTAACACCAGAAAATATATTTTTAACCATTATTGCATGGAATATTTATATTTTAACTATTCGCTTAACGTTTCAATGGTTTACACTAAGTACGCGTTATTTGTAGCGTAAGCAATAAAATTTTATTACTTAGTTTAAATAAAGTTTATATTGTAAGAAAGATTACAATGAAAGTATAAGCTTCAGACATCTACAAGGTAGAAGGCACTTAATACAAGGATAGCAAAACATGCAGTATGTACAAACACATGAATACTACCGTAAATACAACGGAATTAAAAAATAAGCAATATTTTTCCGATGAAAGAAAATAAATTAGCTTTTACTGTAAATATTCCTGGAAACTCAGCAATAAATCTATTCGAATAAATAAATATGACGTGATAACATAATATAGACCAAGCAAGGTCGTTATAACACTCACCTGACGACGCGTATTCTCCTGGATGCACCCAGCTGCCTGCTCGACACAAACACAATAAGTAAGCTAAGCTAGGCTATGTTATACACACACACCTTTACTATACAAGTACGCTGGACTAGTGACTCCATACAAAATTACACAGTTTGTGCCGATTCATAGCGCCACCATCGACGCTCTACGGAACTAAATTTGACGTCTATAAAGAAACTTAATTCTTTGAAATCTCGTTACATGTTCGCATGACAGCAGCACCAAAAAGGCGCCGAACACATATAATATATCCTTATAGCCAGTCCAGCGAACTAGTATAGTATAGGTCAGTAAACAAACAACACGACATATATTATATTCCTATTGCATTCATTGTGAATGTGCATGACGACTGCGCCTGTGTGTGGACTCAGGAATGTATTGGGAGTTAAAAAAATATTGTTCGTAATATTATTTAGAAACGAATATGAATTAGGATACTGTCAGATCTATACCTAATGAATTTCGAATATTTAAAAAGAAATGTATTAAGAAATATAATTGCTTTTACATAACAGTAGGCTTAGAAGATGTATCATACTCGCGCTTGTGCGCTTGCAGTAAACGAAATTGGCTTGCTGGGTATGCCCAACTAAATAATTCGAAACATAATGGTATATCTGTACACGCAATCGTCACGGGAAAGTTAATACACACAAAAAAATACATTTAATATACTGGAATTTGATAGTGTTACTTGTAAATGCAATTGTTATATTATCAGCCATATAAATATTTGCCAGCATCGTTATAGACGTATTGCACACAAACTGAGGGTAGGGATGTGCGATGGCGAGAGATTAATCGCGATCGGTGAATCACTTCCATTCGGCTAGATTCGGTGCGACTCACTCTATCGCCTGCATAACAACAAATCGAAAAACCTCGCGATTGTGTCATTGCCAAGGCGAATCGATGGTTGACTCGATGGAAAATTTTGCCCACATTCTCGCAATCGCCCATCACTAACTGAGGGTAGTATTTTACCTGTAATATCAGCTTCTTCACCCTCGGTCATGTTGGTATCAGTGTCGTGGAAGGCCAGCTCTTGGTACAGGGTGTTACCGCTTCTAGTCTCACTCTTAGTCTGAGACTTGCCCAGGTTGGAGTTAGGAGGGGCGACGGGAGACGTGGCCTGGAGATGACACATTATTCATTTCATTAATGTTAAATAAATTGTTTTGATACATATCTACTACAATAAAACTTCTGCCAATCAATGAACTAGATTAAAAATTAGTAAATCCGTCTCAAAATTACATTAAACGAGGATTTTTTACTATAAATTATTATATAATCTAAATCTCGGAAACGGCTACAACGATTATTATATTTATATTATGTTCATTAAGTACACACCATAGATCACATGCATACTTGAAAAAATAAAGATGGTAATGTATGTGGAATTGTTTTTGTGATATTTAATAATATATAATGAATCTAGGGTTGAGATAAAAGTGACCGATTGTCGAATTTAAAAAATAAAAAATAAGAAAATACTCAACTACAAAGAACAATAACAAAGAACTCATTGGTGTCCTCAAAAAAAAATCAAATTCAAATTCAGAAACGTCGGTTTGACATTTGCGAGTGATTAAAAATGTGACACATTTAAAATGCGTCCGTGTGATATTTTAGGAATAATAATATTTTTCGCTTTACACACTTGCGTGGTTGGTTTAAAGTGTTACCAGTGTTCTACGACACGCACCCGTGGATGTTTCCAGTACAATTTAAACAGTGATTACTTGAGGGAGTGCAAGAATGTTAGTAAACGTCCGCCGCCTGTCTGCCGCTCTTTGTCGCAGGTGCACTACTTTACACCAGGTCAAGAAGTTACCGTGGTACGAGAGTGCGCGTACATTTACACAGAGCCTTTGCAGTGCCAGCAGTCAAAGTTCGGTCAAGTACATTACTCGCTGGCGTGCGAGTGTAACGCTGACGGTTGCAACTCAGCCTTCAGTGGCAGAGTCCGTGACACGATGCTCATTATCATCCTTTTACTGTGGGCCACAGTCATAAAGTAGCTCATTCGTGTATATTTATAAGTGTGTTATTGTAATTAGTAAAGATTTTATGTGCTCTATTTAATTGTTGATATTTCGTTTTTAGCGCAACCAAATCGAATGTTAAATCGAATATTTAGAATGTATTGAACTGACTTTTAAAATAATTCGAATAATTAACTTATTCTTTTCCAAGGTTTCCCCTTAACTTTGAATCGACTTTGATGTTATAATTCAGATGAATTGATAAGTATGTCAATCTAATGAAGCCCCATACAAGCGACCCACCTGCTTTCATTGCGTCTTAAATGTTCGTGGTCCACCCACCCTAAGTACTTACGTAAATAGGATGAAAGTTCCTTTTAAGGATTGTGTATGTCAGTGTTAAATTAAATTAATTTGTCATTAATATTCCCCAACGAAACGCCTGCTTTCCTACAATATCGATATCTACAATAATAAAATCATCGTAAAAATATAAAAACATTTATTAACAAATCATATGTATAACTATAACAGAACATAAGTCGCGTAAAAATATATGACGTAATCAATGACGTCATCATGACGTCCCAACAGTCTATAGAAAGTGACTGCTACTTTCACGGAAGATGAATTAACGACGCCACTCGAGACGCAATTACTTTCCATTAGGCAAGTCATCATTAGAATATTCTACTTTTAGAATAATATAATTTTGTATCTGATTGCATAACAAAAATTACCATCACTAGTCAAACCTTTGATTATTCTTCGTCGTTTTTCATTACCATAATATATTATCGCTTTGACTACTAATGATGTGCAAATACAATGAGATATTTATTAGTGGGGCGTGCATCCACAGTGCGCTCACTAATAAATGTTTCAATAAACCACTACTGTTCGAGTGAAGGACAGCGGTGCATCCTCATATGCGAGCGAGCGAAATTGAGCTTAACAGAGCAGTGCGAAGGTTTGGATTGGATTGAAACAACTACGCTTTAGAATCGATTATTGCTATTAAAATTTTAAGTGCAATATTAATGTTCCGCTCTGGTTTTTATAAGAATTGCGTATTTGAAAGGATAATCTGATAAAGTATATTTTATTGTAAAATGGTTAATTTATAAATTACTACACTGCCCGTGGAAGGTCCACTGCACTATCAATTACGAAGTTTTTTAAGTCATACGAACCTGGCTCTGATGTAAAATGAGGTCAGTTTGGTGAGCTTGTTCCATGGTCCTGACAGCAGCGAGCTCAGCACCAAGCGGCGGCGTCGGCGGAGAGGATGACAGGCTGACTGGACTTCCTGGCATGCTCTCAGTCTGTTCCACCACGTTCACTGAACTCTCCAGGGATGCAAATCCAAATGATATGGGACCTAGTGCACATATAATAGGGTTTCCTTTTGGTAATCGTCGATTCTTTTCGTGTGGGATTTCATTTGGGTAAGATATGACGAAAATAAAGTTAAGCTCATTAAGCTATTATGACAATTAAGTGGTAGAGGTTCAAAATGATTATAAACACAGAAGCAATAGGCCTGAGTTTTAGATAAGATGGCACATGAAGTCCTTTTTCACAGACTTTCCTTGGGTAAGGATATCAATAGCACTTCATAGAAAAGCATGTTGTATTTTATATTGTATTATTTCAACAATATCCCACATGGACTGAGCTGTCAGGGTGGACATACTACATTATAACATAACATATACCACGTAGGAACAGTCGCGGGCGGAAGCTAGTAAAATGTCAAGTATAACATGAACTCACCACTAGACCGGCCCATGGGGTTAAGTCCCAGCCTGCCCCGCACTTCACTCCTATCGCTGGCAGTACTGAGCAGGAGCTTTGTACGTTCCATATAATCCATGTGGGTCTTGAACAGCTCTGTATACCTGTCGTGCAGCTTTGCATACTCCTGTTATAGGGACATACATACCAGTTAGAATGATAACTATCCTATTTGCTTTGCCATAAGTTGGGTAAACTTAATTAAAGAAACAAAAGTGTAGTTATGCAGAGAAGAGTTTAGTTATTGTATCAGATATAAGGAATTGCTAATCCTGACGAGTATTGTAACAAAGTCTTCCTGGACCATAAAGCTAGTGGGAGCATAAGCCCAGGAACTGTTGACAGATATTATTATGGTAGGCATTACCTTCTTGAGTTCATTTTCCCGTTCCTCCAGCCTGCTGGCATGATCGAGCGAGTTCTTATGCTTCAACTCCAACATCCTGACGATGCTGTCTAGAGCTTCTAGGCGCCCTGTGAGATCTTTTCGTTCACCTTCATAGTGATCCTCCGCTTCCAATAACTGTAAAACACACATATATACTTAGGCCGTTTTATTGACAAGAGAACAACACAGACTAAAATGATTCTGTGAGATAAAATCTGCTGACATATGACACTTAGCCGCCCACTCTACTATGTATGTACCAGTATCATATACGTATCCTTGTAAATCATTCTATTTATTGGTCACATTTTAATTACATTGCTCTGCCATACATAGTGATATTATGGCATTTGATTATAACACAATATAAGATGTAAGTGTGTCATGTGTATTTTGCCCTAACGGAAGGGACCACTATGGCTTCAGAATATCCCTGTTTCATTTTGCTGTAAAATGACTTGAAGGTTGAAATGTACTATACTAAAATGTGTGCAAGTAATATAATGGAATGATGATAGTCTATCATAATAAATGTATGTCATAATCAAAGTAATCATTAAATATTCAATGTTGCTTAAGCAACATTTTAATAATAATGATTAAACATAAGGTAAGGTATGATTCAACCACATGAATTTCGTAAGAACAACATGTATAAAAAAAGTCTCATAAGTACTATGTGAAGCCCTACATTAATTTAGATAGGGCTAATAAGGTCACCAGTGCGTGAATGTGTGGTGGAAGGACGAAGGGCACCAATAATAGGCCTCTTGAGGCCATTACTATTTTGGCACATCAATTCCATTCCTAACTTTAAGTACATGTTAAGTACCCTTGGTGCTGCAAGCTTTAATTTAATAAGCACTTTGTACTACAAAAAAAAGTATAATATTTTATATAAGCATGATGTTACTGCATGCATAAACAATAAAACAATTTAAGGCTTATTAGAACTGAACCTTTGCAAAGTTATTTTAATCTTATTGTTTTGATTTGGTGACAAATAAAAATGGCAATTGGCTTGCTCCTAACAAACAAATAAATTAAAGTATGCATATCAGCTTTGGCAACGGCACAGAATGCAAGATGATTTACAGTAAACAAGGGCTTTGTTCTTGCAGGTTATCTAGTGTTTACAATAGTATCATTCAAGATAAATTAAACAATAACAACAATCAATCTAACTAATAATTAATCTTGCCATGATCTATACAGATAAATAATGTCTGTTTGTAATTAAAAAATTACAGTTTTACACTAAATGCATATGAAATTGTATAGAGGACACAGCTTTTGATTATTAAAATAATGTCCACAACAATGAACATATTCAAACACTACATCGCCTGTATCCCATGGGGATAGGCAGAGACCACCGTTTGCCACATTCTATGATCCTTACATACTTCTTTCGCTTCATACACATTCATGCATCAAACACTGAAAAAGTATTTCTAATTTTACTGAATTCATAATGAAAATGTTGACCATTAAAGGACCACTTCATATTCAAATTAGATTTTATGTAGGTAACAACCACACTAAGTTAAGTTATACAAATTTACAAAAAAAAATTATTCCAATCATGAATTAAACATAGACCAGTAATATTTATACCTTTACTAAAATTCTCTACAGTTAAATATTCACATACTATTTAGGAATAATATCCAAATAACAAGTTTACCTTGAAGTTAAGACGACAGAATGGATGGCACATTCCACATGAAAATAACACTAATAATCACTTGAATTTCATAAAAAAATATTGCAACAAAACATGTATGTTGTATGATGCTCAGATAATTACTAAATAGATTGCATAGCATTGCACACTGATGCAAAACAAAGAGAAGTGAATCAAGGTCTAATAAGCTAGTCAACACTCACCTTCTGTTCGGCATGCTTCCTGGCAGCCTTCTCGCGCTCGTACTGCGTCACCAACTGCTCGTTATCCTCACGCAGCAGTTCCAGCTCCACCTCGTGCTCCTGGTTGGTCTGGTAGGCAGAGTCCAGGCACTCCAGCACATTCACCAGCAAGGGCATGAGCGTCTTCACGACATCCTCGTCGTACCGCGCTATCATCCGTTCGAACTCCTGGTAAATACTTCCCGCCAGCGTCTGCACCTTCTCAGACATAACGACGTGCGAGTCTTCGTGGGTGCCGTAAATGGTCTCGGTCGTAACATATCCGCTGCTCGAACTATCGTCGAAATTCATGATTGCAAACAATTATTTCGTATCTAGGGTACAAGGAAATTACGTCTATCCTTTGCAAGGCCGTCTAATGAATTTTACGCGAAAACATGATTATTAGTTTTGTGTGTAAAGTAGTATTGCTTGATGACGCGATCGATTAGGGGAACTTTAAAATAAACCTATTTACCTGCCATTCATCTTTAGCATTTCGGATTAAGAAATAAACTACGCTCATGAAAATGTATAAGCAGAGAAGGATAAAGAGAAGAACAGACAGAGTTTATGTTCACACCATTTGTTTGATTGACGTATTTTTACTATAGATACCTACAATCGAAAAAAAATATAATATCGAGTTGACGTTATCTATTGGTTGGTACACAGGTTCCGGATGTTCCGGATATAGACAGCTGATTCAATCCCATTTAGAATTTATGATCATATCATTCAACAAGATGTAATTTAAAACAATTATCCGCTTACTACAGTTGACATCAACAGAGGACATGGACAAATAATGATAGTTCGTGATAGCTCACTAATATCAGCGTTAATAATTTCTCAAGATCTAAGTAATTAAAAATAATCCATAATAACGCAAATTTTCTTTATTAAATCGGATACTTTGTCTTTGGCCCTTGGCATTTGAAGCAATGATAATGAATGTCATAGATAGATCACCAAATGATTTTTTTTCTTTGTCTATGGTATGATGTTTGTGATATTGTTTGTTGACAATTCGTAATCACACGTCATGTTTTCTTACTTAATTTTCATTCGTAAAGAAAGATTCTCTCTTTGCTGATTTTGTTAAACTGTACGTACGTACAGTCGTAATTGATTCGTGTCAGTACTCAGTATCTTTCGTTCCCATTCGGTGTTGTTCCATATATTTGTTGTCATTGTAAAAACCCTGTATTTTTCCAAATTAACACACTTATTATTATAATTTTTACTTACCCACTGACTGAAAATCTACACAAATTACTTACATACCCAAAATGACTGTAAAAGGGGACAATATGCTCGTAGGTAAAAAGAGCGTATTTTGGGCTTATGTGTTGTGGTTGTTCGGGGGTATCTTTGGGTTGCATCACTTTTATTTGCGCCGGGATCGCCATGCGTTTGTTCTTTGGTCTACTCTTGGGGGATTCCTCATCGGGTGGTTGGGTGAGGTGGTGAAGATCCCACGGTACGTGCGGGACGCGAACGAAGACCCCAAGTATATGAAGGAGCTGGTCACGAGAATGTCCAGGAATAGGAAGGTTAGTGTTACTTTAAATGTTTTTATTGGGGTCAAACAGATTCAACATGTTTGTGCTAACAGTGTTTCTTGGGTTTATTTTTGGTACCTGATTAGTTGAAGAGAATATATTAGCCATGGTGTGAAGCTCCGACCATGATAATGTAGTCCTCTATTTATGTGTATAATTATGGATTGATTAAAAAGGGTGTGTGTAGGAATGTGTTGATTTTATGAATTATGCCACGCCTTGTGATGAATTAATACATGAGATGGCTTATAGATGAATTATGATTAAGTAGGCTGAGGACTGGATGATAATAATTTATTTTGGTACCTACTACATCCACAAAATAAATTATTATTCCCCAGTCTTCATATCTATCAATTTGAGTATATCCAACCAACTACATTCCATCCACCAAAAGGTTAATCATTTTCCATTTAGAATGTTAAATTTGCATACTTTTGTTGTATATTTCCTATAACCATAACCATTAACATCTGAAAACTAACTCCTTACACTTTACAAACCTTACACCTTACAAAATTATTGTTTAACAGTACTTTGTTTAGCTGATATAGTGTTGAGGAAGTCATAATTAATAGACTGTGAGTTGCTGGCAGTTAAGGCACTGAATTGTGTGGTTGAAATGTATCTTTGATTACCAGTCAAATGTTTTTTAAACCTCATAAGTTGTGCATTGATTTCAGTCTGCAAGGCTGAATAAAAATTGTCTATAAAAGTTAAGGCCTATATAACAATATTAAATTAATCATATTGTATTCTGTACTGGAAATACTGCTTTCAACTAGGTAATTAGTTTGATATCTGCACATAAACAATTACATTTATTTACATACAATAGTGTTATTATAATTCAGTGCTGTGATAATTTTGAGTGGAAGTAGCCTTATATAACTGTAAAACACAAAAATAATAATTTCCCAAGCTTTGCCATTGTATTATTATTGTTCTCTCAGCCACCATTCTCCATGAATCGCTTCACTGGCATGCTGATGGTCGGCTACTCCTGGGGCCAGATGATGATGCTGGCTGTTCCTCCGGATGAGTTCTGGGGGTTCAACTTGAGATACTTCATCTTCCTCGTGCCATTAGTGGTTGCTCTGGGTAAATATAATTATAATAATACCACACACTTCTAAAGTTATTAGACACTCAATAGTGTAGATTATAACTGCAATAGTCCCAATGATGCCTTACAAGGACTTTCAAGCATATTCCAAAAAAGAGCTATTGAAAAAAGCATTAACTGGTAAACCTCTTTCATTGCTGACCTATCATATTGTACTAATTTCGGCTCCTGTAAGGTTGGTTGGAAAACCATTTCTTAGTAGTTTAATATCAATCACATGTATCAAGGTACACCTTGACTTATATATATCAGTCAGGACATTATATTTGGAGTGGCCCTTTTAATTAGGGATATGAAAAATGTATGTTGGCCGATTCTCAGACCTACCCAATATTCACAGAAAATTTCATACATCAGTCTAACTGTTTCAGTGGAGTTTGATGACAAACACTGCGCCATGTTAATCTAAATCTACATCTACACTACTATTATAAAGAGAAAAGATTTGTATTTTTGCGTTGTAATGAATAAACTCAGAAACAACTGTGTAGATTTCAAAAATTCTTTCCCCATTAGAGAGCTACATCATCAGCTACTAACATAGGCTTTATTTTATCCCCATTCTCCCGCGGGAACGGGAACTAAGCGGGTGAAACCGCGCGACGTCCGCTAGTTTTATATAATAGTTATTAGACAGTATGGTGTGCTCAAGAACTAAGCATCTCTTATGCACTTTTATATTAATGTTGTATGTATTTGTTCAAGGTGTATGGACAGTGGGGAACATAGGTCGAGAACAAGGTAGTCTCAAGTGGCCCCTGCTCGGTGCATATGCTGCCTACCCGATCCGCTACTTTATATACGACGAGACTGTCTGGTTCACGATCATGGTGCTTGCTGCGGCCATGGCTTTTGATACCTTCTCCAAGGAATGGAGAACATTCAAGAGACACACAACCAAGAGACGTCATGTTGTCAAGTAAAACTATCTTTCAACAATAGTTAATAGGTTACATTTTTGACTGGGGGTTACCTATGAATACTTGCAAAGCCCACCTTAAGTAAGGCTAGACCAAAGACTGAAGATATATCCAACTCTGTGTAATCCATACCACAAAAAGAGCTGGAGCTACTTTTAAACCAAAGATTACACAGTGAAGGTCTACAGTGGTTTTGTTGTTGTTTTGTTGGTCTGAGTTTATTTCATCATGACTGGAAAATTTTAATAATAAAATAAAATTTATAAATAATAATAAACCGAAAAAAAAGAAAATTATAAAAAAAATTAAGTTAAATTTTCCTGTCATGATGAAATAAACTCGGAGCAAATCTTACAAAATCATTGTTCAAAGTAATATCATGCAAAAATCATATTCATTGAGAACTTTCATGAATATATTCGTAATTTGGGCACTTGATAACGTAAGTTAACTAATAACTATCTAAATAATAAAACATATTTTCTTTTGTATAGCCGTGTTATCATTTCCTGTATTTTGTAATAAGGTGGCTTAAAACTAAAATGCTTTGCTTTTTGTATATTCTGAAAAATAGTCAATGTGCAATGATTGAATTCAGTATAAAGGTCTATTTGTGTGAATATAACATGATGTAACTTAATACGTGTATCTCCGCAGGCGCATTGCAATACTGACGGCATGCGCTTGCCTGTACCTGTCGCTGTGGTGCGGGTACCTGTACTTCCACGGTACCATCACCGACAGCGAGGGCGACGAGGTACCAGTCTACGAAGCTCTTCACCACTTCTTCACTAGTCCTTGGTAATTATAATCTACCTGCGGACCCGAGAGACGTTTTCCTGCATAAAAGTGCAGGTGCCGTCACTAGTTATGAGCGCTGACCTTAAATCTGCAGAAGTCATTTTATGAGTCTGTCTGTATGGCGCCGCGCGAATAAAATATAAATAAAATAAAACAAATACGCTCACGCCACTCCAGAAGGGTCCGGAAGGGGTAAGCAAAGGAGTTGTAACAACAACACCCACATATCACCGAATATGATTAAGTGCCAACGTTACAGAGCTTGAGTCCATCACCGTCTCATACACTATACGTCTCTGAATTACTTCTCAGTCGTATACAGGTTTCCTCACGATGTTTTCCTTCACCGTAAAGCATGTGGTGTAAAATCACTACACATAAGTTTTTAGAAAAACTCATTAGTACTGGCCCAGCGGGGATTCGAACTTGGGCGACTACTCAAACTTCGAGGCTACCACTGCTCTTATAAATAAAATAGAATAAAATGTATGGCCGGTTACTCCCACTACTTTCGCTGTGCGCTCATAACTCGTGACGGCACTAAACAAGTTTTGCCAACTTTCCAGGTGGTTGGACGTTAAACGTTGCGTGCTCGATACTTACCAATACGCCCAGCACCACGGCTGGTACGAAGTCTGGAAGCAGATCATCGACCTCTCAGACCCTCATGGGGAGCAGAATGCGTTCAGAGTCCTCGGCCTAGGTCCCGACTCCACGCAACAGGAGATCACGTCTACTTGGAGGAAACTGTCGAGGGAACACCACCCGGACAAAGTGAAGGAACAACACCTGCGCAGGGCTGCCCAAGAGAAGTTCATGGAGATACAGCAGGCATATGAGATACTGTCCAACAGCAAACACAGGAGGAACAGGAAGAATAAAAAGGACAACTCCGAACCCAGGCCGGGACGGGATGAGATGTAAGGTTTGTCAGTGAAGGGCTGATTGAGTGCGAGTTTCGTTACATTACAAGTTTAAGCATGCTCATTTGTTCAACAATTCTTTAGGCCTAACTATTAACTCTTATTGCCAATGGTAACATATATAGCTACAAACATACATACATATGCTCACGCCTGTATTCCCTGAAGGGGTAGGCACAGGTGTTGTAACAACACCCCCTTTTCACCGAAGGTGATTGAGTGCCAACGTCACAGATGGTGAGTCCATCGCCGTCTCACGCACTATACATACGTCTTTGAACGACTTCTCAAACATATGCAGTTTTCCTCACGATGTTTCCCTTCACCGTAAAGCACTGGGTCTGAAATCACTGCAAAGCAGATATAGCTGACACTTATATTTGAGCTGTTACTTAAAAGTACTTGACTATATTATACACAAACGAAACTCGCAACAGACATTCAGAAATAGTTGTGTTAGCCAGGGTTGTGGCCAATGTTAATTAGTACTCATTATTTTAGTATTTTTTTTATAGATATTTATTCAAATAGTAGGTATTCTTGTAATTAAGGCCCTTTGAGAGCTCGATTTTTCTGATTTATTTTGTAGAAGTATTACAATCTCATTGTATTCCAAATAGGATAGTTAAGTGTATTTCAAAAGATATGTCCGGTGTTGAGTTGGACACTCAGATTTTTATATTTATAAGTACTATAGGTACATTCAATACTTTTGGCACTCTATCGAATTTAATTAGATCTGTATTCTTATTGACAAAGTCATAATTTTTTGTATTTAAAAAAAATGCCAAATTTGTTTATAATGTAGATGTAAATTATCTTAAAGGTTAAAGAATTAAAGGGAGGGAACATAATATTGTTATAAAATCTTAACACTCCTGTACTTAATCATTTATTGCTTTAATTCATAGTATTAATACCACGCAAGTGGAATTCTGTAATCAATCTTTTTATAATATAATTAATGTCCATATAATCATGTCCATAAAATATATAACATTATGAAAATCTGTCAGATAGCATTATAAATTAGATTTTTCTCTTATGGACACTGAAATGGGCCCTTAATATATAGTTTAGGTACTTAACACAGCCATCCCGCTCGTAATCGTGGTAAAAAGTAAACGAACTATATCTATTATTCACTTCAATTATGTCAGAGAGTTGATTTTCTATCTGGCATGATAGCAGTTAATTGGTCCTCGGCTATGGAGGTATTTCATCCTATATTTACGGAGATACCTTTAGATATTATATTATTATTATTAAGAAAACATTAACAAATCAAATTATGGTAAAATAAATCCAGAAAACATTGTTTAAGTGAAGACTAGTCGAAACTGTGACTAAGACTTTTTAATCTGTAGTTTTTTTAATCTGGACTTTTATCCCTTTTTATAATCTGTATCAAAAAGAATTGGAACTAGGTACACATTCACTGCTAACATTTCAACTTCTTGGTAAATTATCTAACTGTTGGACGCACATACGCGTCGTAAGCAGTGAACGCATTACCTTAAATATTTATATATTTTGTAAATGAAAAGTTAATGACACTTCTTAAAGTGCACAAACTCAATGCTCCTATCTATAATTTAGAGTTCTAATAGTTGCTTCGTAATTATATTTACTTAATTCGTGCCAATTTAATGTAGGAAAGGACCGTGTTGTTAAGATAGAGGTGTTGTCTTCGGATTGGTATTCTCAAATTTAGCTTAGCTATGTCTAACGATGTATCTATAAACCAGACATTCCTCAACTTAGACGTAAGTACTCACTTAGTTAGTATTTAGGCTAAGTATTTATTGAGATATTATAATTGTTTGTTACTATCATCATCGTCCTCCTGATCTTCTCTTCCATTTCTCTGTCAGCCGTCATATCTGTATTCACTCGCATTTTAGCAATATCATCATTCACACAATTCATCCATCGTTTTTTAGGTTTTACCTTTACGTTGTAACCAAATTTGTTTGTTAATAATAGTGCTCAAATACTTTAAACAATCGGAAGCTGATTTGTAAACAGAAAGTTTGAATCTCATTTTACCTTACTTTATTCATATTATATAACTAGCGGACGTCCCGCGGTTTCACCCGCGTATTTCCCGTTCCCGTGGGAGTAATGGGATAAAATATAGTCTTTGTGACTATAATTTGAGATTTAAACTATCCTATCTCTCAAGTTGGATCGAACTGCACATGGTGTGCGAATTTTATTATAATTGGTTAAGTGGTTTAGGAGTCCATTGAGGACAAACATTGTGACACGAGATTTATATATATTAAGATAATATGCCATTAGTTATATTAGCATAGTCTTGAGAGCTTACGACGTAGCTTTCATGGTCTAAACCACAAGATTACTCTATAATATGTTAAGTACTCAGGGACCAAGTTTCGTAAAAACTGCTGCATTACACTCACAAATAGACATTCAGGGACGGGTTCACGCACGCTCCAGAAGAGTAAAAACTATAGCGCGTGAGTACCCGGGGACGTTGCAGCGCATACGTGTGAGTGCCCTTGCAGCGCGCCACCTGGTTTTCTGTTTTGCCTTTAAATAAAGGTATTTTTTCCTTAATTGTATTATCGCTCAGGTATTTGTATTGTGCTTAGTCTTGTGGTATTAGTTTAGTTTAGACCAAAGAATTATCTAATGTGTTTGAGTCCCCATATATAATCATTTGTTGAAATATTACTTTAAACATTCCGCATTTAGTATCTTTATGTAAACTTTTTATATGTTTAATTTATTGTTACTTGATATACTTAGTAAATATTTAAATAAATGTGACTTTATTTACAGGGCTTATTATTCATTATTTTTATTAACATACTACTTAACGACTAAGGTCGCGTTCAAATCGTCAGTCATTTGAATAGGAATTTTTATTGGGGTCACATAACATAAGCCTTTGAATAACTGACATGCTTGAATAACTAAAAAAAAGTTTCAACCCATTTTACGGCCTCCCCCCCACTATCAAACCGTCAGATTAATATATCTCGATTATCAGTAAGACTTAACGCGTTTATCTACACTAATATTATAAAGAGGAAAACTTTGTCTGTTTGGTTGTAATGAATAGGCTTAAAAACTACTGGACCATCATCGTCCGTGGCCTTATCCCATACATTGTTGGGGTCGGCACTTGATTCAATCTGATGTGGCTGATCACCTGATTTTTATGCGAAGCGACTGCCATCTGACCTTCCTAACCTCTTCTACGAGGAAAATCGGTAATCTACTGGACCGATTTCAAATATTCACCATTGGATAGCTACATCATCAGCGAGTAACATAGACTTTATTTTATCCCCGTACCCTACTTATGAATAACTGAAGCGCTCGAATATTTACATGTCACTATTTTTTATTCATTTTCGAAAACTTGCACACATTCAGGCCCCCAACGCAATCCTTCCATAGACATTTTTTCATCTTTACATCTAATCTTCACAATTCAATAGGTCCCCATAGCGTTTCAGTCTACAGATTTAGCGGTCCGGCCTCCCCTACTATAAGAATATCGGCTATGTCAGCGACTGATTGGGAGACTAGGTGATGAAATTAAGGGAAAACACACTGCAACAGTGTGCAGCGGTAATGCACCTCTTTTACTGAAATGCTTCTTATTTCATAAATATTGTAAAAGGGGGTTCTGACACAAGCTGTCAGAACGACTTAAGGAAAAAATAGATTTTTACGTTTTATGTATATGGTATTTTAATTAAAGTAGAATTGAATTACCACGCCGAATTTAATTACAACGGGGTAATAAAGTTTTTAAGATTGATATGAAGGGTAAAACTGTCTCCGTGTCTATAGACAGGATCAAGCCTGCGTACATTCTCAGTTACCCACATACCATACCCACACATACACCACCACCCACATATGCATCCTCATCCACACATGCATCACCATCTACACATGCTCCGGATAACATCACCGGCCATCAAGTTTTGATAGAGGATAGACCTGTTGGAGCGAGGACAACTAGATCGGGGCGTAGGGTTAGATTTCCCGATTATTATCTCCCGTAGAGACGGGCTCTGGAGGGGGGTGGTGTAGCGGTAACGCACCTCTTTTACTGAAATGCTTCTTATTTCATAAATATTGTAAAAGGGGGTTCTGACACAAGCTGTCAGAACGACTTAAGGAAAAAATAGATTTTTACGTTATATGTATATAGTATTTTAATTAAAGTAGAATTAAATTACAACACCGCATTTAATTACTACAAGTGTAATCTCGTAAGTAAGTCAAGCGAAATGGTATAATTTTCTATAAAAAAATCGGGCAGTTTGTCTTTGGTCCTTGACTTTGAAGTATTGTGTGATGTTTGTGACTGTTTAACAATTCATAATCACACGTCATGTTTTCTCATTCGTAAGGAAAGATTCTCTCTTTGCTGATGTTGTTAAACTGCACAGTTTGAAATTGATTCGTGTCAATAACTTTAGATCTCATTCAAGAATTTATTTAGTGAAGACTGTAAGAAAATACCCCCAGTTGGAAAATATTATTACCTCTTTTTGAAATAATACTCATCAAAAATAATTACAGAATTTACCTACTTTCTAGATTGAAAGTATAAAGTAGCCCGTATTTTGCAGAGTTAACATACTTTACATACCCAATATGACTGTAAAAGGGGACAATATGCCCGTAGGTAAAAAGAGCATATTTTGGGCTTATGTGTTGTGGTTGTTCGGGGGTATCTTTGGGTTGCATCACTTTTATTTGCGCCGGGATCGCCATGCGTTTGTTCTTTGGTCTACTCTTGGGGGATTCCTCATCGGGTGGTTGGGTGAGGTGGTGAAGATCCCACGTTACGTGCGGGACGCGAACGAAGACCCCAAGTATATGAAGGAGCTGGTCACGAGAATGTCCAGGAATAGGAAGGTTAGTGTTACTTTAAATGTTTTTATTGGGGTCAAATAGATTCAACATGTTTGTGCTAACAGTGTTTCTTGGGTTTATTTTTGGTACCTGATTAGTTGAAGAGAATATATTAGCCATGGTGTGAAGCACCGACCATGATAATGTAGTCCTCTATTTATGTGTATAATTATGGATTGATTAAAAAGGGTGTGTGTAGGAATGTGTTGATTTTATGAATTATGCCACGCCTTGTGATGAATTAATACATGAGATGGCTTATAGATGAATTATGATTAAGTAGGCTGAGGCATATAGCAAATGTTACAAGGAATAACTTAGGCTGCTATTCATTTTAAAAAAAATAAGTGTTCCACAAGCCACTCATGAAATTGACTATTCGCGTGTGAAACCGCGGGACCGAGTAAGAAAAAAAAAATGGGTTTGTGTCCTCTTCATCAACATCCTCCTGCCCTTATCCCATGTTATTTGGGGTTGGTGCAATGTGTTCTCTTCCATTTCTCTCTATCAGCCGTCATATCTGTATTCACTCGCATTTCCCAGGCTTTATTATTGCTTTTACAGCCACCATTCTCCATGAATCGCTTCACTGGCATGCTGATGGTCGGCTACTCCTGGGGCCAGATGATGATGCTGGCTGTTCCTCCGGATGAGTTCTGGGGGTTCAACTTGAGATACTTCATCTTCCTCGTGCCATTAGTGGTTGCGCTGGGTAAATATAATTATAATAATACCACACTCTTGTAAAGTTATTAGACACTCAATAGTGTAGATTATAGCTGCAATAGTCCCAATGATGCCTAACAAGGACTTTGAAGCATATTCCAAACGAGAGCTATTGAAAAAAATCATTAACTGGTAAACCACATTCATTGCTGACATATTATATTACCTTTGGTACCTTTAAGGTAGGAGTGTGAGGAGCTTGTGGCACAGTTGCTATTGCGCATATCATTCGATCAGCGAAGTTAACCAACCCTAAGCCTAGCCAATAAGTAAAATAATAATTGGATGGGTGACCGCCCGAGTTCCCTCCGTGCTTCGGAGAGCACGTTAAGCCGTCGGTCCCGGTTGCCAATTTATCATCTTTGTCAATCGTTACAGGTCAGTCGGAGGCCTAAAATAGCCTGACAACTGGTTTAACCCAGATCATAGATTTTCCTCGTTATAGGGGTTGCGAAGGTCAGATGGCAGTCGCTTCGTATAAAAATCAGGTGACCAGCCACATCGGGTTGAATCAAGCGCCGACGCCAACAATGTACGGGATAAGGCCGGGGAGATGATGGTTCCTTTAAGGTTGGGAAACCTTTTCTTAGTAGTTATATACAAGGAACACACTCTCCGAATTTCATGTCTCCAGGGCCAATATATTAGTCTTGATCAAACCTGTATCAAGGCACACCTTGATTGATATATATCAGTCAGGACCTAATATTTATAGAAGAACCAACTGTTGTATTGCTGTATATTTTTTTGGGGTGGAACACCCCTTTTCTATTAGGGGCATGAAAAATAGATGTTGTCTAATTCTCAGACCTAACCGATATTCACACAAAACTTCATGCATATCAATCCAACAGTTTTGGTGGAGTTTGATAACAAATACTGCACCATGATAATCTACATCTACATCTACACATTATAAAGAGGAAAGATTTGTATTTGTGTGTATGTTTGAATCTACTGTGTAGATTTCAAAAATTCTTTCACCATTGTATAGGTACACTATCAGCAATAACATAGGCTTTATTTTATCCTCGTACTCCCACGGGAACGGGAACTACGCGGGTGAAACCGCGCGACTTCCGCTAGTTTAATATAATAGTTATCAGACAGTATGGTGTGCTCAAGAACTAAGCATCTCTTATGCACTTGTATTTTAATATTGTATGTATTTGCTCAAGGTGTATGGACAGTGGGGAACATAGGTCGAGAACAAGGCAGTCTCAAGTGGCCCCTGCTCGGTGCATATGCTGCCTACCCGATCCGCTACTTTATATACGACGAGACTGTCTGGTTCACGATTATGGTGCTTGCTGCGGCCATGGCTTTTGATACCTTCTCCAAGGACTGGAGAAGGACTACCAAGAGACGTCATGTTGTCAAGTAAAACTATATTTTCAACAATAGTAAATAGGTTACATTTATGATTGTAATTTGAAAGTATTATCCACCTCATTAACTCGGATTGAAGATATATCCATCTCTTTGAACTCCATATCAAAAAAAAGAGATGGAGCTACTTTTAAACCAAGTTTTGTCTTTGCCTATGTTTTGTAATTAGGTGGTTTACACTTCACTGCGGTAATTTCACACCATCTGCTTATGGTGGAGTGAAATACATACATACATACATATGCTCACGCCTGTATTCCCCGAAGGGTTAGGCAGAGGTGTTGTTATCACAACACCCAATTTTCACCAAATTTGATTAAGTGCCAATGTGACAGATGGTGAGTCTATCGCCGTCTCAGGCACTATACATACGTCTTTGAATTACTTCTCAGAAATATGCAGGTTTCCTCACGATGTTTTCCTTCACCGTAAAGCACGTGGTGTGAAATCACTGTACATAAGTTTTTTAGAAAAACTCATTGGTACAGGCCCCGCTGGGATTGGAACTTGCGTCGCTTGCGTAGCAGGCGACTGCTGAAACCCCGAGGCCACCACGGCTCTCGGTGGAGTTTAATATCGTGACGAAACTCGCATATGTCTGAGAAGTATTTCAAAGACGTATGTGTCTGTCACATTGGCACTTAATCATATTCGGTGAATAAGAGTGAAGCAGAATAAAGGTCCAATTGTGTAAATATAACAAAATATAACTAAATACGTGTATCTCCGCAGGCGCATTGCAATACTGACGGCATGCGCTTGCCTGTACCTGTCGCTGTGGTGCGGGTACCTGTACTTCCACGGTACCATAACCGACAGCGAGGGCGACGAGGTACCAGTCTACGAAGCTCTTCACCACTTCTTCACTAGTCCTTGGTAATTATAATCTACCTGCGGACCCGAGAGACGTTGTCCTGCATACCGACTGCAGCGCCATCTGCCGAGTTGATTTGTGAATGTGTGTAAACCATCGACGGCGCCATCGAAACGCATACAAAAAATTATTCAAAATGTTTCACCCATTTAGAAGTTCAGTGACGTATACACATACAGTGGAATTATATATATAAAGATATACTAATTTACCAACGATATGAGTCAATATGCCTCTAAATATAAAAACTTTTTAGATAGATATGTTTTCGTATAGACTACTGGTCCGATTTGAAAAAATCTTTCACTGTTGGATAGTCCATTTATCGAGGAAGGCTACAGGCAATATTTTATTTTCAATAAAATTGGGCATCCGTAAGAAAATTGCGATTTTGTAATCAAAGTTAAAATCGAAAACCTATTTATGCGTGCACTGAAAAAACTATTAAATCGTCTGAAGAAAGAAACTACGCTAAATGTGTATATACGTAATGTAGGATGTTTCTGAACGGAATGTGTGTAGAACGAGTGTTGAATGAGTGTAAGATGATATGTTTCTGAACGAGTGAAAGGTTAGAGCGAAAGTGTGACGTTTGTTTTGGCAGTTGTTGTGTGCGAGGGAAGCGAGGGAGTTGGCGGGAGGACGTATGCGAGGAGGTTGGAGTTGGAAGAGGAGTTGTTGTTTTATATCGGAGAAGAGAATAAATAAGTGAAATAAGTGAATAAGTAATATTAATATTATATAAAACTGAATCTACGCGGGTGAAACAGTGGGGCACAGCTAGTTAGAAAGATGTAATCGCAAGAGTCATTGTTCGTAAAACTACATCTTTGCGTAAAAGCCACAGACTTGAGGTCCATCACGAGCCGTGAACGCTGAACTTGAATCTTCACTAGTCTGTTCCTGTCTATCTATATGTTCAGTGGACCCCAGAACTTCCGCTGAGCGCTCATCAACCAAAAAATGTTTTGCCAATTTTCCAGGTGGCTGGACGTTAAACAATGCCTGCTCGATACTTACCAATACGCCCAGCACCACGGCTGGTACGAAGTCTGGAAGCAGATCATCGACCTCTCAGACCCTCATGGGGAGCAGAATGCGTTCAGAGTCCTCGGCCTAGGTCCCGACTCCACGCAACAGGAGATCACGTCCACTTGGAGGAAACTGTCGAGGGAACACCACCCGGACAAAGTGAAGGAACAACACCTGCGCAGGGCTGCCCAAGAGAAGTTCATGGAGATACAGCAGGCATATGAGATACTGTCCAACAGCAAACACAGGAGGAACAGGAAGAATAAAAAGGACAACTCCGAACCCAGGCCGGGACGGGATGAGATGTAAGGTTTGTCAGTGAAAGGCGGATTGAGTGCTAAGTGCGAGTTTCGTTACATAACAAGTTTAATTTGGCAATATGACCTGATGGTTATATTGCCAATGGTGATAGGTAACATATAACTAATGTAACAGCGCTGCAAATGAAACTCCCAACAGACATTCATCCACATTTAGTGCTCATTTTTTTAGTATGTTTTTATAGATATTTATTCAAATAAAAGGTATTCTTGTATGAAGGCCCGCCCTCAAAGAGCAACATTTTTCCGATTCTCGAATTATTATGTAGCAGTTTTTTAAGAAAAGTATTATACAGGTTGTAACAACTCAAATCTCATTGTATTCCAATTAGAATATGTAGTAAAGTGTATTAAAATATGTTGGGTGTTGAATTGGACACCCCAATTTTCTTTTATATTTATAAGTACTATATTTTACTATGTTATACTACTATATTTATAGGTACATTCAATACTTTTGGCACTCTATCGAATTTATTAAGATCTGTATTCTTATTGACAAAGTCATAATTTATTATATTTTACAATTTTGCATTTACTAGTATGCCAAATTAATTTAGATTTAAATTATCTTAAAGGTCAAAGAATTAAAGGGAGGGAATATAATATTGTTATCAAACATTAGTTATAAAATCTTAACACTTATGTACTTAATAATTTATTGCTTTAATTCATAGTATTAATACCACATAAGTGGAATTATGTAATCAATATTTTTATAATATAATTAATGTCTATATAATCATGTCCATAAAATATATAACATTATGTAGATCTGTCAGATAGCATTATAATTTTTCTATTATGGACACTGAAATGGGCCCTTAATATATAGTTTAAGTACTTAAGATAGTAAACGATCTGTACCTATTAATAGAATGAAAATGAAAATGATTTATTCAGCTTAGACCCTGGTAAGGCTATTATGAATGTCGAAGAATTGTTCACCTCTATTATGTCTGAGAGTTGGTAGCAGATTTTCCATCTGTCATGATAGCAGATAACTGGTACTCGGCGATATGAAGGTGTTCCTTCATTTAGGAAGATACGTTTAGATATTTTATCAAAAACATAAGATAGTCAAATTATGAAGAAAAAGAACACCAGAAAACGAGTTTTAACGAAGAAAAGTCAAAACTGTCAATAAAACTATGTCCTTTTTGTATCTGTATTTAAAAGACATGGTTTTAATTTTAAACCATAAATTTGTATATATTTTGTAAATGAAGAGGTTAATGACACTACCTATCTCTTCTTAAAGTGCACAAACTCAATGCTCAGTGATCAATTCACAGATCTAATAGTTGCTTCGTAATTATATTTAATTAAATCGTGCCAATTTATTGTAGGAAAGGACCGTATTTTATTAAGATAGAGGTGTTGACTTCGGATTGGTATTCTCAAATTTAGCTTAGCTATGTCTAATGATGTATCTATAAACCAGACATTCCTCAACTTAGACGTAAGTACTCACTTAGTTAGTATTTAGGCTTAGTATTTATTGAGATATTATAATTGTTTGTTACTATCATCATCGTCCTCCTGATCTTCTCTTCCATTTCTCTCTATCAGCTGTCATATCTGTATTCACTCGCATTTTAGCAATATCATCATTCACACAATTCATCCATCGTTTCTTAGGTGTTCCTTTACCTTGTAACCAAATTTGTTTGTTAATAATAGTGCTCAAATACTTTAGACAATCGGAAGCTGATTTGTAAACAGAAAGTTTGAATCACATTTTACCTTACTTTATTCATATTGTATATGCCTTTAATTATACTAGCATAGTCTTGAGAGCTTACGACGTAACTATCATGGTCTAAACCACATGATTACTCTATAATATGTTAAGTACTCAGGGACCAAACTTAGTAGAAGCAGCATTACACTCACACAGGTATTCGGACGGCTTCACGCACGCTCCAAAAGAGTACAAACTATAGCGCGTGAGTACGGGGGGAACTCGCAGCGCATATGTGTAAGTGCACTTGTAGGAACCTGGTTCTGTTTTGCCCTTAAATAAAGGTATTCTTTCTTTCTTCGTCATGAATCGCTCAAGAATGTGCATTGTGCGCGGTCTAGTTGTATTTATATTTATTCCAAATGCTCGATTGACGGCCTAAGAATTATCTTATGTGTTTGAGTCTCAAAATGTAATCGTATATAGAGATTTTACTTTAAGCATTCCGCATTTATTTGAAGTATTTTTTTTAAATATTAGTGTTATCTTTATACAAACTTTTTATACTGTTAATTTATTGTATCTTGACGTGATTAATAAATTTTAAATAAATTTAACTATATTTACAGTACTTATTATTCATTTTTATTATTTTCATATTACTTAATCTTCAAGCAACCTACAATATTTTCTGAGACTGGGATCTAACCTGGCTTTCACTGGCAGATAGCTCAGGTCACAGGGAGTAACTTAGACTAATTTATTTAAAAATAATGATTTCTCGGAAAATGCATCTCATGAAATTAAGTCTGCGCGGGTAAAACCGCGGGGCACAGGTAGTTGTAAATGTATACAAAACATATCCACAGCTAAAGTTAACACAAATGCTCAGTGCATAACTTAATGTAGAAGACTATAATTATACCAACCATTAATTAGATCTACGGTGCTTCAGAACATAACTCTGTATTTATAGTTGGCAGCATCAGTGACGATCCTGGTCGAGCTGTTATCGAAAGCGATCTTTGATAATGTGAAGGTAACTGTTTATAATTATCGTTTCTTCACATTTGTAACGATATGTTTAACATTTTATTTATATTTAAATACCCAAAATGGGTGAAATATGCTATGTACCTTTTATTTTAAACAACATCTTTTGTAACCATATTTCATGTAAATAATTATTCTATTCTATTCTATTCTATGAATAGATAAATAACTAGTTTAGCATTCGGGAAGAGGGGTCTGAGTGGGAGAAATAACAAACTCTTCTTATTCATAAAAATCATTTATCAAGGTACTAGTATCTACATTCCATTGTTTATGAAAGAGAAAACAATAATATGTTAGCCATGCAAAAACTTACTTTATACATTATTGTATTTGAAACGTTTATTACTTAGACGTGATTAAGGCGATCAAATGTCCTCCCGACAGTGAATAAACTTTTAACTAAAATCCGCTTACCTTCACTGTTACAGCTATAAAACTGCTAGGACTGATACAATTTACTGACGAAGCAGATAAGAGATAAAAATATAATAGACAAAATGAATATTTCATTTTTGGTAAGTAACCGTATAAAAGACAAAGTTTTCTAAAAGTTGTTTATCTAAAATTATGATGTAATAAACATTTAATTTTGTATCAGTGACCTCGCATTTTGGGTGACAAGCGGGTAGAGGACAACAAGGGGCCAACTATGACCGTTTAACCAGCGCGTATTAGGAACTCCTTAGCTTTGACGTTTAATTTTACGGTACCAAAATGAAACGTCAAAGCTCAGAGGTTATTTCTACGCTCTGCTTAAATCGATGATGGTAGGTCCCTAATAATGATCGGATTAAGAAATACGCTTACACGGATGAAAACAGTAATACGAAACATAGAAGGAAATTACACAATGCTTCGAAATGTATGGTACGTATAGTTGTGTACATAATACGACAGTTGGAAAATAAATGGCTTAGTGTAAGCGTATTTATTAACTTTAATATATTTTCATGTAAAGTCGTCGATGAAAATAAATGGCACAATATAATTTAGAGCTCTTCCAGCGATGACGTAAGTATAATAATATAATTACATATTAGGTTACCTATAAAAATTACATAAAAAGGTCCATATGTCAATAGCAACTACCAACACACAAATTTATGAAGTAATAATATTTTATTTACAAATATGTAGGTATATGTACACATTACATGGCAGACGTAGTTTGGTCTAATATAAAAATATATAACATTATATAGAAAGATATTTAATATTAACCTAGATAATGAATTGCCATTAAAGTTGCTTTTAAACTTTGTGCATAAAGACAAGTCTCGCGGTCGTTAATAATTAAGGTATCAAAGATCCACTATCTAAATACAATGGCTCCTAATATAAGCCATTTAAAAATCAACCACCGATTTATGTCTCAGTAAGTTTCAATTCTGTTTCCAGTGAACAGTTATGACTTAAATATGTTTTTAATAATTATATGGATGACGAAATAATACATACTATTAATTAAAAAAAACATTATTTTCCGTCATACTTTCCACAGAAAACTAATTGAAACTTGATTGAAACGTAAATTTGCAGCGAGATATTTTAATGATTGAATGCTTTAGATATCGTATGAGAGTTGCTACCCATAATATGCATTTAGTGAAATTTTTTTATTTTAGAATTACAAACAGACATTTCAATTGTATTTATCTGTATAGATAGTGGTACAATTAACCTTAGAAGTGACAGTAGTGAAGACATGTGTTTAATGAGTTCATAGTTATAACCAACCTTTTTAAGAGTAAGTAAATACAGTCCACTATACATTTATATTAAAAACATGAGCTGTCAAATGAATTGTGTAAAATAAAATAATTATTGAGAAAAATTAGCATGAATTATTTCATATTATTAATTTAGAAAAAGCAACATTACAACTAAACAACATGTAAGTAGTAGAGAAATTCCGTAAAAATTATAATATTTAGTTTAAAGTCTCTATAAAGCACAATGGACTCGGGTCCCGAGGCTGCCATGTAGATAGACCTACATCTTTTGCTTAAAGATTTGGTCCCTTTAAGGCTAGTATCAAAAGTAAAATGTCTTTATTGTTTTCCACGAGGAATGTATGTGTGTGTGGATCCCCTGAAATGTAAACTTCAACCTTGCTAATAGGATTGTTATTACATTACAACTTAAATATAAACAATAAAATGGCAAAATATTAGGAATTTGCACTGCGGCATTGGTCGGCGGCTTTCTATATGTAGTAATTGAATAAAAGTTTAACTTTACTCAAGAATAAACAATTTACAGTGGTATAACTTAAGTTGTCACCGAACACCATAGATACAATATCTTTGTAGGTTTCTAACATACGTATATTTCATTAAAGAAATTAATTGCATCGTTAATCACAATCCAAAGTACATATTTATAAAAATTATGTATATAATGCATTTTTGTTCGCAGTACGCTTCCAGTCGACCATAAATCTAATTATCACAGTTTAACATTAAAATAACACTCGCCTATCTACTTAATTCTACGTCATTCGAGAAACGGAAACATAGCCATCCTTACTTTAAATTAATAAATAACTTATATGTTGTTATATGCATCATACGGGCGCGCAATAAAATATTTTATTTTTATACCTATATATAATTTTTACAAGTTCCTAACTATATCATAACAGATTTATACAAAATTATATTTAAAAAAAAAATTAACAAACTGATCCGTTTTTAACTAAAATAAAATTCATAGTTGATGTATTAAACAAGCTAACACTAGCCACCGATGCAATGGCACAAGGGTGCGCGAGGCGCTAATGTACTACCATAGTACACCAGCTGGTACTACAGTAGCACCGTACACGGGATCATTTGCAAACTAAGTGAAGTACTCTCCATAGTTTCCATAGTTACGTTTTAACGATAGCTTATACTCAATTGTATTCACTTAAAACTGGAGGTTGCAATGAACTCGCTCTTATTATAGTTAGACTTAAGAGTGGTATTGTCTTATTAGACGGTGGTTTCGTTTCGTCGAAGCGGTTGTAACTCTCGCTGCAAGTCGTTGTAGTACTCGTGGTCGGACATGGACTCCTCCTCAACGGAGCGCTGGGGGACATAGCTCGTGCCTGGCCGCGGCTCTCCTTCGGCGACTGGAGGTGTTGGCTCCTCAGGAAGCCCTACCGTCTGCGTGGGGACACCGTCTTCAGACATGAGGTATTCTGGGTTATCCACGCATTGGTTCGACCCAACGAATATCCTCAAATCTTTCACCTCCTGCTCCCCGTTCTCTCCTATTAAGTCCATGTACATAGCATTTTGGTTATGCTGTGGCGACGGCATAAGGTAATCATCTTCATCTAATGGTAGATTTAATTTAAGGTTTCCGACGTGAGCTTCTTTCACCTTGGACATTTCGAAGGTACCTTCGTTGGTGCCGTCCGGTCGGGTCTTCATAGGGTCGCTGCAGTATCGCGAGCTTGAAGTATCTGATGCACATACGCCGTTATTGTAGTAATGCCTAAGCTCAGTACCCTCGGTACTAGGCTGGTTGTATCTGAGGAGTTCATGGTCCCAGGTTTCTGGTTTGGATCCGTCTGTGCTGGCACACTCCGGACCTGTGGCGTTATTTGCCCAGGACGATGAAGTGCATGGCTTCAAAGAAGTCGTCTGCGTGTCTACAGCGCTTACAGCGGAGTTCGACGTTGTGGTTCCTGGTGCAGTACTGAATTTTGGCTGCAAATACTCGTCAGCCTCGACAAGCGATTCTGGACCTTCGATAGCCGAAGAAAGATTCCTTATCAGTTCCTTTTCATCCTGGAATATATTTAAAAATATGTTTTAGTATAGGTACTTCGAGGGAAATTGACTTCAATTCGACAGCGTGTTTTTATGACATAGGTAGGTACTATTGAGTGCGCTTGAGTACTCGTAAGCTGATCTAATACAAATTTTATTCAGATCGCTCAGAAGGTTTTAGGACAATGATCAACATATTTGGTAAAATAGTCCAGAAAAGGAATGAAATATCCTACAATAGAATTCAAATCGAACAAATTCATTGATACTAATAGTCAATAATGTGGTGAAGATGTCAGCAAAGCGCGAAAGACACCCCAGAATAATTTTATTATTAAATACATAGAATGGAGGTATATTTAAGGCTAATTACATAGGATTTGGTGCTCACCTGTGTAGAATAGGTTGGAAGACGCATGAACTTGTCCCCTGGAATGACAAGGTATCGACCGGGATCACGGGCCATTTCTGCGAATGTATCTGCCAATTGCTTGAATGTGGGCCGACTGTCGGCGTCCAACATCCAACAAGACACCATGATGCAGTAGATGTCTAACGTACAGATACTAGGCTGCGGCAATTTCAACCCATTCTCTATCAAATCTGGCACATTTCGCGCAGAAATGTTCTCATAAGGACGCGATCCATAACTCAAGATCTCCCATATCGTCACTCCGAACGCCCAGACGTCGCTCTTATGAGTGAATATTCTATGCTGTATACACTCTAATGCCAACCATTTTATTGGCATCTTGCCTCCTGCTGCTTTGTACTCGTCTTCATTTATATCTAAGAGTTTTGCTAGGCCGAAATCAGTAATTTTGACACAGTTGGGAGTTTGTACTAGAACGTTACGAGCCGCCAAGTCTCGATGCACTAACCGTTTCTCTTCTAAATACGACATGCCTCGAGCTATCTGTGTGCACCAGTTGAGGAACGCTTTAGATCCTATTTTTTCTTTGTGTGTTCTCACGTAGTCGAGCAGGCATCCAAGCGGCATTAGTTGCGTTATCAACATCATTTGATTTGTCATACAAACAGCTAACAACTGCAATAAATTAGGGTGCTCTACGCTTGCCATGATATAGGCTTCTTCCAAAAACTCTTTACTGGTACTGGCTCCTGTCCCTTCCTTTAACACTTTAATGGCAACTGGTATCTTAACATTTTCTCCTTCTGGAACCCAGACGCCTTTGTATACTTTGCCGAACGCACCAAACCCTAACATGCCTCCTCTTCGAAGCTCAGCTTCCTTTACTATCCTTAACTTAGCTAAGTTTGGCTTCACGTTAGTCGGTCTCAGAGGTTCATTATCCTCGCAACCCGTCAAAACCATAGTCATCTTAACAGCCTCTTTCTTAGCAATTGCTTTCTGTCGACAAGTGTAACCTATAATGCCGAAAATCACCAACAACACAAAAGCAAGCACTAATATTATCACCAGCACTGTAGGTGTCCTTGCGGTCGCCATATACGGTTGACCGTTAGCTAACTCTGAACAGTATGGATCGTCTATTGGATTTTGCAATTGTTCATCGAAATATATTTTATGTGGCAAGTTCTCGGGACACACATCGGTACAGTTAAACATAGGTTTGAGATCGACAGAGTTTGTTTCGGGTAAAAATATTTTGAGATTCTGGCACTTGATGCAGTCTGTTGATAAAGGACCGGTGCAGCCTCGACACTCGTGGTGGCAGGGTGTACACGTCCTTTTCTCTGCTTCTGTAAAATGGTCAGCTGGGCACTCGTCCTCGCACTGATCACCTCTTTTGAAACCATTGCATACTTGGCACACGTGCTGATGGATTCCGAAACCTGTACATTTTATACAGAGAGGATGGCACTTTCTACAAACTACACTAACTTTTCCCTCGAGTGGCTTCACATTACCGACCCATTCATTGTAATATCCATCGGGACATGGTTCGTTCTCTCTGAGACATCTTTCAACTGTGGCTTCGACGCTGATAATAGCTTTCCTGCAGGAGTTGCATCCACCTAACCCAACTGTGTTTTCTGGCCCCGTACAGCCGTTGATGCAGTTCTGGTGACACGGCTGGCATGTTCCAGTCTCAGAAGCGTATCTGGAATCTGGACACGCTTCGACACAATACGGGCCATCTTTCACGTGTCTACATCTCGTGCAGTTAGCGCGTGTTGGACCCGAGCACCCATCCAAGCACTCCGACTCGCATTGCTTGCAAATCTTCAACCCCGCCTTGTACAAACTGGAATAGAAACGACATATCATGAATATGTATTAATTTGTATTACAATATGGTGTTTCACAATCTTGCAGCGCACTGTTACAGAGAAGTCAGCGGCAGACAATGAGTTCGGAACATTCGGACGTCGAACCGGTACGCTACCCACACGAAGCTCAGTTTTATTATGATAATAAGGTTGCCAGATTTTATTAAGGTTGCCGCCTGACTCAATAGATGTAGTGGCTGAATATAATTTTAACGTCATCTGATTTGTCACTTACTAAAGCATTTTTATAACCAAGTACAATAGAAATACTTTCGCTAAGCAATTCATATTATAAAAGTTTTCTGGTGATATTTGGACATGGTTTAAGACTGAATTGTGTAATGGGATAGTAAGATGAGGTCATAATCGTGGTCAAAAACATATTTTGTTTTGGGGCATAATAATATAAATCATAAAACACCTACCCAGGATGTACACTGCAGTTCTGGATGCAGGTCTCGCCGAACTTGTAGTTGAGGCAGCCCAGGCACTGGTCTGGCCCGGGTCCCCAGCACCCATCAGGCGAACATTGCGGATCGCACACCAAATTTGCTCTCTCTGTTAAATTCGTAATTATTAGGAACACAACATTCACTTCATAATTGTGAAAGAAAAAGATAAAGATATATTCGAAATAGAGGGCCAAAGAATGTCACTAATGAAATGACATCCATCAAGTCATCAATACATGTTCAAAGAGCGCAGCGGTTGCAAAGCTGTTAAATTTGTTAGTATGAGTTTGCATTCTATATTGTACAATGGGAGACAGGAACAAATGGATAAAAGAATTCGCTTTTTATATTATACAACCAAGTAAAAATATCGCATTAGCAATGATTACAGACTAAACTACATCTAACTAATGAGGATCCCCATAAACTTAACCGCATAGCAAACTCACCACAAGTCCTTTGGTCAGCGTTTTTCTGAATGGCTAATTTGTGTTCCTTGGATTTCAGAAGCTTATTCCAAGCGATCTTATCGGCGAAACAGAGGTTCTTGTTTTCCATTATTCCAATGGATCCGGAATTAACCCTCTTTAGTGATTTTAATCCCAGTGATTTGAGTGACGTCTTAACAATGTAAAGAGAGGCGAAAAGGTTCTCGACTACTTGGCGTCCCCCTATCACCTCCAAATTGCGGAAGTACGAGAGTGCGGTGAAGTTCGGATGATGTGCTTGTACGTTGAGGTAGCCGGTGACCTCCCGCACGGTGCTGAACACTTCCAACGCGTCCGGCTCCATCCTCGCATACCGCTCTCCGAACGAGTAGTCGGGATTGACGTGCTGGAATCCGGTGAACGTCATCTCCAAAATTTCTATCGAACCATCGATAATCGTGCAATCTTTAAAGCTGTCTATGTTACCCGCATGTATAGGTTTCTCCGCTTGGCAAGTTTTCGGGCAAGTTACGTTACAAGGTATACATTCCCCATTCACAGCTGTTTTATTAGGTGGGCAGCTTTTGACACACGCTCCGTTATCTTTCAGAAGATGCACAGGACAGTTCCTCACACAGGTGGCACCATACGCGTACTTCCCGTTAGGGTTTGGTTCCCAAGAGTAAGAGGTGGGATTGTAAATTTGCATTGGCGGGCACTCTTGGGAGCATGTGCCTTCATCGTAGAAGTTTCGACAAGCAAGGCATTGAGTAGCCAACGGGCCGGTGCAACCTCCTGCGCAGAACGTATTGCAGCAGTCGCGTGGATTAGGTCCGAAGCACCGGCCCTGCGCGCACTGAGGGCTACAGTTGGTTTTTGAGAACTTTTGGCAATTCTCGGGGCCATCACCCCAACACCCCGCCTCGCAGCTGGGGTCACACCGCGGACAAGCGCGCTCGGGCGCAGTGAAATCGTACACATACACATAAGTAGCGTTCACACCCGTTATTATCTCGTCCCAGTTTATAGTCTTTACGTGGCACAGATTATAATTTTTGTAAATACCGACACTACCGCGGAGTACGTCTCGTAGCGCGGGCAGTTCTAACGTGAAGGCCGAAGACATGGTAACCATGAGGGCGAATTCTTCTTCTCTCACGTTCAGCTTGAAGAGGGTCCGTCCGCGGATGATTTGTAGCTGTGGCAGCACTATGTGGCGAACGTTGACGTACGAGATGAGTACGTAGCCGGTTACCTCTCGTATGTACTTGAGGAAGGAGAGGTCCATCGTGTCGTTGGGCAGCCATGTCAGCTCGAGGTTACCGTCCACATAAGTACAGTTGGTGAAGCGATCTCGCAAGTTCCTGTAGTGGGTCTCGCGGTTTGACGGCACCGACATGCGACCATTCGTCCCAATGCATACTGAAATAGAAGAAAATATACTCGTTTTAAAATTGACATGTACACGGCTTAGTATTTGTATAGGTGATGGACTGCAATTCAAACGCAATGTGTTTGGAGACCTTTGACCAAGCGTTGCGTTAGAGGGTGACAATTACTGGTATTATGTGAATAGGTGAACGCGTTACTTAATTAGGCAGTTGTCGATACGTGTAACAAACAATGTATTTATATTGGGTCGACGATCGACTAGTTAGGAACTGAGCGTCTAACGAAGAGGCGTGCCGTGTGGGCGGGCTCTAAAGCCAGTTTCTTCTACAACGTTACACGTAACACCGCTATTTGTGATTTAACGATGGAAATAGTTTACAATGCCATTTTGCTTCGTCTTACAGAAGCAGTATGTCTAACCAAACCGAGTATGTAAACTGACTAGTTTCAAAAAGACACAATGTCGTAACTAAGCATTGCCGTAACGTTTGTTTTTGTTACACAAAAATACACGAATGTTACTTTTAAGATACAAATTAAACTTTTATATGTTTGCGCTCAAACTTAACTATTTAGAGGTGACGATATTTGTAGCAACTCGAGGCAGTTGTAAGAATATTTTTTGAAGATCATAATTTATTGTTTAGTTTTAAGTTTCCAACGATTAAGTGCCCGTAGTCTTTGTTCGTTCGTAAGTGCATTGTACTTAGTGTGGTGCTGAGCGATTTTCAACTGTATTCCTAACAGATAAGAGTTATGAACAATATTTGTATTGAAGAGAGCATACAATAGTTTTTGTCACAAAAATCTATTGAAATTGTGAAGCATCAGGCATTCTAGTCGCAAGGTAAATTTTACCTGGACGAACAAATAATGGACTTTTTCTCCCGAACTATGCAAACCGGCCAGGCCCAGTGTCATATGATACGTTTTAAAAAAACGTTTACTGCCGTGATATTTTCGAATGCAGTTAACCATGATTTTTTCGGTTGAAACATAATATAGTCCTTGACTTAAAGCTCAAACAATAATTATTTATATATACGCTGCGTACTTAAGTAGGATTGATTAAAAGGGTGTTATAGCCTAGTACTTACTACATGGAGTATGTTCTCAATTTATCGGAATCTTTATTAGTTACAAGCTCTTGCGACTTTGACCACGTGGGCGAATTATCGTCATAGTTCAAACGAAAAAGAGTAGGTATACCTATAAACAGCAAAAACGATTTCACAGTTGAGTTCAAACAGACAAAATATTAATTGCAGCTATAGTTACAAAATGTATGAGATTCAATTCCGAGTTATTTCACTGCATATTTAACTGCAAGTCATCCAACGCGAACTTATAATATATACTATAATAAGGAATTAGCCTATAATTTCCGGATGTCTCCTCATCTGAAAATTATTCATTATTCAATCAGACATTCATATTTCTACGAGATTGTTATCATAGTGCGACGTCTGTCAGATACTTTCATAGCTAAGCCACCTAACCAATCGATGATATTTGGTATAGAGACAGCTCCAATCCCAAGTATAAAAATAGAATTAAAAACGCAGACGAAGTTGCGGGTCACAGCTAATATTAAATTAGATTGAGAAGCACTTTAAAGAACCGTTACTCTAGTGAATTGTATGTCGAGAGGTGCTAATACCTATACATTGACGCCCTTGATATGAACAGTGAAGTGACGCACTCATTTGAACTATGAATGTTGCTTCAAACTGAACATCATGTCAAAATGCTAACATTTTGGGTACACTTTGACCCTAGTTTCATCATCATAGAGCCGTGCTGGCCGTAGGGTTTGAGCAGAAGAATTTTAAGGTTCGATACATTAGTATAAGTAAATGAACAAGCAAGTACTCTAGGTGCCTAAGTAATTGATTAGGTACCTACTTATCCTCCACATATTTCGAAACAAACACAACAAGTAGGTAATACCTATTAATCATTGGCAATGAAACTTTCCAAATACCACCCATATGATATAACCCGGCCGAATTGTGAACGTTCCATCTGAGTGCTCGCAGAGCGCAGCATCACGAGTCAGGTAAAGTGCCACCCACGCCTAACTGCCTGATTTTAGCTGTCGCTGTGAAGCTCGGAGCTTGTATGTGATGTATGGCCTTTGAATTTGGTCGTATAGCGTGTGGGTTGTAGAAACTTGGCGTCCGGTCGACCCAGTTGTATCAGCCGATGGCTTGCGAGATAGAATAGAGGTGTGTCGTGGTCGCTGCGTTTTGATGACCGATTTTATATTCATGTGACGCGGTGTAATTGTTTGAGGTATAATGCGCATGCGGAATTTACAATAGGTATCAAAGTATGAATACAATATTTACTAACAATCGTTTATTTGACAAACAGATTATATTTTGGGATCACGATATTTGACAACATTTGTGTTTCGAGAGTAGTCACTTAACAATAGACGGGTTATATGCTTTTAAGACCTTCGTCTATACATATAAAGTTACTTAAGTATATAAAAAAGTTCGGAGACACCTCGCCTTTGTGTAGAATGGCATTGCCCTAAAAGCTCAGTCGTTTCAAATTCAAACCAACGGCAATAACATTGATAGAACGCAGGCATCATTTTCATCAATTCCCAAATTGCTATTCATATAAACGACCCCTTGAACGTGATTTTGAAGCGTAAAAGTTCGTTTATACTTGTCACAGACGTCACTGCAGCAATTTTTCACTTCTATAAGTACGTTCGTACGACTGGTTTGTCTCGGGCAATGTTTTTATCCAGTTACTTGCATTCTGAAGCACAGAACAGGTTTTACTCAACCATTCGTTCCAACACAACCTTTCACTACAATCCCTTACTGTACACTCTCCATTGCCGCCTCAGTATCGAACAGGCCTAAAATATCACCATGTAAAATCGCTTTGTAACACAAATTAGTATTTTAATGCAGCCACACGTCTCTAGAAGGATTTCGAAAAGCAAACCAGGCTTTTCCACGAAAGTGAAATAAGTTTATTTTAAGTACGAGATTAAATTTAATAAGGGCGTTAATTTGTATAAATGAAATTGTATTCCTTTACGATTTTATTAATACGTTAAAGATGTTATAATGGGAAATGAAAATGAAAGAACAAAATATATTCATTCTCATTTAAAAAAAAATACTTAAAAATGGTTTGCAAGTGAATGTTTTTCTCTATCTGGCAAAAACGGCTGAACGTATATTCATGAAATTTAAGTAAAGATAGATCTGGATGTATTCTTCTCGATAATACTTTTTAGATTTCTGAAGTCAATGCAGACGAAGCTGCGGGTAATTTCTACTCAATATTATAGATGTGAAAGATTGGATGTTCATATGTTTGTTACTCATTTACGTGACAAAAACTGCATTAAGAATATATTTGTCTAATTTTATGGGTGGCCCGCGGGACCCAAATACTTTTTAAAAATTAATAATAGCCTAAGTTACTCCTTGTATCATCAGCTATCAACCAGTGAAAGTCCCGTTTTTCATACGCATTTAGTGTATAGGTGTAATTTTGGAGTAACAAACAGACACTTCAATCTTATTTATCTGTATACATATATTTTTTTATTTATAGAGTTTGGAAAATACAGATAAAAACCTTTATTACTATTTGTGAGTATCGCCGGCGGTTGAGGGTTGAGAATGTCGCCATCTCTAAAGCAGATTTTGCATATCCAGAACTTTCATTATGTAATACAATATATGTACTATAAAATATATGTTTATATACATATATTCAGACAAATAAAGCAAAACAACAAATTAACGTGTAAAAAAATATCAATATAAACGTGACCGCTCGTTGAAATCTTTTACATGCGCCTCGACCGTTGTGAATGGTGTAGAACTAAACACTGGAAATTCATAGAAAATACATAGAAACTCGATAATTAATGAGTCATTATCATTCCGGTTATATTATAGGAGGTATTTCCATGTTGGAGGTGTCGATATCGGGTCAAAAAACTTAAAGTTTTCATCTGCATGTCATTATACGTTGATTAATCTTTATTGGTTTGTCTAAGCAACCGAACCTAGAAGCTACATCGTAACATAGCGCCTAGTCACACTTTTAAAGATTTTTCATGTTATATATATAGTTAATTAATTTTGAATATAATTACAAATTATATTTCATTTTAGTTTACCAACCCTTATGGATATTATGTACCTTTCGACTTTTTATTTACATAAAAGACGAACGAACAAACATTTTTTAACATTAGATAGACGATATAGATAAATAAAATTGGAGTTTCTGATATGAAAATATACACTGTCTGTCTTTTTGTTTGTAATCTCCGAAACGGCTGGACCAATTTCAAAGGGACTTTCAGTGGCGGATAGCTAATGTTGCAAGGAGTAACATGGCTAATATTCATTAAAAATACATAAGGTTTACATAATTCTACGCGTGTGAAATCGCAGGTCACAGCTAGTATACATAATATAGTCTCAGGGTCGACCTTTAGACCTCTGACATCACTCTTTTGACTTCACTCCATGTAATTGTCAAATAGTTAGTGACAAATTATTTTCAGTGAGTGACTATTTATCGTATGTTTTGTTTGAGTTTCATTGGAGTCGATTTTCAAGGATTCGACTTTGAATAGTTTTGGTAATCGCTTAGTGTTTTTATATCAGTATCAACTGATCACTTGTGTAGCAGACACATATACAATGCGAACGACTAACGTGTTTGGGAAAAAATGCCCCTTGTACGTTGTATTATCATAATACCAAACTAATGATTGGCTGGACCCGAATCATTCATCTAACATGCCATCAAAGTACGCTTCTCAAATGAAACACTGACAAAGCTGCTGGCTACAACTGGTATGTAAAATAGTAGATTTTCATTCTGTGCCTACTGTTCGTTTTTTCTTGTATTGAATACGGCTAGGGTTGCCAGGACGCTAAACCAAATAACCGGACAAACCAGCAATATTGGCCGAAAAATTGGCAAAAAAAAATATAATATTCAAAAAAAAATTCAAAAAAAGTTTTTGCTCATGTGTGAAAAGCACCGTTTATTTTGGTTGACACCCAATCGTAAGGCTTATATTCGGCTTGATTTGAATGTTTAGCGACCCCATAGCTGTTAACTAGCAATTTTGGTGGTCTACAAGACCTACCTCCAATACGACGGTACAATGGAATATCATTATGATTTGCAAACAGCAATTAGATATCTGTATAATTAATCAAAACCTGTAAACTAAAAGTCTCATTTTATCTTATATTAAGTCGCACTAAGCTAAGTAACCGAACATGACTGTATCCTACTTTAGATGTTTCGACGCAAAATCGGCTTAACGGATTTGCATGAAACTTTACACAAAGGTAGTTTATTACCTGGATTAAAACATAGAACTCTTTACTTAGAATTTCATTTGATTCCAATCCATAAGCGGAAGTTTGGACTGAATAATATAATATATTTAAGTATTCTTGTAATAATAGTGGAGGGTGACATTAGATAAGCCACGTGTGGACTATCAAAAGTTTACATTGTTCGATTCGTAGGATGAGTAGGCGCAGTATATACTCATACACATTGGAATCACGTCCTTTGGTGGAATATGCGAATTGCGGATTCCTCAATATTTGTACCGTTGTTATTTTAATTCTTGGAAACTGGCGCTGCTCGCGTCGATAAAATTAATACGCATTAATCGAGCACGATAAAGTGCTAATAATACAATTATATGTAAGTAAATAAGTATGTTCGTAATACTCCTTCGTAATTCGTCTTCGATTCTGCTTGTTTATCAAATCATATGAACATCTATAAATAGTATACATTGAATCGGCCATTTCCAAGACAAATTTCAAATTAAATTAATATATATAGAATTAGCAGACGTCACGCGTTTTCACCCTCGTAGTTCCCGTTCCCGTGTGAGTTTGGGGATAAAATATAGCCTATATTAATAAGTGGTAATTTAGCATTCAAATGGTAAAATATTTTTTTAAACCTGTCCAGTTCTTTTTAAGCCAATTCGTTACAAACAAACATAAAAATCTTTTCTCTTTATAATTAATATCATAAATACAATTTTATATTTTTAGATTATTTGTTTAGATACAATATCAATCAGACCAATATAGAATGTATTTTGGTCTGTATGATAAAATCGTTCCCCTAAACTTTTACTGACATGAAGGAGTTTTATTCCGACAGGATTAGATCAAAATCCATATTATATTTATGTAAAATAGGGAAAAGTTATCATTTCAACGAAGTTCATACAATAACCCTAATCAGAGTGTAGCCGGGGATCGTTAAATGTAAAAAAACCTCATCGAAAAAATCTGTCCATCTCCCCTTTCACGCCCAAATCACCGAAGCTATTTTACTAAATTTGGTATCGAGATAGACTCCAAGGATGGACTTAAAATTCCTAAAAAAACGAGAACAAAGTCGCCTGTATAAGCTAGTATAACTACGAACGACTTAATAGTCTATTTTAACAAAATAATGAAAAAAATCATAAACAATAATAATTCATAGTATTAGCATAATTCTCCATTTTGCCCGACATTAATTCCATATTACGTTTTTTTTCAATACCTAATGAGGCAAAAAGCTAGACATCGACTATCCCTTCGATCACTACTGCCTTTCGTGCTACGTTTGTCCATCTCTTTCCCCCGGAACATTGTAGATAGAGACAAACTCTTCGTGTGTTCTACAATACGCGTTTTCCTTGGCCCATACATTAATTCTTGTAACCGGTGTGCTTACATATTATTTTCCTGTACTAAATGTATATTTTGCAATGAGATTACTTACTTAAGTGATAAAAAAGTGTGTCACAGTTACATAAAAAACCGGCCTAGTGCGAGTGGGACTCGTCCAACGACGGTTCCGTACAAAACGTATTTAATTTAATTTGTGTTTTGTTGATAAATGTTCGGATTTCGAAGTGTTGTTCCTCTACTTGTGCAATTTTTTTGTCAAATTTCATGATTTTGGGTCAATGGGACATCTACTAATATTATAGATATCTTTAAATGTCGTTTCTTTGTTAACAGGTAAGATGGTAAGATTTTACTTAAATATTAGTTATTATTGTTATATGTGTAAACACTAAAATAAAACTTTGTTTACAGAGCAACTCAATTGATTATTTAAATTTTACAATTCCTGCCATATTGTCTTATATAGATTTAGATCCGTTTGCAATGTCAAAATGTGTTGAATAAACGGGGCGTCGACAAGGTTTTCCAAAGGTTGCAGAATAACAATTTCATCTTTATATAACTGAAATTGTGCTACTTGCTAAACAATTACTCCTCAGGAAAAGGATCTTGACAGCCAAATAGTAAATAATAGTAAAATATAGATATATCCTTGGTTTCTTTTTCCTATTGAGATAGGGATCTCTAAAGTATACGAGTATATTACGGGCTGTGATCAGCACCCGGTTTTAGCTCCAGCACCGGAAAATAGAGTAACGTAGGCATTCCTTGTTTTACGACTAATATGCCATAGATAATATATTATTAAGTAACGACTGTCAATATTTAAGTATTTTAAAAATATTACGAAACACTTTTTATTTTATTTGCAGATTTTTGTTCAAGTTTAGCTTCTAAGATCTTTTTCTATCTTATGCATGTTTTGTAAGCTGAGGCCTTCTGGGTAGGCACCGAAGGATATAGGCAACCGAATAGGTAGGCAGAGGTTCAAATTGCGCACGAAGAAGTGCACAAGATATAATGCTGAATGATAGAACACTAATGCACAGTAGTCATTATATGAGTCTGTCTCTGTCCATATGTATGGCGCGAGGCGAATAAAAACATGCCGCAGCATCCCCATATTTATCGTTGTGCGTTCTTTACTCGTGACGGGACTTGGGGCCCTACCAGGAGATGTTGCAATGATTGTTTAAGACAAATGTAGATCCATATCTATACTAATATTATAAAGAGGAAAGATTTGTAAGTAGGTATGTTTGTAAAGAACGGGCCCAAATAATGTCATATGCTACATTATCCCTGATTAATATAGGCTATATTGTATCCTCGTACTCCCACGGAACGGGAACTACGCGAGTGAAACAGCGTGACGTCCGCTAGTTACGTATATACTCCCGTCACGGTCACACAGCTGCACTACCATTTGCAATAAGCTCATGGTGTGGCCCTTGTAAAGACTATGTGTCTTGATGATTTTCGCGCTCTGATGACATTATCAGTATACAATATCATTGTATTAAGCCGTTAGCAAATCTGGGGATTTTTTGTTTGGCACCAGAGACTCAGAATCTATAAATTGAAATTAATTTATTGTAATTAAATGCTCTAGCTTGAGCTATGAATAACATGCGACCAGTAAACACCAGTTCTTTATTCTAATACGTTATTTAGATGTTGACCTCGACGGTGATGTGTTAAACATATTAACCATAACATTAAACTATGGGCTTCGGTAACCTTAAGGAACAATCGGTCAAAACAAGCCTGAAGTCACGGCCAATTCACAATTTAGAATTTATTTTACGACTTGCTGGAATTTGGGCATATTGTTATAAGCCGTGATACAAAGGATTGTTTTGATTTCTTTAGTTAGGCATAAGGACTATGCCCAACTCAAACTCACTTGAACTCAAATAAGTATACAAAGCAATTTTTCGCATAATTTGAGCCACCTCACTCTAATTCTACCAATTCTGGATTCTCCCCTTATTATTCCAAGATAAATATATATAAGCTCTCGTCTATATTTCCCGAAGTGGTAGCAGACTTTGAGATATTACAGAGAACACTGCCAGATCCGAGGATCGAAGCTCGTGCGATCACAAGGCAGCATTTTTCCAAAGTTTCTATACGGCTCAATTAGACCTATCTTAACTTTTAGATTCAACTATTTGAAAAATGATCTTTGAGATGTGCTTTTACCCAACAGGTAACCGTTCCATTTTATTATTACTAGCTATGCCCTGCGGTTTCACCCGTGTAGATTTAATTTCGTTCCCGTGGAACCCTTAATGTTTTTTGAAATAATTGTAGCCTAAATTAGTTGTAGACAGACAGACAGAGAAAAAAATAATAATTAGTTTTTGTTTTTATGTCCGTACCGTAGGTACTTACTTCCATATGCATTTTGTGAAAAGCTGTTATTTTGGAATTACAAACAGACACTTCAATATTATTTATCTGTATAGATGTATAGATAAAGGCGACCGCTCACAAAGCTTGCACCTTGCCTCGTCTCGGGAAGCATCACAAACGTGATTTAATTGTTCCTCCACTCAACCTCGGCTAAGACTCTATATAAGGTTGAGACTGCGACTGTTGACTCGCGATAAGCCTGTTTATTTTATACAGTGATTAGCGTCTTTGTACAGTTTTATGGATGTAGTTTATGGTTCAATTTCCACGATAAGTTAACCTGTATAACTACACATACCTAACTTATACTTCAGTGAAAAGATGCCTTTGTTCCCATTTATTAATCGAGTTTTATATATTTTATCGATACCAACATATAAAGTCCTATTATTAAATGTGTAAGCAATGACCTTTTCACGATTAAAAAACTGAAGTTGTTTTTAATCGATCATAATGATACTATCAACATAGGCACACCGCGAGTAGATTATCTCCCAAAGCTTCAACAGAGTATTGCACTTTAACCGACTTTGAAAAACGGAGGCGTTGTTTTCCACATATGATGTACAGTGACCACAGCACTTACTTTTCCCTTTAACAAATTCCGAATGTTTGTGTTTGGGCACATAGTGGTGGAGGCGGTGAGGGCGCGCTGCGTCGGCCGAGTGGGACCGTGCGGCATCGGTCGAGTGGGACCGTGCGGCGTCGGCCGAGTGCGCGGCGATCGCGAGGCACAAGCACCACAACAACACTCGCGCAGACATGCTGCGTCATCACTCGCGCAACGGGCACAGGCGGCCGGAACGGACTCTCATCGTGGACTGACGCGGACCAAGCGAGCGCGCCCGCGCCGCCTGCGCATCCATAGACTTAAACACGAACCTCTCAGCCCATGATGAGTTTCTACGCGTGAGCTTTTGCAATATAACTTATATACTTCTTAAACTCACACCTGTTTTGTTTATAAATGTGGACGGTTATAAAGGGAGACCTAAAATGATGGATGGATTGTGTGACAGATGATATGGCTGGAAAGAGTATGAATACAGATATGACGGCTGATAGAGAGAAATGAAAGAGTAGAACACATTGCGCCGACCACAAAAATCATGGGATAGGGGCAGGAGAAGATGATAATGATGATTTTAATATCAATGATTTTTGATCCACTATTTCTTGAGTGAAAAGGCATACGAATATTTAATTATTGTTAATCCGCCTAACTTAGTGCCTGCGACTTTACGTTATTCCAAATTTCCGCAAAAATGTATGATATAATTAAAAACTCTTTTTTAATTTTTAATAAAAAAATACCACACACCAGATACCATAACAGTAACTAGCTCAAATATACAAAATATGCGTTGCCTATTTGTAGATATAAAGTAAATCTTTGAAGGGTAATTTGTTAACGATTCATACGGTTAAAATATATAAAAAAGCTATTTCATATATAAAGCGCAATTAGTGTAACTATAATTCACATATATTACTACAGTTTAATGCAGAATAGTAAAAGCTCAAATGTTATCCTGATGCCGACTCTTCGCCGGCATAAGTCTACGTAGACCCGCAGGTAAGCGAGGACGCAGGTAACCGCGGGATGAAAAACGTCACGCAGCCAACAATTTTTTTAATAACTACGCATTGTGATGCATTAAATACATGTGATTTCCACTCTGTATCGAGTGAGTCGAGCTTTTTTGAGTCGATCGTGAGATGTCGGGGCTGTCATGGTCTCACTTAGACTATGGGATACCTACTGCTACTCCCTTTGCGGCTGTGCTCGTATGTACTAATTTAATTCTGTTAGCAACTAACTGTGTTGCGCGGATTTACCCGCCATTTAGGATTTACAGTAAAAACTATGTTACATGGTAAAATTAAACTAGCTTGGGTTACTCTTTATAACATCTATCTGCCAGAGAAAGTCTCGTTACAATCAGTTAAGCCGTTTCAGAGTCAACTGGAACAAACAACCAGAATTTATATATAAGTAAGTACTGTAAGTATATACCTTATTTATTATTTTATGTTACTATGTGTTCAGATATATACCATTTATACCATATTAAAAATCTGATCATTTGAAAACCTACACAGATAGAACAAAAATAGATATTAAGGGCTATCAAGCAGAGTATTGCATATACTTTTTTATTGATTGACTAGGGGGAAACCTTCGAAAGATCCCCGACCGCCCTGGGAGAGGCAGGTCGGGGTATCTGGGATTTTTACCGCACTGAAACCTCCCCGGTGGCCATCCTCAGTGCTCAGGGGCGACTCTGGGTACTATAATAGTCGGTGTCCCCCATACTTTGCCGGGGCAGCTGTGTCGCCACCTCTGGAGACCTCACTGTGCAAGGCAGCGCGAGCCACATCGCGCTGCCAGCTTCCCGGGTCCTTTTAGTCGCCTCTTACGCCAGGCAGGGGATACCATAGCCAAATTCTTAGACCCTGGCTATTGGGTGGAAGTATTGCATATAGCTTAACTAGGAACTCGGTGTTTGTCAAGTTTGACAAAAGCGATGGAATGCGAAGGAACCTTTATCAATAGTTCAATTGATCAATATCTCCACCAACTGCAACAGTTAACTTAAAATTTCGTAAAATCAAAGAGCTAACCGAAGCCTCTTGTATGGAATGTGTGCCTCTGACCAAACATTATATTCTCTGTAAATCCGGATACGTTTCTTTTATTCTAGTCGATTGACGTTATACAAGGTTGCGTGTGTAAAACTAGCCCATTGAACCGGCAATGGTCAAGCAATAAATAGATACGGGTTAGTCATCCACTGCTGCGGTTATCGTAGTAAAGGTTACAACTCGACTTACATAAAGAGTTCAACGTGCGCCTTGCTATCTGAGTCTGAATACATGAGTTTTAATGCAAATGAATATATTTCCTAAGGTATGTCTAACGAGGCAATAAAATCATCTCCCTGGTCTTATCCTATACATGGTCGGGGTCGGCACTCGATTCAACCTGATGTGGCTGATCACCTGATTTTTATACGAAGCGACTGCCATCTGACCTTCGCAACCCCTTTAACGAGGAAAATCTGTGATCTGGGTTAAACCAGTGGTCTATTTTAGGCCTCCGACTGACCTGTAACGATTGCCAAAGATGATAAATTGGCAACCGGGACCGACGGCTTAACGTGCTGAAAAAGGAAAAATCAATTACCCTGAGATATATTTTTAGTTAAAATGTTGATTACGTTAAGTATTAGAACCTGGTTGACCGAGCTCGGTTTCTTTTCAATGACGTTTTCTCATATTATATGAAAAAATACTATAAAAAAAAGGAAAAAAATTAAACTGTGAACGTCAGTCTGTACCGGGGTACTCTAGTTTCGTTATCGCCCCGTAGGCTGGAGGTCTCACGTCTGATCAACCATGACTTGACAGATGTCGGTGAAATTTACTGTAGTATTGTAATGATATTGTATGAGAATGTACGTGGTTAAAACGATGTTTTCTGAAGATAAAACCTACCTAGATCTATTTTTTGCCCCTGAAACCCTCTACACACAGAATTTCATGGAAATCATGAAAATTCAGATTCAAGAATTACAAAGGTATAAGATTGAAGTTAATCATCTTTATCGTAATCTTTTAGACAGTTCCAAATTACTTTCTTATTATATTATAACATTTCCGTATTAATTACACTTCACAATCTTTAAGTTTGGTTCAAGCTTGTATCATAGTTACATCCTGTATATTCATATCAAACACACCCACATCCGACATTTAATTATATAGTTATAATCAAGTCGCAAAACGTACAAAGTGGCAAAAACAATAACAAATAAGTTGTTGATTAAACAGCACTGTATCGAACAGGGCCATTTAAAGATCAATTCCCTCTTCCCTCTTTAACCTACCTAACCTTTATTATCAAGACAGTAAGATTCCAAATCGTTTGTACTAAAGTATAGCCGAGTTGGCCCTTAACCGCCTACGATTCACCTTATACCAATAAAATGTAATAATCTACATAAATATTGAATTGGAAAGTTACCGAGGTATCCCTTATTAAGGTGTTTATGCCTTGAAGTAGATATAATATAGGATGACGTCTACGTTCCCTTTTTGCAACAGTTCTAGGAAAGCGAGGGCATATTTTCAATATTTAGTATTCAATTCTGGTTAATTATGACAGCTGGTCACTGTTGAACTATCATGACTATATTATGTGCTCATCGTTCGGTGTCACAGTGCGTAGTGCGAGTTTTCCACAACTGCCATCACAAGTCACCGCGTTGACGTAATCTCAGATGTGTTTGGAATCGAAACAGCGCCATCTGTCGGGCGATAGAAGGGACTATTAGGCTATTTTAAGAAAACAATACTTTGACTCAAACTCAAAATTGTATTGTGTGTGTGTAGTGTCTGAGACGGCAACAGACTCATCTATCACGTTGGCACTTAATCATGTTCGGTGAAAAGTGGGTGACACAACCCCTCTGCCTATCCCTTCGGGGTATATAGGCGTGAGTATAATGTATTTAATTTATTAAATACATTATGCCTGTATTCTCGCACTACGCACACTTTCTCACCTCCATGTAAATCATGTACCGTATAACACAAATGTAAAACAATGGCTGTTCATTACAACAAATTTACAAGTTATACGACTTAAATTAATGAGCACTGTTAATTCGACCACCCAAAATTGTCGACTGGTTACTATTCTGTGGTTCCCCGAAACACACACTGTGCCAGAATACTAATGAGCTGTTTAGTTCAACTTGCTCGTGATTTTTACAGTTTAACACCTAAAGAAATGTGTGTAAGTTTTACATGAGTTCAATTTAATCCTACTAATATTATAAACGTGAAAGTTTGTTTGATGTTTGTTTGTTATTCTATCACGCAATTTACAATAATATAGCTTTTAGATCAGAATAGCTCATAGGCCATAATAAATACATTTTCGTGGAAGTTAAATTATACGCGGGTGTAACCGCGGGGCACAGTTAATTATGTAGAGTCAAAGTCAAAGTCAAAAGTATCTTTATTCGATTAGACTTTTTACAAAGTACTTTCAAATCGTCAGAATGACATAATTATGCAGGATTATACATGCTACCGCCAGGTTCGGAAGGTTGCTTTTACTGAGAAGAACCTGGCAAGAAACTCAGTAATTACTCTTTTCAAAAATATTATACAATTTAAAGAAAGAGAGCCAATCATTCGTATTTGTACTATAAGTGTCAGGGCCTGTATACAAAGTAACATTACCCTCACGTTTCGCTAATACAAACGATATAAAATTCATGGGATTGACATCGCCTCGTGACTGATTCATGTCATTTCCATATATTTTGTATCGTTACTATAAACGCAAGCGCGAGAGAATATTACCTTTTTTCTCAACAATCACTTGACATTGGCGGAATAGTTTTACTTAAGCTCATCGCCATTAAATAAAGAAAGGAAAGGAAAGGAAAGGAGAATATTACCTTGTCTAAGCCTGCAGATATTTAAGTAGTAGAGATTTGAAAAAACATTATGGTACTTTGAAAGTAATTTGGTATCATTGTATAGCCTTAGGAACAAACATTAGTTCAACTTTTGCCCTGAAAGAGCAATGTGGTTTCATGTGAGATTACCGCTTACCATCAGGCGGGCCGCATGCCTCGTTACTTTCTCAGTTGTACATCAAAATAAGCTAGCTAAGTTCAGTGTAACAGTTGCAATGAGAGTACAAATACATACCCCATATTTTGTTCAACAAATTATAAAATATACCTATGTTGTCATAATATAACAGATCCAAAAAGGTGTTGCCCTATGTATACGAATCAATTCAATACAAATGGGTATTTGAATTCGTTTGACCGATGTTGTCAGGAGCTCTGAGAGCTTAGCAAAAATAGTGGGCATACATACAGACAGAATTACTGATGAAATTACTATTGTGCTTTCATAGTCAGCACTCATAACACGGGACGACGCCTATATTTAACTGAAAATAATAGCAACTTATTCGTTGACTAAAGTATAAGGGCACCTTAAAGCATTTAAAAGTCTGCAAAAGTAGTCTAAAATTCTATGCCAGCCGCGTTATTCACTGAGGTTTCTCAGCGTCGCACCCGCAGCGTGTCGATTTTAAAGATACAAAATTGAACCTTATCCTCTATGTATTATGATTGAAACCAAAAAAGTCTTCCAGTTTGACGCTAAGAAACCTTATAGAATAACGCCGCTGGTTGTGTTTGTAACAAAGCCCACAGAACCACTTGACTGTATTGTGTCCGCACAAAGGGCCTTTGATTCGGTCCATTGTGATTGCAGGTACAGGCTGCTGGCACCTTGACTACACTTGTATAATCCTTAATTATTATTATGTTAATAACTTATTGTTGCACTAGGAGGAGCTCGGGCACATACTGGCGCATACTGCACATATCATTCGATTAGCGAAGTTATGCAACTATAACCAAAGCCTATAGTTGGATGGGTGACTGACTCTGTGCCTGAGCCGATAAGCCGTCGGTCCCGGTTGCCAATTTAACATCTATGGTAATCGTTACTGGTTGGTCACTCGAAGGCCTAAGATATTCTGAACACCCAGATGACCGATTTTCCTCTTAAAAGGGGTTACGAAGGGCAGATGGTAGTCGTTTCGTATATAAATCAAGTGATCAGCCACATCGAGTTGATCAAGCGACCCCAACAATGTATGGGATAAGGCCAGGGAGGTGATGAACTTCTGGTTACACTAAGTGATAAGCAGTTAGTTTGAATTTACATACAGACTCGTTTTATTCATCTGTATAGATATAGAGAAAATCTTAACCCAAATTTTTACATTTAACATTGACGTGACGAATTACCGAAATTTCTACATAAAATAATTTGATTTCTTTGATGACGCTGTAAACTTAAGGGGGTATAGTCTGTAGACTGCTTAACCCGAACCGGGGTACTCTTATTTCGTTATCGTTCCGTATGCTGGAAGCCTCAACTTTGAGGTACCATAACTTGACAGATGTCGGCGAAATTTGCTGTCGTATTGTAATGATATTTTATGAGTTTTTCAGTGCCTGAAACCATGGTCAAAATACGACGAATAACGATGTTTTCCATAAATGAAACCTAGGTAGATCAATTTTTTGCCCCTGAAACCCTCTACATGCAAAATTTCATGAAAATCGTTGAAGTCGTTTCCGAGATTCCAATTATATATTTATACAAGAATTGCTCGTTTAAAGATATAAGATAAATAGGTAAGCATCCAAGAGTACTTCAAACCGAAGGCAGCTGGAGCTCGTTGACGCTCGCAAACGGATTTCCGGGCATCTTGCGAAAAAACTGCCTCCTTTTAATTTGCAAACCAGGAGAGAGTAACCAGTTTATAATCTACAAACAGTCAGCAAATCAATCTGGGTTAAGTCTTACTAGTGTAGGTATGTTGGTCAGGTAATTAATATATTGACGACAACTGAACTATCCACAACTGGAACCGCTAAGGGAAAATACTAAAACATATACAATACATGCTCACGCCTGTATGCCTCGAAGGGGTACAACCTTTTCACCGAATATGATTAAGTGCCAACGTGATAGATGGTGAGAATTACTTGTCAGACATTACGCAGGTTTCCTCACGATGTTTTCCTTCACCGTAAAGCACGTGATGTGAAATCACTGTTCATACGTTTTTAGAAAAAGCCATTGGTACAGGCCCCGCTGGGATTCAAACTTGAGTCGCTTGCGTAGCAGGCAACTGCTCAAACCCCAAGGACACCTCGGCTCTTAAAACTTACGAACTCTTCTTAAATTTTCTACACACACACATAATGATGTAAAAATTATACTACACTACATCCAGAAAATACTATTTGCCACATGTAACGATCCTTAACTACTTATTTCGCTTCGTCCACATTCATGCATCTATTCATACACACTCCAAAAATGTATTAAGGGTAGTTTCTTGCTAGGCTGCTCTCAATAGACCCACACTTTCACATTCGCTGTATAAATTCAGTATTGTTAACTACATTCTAGGTGCATTAACTCAATTATGTAAATGTCCCAGGTACTGTATAAATACTTTATTATGCAAATGAGCGATTGCGAAATAGGTACCCGCATTAAGTGCTCACCATAAAGGATTTGACCCAAAAAATATTATTCATACGACATTAGTGTAACTTTATCGAAATCTATGAATAGAAACAGTTCGTTAGTGCAGTTAGGTAAGAGCCGTGGTGTTCGCGGGGTTTGAGCAGACGCCTGCTTCGTAAGCGAAGCAAGTTCGAATCCCAGCGGCCAGTATCAATGAGTTTTTCTAAAAACTTAAATAATACTATTTACATATTTTAAGTTTAATTTATACACAAATTTCTAGTCCTCTGTGATTGCTTAGAGTCGACAGCGCATGCAACAACTATTCATAAATATACGTAAACGCCATTTGGAAAAAATATATATACATATCTGATCATTAATAATTAAAGTGGAAACTGTTAATAATTGCGGTTGGTTATAAATGTTATAACGCAAAAAAACACATTCTTGGGCCCTTAGTGCCCCACTGGGACGGGGTTGGAGATTCGGACTTTATGATATACGACCTGCCCAATCAAACATTGAAATCTAAACCTACTAGTTCTCGAAATAGGATTGAATTTCAAACGCAACGGCGCATTTGCTTACCTCGCAACTACAACAAACTTTTATTAAAAATAGACATTCGAATGTTCGAAATTCAAAGATATCAAGGGGCATCTGCCACCCCCAACCGTTCGATGTAATCGTATCAATAAGTCAGTCGCGAGTCATTCGATTTATATCGATCATCACGTCTCACGGTTGATAAAATCGATTCGGTTTTATAGCGTCATTATAAAAAATGTTGCTTTTTGTTTTATAATTACTATGATACTATTAGATATAGATTTTAATTATAGGCTGCATCGTTTATCAAATAATTCAAATCATGATTTGGGGTTTAGTGGAAAAAGTTCAAGATGGTAGTAATAATATATTTTTATAATACTATCCTTATTTGAAGACAACACAAACGCATTTGCATACCATAGATAAACGAAGAGATACGCTTTCAAATTAGTTATCTGTTTTAAAAAACATACAGGTATAGAATGCATTTCTACTGGGAGATACGAATCCTGTGACGCAAGTAATGGCTGGTATTCGCGGCATGAACGCCTCAAGCACAGAATACGTATAGTTTCACAAAAGGAACGAAACTCAGAGATTTGCAACATTCATTTTTACGAGAAATTTTAATGCACTCCAGTATTCTTTGAAATGCCGGCTATATGAGCCAGGATTCTAAAAGTATTTTTATTTCTATTTAATCGATTATGGAAATACTGAATTCGACAGGACCATTCACCAATAAAGAAGATATGGATCTTAATAGTAATATCCACAGTAGTAAGGTGGCGACATGCTGAACATTTGAATAATTCTTTGTGGTAAAATATACAATGAATAATCAAGTTGTTTTCAAAGGATAAGAGATACAAGGTAGCGATCAGATAGTGTTGTGTTCAGAAGTTATAATGATCTCGACAGATGCACTTTTGACATATGAAGCGTACAAAGAAAGGGCGCGGCCCCGCTCGTTCGCACGCTCGTCTCAAAAGAAGTTTTTTGCTTTCAGGGATTCCAAACGGAATCTAAACGCGAATCGCATTGTGGGAGCGAACCTTCTTATTTCAACATTTTTCGACTGCATTGTCAGAAATGGTGCCAGTGTTTTACGGGCAATGTCTGAGCTCATGGACATGAACAAAACTTCCCTCACATTCTCGAAATATGTAAGTTACTGTATATAAGTAAATAGTCAACATTAGTTTGTAAGTTTAAGCTATTTTAAGCAGGATTCGAACAAACACGCATTAAACTATTAATTTATACTCCAAGTAACTAATATAAGTAAGTTGTCTACTTAATGTAGTGGCTTTTCTTGCACAGAGAATCATGGCATCACGTTGATTGGCAATGCTGCCAGTCCTCTTGGCACCATCCCGGGAGAAATCGATTAGCGCCAAGTTTTCTACATGCAATTAGTTTTAAATACTGTTTTAAAAAAAAATTATACCTAGCTAGCCACTAGAGTGAAAAGCCAGAAGAAACACCATGATATAAATGCGAGACAAAATCATTGACGACTAGTTTGATATCAGCTACAGTCGCATAAGCACTAAATTTCTTTGCAACCCTTAAACTACCGTGACAGATTTATTAAGATTATGATCGAGAGGACGTGAGAACACCAGATGCACTAAATATGACAGAAGACAAGAAACTGAGTTGTAGTGTGATAAAACCTCGCGCTATAGCTAAGGTGGCCGACGGTGGGTTAGCAATAAATCCTGCGGGTAAAAACCGCGCCAACTAGGACCGAAATGGGCGATTAAAATCAAAAATAAACTACAGTTCGGCTCTCTTTTGTCTTACTCGTGTCTACAAGAGGCTTTTATCTGTTCGACGAAGGCAAACGCGGGCCCCATAAAAAAAAAACAACACCCTAAAGGTACGACGCAGGTAAGGGCAGACACTTTGCTCACCTTTTTTGTTGTTATTTTTCAATAATCCGCGTGTGTTATTGCTTGTTAGCCAGTTTGTTACGATACTTGATTACTAATTACAAAATGGTAACACCGGTAGCAGGAAACATTCATTATGTTTCGACGTTTCGGTTATTTATTTACGTTTGGAATCATTACGGGAGATAATTTCTTTCTCTCACTGTAAATTGAATTATTTCAATCGGGACGGGCACGAAGAATTAATGATATCATGGTCTACTTCTATTTTCAAGTGTTATGATTTATAATGTCCCTCTTTACGATTATCACAGCGCTACAAAAAACAATTTTTTATTGCTCACCTGGAAATTTTTACGCTTTCATGTACCCAGATTACGATTATATTCATGAAAGTTCGCAATGTGCTCGTATTTCATGATTTTTGCATATCTTATATTTTGAACAATTATCGGCTTGTTGTTAAGATTTTTCTCGGCTTGTTAACAATTAATTTTCCAAGTCATATGAAAAAAAATTGAGTAAGTCTTACAAAATCATTGATAGTTTCATGAATTATATAATAATAGACCCACAATCATTTTCATATCTAGGACAATACCACTGTAGACCAGTGATACGTCTGTCTTAGTGTCCCTCGTAGCACACGTGACTAAGTGGCTAAGTGACTAACCACAGATCACAGAAAGACGTTTTGTAGAACGTCCATGCGTTCTACAAAACTCCAAGTACAAACTTCAAGAGAGGTAGAGCTTTACGAAATGTATATACCTACCACTGGCTGATGCCCGTGACTGCGTCTGCGCACGATTGGACTTGCCTTTATATTTCAGACAATTCACACAAAAGTTTTATAAATTCATCATCTCCCTGGCCTTATCCCATACATTTTTGAGGCACACTTGATTCAACCTGATGTGGCTGATCACCTGAATTAGAAGCGACTGCCATCTGACCTTCGCAACCTTTGACGAGGAAAATCTCTTATCTGGGTGAAACCAGTTGTCAGACTATTTTAGGCCTCCGACCGACCTGTAACGATTACCAAAGGTGATAAATTGCAAACCTGGATCGACGGCTTAACGTACTCTGCGAGGCACGGAGGGAACTCGGGCAGTCACCCATCCAATTACTGGCTAGGGTTAGGGTTGCTTAACTTCGCTGGTTGAATGATATGCGAAATCACAACTGTGCCACGAGCTCCTTTATCTATATATTGATATATTTGTTGTAATTATCGGAATATGTACCTTATGTTTTTGAATCCAATAGCTAATTTGAAAGGACATGTTTAAATTCGGTGTTATAGCTGGTACAAGTCAGACCTGAACGTCATTCTAGCTCGGCAGGAAATATTAATTTATATTTTTTATACTGATGCCAACTTGTTGGTTATTTATACGTAGAAAAAAAATCTCATTCATTTGATTTACATAATCGTCAATTTCCTGTGAGACCAATACCTACTAAACATAATGTTTAGGCGAGTTGGAAATATGGCTGACCATAATTTAATCACGCAGATATTATTATAAGTTGTGTAAGTTTCATATTTTTAATAAAATAGATAATCATTTAAACTATAATTTATTTTCCTATAAATTTTCTTTTTCTTATAGTATAAGTTCTTCTCAGTAATAGCAACCTTTCGAACCCGGCGGTAGCATGTATCATCTTGTGTAATCGTGTCGGTCTGACGATCTGAAAGTACTTTGTTAAAAGTCTAATAAAGACATTTTCTAATTGGATTCAATCTTTATTGGATTAAACTTTTGATAGAGTATTTGCAAATCGTCAGAATGGGAAGATTATATAGGAGTTTTACCGTCGCACTTATATAATATTGACTGTACCCCGTGGTTATATACCAGCGTAGACTTAATTTTATGCCTATATCTATATATCCTATGTTACTCCTTGTAACATTAGCTATCCGCCAGTGAAAGTCCCGTTCGAATCGGACCAACCGTTTCGTAGTTTAGCCGGAACAAACAGTCAGACAGACAAAGAAATCCAACATATATTGAAAGTCCTCAAAATATGTTGGAATCCCGCCTCTTATTACTTTTACAATATCAATTTTAATACAAATTTTAATTTTGGAAATGATTTAAATATGATTAGTTTAATTTATTTTGCATTAAACTGTATGTTTCCTTTACATAAATAAATAAATAAATCAATGGAGTAGTTATTACAATTGGTAATTAATAAATACGTTAAATATGGCGGTTCAGTGCGTATGAATGAATGTAGATTAGTTACCCGCCATAATTGCGGAAGACGGCACTATGGTGCATACTTAGCCCTTAAAGGGCTTCGTAATTATGAAAAACATACGGAAGATGTTATTACTTCGACATTCTATTCGCCTCCTGTCTAAGATCGAGTCGAAGTCATCACGAGAGATATCAGACCACCCTCAACGCTGATATGTTGGGTTGCAATCAAGTTTCTATTCCATTTCTAGAACATAATATGTAGTGCCTGAGACAGCGATAGATTCACCATCTGTCACGATGGCACTTGATTGAATCATCTTCCTTAAAAAGTGGATTTTTTGTATTACAACACCTCAGCCTACCCCTTCGGGGAATACAGGTTTGAGCATATTTATGTTTATTTTATTATTAATTGGTTATGCTTCGAACCAGCAGCATAAGAATGTCACCAATAAGATAATATTATCAAGTGATTACTTATTACTGGTAATACAAGTAAACAAGTCTGTTGTCGGGTTTTTATTGCTCATTTCCTTCATGTAAAATACATTACATTACTATGTAATTGTCCCCTTTAAGTATTTATAAGTTTCCGTAAAGCACTGCCATTACAGACATACATATGCTCCCGCCTGTATTCCTCGACGGGGTAGGCAGAGATGTTGTAATTATAACGACGACTTTTCAACGAAATGATGATTGACCGCCAACGTGACAGAGGGTGAATCTATCGCCGTCTCAGACACTATACACGCGCCTTCGAATTACGATGTTTATCTACACCGTAAAGCACGTGGTGTGAAATCACTGCACATAAGTTTTCATTGGCACAGGCCCCGCTGGGATTCGAAGTAGCCTCGCTTGCGTAGCCGGGCTCAAACCCACCCGCCACCACTCATGTAATACCATGAACGTTGAATTATTGTGAAAAAAAATATATACTCACGCCATCCCAGAAGGGTCCCCGAAGGGGTAAGCAGAGGTGTTGTAACAACACCCACATTTCACCGAATATGATCAAGTGCCAACGTGACAGAGGGTGAGTCTATCGCTGTCTCAGGCACTATACATACGTCTTTTAATTACTTCTTAGAAATATGCAGGTTTCCTCACGATGTTTTCCTTCACCGTAAAGCACGTGGTGTGAAATCAATGCACATAAGTCTTTAGAAAAACTCATTGTTACAGGCCCCGCGGGTATTCGAATTTGCGTAGCTTGCGTAGCAGACGACTGCTCAAACCCCAAGGCCACCACGGCTCCACTATTATTTTAATACTATAGCTTAAATATAAAACGCCAATCTACTCAGCATAGAATTAAACTAGTCACGGTGTGCAGTAAATAGAGATGGTAATTTTCCGTAGGTGCCATACATAATGGTTACCCGTTTCTATTTCTTCTTAGAAGTTGAAACGTTGTCGACATTCTCAAGATAGGTACTTACAGATAAAGACTGCAATAGAAAAAGCACAAAATAGAAAGCTGGTAGGGAATGGCCAGCTTCCTTCAGTGGTCGAGACGAGACGAATGTCAACACGGCCTAATTCCGAGTGTACAGTGCAAGTTTTCTTAAAATCGCCGTCACAAGTCATCGCGTTGACGTAAACGCAGATTTGTGTAGGATCATAAAATTGTGCCATTTTGGGCCGACAGATGGCGCTGTTTCGGTCCTATAATATCTGTGTTTACGTCGACGCGGTAACTTGTGATGGCGGCAATAAAAAACTCGCACTAGGCCCTCTGGCCACTTTAGCGGATTGCGTTCGTGCTAAGCTTGTGAGCCGGTCTTCTGTGTATATTTGTGGTAAAAGTTCTGTCCGTCATAATATTGAATTTGACAAGGCATTCAAGCTTTATTTGACTAATTGTCAAGTAGTTTTAAAAATAATAATAATTAGAATTCAATACAGGTGTGAGCGTATTTTCGTATCAAGTTATAACGCAATAATGGGAGGGCAAGAGAGACGCAAGTTTTATTACCCAAGCGAATACAAGCGTGAAGTATTCCCTTGGGTAATAAAACTTACCAGTAATGTTTAAGTCCCATGTAATGGGGCTACTGGGGGAAATTACAGCTGGAAAAACATAATAACACTTTGTGCGACCCACGTATCGCACCCAGGACCTTGTGTTCCGCAGTGGAGTTTGCAACCACTAAACCAGAGAGGCAATCGGGTAATATTATTTTATTTAGTGCTGCGAAATGGGAATATTCATTTTACATTATGATTGTATATGAACATTACATGAACGATTTAAATAAGTAACAAGCCATTAGAAATGCAAATTCTAAAACGATTTTATGAATTGATAACTAGATATCAGTATAAATTAAACTCTTTGAAGTACGAATTAACTTCAATAACGCGATGTTGGTGACTCTTGGTAAACTGGCATTCGATGTAATAAATGATTCAAATACATATCTTATCATTTTTTACATATATTATATTACATATCTTAAACCAAACCTCTTTATAATAAGATAAACGTATTCAATACAGTATTCTTAGATGCGTTTATGTTAATTTAATAACATAGATTAAAAAAAGGATTTTTTGTATCTATGGTAATTAAGTACTATGAATTTTAGGCAAACGTTGATTCGAAACATCGTACTACACACATTATTAACCTAATTTGACTTATATAATAAAATAAAGAAATGCTCATGCGTTCCCAGATGGATCCCCAATGGAGTAGACAGAGGTGTTTCAACATCCACTATTCACCGATGTCGAATTTTACTCTGCCTGTCAGTATGTCTGTTTGTTTCGGCTAAACTATACAACGGCTGGACCGCGTTTCAATAATAGATATCGAATGTTACGAGGAATAACATAGGCTACCTAATTTAAAAAAAACATAAGTGTTCTGCAGGCCACGCATGTATATGTATCAAATAGATATGACAATGTCCTTGTGATGTCAAGCGATATCTCATTAACACCAATAGTAGCAACATAATATAGTGTAGTAACAGCTTGTCAAAGAAACGAGCACAAACAATAGGTTATGTCATTTAATGCTGTTTACTCTTGATTACAAATGTAGGTACCTACATAAACTGTGTTTTATTTAGCTTTGATGCTAATTATACCAACTACATTATTGTATAATATTTATGCGTTATATAACGTAAATCGGTGCCTTTGTAGGCTATGTATAACTTTTTCGACTGAGTTGGTAACAAAGCATTCGACCCATCTGATGGTAAGCAATTGCCGCAGCTTATGGACTCCTGGGCAAACACCATAGCATCATATGCACGTTGACAATGTAGCAATACTTCGATCCCAAATAATTAATCACAAGTTAATAATTCATAACAATAGTTAGTGTTTGAAGTACATAAATGGAGAAATTTTTAGTATTCTTTAAAGGTGTGGCTTCAGGAAACATAGTAATGTTATAATAGTACGGTAACCATAAAAAAACTAAAACTCGGGTCAGTTTGCAGGACTATCCACCGCAGGCTAGTCGTGAGAGCAATTGACTTGACTCGCCACACCAGGCGCTAAGGGCTACATCAGCGTGGAACTTGTGATATAAAATTACCAGAGATTCCAAGCTTCAACGCACGCAAGGGTGAGAACCGTGCCCGTGATGAATCCAATGACCGAGGCAAGAGGCGAGCGATAGATACAGTCTATATAGCCGTGGTGACCTCGAGGCTTGAGCAGTCGCCGGCTACGCAAGCGACGCAAGTTCGAATCCCAGCGGGGCCTGTACCAATGAGTTTTTCTAAAAACTTATGTGCATTGATTTCACCTGCTTTACGGTGAAGGAAAACATCTTGCGGAAACCTGCATATGTCTCAGACGAATCATATTCGGTGGAATGTGGTTGTTGTTACTACACCTCTGCTTACCCCTCAGGGACCCTTCTGGGATGTGCGTGAGCATAGTTGTTTTTAGCAGTCTATATATAAGGTGCACAAAGAAAAACTTGTAAAGCGAAACGGTGGTAAAATTTCATTCACAGGTAGAATCGCGGAGAGTGGAGCCAGCGTGTGCATTGACCATTTGTGTTAATGGTGTTGCATTGAAAGGCACATTAGTTCGACTTTTTGCTTATCGTACACTTTGAAGGTAACTACGGAATCTTAGAATATGTACAAACAGAACTACCTATTTATCAAACTACACCAAATACATACTCCTAATACCTATTGGTATAATGACTGTTAACTTAACAATTGCAAATGTTTACCGTACGATAAACTATGACAAGTTGATCCAAACAAAACGAATGTTTATATACTAGTGCCAAAACGAATTTTGCCATACTCTTTGGCATCATGGTTCAGTTGACACTATCCGGTATATCAAAACACTTAACTGAGGGTATTGTTCATGAAATATTCAAACTGAAAACTGCCAGTGATGATTATGTAAAGTCAATAGAAGTGACCAGGGCCGCACCGGCTGGAGAAGGCCTCCTGAGCGCAGTTTACCGCATCAAAGTCACTGGTGACAAGCATTCCACCTCTTTTATCGTCAAAGGACTCATCACGGATCCAGTTCTGAAGAAATCCATCGACGCACCACCATACTTTGCCAGAGAAGCATTTTTCTTTTCTAAAGTGCTGCCGGCTCTAACAGAAGTGCAAAGATTATCTGGAGCAAAGGAAACGATAGCAAACCACGTGCCGACTTGCTATAGCATTCATCTCGATGGATGTGAGGACTATATAATTATGGAAGATTTGAGTGAGAGTAACTGTACGTCGCTAGGAGTTTTGCCAACGACTCAACAAAGGGACTTGATTTTGAGAGCATTGTCTCACTTGCACGCGACCTCGATGGCCCTAAGAGTAAAAAGACCTGACGAATTTGCTCGGCTTCAGAGTGGTCTGCCCGAGATCTACTATACTGATTCGCATCGTGGTTGGTACACGGGATACTTGCAAAGAGCAATAGAGTTGGACAAGGAAATTATATATGAATACGAAGACCCCTCTAGCGAGTATTACAAGAAATTTTCTGAGCTCGTTGATGGTGACGTGTACGGGAAAATGATAAATATCACTTCAACTTTGGGAGAGCATCCTGTTATTGCCCACGGCGACTCCTGGTGTCCAAATTTCCTCTGCTCAGAGTACAAAGCGGTGATGATTGACTACCAGCTGTTGAGGTGCGCATCGCCAGCTACTGATCTGGCTGTATTCGCTATTCTATCCTGCAGTCTAGGAAGTGCTAAAGAATATTTCGTCAGTGCTGTAGAGGTTTACTATGCTGGCTTACAATACTTCTTGAAAGATATGGGACTTGATCCCAAACAAGTTTTCACGAGAAAAGATTTGGACAATGAACTTCGAATTTATGGTAAATTCGGTTTGATGGCTGCTTTGACGACAATACCTTTAATATACAGCGAACGGTTCGACGTGATGCAGAATTATGAGGAAAGATTTCTGGGCTTGGAGAAGATTCCGCTCGAGGAGCTCTGGTTACTGACGCCGTTAAAGAATGAAAAGGAGAAAATGGGCTTAGTAAATGCAGTGCGAGTGGCGGTAGACGTCGGTCTTCTCTGATTCATGTGCCAAATGAACCAATTAAATAAGCTTCACACAGCACATTGAAAACTTTTTGCTTTCGACTAACCGATGACATGGCTTATCTTTATCTCAAACATACGTATGGGTACCAATTGGAGTTAACCGAATTGTTAAAGTTGGAATAATGTAGAAGCCGCGGTCCCGCAAACTGATTTGTATAGAGATTCCCCACAAAAAATAAAGAAAGGAAGAAAAAACACCTGTATCTATCTGTATACAGATAGGTAGTGTAGATGAGTCGGCAGTACATCGGAATGTTCCGACTCGTGACCGCTAGAGAGCCGAAAACTAATTATCGCTGTGATGTACAAGTGTTAACCGACCACTTTGTGTAGCAGTCCGAAGGTTACAGACCTCTATACATTGAATAGGCATGCTACATACATCACTACGTATTTCAATGTAGTTTTTAGAACTTGAACCCTCCAGATTAATCCATATTTTATATGAAATAACAAATTTTCGCGGGTGAACCGCTGAACCAATTATGCTGAATATAAAAAACTAAGTCGAGAGTAAAATAAAGACGTATTAATATTTTTTTATTGAAATGAAAGTGCGTACGTGAGTGTCAATAGATTTTTAGAGGTTGTTTTATGAGTAACTAGTAAGTGATGCTTTTAGTCGAAGTATGTGTCGTTTAGCAAGTATTATCACATGCAGCACCAACGCACCGATCAATTGGTACTTTTGAATTTCCTTATTTAAATAACAAACTAACTCAAAATGACATTAGAATGCAACAAACGTAAATTCCTTAAACCAATATGAATGATATATGATGTGCGTAGTGTGTGAATTAATTTGACCAAATTCGTCCGTATTACAGAAAATACCTGGAGAATTGGTAGCAAATAGTTGACCAGTCGGAATGTAAATGCGTCGTTTTCTTTGTATTTGGTACATATTTGTATACAATACTCGCGTTTAAGCAAATCGCCGAAAAGCAACCGGTACAGAATATAAATAAGTACGATTACAATCGTCCACAAGTTACTATGGCGCCGCGAATTGTTTCATCGTGAATAACATTATAATAGTTAATTAAACATTTAGTATATATTATGTAAAATTATAGTATTACTAACGTCGTGATATTTAAAGATTATTGAAAAAGCACTAGGGTTTTATGGAATCATGATGTGATTATAAAAAAAAAATAATAATAAACATTATTCGTCTCCCTGGCCTTATTCCATACATTGTTGGGGTCGGCACTTGATTCAACCCGATGTGGCTGTAAATGTTTTCTAACTTTTGAATATATCATATTATTAAGAAGTAACATTGTTTTGTTCACCTCAATAAAGAAATTTGTGTTACAAGAGGACTCGATGGGATTGCAATCAAGAACTTAGGTTAGAATTGAATTAAAACTGGGGAATTATTTTGCTCAGATGACAGATTTGGGTAGACAATTCAATTCTATATCTTATCTTATGATTTATTCAATTACCTGTACCATTGAGTTTTTCTAAAAAAAACTAATGTACAGTGATTTCACACCACGTGCTTTACGGTGAAGGAAAACATCGTGAGGAAACCTGCATATTTCTGAGAAGTAATTCAATGACGTATGTAAAGTGTCTGAGACGGCGATGGACTCACCATCTGTCACGTTGGCACTTAATCATCTTCGGTGAAAAGTGGGTGTTGTGATTACAACACCTCTGCCTACCCCTTCGGGGAATACAGGCGTGAGCATATGTATGTATGTTTATTCAATTAATGTTTATGAATATTGGACAGTGTGTTGAGATAAGAAATGAGTTTGAAAAAAGACAAGAAAAAGATATTAAGTACCGCAAATATTTAGCATAAGATTTCTTGAATCCTTGATATTGCATTGCTTGGTATGCGAGCATAATGAACAAAGGATATTAAGATAAATATTAACATTTTGGTGGAACAGAGACGTTGTTTTGTTAAAAGAAGGTTATAAAGTATCCGAATGATCATGATTGATCACCGACTGACGGTGATACAGTGGTCGTCAAATTGCGGCCCGCGAACGATATTTCTGCGGCCCGAGAGAAAGATAATAATGTTCTCAATTCTCAATCAAAACACACTTAGGTCGTCTGTCACTTTCATTTATAGTACCAGCAAAGAAAAGGATATAAACAAGAGCCGTGGTGGCCTCGGGGTTTGAGCAGTCGCCTGCTACGCAAGTGACGCAAGTTTGAATCCCAGCGGGGCCTGTACCAATGAGTTTTTCTAAAAAAGTTATGTTCAGTGATTTCACACCACGTGCTTTACGGTGAAGGAAAGCATCGTGAGGAAACCTGCATACTTCTGAGAAGTATTTCAAAGACGTATGTATAGTGCTTGTGACGGCGATAGACTCACCATCTGTCACGTTGGCACTTAATCAAATTCGGTGAAAAGTGGGTGTTGTGATAACAACACCTCTGCCTAACCCTTCGGGGAATACAGGCGTGAGCATATGTATGTATAAAATTCTTCATTGGTAATAAATTATATTTTTATGTCTATTGACGAAAGGTCAACTGAGTAATCCAAGAATGCGGGGCCTGTAGATACCTTATATTATCTTATTCGGCCCTTGACCAGATAAATGTGACGACATATTATAATTCTCTTATTAGTCTGTCTATGCCTACAGAAGACTAGACAAAGGAAGATTCTCTCGCGTTTGCGCTAATAGAAACGATACAAAATGTATGGAAATGACATAAATAAGGCACGTGATATATACATATGTCATTCCAGTACATTTTGTACCGTTTGTACCGTTTATACCAGTGAAGCGCGATGAGTACGTTACTTTGTCCACAGGTCCTGTTTAGTCGGCCATTGGTCCTTCGATAGTGTTCATATGAAAATGAAAATGAAAAATGTATTTATTTGCAGTAGTAAGTAGGCAATAGGTACATCCAGTTTTTACAGATTATATGGCTACTAAATCCACTCGCCCCTGGGGCAGTAGAGTTCTCGAGTGGAGACCACGTACCGGCAAGCGCAGCGTAGGGCGCACCCCCGCGAGATGGACGGACGATCTGGTCAAGGCCGCGGGGACCCGCTGGATGCAGGCCGCTTCCAACCGGGTGAGGTGGAAATCATTGGGAGAGGCCTATGTTCAGCAGTGGACGTCTTATGGCTGATATGATGACGATGATGATGAAATCTACTCGCGTATTTACATACTTTGAGTTTTACTGTGGTTTTCACACTAGGCAAGCCTGTATCGCGAAAACTTGTTTGTGTTATCTTCTCATCTGATATGTTCAGTCTACTGCAAATTTTATTTGCTCTTCCTTTTTGATATCCTTATTTTGAACAGCGGGATATATTTATTCGTCCGACTATATATCTGGGCTGAGCGACTATTTGTCTGTAGGTTTCCACGTTAAGGCTCCATAATGCACCATAGTGCATGGACCATATGCATATGGACCTGGAACTTCTAGCTACGACGTTACATTGTAGGGTACCAAAATGAAAGGAAGGTAAGTTTACAGGTTTCTTAATACACGCTTTTGAACGATCATAGTTTTCTGCTATGCGTGACTGACACTTAAACGGCTTATTTCCAGATATCCACAGCCCATAGATTTTGAAAAAGAAACTTTCATACATTAATCCCCGCGACCTCCACGACAATTCAATTTCTTGGATGTCGTGAAATTCATTTGGGATCGTGCCAAGAAGACTGGCAGAATTGCCACGTTGAATAGCAATTCTGATTCTCTGAGCGAGAAAAGCCCCAGCCCGCTTGTCACGAGAAGCTTCTACCAGACGACGTGCAACCTCTTTGAAAAGTTGATGAGCATCTGGATCCCAAGGCCCCAGAGTTTCAACCGCAAACGCAGAAAATTGGGCCACCGATTTGGGTCAAGTTTTCTACTTGTAATTAGTTTTTAGCTACTTATTAGTTACTTAATAAATCAAAATTCATTTTTATATCAAAACAAAAGCCAAGGAGGTGTTAATAAAATCATGGATGTCTGGGAATAAGCCACTTAAACCAAAGTTAAATATGATTCGTTTGTACGTAAGTTGTTTGAGTAATATCGACTTATGTAAATTGTGACGAGACAATACAGGGCAAGTGTTACGGGCCACGAATAATGCCATGTTACCACCGGGTCAACGGGGAACGCTCAAATTATATTCGAAACATTGCCTGTTGCTAGGTACATTTTTGTCCGTGACTTTGTCTGCCTTGTGAGAGAGGTACAATCAACGCAAAATGTAATTCAACAATTATATTCCCAAAACTGTACGTAGCATTACATAACTTGATGAATGTTATAGATAGACGAATAAATTAAAATGTCCGTTTATTACAGAAAATAATTATTGATATTTCTTAAGGCTGGTAGTAAATATAGTGTATTTGAACATATTAATTATAATGAAAATTACTAAAAACTAATTACAAGTAGAAAACTTGGCCCAAATCGGTGTCTCTCGGGATCGTGCCAAAAAGGCTGGCAGCATTGCCAAGTTGAATAGCAATGCTGATTCTCTGAGCGAGAAAAGCCCCAGCCCGCTTGTCACGAGAAGCTTCTACCAGGCGACGTGCAACCTCTTTGAAAAGTTGATGAGCATCTGGACCCCAAGGTCCCAGAGTTTCAACCGCAAACGCAGAAAATATGTATCCTTGACCAATGCAAGCATATTTCCGGCGCTTGAGGCACTCCTGCTGAACAGCAGCAGCACCGGCCGCCACAGCAGTGCCGGGGAGATGGGACGGAGCCAACGTATCGACACACGTGGCATCCCACACCAGCGGACGGCCCAATCTCCACGGCACCAGCGACATACCATCCGGCCTCCGCCATCGCTGCGCGCCAAACCTACTGGTTCCAGTACAGCAGGCACCCCGGCGGTGACCAGAGCCCGGCGTATTAGGTCATTGATGGAAGAATGACGACATCGTCGACCGGCGCTACTGACGCATGACAGACCATGGTGTCCGAAGATGTCCACACTTAAGGCTTATAATTTGTATAGCATTCAACTTGAATTTGAATTTTTTTGGAGGACAATTTTTTAAAATAATACGAAATAGGTATTTAAAGTGGTCGTAATGACAGTTTACTGAAAAAAAAATTTAAAGCCTTACCAAGCTACTTATAAAAATAATTATAAAATTGTGTGCAAATCAGATATATAATATAAAAGACATGTTCGATTTGTTAAAATGTCTGCTCGGCGCCGGCATTTAGCATTAATTTGTTTAACATCCATACTTTTTGTTTCATTCATGCTAAATAATCGGAGGCGTTTATCGTGGTGCATGCTAAGATTCATCAAAAGAAGTTACATGAATATACGACCTATGTTCCGCGGTTTTAGGCTAACGTTAACTTTAACACGTGACCTCGTTTACGCATCGTTTACTAGCTGTGTTTCATTAGCTATCTGCCAGTGATGGTCCTGTTAAAATCGGTCCAGCTGTTTCATAGATTAGTCGGAACAAACAGACAAGCAGACAAAAAAAAAAGGATTTTTATGTTAAAAGTTGCATTTAGTTATAAGTTGTTACTTTGGAATTACACGCAGACACTTCAATTTTATTTATCTTTGTGTATGTGTGTATAGATTAAGTTAGTAACGGTACTATGTTGACGAGATTTTAAGACCTTGTTCATGCTAGAAGTAAGGCATCTTTTAGGAATCCGGCTGAGCCGCTTGTCAACCAGCACTAGCATATTTTTAAATAACTGTATTGCCATTTGTGAATGCGTCAAATTCTACTATACTTGGTGCATTCTTGAGCTTTAAACGTTAAAAGGTATTATTTGAAGGTATTAAGCCCTCTTCCTCAGTAATTTGTGACAGTTTTAAATTTTTAGAGAAACGCATACGTTTACGAAGAAAATTATCCATCTCGTTGTTATTCTGTAATCCTTCTCAGCGTCGAACTCGATGTCGAGTAGACCTACTAGACTTCTACTTTAAATGTAAATTTTTATCGGTATGAAGTTGAATTTCTCATGTGATTCAATTTGTATTTTCTAAACTCTGATATCAATGATGATTATATTCATGAGATATAAGTACTGTAACCAATAACATTGTATAGTATTTTTTTAAAAAGATTAATTGTTGATTTTTATGCCGGGTTCTTCTCAACAAAAGCTACCTTCCGAACACGGTGGTAACATTTATAATCATGTATAATGTAGTGTGTGTCCTTCTGACGATTTGAAAGTACTTTGTAAGAAGTCTAATCAAATAAAGATATTTTGAATATGAATTATGATTAGGTGTCTGCGCAAGATTTAAAAACCATTATTTTTTTTACCTTAGTAACCGTGTGGCAATAGTTATCCTATACAGATAAAATAAAACTGGAGTGTCTAGAAATTCCAAATTTACAGCTTTTTACTAAATGCATATGAAAGATTAAACTTTACTAATATACAAAAACAATTTTGTGAATTTTTCTCCGTCTTTCTGTCAGTCTGTCTGTGTGTTACTTGACCGTTTTTATTATTTTACTGGACCGATTTTCACGGCACTTTCACTCGCTAGTTAAAAGGAGTGCCTTAGGCCATATTTATTTTCAAAAATAAGGGTCTAAGAATTTATAAAAAACAAGTCTACGCGAGTGAAACCGCGGTATACAGCTAGTAATAATATAAGTTCCATTAGTCGTACGACTCGTATGTCGTCGGGGTCCCTCAAAAGGGTATAAAAAAAGAATAAAACACGACAGGCTCTTAAAATTGTCAGAGGGCACTTCTAAAAACAGATAATGCTTTCAACATAAAAAAAAGTCGAGTTCATTTAGTAAACAGGTTGTAAACGATCTTGTATCCAATGTTCCACCGAAAAATGGTGTAACACACAAAGTTCTTAATTGAAATGGCGACGAGCACTGCGTTTTATATTTAAAGTCAATGATATTATAACACTGAATATGTTAAGTTCGAAATATCAATCAAATCGAAAATTGTAGTGTCGGTTCGTAATTCCAAATTGACAGTTTTTCACTGAATTCTCATGAAAGTATATAGTTCGGTACATGTAAAAAAAATCTAGCTTAGTTTAGCTGAGACGGTATCGAGTCTTTACTTACTATTAACATATCTACCTTTATTTGCATATAATATCAATTATTATAGTGTTGTTTTTTAACGCGATAACTGGAAATGATTAGCAAGCCTGTTCTGTGTGAAAACTTGGCGAGATTTTAATTACATTCTCTGTCGTCGGTTGAGATTGATTGTACAACCTATAGAGCAATTTTACATAATTTTGAGTAATTCAGAGAGCCGTGGTGGCCTTGAGGTTTGAGCAGTTGCCTGCTACGCAAGCGACGCAAGTTCGAATCCCAGCGGGGTCTGTACCAATGAGGTTTTCACGTGCTTTACGGTGAAGGAAAACATCGTGAGGAAACCTGCATATTTCTGAGAAGTAATTCAATGACGTATGTAAAGAGTCTGAGACGGCGATGGACTCACCATCTGTCACGTTGGCACTTAATCATCTTCGGTGAAAAGTGGGTGTTGTGATTACAACACCTCTGCCTACCCCTTCGGGGAATACAGGCGTGCGCATATGTATGTATGTTTGAGTAATTCAATGTTCGTTGAGAATCTGCACCAGCAGTAACGTACGATCAGACCCATTGGAAACGTTATACGTGGTCGCAGAAACAATACTATAGAGGATTGTTATTATGATATAATATTTTGTAAATTGGACATCACTAGTAATATAAAGAATATATTCTTAAATTCTTTGTTTTCCTGACCTCGTCATCTTAGGTCTTGCCAATTTAACATCGTTGGCAATCGTTACAAGTCAGTCGGAGGCGGAGTGTCTGAAAACTGGTTTAGCCTAGATTACCGATTTTCTTCGTTGAAGGGGTTACGAAGGTCAGATGGCAGTCGCTTCGTATAAAAATCAGATGATCACATCAAGTGCCGATCCCCAATAATGTTTGGGATAAGGCCAGGGTGATGGTAATTCTACATATATAATAATTTGTTGAACGTTAGTTTGATTTGATGGATAATGTAGATTTCATCCTGGTTCTAGACTAGGCAATGGGCGGACAAGACCGACAAAAGTACACTTTCAATATATTTATCGTTTTCTTTTTCGAATAAATAGACAAATATCTCAATATTCTATCTATAACATTATTGCAGGTAGATAACATTGGAGTGACTACATTACACCAAATGTTTACGAAAGTATACTCGGTACTGACTTTGATCAAGTTTTAAAAATCTGTTCTGTTTCGGGTAATCCCCGAAACTGCTGAACAAATTTTTGCGGGACTTTTACTGTCAGACAGCTGATGTTGCAAGGAGTAACATAGGCTACTTGGCTAGGTTTTTATTTAAAAAACATATTAGTTGTATCCGAGTTAAATGAATGAAGTCTACGCGGGTGAAACCGCGGGGTACAGCTAGTTTTTAAATATGGATGTTCTTGTCATTATTCGAGGTATGCGTACGAGCATTGCCAATGTATGGGGGTGTTTACATAAATATTACGATACAAAGGCTCCGATAGCACGGTGTTATGTCACGCTTCAAAGCGTAAATATGACACTTATCATGAGCACACGAGGACTTACCTAGTCTACCTACTATATTAATAATCTAACATAGGTACGGTAGTTAGCAAGTTTGTCTTAGTCTAGTTATCTTTTTACATATGCATATGCTTACGCCTATATTCCCCGAAGGGGTAGGCAGAGGTGTTGTAACAACAACACCCACTTTTCACCGAAGATGATTAAGTGCCAACGTGACAGATGGTGGGTCCATCGCCGTCTCAGACACTTTACATACGTCATGATATATGCAGGTTTCCTCACGATGTTCCCCTTCACCGTAAAGCACGTGGTGTGTAATCACTGTACATAAGTTTTTTAGAAAAACTCATTGGTTCAGGCCCTGCTGGGATTCGAACTTGCGTCGCTTGCGTAGCAGGCGACTGCTCAAACCTCAAGGTCACCACGGCACCACAAGTTATCTGTCTATGTCTAGTTAACCCGCGTAGACAAAATTTCATGTGTATCCCGCGGAACCCTGTTTTTAAATAAAGGTAGCCTAAGTTCTCCTTGCAAAACAAGACTTATAAGCTATCTACCAGGGAAAATCCTATTCAAATTGGTCCAGCCGTTTCAGAGAATAGTCGGAACAATCATATAGAAAGAGATTTTTTTAATCGTTTAAGCAGCGCGTATTAATAACTTCTTAGCTTTGAAGTTTAACTTTACGGTACCAAAATGTAACGTCAAGTTCAGAAGTTCTTAATACGCTCTGCTTAAACCGATGATGGTAGGTCCTCACGTGCCGTGACGTGTTTTAAGCGCTCAGAGAAAATATTGGAGGTAACTGCAACTGCTGTGGGTAAATCTCAAATAATATTTGAAAAGGGCAGGAGGATGATGAGCTGCTCATGTATTTTATTCTATAATACAGACAGACGAAGATAACTTCATAAAATGACTACTACAAATTCAAGGTCAGCGCTCAGAACTCGTGATGGAACTACGTATGTGCAGGAGAGTTGATGGACTCACCATCTGTCGTGTAGACGTTGGCCGTTTCGAAAAACCTCTGCCTACCCCTTCGGAAATTCTACTGGGAAGATGGTTATGCTAGCCACGTCATTATCAGACCATAAATGCGAATCAGTGAAGCAATAACAATATATTGCACCTTTAAGATCTCTACTAAAAATGTGGTGTTTATCTTAATACAAATTGCTTTGGCAGTAAATTAACTGTTTGCAGTTCAGTGACTGGACTGTTGCCGATCACAATCTGTGCATCATAATTAGCTATAGATAATATCTGATATCACCACGAACGTGTTCTTGGCAGCGAAGTGTCATAAAGTGCTAAACAACGAAAATAAAACTCATCATTTCCCTGGCCTTATCCCATACATTGTTGGGGTCGGCACTTGATTCAACCCGATGTGGCTGATCACCTGATTTTTATACGAAGCGACTGCCATCTAACCTTCGCAACCCCTTTGATGAGGAAAATCTGTGATCTGGGTTAAACCAGTTGTCAGACAATTTTTTTAGGCATCCGACCGACCTGTAACGATTGCCAAAGATGATAAATTGGCAACCGGGACCGACGGCTTAACGAGCTCTCCGAGGCACGGAGGGAACTCGGGCGGTCACCCATCCAATTACTGGCAAGGGTTAGGGTTGTTTAACTGGTCGATTGATATGCGCAATAGCGACTGTGCCACGAGCACCTCTTATGAAAATAAAATTGTGCCACTTAAAACAAGATAAAATTGGTGAACTAACTCAAACTAAGCCCTTACGAGTCCTCTACCTGTGCGTATACTAGTCCGCTCGCATCGTATTTCATTGAACATTGCCACACAACTTTGGATCCTATATCAGTGGTACAAAGCGTAGAGTTGAATAGCAATAAACCTTTATGTGAATCCTTTATGAATACACCGTGAAATCACAGCGAAAGAACGCTGTAAATCAAATGGCCGGTCTTCACATTTTTTATCGTCCTTTGGTAGGGCTACCATGATATCTATTGGATGGGACAACGTCATGTTACACTGTTACTAAATTATAAAGTGGAAATATTTGTATTTTTGTATGTAATGCATTGATTTAACAAATACTGGATGGATTTGAAAAATCTTTCAGCAATGAAGAGCTACACTGTCATTAAATAATATAAGCTACATTTTATCCCCGTACTCTCTCGGGAACGATATGCGCAATAGCAACCATGCCACGAGCTCCTGACAGTATTATCTCATATTAATATTTATATATTTATTGCATTTATGTTACTTATATGTACGATTCAAAATAATCTTAATTATAATAGTATCGCAAGTAAAGATAACATAACCCTGTTATTCGTTCAATAATATGAATAAATAATATAAACAGAATGTGTCCGTATATGAGTAGCAATCATGGTTACAGTACGAACATCTCAAACTCAGTTTTATCTTAAAGGTCGGGCTTGCTTGTAATCTTCGTCTTGGCATTCAAATGATACAAAAACCTTTTCATAATGTAAGTAGTCGTCACTAAGAAACGCGAAATATATAAATGTAACTAGCATTTGCCTGCGTCTTCGGCTTTACATTTTATACAGCGTTATTACAAATTATACGGAGTTGAAAAATTGCCTATGTCCCTGAATGGCCTGAGAGTTCCTTCACTATTTTCTATGCAACTGTAAAGATTCAGTAAAATACGTTCCGTAGTTTTTTCCGTGAAAGGGGAAACTTTATATTATGTGATCACATTTTATTTTTTTAACACCTTGATTAGGTAATACCTACCTACCAACGTTCATCATTTATTATTTAAGTAATCTACATTTCTAGGGTCATGGGTAAAAAAATAAATCCCAAGTAATTAAAGGAAAAGTTTGATCGAATTTGAGAGACTCAAAACAGTATGTATCAAATAGAAATAATATTAATTTAAATTCTGAATTATTTTATTCGATATTTATCTGTATATACATAGCTTATTTAACCCTATACATAGTGAAAAAGAAGAATATAATAAAAAAAAATAAAAAACGGAATTTAAATAAGTGTTTGCGGGAATTGTGCCCAGTAGGCTGGCTGCGTTACCTCGATGGATCGCTAAACTAATCCTCTGACCGAGGTAAGACCCAGCTCGACGGTCACCAGAGATTTTATTAATCAACCAGGTAGAAAGATTATTTTATTTACATGAAATATAACATTTGAGGCATTTTATTATATTCTGAATAAACATATTGGATAGACGTGTTTAATTATTCATTACCCGCAGCCTAACTCACATTGCGTTTAAAAAAAATACACGGCATTTTTTTTTATTACATGCATCCTATGTTACTTCTAATACTTCCAAGAATATGTGTACAAAGTTTCATGATGATCGGTTAAGTAGTTTTTGCGTAAAAGCGTAACAAACAAACTTACATACACATAAAGACAGACGGACAGATAGACAGAGCAAAATTTATAACAGAGCATTTTAAGTCAGTACGGTATTATTCACTTTCATATGCATTTAGTGAAAAGCTGTTATTTACAGACGCTTCAATTATATGTATAGATAATTGGCTAGAATGCCAGCAGCATATAGTAACAGTCAGGTAAATAATATATCGCTGGAGTTCATCATTGTAGGCGTGCATTAGATATAGTCAGTTAACTGATAGTTCAGCCTACGTATGTGTTGCTTAACTATTTATTAGGCGGTATTATGTTAAGGTGTATTTGATAAACCTCGATATTACACGGTAATTATGCATAGCCTACGCGCTTACCAACCGGATCCACCATTTCATATTGAAGGTTACCTGTAACAAAAATTACGTTTTCATTATTGTTGCATTTGTAGTGCGTTAATATCCTCTGTATTGGGACCGATTGTTTGATAAAGAATACATAAAAATAACGTCTTTCTATATTCTGTTCTTGGGAAGGTTTTTAGAAGCATAATTAACGTTGACAGCTTCCAACGTTTTAGTAATTAAAAACCAAATATACCGGTCGACGGTAAGTATAGGCCTTAAGCTAGTGTTAAGGGGAGGCTTACTTGCAACAAATGTTTTTATTTTTATAATAGCTGTGTCTCGAGATTTCACCCGCGTAAATGTAATTTTAAGGGGGACCCGAGGAAACCATGTTTTTTTTAAATAAAATCGGTTTTGGAGATCAGCCGCAACTGACAGACAGATAGCAAGACAGAGATTTTTTTAAAATTAATACGTATTTAGTGAGTCAAAGCTAAGGGCTCGAGGCAAAGAGGGGCTCGTGGCACAGTTGCTATTGCGCATATCATTCGATCAACGAAGTTAAGCAACCCTAGGCCTAGTCAGTAATTAGATGGGTGACCGCTCGAGTTCCCTCCGTGCCTCGTAGAGCACACTCAGTTACAGGTCAGTCGGAGTCCTAAAATAATCTGACAACTGGTTTAACCCAGATCACAGATTTTCCTCGTAAAAGGGGTTGCGAAGGTCAGATGGCAGTCGCTTCGTATAAAAATCAGGTGATCAGCCACATCGGGTTGAATCAAGTGCCGACCCCAACAATGTATGGGATAAGGCCAGGGAGATGATAGTGAGTCAAAGCTAAGAAGTTCATAATACACTCTGGTTTAGCTATGATGGTAGGCCCCCTGATTTTAGATATAACGTTTGTATGGGCTCGCAATCGTGCGCCGGCTCCTTAAGCCCAAGAACTAGTTAGACCGGTCGATAAAATTCTCCGTAATTCGTCCTGGGGTTAACATGGTATTTTACACTTTATTCATTTTATCCATAAGTACCCCATTTTTATTAATATTCACACGGAATGTTGTCAATCTTATCCTAGACTAGCTGTGCCCCGCTGTTTTACCTGCGTCGAGTTAATTTCATAGATGCGCGTAACCCTAACGTTTGTTTAAATAAAATCGGTCTAGCCGTTTCAGAAATTAAGAAGACAGATAGACAGACAGACAGAAAGACAGATTTTTTTTTATAAATTTGTTTTTTCATGTCTATGTACAAGTCTGTATTATATGCCTTAATTGATATTTTGGAATTACGAACAGATACTTAATTTTTTTTTATCCTTTTATATATATATATATATATATATATATATATATATATATATATATATAAAATGTAGATCCTAGTCTTCTTCCTCCATAAATAAGATGTTATGTTTTTAGAGATAAATTATCATTTAAAAAAATATTGTTTAGTTTAATTGAAAAACATCAAGGCTTCCCATGGGATACATGTAAGTCGTAAAAAGTCCAAGTGATCCAGACCTTTTAGATTTTACAAGATTAAAAAAATTCGTTCATTTATTTACATACTTCATTCAATAGTTTTGGGTTACAAGGGCCATCGTAACACGAATCTTAATTATGCCTACCCGAAAAGGAAATGGCCAATCTGAATAAGATTCTCAGTACTCTTAATAAAATACAAAATGGCGCCTCGCGACTATTGGAGCACCCAATGATTGCGCTTTCTCAAATCTGCATAATTAATAAATATGTTCCCTTCATCTTAAAACTTTTACATGATATTTTCTTATTCATAATGATATAGGAGGACGGATTTTTTTAAAAATAATAAACGAAATAACTTGACTAAACTAAATAACAGTTTTTAACTTGGCAAAGCGAAAGTTACTATCCTTCGTGTTAATTACGAAATAAAAAGTATAAAGGGGTACGTGGGCAGATACATCGAAAACAACAAACATGAGCAATATAAAAAATACATTTTGAGTCTTAACCAGCTACTAATAAGGTTCAAATGTAGCAATGTCACTACGATATTTTTTCGACACAAAATGCAAAAGTAAGTGTGGGCGCAGCCTACATGAGCCAAAAAAAAATAACTTGATCTAGGCGCGTATTTGGCCCTGACGTAACATTCGAAATTCAAAAGACTGTGAGCTAAGTGCATTTTCAAAGACAATATTGTTTTTTTTTTATATTGAATTTTTATGAATATAAAGCGATAAATAGGTTTAATTGATGTTCAGATAAATAAGCACGTACTAAGACGGGACTGTTGTGTGGGTAGTCGTCAATGCTAATTACTTTCTTTTGTTAGTTAATAAATTTATTGCACAACTAGCTGGTTTCAGCCACGTAGAATTAAATTAACGATTAGCCCGCGGAATTCTGCTTTTTTAAAATAAAAGTAAGCCTAAGTTACTCCTTGTAAAATTAGCTATCTGTCGGTGAAAGTCCTGTCCAAATCGATCCAGCCGTTCCGGAGATTAGCCGGAGCAAACAGACAAATAAACAGACAAAATAGATATTTAAAAAAATGTTTTTTTAAATCTGTACCGTTAGACATTTAGTGAAAAGCTATTATTTTGAAATTACAAACAGACATATATATATATATATATATATGTATGTATAGAGTATTGATGTATAGATTAGACAAGTGATTGTATTGCATTTATACGCAGTATGAAAGCGTAAAGTAGTTTTCATTTACGATATTCAAACAGAGAATTTGTTATGTTTTGTGAAATAAGTATTGAATTTGGTGTGACCTCAATGTTTCCCGGGTTTTATTTACATAAATATCGTAATATTCGGCCAAGGTCGGAGTCCATAGTTACACTAAGAATGTACAAAAAGGGCGTCTTTGTCAATAAAATACGCCCTGAGATTATTATAATCGTTGCTTATCATTTCAAGGAGAAGTAACCGTGATATTTACATTGGACTGGCAGAAAAAAAATGAGGCCAAGTTGGTCATGTCGTATTTGAATTTATCAAACTATGGTTTTATTCAGAAAACCATCTCTTAAACAAGAAGTAATTTTCTGAAAAGTTCGCAAATCCCCCCTTAGTGGTATTCTTTCAATCTTTACAGTTAAATATAATTGAAGTGTCTGTTTGTAATTCCAAAATAACGGCTTCTTATTAAATGCATATTATGAAAGTATATACGATACAGACATTAAAAATACCAATATTTTTATTTTTTCTCTGTCTGTTTGTTCCGGCCAATCTTCGAAACGACGACGATTTAACGGGACTTTCACTTGAAAATAGCTAATGTTACAAGGAGTACATAATACTACTTTTATTTAAAAAAACATTTAGGGTTCCGCGGAAACTAAATTAAATCTACGCAGGTGAAACAGAACAATCATATATGTATATTATTCATATTAACTCCTCCATACTAAATCAACGACAAAGGCTCATACTTGAAGTTCTGTACCCCTATCACGGGTTCGCCACCGTTTCCGTAATCTAAACTCGCTAGCGTCTCCGCCGACTATTAGTATGTGAAATTGTGTAGCGACTCCTAGCGGTGACGTGAAGAACTAAATTATCTCATACAAATATTGTGGATGACGCTAGCGAGTATAGATGACGAAAACAGTGACAAACCCATGATAGGGTTACAGATGCAGATGTCGTCGAGTGGTTAAACTCATTGTAAAACTGCATGTTGCCGCGCTGGGCGTTACAGCGCGCGTGCCGACCAGCGTAGGCGCTTCGTACACTGCTTAAAAGGTGAACTTGTAGCGACTGTAACCTTTCGTTTAATTCAGCCTTAATTTTCTTAAAAAAACGTAGCACATTTGTTTTTCATTAGTTGAAACCCATCATACAGGTACTCAATACAAGTCACATGCAATGAAATTTTAATAATGACTATCAACTTCATTATTTTAGCCGAAGGTTTTCTACCTAATTGGTAGTAACTCACACCAGGGGCGTGCATTGGATCTTCAGAGGGGTAAGCATTAACAATAAGTAGGGTAGGCAGGTTAATTACGTACCAATGTGGGGCGTAGGTACATACGGTTTGGTATAGACACACACACAAACACACGACACGTGTATTAAGTCAGCATAAATGGTAAGCATTGCTTATTTGCTTATATTGAATGCACGCCCCTGACTCACATATGCCTTCCATTATTGCCCATCGAATTTTCCTTAACTAAGAAATAAATTAAATAAATAGTTGTGTAATCTTATATTATTAGTTAAATTACACTTACATATGTATAATTATGTTTCAAGAATAATAAAAATTAAGATTAAGATAAGATTCCGCCGATTCAAAAACCTTAATTTTTGTATGAAGTAAGTAAAAAAATAGCTGTAGCTCAAATTAGTTGCTGCCTCACGCCTGTATCCCATGGGGGTAGGCAGAGACCACCTCAAAAGGTGTTCCTTCTGTTTGTTTTTATGATCCGCTCTCGCTCCCATCTCACACCAATATCGCTTAATCCCGGTTTTGGAAGGGTCAAGAGTTGGATTATAAATTAGTAAAGAAAGCGTCACGTGGGCAGCGGCGCGTGCCATTATAACCAACTTTAGTAAACATTCCGAGGAGATGAAATGACAAACGGAATATTGGCATTAGTTATGAACTATATTTCTGATTCGTAATGTAATTAATTGTAAGTGCCAACTAGTGAATTGCACCTAAGTGACCATTTTGACATTTCGATGATGAATCATATTCGGATCATATTATGATTCTCCCAAAGTGGCCTTTTTAGATCTACTGGTGTGTATTAAATCATAGATTCCGAATTGTAACACATTTTGATGCGACCATTAATGAGTTTGGCAATATAAAGACCGGATGTTCTTAATAGCCCGCCATCGAGGCAGCCTTTGACACAGTTGCATTATAAAAGCCACATCGCCCCCGCACGACACGTAAAGTCTTTAAATATTGAATAAATACACCTACAAACTGCCATTGCAATGTCATAGCACACGACCGAAAATAAAACACAAAAGCTCACGCGCCATCCAAACAACTTCCTAGCTTTTTAATCGAGCCGGTTAGCGATGCAGTTGCCTAATATTATCATGTAGGCTGTGGCGGGCGATCCTCGCATCTAGTTTTCATAAGCTTTCAACGTTCGAATAAGAACATTAACACGTTAAGTATAAGGTAAATTATTCAAAAACACGCCTTGATGTACCGTTTTGAAAAGGGAATTACGTCGTCAGCGCGCTCTACGCTGTCGCAATCGACGCGTGCTTTGCTCTTTGAAATTTACTATTGATTATGTCAACGCTGCGATTGCATTGTAAGCTCTAAGACAAGTAGGATTCGACTCAAAGTCCATCCGTCGTTTTGTGTGTGGTAAAATGTATGCAGTGTGCGGCAAAACGTAAATTTGTTGCCACGTGGGAAGAGCTGACGTCATTATGAGAAACGGGTACCAAAGCCTCCTTTCAACAAAGCTTCGTGATAAGAGTAATTTAAGTTAATAGTAAATACAACATAATATGTTGGTCATGTATGTTATGTACTCCGAGACCAGATTTTAGTCTTAAGTAGCCTGATTACTCAACGCCAGTGATCCAGTTTGTGAGTCACCGGGAGTTTTTTGTGGCGGATTTCAAAGATTTCCTCAATTAACCTCTGAGTTAATCAACTGACATTTTGTTTTTACAACAAGCAATATATAATAAGTTGGTCACTTTGTTGTGCTAAAATATTGGTATATATAAAGTATTATATGAAGGAAATATAGAACTCTATGGATTCGGGAAAGGAGTAATGAGGCTGTGGTCTCAAATTCGGGTACCCATGATCTTTTCATTGAAAACATTCATGCCATCTGTCATTGTGAAATGTCATATGAAATAGATCTACATACATAAGATTTAATAGAAACCTGAATTCAAAAACAAGGAACAGATAACAAAGACGATTCTAGAAGTAACCAGTAATAACACACACCATTATACAACTCTGGGGTCGTGGTCGTGAAGGTAATCCAGTCAGCTATCACGCTCACTCTATCTTGTGTTGTATACGCGTGTCCCTTTCTCGCTAAGGCAATACAAAGCCTGGACATTTCCGAGAACACCACGATCTCAACGTAGATGTTAATCTACTTTGGAGTGTATTTTCTGGAAAATGCTAGAACACATACTATTATAATTTTATCAACCTACAAGGTAGCAAAGAGAAATACAACAGTTAAAATAAAAGAATATTCCTTTTTCGGTGATTTAAGCGGAATAGCTTAGGTGTTTACATCACAAACACCGAAAAAAGTGGTGCTCAAAGTTTCAGGATCAACGGTGAAAAGGTTATATTAGACAGACAACTCCGCGTCGCATTATAGCTGGCCAAATGTGAATGTACTTATAGTACGACTTATTCCCATCTTCCAAGTGAAGTTTCTATAGCAACACCCACGTTTGGATGGATATGTTCAAAGCCCTATGTAAAGAGGCTGCTAATGGGAAAGATGGAAAAACCCAATAAAACCCGACCCGGGGATTGAACCCAGCTGCGCCTGTAAGATTCCTCAGTATCGCACTCGACGTCGAGTGTCGGTTTCATAGACACGAAATTGAACTTTATCTTCTATGTTTTATGTATCAATTTCCTACGATTGAAACCGACTAAATAAAAATATGCTCACGCCATCCCAAAAGAGTCCCCGAAAGGGTAAGCAGAGGTGTTATAACATCAACACCCACATTTTACCGAATATGATCAAGTGCCAACGTGCCAAAGGGTGAGTCCATCGCCGTCTGAGGCACTATCCATACGTCTTTTATACTTGTTTGTAATTACTTCTCAGACATATGCAGGTTTCCTCACGATGTCTTCTTTCACCGTAAAGCATGTGGTGTGAAATAACTGGGATTCGAATTTGCGTCTGACGTGACTGCTCTAACCCCAAGGCTACCATGTCTCTAAATCCAAAACTTACAATATTATTGATGTAGGTAAGTGTATTCGGTGATTCGTCAAAGTGGTTTTGAAAGTATAATGTCAGGTTAATCGAATACTGTATTGACTTTCAGGCGGTCGACGGCAAGTTCATATAGTCTAAGATCCCGCTGCAGGGTTGGTGCGTTCATCGATTATTTGTTTAAAACCAAATTTTTATGTTTATTCATAATTAGGAGAATATATATTTACTAGGGTGCCTATCAACATTTGGCCGCCATTATTCTTAATTAAATAATTTTTAATTGATTTTTGGTAAAAAAAATCGTTTATTTATTTTTTAAATAAAATAACGTCTACAACACGGTAATCAATATGAAGATTCTAAAAAATCACGGTTGCCGTTGCGCACCTGGCAAAAATAATTTAATTAAAAATAATGGCGCCCAAATTTTGATAGGCAGCCTAGTAAATATATATTCTCCTAATTATAAATAAACATAAAAAATTGGTTTTAAACAAATAACCGATGAACGCACCAATCCTGCAGCGGGATCTTAGACTAATATACCGTATTTATCATATTTATGCAAAGGAAGCCGCGACCGTCTGCTATGTTCTCAGTGGTAAACAACAATTTGGTATTGAGATAGCCAATACATTTTTTATTACTTCGCTTTTTCCCTGTTTTACATACTATTTTAAGAAGCCAGATCACAGTACTAGTACACAGTAGATTCACAAACAGTAAGGAACCTAGGATTACACTTTTAAATAATAATATTACCTTCAAAATTTCCTCTTTTATTTACTGTGCAAATAATGTATAGTAATGTAAGTTTTTAAAGGACAGTAAAGTACGTAAATGACGTATACACGATCGGACACGACGACACGTGACACCCCTTATTGACACCAATGCTTATCCTACTAACATCATAAATGTGAATGTAAGTTTGTTTGTAACGCTTTGACACGTAACTTTGTATACATATTAATGGAAGTACTAGAAGTATCGTAGGACATTTATGATTGAAAAAAAATTGTTGCTGTGTGTAAAAGGGTTATCTCACAAAATCTTCCACGTGTCATTTTGAATGATTTGTTACTAGTTTCGTTACTGCTTGTAAAGTTTAAATTTATACTGTGGTAACATGACGATGGTTAGGTATTCATCTGAGTGACATTGACAGATTTCACCGAATATGATTAAGTGCCTACGTGACAAAGGGTGAGTCCATCGCCGTCTCAGGTACTATACATAAATCTTTGAATTATTTCTCAGACATATGCAGGTTTTCTCACGATATTTTCCTTCACCGTAAAGTGGTGTGAAATCACTGTACATAAGTTTTTTTTTTAGAAAAACTTATTGTAACAGGTTCCGCTGGGATTTGAACTTGCGTCGCTGGCGTAGCAGGCGACTGCTCAAACCCCGAGGCCACCACGAGGCACAGCAGTAATAAATAATGTTTGTAGTAATCGTGGAATTTTTGTTATTTTATTTGTCCCACTTAACCGATAGCTAAGGTTACTGATTTATCTTATCAATAATGTAGGAAGTTTACTACAGGAGTGATTTGCAATATTGCCGATTTACCAGTTTTACAAACTTTGATAAGTATATATCAATATACATTTCATACTACATACATACTCACACCTGTATCCCATGGGGAGGGCAGAGAGCACCGTTCGCCACATACGATCCTTACATACTTCTTCACCACATTCATGCATTTCTTCACACATTTTCGTCGGTTACGAGTGCTCTGAATTTGAATTCTGAAAAATATTATTGATTTGGTCATAGCAGTTCATTCCTTTTATAAATTTATTTCGTAAATCGCCTTTTATTTCACTCATCCTTCCGATGTGTCCTAACCATATCACAATATTAGTACATACATTCACACACCCTCTGAGTACTTTTGCATTACATTAATGTTTCATACAGTCTCATAATGTTAAGCTGGACTTTTGTATTCCATACTTACTGTGCCCGGGTTTAACCCGATTTGATTTAAATTCAAGAGTGGCCCGCTCAACCCTATTTTTTTTTAAGTAAAAGTAGACTGAGGTACTCGTTGTAACATTAGCTATTTGTCTGTAAAAGTCTTGTCAAAATTGGTTCGGACGTTTTGGAGATTAGCTGGAACTAACAGACAGGATTTTTATGTGAGTACATACTTTCATACCCATTTAGATTCACGTAAAAGCTGTTACATACACGTATTCTTATACTCGTACCGTGTACTTATACGTGAAGCAAGTATAGGGTCCTTCTTTCAAACACAAAGATAAAAATACGCCGTATCTCTAAAAGATACTGCATTATGTAAACAACCAGTAATGACCCAAAATATAATTTAAACGGTGTTTGTACTCCGAGTTAACTAGATAATGATAACTGGACTAAGATTACCGAGTCGTTGACTTTGATAACTGACTGGGTAAACTGATAACGCTGGTCAAATGTTCTTATATTATAAAGTTTTCGAGAAATTACCGTTCACCGCGATATACATTCCTGTTTGTGTCAAAAAAACAATTATTAGAATAGATGGCAAGTATACAAGAGCCGTGGGGGCCTTAGGGTTTGAGCAGCCTCGCGACGCAAGTTCGAATCACCCTCTAAGGTGGTGAAATAATAGCTGAAAGTTTGAATGTGAAATCTTACTGCTATATTAAATTATAGAGCAAATTATTGGTACGAAAAAAATACATAATATACTTATACCAACAAAATAACAGCTTTTCATTAAATGTTACGAATGTATATGCGGTACAGACAGAAAAATAATATATTCAAAATTTCAGATGCTACCTCAGTAATCGTATTCAACTGTTATAGCGATTAAATCCTTAATAAAACCTTTATTCAACCTAATTTGTTTACTCTTTATTTTCTCGGAAGACGAGTTCAAAGATCAGTCATTAATGTTTGATGACAAACAGCACGTTGTATGTACAAATACGTCAATGGTGCCTATAATCCGTCAGGGGACCAGGTGCCCTACCATGACCTCTTATCGCCATGATAGTTTAACTCTTACTATGAGACAGATGAATATGACGTGTAAAAGTCTGTCACTGTCACACAGTGGAACGATGATGGCAATAAGAGCTTATGGTAAGGCCCCTGGCGTCAAAGCAGCACTTATTAAGAACTTCTCAGTTTCGAAGTTTGAATTTACGATGGAACGTCAAAGCTTAGAAGTTCTTAACACGTTCTGCTTAAACCGATGATGGTCGGCCCCCAGTTACATCATTCTATGCGTAAATAACTAAATTACACGGTTAAATTAATGTTTTTAAGTTATTTAAGCGAATAGTTTTATGGTGTGTAAAAATGACCCGTGTTCAATTACGACAGAAATTCCATCTTTTACCAACCGACAAATCTTTGGCGCAAAGATAATTTTGATTGCAAAGGAATATCAATACACTAGTAAGGAAAAGGCACCTTTGTTGGACGCGGACCAATCACGGAGATTTTTTGTTTATTCTTCCAAAATTAAGGAAACGCGCAGTATTTTTTTTCAAATATAAATGCCGATCAGTTGCGCCAGTATTATAGCTGTCATAACAAATGTTTTTGACAAGAGACATCATAGCGGTCATTAGTTTCGCGGTGTCATTTGGTGTCGGGAGGCGCAGATGCGTCGTTAGCAGTGAACGCGTGAAAAGATACCAACTGATTAACCCTAACAAGTTTATAGCATCTTAGTAAGCTAAGATCATTTCCATCATAAGATTCATTCATCGTCTACACGCGCATAAGGTCCAAGAAACATTTTTCAAATTTCACGGGATCGCGTGTCTTTGATGGGGTATTTATATGTCCAAATTAGGCCCGTGCCAAATCGCCGAGGGCCTGTCATTATCACGATACAGTTTAAAACCCAAAATTTCCATATGAGAGGGCAAGTTTAATCAATTTAGCTGTGGACAGGCTGTTATAACATGTTGTAAGCACACTTAAGCACATCAGTACCCTAGTAGGCGAGAGTTACCTCCACTGATTAACAATAATCATACCCAACACGGCATACATTGGAATCGAACTTCGATTGGAATAGCCAGTCAGGTAAACGTGTGTCAAATGGATTAGGGCAAACAGTTGACCAAACAGTTGACCAAACACTCCAACATCCAATAGTCGAACAACGAACGTAAGTATATTGTTTAAGTTCCATCCAGTTTTCCTAAGTTCCAAGAAACATTTAACTATAACCATTTCTATGGAAGCCTTTGCCCCATCTCGTCCGAGTTTACGTTACGTTTTCTCTTGAATACCTCATGACAGGTATTTAAAAAACATAAATTACGTTTATTAATTTTCTTAGAAGCAGGAAATTAATATTTTGAATTTAGAAAATACTTTTCTAGTAAACATTCAAAATTTTTTAAATTTAATCGCTGAAGTACTTTTTATTATGTTTGAATAAACGAATATTTAATAAATTATATTTTTATGCGACCACCAAAGGTAATAATTATATCGAGAGATTCGATTGAAGTTGCTAACTTATTTGCAACTTTGAATCAATAGCGATGAAGTTCAATTTTGTTCACCTATATAATGTACAGTTCAATTTTAACGAGTAGGTACAAATTGTAACTAGAAACTTGCAAATACTTGCAATAGAAACATGATTCGGAAATAATGGATCAGTGAATTCTTGGAATGAAGTAATATTGAACTTAGCGTCTCAGTATTACAAGGGTGAAAATGCTGCAACTTTATTTCGTATCCTAGTACGCGTTGATGTCCTTTGTTCTCCGGAGATACAACTTTCTGAACAAAATACTCAGTTTCAAACTAGTTTTATTCATACATATATACATAAGCCCACGCCTGTATTTCCCGAAGGGGTGTTGTAACAACACCCACTTTTCACCGAATATAATTTAGTGCCAACGTGACAGATGGTGAATCTATCGCCGTCTCAGACACTATACATGCGTCTTTTCAATTACTTCTCAGACATTACGGTTTCCTTCACCGTAAAGCACGTGGTGTGTAATCGCACATAAGTTTTTAGAAAAAATCATTGGCGTAGGCCCCGCTGGGATTCGAACTTGCGTCGCCTGAGTTGCAGGCGACTGCTCAAACTCCAAGGCTCTTTAAACTTGTTTCATATTTAAGTGTAGGTTGTCCGTTGCTTGAAGCAAACCCAGTTTTCCTTTACATGTTTTATCACACAACACAACCCTCTGAAAAATGCTACAAAGATATAGTTGAACATCTATCATTTTTTATCAAATATTAGAATGATAAGGTTTTCTTATACCAAAGGATTTTAGAATTCAGTGGTCCGTAGGCGAATCACACAATTGGTAAAACCATTTAGCATTTGTTTATGTTTTAATCATATAATTTATTAAGTTGAAATAATTAATTCTAATATTTCCGAATAATAATTATGAGTTTAAAATAATAGTAAAAAAAGGCATTCACAAATTAAAAAATAAATAGATTTTTTTCGAATTTTCTTCTCGAGTATACTATTTATTACGTAGCATATATTTGTACTGAACCAGTCGCATAATTCTAACTGATATGTTTCTAGCCTAACGGATCGGGAGCGGGCCGATGTTAGCTTTGTGATAAATGATGGTCGATGCTCATACAATCCCAATTCAAATAGGCTTACCGCCAGATAGCTCCTTTATCGCCAAAACATAGTACAAATTGATTCTAATAACATTATTTGAACGATAAGGGCGCCAGGTGATAAAGCCTGAAGACCAGTGCACTTTAGAAGCTATTACCGCGTCACTCGGTTTCACCCGCGTAGTTCCCGTTCCCGTAAGAGTACAGGGATAAATAATTGTCTATATTCATCACTGAGAACCTGGTTGACGTGGTTTTATTTCAACGACGACGTTTTCTCATATATGTATATACATACATAATATGCTCACGCCTGTATCCCATGGGGGTAGGCAGAGACCACCATTTGCCACATGCTACGATCCTTACATACTTCTTTCGCTTCATCCACATTCATGCATCTCTTCATACACTTTCTTCGGTTACGAGTGCTCCGAAATTGACCTTTCTGAAAAATACTGTTAATTCATGTGTATGTATTAATCATATATGTTGCTGAAAAAAATTCAACCGGTGAACGTCAGTCTCGAACCGGGGTACTCTACTTTTGTTATCGGCCCGTAAGCTGGAAGCCTCACCTTTTAGCTACCATAACTTGACAGATGTCGGCGAACTTTGCGTCGTATTGTAATGATATTTTATGAGAAACCCAGCTAGATCACTTTTTTGCCCCTGAAACCCCCTAAACACAAAATTTCATGAAAAACATTGGAGCTGTTTCCGAGATTCAGATTTTATATTATATATTCAGAACTGCTCGCTTAAAGTTATAATATTATATTCTTCTAATAAATAAAATTTCCACGTCACAATGGTAGTTACCATACACCTCCGAAACGGCCAGACTGATTTGTATGAAATTTTGTGTGCAGATCGGGTAGGACTGAGAATCGGCCAACATCTATTTTCATACCCCTAAATGATAAGGGTGACCACCCCAAAAAAATATAATGGCAATACAAAGTTAGCCGGGCACAGCTAGATTATGTAGCAATCAAAAAGTGAAAGAATTTTTAAAATCGGTCTTAAATTTTTGAGCCAATTCGTTACAAACATACTTACATACAAATCTTTCTTCGTTCGTATTATATTGGTACTTACGTACGTTACGTAGTATAGTTATAATAAAATTAGCGGACCCCAAAGATCTTGTTCTGCATACCGACTGCAGCGCTATCTGCCGGGCTGATTCATTCAAAGCGGTCCAGACGTTAAGGGGGAGTTCAGTGACATACACACACAAGGAAGAATCTATACATATATCTATATCTATACAAATAAATAAAATTTAAGTGTATGTTTGTAAAAATAGCACGCGACTGAAGCCACAATCAAAAGTTGGTATTCTATAAAAGTCCAGCCTTATCCTAACAATCTGCTTTTTAACCAACTTCAAAAAAACGAGGCGGTAGAAAAATTCGACCGTATATATATTTTTTAAGGCTTCGGTTCAAAGCACGCTCATAAATATTACATAGCTTTTGGTATACGACCAGCCTGTGAATCTAAAAGTATGTTATTATCGCATGCTAAGTGATACTTGAATATTTATATAATGATAAAAATACTGACTACGCGGAAATACGATCTATAAGCACTTGATTTACATAACAAAGTACAATATATTATATTTTGAACTAACTGTGACCCGACGTTTCACCCGCGTAGATTTAGTTTTATATAACATATCGGTTTAATATTGACCTCGTGATGAAGATGAGCTTGAGGCACAGTTACTATTACGCATATCATTCGATCAGCGAAGTTAAGTAACCCTAGCCCTAGCCAGTTATTTGATGGGTGACGAGTTCCCTCCGTGCCTCGGAGAGCACGTTAAGCCGTCGGTCCCGGTTGCCAATTTATTATCTTTGGCAATCGTCACAGGTCAGTCGGAGGCTTAAAATAGTCTGATAACTGGTTTAACCCAGATCACAGATTTTCCTCGTAAAAGAGGTTGCGAAGGTCAGACGGCAGTCGCTTCGTATAAAAATCAGGTGATCAGCCACATCGGGTTGAATCAAGTGCCGACCCAACAATGTATGGAATAAGGCCATACACACTTTCATCCCCTATTGTATCCCCTTGGGGGTAGAATTAATCAAAATTCTTTCTTAGCGGATGCGTACGTCATAACATCTACATGCATACCAAATTTCAGCCCGTTCCTCCAGTGGTTTCAGCTGTGCGTTGATATATCACTATGTCAGTCACCTTTGAATTATATATTAATATATATAATTCAAAGAAATATGAGTTCATCTTAATAGATGAACTCATATTTCTTGTATGAACCAACCGGTTAATAATAGTATACATAGTAAAATTTTATTAATGAATTCATCAGTAGGTACATACACTTTTAGATGTCCTCTATGCGCCACATTTGCGCGAGTTATACTACTAAATATACGCTATGCGTAAATATACATATTTTGTTTGTTCATTTTTGACAATTGAACATTGGAACTAGGGCCTTACCAAAAGCTCATTGCCACCATAATTCCACAGTGACAGACTTGTACTCGTGCATGAGATGTATACATCTCATAATTAGAGTTAAATTATCATGGCGATAATAATAACCGAATCTCCTACCGAATTTCGGTTACGGCGGCTAATCTCAACGAGATTCAGCCATGTGCGCAGGAGATATTATAGTGCACGCGTGTGTGCGCAAACACAGGTGCACTCTTTATTCCCTCACTCTCACAGTCCGATGGGAGAGAGATCAGGCGTAGGACCAACGGCTTAACGTGCTTCCCGAGGCACGGGGGTGGAAACACCGTCAACTTCCAAACTCCGGGCATTTTATTGTGAATTTCTTGACAGAAAAACCCAATATAAATTTTTGACCCGACCCGGGAATCGAACCCGGGACCTCGTGATCGGCAGACGAACGTACTAACCACTAGACCAACGAGGCAGCGATAATAGATCATGGTAGGGCCCCTCTAACCATTACAAATTGTAACCATATCTACACTAATAATACGAGTTTAAAGAGTAAAACTTTGTTTGTTTGGTTGTAATTAATAGGCTCTAAAACTACTGAACCGATTTCAAAAATTCTTTAACCATTGGATAGCTACATCATCAGCGAGTAACGAAGCTTTTATTTTATTCCCGTACTCCCACAGGAACGGGAACTACGCGGGTGAAACCGCGTGAGGTCCGCTAGTGAATATATTGCGAGCAGTCCCGTTTGACTCAATATAACAGGCGAAAAGAGTGTGTAGTACAAGTATTAGAACATATTTATATATTCGGGGATTACAGGCGTGAGCATATGTATAGTATGTTTGATATTTTTTTAATGTATCTGTCAGTGCTTCCCATACTAGCGGAGTAGTAAATACTAAGTACGTTAATATCTAGATGTATTAGAATTGAAATTATTTTTCCAAATGAAGCAAATTTTGAACGATTTTATAATGTCTAGATAATTAATGCGAGCAAGCATAAATATACAATACATTTAGGTAGATATTTGAGCCAGTGAAACTCAAAAAAGCCGTAACCGACTACTCTACAGTACAAGTTGGAGTACACGAATGGACTGCACAGGAAGTTCATGGTCGTACAGAAGAGCTAACCAGACATATTTCACTTTCTATTCATGCGATGCAACGAATCGATGTTGAGAATCGATTTTCAACTCGATTTTATGTTTATTTCATATGTAAAAATAACAAAACTTTTTTTGTAAATGCATTTTGTACATCAGTCAAATCACGACTTTTGAATGGCCTTGAGACTTCTATCCGTATTATTTATGCTGAATGCTAAAAACTTGTGACGGTCGCGGCTCCTGTATATTACATTCAACAGTTTTTGACTATAGCACTGTCACTTAAATAGGTTGAAATGAATTAAAAAAAGTCGGTTAACAACATGACTCCAATATAAACATGATCCGAATCACGACACGGGCAGGGTTCGCAGAACGTACCCACAGTATAAATATAAGATTTACAAGCAGTAAGGAGTCTAGGAACAATTTGTTCAAAACTACACACTCAGACAGACGCGTGTTTCTATAGAATAGGCGTAATGACAGCTAGAGGTGTCACCCCGTGGCCGATCGCACATACGTTAAGTATTAACTTGTTTTACCGACATTTTGCAAAACATCAAAACTTCATCATTATTTCGACAGTGTATCTTTATATCTATGCAGATAAATAAATTGAAGTGTCTGTTTGTAATTCCAAAATAACAGCTTTTCACTAAATATATACAAAAGTAAATAAGGTACTGAAATGAAAAAATAAACAATTTTTAAAACTTTTCTCGGTTTGTCTGTCTGAACTTTTATTTATAAAAGCATGTTACCCATAAAATTAAGTCTACGCGGGCGAAATCGCGGGGCACAGGTAGTAAAAGATAAAATTTAAAAATCTTTAAGAATGATTGATAGCCACACGCTCATTGAGACAAACGTTATTATTTCAAAATATATGTCTAGATTCCTAACTGTTTTCAAATTTATATTTATACTTTGACGATCTTGATCGCTGCCGACGTTTGAAACAAGAACAAAATCAACGCATCGGCACAATAAAAGCTGTATATCAAAATTTAAAAAACGAACCGTGCGAGAGCGAGACGTCAGATAGAGGAGATAGCAGCGTCGTGGCCATGGGTCGTGCAGGCTCTATCGGCCCATCTCACTCGCTCACGACTCCAACAAAACTATATGAGCCACTCAGTCAGATTAAACTTTACAATATCTGCTTCTAAAATTGAATACCGGATCACATATGTTGCAATAACTTTACATACATATGCTCACGCCTGTATTCCCCGAAGGGGTAGGCAGAGGTGTTGTAATCACAACACCCACTTTTCACCGAATTTGATTAAGTGCCAACGTGACAGATGGTGAGTCTATCGCCGTCTCAGGCACTATACATACGTCTTTGAATTACTTCTCAGAAATATGCAGGTTTCCTCACGATGTTTCCCTTCACCGTAAAGCACGTGGTGTGAAATCACTGTACATAAGTTTTTTAGAAAAACTCATTGGTACAGGCCCCGCTGGGATTCGAACTTGCGTCGCTTGCGTAGCAGGCGACTACTCTAACCCCAAGGCCACCACGGCTCTTATTATGCAATAACATTATATATTATTCTGAAAATCGAATGAAGTATTTAAAAAAATCTATTCAGTTTATTATTTTCAAAAAGTGTCTAAAGATTATAAAAAACATTCCAATATTATCTTGTTTTATCTGTATTCAATGCCGGTGTTGTATTTTTGTTGTTAATTAATCGTTCGCACCTCATTTTGCCATAGTATTTTTTGGAGTGGATCATGTTTATCAGTAAAGGGTACAAATATAGATGTTAGCTGATTGTCAGACGAAATTTCAAACAATTCGGTCCAGACGTTTCTTAGAAAGTTGGTAGCAAATACCGCGATACGAACATTTTATATATTCGATTATTATCCCAAATTATAGATGACATTGTTAACTTCAAATTTCTAGACTAGATATATGAAATGAAATGCATGTTTAATAAAATTCGCATGTTTTCGCAGACACATAGCAACGAAAATCGCTTTCACAACTTATTTACCGGGAACAAACTTTTTCATTTTATAAATCTTATGTACCGTAAAAGCGTGCGTGTTATATATAAACTCATTACTCGTTCAATTAGGCAGCGTCCACTAAAAGGTAGCGTCTGTCTTTATTTCACATCCAAGGGGTGAGATCAGGCAAACAATACATGGGCGAATTTATCGTGATAACTGAAAATTAATATATATTTTAAATGAAAAAGGTTTGGAGATTGAGAAAGGTTTTATGAGGCAGTTTCTTAGAATAGTTACTTTGGGGTAACGCTAACTTTAACCCGTGATTTGTCTTGGCGTGATGATACCTATATCTTCCTCAATAAATGAGCTATCTAACACTGAAATAAGTTTTCAAATCGGAACAAAAGTTCCTGAGATTAGCGCGTTCAAGCAAACAAACAATCTCTTCAGCTTTATATATTACTCCTAATATTTTTTTAATAAATAGTAACCTATGTTTCTCCTTATAACATTAGCTATCCGCCAGTGAACGTCCCGTTAAATTCGACCCAGCCGTTTCGGAGATTAGCCGGAACAGACAGACAGACAAACAGAGAAAAAAAAATGGTTTTAATATATCAGTACCGTGTATACTTTCATATGCGTTTAGTTAAAAGCGTAGTTTTGGAATTACGAACAGACACTTACATTTTATTTATCTGTATATGTATAGATTAGGTATATAATTTATTAAGTTCTTTATTTTCAACTCTAAGACTATTTGGTAGCAATTATGGGAGTTTTCTAGTATGAAAAACGCAATCTTAAAAAAATACCTTCGAGTCGAAACATTTTTTATAAATTAACACCGAAAAAGTATTACCCCATCCTCCCCTACAAGTGAAATTCCACTCATCTGTTGAGCGCGTGCGGCGTTACTTAACCAGTGGCATTCCAATACGTTTTCCATCAACACACTGTGTACACACAACACATGATATATTTCAACACAGTGTACAGCATTTCAAACACGGTGCCGACTGTGTTCCATGTAATGAATATTGGCCTTGGGTCATATTATGAGCCTAGTGTAGAATTTAACAAACAGTGAACAATAACTAGGTATCCCTTCATATGTATACATAAATGTATTGAATTTCTCTGATACTAACATAATCCTGCGGCTTCAACCGTGAATAATATGACAGAAAAAAATAGCTTTGTTATATATACTATCATATGAAAATCAAAATGAACTTTGAAAGTCGACGAAATGAACACCGGTCCGGAAACTTAGCCTTCTGAAAAGAACCGACAAGAAACTCAGCTGGAATCATTACGGAGTAAATAATTATTAATTATCAATTAAATTCATACAAAATTATTGGAATCATAGAGGAAATATTACGAATTTTCACGAAACTCTTTATATAAGTAAGGCCATAAGCTCTTACTGCCATCATAACTCCACTGTGTGACAGTGACAGACTTATACACGTCATATACATCTGTCTCATAATAGGAGTTAAACTATCATGCCAATAAGAGGTCATGGTAATACCCCTGATCGCTGGGATTCGAATTTGCATCGCTAGCGAAGCAAGCTCAAACGTAAACCCCACGGCCGCCACGGCTCTACAATACTTAATTGCCTAAACATAATATGTGAACTGTAAAAATATTATCACGTACCTATTTTAATGTACTATCATAGTATTAGTGCCATAATTGCATTCAGGTAGGTGATGTTTACTCCCCAGGACATTGCGTAAATATTCACAATAAATTTTATGTACTCCCTCATTATTTTGGGCAATAGTATCTCATATATCTGTTAATAATACACCGCCAAAGCTTTTTGATCCTTTGTATGCATCTACAAGGTGAAAAACAGTCGCGTCGCATATTACTATCCTTAACCCCAGGCTGTAGAGTCTAATTTTGAATTATCTTCAGTTAGGAGTGAGTAGAATTTGTGTGGAAACAAATGATGTATCCGAAATGGAATTACAAAAATGTTGTAAGCATGACTTTGTAATATAGTCGGATTATTAATCATTAGATTGTTGGTCCCGTGATCGAACATATTATAAGAGCAGAGATTTTATGTTGTTCCACAGGAGACGTTAAAAAATTTGTACCTTAAATCAGGCACTAATTTTACTGACTCCTATTGCAAAGCATGACTTGACATTACATGTGCTTATGATGACAATGTTGCAAAAAAGTTTTGCGTTTGAATGTGGATGGTTATTTAAAGGCCCAAATATGATTGTTTAAGCAGCACGTATTAAGTACGTCTTAGCTTCGAAGTTTGAATGTACGGTACAAAAATGGAATGTCAAAGCTCAGAAGTTCTTAATACGCTGTGCTTAAACCGATGATGGTAGGCCCCCTGGCAGTGAGTTTGAGAATCTTGCCTCTCCAATATGTTTCACAGATAGAGCGTTTAAAACATTGCAACAGTTTAAAACATACTCATATAGACATATTTTCTTGTTCTCTGAACGACTTCATGAAGGCTACATATAACTCAGTGAGTGAATAAATAGACTTATGTTTAGTGTTAGTGTATAGTATGTAATTCGATATCATGTAACTGTAATTTAGTATCTACACTATTAACTTAGGTTAACCTGTAATGATAGTATGTATGTAAACAAATAAATAAATAAAAATTGTTACTATAAGAAGAAAGAAAGAAAGAAATATTTTATTTTCCCACACAGACGCGAAACGGTAAAAAATAATTAACTTAAAATACTACACAATAATAAAAAATAAAATAAAATAAAAGTCTAGAAAATACGATAAAAACTTAATACTAATTGAAATCCATAGATTATAATATCTATGCTCAAAATATTGTGAGTCTATAGAAGTGGATTTGAGTCCGGCTAGTGCGCGTTTCCGAACGGAGTGGACTATACTTTTCGATAATTAGACAATACGCATGAACTTCTTTATAAAAGTAATATAGAGCTGCCTATTTCAGACAGTAAAACATGTTAATTACACAAGAGAATTGATGCATTTGAATCTCAAAGTAATTCCTCTAATACGAGAACGTGTACTAAAAGTTAATGCACAAACGCCGCCCCGGGCGTAGATAGTGGGCATTATAAATCTGTAGAGGTATCTTTTTATTTTATTCCTTACCAACCGGCCAGCTACAAATTGTTAAGACCCAAACACGGGCTCACGCACGACGCTTATTTTTTTCTTCTTTTTGATATATGGTTCGTTTTGTAACGACCTCGGAGAAGCACGAAGGTCGCTCCCAGCCGTTGATTAGTTGATTTTTGTATGTTGGTAGCTCTAGGGACAATGTTTGCTATATGGATTGTAGCACAAACAATTCGTTTATTAGAAAGGAGTATGATTGATAAAAGGGAGTACCTGGATGTAGCCTTGTTCGTTTTTTTAACGTTTTCTAAAAATGTAACCTAGCTAAAACGATTTATCGCCCCCAAAACCCCTGGACACTAAATTTCAAGAATATCGTTGGAGCCGTTTCCGAGATTTTGAATATATATATTTATATGTACTGCCTTCGTTTCGCGGAACCCTAACTTTAAATATATAAGTAGCCTAAGTTAGGTACTGCTTGGAACATCAGTTGTCTGTCAGAAAGGACCCGTTAATAGGAGCTGGAACAAAAAGACCGACTGACAGTACATTTTTTTTAATTGTTTTTTTCTAAAGTGCTAAACCTGCTGATTTGGACATGCAGATACTTCAATTTTATTTATCTATAAAGATGTACAGTTTAAATTGAACATACGTCGATGACATCACGTTATTCACATACTTTGGATACTGTTTATTAATAACCCTCAATATATTAACAGTGATTGAATAATCATATTATTATGCTTGCAATTTGAAACCGTTATGCTAGGAATGTAACTGTCAATTCTTGGTAAATTCCTTGCGTGAGCTATCGTAAAATTAAAATTGATGCGAAACGAAAGTAAAACCACTATGTATTAAGATATAAAGAAATCATATAAGTTGCTACAGAGGCTCGCACGCCATCACCTAACACGACAAAGCCTGTAGGCCTACACATGCCAGTCTACAGCAAGCCTAGACGGTAACGAAAAAAAAATGGAATGTATGGAAATGACACAAAGGTGATGACATACAGTCAGGTGACATATGTCATTCCAGTATATTTTGTATAGTTTCTACTAGCGAAGCGTGCGGATGATGCTACATTGTCTACAGCCCTTGGCTCTGTGTGGTCACCACGACAACCTCAAATAAATAAAAAAGTTCATCTTAAAACAATGCGGGAAATGTGAACGGACTCAAACGTCAGCAGGTCAAGTTATTCGGTCCTTTGGACAATTGGAAACATGACAAAATTATAGCTTTAATAATACAGGAAAAAGTAATTACTGACGTGAGGAAATGAAATATAGTCATTATTGTCATGTAGGTATATTCAAGCAACTGGTTTACGTTCTTATGTTTGGGCAAACTTTTCCAAAAATATTTCTTAAATCTATTAGATACTGTACACTCGACAGCATTTTTGGCCCGCCCGTCTAAAATATGTAAATGAAATCCCAAACCTGATTAGTTTACAACATCTAGGTATACAAGAACCTACATTAGTATTTCATTCAAGACGCAAAGTTTAAAAATAACCGCCTTGGAAAGTTTGGCGCCAATTCGTGTTGGGAAAATAGCACGCTTGAAAATCGGGTTTGTTGTATATATCGCATGCCCTCGACACGTTTAGAAGAAATAAAACCTACGTGGCATACGATAGCCGCGTACAAACTTATTTGATCGGTCGTTCAACCATGACGCCTTGCGTCTTGCTCTGGCAGCTGATCGTGTCCCTCTCGCTCGTACCGTTAAGGTGGTATGCCTGAGTTATGGCATTCCGATGTTGCCACCTCCACCTCGGAGGCTGCGCTGCGCCTGCACACTGGCCGCACGTAATAACGTAAGATACATGTGGTTTTGCCTTCCTTGTTACTTCATATTCGTATTAGATGTTAACGCCCTCTTACATGAATAGTTTCGACCAACTACCAAATGATCAGGTGTTTTATTGATTTACATTATTTTGCAATTTAATTACATTATCTATTTTTAACTCTTTTCAAGCTCTTAATCGGTCCATTCAAAGATATTCCTCAGTTGTAATGTTCATTATGTCACCCATTGTTGCGTCTGATTAGATTTTTCGAGTTCTGCAATTTAAAGAAATTCGATTTAGAATCTAGATGTCTATCTAGTTATTAAATTAAACAGACTAGAATAGTGAGTACCAGGACCAAAAGATTTGGTCCTTTATCCGACGTCATTACTTAAATGCATAATGTGTCTCGGAAAATTTCCATTTTAGGTAAACTGTTTACGATTTTCCAAGAACCAGCAAATGTGTTTGACCTTAAATTTAAAATTCGCCTTTCCTCTCCCACCCATTCATAAAAGTTTATATCAATATCGTTATTCAAGATCGAATACCTAGCTTCATTAAAATAATGACGCCACTGATTTCTAGGAAAATTATTAGTCAAGAATAATTCCTGCATTATTGTACAATTTTGCTGGCGGCGGCGCCCCGTGGCGAAATGAAAACTATACCACTAAGTCGATTCGCATATCAGTACTGCATTATGGATAGGAATTATGGTGAATGTATGAAAATTATTGACAAGCTTACGAACAAAATTCGACGTATAGCTATTCGCGTATGCGTCGAAAAATGTACTCTTCTCAGGAACTTCTGGTTGGAATCGAAAAATGTTTTCAGCGTTCGATAGCCTATTTATCGAGGAAGGTTATAGACTATATATCATCAAGTAACGTAAACGCAGTCGCGCGCTAAACCTAGTAATATTGTTTTAACTAGTTTTTGTCCGCTTATTATTAATCGGATAAGTATATTAATCAAATTGTTCGAGTAAACATGCAGGTTAATCGAGCCTTATAAGTAGAATCGACACGTTCGCATGACGTGATCATTCGATTCCTTTCGTTGTACAAACACATAGATCAACTCCTTATTTAGAAGCCTGTGTATCTATGTCATACCTTTGGCATAACGTAGTAGGCCAAAGATATATTGTTGTTGAAAAGGTACTTTATTTCCTTGGGTTAAGGTTTAACAATATTGAGTCGAGTATTTTGCATTAAAGCACGATATTCAATGGGCCGCAGCTTGCAACTATGTAAAATGATGTCATAGAAGTCACAATGTACTAATACATAATATTTTGGAAATTGGTGTTAGATAGATAACTCGAATTTATATCAATAAAAATGCATTCGGATCTAAAAACTAAAAAAATTAATATATTTATTTACATGTAGGTAATATGGTACAAAATAGGCCTTATTAAGGTCACAAGAATCAGATATTTCACCGAATTTTAGGGCCTGATAATATTAGCTTATCTTACTTACTTACGTATTACCTATATAAGTATCTAAATTTTAATAAAACAAACCTAGGTTTGATTACTTCTTGATTATAAATATTAAAATAATATTTAAGCATTAGCTATCGACTGGTAGCGCCATCTTTTAATATCCTACTATAGAGATAAGAACTCGCTTACTGCCATCTAGCGACGAATTTCAACACCACTTACACGAAACTTCAAGTCTGATGTACAGCAGTTTTAGTACGACCACGTAATGCTAGATGGCGCTAGAGGCTACATCGTTTCTAAGTACACCGTAAGTCAATGGTTCCTGTATAGGTGGCGTTAGTAGTGATTTGCATATCTACACTTTAAGTCGCAGTTTACATACAAAAATATTTTGTCCGTCTGAACGCATCTTTCTTCTAAACTACGTATAACTACGCATATGATTTATGGGTTGAAAGCCAATGTGTTAATATTGATTTTAATTGCAGATTGTACATAAGTCAAAGCTTTCCAATATGCTGGGCTAGATAGGGTGAGGTCTATACATATAGATAGTTACTATACCTAATGTCTTAATCATAATCTGAAATGATACGAGAGCGCGTCGCCCGTGACAAAAGTAAAATGTTTCAATATGCCGAAATAGGCTTTGATATAATCGTTTATTTAAAATTTCTGGAATAATTGTATTACTGAATTAATTTGACTAATTTTTTCGAGTGTGTCAGCCAAATTATAAGGCAAGCACTTACCTATTAAGCTGATTATACCTACTCGTGCATAATTGAATTTGCTTCGTCGGCAATTTCTATATCACAGAATTTATTGTTAATGTTGTATCAAATATATATAAAAGGTATAATATTTACGTTTCACCCATCCTCACTGTTTATTTTATCGAAGAAATCAATACAAAAAATACTTATCTGCAATATAATTATAATTTTTTTCTTATTATTCAAAAATTGCTTTGATAGTGTTAAACACTGTCGAATCTATACAGATACAGTACGGTACAGACAAAAAAAAACAATTTTAATTTTTTTTTCTCTGTCTGTTTGTCTCTAGAAAATCTGTGATCTGGGTTAAACCAGTTGTCAGACTATTTGAGGCCTCCGACTGACCTGTAACGACTGCCAAAGATGATAAATTGCCAACCGGGACCGACGGCTTAACGTGCTCTCCGAGGCACGGAGGTAACTCAGGCGGTCACCCATCCAATTACTGGATAGGGTTAGGGTTTCTTAGCTTCGCTGATTGAATGATATGCGCAATGGTAACTGTACCACTTAATAAAATACTTAATAAGTAAATTTCCATAAAACAATTACTACTATAGTGTTACCGTACTCTGGTCCCCACAATACTTAATATTGGGGGGCCGTAATTAAATGAACATCGCGAGATACGGGCCGAATGACCGATTAAAGTTATTGTGCTTGAATTCGGTAACACTGGCTTATTGTTTAAGGGAGAGCGGTGGGTTTTCGTAAATATTTACGAACGCTATCAACCTTTGTAGATATTTTTTAAACCTATATACAGGTGCCGTCACGAACTATGAACGCTGGCCTTGAATGTGTTATTTTAGAAGTTTGTCTCTATCTGTCTGCTTGGGGCGACGCAGTTACCTTCTACTTTAGCTGAACGCATATAACTCCTCACACCTGGGGCCCAACCATGAGCGCTTATTGCAATGTTATTACAACTGTGTGACAGTGACAGATGTATACACGCCGAATACATCTGTTTTATAATAAGAGTAAAACTATCATGGCAATAAGAGGTTATGGTAAGGCCTCTGTATTCCCCGAAAGAGTAGCGAGATTGTGCATGTTTAAGACTCAGTGGGCGAGCCTATTGCAATTAAAATTACTGGACATTACTGGAAAACCCAATAAAACTTTCCACTTTCTAGGGAATCGGGCCCAGGACCGCAGTAGCATAATATACGATGGCTAGTGCGATTATTAACAAATGTATAAAGTCTTTGAAAGCAATACTATTGAATGAATGTCTGATAGTCGATCTGATGATGGAGCCGAAAGTCGAGGGACCTCTACAACGATTTAAGTGTAGGAATTACCTGGTGTTTGGTTTTGATTAATCTGTATTGATGTGAACTTTACACACATATAAGAAATATGCAAAAATTATGATTATTTTACAGGGAAAACAGACTTTTTTATTTTCCTCTTTTTGAAGGCGGGTTTTCTTTCGTGTACTTATATTTTATTTAAATCAAAGTTTTATTTAACTACGAAAATTATTATAATAAACATAACAACCTCCGGAGCCATGGGTTTTGTCGGATCGATTCGTGTAATACAGATAGCGCCGACTTATATTTTCGCACAATATTTCATAAACCATGCTCTTTGTGTTATTCTAATGTGTAAGCTATAACTATGACTGTATTCTTCACCTTTACGTAATGGAAGTTACTCCCAAGATGCCATTAGGCAATCAGATCAGAATGACATAGGCCGGTTCACGTTGCGGAGGTCGTCGCCCGCGCTCCACAATTTCATGCATCACTTAACAGATATTTCATTACAGAAGCGATCTTGAAAAAATATATAATGTTAGTGTGCGGTAGTACCTTAACATTATATATTTTTAAATAGTTACCTCATATAAACACGTGATCGTTTCAGTGTACCTAGAGTTCTCGTTAGATATACAACATTTAATAGAAATAAACTTGATAGAAGAATATGGAATTCTGTGCTTTACGTGAAATAAGCAAACTAAATAATAGATTTATAAGAGCCGTGGTGGCCTTGAGGTTTGAGCAGTCGCCTGCTACGCAAGTGACGCTAGTTCGAATACCAGCGGGGCCTGAACCAATGAGTTTTTCTAAAAGACTTATGTACAGTGATTTCACACCACGTGCTTTACGGTGAAGGAAAACATCGTGAGGAAACCTGCATATTTCTGAGAAGTAATTCAATGATTTATGTAAAGTGTCTGAGACGGCGATGGACTCACCATCTGTCGTTGGCACTTAAACATCTTCGGTGAAAAGTGGGTGTTCTGATTACAACACCTCTGCCTACCCCTTTGGGGAATACAGGCGTGAGCATATGGAAATAATAGATTTGAAATTAAAGTAATATCGCATATTTCACCAATTTCTGTAAATATTTGGACATTGCGAAGAGAATTTTGAATAGGTATAAAATATTACATTAATTTACATATTAGGTTTATTTTTTTATTAATTTTTATATAAGTATTGCTTATAAAACTGTAATGTTTCTAAATATTGTCTTATATGAAAGAACATGACTTATTTCATTTAGGCTTGTAAGGCAGTTATGAACGTCGAAGAACTAACCGGTTCGGAAACTAGCTGAGAAGAATCGGCAAGAAACTCTGCTGGCATCATATTATACATTTCATTACAATCTACTTATATTTTTTTTCATAATTAAATTGTAATTATAGTCAATATTATTGGATTGTCGTTATATTGAGTACAGATGTAAATGTTATAGTTTCACGTAAGTAGGTATTTGTCGTGTTAAATTTCTAAAACAAAATGCGAATATACAGGGTGTCAGATAAAAAGGAACAGTTGTCTTCTAGAAGTTGTAGGGTTTTATGAATATATCACTGTGTTGAAGTCATAAAATATCTAGCTCCAACGATAACGTTGTTATAGGCTATGGTTGCTAAGAACCGAAGAGCTCGCGGCCTTAAGCGATAGAATGAACGCGCGGTCGCGTTTACCTATATTACGTACGCGGTAGTTAAACTTGTTAAATTAAGGAGAAAGTTTCGAATAATAGTTATTATTTCAGAAACTACTGGGAGAAAAAAGTTAAAATGTAGTTAGATTTCACGTGAATAACTCTACATTACCGCTGATTTTTATGCGAAAATAAGGTCTTGATATGGTCAACTTTGAACGTCAATTACTCGACAACGGAAGAAGATATTTTTGTTATAATAATATTAATTGCTTCCTGAAATTATACCTCATCACATATTTAAACAGCTGTCCTATTTTCCCCGACACCCTACATGAGAAAATTGACTTCAAATCATAAGTTAGATAGTTATATATTCCAATTGTAACGTTTCATTCTTAATTCAGAGAGATATACAATGCTGGTATCCGTGTAAACGTTACAACAGAACAATATTGATTTTTATTTTGTTAAGTCAACACACGTTTTGCAGTTGAGATTTATGTGGCTTTGCGTTTGTGATGCTAACAACAGATACGTTATATTTTTTTTAACTATGTATATGTCGGCTTTTACGTGGATTTTGACCTTAAGTATTGAATAATATTAAGTACTAGGCATTCCTGCGGTTTCATTCGAGAAGACTTAATGTCACTGACTAAAATTTGTATATATATAAATTTATGCTCACGCCATCCCAGACGGGCCTCGAACATTTCACCGAATATGATTAAGTGCCAACGTGACAGAGGGTGAGTCCATCGCCGTCTGAAGCAGTATACATACGTCTTTGAATGACTTCTCAGACATATGCAGGTTTCCTCACGATGTCTTCCTTCACCGTAAAGCACATGGTGTGAAAGTGATTTCACACCATGTGCTTAAGCACACATAAGTTTTTTGAAAAACCCACCACAACCCCACTGGGATTCGAACCCACTGGGAACCACAAGGCCACCACACGGTTCTTATCTGAGGTACGATTTTTTTTAAATAGAAGTGCCCTCATTTACTCCTTGTTACATCAGCTATCTGCCAGAGTAAGTCGTGTTAGTATCGGCCCATCCGTTTGCGGACTTCGTAACTACTAACTATCTGGTTTTTGAAAGAGACACTTTAAAATGTATTTATAAACATATAAAACTGCTACATATAATAATCGCCGCGGCGGCATATTAGACTTTGTGATATAATTTGCATCGGTTAATAAACAGGTTGCTCAACTTTTGAACATAGTGTTCACATGAATGAACCGTATGTTATACAATGATATAATACTTGTGTAAAAGAGTTAGGTAGGTATGTCACTAGCGTGCCGAAATTTTGGCGTTAACGTTTTCTATGCCAAGTATAGGTTGATCTTCTCAGAATGTTGATAAGTACTTTCTAGGGGCGATTGTCGTGGGGGGTCACAGTGAAGCATGTGAAGACATAACACGTGAACCCCCCCACTTAGCGACCAGGAGGGACACCGTCGGGGCGACTCCAACATAACCCTCCCGCTGCCCCCGCGGCGGTTGGTGTATCCATACCTAACGGACTCTACACGTAAAAAAAAGGTGCGAATTATGAGAATAAGAATGCCAAAGATGGCAGATCAAAACATTTGAGCCACGCTCAAAACGTTGATTTTTATACGAAGCGACTGCCATCTGACCTTCGCTACCCCTTTAACGAAAATCTGTGATCTGGGTTAAACCAGTTGTCAGACTATTTTAGGCCTCCGACTGACCTGTAACGACTGCCAAAGATAAAAAGAATGTCAAAGAGAGACATCTGTCTCATAATAAGAGTAAAACCATCATGGTAATAAGAGCTCATGGTAAGGCCCCTTTTAAGGCTTAGCAGTGGATATTAAAATAAGACGATATACCTGCCTTGTTTCATTTGCACGGAAACCTGTTTATTAAAGGTTCGTTGCTGCTTAAAACGGCAAACAGAAAGAGACAGAGAGTATCGTATAGAATGTAACGGAAGAGGACAACAACATTATGTAGCATTAGCAATTTGTTTTATCAACTTTACCAAATAATACCGCCAATTATGCAAAGGTATTCTATATTATATAAAGGCTTTTATTCATGTTAGTTTTAATTTCAATTTACCGTCATATATTTTATTTCACACCAGCCTATTTTTATGTTTGGCCGGCGGAGCTCTAATATTTTTTTATATTAATAGTAGCCTGAGTTACTCATTGTAACATTATCAATCTACCAGTGAAAGTCCCGTTAAAATCAGTCCAGGATTTTCGGAGATTAGCCGGAACAAACAGAGAGATTTTTTTACAATTATTTTTCTAAGTTAGTACCGTGTAGACTTTCATATGCATTTAATGAAAAGCTGTAATTTTGGAATTACAAACAGACACCTCAATTTTATTTATCTGAAGACTGGATTCGAACCGGTGGTAAATTTTTCGTCGATCATAGGTGCCTTACCAAACCCTGAGCTAAATAAATCATTTTCATTTCCATTATTTACACTACATTCTGCTTCTGATATTGATTACGGTTATTAAACGATAACAGGTCCTGTCATGAGTTATGAGCGCTAGCCTTGAAGAAGTAGTAATTTGATGGGTCTGTCTCTGTCTATATGTAAGTGCGAAGTATCCTCACTATTTTCGCTGATCGCTCGTAGTTCGTGAAGGCATGTAATTAAATGTAGCGGCATTTCCATCCTTCAGTTGGAAGAGCTTTTTAATTAAGGATGTTATAAGAAGCTTGTACTAAAAGCTCGGATATCCTCACTGCGACCTGGCAACATGTGTTCGACGTTTTCGAATTTCGAACGCAAAAACTGCTTTTTTTTTCAAAACCCAATCCCAAGGAGTTCAGCATCTGTCTGGGATATTGGGTGACCTGCGATCTCGAGTAAGAAGAACGCGTTCACGGCGCCTTACCGGTTAAGATACTGGCCTTTTAAATTTATAAAATGGTGCGCGTCGACAGTACTCTAAGAATAAGTTGTAACATGGTTTTACGTTTACGATATCGATATCGATATAAAATATTTCACTCATTTCGTAACGTTTCCAGTTAAAATACACCTCGATACAAAAAAGCGAGGGGTCAAGCGACAACGTGTCAAAACCTATATATGCTTGATGCTCAGGAAAGTGACATCAAAACTGACAGATGACACATAGATAGTGTGCGAAAGAGATAACGCTAGCCGATATTCATCGATGTGCAATACTTATCAGTATTGTGGATGTTTGATGTTAAGTACATTGCTTTGTGTATACGATTGTTTTAAGTGGCTGTTAATTACACGGAATAATATTAACTTACATAAAGAACACCGAAAAGCACTTAATGATGCATCATGTAGACAATTATTTTCATACCTGGAACAAAAAAAGATTTTACCGTTAGTATAAGTACACTAATAATCAACAAAAAGCTGCAGTATAAGTCTAAATCTTATCCTATCCATTAGCAAAGCTGTAATTTTTTTTGTTAAGGAGAAGACATGTAAATAACTGCTTGTAGAGTACGAAATGTTTATATTTCAGCATCTTGTTATATCTTCTCAGACTCAGTAGTACTTACTACAAAACGCAAAACCAGAACAGTCCAGATCTAACCAAATCCTCACTGAATATTATTGGGAAACAATAAAGCAAGCCAGTAAGTCTCAAGGAGTGTCGGTCGCATAGAATCTTGCACCGAACTCCGGTTCACACACTCGCGTACACTACGATTTTTTTTTCTAACTTGTGTGCATGTGTGTGGCACAGGTGTGTGCGTGTGGGAGTGCCTCGGCTTTGTGTCTCGTCTCTGAGAAAAGGCTTTTGATTTTTATGAATGATCTTATGCCACGTGGTTTGCGATAAGTGCTCCGATGCTCCCACGCATTTGTCCATTTGTTGAAATGACCTTAGATTCCACCGGCGAATTCAGATTTAAAATATCATTAGACTATTTGATTAGACTGTTGAATAATTACTTTCAAATCATCAGGAATATAAATTTTACTTGCTTATTTAAATAAGAGGAACACGGCAAGAAACGCAGTAAGTACTTACTTAATTACACCATACCTAAAAAATATCAATTTTGAGTAATCATACCAATATTATAAAGAGGAAAGATTTGTATGTATGTTTGTAACGATTTGGCTCGACTGGACCGATTTTTTTTTACCATTTGAATTAATGATGCTAAATTATCCCTGATTAATATAGGCTATATTTTATCCCCGTACTCCCACGGGATCGGAAATTACGCGGATGGAACGGATACATAAACTCATTCATGACTTCCATCCACGTTCAGCACTTCTCTATACTCATGTCGACATCGTCAACTGTCAAAAGATAGAAAAGAAAACGTTGCAATTTAAAATGAGTACTTATTACCTACGTACTAAGGTATGATATACCTTGTAGTATGTACGAAGTGTCGTAGGATGGGATCTTATCCTTATTGGGCAAATATTAAAACTCGTTACTTATATTTGCGGGATAAAAAGCATTTATCATTCCTATGGTAAAACTAATTCGATTCTTTTATTGAAATCAATCCAGCTGTTGACACACACGCATTCATAATAATATTAGAGAAATACTGTTAATTCAGGTTAGAATACGAAAAAATAATAATGCTCACGCCATCCCAGAAGGGTCCCCGGGTAAGCAGAGGTGTTGTAACAACAACACCCACATTTCACCGAATATAAATGCCAACGTGACAGAGGGTGATTCCATCGCCGTCTCAGGCACTATACATACGTCTTTGAATTACTTCTCAGACATATGCAGGTTTCCTCACAATGTTTTCCATCACCGTAAAGCAAGGAGTGTGAAATCACTGCACATAAGTGTTTTTTAGAAAAACTCATTTGTACAGGCCGCGCTGTGATTCGAGCTTGGAATACGAATCAATTATAATTAAGAAAATAAGATTTTGGAAGATGAATTAAAAAAAGTTAAATACACCAAACTCAATGATTGTCGACATTCCTAAATAATTAAAATAATGGTCCATCAAAATGTTGTATCACAAACATTCGTACAAAAATGCGGTCAATTGATATAATTTAAATATATTTATTGCCTTGTCGATATAAAATAATATTTAATTGTCTCTCTTACCATATCTATGTCAGAATTGTTAGTCAAAATGTTTCCTACATAAGAATCTATAAGCTAGGTTTTATCCACAACTTCATCTGCATTTTTAAATAATGCGTACCTACCCCATGCCCTTGGGACTATCTATATTAGAAATTACAGCAAAATGTAATCGTTACAGACTGACAGAAAAGTTACTAAACCACAAGACGGTGCTTTCACCACTAATAATGCACAAAAATTAAGTTTTTATAAATCTGTACAAGTGACCTCATCTCATAAAGGACAAGGGCCAACCATAATAGTAAAAGCTGCGTGTATTAGGACATTCTTAGCCTTTCGTTTTAAGGTACCAAAATAATACCTCAAAGCGTATAGCAGCGCGTACTGCTTAAAACGATCATAATTGGCCACATTTTAGCCAACTTCAAAAAAGAAGGTTCCATGTTTTTTTACGATGTTTGGAAGTTGAAATTAATCAATGATACAAAATGCCAATTGTACACACAGGTATTGTTAAAGTTCCATTGCGTTACTCGCATGTCACCGTAACGTGATCCACATATCCGTTGGATTATGCATCATCAGATCAAAATACGTTCTTAAAACTAGCAGACACCGCAGTACGACACCGCACGAAATATTTAAACAACATCATTAAACATTCCGAGAAATTTATGTAAGAGTAGGGCTTCAAATTCAATATATCTTTATTTGATTGAACTTCTTACAAAGTGCTTTCAAATCGTCTAAAGGACGCAAATTACATTATACAGTATTATAAATGTAACCACCGGGTTCGGAAGGTTGCTTTTGTTGAGAACTACCCGGCAAGAATCTCAATAATTACTCATTATAAAAATATGTTCTGCAATGTTTAGTGGTAACAGTATTATATCTCATGAATGAGCCCATGGACACAGTTCCAATGCTCAACTGTCAAAAATAATAACATTTTTTTTCAAATATTTGTGATCATGGCTAAACGGGAATTCCCGCGCGAAGTTTGGAGCTGCCCGCGAGCTGCGATCTTCTATAATATGGATCTCCATAATATAGAATATTATTTTAATATCAAATGATGGTCACTGTGAGGTATAAGTCGCCTGCGCTAATTCGAATCCCAGCGGAGCCTGTACCAATGAGTTTTTCTAATAACTTATGTGCAGTTATTTCACACCAAGTGCTTAACGGGGAAGGAAAACATCGTGAGAAAACCTGAATATGTCTGAGAAGTTATTTAAGATATAATTTATAGTGCCTTAGACGGCGATAGACTCATAATCTGTTACGTTGTCACTGAAAAGTGGGTGTTCTAATTACAACACTTCTGCAACCCCTTCGGGGATTACAAGCGTGAGCATATGTAAATTGTGATAGGTCTTTGGAGTTCTGAATGAACAGATGAACTTACATTGATACCGGTCAAAATCATAACCCTCCTTTTTGCTTCGTCGTAGTCGGGTAAAAAGGTTCTACATGAGTGAAAAACGTATGTTTCGGTACGTAACCGTCACTCGTCGCCTTAGCAGGTAAGTTATTATAATTACAGCCTCCTCGTATAGTGCAGCCTCTACCCACACGCACCAGTTTACGCTAACTCCCACGTTATAGTAAAGTACTCCTTATTTGGACGACGATCAGGTGCCCGACCTTCACCCACTGTGATTCGGAAGATGTATCTGATACGCATTATAAAGCTATTCATAACTTAATGAATTGGTTCCAATAATATATATATATATATACGTAGCAGCGTGTAGCGAGTCGAGAATCAGAGATGGCGCTATTCGCTAACAAATGCAAAGTTTGAATATACACACACGAGAACCTAAAACGCGCAATAAGAGTTTTCAAACATTGCAGTATAATGTATACAAGTTTCCAACTAGAACAGTTGGAGCTGCGGTTTCCCAGACATAACACCCGCCTGGCTGGGGATGGACACGATCACCCGTGCTCCTTACATTAAACAGTCTTACGGAATAGTACTTAATTGCACTATTATTATTGATTATTAATTTCCTCGTTGGCTAAAGTGACAAAAGGCTAAGGTAGAAAAGAAACGAACTTAAGTATCTTCTACAAGTATACAAATTATTACTTAGAGCTTAGGTGAAAATTATGTACGCTCGCTTAGCCAGAAATATAATTCGCACAAGCTTTCAAATTTCGCTGAACGGAACGTATTGAACGGACTAACTAAACTATTATTATAATTACGAAGGTATAAATACCATACATTGTTGGGGTATGTTGATTCAACCCGATGTGGCTGATCAACTGCCATCTGAATTCGCAACCCCTATTACGATAAACCAGATGACAGATTTTCATAATCTTCTGACTGACCTGTAACGATTGTCAAAGATGTAAAATTGGCAACTGGGACCGACGGCTTGATGTGCATTCCGAGGCACGGATGGTACTCGGGCGGTCACCCATCATACTACTGGCTTTTGATGAGGTTGCATAGCTTCACTGATCGAATGGTATGCGCAATAGCAACTGTGCCACGAGCCCCTTTCCAGGTTTCCACAGACAAACAACATAATATTCGCCGAAGTAGCTGACCTGAATGGATGTGTGTTCTGAACGCAGCACAATGGTGTTCTTGGAAACTATGTACGTTGTAACACTACCATTCCATTCATTCAATCTCGGAAAGGCATACATAATACTTAAATCAATCCTAGAACTGAAATAAGTGCAGAATGTAATAATAACCATATAAAGTTTTTCCGTTTTTACAACATTTTCCATGAATTCTTTGCTGTGATTTTGAACGACAGATCTCGTCCAGATAATGACGTGATATACGTGAAATAACACCGCAAACCTCACCCACTAAGATTGGTTTCATAAACTGTGTCTATTAAAACTTTTGTATTGTATAAAACAGATGCTGACGAGTAATTAGACGTACGACACACCAGATGTAAATTGCTAATTAGTTCTGATGCCAACTGGGGGCCAACTACCATCGTTTAAGCGCGTATTAAGAACTTCTTAGTTGTGACGTACAATTTTACGGTAACGAAAATTTTTCATTCAAAGATAAAAGTATTCAAAATACGATTCCAATAAAGCTTAGCGATAGTAAAATCGATGTTTGAATTCCGTGATAGTAAAAGACGTTAATGTAACGGTGACGATACACTACTTTTGTTGTAGTTGCAGCATGTAAGTACGTGATAACATGTTACTGTGTGTATAGAATACAATTATATGTGTTAGTGACTGAGTTTTATGACGCACTGTTTTGGGAGTGTAGTTATCGAATATTTGCATATTAAAATTAGTCGCGAACATAATGTACAGTTTCAATAAAAGGTTACGTTACGTTGTATTTGGAAGTGAGTAATTTTACTCATTAGAATATTGATTTAGATGCTTTACAAGAATGCACATGAGCACGTGTATTCATACAAGCCGTGCCTAGGTTTTACCCGATGTTTCTGTGTCACTTGTGATGCATTAAGCCTTCCTCGATTAATGAATTATCCAACATACAAAGCGTTTTTCAATTCAGACACTCGACGCGAGTGCGCCGATCAGACATCCTACAGAATAACGCAGCGGATGGCGAAGGTTACTTACTAGACTTTAAAGCAAAGATTATTACATTAATAATAAAATAATTATAATATAGCATCTTTTTATACAGCATGTTTTATACAACACATTCTTGGCAAGAACTCGCGGAAGCACGGGACAAATTTAAATATTGCAATAATATTATGTGAGTCTCAAAGTCGGTTGTCAGGTTTTCCGCAAAAATGTTGGAATCCAGTAGTTTGGGCTGTGCGTTGGTAGATCACTATGTCAGTCAGTCACCTTTGAGTTATATATATTTAGATATCTTATTAAGTGAGTAAGGTAAGATGGAGTGGAAGGTATAGATACCAAACCTGCAACTTTACAAAAGCAAGCAATCTTTTTGGTTTGGATGACGTGAGAATCTGTTTTTATATCTCATTCAACGTTGATTGAACTCGTAGTCCAAATTATGAATCGAATATCGATCTAGTAGCACGAATATTATATTGTTGACATACATACATACGTTACATTGATACAATGAGCATGTTTTGTAAACCCTCCGACACTGTCTATTCATTCAGTATACATGTTTGGTATTCGACTCCACTCAACTTCATGACATCTTCGAAATACCCCAGTATAACATTACAAGCAGTAAGTGAACTACGCCATTTTTCTTTTAAATAAGAATCATTTGGCACTTTCCTATTACCACGATAAAAAATATCAATAATTTTATAATCTAAGTCGTTTTCTCAACATTTTCTGGACTCATCTCAACTCTGTACGTCATTTGATATCCATAGTTGCAATTTTGATTCTCACCTCACACAGTTTACTCAATTGAGTTGAGGAAACAAATGACATCTGTAAAGGTACCTCACGATCTTCATTGAGCACGTTTTAAATTTTTAAGATTTTAGACTATACCATTTTATTTACTATGAAAGTTATAAAGTTTTAAAACTAGTCGGCAAACACGTAAAAGACTTATACGTGATACATATATAGAGTCTTCTATATAAAATCTCGTAGATGTGAGCGTCTGTGTGAATGTGTCATTTCAAACGATTTGTTTTAAATTCCTTACTGCTTGTAAAGCTTATACTTATACTATGATATAACGTATGGCACAATGTCAAATGTCACTAGTTAACATTTAAATTTCAATGTTGGAATGGATTCGTATCGCCATTTTCGACGTGTATCCCCATGTTGAAAACTCGCGATTGAGAGCGAGGAATCCAATGGGTTCCTCCACATATTTTTAACCATTTACAAGATATTTTTCTCAACAATCACTTGACATTGGCGGAATAGTTTTACTTAAGCTCATCGCCATTAAATAAATAAAGGAAAGACGTGTATCCCATTGGGTGTTTTTTTTTATAGCACAGACAGACTGACTGACGTTTTAGTGATGACTTAACGTCAAAAAATAATGACAGAATATCAAGAGCAGATAACTGAAAAGAAGGCTACGCTTTCATAAAAAAAAACAATTGTATCGCAATATGATTTCTAGTGTAAAATAATATTATTTTAACCGAAAAATTGAGTTTTTTTATTGTGTTAACTAGCCAACATACTATATTAAAATATATTAATTTATTTAATAAAAACTTTATAATTGATAATACAAAGATCACTACTTTACCAACTTACTCTACTGTGAGATATATATTATCGATCAATTGCAAACCAAGTACTGTTGCTTTAATTACGTTTAAAAATATTCAATTCGTTTTTTCAATCGTGTATCTTTCGGTAGCAACACTCTAGTTATTCTCTTCGCATAAAAAAGTAGCACAATAATATTTTCTGTACAAAAATAGTCTACACGTGTCGAGTAAATAGACGAATTGGACACAGATTTTTGCCACGTCATTACGCAAAATACAAAACAATGTAGGGGGTAATGTTTTCTATCAATCGTGCCATTATTACAATTATTTTGTTAATAATTACGCTTCAATTAACAAAGAACAATTTACATACATACATATGCTCCCGCTTGTATGCCCCGAAGAGGTGTTGTAATAACAACACCCATTTTTCACCGAAGATTGTTAAGTGCCAACATGACAGATGGTGAGTCTATCGCCGTCTCAGGCACTTTACATATGTCTTTGAATTACTTTTCAGACATATGTAGGTATCCTCACGATGTTTACCTTTACCGTAAAGCGTGGTGCGAAATCACTGAAACTATGATAGAATATATTTGTTTATGTAACATATATTTGCGTTACGTTGATACGTGCATAATACTGACAATGTAACTTTTAATTGAATTGTCATACTTTTCTTTATAAGCGGATAAGTAAATCAGATTGGTTAAAAATATGACGAAACGTACATTGCAAGTAATAAAACAATTGAAACTAGATTCCGTCCCTATTTCACTTGAGAGTTGAATTTAGAAAAATGCTGCGTCGTAAATTTTCGAAATTTTTATTCTCTAGCCGTGCGTTGACATATCAGTCAATCACTTTTGCCCAAACGATACCAATTTTGAGCACTTATATCTTTTTTCATCTTCTTGAAGAACATTCGAAACCATCTCTAGACCTTTTTATCGACGCACGAATCGTAATAATTCCTATAAATCGCACATAGCACGACTTGACGCCGCAAAAGTAAAGTCCGACGTGGAAATGCTACATCTTCATTTAATGTTAATTCGTGTTCCACAGTTTGGCCCAATTGTACGGTTCCAAACATTATTAACAGGTTACCTTTCGATATCTCCAAGTCATTGCACTAAAAGCGAAACTTATAAGTCGCGGACGTCACGTCCCGAGACTCAGTAACTACTTAGCTCGTTTAAAATCGAATGGTTTGTAGATTTCTTCAATTGATTTCATCATCATCGTCCCTGGCCTTTTCCCATACATTGTTGGGGTCGGAACTTGATTCAACTTGATGTATCTGACTGTCATCTGATCTTCGCAACCCTTTTAATGAGGAAAATCTGCCAAAGATGATAAATTGGCAACCTTGACCGAAGGTTTAACGTGCTCTCCGAGGCACGGAGGCACGTAGGGTTGCTTAACGTCGCTCATCGAATGATATACGCAATAGCAACTGTGCCACGAGCTCCACCAGATTTATGGTATTTATTAATTGGTGTATTTTATTTAGCAAATTAGTTTTTTCATGAGTCGTGGTGGCCTTGAGGTTTGAGCAGTCGCCTGCTACGTAAGCCATCTGTCACTTTGGCACTTAATCATCTTCGGTGAAAAGTGGGTGTTGTGATTACAACACCTCTGCCTACTCCTCCGGGGAATATAGGCGTGAGCATATGTTTTTTCATTGCAATTGAAACTATCGATCAACATCTGAGTCTATAAATATTAGTGTACTAAATATTGTGTCCTGCTGTTATACCCGCGTCGATTATATTCCCGCAGAACTCTAAATATTATTTTTAAATAAAAGTAGCTTAAGTTACTCTTTGTTACATTAGCTACTCCCTAGTCCAGTTAATATCCAGCCGGAACAAACAGACAGACAGACGGAGAAAGAAATTGAAAATTTGTTTTTAAGTCAGTACCGTATATACTTTCATAATTCATATGCATTTAATGAAAACCTGTTATTTAGGAATTACAAACAGACACTTCAATTTTATTTATAAATTTCAGAACGATCTATGAAGTATAAGGCTCGCTTTAGTTTAGAGTGAGGGGTTCCTTCACAGATGTTATAAATTGTGAATAATTTTACAAGTACTTTAAATTTAGAATGCATTAGTAAAAAGTTGTTATAGCTTTGGAAGAGCGGGTTCTCCTAATACAAGCAAATTCATTGCTTAAAAGGCGAATCCTAACCCTGTAATGTACACCATGTTAGTTACCGAATAAACTTTATTATTATTCTAGTTTCTTTTTCTCAGCCGAGGCCGGTGATAAATGATACTCACGGGTCAAGACCAAGTGAATATCATTGGGATGGATTGTGTCTGGTATTAGTTGGGTCTTCTATTTCGTTTAAATCCATGAACTTTCTGACAATCCGGCATGTATTTAGGATAGCGGCGTTTGCATGTTTATGTATGATGATGGTGGGAGGTCCAGTAGCTTTAGTGAATGATGTAGGTGATTTGGGATGACACCAGTTGTGGATAAAACTATTGGTACAATATAAACTTTATCCTGTCTCCATATTCGAGCTACTTCATCTTTCAGGTCGGAATATTTATGAACTTTTTCAGTGATTGTTTTAGTTAGATTATGAGTGTTCGGTACTGCAATATCTATAAGGTAAGTTATTTTATTTGTTTTATCTTGTAGTGTTATATCTGGTCTGTTATAGTGTATGGTTCTGTCTGTTAGTATGCTGCGGTCATAATACATTATTATTATTATAATTATTACTTATGTGTGCAGTCAAATCATACACTTGCATCATTAAATATAATAATATATAAATAATTATGTCGTAATACTTAGAAGGAAAGAAGCCAGCTACTGCTAATACCAAGTAAAGGAAGCGTACCTGCCCGAATGACTTGATATCCTGTAAGGTAGAGGACCTTACAGGATATCAAAGCCTAGGTACGCTACATTAAAGTATTGTAGTTTTCTTGCTGTGAGTAGAGGCGCTAGGGCTCCATGTAGGAGAGAAAAAGAAGTGGAGTCGCTGGGCCTACTATTTTTTTCAGTATTTTCACACAGCGATTCCATTCTTAAAGGGGGAATGTCTTTATACATCCTTAATTTAATGGAAGACATCTTTTTGCCGATGCAAGTAATAAGGTTCCATACAATTTTACCGGTAATATACGGTTCAATTTATCTCAATTATAAGATGCAGGCCAGGGCTGGATCCGTTAGGTTCAGCAAAAACTAGACCCTTGCGAACGGTACGGCCTTATTCGGGGCGAGATCCGCCTGGGACCGGTCCCGCTGAGTGCCGGGAATCATATCTAATCATTTCGCTAGCGTGTTGAAAGTATTTCGTAGTAAATCAATCTAATCGCTCTGTTTTTATAGCGCAAATGTCGTAGATAATTCAGAGCAAGGGCTTTAAGCTGCATGCATATATATATATATACATGTAGATATACCGCGATTGATGGATTTGAAACTCAAATTTTTATTTTCGATTGGAAAGGGACCACACTGGGGACACATTTATTTGTGCACGATACTAACTAAGTAGCCCAAACAATGCATGATATAATAATCTAAAAAAATAGAAATACAATTGTGTTCAACGATTTTGATTATCTTGTAACTACGGCTGGTTATTACCATACATTACTATAAGCTAAAACATCATTACATACGTGCTATTACTATATTTAAAAATAATAATAATATGTAATCAAAATAAATGCGAATTTTTAAATAAATCAATATCACACAAATCCGTCCACAGTGTCACAAGAAATATATTAACGTAACAGACAGTCAGACAGTGACACTTTCCCATATAAAATATTGCCCCATATCCCATGGTAATAGATAAATGGATTAACCATACATATTATCTATATAGATGAACAAGTCAAAAAGATAACAGAAGAAAAATAATGATCGCTTTTCTTATACCATCAATGCGTGAAAAAGCTTTGTATTGAATATACAGGGTCGGAATCAGTCAAGTACATATTTAATTTTATGCCAATTACAGTAGTAAAGCCGTAAAAAGTTGCACACACCGTATTCGAACACGTTTTTATACGGTGTACTTATAGCTAATGGAACTTGTGAGAAGTGGATTGTCGGAAAGCAAAAAACCTTTTGGTATTTAAATTGGTTTGACACTACGTAGTGGCGTGCTTAGTGTATTTAGTCAGCAATATTCGTCAGATTCAGATCTTACAAATTATTACGTAGATTGGTCAGACACACGGTAAATACTAGTTTAGCAAGGAAAGAAAAGTTAATGATAATTGGATTATGACTGACAAGTTTCTCGACTGACTTTGTCCGCGTACATGAAGGCAAAGAAACTTTCATTAAAATTTGTAAATGAAGGAATTTTCGTGAAAAAAGGCGTCATTGTGACGTTGAACATAAAAAAGATATATAGAAGATTGTACCTTAGCAAACATTTTAAAATTAATTTACTTTCAACTATCTGACCCACTTGATATCAAAGGTCGATCTGACATTGCACTTTCACCACAGTGTCTTTGCGTAATCGATGAATAACTTATTTTCAACTTTGCTCGATTCGTGACAGCGAATTTTTACCAATCAAACAGAATGACCCCCTATTACCATTTCAATGACTAGGAGCCGACCACCAACGGTTAAAGCAGAACGTATTAAGAATTTCTGAGCTCTGGCGATTCAGTTATGTATCGTAAAATTAAACGTCAAAGCTAAGAGGTTCATAATTCGCGCTGCTACTTGACCCTCTGTACAATTTACATGCATCGAATGGAGGCAGGTACGCTTGAGTCCCATGTAATAGGAATAGCGAGGATGCAGTGCCTGTGCATGCAGCTGCAGTGAGAAATTTTTGGTTCCGATTTTGAATATCCTCTATTATCAAACTGCGGCCAACAAAAACACGCTAAAACCAAGTTTATGTCGTCACTAATTCACACCAGCAATAAAAAGCATAGAAAGTAATTGGTATTCAATTATTAATTAACTGATGGTCAACTAAATGATCCAAGAATGTGCGACCCGCAGTGATACCTCACATTGTCCCAATTGGCCCTGGACCAGAAAAGTGTGACGACCACTGCTCTATAGATCCTTGGACTTCGTTGTAGAGACCATTGCCACATAGAATGTGCAAACGAAAATAGACCATCTTTTGACGTGCAATTGATGAGCTTATCACCAATTTTTACAGTAAAAAACAAAATCTACCTAAGTGTATGTAAAATCACGGGGTCTGGATCAGCGATTGTGATCGATTAAATCGGTACTGGAACGGGAATATCGTGGGATAGTGAGACAATCGATTTGAAAATATAGCAAAAACCGAGAGAGCATGTGAAGTAAGTCGATAACGGTGTAATACCGACTATATCGATATAACGCGAAAGGTTACTGCCGTTGCTTTTAATGTGCTACTGCTCAATATCCAGGCATTAACACCTTATCGTGTTAGCATAAAGCTTATAATCCAATGGCTGGTTTTGATTGAAAAACTTGGATTGCAATCGAAAATATATTTGCAAGTTTACTTAATTATTTTGGATACTTCTTTTCTCCTTTCACACCCGTTTTAGTACTCGCGTTAATGCAGTGTGAGGATTTTATTTTCGGTTTATGTTTAAATAAATATCTAGCTATAATAGGAGTGAATACAGATATGACGGCTGATAGAGAGAAATGGAAGAGAAGAACACATTGCGCCGATCACAAAGACCATGGGAAAAGGGCAGGAGGATGATGATGATGATGTTTAAATAGGAAATATCGTACGTACCCAACATACCGAAATCTGTACATAATTTCCTCAAGTCTTCCTTCTATTACGCTCTTTTCTGAGCTAGTGAACCTGAGTGTCGGCTGTCGCATTACAATATATCTTAAAATAATGTAAAAGTTGACAGTTTTCTAAACAAATAATATAATTATTTAGTGGAAAATAGCACCTGAACATTTTATTAATCAATAATTTCCAATTTCGGCTCCACAGTGATTACAATATTTGGTTTTAACGCAGTCCATACGAAGTTATCCTAAGCCCTATTATTGAGTGACAATACTGGAAACTTTTATATGTAGGTTTCCATCATTAACTAAAAATGCCTCTTGTATTTATTTTGTATGAAATATAATAACATAAATAATAAATATGCTCACGCCATGTGACTTCATACATCACTACACATAAGTTTTATGAAACCTCATTGGTACAGGCCCCGCTGGGATTCAAACTTGCGTTACTTGCAGGCGACTGCACAATCCCCAAGGTCACCAGTGCTATCATAAAATATGTACACTTGTATGCCATATTAGGTATTCTTATTACTACTAGAATGTCGGTTGTTGACGTGAATCTTTTGCATCGAGTGCGTCGCTACTGACAATTTACATAACTACGCCGATTTGCTGTACAATACACAGAATAGGTCAATAAAGCCGTTTGTTTATAAATAGCCGGTATATAGCACCCAGTTCTTGTGAAGGGTTACTAGGAAAGCCATTAATTGGTATTTGTCTCCTATTGTTTTACTTCCCATTGGACATGCTCAGTTTTTTGCTGGTCCTGGTAACACGATGTTCCGTTTCGCAATTTTCGGTGCTCGTGTCATTTTCTCTTTATATCTAAGAATAACTGCTTAATGGCTCCGGATATCCGAATAGCATTCTAATCAACTGTATTTATAATGTAACCAGTGCCCCTATCACGGGTTTGCCACCGTTTTCGTAATCTATACTCGCTAGCGTCTTCGCCGAATTAGTAAGAGACATTGTGCAGCGACTCCTGTCGGTGACGTGAAGAACTAAAATATCTCACACAAATATTGCGAGTGAGTATTCCCTCTCGAACCCTCTTAAATGCCTTATCTTGAGCGAACTTTTTTAGACACAATAAGTTGTCGGGTTGAGAATACCAATGGCATTAAGTCATATATCATCATGTTAGCATACTTCATCTCCCTGACCTTATCCTATATATTGTTGGGGTCGGTACTTGATTCAACCCGATGCGGCTGATTACTTGATTTTTATGCTACCGTCTGACCTTCGTAGCCTATTTATGAGGAAAATCGGAAATCTGGGTTAAACCAGTTGTCGGACTCTTTTAGGTCTCTGACTAACCTGTAACGATTGCCAAAGATGTTGATTTGACAACCAGGACCGACGACGGGTTAACATGCTATCCGAGGCACGGAGGGAACTCAGGCGGTCACCCATCCAACTTGGCTTGGGATAGAGTTGCTTAACTTCGATGATCGAATGATATGCGCAATAGTAAAACAAAAAAATATTAATAAATTATTAATAATTTATAAACGTTTACGACTAAACCTTTCTCACACATCAACACAAATAGAAGGGCTGGAACACAATATAAGGCACTGTTGGCAATAGCGCTGTCTCTCACGAGTATAGCATAGTAAAAATGGCTTAGTCAGGTACCGATAAGGCACGCAGGCTAGTCGTGCAACAAACTCCATCTTAAACTGACACGTTTACAAACAGATTGTTTTATATTCTCCTTAGTACTTATATTTTTAGCGAAATAACAACCAACCTTAACTATTGAAATTGAAAAAGATTGCTTGTTACTTAGATGCTCAGATAAAAAACCAAGTGAGCGGATTTGCATGAAATATGTAGAGCCAATTGGTTCTGGAAAATAATTAGGTAAGTATGGCCTTACCATAAGCTCTTATTGCCATCATCGTTCCACTGTGCGACAGTGACAGATTTATACAAGTCATATACATCTGTCTCATAATAAGAGTTAAACTATCATGGCAATAATAGGTCATGGTTTTGCCCCTGACTGTACCGAAGGCCGATACAGAGTAACATTCTCTAGCGCAAGCGCTAATAGAAGCGATTCAAAATGCATGAAAATTACATAAATCAGTCATGTGACATGTGTTACTTTATTTACCATTTGTTTCACCTGTGATGCATCGCCCAATTATAATATTGTAATGGTTACATCAATATAATCAGAGTAATACAGATATTACTCTGATTATATTGATGTAACCATATTGTTCATCTGTACTATGATACATTAGTCCAGTACTGTATCTGTATTTATTTTATTAACAGAATGTTCATTATCTGTGACATGTTACATTCACTCTCAATAATGTATCTGTATTTTGTATTAGTAAATTCGACAGTGACAATTTAAAAAGGAAGGCTGTCAATGTCAGAGGAGAAACAGAAAAGGATGGTTGTTCGTTTTTGTTTTTTTTTATTTTTGACTATAATATAAATAGATTTACTGAGATTGAATTGGTCTTTCACATGTCATTCCAATACATTGTATATCGGTTCTCTAAGCGAAGCGTGAGGGTAATGTCTACAGGCCCTGGATGTTCCCCCGCCACTAGACCAAATATGTGATGGAAATTGCAAGGATTATATTACGTATATTATTATTTACAAAATGAAGATTATGTAAGCATTAATTCTGAACAATAAATATCCGTTGTTGTAAGCGGCCGGCGGTCAAGTTACAATATTTGCTTAGATTTAAACTATATTATGACAATGTGTGATGTTCAATCATAAAATATTTACTTACTAGTAGTGCCCCGTGGTTTCACCGGCGTAGATTTTATTTCGCGGATACTTTGTAAAATGAAAGCAGCCTAAGTTACTCCTTGTAACATTAGCTATCTGTCAGTGAAAATCGGTCAGAAACGGTTCTGAGAGTATCCGAAACAAACAGATAGACAGATGTTTTTTTTTATTCAAGTAAGTGAAAACCTGTTAGTTTGGCATTACAAACAAACACTTCAATTTTATTTACCTGTATAGATTTTGGTAGCAACAATTTTATAGATTAACCTTCATAGATTCTACAAAACATCTTCGAGTACGCAACACCATTCGCGTCGTGACGAAAGAAGTGAAGATATCCGAAGCCGGTCCATACAGGGCCATATATACTTTACCCACAGATATCGTATTCTATAAACGAACGATACATGCGATCGTGCGCGTGCGTCGAATTCCTTACCAATTCCAGAGAACGGTTTCAATTAACATAATGCATGCTCCGACAGTTTTATTGCAACGACCTAGAGTTCACATTGGCGTATTTTGTATGACTGTAGTCTATTGTTTTTGAAGTAACACCAATAAGGTTAAGGATGGGAGAGAATTGTAGCCAATAGCGTCGTGGCTATGTTGTCTTATGACCATTTGCGAGATTCGATTTCTACGTAATCTTTACAGATAAATAAAATTGAATTGTCTGTGTGTAATTCCAAATAAACAACTTTACACTAAATGTAAGTACTATATATGGAAGTAATATAAAAAATATTATTTTTATTTGTTTCTTTTTCTGTCATGTCATGTGTATATCATTCGATCAGCGAAGTTAAGCAACCCTAACCCTACCCAGTAATTAGATATGTGACAGTCCGAGTTCCCTCCGTGCCTCGGAGAGCACGTTAAGCCGTCGGTCCCGGTTGTCAATTTATCATCTTTGGCAATCGTTACAGGTCAGTCGGAGGCCTAAAATAGTCTGACAACTGGCTTAACCCAGATCACTGATTTTCCCCGTAAAAGGGGTTGCGAAGGTTAGATGGCAGTGATCAGCCACATCGGGTTGAGTCAAGTGCTGACCCCAACAAGGTATATGGTAAGGTAGGATAAGGCCAGGGAGATGATGATCTCTTTCTCCTGTTCATCCGTCTGTCTGTCTGTCCATCTGTCTGTTTGTTCCGTTTAATCTCTGAAACGGCTAGGCCGATTGTAACGCGACTTTCACTGGCAGATAGATGGTACAAGAAGTAAAGTTCATTTAAAAAAAAAATAATTCCGAAAAATGTTACTTACAAACAATATATTACTCCTACTATAAATAATAATGATTAAGTTGATAATTTAATGTAATATTTTAATTTTATACATCCTCATTGTGCTTAATATACGCGAGTGAAATCGCGGGGCACAGCTAGTTTGAAATAGAGACTAACTTCGGAATAGAGACAGACTATAAGGTCGCTCTGTGCATACCAATATATATTTGCATATCCTTAGCATGAGGTTATTTGTTTGATATAAGGATTAATATGTGGCTCATACAATTCTTATGGCTGAGATAAGTAGGTAAAGTATTTACGTTATGAAAATAATCTATACATATAGATAAAATTTAAGTGTCTGTTTGTTAATTTAAATTAACAGCTTTTTACTAAATACATACGAATGAATATAGGTACGTTTTATATATATTTTTCCGGGTAATCTCTGAAATGGTAACCATAGCGAAAAAAATTAGGGGACCACGAATAACGTGACAATTTTTTTGACACCAATGATATCTATATATATAAAAGAATGTCGTGCTAGTTACACCATTTATAACTCAACAATGGCTGAACCGATTTGGCTGAAAATTTATGGGGTGGTAGCTTAGAACCAGGAGATATTTTGTAATAACAACACCCACATTTCACCGAATATGATTAAGTGAAAACGTGGTAAATGATGAGTCCATCGCCGTCTCAGGCCCTATACATAAGTCTTTGAATTACTTCTCAGACATATGCAGGCTTCCTCACGTAGTGTGAAATCTTGTACTTGCTTAAGTTATTAGAAAAACTTATTGGTACAGGCCCCGCTGGGATTCGAACGGCTCCCTTTAATTATATTAAACTCTTTAAGCAGACGGATGCTGGAGTAAAGACTATGCCAAAACCAAAACCCACTTTTTACGAGGGAAATCCTACTTGGACCAGACACAAGTGGAGAAAGCTAAATATCTTAAAAAAGCTATAAACAACTTGAAAGCTTACATAATTGCTTATTGGCCTTAAGTCGCATATATGTTGACATTGATATGCTCACGCCTGTATTCCCCGAAGGGGTAGGCAGAGGTGTTGTCACTACAACACCCACTTTTCACCGAAATTGATTAAGTGCCAACGTGACAGATCGTGAGTCTATCGCCGTCTCAGGCTCTCTCAGTAATATGCAGGTTTCCTCACGATGTTTTCCTTCACCGTAAAGCACGTGGTGTGAAATCACTATTCATAAGTTTTTAAAAAAACTCATTGGTATGGCCTCGCTGGGATTCGAACTTGCGTCGCTTGCGTAGCAATATATGTTGAATGTTCTATTAACGACTAATTTGAATAATAATTACAGAGAATGCAATCCTTTCACGGAGCACATCGGTAGAACGGATGTATAACCGGCCGGCTATGAAAGTTGTGTGGTCAAATACTTAGTACTTAGGACAAAACACGGGATAATAGCGGTATTATCTATGTACTTAAATTAAATTGGAGTGTCCTTTTGTAATTCCATAATTACTTCTTAGACTCAATACATATTAAAGTATTATAAATAATAATAATGATCTCCTACCGAATTTCGGTTACGGCGGCTAATCTCAACGAGGATCAGCCATGTGCGCAGGAGATATTATAGTGCACGTGTGTGTGCGCAAACACAGGTGCACTCTTTATTCCCTCACTCTCATAGTCCGATGGGACGGCAATCCGACACGACCGGAGAGAGATCCGGCGTAGGACCAACGGCTTAACGTGCTTTCCGAGGCACGGGGGTGGAAAAACCGCCAACTTCCAAACTCCGGGCATGTATTGTGAATTTCTAGACAGAAAAACACAATATCTATTTTTGCCCCAACCCGGGAATCGAACCCGGGACCTCGTGATCGGCAGGCAAACTTGCTAACCACAAGACCAAGGAGGCAGTTGAAGATTAAAGTATACACGGTACTGAAATATATATATTTTTTAAATGTTTCCCTGTCTGTCTGTATGTATGTCTGTTTGTTCCGGCTAATCTCCAAAACGCTGGACCAATTTGAACGAGATTTTTACTGGCGGATAGCTAATGTTACAAGGAGTAACTTAAGCCACTATAACTTAAGCCAAGCATAAAATTAAGTCAACGCTAAAGCTAAAGCTAGTTTAATAATACAGGGGCCTACAATCATCGGTTTTAGCTGAGCATATTAGAAACTTTATTATCCCCAATATAGATTTTAATGTTAGCATATCCATTGCGCATTTTCTTCATTTTGCATGGGAAAGTAAAACTTCCTAAACTTTCCGCTAGGGGGCGCTTTCACATTCCCATAAAAATATATAGAAAATTCGCAATCGATATCGTCAACGTCAAAACATGGTAAATCCTATTCCTTTCTCAGTAAGAATTTTCTATCCATTGTAATTGATCTTGTATTAGACTTGTATTGGTACTGCCTGAGACAGCTCAAGGGTACTAAAGAGGTAGTTGCTCACAAAAATGCCTTTGCTTGCGGCGGCGTCAGGAAGACGGGTTGCTCACTTCCCTCTATAATGGTTGAGGAGGGCGATGGCTGGCATTCTCGCCATACTTATGAAAAGGTGCTGCTAGTGGGGGCTGGTCATCTGAAGCTACACAATTATTCGTAGTTCTTATTTTTAGTCTAAAAATTTTTTTTATATCGACTTTTGTGTACTGTAACTGTGTCCATGGGCTTATATATATTATTTATGATTTATATTTTATTACTCAAAGCTGTAATTTTTTTTTTAAAAGAGTAATTACAGAGTTTCTTGCCAGGTTCTTCTCAGTAAAAGCAACCTTCCGAACCTGGCGGTAGCATGTATAATCCTATGTAATCGTGTCTTTCTGACGATTTAAAAGTACTTTGTAAAAAGTCTAATCGAATAAAGATATTTTGAATTTTGAATTAACCAAAAACTAGAGATGAAAGCCTAGAATTGGAGGCCGATAACTTCCCCTTAAGACCGAAGCGTGCACCCGACCTAGTAGTCAAGATTACATAGCGTCTATTCACTTCAAACTTATGAATGAAAGTGCAGCATTCATTAGCATAACCTGAGCGGACATCCGCATAAACTAATAAAATATTTCATAACGAGTCTCATTGCATAAATTAATCTCGAATCTCATGTTTACGTTTGAATATAAATGTTGAATTTTAATAGGTATGACGTTTTTCTCACCAACAACCGACTCATACTACGATACAGTGCACACACCTGCTTTTAACAACAATAAACTACATGATGATTATGTGGTATTTATGCAGCAAATAATCGTATGTAGTACAATTTCTGCCGCGTTATTCACTAAGGTTTGTCAGTGTCGCACTCGTCGTCGAGTGTCGGGTCTTAACTTTTAGTCGAACATTTTTGCCAAGAACATCAGGTGGTGATACAAATCAATTTGAAAGTATGTATAAGATCCTCCCTTATTTTTATAAAATTTTTAATGCTACTAAAAACTAATTACAAGTAGAAAACTTGGCCCAAATCGGTGTCTCTCGGGATCGTGCCAAGAAGGCTGGCAGCATTGCCACGTTGAATAGCAATGCTGATTCTCTGAGCGAGAAAAGCCCCAGCCCGCTTGTCACGAGAAGCTTCTACTAGACGACGTGCTTTGAAAAGTTGATGAGCATCCGGACCCCAAGGCCCCAGAGTTTCAACCGCAAACGCAGAAAATATGTATCCTTGACCAATGCAAGCATATTTCCGGCGCTTGAGGCGCTCCTGCTGAGCAGCACCGGCCGCCACAGCAGTGCCATAATAAATCTAATATATAAAATTCTCGTGTCACAGTTTTCGTTGCCATACTCCTCCGAAACGGCTTGACCGATTTTGATGAATTTTTTTGTGCTTATCCGGTATCTATGAGAATGGGCCAACATCAATTTTTCATCCCCCTAAATGTTAGGAGTAGTCCACCCCAAAAAAATTTTTTTTATATATTTTTGACGCATTATTTATTTTTGAGAACACTACGTTTTATTATATATTTTTACATTGATATTATATCCGCTGGCCCGTGACGAAAATGTTCGCCCAATAAGTCTATGTCCTGTATACATACATAGAGATTGCGGTCCATACAGTTTAGTAAAAAAAACACCGCTCCCACCCAACCACTTTCGCTTGGATATTTTATTGACATATTTTATTTATAATAAATTCAATTGTGAGAGAGCGACATAAAAGGAGCAATTTTATCATGTCGAGTCGCTTTTACACAACAAAAAGTTACGCTGAAAAAGGTTCGAGATCCAAGATGGTGGTGGTTCCCACGCGCGCGTAATGTCGCCCGCACATGTGTCAGTTTACGCGGGAAAACTGACGGCCATTTTTTTTATTCTAATCTGATGCTGTATATAAACAAACAAAAATATCTATAAAGTTTATTATTCCACGTTGTTATGATTATGTTCACATTGTTATGTTGATATACTGGGTTGTGCAAGTATCTATTAGATTTAGAACATGAGGTATTAGGAAAAAAGCACATTGGGTTACATAATACCCTAGCATCAGTATATCTAACCAACCCTATTAAAATTGGTGAAATTGATGTGAAAGCTGTATTCACGTTGGCACTTAAACATCTTCGGTGAAAGATTGGTGTCGTTTGATATTTACTAATTCGATAAACACATTCGACAAAATTGACAGGTAAGTAATATATGGAGATTAAAAAAAAACTATGACTTTTTTTTATACATTTTTGAATTGCAATTTAAATCGCTAAAAATCAAAACCTGAATTAGGTACCTATTTATAGTAAAAATATCACTGTGTATTACGATAAAAATAAAAAAAGGCTTTATGTATAAACCCTGTTTATTAAGCAAATAGAAGCTTTAACAACAACTTTTTCTGCGAGCTAGATAGTGTAGTAAAAGCAGAAAAAAATATCTTAATACAGTGTTTTTTAATGACCACTGGACCATCGAACGGACGCCGTTACCACACAACCTGTTCTTAGTAAGTCGTTATATCCCTTGCAATCAAATGTTTACAATTTATCATACGGGTCAGACATATTATTTCAAATGTACTATAACAATACGCTATATATCATTAGATACCGATTGTTCTAAAATGCAAAGGTACCGCTATGATCTATGATAATATATACAGATAAATAAAATTGAATTGTCTGTTTGTCATTCCAAAATTACAGCTTTTCATTAAATGTCTGATAGAAGCGTCTCATGACAAACGGGATGGAGCTTTTCTCGCTCAGAGAATCAGCATTGCTATTCAACGTGGCAATGCTGCCAGCCTTCTTGGCACGATCCCGAGAGACACCGATTTGGGCCAAGTTTTCTACTTGTAATTAGTTTTAAGTACTGTTCCTTGTATATATAATGAAGTCTTTATTCAATAAATTTAAATGCATAATATGAAAGCATGTACGATACTGACTTCAAAAAACAAATTTCTAATATTTTTCTGTCCGTCTGTCTGTTTGTTTGTTCCTTTCACGGGACTTTTACTGGCAGATAGTCAATGATACAAGGAGTAACTCAGGCTATATTAACTTAAATTAAATCTACGCGGGTGAAACCGCGGGGAGCAGCTAGTAATTTTATAAGCATGGTGTCTGAAACGATGACTTGTTTTGATGTTTGATGAATCTAATTTTATATAGACATAACATTGTAGCATCTACTTACATGTAAACACTAGCGGACGTCACGCCGTTTCACCCTCGTTCCCGTGGGAGTATATGGTTAAAATATAGCCTACGTTACTCCCTGATAATGTAGCTATACAGTGTTGAAATATTTTTCAAATCAGTCCAGTGGTTCCTATGTTTCTTCGTAATATACAAAAATACAAATCCACCTCTTTTATGATTATTAAATAAATTTGTATATTTATTTACGTAAGAAGAAGTTGACGTATTATAAACATTTCACATTTATTTTGTTAGTTATTAATGAAAGCGTCAAGGCGTAATTGGTGTCCAATATTTTGCCCCTCCTGGTTTCACATTTATTTATCACTTTTATTTCGATCGTGGCTAAAATAAGGCAAATGGCTTATGTACGTATATATATTTCGGTTGCAAAATTTGGCGAGATCGTGAAAATAAACATATTAAGACATCTGTTTACCGTGCGGAGGCTCTAGATAAAGCGTATTGTTTACAGGTTCAAGTATTTTGCTTATCCAACATTTTGAACAAGTTCAAAAACAATCCCAAGGGACAACAAGAACTCTTAACACGTGGTTACCCGCATATGGTTCCAGACCGTCGACTTAACATCTGCGTCAAACCCACCCGTGTTGTAGAACAACTTGGAAACTTTACCATCGTTTCGGAAAGATATCTTCGTAATTTGGTCGATTACAATGAACGTCGTGAGGCATTCAAGACGCTTGTCGTGTTAACTGGCAAGTTGGAAGAGTCACCATGGTTAGAGTATTTGCGGGCTTGGATGGTGTATTTTAAATTGGTCAGGTTGTAACGCTAGGGTCATTCCCAATTGACCCAATGCAGCTGCCGCTGTGCGGACCGTTTTCATGACTGCCGATACAAATTGTGTTTTGTTAGCTTGTTATGTGTTGTTTTGTTTCGATACATTAACAGGGAAGTATGATGCAACCATTCATTATGTTTGAGATCAATGAGCCGCGTCTACGATGCTGCTACGATAACGCTTTTTACACACAGTGTCAATAATGAAAGACGACATTTTCTTTCCGTGAGCCGTGGTGGCCTCGGGGTTAGAGCAGTCGCCTGCTACGCAAGCGACGCAAGTTCGAATCCCAGCGGGGCCTGTACCAATGAGTTTTTCTAAAAAAAACTTATGTACAGTGATTTCACACCACGTGCTTTACGGTGAAGGAAAACATCGTGAGGAAACCTGCATATTTCTGAGAAGTAATTCAAAGACGTATGTATAGTGCCTGAGACGGCGATAGACTCACCATCTGTCACGTAGGTGTTGTGATAACAACACCTCTGCCTACCCCTTCGGGGAATACAGGCGTGAGCATATGTATGACATTTTCTTTCCTATAGATAGCAGAATGCCTCTCCTCCACAACACACCTCCATAGCAGTGTTATTTAGCAGCGATTTCTGTAAGGTACTGGGGGCCAAGTATGATCGTTTAAGAAGTGCTTATCAAGAACTTAGCTTTGACATTTAATTTTGCGGTACCAAAATGAAACGTCAAAGCTCAGAAGTTCCTAATACGCTGTGCTTAAGCTCATGATTGTTGGCCTCCAGTACAATCTCCAGTAGGACAGTTTCGAAATTGAAATTGAAGATCCCGTTTAGTTCTCCCTCCCCTGCCCCAGTTATCACCATCATCATCCCATATTGTTGTGGCTGATAACTTAATTTTACATGAAGCGACTGCCATCTGACCTTCGGAACCCCTTTTACGAGGAAAGGGCGCAACGTATTCACATTTTATTTATTATATGGTATAATACTGGCCTGTGGTTAAGATAATTTCGTGCATGTTTTCTTAGTCACACACTAACATATTAAATATTTTCAGTCAACAATAAATCAGCTGGTTTTGAATATTATATGTATTGTAGGTTTGGCATCTACACATATGTAAAAAGTGTTCTACGGATTGTAGGACATCCGAGGCTGCGTGTGCTTTGAGCTTTCAGAGTCGGGGACTGGGACCACGACCACGAATCAAACATAGATATGTTCACGCCTGTATTCCCCGAAGGGGTAGGCAGAGGTGTTGTAATCACAACACCCACTTTTCACCGAAGATGATTAAGTGCCAACGTGACAGATGGTAAGTCCATCGCCGTCTCAGACACTTTACATACGTCATTGAATTACTTCTCAGAAATATGCAGGTTTCCTCACGATGTTTTCCTTCACCGTAAAGCACGTGGTGTGATCACTGTACAAATTTTTTTTAGAAAAACTCATTGGTACAGGCCCCGCTGAGATTCGAACTAGTGTCGCTTGCGTAGCAGGCGACTGCTCAAACCTCAAGGCCACCACGGCTCTTTTTAAGATTTAAATCTTAACAATCTTTTGAAAATAACAATGAATTGTAAACAGGCTTTGGAGATCACACTTGCGGTCCATTTTTCCTTCTCAAAGATAATTATAAAATCCAAGGTGTTCAAAAGACCCTCGACTTAGTCTCCGATGTAGTATTAACCAGTAGCCACTGATACAGTCCAGTACTAGGTACAACGATAAATGTGTCAATGCTTTTGAATCACCATCTTCTCAATTGAGTGTTACTTAGCGAGTGTATGCGTCATACGGAAGGTAATTCGCCTTCAGATGCTTTTCTGATCATTCATTCATTCGTTTCATAAACGTTGATTGATTGTCTGCCAGTTGTATTTTGATTAGATCTTAGTGCAAGATTTAAACGGGGCAATTATGAACTGTTTCAAAGTTCTTCACAGTAAAATTAACCTTTCGAACTCGGCGGTAAAATGTATAATCCAGTGCCCAAAGAATAGGTTTTGACACTTTTGTATGGAGACGTAACTGAAATGCATGAATATGGATGAAGCAAAAGAAGTATGTAAGGATCGTAGCATGTGGTAAACGGTGGTCTCTGCCAACCCCCATGGGCCGTGTATGGATGAGACTTAAAGCTTCCTACACTTGGGTTGGATCATCATGGATCAAATAAGTGTTTGGCTAGCGTAACACTCGTTTTAGTGAGGCGAATGACAAGTTTAAAATCCAAACGAATATCTGAACATGGACAAAATGGGTACAGGTTTCGATTAGAATTCTATGTAAAGTGAAAGATATCTGCTCGATGCCGCAACACAGGAAGCGGTGTTAATAAACGCTGTCTTGAACCGTTTTGGAATATATTATTTACTTTTTAATTAACTTATCCGCTGTTTCGCAGTTTTACTCATTTAATTAATGAAATTAGCTTTTTTTTCAATGACTTGTTGATACACGTATTTACTCCGCTAATTAGTTGTTAAGCATTGTACGTGCAAATAATCATCATTTAACACTAAATTATGGTCGTGATCTATGAAAACTACGGAAGTAGGTACCCACTTTATCTTGAGTTTGTTAAATCATCTGCTTACTTGAAAACACGTAACTTACAGAAAAAATCAAGGATACTAAGTACGAAACGACCTGATACTATTTACAAGTTCATGTAAGCGTTTATTTTAGTTGCTAATGTTTTATTTTTCTATATAGATAAATAAAATTGAAGTGTATGGTATGTTATTCCAAATTCAATTCACTAAATGAATATGAAAGAATATTTACGGCATATACATCCCCATACAGTCAAAAGTCCCGGAACAAACAAACAGAGAAAATGTAAATAAATTGTTTTTGTTTGTAAAGCTGTAAAGTTTTTTGTTTTTTTTTGGGTTTTTTTTTGTTTTGGTGTAAAGCTGTTTATTTGGAATTACAAACAAACAATTTTTTTTTATCTATGTGTATATATTTTTCAGCATATAGTATCCTATGTCCTTTTCCTGGTTTATAGCTACGTCGCCACCAATTTTCAGCCAAATCGGTTCAGCCGTTCTTGAGTAATAAATAGTGTAACTAACACGACTTTCTTTTATATATATAGATATACATTGGCATAGACACGTCCGTATAGTGTCCAATATTGGTCAATTCCTCAGTGCTAAGGTTCATACAAACAGCGCGGCAGAGGCCTCCGTGCCCACCAGCCGTGACCACGAGTGGCCTCGCTAACACACTACTGTGCGAATATTGCTCACACTATTATATATATTAAGTATTCCGTTTTGAGAATTTGTATTATGTTAACTAACTTAAGTAGCTCCTCAATTTCGCCCGAGAATCATTTACCACAAAAAGAGCTATTGAACAAACCAAGGATAGGCTGTAACACATTATTTACACTCAATAATGACATAATTTTACAACTCAATTAGACTATAGGAAAGGAAACTATTCCTTCGACAACTTAATGTACCAGTTTTTCGTCAGATTTTGTAACTCCGGTGTGGTCTAATGGTTAAGGCGCCCGACTGTCCAGTCGGTGTGATCCGGGTTCGATTCCCGGCACCGGAACGTTATTCATATCCACTTTTTGTATTACATAAATAAACCCTATGTTGTTTTTTTTCACTTTATAGCCGACAGAATGTTTTTAATTCATTAGTTTTCTTCATTCGTAAAATTTTTCCAAGGGGATATTCCCGATTTTTTTTAGGATAGCAGTCAGGGTGCTGTCAATTAAATTAAAAAATCAAGGTAAGGTAAAATCTAGCTTTAAGCTATATCAATGGTACATTATATATACCTACCGTGATACAGTCAGACACTTTATCGTGATAATTATGATTTTGATACTTCTGGGCTCGTTAAGCTCAATCAGATCATTGTTTATTAAAAGTTTATATTCAATTGTTAGCGTTTTATCAATAACTAGCTGTGCCCTGCGGTTTCACCCGCGTATATTTAATTTAATTCCCGCGGAACACTAAATGTTTTTTTTAATTAAAGTAGCCTAAGGTACTCCTTGGATAATTTGCTGTCTACCAGTGAAAGTCCCGTTAAAATCGGTCCAGCCGTTTGGGAGATTAGCCGGTACAAACAGACAGACACACAAGGAAAATTTTCAAAAATTGGTTTGTCTATTTCAGTACCGTGTATACATTCATATGCATTTAGTCAAAAGGTGTGATTTTGGAATTACAAACAGACACTTCAATTTTATTTATATGTATGTAGTATGTATATAGATGTATAGCTTTAGCCGTATACAAACAGCTAAGTATCAATCCAAACCTCAAGGAATAATCCCACGAAAGATATTCGATGCATAAAAAGTTACGCTTTTATTAAGTGATGTTTTAATCATTTGATCCACTTGAACCACAGTTAATTTACCAAAAGTGTGTACTTGATTGAACTGATAAAACGATAGATTGATTTATTATATTAATCACATAGTTGAACCTCTGGTTACACTCGGATAAGTTTCATAGGAGGTGAATTTTTTTCCTATTTTATCCACAGTCTGATTTCACAAACATTCAACCCCTTCACCCCTTTAGAGGTTGAATTTCGAAAACCTCTTTCATAATGTACAATTACAATATTCCAATTTTCTCCAAAACCAACAGTTTACACTTTGCCTTATGATAAGACAGTCAAGCAATTTGAAGAAGCTACTCCGTTAGTATCCCTTCTATAGTCATAATACTTCTAACTTTTATCTTTAAACGAACAAATCCTGTATATATGTATGTATATTCCTATCTATTTATATTATAGACTAGCTGTGCTCCGCGATTTCACCCGCGTAGACTTAATTTATGGGTGGATCGCTAATAAGTATCCTTGAAAATTTGTTATCCGCCAGTAACAGTCCCGTTCAAATCGGTCCAGCCGTTTTAGAGATTAGCCGGAACAAACGGACAGACAGACAGAGAATTATTTTAATATTGGTTTTTCTTTGTTAGTAGGTGCCGTTTATACTTTCATATGTCAGAAGGAGTCATTTTGAAATTACAAACAGACACTTCAATTTTATTAATCTGTATAGATAAAAAAAATTTCAAATGTTGTAGGTCATTCAAAATTACCAGCTTTCCACTAAATGCATATGATGAACATGTACATATGCTCACGCCTGTATTCCCCGAAGGAGTAGGCAGAGGTGTTGCAATAACAACACCCACTTTTCACCGAAGATGATTAAGTGGCAACGTGACTGATGGTGAGTCCACATACGTCTTTTGAATTACTTGTCAGATATATGCAGGTTTCCTCACGATGTTTTCCTTAACCGTAGAGCACATGGTGTGAAATAACTGCCATTCTCGGATTCGAACTTGCGTCGCGAACGTAACTGCAAGGCCCCCAAATGCATCATATGCATAATGATAGTATGTGTCTGTCTGTCTGTTTTATTCTTAATCTCTAAAATAGCTGATGTTACAAGGGGTAACACAATAGTCATATATATCATCTCAATCGTTACACTCTTGGCAGAGCGGTCGTGGTCGTAATGTCGGCGCCATTCATTTCGGGCTGCTGCTTTACGGGAGCATTCGTTAATAGTAGGAACACCCATCACAGCCTTAATCTGGTCCGTCCATCTCATTGGTGATCTGCCACGCGCCCTAATACCCTCGAATTTACCCTGCACCACCAGACGCTCTATGGATGCGTCTCCACGTCGCGACACATGTCCAAAGAAGTTGAGAATGCGAGATTGAACTGTGTTAGTCATAGATATACATACGTATTAATTGTCGAAACAAAGTGTGTCCCCGTATCTGGGACTTAATTGATACCAAATCATAACGCTATTCCATATTGTATCCTAAAATTAACGCGTTAGAGTAGTAAATACATTAGTGAATACATCGTAATGAGTTTAACAGCCGAACACGAATTGGAGACGACATTAAAGATGAGCGAATCAGGATTGACGTAATTTAATGGGTATAAAAATTGTTATCCAAGATTTTAGTGTATATTTTTATGGAACGGTACAGCTGCATTATTTTGGTTTCTCCGCGTCTCACTCGACGTCGTGGGTCGGTTTCAAAGTTACGGAATTGAAATCTTCTATGTATTATGTATCATAAGTGCCGTGGTGGCCTTGAGGTTTGAGCAGTCGCCTGCTACGCACGTGACGCTAGTTAGAATCCCGGCGGGACATGTACCAATGAGTTTTAAAAAACAACTTATGTGCAGTGATTTCACACCACGTGCTTTACGATGAAGGAAAATATCGTGAGAAAACCTGCATATTTCTGAGAAGTAATTCAAAGGCGTATGTATAGTGTCTTAGACGGCGATGGATTCACCTTGACACGCTGGCACTTAATCATATTCGCTGTAATGTGGCTGTTGTTGTTACAACACCTCTGCTTACCCCTTCGGGGACCCTTCTAGAGAGGTGATGGCGTGAGCATATTCACAAAAATCAGGCACGCGACAGTTTATAGATTTTGTATCGTTTCTATAAGCAAAGCGTGTAGATAATGTTCCTTTCCCTTCCTTCATTTATTTAATGGCGATGAGCATAAGTAAAACTATTCCGCCAATGTCAAGTGATTTTTGAGAAAAATATCTTGTAAATTATTATAAAATATGTGGACCCATTAGATTCCACGCTCCACAAGTTTACTCAAGAGATCGTAGATAATGTTATTTTGTCTACATACCCTGTTAGGTACAGTCGCGGCACAGTGTCATTCAGTGTCATTTGTCATAGATTAAATAGTAACTTCTGACGAGTGTCAATGACGACCATAGATTATATTGCGTCTATGTTAATGACTACAATCTCATGGTTCAGTTATTTTGAATTTTATTGACGGTGTTATGAAATGTGAGTGGTTGAAAACATACCTTCGATATTACTGGTCATCAACGGATGAAATGCATACTCTCGCCAGGATTCCCAGGATGAGCACATGCTAATTTAGTTAGGATCAGGGGCGTACATTGGACCTTCAGAGGGGTAAGCTTAAACAATAAGTAGGGCAGGTAGGTAGGTAATTACTCGTGTCGTATGTGACACACACACGACACGAGTGTATTCAGCCATCATTTAACCACTGCTTATCTGCTTATATGGAATGCACGCTCTTGGTTAGGTAGGATTAGATAGTGGCAATGTGGGGGGACGGTGCGTTCTATCAGAGTACCCGGAGTCCCCCCTGAGCACTGAGGATGGCCACCGGGGGGGGTTTTAGTGCGGTAAGAATCCCACATACCCCGATCTGCCACTCCCAGGGCGGTCGGGGACCTTTTGGAGGTTTTCCCCTCATCAAAAAAAAAAAAAAGATAGTGGTAATAGGCTCGCTCCTTGGGACATAATTATAACTGGCGATTTGTTGTTGTACTTTAAAAATAAAAACCCCTTTGCAACTCTTTCGGTGAACACAGGCGTGAGCATATGTATGAATGTAATTTCACAGATTAAAATAAAATTTGATGCAGATATTATCAGTTTCAATGAAAACTATTTGGTAACCCAAATGTTTTGTCATAAAATTCTGCGAATATCAAACAAGAATCAGCTATTCAAATATCCATTGTCATGAAAAACTGTTGTAGGCAGTGGTAACCGAATGCGTGTTATAAAATGCGATGCAGAACTTAACAAAGGCATTGTTGACAATGTAATAAAGGTAATTTCTCCTCCGATGTTATGCTAACAACTTAATTGATGAGGAAAGTAAACGAAGGTTTAACAATGTCTTTAAGTTAATTACAAAGCAAATAAAGTTAGGAATTGTTAGGGGACATGGATCGCTGCGCTGGCTCGGGTGACATACCGCTGACAGCTGAATATAAGGCACAAAGCAGGCACAATGCAGGAGCGACTAATAATGTGCTTCTAGACATGTTACTATACTGGTCTATATATTTAGCAACGCACCGAGCGTTTGGGGGAAATAGCAGGGTTACGAGTATGTGAGATTTAAACTCACTATAAAACCTTTTGCATTTTATTTGCGTATTTACAAGGATTGTCTGGAAGAGTGGATCTTTTCAAAGGAAAACAGCCTTTATCAAAAAAAAAAGATTGATATACATTTGCATTCTCCCAATCCTCACCTACGGTGCTTAGGCTTGGTCTTTGACAGATTATCAGGAGACCACTCTAGGGGTCTGCCAGCGAGCTGCTGGCTTGTGGGGGCTGGTCATCTCAAGCTACGCATTTAGTTATAAGTAGATGTACTAGATTTTTAGTTATGTTAATTTTTATCGACATTTGTGCATTGGAACATTGTCCATATGCTCACGGTTTTTTCAAATTATTTATTTTGTATTCTTTAAATTGTATAATATTTTTGAAAAGAGTAATTACTGAGTTTCTTTCCAGGTTCTTCTCAGTAAAAGCAACCTTCCGAACCTGGCGGTAGCATGTATAATCCTGTATAATTATGTCATTCTGACGATTTGAAAGTACTTTGTAAAAGTCTAATCGAATAAAGATACTTTTGACTCTGACTTTGACTTTGAGCCAATTGAATTAAGTATAACAGACCGCATTCGAAATAATACTCTACGTACCAAAACATAACGCGCCGAAATTGGTTGCAGACGTGGCAGAACTCAACGCTTAGGTATCTGAAAAACTGGCCTGAACAAGCCCTAGATCACATGGGATGGAAAGAGGGAACGGAGGCATTTGCCCAGCAGTGGGACACATCAGGCTCATAATAAAATAAATAATACATTTATAAGGACTCCGAGAACACATCGGTACCCACTTCTTTTAACAGAGCTGGTATCGCTGTATTTACTTCATCATACAGCCACCAGTCGGGTCCCCTAGTTGAGCAGCCGTGGACTCCAAGAATAATGTTCATCTGCCGTTGGTACCGTAGGTCACAGTTTCAGCAGATGCTGACCAAAACCGCACGAATAACTTAACGATTCTAAGTATACCCAACAAATACGTTACGAAAGTATTATTGATATGATTTCATTTCGTAATTATTGATATGAACCGGCATGAAATCCGCGACTAATGGTTCAGCCACCAAGGAAACGATATATTGTAATCCGTTATGTAATGTAAAGTCGGTAATGTTGTAGTCAAAGAGCACATAATATTGGTCATGGCAGCACCAATCAACCTATAATTTTGTTCTTTTAAACCGTTAACCCCATTTGCGACAGCACGCGACGTCCATCAATTAAAACTACGTCATTTTAGTCAAGGTATGGTCGCGCTAAATGTACTTGAATCTGAGTACTTAGCTTTATTAATTATCCAATAGATAATTATCATCGCATAGTTTTTGCTCGGAATACAAGTCGGTCAGGATTATGGGATAACACCATGTGCATATCGAGACTCATGGAGACGTCAAGCTTGGCTGCTCAGAAGCGTTCCGGGCCGGCGATCTCCCCCTTCATCGCCTTCGGGAATTCTCGGCCGTATTCGGCGAACTTCGGCTCCCAGATCCCAATTTCTTAGGTGCTGGGTGAGTCAACTAATTATTGAGATCTATGGCTGTAATGATCACTCGGTCTTAGTTTTTTGTTTAATTGCTTGTACTCTGCACTTATCTCTGTAAGTGTTGTGTGTACTGTAATTTGAATAAATACATTTCTAAGAAGCTCCCGTGTGTGCCCGTCGAGCGATTGTAATTTGTAATGACACAGACCAGTAATCATAAGTACTTAATTGATTTACATAATCTTAAACGAGCAATTCTTGTATATATATATATATATATATATATATATATATATATAATCGGAATCTTGTAAACAGCTCAACGATTTTCAAGAAATAGTGCATGTAGGGGTTTCAGGGGCAAAAAATAGATCTAGCTAGGTTTAATTTATGGAAAACATCGTTTTGACCATGTTTTCCAAACTTCGCCGTCATCTGTCAAGTTATAGTAGCTCAAAAGTGAGGCTTCCAGCTTACGGGGCGATAACGAAACTAGAGTAACCCGGTTCGAGACGTTCACCGGAATTTTTTTCTGTGAAGAAGAAAGCGAGCACAGCTCGGTCAACCAGTTTAACCGCGACCGTATTTCACCTGGCATGTGTCGTCACGCTGCCCTTTTAAGTCATTGTTCACTATCATAATATTGTACTACGTGTTGTGTTGTAACGGACGCAGAAAACAATGCTTGTGACAGATAGATATACATGTTCATAAAAAGGAATAAAACTGTATCCCATTTGAATAAGGTAGGGCAAGACATACGTTGTTTATAAACATTGCCAAGGAATTATAATTCATGACGAGACTTGTCACTTGAGTTTAAGTTTGGATAAATCGTTATACTGTTCGTTGAAATTGGAAAGAGAACATTTTTTATTTAGCTACCTATCTATACTACCAACGTGGCATTTAGTTCGCATGTTAACCAAACTACAACCTATAAACGGTACCAATACCATTGTAGTACAAAATTAAATAATTTTTTTTTTATAAATTGGTCGTTTCAAAGATGAGCCAGAACAAACAAGCAGATAAGGAAAAATTTATAAAAAAAATTATATATGTAAGTACAGACCTACATATATACTTTCATATGCATTTAGTGAAAAGCTGTTAATTTGGAATTTCAAAAAGACGCATTAACTTTATTTATCTGCATAGATATATATACGTAGTTGCTACTGGCACGAGCTCGTGGCATAGTTGCCATTGCGCATATCATTCGAACAGTGAAGTTAAGCAACCCTAACCAAAGCCAGTAATTGGATAGGTGACCGCCCAAGTTCCCTCCGTGCCTCGGAGAGCACGCTAAGCCGTTGATCCTGGTTGCCAATTTATCAGCTTGGCAATCGTCAGTCGGAGGCCTAAAAATTGTCTGACATCATTTAACCTAGATCACAGATTTTCCTAGTCAAAGGGGTAGCGAAGGTCAGATGGCAGTCGCTTCGTATATAAATCAGGTAATCCGCCTCATCGGGTTGAATCAAGTGCCGACCCCAACAGTATATGGAATGAGGCTAGGGAGATGATGATGTATACGTATATTATTTAATTTCATATTAACTTCCTGACGTACATACGATGAGTGTAATTCAATTTCAAATCAGTACATTTAAAATGGAATTCGACATAATATGTATGAACACATAATATGTTTCTAAACGAATAAATTACGTCAAAATGCTCGCAGAACCATCGTGCGGCCAGTATATCTGCTAATAGTTTAATTGAAACGACCATGGGAACTCTAGCGTTACACTGACGTTACAAATAGTTACTCAACTACCTTTATTGAATTTGAATTTTTATAACATTTTAATGCGATAACGAACCAAAGAGCTCTTATGAATTAGTCTGATTAATCGAATGTTGGTTTAGCTTATACCTTTAAACAAGCAATTGTTGTATATATAGAATCGGTTTCGGAAACGGCTCCAACGATTTTGATGAAATTTTGAGTGTGGAGGTTTCATAAATAAAACTGAAGTGTCTGATTGTATTTTCAATATACTGTACATTTATTATTTAGTAGAGTTCTAATGGGTGACTATTTTCATGGGTGACCTGTAGCCTTAGCGTCTGCTTGTAAAATTAGCTATCTACTAGTTAAAGTCCCGTTAAAATGGGTCCAGTTGTTTCGGAACATACAGACAGACAGAGAGAGTTAAAATAAAAATAAAATATTTTCATGCGCATTTGGTGAAAAGCACAGACACTTCAATTTTGTTTATATATATGTTTGTATGTATAGGTTAAGCTGACTAGGTATTACAGAAGTTCTTACCTTGGTGCTGACATCACATTGTTTACTTCAATTAATCAGTTAATCCGATGCTATCGCACATGGGAAAAAATCCCTGCCTTGGGTTTGCACTTGTACTTGATATAAATATATAATACAAATAAAATAACTAAAGTATCTGTTTGTAATTCCAAAATAACAGCAAGTATATAGGTACGATGCGGACCTTAAATTTTTTTTATTTTAATTTTGTAAATTTTTTTGTCTGGCTGTCCGTTTGTAACGGCTAATCTCAAAAAAATTTTTTTTAATTTTTGTCTGTTTGTTCCGGCTAGTCTGCGAAACGGCTGGGCCGATTTTGACGGGACTTTAACTGGCAGTTAGCTGATATTCAAGGACTAACTTAGGCTTTTTAAGCATGAAACTAAGTTTACGTGAGTGTTACCGCAAGGCACAGCTAGCCTAAGACGGCCAAAAGTAGCAAACGATCCTAATAAAAAAATCGATACTATTCATGACTAATTATGTTTAGTTTTAAAGTAGCCTAATAGACTCTGTAAAATTTGTTATCCGCCAGTGAAAGTCCCGTTGAAATCAGTCGAGCCGTTTTGGTGATTAGCCGGAACAAACAGCAGACAGACAAAATTTAAGAATTGGTTATTTTTTACACACTTCAGTTTTATTTATCTGTATAGATATAGATTGTGACAATACACTACTACTTATAAACAAATGGAAAACATCTGCCGTTCAGTCAATATAGCTGATTGATAAGAGGTCTTGTTGAATGAATTGACGTTTCAGTGTTGAATATGGTTCAAGCGATGAATTCTGTCAATGAAAAAATATATGCGTAAATTATTTATCCTCGACAATATGTTACTCATTCGATTGATTGATCTATCATCTTTAAATGGGTTAGATTGAAGTCGTCGTTTCATTCATTTTTCTCAGTTTATAGTTCAAACTGTGGTTCGTTCTTCGCGCATCGTTCTTTTAAACTACGATACGGTTTTTGATACAGTTTTTACTAACATGTAAGAGATGAACTCCTATTGGTTTAAAGCTAAACAAATATATGTAAAAAGTTAAGATAGTAGACTCAAGTGAGGGAAATATGCTTGCATTGTTTAAGGATACATATTTTCTGCGTTTGCGGTTGAAACTCTGGGGCCTTGGGGTCCGGATGCTCATCAACTTTTAACAGAGGTCGAAGCTTCTCGTGACAAGCGAGCGGGGGCAATTCTCGCTCAGAGAATCAGCATTGTTATTCAACGTGGCTATGCTGCCAGCCTTCTTGGCACGAGCCTTGCCACTTTGGTCAGACACGCACGCTTTTGTTTGCCATCATCTTGTAGTCATCATCATTATCCCATACATTGTTGGGGTCGGCATTTGATTCAACCCGATCTAGCTGATCACCAGATGTTTACACAAAGCGACTGCCATCTGACCTTGGAAGCAAATTGGTGATCTGAGTTAAGCCAGTTGTTAGGCAGAGCTGTAACGATTGCCAAAGATGGTAATTGGCAACCGGGACCAACGGAATTACGTGCTCTCCGAGGCACTGACGTGGCTTGGGCGGTCACCCATCCAACTTCTGGCTGGGGTGAGGGTTGCTCGATTTCGCTGATCGAATGATATGCGCAATAGCAACTGTGTCCCACCTTTGAATGTAGTCTATAATAATTACCATACAATATTTTTCCTCCTGACATATTTTACGTGTTAAAAGGAAGTACAATCTAGTAGAATATAGTTTTATAAGTAGGTATTGTTCAGTGCGCAAGGCTAACACTTCATAGATATGTATCAGAATAGAACTGAGTAATATAGGTACATACTTACGTCGGTACGACAATGAATTTATTTATAAATAAAAACGAAACACGATGAATTCAAAAATACATGCTCATTGATATTATAAAATGTTTATTTTTATTTCAATTTTATTTCAAAGAGTTAACATTTTGAACTTTTTGTACTCTGAGCCGTACTGTATATACTTTCATATGCATTAAGCGAAAAGCTGTTATTTTGGAATTACAGACACTTCAATTTTATTTATATGTATAGATGTATATATTACGAAAAAATATGTACGAGCCCTTCCAATTCAAAAACTACAAACTTCCAGTTGAAAAATACATACTACCTCCTTTTCCTGACTATGTCTATGCCATATTTAGGTGTAAAACAAGTAAATTATTGGAAAATAAAAAGCAATAGTTACAATGGGCGAATTGATAGTGAAGAGAACAATGGCCGGCAATATTTTGTCAACAGAACCATTTACGACGCCTATTAACGTTCTTGTGCGAACAACAATCGAATTGCACTTTCCAAGCAGACATTTCTTGAATAATGTCTGATTTAGATAATAATAATAATAATAATAATGTTTATTTGGCATAACTCTTAGTACAGTATACAGAGGAACGGTGACAGCCGCAGAAGTTTAAAAACTGTGTTGCGTCTGACAACGCCCACCTTCGGAGAAACACAATATGATGATAGAGGAGAATAGAAAGAGAATACATACTTTTCACCAAAGATAATTAAGTGCCAACGTGACAGACGGTGAGTCCATCGCCGTCTCAGGCACTATACATACGTCATTGAATTACTTCTCAGATATTCACCGTATAGCACGTGGTCTGAAATAACTGCACAAAAGTTTTAAGAAAAGCTCATTGGTACAGGTCCTGTGGCATTCAAACTTCGTCGCTTGCATAGCTGGCGACAGCTCAAATCTCAAGGCCATCACGGCTCTTTGCTCATAATAATTATAATGAGAGTTAATTATGGATTCATGTACAAAAAAACCACTCAAATCCAATTTGCCCGTGATAAAATTGGAATACTCCAAAGTGAACGACACTGAACACTACTTGAACAATTAAACCCACTTATCACAAATTATGGCTTAAACGAATTCTAGACAAAAATCGGACTAAAGCTATGTCCATCGCTTTCGAAATCCATATGACAAAAAGAGATGCAGCTACTTTTAAATAAAGTACTATCTTAGTCCATGTTTTTAATAAGGGATACATGTTATACAAAACACGCATGACATAAGTCCCAGATTAAGATTACGTGTCATCGTCTACAATAACATCTCCTTTTAAATCAGTTCATAATATGCTCTAAATACCGCTGCATAGTTCTAATTCATTTAACTGTTTCTAGGTAACTAGGCCGATTTAGTTTCGAAGTTTTAAACCTTCATGACAACTGCAAAAACGATCTTGTTCGATGGGTTTTCTCAATAATTTTATTATTGTCATCATCATCATCTCCCTGGCCTTATCCCATACATTTTTGGGGTCGGCACTTGATTCAACCCGATGTGGCTGATCACTTGATTTTTATACGAAGCCACTGCCATCTGACCTTCGCAACCCCTTTAACGAGGAAAATCTGTGATCTGGGTTAAACCAGTTGTCAGACTATTTTAGGCCTCTGACTGACCTGTAACGATTGCCAAAGATGATAAATTGACAACCGGGACCGATGGCTTAACGTGCTCTCCGAGGCACGGAGGGAACTCGGGCGGTCACCCGTTGTCTTATAAATTTCATATTATTTATAAAATTTAAACATATAAATGTATATATAAGGGTAGGCGTATATAAAAGTAGGTAACATGAATATTACTGAACCTTAAAGCTCTACAGGATTCTTTTTAATTTCAAATATTGTTGCTACAGAACACGAAAGGCGACCATAAAGAAGATAAAGATGATTCAAACGTAAGTATTCTATATTTGAACCATAGAGATTTTATTTTCTTAACTATCGGACGTCACGAGGTTTCACTTGCATAGTTCCCGTTCCCGTGGAAGTACGGGAACAATAATATAGTCTATATTTCTCGCTGATAATGTAGCTATCCATTGCTGAATTTTTTAATTCGGTCCAGACTTTTTGACTAATTCGTTACTTCATACAAATCTTTCCTGTTTATAATATTAGTATAGATATAGATTAAGAGTTCATGACAGACTATATACGTACGTCAAAGTTCGTGCAAATTCATAAGTAACGACACAGCTGCTAACGAATTGAAAATAAGAATGAACCCTTTAGGGGTATTAAGTAAAAAACCTACTTATTATATTTCAAAATCAGGAAGCGGAACTTAAAAAGCTATACAATTCCACTTAATTAAGTAGGAGTAACTAGGTTGTACATCCCGGGAACCGAACCGGCAAAAAACGGAACACTTGTGCATGAGGAGGATGCGTGCACTGGGGCCTTTACAATTTTTTTACTCTCAAAAGCAGTGTGCTTGTGTGAGCTTCCGTTTTTTTGCCAGGAAGTGAATATTGGTGATTTTTTTCGATCGACGACATCTAAGAACTCTTCCTATTGGCGATGGATAAGAAAAAAAATGAATTAAGCAACTTGTTTTATAATGTATGGAGACAAACAAGCATGGTAGTAATTGGTTTTTTACAAATAGTGACATTATTTTAGACAAATTTTGCCAGATTTGTGTGTTTGGAATTTCATGTGACGTAACACAAAGAATTCGGAACTTTTTATAGCGGGCCAGAGTGTAATATACCCTGACATCATAATAGTGTTCTCTATCGTGGTACCTACATTTCATTGCAATCTTGACTCGAAGAGATGAGAATATCGCCGAATTTATATATATAAAATTTTTTTTCTGTTCGTTTGTCTCGTTAAAACTTGAGTATGGATGGATCGATTTGGCTAAATTGGATCTTGATATATTTGTGAATGTACACAGAAGGTTTAAAAGGCGAAAAACATAAATTATAGCTTAAGGAAAAGGTGAAACGAAGGTCGCCAGGTCAACTAGTAAAATAATAAATAATCATATATAATAAGCATTTTAAAGATCGGTCTATAAGTTTCGGAGCCTATTCAATGAACATAAACAATCAGTGGACCTTCTCGCTATCTCCGAAAATTAAAGTGGCCTATTAGAAAAGTCTTTGACATTTATATATTATAAACCTACTTTAGTTAAATTGAAAACTAGAATTTGATAAAAACAAATCAATACTGAAACTACGTTGGTTTCCGTGCGAATGCGAAGTTTCATTTTCGGAAAAGGAGAGTAGACCGCCAGATCTTTCTTCTTATTACCTATATCTATACATATACATACAGATGAATAAAATTAATGTGTCTGTTTGTTGTTCCAAAATAACATCTTTTCACTTAATACATATGAAAGTATATACTGTACCGACATAAAAAAAATATTTTTTTATTTTTCTCTGCCTGTTTGTTCCGGGTAATCTCTGAAACGGATGGACCGCTTTTAACGGGACTTTCACTGGCAGATAGTTAATGTGACAGGGTAATAAATGTAACTGAGTATACTTTTATTTAAAAAAAAACATGTATGGTGAATCAAATCTACGCGGGTGAAACTATAGTATATCAACGGATTCACACTATATCACAGTAAACATTTTCATGGTAATTCTGTCGTAAGACTGCCCTTTAAGGTAAACTACAGTTGCTAAACAGTTTACCACTTCTAAGAATGAATAGCAAAACCAGTTAATAGCATAAGATTTTCCAGATTTCTCTTCCTGCAAGCTAATTAGCTATGGGCACATAAGGTAGGCAAGATCTCGTTACTAAACTGGTCGGTATAGGTAATACAAGACATTTTCTCTGTACTAACCACAGAGTAACATCATCCTAGGACCGTATATATTCTCAGATAACTTTGTGGCTAATGATTCATACCTATTATAGTTTGTAAGTGAACTTCTACAATTCTATAAATATTATTGTAATGACTACATATATTTTATGAAATGGAATTATAATTAGCTTTACAAATGTTTATTTTGTTATATTCTTATTGTATCAATCAAGGACAAAGCGTTTTCGTTTTTCTCACAGAATGACTTATTTTATAGTGTGTGTAGACAGGAGACATATATAAAATTCTCGTGTCACAATGTCAGTCACTCCTCCGAAACGGCTGGGCCGATTTGTATACAATTTTGTGGTAAATTATCAGATAGATCACATTTATTTTTCATACATACATACCCTAAATAATAGGATTTTAAGAGTTTAATTCTAATACTTTTGTAAGATTTACTTATTTAATTTTGAAGTGTACTTAAATCCTTAAATTGATATTAATTTTTTGTTAGTTAGTTAGATAACAAGTTATTACTGTTGAACTTTGTTACTAAAAATTGCGAAGTTATTTAATATATTCAAAGTTTTATTTAATTTTACAATGACCTATTAATACCGTTTTAATATTCAAAAGATAACAACAAAAATGTAATTGAATTGTTTGAAAACAACACATTTATAACGATGTCATCAAGACTAAGTATTCCATAATCACAAACATACCAATAACATTATATTATATTTAACGAGCTTCTTGTAAATATTAAATTGTTACTTGCGTGATAGCAGTCACAGCGGTGTGATTATTGTAACTTAAGTATGAAATTTTAATGGCGTTACATTGACATTTTTATCTGGTTTTTAACTGACGGAAGCGAAAAGAAAATTCTTTATGTATTCACTCACGCCTGTACGTATTCCAAAGGGGCCACAGGTGTGTATTTAAACATATAGTGCACCCACATCTTACCAGTTATCAGTCGCATTTAACAGCCTATTGCCCTTAACTTCAGAATTTGTTACTGTTATCGACAGGTTTCTGACAACGTATATGTGCAAAATTTCATAATTATCCGTTGTGTGGCGTTATAAACAAACTCACATTCGCATTATTAATAATCATGTTAGTGTCTGTACTGTGTAAACGCAATTACAAGCAGTAACAACTGCAGTAAATGATAAGCTGGGCGCTTACTCTCATGGAGTTTCAAGAGGTCAACTCTCTGTCTCCCAAAACAAATTTTCGCATACGAACGAAAATAAAATATAGTGTCATGATCCCTTTGATTTTATTTAACTAAAATTTTCGTACGCTTCATAGTTTATAAAGCCGGCTGAGAATATATAAGCGAATATATATTTTTCTAGCAGCGCCCAGTAGGGCCTGTACATATGAGTTTTAAAAAAAAATTATGTGCATTGATTTCACACCACGTACTTTACGGTGAAGGAAAACATCGTGAGGAAACCTGCGTATAGTGCCTGAGACGGCGATGGACTCGCCCTCTATCTCGTCGTCACTTATTCTTATGTGGATGTTGTTGTTACAACACCTCTGCCTACCCCTTGGCAGCCTGGGATGGCATGAGCATATTTATTTATTAACTTTTATTTTTATAGCAGATCACGAACGAATAAGAACCGTGGCAGGAACATTACGAACTTTCGGCAAAAGTTTAGTTTTTTGGAGAAAGCGAGTAGGCTCCCAATATCATTTTGTTTTCAGTAAACTCAAAATTGTTATTTGTCAAATAATTTATATACATTAGGTTTAGAACATATTACACGTCAAATATTTTTTTACGCGGATCACGTTCTGTATTAGTTTTTGAATGAGAACCGTGGAATATTGCGAACTTTGACCGAACCTTCGTTCGCTGAATAAGAGTAGGCTCCGCGATCTTTAGATCAATCTGCGTTTTAATGGTTTGATGAGGTTACATGAACAAATTGTATTCTCCTTATACAAATTGGAAAATTTGAAGTATGTATCGTGACGATTGGTGATTGTCAGTAACTGTATAAAATTGCCACTTGACTTGATGCAGTGATTACCAGGCCAGGGTGAGACACTGCAAATATTACGTCCAACCAACCAATGTATCGAGACCTCAGTTTCGCGACCAATCGAATGTATCTGCCCCCTAATGCCCCCTCCTACTACTTAAAGGCCTGTGTAACTTTATATCACCAGTTACGTAATAAATAAGCAATTTAAGGCTTGGTTTCACTTGGACGATAACTGTTACGCTGACGTCAGCATTGACTGAGGAATGTGTTGCCATATCCCTAGATTTCCTAGGCTTTAAGTTAAAATATTCTGCGGTCAGAGTCGCTGTCAGTATATACAAAGCTATGTAACTTTAACCTTTTAGCATGGTCGGCTGATAAATTTTATGTGTTAGTGACGCCGCATATTTTTGTCTTACATGTTCGTTACTGATAAAATTTGTTGATAGCTGATGCAAAAAATCATAAAGGTTGGTTTTTTAAGCAAAATAACTGTAACTGGGAAGAGTATACGGTATTAATGGCTATCTTTACCTCTTTTAGGGGTCCGTGCCTAAATTGTATAATTTTTTTTCCAAGAATATAAAGAGCCTTAAAAATAATATAAAATTATGTGAAATAAATTACTTACTTACTTTTGAAGTTGGTGCGAAATGTAACATCAAACTCGGTGGAAAACTTATATTAGTAGTGCAAAACATAGTTAGTAGTATTTTCTCTTGAAGGCGATTTAGATTTTTTGTTAAAAATTTTTTTTATACATATTGGTACGAACTAAACCTTAGTCTGACATTGTTTTATGTTAATGTGTTTCGGAAGTGAAGTTTATGTTCGTCGAGAAGACGTGTGATGATATCAAACAATATAATTATTTAAACCATTTATCCTATTCATTATTACGCGAAAATATACAGGTTATAATTTCAGAACCATCTATGTGGAGACAACAATTTTATAAAACATCGTATTTATTTTGTTTCGTATTCAATAATTCAACTAAAATTCCAAATCAGATGGAGTTAATGATAATGGAAATAAAAAGTACCCTTTCGAGTTGATAACCTCCAACTTTTATGGAAATCTATTAAAAGATAACCTACGATGACATGCCATGGGGATGAAAGATATTGTTGAATATTATTTCTTATCGCTGTCATAATAAATTAACCTATTAACTTTAAGATAAGCTCATTGTTATTTAATAGAAATAGAAGCGATGTGTAAGTAAGTACTTGCGTGAACGACTACTGTGAAGATGACTGATATTTATTGAGCTTTCTGAGAGCCTATTCAAGTTGTCGCGAAGCGCTATGCATAAGTTTCTCAAATTCTTAACATTGTATCAATAATTTCCGGCAGGACCAGAGGCCTTACCATGAGTCTTCTTGCTATGATAGTTTGACTCATACTATGAAACAGATGTACATGACGTGTATACATCTGTCACTGTCACACAGCTGAAGTATCATTGCTATAAGCCTACTAAACAAAACCTACCTAAATGAAATCTCAAACAAGACAAAGTTAAAGGCTCTACATATTCCAACGCTTTAAGCCGCCAAAAATGGCGTGCAAAAATTTTATCCCCGTACTCCTACGGGAACGGGAACTACGCGTGTGAAACCGCGTGACGTCGGCTAGTTATTTAATACTTCAGACTACCTGGGTCCTTATCATGAGCTCTTATTGCAATGATAGTTCATTTGTGACAGTGACGGATGTATACACGACATACACATCTGTCTCGTAATATGAGTCGAATTAGCATGGCAAATGGTAAGGCCCCTGTTCTTTACTAGTGCGTACATACCTGCCAATCACAATCATGCCTCAAGCAAGTACACTACACTCAAATGTGGCAGTCAAGTTGAACGGATTATAGTCATCAAAATATGCCAAGTATACTTTGTGACATATGAGCATAGGTCACGTCAGCATAGTTCGAAAACGCGTTGGCATTTCGTAATTAGGACGGAATATTTTAAAATCATGCTTTCGGCATCAAAATATGACACTTGGCTACTTTTGCTTACGGTGAACGTGGTCATATTGCAGTATTAAACTCCAATATATCTTTTATTCTCTCTTCTCATACTTGCTCAATGTCTGCTAATCTTCTAACATAACGTTTCGAACAATGAAATACTTAATTGTTTAAAATATCTACCAGGCTATCAAACTGCGTGTAACCGATTTTGCTTAAAAGCTACCTATAATTATAGTATATATATATTGCGTACATACATATGCACACGCATGTATTTCCCAAAGGGGTAGACAGAGATACCCACTTTTCACCGAAGATCATTAAGTGCCAACATGACAGATGGTGAGTCTGTTGCCGTCTCAGGCACTTACTTCTGAGGCATATGCAGATCTCCTCACGATATTTTGCTTCACCGTAAAGCACGCGGTGTGAAATCACTACGCAAGTTTTTTTTTCTAGAAATACGCATTGGTACAGGCTACGCTGTATCCTGTGTGGACTGCGATGCGAACTTGCGTCGCTTACGTAACAGGCAACCTCAAACCTCACGGCTACTACGGCTCGAGAAAAGTTTCTTAGGAATAGACACATTTTAAACGGCCTATTTTTCCTATGACACTTAATATCCATTTTAACTATACATTGACATTATCTAATTAAAATATAAAAGTAAATAAATGTATAGTGCTGTTAGTATTTCAGTAGAACGATGTATTTAAAAAAAGTTCACAAGAAGTTCGTTCCCATAGACAAAGATGTCAGCAAAGAGTAAAAAATACGAGCGGAGCAGATGGCTCAGTTGGGAGACAACGAAAGAGCGAGACAGATATATCGAAGCGTAAATGAACTATATGTATACAGTTAAATAAAATTTAAGTTTCTGTTTGTAATTCCAATATTAAGCTTTAACAGATTTTCTCTAAATGCATATGAAATCATATGCATACTGAAAAAAAACTAATTTTCAAATTTCTTCTCTGTCTATCTATCTGTATGTTTGTTTGTTTCGGGTAATATCTGTAACGACTGGACCAATGTTAATGGTTAATGGTATATAATATTTTTAAATAATTATTTCGATATTTTATTTGAGCTAAAAACCTTATAAATATAATCTAATAACTAAAAACCTTAAAAATATATAATCATATAACTATATTTAAATAATTTATTATTTATAAAAAAATAATTAATAATTAGGAATTAAATTAAATCTACGCTGGTGAAAAAGCAGGGCACAGCTATTTCGTACTATATAATATTGTATATAAATGTTGCTATGCACTATCAGAGGGTGCTAAGCATTGTAACTTAGTTTACCTCTGCAATTAACCTTTGTTATATAATACTTGCAATCAATAATTGAATTGAGGAACAAAATTCAACGTAAATTTATTAAAGCCCTTACTACTGTGAAGTATCGTAATTAACTGAACGGATTTTGATAAACTTCTGCAAATACTAACTAGGTATTCATATTCATATATTTATTGCATTTATGTTACTTACATGTACGATACAAAATAATCTTAATTATAATAGTATCCCAAGCAAAGATAACATAAACCCTGTTAGGGCACAGCAACGTGAGAGGCACTACTAGAGCTATTAATAACAATATATAGGTAGGTAGCTTTAATGTATTTTTATTGAGACTCGCATCAGTCAAGCAATTAATACTTAGCTGAAAACTCAACAAAGTTACAATGTTTTTCATTGGCTAAATTAGTATACATATATTATATTTTGTTTTTGAAATTACAAAATAACAGTTTTTACTCAATGCTTATTATGAAAGTACCGATACATGACACTGACATAAAAAACAATTTTTCCTCTGTATATTTGTCGCGGGTGCTCTCTTTAACGTCACCGATTTTAGCAGAATTTTCATTGGCGGATTAATTGAAAAAAAATAATTAGAGATCCGCGGGCCATCCATGAAATTAGAAATATAATCTCATGAGCAAATAAGGTAGAGATTTAAGGGGAATTTAAGCCCAATTTAATATATGTGTATAATTTTAATTTTAAACAGCACAATAGAACTTGACTAGATTTATATTGTAAACGATGAGAGCATAGACCTAAAAAAAAATCTTTCCATTCGTCCCGATTAATTACGAACGACTGAAATTATTGTGAAGGAACTTTCACTGACAGATAGCTGATTTTACTAGGTCTAACTTAGAACTAACTTACTTTATTTCTAGGTGACTTAGGGTACCTTAAAAATGCTATGAGTCAACTGAGTGTACGCAAGTGAAGTCGCGGAGCATAGCCAGTGTACATAGATGTCTTGGTACTTATTAGTTCGCTAAATATACTAATAACGTGCCAAAAACGCATTTGTTAATTAGGTATCTATCTTTTTATTTAGTTACAGCCGCTCGGGGCAAGTTACTTTCAAGTACAAGTTGCATGTGAGTTGCGATAAGATCTACCTATGAGAATATTGTCGAAGTGTTACGTTGCCCGACATAACAGACCAAGTAATTGAAAGTAACAGTCGCTCCTACTAGTTCTTAACCACCACTATGTAAGTAGAGGTTTAACTTAACGCAAAATATCATCGACCAAGCGCTAAATTAAAAATATTTACGTTATCAAAACGTCACAAAAGCGAAAACACGTTTTGGTAGAGTTGGGACTTACCTCTTTCCTGGATCTCAGCGCTGCCACAGGAGGCAAGTAGGAGGATAAGGACAAGGTTCCACATGGTGTCACAGTCACACACACACGGGGAGAAACATGCTAGCAAGCAGGCACGGACACAGTCGGGAGGCACGCGGCACTGCGCACACGGTCGCGGCTTCACTCGCTATGGCAGCGCCCGCGCACCACGCTCGCTCACCACTTCACCACTATGTCGAACCAAACAAAGAGTAGGCTTTGTAGAAGCGACACTTTGCTCAATTATGATGAGGTGCTAGAATATCATCGACGTAAGACACAATGGGGGATTTTATCTAGAACTTTCTGCCAGTTTTGATACATTCTATTTCTGTTTAGATTTTCTGGAAAACATATTATCTTTATTATTTACTATTTCAATAAAATTCTTTCTTCAAATTTTTAAGGACTTTCTTTAAGGTAACTAAATAAATAAACATGGTTAAAGCAATACGTAATAGACAAGGCTTAAATATTTAAATAAAAAAAAATAGCACTTCGTTCACAGTATTAGTTTATAATTATTGTCATTTACAAATTTAATAATATCACACTGAACATATTATACACTTCTACGCAAATTACCATTAAATAAAACATATTTATTCGTAGAAACCGTCAAAGATGCAGCTTTAAACTTAAAAGTCACTTCTGGCTGCAATGTCTAGTCTTTGACCACCCAGTAGCGTTCCGAGGCTCCGTCGCATGCGCAGGTAAGCCTCCGCGGGACGCGCTGGGACGCGACGGGGGCGGGGAATGAATGCACTTGCACCCGGGATAAAAGACTCATTTCACGTTTGCCTTCCATTCATTCTTGAAAAGATCTCTCCGAATGAAAAGATCATTTTAAGTCGGCGTGATCGATGCAGGCACGTAAGTACTTTAGTCTTTGATTGTACACTAAATATTTAAATAATAATACGAATAAAAAATAAGTTGAATGAACTTAGTCTTTGAGCTTTCATACGTTTTACGAGCAGAGCATTACGGTGAAAGATAAATATTGAAAGGAAAGGAACATTATAGGACTAGATAGGCACGCGCATAAAAATATCTTAGAGTTCTGTTATGAGATAAAGATACAATCCCCCAGATTAAAAAGCGTCTACTTGAGATAATTATTACTTATTTCATAAAGTTTTTGTGATAATAATGGATTTCAAAAAGGATGGACATAGATTTATACCGACTTTGGTCTAATCTTCGTCTAAACGTTAGAGGGTCTGTGTTCTATATGTGAGAGCGTCTAACTCTTCATCTGTTACGTAGCCATGATATGATTTGGCATCCAAAATTATCTTCGATTATTCGATAACACTCGAATACTGAAAAATCACAAAGTAGTTATGAAACAACTGACGATTGGAGGATAGCCATGGTCATATGCCATGTAAGTATTTTAACACAACAATAAAATGTAACAGGGCCATGTATGACCGTTTAAGCAGTGCGTATTAAAAACTTCTTAGCTTTGACATTTATTTACAATACCAAAATGAAGCGTCAAATCTCAGAAGTTTATAATCTCTGCTTACTCTATACTGATTTAGGTACTTAGGCCTCCAGTTTAGTAGTTCCCGTTACCAAGTACCAAGTACCAAGTACCAGTCTCAAGCTAAGTACCAAAAGCAGTTTAAGCAGCGCGTATTAGGAACTTCTTAGCTTTGACGAACTATAAAAAAGCTTTTGGTACTATAACAAAACGACAAAGCTAAGAAGTTCTTAATACGCGCTGCTTAAGCCGATTTTGGTACTAAGGCCTCCTAAAGTTTAATGCCATATTACCGTATCTGATAATCACTTGTTTCATACTATAGAGAGCGTAATTTTCAATAGTCGAGTATTCGTTTTCACATTCCCTTTTGCTTCCTTCGGCTATTCACGATCTTGGAGGCTCGTGTCGTATCAACTTAATATTTGAGTTTATCACAGGCGCCGTCATGAGTTATGTGCGCTGCCCTTGAACATACGTAGTATCTGTATAATCAGTTTAACATTTATGTAAATTCTTAATACTATGAGTTTCTCCATAGCTCCTTTTTAGTGTGTTACTATATATTTTTTCCAAATATAATTATGATACTTAAAACTCTCTCGGTGTCTCTCGGGATCGTGCCAAGAAGGCTGGTAGCATTGCCACGTTGAATAGCAATGCTGATCCTCTGAGCGAGAATAGCCCCAGCCCGCTTGTCACGAGAAGCTTCTACCAGACGACGTGCAACCTCTTTGAAAAGTTGATGAGCATCCGGACCCCAAGGCCCCAGAGTTTCAACCTCAAACGCAGAAAATATGTATCCTTGACCAATGCAAGCATATTTCCGGCGCTTGAGGCACTCCTGCTGAGCAGCAGCAGCACCGGGCGCCACAGCAGTGTGTTACTAATAATTAGGAACCAATCGCTCGCCCCAATACCTATATCGATAGGTTAGTAAACTCCTACGATTCCTTCGTTCCTCTAATGGGTCTTCCCATAAGGGACTAGTTAAACTAATAGGACTGGGAGATTGAGATGTCAAAAACTGTTTGTTTTTGAATAGAAGACGGTAGTAGAAGTTCACCCCAATGTCCAAAGATTCAGTTTTACTTGCCTTGAATGCAATGGAGGAAGAAGAGGAACACCCAATTTTAACTTAAATACTTAGTGGATCCCTTCGGAACAATACATTTATCTAGCTAATGCCCTAAAACGAGCAATTGTTGAATATATATCTTTATATAATTACATGACAGGTAAGCAGGATGTTTGAGGGCGATGCATCAATTTAGCTAGATTTCAATTTTAGAAAACATCAAAATAAATTAGTACTTGCAAGCTCGGTCATCCAGGTGCTTTAAAGAATGAGGTATTTTCATGTCCGCAACTGCATGTTGCATTGGTATTGTTATGTGTATATGGGCCATTTGTAATTCTGAAGATATAAAACTCGCTTGATAGTGCTTCGAGGTCGCTCACTTTGCTTACACCACAAGGCATCTATATGAAATTTGTTTAATTTCACGTTTTCCCGAACAATTTCGATATTGATAACAAGAATTGTTGTGTTATCAAGTCAAACTTAATCAGAAACATTAGTCACCTCTGTTTACGAGAATTATTTATTGAATGGCATTCAATGAATGTTTTGGGTATAATTTTTCCTGTTAGGGAAGATGCCTTGAGCGCCATCTAGTGACGAAGTGTTGCAACTGTTATACTTAGAACAGACGTTGTGTCGTATCTAACAACGTGCAAACATGGACGTATTTGTTTGTTTAAAAGTTTATAGATGGCGCTTATTTTTATTACCAATTCGCGTAGTGCCGTCACGAGTATTGAACGCGCAGCGAAAATGATGGGGGTAACCGCGCATGTATATTATTTGCGTCGCGTCTAGAGACAGACCCATAGAATGTGTAGTGTGAATTCAAGGTCAGCGCTCTAAACCTGTACCGTGTAGAGGATAGTTCCTACTTGTCGAGTAATACAATCTTTGGTTGATATAAATAAATAGCCAAGATGGCAAACAAGCGTATAGATTGTATCTTGGTACCTTAGCGGATCCTGGGGGCCTACCATCATCATTAAGTAGAGCCTGTAAAGAATTTCTGAGGTATATGTATGACGTTTCATTTCAGTATCATAAAATTAAACGTCAAAGCTAAGAAAATCCTAATACGCGCTGCTTAAACCATCATAGTTGACCAGAGGGTCAGCTGGGATATCCGAATATCTATACGAATATTATAAAGAGGAAAGATTTGTATGCAAGTTGTAACTCAAAAAGTTCTGGACAGATTTTAAGAATCCTTTTCCATTTTAATGCTACATTATCAGCGCGTAACATAGGCTAGATATATTTAATCCCTCGGGAACGGGAACTACGCGAGTGAAACCACGTGACGTCCACTAGAATATATGCGAATGTGACCAATTACATATTACTGGCGATTCGCCGAAGATTGGTATAAAGTACCTAGATGATAGCCCGGTCATCAGCTCTGTTTTTTTGTGACGTTTTCTAAAAATGAGACCTAGCTAGATCAATTTATCGCCCCCGAAACCCCGTAAATCGTTGGAGTCTTTTCTGAGATTATTAAGTAAATAAAGTCCGAAATAAGTCGGACTGCCCGTTATCATTACGGGGCTAACCACTGGACTGATTTTGATGACGTAGAGTTGATATAGAGCTTTACTAGTAGAAGGACACGGGGAATGGCACTATACAAAAGAAATCATAAGCAATTCAAAATCGCGGGTAAAAGCTAATTTTTATTTTATTTATTTATAATTTGAATATATAAACTTACAGCTATTGCCAAAGCGCTTATATATAAAACCAAATAATAATTATAATAGACACAATTTACAAATATAGATTCTCAAACTCTGTATGAGTGATGGCAGCGAATCTGCGAATACGTCAGCATCTTGGATCATGGCGACAAAGTAGTTGAGAAAACTTAGCGCCCGGCCAGTGGGACTGTTTTTGATTGTTTAATCATTAACTATCTTGCACCCGCAGCTTGATATAACATATGTGTAAATAGCTCTTCTTTTTCCTGCAGTAAGACTTTGTACAAACTTTCAACTACCATTTAAAGCTGGAATTTTCCTACTCCATTTCTTAGTGAATACCTAAATACATCTCATAGATATACTTAAATATTTTTATATCCGTTCCAAAAACACACCCTCCAAATTTCATATCCGCACGACCAGCGGCTCAGGTGAGTTAGTGCTGTGCGTTATCTTCAGGCAGTCAGGACTAAATAGATTGAACTTGATGAAGACTGCATCAATGGTCTAATGGTCAAGACGCTACTGAGGAACACAAAGTCCTGTGTTCGTCCGGTTAAGTGCTGTTGGGGTATTCCATCTGTAAATTGCCAGTAGCAGTCCGGATTCACGATAAGTTTTTTTTTACAGGTTACAATGAGTGCATGGATACATTTCCTCGTAAGGAATTTAGTAAATTAAAAAAATAAGTACTGATCTAAAAAAAAGTGCCTGGTAATAAGCTCGCCCCATAATGTGAATGTGTTAACAGCACCTACACCCTTCGGAGAACAGGCTGGGTATATTTATGTGAGTATGTAATTTGCTCAAGGAAATAATTATTTTATCAGACTATTTTGTGCTATTTATCTAGATTAGTAATAATTAGTAATTATAATGAAAAAGATACAGAAAAAAAAAATTGATGACAAAAAATCGAACCTTATGAAGATTGCCGAAGTGCAAAGTTCACCTAAGGTCTATTATTATAAAGTCGAAATCTTCTTTTCTAGCCTGTAGTTATTACTTGTTTTGGTAAAATCATCGAAATCGGTGGTCGACATCGAAAGTGACTCAATGGAGCGTTACAATCCCCAAGATCTATTTCTGTAGTTATAATAATAAATTCTATTTTAATACTTATTCAGTGAATCACTATGATACAGGAGCGACGCTCTTTGGCACTTGCACCGAGTATGGATCATCGCATAAATCCCTATCTATACGGATAAATACAATTGAAGTGTTAAATGTTGTTCTGTGTGTCTGTCTGTTTGTTCCGGCTAATCTCCGAAACAGCTAGACCGATTTTAACAGGACTTTCGCTGGCAGATAGCTAATGTTTTTGACTCCCTGTAGGCGTCGCGTGTTTCCCGAGCCATAAGCTGAGACTTCTTTCAGCGTGATTCTCTATTACTTCCAGATATTATTGTGTATATTTGCATGTGTTTTCTTGCTTGTTTCCTATTTTGTCGATTTCACTAAAATTCCTCCTTCTCCTCATGCCTGACTTTTTTCAATTCCTGTCCGTTTTGGTCTACGGCAGTCGTCTACTCAGGGGGTCCTAGGATAACGGCTGCCCGTGCGAGTATTTTTGCTGTTAATGGTTGGGCCATGCGTAAATTTGACCCAACCTTTTACCTCTCTGGACAGCCGTCATACACTGCTTTTCCAGGCCCTCCAAGAAGGCGGGTTTCGCCCAAATTTATATCATATTTTCGAAGGTTTCTTTCGATTTCGAACTTGGGAAGCATCACCTTTCGAATAAAAAAAGAATCATCGAAATCGGTTCACCCACGCAAAAGGTCTGAGGTAACAAAGATAAAAAAAAATTAAATAAAACGTACAGTCGAATTGATAACCTCCTCCTTTTTTTGAAGTCGGTTAAAAACGATACTTACACAAGTCGTTACAGTTTTCATTACGTGAATCGGGATACTTCGTTATGCCCCGAATTTCGAGGATCGAGGCTGAAGATAGTTCACGGAGAACTCACAGTTACATGTCGCAAACATGCTTAAAATCACCTATGTTACCTTTTTGGTATTAAAGGGTTCAATAGGTATAGACAATATTCTGTAAATATACTTTTCTGTGGTACGATTGTATGTCTCCCTATTATTAACGACCAGCGACAGATTAAAAAAATATTTCCTTGAAATGTTGTTTTGCCACCTCATAACAAAGCCAATATAAAATATCTGGCGCTTATTGCCAGAAATTTGCCCAGGACATAGAATAAACAGCTACCAGACGGGCAACTTCATACACTTCAATTAAATGTATTTATACACTAGAGGCAGTTACTTCTCTAGATCTTCTACTCACGTGTTTTTCCTATCTACTGTACCTACTTTTCCAGGAATAGATTTTAAACGCCCATTACTAAGAATATATTAACAACAACAACAAGTTACAATATTTGATGAACTAATGCATTTGCTATAGCTCGAAACATGTTGATCTGTCAATTTTGTATTCAATTACAACCCGCCTCTGGAAAAGTATCAAAACATTCGAGCCACGCTAAATCGCAACTGAATTCGCCGACGTTTCTAAGTGTCAAAACTTCTATTTGGAATGGAACACTGATGGAAAATGGCTACAGCCTATGAACGCTTCCAAAACCAAAGATGTCAATCGAAAAGAAAATGACACAGTCCCATCACTATTTCTCCAGAGGGAGTATTGCTGCCCTCATTCATCACAGGAACACAAGACTTTTATAAATCAGCATTATCTAGCTGCGATATTCTGTAAAGGTAGAGTCATCATTATCAAATTTCGCTCTACCTCTCATTCGCTACGATCATAGTCGGCCCCGTTCAAGGTGAACTCAATAGATTAGCTCCTCGGTGACCCCTCTGCATTTGCACCTGTAGGATGATTGGTCTTTGATGCAAGGCCGGCGCTTGCGAAACTCAGCTCGGATGTGGAGCGAGCTAAATATACGCGACTCGTCCAACGCTTGCTTGTTTCCTATTACCTTGCGCATCGCATGCGCACATAACTTTCCATTTTGTTCAATAACAATTAATGCTTTGTCGTTTAGGAAGATTTTTCGTCAATAAAAAAAAGAGTAGATGATTTTATTTATATATAGATAGGTTAATTTAGTACTTCAAGAATCTTAGCTCTAAGACTTTTTCCAGTTTACATTCACTATTACACAATGCTGCTAGATAGTATGATAAAATTGCCTTGAATAAATTATGTGGATGGTAACGAGGAGAATGGAAGACCTAAGAAGCAATGGATGGATTGTGTGAAGGATATGGCTAGAATGGGTGTGATACAGGTATGACGGCTGATAGAGAGAAATATAAGAACACATTGCGCCCACCAAAAATAACATGGGATGAAGGACAGGAGGTTAATGATGGAGAAATTATTATTTCATACATGGACCACTTGATGATGGATCAACAAATGAAAGAAACTGATTCAAAACAGTTATATTCAAACCACATATAAAACCAAGATTAAGATCTCGGGTATTTAACCGAGCCTTGAGCACTTTTAGAATCATACGAAGTAACCTTGTACCTCGAGAATAAAGTGACGTTGAGATAGATTTCTCTTGTTGGGCAAGAGTGGGAGTCAGGAAGTTGGGAAAATATGGCAGAGACAAGACTGAATTTCCAATTGACCTATTGAGCGAAAAAATCGTATTACATGCAATTTCAAATCCTAAGGTACCAATTTTTTTTTCGCAGAGACTTTAATGCAGTGATGTCGCACAAAAGCTTTATGCTGGTGGAAAATATCGTAAGGAAGAAGTAAGTATTATCCGTCTTTCTCATCAGGTACGTGTAATTGGTACTACAGAGGTGATAACAAGAGTAGCAGGTCAACTTGTTGGTAAGTAAGGTAGCCAGTGCTTTATCACCGAGGGTCGCTCCTGTATTAAGTACTTTCTTCTCAAAGAATGCAATTATTAAAGACGAATACGTTTACACAAGCAGGAGAGGAGCTCGTGGCTTACTATTGCGCATATCATTCGATCAGCGTCATCATTCGATCGAGTTAAGAAACCCTTACCCTAGCCAGTAATTGGATGGGTGACCGCCTCAGTTGCCTCCGTGCCTCGGAGAGCACGTTAAGGTGTCGGTCCCGGTGGCCAATTTATCATCTTTGGTAATCGTTACAGGTGAGATGGAGCCCAAAATTAGTCTGACAACTGGTTTAATACAGATTACTGATTTTCCTCTTCAAAGGGGTTGCGAGGGTCAGATGGTAGTCGCTTCGGATAAAAATCAGGTGATCAGCCACATCGGGTTGAACCATGTGCCGACCCCAACAATGTATGGGATAAGGCCAGGGAGATGCTGACGTTTGCACAAGCACAGCGCTGCCATTCGCTTCCATTCCATGGAGCACTGGCAACCTTACCCGCAACGACGCAATTTATATCTCGTGACAGCACCTGATCTATGTTCTGTAAAGTAGAGATACAATCTCCAGTCGGTGGCTCCTAAATTCGAATCCCGTTACGCAGTAATAGCACTACGTTTCCTAAGACAAAGAATAAATCCAGATTATTTCTAAGCAACCTTCCTATTTCTCTGTTGAAATCTTAATTGCAGATCGCTAACACGTATGTTATAACCGTGGCGATCGGGCGTTTTTTGGTTTTCTAAATAACAGAATTGTTCGAGACGACTACGCCTACGCTCGGCTATTTCTGCCGACACTGGAATGTACACACCTTTGCTCTAGGTGAGGTGGAACTACTTGTTTCTAGATCATACTGAACAATATAATTCATTTATTTGATATCATATTTCTGTATGGTCTCCCTGATATTTCTATTGAGCCCCAAGAACGTATTCTTGGTAACCACTTTTAAAATAAAAAGAGTTATTTTTCGTCTATAATCTCCAAATGATTATTTTATTTAAACTATTCTTTGATATCACAAAAATGTGTATAGATGGCATTTCCATCATAATTAGTTATATCGATACATCAATACTATGCAAGCTGATAGGAAGGTATGTTTTTTAGATGAGGATAAAGCTATAAAGTTAGCCACAACGCTGAATATATATTGTTGTTGTTTTTTTTATTCTACGAAGGTCGCTAACAAGCGTGCAGTCTGCCTGAAGCGGCTACTGCAGCTTAAAAAAAATTATGAGTCTCACACAGTTTGAAGTCCGGGAGCTGTTAAGACTAGATATCATCCTGCAAGCCAAAAAGTTTTAAGCAACCCAGCTAAGGGCGCCCCATTATGAAGCTCGGATTTCGGCTTGGGGCATTGGCTTGGAGCTAGGGAGCTGAGCTGTTTTGGAAAGAGCACTCACGAATTGCCTTTATTATAAAGACGAACTTACCGCAGGCACACAATCTACTCAAGAAAATGATAGGTAGTGACTGAGATAACGTTCTACGAAGTCGAACTTTGCCGATCGTCTCTTTCTTGAGGTCGATGTGCAATATATGTGCACATCGAGCCGGGTACAGGTTTCGTAACGAGTTATGGGAGCTCTAGCATTTCATGTGTCTATTTCTGGAATTACTGCATGTTTGATAAGTTACATAAGGTATTTCTATTGTATGATTCTGAAGATGATTTGAGATGATATGAAAGGTCATCTTTCTTTTTATTCCGCGAAATGAATATTACACGAATATATATTTCAGTACACTGAAAACGACATTGACAAATAATTATTCCGTCTTTTCAACGCATCTTTACGTTCACACTAGTGTTGGGCACCAAACGAGTTATAAATTGACGTTGCTCGATCTATATCGATTCGGAGAATCTCGATGGATTGGAACATAACTTTGGTTAAGCAAACTATCTAATGAGTAGGTGCTAATGCTTATAAATACCTTGTTGTCTATTGTTCCCCTTCCTGCGCACACACTTATATATATATGTGTGTGTGCAGGCATACATATGGCACGCGTTTCAATGTTGGTACCGTAAAACTAAACGTCAATGCTAAAAAGTTCTTAATACGCGCTGCTTAAACGGTTATAATTGGCCCCCTGTTCTTTTCTAAATGAAAGCAGGTTTTTATTAGCTGTAGATAAAACAGGAAAGATAAAGAAAGAAGAAACTCATCCTTTCCAAAAATAATTGTCATCTAAGTCCATCGCGATCATGTTTAAAAGTAGCTTCTCCCCGCGACAACTTCAGCGTAGAATAGTTACTTTTCGCTTACGCTAAGTTTAACGCACGATTGGTCTTAGTTAGCGTTATAACCTTCCCTGATAACTGAGCTATCTACCAATAAAATAAGTTTTCAAATCAGACCAGTAGTCCCTGAGAATAGCAAACAAGCAAACAAATTCTTCAGCTTTAAATATTAAGTATAGATACCACTTTCGATACATTTACGAATCGGTTTGTTTTTGAAATCCCTAGTTATAATTTGGGATGGGTAATGGGTTACCTACATATTTCTGTTGAAACGAAACAGCCGCAGTGACTCATATAATGTTTATTTCGGAATGATTCATGTTTACGCGAGCGCCTATTTTACTTTTATGAATAATTTTAAGTATTTATTGAACGTTTCATTTTGAATAGCGAGGTGGTAAGGATCATAGAATGTGGCAAACAAGACGTGAGCATATGTATTCATATACGTTGTGTGTTTCTGCAAGATAATGACGTGAGGTCCTTAGGGTGTTAACAGGTTCTAATGAACAGTTTAAGTACCCGTCACGAGTTAAGAACTAGTAAATTTGCATTGCATGATGCATTGATATGCAGTAGTCTCTATATCATGAGTGTGACTCTGCGCGTTTCTCGTAACGGGATTTATACCATCTCACGAACAATAAACGTCTCACCGTGTTCTGAGTTGTGGATCCTCTTGTGCACCCCAAATATAAGTTATAGCGTATTTTAACGTAGACACTTTCGTTCACGTATTGTAGTGTACAGAAATTTGTTTAAAATTAAAAGATCGCGGATTCAGACATTTGAGTCACACCAATTAGAAATACGCAACCGATTTTCGACATCATCGAAGCTTGTCTAACAAATTCTATTAGTACTTGGGGCACTGAATAATTGAATAAGTTTGTTCAGATCACACCGGCCGTTGGACTGTTAATTATAGCACGTAATTAACATTATACCAGTAAAGAGATTACATTCGACATTTTACACAGCCAGCTGCGCACGCGCCGCTGTGCCAACCAACTCCTAACTCTAAAATATCATTACACAAACCAATTCATTCTTCATTAGTGTTGAGTGCATCTTATGACTAGGACAAATGTCTGTATTAAATTATTAAGTACAAGCTTTTACCCGTGACTTCGTCCACTTAAATACCCTATATTAATATATTATTTAGGTCAAAGCTTATTACCAAAAAAAAATTTAGGTTCTTGTTTCGGAAAGTAACATACAGAATATAAGTAGGTACTAGCTGTTTCAACGCCGTAGTTCTCGTTCCCGTGGGAGTACGGGGATAAAATATAGCCTATGTTATTCGCTGATGATGTAGCTATCCATTGGTGAAAAAAGTTTTCTAATCAGTCCTGTAGTTTCGGAGGCTATTCAATACAAACATACTTACATACAAATCTTACCTCTTTATAATATTAGTATAGATGGAGTGATATAAGCAACTGGAACCTTATATAATAAAATAATTAATTTTTGATTTCTAAAATGTGTTATGAATGCCCTTAGATGTTTATTTTAGAATAATAAGTACATTTAAACGAGAAATTTTTATATATATATAATCTGAATCCAAAGATTTTCATGAAATGTTGTATGCAGGAGGTTTTCGAGGCGATAAATCGATCTAGCTACGATACATTTTTAGAAAACGTCATGAAAAAACAATTGAAACTCAGGAACTTGTAGTAATTTGTACACTCTTTAGCCTATTTCGAATAAAAATAATAATAATTAAAGTTACGGAACATTTAAAAATGTTAGGAAAAGTTCTGCACGTTCCTGTAATGCAATTTTAGGTGAAAAGTTTTTGATCAGTATGTCCTAAAGCTGTGAGAACATTGAGATATTGAAAAGTCTAATAATATATGGATAATTAAGTAAACACCGTCCCGGATAGAGTTCCCGTTTATTGGCTTTTTCAATCTTGCCTCCAATCATCATCTTAAATTTTCCTGCCATAGACATTTACGCGCCATCTCAGATCGCGCCATAGATAACCAGTATATATACATGTAGGTTGAATACTAAATACACATCAGATATACACCATAAATACCTCACCACATATCTCTATGATGAAACCGTAGTCGGATGTAATAAACAAGGCGGTTGTTGTATGTTCTACTCGCTCAAATGACTGGAAGGCTTTTTACGATTATTTAGGAAATTCAGAATGATTTGAATTAGGGTAAGTAGCGTTGTGTTTCTGCGATGGTTAAAGTCGCCTTCTCTGGGTATGGGGAGATATAAGTTCAATGAATACAGGATAGGTGGACTAAAATCGGTCATAATTTATTTGGACGCGCTATCCATAGGAGCTCGTGGTACAGTTGCTATTGCGCATATCATCAGTGGTTGGATGGGTGACCGCCCGAGTTCCCTCCGTGCTTCGGAGAGCACGCTAAGCCATTGGTCCCGGTTGCAATTTTATCATCTTTGGCAATCGTTACAGGTCAGTCGGAGAGCTAAGAAGGTCTGACAACTTGTTTAACCAACATCACAGATTCACTAGTAAAAAGGGTTGCGAAGGTCAGATGGCAGTCGCTTCGTATACAATCAGGTGATCAGCCGCATCGGGTTGAACCTTGATCCGAAATATAGGTGTTACACATTTTAATATTTTTTTACTGCAAATTCGCACACAACCATCGGATTTCGACGACTAAATCATGGTTGGAAGATTTTTATATTTCTGTACCTAATCGATATCTATACAGATAAATATAATTGAAATGTCTGTTTGTAATTCCAAATTAACAGCTTTTCACTAAATGCATATGAGCGTATTTTACGGTAGGCACTGACTTGAAAAAAATAATTTTAAATATTTCTTGCCTGTCTGTTTGTTCCGGGTAATCTCTTTAACGGGACTTTCACTGGTAGGTAGCTAATGTCTTTCACCCAATATCCAGGGTCTAAGAATATGGCTATGGTATCCCCTGCCTGTCCTAAGAGGCGACTAAAAGGGGGCCGGAGGGCCTGCTGGCGGTGGTCGGGGTGGGAGCTTTGATCACCGGCGCGGGCCCGGGAAGGTGGCGCGATGTGGCTCGCGCTGCCTTGCACAGCGAGGTCTCCAGGGGCGGCGTCACAGCTGCCCCGGGGATGTGCCCCGGCAAAGTGTGGGGGGACACCGGTGCGTTCTATCAGAGTACCCGGAGTCCCCCCTGAGCACTGAGGATGGCCACCGGGGGGGTTTTAGTGCGGTAAAAATCCCACATACCCCGATCTGCCTCTCCCAGGGCGGTCGGGGACCTTTTGAAGGTTTCCCCCTCGTCAACAAAAAAAAAAAAAAAAAAGGTAGCTAATGTCTTAAGCTACTTTAATTTAAAAAAAAACATTAATTGTTGCACGACTCAGCTAGTATATTATCTGAATCGTCAGTAAAAAGTATTTAAATTAAAATGCGTTGACACAATCATAAGGTCGGTATGATTGTTAATTATAGATATTTTTATAACTAAAAGCGGCATTTCGTAACAGCTATTTCTACAGGTATGTGTAATATAATAAACATAGGTATTTCTACGTCACGTTATTAAACTGAATTGTTGGCAGCGAAGCCGATGACTCTTTTATAACTGTAAGGGGCATAAAGATGGAAATAAACACAAACTGCGTGTGAACACCGCTACCGTGTGATTTGGAAACTCGCTCCAGATTGTTCCAACGAATGCATGACTAAAATGAATTTTATTTTCGGTACGATAAGTCACCATAGCAAAGTCACCATATTGCGTAAGCATCATATTCATATTTGAAAATATCTAAAATACAAAATTCTCGTCCCACGGAACCCTAATTTAAAAAAAAGTTAATCCTTGTAACATCAACTACCTGTCAGTTAAAGTCCCGTAGAAATCGATCCAGACGTTTCAGAGTTTACCCGGAACAAACAGATAGACAGACAGACGGAGAAAATGTTTAAAATTTGTTTTTTTATGTATGTATATTACGCATACTTTCACATGCATTAAGCTGTTAGTTTGAAAATACAAACGGACTTATTATTCTTATCTCTATGTATAGATTTTCCAGGATATAGTATCCTATGTCCTTCTTCTGGTTTTAAGCTATCTCCCCACCAATTTTCAGCGAAATGCCGTTTTTGAGTTATAAATAGTGTAACTAATACGACTTTCTTTTTTATTTATATATATATTTAGAGATGCATGTTTGTTTTAAGATTCCTTTCAGGACAGACCCTACACTAACAGTATCTTATGTTATTAATACTGATTGATATATTATTTTCTTCAGTCCACTGCTGCTTATCTAATACCTTTAAAAGAGCAATTCTTGTATGTATATATATATGTATAAGGGGGCAAAAAATAGATCTAGCTAGGTTTCATTTTTGGAGTACATCGTTTTGACCATGTTTTCAGGCACTGAAAAACTCATGAAATATAATTACAATACAACAGTATTATTCGCCGACATCTGTCAAGATACGACAGCTCGGAGTGAGGCTGCCAGCTTATGGGGCGATAACGAATTTGGAGTTACCCCGGTTCGAGTCTGACGTTCGCTTTTTGCATTTTTTAATGTTCTATCAACCAGGTCCTTTTCATTTATGTAACATGCTGATGAAACCTGCATACCTGGGAAGAAATCTAAAGACGATATAGTTCCTGGGACTGCGATGGACTCATCATTAGTCATGTTGGTATCACCTCAGAAATGAGTGTTGCAACACCTCAATACCTTCCTAGCCTACCTTCCCGTTAGGTGTAAAGACGTATTAGTTCGCTGGTGAAATAAGTATAGTTATTACATTGTTTGTCTAGGTAGATCACAAGCACGTGAAGAAGTATTACGTGCATCCCTCCAAATGGAGACCAGAAGCTCATCGTGGAGTATATTCGGTCCTGCGAATAGCCCCTCCGCTGCCACCACGGTCGTTTGTATCCTTATCGGATTATCCACAGTAAAAAAATGTATTGTCGATATAATCTATATCTACACAGATAATGCAAGTGTCTGTTTGTAATTCCAAAATTACACCTTTCAACTAATTGCATATGAAAGTATACACGGCGCTGACACAGAAAAACCGATTTTTATAATTTTTCTCTGTCTCTCTGTTTGTTTCGGCTAATCTCCGAAACGGCTGGACCGATTTTAACGGTAATTTCACTGGCTGATAGCTAATGTTACAAGGATAAATTAGGGTACTATTAATAAAAAATAAAATATACTCATAAAATTAAGACTACGTGGGAGAAACCGCAGGGGACGGCTAGTATTTCTATAAGAATATGTAAGCTCGTGCTTATGTCTACCTTAAAGCAACATATACCAAGATACAGACACCTCATAAACAGTCGGAAAATGATTTGGCAACTCATATCTGAGTCACTGGAAGGGGCAGGGGGCGGGGTGCGCGGGGGCAACATGCGGAAAGCTCCCGCCCCACTTTTCGCAGGTACGAATATAACCACTTATTACTTACACCTGCGGCGGCGCAGCGAATAGGGACGCTGGACACTCGGACGAGGACTATTGTGCTTGACAATATTTGTCTTGTTATGAAAAATTTACATTACTCATTCAGTCCCTCGTGCTTTGCCCAAAGTCAAAGTGAAAAAATCTTTATTCGATTAGACTTTTTACAAAATAATTTCAAATCGTCAGAATTTCATGCCACCGCCAGGCTCGGAAGGTTGCTTTTACTGAGAACAACTAATATTTTCAATTAATATTTTCAAAAAATATTATACAATTAATTAATATTTTCAAAAAATATTATACAATTAATTAATATTTTCAAAAAATATTATACAATTTTTAAAATACAAAATAAATCACTTAAGAAATATAAGCTCATGAACACAGTCCCAGCACTAATGTCGATAAATATTTACATAGAGAAATGTCTAGTAGTTCTACTTATATCTAAATGCGTAGCTTGAGATGACCAGCCCCTACAAGCAGAACAAGTATGACGCGAGTATGAGTCCCCCAGGGACACCAATTTTTATTTCAATAAAATTAGTCTACTTCAGCCCTTGTAACATTATCTATCTGCCAGTGAAAGTCCGAATAAAATCAGCCCAGCCATAAGACAGAGAAAAAAATTTAAATTGTTTTTATGTGAGTTACTGAGGTATATAATTTAATATGCATTTAGTGAAAAGCTGTTAATTTGGAATTACAAGCAGACGCTTGATTTTTATTTGTCTGTATGTATAGATTGTGCCTGCTATAAATATACATATATCTGCTGGGTTTATTTTTTAAATACTATTTTGTTCGCTTTTACTCTGTATTCTAGCTCGACTTGCACAAACAAAATAGCTTAAAAAATACAAGCTTTTTTTCGAGTCACCTGTACTGATCCCGCTTTAAAATAAAGCTATGATTAATAATGCCCCACATTGTAGGAGATGAGAGAAAATATCTTGACATTTCACTTATGAAAATACTGCTCTGAGACACAGGTGGAGTACTTCTTAATACGCCCAGTCTTGCCAGAGGCGCTGTTACACTAATTAAATGTATATAATAAAGTCTGTTCTACCGTCGTGACTACCAAATAAAGTCTAAAATTGCGGTTTTCTGAAATGACAAAAGTTTATTCATAATTATTTACAAATTGAGAACATAAACGATCCTTTACATAATACAATAACAAAATTCTAGACTCACCTGAAATGACAAAAAAACAACAGTTTTTAATTTCCAATAAATAATTCCAAAGAGTAAATGATAAAATTTTCACAATTAAAACAGAAAACCATATAAAGAGGTTTTCTTTACATGTATATATTTATTGAAGTTCCGGAGGGCAAGTATTATCGCCTTCGAAGTTTTGACCTTTGATTTTACAATACCTAAATGGTACTTAAGTTGTTATTCGTATTGCTTAAAACGTTTATTTTTGGGGTCTGTTCAGAATTGTAAGATTTATGATTTATGTCCAGTATAGTTACTGTTAAATTGATTAAACCAATTTCGCACTAAAAAAAATTTTGATCTACAGAGTATTTTGGGGTCAGGACTCACTGGCCCAATAATCGTCCCTTAGAATAGAAATGTAGATTCTTCCCCTATATAGGTTAAGGTTACTTTAGATAGATCAGGGGACGAGTGTAAATCAATAATTTAAGGGGTTGAGTGGGCACGGGGTGCGAATTTCAGGGGACGAGTGGGTCTTGACCCGTATTTTGGGGGGTTATGCTGAACTCTGTGTCGTTAGTTTTTGAATAAATTAGTTTTTTATTTTGTTTTAAGGATGACTGGAATTAAAAATTTTTTTATTTTCTACGCTACATGAGTGACCAGACGATGTAATGTACACTCTTTGCCAAAAAAAATTTTCATACTATTTCCTGCTTACCAAAACGACAAAAGTAGGAAGATCTATTCACAGTATTTTTCTCATAAATGTCGGAAAAAATCTTTGTGAATAAATGCACAGTAAAACAAGCTCACAACGTGAATCATTGGTGTCACACAAATGCTACTGTGTACGTGACACCCACACCAATTGACCTCATTATCCTTATGTTTTTCCATACTGAAAGTATATTTTTCTGTATTCCCATCACTTACCGTTTGTTTGAATGTATTTATAGTAATACTGCAGCCGAGCCAAACCAAACATAACAGCTAGAAGGAGGAGGTTTCCACGTCATAAATCTTACGAAAACATTGACGATATTTCTCTTGAAAGTTGAATGTGTCGTTGGAAAATTCACCAAATTTATATTATATATTATTTTTCGTTTATTCACCAAATTTCCTGCAAGTTAATAGATTTTAATATCCGAATTATTCTAGGGATTTATAAATGTCACATCAAACTAAATAAAATACTCTGTACATCCTTAATAACATAAGTACTAGAAGGAAAAGTAGAAGAGAATAGAACGAGATAAAGACCAACCATAGTATACTTTAGCCAAGTTAAAGAAAAGATGTTTTAAAGCTTTTCACTAAAAAAACACAGGTGATAATTCGGGGCATAGCTTTATTCACTAATATTTTGATTATTTGTTTACACAGAACTTTATATATCGTTTATTTATCGTTTCATCCAAATTCATGCAAGATGTATTCATGCGTTGAGTTTTTGCGATGCACTTACCATCTGTAACGTTGACACCTAATCTTCAGCGGTGAAAAGTGGGTGTTGCTACACCTCTCTACTCCTTCTTGGAAGGCATGAGTTTACTTATTGAGGTAATGTCTTATAATGATTATGAGTATGTAATTACTAACATATTTAATCCAATCCCCTGTACTGAAGTATCTGCATACAAATTATATTAATAAGCAAAGGTGATTAAAATCCACTGTGGATTAAACGCAAACATTTTGGATACCTATAGATATATGTTATATCAATAGAAATATTTAATCTTAACTTTATTGTCTATAGATGAATGATAAAATAATACTCACTCGTTGTTCTTAGTAATATTTACAAAAAGTTCGTCGTGTTCGGTAGCTATAACTATTTGCTAAGTTCATACCTATGTATGTATTTAGGTGAAATAAGTGTATAATTCGGTATTAACTTCTTTTAATTTCTCAACATAAGAATAAAAGGTTAACTAAGGATTAGAGTTGACCTCTGAGCTTCGTACAACACATTTGTGTATGGGCTCTACGCCGACTGCTACGAAGTGCTACGAGAAAACTTAAAGTAAGTTAGGTAGCCGCGTAAGTCCTATTGGCTTTCAATACAATACGTTTTCAAATAATTATATTCTTAAACGTTATTGCAGCTTAGTTTTAGAACTAAAGATTACTGTCAAATACTACAATATTAATAAAACAAGTTTTACAGATGAACTGATAAAATGAGCTTTAATTAATGTTTGTAAACATTAGACAGAGCGCTGCTGGGGGTTAAATTAAAGAGTGCAAGAAGTTCATTGTTAAGTTCAGACGAATGGTGACATTTAGTTAGCTCGAGCGCTGCCAGGGAATCTAGCAGGAAGCGGCTGGACTGCGCGCGCTGCCCCCTCGACCAGCCACGAACCAACATCTACAAGACTTTACTGAGACCAAAAGGGTTTCGCTAAAATTTGGGCAAAACAAATAAAAGTGAACAGCGACTGCGTCAAGACGGGCGTGTCTATAAAAGGCTGAGCGGGGGGTGCGCGGGGGTGGTAACACGATCCGCGAGCTCCAGCCGGCCGGCCGCCCTGGAGCCGGCGCGGGGCGCGGGGGGGCGCGCCTGGTGCGCGGGCGCCGGCCGCTCCCGCTCTCACTAGTCGAACGGTGCCCGACCGGTAACGTAGCGCCGACTGCCGACCGAGAGACGACCAGCGACAATGTCCGCCGTGGCGAAGACCTCCAAGTACACGTACCGCAGCAGCGGTGGCGGCACCACCGACGTCAACATCGAGTACAGCGCCGACCTGAGTGCTCTCTCCAGGCTGGAGGTACCCACCCTCCGATAAAGTGCAGTGTTTGTGAAGTGCCGGACATGATACAATATCTTCTATTTTTCAGGACAAGATCCGTCTCCTCCATGATGATCTGGAATCCGAAAGGGAGCTGCGTCAGAGGGTAAGCGATGCGAAATGTGATACGGTGCGCGCGCGGCCATAGCGGGCGCGCAGGTGTTGCGCCCGCGCACACCTATTAATACCGCCCGCCCTCCGCTCTCGCTTTCATTCACGCCCTAATTTACAAAATTCGCACCTTAACAACATTTTCATAATTATCATATTTTTGTATCAAAAATATTATAACATCTTTTTTCTATGTTAAAAATTTTAACAAGTTAATTAAAAACTACTATGAAAATTTGCTTAACATGATTGCAACCAGGTTACATAAAAAATAACCATTTCTTAACAATTAAGTAAGTATCTTAATTATTTTTCATTCCTAAAACTTTAATCATTATTTATACTGGACCAACCAGATGGCTAATAAGTTTGTGTCTTGTAATCATGTGTGGATAACTTAAATGACCTTTAAAATAGTAAGGGAGTATTGGTAGCCATCATCATAAGTTCAATATCATAGGGACGTGCGCTCGGGCCGTCGGCGGGGTCTATTTTGGCGGTGCAGGCAAGTGCTGGGAGCGCTCGCGCAGCATCGACTCGCGCGATCTGTTAGCGATCTCTCTGTGATATATTTAGCTACATAGCGAAAGCATTCTCTCAAATCTCAACTTCACGCTCTCCGGTCTCACTTTTGAAACTGGGCCAAATGATGCTCGTTCCCGTTGAGAATGCCACAATATTGAAATATAATAATAGACTGTGGTATGAGTGGCAAAAATATCCGAGTTACTCAGCCGCCACGAGAAATATAAACTGTTCCTGAGGGGTACAATACTGAAATATGCGAAGGACGCCGTGTTCGTCACACACGGCAGTTGCATAATAATAGGTCAATAACGATGGATAGATACTTCATATTGGGGAAACATTAACAATCCATTAGGTATTATGTTCAAAATCAAATCATGATCATGATGTATGACGTCATCCAGGAAACATCAACAATCAATCATGCATATTTGATAGTAACCATGGCTTGCATCATTAATGGTAAAGATAGCTACTATAATGAATAATGCTATCTTTCGGATCCAGAATTTTAAACAATCAAATAATATTATTCGATAATTTCAGATTGAGAGGGAGAGGGCAGATCTGAGCGTGCAAGTCATTCAACTTTCTGAGAGGCTGGAGGAAGCTGAAGGTGGAGCCGAGAGTCAGGTAAACATTATTATTGAATACTTTATTAATAGTTGTAATTAGGTACAGGTAAGTATACCAGAACTTTCTAGATCAGGTGGGTGGAGAAGTAATGGAGAATACAAAGACAATAACTGAACAAATGAATAATGATTAGAAATTAAAAGAAGAATTGAGAAGAACTACATAATAACAGGAGGATTATATATAGAAATAAAATAAACAGGACAAGAAAAAATTTATGATCGATTTTGGATTGAATACAATCTAGAATTTCTAAAGGATTCGGACTTCACGTACTACTTGCCATAGACTATTTACCTATCGATTTATATAAACGATAGTTGCTTTGCTATATACTATATAATGCTCTGCGATTTCATTGCCAAGCGATGGTCTTTTACGTTGTTTTCTTTCAGGGTCAATACTGTAAATTGTACGTATATATGAACATATATATAGATTACATTCTAATGAGTATTCTTTACGCTATAACTATTGTGGTGACATCTTAAAACAACAAATAAACATCACCCTTCATATACCAGGAAAGGATCTTTAGTAAGGCTAAATAAAGTTGAAACATACTAAAAAAAATCACCTTTTGAAATTAATAAGCTTAACAGAATTATAGTCAAAAATAATACTCATTAAAGTCAATTTGATATTAATAATTCCCAAGCACACATTTTTGAATTTATAGAATTTTACTTAAATGATCAAGATAAAGTTCTGTGAAGTGCCTATTGACTATATGTCTTTACTTCGTGCAACTTGTGTTGGCAAAATAATTAATTTCAAAAGTGCCTCCCTGCAAAAAGTTTGGGGGCGTATTTTGAAACGATGTCATATATTTTTCAGTTCGAGATCAACAGAAAGCGCGATACCGAACTCACCAAGCTCCGCAAACTACTGGAAGATGTCCACCTCGAGTCCGAAGAGACCGCCCATATGCTCAAGAAGAAGCACCAGGAGATCGTGGTTGACTTCCAGGACCAAATCGACCAGCTTACCAAAAGCAAAGCCAGGTGGGATCTCGTGTTCTCTCACAATCTCTAAATATATTACAGTATACTAACAGAATTGAGTGAAAATGTTTAGTTATTAAGACTTGCTCTGCGATCTCTTGCGAATTAAAAGCTTTGCGTTGTGTATCGAGCATCACTCAAAACTGTTTATATAAATACCATCCAATCAATGTGCCTTTCGATTGCATCGTGAATCTCTTTGCCGGCAGGACTGAGAAGGAAAAGTCCAAGTTCCAAGCTGAAGTGTACGAGCTCTTGGCCCAAGTGGAGAACGTGACCAAGGAGAAGGTCACCGTTATCAAGACATGTGAGAGGCTTGAAGTCAACATCAGCGAACTGCACATCAAGATCGAGGAGCTGAACCGCACCATTGTGGACATCACCTCGCACAAGCAGCGTCTGTCCCAGGAGAATGTTGAGCTCATCAAGGAGGTCCAGGACCTTAAGGTACGTCTAGAGTCAGCGTACAGAATACGGCTTTTATTGTAGGCTATTTTTATGACAATATGGTATGTTCAATGTTATTTTTTGTATATTCCAGGTGAACATTGAGAATGTGGTGTACCTCAAGAGCCAGCTTGTCAGCCAGCTCGAGGACTCGCGCCGCAGGCTCGAAGATGAGGAGAGGAGGCGCTCGATGCTTGAGGCCACCCTCCACCAGGTAAGATCTTGGTCAAGGTATCGAATTAAACTTCGATTATATTTGCCGTAAAACGGCTTCTTTCATTTCCAATTTATATATTGGAAATGTTTGAAAGAAAATTTTGTTTCTTTGTAAAATATAGTCAAATTATGTGGGGAGACTCTCATAAAATACCAAAGTTTAACTTTAATATACCCTTTTTCGAATAAACAGTTAACAAAAATTGTTATTTTTTTCTTCCATAGGTTGAAATCGACCTGGAATCCGTCCGCGTGCAGCTGGAGGAGGAATCCGAGGCTCGTCTGGACCTGGAACGCCAGCTTGTCAAGGCCAACGGCGAAGTCGGCCACTGGCGCTCCAAGTTCGAGGCCGAGGCTGCTGCCAGGGCTGAGGAGATCGAGGAGATCCGCCGCAAGTACTCTTGCCGCATCCAGGAACAAGAGGAACAGATTGAGACCCTCCTTGTTAAGATCAGCAACATTGAGAAGCAGAAGTCTCGTCTCCAGAGCGAGGTAAGTCTTGTCTAAAAGTGATCTAGTTATTCAAAAGCTCTGAACAAAGTTATTATAAAATCGAACTATATCGAAATTAGACCTTTCATTTTATATATTAGTATAGTTTGAACTATAATAACCACTCAAAATACATCCAATCTCTTAGGTTGAAATCCTCATCATCGACTTGGAGAAGGCCAACGGAACAGCTCGGGAGCTGCAGAAGAGGACTGAGCAACTGGAACGCGTGAACATTGAGATCAAGTCCAGGCTGGAAGAGACCGTACAGCTCTACGAGGTTTCCCAGCGCGACCTGCGCATCAAGGTGACTGAGATCCAGCGCATCTCGCACGAGCTTGACAAGACCCGCGAACAGAAGGACGCTCTTGGCCGCGAGAACAAGAAACTTGGTGGTGAGTAGTTACTGCGCCACAAAAACTATAGTAGTTTACAAGTTAACCGTTCTAACAAAACATTAAGGAATTTGCATAACGTTAGTGTTTGACACTGTGAAATATACGACATCTTCACCTAAACAATAGCCATCATTCTAAACCTTCCAATTTTAAAACCAAGCACGTTAAGTTACGTCATTTGTTTTTAATTAAAAATTTAACGTAATTTTCAAATCTATTTTGTATATAGATGACTTGCAAGACGCCCGCGCCACCCTCACGGAGTTGACCCGCCGTCTTCACGAGCTCGAGATCGAGCTGCGCCGTCTTGAGAACGAGCGAGAAGAACTCACCGCCGCATACAAGGAAGCTGAGGCCGTAAGTACACGTATATAAGATACAGTTTAGATATTACATTTTATTCAGCTTGTGCAATACTGAATAGAAAGTCGTGAGTGATAAGAAACCTTCTTCAGTAAGAAAAGTAGAACTTAAAATATAAAGTGTATCGAAGCTCTGAATATTGTGTCAATGGGGATGGATATACTTGATTACTTATATATACCTCACCTATTAGAGAGTTTCATATTTACCATGGATCAATAAAATATTAGCATACCTCCTATGAGAAAATAAGGTGATGTAATGATATGGCCAATCTTCGGTAAATAACTTTAAACATCATTAGTTCCAAGCCAATAAGATGAGTACAAGTAGGATTTGATGAATCGTTAGCGACGTATTGGCAGCATACAGAGCTAATTTATCAACACTTGCCAGAGTTCCGTACATGAGTGCATTAATAGACGATCGAATATAGAATCGAGGGCATTGAACAAAATTATAACTTTAGTTATTTGATCGAGCAATACATCAATTGATTTGATTTATGCAGATGGTGTGATTTGCACAGTCCCTTTAGCAAAACATATATAATATTATTTACATTCGCAATGCCAGCAGTAGCATACAACGTTGAAACTTCTCAAAAGTAGATATGTATTCTAGTATTTTAGTACAATACTAAATCCTGCCTTTTAATATTTCATTAGAACTTCCAACACGATCCACAGTTGAAGAGCATCTATATTTTAAACATCACCTCATTCAACGAAAATAATTATAATGTTGATGTGTTTGTTGCTCAGGGTCGCAAAGCTGAGGAGCAGCGCGCCCAGAGGCTGACTGCTGAACTCGGCCAGTTCCGCCACGAGGCAGAACGCCGCCTCCAAGAGAAGGAGGAAGAAATCGAAGCCATCCGGTAAGTTGACAATAAGGAGATATATATGAACATACATATTATTTATATCTACAGAATCAGAAAATTAATGATACAAAATTAACACAAGGAGCAGTTGTGATGAATTCATGAATAAGATGCTAAAAATATATTTGAATGAAAGAAGTGTATATGATCTATGAACATACCAGGGCTTCCGATTAAAGCGATAATTATGATTATATCAGATGTTCGGGAACCACGTTATACGGAACTCAATAAATGCTATTGTGAATAAAACAAATTGTAATGAAGGTGTGAATTGCCTATTTTCTTCTCTGACTTACCACAAGTTCTCACGCCAGTGTTTACACAGAAATTTAGTAGATTAGACTGAGCAAATACACCACTCGCGCCGATCGCCAACTCGGAACTATCACCTTAGTCTTTCAACACCAATACCCCCCACTTTGCACTGAGTGATCGGTGTCATCCAAACATGCAACTGACTGAATTACAGCCGTGACACACTTCCACCATGGACCTACGCCAATACCAGATTGACGGGCCATCTATCAAATCGATACTACGAATAAATTTCATCACACCCGCAATTGACTAAATTCGTCTATATATCATAAATCAAATATTAAAATTTTTCTTCAGCAGATTTCGTATTAAGCGCAACATTTTATGTGCGAATGTCCGGTTCAATTTATTATAGTTAATAATGCTACAATTTAGGGGTATTTCGCGAATTAATTGGCACAGATTCTATTTAAATATAACCGCTCATCCGATTGGTGAATATTAATGGTGAACCTGGACGTAATTGGCACGTAAACGCATATGAAAATGTACAAAAGACGCAGACATTTTCCTGTGGCTTCAATTACAAAATCTCGGTCCCCGGCGATAGACGTCGGGGTTTATTAATAACGTTTAACAATTAGTGATTAAAAAACAGTGTAATGGCGCCGGTAAAAGTTCCAAGTTTTAAATGGACTAGACCGGCGACTAGTGTTTATGAAGATAATTACGGTTATGGTATAAATTTCTATCAACCCATGATCGATTACATTTCCGCCAAAGAGCACGGTATTAAATCGAAACCACCGCATCTACCATGGAATAATGAAAGAGGCTTAGATAAATTCAGATTTGATAGACCGATTGAGGCATACTCCGAACAAGATGTTTCACGTATATCCCATGATGTGGCCGAACAAGCAAAGCGTGATCTCAATAATTTTCAAGTGACTAAACGTTCACCGTTCTCCGTTATCGCCACCGCCGCTGCTTCAAATGTTACTAAACATGTAGGGGTGGAAAGTGTAACTGTGAAAGCCAAAAAGAAAAAAGTTGACCGAGAAAAAATTAAGGCTGAAAGACAAAAGAAAAGATACGACGAAATCGAAAAACAATTAGAGTTGTATGAGAAAGAAGTTAATGTTGGTGCTGAATTGAAGGGCAAGGCAATGATGTACCGAGGCAAATCTGCCAAAGCAATTGCTCAGACTCTTTTAGAAGAGAGCCGAAAAAATGTAGCAGAAGGTCATATAAGGAAGATGGATTTCCATGCAAAAAAGGAAAACGTAGACCGGAATTACAACAAAATATCCCAAAATATTATGTCCAACATTTCGGCAGCATCACATTTTTCTAGTCAGTCTCAAAGTAGGATATCAGAGGCAGTGACAGAAGCTGTTAGAACAATCCGTGAAACATCTCCTACGTGCGTCGTGAGAATAAGAACCGAGATCCCTATTATAGATGACTCTTACATTCAAAAAATAAACGAATTGAAAGAAACGATAAAACAGTTTGACCAGTTAAACACCAGCTTCCTATTCGACACGAGGTGATAGCTCCTATACTATAAATAGTCTTAAGATAATATCATCTGCAGATTTTGTTTTCAAAGGCAACAATGTAATTTTAGATTCATCGGAAATATATTTGGCTTGAGGCCCATAGTGTTGATAGATAAATTTAATATGAATTAGCGTTTTGTTTACTGTTTGGGCCAAGATTAGGACAACGTCATCTTATATTAATCCAACGTCATGGATTTAAACGCGAAACTTACATTGGAACATAATGTTACTTATTCAAGGAAGCTTGAAGTAGATATTGTTTGCTTTCCATCACACGAATTTCACTGATTATAATATGCAAGGAATGTTAAACTAGACGCATAGACCATAGACATTTTATATTAATTTTGAATACTAAAATATGTATTTATGTTGTTAGCAAGCAGACTAGCATCGAGATTGAGCAGTTGAGCGCTCGCGTCGTTGAAGCTGAGACCAAGCTCAAGACTGAGGTCACACGCATCAAGAAGAAGCTCCAGATCCAGATCACTGAGCTGGAACTGTCCCTCGATGTCGCCAACAAGACCAACATTGATCTGCAGAAGACCATCAAGAAGCAGTCTCTGCAGGTAATTTACTTTCTACTTAACCATCTTTCTTCAGTCAACGAGACAGATTTACTTCAGTTAAAAGCTTCATAAAAACTTCAGAAATATAATTTTTTTTTAAGACATGATTTTAAACGATTCTACAGGGAACAGATTATAGACCGAATTTAGACACTTCAACGAATTGAAATTTGGTATTCGTGTAAAAAAATCAAATATGAAGTAAAAGCTTCGTGAGAATATGAGTTCAAAGACAAGGTTTACTAATATCTGTTTTTCCATAGCTTACTGAGATCCAGACCCACTATGATGAGGTCCAGAGGCAGCTCCAGGTGACGCTTGACCAGTACGGCGTCGCCCAGCGCAGGATACAGTCGCTCACCGGCGAGGTCGAAGAGATCCGTGGCAACTACGAGCAGGTAAATTATTAATTACATTCAAATACACGTGTAACCTGTAACTTTACGGCAAGTTTGGTATCCTATGACTTTCATTCATCGATCTCTATAACATCGTCAGGTAAATATACTAATGGTGATACAACTGTTTTGTTTAGGCCCTTCGCGCCAAGCGTATCGTCGAGCAATCGTTCGAGGAGGCGCAGACCCGCATCAATGAGCTGACTGTCATCAACGTCAACCTGTCCAGCAGCAAGGCCAAGATTGAACAGGAGCTGGCTGCCGTCGCCGCTGACTACGACGAGATCACCAAGGAGCTGCGCGTTGCTGACGAGAGATACCAGCGCGTCCAGGTAAACTAACATCAATTAAGCAATTTGACGGTCGGACTTTTTCGGTCAGAGAATTTCGGCCATAGATTTAGCTAAATCTCTGATCGAATCGGTCAGAGATTTAACGATACATTTTTTCCAACACGGATCTAAATAACGTGTTTTAAATGTTTTATTTTCATTAAAAATCAATTTTAATATGATAAACGGTTAAAGTGTCCGATTTAAGATAGGGAGAGAGCTTTACGTAATCTTGGCTCCATCTAACTGACGTGTGACGCCATCTTGAGATTTTATGAACTTTAGAATAGAGCTAGCTTTAACCCCAAAGACAAATCATTTGTACTTACAATAATCATCATTATCAATAGGTAACCGTGCACTCAATACTTATTGAATTAAGAATATTAGTTTTTGATATATTTTTATGTGGTTCATTATTGAGAACTTATCATCACAGTTAACTTGACTGGCTTGTTGATATTCTTGTTCCCAGACTGAACTGAAACACACCGTTGAACACTTGCACGAGGAACAGGAAAGGATCGTCAAGATTGAAGCTGTTAAGAAGTCTCTCGAGATCGAAGTCAAGGTAAGTAAATTATAACAACATTGAACGAAAGAAATTAAGAATATACATGTAGAGTATCGAAAGTTGTCATTGTTCTCAAAAGTAGTTTTTGATTTTTTCTCGATTTCCCATGAAATTAATTTATTTCCTTTGTCAGAACATCTCTGTCCGCCTTGAAGAGGTCGAGGCCAACGCCATTGTTGGTGGTAAGCGCATCATCAGCAAACTGGAGGCCCGCATGAAGGATATGGAGCTGGAACTGGACGAGGAGAAGAGGAGGCACGCTGAGACCATCAAGATCTTGCGCAAGAAGGAGCGTCAAGTCAAGGAAGTCATGATCCAGTGCGAAGAGGACCAGAAGAACATTTCTCTCCTCCAGGACGCCCTTGAGAAGACCTCCCAGAAGGCCAACATCTACAAGAGGCAGCTGGTTGAACAGGTACAATTTCTTCTGGACCTACCAAGTTTAAGACATTGACACTCATGATCGTTGGCTTAGCTTACTCAAAACTCCTGTCTCATCAATAGGATCTAAATGTGTGAAGTTAGTAGGCAAAGCTACGTATGTTCTAATACCAATATATTTTTATTTCCAGGAGGGTGTATCCCAGCAGAGCGTGACGCGAGTACGACGATTCCAGCGCGAGCTGGAGGCCGCCGAGGACCGCGCCGACGTCGCCGAGAGCAACCTGTCGCTCATCCGCGCCAAGCACCGCACCTTCGTCACCACCTCCACCGTGCCCGGCTCTCAGGTCTACCTCGTCCAGGAGTCGCGTGCCCTCAGCACGGAGTGAGCCCCATCCCCCCACCTTCTCGCCCCCACAACACCAGCATTTCTCGAAAGGGGCGCAATTCCGGTCGGGTATAAGCCTATTCGTTCGTTAAGTGATGTACAGTGATGGCGGCCCTACCGCCATCTATCGGTCGGGACGGGCGCTCGGCCCGGGCTCGCCCTAACCGCCGTGTCTCCGCACTATGCGCACGCGCCGACCGCTCGTCCCGCCATTTATGAATGTACTAATTCAACCAAATAAAGGAACCAAAAAACATAAGCTTTTTTTTTCATATTTTTCTAAGGACACCGGCGTTATACTAGAATACTATGTTATGTACCGGAAATTAGGTGCAGTAGTTTAAAATAAAGGAGTAATTTTTATATTATTATTTATTAATTGTGCAATGCATATTGTACGTTTGTAACTGTAACTTTTATTAATTAAAAATAAATGCTATTTATGTTAAAGAAACAAAAAAAGCAATAAAACTTCAAAAGTACCGTGGATTTTTATTTTATCTGAATTATGTAACTCAATTCCAGAACAATTTTTTTCTTATTTATTAACATCTAAACACATTATACGAAAACACACAAAATCATTTTGTCATCATAATTTAAAGAATTTAATAAAAAACAAATTAAATTTCGTGAAATATTGAAGCATATTTTAATACCTACACATTTTACCTAAAAATATATACAACATTAACGTACAAATACTCTTTAAATATAAGTAATCCAATCATACACGGTCAAAACGTTATCATTCAACAAAGGTCCACATATATTTTTTGCTTAAAAAAATATTACATTGTTGACCAAATCCATAATATTAAAACAAAATATAAATAACTGAAAAACCCTGTAATATAATACCAGGAATACTGATTTGTAACCTAATCCACATTAGATTTAATATTAATTAATGTATGTGTGTTAATTTAAGTTTGGTTCAAAATGAAGTTATGTTATGAGTGTTTTTGTAATAACAGTGTTTTATTCAAAACCCACCATTTTATTTACATTTTTTTATTCACACCATGAGCTTAACGGTGAAGGAAATAATTGTGAGGACACCTATATTTTGTCTGAGAAGAAATCAAAAGACATATTTCCTTTCATAAATTGATTTTGATAAACACACTTAATGAGCATTAAATCAACTAGAAATAATGGTTTACTATTACATACTTACATACATATGCTCATTCATTTTTCATTCCTCAAAGGAGTAGGCAGAGCTTTTGTACTTACACCACCCACTCTTGACCGAAGTTTATTAAGTGCCAACGTGACAGATGGTGAGTCTATCGCCGTCTCAGACACTATACATACGTCTTTGAGTGACTTCTCAGACCTATACAAGTTTCCTCACGAATAGTCCTTCACCGTAAAGCACGTGCTGTGACATCAATGTACATAAGTTTATTAGAAAAACTCATTGGTATAGGCCCCACTGGGATTCGAACATGCCTAGCAGGCGACTGCTCAAACCTTAAGGCCACAAAAGAAACTTAATCATCACAAATATTTGACTTATCTTGGGTCTATTGCAAATGTTTCACTCATTGACTCTACATAGATGAATAAAAGTGTCTGTTTGTTATTCCAAATGTACAGGCTTTCACTGGATGAAAATATAATGTATAAAAGAAGGTTATATTTTTTCCTTTGGCTGTCCTTGTTCCCGCTTTCAAGGAGTTTTACTAAAAAATAGGGTTACGAGAAATAGCTCCCTCTGGGATTAAGTCTATTTAAACCGCTAGTCACAGGTAGTACGAACTAATTGGATGAGTACTTAATCCAAGAGCATATTTGTCTAAACCAACTTTTTTACTTTTACTGACATACCTATTACAATTATTCCACTTTCATAAATCATGGGCACAACTATGAGCTCTTATTTTAGTTCCACTGTGTGACAGTGACAGACTTATAGACGTCATATACGTGTGTCTCATAATAAGAGTAAAACTATCAAGGTGCAGCCTCATGCAGCCGCTCGACCCTCGTTTCCAGCGACAAATGTGATCTCGTGACCCCATTTCACGTGACCCCGAGTTAAACCAGTGTCGAGCGACTTACATCAGGTTGCACCTTCATGTCAATAAGAGGTATTGGTGAGGCCCCAGATCGTAGTTAACCGAAATATTACAAAGGTTGCAAAGTGTAATCAGAGTTTAAACATAAACTTTACAAGCAGTTAGGAATCTAGGAAGAAATCGTGCGAAATGACACACTCACACAGATGCGTGCATCTTCTAGAAAATAAGCGGATGAGGCGTAATGACTATGAAATACTTTTATTTAAAACAATAGGGTTCTGCTTATGCAAATACAGAATAATTATTCACGGCCCCAAAAGAGTCCCACAAGGGGTAAGCAGAAAGATCAACGTGAAGGTGAGTTCATCGTCGCCTATAGGCATTATTCATACGTCTGAGCGATCGCCTTCAGTGAGCAGTAGCGTGAACAAATACCTACATACTCAGTCATCCCTACTATTTCCGCTGAACGATCAAAACTTGCATCTGAAGGCCAACTAGCAGCGCGTATTTAAAACTTTTTAGCAATGACATTTGAAATTTTTCGGTACCGAAATGAAACGTCAAAGCTCAGAAATTCTTAATACGCTCTGCTTAAACCGATGATGGTTTTTACGAAAAGATAAACTAGATTGAGGAACGAACTATGCCGTTGGAATACGCTCTCCCTTAATTATTTTGGGGAACGTAGAGCTGTATAATTTAGGGTTCCGTGCAGAGGGCACGGAACCCTCAGTGTCCAAGTCCGATACCTGACAGGATTTTTAATTGCATCCCTTATTTTTTAAAGATGATAAGTGGAGATCGGTGTTTAGTTTTTAATTATTGGAAGTGTTACAAAATGACACTAATATCTATCGGATAAAGCAAGCATAAAAAGGTCCAATATTGTCAAATATTTTAGGTAATGAAGGAGGTGCTTGCCAGGACCTGTAGACAAAGTAACATTCTCTAGCGCTTGCGCTTATAGAAACGACATAAAATGTAATAGTGTAATGTATAAAATATATGTCATTCCCAAACTTTATTTATAGGGAATGCCTCCAATAAGAGAAGTGCGAGGATAGTGTTACTATGTCTAGGAACTTATTTTTATGTTTGCAGTTTAACTCGCATTGCAAACAATGCCAGTTTTCATGGAACGCAACACTACTCCAAGATATAGGTTATAACATATTCTACGTTGACGATATGACCTTCAAGTGCCGACCCCAACAATGTACAGGATATGGTCAGGGAGATGATGATCATGACGGCGAATCGGCAAAAGTAGGAAGTTTTATGTCTCCATACAAAAAAAAACGCTAAAATGCAAAGTCAAGCGACGACGCGACGTTCGAACGCGTCTTAACCTTTAAGGTGCAACCTAATGTAAGCCGCTCGATGCTCATTTCCAGCGACAAATCTGGTCACGTGATATGTAGCGATACGTGATTGGAGCGGCTACATGACGTAAGTAGTTCCATTTTAAGTCGCAGGAAATTTAAAATGGAGTCACGTGACCACATTTGTCGCTGGAAGCGAGCATCGGGCGGCTACATGTGGTTGCACCTTTACTTGAGGCACAGTTAGCGAAGCAAATTTGCTACACAAACACAGTTTGCTAAACGTTTGAGAAACGAAAGCTCCCGCTGAATTCTAATCGAACTCAAGCCTATTTACACCTAAGTGACCTACCCCGTCGCGTTCCCGTCGCGTGACGTCTAAACTCGTCGGCTTCCCTGCGCCGACGCCGCCGCCCGCCCAGTCATCGCCCGCCCGCCCTACAGTTCGCACGCACACACGCGCATCATTGTACACAGGTAAGCATGCATTTTTACTTTAAACTCATATAAATTGCATATGTTATTAAAAACCTGTGGAACTTTAAAGCGATATTAATAAATTGTTGCTATGTATAAAACGCAGGCTTTGTTATTTCGGTATTGCAACGTATAGGATGCACATCGTCTCCGGTAATTAACCAAAAAGGTATTTTCTGTAAGCTTTGCAACGGTTTTTGATTTTAATGTGTTTTTAGATTAAAAATGACCCGATTCCGTGCCGGCAGTATTGTTTATGATATTTTAGTCACCAGTTATTCGTAGTTTGTTATTTTTTTATGCCACAGATTATTTATTTATACTTTATATTTTAGGAGATTTCAATTTCTGTAACTGTCCACTTTGCGTGTTTATCTCATTACTGTATCAAAATAATAGGGCTAGTAAATATTCCCAATAGCTCAGAATTTCCACTATAATCATTTATACTAAATACAATCTACAAGGCACATGTTGGTTATGTGTATTGCATGTTATTTATTAATAGCTGTAGCATGTATATAAAAAAATTCTACATACTACTATTATGTCATTCTAATGAAAGTACTTTGTTGAAAAGTCTAATCGAACTAAGATATTTTTGATTTTGAATTATCCTTAAAAATTTAAGTATTAATTATAAATATAGCAATACCATTTTCTGATTCATTAAGTTAACGAGGAAATAATAAATAATAAATGTATCATCAGGGTGTGTCAGGGTCCATGACCTGATGATTGAGGTTGATACGAGACAGATATATAAAACGTGTATAGATCTGTCACTGTCGCTCAGCTAAATAAGAGCTTATTGTAAGGCTCTAGAACATGAACATACAACATATAACATGAACATACCTATTAAGGTGGGGTACTATTTTTATTTTTTTATTTATAACCTCTTCACAGTTCTACTAATGCGATGTTATAGGCCTTAACGATAAAATCATAATTACTATTACTTAATATAATAATAAAAACAAAATAACAAAATTAATACAATTATGTATATTACCTCTACGTTATTGTGTTTGTGGAGGCTTGTTAATAGCAATCTTTATATATATAAAAGAGGGTGTGGCCGATACACTTTGTGGCAGATTTTCATGAACATATACGAGAGGTGTGTCGAAAAATAATATTCTGAGAAAAAATTACCCTTAATAAATATGTCCGGGTCAAACCGTAATTTCCCTGGGCTAATACTGTATATATTTGATAAACAACCATCTATTATATACTACTGAAAGCGTTTCATGTTCAGTATTTCTTCCTATACATATTACATACAGATAAATAACAGCTTTTCACTAAATGCACATGAAAGTATATCTATCTGTCTGTTGGTCTGTCTGTCTGCTTGTTCCGGGTAATCTCTGTAACGGCTGGAGCGATACAAAGAGTTATTTAGGCTACTTTAATTTATAAAAAAATATTAGGGATCCGCAATATTTAGCTCGTGGCACAGTTGCTATTGCGCATTTCGATCAGCGAAGTTAAGCAACCCTAACCCTGGCCAGTAATTGGATTGGTAATCGCATTAAAGCACGTTAAGCCGTCGGTCCCGGTTGCCAATTTGTCTTCTCTTGAAATCGTTACAGGTCGGTCCGAGGCCTAAAAAATAGTTTGACCACTGGTTTAACCCAGATCACAGTTTTTTTTTATTTTCTCGTTAAAAGGGTTGCGAAGGTCAGATGGCAGTCGCTTCGTATAAAAATCAGGTGATCAGCCACATCGGGTTGAATCAAGTGCCGACCCCAACAATATTTGGGATAAGGCGAGGGTGATGATGATGATTAGGGATACGCAATATGAAGCATAAAACTAAATCTACGCGAGTGAAACTGCGGGGTACAGCTTGTCAAAGAAAATATTTCGCAAGCATTTTGAGTATCAACTGCGTATATACAAGTTATCTTTCATGATATTCTGTAAGTAGTGAAGGTTAGCGTCCACTGTTATGCAAAGAGCACGCTTCGTTGAACGCATTTATGATATATCAGCTGTGCCCGGCAAACGTCGTATTGCCATATTTTTTTTGAGGTGGTCACCCTTATCATTAAGGGTATGAAAAATAGATGTCACCGATTCTCAGACCTACCCGATCTGCACACAAAATTTCATACAAATCGGTCCAGTCGTTTCGGAGGAGTACGGTAACTAACATTGTGACATGGAAATTTTATATATTAGATTAGCCCCGCGATTTTACCCGCGTAGAGCTAATTTCATGGGTCACCCGCGAATTCTCAATGATTTTTTTTAATAAAATGAAAGAAAGCCTATATTATTCTTTGTAACATTCTTCTGTCAGTTAAAGTCCCTTGGTTTGAAAAATTAGACCGACAGAGAAAATTATCTGTTTTTATGTCAGTACCATATATACTTTCATAATATGCATTACAATTTATAATATGTTTTTTTAAACATAACGCAACCATGTGGTATAGTGTGTGAAATAGTTTCACAATATGAACTAGATTTATTATATATATATATCGTAAGCGTAAACAAACATACAAACTCACTAATTACTGCGCGCAGTCCACTTTGTCACTGTTACGTTTTGTGTTGTGAATCATAAAAAGTTCATATGTGAGGAGTGCACTTATCTGATAGGTTTAAATATTTATAAGTTATCTATAAGGCAATAACTAGCTGTGCCCTAGAAAGCGTAGAAGGAGCCGTGGTGGCCTCGCGGTTAGAGCAGTCGCCTGCTACGCAAGCGACGCAAGTTCGATTCCCAGCGGGGCCTGTACCAATGAGATTTTCAAAAAAACTTACGTACAGTGATTTCACACCACGTGCTTTACGGTGAAGGAAAACATCGTGAGGAAACCTGCATAAGTCTGAGAAGTAATTCAAAGACGTATGTATAGTGCCTGAGACGGCGATAGACTCACCATCTGTCACGTTGGCACTTAATCAAATTCGGTGAAAAGTGGGTGTTGTGATTACAACACTTCTGCCTACCCCTTCGGGGAATACAGGCGTGAGCATATGTATGTAGCTGTGTCAATTTTATTCCCACTATTTTTTTTTTAAATAGAAGTAGCCTACGTTTACTCCTTGTAACATCTGCCAGTGAAAGTCCTGGTTTCGGAGAATAGCCGAAACAAACAGACAGACAGAGTTTTTTTTTATGTCAATACCGTATATACTTACTTTTATATGCATTTAGTGAAAAGCTGTTATTTTGGAATTACAAACAGTCACTTAATTTTATTTATCTGTATAGATGTATGGATAGATAATAATAATATTAACTTTAGCTAGCACATACAAAAACACTGTGTGTTTCGAGATTTATTAGATCGAGCTCTAAGTTTTTTTTGGATATAGGAAGGATTGCCTGTGGAATCCTGAAATGTAAGATAGCGCAATTTGTATTTTATTTCATGAGAGTTATGACTACGAGACAAATTGTCTGAGAGTAATCGCAGCTGCTTCTAGAGCGTGGCGTATGTATTATGTCAAATTCGTTTGATGTAACTACTAATTATCGTACGTTATTTATACACGTAATGTGTGCAACAGTTACATATTTATCTCTGAGGAAAATCTTCATATTTTATTACGTTTCAAAAGAGTAACATAAAGTTATTTAGAACTTTGAATAAATTAAGTATATATTACCTGATAAACAAAATATGCTGATTCCCCGAAGGGATAAACAGAGATGTTGTAACACCCACACCCACATTTCATCGAAAATTTTTAAGTGTCAACGTGACAGAGAATGAGTCTGTCGCCATACATATGTATATACGTCTTTGAATTACTTCTTATTCTGTATATATACAATACATTATATTTTATATAGATCAATATAAAAATGATATTTCAAATGTTATATTACAATTATATTGTAGTCTAGCTGTGCCCCGCGGTTTCACCGGCGCAGATGAGTTTCATGCTTTAACTTGAAGAACCCTAATTTGTTTTTTAAAATACTTCCAATCCTTGCAACATCAGCCATCTGCCAGTGAAAGTCTCGTTAAAATCGGTCCAGCCGTGTCGGAGATTAGCCGGAACAAACAGAGAGACAGAGAAACCTTTTTTTAAGTCAGTATCGTACATTCTTATACGATACATTATTATGAATTAAATGAAAAACGGATATTTTGGAATTGCAAACAGACACTCCGATTTTATTTATCTGTATTGATGATGAAAATCATCAGAAAATCTTTTCGTTTTACAATACCTAGTACATATTCTGCAAATGTGTATGTTTCCGGGAAATGAAGTATTAGTATATTTTTTCGTATCACAAGCATTACCTTTGCCAAGTGTCATTAAATTGTTCGTGTTTGAGTCGTACATTCGTAATAACTCAGTCATATTGTAGGATTTGCATGAGCTATACTGCTTAAAACTTTAGTATAGTATATTATAGTTATAAAGAAAACACTATATTGTAAAGTTGTAATATTGATGATGTACATTAATACATATGCTCACGTCTGTACTCCCCGAAGAGGTAAGCAGAGGTGTTGTAATAACAACACCCACATTTCACCGAAGACGGTTATGTGTTAACGTGATAGATGGTGAGTCTATCGCCGTAAAACCTTCACCGTAAAGCACGTGGTGTAAAATCATTACACGTAAGTTTTTAGAAAAACTCATTGGTACCGGCCTCGCTGGGATTCGATGCACATTAATCAAAGTGTCTATTTGCTATTCCCAATTATCTTTTAAAGTGTTCACTGTCTTTCCGTTTGTCTGTCTGTTTGTTCCGGAAAATGTATGACACGGCTGGACCGCTTTTGTCTGAACTTTCTGCCAGTGAAAGTTGTAACAACAATGAGTAACTTAGGTTATATTTATTTAAAAAAAACTTGTGTTCTGCGATAAAGCCACACATAAAATTGCGGGGCATAATTATATAAAACATAATATTTTATGTATGAAATGACGAGACTGATGTCAACTTGTAGAATATTTATTGTAGTACAATATTATAGTATACATATACTTTGAACACGTAAGTTGAAGTTCCCGAAAGGTATTTGGATGCAAAGTCTTATGTATGAAGAGATGCATGAATGTGGATGAAGCGAAAGAAGTATGTAAGGATCGTAGCATTTGGCAAGCGGTGGTCTCTGCCTACCCCCGTGGGATACAGGCGTGAGCATATGTATGTATGTATGTAAAGTCTTATGGGTCGCAGCCCTTGAGACGTTGATTGCGATGATTCTATCTAAACGTATACAATATTTCTCAAAATGTGTTTCCACAAATACTATATACTGCTCTATATCGATCAATTGACATTTACATTGACACACTATCCTATGGCACATCCACAGATAAACAAACACGACTATTCGATCAATATACTCTGAGTAACAATTCGCAGGCGAAGCTGCAGACTATAGCTAGTAAGCGTGGATGTCGTAAAAATACTTCGACAACAGAGTATAGTGTAATCAGACAAAATGAGCAGTTTATAATTAAATTTACAGGTCATTCCTTGTGCATTCCAATTGTTTCCATCCCCTGAGTATTTATGTACATAGTCTAAAAATAATGTCCCTTGATACAATATAGCTGGGGTGCTAGGAGCGGACATTACAAACAGGGATATAAATATAATTTGTCAGGATATGCCATTGCATCGAAATGTATCAGTTATTTTTAGACGCTTCGTTTGACTGGGACTCGTACGCAGGTTTGTACGCACGGCGTGTCATTTAATTGCAAGTACAATACAATATTATTATGAGCAGAGATGGAAAGAGCGCAGGGGGGCCTTTGCCCAGCAGTGGGACACATATTTTGTAGACGCATAATAATAATAATTATTATTATTATTTATTCTTTCACGTCTAGAAAATACAAATTGTAAGACACTGAAAATGTATGCTTTTTGTTTCAATGCAATCTAAGGCTAAATTGTCGTTGTACCACCGCGACACTCCTTAATATTTTTTAAAATATTATATTATTACAAGCGAAGCCGCTAATGGAATATATATTATAATTATTATTTTATAACACCATTATAATACTATATAATTCAAATTTTACAAATATTTAGATACATTTGTACCCGAAAATATTTCAGCCTTTATTGAAACACAAGCAATACGCAAGTAAGCATAATGCTTCTATAGTATATTACATGCAAATGTACTCATATACTAGCGGACTATTCCCGTGGGAGTACAGGGATAGAATATAGCCTATGTTACTTGCTGATGATGTAGATCCATTGCTGAAAGAATTTTCAAGATCAGTCCAGTACTTTTTTTAATTCGTTACAGTATGTAGTATCTGTGGAAACACTCTACATTTTGAGAATTATTGTCTACGTTTAGATAGAGTCATTACGAGGGATTTTCGAACGTCTCAAGGGCCGCAACCGTTAAGACTTTGCGTGCAATACCTTTCTGCAACTCCAACTTACGTGTTCTAGTACTTGTATATTATAATATTGTACTAGGGAGAGATCAGGCGTAGGACCAACGGTCGTGTCGGATTGCCGCCCCATCGGATTATGAGAGTGAGGGAATAAAGAGTGCACCTGTGTTTGCGCACACACGCGTGTACTATAATATCTCCTGCGCACATGGCTAATCCTCGTTGAGATTAGCCGTCGTAACCGAAATTCGGTAGAAGATCATAATTATTTTATTATTTTATTGTACTAGAATAAACGTTCTACAAGTTATGCATAATATTATGTTTTATATTTGTGCCCCGCATATACTTCTTTTCATGTGAGGTTTTATATCGCGGAACACTAGTTTTCGAACCGTTACAAGCCGTTCACCATCTGGCAAACAACGGGTGTTGTCGTTACAACATCTCTGCCTACCCCTTCGCGGAATACAGGCGTGAGCATATGTATATCTGATATTATTGGCCACTAGGAAACATCGTTTTTGGAGTGAGTATACACTCGAAATGGGGGTTGATACTTTGTATATGAGCCTCAAACTAAAACCGCCCATACTTATTTGTTTTGTTAACAAATTGGACAACAAACTAATTAAGACATCAGGACAACGAAGAATGAAATCACTAATAGAACTGATTCTCTGAAACAGGCCCAGGGTCCTTGCTTGTCCTATTTTAGTCAACCCGAGTTCATAAACTCGACCGTTAAACAAAATCTAGGTTATTGCACACACAAAATATTATTGTTCACGCGGCTATAAATAACGGTAGGTAATAGAAAAACAGTACGCCAGGAGCTCAGGACCTTGGCTGCTATATAAACAAACGGTGTATCGATGTCTGTAGGGAAACTGAGAACCGAACTGAGGAAATTACTCACATCAAGAGAACTCAAGTACCGTCAAGAGTGAACAGAACTGCCTTTGTTCATGCTCGCGTCATACAAGGCCCAAAAACTTGCCACTGCGCATTCAAGGTCAGCGCTCAACACTAGTGACGGCAGTTCTCTAAGTTCTTTGTAATGAGGTTTGTCATACTACAATTTCGTAGTTTTGTAATACCTATATGAACATTTCGATTGAAACGAAACTCTCCGCTACGGCTTGACCGATTTTTTTTTATTTTGTAAAGTTTACATCTCATTCTTTCAGACCTATTGGATAGGATGTTAACTTTTTGCTGTTAATTAATAAGGGTGGCAAAAAACTGGTTTTATGTATAAAATTCTCGTGTGTTTTTGGGTATTAAAAATATATCTATACTCATAATGAGTACAACCCAAAAATTATAATAGTGTGTTTAGTTTCGATACTTCTTTCGGGTGTGTCTATCTCGATAAATAAATACTAACTACTCTACCTTGGAGTGTTGTGTTCCTGTGGTGAATTTTCATGTGGAGTAAGGTCGCCAGCGCCCGCACGTATTCCCATTCATAGCATTGTGTGTGATGATAATTTTACATTACTCTGGCGTTTGTTGAATTTGAATAAATAGGTTTTAAACTACTTAGAAATCAATGCTAAAGTCTCCAAAACTCATAATTCTTCCCGATATGGCTGATCACCTTTCTACGTCGAAGCAATTGCCGTTTGAACTTAATAACCCCATTTGCGAGGAAAATCGGTAATCCTAGTTAAACCATTTCTAAGATTCCTTTAGACCTCCTGTTCCGATTGCTGAAGATGTTAATTTGGCAACCGGGACGGGCTTAACGTACTCTCCGAAGGCAACTCGAGTAATCACTCATTACTGGTGGGTTAGGGTTGCTTAACTTTGCTGATCGAATGATATGCGCATAAGCAAGTGTCTCTCAATAATACCGCTGATTAATACATAGTAATTCGAAAAAGACTTGTTGCAACGGCACGGCCCTGAAACTCAGTTCGTTGATTCATGCTTCGTTGAAAGAACAGATCACTGAAAGGAACCAGATTTCATAGTCATTTCCGTCAGCTAATGTTTTTCAAAAACAGCGCCAAGGCTGCCTCACGTTTGATTTTAGCTCAAATTCAATGATATTGTAACACTAGATAATGTTATGTTACTAATCGACATTAATCTGATGCCAGGAATAAAATATACACTGATAATAGGATAAGCTCGTGTCACAGTTGTTATTGCGTATATCATTCGATCAGCGACGTTAAGCCCTTACTTCTAGCCAGTAATTGAATGGGTGACCGGTCGAGTTCCCTCCTTGCCTCGGAGAGCACGTTAAGCCGTCGGTTCCGGTTGCCAATTTATCATCTGTGGCAGTCGTTACAGGTCAGTCGGAGGCCTGAAATAGTCTGACAACTGGTTTAACCCAGATCACAGACTTTCCTCGTTAAAGGGGTTGCGAAGGTCAGATGGCAGTCGCTTAGTATAAAAATCAAGTGATCAGCCATATCGGGTTTAATCAAATGCCAACCCCAACAGTGTATGGGATAAAGCCAGGGATATGATGATGATAATAGGATAAGCACGTGAGTCAGAGATCACGCCATAAGTCCCCATTGGGTGGTTTTGGCGTCATCACTTTAGGTGCGCTAATGACTGCTGAATGAATGATGAATAGAATAGAATAGAATAGAACCAAATTCTTATGTCTCAATTCGCTATTCAGAGCCAATATACATTTTTCATAACCCAAAATGATAAGGTGATCCACCCCAAAACATATATAGCGTTTTTGGGACACAGTTAATTATTATATTATATTACTAAGTTAGCTCTTTTTTGGGGATATCTAAACTAAATACATTTCTACGAATACAAAAGTAATTTTACCAAAACAAATTTGCCCAAAATCTATTACTTCCTGTAACGTTCGCCCAAATAAGTGTGTTTCCGAGAAGAATACAATAAAAAGCTATCGTTTTTATGTTCCGTATACGTCGGTAACTAGTGATATAGGCCATTTGGCCACTAGTACTGACCACACATTTCAACAAAGAGCATGGTATACTATATTTAGCATTAGCTTTTATTTTTGGCGACATTTATATTGGCTACCCTCCATACGTTTGTTACGGTACAAAAATGTAGGTGAAATTGGTTGAGAATTGCCTACAATTTACATACTTACCTACATGCCTACATATGACACATTTCTTGAAACTCATTCAGCAATCAAAAGTATATACATTCCTTAAAACTACGCATTACAGCCAAAAACTTCCTTACTTAGGTTTTCATAAATGTTACTGAGTGGTAATGTAGTATCTAAAAAATAAATAAATATGCTCACGCCATCACAGAAGGGTCCATGAAGGGGTAAGCAGCGGCGTTATAACAACAACACCCAAATTTCTACGAATATGATTAAGTGCCAACGTAACAGAGGGTGAGTCCATCGCCATCTCAAACACTATACATACGTCTTTGAATTACTTCTCAGACATATGCAGGTTTCCTCACGATGTTTTCTTTCATCGTAAATCACTGCACGCAAATTTTAGAAAAAACTCATTGATACTGGCTCCGCTGGGTTCGAACTTGCGTCGCTTGCGTAGAAGGCAACAACACAATCCCCAAGGCCACCACGGCTCTCTAGGTTCCAGTTAGTTTTTGAGATACAAATCTACTAAGCTTTTCTGTTTATATTAGAATAGGCGCCCCACCATGACCTCTTATTGGCATGATGAACTATTCTTATGAGACAAATGTATATGACGTGTATAAGTCTGTCACAGTCACACAGTGTAACTGTGACGGCAATAAGAGTTTATAGTAAGGCCCCAGTGTAGACTGGTAGGTCCCATTGGCAGTGTACTTATGCTACAATTAATCAATCTCACAAATATTTGTAATATTTTAGTTATTATTTTTGACAATTGAGCATTGGAACTGAGTCCATGGGCTTATATTCATGAGATATAAATACTGTTACCGATAACATTGTATAATATTTTTTTAAAAGAGTAATTGTTGTGTTACTTGCCGGGTTCTTCTCAACAAAAGCAACCTTCCGAACCCGGTGGTAACGTTTATAATCCTGAATAATGTATTTTTCTGTCCTTCTGATGATTTGAAAGTACTTTGTACAAAGTCATTACAGTACATACATTGTTGGGGCAGCACTTGATTCAACCCGATGTGGCTGACCATCTTGATTTTTATACGAAGCGACTGCCATCTGACCTTCGCAACCCCTTTAACGAGGAAAATCTGTGATCTGGGTTAAACCAGTCAGACTATTTTAGGCTTCCGATGATAAATTGACAACCGGGACCGACGGCTTAACGTGCTCTCCGAGGCACGGAGGGAACTAAGGCGGTCACCCATCCAATTACTGGCTAGCGTTAGGGTTGCTTAACTTCGCTGATCGAATGATATGCGCAATAACAACTGTGCCACGAGCTCCTCAGAAGTCTAATCAAATAAAGATATTTTTAATTTGATTTAAGATTCAGTCACATTTTTGTTAAATAATATAGTGACTTCTTTGGATTACCAAACAATTTTGCCAATGTTTTTAAAACTGATACATTTTCGTTCCTAGAAGCGAGCGCCAAATATAAACCGAGGACTTCGGACACGCTTGAATTCGTAATTGAACTAAATAAGTGCAATTACTTCTTATTCCAGTCATCAATACCAAATTAATTTGGAGTTTTACAAGAAATGGTGTGGTGGAAAAATGAACTGTATAACTATGGTACAAGGCTGAAGTTGTAATGGCTACTCCTCAGTGTGTTTGATATAAATTTCAACATCCCAACGCCACGTGGCTTCCTTCCAAAAGTGCTTTCGACATAATATGAGTCTTTTACTTGGCTGTGTCACAGTAGGAGCAAAATCATTCCGGCATTTTAAATTCATTTTGAAGGAGTTCATTTCCTTTTTGTTGAACGTTTTAACTCACCCAATTAAGCAAGACAAGACTCTATTGTAATAACTGCCTCGTTGGTCTAGTAGTTAGTACGTTCGCCTGCCGATCACGAGGTCCCGGGTTCGATTCCCGGATTGGGTCAAAAATTTGTATTCAAGAAATTCACAATAAAATGTCGGATTGCCGTCCCATCGGACTATGAGAGTGAGGGAATAAAGAGTGCACCTGTGTTTGCGCACACACGCGTGCACTATAATATCTCCCGCGCACATGGCTGATCCTCGTTGAGATTAGCCGCCATAACCGAAATTCGGTAGGAGATCATTATTATTATTATTTATTATAATTCATTGAGACCGGCCATAAAAAAATAACTCGATCTATTTCTCATAGGACTACAATGCAGGCAGGTATATACTTATTCGCAAACATAACTTACCATCTCGTGCAGACGGACAGAGGTTCCGACACGAGTTACGAGCGCTGACCTTGAATGTGCACACACGTAATGAGTCTATCTGTGTCTGGCATAGAAAATTACGTCGTTGTAGGAATAAACGTGAATTCAAGATTACACATCAGGTTAGATCGAAATTAAAAGTGAAGGAAAAGAGTGACGACATAGGCTATCATTAAATAAACTATCTTGATGTCGTCTTTTCATCATAATGACGTAAAATGTATTTATTTATTTGATGCCACTAAATACATTATTCTCCTGTCTTTATCACATCGCAATGTGTTCTTCTCTTCCAATCCGCTCTATCATCCACCATGGCTAAAATCCATATTTTCTACGTATATACAGGATGTTTGAACCTACAATTTAATATTCCGGTAATCATCAATGTTTTGACCTGCATTATTATCACCTCCCTGGCATTCAGCACATCAGCATTGACAGTCGGCACGATAAAAATGTGTAGAAATGACATACATCAGTCACGTGACATATGTCATTCCCATACATTGTGTTCACGCTTCGCTTGTTGCTTTGTCCAAGCCTTATTGATCACTTTTGATGCATCATTACTATAAGTAAATACTGTCTGAATAATTATATTTGGTTTATTTTAAAAGATTTTAAATAAGTACTTGCAGACTCAGAATTCAGATTTGGTATTTTTTGTATATTTGCATTATATGTCAAGTGTTTAATTAGTGAGAGAATGTTTTTTTGCCTAGACCTACTGAGGCGCTATAAAATAGTATCAAAGTAAGGTGAATATTTCAAAGTCGCATATCACACTCCACATTGGCAGCAAGGTGTTGGCTGACACCTTCGGAAGCACGTCGGCCTCATTTCCCACGAGGCAACAACCCGACCGAGTCTTTGACTCTTGGACCAGAGTAGGCCATTTATTTACGTAGAGGACCGACAGAAATAAATCAGTTCCTACGTCTGGGCCCCGAGTAGCTCGATATTGTTTTGATTGCGTTACGCACTTGCACTTGCTTTGAAGATCGTAGTCACCTGAGATCTGAGCAAGTAACGTCTCCAAGAGAGTTCAATATCTCTCCGGCCTTCCCCTTAACATTGTAATAACAACACCTCAAAATCGATTATACAAATGTTTATACGATATCTACCTTTAGGAATAAGTTTTAATCCATTTGAATTTAGATAATATTGTAAATTTAGAATTGCGCTTTTTGGTAGTAAGTCCATTGGGGTTGCATCCCTTATGAGAGAATGTCTTTATCGATTTTAAGTCGTAGTAAATATTAGGTATTTCGAGTTTAGTGACTATTCTAAATACTTAGCTAATAGATCAATAGAAGCGTGGCAGCTTTGATCATTCGTTGAGAATATTCATACATAACATACATCATATTCTCAGTTCGAGAAAATCGGATAAATTCAGATTTATTTAAAGCTTATCTTGTTTTCTTTGTAAAATACCTTCAATATTCGCTACTTCCCCACCGCTCAACTCAAGTTGCTATATTGCGCTTAATTTAGTTTTTCCGTTTAATTAAAAATCCAAAAATGGTTTAATACCCAGGGTTGCGGGAAGATACTAGTAATATGTGCCCCGCGGTTTCACCTGTGTAGACTTAATTTTATGATTGGGCCGCGCAACTCTAATATTTTTAATTAATCGTATCCCAAGTTTCTCCTTGTAACAGTAGCTATTAGCCAGTGAAAATCCCGTTAAAATCTGTCCACCCGTTTCGGAGATGAGCCGGGACAAACAGAAAGACAGAGAATTTTTTTTATTTATCTTTATTAACACTATAGATGTATAGATAAAGCTCTGTATGTTGATGTAATTACAAAAACAATATACGAGACGAGTGGTCGCCGTAAAGAGGCTACAGAAATAACTCTCACATTGAAATATTACATAATGCTCGGTTCGTCGCTTCCCGTGATATTTCTATTGTGTCCACCCGCTACTCTCGCGGGCAGCTTTAGATAAAAACAATAAAGAACATTTCTTCTTCACTATTAAAAAGAACCATTATGATTTTGATTGGTCGTAATTGCCCGTGCGTACTGTAGGTAAACCAACCACCTTATTTTTTTCGTGGTGAATTCGTTATGTCGGAGTCTCACCGACTAAACTCCACGCTGTTTCTCCTAGTCGGTAAGTGGGGGGGTGCACGTGACCCCCCCCCCCCCTGGCGACTGGCCTTTCAAACCCGAACGCCCGAATTAAGTGCTAACACCCCCGAATTATGTGAATAGATTTATGTTACATTTTGCTAGGCTTCATAACATCACGTTGCCGAAAGAGCGAAGCGTCAATGAAAATTGTTACAAAATCGGGAAAATTTATCACTCAGTAACATTGCTTTAATCCCTAAAGCTAAAACGTTGGGGCACAGATATTGATAGATACCTATAGATAGTTTAGTTACAAGGGATATATATATCTGACGTATATACATCTGACACCGTTACTCAATCGAATAAACGCAGCAGCCAGAGTTGATGGTATTGCGATTTACCAATTTTCTTATCGCTAAACATACCAGATAGGCACAATGAACTTTATATTATGTACGTCTGTAAATAAATTCTAAAATTGCTCAACACGTGGAGGAAAAACTCGAGCATCTTTTGTTCATTGACTCGATCGATATGGGTCAGCGCAGAATCTATTTCAAATTCTATTTTGACATAAGATCCTTTGTATCTCAAACATGTATTGAAACAGCAGCCGAGGCGCCACGTTATTAAAATGATCTTTTATTTTAAACTAGCTTACGCATGCAACTTCGCCCAAATTTATACCCCTCAGGGGTGTAATTTTGGAAAACTATTACCTACTTAATGTATAGCTTCACATCTACGAGAACACACTCTCAAAATTTCATGACTCTTGGTTCAGCGGTTTAGACTGTGAGATGATATATATCACACAGCCTGTACTTTGAATATTATTTGTATGTATATAGAACATATTTAAGGCCAAGTGCGAGGCGGACTCGCCTATGAAGGATTCCGTACCATATATTATAAGTGCGAAAGTTTGATGGGATGTATGTTGCTCTTTCACGCAAAAACTACTGATTGATTTTATCAGAATTTTTACAATAATATAGCTTATATTATATAGCTTATATTGGATTAGCGTTTGTTATATTATTTTTTATTTCAATTTCTAGGATTGGTGAATAAGAAGCATATCACTACGTGACCACAGCTGATGGAAGCCAGCTGATTCATGGGCAATCATGTCGTTCAGGAATTACGTGAGTTACTTAATACAATAATTTATTCCCAGCTTTTATCCTTGGCTCGTGTAATTTTCAGCTGTGAAAAGGTATGAGAACGTCAAACACATTTTCGGATACATACATATTCTAACACCTGTATCTCATTGTGGCAGTGCAAAGACCACCGTTTGCCATATGCTGTAAACCTTAGATACTTCTTTCGCTTTTTCCACATGCATGCATCTCTTCATACACATCATTCGGCTACGAGTGCCCGAAAGGAAGCGTTCAATTATTACGTAACGCAATTTTTTTCTCGTAAAACGTTACGATTCGTTATAGGGGCGGGAGGGGGTCTTTCTTACAACACGTTACGTAACATTATTTATTTTTTTATATACAAAATTAGGTGAATGTTTAATTTCGGTTGGTTTTCGGTATATAATTGCATTGCCAAAGGTTAAAATAAATATATGTTATTTTATTGAATACTTCATAAGTAAAAAAAGTTAAAATACTTAGGAGAATGAAGGAGAAAAACTATTGTGTGTAAGGCCAAAAATTTATAAAAAAATAAACAAAATACACAGGTTTTGCGAATTATAATATATTCATATTAGAAATGAAATAAATGTACATCAAATAAGAAAAAATCAAAAAAAGATGCAAAAAATGACTATTACTGCAACTGACCCGTGTGGGGATCGAACCCACGACCTTTGCATCAAGAAGCAACGCTCTATCCAGCTGAGCTAACGGGCCTATACAAGTAGCGACGAACATTTCTATCAGTTGGTGCAACACAATAATTGCAAATCTTAGGTTTAACAAACCTGGGGGCCTACCATCATCGGTTCAAGGTTCCGACCTTTGACGTTTCTTTTTGTACTGTAAAATTACAAGTCAAATAATTCTGACATGTAGGGTGGGATTAAAAACGTATTACGAGGAAGGCTGTACATATATCACGCTACGTTAACGAAGTCTGTTCTTCACGGACGAGGTCACGGTAATCAAGTACATAATAACGCTTGTGAAATCGGGTGTAGAAGCTAGTTTAACCATAACTGCTTGTTCTTCGAGGCCTAAAGATAGCGTATGTCTACGGAGCCATGAACCGGCTTACAAAGAAACCACAAAAGCTCCGTATGACAGCTGACAGGCGGCAGTTTTTGTCGCAGCATTCCCGATACTTTATTTATGAGAGAAATGCTTCGATCGCACACCGCGCTGTATGTTCGACTACAATGTCCGTACTAATATTTAATCGCCTTATATACGAGAGAAACCTGGAATTCCGGAAGCTGGAATTTTGAAAACTGTGACCTTTCATTATTATTTATATATAGGGTCTAGACTTTATAGGCGAACATCGACTTGTGAAAATGTTGATTGAAGAAAATATAAAAAAATCCATCACGTTTGAAGATGTAATTGTTTTGTTGAAACAAATTCCTTTAACTACGTAGAGTACACTCAAGTAGATAGTAAATAGAACGACGGAAAAAATAAAAGTTTCTTTTATATATTTTTACTGATACCCTGTGCCGAATATGTTCACCAAATAAGATTAACCCAATGAAAATGGTTTATTCAGTTTAGGCCCTGTTAAGGCACTCATGAATCTCGAGGAATTTACCACCTTTATACGGAATGCCTATTCAGTTTTCAGTATCTTCTCAGAAGGCTAGTTTCCGAACGATCCGTACGATTCTTCTAAGTACATATTGCCCAAACCTAAACAAAATAAATCATTTTCATTTTCAGTTCATTTTCAGCTATGTTTGCTTGGTGTGCCATCGTCAGTAGGCACCTCAAAGCAATAAAGTTTAATAATTTATTAACATAGCTCTCTCTAAACTAAAAGGTGAAATCAATAATTTAAGTATGTAAGAAACTAATTACAAAAATGTCTACTTAGCGTTAGTCTGGACAAGAAGCATGGTGTGGAAAAATACATCGCAAATGCGATTTCACCTTGCACATCGCCAATTTATATCAACTTCTATACTTATTTCACGATCAAGACATTCCGACATAAAGCTTTAAAATCGATTTAAATTAGACCTAATATTATCCAACATAAGCCGAATAGCTAACAAAATCCCTCCCAGTATCCACTATCCGTATTATAGGTGCTATTTATAAAACGGTGAAAGGAACAGCTCTATATGTGATAGTGTTGAGCGAAGATTATGGATTTCATTTCAAGTTATGCACGAGATTTATTTATTATAGTAATTCATTCTATTTATGAAATGCATTATAGGACTTATATGTAGGTATGATGATATTTGTACATTTTTTTAGTCTATGAATACTTTTCTATTTCGATCGACGCAATAGTGTTCTTGTTGTCACTCCACAACTAAATAGGTTGAGCTACTTTTCCGATCGAAAAAGACAAACAAATTTATTAATAACTATTTTGGATTCTGCAGCGTTGACAAAATCCCCCAATAATAGGTTTTATCTTCCATGTTCAAGACAGTGATCAGTTTTATTGTTATTATATGTGTACATGAAAATTATGATTAATATATGAATGTTTATTTTATTCCAGTATGATACCTCATCCTACGGCCGGAATCGAGACACCGGCAGGAGTGTATCGAGCGTATCAACAGACCGGCCAACAACTGTCACAGCGAAATATATCAATACTACGCCGTCATACAAGTCATCTAGTATTCCTATTCTGTGTCCTGAGAGGCCGACCGCTAAAGATGAATCACCTATTTCAGCCATCGCAAGCCGATATGCTAACTATAAAACCGAAAAACCTGCCACAACTGTATCTAAGTACGAGAAAAAGGATTACTCGAAACTTACAGTACCATCCCTCTCCTCGAACAAAAGTAGAGATGTTAGCCCCGTATCAACATCATCCAAGTACAGTCTCACACGACCTTCAAGGCACCTGAGCCCTGAGAGAAGAACGAAAAGTTTCAAAGATAAAGTCCGAGATCCCAGCCCTGGTGATCGCGACAAAGACATTCCAAGCAAGACTGACAAGTCTACAGGCTATAACGGCCTGTCGAGTTACAAGGTGTACCCGAGAACGTCCAATTACACACGACCTGCTGCAAGAGCAGAAGTTAAGCCCGAAATCACAGTCAACCGATATGCAATCGCTAATCGTTTGGCTTCGAGTTACTTGAGAAGTCCACCTACCTTAAAAAGGGCTTCGGTATCACCAATAAACCACGTTGAACCCCCAAAAATAGAATCCGATAAACCCAAGTCCCCTATAATTGTAGTATCTGAAAGCAGAGAACCCAAAAAGGATACATTAAATAATGGAAATGAACATTTAAGCAACGGCGTATGTGAAGACCAAAATGAGACGGAAGTTATTACTGTTGTAACACGACACACATCACCAACTCCGCCAGGCTCATCGGCTTATGTAAGGAGTAGACGGGCAGATATGGCGAAAACAATTGAAAAGTCTGTCACACGATTGAAAAGAAGACCAGAAACGATAGACAAAGAAATACAGTCAGACAGATTGGATGATCCTACAAGATCAAGTAGATTTGGTAGCACGGCCAGAACAAGTGTTACCAACTGGTCTTATTATACTCCTAACTCGACCAGTTACACTGGATATGCCGGTAGATATTCTACACAATATTCCAATAATTTGAGAGAAAACTCAGGGAGTGGTTCCCACGACAGAAGCAGTAGAAGTCGCAGCACAGAACCACAACCAAATGAAAACTCAAATTCGGCCACATGCTCCGAAAATAATATGGACAAAATTATGCCAAATCATACCGTAGCTGAATCGAATCAAAGTGCCGTCGCGGCATGCGAACAAAACAAAAGCGATGATACGTCAGAAATTGTAATAAATGTAAATCTGAAATTAAAACGTGCGAAAAGCCCAACAGCCTCGACTGAACTAGTATCGCCAGAAATTACAATCACAAACAGTAATTTACCACCGCAGGCACCAAAAACAGAAGCAGCGACTAAAATAAAGAAGCCTAAAGTGCGCAAATCGAGTACTGATTCAGCGTCTGATTCAACATCCAAAAAGAAAATAATCAAACGACGGAGTAAATCTGCGAGTTCAACAGATTCCGATCAGTGCAGCGAAACAAGTGAAAAAACATCATCTTCATCTACAAATATACTGAAAAATCAAAAAAATATTCAGAATGGCACAGCGAAATTGAAACATTCCAAATCACGAGAAAGCACCAGTCCTGATTCAAGTATAACTCTATCAACCCAGTCGTCAATCAGTGAAGACGAACCTACATCCAAGACAAAATCAAACGATGTTGCGAGAACTTCAGCTGATGAATTGTCTATACCAACTGATAAATCAGGAAGACAGCAGTCTCCTACAGCGCAAAATAAAAATGAAGGTACAGAAGAAGCTAAATCGTTTTTGATACGAGCACTTGCACCTGTCACAAATCTTTTTAAGACCAGGCATCAAGATAGTAGTGATAACAGTCGGTGGCCCGAGAACTCTACATCAGACTCTACCGGAAAAGACGTATCAAATATCATGACCGAAAGTGATAAATCAAGTAAGAGTAAAAGCACTTCCAATATTATAGCGTCTAATGAAGATAACTTAGTTAAACTGAAATCAATAAAACCAATTGAATCCGGTGAAAAAGCGTGGTGGATGGATTCTGATACGAAAAACAGCAGTCAAAGTACGGACAATCTGAAGTCTCCGTCTGATAAAAATATGCCGAAGAATATAAAAAATTTAGAGTCGAGTGACAAAAGTTGGCGATCGGAATCTAACGTTAAAAATAAAAATGAAAGCCCCACATCACAACAAAATTCATCTGATAGCTATGAAGGAAACAAGCTTCTACCAAAAAAATGCAAATTTGTAGACGAAGAAAAACCTTGGTGGCTTGATAGTTGTGCAAATATACCTGAAGGCATAGAACGCTTAACACCACCTAGAAAATCGTCCAGTGATAGTGAAAAAAGTGAAAAGTATAACATTTTCAAAGTTCGAAAAATTGATTCCGGTGACCAAAAGGACTGGTGGGCAACAAGTAACGAGAACTCTACTACCAGTAAGCACGAGACTCACAGCTTGAGCAAATCGGGTTCAGAAAGAAACTTCCCACTTCGGCGGATTAGACACATTGAATCTGGTGAGAGGCCTTGGTGGTTGGCTAGTGACAAGAACATTCCAGAAGGTATAGAAAAGTTACCAACTCCACCACCCCAGGATAGTGAGTCTTCTGACGAAGATGAAGTTCAGGTTTACCTGCCACAGTCGCAAGTGCCCCCTTTTCCTTTGCATTTACCTGACGAGCCTCTTGGAGACAGGAGGAGTCCTGAAGGCCTAGAAACACCTAAAGATAACGAAGACTATCGCGGTCGGTGCTCCCCATATGAAAATAATCGTCAATATAGAAGAAGAGGACACAATAACATGTATCAAAAAGAACCAGGCAAATATATATCTCGTTACACTGACATAGATGACATTTTGGGCACATCTGGTCAAATATATAGTCCATTCATGGACTCTATATTAGCTAGAAGGACAGGACAAATGCCATTTGGTGATGATGACGAATGTGAAGAAATTGATCCGACGCAGGTCAGGATACATGACAGCACTGCTCAGAGACCGGTTATCAAGAAACTACGATGCAGGTAAGACAACATGACAATAATATTAATGTGACAAGCCAAAGTATTCATGTGGCAAAAAACATTGAGTCCGCGTGGTAGTTGTCCTTCCCTAAATAGGAAAGTGGTTGCCAGTCCTTGAGATAATTGAACTGCACAGTTGTTATTGTTACAAAAAGAAATCGATTCGTACAAACAGTTGCATATTTTTGCTTCTGGGCATTCCCATAGGGTTCAGCGCCAATTCGAGTCTTTGCACGACCGAATTCCATAATCTCACACAAATTGTGCTCCAACTAAGGGAAAACACGCGCAGTGAACGAAGTTAAACTTTCACAAACCCAAGTTTTCTTGAGGATGAAAGACACTCATGTTTATTGATGGTATTTTTCATTTCAGGAGCGAGATCATCGACTATAGGAGCGAAGATCAGGTGAGCAATAAAATTATGTTTGAAAAAAAGTACTACTTCTAAGTACCAACAACGCTATCAAATTGAGATTTCAATAATAGCCGAATTATATAAGTATTATTATAATTAATGCAAACAAAAGAATTACGAGAAGTCCCATCTTAGCCGACGATTAAGTATCCCGTAAAGGGTCTGCCCATTTTATGGAAACAAATATTTACACAGGCCATTAAAATAAATTGCGAGCACTGCTAATAACATCAGCTGGCCGCATAAAAACATGTCGATGCAAAGAAAAAATAAAAAGAGAGTCGAGCAACGTCGGCTAGCGATCTAACTGCGGGCTACTTTGAGCTTCCACACAAGTTTAATATTAGATGGTTAGTAGGTAGGTACGTATTCTCATTACTATACATCTAGCATAGCTGCGTTTCATGAAGTTTCAAACTTCAGTGACTTGCGGCGAGACGGCTTGACATTTCGATAGGCTTTTTTCAACGGCGCATTTGAGAGCAGCGCCCAAAACTTGTGACGCCAGATACGAGTATAACTACCAGTAATCTGAAGTTATTAAAATTATTATTTTAAAAAATGAGATACAGATTCGCTAACATCTAAAACTAAGGTATTGAAATGTTTTTTTATATAAACTGCTGCGCAATTTGAAATAGACCCCTGTTTAAAATTTTAAAGTAAACTAAGAAAGTGGCGCAAACTGTGTTAGTACTACCTGCCGTGAGAGTGCGCGCGCGCAGGCTTCGATCCGACGCAACGAGGGAGCAGTGAACTGAAGAGTGCACTGTCTGTATCCTTGAATTGATCCCCGACGGGAGAGCGGTGGAAGACAGAGACGGCCATATTCCTCGCTTTGCTGGCATCACAATATGGTGACGTCACGGCCAAAGATCTATGAAACAGATCGTAGGCCCTGAGTGATTTATTTTTTAAAACTCTCAGAGGTTATAAGCAATTATAACATAATATCTTAAAGATTATGTTAACATTCATGCCTCAATTCTAGTTTTCAAGTATAACATAGTAAAGCTTAGAATGTATTATTTCCACTTGTTTATTTAATTATGTGTTGATTTATTTTTAATGTTATCATTAAAATTGTAACCACCCAATATCGCAGACATACCGACGTGATTGATGGTTGTGCTACTAATATTTACGTAATATTTACCATAAAACCCCTCCACGCCTATAGTCTATGTTCGGTCCGCGGAGTCATTCACATTTCATCTCTCTCTTACGCGACAGTGGAGTCAGCCGGGCGATGTGATACAATGTTCCTTAGATACAACCTGACCAGAAGCGTAGGAAGCCTTACAACGTGCGAGGCAAAAACAAGGCAAGCCTCCTTCAATTAGCCGGATAACACAGACGTGAAAATTGTACCTGAGCCGAGTTGTCTTCAATCCAACTCTTCAGTAGTACTTATGACTTCGACCGCACCGGTATAATACAGCCGAGTCGAGGTGCGCTACACCGGACACAAAAAAAGTTAAAACAATACAATGCAGTGATTTTTGTGACTAACAAACTGTGGTCTGATCTCCGAAAGGTAGTGCTAAATGGAAAAATACCTATAGGTATCGTGCGTTATATTCCATGCGCAACGTCAGGCAACCAAGCCGGTTTTATTTTTTTTCTTCTTTTATGCACGAGCTTTCTGATGGGTGAACGTGGTAAAATATTTTGCTATTGTTTGTTAAATATCGCCGTGTTTTTTTTATTATTTCTTATGTTTTAATGTGTATGACAATTATCGTTTTCGGCCAGACCACTTACGAAACAACTTTCTTCAACTCGTATTAATAGCTGTATATGTATTAAATAATGGTACTAAATTCGAGACGGTCAGCTGTTTCCGAACATTTCGTCGTTGCAGATTAGATAGAGGAAATTAAGTATTAATTAAGTGAAGGAAGGTAGGTATAGGAAACTTTTTCGTGCTAATAGAAAGTTGATAACCTAAAAGTTTTTGTGAATTGCAATAGTTCATATTTTAATTGGATGTTTAATTTCACGTTCACTTCATTAGCGAATGAGTCGGATGTCTCTGCAGAAATTGATGCGTTGGGTTGAATTAATTCAATAATTTTATATCCAATTCAGACACAACACTATAGGCACATCAGAATAACTTATCCGATACTATCACAATAAAGGATGTACCTACTTAGTGGAACTTCAAACCATTAACTATATTCCGAATCCAATATACTCAACTTTTTAAACTTTAAATAGAATGAATTCGCAGTTTCCATGCATAATGATTTTGTCTGTTTGAACGCATAATGATCCAAATTATATTTACTATAGACTGTAGAGAAAATTAAACTTTTGTAATAGTGTTAAAAAAAATCTGGAAGTGAGGTCGTGTCAGTGGAGAGCAATTACCTTATCATCAGACTGCGTGAAAATTACTTACTTACACCCTTATTCTGACAATCTTATCACCGTTATCATTTCTGTATGGCTCTTCACGTGAATATTACTAGAAGCCGGTAGTAAGGTAGTACGGTAAGATCGGTAATCGATAAGCTTGTTGCCAGACTTTAGACATATATTTACGTATGTATCTTTCCTTCCGTGAAGAACCTGGCCTGATTTACATTATGATTCTTTATCTACACTATATTAAATTTACGTAATACATTATCAACCATATAATACATTTTTGCTAATATGATTTTGAAATCTATTTATATAAAATACATCCTCAGTAATTCACTTTACAAATGATAAGCATTTTTATCTAATATATAACATTTCCATGTTACAATGATAGTTACCATACTCCTCCGAAACGGCTAGACCGATTTGTATGAAATTTTGTGTGTATATCGGGTAGGTCTGAGAATCGGCCAACATATATTTTTCATATCCCGAAATGATAAGGGTGACCACCCCAAAAAAAATCTGGCAATATAACGTTTGCCGGGCACAGCTAGTTAGTTTATAAATATGCTTGTACAAAAGATTACTACCGTAATTAATTGGCTCATCTGAGAACATGACCTATTTTTTGCCGTCTACCAAACGAGAGTACCTGCCCACCTACCTACTTCACCGATCACAATAACTCGCAAAACCTGTATTCTGACTTTAATTGTTCATCCCGTGGGAAACGTTTTAACGGTCTTAAACAAACTGGATAAGTAGTATGTATTTTTAGAAACATTTCTGAGCCTTTTATATAAAGTTCTGATATCTGTTAGTAAACTGGTGAAAAAGTTTCTTAGATAAGATTACATACATACTCACAAATTTGTTCCAATGTTAAATTTTAATTATTTCCCCTTAGATTAAGATACATATCCTAAATTTGATTCTTCTTAGATTTTTTGTATTATTAACTTAAGCTTTTGAGTATCAATAAAATAATAGTCAATATGCACTCGATGAACCTAGGGTCTACTCTCTTTTTCCGAAAACGAACGAAAATCAAAAGGAGTTTCAGTATCGTTTTGTTTTTTTAGAAAGCCAATATTCGTTCGTTAAATAAAGGAGATAACGTAAAAAGTCTTGCACGTTTGTACGTATTTTTAGAATAAGAACCGTGATAAGAACTGCAAACTTTCGACAAAAAATTCGTATTTCGTTGAATAAGTGAAGGCCCTATGTACCTGACTCAATACATATAGGTATTTCACGCAACTTTTTCTGCGTGAAACATTTTGAAATTTAAGCATTGAAAACCATAATTTAAAGTTGTATCACAAAGTAAATACACGGAAAATGGCGCCTTCTGTTTACTTAAATCATTAATTTCTCTCATCACTTGACAATGGTCAGGACACGTTTCTTGCCTTAAATAAAATCATAGAGCTTAACGATTTCTTAATCTATGCTTAAAACAATTATGAACTTTATACGGGATCATTAATGCCTTGCCAACTTATTCCCATCTAATCCAGAATAGAAATTCTGGGTAGGAAGTTCGGGAATTATATGTCTCAACTTCCAAGCAATTTTAGGTGCTATAGTGGGAATATAAACTTATTATTATATACATTAATTTTGTCTCGAATTTCCACCTTCACACAAAGTGGGAAGATCAGAAAGATTCGCCTTGAAAACAAATATATCATCCGTACTGATCCTTCCTAAGATATTAATCCAGTTTTAATTGTATCCAAATTAAATACAAGCAATCCATATCTAACAACATTTTTATTCGAGAGGTGCTCAATTTAAGACCTGTCTTAAGAAACCACACCATTAAGGTCCTTATTAACAACTCAGCTGCTTGAATATTAAATTTTAAAGTGATTGACATTAATCACCTTTATACACACCGGGGCCGTACTATCAACTCTCATCGTGATATTAGTTCGTCTCACTGTAAGGGACAGATGTATCTGACTTGCATACCCCTGTCACTGTCACTCGGTCGAATAACCATCGCCATAAGAATTCATGGTACGGCCTCTGCTCGCTCGGAGAGTACTTTTGTATTGGTAACTAAAAAATATCCCAACAACTGTTTCATTATTTAGTGAAATGTTAATTGCTTTTGTTCGATGTTTAATGTAATGTTGGCATACCAGTGTATGTAACTAAGGGACGTACACACCTAAGATGTCATTTAATGATCTACGTAACCTAAGCGACTGGCAGCTTACCTACCAGTGCCCTAGAAATTGGTTTAGGCAGCGTTTCCATGCAAAATAAGGAATATGCAGGCGATATCGTCAACTTAAATATATGTTCAAACGTATACATTCATGATACACACCTATATGTTACAAGAGAGATAAATATTAAAATGTAATAGATAGGTAACAGGAGTATCAACCCTAACAAAACATCCACACGGACATGACCGTTCAATGTTTTTTTAACATCCGGCCCACAGCCCACTGATAACATTTTATTGTCCTTTACGCCTCCAGACAAAGGGCTCAACGAAGGCTTCCAAGTATACCTCATTGTCCGTAACCGAGAGAAGAAACTGATAAAATATCAACTTTATATTATGTAACCATTTATTTTTGTTTCGTTTTGGTGAATCGGGAGTGATTAAATATTTTTTATATATTTTTTGTATTTCGTGGTATTTTTATCCCACAGGGTCGTAACTTTTGCTGCGACATAGAATATGTTTTGTCACAATCCAGAACATATTTTATTTAAACAAAATCCTAAGTTACTCCTTGTAACATCAGGTATATTCCAGTGAAATTCCCGATTAAATCGGTCCATCATATTATGTTAAAAATAAAGATGGTTCATTTGATTGTCTACCGTATATACTTCCTCGTGCATTTATTGAGAAGCTGTTCATTTGGAATTACAAACAAATACTTTAATTTTATATATCTGAATAGATAACTCACAGCGACCTGCAGCTTCCTCTACATGCTATTTTATACTCTGTATGGACTGTCCAACTTGAAAGTTCATCATAAATTTGTGTAGGCATTTTAATACCGATTTGAAAATAGGAAGATTAAAATGAAAATATGTGGTTGTACAATTAAGACACCATTGCACTAGCATACTAATGATTACCTTTTAAACAAGTTTTAGAATGATTACATTAAAAACCAATTAACACAAAATACCGTTGAAACATTCCATTAAAATCAAATAAAAGTTTATTCGTTCACTTTTTTAACGTTCAAAACTTACAACAACCGGAACAGTTCATTCGAATCCCAAAACGGACAGGTTTTTCGCGTCTTTAACCGGTTATTATAATAATACGGATGAATATTGCGCACATAAAAAACTCTGCATACGTGAAATATCGATTGTTGGAACCATAACGAATTGGCTAAAAATAATTTACACTGTTAAATTCAAAAAATCTCTGGCACTAATCGACAAAAAGTATTTCTATGCTATCTGAGGATCGAACGTAATTTTTTTGTACAATTTAAAAGCTGAGATGTAATGAAATTTTAATTATGGTTCTCAATTCCAATACTGTGCGTACAAGAGCACATGACTCGTGTATTTCATTAATATAAGATACACGTTTAATATAATAAAGATATCGAGATATTATATTTATTCTCGGATGAATTATAGAGCAGTCCATTTTTATTTCGAGACTGTGCTCAGCGGTTTCACCGTAGTTTTAATTTAATTCCCGCGGAACCCTTAATGTTTTCAAATAAAAGCAGCCTAAGTTACTCCATTTAATATTAGCTATCTGCCAGTGAAAGTCCCGATAAAATCAGTCCAGCCGTTTCAGAGATTAGCCGGAACAAACAGACAGAGAAAAAAATCTTAAATAGTTTTTTTCTTTTCAGTACCTTGTATAATTTCATATGCATTTAGTGAAAGCTGTTATTTTGGAATTACAAATAGACCCTTCAATTTGATTTATCTGGATAAAATTTGGCATGCATTCACAAAATGACGACATTGTAAGTAATTGTTGCCAAATAAGTAGGAATTGAAAGAAGTAATTTTATTATTAATCTTTTTAGATTAAATACGAGCAATTCTTGTATATACATATGCAGTGGATCTCGGAAAATCGCTCCAAGGAGTTTATTGAAATGTTGTATCCAGGGGGTTTCGGGGGCGATAAATCGATCAAGGTTTCATTTTTAGAAAACGTAAAAGAAAGTATTTAAAGCCGAATAGCCGATGTTACAAGGAGTAACTTAACTTATTTTAAAATCAGGGTTCCGTGAGAAAAAGATACACATGAGATGAAGTCTACGTGGGTGGAACATCGGTACAAAATATAGCTATGGTTACGAGCGATAGGCAGATGATATTTCGCTTCCCTATTAATTTTTTTTTGTGATTTTTGTATGAAGAAATTCTTGCAGCTACTTATCGCCATAAGTAAAACCTCCAAGCTCTGATAAGTGTATACGATAGCGTTTATTAGTAAGCTTATCGCAATGGGAAATGAATATTCACCCTACAAAGATTTAGACTACAGATTAATATGAACGTGTGTCGTTTCTCAATCAATGCACTTTCTTGAATTAACATCAGATTAGAAAGGCTCGGTTAATGAAAGGTTTCACCCGACTACAAAAGACTAGGGATTGATTAACTCTGAGAGGTAGTTATTTCTGTCGTCCTTTGCTACCTTGTGATTATAATTTATACTTTAACTAGCAGCCCGTCTTTCCTTCACTTCAAATGTCTTTACACATAACTTAGGTATGTGGTCCCAGTCGATCGATTAAAAAATGCTATCAGGCTTGGTGGTTCCAGTCGCCTGCATCCTCATAATATGGAATAATTTTAGCCATAAACCCATCGGAGTTCAATTCCTAAACGTAAAAAACCATATTAAGTAAAACCCATAACGTGTTTTTGAAGAGCGATTTGTTCAAACAGATGTTATAATCATTTTCTGAATACTTTTAGCCATTTGTCAGAAGATTAGCAGCTCTGCTTAGACTTCGTAACGAAATGTAGATGTCTATTTGGATATCATACATTTAGAAGCACGTAATACTTAATTTTATGATACAGAATATTAAAAAGATTACCTATTTTAAAACTATATCTTCAGTCTGCGACTTCGCCCGTATACATTTAGGTTCTCATAAAAAATCAATCAGATCATCGAGATCAAAAGTTCGCCATATTTCTTTCAAGATTCGCCCGAGTTCCCTCCGTGCCTACGAAAGCACGTTAAGGCATCGGTCCTGATTGCCAATTGAACATCTGTAGCACTCGTTACAGGTCTAACAGACCTACAAGGCCTAAGAGAGTCTGACACCGGTTTAACCCAAACTGGCCTAATGTATGGGACATTGTTGGGGTCGGCACTTGATTCAACCCGATATGGCTGATTACCTGATTTTTAAAGATTGCCAAAGATGTTAATTTAGCAACCGGGACCGGCGGCTTAACGTGCTCTCTGAGGAAAGGAGGGAACTCGGGGGGTTACCCATCCAACTACTAGCTAGGGTTGCTTAAATTCGCAGATCGAATGATATGCCCAATAGCAACTGTGCCTCGAGCTCCTCCGATGTCCTTATTGATGTTTAAAGAAAAAAAACAGAGAATTTGAGCCATTCCAGTTTTATTATATTATGTACCTATAAAGATATACTTAAGATGTTTTTAGGAAGGCAATTTGCACACCTGTTGTTGAAATATATAAAAAGTTATTCAGTTTTGGTTCGATAACATGCAACTAGTTTATTTAAAAGGTAGATATCCTAAGAACACATTGACTAGCTTTTCAAATAAAGAATAATGTTTAGACTAAGACTGCCTCAGTCTAGTGGTTGTTAAAATCTAGTGATGAACACGAGCTCCTGGGTTCGAAACCCGGATCGGAGTGTCGTAGGATGTCGCCATTTGTAAGTTATTTCCCAGCTCTGAGCCTGGATTAATGTCTGGTTAGTGGAAATAGGCTCGTCCTTATTACATGGCGAAATGTGAGTGTAGGAATAGACGTGTGCATTTATGTATGTATGTTAATTTTCTTATGACAGAAGATGTCTAAAAAACAAAAAATATCAAACCAAAATTAAAGCATGTAAGTATTAATTTACCTTAAATAAATAACTACAAAATTCTGTTAGCCTTCCAATAGGCATAGACAAAGTAAAATTATCTGGCGTTGCGCTACAAAAATGTATGGAAAATACATACACATTACACTTACACTACATTAGTCACGTGACATGTCATTCCCGTACATTTTGTATCGTTTCTACTAGCGAAGCGTGAGGATAATGGTACTTGTCTACAGGCCCTGTTTTTTTAGCAGTAGTTAATAAATAAGAGGCACGCTTACTCACTTATAACAAGGAGAAAAAGTCGCGAGCAAAAGTTAGCGTAATTTATAAGAAAGTGGAAGTCAATAGTTTATGCAAATATTGATATCCGAGTGCTTTATACACAAACAGACGTGTCCAAATAGGTTTGTTGACTGCTGTGCGAATAATAATATTAATGACTTGTGAAAGTGTTATAACCATCGCATATACATACTAACAACTAAAATATTGCAGACTATAATCATATCTATTTTATTTATTTATATATTATATAAGACCTGTGATGGCAGTGGGGTTTTAGTAGTCACCTGCTAACCAAACGACGCAAGTTCGAATCCCAACGGTCGGTTCAGACCAACGAGTTTTTTCTATATATTCATACTGTGTGCTTTCCGGTGAAGGGAAACATCGTGAGGAAATTTAAAGACGTTAGTATAGTGCCTGGGACGGCAATAGACTCACCATCGGTCACGTTGTCATTTTAACATCGTCGGTGAAAAGTGGGTGTAGTTATTTCGAGGATACAGGACCACTCGTAATTCTAACCAGAAACACTTCTGCCTACTTCTTCGGGGAATACAGGCTCTCGCCTGTAAGTACGGTCATGATATCTTTTAAAGCTAAATCTATAAAGGAAAAGTGATGTATGTGTTATAAATCTCTACATAAAAAGTTAGTTGATGAGTGAAGCCACGGGACACAGCTTGTATATTTGACAAATATGTAAAAACAATTTACCAGTATAAGACGATCTGGCATCGTAAACGCTTTCTGTATAATAAGAGCTCACCTCATGCCAGACCTACAGTACGTTAATGTTTATTTTGACGATTTAGACTTTGGAAGTCGCAAAAGTGATGTCTGTTCAACAAAGGGTAATTACTACTCAGCAACACGACGAAAGGCATAGAAAATAAATCATGAATAACGCTTAGTGAGTAACTCAGTGATGTAACGTTTGCTGGGATTTTGAGCGCACATTGTCGGAAGAATTACTCATACGTGGCTCACGCATAAGATCGTTTAAATAGCTTTTTAAACAAGCCAGGACTCATCTCCCTGGCCTTATCCCATACATTGTTGGGGTCGGCACTTGATTCAATCCGATGTGGCTGATCACTTGATTTTTATACCTTCGTAACCCCTTTGACGAGGAAGATCTGTGATCTGGGTTTAACCAGTTGTTAAACTATTTTAGGCCTCCGACTGACCTGTAACGACTGCCAAAGATGATAAATTGGCAACTGCGACTGACGCTTAAAGTGCTCTCCGAGGGACGGATGCAACCCGCGCGGTCACCCATCCAATTACTGGCTAGGGTTAGGGTTGCTTAAAGTAGCTGATCGAATGAGATGCGCGATAGCAACAGTGCCACGAATTCCTTTAAAAAAAACACGACAAACAATGTGACTGATGATGTTTCTGAAGAAATGTGTTTGAGAAGAATGCTTCTTTGAGTTTCATCTCTTCTCAAGTGGCAGTGTTTGTTCCCCCGAAATGGCAGGACCGTCTTCTATGAAATGCTGTGAACATATCGGGTAGGTAGATAATATCTAAAATTTATCATAATTCCAAAAATAATACAAGCTCCTTCTTCGGCACCAAAGCGTTAAAATATAAAATTTTAAAATATCTTGTATTTTCAACCTTATATGATTGCATTTAACCTATTTAAAAACAGTCCTAAACATAAAGTTGTCATTTTAAAAAATAACAACGCGTACATGATTCATTGCCGTACTATTTAATTGTTTTGTGCTTATTAAGACCGGCCTGGCTTTTAAAAGGCCCTTAATCGTCAAAGAGCATACATACATTATTATTTACTTTAATAAAATGCGCGTTGTGTCCTAAAGAAGCGTCCGCGCATAAGAAAACAGGCACTTCGATCTGTCTCTTTCGCGTGGCATGATAATGAGCAGGATAGAAGTACATCAGTGAGATGCCTATGCATATTTAGTCCATCGTGGGAAAATAGGTGGAAGGCCAGCGTAGGCGCAGGTTATCGGGGAGCAGTTTGTTTCTCTTGCGAAGTGATAATTTGTTTGAAAACATGAATGTGAGAGAACCCCAGGGTGTGATATGACGTTGTTTGTTATACAGGCTTCGAAAATAAAACTAGTTGTCTTGAATATTATCTTATTCCTATGAAATTCCTTTTGTGTCTTATTTCTCATTTTTCATTCATTCCAATTTTTTTTATTATTTTGAAGATCAAAACATTGTTGCTGTTTAAATAGGTATTAACTACATAGTTGTTGCGTAACAATGATTTTCGCTTTGATGACAATTAAATCATTTACCATCGTCAATCATCATTACGCCTGGCCTTGAGCTAATTAATGTTATTACCACCGTTCTCTCAGGGCTTCCATTGATCATCTTGATTGATCATTCTATTGTCACATAAAGAAACAGCTTTTGCGTACGACTTTGTCTGTGTGGTCAAGAATTTTTTCAGCAGTCGGAATTGTTGCTAACGATGCATGCTGCCATAATAGTCAGAAATAAAGAGTTCACTCTCTATAAACCTACATAATATCTAATCTATATCTTCTTCCTCTTCATCGTTTTCCTCACAGCTGAGGGTCGTGACCACCATAAGTAGCTCTTTAAGAGCTCTCCAGGCTGCTTTGTTCTGAGCCTGATGAAGTGTGGACTGTGTGCCACTATCCCTACTAATATAAATGCGAAAGTAACTCTGTCTGTCTGTCTGTTACGCTTTCCCGCTTAAACCTCTCAACCGATTTTGATGAAATTTGGCACAGACAATCTTTAGACCCTCAAAAAGGATATAGGCTACATTTTATTGCGAAAAAAAAGTATTATATAAAACTAAATCTACGCGGGTGAAACCCCGGGGCACAGCTAGTTATTCTATATAAGTATATTATAATGACAATCGACTTTCAATCATAACGCGTGGGTAGAGAGTATTCAATTGTATGGTCTCATCCAATATACAGTAGCGTTACGCCGCCCTATGATTACAAACCTGTCATTTGTCTCCCCAATGGAACATTGTTTTCGTAATTTAGAACATATTATATCGTTACATATTCAACCGTATTGTTATAGCGATAAGGATTACAGTAATTTCATGTAAATAGAATGAACAGTTTCGTTTTACGTTACCATTAGGGGTCCGTAATATGAAATTAATTCAGACTTGACTATATTTTAGCCTCTACCAGATTGGCCCAGCTTTTCGTAAGATTTAGCAGGAAAAGAATAATCCTCTTTTTTTTCTGCTAATGCACCCTCTGTCACGTTGGCACTTAATCACCTTCGGTGAAAAGCCGGTGTTGTTGCTGGAACACATCTGCTTACTCCATCGGGGACTCTTCTAGGATGACGTGAGCATTTTCCCCTAATCTTAAGTTAATCTTTATAACATCAGCTATCCAGAAAAAGTCCAGTGTCCGGAACAAACAAACAGACAAAGAAAAAATAGAGAGAGAAAAATAAGAGATTTTTCTGTAAGTCCGAAACAGTATTTATTCTTTTTAAAAAAAAATAAAGCGACCCGAAATATTAAGTCTACGTGAGTGAAATCGCGGGTACCGCTAGTATAAAATATAAATATGGATATTGTAGCTTATTAACGAAACCACAGAACCCTTAAGTTGTGACTCCAACAAGCACTTGGATTGATTGTTGACGCAATAGTCACGGGAAACGCTCACGATAATAACAGGCAAGAAAAAATATACTTACCTAAAACGGCCCGCGTCACTGAGTCAGCCCAAGAATGTGTTCCACCAGGGAACGAATTAAAGGAATTCATTCGAGGGCAAGCGCTTATGTGGCAGCAAATATCTCTACCCTAAGCATAGGCACAGTATAAATAAAAGCTATACAAGCTGTAAGGAATAAGGCCTATTTACACAAATAAGAACGTTTTTCTGCCAAAATAATGATTTTATTACCTCCACGGCATTTGTATTACTGAATTTAACGAGTATTACGAAATTTAATTAATGTCGCGGGAACTAATATATATATAAGACATTTAATATGTAGTAGTGCCGTTTTATAGTTTTGAAAAATGTCAAAACACTTGACTAACGTATACGTGATCGGCCATGACGTGACACCTCTTACCGTCATTACGCCTATTCCGCTTATTTTCCTGTACATGTGTGCGACTATGTGAGTGTGTCATTTCAAACGATCTGTTTCTAGATTCCTAACTGCTTGGAAAAGCTTATATTTATGTGTTGATACGCAATCTTTGGAATTAAGTCACAATTCTTTCATTTAATTAGTTATTATATTTGACGATTAAGCATTGGAACTATGTCCATGGGCTTATATTTATGAGATATAATACTGTAAACATTAAATTGAAAAAGAAATTTAAAGAATAATTGTTGAGTTTCTTGCCAGGTTCTTCTCAACAAAAGCAACCTTCCGAACCCAGTGGTAATAATTATAATGTATTATTTTGTGTCCTTCTGACGAATTGAAAGTGCTTTGTAAGATTTAATCAAATAAAGTTGTTCAGAACAACTCACCTCCGAAAAACTATCAGCACATACCTATAGATAATAGAGATAGGTAACGGAATTCGTCAATAATACATTTTGTTTAAACCTATACTTGTGGTACTGATGTCTCACATATAACACGGCAATAATGATATATATAATAATAACTAATAATAATATATTTTTATACTTGCTTCCGTCCTCGGCGTCGCCCACGTTTTATTAGGGTTCCCTAATTCAATTTCATTAATAATATGGTAAGGAACTGTGCTTAATAAGTTTCCCTTATTTATTCAATAAATTACAAAAATCAAATCTCAAATCGTTAGATACATATAGGATATTACATATTGCAATGCACATGCTTACGCATGTAAACCTCAAAGGGGTGTATATATAGTAGGTTCGCCAATTATGTTTAAGTTTCATGCTATAGGGGGCGAGTCTATTGCCACTAATCTGGTACAATACCGGCTGATGGCAGGAAATTTATAGATGGATAAAAACAATATTAAAGCGGCCAGAGAAAGGTCATAAGTAAATTATACAAGATTATAAATCTACTCACTATCCTCCGCCCGCGACTTCTCCCGCGTGGTATATACGTAATATTCAATGGACATAGTGTAACTCCACTCAAAGTATAGTTGAATTCATTTGTGAACAGATTTTTTATAATATTAAGTATTTATATTAGATACCTGGAAAATATACCTCAAGATGTTTAATAAATTTACATTAAATATGAAATATCCAATAAAAAACCGCAAAAAATGACTATTACTGCAACTGACCCGTGTGGGGATCGAACCCACGACCTTTGCATCAAGAAGCAACGCTCTATCCAGCTGAGCTAACGGGCCTGTACTAGTAGCGACGAACATTTCTATCAGTTGGTGCAACACAATGCTATATTTTATTAATAAATCCGTAAAATAATCCCTTATTACCAAGACTAAAACAAACTCGAACTATAGCTTGCCATCCCTTTTGATATACTTAGGAAAGAAAGAGGCGTACTTATCTACTTTTAAACCAAGGATTATCTCAGGCTACTTATGTTTTGTAATTTATTGAAACGGATTCTATTCAATATAATGAATACCTGAGTAAATTTACACCTTTATAATCTGTTACTTAAATATACGTTTTGACAAACGTCGACTAATTTCGTTACGTATAACACGAAACGTGTTGATCTGCCGGCTTATTTATTTCATTATGTTTTTTAGTCAGAAATACATCATCTGTGAAAATGACAACTGTCTAACTACGATTCGTGAGATACAGCCTGCTTAGACTTAATTTTAGTAACTCCTTGTAACATTAGCTATATACCAGTCAAAGTCCCGTTAAAATCGGTCAAGCCGTTTCGGAGATTAGCCGGAACAAACAGACAGACAGACAGAGAAAAAAATTAAAAATTGGATTTTCTATATCTACTGACACTACTTTCATGCATATTTTCAAATGTATTTAGTGAAAAGCTGTTTATTTGGTATTACGAACAGACATTTTATTTATATATATTATATATATATATATATATATATATATATATATATATATATATATATAGATGTATAAATTTAACGCCACTGACTTACCGTTACATACTTCCAACGGCTCAGGACAATGATCGCCACCCATTAACCTTTAGGAATGTCGCGAGAATTTTAATAGTTTCTTACCATGAGTATCAAATTAATATAAGCTATCTCGCCTAATACTTATGTACTAATGTTTCGACTGCTAACATAATTCCTTATAATATTCAGATACTCGTAAATACGAGTATGTAAGTACCTTATTCTTAGTAATATAATTTGAATACCTTGAACAATATAATCAAATAACTAAAATGCGTTACTAAAAGGAGTTCCTTCAGCCAAGGTTCCGAAGCTTTCGGCAAGATTATTTATAAACAAATTTACAAGTAAACATATTAAAAAGAAAATTTTAAACCCTTAAAAAAGTCTATCCTCTAGTATTGCTCGTTTTTCGCGCTCAATGTGTATGAATAGTTTGTCAATGAAATGACTTGGGCAGTTAAGTAACACTGAGATAACATCAAAATTCCTTCTGTTGATGATGATGATTCAGATCGTAAATAAAATATATACTAGCTGTACGCTGTGGTTTTACCCGCGTTCATTTCATGGGTGACTTGCGGAACCATAATGTTTTTTTTGTATAAGTAAGCCTACGTTACTCCTTGCAAAATCAGCTATCTGCCAGTGAATGGAAAAAATCCCGTTAAAATCGGTCCAGCTGTTTCGGAGATTAGCCGGAACTAACAGACAGACAGAGTTACGGAGAAAAAATTAAAGAATTAGTTTTTCAATGTCATGTCAGTACCGTGTATTTACTTTCATATGCATTTAGTGAAAAGTTGTTATTTTGGAATTACAAACATACACTTGAATTTTATTTATCTGTGTAGATATAGATGAGAAAAGCCTTTATTTTTTACGTAGTTTACTAATCAGGAAATTGTTTAAGACACGACTGAACCTAACACCGGTTCGGAAGCTCCAATGTTAGCAAGAAAGGCACGCTACGCAGCTGTTTTTACATCCTGGCATATATATATTTACTTAGTAACTTCTACAAAATGATTTAAAGAAAATAAATAAAAATAAAGAGCCGTGGTGGCCTCGGGGTTAGAGCAGTCGCCTGCTATGCAAGCGACGTATGTTGGAATCTCAGCGGGGCCTGTACCAATGAGTTTCTCTTAAAACTTATGTGCATGATTTCACGCCATGAGCTTTACTTCTGAGAAGTATAGTCAAGAAGTACGGCAATGGACTCACCCTCTGTCACGTTGGCACTTAATCATATTCTCTGCTTACGACTTCGGAGACCCTTCTGGGATGCCGTGAGCATTAATATATATTTTAAATTACCTGTAAAAGGAAATTAATCATCATTAAAAAAATATATCATATGGAAGCATGCAGGTTTCATCAACCTGGTGCGTTATTCTATAAGGTTACTCAGCGTTCGTTTCTTTAAAACCTACACTCGACGACGAGTGCGACGCTGAGAAACCTTAGCGAATAACGCGGCGGCTGAATGGGTCCTTATAAGATTTTAAGACATCGCACCCTCAGAACGATAGGGGCGGAACTCCAAATACATGTATTGCGAAAACTAATTAAGATCATCATAGACAGACCCTAAAAATATATGTTCTACCCCAAGTTTTTACAAATCTGTTTTTTTTTTTCATTTATCCATAAAACACAACCTACACTTTAGTCTGAAAATATAAAAAGTAGTTGTCAAATCTAGTAAATCAAATAAAATCAAATCAAATCAAAAAGTTTTATTCAATATAAGGGACACTTGGAACACTTATTGAACGTCATTTTTCTTACGTTAACTTAAGTAAATTTACTACCGTTTCCAAAAGTAAGCCTGTCAGGAGAAGAAACGGCGAAACAAACTCCCCGGTTTTTTTTTTTTTTTTACATGTGTCCCTTCTATATACATAGGGTTGCTAGTAAAATAATTACTTGCCGGCTGATCTATGATTGCGATTTCCAAAAACATTTGATTCCTGAATTGAGCCCTATCGTTCTGAGGGTGCGACATGGTCTCTCGCTGTTTTTAGGCGGAAGAACCTAACGTTTATCGCCTACGAATTAACGGTCTCCGTGTCTCTTATCTCTGGTATCACATAACCAGTACCGCGTTATTTTCGACGGAAGAAAAACGGAAAATGTTCTCTAATCGACCGACCCGTATATTATTTGAAATTTAACAACTTTTTCGTAACGTTTTAATATAACTTTTTTTTACTTGCTATTCATTTACATTATTACCAGCATTTAGTGTCAATTAAACATGACGTCACTATCAATATTGTACTAGTGCTGTGCCATTGTCGAAGTTTCCCATGACCTACCGGTTATTGTGTACCGGTTACGGTTTTTAACATATTCCACGAAGTGAAGAATACCTACGTTCGTGTAAAAGATGCCACAGTACGGGACCGCTGCCATTTTGAAGTGTATCTTAAGTAGAGCCTTGATTATAGGCTAATGACTGTTTTTGTCACGTGGTGTCATGCTCCGAGTGCCTATTGCGAGTTTTTCACTGCCGCCTTCACAAGTCACGGCGTTGACGTAACCGCAGATTAATATGGGGTCGACACAGTGCCATCTGTCGGCCCCCGAATGGCACTATTTTGGTCCCATACAAATCTGCGTTAAGGTCAACGCGATGATGGCGGTTCGTAGACAACTCGCACTAGGCACTCGGATGAGTTTCTTCTGTTGGGACATGGAATGAATTTAGATATTAAACCCTTGCAAGATAGCATTCGGTGATTGAAAACATTATAATGGCAGCTCCACCGTTTCCTAATCCATCATTTATATCTGACCGGTTAAACTTATGCAGTTATTCCCTGTGAACTCGCTTGCACAGGGTGACCAAAACTATTGAAACAGTTGCTTAATTAAATAGACCAATATACATTCTAGGAACCCACAATACAATCATAATTAGACGTTCGAAATAATCTGACATTTGAGCGTTAATGGTCAAGTACAGCCTCGTTATATCACAAGGTTTCTCAGCGTCGAGCTCGACGATGAACGTCGGGTTTAATCATAGCAAATTGATACATATAACATACGTGTTAAAGTTCATTTTCGTATGTTTGAAACTGACACTCGACGTCGACTAACCTAACAGAATAACGGGGCAGGATATTTTATTCGCGTCGTGCCATACAGAAACAGGCTATGCATTCAGCGCTCATAGCTCGTGACGGCACGGATAGATTTTGAATGTGTTTTTTAAACACCCTGTCCTGTATATATTTGTACGACAAAACTCAAGCGAAGGGAATATCTGACGTCACGTCTGTAATGCGACAACGCTCGCTAATCCGACTTACACAATGACCTACGACCTTGCACTGCGAGACTCTACGGCCTTTTACACGAGTGATAGCGGTTTGAATCACATAATGAGACAACAGTTAGTAGCCTCATCTATACTAGATAATATATAAATCTGAAGAGTTCGTTTGTTTGAACACAAATATCAGGAAATACTGATTGAAAAATATTCCAGTTTTAGATGCCACGCTAAGACCAATCACGGGTTAGCTTTAGCCCGAAGTAACACGCCGCCGGAGTCGCAGGCAACAACTAGTTTATAATATAGAGTACAAAGTACGGTAGCCACTCTTTATATTACGTTATTTGTAAAATGATATTTTTGCGAGGGAAAATTATCATATTCCTTATGTACGTTACGTTACGTTACTTACGTTATTTCCAGTAACATCAACTACCTGGCAGTGACATTTCCCGTCACAGACCATCAGCGGTTTAGGAAGATTATCCAAAAAAAAAATATATAGTACATAATTTCAGAAGCAATTTTAGTTACTAACTGACGACAAAATAAAAGAGGAGTCTATCTATCGAGCTGTGTATTTATTTTTAGTTAAATTGATGAATAATTAAAAATTACGAAATAATCATCATCATCATCCTCCTGCCCTTTTCCCTTGTTGTTTGGGGTCGGCTCAATGTGTTCTTCTCTTCCATTTCTCTCTATCAGCCGTCATATCTGTATTCACTCCTATTTTAGCCATATCATCTTTCACACAATCCATCCATCGTTTCTTAGGTCTTCCTTTCCCCTTGTAACCATCCACATTCATAAACAAAACTTTTTTGGCAACGTTATCCTCATCCCTCCGCATAATATTACGAAATAATCTAATTGGCTTTAACGCGCACTTCTCTAAGTCCTATAAGTTAGACCGCGACTAATGTACAGTCACGGCCAATCTTGTTAGCTCGTCAAAGCACGTGGTACGTCGGGAATCCTTTTACCCGGTTTGTTTGCTCAACACGTGGCGACTTCTAAACAGCATTTACTTAACTCTGTCGGAATGGAAACTGTTTTGGTTTAGCTAAGGGAAATCTAGATGGATTAAATCATGCAGATTTTATTAATGAAGCCATGTGATGTTTGCTTAAACTTTTCTGAAGCCACACAAGTGAGCATGATTGGAGGGTAGAGCGAACTAGAATACTAGACTACCTTTAGATTTTATACGTATATATGCTCACGTCTGTATTCCCCGAAGGGGTAGGCAGAGGTGTTGTAGCAACAACATTCACATTTAATCGAAAATGATTGCCAACGTGACAGAAGGTGAGTCCATCGCCGTCTCATACACTATACATAAGTTCTTGTATTACTTCTCAGAAATATGCAGGTTTGCTCACGATGTTTTACTTCACCGTAAAGCACGTGGTATGAAATCACTGCACAGAAGTTTTTAGACCTCTCTGGGGTTCGAACTTGCGTCGCTTGCGTAGCAGGCGACTGCTCAAACCCCGAGGCCACCACGACGTGAATTTGTCACTTAAAAGATTACAATAGTAACAGTTTGACATATTAGCATCTTAAACCAATAATGACACTTTCTATGATTGCAACATAAAGCTCCACTTTACATTAATAGTTGTAGTGAATAAACACTGTGACATAATCAAAATAATGTATTCGCCATTGAGCTCTATTATTTTGTGAGCTCACGCACTGCATGTGTTCATGCTAGTACGATTTCCATCATTATTATTCAATGTACCGCTTCACTTCGATCGACCATAGAATTCCTTCACGTTCTAAACATTTCGATGCGTTTTTGGGATTCCAAGTTATGTAAAGAAAATTGAACGAAAATGACGTGCTGTGGTTTGTATCGCAAGTCACTGTTATTGTTTATTTATTTTTATTACTGAAATGTATTAAGTTACTTGAGTTTGTTTTTCCTTGGTGACTTAACGCAACATAAATGTTACTTAATTATTACGTGTGTGTGAAAGATATAAAACTAACATTATCTACGTATGTTTTTCTCAGTTAATTCGTCAATTGATTGCATTGATCGGCCTGTGAAGTACTCTTTATTTTGTTTTTAATCGAATGGAAGATTTTAGACACAGTTTAAATTTAAGCTTTCGTAATGAGCAAATAAGTGCCATAGGATGTCTGTAAGAGGTTTCACGTCATGGCCGATCGCGTATACGTCATTCACGTGTTATTTTATAAACTTTAAGTTAAAAAAAGAGTTGAAATCTTTACGATTGACAACCCTAACACTGAATGGGGCAAACGGTTTTATTTAAAACAATTTGTAAATTTCCTTACTGTTTCCAAAGCTGAAATTTATACGATGTTTTAGAACTCCCTTTATTTTGTTAAGCACGAATATGCATTCACCGTTTCAACAGACTTAATGCGAACCAACTTTCGAAAAATTACAGTTATAAATTAAATCATCCTTACTACTGTCAGCCGAGAGCCGTGGCTAAGTGATAGTGTGATGGGAATGTACCTAAAGCCACTTAAGGTTTACGATGGACTTGCGACTTCCGCACCAATGGTGTGACGTCACCCAACTATTTTCGGTGCTGACACTTCCTATATTTGATTTTTATGTTAATAATTTTGCAATCACGACACGTTTAAATCATTCTTCAGGTCCGCCAAGCTAGCGTTTTACGAATATCCGTAAAGAATATCTGGGTTTTCCAAGACACTTGATTTTTTGTGAAGCTAACAACTAGGAAGAAACGCTTGTTTTTACTTTTTATGTATGTCCTTCTTTATCTTGTCTTGGGGATTTATTTAAAGCATTTATAAAACAACTAGCGGACGTCGCGTGATTTCACCCGCGTAGTTCCCGTTCCCGTGGGAGTACAGTGATAAAATATAACCTATATTAATCAGTGATTATGTAGCATTTAAATGGTGAAACAATTTTTTTAATTGGTCCAGTACTTTTTGAGCCAAAAATACTTACATACAAATATTTCCTCTTGAAAATAAGAATAGATTAACCATTATTTTGAACGATACTTCAGAATAACGAGATCCTATATCAAATTAGCCGTTTCTTATTTCCCACCGCCCACAGAATTCAATTGAAATTTCGCTTCAATGTTTCTCAACGAAATCAATGTTTTTTCCAGTTCTATATGTGTTCAGTATTATTATGAATTCTTTAAGATAAAGAGCCGTGGTGGTCTCGGGGTTAGAGCAGTCGCCTGCTACGCAAGCGACGCAAGTTCGAATCTCAGCGGGGTCTGTACCAATGACATTTTCTAAAAAGCTTATGTACAGTGATTTCACACCACGTGCTTTACGGTGAAGGAAAACATCGTGAGGAAACCTGCATATTTCTGAGAAGTAATGTATAGTGCCTGAGACGGAGATAGACTCACCATCTGTCATGTAGGCACTTAATCAAAGTCGGTGAAAAGTGGGTGTTGTGATAACAACATCTCTGCCTACCCCTTCGGAGAATACAGGCGTGAGCATATGTATGTATGGATGTATGTATTTAAGACAATAGTATCGACAATGGACTCACCACCTGTCACGTGGCACTTAATCATTTTCGGTGAAAAGTGTTGTTATTACAACACCTCTTCGGAGACCCTTCTTTGATGGCCTGAGCATATTTTTATTATTACAGATTCCTTAAATCTATTTGACAAATTTGAATGTCACTCGTATCGTCTTTGTGTTATTGAATAATAAACATAAAAACTTTCACATTTTAATGTTATCAGGATTGAGATGTCTCCTTCTCTGAATTGCTCATACCAAACACACCTTTGCACGACCATTTTAGTATTACCTTAATTATCTATATATATAAAAATGAATTGCTGTTCGTTAGTCTCGCTAAAACTTGAGAATGGCTGGACTGATTCGGATGATTTTGGTATTAATAAATTTGTTGGAGGTCAGGGAAGGTTTAAACGGTGGTAAATATGATGTGACTGACTGACTGACTGACATAGTGATCTATCAACGCTCAGCCCAAACCACTGGACGAATCGGGCTGACATTTGGCATGCAGGTAGATGTTATGACGTAGGCATCCGCTAAGAAAGGATTTTGATTAGTTCTACCCCCAAGGGGATAAAATAGGGGATGAAATTTGGTATGAAACTTTGTCAATTTTAAACCGATATATTATATAAAACGAAATTTACGCGGCTGAAACCGCGGGGCATAGCTAGTTTGTAAAATAATAATGAAGTAAACAGCAAAGGCATACGGTACAACGCACGTCAAGATAAATCTGATAGCTCTCTTGGAACTAACTGCATGAGTCTGATTTAGAGCTATTGTGTAGGAAAAAAGTTAAAATGTAGTTATATATACAGAGATCATCACAAAAGATAATTGTTTCATATTACCTAATAATGATCCCGAGTTTCTGTTAGTAGATACTTTATAAAAGACGAGCTGTGGCCCGCGGTTTCACCCGCGTAGAGATAACTCTATGGACGGCGTTATTTCACGAACCAATTATTTTTTTTAATCTGCCATCGAAAATCATCAAAATCGCTCCAACCTTTAACCGAAACAAACACACAGAGAAATAATTGATATGTAGTAATATGGATAGATATAGGTTTTATCCACATTTTTTTATATAAAATGTCTATAGTTAATTATAGAGCACATATCGAGTTTATGTTATTATGGGCAATCTATATGTCTATAGGTACTTGCTCATGGCGCCTCTATCTGTCTGCGTGTTACCTCTTCACAATAAAACCGCTGAACCGATATTTTTGTATAATATAGCTGACTCAAAAACCCATAAATAATAATACCATTAATAATTAATAAATAAATAGTGACCGACATAGCCAATCGGGTTAGCAGGCTTAAGTGGCAGTAGAGTTCTCGAGTGGAGACCACGTACCGGCAAGCGCAGCGCAGGGCGCCCCCCCGCGAGATGGACGGACGATCTGGCCAAGGCCGCGGGGACCCGCTGGATGCAGGCCGCTTCCAACCGGGTGAGGTGGAAATCATTGGGAGAGGCCTATGTTCAGCAGTGGACGTCCTATGGCTGATATGATGATGATGATGAATAATACCTTGTTAGCATACTCCATGGTGCATTATATTTGACCAGTATGGCCCACAAAAAACTAGGCTAAATATGTAGCAGGTCATTCAAATAAATTTAATCCTATTGTGGTTTGAGGCACGGCCGACTTATCTGACTACTGTGTCTAGATTGTATCGTTATGTGCTAGGTCAAGTTTATAAACGTGTATTACCTTTCACAGTAACAGACTCGTTGTAGCCGAGTTGTTTTAGTATACGCTTGCTCCGGCGACGCAAGTTTCCATGTCCTCAGCTCAGTGTACCTACGAGCTATATGAGCTTACTACAAGCGGTACGGAATATAGGAAAAAATCTTTCAAAATAACACACTCTTACAGACGACATCTATATATATGCTCACGCGATCCCAGACGGGTCCCCGAAGGGGTAAGCAGAGGTGTTGTAACATCAACACCCACATTTCACCGAATATGATTAAGTGCCAACGTGACAGAGGGTGAGTCTACCGCCGTCTCAGGCCCTATACATACGTCTTTGAATTACTTCTCGGACATATGCAGGTACCTCACGATGTTTTCCTTCACCGTAAAGCACATGGTGTGAAATCAGTATACATAAGTTTTTAGAAAATCTCATTGGTACAAGCCCCGCTGGGATGCGAACTTGCGTCGCTTGCGTAGCAGGCGACTGCTGTAACCCCGAGGCCACCACGGCTCTAGACGACATCTACTAGATTGTAATCAGTTTATTTTATTGGACGTTCAAAAGTAACTCACCATCAGTCACCTTCCTTTGTCAAAAGTAGAAATTTGCATGTCCCCTACTCGGGGACACTTTTGGGAAGGTCTGAAGACAAGAAAGGGTGGGTCCTATTAATCTGGGATTTTTACCCATTGTCTAAAAAAATCTAATATATCCTAAGTATCAGGTCCCTCAACAATTTAGTTTAGGCCCTGGTAAGACACTTATGAATGTTGAGGAATTTACCACCGGTTCGGAAACTAGCCTTCTGAGAAGAACCGGCAAGAAACTCAAGAAGAAGCAGTAATTATACAGGGAGAAGAGGGAGAATAGAGTAGAGCGCCATATATTCCAATTCTAGACTTAAGTATAGCTTTCACTTAAACCGTATAAATTTGGCTTTTCATACCAGTTCTTAAGAAATACGGCGTGTGACGAGGGATAAATTATTCTTATCGACCTTCTCCTTCTCTGACAGGGTTAAGTCTATAGAGCTATCATATAGCCTTTATTCATCGTACAGGACCTTCAGGCGGTGTCCTCGAATCTATTTAAAAATCTACCTACGCAACTGATGAGAATCATTAAAAAATCTAGGTATTGTAAAGACTATCGAAACAGGTTCATCAAGTCTTATTATCTATCTATATAGCTTTGCTCCGTCAACTGACTTCAAAGAGGCCACTGATCTGCTTCAAATTAATTCTACTTGTTTTATTTGAACTGAAAACTAGATATTTTTAATAAAATCGAATTTTATATTCGAAATTTATTACTCATCGAAATGTATTACTTACTTTGTTTTGAAGTTGGTATCCAAGTGGAGCTTTATGCAATGTTATGTTTAACAGTTTTAAAAAAACATGTATGTTTTTTTTATTTCCTGAAAAGCCATATGTTTTACACCGGGCAACAAAATATGGGACCGCATTTGGACCTTCGTTTATATATCTTACGAGTACCATACAATAATTTGGATTTCCAAGTAGAGAAATAGAATAAAACAAAATTAAGGGAATTAATGTGGTGAAGAGCCGGGGTGGCTGCGGGGTTTGAACACTCGCCTGCTATGCAAGCAATGCAAGTTCGAATCCTAGCGGGACCTACACGTAAAAGTTTTCTAAAAACTTATGTGCAGATTTCCTCCCGATGTATTCCTTCGAAATCACTTTACTTAAGTTTTTTGAGCAAAACTCATTGGAACAGGCCCCGCTGGGATTCGGACTTGCATCGTTTACATAGCAGGCGAGTGCTCAAACCCCACGGCCACCACGACACAATCTATCACATTAATAATGTTAAGTGTGATTACAAAAGGCGTAATATATTACAGCTGAAGTGAGCAATGTGGTTGTTGCATCATTTTTAATAATTAGGTAGCATCCTTCTGCCTCGACCTTACCATTCACCAAATATGCATCTATTATACATGTATTAGCAACTAGCTGTGCCCTGCGGTTTCACCCGAGTTTATTTCATGGGTGACCAGCGAAACCCAATTTGTTTTTAATAGTAGCCTAAGTTACTCCTTATATATATTTATGTAGACAATAAAGTACTTAAAACTATTTACAAGTACAAAACTTGGACCAAATCGGTGTCTCTCAGGATCGTGCCAAGAAAGCTGGCAGCATTGCCACGTTGAATAGCAATGCTGATTCTCTACGACGTGCAACCTATTTGAAAAATTGATGAGCATCTGGACCCCAAGGCCCCAGAGTTTCAACCGCAAACGCAGAAAATATGTATCCTTGACCAATGCAAACATATTTCCGGCGCTTGAGGCACTCCTGCTGAGAAGCAGTAGCACCGGCCGCCACAGCAGTGCCGGGGAGATGGGACGGAGGCAACGTACTCCTTGTAATAGTAGCTATATACCAGTGAAGGTCCCGTTGAAATCAGTCTAGGCGTTACGGAGACACCCCGAAAAAAACAGAGAGCCAGATCAAAAAAAAAATATTCTTTTTTTATTTGAGTACCGTATATACCTTCTTATGCATTTAGTGAAAAGTTGTTAATTTCAAATTACAAACAAACACTTCAATTTTATTTATCTGTATAGATTATACTACAACAATATAATCTTATAATCTGACCTGGATGCGCCGCTGACGAAATTTCTACAAGGTTCGTGATTTACTTACCATGCCATCCGCGACTTGTTTTGACATTCTTAAATTAGGTTTTATATACACTTTTCCCAATTAAAAATATCATTATTTTATTATAACTTGGGGCCTACCATCATCGATTTAACCTCCGAGCTCTGAAGTTTCATTATGGCGTCAAATTTAAGAAGCTCTTAATGCGCGCTGCATAAGCGATCATAGATCCCTTTACCACCTAGCACTGGGTACATCATAAGGTATCTCTTAAGGCTGGACTTTCATTGTCAGATAGATAATACTACGATGAGTAACTTATAATTCAAAACAAATAAAAGCTTTGGAGGCTGGTCATCTCAAACACAATTATTCGTAGTACTTAATTTTAGGTTTTAGTTTTTTTTTATTTCGATTTTTGTGCACTGGAACTGTGTCCATGGGCTTATATATATATTTTTTATGATTTATATTGTATTACTCAAAGCTGTAATTTTTTTTTTAAAAGAGTTTATTACTGTGTTTCTTGCCCGGTTCTTCTTAGTAAAAGTAACCTTCCGAACCTGGCGGTAGCATGTATAATCCTATTTAATCGTGTCTTTCTGACGATTTTAAAGTACTTAGTAAAAAGTCTAATCCCATTAAGATATTTTGAATTTTGAATTTATTTAAAAAAAGGGTCATTCCTAACCTGAAATTAAATAAACGCAAGTGAAACCGCGGGATTAGCTATTTATCAATATCTTCATACACCGCCGATTCACTTTGTTATACAATATACCTGTCACTAATATAAATACCACACTAAACGGATTCTTGTAACATTTATATGCATATAATGAATTTTCATGGGCGATTTAAATAAATCACGTATTGCGCTTTCAACAAGTAGCACTCTTCTTTTTTAAAACCAAATTCATAATATCAATATCGCGTCGGTAATGATTTTGTGCCCTTATCCTAATAAATATAGTGGTAAATTATGCTTAGAAATACCCTCAGAAAAACAGGACATCGAAAAAAAAAATTTTTCGTTCTTTGTTTGAAAATGACGATTAACATTTTATACTATTTAATGTCATCAAATCATTTGAAGAATAGTTTGGATTTCACTCTATATTCAAAACTTATATACAGCACTTATTAAAAAAACACGTTTATCTAAATCTAAATAAATATAACTCAACGGTGACTGACTGACTGACATAGTGATCAACGCACAGCCCAAACTACTGGACGGATCGGGCATACGCTGAGAAAGGATTTTGATTAATTTCACCCACAAGGGGATAAAATAGGGATGAAAGTTTACTCTATACTAATATATAAAGCTGAAGAGTTTGTATGTTTGCTTGAAAGCGTTAATCTCACAAACTTCACTTATGATTTGAATTTGAAATGCTAAATGGCCCATTTATCGAGGAAGCTATAGGCCAATCACAGGTTAAAGTTACCGTTAACCCAAAGTGACTATTCCACGCAGACAAGGTCGCAGGCAGAAGTTGGTCTAATAAATATAATTAATACTCTCACGAAATGTCTTCGTAAATTGAATCATAGTTCGCGCGTGCCATGCACATTTTCGCGTATTGCACAACAGTTACCTACATTCCCCGGGCAGCGCCCACGCTTTCGATTACGTAACCAATTCGAAATTAGAATAGAATACCGCCTAATGGCGTCGCGTTGGCTGTCAATTTGATACCTGTCAATCTGTCCGTTATTACAATTATATTATCCTCGATATGAAAACATTTAAAAACGTTCTGGCTTTTTTCATTCAGGCGTTGAAAGTTCAAGGAAGCAATAGGGAGCGAATATACGTTTATTTTGAACAATTATCAATTCTCAACTTAGGTATAGGTGTTACAACACCCATTTATCAAAATGATAAAAAGTACATCATATTATAACAATGTTTAATGAATGCGAAGCTCAGTCTAACTGTTTCTCCTCTATTGCCTTTACACCGCATAATAGATTGCTGCATGCAAAAACGTTGAGGAAGGTTACTTATATAAGTAAATTTATATTGGGAAATAAAAGGATGGATATATTTTTATGGTCTGCCATACGTGCACAATGCAATGAATAAATCGAACAACCATTAACATTTAGAACGATCTGACCCTATTTTGATAAAACTTTCACCATCCAGTTCACATACACAAATATCTATTATGATTATCAGATCAGTAATTTATTTATCTATCCATACGTTTGTATAACTATATAATATTATACCTCTCTGTTTGGATGGGTATAATGTAACGAGAAGGATATTTTGTGATTTATTATAATAGTGTATAGAATGTCTAACTTCTATGTTTCTGGCCGGGTTCTTCTCTGTGAAAGTGACTTTTCTAACACAGCAGTAACATTTTATAATCCACCATAATACTGTCATTCTGACAGTTCTTTTCTAATTTTGTTTTTGGAACTGAAGAAGAGATTTGTAAATTTTTCCCTTTTTCAAAAAAGTTCATAATCTATTTCTAATATTTAATTTCTATTCATTTCATACAGCGTTCTAGGAGGAGAGAGAATCGTAGGTCAATCGTTTAGGCGTTACGATACCTCAATCAGACACATATATACAGGTCGAACACTCGTACTTTTTTTTCGGAGGTTAAAAAAGAGCGCTTTACTCAGCACCTTCGGCGAATGCTCGCTTGCTATCGAAGAAGATACATGTCACATCATTCTAATCCTGAGTATTGAGGGACTGAGAAATAATTAATATATGATGTATTCAAAATAGAACATAGCGCTTACCATCATCGGTTTAAGTAGAGCGTATTGTGCGTTGACGTTTCACATTGATATCGTAAAGTTCTTAATACGCGCTGCTTTGACGATCTTAGTTGGCCCCCCGTAAAGAGAAAAACTCCGTTCACAGAATGTAGTAAAATTAAATTTTGGGATCAGTCGTCAGTTGGGCATAGTATTTAAAGATTTAAGAAAGTGCATTGACAGTGCAAGGTATCTCACACGTCAGTTAGCGTCAACTTATGCGTAAAATATATGTGTACCTACCCATTTCTGATTTTATCACTGCTGAAGTGCTGATCCGATTTTGCTGCAATTTAAAATATAGATTGCCGGTAAAAGTGCCAGGTAATAGATAGTCATAATGAAATAGCACGTCGTGACGTGACCGACGTTTACACGATTCAAAGTTCACGCGCGCGTCGCCACTCGGGTCGCTTGGGTCGTCCACGACCTCAAATGATCATTGAACATAGACATGGACATTCACCGGTAATTATGATATTTTAAATTGCAAGGTCTATAAAATTTGACCTCCTTTAGAGTCAGTCATATCTATGTTATGTAGGTCGAACGATGCGCTCATATGCTTTTTTCGCTTTAGCTCTTTCCTTTCAGCGTTTCTAGACTTGATTTTGTATATGTGTGGGTGAATTAAGATAACATTCGCATGTGATTCACTTGCAGATTAAGTAGCAAGTTTGTAGATAATGTTGGTAAATAATTTTGTAGCTTGGTCAAATGTAGTATGATTCACTTTCAACGCGTAGATTCTAAACAGGTTCCTAGGTTGGCATAAAATATGGATTGCCTGATTGTAACACTCAGGCAATATGCATTAAGTCCTAGTTCATGAGCAAAATAATTTTGATTAAAATAATCATGTTTCCTTCGCAATCCTTCGTATCGCCTACATCGAATATCGATCTACAGAAGTGGAATCGAGTTGAGTTGGTAGTAGTGTTGGTGCCTTTTATTTTTTTACCAGCGTCCCCGATTGCGGGCGTGATGAATCGTAGAAACGGAGCGTGCGCGTGCGCTGCGGTCGATGACCCGCGAACGTTTCCCGAACAGAATGTTGGGAATAACTTGCATATAGTATTCTGTTTTTGTTATCTACTAATAGTTAATCTAACTAAACTACCTTAGTACCTCTTTACTACGTAATTAAACTCTTTTGGGACTACACTTATTCTCACGTCTGTATTTCCGAAAGGGTAGGCAGAAGTGTAGGTACTTGTAGTAAACCCACATTTTGCAAATTTATAAGTTCCATGTAATTGGGAGCGAGCCGCTTATATTCATAGGCATTAGTAAGTATACTGGGTGATAAGGGTAACAGTACCCCCATCACGGGTTTGCCACCATTTTCGTAATCTATACTCACTAGCGTCACTCGCAATATGTATGAGATATTTAGTTCTTCACGTCACCCCTCGGAGTCGCTGCACAATTTCTCATACTAATATTCCGCGGAGACGCTAGCGAGTATAGATTACGAAAACGGTGGCAAACCCGTGATAGGGGTACATTTAAGAAACTGGTGCCTATTATCTATTAAGAAATCATTCCACGTCCGATTTGATTTTGACATTGACGATATCGTTTGCGTGCTGCTGTGTTATTCTGTATCCCTATCACGAGTTTGCCACCGTTTTCGTAATCTATAATCGCTAACGTCACTCGCAACATTTCACGTCAACGCTGGGAGTCGCTGCACAATTTCTCGTACCAATATTCGGCGGAGACGCTAGCGATTATAGATTACGAAAACCGTGGCTAACCCATGATACTGTAAGGCACAGTGACTCAAAACTTGACACGTTCGACCGTCGTCGCTTAACCTTGCGTTTTGCACTTGTTTTGTATGGAGACGTAAAACTTCCTACACTCACCGCTTGGGGAACTGATCTTAATGAATTCGACGTCAAGTGTCGCTTCTATCAATGTTCAATTATTTTCTTCACCGTTTACGGTAAATATAAATCGATATATCTCAATACAAGTGCTGTGCTATTGGTTCAATAGAGTGGCAATGCATATTATATTGGTTCACTTATTATCACATACATACACGCTTATTACAACAATTGATGCCTCACGCACTCATCTTATTACGAACCTACGTAACTGATATCTAAATACATACGAATGCTCATGCCTGTATGTTTCGAAGAGGTTGCTAAAGGTTGCCAAAAACTCCGATATCTATAGAGACAAAATAAAATAATTGTCTGTTTGTAATTCCAAAATAACAGTTTTTCATTAAATGCATATGAAAGTATACACGGTACTGGCATAAAAAAATAAATTTGAAAAGAAAGTCTGTATGTGTGTCTGTCCGTTTGTTCCGGGTAATCTCTGAAACGGCTGGACAGATTTTAACGGGACTTTCACTGGCAAGCAGCTAATGTTACAAGGAACGGAAAGAAGGTTACAGCTAATTGTGTAGCTAAAAACTAATTACAAGTAGAAAACTTGGCCCAAATCGGTGTCTCTCGGGATCGTGCCAAGAAGGCTGGCAGCTAATGTTAATAAAAATAATAATAAAATTTAGGGTTCCACGGCAATCAAATTAAATATACGCGGGTGAAACCGCAAGGCACAGCTAGTAATAAATAAGGAGCGAGCCTATTAATCCAGACTCCGAGCTGCTACTGAGATATTACAGATGGAAAACCCAACAATATTTTTCCGAACCGGGGAGCGAACCCGCAGTAGCAACTCCGACCACCAAACCAACGAGTTATCGTATTTAAAAAAAAATAAGATTTCAAATTCCAAATAGACGCCTAAGAAAGCAATAATTCTTGGGTAACGATTTATTTTTCATTTTCGCGAAACTTCAACGGGCTCTACCATGAACTCAGCTTCATCGTCATGTTAAGCTATTATAAGCTTACTTTGAATGATTATTCATACCACAAAATAATTAATTACCTTACAACCACATGAAACTCTATAGCTCCCAGGTGGAAGTTAGACATTGAAATAAAAAAAATAGGTTCGATTCGTAAGAAATTACCTACAGTATTACCTATCTTAGCGGAAAAAGTTGACTGTAAGTAATTTTATAAATACCTGATACACCGTAGCATAGCGGTAACTTTTTAAGTTCCCGTAATCAAATGAGCTCCTTAACGCTTACAGTGCCAACCGCATCCTTGCGTTTGAGTAAAAAACTAATCATAACATGTTTATCGCGCGTCAGTCGAAGGCACTTTAAGTTTTCGCGCCAACATGACAGTGTTCAGTCGACGCGCGGTCGCGATTACACACAACGCTGCGCTGGTCGAAAACGATAAAAAAGAAAAAAATACCGGCTCTTAAATTACGATTCCAAATTCAATTTGAGCGTGTGTTCCATTATTTATGGTCGATTCCTTTTTTTACAGTGTAAAATGTGATTGTGATATCGATAAAATTTTGACTGTGATTTATAGTTTATTAGCAAATAATGATTGAATTATTGAAAGTGAGTGATAATAACAGAGTGAATGGAACGATGAGGGATATTGGCGCGGACTCGTTCGTGTGCCGGGTCCAGTACCTGAATGACTTGGACCCTTTTATGGAGTACAATGTGCGAGAGCCTCCGAGACCGCTGTACCACACGTTCAATACCACGATACCCCTGTCGTATCAAATTGCGGCGGTACACCGACTTTTACAAGCTCCACATCGGGTAAGTGACACAGAATAAAAAATACCCGAAGACACTCTTGCACAAATTGCAGCTTGGTTTAAATTCGCGGTATTCTTTTTTTAAAACATTTTTCTTTTTAAATTTCTCTTCCAGAGTCGAGTCAATGTTTCTTCCAGAAGTTTAGCGGATAATTAGTTGTTACTGCTCAGAGGCCAACTTTATGAATATGAATTAAGAACTTGTTTGTAAACTACCTAGTTTGGTTAAATACTCTGATATTTATAATTAAGAATACATTTATTAAGTTCTCTCTTAATTAAATCGGACTTATGAGCGCTGTCCTTGACTGCTCACAAGTCAAATACATGCTACCGCCGGGTTCGGAAGGTTGTTTCTGAGAAGGAGGCGGCAAGAAACTCAGTAAATTTTTTTACAAGATGAGTTCAAAAGACATTGTATGAGTCTGTCTCCGTCTGCGTGTATGGCGTGACACGAATAAAATATCAGCGCTCATAGCTCATGACGGCATATGTATTAATCGACAGATAAGTACGAATTTAAGTAACATTTGTTTACAAAACCGTGGTGGCCTTGAGGTTTGAGCAATCGCCTGCTACGCAAGCGATGCAAGTTCGAATCCCAGCGGGGCCTGTACCAATGAAATTTTCAAAAAAAAAAACTTATGTGCAGTGATTTCACACCATGTGCGTTACGGTGAAGAAAAACATCGTGAGGAAACCTGGATATTTCTGAGAAGTAATTCAATGACGTATGTAAAGTGTCTGAGACGGTGATGAACTCACCATCTGTCACGTTGGCACTAAATCATCTTCCGTGAAAAGTGGGTGTTGTAATTACAACACCTCTGCCTACCCCTTCGGGGAATACAGGCGTGAGCATATGTATGTATGTATGTTGTTTACAAAACGGATAAAACTAAAGGGCCTTAATTTTGATGGATCCATTTTTTGTCCATTCCCATAAGCCGGGTTTTTGGCCCCTTTCTGTAAAAAAATGGGGTACTGACCTACTTGTTATTCTAGTACTAAATATTAATATAATTATTACACAACATAATGCGTTACTCATCTCGCTATTCTGCTAAAATTAAACATTCCAAATACTTCCCACCCATCAGGTGAGCACGTCCTGATTGCCACCTAACAATATTAATCCACTTTGAGGTGATGTAATGTTGCCATAATAGCACAATTTTTTTGTTCTATACCTTATGCAGCGTGAAAATTTTTGATTTTTTTTAAATAAAATTATATATAAGATATTTTGTATGAATACTTTAACAAAACATGTTTAAAATAAGACTAGACCATACACGGACTAAAACTGTATACATCCCTTTTTAAAACGGTATCACAGAAAGAGATGGAGTTACAAAACCAAAGACTATCTTAATATATGTTTTGTAATAAGGGTGCCAACGTACACAAAATCTAGCTAAGCTCAGCAAAAGGTTGCCAAAAATTTATGTATAACGAGTTATACATGTATATACTAGTGGTGTCCTAAACGCTATTGCATAAATTGTAGATTTGGCAAATATTTATAATACGAATGCCTACTTTATCAAATCTAAATTATGTATATTAGTATAGCTTTTCGTTAAATATAAATTTGAGAGACATGAAGCAACAATACCAAGGGTAAGATGGTAAGCGGTTATCAATATTATAGCTAATAATATATATAAACTATAAGGTCTGGGCCAATCCCAAAAAACAACACATACTCCGCTCCAATTTATATTCCCATAAATAACACTTAATTCAAAGCGAAATAATTTAAATTACATAGCTGGATCCATTGTTGTAAAAGGACTTTATTTCTAGGCAGTAGGAATGACATTTCCTTGGCACCGCTGGTAATTGAGAAGCCAAGGCTTGGTGGACTAAACAGTATGACAATAGCATCTGGTTTTCGAGGTCAGTGCCGTATACAGAATCAATTATAATAGCACTATGTAATATGTATCGATTTTCATACTTTATACGATACACTTACCTTAAATACAAAATTATAATATTATTTTAACAGCTCAGCCTGGAGACATGCATATACCAACTCTTGCTGCTCCAAATTATTTTAAAAAAACTGTTAAATTAAAAAAAATACAGTAATATAATAATATTTATTCAGTTTGAAACCTGGTTAAGCACTTATGAATGTCGAAAATTGACCACCCGTTCTCAAACTAGCCTTCTTAGAAGGCTGGTAAGAAACACAGCTAAAGGACTTTCAGGATAACGGAAAGGTTATTGAATGAATACAATACTCAAAGAAAAGTATATAATGATTATATTCGATGCCAGTTACCCATAGTATAAGCTTTGCTTAGATGGGACAGGATAGCACTGTGTGATAATGTCGAAACATTATTTATTTAATCAAAAAAACATATGTGATTTAGTAGTAAACCTTGATAGAATGTGATAATTTCCAATCATGATATATTATTATATATTTTAAGACCAAAGATGCTTTGGTCTCGACCGAGGTCGGTAGTTGAGAACCAGATACGGACTACATGTATATATATTATTTTTATTATTATTGATCGTCAGTCGGAAGTCATGAAGCGCATCAACAAATTTAGCCGACAGAACATTATTAATTAATTTAAATTAAATTTTTTTTTTCTGTATGTCAGTTTGTTTGTTCCGGCTAATCTTCGAAACGGCTAGACCGTTTTTTACGGGACTTTCACTGGCAGATAGCTAATATTACAAGGAGCAGCTTAAAAAAGTAAGTAAGGGTTTCGCGGGTCAACAATAAAATTAGGTCTACGCGGGTGAAACCGCGGGGCACAGCAAGTTATCAAATATATGACCACGATGGGAGGAGTACGTGCTCAGGGAAGCATTGTGCTTATCGGCTATCAGTGGGCTGTTACTTCATAAAATTAGGTTGTATCTGTGTGTTATCTACTCTGTGGTTACATTAATCAAGCTTGATCGTGATGGAAAATACAATGTGCATTATTATAAACAACACAATAGTTTTAATATATTGTGTATTTATTGTACATTATGTATTTATAATAGTTAACCTTTTATTTATATAGTTAATTTATTCTTCCATCGCACCGGCTCTTTTCAATGACTCTCTCTTCTCTACCCTAAGGTTGCCTGGAAGAGATCGCACCAGCGATAAGGCCTCCATATTATATATCCATTCCTATTGATGTTATTATTTTGTGTATTTCTGTTTTTGCAAAATAATTAATAATATTATTAATCCGCAATAAGAAATCCATCTATATATTTAAAAATGAACTGATGTTCATTAGTGTCAGTAAAACTTGAGAATGGCTGGACAGATATTTGTGTAAGTTCAGAGAAGGTTTAAACGGTGAAAACCATAAATAAGAAGTAAATCAAAAGTTGAAACCAAGTTCACCAGGTCAATTAGTACTTAATATAATTAGGATTAGTGTCGCGCCAATTTGTCAAATGAGGAGTAATATATACAATTAATAGAATACTTCACACAATCACGTGAGACAGTAAGTGTCAGTCTGTCACCTTCATACAGCGCACATCATACAAAAATAATTACACTGATTAATAAGAGTATATTCGTACATTACTAGCGGACGTCACGTGGTTTCACCCGCGTAGTTCCCGATCCCGTCGGAGTACGGGGCTAAAATATAGCCTATATTAATCAGTGATAATGTAGCTATCAAATGGTGAAAGAATTTTTAAAATCGGTCTGGTACTTTTTGAGTCAATTCGTTAAAAACATACATACAATCCTTTCCTCTTTATAATATAACTATACATATATACTATACTTATTCCTATTGAACCTAGTAATGACACCATGACTTCAGCAATAGAGCTGCCACAAGATTGATCATAATTTAATCACTGTAATTGAAGCTGTTATTGCCATGATAGTTTTACTCTTATTATGAGACAGGTGCATTTGACGTGTATACATCTGTCACACAACTGAAGTATCGTTGCAATAAGAGCTCATGGTTTTGACAGCGAGGAATCCAATGGGTTCCTCCACATATTTTTAACAATTTACAAGATATTTTTCTCAACAATCAATTGACATTGGCGGAATAGTTTTACTTAAGCTCATCGCCATTAAATAAAGAAAGGAAAGGAAAGAGCTCATGGTCAGGCCTCTGTTCTCTATGGGCCGTTTTCAATAACCTGTCAAAGATTACAGATGGATTGATATCCCCAGTTGTCTGTCAGATTTGATCAATCCATGCTTTTAGCTTTAATTTCATAGCTATTGGAAGGCAAAATTATTTATTTATTTTAATTAACTGAAATTAGAGGTAAATGAAAAAAGAATATTTAATGGCTGTGAATCCCGTTCAAGCAGATATCAAAACGTCCTCACAGAATAGCACTCCTGCCCTCAGGTGACATTTCGCAATGACATCAGCTGTTTTATGACATCATACGGTTAGCAAGTGATTTGACAATGATCACAATGAACACAAATAATTCCATTAGCCTTATTTACCTACTTACAGACAACCGATTATTTCCTGTACTTATTACATGCATACATATCCCTGTATTCCCCGCAGGGGTAGACAGAAGTGTACTTATAGTACACCCAAATTTCACCAGTTATGTTGAAGTGATAATGCTTTACAAGTCCCGTCAAGAGTTATGAGCGCAGTCGTTTTATCTATACATCTATATTTATACATACATACATACAGATAAATAACATTGAAGTTTCTGTATAATTTCAAATTAACAGCTATTCACTAAATGCATATGAAAGTATATACGATACTCATACAAAAAATCTATTGATTTTTTTTCAGTCTGTCTGTTGTTCCAGCTAATCTCCGAAACGGCTGGACAGATTTTAATGGGACTTTCACTGGTAGATAGCTAATCTTAAAAGTCCCGTAAAAATCGGTTTTGCCGTTTGGGATATTGGCCGGAACAAACAAATAGACAAACTTTTTTTTCGTGAATTATGTTATATATAGTTTCGTACGCATTTAGTGAATTTTAAATTACATACAGACACTTCAATTTTATTTATTTGTATAGATAAAGCAGTTTGTACTGTACCTTTTTCTTGCTGACTATTTGAAATTACTTATTTTATCATCGAATCAAGTAAAGATATACATAGATTTTTAATTATTATTATGTATTCTTCGGTCATCTATGTGTTCTGTGCCATGATGACATTGCCGAAATGAAAAATAAACTTTATGTGGGAGGTGTGAAGGTTAAGTTTTGAGATAAGGAAGTAATGTATATTGACATAACATATAATTTAACGACGCCAACGACTTCATATAACAATCAGACACGGATATCAATAAATTCAATTTAAGCCCAAACCAGTGGACGGATCGGGTTGAAATTTGGCATGCAGGTAGATGTTATTACGTAAGCATCCGCTAAGAAAGGATTTTGATTAATTCTACCCTCAAGGGGATACAATTGGGGATGAAAGTTTGTATGAAACTTTGTCAATTTTAAACCCATATATTATATGAAACGAAATCTACGCGGATGAACCGCGGGGCACAGTTTGTCTTTCAAATAAAAACAGAATCATCGAAATCGTTTCACCCAGTCGAAATTTCTGAGGTGGTGGATTAAAAAAAACATACAGTCGAATTGATCACCTGCTTATTTTTTTGGAAATCGGTTTAAAATACAAAGTAGCCATCTCAATATCTTCTTCACAGTTCTTAAGGCAGTTATCAACGTTTTTAATTGGTAGCGTTATAATAGGATCATGCTGCGTAAACTAGGCCACCTCGGTGTATGCAGAGCGTACCAAAATAATAACTTTTGCGTAATTCATATCAACATCACGCTTATCTGTACCCCTATCACGGGTTTTCCATCGTTTTCGTAATCTATACTCGCTAGCGTCTCCGCCGAATATTAGTATGAGAAATTGTGCAGGGACTCCCAGCAGTGACGTGAAGAACTAAAATATATCACACAAATATTGCGAGTGACGTTAGCGAGTATAGTTTACGAAAACGGTGGCAAACCCGTGATAGGGGTACTGTATGTAAGTAGTCACTCATTTGTTTATTTTACGCGTTAGGTACGCATCGGAACTACCTACCAGTAAATTGAAGGAAAGGTCGAATTTAAATTAAAATCAAAAAGAGCTGACGATCTTCAAACGATATAAATACACGTACAAAGATAAACTACGTGTTCCTGTAACTAGTTACTTTTTTGTAGGGCAAAGTTTAGTTTTCGCTTTTTCAACAAACTCCCGTTGAAACTGTGTCCTAGCTTTGAGGCTATCGGAACGTTACTCCATACAAAAAAAACGCGCAACGCAAGGTCAAGCGACGACGTTCGAACGTGTCTAAACCTGTAGGTCTAAAAAGGCCACTATGGGGGATTTTTTATTTTATTTTTATTTATTTATTTTTGAAACAAACAGTATTGTAAGACCTTACATATTAGTAAATAAAAATTATACATAAACCAGTGAAGATTCTACTGATAAATTAAACATATTCAGAGGACGCTTGCAATAAAGGTACATTTCTGTGACTGCGATCACATCTGTTGACAATGTGATGTTTTTAAGTATATGTAAGGTAAACTAAGTTTATATAATATCTATTTCTAAAGCCAATCATAATGTGATCCGAATATGATTCATCATCAAACTCACAAAATGGTCACTTACGTGCAATTAATCATCATCGAAATGACAATATGGACACTTAGGTGCAATTCATATTATGATTCACGAATATTTTTTTCCGTAATTCACCTGTGTCACACTCTCCTATGAACATTCCTAAAATGGTCCACAAAATATGAATTGTTTATGTGACAAATAGAGTTAGTTAGGGACTAACACACACTATTATAGTAATCATTCGTGAATCATAATATGAATTGCACCTAAGTGTCCATATTGTCATTTCGATGATGAATCATATTTGGATCACATTATGATTCTCCCAAAGTGGCATTTTTAGACATACTGTACTTGGGACACACCATGAGTTTACATGATGCATTGAGCCATGATGCCAGAGAACAGTGCGTAGGCTGCGCTCCGACTCTTTGGTGTAGGTTAGTAATAAAGAAGTGATTCAACAAGAAACTTCCAGAACAACTAGACATGTCTGACTGAACCACAACATAGAAAAGTAGCAGAAGGTCGGTTTATGTGATGACACCAATCAAACATTCACATGCTATAATATAAGTTAGCATCACATGTATGTTCTATTATAATCCTATAACACCTATGTCTTAAGCGAATAAATATTATAATTATTATTCCTTTGGCTAATTCCGTTGGGCTAATTCTAATTATTCACAAATCTCCACTGTATAAGTAAGCTGGATATTCCAAACAAAATTACACAAACACTCGAACGAATTTGTCAATAATTCGTTCTGTAAGCGCCCCTAGCGAGAAGGATCACAACTAAATTTGACGTTTATCGAGACTTTTTTTGTTGCGCTGTACAATGGCAGAGAGGATCATTGCGATATCTACTGCGACATGCTATAGGCAACAGTCCCAAAATGGCCGGATTCAATAAGGCGCGATTATCGATGGCTGTAGTCAGTGTATTTGTATATACATGTAGACACTCGCAAGTATTCAACATTTGCGTGCGCCAATTTTCGCCAACGTATGGAAGCCGACCTGAGAAGTTTAAGCATATCTGTACAGCTAGAGTTGAAATCGTGAACTGATTAAGCTTTATCGACAGATATATTTTTGGGGTTCCATTATCAAAATAGGCAGATACCTGCCAGTAACCTAGTTTACTGATTGCAAATAAATTAAGGTATTGCCCTAAGATAGGTAGGCTTAAATAAATCGGAATATTTAACCGACTACAAAAAAAGGATGAGGTTCTCAATTCGACTTTCGTTTTTTCTACAAGAATTTTTCTAAAGAAACATTTGCTGCTTAATGCGCAGGCGCTCATTACCTATTTCAATCCATTGAATAATTAAGATTAATAAAGACACGGCATTTTTTATCGTTCATCGTTGTGTAATAAATAAATAGACCACATACATCTATACTTAAATGTATGTCTGTTTGTCTGCTATATTTTCTGTTTGGTAAAGTAAAGATAAAAGCCGTAAACATATTCGCGGGTAGAAAGCCAGTACATAATATTCATTCGAAAAACATTTAATAACAGTCCTTCTCGGGAAGTCGGTAAAAAGGTAAAGTGAATTAACAAGAGAATTCCATTTATCGCGTATTGTAATTCGAATCGGGTCGAACTACGCCAACATAGAGCAAAGAACACCGCCATTCTTAAAATAATACTATCATTCCTGTGTTCTTGGAACGGTGAGCATTCGCGAAACGCGATAAACATGTTTGCGTTAATACTTGATTTGAAACTTTATTTTAAAGTTTTAGGAAAACTAACTAACTAGATAAATAGGATTTGAAAGTTCTCAATAAGCTGTGTTATATTTATAATATTAAGAAAGCAATAAGTGAAGTATGTTTAATTAATTAATATTTCTTATTGATAGATATATAGTATGGTATAGATATATGATAGAAACAAATACTAGAAAATATGCGCCCTAACAGGGTTTAGGTTTATAAATGTAACAATTATAATTAAGTTTATGTACTTTCAACGTATATTAATATTCAACTATCATTTTTACACATGCATGCTGATACAATGAAAAAGAAAAATATAATAAAAATAAAAATTATAAATAAAACACGGAATTTAAATTAGTGTATTAAATTAGTTTATGTTGTATCGTTGTAAATAATTGCAATAAAATATATGAATATGAAAAAGTCATATGTCATAAGCGTTTATTGGATTGGATGGGCAGTTCGACGAGCATTCTTCTCACACGATACGGCCTTTTATTTTTATGAAAAATAATGTGAAAACAACCAGCCGTTATTTAAGGTTTCTCACACTCGTCGAGTTTCGGGGTTAAAGAAACGAAATTGAACCTTATCCCATATGTATTATGTATCAATTTCCTTTGATTGAAACCAACACTCGTTGTCGAATAGTGAATAACGCGGCAGGGCGATAAAGGTAGTCACGACTTGCGAGCGCGCAGCGAATATTGAGGGTATCAGAGCATGTAGTTTTTTTTCGCGTCGTAAACAGAGACAAACTGCTCATTCAAGGTCAGCGCTCATAGCTCGTGACGACTCCTAAAGTACGTTCATACCAATCAAAAAGTTTATACCATAGGAAATGTTTGCTTGAATAAAATAATAAGTCATCAATTAGATTCACTTAGATTGAAAACAGGCCCCAGGCAGATTTCGTGTATGTATTATACGTATGTTGTATGGTGTCGAACACACACCCAGAGACCGCCAATCCGACCGGATTATAAAATTCGTAAAGGTGGTAAAAATACATTTCGCCAGAGCCGAGATAGCCCAAAACACTAACAAAATCGATTACGTATAAAATCGAATTGAATTCGATTACAGTGCAGAATCAATGAAGGTAATATCCTCTTTTTATCCTCGCTCATGAACCGTAAAAACCGTTGTTACCTTCTTGGTGATTTCTGCGATAAACACGAAACACTATCCATTAGGTATGTTAAAAGTACAATCGCTGAAGAAAGTCAAAGCCTAAACCATAGTATAATAATTAGCTTTACAAACAGTAAGGAATATAGGGCATTTTTTTTAAATAAAACCGTTTGCACCTATACAAGTGAGGGCTGTCAATCTTAATGATTTTAAAATATACTCTTATCCTTATGGACTCTTTCATTTTCTGTCAAAATAATGTAGATATGTCTTGAATTTTCAAAAATCGTCGGAAAAACAATAAATGACGTATAGTCTCTCAACTCAACGTGACACCCCTTTTGCGCGTCTGTGTGAGTATTTCATTTTGAACGATTAGTTCCTAGATTCCTTACTGCTTATAATTTTTGACAATAGTATTCAACGAATGATTCGTAAACTGGCCTACAGCTGATGTTATCTGTTGGTTTTAAAAAGATTTTTCATTATCAATGTTGCCTGCTCAGTGTATTGGATGACCAGTACGTACCTCGGACTGATAGTGGCTAATAGTGATAGCATTGGTCACTGGGAATATTTTTAAATATAAGTATACTACAAAGGTAAGGCAAATAAGGGGAGTTCGTGGCACAGTTGCTATTGCGCATATCGATAAGCAACCCTAACCAGATGACCATGACTGGGAGAGCACGTTCATCCCAGTTGCCAATTTAACATCTTTAGCAATAGTTACAGGTCTGTCGGAGGCCTAAGAGAGTCTGACAACTGGTTTAACCCAGACTACCGATTTTCTTCGTAAAAGAGGTTACGAAGGTCAGATGGCAGTCGATTCGTGTAAAAATCAGGTGATCAACCACATCGGGCCGACTAAATTTTTAAATTGTTAAGAGTGGCTACTTCAGGCTTGTTAGTTCTAATTTAAAAAAATTGGGGTACTGTTCACTTATTAAAAGAATATGAAAATATATCCGGCACAATTTTTTTTCTCGTTTTGCCTGTCTGTCTGTCCATCAGTTTGTCTGTCTATATGTTCCGGCTAATTTCATAAACGGACCGATGTTAACCGGACTTTCATTAGCAGATAACCTATGTAACAAGGTCAACTAAAGTTACTTTTGTTTTTTAAAAATAAAAGGGATTCTAGTACAAACAGTAAAATACCACGCTGACGGTGTTCCATTCAAGAACACTTAGTGACATTAAACCGTATAATTAGCACTGTAGAAAACAGAATTGGCAAGTAATTAAGTAGCATCCCGATGTTCCCAAATTATCTGATGTCCGTAGGGTTAACAGATAAGACTATTTCCATATCCTGCCCCAATTTCCAGCATCTGGCCGCGTGCCAGCCCTGTGCCCCGAACACGCATTACACAAGAATATGACACGAGTTGAAGATTCATTGTGTTATACCTGCAGCACGGAGTTTTTTAATCTATGACCTAGAGAATGTCTTACTACCTACATTATAGTGTGTCTTTACAAGCATTATTGAAAAGTGATAGAAACGGGGAATTGTTTTATGTAAAAACGCCGCAACAACTGCCTTATTCTGTAAGGTTTCTCAGCGTCGCACTCGACTTCGAGGGTCGTTTTCAAACATACGGAATTGAACTTTATCATGCATTAATTATGTATCAATTTCGTAAGATAGAAAGCGATCCTCGTCGTTGAAACCTTAGAGAATACCGCGGCAAGTCTTCCAAAGTTATAAGCGCTCAGCGAAAATTGTGGTGATAATTTTTTTTAAGATGTTGTCCCGCAGTTGGAAAGGGGAGTTAGTTACCTTCACTGCTTAACCGGACAGAAGGGCCTCCAGCCGAGATTAAATTAAATAAACTAGACACTCAGCTAAGGGCGCTCCGGTGCGGGACTCGGACCTCAGCTTTCCTGACTATTTGTAATTTCAATTGAACAGTTTTCTCTCATGAACAAGAGCTCACATAAAAAACGAACAATTTAATCACTTTTTCTCTGTCTTATCTCCGGATCGGCTGGACCCATTTAATCGGGACGCTCACTGGCAGATAGCAAATGCTACAAGGAGTATGATAGGATACTTTTATTTAAAAAAAAACATTAGTGTTCCGCGGGCCACGCATGAAACACAACGGGCACCGCTAGTAAATAGTAATGATAAAGATTGGTAATGAATGATGTATATTTTATTTGAGCTATATTCACCATATTACTTATTCGTAAGTATCTATGCGTAATATAAATAGCTTTATATCAGACTCTATATCTGAGCGATCGATAAACTATACCTAATAATATCTACTGATTTTTAATCGAATCATTGTTGGTAATAATCAAACAATGAATATTTCATATGTTGTTGTTTATTATAGGTATACATTAATGACGCTTTGTTTGATAAAATAAAATGACGGTGTATTTATTACAATTTTCTTCGTTTAGTGCCCCAATTATACGTTTAAGTATGTTTTTACGTTGACGATATCGCCTGCGTATTTCTTAATTGTGTATAGGAACGTTAAAGCGTCCCAAGCGGAATTGTGAAGCTTGGAGCAAAATGTCTATGACATATGCATAAGTTCTGACAGTAAAAGTAAGTGTGAATATGGTAGATGCTAATTAAAAATAAAGGAAATTTCCCATAACATTTTCAATTTATAGTAGGTATCAGATACGACGCGACGTTCTTCAAGCGAAGCATTTTCATACAAAATTGCCCAATGATAATTTACCAAGAAAACTGCGGCCCACCTATCAATGTCATCAGTGGGCCTAGTGTGAGTTTTTCACTGCCACCGGACAAATCACAGCGTCGACGTATACGCAGATTTGTATAGGATCGAAACAACGCCGTCTGTCGGCTTAAAGATGACACTATTGTAAGTCGGTACAAATGTGCATTTACGTCTACGCGATGACTTGTGAAGGCGATTTCAGAAAATTAGCACTAGACACTGACGGTGGCAGTTTTATACGACATGGACCTAATTCATGATTCATTCGCGTAGCGCCATCTATGAGTATCAAATCGAAAATACTTGAATGTATCTCGTCTTCGACTACATTAAATTACACAACGTTGCATAGATGGCAGTACTAGTGAAATTGTGCACAAAAATGTAAATTCTGTAGATCTTTATATATATATCAATAAACTCTCCCGGTGTTCTGCGATAGACCCGCATTCGCTTTGCTTTATGTATGATATTGTTTCCAAACACAAATAGAAATAGCTACACCTCTATCTCCCTGGCCTTAATATCACTTACATCGTTGGGGTCGGAACTTGATTCAAACCGATGTGGCTGATTACCTGATTTTTACACAAAGCGACTGCCATCAGCAGGTCTTAAAAGGCCACTTTGGGAGAATCATAATATGATTCATCATCGAAATGACAAAACGGTCACTTAGGTGCAATTCATATTATGATTCAAGAATGATTACAATAATTGTAGATGTTAGTCCCTGACTAACCTTTTATGTGACAAATAGCATCATAAAAAGCAATTCATATTGTGTGGACCATTTTAGGAATCTTCATAGGAAAGTGTGAAACAGGAATTGTGAAATATTATAAGTGACCATTGTGTTATTTCGATGATGAATCATATTCGGATCACATTATGATTCTCCAAAAGTGGCATTTTTAGACCTATTGGCCCTCGCAACCCCATTTATGAAGAAAATCGGTAACGATTGCCAAGATGGGCTACCGGGACCGTCCAATTAACATGATCTCTGAGCACAGAGGTAACTCGGGTGGTCCCCCAACCAACTGCTGGCTTGGGTTGGGGTTGCTTAACTAAACTGATCGAATGACATGCGTTATAGCAACTGTACCCCTTTTGGAACTGAACTCCTCCATGATAGTAAACGAACTAAGTGATGCAATCAAGTTTTTAGAAAAACTAATTGGTACAGGCGTTAGCAACCGACTGCTTAAGCTCCACGGCTGGCCACCAACGTATCACTTATTAACTGTTCCATTAAAACATACCTTTTAATTTAGTAATATTTTGTTGTTGCAGTTAGATGACGCAACTCTCCAAGTGTTCAAAGATGGCGACTACGGGCCCTATCTGGACCTGGACTCAACTCTCGGGGAACAGGATGAAGAACTCGAGGGTCTCCAAGAAAAGTGAGTAGTAATCAAATAATCCACATATCTTCTTTTCCCGATTCACGTTATCGTGTGATCGTAATGGCACAGTATAAATTAATATAAACTTACTAAGCAGTATGGAATCTAGACCAAAATGTTTCAAATAAGAACGTTTGCTGCATCGAGCGAGAGCGTTTTCACTCGTAATAATATTAATTTGTCGATTTTGAAAAATGTCCGTAAAACACGTATATGACGTTCACTCACCCTCTTGCTGACGTTATGCAGGGGTCGCCTAAAATGTCGTGAACCGCCCGTCTGTGTGCGTATGCCATTTTGATCGATTGGTTCCTAAATTCTGTACTGTTTGTAACCAAATCATATGTATACTGTGGTGACGGGTAGATTGCTTATATCCTGTGTAATGTTATGACTCGTGAATATGGGCACCCCTACACAGGAACCGTGCAGTCTGCCTGCAAGTCTGTCAATCATCATTTGAGTCTAGAACTGACTTCCCATACAAATAAACTCGTTCGTTCTATTTTAGTAAATATCTCACATAAATATAGGTATCTAAACTGTCTCTTTGGTCTTGCGGTCATGGGACCGGAGTTCCCCTAAAGCCAGAAGTCGTATTCCTACGCCGAAAAACATGTGTCATTTATTCGAGTTATCCGTAATTTTCCACAAAATCCGTATACAGGTCATTGCACTGCGAGTCAGTTTCAAAAATAGACCAGTATAGATTCGACATAGCGTTTATTTAGGTTACTGTTACACCGGTGACCGCGTTGACTGATCTCGATGTCGTAAAAAAATTGCGGAACCACCTTCGTCAAACGTATGTGCGGAAACAAAGAATATATATGTACAGATTGGTGAGAATGGGCTTAAGGCTGCGTATCCACCATGAGTAAAAGATGTTTATTTATATGTCCCACAGGACATTAATTTTGTCCCTGTACTCCCACGGGAACGGGAACTACGCGGGTGAAACCGCGTGACCTCCGCGTAGTCATGAATATTATAGGAATTCAGCAGAATTTGCTGTTACGCCTCCCATGTCCCACAGGACAGCCATAATGAATGGCCTGTGGAGCAAATAAGTCAATATTATTCATTTTTAACCTTATATCTGGGAGAAAGTGGAAAAATTCTATTATCTAGCGAAACCGTGAGTGTTTCATGTAATATGTTTTCCCTCACGATGCAGGTTCACAAAAACTGAAGCTGGCTTTGAACAATGAACTGTGATCTGTGACTATATGTATAGTGACTATACATCGTGTTATTGCAAAATTTCATTATATATTGCACCCCCTTCAAACGAGATATCAAATGACTTCTTATTCTAATATTTCAAAGCAGCCGGCGTTGTCACGCATTTATTTATGTGTAAAATTGCACAAACGGGGACTGTCAGTTAAACCCCCGTTTAAACCCTTTAGAGAAGGAATTTCGGGAAACCCTTTTCTCAGTGTAAACTCACACCTCGTATAATAATTTCGAAGTTTTTAATTCGGTCCTCGTGTTAGCTACAAATATGTAAACTTGGTCAATATTATTACGTTTTTCAATCAGGTCAATCGGGATTTAAGATCCAGTTCGTGTTATATGTCAGGAAGCGGCGCCGGCGCCGTCCTAACTCAGCATTCTCAGCTAACATGACGATCCATGATAACGCGTTAATTTTTGTGAAGACAATTAAAGCACGTTAACCAATTAAACGGTTACTTAGACAAGGTGTTCATTTACACTTATTGTGTAAATCATTGAATGTAACGTGGTGTTTATGAGTGATTTCAATAAATCTTCACAAGAGTAATCACATAGTTGGAACAACTTAAAGCGATGTTTTTGATTACATGAACGTGAAATACTCTGTGTGAAAGTGGAAGTGATAGAAAATACATAGTTTTACAGCCCGTTTTTTTACTAAGTCGGTTAAAACGATTGTAAAAAGAACATCCCGTGTCTTGTCGCAATGGGGAGTAGAGTTATTGCACAGAATTGTTTGTTGGCGCTCATTGATCTGCTGACACTTGTATCGTAAGTTACGCGGCTGATAAACAGCGTGACCAATATGTCGGTGGATCCTGGTGTTTATCAAGACAATCTGCGACTAGTAGGCATATGTCAAGATGATGAAATATTTCACGAAGATGAGCTGGAGCAATGGTTGGAGATATACGAATTCGACGAGTGAGTTCAGATTTTTTGATTACCTTCCTATGTTTGTTTATAGCGCAAATTGAAAATAACTCGATTTCAATTATTTGTCCTCTCATCGTGTTGATAAAACACATAAATTATATTTTATTTCTTGTGGTTCAATCATGACTTGTGTAACTCCATATATTTGTATTATTATTATTAGGATAACATCAAAGACATTTCGACAATTTAATACTCAATCAAATTGTATAATGTTTTAAGTAATCACTTATATATTATAATTTTATTTGGTGACATTATTCAGTATAGAATGGAACAGTGAATAAATAACGAGTATTGCTTCCAGTATTTTAATGTCTTCAACCTCTATTTTCAGTAAAATATTTACTACGAAACAATCCTACTAATAATACAAATATGAAAGGCGGTTTTGGATAATTCGTCCCCCCTACATAGGTAGGTACATAGTTTTTTTTTTATTGGGCGGGCAGCACATGTACCTGAGACATGACAAAATATTTCCTCTGTGTTTTAAATTTAAATATTTGTTAATTGTGTATAATTAATATAAGTGCTTCTGCGTTTGCGGTTGAAACTCTGGGACCTTGGGGTCCAGATGCTCATCAACTTTTCAAAGAGGTTGCACGTCGTCTGGTAGAAGCCTCTCGTGACAAGCGGGCTGGGGCTTTTCTCGCTCAGAGAATCAGCATTGCTATTCAACGTGGCAATGCTGCCAGCCTTCTTGGCACGATCCCGAGAGACACCGATTTGGGCCAAGTTTTCTACTTGTAATTAGTTTTTAGTACTTATTTTAATAAAATTAATATAATGAAAAATGTTTTCGTGATAACTCACAGCTGTGAAATAATAAGTTCTCCACCGGCGAACTGTTAGCGCATGGAATTTAAGCTTCGTAATCAAACCCGGGGAGTTTTCTGAACTTTTCTATACTAATATTACGAGTATTACCGTAACAGTTGAGAAAGGCTTCACTCCATCAGACATATGTTGATGTCCTGGATCAGAGGCTCACCTGCAGGAAGTTGGGGACAAATTCACCGAGCGCAATGTCGCACATGAGAGGGACCTAAATTGCACCTCACAATTAGAGGCTGGCCTGTGCCAGGCCCACAACCTTGTGAACCAGCTGGATCAAGAGAAGGTGCACCAACAGGAAGCCAGCGTACACAGCCTGTATGATGAGTACAGGCTGTGTATTAGTCTGAAGCGGTGGGATGGTCAATGGTGTATGGTTTATAGGCTTCACAATGCGCCATAAGTCGGAGATAGGGTTATCTATTTTGGATAATTTATTTTTCCAGGCTTAATCATTGGAATTCTTTACAGCTGCCTTTATGTCAACTTGCATGCGATTAACTTGCGAGAAAAGCTGTTTGCGCAGTGGTCGACCTGTCTCGTTAACAGCCAATCTCTTGAGCCTGTTTTTTGTTTTAATAAGGTTCTTGATACGTCTTGGTAGTGTGGGTAAATTTGTGGTAGTTTTTTTAGGTACGTTATTGTTACGAGCCTCAAGTATTAGGTTAGTTAGAAAGTCTACGGCTGCATCAATACCCTCAGTTGAGTTGAATGTGTTTGATGTAAGCGTAATGTTTTTATCTTAGAAAGAGCAAAAGCCTTTCCAGTCGGCTTTGCTGTAATTATAAGTATTTTTTGGGTGTCTGGTGAATCCACCACCGATCGAGAACATGACAAGTGGTTTAAGATAGACACGTTAGAGTTTGTGGCTCTGATATATTGTAAACATTGTTGTGGTAGTCGGAACGTGTGAGCTATTGTAGTGGACAAGAGTAGGACTGAGAGGAGCAATGACTTCGTAATCCCTGCTAATTATGTGATCAAATAATATGGATTGTTTTTAGATTTTATGAAAAAGAAAAAGTAGACTTTTTGTAGTTGACTTTACTTCATATTTATATAGATATATGGTGGGTACTTGAATAAAGACAGTCTAAGCTCGGCGGTGTTTGATTGACATCTCTCACACATTATAAATAGTTTAACACTTTTCGTTAATGTTTTGTTTTAATCTCGAATAATAAAGAACTTAGCGAAAAGACAGTATGGGTATCCTATTACATTGTTTTATCCTCCAGTTGTTCACACAGTCAAATTAACATTTTTATTTTTTGTTTCAGTCGGAAAAATTCTCTCGTTCTGCGAACTCAATTATCTGTCAGAGTGCACGCCATTATTGGTAAGTAAACCATATGAAGATAAACATATATATATTTTAATTACGAGTAATATATTTGAGTCATCATTAATAAAAGATAAGTGTAAAAAATAATAGTGTCATCTGAGGGCCGACAGGTGGCGCTGTTTCGATCCCATATAAATCTGCGTATACGTCAGGAAACGCAGATGTGTTATATTTGTATGCATTTTTTTTCAAGATGTTCATCATCTCAAAATGTTTTCCGCAGAGAGGCTTCTTCACTCCCAAGGGCGGGAACTCCGGCGAGCTCTGTTCACTCTCAAGCAGATCCTGCAGTCAGATAAGGACCTGGTGCATGAGTTTGTGGCCAACAAGGGGCTGGACTGCCTCATGCAAGTCAGCAGCATGGCTGACCACAACTACCTGGACTATATCCTGAGGGCGTTGGGACAGGTCACTTCTTATATAATTACTTATTTATTTACTTAATTAATTAATTATTAGATGATCTTTTTTAAGATGTGTTGTTTATGTTATCCAAAATTGTATGATGAATATATTCATTATAATGTATAAAAGGATCCAACCAATCTCCTGGTGGTAAGCGGTTACTGCAGCTTGGAAACAAATACGTGCGCAGTTATCCCCACTATTTTATAATTCGTGAAGGCACCTTCTCTCAACATAGACCACTGGTGACCTTACCGCTGGAACATAACACTGTCATTACTAAGCATTTTTTGTGTGATCCTCTGTAAGATGGAAGTACTGGGCCCTGGTTGGGTAGGTGCAAATCTCGAACTCGATCTCATTACATGATTTTCAGCGATGAGGCGTATTTACATTGATTGTTGTTGTCACTGGACACCGAAAGACTTGGCGCAAAAGGGCCTCAGAAATGCGGCGAGTTCCACCAAATCTAAAAAAAATTAAATCCTTGTCGCTTGAACACCGTGGGCTCGTTAACTATAAACGTTATGTCTTATTTCTGATTTATTCGATCGGTAAAATGTTTGTATTCCACATCAGATCCTGCTGTACGTGGATGGCATGCACGGGGTGATGGGTCACCGACCCTGTCTGCAGTGGCTCTACTCGCTGATCTCCAGCAAATTTAGACATGTCGTTAAAACTGCGCTGAAACTGCTCATAGTCTTCGTCGAATACACTGATGGTAACTGCCGACTCCTCATAGACGCCATTATAGCCGTCGATGGGTCTAATGTAAGACAGCCCTGGTATAATATCATGAAAATACTACAAGATTTCGACGCATCAGACACTGAGCTCTTGATATACGCCACCACATTGATCAACAAATGTCTGAACAACATAGCTGATAGAGACACGTACTATGACCAAGTGGATGCCCTTCAAGACCAGGGTATAGATGACATCATTCAGCTGTACATGTCCAAGCAAGGGACAGATTTGGATCTACTCAGACAACTGCAAATATTTGAGGCAGTATTGCTATTTGAGGATGGTGACGAGAGTGGGACTGCAGTCAAGTAAGTTTCTGATTTTGATATTAATAAAAACATTCATAAATTAATATTGGGTTATGGGAACTGTGGTGGCTGAATCCCAGCAGTCAGCAAAATGACGTTAGTGCAGTGTTCACGCTTTATGGTGAAAGAAAACATGATGAGGAAATCTGTATGTATGTCTGAGAAAAAAAACAAAGACGTTAAAGAGTCTGGATTCAGCAATGGCACCAACTCACTACTTCATAATCCTTTTTAACCCTGGCGATTTAAATGTACATTGTTTAAATCTAATCAAATAAAGATATTTTGAATTGGAACATTTATACTTCTCAGGCAATTGGATGAGTCTGTGATCACATCGTTAAAAAGAAGAAGCCTGAACTTAAATTGTCCCGAAAGGAAATCGAAGCGCCAGCAAATGAAAGAGAAAGGTAACAATCGCTTGTTATAATCGTGTGACTTGAGCTTTGTTAAACTGAACGCATGGAGTGTGTTATGTAGCGTTTTTACAACATTCCAAGTAATTATATTACAGTTACTTTTACATCTACCATTTTCAATACTGTGTTGCATTGCATTATGTTCGCATAAACATTTTATCATGTTTACTAACAACAGCGAAGCAGGTCATCGCTCACTCCGATCCTGATACTACCAATAAAAGCCATCGTTCTTCATTTTCGCCTTCAATTACTGACAATAAGGAAAACAAAGAACTAAACACTGCTCTAAAGAGACGGAGAGACAGGTTCGCAAGGCAAGCTCACCATATTATACAACAGCAGGAGATGCTTAATAGCTCAAATGGAAGCTACAGTAGCATTTTTAACAATACCAATGGGTCGTATGCTTCCTCCAATGGCACGTATACAGCATCTAATGGGACCTTTAATTCCTCCAACGGGACTTACACTACCTCTAATGGGTCGTTTACAACCACTAATGGGTCCTATACTTCCTTCAATGGGTCATATACAACCAAATCGACCTATGGAGGCGTTAACGGCAGCACAAATGGAACATACACCATCGGGACTTACACGAACAACAACTACACAAACCTCAATGGATCAGTGAACGGATCCCCTCACTATACCAACGGAGTCAATGGTCACCCGGAGGAAGACGAGGCGTACATAAACAGAGCGGCTAAGAACATTAATTTGGCTGAAGTTATAAAGAATGGTTTGTTCACTAACCAACTAATTGTCCACCCTTTTCATCTGCTTGTTATTTTTGCTTGTTATACTTAATGCTTTGCATCAAACAATACTTAAAAACTAGTCTCACAATTATAATATCAAGGAAAAACTTTATTTGGCGCTTATTTTTCTGTGCACGAAATGAACATTAAATATTTTACATCAGAATATTATTTTGACATGGTTTATTCATTATCACACTATTATACATCCATTATTTATTTATTTGCAGGAAACCAAAGATATACATCAGGTCTGAAACAACGTATTCAAAACGGAACTTTAGGGCATAGTGTTAACGCTATAGATACAATAACGGTAATGCGTCAGAAACCAATAGAAAATAACATAGAGACGAAAGACGATAGAGAAATTTTACTGAACAGAGAACATAGTATTAAAGATTTAGCGCAAAGACTTACAAGCCCAACAACTCCTACTGCTGAAGTACCATCTCCACTCAGGGTATCAGAAATGGCAGGGATCGTCTCAAAAGCCAAAGAAGAACTTGCGAAATCACAGTCAAAAGGTAAATTTGAAAGTAAAATATAATACCTCACAAAATGTATTGCTCAGAAACATAATTATATACAATAAATAGTAATGAACTTAGAAAACGTCGAGTGGTTGAAGCCTCTCGTCACAAGGAGGCTGGGGTTTACTCGCGTAGAGAATTAGCATTGCTACGTGGCAATGCTGCCAACTTTCTTGTCACAATTCAAAGATTTGTATAATTTTAAATGTAATTCAATAGTTTACTTTTACAATATTCATTTAATGTTGCAGAAGTTATCAAATCACCATCGATAGAAAAAACTCCAAAGGTACACGAAATTAAAGTGTCTGAAAATGATCTACATTGGGAGGAATTAAAGAAAGGTTGTCTAAATCGAGAGTATTACCTTTGTGATCTAGACTTCTCTGATCTGCGCCAGGAGTCCGATGATGACATGACTAGTCCTACAGTGAACGCTTCTAATGGTCCTCCCCCACCTCCCCCGGGAATGTTCCCAGCAGTGGGTCCACCACCCCTACCTGGTTGTTTCCCAATATTACCAAAAAATAACGTACCTGCTCCACCCCCTAAGCCATCACTTTCCTCCGATCACTCCAATGAATCTGATACTTCGACAATTAAAAAGAACAAAAAGACTGTGAAGCTGTTTTGGAGGGAGATTCAAGAGAACCCAGTGCCTGTGGTAATGAGGTACAAAGTCGGCGGGTTCATATGGGATGAACTCCCTGCAATCACGTTGGACACTAACATGCTGGAGCACCTCTTCGAGTCAAGGACAAACGATTTAATTATTAAGGTATGTTAAATAGACAGTGGATGACTTGAATATCTATCTATCTAGCTGCCACTCAGTCGAATCACCTTATAAGATTTGGTGACCTCAACCGTTTCTTTACGTTTCTGTTGATGTTGCAAATAATCTTTGTAAAAGATGCGCACCAAGACTGCATACTATTATGATATTAATAAATTTTCTTTATTCTTTTCATGTCCTCCTTTTGGTGGTATCATCGAATCATTCAGGAAGTAAGTATCTACGATCCTTTAATGTACCTGTTATTTTGTTCTTCTGCTTATCTACTAATATTCTTACGCATATTGTTTTTCAGAAACTAATGGAACCAAAGAGAAACCTGATATTGGATGCAAAACGATCCAATGCCATTAATATAGCAATGAAAAAACTACCCACACCACAGACAATTAAAGCAGCCATTATGAAAATGGACGTCACAGTAATTGGGAGAGAAGGAATAGAGAAACTACTCACAATGTTGCCAACTGAAGAAGAAAAAATTAAAATTCAAGAAGCTCAGGTAACTACTACTAAAGATTTTAAACATTGAATCTGGTTATGTGAAAGATTCTTATTATTGGTGTTCTTTTCCAGTACGCTAATCCAGATTTGCCTCTTGGCAGTGCTGAGCAGTTCCTACTTACACTAGCTTCCATCAATGAACTCTCATCACGATTAAAACTTTGGGTCTTCAAATTGGATTTCGATAATTTAGAGGTAATATATTATACAAATGTTCTAATTTAGGGGACTCGGCATTTTAACTTTACACAATTTTTTGACTTCATTCACGTGGTACATTTGCTTTACCTTAATACAGAAGCATAATATGACTAGTGTTACGAACACCCTTTTTTTCGTGGAGATTCCTTTATGGATACACCAACCGCTGCGGGGCAGCGGGAGGTTATGTCGGAGTCGCACCGATTAAACTCCACAGTGTTCCTCCTGAAGGCAATTTTAATTTAAAATGCCATACAATTAATTCAATGTTCAATGTCTATAAAATCGCCTTACAGAAAGAAATAGCAGAACCCCTAATGGACATGAAGCAAGGCATAGAGTTACTAAAAGTGAACAAAACCTTTAAAGTCATCCTCTCAACCCTGAGGTCGGTGGGGAGTTTCCTGAATGGAAGCCAGGTGAAAGGCTTCAGGTTAGAATACCTATCGAAGGTGATGGAAGTGAAGGATACAGTCCACAAACATCCACTCTTATACCATATCTGTGAGATGATCATAGAAAAGTTCCCCGCGAGCTCCGACTTCTTCAGTGAAGTAAGTACCCGTAAGGTAAAAGCCCATAGCCATAGCAGTACCATTTGAATCTGTACAATGAGTTTTACATTGTTAGGTATTAAAGGCGTAGGTACACAGAAAGTCCAGTAGCTAAGATACCTGAATGCTTGTACGCTTGCATCATCTATGAAACAAAACTTTTTAGATTACGGATTCGATCATAACGTCTGGGCGAACATTTAAGTGATACAAATATACATGTTATTTTTTCTGTTCGCTTTCAGGTTGGTGGTTTGGTGCTGATCAATAATATTCTCATGTCATAACATCATTCCAGGTCGGTCCAGTGATCCGCGCTTCAAAAGTGGATTTCGACGTGCTGAATGCCAACTTGTTGAAACTCGAGTCTGATTGCAAAGCGTCTTGGGACCACATGAAGAGGGTAGCGAAGCACGATGGCTTCCAGATCTTCAAGACGAAAATCAACGAGTTCCTAACAGACGCTGCCGAGAGGACCATCCTTCTGTCAGTCATTAAGAAGCGGGTGATGTCCAAGTAAGTTCTTGAATCTGGAAGTATCAAATATAGATATAGAGAACCATAATCTCGTGACCGTCTGACTTTAGCCACCTTCAGCCTTACACTACACCTACTTCTTCATTCTGAGAGCCAACGCGTTTGATGAAATATCCGACATAACATTATAAACGATATAACTGAATAGGTAGGCAAGTGGTGAAGGTGAGTCTTGCCACATAATGCGGTAACTGGTCGTTGCCTCTTCTGTCGCGCTTCTAAGCATAAAAAAATAAAAACACGTATCTATGGGATAAAATGTCTCGATCGGAACATCTTGAGAGCTCTGTAACACCCTGATATCCGAATAAAATGTATCTTTACTGCATTGCGAATTGCTTTGAATAACTTTGTGAGCCTTAGCGAAATAAATCTGCTAAAATATGCGAATTGTAAAATCATTATTCATTGAAGTGTCGAACATACTCGTACTAAGCGTTAGCCGTGAGAGAGTAATTTTGTGTGAACGTGGGAAAATGAAGACTGTATTCGGAGCATGACGGCAAAGTCATGTCTAAGAATCCGAGCCCTGAATTCCAGTAAAAGGAGGAAAAGCAATTCCTGTGTCTATTGTTGCAGGTACAGTAAATTCCTCCTGTACCTCGGAGTTCCTCCCCACGACATTCCGAAGACCAAGCCGTCTGAGTTCCTGAAGGTGATTGCAGAGTTTGCTCTGGAATACAGGACTACTAGGGAGAGAGTACTTCAGCAATTGGAGAAGCGAGCCAATCACAGGGAGAGAAACAAGACTAGGGGGAAAATGATTATAGACGTGAGTAGTTCTATTACACAGAAAGAGATTTGGCAATCTGAAGTAGCATATAGTGTAAGTAGGTAGCAAAAACACCACTTCTCTGTGATATTAAATAAAAATTATAATGATAAAGATTTATTCAGCTGCTGCTGTTCAGCAGGAGTGCCTCAAGCGCCGGAAATATGCTTGCATTGGCCTTGGGGTCCAGATGCTCATAATTTTTTGGTCGTCTGGTCGAAGCTTCTCGCGACAAGCGAGCTGGGGCTTTTCTCGCTCAGAGAATCAGCATTGCTATTCAACGTGGCAATTCTGCCAGCCTTCTTGGCACGATCCCGAGAGACACCGATTTGGGCCAAGTTTTCTACCTGTAATTAGTTTTTAGTATTGTTCCTAGTTAGTTAATAAAATAATTTATTCAGTTTATGCCGTGGTAAGGCACTTATTGTATATATATATTTAAAATTACCGCCGGTTTGGAAACTAACCTTCTTAGAAGAATAGATTATGTGTACGAGATGATCTTGTTATTTGTTCATATCTCTGTACTCCAAAGAGACGGACAATATTGTGGCCAATGACTTCGTATTTAATTCAAATAATCCTATTAAATGTCACTGTCGATATATTTTCCACCAGGTCGGCAACTACTCCAACAAGAATGGTGACCACACGGCTGATAACGCGCTGAAGGAACTCCTGAAGACTGACCCAGACACAGACAGCCTCACTGAAGGAAGACGCAAGTCACAGCCCTCTATTAAGAGGAATTTGCTTATTAAGTAAGCACCCAATGGCCTACAGTACTAGTGCTTTAATAATATAGATATACTGACACGAAAAAGAGGCATGGAATTAAGTCAATCCGGGTCAAACCACAGGGCATACCTAGTCTACACTATCTACACACTATTATAAAGAGAAAAGATTTATATTTTTGTGTGTATGTTTGTAATGAATAAAATCAAAAACTGCTGTGCCTATTTCCAAGATTCTTTCTTCCTTGGAAAGCTACGTCATCAGCGAGTAACATAGACTTCAATTTATCCCCGTACTCCCACGGGAACGGGAACTAAGCGGGTGAAACCGCGCGACGTCCGCTAGAGTTACATAAAATAGTAGGTAGGTTAGCGAATTTTATAAGTTTGGTGTAAGTACCTAAGGCAGGTACTGACGTTTGTCGCATCTGTCGTTTGCATTAAGATTAGTTATATAATGTGTGAGCTAAGATGAGCTCGTGGCACAGTTGCTATTGCGCACATCATTCGATCAGCGAAGTTAAGCAACCCTAAGCCCAGCCAGTAATTGGATGGGTTACCGCCCGAGTTCCGTCCGTGCCTCGGAGAGCACATTAAGCCGTCAGTCCCGGTTGCCAATTTATCATCTTTGGCAATCGTTACAGGTCAGTCGGAGGCCTAAAATAGTCTGATAACCCAGATCACAGATTTTCCTCGTAAAAGGGTTACGAAGGTCAGATGGCAGTCGCTCCGTATAAAAATCAGGTGATCAGCCGTATCGGGTTGAATCAAGTGCCGACCCCAACATTGAATGGGATCAGGGGCCAGGGAGACGATGATGATGTGTGAGCTAAATATAATCTTCGAATATGGTTCTTAATATCAATTGCTTGATATTTTAGCGGTGACATGGCTGATGATGAAATAATCGAGAGCCTCGTCCGGTCAGCGACGTCGAAGCGGCGCGCCGTGCCCAGAGAGCGCAGGCGCAACAGAATCTCAGACAAGAAGAACTGTAAGTTACACTATTCCTATCCTTGTTTGCCAAGCTCATGCATATGCGAAATACTTATTATTAACTAGCTGTGACCCGCGGTTTCACCTACCTAAACTTAACTTCATGGGGGCCAAACCCGATTGGATTTTTTAAATAAAAGTTCTCCTTGTAACGTTAGCTATCTGCCAGTGAACAGTCCCATTAAAATCTCTCTAGCCGATTCAGAGATTAGCCGGAACAGACAGACGGACGGACGGACAGACAGATATTTGTGTTCGGTGATATTTTAATATGCATTTAGGGAAAAGCTGTTAATTTGTAATTACAAATTGACACATTAAATGTATTAATATGTGTATGTATATTATTGAATAATTAATCTACGTATTATCTTTCTATTGTTGTAACACAGCATTAGAAAACTTGTTATAGCTCCTCACACATGTTATGCGCAAGGTTATTTAAAATATATTCATCACCAAATAACTCTTTGGTGATGAATTTAGTCAGCATGACATAATAAAAAAGATCAGGTACATTATTTAAACGAATCTATATAAAAACAGAAAAGAAGACTTGTTGGATAGTTAACTTGGAAACTAATGCGAGTCCGACACAAAGTTAAACTAACTAAAGGTGCCGTCATGAGTAATGAGCGCTGACCTTGAATACGCAGTAGTAATTTATGAGTCTGTCTCTGTATGTATGTATGGTGCGACGCGAGTAAAATATATGCGCCGTTACCCCCACTATTTTCGCTGACCAGGAACATCAGACCTTCAACAAATTTTTTTTTAATTATTATTATTTCAAATAAAGTCAATTGAAATATTTGCACCACGCACACTACTACCCGTGTTCAAAACCCCAGCCCAATATCATCCCACGCTAATGAGTGAGGGAGAACGATTGATTATAATAGCGAGACAACATGACTGACGGATGGCAACATCCTTGAAACGGGTCAATCCGCGCTGTGGAAGTACCAGGCGAACAGAATATGTGAAGAGGTGCTACTATGCTGCGATACGGCTATAGGCTACACCTATCTAGGTCATGCGACGCAATGAATTAATCAGTAGTGCAATTTAAATTCTTGTTTTGTGAGTTGATTCTTGCAGTAAAAATTATCGAATTCCACAGTAAAAAGCATCGATTACAAAATACATATTTTTATTTTTTCACTTAGCTCAAGCGAATTGAAATAAATCAATTATTTTAATTACTGTCTGCTTACTATACGTAATTAAAAAAAAAAGAAGGTAAAAGAATTTTTTTTATTTCTAATTCAATCTTTCGGAGATATAATCAATAAAAAAACGGCGAACACCTCTAACTAAAGGCTGGAAAAAAAGTAGTCAAGAGCAAAGAAAACTATATTCATAAACAAAATAATAAGGTAAAAACTTTATATTGATATATTCACTAAACATTGTTACTTTTGTTTTGTACTACTGATTTGCTCGTTCAGTTGGCGCATCGTTGGCGCACCCTACAGCCGAACCATGAGCTCAAATATTCATTATAAGTCTGTTGTGTGACAATGACAGATTTACCAACGGCATATACATCTGTCTCTTACGAATCTTACGATGAGTCGAACTGTGATGGCAAAGCCCCCAACAACCTTTGCCCCCTAGACGCAGGTAAAAGAAATACCTTTGTCTCCTTCCTTCCACAAATAGGTATCCCGTTCACACCTACTATTTGTGAATTATGCTACACCGCTTTATCACAGAGAGACACAGCGAATTGGTGTCCCCAGCGACCACGTGGCCTGTCGGTGGATTTATTGATCTCGCAAACGTGAACTTTATGATAACATCGTCTGGGACGTACGACCTCCGTCAGGTATCTGCGAGCCTGGTACTAGCTGCGGATTGGACGTCATATTATCACCCGCATGGCCCGGTTTTAGTTAAAATATTGTTTTATTAAGCAATCGGGCTGCGTATTAATTTGTTTAATGACTTTAAAAACTAAGTTATTTGTTTTGCAGTGTTTCCCACTTAAGTTATATGTATTTATTATTGATACCGACATTTAAATATTATTCAAATATTTAAATTTAATATTGCAACCATAATATTATTCAAATAGTTAATACTATGCTTAAAGTATAGATAATACTTACTTAAAATATTATTCTGAAACCATATCATTATGTAAATGACTATATTACTTACTATAAAACTTTACCACTGTAGGTTTTACGTGAAACGCTAAGAACTAACAAAGAGTTAATCTCACATCGTAACTATAATAATATATAGCAAATGTGTGGTTGAAAAAAATTTTCTATTTAATATATTTTACCAAATAGCACTTGTTTTCTAATTAAATTATGTAGGTAATGCTTTTTTGGTCGGCGGCCCGATATAGCTTTAGCATAAGGGTTGGGATACCACGCTGGTCTAAAGCAAGGCACTCGACGTCGAGAGTCAGTTTGAACTCCATCGTGTATGTCTTATGTACATCCATATTCTATGATTTCGCTGCAGAGGGCACATTACTATCTTTGTAAATCTATTTTCATTGATTAAATTGGTCTTATTTACTTCGACTTGACAAATTAAAAGCTATATTTATCGGCGATAGTTACCGTTTGTAATAATTTGATTGTAAGCGCATGATTAATTTGTTGTATTGGAGGAGCTCGTGTTTATGCTATAACACATATTATTCGATCAGTGAAGTTAAGAAACCGTAACCTTCTCTTAATTCTCAAGTCCCGGTTGTCAATTTAACATCTTGGCAATCGTTACAGGTCAGCCAGAGGCCTGACATCCGTACCCCTATCACGGGTTTGCAACCGTTTTCGCAATCTACACTCACTAGCGTCTCCGCCGAATATTTGTATGAAAAATTGTACAGCGCCTCCTACGTGACGTGAAAACTAATATGTCATACAAATTATTGCAAGTGACGCTAGCGAGTATAGTTTACTAAATCGTTGTAAACCTCGTAATAAAGATACTGGTTTAACTCAGAATGCCGATTTTCCGAATTCGGAATACAGAAGGTCAGATGGCAGACCCTTCGCATAAAAATAAGGTGATCAGTCACATCGGGGTAGTTCAAGTACCGACCCCAAGAATACATGGGATAAGGCCAGGGAGACGATGAATATGATTATGATTAATTTGCTGTATTATTTTTTCAGTGAACAGAACCTTAGACGGCCATTAGAGACGTGAAGAGCGGGAATAAGGTGAGCTTTGAAGTATTTTTCCTCTTTTTTCTATACTTATTACATTAATATTATAAGTAAGGAAATGGGAAAGTGTACTTAAAGAATTGTTAAGAAGACAAAGTCACGGGTAAAAGCTAGTGGGTACCTTTATAATGCTTTCTTCGGAGTGACAATTTAGATCGAAAGCGAATATACAGTTAATATGTAACAAGTGGTTACAGATGCGTGAAAAACCTAGTTTTTATACCAATTTAAGCAAATCTTTATTTTAATTTGAGGAGAGGAGAGAGGAGCCCGTAAGCTTTTCACGGCTCAACTGTTGAACTTATTGTCTGGAAGTTTGGATAGATATGAGCTACTTAAAACAGGCTGGAAATCTAAGTACAGCGGCTTTCTAATGTATACAGCCTTTTGCTAGTCATTAAATACAAATTAAAAGACATTTGTGGGGTTTGGAACTGTGTCCATGGGCTTATGTTTCTTAAGTGCTTTTTTTTTAATTGTATAATATTTTTGAAAAGAGTAATTATTGAGTTTCTTGCCAGGTTCTTCTCAGTAAAAGCAACCTTCTGAGTCTGGCGGTAGCATGTATAATTGTGTCATTCGGACGATTTGAAAATACTTTTAAAAAAGTCTAATTCGAATGAAGATATTTTTTACTTTGACTTTACATGATTTTCTTTTCACAGGTACAAAGTGCAGAGGTCCTGATTATTTATTAAGTAAATCTCTATTTATAATAGTCAATTTAATTACACCTACATTTTTACGAAATGTTCCTTTATTTACTATTATCTACTTTCTTTGTAAACATATCTAAATGTATTAATACTTATTTATTTACTAAGTAGGTACGTTGCGTATGTATGTAACCTGTTCGTTTACCTGTGTGCTAATCACCGGATATCTTTGTTCATTATTATAACTGGTCATACCCAATTTATGTTACATTAACTACTTATGTAGGTACATTACAGGCGCTATATGTCTTAGCTATATATTTAAACCTAGTAACCTTCCTATTTGATATTATAACAAACCATTACCAAACTCTTTCAATTGAAATAAAAATGTTTATCTATGGAATTGTGTAACCTTTACGGAATATATTTGTTTAGTATGCATTACCGACTCAAAAGATACAAATTCCCAGGGGATTAATTTTTTTTATTCTATATGATGCGAGATCCCATGTTTGAACTTAAAATGTCATTTGACGCATTCAGCCCTTACATTAAGGTACATATATATATATATATATATATATATATATATATATATATATATTATAGGTATATATATATTTATGTCGTTGCAAACTGACAAAGTAACTGCTTTGAGGTTATATATTAAATAATATGCATACAGGTTGAAGAGCTCGTGGCACAGTTGCTATTGCGCATATCATTTTGTTCAGCGAAGTTAAACAACCATAACCCAAGCCAGTAGTTGAATGGGTGACCTGACCGCCCGAGTTCCCTCCATGTCTGAGCACGTTAATCCGTCGGTCCCGGTTGCCAATTTATCTTTAGCAATCTTTACAGGTCAGTTAGAGGCCTAAGAGAGTCTTTAAAGGGGTTACGAAGGTCAGATGGCAGTCGCTACTTATAAAAATCAGGTAAGCAGCCATATCGGGTTCAATCAAGTGCCGACCTCGACAATTTATGGGATAAAGCCAGGGAGATGATGATGCATATAGGTAGGTATTTTCCTTCTATAATACTGAAAAGTTATCACGTTTTTTGCTCGGAATCTCATGTGTCATAGAACTTACAAATACAGCCCTGGGTAAGCACTGTAGGCAGAGAGACGAAGGCCAGTTCGCTCTAACTAGACTTGATTGGGTAGGCATACAGTTTTAATCGTGTCTGTGACTTTATCTTTTTCAGTCTATCACTGAAAATTTTGTATTTTATTACACTTACAATTAAAAAGCGTTTGGCAAAAATATTTACCTTAATTGGAACAATAATGTATCAGAATTCCTATGTTTTTCTCTTAATATATTTATGGCCTGTTTTTTTCTGCCTTATCTTGTATCTATGTAAATAACTACATCATTGTAAATAGTCCGTAACGATTTGAATTTAATATTGATTGCAATTAATAAACTATATAATTTTATTCAATGTATGTTTCTCAGAGTTACACTCGCACGAGTGTTGGTTTCAATCATAGGAAATTGATACATAATAAGTAGATGATAAATTTCAATTTCGTATCTTTGAATACGACACTCGAGTGTGCGACATTAATCTTCGGTATTATAGTTGGCCGTAGAAAATGTAATGAAATAATTTTAATGGTTAGGCAAATACGTTAGTATATTATAATCTAATGCAGCTGGTGCTATTTTTGTCAGGCAATTCTGTGAACCATCTACGTGTCTTCGCATTTTGAGGAGCAAGATCTCAGATTTAATCAAAATCATGTTAAATGGTGGTTTATTCATAATAAAAGGTTGCCTCAATATGTGAAGCTTGTGGTAGAGCTTCAAATTATGTTTAAGTATAACGTAATAAAATTGCAAGCTGTTACTAAATAATGGTTGATTTCGGGCGGGCTATGTAATAAATAAAGAATTGATGAGTAAATAGATACGTTTCATTTGTATTTTTATTTAAGTTTCATACATACCTACTGTGGTGGCCTTGGGGTTAGACCAGTCCCCTGCTACGCAAGCGACGCAAGTTCGAATCCCAGCGGGGCCTGTACCAATGAGTTTTTCTAAAAAACTTATGTACAGTGATTTCACACCACGTGCTTTACGATGACGGAAAATATCGTGAGGAAACCTGCATATTTCTGAGAAGTAATTTCACGACGTATGTAAAGTGTCTGAGACGGCGATGGACTCACCATCTGTCACGTTGGCACTTAATCATCTTCGGTGAAAAGTGGGTGTTGTGATTACAGCACCTCTGCCTACCCCTTCGGGGAATACAGGCGTGAGGATATATATGTATGTATGTACATACCTACTTAGGTATCTTCATGTTCAGTCCCCTCCCTACTGGGGGCTTATGACGTCTTATAGCAATGTCTTAAATATATAAAATATATGAGGATGCGACTGGGACCGTATGTTAACTGGAACCGCGTTCCCAGATGCCTGATTCGTTTTTAAATATTTTTATCATTAGGCAAGTAGGAGCATTCGTAATGTTACTAGCCTCGTAGCTTCTTCGATCACATACAATCTTGTGTAACATTGATGCTTATCAATTATGTGGTCCCAGTCGACCGATTGAAACATGCTATCAGACGACTGGGACCGCGGTTCCAGTCTGCTGTGTCCTCCTTTTTTTCAAGTCGGTTAATAATGTTACTTTGTCTTTTTGTCCCACGACGTAATTTATCGAAGGCTTAGAACAATAATTATATTGCACTTCTAACTCACTTATTTGTAGCATAGCAAATAAGTAGTGACGTTTATCCCGCATTAACATTTACCACCTTTCCACCGAAAATTTGTGATGCTACCCGACTGGGATGAGAAGGTCCTCAAATGGCTTAATTCTCCAACGCAAGAATGGCAGCCCTGCAAGTACAAAATTGGTAAATATTAAATGCAATGACATCTTGTCTCCTTGCAATATTAGTTGATATTGTAACATTAACGCAAACTAACTTGATTTATTGACAATAAATTTGGCGTCTTTAAAATTAACTTCAATTGATTGCCTCATTGGTCTAGTAGGTGCAAAGCGTTGCTGCGGAGCATGGAATCCTGGGTTCAATCCCCGGGTCGGGCATAGTTTTACTGGGGTTTTCCATTTCTAACATCCCAGTATCAATCTGAATTACTGCCCGGTTAATGTCTAGTCCCATCCTAATTATTCTAAGGTGAAGGGAAGGTACGCATAAAGGTGCAACCTGACGTAAGCCGCTCGACGCTCGTTTCCAGCGACATTTTAAATTTCTCGCGACTCAAAAAGGAACTACGTCATGCAGCCGCTCCTATCACGTATCGCTACATATCACGTGACCACATTTGTCGCTGGAAACACGCGTAGAGCGGCTTACATCAGGTAGCACATTAAAAAAAATCCACATTCAGAAGCTCGACGCTCGTTTCCAGCGACAAACGCGTTCACCGCTAACAATAAACAAGCACTACTGCGTGCAAGAATGGAGGAATGGGAAATTTCAGAGTCGACAGGCAAATTAGAAGCGCAATTCTTAATAAACAGCAGAACAAGAAAATACAGTTTAAAAAGTTTGGATTTGAAAGGCCCCGAAGTTCGCGATGCTCCATGCCGAACGAAGGTTAAACGCGATTTCGATTGTTCAAGTAATTCAATGCATTGCGTTTCTTTTCAATCGCAGTCGGTGGTACTGATCGAGCTTCGCGTGTAGTCGCCATTCATCGAACACGTCGCGATTCATCGCGTCAGCCGATGATCGGTTTCATTCGACTATATTGGGTACAATTCGGACGAATAGGTTGCAACAAAACAATCGAAATAATTGAAAAACCTCTTGATTGTTACATTGCCAAAGCGAGTCAATGGAAAATAATGATCCTTTGATTCGATTGTTGAAACATATTGCAATCGAGTATCGCTACCCGAAATTGAATATGATGTGACAGATGTCCACTTGTAGATGATATAAAAATATCATTCAATATTATCCTTAGGCGTCTTTGTTGCCATACTCGATCCATGGCTAGAAATTGCAATTTAATTTTTAGATGGAAACTAAATGTACTAAATAAATAGGTTCGCACATTATTACACAGCGCCAGTTAGTCCAAAAATATATATTCTAATTATATAATGGAATATAGCTATTATATAATATGTAATATTTAGCTTTGGCTTTAACAATTATCAATGCAACTCACCATAAAAGATCAACAGACATTTTTGTAAAAGGTTTGTTAATTTTACGTTCGAGTTCGTAATATTTTTCGTGTCTATGGCTACACTTTAGCCGAAAATGGCTAAAGTCATTATTTTCTGTGGGAAAAATATATTGTATAAATTATATCTATGGTTATTTTCTCTATTCTAAACTCGGCTTCGCTTCGGCTCATTGACATTCAATCGTTTTCATTTCATTTCTTTACGGAATCTATACGCGTGTATTTACTTATAGTGAAAAAGTTTTTTAAATTGAAATCATACTTTAAACTTTACATAGATTTATTGCTGATAACCTCTGTGCGACATAAAGTAAGTTTAACAGCGAAGTAGTATAATTTGTGAGTGTTATTAATAAAACTTAGAACACCACGCCCTAGTTGTTGTATTGTGGAGTGAACGACAAATTTTTGAATATTATAAGTAAAGGCGCGGTCAAACACGAACCCAAGCCACCACTGGTCTTCAATTCTTGATTAGATAATTTTTTCTTCGACAGGTTGGTTTAAGAAGGCTTCAGTTAGTAGAAAATAATGTCGACATCTGAAATTCACCATTACTTTACAGGGAATGGAACATACAAACAAATAAACCCTTTATTGTCGAAAGTGGGTGACTTTACACCATTCTATATCGCCATAGCAATCAGCGCGGTTATATTGGGCTTGATTTTCATTCTGAATGTTGTATGTTGCTGCTCGAAATATTCTGATTACTGGCTGGACAGACACACAGGTACAGATACTTAGTATTATTACTTATCAAATTATATTACACCATCAAATTTTTAGCTATATATTTTACTTCATCATCAGCATATCTTAAAGGCTTTGTTGTAACTTGGGCCAGTACTACCAACTCCCCTTGCAACACAAATTTTATAACCAAATCCCACTTGAAATTAATGTTTGTTTTATTAAACATTATGTACTAATTATAAATGTTGTTTGTTTTCAGGAAACCGTTGGATTGTATCCATCTGGTCGGCTACCCCGCACAAGCAGCCCCCATTAGACTTGACTGAGCTGGAGAGCCAACCGGTCCACTACGTCCACCCCCCATCTGAAGAATACCACAACGTACACAAATACGGAGCTGAAGTACCGCCTTCCATCTCCCAACAACCTCTCACGTCATCTCAAGAATACTTAGAGCTACACAAGAGAGAGAGTGATATATAAAATGGCTTTTCTAATGCTTTATCCAGCTGTTGCTGTCCTCACTTTATTTGTATTAGTAGTTATAATGTTGATGTTACGTTTCGGAGCTCGCTGGTGCAAGCTTCGTCATTCAACATTCTCTGATCAACAATACTGGAATGAGGATGAGGCATATGAACAAAAAGTGTCATATGCATAACCTGCCTATACTTTTCAATACAAATTTTGATAAATTTTATTTCTATATATCATTCCTTGTATGTTTTTAAGTAATGAATCTCAGTAGCAAATTTACTGGATCACATTTAATATTACACAGCCGATGTTTATTGTAAATTAAACATTGCGAATATATATTTCTTAATTATTGGTAAACAGCAGTATTTGAAATATCTTTGCTAATTTGGATAATTTTATTGAATTACTTTCATTTATAGCACATAGAAAATATCTTAGAAGCACAAATTCATTGATAAGTATTTTATATTACCTTTTATATAAAATGTGTTTTTATCACGCAAATTGATATGAAAATCTTTCTTACTATCTAAGTATGAATGTTGTTTATATACATTCTATACTTATTTTGAACTTATACAATGTGCCTTAGGGTTGAAGTGTAATATTTCATCCAATTTGAATCTAGTATTCACTTAATTTTTACTAACATTAGTTTTAAGATTACATGTATTTCTTCAAATGATAATTCATACTTCTTTGTCACCATGCCCATTCCCTGGTGGGAAATTTATTTTATAAGTTAATTTTAATGCACGCCATTACCATCCAATATCTGAAGACTGATTTTATTTGGATTAGACATCAAAATTCATCACAATTTAATACCAGGTGTGTGATTTTTTTTTATATTATTGTTTGTACCAACTACAACGTAACATGACATAATTTTAAAGGCCTCATTAGAGAGCTCGTCTATATGCGCTGGCGAATCTTAAATGCATACTTGTCAAAATTCACATGGCGTATTTCATGTAGTTTTAAATTAGTCTGCCTGAAGACTGCTCTGCCAATGAACGACATTTTTTAAACATTTTCTCATAATGTTGAAGTCCATTCTCCGTTTATTTTAAGCTGCAGTATAGGGAAGACTTTGAATCTCTTTGTCCAAGTTGTAAAATAATTCCATTCAAAGCCTCAAATAACAACTGGTACCTCAATATGTATTACTGTCGTAAATAATCCTACAGTGTAAGAGCACATAAACTATTGCATTTACTTGATGTATTTATAATTAGTTATTGTTTTCCGTCCAATAAATTATATATAATTATGAAACAATCATTTTTATTCTCCTACGTGTATATCATGGAATTTCACACTAGATGTCGCAGGTTTGATTCTTTCGACACTAAGAACAGCTTAAATATACATACATAATATGCTCACGCCTCCACCCATGGAGGTAGGCAGACACAGGATTTAAATAAAACAACAATTAATAAACACTTGTTTATTATCAATAATTAAATTAGTCCACTCCATAACCAATTAAAACAAAACTTACTCAAATGGATAATTCATTACAGTATTTACAAATTGTTCTGTGTCAAGCCAGCCTTCTTTAGAATCCAGGTTCGGGACTAGTCTGGGATGGGGCACGCCCCCATCCATTGGATCTTCAGAACCCCTCTGTGCATAAGCAATAAGTAGGCTAGGTAGGCAGGTTAATTACATACTAATGTGGCGCGTAGGTACAAATGCACGATTGGTATGGACACACACATGGCAACGAGTGTATTCCGTCATTACAGAATAAGCACCGCTTATATGGAATGCAAGTCCCTGGTACGGGATAATTGAGACAGTTTAGTGTTAAATAATAAAGAAGTTTAATTTAAAAGTAATGTTAAGTACAAAATATTTTAAGCAATGCATAAATGGAATTAACGATACATAACTATTTCTATAATTTGTTTTACAAATGTTATAGTTGTATTGTATTTTCGTCTCATTCAATGTTGCAATATGAACACATTGGAGTGGAATGGGAACATATAGACACAATATTAACAAAAATACTAAATGCGCAAGAGTGCGTTGGTATAGCCAATTTAAATTTACTTAGAAAATCACAAGAGGAATCTAAATGACCTTTATTTTGGAAACTAAGTAGGTACCCCCCACTGGGTGCTCCCTGTCTAGGCTGAATTGACACACACAATATACTTGGAATAAGTCGTTTAATTACAATCCTCTGATATGATGCTCCTGTGTCCGGCCCACGACTTGAAGTTGGTTATAATCGTAGATAAGTAAAAATATTGCTTGTACTCTTGGTATTGCTCGTCGAATCCCAAATCAGTTGCTTTAATCAGTTGTACATTATCGTTTATGACATAAATTTGAACTCGATGACTAACTCTAAGAACTCTAAAATATTCATCTCATTACAATTACATTCAAATAAATTACCCATAGAAAAAGTGTGTATAGGATAATCTCTGCAATTTATTGACATCGTTCATGTTTGTAACAAATGTTATTATACCAAGAGGGTATTAACCAAAGTTGATTTGATAATTGAAGTTAGAATGTACAAACCGGCCCGGCTTAGTTCTCAATGTTGATCCAACACATCGACCGGTTATGATCGGTTTATTCTTCATAATTATAATGTGTCGCTCACTATTTTAGTGTTCCATTAATACAAGATGGCGGAATCTAATCATTTTGAATATGCATTTGTATTCTAGACAAATTTGTATTAATAAATTACATGTTTTGAGCGTTTTGCTTGACGAGATAAGTAGACTATTTATTTGTTGCCTGAAAAGCTTATTTATTATTGTTGTCAAACCAACATTATGGAGCAATAGTTTAGCAATAACAATATATTTGGATGGCGATTAATACTTAAATAAATTATTAGACCTGGAATAGCTTCGTCGTGATTGAAAACGAACCATTTATTTAAAACTAGATCAACATTGAAAACAAGTCGCACCTAGTTCGAAACCAAATTTCTTAAACATGTTAAGCAGTATATAAACACATTTACACACAGACTAATCGATTAATTATATTACTTGACATTCAATGTAAATGAGGCTTGGTATTCGTATAAACTAGGACCGAAAACTACGTGTGAATTTTACTTACAACGCTACGAAACTGGCAGTATATCGATATGGCCTGAAAACATCAGAAACCTGTGTATATATATATATATATATATATATATACATATATATGTATCTCTAGTAGAAAATTTCCCGTCGTAGGTACACACACAATACATATCAAGCTATATATTTCCCTTGCAGTATAAACCGCCCTCATGCGGAAACCAAAGGTACAACCACATGCAGCCGCTCGACGCTCGTGAGGATCAGCTTAATTTATTTGCACCTTAAATGGTGTATGTCTGTTCTTTATTGATGCCTTCATTTTCATTACTAATTTTCTGTTCACTTCACTTTGTTTTTTTTTATTTAAATACATATTTTGTGTATATATATTTCTTGTTCGCATCATTGCTGTTCCCGCAAACGCAATTTTATAAATCAAGAACAGCTTGTTTGCGTTCATCAGCTCCCTGGCCTTGTCCCACACATTGTTGGGGTCGGCACTTGATTCAACCGGATTTTTAAACGAAGCGACTGCCATCTGACCTTCGCAACCCCTTAAATGAGGAAATCTGTGATCTAGGTTAAACCTGTGGTCAGACTATTTTAGGCCTCCAATCTACCTGTAACGATTGCCAAGGATGATGATACATTGGCAAACGGGATCGTAACGTGCTTTCCGAGGCACGGAGGAAACTCGGGCGGTCACCCATCCAATTACTGGCTAGGTTTAGGGTTGCTTAACTTCTCTGATCGAATGATATGCGCAATAGCAACTGTGCCACGAGATCCTTTATCCTCCTTGCGTTATATGTTTAAATTGATGGATTCGTATTTTTTTGCCCATATTCCATTTTTATTCTCTCACTTATGGTTATGGTTTTAAATATGCTCACTCCAATCCTAAGCGGTAAGCAGAAATGTTACAAAACCCTTTTCATCCGGGGCCTTATCATAACCTCTTATTACCATGATAGTTTTACTCTTATTATGAGACAGATGTATATGACATGTATACATCTGTCACTGTCACACAACTGAACTAACATTGCAATAAGAGCTCATGGTCGGGCCTCTGTTCTGTTTTTATTGTCTTTTTTTTTCAACCTGTGATTTTTTTTGTAATTATTATTATATATCCCGTTTCATTTTACTTTTGCAGCTCAAAGTCCCGTATTTATTTGGTATCAACCGTTGACCGTCTTTGAGGAGGACGTAAACAATATTCCCCATAATATATTAGAGATGTATAGCTTGATATGTGTACGTATGTGGTTTTATAATCCGTACCTGTATTTGGAGTTAGCCATAGTCTGCGAAATCTATACTTAGTGGGTCACTGCACAATAGGTGTATGATATATTCGTGCAGCGGGTTTCGATTCAAAGTATGCTAAAACCTTAATACAGGTACTGTGTCCGTGCATTCAAGTTAATCCTCACTGGACTTGGTAACAATATACTTATTTTATTCTTAAAAATTATCAGGAAAAGTCCCACCTAGTTTTTCTTGAAATCGTGTTCGTATTTTACTTTACCATTTTTTAGTATATCATAGCCATGTGTCACAAAAACTGGTATACAGTCTCAAATATAGCTTATATTATTGAATACTCGATATCTACACATATTATTGCGATTTGCAAGTGCCATAGTTGAACCGTAGGGAGATTAACTTGAATGGCACAATTCTTAGTGAGCTAATTTAGAGTGCTCATTGATACAATGGTTTGCACTGTTTCAATGGTGAAATCCATTCTTCCTAAACACGTACCAACTAATCTACCACTAATTCCTTGAAATATCAATCTTATTTTACCAACAAACGTCTATACAGAGTTTAAACTACATATAACACTCATTTACATACACTCCGTCTCTATACAAAAGCGTTGAGCACGACTAGTAAGGAATCACAGTTATTAACCCAACGCATTGTTGGTTGAAAAACGTGCTCAACATTTCTATATGTCCTGGTCAGAGAAATAATCCCTGGCCACGTTGCAGCCAATCTTAACATTACCTTCAACGTGATAATTTATGTATTTATTACGACCGTTGCATAAGTACGGCTATATAACGTTCCCGGATTATGCTTCTGGTCAGGATGTTGAGACCTAACATTCTATAAGTAATATTAAGTTTATAAAATTCATACATCAAAACTAGTTCTAGTGGTGTTTATCCAAAGTGATTTATTGCTTTTTAGTTGACTACTCGCGTTAAAAATTGTATATTTAAAATATTTTTTACATTAATATCTAATGCACGCATGACAACGTGACGACTTACAAATTATTAAGATTATTGCGTTCTTGAATTTCGCTTTCAAGCGACATACTATAATAAACTTAATTCTACATCCTTATTTCATACTGCAACATCAACGTAATTTGGACAAGATGCGCTTGATTACTTCACAACGCGCTGGCATGACTTCTGTAGGCGCCATCTATCGGGCCTTTAGTATTACACAACACGAGGTAGAGCCGCCAACCATCCTTACAGCGGGCCATCATCCGTTTAAGCACAGCGCGTATTAAGAACTTCTAAGCATTGACATTTCATTTTGGTACCGTTTCATTAAACATCAAAGCTAAGAAGTTCTTAATACGCGCTGCTTAAGGGCTCTCAGTTGGCCCCCAGATCTGTCATACCAACCTGCTATGTTATATACGATGATGCTAAGTAATCTACGTGAAATATTTATCCTCCATAAAATTTTAACACAATTTTTTTCAAGTTAAACGGCCTTAATATAAAAAATACACTAACATATTGTCCGGACTGGCTGCTTTGAAGGCAATTTGTATCCCCGTAAATGGGGACAGATGAGTGGCTCTGCAACTAAGAATCACAGTAACATAACCATTCCACAGTACCTCCGTATCTCTCGTACTTTTTCCTAATCATGTACCCTACTTCTACATTTATTCTACGTACCTATGTACTTATTGTACATTTACCAATATATATTTTTTTGCTGACAAACACCTATGTCCTATTTCCAATATTAACTTTCTTCGACGGCTCCGACGTTCCTTTATTTATTGCAGTGTATTGAATACTTCAAGTATTCTTTTTTCTCTGTTTTTTCAATTATTTCATGTTCAACCAATGTTTCTTATAATCCTTTTCTAACTACTGTTTGAAAATCATGTCGTGAAGACATACTATACTTGGTATTCAATCAGTTTAGAGAAGGTATTGACTCCTGAAATACACTTTAAACAAGTTCGGGAATCAATGGATTCAGTAAAATATTGTAAAACCACATTATGTCAAGTAAAGAATTATTATTATTATTCCAAAATATTCATTTATTTTTGCATTTTTAGAGAAAATCCTTCGAAATATAGCTAAATATACGTCGGTACGTGTACATATATAAGATACATTACGTGTGATTGTGCATGAGTTGCGTTGCTAATCATCAATGTAGGCACTAGTGGGTTTTGAATACTCAAACGAAGTATTTGGAGTTCACGATATCATATCATGGTAATAAACAAGAAGCCAGTCCAGTTATCACCAAAAATGGGTAATTTTAAAATATACAATTGTAAAACACTTTTTTGTGAACTGTACAAGCGTTCAATAAATTTTAGATACGATAAAAAATTTCAAAAAGCTTATCTAAATAGAAGGCTTAGACTTTTAGGCGAAAATACTCGACACGGGGATCGGTTGGCGGTACGTGTCTAATAAAAATCTTTATTTTTTTTAAATGTTATACTTGCTTTCTATTTTATAAGATTTTAAGGGATTCTTTTGAATATGCTCACGCCTGTATCCCAGAAGGGGTAGGCAGAGGTGTTGTAATCACAACACCCGATTTTCATCGAAGATGATTAAGTGCCAACGTGACAGATGGTGAATCCATCGCCGTCTGAGACACTATAAATACGTCTTTGAATGACTTCTCAGCAATATGCAGGTTTCCTCACGATGCTTTCCTTCACCGTAACGCACGTGGTGTGAAATCACTGTACATAAGTTAGTGGTTTTTAGAAAAAGTCATTAGCACAGGCCGCGCTGGGATTCGAACTTGCGTCGCTTGCGTAGCAGGCGACTGCTCAGACCTCAAGGCCACCACGGATTCTTTTTATATATTTTTAAATTGATAAGTACCACGAACGGATACTCTATGCCAAAAGTGCTCGCCTATAAAGTCTAGACCCTTTATAATCTTAAGACACTACAACGGGCTTCATTTCCATGATGTAGATAGGTACGTCATAATACATGGAAAAATATCAAACTCTAAAATTAATTAGTATCGAGTTAAGTTTCAAAAGTCAATGCGACGGATCATTTCAGACTACTTTTATATCTCACAATGTCATAATAAATATATTATAATTTAAAATATAATTTAATTAAGTGGGCTTCCTACAGGTACTCTTTTACGTAAACTTAGAATTAAAATCAATTTAGTATCAACTTTTATCGCCATCTAACTCGTGCTTTTTTCATTTGCGGTAACCGCTTACTCTTATACGTATACACAGCTTACCATAAAGTGATTTGATGCACATAACTAAATAGTGCAAATTATTTTATCAATTTACAAAGCATTTAGATATGTTTTCCTTCTCGCGTTTATCAATTTAATTTGGTAATAGATAGAGGTATTAATAATTTTCCTCATTATTGCAATGCAGTGTGAATGTACAATCACGTTCAATCAACATTGCACATATAAATTACTTATATCTTATAACACAATATATGGCGCATAGCTGTTATTCGCAGTAAAAATTTATTACAAAATACTTTTACCTGATAATGTATAGTAAATGCTTTTATATAAGAAATAGGACTAATTTAGAATTTTTGACTCAACCTAACCTAAACACGTTAATTAATTTTCTATAGGCACTTTAACCACACAACATATCTTAAGTTAAAATATATTAAGTGTTGAATATTTAAGGCAATATACAAAGACATTTGCAAAATATAATATTCTACTCAATATTTGAGCGTGTCCCCTCCTTATAATAAAGGTGTACGGTGCACTGCGATTTATTTTAAATAATTTCGAGGCGATTAATACGTTTGAATGTAAATAGAAAATGTTTCAAGTTGAGCTGCAAACTAAAAGATATATTTCCAGATTTCTAGATGGTAAGGCATCGATAATTGTTAGCTTTTTGCTTGCAATAATGCACTCGTACGAATCGTCTAGTTGCGTTGTGACGTGAAATTTTCAAATTATTGAATGTTTAGCAATTTTTTTTATACGCACGTAGGTTAAATACTGACATGTTACATTAATGTAGCTGCACGACACTAAGTTGCCTTATAATTTCACTTGTATTGGAATAATTTAGTATTGTAACGCCGTCTGGCGCCATCTATGTGTAGACGTCAATTCTATTGTATTTTGATAGTTCTTTTTTGTTTATTTCTGGAAGTGTGTCATGTAATGTCGTGTGCTGCGATCACGTGTGTATTAAAATAAAACGTGAAAAAGCTGCGACAACTTAATTTATTGCAAGGGGGTTCAAATCCCCAATACAATTGGCGCCCCACGTTGGGCGCTTATTGGGCGTTTATTTTATTAGACACGTGAGCGTAGCACACGACATTACATGACACCATTCCAGATGGAAACAAAAGAGAACTATTTTAATACAGTTGTATTGACGTCTACACATAGATGGCGCCAGCCGGCGTTACAGTATTCAAATTCATTTATCGTAAAATTTTACCGCGCCGTCGGAAATAACATCTGAATTTATCTTTTTATTAATGGCAACGGGTGCTACCCGCGTGTTTCAGCATTGAATAAACTGAAAACATTACGCAATATAATAAATATAAATATTATGTATAAAGTTAAACAAAACGGAAATATTCGACAATCCTCAATATTCTAAACATTATTATATATTTCCTTTCGTACTTTTATTCATTGTATAAAGCAATTAATTGATTTCAAATTGATCTCTACACAACCTTATAGTACCGTGAAAAAGCTCCCGAATGACTTTCCATTGTGATTGTACACTCACGTGCAATAAAAACAGTCTGAATAAAAGCATTATTATTGACGTAATTGGCAACATCACGCAAATATCCCGTACTACGTGGGCTGATTCGCGGGAAAATTTGCAAATATATATTGATACTTAAATTATTTTTTTTGTATACTATACTCATTTTGCATTATTGTCTGAAGAACTATATTTCACAAATAGATTAGAATCGTCCCGATAATCAGCTATCGATAATTAATGACGAGAGGTTGACGCTAATAAACTGCGTACATGGGCCTTACCATAAACTCTAACCCCTTATTACAAAGCATAGACTAAGACAGTCTTTGGTTGTGTAACTCCATCCCTTTCTGTGATACCGATTTAAAAAGGGATGGATATAGTTTTAGTGCGAGTTTGGTCCAGTCACGTTTTGTAATTAGGATGGGGGTGAGCGAGTAATCATGCTCATCCCCAGCAAAGACAAGATCTTCTAGCTAGGCGGATGTCATGTCTGGGGGTTATTGCCATGATAGTTTGACTATCTTACACATTTATGATCGTCAATCTATGAAGGCAATATGAGATCATGGTAGGACCCCGGGTCTATAGTTACTATGTAGGTAGCTTTATAAATGTATTCAGTCTCTACGTTAACTGTCGGCGAATGTAACGATGTTATATCAGTCGGTCCCAACATTAACATTTCAATACCATTAATTTATGTATATTCCTTGAATTCAGTAACACTCAGTGACCTTTTAAATATTACTCAATAACATCATAAAATGTGAAATTATCAACGTGATACTGTTACAATAATTTGTTTATAATTTTTTGAATACTCACATAATTTTTAATAATTTGTTCCGAACTGTGTGAGACCAAATCTTAAATAATAATGGTATAAAACTAAATATCTCGGGATTTATTGCTTGCTGCTTATATGAACATTGATATAGGTATAGGTAGTAATTCAGTCTGTTTTATAGTCGTGTCATTTGTAAGCAACGAAGCCTCAGGTTCTCTCTTTGATAAACCAATATTATACAATATACATATAAACTAATAGTAACTCCTCACAAAATAAAAATATTCTACATATAAACATTTGGCCCCTTATTACAAAACATAGACTAAGTTTAATCGTTTTAAAAGTAGCTGCATATCTTTTTGTGGTATGGATTTCGAAAGGCTTGAATGTAGCTTTAGTTCGAGTTTGGTTAATTCCCTTAAACCATGTTTTGCAATATGGGGGTTTAAATATAGCACTTGTACTAGTGGCTACGGAACATGTAAAATAAATAAATTATATACTTTATTAACATAAAATTCATAGAACAACTTATCTGACATATAAAAAGAAATTAAAAATATACGTATACGTATGTAAAATATCTTACGAAAATCTGTAATATAGGAAAATAATAGGTTTTCTAAAGCGGACCGCAGCCTCCAACCTTCATAATGCAAGTATATCGAGCAGGGAACCATGATAATGGGTACACTCCGTATAATAATTATTCATGTAACACATTCACTCGTGAGGTATTCAAAGTCAAAATATAATTATCAGATACACTTTTAAAATGTACTTTCAAATCGTGTCAGAACAACATGATTATACAATATTACCGTTACCACACAAAATGTATGATGGTTGAGGTCAATGGCTGGCATTCGCGTCATACTTGTGAACAGGTGCTCCTTGTGGGAGCTAGTCATCTCTACGCATTTAGAGTAAAAGCAACCTTCCGAACCTGGCGGTAGCATGTATAATCCTGTACAATTATGTCATTCTGACGATTTAAAAGTACTTTGTGAAAGTCTAATCGAAAAAATATATTTTTGACTTTGAAAACAGTACACAAAACACAATATCCAATAATCACGCATTTCAATGCAAATTCCTTTAACAAATTCGTGTGCAGTTTCTTTTTTTGTCGATAAAATGCAAGGGTTTTTACGTGCGTTGGACTTGTGTGGCATAACGCGTAATTGTATATAACACTAAGGTACCATAGGAAGGCGTGCGGTGATGGAAATAAACATATTGGAATATTACGATTATTATTTATAGATTGAACACCATAACTTTCAAATAAAATGCTAGCATCGTACGTCACGTGTCCTACGATATCGGTGTAACGATGCAATAATTTGGTACAACACCCTTTTAAGGGCACAAAGGGAATAAAATAAACTAACATAGCGCGCGACTTCAACCGAATTCGCGCTTTAAACAACAACTACTTTATAACACAACTTAAAGCGAATAGCTGCGATTATGTTTCATATCACAGAAATTATAGGTTACAAATCTACGGTTAAAAAAATAATTAAAAAAAAAGACTGTAGTATACCTTTACAATAAATGGACATTCACACTAACATGTAAGTAAGTAATGTAAATTTTAAATTTAAGTTTTAACTTACGGTCTCGGTAACACACATAATATCACAACTACTCGAATTTCATAAAACGTGTTAGTATAATAAATGCTTCTGCCATTACGCGCTATAATCTAAGAGGTAGGATTCATTTAGAGACACTCCGTATTGCTCATTGTGTTCGTAACGTCTTTGGTAAGCCCTTCTAACCACAATCCACTCGGCGATATTTCAATTTTCCTAAAGGAAAAAAAATAACAATAGGTTAATAAAAAGCAAATAAAAAAAACAATAAAATTGTACGCGTGTACATTATAGAATTGACAAAAAATTAAAAAAAAAATGCATAAATAATTTAAAAAATGTGCTATTAGTACATCCAAAAAATGAACAGGGTTATAATTCCTTAAATAATTCAAAATCAATTTGAATTATTAAAAGAAGAATCAAGTATAATACAAATCATCAATAAAAATAATTAGATCAAATCGCAATGCATTTTATAAATATAAAAAAATATATACACTCTCTCGAAGGCTAAGTAAGTATATAGAAAGGTTTTTGACAACAAACAACAGCTTATAAAATTTCAATAGATTTCAAGATATAAATAAGATTTTAGGGAGAAAAAATATAATTGTATTATAAAAACTGTAAATATAATATAAAAACAAATGGGAGCGTTTAGAAGGGCATACCAGGGGATAAGACATGTTACAGTTTAATATAGTCTATGGTACCGACATTGGCCAGGGTTTTCTTTATTCGCAACGCAGTGAGACGTGCCGCTGGGTTTTGGTACCAGCACTCCTTCATCACTTTAGATATCGCCGACAGCACCTGAATAACATAAATAAATATGCCATCCCAGAAGGGTCCCCGAAGGGGTAAGCAGAGGTTTTGCAACAACAACGCCCACATTTCACCGAGTATGATTAAGTGGCAACGTGACAGAGGATGAGTCCATCGTCGTCTCAGGCACTATACATAAGTCTTTGAATTGCATTACTTCTCAGATATATGCAGGTTTCCTCACGATGTTTCGCACACATTTTTTTTTTTAGAAAATCTCCTTGTTGCAGGCCGTTGGGATTCGAGCTTGCCTCGCTTGAGTAGTAGGCGACTGATCCAACCCCACAGCCACCACGGCTGTTAAATAACATAACAACAGATTGTCTAATATTGTCTATTATACTGTTTTAATAGGAGGTATATTATACTGTCTGTGAACAACTTATTATTAATGTATAAGTACTAATGTTATAAAGAGAAATGTATGTATTAGCAACAATTACCTACATTATTGTAGATAAAAATATACTTGGCCATATGTTTATTAAAAAAAATATATTTTTACTAGCTGTGCCCCGCGGTTTCACCAATTATTTCATGGGTGGCCTAAGTTACTCCTTGAAACATGAGCTATCTGCCAGTAAAAGCGCCGTTTAAATCGGTCCATCCGTTTCCAAGATTAGCCGGAACAAACGTACAGGTAGACAGACGGCTAGATGACAGAAACAGATAGTTTAAAAAAAAAATGCTTTCTTCTATGTATCGTGCATACATTCATATGCGTTTAGTGAAAAGCTGTTTCTATGGAATTACAGACACTTCAATTTTATAACAGTTAGGGCAAAACCAGGTTTTGTGTTTGAAATTCATAATTAGGGATTTAGGTAGTACTAAATCTAATGTAGAATCAGTTTACCGTATCTGAATGCCATCTGTTGGGCACATTGGGCCTCCGTTTCTCAGTGCACACGATTCTCCTCATCTCGTCCAAGGCGGGGTCCGGAGGCACGCAGTCGTAGTACGGTGGCTGGTACTCTTCAGACATGGACCCACAGCGACGCGCCATCTCCCACAACACTAGTCCGAACGAGTACACGTCCGACCGCTTGTAGGGATCAAACTGACGAGTGTCCATTGACTCGTCCAATACCTACGACCATTATTAAAAATTAAACCCTGGCCGTGGTGAGAGCCGTAGTGGCCTCGAGGTTTGAGCAGTCGCCTGCTACGCAAGCGACGCAAGTTCGAATCCCAGTGGGGCCTGTATCAATGAGTTTTTCTAAAAAACCTTAGGTACAGAGGAAAACATCGTGACGAAACCTGCATATTTCTGAGAAGTAATTCAATGGCGTATGTAAAGTGCCTGAGACGGCGATGGACTCACCATGTGTCACGTTGGCACTAAATCATCTTCGGTGAAAAGTGGGTGTTGTGATTACAACACCTCTGCCTACCCATTCGGGGAATACAGGCGTGAGCATATGCATGTGTATGTATGTAAATCAAACCTTTTTTGGTACCAATATTTGTTTTTCAATATGCATAAAATTACTACTTGTGACACAAGCTAAAGGTCGCGTCACGAGTACCTCTGTCGTCATGTGGAAGGCAGAAGCAGACTCATTAACTGGTCAAATGTTTTTTTTTACGTTTTCTTATCTACCTAACGGACCTATATCTGCCAAATTTCTGGTTACGGAGTATAGCCAGAACAGACCAGACGAAAAGACAGGTTTTTTTTAATTAATTAACTATTACATATACTTTCATAGGTATTCCGGGAAAGGGTAGCATCATCATCATCATCTCCCTGGCCATATCCCATACATTGTTGGGGTCGGCACTTGATTCCACCCGATGTGGCTGATCACCAGATTTTTATACGAAGCGCCTGCCATCTGACCTTCGCAACCCCTTTAACGAGGAAAATCTGTGATCTGGGTTAAACCAGTTGTCAGACTATTTTAGGCCTCCGACTGTCCTGTAACGATTGCCAAACATAACTTTACGTGCTCTCCGAGGCACGGAGGAAACTCGGGCGGTCATCCATCCAATTACTGGCTAGGGCTAGGGTTGCTTAATTTCGCTGATCGTATGATATGCGCAATAGCAACTGTGCCACGAGCTCCTCATCCGGTATAATTACGTTATTTGGATGATTTAATAAAATAAAGAGGCATTCTTAGTAGAGCTTCAGTTGCCGTTCAAATAGTTACCTCTGGCGCCATGTAGCGCTTGGTACCAACTCGGTTGGTGGAAGGCACGTCTACAGAATCGTTGGATACGTTGTGTCTCACAGCTAAACCGAGATCGCCGATGACACAACTCAGATTACTCTTCACCAATATGTTCTTTGTTTTCAAATCTCTGTGCGCTATTGCCGGCTTCCCTGTAATCCGTTTATTGGGATTGTACATTCACAAGTCGTATTAAGAATTCTTTAACAATTGCTTAGTAATACTAACATAGAACATGCGGGTGATCTATCTTACAAAAGTACCTGTTTTATATTAATTGAATAGCAACTTATACACAACGAATACTTAAAACTAATTCATGGTAGAATGAAGGTTGAATTTGTTATTAATAGAACATATTCAACATCAATACCAAAATATGTCAATATTAATAATATTTTGTTACATCATCTCCCTGGCCTTACTATCCCATACATTGTTGGGGTTGGCCCTTGACTCAACCCGATGTGGCTGATCACCAGATTTTTACACGAAGCGACTGCCATCTGACCTTCGCAACCCCTTAAATGAGGAAATCTGTGATCTAGGTTAAACCTGTGGTCAGACTATTTTAGGCCTCCAATCTACCTGTAACGAATGCCAAGGATGATGATACATTGGCAAACGGGATCGTAACGTGCTTTCCGAGGCACGGAGGAAACTCGGGCGGTCACCCATCCAATTACTGGCTAGATTTAGGGTTGCTTAACTTCTCTGATCGAACAATATCAACAGTGCCACGAGCTCCTCGTTTATTTTGTTACAATGGAATGTAATTAAAATGGTCGGAAGTAGGTTTATTGTTGCTACCTGTCTAAACTTAAACCAGCTTATGAGACATGGGTACACTCCTACAGCAGTAACCTTTTGCAAAGAGATTTCATAGATACAATCCATTTTAAGGATTGGGACGACAATTAGGCTGTCAACTACAGATAGGTATTAAGACTACTAACGAACATCACGCGGTTTCACGTAAAATATAGCTTATGTTACTCGCTGATAATCAAGCAATTAAATAAATTATTCAAAGCTATCTAATCATTTTTAAGTTTATTCGTTTCATACAAAGATACAAATCGTTCCTCTTTATAATAATATACTCTAATATAAAAAAAATCCATGTCACAATGTTAGTTACCGTACTCCTCCGAAACTGCTTTACCCTTTTTTACCAAATTTAATATTCAGTAGGTCTGAGAATCTGCTACTATCTATTTTATTTTCCATACCCCTAAGTGATAAGGGTGACCACCCCAAAAAAATATATGGCAATATAACGTTTGCCGGGCACAGCTAGTATATATATATATATATATACTAGCTGTGCCCGGCTAGTTATATATATATATATATATATATATATATAACTAGCAGTGCCCCGCGGTTTCACCCGCGTAGATTTAGTTTTATATAATACTTTTTTTCGCGATAAAAGGTAGCCTATGTCCTTTCTCAGGGTCTAAAGATTGTCTGTGCCAAATTTCATCAACATCGGTTTGAGAGGTTCAAGCGGGAAAGCGTAACAGACAGACAGAGACATTACTTTCGCATTTATAATATTAGTAGGGATGAATAGACAAATTATATGCACCATACAACTGACTTATCAATAAGTACTGACCAGAACTGAAGGCATATTATAGTGCATCGTTGACATACTTTGAATCTTTGAACGATTAGTTGAATCTAGAGTAAATTCAGGAGATATGCTGTAGGAGGGAGACCCAAGGTCCTTCACCAACTGCCTGCTGTTCGGGTGAAAATCCGAGGACTGCTTAGCCGTGAAACTACAGCAGACAGACAAACAAAGTGCCTTCAATGTTCAGACATCATTTAGATCGTACAATTATTGTTTTCTGAAATATGTAATTCCTCTCCTCCGACCTCGACACTTATCCGATTGTAACATAAAGATGGATGGTATTGAATAATAAAATTGATCTCCTACCGAATTTCGGTTACGGCGGCTAATCTCAACGAGATTCAGCCATGTGCGCAGGAGATATTATAGTGCACAAGTGTGTGCGCAAACACAGGTGCACTCTTTATTCCCTCACTCTCATAGTCCGATGGGACGGCAATCCGACACGACCGGAGAGAGATCAGGCGTAGGACCAACGGCTTAACGTGGCATGGGGGTTATAAACACCGCCAACTTCCTAACACCCGGGCATTTCATTGTGAATTTCTTGACAGAAGAACTCAATATAAATTTTTGACCCCAGCCGGGAATTGAACCCGGGACCTCGTGATCGGCAGGCTAACGGACTAACCACTAGACCAACGAGGCAGTAATTGTAATGAATAATCCTGTATTGAATATGTATTGAATAATCCTTATTACAAATGATATACTAATATAGTCTCCAGTAGTAAAAGTACCTCATTTATTTCTGTGAAAGGGATGGACATAGTTTGGTCTACGTTTCAACCATGTTATGTAATGAGGGGGAATGTATTTATGTTCTCATAGTACGAACTAGATGCGGCCCGCTACATCATCTATCCCACTAGGCACGCCTATTGATCCGGGTAAAGTTCAATTCAATTGCAATTGAACTTGTAATATAATTAATTAACAAGTGGACAGCGTTCGGGACGCTCTGACACAAATTGTATTGTTCTATTTAACTCACAGTGATACAAAGGCGCACCCTTTCGTGAATTGCCATACTAGTAAATAGTAATACGTCTAAGGCCCCTAATATAACGCCGCGCGGGCCATTTTACCGAAACGAAAACCATTCCAGTAGCCCGGTGATTAAAGCAAGTTGAAATTAAATTAAATCTCGCTTGATTAAACCACGGAATGAGTTCCCCGGCATGGTTTTTCCGAGTGTGTATGAACTGTATACACGGTATAAATATAACATACTTAGCTTAGTGCGGAATCTAGGAACAAATGGTTCGAAATTACACACACATACGCGAGCATCTACGAGATAATAAGAGGTGCTGCCACACTGTCAATAAGAGGTTTTACGTCGTGGCCGATCGCGTATACATAATTTACTTGTATGTGTGTGTATTCTGAAGTTCAAATCGACAAAACGACAGAAAACTTAGTAAATTTGACATAACAGTCGGGATACGGTCTGTGGGATCGGCTGGTGCTTTGAAAAATTAATGGGAAAGAAGAATACATATAACAAAAATAATAGAGTATACCTTTAGTGCCGACAATGTCCATGTGCAGATGGGCCAGACCCGTCGCTATGGACAAGGCCATCTTGACTAGAGTTTCAGAGTCTATGGTGCGCATGGTCAGGAAATCGAACAGAGAACCGTTCTCATGGAAATCTGTGATCAGCCACAACTGGGTCCAGGTGCCGTTATCTGTGAACATGTACAATTATACTATTCAAAGAAAAAAAAAAATCTTTGGCATTTTTGTCATAGATGTGTTAAATGGGAGATTGGTCTAGCCTTTTAGACGTCCATCGTAGTAAAATGTATGTCTATGAAGAGACTTCAAATTTTATTAACCTTAAAAATATAATCTATTAACTAAAAACCTATGAAGATAAATAAAATTTAAGTGTATATTCCATCTATCTTTCTATTCCATACTAAGAGCATTTCGCTAAATGCATTTGAAAGTGTATACGGCACGTACATTAAACAATAAATATAACATTTTTCTCTGTCAATCTGTTCCGACAAATCTTTGAAACGGCTGGACCGATTTTAGCGGGGCTTCCACTGGCAGATAGCTGAAGCGTAGTTAAGCCTGAGTTACTCCTTGTCGCTAACGCAGGACACAGCTATTATTACATGTGTGTCACAGGATACTTTCGAATACGTTCGATTTTCCTCGATTCTAATGATAAGTGGTCCAGAAATTGGAAATTTTCCAGACACTCGGCAGGGTCCTTCAATACGTTACGAAGTCCGTCGGACACATCCACAGATAGAACATAGATTCCACTTTGGTGTACTCTGTGGAGCACAGGCCCCAAAAGGGGCAAAAAAACAATCGCATATGATATTTCACTTTACAATCAAATGATGCATGAAGCGTTATTTCAAATGCATTCTAAATGAAGAAACAATGACATGCATAGTTAAACAGAGTATATATAATATATGTATAGACTCGCTAAGTTAATGTCACGTGTTTTTTTGTTTAGCCGCAGACACCGCGAAAAACAACTCATTTACTAGTACTGTCTTTACTGTTATTATTTGAAATATGTATCGCTTCTTTTACGTTGTAACTAAAATGATACGACATTGATTAACAAATATATATCTTAAGAGTTAAGTAAGGGTTTCATACATGTATGCAAAATGTGTAGCATCAGCGATCGACGCCGTCGCATTATAGAATATTTGATCAAAGATAGCCATGGTGGCCTTGAGGTTTGAGCAGTTGCTTCTCAGACATATGCAGGTTTCCTCACGATGTTTTCCTTATCCGTAAAGTACGTTGGGTACGTGTAATTACTGCACTTAAATTTTTGGAAAAACTCATTGACACACGCCGCAGGGATTCGACTCACGTTCGAACTCAACCCCAAAAGCCACCACGGCTCTCTATACATATAAGCTTACTACAAGTAAGTATTTATACTGTATCTATGGTGAGACAGTCTGTACCTACTACTTCTCTCTCCTTAGAGTCACACCGTAAAGGGATAATTAAATGTAAAACCCACCTTTATTATCAGCGGCAATGAAGCCAAGTATGTTCTCGTGTCGCAGCATCACAGTCTGATAGATCTCAGCTTCGCGGAACCAGGAGCACTCCTCGCGGGACGAGAATATCTTGACTGCGACGTTCTCGCCCCGCCACCGGCCGCGCCACACCTCGCCGAACCTGCCCTTCCCGATGATGTCCAGCAACTGGATCTGACGGGCTATCGACCGCTGCACTAAGAGCGGTAGACCTTCACGAACAAAGGAGGTTGGGTATAATCGGAATCGAAAACAGATTTCTGCTATGCCACAGAAGTATTGAAAGAGCAGAACGTAGCAAAACTTCCCCCTTATTACAAAACATAGACTAGTATAATTATTTGTTTAAAAAGGATTACGGATTTAAAAGGGATGGATATATTATTTTAGTTCTAGCTTAGTCCAAGAAATATTAAGATACCTAAAATCTAAACTCCAACTATAGTTACTACGAACGTGATTATTTAATAAATATTGTAAGTGGTGAAATCAAGCAGTCCGTAGACAAAAATTACGTCACCAGTTACGTTTACCTAAACCTATGTCAAAACTAACAGTTTATTTATACCGTACAGTATATGCTTTATTTTGATACCACGTGATTAAATAAGTGGCAACTGTCAAACTTTTTTTAGTAAGTCGGTAAAAAATAAGCACGACAAACTGACCGTCAGTAGCCGAATCACGCGACACAAACGATCGAAATATCGTTTGACGATTAAATATTCGTTCGACCGAAATCCATAGCCAAAAAAGCATTCACATGTTCCAAAATCTACAGACTACAATTCAATGGGAGCGAAATTAAACGGCGAATTGAAGTCATTACGTTTTCTTTGATTTATTGAATACGCAAACGCTATCAACGACAAACACGCTACGACATCGTCACGGCTTTCATGTGGGGCTAGAGGAAAAAATATTTATCTTATATATTAATATTTATCGTAATTATACCTTACATACGAAACGCGACAATTAGACATCTTAATTTGAATATATAATACAATTGGGAAGTAGAAATGTTAGCTATTAGTCTTTGTATGTTCCTAAAAAATACTACAGAACTGAACAAATTTGTGCTTATTAAAAACTAGCTATGCCCCGCGGTTTCACATGCGTAGATTTAGTTTCATATAATATATCGGTTTAAAATTGTCATACTTTCCTCCCCTATTTTATCCCCTTGGGGGTAGAATTAATCAAATTTCTATCTAAGCGGGTGCCTACGTCATAACATCTACATGCATGCCAAATTTCAGCCCAATCCGTCCAGTGGTTTGGGCTGTGCGTTGATAGATCACTATGTCAGTCAGTCACCTGAATTACGTAAAGTACAACGCCGGTAAGACGAATCAGTACCTATAGCTTTCGGCAACTTAAAATAGGGTACGAGCATTCTATTTAAATAAAGCCGACGCCAGTTAGTATTAAGTAAAGTTAAAATAGCGCGAGAAGCCACTCGACGACCGCTAAAAATGTCGAGGCAGACATCCCAATCACCTAACAAACGTACTAAGGGAAGTTATTTTAAAATGTAATAGAGCATGAGCCAAGGAGTTAATATTATCTTAAATTTTAGTAATATTAATATTAAAGTTTTTATGTTTGTTGCTTTATCTCGCAAAAACGTCCGCATGGATTTATATGGAACTAGCTGTGCCCTGCGGTTTCACCCGCGTACATTTACGGTCCAAAAGTTTCAAAGATTACCCGGAACAAACAGACAGACAGACAGAGATTTTTTTTTTATTTATCGTTTTATATCAGTAAGTACCGTATTTACTTTCATATGCATTGAGTGAAAAGTTATTTTAGAATTACAACCGGACATTTCAATTTTATTTATCTGTATAGATATATAGATTGACAACACAGGAAAAGTTTGTTATCTGGATTATCAATTAATATACTTTTTATCGCGAAACATTTCGTCTGTCGTGGTATTAACTCCGAAACCAATTCCCTATGTAAGCAGTAGTTCTCTGCGTAAGTCTACGAAGTTGCGATCAGAAACTACATAGTTATGTTTTTTAATTGACTTCTATTCTAAACAAATAATTGCATGCAATTAATGCAATTTTATTAAGGCAAAAACATCATGTCCTTTGAATGAAAGCCCGCCTTAAATATTTGTATTTTAATTATTATGTTCATAGTGAATATAAAACCAAACATTAAGTGAATATTTCAAGCATCTACCTGTTATCAATTTATAGCAAAAACTTACAAAGAAATCAAGTATGAGCAGTATTTTATTCCGTTTTTTATATTATAGCATTATAGCGGCAACAGAAATACATCATCAATATTTCAACTGTCTAACTATCACGGTTCATGAGATACAGCCTGAAAACAAACCAGACTGACGAACACCGGAGTCTTAATCATAAAAAATGGGAGCCCCATTTTACACCCTGGGTCCGGAAATCAAAAATAAATTAAAAAAGGATACCGATATACGCGTACGTAGAAATATGGTATAAACCACGATCTGTCAGACAGGAGTCATCCATCATCGTAAACTAATCATAGTATACTAAGGGTGGGTTGCACGATGAGAGTTGTTAAAGTTAAAACTAAAAGCAAAATCGGCAATAACTGACGGAAAAATGCCTTGCACCAAAATACGCTGTAAATTGACTTGCTTGAATAGATTTACTGTCAGTGTCATCTATATATATAAAAGAAAGTCGTGTTAGTTACACTGTTTATAACTCAAGAACGGCTGAACCGATTCGGCTGAAAATTGGTGGGGAGGTAGCTTAGAACCAGGAGAAGGACATAGGATACTATATCTCGAAAAATCTATACATAGAGATAAATAATAATGAAGTGTCTGTTTGTGATTTCACTTAATCCATAGGGATGTATATAAGGTACATACATAAATAAATCAATTTATTAACATTTTCTCTATCTGTCTGCCTGTTCTGAAAAGTCTGGACCGATTTCTACGGGCCTTTAACTGACAGGTAGCTGATGTTACAAGGAGTAACTTAGCGTACTTTATTTAAGTTAAGGTTCCGTATAAAAATCCACCCATAAAATGAAGTCTACACGGGTGAAGCCGCGGGCCACAGCTTGTTTTTTATATTAAAACGTTGTAAATTTAACAAGATCTTTAACCAGAAAACATTTGAAAGTACACACAGACAGACATCGCCGTCAAACTTGTAACACCCCTCTTTATGCGTCGGAGGCCAAAAATAACTTCTTAGAAGAACCGGCAAGAATCCCAAGAAAGGGGAAGGCAACTTTTACAGTAGGTATTAAGTGCTGGTATGGACATGTTATGCGGAGGGATGAGGATAATGTTGCCAAAAAAGTTTTGTTTATGAATGTGGATGGTTACAAGGGGAAAGGAAGACCGATGGATGGATTGTGTGAAAGATGATATGGCTAAAATAGGAGTGAATACATATATGACGGCTGATAGAGAGAAATGGAAGAGAAGAACACATTGCGCCGACCCCAAGTACACGGGAAAAGGGGAGGAGGAAAAAAAATCGCTGTCTGGAGAAAGTTATCTCTGTATTAAATCGTGCGCTATGAAAATTCTTCAGAATAGATACCGAATATTGTTCCTCATTTTGTGAAGGTAAGGGCTTTTCATCAACAATTAAATTCCTGAATCAAAAACAGCGAATCTTTTCGATCGAATGTTCTTTTGCGCCTGACCACTAAAAATCTACTATTTTTACAAAACTACCTATAACTAAAAAACTAGAACTAGTGACTTGCCTTCGCTTCACTTCGAGTTACGATATTTTGAGACTATTACGAAACGCAAACTTTTATCTACTATCTAAAAAATTTATTTGGATTTTTTAGCTATTAACCCATCGGAGTTCAACGCCTATCCAATTAGTTGAAGCCGTATCGATATCCGTAACGTAGTTTTGAAGAACGATGCGTTCAACCAGACTTTTGCATGGAAATGGTGAATTCAATTTTATACTATTCAAATATTATATACCAATTGAGTATAGTGCTATAGTAGTCGTCAATAACCCATATTCAACAACTAGCTGTGGCCCGCAGTTTAACCGAGTAGAGTTACTTTCATGCGGAGCCCTGTGTTTTTTTTAAATAGAAGTTATTCAGCCGTTTCGGAGATGAGCCGGAACAAACAGAGAAAAAAAATAAAAATAGTTTTTTTTGTGTCTTTCACGTATACTTTCATATGACATTTATTTAGTGAAAAGCTGTTATTTTTTAATTTACAAACAGACACTTCAATGATATTTATCTGTATAGATGTATATATTTATGTGAACGTTGCTCCTGTTTCCTCTATTTCAAAAATATCAAATATTTATATTCCACATGATAATAACCAGAAATATAAATGCGAATTCTATGCGAATAGGTAATCATAAGCGCTAGATCGATGTGAGCGAACAGGGTTCACGTTCACATTGATATGAGGAACCTAAATTCAATTTTATCTCGTCAGACGAAACATGCAAATTGTTGTCAGCATCGAGAGGGATCCGTACTATTCAGTACCTACATCTTATCGATACAGATTTCAATTACATGTTTGCTATCAGAATGTAAATGTTTATGTTATGATCAGAAAAGTCTTAAAGTGCTTATACTTTTTTTCTGATATCTGTTTAATGAACAACAAAATTGATAACATTTATGTAATTCGAAACGCGTAATCGAATAATAACCTACGTCGGTATTTCTTGCGAGGTATCAGCTCATTGTATAGCCTCAATATAAAAGGGATCTTGTTTGTAATAGTTGAATGTATTTTCCAATACAATACGGAAAACTTATCTACCACCTACGATCCACTTCCAAAAGACGAAGGCGAAAAAAAATTGTATCATGACTAGCTGTGCTACGCGGTTTCACCCGCTTTAACTTTATTTTGTTTTTAAATTAAAGTAGTCTAGTGTACTCCTTGAAATATCAGCCAAAGTCCCGTTTGGATATTTTAATCCGTTTCGGAGATGAGCCGGAATAAACAGAAAGAAAAATGTTATATTCCTATGTTTTTTTGCAAACAGACAGAATTTTATTTATCCGTATAGACTTATGGAGCGGAGCTGACGGCCAACCTCCATTAGTGAAGAGGCACCGCAAGAAGAAGATAGACTTATAATAGATTGTGGATGGTTTCATGGAAAGAAGACCTATGATAAATTAGATGAATTGTGTGAAAGACGACACAGCTAAATGGGAGTATACCTATACAGGGATAAAATTGGACGAAATACGTTTTGCGCCGCGATGAGTCGGAAATGAAGAGCCGTGTTAGCCCCTAGGGGGTTTCATTCGTACCTGGTACGGAAGCGTCGCAAATTCTCACCGTAATTATTTCCAATGTCCATCCTTAAAGTCAAACCAATTGCATCGAAATCCATTCAACGGTTTAGCCGTGAAAAATTACCTACAGTTAGGTATTCGTTATTATTTAAATACTTAGTACAGAATAGAAATTGCCATCTCATATATAAATTTCTCGTGTCTGTTACCTAACTCCTGTGAAACGGCAGGACCGATATGTATGAAACTTTGTTTGTATATCGGGTAGGTCTGAGAATCAGTCAACATATTTTTTTCTTATGGCAATACAAGGTTTTCCGGGCACATCTAGCTTCCAAATACAAGTATATTGTCGAACTAGCTGTGCCCTGCGGTTTCATTCGCGTAGATTTAATTTCATTCCCGCGGAACTCTATGTGTTATTTTTAAATAAAACTAGCCTATGTTACTCCTTGTAACATTAGCTATCTGCCAGTGCAAGTCCCGTTAAAATCGGTCTAGGTACAAACAGACAGAGAACATTTTTAAAAATTGGTTTTTCTTTATCAGTACCGTGTATACTTTCATATGCATTTAGCGAAAAGCTATAATTTTGGAATTACAAACAGACACTTCAATTTTATTGATCTGTATCTACTATCTGTAACTATGTTACGGCCCTTGATACGATTTTTAGTAAAATTATTTTTTATTATTATTTATTTATTTACTTATAACCTCTTTACAGTATTTAATAATAAAATATATTATATTTATAAAAGTTGAACTCCTTTGATAAAAGACGAAGAGAAACGTAAACAGATATATAGAATAGCAAAGTGTTATTCAAAGAATATGAGCTCATTACCTTTAACAAGGCAACGGTTGCGCAACTACTAGAAGCCCGTTGCCCAACATAATCCTCTAAAATGTAACAAACAGATCAAGTTAAAAATGTGTCAAGGTTCCATCTCAATGAACATAGCAGTTTATTTCCATTTACACCTTGGTATGTGCCCACACTTACCTAACTAACCAGCGGATAATATCATAATAATGTAATCCTTTGTTAGGTGTGACTAGTGTGACATACTTTGTCACTGTCCTTAATGTCACCTTTCATGCCGAAAGTTATGGATAGCGCACGCACAGTACAAATATAAGTTTTACAAGCAGTAAGGAGTCTGGGAATACATCGTTCAAAACGACATAATCACACAGACGCGCACATCCACGAGATTGTTAGTAGAATAGCAACATCATCATCTCCCTGGCCTTATCCCATACATTGTTGGAGTCGGCACTTGATTCAACCCGACGTGGCTGATCACCTGATTTTTATACGAAGCGACTGCCAAGTGACCTTCGTAACCTCTTCTATGAGGAAATCGGGAAGCTGGCTTAAACCAATTGTCAGACTTTCTGACCTGTAACGATTGCCAAAGATGGGGACCGGGATCGACGGCTTAACGTGCTCTCCGAGGCACGGAGGGAACTCGGGCGGTCACCCATCCAACTACTGGCTTGGGTGAGGGCTGCCTCGTTGATCGAATAATATGCGCAATAGCAACTGTGCCACGAGCTCCTCTAATAATATGATATTATATAAAGCAGAATAGCATCAGCGGCAATAAAGGGTGTCACATCGAGTATTACGTAATTTAAGTGTTTCACCGACTTTTCTTAAACTTCATAACGACAAATATACATTAATTTTGATAATAAATATATTATAATCTACAAGATTGACAACCCTCATACTCAATGGAGCAAACATTCTTATTTCAAAAAATAGGCTAAGTTTCCTTACTGCTTGTAAAGCTTATATTTATTCTATGACACAGGTGATATTGATATTGAACATGCTTGCAATATTATATAGGTATCAATTACCTACACACATTGACTTCTGGCTGGTCATGGTAAGCTACCCGTAGCGTAACTATCAGATATACTAACCTAATAGATTTTAAGCCTTTATTGATGTGACTTAAGTACCTACACGTAAGTACTAAAAGATTTGTAGTATAAAATAAACAAGCTATTTCAAACCCGAGATGCATATCAAAGATACAAACAGGGGTCAAAGATTAGCTATAGTTCGGTTACAATAGAAAGAGTTCTGACGCATTTAACACAATGGAGACGAATATTAGCACACTATTCCTTTGAACTATTGACTTCTACTTGCGAACAGATTCTTATCAATTTCATTTTGTGTATAGATTATATTGATATCCGAGTTAGTAACTGTCTCTAGAATTATTATTATAATAAATGAATTATGAATGAGCAGAGCCGAGATCATTGGTGTGGTGTATTCGAGCGGAACGTAATTGGTTAGTTGGGGGCGTCCTAAATTAGGTATTTTGGATGTCACTTGGTAATTCCAAGTGACATCCAAAGGCGAGTATGACATAAATCGGGCTAAAGTAAATAAGATCCAAGCAGATTAAAAGTGATATTAATTTCCTATTACTCATCGAAACAAAATAATTGAATGGAGATCAGTATTTTTTATGGAGCGTGGTGACGGACCTGTCAGCTCTCTATTCCCACTTGAGCTGACAGGTCACGACCCGATATGCCTACTTAATATTCTTTGACATCTACACGACTATTGATGCAGTCACGAATTATGAGCGCTCAGCAAAAATACTGGGGATAACTGCGCATATGTTTTATTCATGTCGCGCTATACAGGGGGACAGAGACAGTTTCATAAAATTACTACTGTGCAAACTCAGCGCTCATAGGTCGTGACGGCACCTGTACATGGCCTTAATGCCCAAAAGATTTTCGACTCACCGAGGCGCAATGCTATACTTAGTTACATCTGATCGATTGAATCGGAGGTTCTCTAAAATTAATTATTAATCACATTTATTAGAGTACCTAGATGACCGAGCTTAGCTCGGTATTTTTCGAAACCTAGGTCAATCGAATTATAGCCCCGAGACCTCTAAAAAATTTCATGATTATCGTTGGAGCCGTTTCCGAGATTCAATCAGATTTATAATATACATTATACACAAGAATTGCTCGTTTAAAATTGGTAAAGAAATGAATAACCGAAAATTATATTACAACTATTTGATACCCATTCAGACAACGAACAGTCAATGCCATTCATTCGTTTCCAGGAAATACGGGCGGGAAAAAGTTTTATGTGAGCATTTATCATTATTTTCAGACACACACAACGTTGCTTTGGTAAGTTCAGCGACATTCGCCTGTTAAATTTTTTACTTCACCTCATCGATGTCAACGTAAAAGCTTAACCCACCTACTCAACAAAACGTTAATTAAAGTTTGATTTAACCACCATCCCCAGGCTATTGTTTGATTTAATCAAGTCTGGAAAGTTTAACATTGTTGGTTTCTCTTGAGACCGTGAAATTAAATCTTGTTAGGTACTGTATTACCGCATTCAATTAAATGCTGTCATGTTTCTGTTAAGTTATTAAACATGGGTACATTCACAACATCTTGCCACCCCGATTGGAAACACTCTTGTGGGAGAGCGCGTAGCTATAAATATACTTATTTAAATTACCTCAAAGTCCTTGAAATACAAAGTATCACAGGCTATATAAGCAGGTAGTAATATCCATGAATGACAATGGAAGTTCGACGTAAATCCGAACGATAAAATATATTTGCATTAATATATTGCATACGGAAACAACTACTCAGAGATACAACTACTCAGAGATACAACACGTATTTTTATTTAGTGGTTAAGTACCTACTGACTGATTTGCGTTTCCCTATTAAGAATACAGAGAGATATATCCCTATCAGATACAAAGCTCGAAGTAGCTGGACTGACTACAATGTAGATTGAATGATGGCCACTTGGAGCGAATGGATAATGATATGTGCATAAGTAATGATGACAATTCAAGATGGGGAGTAGTAACGTGCCAAAAGAAGATTAAACTCAACACCCGAGATATTATTACTATAATTGTATAAGTTCTTCGAGCGACCATGTCCGTTGTATGGAATTAATGAAGCTCAGGGATAATTTAGCTCCCAATTAGTAAAATATTCATAATCGGATTATTGGATAAGGCAAAATATTAATCAATATTGTAGGAACAAATGCCCGATTGGTTCTGAAACCAACCTGCCTACCCCACGCTACTCGCTAGGTGTAATGGAACACTAATATCATACGTTATCACTGGCATAAGGGAAGAGAACAAATAATGGATAACCTGAGGGTGCATTAATTAAAAACAATAATAAAAATCCCTGTTCTAAATGAAATGGAGAATGAAACAAACTAGCAAAAAAGCCTAACATAAGAACTAGCCGGAGTTCAAGTAGGGTAAATACGGCAAGTACTTGTTGTTATTAAAAGTAATTTTTAAAGTAGAGCTATAACCTGAGTCCATTAACCTGAGACCAATCTGACAAAGATAAGGATTCGAATACACTAAGCCCAAAGAGCTTCGAAGTTTTGTGATGAATCAATGTGCATGTGTGGGGGGTGTGTGGGGCTGGTCATCTCAAGCTACGCATTTAGATATAATTAGAGCTACTAGAGTTTTGTTAATGTAAATTTTTATCGACATTGTTGCATTGGAACCTTGTCTATGGGCCTACATTTCTTAATTGATTATTTTGTATTTTTATAATTGTATAATATTTAAAAAAAAAAGTAATTACTGAGTTTCTTGCCAGGTTCTTCTCAGTAAAATCAACCTTCCGAACCTGGCGTTAGCATGTATAATCCTGTATGAAAGTACTTTGTAAAAATTCTAATAGAATAAAGGTGTTTTCGACTTTTACTTTGACTTTGACATGGGCATACCCAGCATTTATATGATGTGGGGCAAACTAAGTGAACTTGATAAGTGCCTTGTAGAAGAACTTGATAAACTTTTTATTTACTGACCTTACTTCAATAATTGTCAAAACTAGCTGTGCCCTGCGGTTTTACCCACATATTACATGCGTGGCCCGCGGAACCCTAATGTTTATTTTTAAATAATAGTAGCCTACTCCTTGTAACATTAGCTACCTGCTAGTGACAGTCCCGTTAAAATTGGTCCAGCCGTTTCGGAGATTAGCCGAAACAAACAGACAGATGGACGGACAGACAGAAAACCAAAAAATAGGTTTGTTCTATATCAACGCCGTGTATACTTTCATGTGCTATTAGTGAAAAGCTGTAATTTTTGGAATCACAAACAGACACTTCAATTTTATTTATCTGTATATAACTGTACAGAATTTATTGAATAGATTTAGTAATATTATAGTTTTTATTAATTGCTTATTACTCGTTGTTTATCAAAACCTCCAGTCAAAAGTCGTTACAATGGGTATTGAACTCGTCGCGTCATTTGAATGAGACATTGACGTATAGGAATACCATAACGGCGGTTTGACAGTTGATCGTTTTTCTTTGTACATTTCGCAAAGCGATCTTCACTCTTGAGTTACGGAATAGCAAGCACCGCAGGATGGAATGTTCATTTACCCCACCCTGGTTACGCCAATGTTTCAGAAACTATCAGTTCCAATTGAAAACATATATTTGCGATAGAAGAAGGTTATATACCTAGGTCATTTATTATCATCAATGCGATACCGCCGGGCTCAGTTCGTAACCAGAAAGCAGGGACTGGCGCTTCATTTCATAATCAAAGCAGACAAGACCTATAGAAAGGATTAATAAAGTTCCAAACACGTATGTAAAGTTTGTTCCATCAACAAAAGAACCTGGTTGAAATTTCTCATACTACATGCTGAAAAAAAAAGGAAAAAAAAAATTGAACCGTTTAACGTCAGTTTCGAACTAGGGTACTCTAGTTTCGTTATTGCCCCGTAAGCTGGAAGCGTCACGACTAAGCTACCATAACTCGACAGATGTCGACGAAATTTACTGTCGTTTTGTAATGATATTCTACGAGTTTTTCAGTGCCTGAAAACACGGTCAAAACGATGTTTTCTGAAGATGAAACCTAAACCCTTTTTGACCCTGAAACCCTAAAATTTCATGAAAATCCTTAAAGCCGTTTCCGAGATTCAGATTCTAGATATATAAAAATATAAGTTTATACAAGAATTGTTCCTTTAAAGGTATATGTAAAGGTCACGTCAGACTGTGACATCAGTTAGGTTTAGTGCCCTCCGTTCCGAGCAGTCTGCTCAGCGTTGCGCTTGCGCAGCCATAAGTCTTTGAAAGTGTCTTTTAATCAGAAATCTCTTTTTCCAAAAGTATTGGTAAATGACTCTTGTACACTTCGAAACGCCGAAGTTCGATGAAATTGGAGTAATTTGTACAGATCAAGACCTGATAAGACCACCGAAATTTTATCCCAGGATCGAAACTTCTAAGCGGAACCGACATCAAAAAGCTGGCAGTAATTTTTTTGTTAATTAAAGTACCAAGCTGTTTTTTCTTCAAGAATCTTCAAAAAACATAGCCTATGGAATGGAAAAGAACACATTGTTAAGATCCCGAATATTATGGGATGGACGGATGAACCTGTTGGGAACAATTCAACCAAATTCAGTTTTCTCTATACTTAGGAAAAACGTATGCATAACTCACCTGAGCCGGAACCTGAAGTGGTGAGCTCGATCATGTCCTTTATAGTAGCAGTGCCCATAATGGGGTGCCTCGTGTCACAGTCGTCGCCTGGGAAGCGGTCTCTCGGCTTAAGGCTCTTCTTGGCTCTCTTCTTGGCCAGCCACAAGCTCATAAAGGCGCAGATACCGAACAACGTCAGCCCAGTTATCCAGGGTATTATTAGCCATGCCGTCGGCGTCGGACTTGATTCTGGTAAAATACACTGAGTTAGTTTGGATAATAAGAAATTACAGCAGTGATATGAAAAAAATATTTGAATACTCATTGTCGAATCTACTAAATTGTGATATTTAAGTTAGCTTCGTTGTGTAACAATGCAAATGAATAAATAAATAAACATTTGAACGTAAATGATGTATAGATTTGAATTACAAAAATTTGAAATTGTAAATAATATCGTTTACCTGGAAACTGCTTCTAGAAACAAAACAATGCAAAATAATACTGTAGGACATAAAACAGTCAGATTCATCTTAAAATCATTATTCTTACCTTGACAAAAGTGTCGCCATTGCATAATGTATTGACTCGTAAATTATTTACCGATACAACAAGAAAATGTTTAGAATACATTTTCGAGATAACACCTTTCACGTGCTACATTGGTCTTACAATGCATAGCAGAAAGTTTTAGGTCAAATATATTTGGAAATTTCCGTTCGCCATCATAATTTGTTTACGTGCCGATTTCACCAAGGAAGGGATCTTCCATAAATGGACCAACAAACAACGTCCTCAATTGCCAATTGATTTCGCTGCGATATCATGTAGTTATCTCAATATTTATTCAGAACGGTAAACAAATTACGAATCAGTATTTTATTCCATAACTGACTGACTGGATACTTGATTCAATAAACAGCCATGTTTCTCGAAAATGTTCTGGTATTCCAAGTAGGAGTCAAAGTCCTTGGAATTTATAAGATATTAATTTTATCCACGTGTACGCAAAGGTGTTATTCAATGAGATTCCCAGAATTCTAGAACATTTCAGCCATTGAAACATGGCTATAAGTAAAACATTATTTTGATGTAAATATGCACATATTTGTTGGATAAGACGTAGTATCATATCTTGAAATTATCAAAACACTCGGATAGTTACGCGATTTTTTATGAATGACTCTTATGATACGGAAATGGAGATTAATATTTGATATTTCACCCAATCTTTTTATGTCTTCAATAAGAATATTGTTATATCTATACTAATATTATAAAGTTGCAGAGTTTGTTTGTTTGAACGCGCGAATCTCAGGAACTACTGATTCGATTTCAAAAAAATCTTTCTTTGTTGGATATTCCATTTATCGATGAAGGATATCATTTATATTTTATTTTCACAAAAAATAGGGATCTGTAAGAATATTTTGTAATCCAAGGTGTAAAATCGAAAACCTATTTATGCGTGCGCTGCAAAAACTATTAGATAGAACATACAATAGAACAAAATTATGTACTACGGGTTTGTTGGTCTTGTTAAGATCTACAAAAAAGTTCGCGGGAGCACATATCTAACTATCATAGTTCAGTCACAATAACCGCTTTTATGTAGATACACAAAAAATATTAAATCGTCTGATGAAAGAAACTACGTTAAATATGTAACGTAATATTAATGTTGTATATAACCAAATCTGCGCGGGTGAAACCGTGGGGCATAGCTATTAAGTGAATTTAATTAATAAATTCCCTATGAGGAAATCCAGAACGGAATCGCAAAGTTGCCGCTCGTAACAGAACAAAAAGAGAAGCCATTAGGCAAAGGTTACCATTGTCTACTTAAGCATATCTCCCTTTAATCATAAGCCGAATTAGAAGCCTAATTGGTCAAAACTTTTCCTGGAAACGTTCTTATTTATAATTCATATTTTTGATCAAATTCGCTTAAATTGAAATAAATGGTTATCCTCAGGGCATAATGTGTGGAATTAATAAGTATGTGGTATTCTAACACAATTCTGAAAATTGATATGCCTTGCCTTTGAATGGTTTTTTTTTCATCAGTGATGCGCTAATGCACTCGATAAGTGATTGAGTACCAGCAGTCCCGGATCTAGGTGGTGGCTAAACAGGGATCCAGCCTTGTTATTACGGATCCCTAATTATGCTCGATTAACAATATCGCCTATGTTTACTCTCCGAAGATGTAGTTTTCTAACGGCAAAGTATTTATAAATACCTACAAATCTTTCCTCTTTATAATATTTGTGTATTTGAGCCAAGCTTATTGTACGTCATACAATCTATGATATAACATAGGATATGTTTTAAAAGATTCAAAGCGAATTGAATATAACAAAACAAATTCATATTTCATGTTTTTCCTCGGAAACTACAGCGTTTTAGATCTGAATAATAATTCAATAATCGAGACAAGAGACTAGACGCTGATGGGGATAATTTTAAAATTAGGTCAATTATAAAGCTGTCTTTCATAATCACAGAACTTTCCGAGTGTCTCATGAAAGAAGTTATTAAATTGTTTTAATTACAATCACACAACATTTAATTTATTCTACTGCGTCCCTTTCCCTTCCTAGCTTCTGACAAACGCTTTCACATTGGACGATAACGGTAACGACACGATATCGTAAGCTTTCACACTGTGTCGTTGTAGTCAAGTATCGGCGGACGATATCGTCCCGATATCGGCGGAGGATATCGTGGCAGTGGAAAAGCGCTCTATGGTAGACATTAAGAGATGCTAATATTTTGTCATTATATATGTCAGAAACTAGGATACCACATCAAACAAAAATAATGCTTTTCCTGTAACAAACGCATTGCAAAGCACACATCCAACATGCATTATAATTAAAAATATAAGGAAACACTCAAATGCTTGGTTACTAATAAAGGTATTTTGTTACTTACTTCTTCTAATTTAACATAATATTCACTGCGAGGCGTAATTCAACAGTAATTAAAAGGATCAGAATTACATTGTTGTATAATAATTACTAGAGTATTTTCATACAGCTTATTTATTATAGTTACCTAAGACACCAAGCACCATTACAAGCCCAATGAATGTATATGTAAATGTTTTGCGAATATTATTTACTACGTACTAATATCATAAAATAATATGATGATAATTATGTCGTATCCCAGAAAGCAACTATCCATTGAAATCAATATAAATATATAAATGTAATTTGAAAAACTGCGGAGGATCGGAAAATTTATAATACATGCGATTAGTACAATTAAAAAAGAAATGTAGCGTCTTGTTAAAACAAAGGGAATAAAACCGGCCCATGATCACTTACTCGTACGTTCCCCTTTTGTAACATTACGTATGTGCATTCCTCTAAGTTGTTATGACGTCAGCTCAATCAACCTTGCTATGCTGACCCGAGGCTTCGCAGACCCCTCATGCCCTCGCTATAGATGCAATGGTTCCCAAGTATTGTAACTAATCGCGCAATCTGTTCAAAATTCAAGTGACTCTGGGATATTCGTAGAAGCGACCATCGTCAAACTTCAACCTTACTTTCACTTGTAAAATTATTGAAAAAATATTAGAATCCCGGGTAAAATAAATAACATGATGCCATTATATAGATACATTGACATGCTTGTTGCCGTGATGTGGGATATCAGATGATTGAGACGGCATGATCGAGGCGGACTCAACACAACATCGTGTGGACGTGACAACGGAAGCCCCTGTTCGCCCCGGCATGGCACGACGGCACATTCCAAGGTACTGTACCTGCGAAGATGGCACGGTTACAGTAGTCCGTGGTGCAGCACGATATGCCCGCGTTCTCGTTCTCACGGCACCATATGGGCCTGTCCCCGGGAGGGAAAATATTTCCTCGGTCCCAACATCTACGTCCATAAATTACTGTATTAATATCACAATGTACACTGGAGCGACCCTATACTCAACGGTGATCAAAGCCGGTCTACGAAAAGAAAAGAAATTAGAACAAAAAACATAAAATAGAAGGTATTCATGCAGGGAGTCGGCGCGTAGCAGCCTACACCGCTCGTTACTGTGGCATGGCGCATGGCGTGGCGGGAAGCTTGTGCGGTTAGCGAGGCACTGCGAGCCTACCTCCACGTGGCCTACCTGGCGGCTTCGGTTCCAGGACCAGGCGCAGCTTTTGATTGCACATGTCATGTGACTGACAACATTTTATCACCACAGATTCATTTTTACTTTTCGTCGTGGAACAACTGAAGGGGTGCTCGATGGGTATCAGTGATCTGAGCTCGATACAGCTGCGCCGCAAGTGGAACCACCATACATTATGTTTAGTAGGTTAAAGCAAAACCAACACACACGCGGAAAATAGAGATTGTTAAGAGGTACGGCACATCATTCAAAACATACTAGATATCTGTCGGCGAGGCCCAAAGGCTTCAACTTTTCGCTTAGTAGGTACATATTCAAATCACTAATTCAAAGCGATATGTTAGAGTATTGGCATCTCAACACAAAACTTATAGGAACTGGCAATGCAATTATGATTCTAATAGTACATCAAACAAACTCAAAATCTGCATTGTCAGAGTAAACATTATGACGCCCACAAGTGCGCAGAGCAGCTTACCCATGGGTGTGGTGCGGTGCGAGGGGAATATTTCTCTGGATATCTCATCGCTATTGCAGAATGATGTATAACAGCAATATATTGTAGATTTTTTGCAATATAGTGGGTTTTCTGGTGGCAAGGCTGTTTTCACATCCCGACAGCCTATCTCTATCTTGCTACACAGGTCAATAATTCGATACGAACGTGTTAGAATCTAATCGTGAGCGGCTATACATTGATACAATATAGTATATTTGTGTTGAATTGAGCTTGCCAATTATTTAGTATTAGTTAAATAACTTCCATACATAGTCGACTTCAAGTTTGTAGGGTGGTAATATAAATAACATTTGAAAACAGGAATCAAAATATGTACCTAGGATATAGATATATTTTATTTTAGACTCAATGGAAATTCATTCTCTTCAAAAAAAACTCATGAATTTGAACATTAGTAAGTTTAGTTAAGAAAGTATTTTAAAAAATTATTGATATTGGTAAAATGATATAGGTATTATCGGTGTAATTCAATGAATATACATAACAAGTAGTTAATACTTATTAATATTTGCAAGAAAGAAATACTCACTGGTATGTGTATTTTTGTACGCCGTTTTCGAGGCTGGTCGATGCGTAGCAGTACCCATCGGTTTCACAGGTTGAGTTCGGACAGCTTCCCATGTTGCAATAACATTTCAATAGTCCTGCAACAATGACGTATATTCCATTATACAGTACGTGTAGTAAGTGAAAGTCCCGTTAAAATCGGTCCAGCCGTTTAAGAGATTACCCGGAACAAACAGACGGACAGAGAATTTCTTTAAAAAATAGTTTTTTTTTACGTCAGTATCGAATACACTTTCATATGAATTTAGTGAAAAGTTATTTAAAAATTACAAACTATGGACTTTGGTCTAAAAAGGCCACTTTGGGAGAATCTTAATTCTCTGTCCGTGTGTTTGTTCCGGGTAATCTCTTAAACGGCTGGATCGATTTTAACGGGACTTTCACTGGCAGATATCTAATGTTACAAGAGGTAACTTACATTTATTTAAAAAAAATTTAAATTAAATCTACGCGGGTGAAACGGCAGGGCACAGCAAGCTTAGCATTACGCATTATTTATTAATATATTTCAATTAACAATATATATTTTGCGGTATTATTCATATTCCTGGTTATAATAATAAATGGAAATCAATGACAATGTTATACTCGAATTCTATATACAAGCAACGTATCAGACAAAACAAGTCAACAAATATGACTAACAAAATTAATTGTGAAAAATTAGCCGTGCGGTAGCGGAGTGGTTTAAAGAGTTGCTTAGCATACAAGACAACTGCAACGAAAGCGGCGCGTATTTTGATCTCACCCGTGATAGGGGTACTGTAACCCTATCACGGGTTTGTCACCGTTTTCGTAATCTATACTCGCTAGCGTCACTCGCAATATTTGTATGAGATATTTTAGTTCTTCACGTCAACGCTAGGAGTCGCTGCACAATTTCTCATACTAATATATTCGGCGGAGACGCTAGCGAGTATAGATTACGAAAACGGTGGCAAACCCGTGATAGGGATACTGTTTGTACTAATAACTTAAGTGCAGCCATATTACGCACAATTATACGGTGAAGAAATTCAGGACCCCTACGACGGGTTTGCCACCGTTTTTCGTAATCTTTACTCGCTAACGTCACTCGCAATATTTGTATGATATATTTTAGTTCTTCACGTCAACGCAAGGAGTCGCTGCACTATTGCTTATACTAATATTCGGCGGACACGCTAGCGAGTATAGATTAGGAAAACGGTGGCAAACCCGTGATAGGGGTATAGTTATTTGTATACACATAGGATACTAGCTTCTGCTCGCGACTTCCTCCGCATGGAATAGTTAGGACTAATACAAACTTTAAAAGATAGACGAAGATAAAGAGAGAAAAATATAAAAAAAAATATTTTTTTCCTTTCAGTACCCTGTATACTTTCATATGCATTTAGTCAAAAGGCGTAATTTTGGAATTACAAAGAAACACTTAAATTTTATTTATCTGTATAAATTAAAGATTACTAGCAGACGTCACGCGGTTTCACTGTCGTATTTCCCGTTCCCGTGGGAGTACGGGGATAAAATAGAGCCTATGTTGCTCGCTGATAATTTAGCTATACATTGCTGAAAGAATTTTTAAGATCGATCCAATAGTTTCGGAGCCTATTCGATACAAACAACCAAACAAATATTTCCTCTTTACAGTATTAGTATAGACTGATATGTCTTATCATAAAATTATGTTTTTTGACATTTGCCTATCAAGTTTTCACCCCATATTCTTTTGTATGTACGTAAAACATGACGTATAAAAAGTAGACAGAGTTTCGTATGCAGATCTAATGGATTCAATGCGCTCTTATATTTAAAATTTAAATGTATCCTTTGAGAGTTCAAATGAATTATTTATACTAGGTCAAATGTTCAGGTAATAACTTACGTCACGTGTATAGAGAATTTACATGAAGTCAATGAATGATTCATTTATCTGATGTGAAAGAAACAAAAGCTGTATTTTTATCAGTATTTTTTTGTTACAAAACTTAGCATGTTTTTTTATGTAACCAGAAACTATGTTATGTTTTAAATTACGGAGTTATATAGAAGGGTTATGAAATAGTTTAATATTGACCACAAATAATGCTTTCGTTTTCCCCAAGCCAATTTTTCGTCTACAACAATTTCTGTCTGTCATCAACACGATAACAAGAATAGAGCTTTGTTTTTTTTTTATTTTATTTAAAAATATCCTGCATTACAATGTACAGGGCTAAGACTTATGAGGCAAATATTTTCGGCACAAGGCATCAGGAGGTGGAACATATCAAGTCAGAAATATACTAGCGGACGTCACGCGGTTTTACTCGCGTAGCTCCCGTTCCCGTGGGAGTACGGGAATGAAATATAGCCTATATTTCGTTCCCGTGGGAGTATGGCAATGAAATTTAGCCTATATTTCTCGCTGATAATGTAGCTATCCATTGCTGAAAGAATTTTTCACACCAGTTCAGTAGTTTTTGAGGCACCTCATTGCAAACATACTTACATACAAATCTTCCCTGTTTATAATATTAAGTATAGATAATAAAATTCACTTAACATTTTTAATGAAATTACTATGTATTCGAAAAAAATACATACTGAGTATAAGGACGAAAAAATTAAAAAAGTGGTATTGGTTTCTTTTACATATTTTGAATTTTAGTAGTTTCACCGATGGTCGGTGATTAAAATATTCGGTTAATAAGTGTATTCCACTTTATGCACAGAGGGGGCTTAGGCATTATCTGCCAATCAACCTTTAAGTGATGCACAGACAGACATGGCAAGTGTTACATTTTGAAATATGGGTAAATATTTACCTAACATTAAATAGCAAACTCAAATTCAAACTCAAAAATATCTTTACTTGATTAAACTTTTTACAAAGTTACAAAACATATACTAATAAATAATAGACATAATATATATAAAAAAAATCTGTCAGAGTTATCTCTTAAGAGTCTCATCTGTGTCTGTGAAAAAACAAGGGTGTGTCTTGTTCCATTGACTAGTGAATTACATTGTTCTATTTGTCATAACACCAATTAACCAACTTTGGACATATGGGGTCATGAAAATCTTTACATGTTAGGACAGTTAACATGTTAATTGGCTAGCTCTGAGAAATCTGGAAGTAAATTATTTATAATGTTGCTTGATATCATTCAATATTCAATGAAATATAACTGAATTTGTAACTTTTTTAAAGTTTCTTATAATAACAAAGCGTTCTCAGTAAGTAGGGTCACTGCCAACCATGTTGTTTGTGGTTACTGAATAAGATGAATAACAAATGTATTTCTTGTTGATGGAAACTTTGCACTACTGATAATAATATATAAATATATGGATAGGTGGATGCATAATGAATATATTATTTTCTTGCAATATCAATGTCTTTATTGTTGACACAAAGTGCATTAGGGGTGGTCAGGGTAATAAATAGCAGGATAGGAATCCACAAAGGGGTATAGGAGATAAATATACAGGCCCCTTTACTACCCAGCAGTGTTACTCTCATAGAACTATGCACAGATAGGAATTTCACATTTGCATTTATTTTGCAACTATAGTTTCCCTTTAAATTTTTACTTTTCATTAATAAAACTTATTGTACATTTCAACAATAATACATATTTAAATAAAAAGCATTAGTATGGACTTGCCACATTTGCCCCCAAAACCCAAATATAAAAAATGAAGCATTTTAAAATAATATATTATTTATAAGTCCTTAGCCTTCTCTGGTAAAGCACCAGATACATATAAAATATATAAATAATCTGACAATGAGATCATATAACAAATACTTTGTTCCTCCCTGCACAAAACATTAAATAAACTATTCTTCAGAAAGTAAGTACTAGTAACTAATAATTAAGATAAAAAGTAGTTTCTAATTAGGTATCAACTTCATCAAGCTGCTTTAAATTAAGTTAATATAGTGTATTAATGTTAGGGACACTCAAAATAGTAACTTTAATACACAAGAGCTAGGAAAGAGATAAAAAATACTTACCACCTTCGACGATGCCAAAGCCCTGGTATAGCGCGAAAATGAACAAAAGTAACCTTTTCCGCCATCGAATATTGTTCATGGTCGCAATTATCACATACTTTGACAGAAACATTGCAATTTTAAAGTTGCAGAACACCAAAACATTTACTATTATTGATAAACGAATATGGCTATACAAGTGTTTCGTAGTGAACATATGACATTTTCGCTACATAGTGTTCTGTATCTACAACTACGAATATAAGTTGTAAACAAAACTTAAAACTAATATATACGCTCCCGATTATTACATATCAAAACAGTACAAAATCAACTTTTTTCGTATTCTCATAAAAGTAAATAGCTTTGCGTGAGTGAAATGATACTAGTGAACTAAAATTATTCGGAGTAAAATGGTGAAGCCTGACCGACTGACTGGTACTACTGACGTGAGTCGTGACGTACGGTACGGATGACTACAAACGATTTTACTATGAACCATAGACAAACATTCTTACTATAAAAATATGCGTGAGTGAACCAAAATGAATGAAATGGAAGTAGTGTTCTTGTCTATTTCCACGAATAACATCTATAGAATATAACACGTTACGTAATAAATAGTCTGTGTAGATAGTAGTGGTAAAATTTAATTAGCGCAAAGTGTTCCTCATAAAATATTTCCGATGATGTTTTTTAATATTTATTTACCCATTTAAATTCTTCGATTGCTTGTTTTAGATACTTAAAAAAGAAAATTTAAATATTATGGCCACAAATACAATAATAAAAATAAATCGACTCTGAACGAATGGTGGGGCCTCGCGAATATTACTTACCTAATCGTTTTTTTTTGACGCGAGTGAATAATATGTACATACGAATGGCAGCGTATGCGAGCTGGCGACCTAACATTATTATTATTATGGCCTCCTATTTATTTAGTTTCCATCTTAAGGTGGCTTCCCACGGTGCATGATTTTGTGGATTATCACGTACTAGTATGACTCCATTTTTAAACAGATTGAAAGTAAAAAATAAACTCGTTTGTTCACCTTGTTATTCATTACAAAACCCGCTGGTAGAAAAAAAATCTACCCTATAGGTACGCATCCACGACTCGATGCCAAATGAACGTAGTCTACAGACTACTACATTCTGAGGTTTCGCTAGTAGAAACGATACACATTTTGTATCGTTGTACACTTATGTCATTCACAATTCGTGAATGACATAAGTCATGTGACTGATTTATGTAATTTCCATAATTTTTTTTATAGTTTCTATAAGCGCAAATAAGACAGAATGTTACTTGTCTAGACTACTGGGTTTTGCCTTTTGATCTCTATTTCTGCGGACGGATGCGGTTTTAGTAGCATAGTTGCCACAAACAGAGATTGATACCATCAGCGTCCTAGTTTTTTAGTATGTAGATACAACGGAGTGCTGTCATTTTCAATATTACACACACTATTTATCATGTTTGTAAGCCGTGTCATATTAGTGTCTTTAAATATTCCAACCACGGATTTTGAATTACAACAAAACAAATAATATTTTTTCTCTATGGTGAAACGAAACAAATGAAACCGCGCTCGCGCACTTATTGATATCGTATGTAGGTACTCTAGGTACTATATAGGTCTTATTAATATGTAGTGTAAACATTGTTTTACTCAAGGGGTTCTATAATTATATGCAACGATAACTTGTCATGTTTTTAAATTTATAAAGTCTTTTGGCAAAAGACACATCATCCATTCAGCCTAACTTTTTATCTGTGTATTTCGATAGAACTCAAAAATGTAATTTTTTTTATTTAAAATTGTTTTTGTTTACATAAAGTTGAGTGTGGTAAATTTTATTAAAATTGTGTAAAACAAAATATTGGAAATCACTGTAATCAATTTAAAACCTTTTTTATGGATACTTGATAAATAGCTATGCGAACTTAGCACCCGGCTTGAAAAAAAACAATTTTTTTGTCATCTGGAGGGCTTTCGTATGTAGTTGTTTGTAGTATTTCGTTTGTAGTTGAAAAAAAAAAGTTATGCCTCATGAAAAAATGGTCAGCACCCGACATCTAAATTTAAAATTTTTAAAACGGCTTGTTTGCAGAGAATTGTTTGTAGTACAATTATTTTTGATTGTAGTCAAAAGACAAAAAAGTTATGGGAAAAAATAAAAAAATTATATATCATTATTATGCAAAAAGTAGCTAAACATGGTAACGAAAAATGGTTGTAAAGTGTCGACGAACATTCCTAGTCGTTTGTAGTAACTTTCATTCGTTTGTGGTAGCTTCCAATCGTTTGTAGTAAGCCAGCGATGGTAGTAAAGTGTCGACGACCATTCCTAGACGTTTGTAGTAACTTCCAATCGTTTGTAGTAAGCCAGCGATGGTATTAAAGGGTCGACGAACATTCCAAGACGTTTGTAGTAACTTTCATTCGTTTGTAGTAGCTTCCCAATCGTTTGTAGTAAGCCAGCGATGGTAGTAAAGTGTCGACGAACATTCCTAGACGTTTGTAGTAACTTTCATTCGTTTGTGGTAGCATCCAAACATTTGTAGTAAGCTACAAATGGTAGTTAAGTGTCGACGAACATTCTTAGACGTTTGTAGTAACTTCCAATCGTTTGTAGTAAGCCAGCGATGGTATTAAAGGGTCGACGAACATTCCAAGACGTTCGTAGTAACTTTCATGCGTTTGTAGTAGCTTCCAATCGTTTGTAGTAAACTACGAATGGTAGTAAAGTGTCGACGAACATTCCTAGACGTTTGCAGTAAATTTCATTCGTTTGCAGTAGCGTATAATCGTTTGTAGTAAGCCACGAATGCTTGTAAAGTGTCGACGAACATTCCTAGACGTTTGTAGTAACTTTCATTCGTTTGTAGTGTCTTCCCAATCGTTTGTAGTAAGCCAGCGATGGTAGTAAAGTGTCGACGACCATTCCTAGACGTTTGTAGTAACTTTCATTCGTTTGAAGTACCTTCCAATCGTTTGTAGTAAGCCAGCGATGGTAGTAAAGTGTCGACGACCATTCCTAGACGTTTGTAGTAACTTCCAATCGTTTGTAGTAAGCCAGCGATGGTATTAAAGGGTCGACGAACATTCCAAGACGTTTGTAGTAACTTTCATTCGTTTTTAGTAGCTTCCCAATCGTTTGTAGTAAGCCAGCGATGGTAGTAAAGTGTCGACGAACATTCCTAGACGTTTGTAGTAACTTTCATTTGTTTGTGGTAGCATCCAAACATTTGTAGTAAGCTACGAATGGTAGTTAAGTGTCGACGAACATTCTTAGACGTTTGTAGTAAATTTAATTCGTTTGTAGTAGTTTCCAATCGTTTGTAGTAACACAGAAACGGTTGTAAAGTGTCGACGAACATTCCTAGACGTTTGTAGTAACTTTTATTCGTTTGTGGTAGCTTCCAATCGTTTGTAGTAAACTACGAATGTAAGTATATCATCTAGGATATAACATCTAGGAACGTTCGTCGACACTTTACTACCATTCGTAGCTTACTACAAACGATTGGAAGCTACTACAAACGAATGAAATTTACTACAAACGTCTAGGAATGTTCGTCGACATTTTACTACCATTCGTAGCTTACTACAAACGATAGGAAGCTACTACAAACCAATGAAAGTTACTACAAACGTCTACAAATGTTCGTCGACACTTTACTACCATTCGTAGCTTACTACAAACGATTGGAAGCTACTATTAACGAATGAAAGTAACTACAAACGTCTAGGAATGTTCGTCGGCACTTTACTACCATTCGTGGCTTACTACGAACGATTGGAAGCTACTACAAACAAATAAATGTTACTACAAACGTCTAGGAATGTTCGTCGACACTTTACTACCATTCGTGGCTTAATACAAACGATTGGAAGCTACTTCAAACCAATGAAAGCTATTACAAACGTCTAGGAACGTTCGTCGACACTTTACTACCATTCGTAGCTTACTACAAACGATAGGAAGCTACTACAAACGAATGAAAGTTACTACAAACGTCTACAAATGTTCGTCGACACTTTACTACCATTCGTAGCTTACTACAAACGATTGGAAGCTACTATTAACGAATGAAAGTAACTACAAACGTCTAGGAATGTTCGTCGACACTTTACTACCATTCGTGGCTTACTACAAACGATTGGAAGCTACTACAAACGATTAAAATTTACTACAAACGTCTAGGAATGTTCGTCGACACTTTACTACCATTCGTAGTTTACTACGAACGATTGGAAGGTACTACAAACGAATGAATGTTACTACAAACGTCTAGGAATGTTCGTCGACACTTTACTACCATTCGTGGCTTACTACAAACGATTGGAAGCTACTTCAAACGAATGAAAGCTACTACAAACGTCTTGGAATGTTCGTCGACACTTTACTACCATCGCTGGCTTACTACAAACGATTGGAAGCTACTACAAACGTCTAGGAATGTTCGTCGACACTTTACTACCATCGCTGGCTTACTACAAACGAATGAAAGCTACTACAAACGTCTAGGAATGTTCGTCGACACTTTACTACCATTCGTAGCTTACTACAAACGATTGGAAGCTACTAAAAACGTCTAGGAACGTTCGTCGACACTTTACTACCATTCGTAGCTTACTACAAACGATTGGAAGCTACTATTAACGAATGAAAGTAACTACAAACGTCTAGGAATGTTCGTCGGCACTTTACTACCATTCGTGGCTTACTACAAACGATAGGAAGCTACTACAAACGAATGAAAGTTACTACAAACGTCTACAAATGTTCGTCGACACTTTACTACCATTCGTAGCTTACTACAAACGATTGGAAGCTACTATTAACGAATGAAAGTAACTACAAACGTCTAGGAATGGTCGTCGACACTTTACTACCATTCGTGGCTTACTACAAACGATTGGAAGCTACTACAAACGATTGAAATTTACTACAAACGTCTAGGAATGTTCGTCGACACTTTACTACCATTCGTAGTTTACTACGAACGATTGGAAGGTACTACAAACGAATGAATGTTACTACAAACGTCCAGGAATGTTCGTCGACACTTTACTACCATTCGTGGCTTACTACAAACGATTGGAAGCTACTTCAAACGAATGAAAGCTACTACAAACGTCTTGGAATGTTCGTCGACACTTTACTACCATCGCTGGCTTACTACAAACGATTGGAAGCTACTACAAACGATTGAAATTTACTACAAACGTCTAGGAATGTTCGTCGACACTTTACTACCATTCGTAGTTTACTACGAACGATTGGAAGGTACTACAAACGAATGAATGTTACTACAAACGTCTAGGAATGTTCGTCGACACTTTACTACCATCGCTGGCTTACTACAAACGAATGAAAGCTACTACAAACGTCTACAAATGTTCGTCGACACTTTACTACCATTCGTAGCTTACTACAAACGATTGGAAGCTACTATTAACGAATGAAAGTAACTACAAACGTCTAGGAATGTTCGTCGACACTTTACTACCATTCGTGGCTTACTACAAACGATTGGAAGCTACTACAAACGATTGAAATTTACTACAAACGTCTAGGAATGTTCGTCGACACTTTACTACCATTCGTAGTTTACTACGAACGATTGGAAGGTACTACAAACGAATGAATGTTACTACAAACGTCTAGGAATGTTCGTCGACACTTTACTACCATTCGTGGCTTACTACAAACGATTGGAAGCTACTTCAAACGAATGAAAGCTACTACAAACGTCTTGGAATGTTCGTCGACACTTTACTACCATCGCTGGCTTACTACAAACGATTGGAAGCTACTACAAACGTCTAGGAATGTTCGTCGACACTTTACTACCATCGCTGGCTTACTACAAACGAATGAAAGCTACTACAAACGTCTAGGAATGTTCGTCGACACTTTACTACCATTCGTAGCTTACTACAAACGATTGGAAGCTACTAAAAACGTCTAGGAACGTTCGTCGACACTTTACTACCATTCGTAGCTTACTACAAACGATTGGAAGCTACTATTAACGAATGAAAGTAACTACAAACGTCTAGGAATGTTCGTCGGCACTTTACTACCATTCGTGGCTTACTACAAACGATAGGAAGCTACTACAAACGAATGAAAGTTACTACAAACGTCTACAAATGTTCGTCGACACTTTACTACCATTCGTAGCTTACTACAAACGATTGGAAGCTACTATTAACGAATGAAAGTAACTACAAACGTCTAGGAATGGTCGTCGACACTTTACTACCATTCGTGGCTTACTACAAACGATTGGAAGCTACTACAAACGATTGAAATTTACTACAAACGTCTAGGAATGTTCGTCGACACTTTACTACCATTCGTAGTTTACTACGAACGATTGGAAGGTACTACAAACGAATGAATGTTACTACAAACGTCCAGGAATGTTCGTCGACACTTTACTACCATTCGTGGCTTACTACAAACGATTGGAAGCTACTTCAAACGAATGAAAGCTACTACAAACGTCTTGGAATGTTCGTCGACACTTTACTACCATCGCTGGCTTACTACAAACGATTGGAAGCTACTACAAACGATTGAAATTTACTACAAACGTCTAGGAATGTTCGTCGACACTTTACTACCATTCGTAGTTTACTACGAACGATTGGAAGGTACTACAAACGAATGAATGTTACTACAAACGTCTAGGAATGTTCGTCGACACTTTACTACCATCGCTGGCTTACTACAAACGAATGAAAGCTACTACAAACGTCTACAAATGTTCGTCGACACTTTACTACCATTCGTAGCTTACTACAAACGATTGGAAGCTACTATTAACGAATGAAAGTAACTACAAACGTCTAGGAATGTTCGTCGACACTTTACTACCATTCGTGGCTTACTACAAACGATTGGAAGCTACTACAAACGATTGAAATTTACTACAAACGTCTAGGAATGTTCGTCGACACTTTACTACCATTCGTAGTTTACTACGAACGATTGGAAGGTACTACAAACGAATGAATGTTACTACAAACGTCTAGGAATGTTCGTCGACACTTTACTACCATTCGTGGCTTACTACAAACGATTGGAAGCTACTTCAAACGAATGAAAGCTACTACAAACGTCTTGGAATGTTCGTCGACACTTTACTACCATCGCTGGCTTACTACAAACGATTGGAAGCTACTACAAACGTCTAGGAATGTTCGTCGACACTTTACTACCATCGCTGGCTTACTACAAACGAATGAAAGCTACTACAAACGTCTTGGAAAGTTCGTCGACACTTTACTACCATCGCTGGCTTACTACAAACGAATGAAAGCTACTACAAACGTCTAGGAATGTTCGTCGACACTTTACTACCATTCGTGGCTTACTACAAACGATTGGAAGCTACTTCAAACGAATGAAAGCTACTACAAACGTCTTGGAATGTTCGTCGACACTTTACTACCATCGCTGGTTTACTACAAACGATTGGAAGCTACTACAAACGTCTAGGAATGTTCGTCGACACTTTACTACCATCGCTGGCTTACTACAAACGAATGAAAGCTACTACAAACGTCTTGGAATGTTCGTCGACACTTTACTACCATCGCTGGCTTACTACAAACGAATGAAAGCTACTACAAACGTCTAGGAATGTTCGTCGACACTTTACTACCATTCGTGGCTTACTACAAACGATTGGAAGCTACTTCAAACGAATGAAAGCTACTACAAACGTCTTGGAATGTTCGTCGACACTTTACTACCATCGCTGGCTTACTACAAACGATTGGAAGCTACTACAAACGTCTAGGAATGTTCGTTGACACTTTACTACCATTCGTAGCTTACTACAAACGATTGGAAGCTACTACAAACGAATGAAAGTTACTACAAACGTCTAGGAATGTTCGTCGACACTTTACAACCATTTCTGTGTTACTACAAACGATTTTAAGCTACTTTTTAGCATAATCATGAAATACGAAAAAAAATTTTTTTGGTTTTTCTCCCATAACTTTTTCGTCCTTTTACTACAATCAAAAATAATTGTACTACAAACAACTACAAACAATTCTTTACAAACGGGCCGTTTTAAAATTTTAAATTACGAATGTCGGGTGCTGACCATTGTTTCATGAGGCATAATTTTTTTTTTTCAACTACAAACGTAATAATTTTCACTACAAACAACTACATACGAAAGCCTTCCAGATGGCAAAAAAAAGATTTGTTTTTTTTCATGTCGTGTGCTAAGTTCACATGGCTTTGATAAATTCCAAAGAAATTTCAAGATTTAAAATTTGTTATATTATAGGTAAATCCTAATAGTAGGGGAGCCCAAGAGGGGATTTCGGGATTTACTAAAGCACGGCAGATTAATATACAGGGGGATACCTTGTACCCGATTAAGTACCTCCACCAAACATGAGGCCCATATATAAGGCCGCCCGTGAAGGATACAGGATCAGATTAGTAAAAAAAAATTGACCATCAGATATTCTCGAGTGCGTCAGATTAATGTAGGGTGAGTTAATTACATCCTAAAAAGTGTATATTCCACTAATCTGACAATTTGAGAGTGACGTAAAGAACGGAGTGGGCAGCAAAGTTGTAAAAAAAACGTCATCTCGACATTCTCGAGCGTAGCTAAGTTTTTTTTATTATGGATGAAATAATTCAAGAATTATGAAAAATATATAATCTGACGATTTCCGCAAGCCGCAATAACAAAAATTCGTCGATAAAGTTAAATGCTTGCAGCTGCGTGATGCCTACATTTCCTTCTCCGTGTTTCTATTCCTCTCTCACTCTTTCTCTATCTATCACACTCTCACTCTGTTCCCACTCTGGTTTCTTTGATATTTTGAAAAATCTTAAAAAAATAAGTTTTTATTTTAAATTGTTTTTTTTTTAATAACTCTTAAACGGCTTTATCGATCAACTTCAAAAACTAATCCGCCTTTGAGCTTGAAGAGATATCGTGACCGAAAGAAAACAGAAAAAGTGTTTTTTCGAGATTACTCCGAAATTTTTGATTCGATCAATTAAAACTAGGAAATTACTTATGAGGATGATAAAACTGCGCCAAATGCTGCCAACCGCGTGAAAATTGCTTGATCCATTCAACAGTTATTGCGGTTTGAAAGTTCCGAAAATAGTGTTCTATGAAACTTTTATCAGACTTTCCAGCTGGGAGAGCTCAAATGCATAGAAATATTATTTATTTTAACTCAGCGAGCTCATAAGTATAATTTTAAGCGCCCAGGAATGTAATAAGTTGCAGGGATGGCCTTTAGGGTGAACCGTTTTTTTTGTCAGATCAGGAGAATCCCTCGAGATAATCGTCAGATTATGGGACAATACGTTTAGAACATAAAGATGAACCATATATATCTTAATCTGACGCGCTTGAGTATTTCAAAATGGCGAATTTTTTTTGCATATTATGAAAATGGCCGCGAGTTTGCGTCTCATCGAAATCGTCAGATTAGTGAATGAGAGCTTTTTTTTGGTGCACTTAACACTCCCTTAGAAAATCTGACGAGTTCGAAATTTTTTTTTTTTTTTACATTTTCAACCCTTACATACAACCACCCGCATCAAGCAAACGATCAGATTAACATACGTACATTATTAAAAATACGTAGGGCATTCATGCTATCAATATCTGACGCGCTCGAGGATGTCCATGCAACAGTTTTTTTTTACATATTTAAACATCTATAGCCGCTTCCCCCACAGATGAAAAGGTATATATCATTTAACATTTTTTTCTTGTTATCATTTAATCTTTGCAACCCAAAAGGTCTCTACGACGCTCGAGTAAATCCCCATTTAGCATCGTGGGCTCCCCTACTATAAGAACAAATTTGTTTTATAGCTATGAGATATAGGTAGGTACTTACATGAGTCTCGATTTTTCTTTGCTGTTAGTACCATCCATCTGACGCACTGAACGATGATTCAGAAAGGTAGACCTACGGCGATGTTGTGTGCTTTTCATCATCTGAAAATAAAAACAATAAATAGAGCGTCTTCCTAAACTTAATTTTGTCCAACCACTACCATGATTACCTAACAATAGTACACGAGGTATTTCGTTCTATTTCGAAAACAAAACATACTTTTGGTGAAGAACAATGACTAGAATTAATAATCTGTTCTAAAAAAGGAAGTGTGGGTATTAAGATATGAGTTAATGTGGACGAAGCTAGATCTAGGATCGTAGCACGTAAAAACACGTGAGCATAATTATGTATATTTATGGGGACATTAGGTAATTATAGCTTTCATGCTCAAAGTCTATTGTTTATTATATCCCTTGCACGAAACAAACTTTACCTGGAAATGTGCTTGTATTTGAGTTTTTCAAAATAGGAAGTTATATACCTTATCTCCTCTTTCTCGGGTCGGTGGTTAGTGGCAGCTTAATAACCTAGGTAATCCTTTCATGACAGACACTTCCCATCGTTTATCTTGATAGCCCATGTGAAATTTGCATGATATCAAATTAAATACTAATGTCCGTCACCAATATAGAAGAAAAATTATTACGTACCTGTGAAAGTGTGGATCGCCTGCGATGCGCTTTGTATCTTGTTTCGACTAAATAAAAAAAATAGCCTACGCCCCCTACGCATTCCCTCTTTCCACTGAAGATGATTTGGTGCCAACGTGCGCCAATATGTGGCGAGTCCATCATCTCCTTTTAAGACATATTATTGTGTACGTTTAACAGGCATATCCAGCCTGGCTGGAAGATCTTCTATTTACTCGCTCTCCCCAATGTGACATGGTACGGAACCGCTAAGATTGGGGAAGTTTTTTTTAAGAATTACCTAACCTGAGATCTGCATGCGGAAAGGGCAAACAGCATATTGTGCAAGGGTTTCCTCCCGTGCCATACTTCGCGTTGGATGCACTGCATCTGCTTTAATAAATTTAAAGAGACCATCAAAGCAGTTTTGCTCAAAAAAGGATATTATACTGTAAGTGATTATATTTGTGATAAGGAACCCTGGGATGTATCTTTGTCGAAAAATTATTGTAAATAATTCCATTGGCACTGTACTTTTGCTACAATTAATTAATCTTAGTTTGATCTTTGCTTTGACTGGCTGGAATTTGCCATGCTCACAAATATTTGTAATATTTTAGTTATTATATTTGACAATTGAGCATTTGTGCTGTGTCCCATGGGCTTATATTCATGAGATATAAATACTGTAACCAAAAACATTGTATAATATATTTTTTTTTAAAAGAGTAATTGTTGAGTTTCTTGCCGGGTTCTTCTGAACAAAAGCTACCTTCCGAACCCGGTGGTAACATTTATAATCATGTATAATGTATTTTGTGTCCTTCTGACGATTTGAAAGTACTTTGTAAGAAGTCTAATCAAATAAAGATATTTTGAGTTTGAGTTTGAGTTTGCTGTGTATATTCGGTAGAACAATTTATCATACCCCTAAGAAATAATGTTGGTTCACATCAAAAATGTGTATGGCTAAACGTTTTTCGGGCACAACAATAAAATAAAAAATAAATATGCTCACGCCATCACAGAAGGGTCCCCGAAGGTGTAAGCAGAGGTGTTGCAACAACACCCACTTTTCACCGAATATGATGCCAACGTGAAAGTCCGCCGCCGCCACATATGTCTTTGAATTACTTCTCAGACATATGCAGGTTTCCTCACGATTTTTTCCTTCACCGTAAAGCACGTGGTGTGAAATAACTGCACATAAGTTTTTTAGAAAAACTCATTGGTACAGGCCCCGCTGGGATTCGAACTTGCCTCGCTTGCGTAGCAGGCGACTGCTCTAACCCCAAGGCCACCACAGCTTCTCAGGGCACAACAACTACCAAATAAAAACATTTGTGCGTAATAAGACAATTTATTGAATATAATTTAACGTCATTGACATTGTTGCTTACATTTGTTTATGATTATAATAATTTATTATAGTACTTATAATATCTATAAAGCAATAAAGATAGGTTTTTTGGAATTTTTCAACCTTCAAATAGTAATTTCAACCAAGTCTAACGTACAATGGGGTTAAGTCGTTTATGTAATTTTTATGACCGGTTTTTTTTTGCATTGTTCACAAGAATATTTATTTATGTCATAGGAATAAACGGTGTTATCATTTACTATTCTTATAATTCTTAATCTTTGGTTCTTGTCGAATATCTATATTGCTTTATAAACAAAGATACGATGTTGTATCTACATATTTTTTGTATTAATTAACACATTAAACAATTATGACCTTCGCATCGCATTAAAAACTCATCTTTATCATTTGGTGTGAGCAAGACCACACAATATATTTATGTAAAAAATTATTTATATATTTATCGAAGAAAGTAGGTAAAGTTCGTCCCAACTCTCAATCGATTTATATAAAAGTGCCCTGTCTTCAGTGAACATGAAACTACAGTATTCTTGGATTTGTTGTTCATATCACTCCATTATTTAATAGCACCGCCTATTCCTCTTTATTACTCTTCAGGCAATTGTGAGCCTTGGGAGGGGCGATCTACAATTATTTTCACATCGGTTTTAATTGTAATGAGCTCCGTATAAGATATAATATATTTTGATGATAGGGAAGAATTTGCAAAAAAAAATGTACACTGTTCGATTATTATGGAGGATATCCTATCCTATCTAAAGAATTCATTGTCAAGTAGCTCGTTTCAATCATAAGAAATGGACACATAATACATATAGTATAAAGTTTAACTTCATGTATGATGGAATTTGATGGTTATTTTAAAGAAGAGGGTAATCCCTGATACCATCGACTACCTCTATAGGTAGTATGGGCTGGGGCTTATCGAAGACCGATCATAGTAAATTATTTAGACTAAGTAATAATTAATAAATAGTACTTAAATATCTGTATCTACTTTAAAATACATTTGAGGATTGTTAATAATAATTTCTGAGGTTATAAACGTTATATGATCATTCGAACAGGTTATTTTCCTCTGTATTAATAAAATAGGCCAAATTATTTGTTCCACTATAATTTTACTGTAGGTGCGATATTGTATATTTTTAATATAGCGTTTGTATATTTATACATGCATTATATAATATTTTAACGATTGTACTTATATAAGAATAGATACGTATGTATATTATAACTATAAATACACTTATGGAATATCTATATATATAAAATGTTTATGTTGGTATGTGTATGCTTCGAAATGTATTTTCAATCACAATGTGCCACAGCGAAGAGTGGCAGAGCTACAGCTAGTATTTCATAAATCTATAATTTATATGTTACTTCAAATTTTTATTAGATATGTCGTAGCCATATGTCTTGACACAAGTGAGTCGAGTTGTTTTACGGTCTATCTTAAATTGATTAATGTTCCCAAAGTATCAACTTGATAATGTTACTAATAATTTTTTTTAGTTGTAATTTTATTACGTATTTTTGATAAAGACGTAGAAAAATGTTTAATATGTTGAGTGTTGTACGGAACCCTCAACGCGCGAGTTCGACTCGCGACTTTATAAGACATGCGCATAAATTCATTCATTTCTAAAGCTCAATTGCGTTTTGTAGGAACAATATGAATGTATTCAGATAAAATACAATATAACTAGTTTATTTATTTCATAATTATTTGCTTAACGATGATGTTATGTGTATATTGGAATATATAAAAAATATACTTCCATAGATGAAGGTTATATATATATTTATATATATTATGTATATATATGTGTGTATTTATGTGTATATATATACATATAGTCAACTTACATACACACTTGTATAATAATATTATGATACACTCCACTAAACAAGTAAGTAACATTCATCCTGCTTCGAATTCAGATATGTTTCCGTAAAATATAGGCTTCTTGTTCCTAAAATACGTATAATTATTTTTAATAAACATAACGCTCGATGTTTAATGAAATAATAACTTTAGTGATCTTGACAAGCTTAAAGAGTAAAACACAATGATTAACAGACGGACACATCTAGATTAATCTTACTAATTCAATTGAATCACTTCTTTCACTCATATTCTTAACGTTAAAAAGAGCAAGAATGACTGCCAATGTCGATTAGTAGCAAATATTAACTACATTTTATTTAGTGTCTAATTCAAAATGAAATATTTCCACATTATCATAGCAAGTTTTGAGTGTCCTTAAAGATAAAAAATATTTAGTCAAAATCTCAAATAAATCTAATAAAGCAAATTTTGAGTTCATCTGTTCCATCTTAATAGTTCCTTGGTAAAGTTTCCCTAACGTAAAATTTATAAAAATGCACAGAGAATAGTGAGTGCCACCATTAGGTCCCGATACGACCTCTGTCACATTGAGCATGAATAAGAGTTTGTTAAAATGTAATAGGATAAAGTAACTATACCGCGCCATGTTGAGATACGATTATACAAATAAACATTACCTATTTCCTATATAACTATAATAAAAACAAACATATATACAAATAAAACTAACAATTCGGATGACCACTGTTGCGTTCTAGCTGACCACTCTGGCTAACTAGATCCGAGATATTATACTCGAACAGTACCTACGCCCATTACGAGTTACACCGGTTTTCTAATCTATACTCACTAGGTTCACCGCACCATGATACGTATGAGAAAATATACAGCGCCCCCCAGCGGTACCATAAAGAACTAAAATATCTCGTATAAATATTGTCCGGCAAGTATACATTAAAACGGTGTAAAGCTTGTTATATATTGGCAGGGGTCCAATCATCAAGTCTTGTGTCGACTCACTCTATAAATATATATACTATTAACTGTCCAGCCCCGGGTCTAAGAGTTTTCGACCGCGCAGAAATTTTATATTTGCACCCTCTCACCAGCCTTTGAGAGAAAATTTGTTATCAAATATTTGGGCGTTTGAAAATCAACAAAGCTCAAGGATATTGTTAGGGTAAATAGATTGAAAGAAATAGAAGAATGGGCGTATTACTCCAGCAGATGTAATTAAACTCGATGATTAGTAGGAATTAAAAGAACATGTTATTTACTAACTGTAATTAAATAATAATCTGCGAAGGTTCTGGATAAAACTAGCCAAAATATTTTAAAATATTTGCTTATAATCAATTTTAGCTTCGAAGAGGGGCAGATACCCTATATGCTTCACCCTGGCTACGTCCACATTTGGGCAGAACTCATACGCCGCTAAAGTGACAACAGATGGGGTAAGATGCTGTATCCCAATCAAGGGTTTGCCACGGTTTTCGTTATCTGTGCTCGCTAGTGTCTGCGTCGATTATTTGTATGCGAAATTGTGCAGCGACACCTGTCGGTGACGTGAACAACTAAAATATCACGTACAAATAATGCGAGTGACGCTACCGAGTATAGTTTACGAAAACGGTGGCAAACCCGTGATAGGGGTATTGGAGTAGAGACCCCTAACAGGTCGTAGAAACGTGGGTAGGCAACCGATGAGGTGGAGACAAAATGGCGAAGATCGCTGGAAAAATCTGCCGCGTTATTCTATATCAGTATTGGCTGGCAGAAGGCTCAAGAAGTTTTCAAATCAAATGAATAATTGATAGTGCAATTTGTATGCATTGATATGAACCCTTGTCAAATATATACATGGATATCGGTACAAATACTGTCGTCCTTTATTAATGTGCAACACCCCTTAAGAGATCCAATACTAGAGCGGTGAGTGAATATGTTATTATGATTAGTATTATTAAAACATGGTAATTTTATCACCGTTTGTGGCATCTAACAATTATATTAATAGCCTTAAGTAGTAGAAATTAAATTACTATGTTAACGAGCGTTAGTGAGCATGATTAAATATACATTTTGAGTATAGCTTCGGGTTATTAAACTGACATAGTTTATCAGCATCCACATAAAGCCACCTGGCCCATACCTTAATAAATCTAGAAGAGTTAACCTATTGCTATTCGAGCAACATAAAACTCTAAAGCCATTATTATTCAGTGCCCCTTTCAAATATACATTTTGCATGTATCAAGAGCTTTATATTAATAAGTTATTATAATATATTTTATATTATGGAAAGCCACCAAAATACCTCCACGCATTCCACTAGCTATTACGTATTTGAGTCCACAATATTCAGTACAAATAGCTACCTATCTTTAAAGTAGCTAATATACGGTTATATCAAATATATTAAATGCAAATATGACGGGTGGTGAGCTGGTCGCCGTTTACAAAGGATTTGACGAGATAACATTACGCTGTAAATGTCCTTTGATATATCGCAAGTCGTCTCGTTACATCTTGTATATTGAACCGAGCTTCACCGTCCGACGAGAACATGTCATAAATACTTACAAATATGATTAGATATATTATATTGGGCTAAGACATAGTAAGTCCGCTCGTGAGTAACATACACTATATGTGATATATATAATATTAAATAGGCAATGTTATATGCCTTATAATATAAAAGAGTGATTACGCACACTCTTGTAATGCGATTATTTGTTCATAGAAACAAGGAATATAATATATTACTTATTTCTATATACAACTTATTACTACAAGATAATGCACATTTTAATACATGAGCAATAAGTAATTTATATAACTATTCACTTTAGAATTTTGACACACTTTTTACTTGTAAGTAATCAAATCTGTTTAATCTCATTGAATAAATATATAGCAAAATTTGCAAATCTTAACCTGATGTAAAATTGTTGCTTCCAAGCACAACAATTTTACATAACTAATGAATTATTATAATATTATATGTCAATACTATCGTCGTGTATCAAGATCATGTAGTTACTGATGCTAATGAAATGATTATATGTTATATATGACGTTAACATATCTCCTCATTCCGCATTTAGCGGCGTGAGACTGTCATGTGTACCATTAAACATGACAACTCGAGCTCCTCCGAATAGCTATTGTTGAGGGGCACACACCGGTAGCCAGTGCGCATGCAGTTGAATGGGAATGTAGCTTGACCTATGAAGTTCGGATCGCCGAACACGTCTTCGTCTTGGGCCAAGAAACGAATAATCGCCAGGTCAGGGTTCGCAAGTTCAAACTCGCATATCTCGTTCCACCGTGGATTTAACCCGTTGTCAGCTGAAAATACATAATATGGATATTAATCGCTTTGCCGATTTTGTGTGGTTGTAAGGTCGGCCGTAAAAGTGTTTTACCAGTTCTAACTACTAATTTAATCAACAAATTTAACGTCATGACTCAAATCTAGAATCTTTTTTGTTAAATTCAAAAATCTTTATTTGATTATACTTCTTCCAAATACTTTCAAATCGTCAGAAGGACACAAAAATACATTATACATGATTATAAATGTTACCCCCGGGATCGGAAGGTTGCTTTTACTACGAAGAACCCGGCAAGAAACACGGCAATTACTCTTTAAAAAATATTACAATATTATATCTCGGAACGAAAAAATAGACGCAAATATTTTTTTATCTTACGGTAAAAGATTTTCGTGGCCGACTTTACAACGATTCAGTCAACTAATGTGCTGAACAAGAAGCGTGTTAGTAATCTACCATTGAGCACGAACATCAATAGGGTGTGCCATTCGAGCCTTCGAGGTATTTGAGCTTATTCGAGTGTTTATCAGTTTATATTATTATTTCTAAGAAGGTGGCAAACGTGCGAGCTGTTCGCTTACTATACAACTACTGTAGAATAATAAAACCAATCGCGTCACTCGCACGTCACCAACCTTATAAGAACGGAATCGCTGTGCCATTATAGTGAAACTAGCTGTGCCCCGCGGTTTCAACCGCATATATTTAGTTTTATAAAATACTTTTTTTCGCGATAAAAGGTAGCCTATGTCCTTTCTCAGGGTCTAAAGATTGTCTGTGCCAAATTTCATCAAAATCGGTTGAGAGGCTTAATCGGGAAAGCGTAGCAGACAGACAGAGTTGCTTTCGTATTTATAATATTAGTAGGGATACTAAAAGGTACCACCATAGCTAGCACAGCGGCTCCATTCCTCCATTCCAAATATAGCCAAATGCGTGCACAGTGTCAGTACAGTCAATAAAAAGTCAAAGTCATTGTCTTCGTTGGTAGGTCTGTAAGTCAAATGGAATACTGTTTTTTTCTCTCTACCTTTAGATGGCACATAATACCCACACATAAGATTTTTTTATGTTTTAAGAGCTATGCTGTCATCGCGTAGATTTTATGTTTTAAATATTTTTCATTGTCTATGGTGTCAAAATCAAAGTAATAAGTAATGAAGTGCAGGTCGGTTAGTGTCGAATATGTTGACATAAGCTTTTAAATATATCTAAACACAGAAACTAAACATTTATATTGCTTCAGAGTACACTTATTTCCCCACTAGTTTTCACCCGCGACCTCGTCGACTGTTTTTTACTGTTCGATTTGCAAAATCAGTTCAGCGGTTCAACCGTAAAAGGGTAGTAGTAGACAGACAAATCATGTACGCGGCGCCATACGGCAGTAAGATCGCACATTAAACAAGTTTTCTTCAATCTGAAAATACTATCTTCAACCGACAACTGTCAGGACACTTCAAATTTATAAATAGTGTACCTGCTCCCAGTAATCCCGTGGAAGTGGTCTTATTAATATCGATAATGCAAACATATTTATCCACGGCCTGGGTCTCGAACCCCGGACCCGACGTTTTAGGGATACTTTCACAACTATCAGTTTAAACAATTAGCATTTTTAAGTTGTTTCAATTTATGGAGCCGATTTTTTATATTAAAATGTAGTACTTTATTCATAAATTAAATAACTAAATAAATTTAAGTTGAACGAATCCCAAAAATATGCTATTTGTTTTATAAACTAGTAACACTCGAACTGCTCAAACAGAATTTAAAATCTAGATATTATTCAAAAAAAAGCTCGATACTGGCTCTCGTGGCACCCTATAATTTGAAACTTACTAGGGCGCGTCCCTTTACAGTTGCTTTTCATGCAAAAGCAACAAAGCAAACAGTAAAAGGAGCACCGCTTTCGTCGAGCTTCAAATGGTAAGCATGAAATTGGTGAAAAAGTAGTTATTAATTTACAATTCACAAGCAATCGCGCCAAACTTCTATTACAAAGTATAGATGTTTGGCCTCACGGTCAGATACACAGCTGGTCATACCATAAACTGTTATTGTCATACTAATTCGACTAATTCGAACATCCAGATTGTTGAAACAGTACCGCTGCCGTCACTAGTAAAAAGCGCGCACCGAAAATAGTGAGGAGAGACAGACTCAAAAAAATTATAACTGCGCATTCCAGGTCGTAAAGGGACCTGTATTAGGTTATAACACGTGTCAATCGTTTTGTATTAGCACAGTATACCTATATACGCTTGCTAAGAAGCTTATAAGTTTAGAGAGCTAGAAATGTAAAACGCCTCATAAAAAACTGTATTAAATATACATGGTAAGGCTAAGCTATAATTTATGGTACGGCTTCAGAGCTGCAGGAGAAAATAGAAGGGCTATTTTGTACGGATTTATATCAATAAATCGCTTTCCGTGGAAAGGTATGGTGGAAATTAATGTTATTTCTACATATGTCAGTAATTACTTTTTAATCTTAATTTTTTCTTTATTAAAATTCATGTTTTTCTGTATACCTCTAGAAATGGGACCGAAACTTGATAGAAATCCTTACTTCTATAGTAGCCCAAAAGAGAGTGTTGAAGTTAAAATAAGATAAAATGAATGAGATATCCTATTCTCTATGACTCGAGATTCATGGCAAAACACATGCCTTGTCACGTATTTAAATGTAAGTTCCTTCAATCATAAGTCATAGACAATAAATATCCGGGATTATATCAGTGAAACAAAAATACAAAATATTGTAAAATTCTAGTTCGTCGACATTAAATTTCTTTGTGAAAATATTTCAGGTGAAGTAATATTACTAATAATGTGCTATACATATCAACAGTAATGACAACATACAATGCTATGTTGTGTAATGTCGAAATGAACGAATGAACTAAGGCCTGCAAACTATGTAACATTATCCTCGCGCTTCGCTTATATAAACCATACAAAATGTATGGGAATGACATAAATCTGGCACTTGCCTTGAGGCTGGAAACTTTTCAAATACTTAGTTCTCATTTCTGATTTGCGTTTGGAATAACTATCTATTTATTATTTGACATTTATAACACAAAGAAATTAAAAAATGGGTGGTTTTTGAGTCGCCTTACTTGAATTAATTTTATTGCTATCATTAACTATACTATCATATTTTTAGATTGTTAATTGTTACCTAATTAGGTAATAATTTGAATTTGGAGTATTTTTCACCATTTTAGGACCTCGTTGCATTGTTCATAGTAAACAAACTAGCTGAAGATTACATCAAATAATGGGAAACAATCACTTACTTAAATGTCGCAGTTGTATGTACTTAAGACATTTAAAAATATCTACGGTCTTGCATAATATAGTGAGCAATTTCTCGAACAACAAATTTATTTGGGCTAGATATATAATAAAAGTCGAAAAATAATCCAAATTCGAAATAGAATTCGAAGAGGAAAGGTGCTTGGCCACCTTATACGACATGACAGTTTTATTAAGAGTAGGTTTACTAGAAAGAAATGAAAGGGCAAGAAGATAAAGATAAAAAGATAATAAACATGTCCGCCATTATGTATAAGGAAACCATATTGCACTAATCGGAGAAAACGTAGGAAATTGCATTTAATACACTGGAAAGACCTTAACGGTCTTTTAGTAATAAATTTAAAAAGTTTGACTGTAATACCACGTTGTCGTCAAAGCAAACATTTCTCTATGACTTACGTTCTACTAATTTAGTATTGTATTGGCATTCGGTGCCTACCCCCATGGGATTCAGGCGTGAGCATATGTATGCATGTATTTGTGTTTAAATTGTCAAGTCTTTTTGACCTAAACTGCTTAAAACCATTAAGTTTATTTTAAATTAAATATAAATACTGATCCTTAACATTACGATTGTTAAATTTATAAATGAATCAATAAATGTAAAATCCGAATAGAAATCGAATACGTGCTCGTTCAAGAGTTGACGAACATTAATTAGGTAATTGTATTAATGTTGCCTTTCGCCGTATTGTTCTGTCATAGAGAAATTGTTTTAACCTTTGAAGACATACACGATGTTGCTTTAAGCATTCATTTCATACTTCATAGCTAAATACATTAATATTTTTTATAAAAACTGTTTTTATATTTATTTCGTATATTATATATGATTTATTACATAAATCGAGCCACTGATAATTTGCCAGAATTAAAATTGAAATAATTAAATCGTTGCTTTTTCACATGTTTATTAATAGGCTAAAGTATGAAAATTGCTTAGAGCGACAACCTGTACCCCTATCACGGGTTTGCCACATCGTAATCTATACTCGTTAGGGTCTTCGCCGAATATTAGTATGAGAAATTGTGCAGCGACTCCCAGCGGTGACGTGAAGAACTAAAATATCTAATACAAATATTGCGAGTGACGCTAGCGAGTATAGATTACGAAAAAGGTAATAGGGGTACTGTATAAGTGCCAAAATACGATACTTATTTAACGCGTTCACTGCTAACGACGCGTATGTGCGTCCAAATGTTAGAGAATTTACGAAGAAGTTTAAATGTTAGCAGTGAATGTGTTAAAGAGTTGTTGTTAGTAAATCGCGGCTTTATCGGGGGTATATAATAGAGTGCTAATACTCACGAATGGTCTTGGTGACCAGCTTGACTCCGCTGTCATAATCAGCCCCGAGCACCTCGACCTCGACGAACGGGCTCGCCGCGCCGCGACCGTTCTTGCACAAGTGACGCGCGGCGACCACCCTCAGCGTCACGGTTACAGGACGAACCTTTTGCTCGATAAATTTCTTATCGTACGGGTTGTAGCCCTCATCGAACATGAACTGAGGTTTGAGCACATATCCACAGCCACCGTTTTGCTTGAATTTCCCAGTATTGATGTGCATCGGCTTATCCGGAGTCTGGTAATTCAGAGCGACCATCTGAGAGCCAACGTTCCAGAACGGCACCGGATTATAGTTGGAGGAATCAATGCGTTGCCCCTTAGGGTAAATACGACTCAGTTGTATTTCGTGATACTTCCGGAAGAATTCGATTTCTTGTTGGCACATGAGCCGTTCGGCTTTAGTTTCAGGGAAGGAGGACATTTCAGTGAAGACGAAGCCATTGGCTTTAAGCGCTTCCAGGTCAAAGCTCACTGAGCGACAATAAACCACGAGGTCCGACATTTCTTTAGCTACACGCCAGGTGCGTTCCATCTGCTTATTCTGAAGTGATCTGGCACTGGCGCTGTGAGCAGCTTCCTTCACAGCGGACAGCCATTCTAGTGCGGATTCCCTTGTTGGAGCAGCAACGTCGAAGGGTTCGCACATAGACGGACTCTGTATACGGACCAACCAGCGCGCTGAACCGCTCTCCTCTCCGACTACAAGCTCAACTACAGCTCCTAGAACGTCCACTACTCCCTTCTGTAGAGATCCTAGCGCCGCCGAGTCGTTCTCTAAGCCCTGGAACGTAATGACAGGTTTTCAAGCGTTTTGTTTTTAGCTTTTATAATGTATGAAGATAATAATTATTTACAACCTTAACAAGCCAACAAGCGTACGTTTATTGAAAGCCATAATACTGCAGCTATTAATTTATAATTACAAGCATAAACTTATATTGTATTTAAAAGAAGAAACTAACAGAGATGTCTTGAGTGCGTGGCGCTTCGATCTCCTGCACGTAATTGGCAGGGAACCAGTGATGTTTCTTGCCACCATAGTCACCGCGCCACCAACCCTCGTCCGGCTTGTCCACGTTCGTGATTATTGCGTGTTTACAGAAAGACAACTCGTCGTCGTGACTGGCGCGGTAGTCGTACAAGGCTTTTACAGTCACCTGAAAATAATACATATTTCAAAATCAACATCATACAATCAGTTCAAAATGACTACATTACTTGCTAGTACGAGTGATGGAAAACTCAACTAAATCTCTCACTGTACCGAAAACAACAAAGAATTGCAAAATATAAAGTTTATCCATTAATGGAAAAGAAGTATTTACTTAAAAGCAGAAACATCAGTGTTAGATTACGCAACTCGCGTAGGCTTTCCTTTCAGTTAATTATAAACAAGAGTCTATTAGAAAAAGATACGAAGTTAATGGATACCTTACAAAGTACGCCTAGTTTAAAAGAAAACAGATACAGTTTCAATGCTAATTAAATTTCATAACAAACAACAGAAACTTTTATATACAAATCAATTCAGAAAATGTCGAATATCAAATATAATGTTGCTCAATTGAAATCCCCTAGTCTCTAATTATAGCTTCCTGTCAAATTATTTACAGAATGGGAAGAGAGCTTGTATGGTATCAATGAAATAATATATTAAAACGGAGGAATTAGACGGAGTTCGATATAATATAATTATATTTATAAATCGCAGGTACTAAATAAAAATAGACAGGACCAGTAACGCGCGTGCACCACCGATCAACGCCGCTAGCAGACTAACAAATTAAAGTAACTCATGAACGAGTAGTTCACAAGAACTGTTCATTTGAAATGAGTTAAATTATACTATATATAGAGCCGTGGTGGCCGTGAGGTTTGAGCAATCGCCTGCTACGCAAGCGACGCAAGTTCGAATCCCAGAGGGGCCTGTAACAATGAGTTTTTCTAAAAAACTTATGTACAGTGAATACACACTACGTGCTTTACGGTGAAGGAAAACATCGTGAGGAAACCTGCATATTTCTGAGAAGTAATTCAATGACGTATGTAAAGTGTCTGAGACGGCGATGGACTCACCATCTGTCACGTTGGCACTTAATCATCTTCGGTGAAAAGTGGGTGTTGTGATTACAACACCTCTGCCTACCCCTTCGGGGAATACAGGCGTGAGCATATGTATGTTAAATTATACTTGGTACTTCCAATACAGAGAGTTGCTGAATTGCTAGATTCGATGAACGAGATAAAGCGGCTCAGTGCGCAGTGAGCGGTTAGCCGTTATGAACAAATCTCCACCTTAGGGCGTATATTTTTCATCTAGTTTCGTTCTCGTTCTAGTTGTCTTTCATCGTTGAAGATCATATTCGGTTGGCTCAGTAATTGATTCAGAATTCATGCGAATAAGAAGACCAAGTAAATTTTACTTAACAATTTAATCCAACTGAACGCTCTTGCAGCAATACTCAATAATCTATGACACATGTGAGGCTGGCTTGCCAAATTAGCAACCGCTGTGAGGCTGAGGAGGGGTTGCCAAATTAACATAATGTAATTAATATGCAAATGGACAATTTAGACGACTAAATGGCGCAGGTGGTTGTGCAATGAGGTTAAATCTTCCACTTCATTTAACGTAGGATTTCGCCACAATTAAAATATTGCGCTGCCAAATAAGTACTCGTTTTTCCACTATCGCGGTGAATCTGGCCTATAATAAAAACAATATTCCAACCAAAAAAACGATGAGCAATTAGGCAGAAGTTTCCATCTCTGTTTGTGACACGGCTTTCAAAAGGACCGGAAATTTTTTAGACAAACCATGTTTATAATAAAGGGAAGTGACTTTTAAATAACTCAATCTGTTTACAGACAAAAAGTATGCAAAAGGAAAGTTACAGCACCCGTTTTAGAAACACGCCCCTGGAATCTGTGCTATAAGTATATTTACTGATTCAGTTGGGGGGAGAACATTTCAACATATTTTTTTATACAAAGAATTCTAGCACCGAACTAAGGTGGGCCGCTTTATGAAAACTTCGAATTATCTTCGCGACTAGGTACATTACAATGGCTAGAGACTAATCGTAAAAATCGTAGTTGCACGGCGAACGAGAGGGCTACGCCCGTAAATTCTACGATACGAATTCTAAGATTACGGATAAAATATAGCCTTTGTTACTCGCTGATGATGTAGCTATCCATTGCTGAAAGAATTTATCAAATCGGTCAAGTAGTTTCGGAGCCTAATCAATGCAAACAAACAAACAAAAAAACAATAAAATCTTTCCTCTTTATAATATGTATTAGTGTAGTAGACAAAGCCAGAATTCTATCGACCTAAAAAGTAACGGACATATCAACCCAAATAAGCACGAAAACCTACCCTAGTGGTTGCTAAAGTAGAAAAATTTTGTGAAGACGGTTCGGGTGACGGTTCGGAAGAAACGCAGTAGTAAAACCCCAAAATATCTCAGTACGCTTCAAGTCAATCTCTTAAGATAATCCAAATCAGAAAAATATTGAATATGAAAGCCCTTGTTCAGTAGTCATATCTATTATTAAGAATAAACAAAAAAATTCTATCGCGGGTATAATATATAAAGGAAGAAACAGTACCGATTGCGCACCATCGACAAATCTGCCCCCGGCAGATTAACAATAAAACAAATAAAAAAAATGGTTTTGTTAAACTTAAAAATCTTGGAAACTACCGATTAAAATTTTCCCTGATTACATCTTTTTAAAATATTTGCATGTTGTAATCGCAGAATAGTAAGTAGATTCTATTAAAAACAATATGATTAAATTTAAAGCAAATAACGTGTTTAATCAAAAGTAATAAAAAACATTTAACAACTCCATATGGATATCCAACCCCAAAAATAAAATATATACACGACAGACGGATACATAAACCCAAGCAAGATGTTCAATGAAAGAAATATAAATGAATCTTTATGCTTTGAATTGAATTTAAGAATGAAAGGTATTATACAAAAGACAGTACCAGTAAACCGCGTGCACCACCGACCAACTCCGCCAGCAAACTGATAACAACGCTCAATAATCTATAATCGAGGAGGAGGAGTCTTAAGTCTGTGTTATCTAATTAATATGCAAATCGAAAGCTTACTGCGTAGGTTGACTGTGCAGTCAAGTGAAATATTCCACTTCATTACACTTTAGACGTCAACACAGTACAAAAGAATTACCAACTTATTTCCTTTGACGGGAGCGATGAATCGTAAAAAATATATTGCAATAATTCTACCCAACAGAAATTGTGATCTAAAACGGAAAGGTAAACAAAAGATTCTATTATACTCACGTAACAAAGACATTAAGGTAAAATTTTGGTGAGCACGTTGTTTGTACCTACATCTAAATATAGCGACTTGCGTCACGATTATTGATATGACACGACAAAATGGCGGCTCTTATCATACCATCTCGTACCTACAACATCTATCACCCCCGCAAGAATATAAAATGGCGACCCTGATCATGTTTCCTCACTCACACAATACTGTCTATCACACATGTGGGTAGAAATAATTAGTATTGATTTTTAGTACATTTTCCTTAATTTATTTGAATTTTTGTTCATCTTTGTATTAAATTGTTTGAACGTCTCTCAAAAACTGTTTCACAAACAGGTGTTCATAAATTTAAACATTTTGAATCTTATATAGAATCTGAATCTAGGAAACAACTCCAACGATTTTCATGAAATTTTGTGAGTTTTAGGGGCAATAAATAGTTCTAGCTAGGTTTCATTTTCGGAAAACATCGTTTTGACCAAGTTACTGAAAAACTCATTAAACAAATACAGTAAATTTAGCTTTGTCAAGTTATGGTAGCTTAAACGTGAGGCTTGCAGCCCACGGGGCGATAACAAAACTAGAGTACCCCGGTTCGAGACTGACGTTCACTGGTAAAAAAAATCTTATATTTTCCTTTTTTTTCAGCATACATACATAGGCTCACGCCTGTATCCCATGGGGGTAGGCAGTGACCACCGTTTGCCACATGCTACGATCCTTACATACTTCTTTCGCTTCATCCACATTCATGCATCTCTTCATACACTTTCTTCGGTTACGAGTGCTCCGAATTTGACTTTTCTGAAAAATACTATTAATTTGGTCATAGTAGTTCTTCCTTGGACGCCCTCTACCGACACTTCCGGTCGCATTCGCTCTATAAATTTCTTTCGTTAATCGCCTTTCACTCATCCTTTCGATATGTCCACCATCTCATCATACTTTTTTCAATTCTGGTCACCACATCATTCTTCAACTTGCAACTGTCTCTTATCACACTATTTTTCATACGATCTACAATGGTGACCCCACAAATACTTCGTAACGAACGCATTTCCACTGCATTCACTCTACTTTCATGTTTCTTCTGCCAAACCCAACATTCATTTCCATACATCAGAGTAGGTACTAGCACCCCGTTATGAATGGCCAGGCGCGCTTTTTTTGTTATTGACTGGCCACTCATCACGGCGTGCAGGGCACCATTTACCCTGTTTCCCGCAGCCACTCTCCTTTCAATATCACTATCGCATTTACCATCTCTTGCAAATACACTTCCCAAATACACAAATTCATTCAATTGTTCTGCTTTCGTACCTTCTATCATAATATTACATTCCGTAATCATTTCCTCTCTTTCTATCACCATAACTTTCGTCTTACTTACATTTATTTTCATTCCTTTCTTCTTAAATGCCTCATTCATCACATTTAACATGTTCTGCAGCTCTGTCGCCGACGGCGCAAGTAAAACTTGGTCGTCGGCGTACAGAAGATACTTAACACGTAGTTCATCCATTCTAAGTCCACACTCCATATCTTTCAGATTTGTCAAACAGCTGTCCATATAGAGGTTAAAAAGCCATGGCGACGCTACACATCCCTGTCTAACTCCCTTCGAGATGTGAAACCATTCTGAGAGCGCCCCATTCACCCTGATGCAGGCTTTAGAGTTTACATAGAGGGACTCTAAAGCCCGCATCAAGCGGTCGTCAACCCCAAATACAGATAGCGTCGACCACAGTTCATCCCTTGGCACTCGATCATATGCCTTCTCCAGGTCAACGAAGGCGCAGTACACTTTTTCGGCTTTCGCCAAGTGCTTCTCTGATATGCACCTTAATGAGAAGATCTGATCCATGCACCCCATTCCTCTTCTGAATCCTGCTTGCACATCCCACAATCGTTCATCTGTTGCATTTGTTACTCTTTCAATTAAGACCTTTGCATATAATTTACCGAAGACGCTCAGAAGACTTATGCCACGGTAGTTCTTGCATTCCTGGTGTGACCCTTTACCCTTATAGAGTGGCACGATGAAGGCTTTGCACCAGTCATCTGGCACTTGGCCATCCCGCCAGCATCTATTAAAAAGTAGCCACAGCAGTTTTGCCACAATACCTTCGCCGCTCCTCAGCATTTCGACGGTAATCCTATCATACCTTACCCAATTTCATACTTTTCATCGCTTTCATTATTTCATCTTCCGTAATCTCATCGCTTGCATTTTTCAGCATACATAAATGAGAAAACGTCATTGAAAAGACAGCTCAACCTTTACTTTTAGGTTTTTACTAAGAAATTTAGGTTTTTCAAGCGTTGTAATGTTAACGCAAGTATAGTGAACATAGGTAGCACAAACAATAAAATGGTACCAACGCTATCGCATACTGTCAAAACTCTTTTAAATCAACCTCTGCGCATGTTTCACTTAGGATGTAGAGAAATGGGCGAGGTTGCGAAGCGAGGAATGTATTTGTTGAGAGCCAATAGAATCACTGCGCTGACCGAAGCTAGGTAAATGAAACGGAAATACACCCGCGAATTTTGATTGATTGTGGGTTATAAATGCCCATAACGGGTTATAAATGCCCAGTTAAAAAACAACAGCTCCCCTTTCTGAGTAGGCACAATACGACGGCCATTACACCGATAAGATTTTTCACTTAACAGCTCAAAACAGATTACACCCACATTCACATTTACGAATAGTTCCAAAAGATTAAAATTCACATCACTATCGAAACTAGTCACATCACTATAGAAACAAACGAACGCCTCGAATGTGAGCCTACCCTCAAGCTTTTCCTTATGTTTTTACGCAAATTTTAACGAAATCGGTTTAGCGAAAGCAGGGAAAACGTAAACCACGGGGTCACTTTCATATTTAGATTTTTTTTTAAATATCATAATTCTATTTTTAGAACGCTCATTATCACACGAAGAAAATGTATGAAATATGGTCCAGGAACTTACATTATTCACTTTTTTTAATTCTATTTATTCATAAGGATCAGTTTTGTAACCGGCGGATATGTTTACGCACAATTTATTATTATTAGTCAAATTATTTTGATTATCATAGCACTGTTCGTTAAAACGTCCGTCCGCAAGCAAGTCCACGAGATAATTAAAAGGCTGGTGGGCTCGGAGGTTGCGGCGCTATGGTGCGGGGACGGAGGACGTCAAAGACTACCGATCGATATTGCTATTTTTATATTTTATATAAATGTGCGTAATTTGTCTCACACAACTTCTGGAAACATCCTGGGTTGGGTTACACGTGGCAGCATGTCCTTTGTGTCCTATGTTTTTGTTTCAGCGAGGACAAAGGGTGTTTGTTCAATGTCTCTCGGTTATTTTCCATTAGCTATTGCGTCTTGAACGTTACATTTTCAAATTTCAGAGGTGTGGTTTTTGGCATTAATATTTGCGATCCACTTAGCGACCAGCGCTCGGGTGTTCCAGGGTACATGATGCAAAATTGTAGTGCAAGGGAGGTTACCGTAGGCATACACGAAATGTGCGAAGCCTTCTCAATATAAACGATCTTAGATTATGAGCTGAATATACGATAATTACAGATATTAGTGAAACTTTGTGAAAGGGGGGCTGCTATTTTAACACTGGCGAATATAGTACCTTTTAGAATGGACATAAGAATTAGCTTTCTTTGTGGACACTTAGTTATTCCGGATATATAGAACAAGAGGCTTAGACCTATTAACTTTTAGAGGTTATATATAGAACAGGAGTCGCCTGCTACGCAAGCGACGCCTGTTCGAATCCCAGCGGGGCCTGTACCACAGAGCTTTTTTTAAAAACTTATGTGCAGTGATTTCACACCACGTGCTTAAAATAGTGCCTGAGACGGCGATGGACTCGCCCTGTGTCACGTTGGCACTTAATCATATTCGGTTAAATGTGGGAGCTGTTGTTAAAACACCTCTGCTTACCCCATCGGGGACGCTTCTGGGATGGCGTGAGCATTTTTTTATGGGGGGCTAGAAACGTGCATAACACACTTTCATAACAATCCCTTCATTTATTTTCGTAACTGAAATCTTGTAATCAGTTACAAGAAAATGATTTGTTTTAGCTGCTTGATAACTAGATGTGACAGAAGAATGTTAATGCCACAATAACTTGGTTAGTACAAAGTTAGTCATATTAGAAAAATAATATTAGATAGAGGAGACCGCTTTCGCGATCAACGATCACGAGCATTGTCTTGAGGTACTAAGAGTACTGTTGGACATCAATAAAATTAAAGACATGGATCATAACGGACAGAAACAGCCTGGAGTGGCTTCTCTTATATTACTAGTTTAAAATGCAGTCAGAAAATTAGTACATTATAAAAAACATTAAGACGACATTTACAAATCACACGTTCTAACAGAGTCATATGCTCACGCCTGTATTCCCCGAAGGGGTAGGCAGAGGTGTTGTAATCACAACACCCACTTTTCACCGAAGATGATTAAGTGCCAACGTGACAGATGGTGAGTCCATCGCCGTCTCAAACACTTTACATACGTCATTGAATTACTTCTCTGAAATATTCAGGTTTCCTCACGATGTTTTCCTTCACCGTAAAGCACGTGGTGTGAAATCACTGTACATAAGTTTTTTAGAAAAACTCATTGGTACAGGCCCCGCTGGGATTCGAGCTTGCGTTGCTTGAGTAGCAGGCGACTGCTCAATTCTTCAAGTCTTTATGTGTACAAAAGTTAATATCTACAACGCCAAGACCGCGGCGGTGTTTACCGTCGTTACCACATCTTAACAGAAATGAATGAAAACAACAGTCAAACGCTAACCTGATCAAATATTTGTTATTAATTTGATATCGACATAAAATTTTCCATTTTGTTTGGTTTCTGAGGTCACTTTGCTATTACCAAGTTGAGGTTAGCCGGGTCCTAATAGAAAGTTATTATTGCGTACCTTTAAACGAGCAATTGTTGTATATACTTATTTATATATAGAATCTGGATCGCGGATTTTCATGAAATTTTGTATTTAGGAGGTTTCGGGGGCAATACATTGAACTAGCTAGGTTTCTGTTTTAGAAAACATCGTTTTCAGGCACTGAATAACTCATACAATATCATAACAATATATATTTAGAGCCGGCTCAATAGAATACATTTTTTTAAAAGAAAAACTGGTGTCCTTCGGGGAATTATAATCTGCCCAATTTTATTTTTCGTTGACTCTGAATAAAACGTGAGGTTTGAACGGAAACGAGATGATTTTTATATATAGAATATCCTTAAGGCGGATGTTTGTTCTCCGATACGAAGAAATATCAAACATTAGTTATTCGAGCATAACTTCATAATATAATGTTATTATTCCGTTGAGGATAGGAAATATTATCAAGGTCTATGGATATTGGATATATAATTATTACAATACTAATCACGCACGTTTTATTTTAAAATTGAAGTAATATAAACACGTGTTATAAGCAAAAGGTCCAGAGGTATCTCGAGCAGAGTAGACCAGGGTCGATAATTTTACAAACCAAAAAAATTACAGTAAGATGAAACCCATTAGAAAAGGAGGGGAATATGATCAAAATGAAAGGATAAATAAATTACGGTCGACCCGAGTTCGGGAAGTGAGAGGGGGTCAGTTTTTAAGGGTAAAAATTGGTTTTCCTTGATTTCCGGCAAAACTACAAGTCCTATGGAAAAAAGTTAAATAGCAAAGTTATAGGTAATAAAAAGATCTACAACTTTTCTACTTGCAATTTTTTTCACATAACCTCAAAATTCAGTTAAACATTCAAAAAACCAAGATTTTTGTTCGTTGAAATATAAATTTTCTGATAGTGTAAAAAAAATACATTACTATAGGAAATGTTCTCAGAAATCTCGAATACTGGCTAACGGATAAATCTCGAATAGGATACGATTTTGATCCCATACAAATCTTACGTCAACGCGATGACTTGCGACTGCGATTTTAAGAATACTCGCACTAGGCCCTCAAATGGACTGATCTTTTGAATTCGAAATTAGTAAACTCTCACAAAAACTACAAGCCGTGATTTCGTTTACGTAATACAACATTTATATAATTTACTAGCCCTAAATACTCAATACATGCGACTTCATCTGCGTAATACAACATGTCAACAGATTCTGCTTGAGTAACAGTACCGTAGCCAAAGTCACACGGCAGGCATGTAGCATGAAGATCTCAATTGTTAAGTTTTTCCAAAAATAAGAATTTCACCACTTGCAATTTAACCAGATAAGAATTTCGGAAAAAGTTGTTACTATTTCATTAGTATTCAAGCATAATACCTATACCTACAGAGTATTATGAGTTTCATATTTTCATAACAAAACGATTACAGTGACATAAATTCGCTTTGATGTATTAAATTAGCTAGATGACCCTTCCGGGCTTACCCGACGGACGCATTTTCTTTTAATTCAGGCAATATGCAAAATTACATCAATATATCTTCAGACAACCAATCTAATCGTGAAAATGGCATGAAAATATGTAAAGCAGTTTTTGAAAAATAATCCGTACGTATATGGTACCTCAAGAAAGTATGCACGTGGCAGCTTCAATTGACAGAATAGATATTACCTGATTTTTATACGAAGCGACTGCCTGCGTGACCCCTTTTACGAGGTAATCTGGGTTACAGCATTCGCATTAGCCACAGTCAGATCTTCTCAAAAAAAATGCAATGTAGGCTATGTTTCTCAGTGCTAATGTAATATTCTATTAGTGAAAGCATTTCTAAGTTAGTTCTAGTAGATATAGAGTTTATTTATTACAAAATAAGAAAAACACAAATCTGTTCGCTTAATATTTTTCAATAGAATAATAGTTAATTATAGCTCTCAATGTTCGAAACTTTTTCTACTGAATAAGGTCTTTCAAATATTTTTATTTCTTAATAATATTAATACACTCAATAAAATGTCTATAAATATTCGCTTTGATGCTATTTAAAGAAACAATATATATAGCACTGCTGTTCAGTAAATTAAAATAGAGATAAATATATGATTGAATCCTTTCATAAACGAGTTTTCATCACCGACGTGGTATGAAATTCTTCGACATTCATAAGTGCATTACCAGGGCCTAGACTAAATAAATCGTTTTCACTCTATTATAATGTACTTGTAAAATTCTCATTTGAGAATGAACTTTAATATCATAACATTAAGTCTTACCTTTGAGATGAAGGATGTGGGGTCCATGTATCCTGGTGTGCCGTATACGGAGCCATCATCTGGTTCCTGTAGAAAGAATACCAATTAAATTTATTCTATTTATGTATAGAGACTTTTTGATTCCATGACCTATAGAATACTCATTTACTTTAAAACTGCAGTTGAATAGTACTGTAAACGACACAATATTACAAAAAGGGCCTGAAATTTTCTGTTTACTTTTGAGTTGTGTGAAAAGATATTTACGACTAGCAGTGCCCCGCGGATTCACCCGCGTAAATTTAGTTTTATGTAATATACTTATCGGTTTAAAATTTACAAAGTTTCATACAAACGTTCATCCCGTATTTTATTCCCTTAGGAATAGATTTAATCAAAATTATTTCTTAGCGGATGCTTACGTATAACATCTACCTGCATGCCAAATGTCAGTCCGATCCGTCCAGTGGTTTGGGCTGTGCGTTGATAGATCACTATGTCAGTCAGTCAGTCAGTCACATCATATTTCCCACCGTTTAAACCTTCACTGAACTTCACAAATTTATCAATACCAAAATCACACGAATCTGTCCAGCCATTCTCAAGTTTTAGGGAAACTAACGAACAACAATTCATTTATATATATATATATAGATTATGAATAATACAAATGAAAATATAAGCCCATGAACACAGCTCCAATACACATGTCTATAAAAAAATATAGTACAGGTAAACGTTATTATTAATCCTGCAATCGGGTAAATCAATACAGATAAATAAAATTGACGTGTCTGTTTGTAATTCCAAAATAATAGCTTTTCACTGGAGTCATATGAAAGTACATACGGTACTGACTTAAAAAAACACATTTTCAACTATTTTCTCTGTCCGTCTGTTTGTTCCGGGTAATATCTGAAACTTCTGGGCCAATTTTAAGGGGACTTTCACTTGCAGATAGCTAATGTTACAAGGAGTAACAAAACATTTAGGGAATTTCACGGGAATAAAATTAAATCTACGCGGGTGAAACAGCAGGGCACAGCTAGTAGTGGGGGCTGGTCATCTCAAGCTACACAATTATTGGTAATTCTTATTTTTAGTTGTAATTTTTTTTTATATCGACTTTTGTGCTCTGGACCTGTGTCCATGGGCTTACATATATTTTTTATGACTTATATTGTATTACTCAAAGATGTAATTTTTTTTTAATGACTAATTACTGAGTTTCTTGCCAGGTTCTTCTCAGTAAAAGCAACCTTCCGAACCTGGCGGTAGCATGTATAATCCTATGTAATCGTGTCTTTCTGACGATTTGAAAGTACTTTGTAAAAAGTCTAATCGAATAAAGATATTTTTGATTTGATTTGATTTGATTAAGTATATATATTTTAAGTACTTACAGTTGCAATCCTCCTCACAATGTCGTCGCTGATGGGGAACCATAGCATTATTTTCTTATAGAGAGGATGCTTCTCATAGTACGACACCAATTCGACCAAGCTCTCAAACTTAACTGTGCCAATAGTGTATAGTCGACCTTCGAGCTTTATTCTGCAGTGTTTTATTTCTTTCTCAGACCTAGAAAATATACTTATTTATTTATTTACATACACATAGTTCTTATCAGGTTATCATAACACGGTTACCTAAGGCTAAGTTGTAATCTTAGCACTCCGAAAAAAATGCATTCTGATTCATAAAAGAAACGTCGATTTGAGAACCATGTCCGTTTCAAATCTGTCCAAAGGTTACAGACAGACAGATATACATTTAATTGGTATGAAAGTTTCATAAATGAGAACCATGTTATGAGTAGCTTTGCAACTGTCTTTCTGTGTAAAAATGCAAGGGTTCTAAATAAATAATTATTGATACATACATACATACATATGCTCACGCCTGTATCCCACGGGGGTAGGCAGAGACCACCGTTTGCTACATGCTACGATCCTTACATACTTATTGATACAATTATTGATATTTGAAGAAAAGCGATTAATGTTTGAAGGTGGTACTCACCTGAAGCTGACTGCGAAAGAACTATTGTCCCTCTCACAGGGACGAACTAAAAATGCTCCGTCCGTGTTCACCTTGCGCAGGAGTTCCTCCGCTTGGGAACGACTGCAGTTCGGGTGGAACCATTCTTCGTCTTCGTGTTTGTTTGATTGTGGTACTGGCTCTTTCAACGTTATCAGAAATTCCTAACGTAATCAATAACACTAATAAGCACACCAAATAATAAACGAATTTGCACATCAATAACATTTCTACGAAATATCTTGAACTATTGATTTCTACACAATTTTACCAGTTCAAAACTAAGCAAAGCATGCACTATGGCTACAAACATCGAGATGGATACTAATACTATATGTCCAGCTATATACTTTATAATAAAACACACAACACCAAAGTCTATGCAACAAGCTTGGTCACTGACCACTCAACAGGCTGGCATTATTTGTAAGTACCTTTTAGTAGCATTAATAAAATAACGCGCATCTTCTGGTTAGTAAATATTATATGAACGGTTCATATAATTGGGGATACTCTCGAATTGACACAATTTATGACGGCTTACCTGACTGCGGAGCGGGTGTGACCTGTAGTGCGTGATAAGACTGAATAGGCTGTCGAAGCACATAGAATCAATGAGGAAGTACTTGGTAATTCCCCGCTCCATTTTGATCTTGATACGACAGTGGTTGACTCTGCCTCTCCGCCAGAAAGAGAGGCAGTAGTCACCCACGAAGGTGACGCTTTCGCGAACTAGAAAAGTTCCATCTCCGAGGTAGGAGTGCGCTCGCAGCAGCTCCTCAGCCTCCTGACGATTTCCTGCAAGCTTGCCATGAAACCAGCTCTCTCCGAAGTGGAGCTCGTCTGGCGGGACGCTTCCCTCGGCCTCTCCGTCACTCTCGGTGTCATTTTCGGTCTCCCCGCTATAATGCTCCGTGTAATATAATTTTGATTCAGTCAACACAAAAACATGAGGATTCCATTCCTTATCCACGGGATCTTCCAAAAGTAAGATCCCGTTTTTAATGGAATTTCTCAAGTCAAGGTCCTTACCATCTTCCTGGCGAGGAGTGTCATTGTTTTCTTCACCGCCTTCGGGCAGCTTTTTGTGCTTCAAAACAATTTTCCTGCGTAGTTCGGAAGGGCTGGGGAGACAAGTTTCATTTTTATCCACAGGTACCATAACAAGCAAATCGCCGAACACTTCCTGGAAGGCACGCGCCATCCGCCTCTGCTGTACTAGGGAGCAGTTGTCTTCAATGGACAGTATCACCGGGAATTCTGAGTTGATGAACGCGTGCTCCTTTATAATGCGCAACACGTCTATGAATCGTATCTTGGTGGTGAGGGTGTGTCCATGGTAGATGAACGGAGTCCCGTCCGGCCCGTCCCAGCAGTCCAGCTCAATACAGCGGCAGTTGGACCTCAGGCACCTCACATACGCCTCCAAAGAAGATTCGCTGGAGAACTGATCACCAGTAAGGTACCTAAAATAACATACATTACATGAAATTTGCTTTCAATACTATACTGATAATGCAATTTGAAGGTCACTTACGTGTTGTGCGAAGATGCTATCCAATAATGTGAGAGCGGTCTAGTCATGTCCTGCGTTACTTTGTCATTCGAGTCATCCCAAATGCTGTTTTGCTTACTAAAAAGCAGCTCATTAAACTGCAAAAAATAATTAATTTAATATATATATATATATATATATATATATATATATATATATTTTTCGTCTAAAATATCTCAATCTGTTACAATTGAATAATAATGTACTTAATCAATTTGCAATCGGTGATACAGCCTAGGCAATAAGTGTAGGTTTTTAAAACCCACTCAGTGAAACTATGATTTCTATCAACAACATTTTTGCAGATAATATATCGGCAATCCTAAGGCTTTGTGTCTTAAAGAAGTTTATCTAGTTAATTATACTTATTACACAACAATATGCGTCTTAAATAAAAAAACGACCATGTATTTAATTACTGAATTATAACGCTTGAATGCTTTTATTTCATACATATGCTCACGCCTGTGTTCCCCGAAGGAGCAGGCAGAGGTGTTGTAATCACAACACCCACTTTTCACCGAAGATGATTAAGTGACAGATGGTGAGTCCATCGCCGTCTCAGACACTTTACATACGTCATTGAATTACTTCTCAGAAATATGCAGGTTTCCTCACGATGTTTTCCTTCACCGTAAAGCACGTGGAGTGAGTTTTTTAGAAAATCTCATTGGTACAGGCCCCGCTGGGATTCGAACTTGCGTCGCTTGCGTAGCAGGCGACTGCTCGAACCTCAAGGCCACCACGGCTCTTTTATTTCATATGACACACACGTGCCTTAAATATGAAATAAATATTTCTTTCTTCTACGTTTCACTTCACCCATTCCTTACTTAGGACCTAAGTAGATACTTACCTCAGCGAGTGTAAAGTATGGTTCATATATATCCCGCTGAGGGTCCTTCAGGTAGTCCCTCATGAACTGAGAGGTCTTGGCCTCATCATCGCCCATACGGTCGTTTTGCTCTTTACGCAGGAATTGTTGAAACTCACGCAGAGTTATTGTGGTACCATTCGCACAATATTGCGAATGTTTATCAAACGTCTCTTGGACATTCTAAAAATATTAATTATGTTAACTCTCATTAGGTAATTATTAGGTATAATTAATGTACGTGTTATGCAAGCGCTGAGTGTGTACAGGAAGATTAAAAAAATATGCGTTATATTATGTAATCATATTAGCATAAAAATTATAGGGGCGCCAGCAATCTTTAGGTTCATGAATGCGGGGAAAATATTTTTCGAACATGGAAATAGATAAATTCAACCCACATAAAGGTGCATTAATAATTCATAGTTGATAACGATAACGACGTTTTTGTTGCTAAGTGCAGAATATGTTCAGAATATTTTAAAATGGAGATATGGATTGTTTACATGACACGTAAGTTAATTTCATAATCAACAGAATGATTTGCAATAGCATATTTGCAATACGGTTAAAATAATTTGGTACCTAGGTATCAACGATCGGAATCCGAATTATGCATTATGCTACAAATATAATGTTATTACAAATTATTGTGATATGGGCAAGCAAAACTATAGATGCTTTTCTAAATATTACGGGTGTGTGTACTGCGCGTGTGTATTATAATGGGTACATAACGAACTCACATTTGGATCAAAGACCAATTTCTGGTAGAGAGCAGCGAATGCATCGAAACCAATCTCACCACGCCTCGCCTTGTCCACGTCTTGAAACAGCTCCCTTAGCTTGCTTGTCGATATTTTGCAATCCATTTTAGGAAGAAATGCTTTGACTTCTTTCAACGTGATCCTTAAAAGAACATAAAGCAGTAATTAATATCTAATCGAATCATGTATCTTCTTAGAAATTGGCACGAGTGTTTTCGTATCCAACTTTTATCTATAGCAACAAGTGTGTGCCAGCGCAAACCTTCTTAGTTTTGACGTTACATTAGTTGATACCAACGTGAAACGTCAAACGCTTGTAAGTGCGTACACGCTGCTTTAAACGATTATAGTTGGCGGTCTGATTGCTACTCTTTTAGCATGGAAAAGCTAACGTGTATTATATATATTGGTATACATGCAATGTTAATTGCAATAATATAAATCATTTCGCCAGTATCATATCCAATATCAAAGCCTACAACACAGTCTTCTATAAGGATAGTAAGTACATAAAGTAGCCGTCGGCAAATTAGTGTCTATTAGAATATGAGCTGAGTGCGAAAGTCGGATCGACAGGAGGGGACACACGCAGTTCTATTATTTATTGTATGCTAGTAGTATTGTAGGATTATAAACTAGCTCTTATCCTCGACTTCAGTATACTGGTACTACTAAATATACTAGGTATATAAGAAATGTCAGCGGTTTAGCAGTGAAAAGGTTAATACACACATATATGTTGATAATTCCTCTAAAAGATTAAAAACGGCTGAGGCTGAATATAAAAAAATAACTCGGGAATTATCTTTCTTTTTATTCTAGAATAATGTTACAAGCTCGCTTTGCCGGGAGCGGAAGTTGGCCTATTACGTATGCCACGTGAAAATGTTCTGGCTCTTCCCGTTCTCTCTCTCAAATACGATCGGCTTTCTTGTTAAACTTTCTCGTGACGTACACGTACTTATTTCAAAATTTCATAATTATTATGCATTCAACATCTTTGTTCATCCTATACCTAAGTACTGAAACATCTGGAACGTTTATACCAACAACATTTATAAAAATGATAACACATTTTTTTTCTGTTACATATTTTTGCTGTATACTAATATTTTTATACTGAGATTATTCTCTTAGCAACATAATATAGAATATATATAATAAAGATGCATGCGGCGTAGGTCGAGCAGGTTCGTGGTATTTAAAGTACCTAGATCTCTTATGCAACGCAAACAGTTAACCTTAGAGAAATATGATGCGTAAAATTGAGGATTAAGCTCTTATTCTTTTTCTATAATAATAAAGCTGATGAGATTTTTTAAGAAAGGAGATCTCGAGATTTCTTTAAATTATATTCGGGGCTCGGCTAGCTTATGCTTACGGGTTGCGCATGGCTATTTAGTATAAGCCACGCGGCCGATACCGCGGGCGGAATCTATTTTATAGAACAAAATAATACCATGGTGTGCACTTACATTTCATTTTGATTCTCCATTGCATAGAACTCCTTCCGCAGCCATCGTTCAATCTGAACAGGATGCGAGGCAGTGCTAGCCTCCTCTATCAGGAACCGTAGTCCCCTCACCCATGCTATACACTCCTTGTCAGTTTGTGCTAAAATACAATATTCACATAAAGCCTCTGAATGAAAAACGAATGAAAATAACTGTTTTATTTTTTTTTTATTTCGTCAACTAATCTCCTCTGCTACGACCCAATATATTATATTAATTTGAATTATTCTGATTTCTAATCTATACTGATTATAAAAAGGAAAGTAATTGTATACAAATTGGCACAAAAAGCACTGGACCAATATTTAAATTTCTTTCAGCAAGTAACATAGGCAATATTTTATCCCCATACCCCCACGGGAATGCGAACTACTCAGGTGAAACCATGTGACGTCCACTAGCCTTAATATAACATCTAATCATAAATGCGTTTTGCTGGTATTAAAGTATGTATGGAAATTATTATGTATACTTAAAAATAAACTATGGTCGTTGCAGGCAAGGTTTTGATTAGATAAAAAGCAAAACTCTTTCATTCCCAAAACTGTTCCTATCCTTAAAATTTTCAGCTCGAATTTACAATACCTTATTGAAAAATATATTTACCCAGGATATTAATCTGTTGTTTCAGCTAAGCAAGAACTATATTCTTAAATTAACTATTATTATGTAGCATGATAGATAAACCCACAAAAGGGTGGCCAAAAGGGTTACCATGTGGTATTTTTTTCTTTTTAAATTAAAATAATTATTCCTTTCAATGTAGAAATCTAGGCAATATCAATAGCCTCAGCAATTAAAACAATAATTGTTGCATTATATATTATTGTGGTATAAATTGTAAATATATTTATAAATAAATAGTTCTTAATAATCCCATAAGATAATCATAAAAATTGGTCAGTTTGTGATTCCAGGAATAATAATACCATTCTCCTGCCCTAATCCCTTTGGCCTCCGCAATTCTTCTCTGCTATTACTGTATTTCACATTATAATAATAGTAATAGTGCCTATATCCAAGATTTGGCTCCAATTCTATTAACCAAAATGTTTGAACTGTAAACGCATATAAATCCAGATATCCAGGAATTGTGTATCTTACCTTCTTAATAAAAAAAGGAAACATTAAACTTCTAGCATTACCTACATCTTAAAATTGGACTAGAAATTCAAATGGACTTTCCGGATTTCAATGAAACATTCCTAGTAGTTGATTCATGAAATCATAACAATAGTTGGCACTGCGAGAAGGAATAAACACAACACCACGTTTATGAAACAATGTTATTTTAAAGGTAAAGAATGTTTGCAAACTCACCAGCAAAGGAAACGCAGCGCAGTTTAAAGCGGATGCCATAATAGATGGAGAAGCATCTGGAGTTGTCCAGCTTCTTGGTCTCTTCAGACCATCGTTCGAAGTCCTTGGAGACCTTCCCCAGTCGCACCTCCTTCACATCTTTGATATCGAGAGCCCCTTCATACGTACCCCTCCTTACTGGCTCTTTTGCTGACCAGATTACCTGGTGAGTCTCCCGCCGCACCAACAGAAAGCGTCGCTCAGGTCTTTTCCTTGGAGAAAACTTTATCATTTCGGACCCTCCTTCAATGTAGGATATGATCTGGTCCGCCTCTTGTATGAGCCTTCCATTTCCCCGGACACTCATGATACTTCCGCTCTCACCGCCGGATGAAACAGGACTGAGGCGGCGGTGCGCACCGCATGTATAGCTTCTTACCGCAGACTGTTGGAAAATATATTTATATAAGCTTGCGTCGCTGTATAAATTAAACTTGAAATCCTTTGCAAAGCAATCTGCACTATTGCACTGTATCGCACAGTGCACTATTTTGTTTGTTTGACATTTACTTGGACATTTAATTATGCACGGAGGCAGGGAGGTGCACGAACAAACGAATACTCTATCAACTCGATTGCCAGATTCCACTTAATCGGATATCGATCGTTTTTAGCCTTGTGCTGCCATCCGTCAGTCCATTTGTTGCCAACATACAAAAATCTACAAACTTCGGTCCCCAAGATATAATTAATTGAACATTAAAACCCTTCACTATACATTCAAGTATAATTTTACAAAATAAATCGTTAGTTACCATAACTGCTGTTTTATTTAGACAAAGCTTGTCTAAATAAAACAGCAGTTAGAATATAAAATACTACGTTTTGTTAAGGTTTGCAAGACACATGTTTACTACTCTTTGTCAATTGACTGTAAGACAATTATTGAATGACTGATTTTTTATTATCTGTGTCCCTTCCTCTTCCTCATCTCAGCAAAGAAAATGAATCTCTGATAAGTATTTTGTACAAGAACGAAAAACAGAAATGTAAGACAAAATACTATATTTTTATTGATCGCCGTATTCAATTACACACCTTAACACGCCGTAATTCTTGTATTCTGTATCACTCACTCGCATTGGCAAGAATACATAGGTACTTCTTTGGGGATGACCGTATTTCGTTTCATGTTTTGAAAATATACTTTATATTAAAAAAATTAAAATATACTTTTATTAAAATCGGTTGAGGGAGAGATTGAAATATTAATTTGGTGACTAATTACTTCTTTTATCTATTAGGTCGTGGGGCTTTGGGGTTTGAGCATGCAAGCAACGCAAATTGGAATCCCAGCGGGGTCTGTTCCACTGAGTTTTTCTAAAAACTTATGTACAGTGATTTCACACCACTTACTTTACGGTGAAGAAAAACATCGAGAGGAAACCTGCACATGTCTGACAAGTAATTCAAAGACGTAGGTATGTATAGTGCCTAAGATGTACGTTAGCACTTCATCATCTTCGGTGAAAAGGGGGTGTTGTGTTAACAACACCTCTGCATCCCCCCCTCGGGAAATACAAGCGTGAGCATATGTATGTGTTCTCCTGAAATAAATTAACGCGCATTTACAAGAATTATATTCAATTTAATATCATTCTTAAGAGGTTAATTATCGATTTTGATTTCCCTAATCAGAAAGTGGCCTGTTAAAAAAATTTACTCTTGTTCATGGAAATACAATCTTTAGTTTCTCTTTTTATATTTATCAAGTTAGTAACTTTGTTGTTAATATTTAATTTAGGAATCAAATTATTATTATCTATCTCAAGACTGTATCTATCGTTTACTTCTGCAAGGGCAGATATAAATAAATTACAAAAAACTCGCAAATAAGTTCAAATAGCTGCCATTGATAGTTGCGAAAAAATTTATACAGTGGGTAATTTACGTTTTGTAAAAGACGTTAGCGCTATTTTGCTTTAAATTTTATTTAATCGATTATTTATACTTTTAATCGATATTTTTACTCGATTGCATTTCGCTTTTCTGTTCCAACCCTATCAAGGTCGGGTATTTTTTTTAGACTCATTTTAAATTGCAGGCAAAGGGAGCATTGGTATACGTCCTTCTTAAAATTATATAGAACAAGTAGGAACCGCGGTTTCACACGCTGACAATTTTGACAAAATAATCTGTTTACTTTGTAGGAATGAAAAAATTTAATAAAAGGAAAAAAACTGGAAGACTTTGCCTAGTGCAATAAGACTGACCATGTGTACATATAATATAATGTAATGTACAAAATATAAATAGAAATAAGTACTTACTTACCTATTCAAATTGTCATAGACCTCCAAGTGAAGGATTTAGCATACAAACTAACACACCTATTTACCCCATTTGAAAGTAAAATTAGCTTCTGAAATACCCGTTCCATTATATTCTAGCAAAGTAACAAATACGCTTCAAGTACAAAGTACGCAGTAGGTACACACCCTCGTAAATTAATATATCTAGGTTCAAGCGTCTATGGCTATTAATTTATTAGTCAGTCAGGAATTAAAAATTTTAATGTATTAAATGTAAAGCACGTGGTGTGAAATCACTGTACATAAGTTTTTTAGAAAAACTCACAGGTACAGGCCCCGCTGGGATTCGAACTTGCGTCGCTTGCGTAGCAGGCGACTGCTCAAACCCCGAGGCCACCACGGCTCTAAAGAAAAAGGAGTACGGGTGAACTATTTATTTAATCTAAGCCGAGAATTCAGTCTCAGGAACAGGAAAAATGCCTACAATTCAGTGGCTGGTCGTAGTCTATTTACCAAGTTTTTTATGTTTATGGTGACTATATAATGGAGCCCTATTTCTGTTCTCTGTTTAAATTCCAGATTTCTGTAATGTATTGAAATATTCTCGGGTGGTATTTTACATAAACTTATATGCAGACTTATAAAAAGATTTATTTGTCCGGTTTAGACTCATCTAAATATCAGACTAAGCAAGTACCTATCTGCATTAGGTACCTATATCGCGAGGAACTGGGTGTCAAGCGCAGGTGCACTGATATATTCACTGTGCATTAGACGGTTTTCATTTAGGTATAAAGAGCCGTGGTGGCCTTGAGGTTTGAGCTTTTCCTGTCCTTGCCTGCTACGCAAGCGACGCAAGTTCGAATCCCAGCGGGGCCTGTACCAATGAGTTTTTCTAAAAAACTTATGTACCGCGATTTCACACCACGTGCTTTACGGTGAAGGAAAACATCGTGAGGAAACCTGCATATTTCTGAGAAGTAATTCAATGACGTATGTATAGTGTCTGAGACGGCGATGGACCATCTGTCACGTTGGTACTTAATCATCTTCGGTGAAAAGTGGGTGTTGTGATTACCACACCCACGCCTACCCCTTCGGGGAATACAGGCGTGAGCATATGTATGTATGTATAATTGATGATATAACATATGTTTAGGGTATAATTCGAGTATTTTATTAGGTACTACGTCTGAATGACTAATGGATCGGCCCACGGTCATAGGTAGGTTCCACACGTTCCAACGTCCCAGCCATGGATTATGTATCGTTTCAATAAGTTTCAATCCCGTTTTCTGTGAAAAATCAAGACGGATATATGTGATCTTTTTATAATATAGTAAAAATATGATTCGAAGTATTATGATTGACTAATATTGGAAGAAAAAATTGGTAAATAGATAATACTTAGGTACTTTTTTATAACAGTTAATTCATTCTTAAAAGTTTGTAACATCGAGCTGTTAGAAATAGGTTGTTGTCTAAGGCCTACCCGCGAGCCTTTTCACTAGGCTCCTAAGATGTAATATCAGTATTACTTAAAATAGAATAAATTATTTTCAAGTCTACAGTTTGTGGAATAAGAAATAAAACAATAGGTTAGTCAATCGAAATCAGCTTATTTATTTAAAAAAAATATACACTTACAATTATATCAAAATATTTTATTCTCGAATACCTACCTCAGTGTCCATGCCTACATAGATCAGAATTTGCAACACATTTTCAATTTATAATAAAGTATATTTAAATATACTCATTTGACGGTATGCTCATTAGTTTATTACCGAATGTAAAGTGTACGGCATGTAAAATAACGCTAAAATATTAACATTATTCCGCACGACTATTGCAATAATACTTGGCAAGATAATTGGATGGTAGACGAGTTTGCACTATTTATTTCTATAATGGTGGGGCGGTTTTGAAGCGTCACTCACACATATGCCTTATCATGAATGGACGTACCTTGACTCCAGAAAACTATGTATAAGTTACGGGTGCTTCTCGCGAATTCCATCACATATAGAAACTAGTTGTGATCAATCGTTTGCTAACGACTCCGCCCGCACCACTATAATATACAAATTCGGATCTACGTCAAGTATCGGATGCGGGTGGACACCTTTAAACGTATGACTAACGAAGGCATGCATGATAGCAGCTTGGTATTCCTGGCCACAATGATAGAGAACATGAAGCGTGCACCGGTGCATACATTTAAAGCTGCCCACCTCCTATCAATCGTGTACACATTGCTTGTTAGTTTGGAATGTTTGTCGCGTTTGTTCAGGCGGCTGCTGGTGACGGTACATCGACAAGCTCAACCCTTACAAAACTATAATTGGACACTTAAAGCTTTATGCGGGCGAACGTATTCCATATCCAGCGAAATATAACAATATTTAATTGTTCCGTGGCAGACATTAATAATAATAATAAAAATAATCGCTATATTGGCAATTAAGCCATGAAGTGACACATCTTTCACTGCATCTGAGCCTGTCACGTTCACGTGCATCAACCGATGTCCACTTTAGATATGGATCAGCTCAAACTCATTGTGCATCATAATTATCTAGTCTCCAAAGTGGAACCGTGGACCCAAAAACAGCCCAAATACTCTTCAATACAAAGTAATGGAAACGGGCTTGCGCGGCGCCTAGTAACATCCTAACGCAACATATAAGTATTAATAGTGTTGGATTTAATCGCGAAGTTAGTCGGTTTGAGCTGAATCCATAGGCCTGTTACGAATATTGAACGGCAGCCTTTATTTCGACCACACACAGGATACGATCACAACTTCAATGCTACAACTAGAAAAATAATATAAAATGCACATGTATATTGCACATTGAACATTTAGATAAACAACATGGACGCTCTAGCCTTCACATGCGCCTTCCGACGTCTACTCACACTCACTAATGCATCTTATCACACATCTGTCCGTCACGATACCATACGTTCCAATACCCAGATCGAGACACGAAACATTTAATATAAATATTGGTGTATATTATACCCAGCAAGCAATTTGTTGCATATTAAAATATTATCCTGGCATACATATTACTGTGGTAAGTATATAAAATAATAATGTCAGTAAATAAGGATAGGAGAGCAGAGTAACAATAACATATACTATGTAATATGTGACAACATCTCAATATGTAGTACAATACATCCAAGACAACATATGTATACATATACCGACATATTATGCACTACAATCATTAGTCTCTCTAAGATACACACTTGCTGTAAACAGTAACATTTAAAATTGTATATTATTGCATTAAATAACTATTACCTATGTCGTATGTCATATTAAATATTAAAATGTCGCAAAACTCGCGGATAATTTTATATTGCTTATATGCATTCCTATTCATACTAACATGGGTGGCAGGTGCTACACTCACTGCTACGATATACGTTCAATGTATAACTTGAGGTATGTGTGCTCACCATCTATGTGTGTAGCACACTGCTCACCTTATAAGAATCAAGCGGGCAACCAGCAATGCCTATTCTTCCCTACTGGACAACACAACAAATATTACATTATTCTTCAGTTAATGCTCGCTAAAGCAAATGCCAACAATACACAAGTATAAGAGGCAAAGTTATTGCAATGTGTATATACTATAACTATTAGTTTTTAGAATTTACTACAGTCTATTTAACAAAGTCCAAATTTGTTATAATCAGTTGCATTAAATAGAATAAAAGAAAGCGTGAAAAGCGGGCTGGGGCTGTTCTCGCTCAGGGAATCAGCATTGCTATTCAACGTGGCAATGCTGCCAGCCTTCTTGGCACGATCCCGTGAGACACCGATTTGGGCCAAGTTTTCTTCTCGTAATTAGTTTTAACTACTGTTCCTTGTATATAACGGTTTTATGTATTATATGTATATATGTATTACAACGTTTATGTTTACTTTTAAACATCCGTAGCAACTGTATGTGGACATATTTGAACATTGTTAAACAGACTCTTGGGGTTGGAAGGTCGAGCGACAAAAGTCATATCACATTACTCACTAAACAAGGAGGATTTTCTTTTAATTTAACGCAACATTTTAGTTTTATGGAATCTATTATCACCATCGACGTGCAATTGAATCGAATTCATTATTTTCCAACCTCCATAATGCGATGCAAATATTTTTTTTCTTTTGTACCACTATCACGGGTTTTTAATTCGGCGGAGACGCTAGCGAGTATAGATTACGAAAACAGTGGCAACCCCGAGATTACTCCCATCACGATGAATAATCTATCTGCATACACTTCCATCTCTCAGTTACTTTGGTAGCTATCGAAAAGGAATACATTGTTTATGTATTAATTGTGGTGGAATATTGGTACCTATTGATAAATGCATGTCGATGATTTAATAGCGGCCCGACTCCAAGATTAGTGCAAATATCGACCGCCAACCCTCAACGACGGCAAACATAACATTCAACCAACCTTTAGTTTAGAATATCGATAGCATCAAATAGGCAGTTATTATTGCGAAATGTGACACAAGTAGCTATCGTTCCCTGGGCTTCACCCCAACATGATGAATTTCGACGCACACTTACTTTCCAGTCTGACTGAAATTCTCAGTGACATCGTCTTATTGCCTTTCACACAATCAAATACTGGGCTCAGTCACAGTATAAATATATGTTTACAAGCAGTAAGGAATATTTTTTAGAAGGCCTATTTCTTGTAATGTAAACTTTTGCTCCATTATGCGTGATCAATCTTAAAGATTTTAAAATTTGCTCTTTTATTTATTATCAATATAATGTAGATTTGTCGTTATAAAAATGTCGACAAAACACGTGAATAACGTTTACACGATCGGCCACGACGAGCCATTATAATGGAATACACCTCTTACTAGGCGCGTCTGTTTGTAATTTCGAACGATTCGTTCCTAGATCCCTAATTGCTTGCAGAGCTTATATTTAAACTGTGGCTCAGTGAACCATCGAAATGTTTCATAGATCAACAACAATATATCAGTATACATACATAGTGCCAAGCAAACTTAGAATTAACCAGCGATCACTGAGATGCGTACAGCGAACACGAAGCACTTGTCAATATATTGAATGATGCAATTGACGCGGGACCGTGCTAACAACCTAATACTTGATCACAACAGACGAGATAAACCATTTCAAGGTGCCATTTCCGAAGACATAGCATATTCGTCCACTGCCTACCCTAGTTGTTTATGTGGTCGCTGTATGACAACTCAATTGAACATTGCCGGCGGTGTTTACTAAACAGTTTGACAAGCATCATGAATTCATTGACGCGAGCCTTAGTAAATATAGCCTTATTCTAAAGACGTGAGGGCCTACCATGGATCCGTTGGCGGTCGTCGGGAGCGTGGTGAGAGCGAGCGATATTGGACTACTGGCAGGCGGCTTGCATCACCTCGTCGAAGGCCTGCTCAAGGCAGTGCTTCAGTTCAGCGTATGACACTACCAGCACGCTTTGTTCATCGCGAGACATCAGTTCCACCTAACCAACACAATGCACCGTTATTTCCAAATAAAAATAAGTCAAACTGCTCGTTCAATAGTAAATAGTAAATATTTATTGTCTCAAAGAATATACATATACAATATTTAGTGTTCTCAATTCCTAAACTAGGCTTAGCCTGTATTATAGGTCATTGATTCATACCGAGTTACATTGATGCGAGCGCAACAAGATATGCTAAGAAACAATAATTAGCTTTGTAACTTAAAGAACTAACACAAATAGGTACTAAAACATAGTAACAGCAAAATAACGGAGTCATATTGTGACAATGACATAAATAAGTCCTCTAGTTTCATAATGTGAGTGTGTGAAGTGAGTGACTGAATGTGGATGAGTGTGGTGGGTGTTAATAGGTGGGTAAATATGGGTGTGAGTGGGTATTCATTCGTTCAAAATGTGTACGTGTGTGGTTATGTTAAGTGCTGAAAAAAATTTATAGAATTACCCTATCGTTGGTTCCCCCATCAAGCTGGTTGAGGCAGTGCGCCAGGTGTGCCTGATCGATCCAAGGGCGGCCGTCAGCGGTCACCGCGTGGAACAAATAGTCGCGGAACAGCTTCAACATGTACCGGTCGCCGGTCTCAGACCACGTCGGATCCATATTCAGTCTGCATCACACACACACCCTTGCTTCACAACCTTGCTCCACATACATGTCTTCTTCTCACTAGCAGTAAGTCTCGCAAAAAAACAGGACAAATAATATTTTGTCAGATCAATACCTAACCAACGTTAAGTAAGGTTAAACTCATTTATAAAGGAAAAAGGAATTCGAAGGCGGGATTAGAACGACGTATTAGAACCCTAGAATCATAATCTATAAGTTCGCATACAATTATATTGTTTTACAAAGATAAAGTTCATTTTAGTTAGGCGTAAATTTCATATCTATGCTTAGTAAATAATAGTATCACTTACTCAGGCCTTTCGTTGACTACGCCTAGTTTGATCAGTATGCGCAGGAGACGACCGTTGTCTATCTCATGAGCCAATTGCTCCTCGAAGGCGTCGGCACGACGTTCTAAAGCTTCCACCTATTCATACGTATATTCAAAGTCAATAAAGATATCATCGTCGCCGCGACCAATTCTATAGTATTACGGAAGGCCTCTAGACATGAGAATTGACATGGGCGGTAATCAGGAACCTGATTTCGACTTTCCCTATGTCGCTTCTATAAGCGCAAGCGCGAGGGTATTGTAACTTTGTCTAGGCCTACAGGAGTAAATATTCACCGCAGACCAAACGATCGATCAGCAAGCACAGTGTAAATATGTATACTGAAAGGATTGGCAAATATATCACGTAGAAAAAATGGAAACTGGAATATAAGTTGGTTAAACCAGATGCGTAAGCAGCATTGACTGATTTTGCTTGCTGCAGCCCGCTTGTTCGTACTTAGCCTGAGCGGGCGCATGTCAGTTTGTACTCTGGCGGAGCGTATGTGAACGCGTCGTTAGCAGTCACGCGCACATGTTGAGCTATGTGTGAGTGCACTGACGCGTGCCACTTCAATGAAGTCTCTGGTGAATATTTACACAACTTTGTATTTTGCGGACTTTTTTAAGCCGTTTATAAAAGTAATTCGCCATCAATGCTCAATCGGTACGAGAGCAATATAAATGCTATTATTTTCGCAGGTCTCTTGGTATGCGCATGGGCAAGTGATATTTCAATCTAGACATATTATCTAGTAATCGTAATTGATGACAATCATAGTTGAATTTAGAAGGATTTTTATATCCGAGTTGGAGTTCCGCAACAAGTCACCCAGACCGTTGTCGCAGATCCTCTGGACGGTAATAAATATAATTACACATTTACCTGCGTATAAAACCTGGCTCCTATCATCGGCATGAGATCAGTGACGGAGCGGCGAGCGGGCGAATTCGACAATAAATACCTAGAATTGTACATTATTATTCAGTGATTTATGGCAAGCTATACAAGATCAATAATAAAAGTATTTAACTCAATAGTTTTACGTCAATATTTCTGAAAATAACTTACTCATTTAATAGATCCGTAACCCAGCTCCACGTTAATAGAAACTTCCTCATCATTATATTATTAGACTAATACTGTCCACTGCTGGGGTCCTATCATGAGCTCTTATTGGCATGGCAGATTACTCATATTATGAGACGAGAGAGAGATGTATACGACGTGTGTACATCTGTGACCATCACACAACTGAACTGTCATTGCACTGAGAGCTCTTGGTGGGGTTACATGACACCTATCCCGTCGATAGTACAATATAATCATTGTCATCGGATTAACAGACATCTTAGACATTTCAAATCAACAGGAAGTAGGGTAAAATTTATATAAAGATAAGTTACACGTAGGTATTGCGCGTTCACACATCTTAATCGACTACTCGCGAAGGCGTAAGAGTTCCTCTCGGCTTCGATCAATTCACTGAGTAGCGAATATTGCGATAATTGGATAAGTACCACGACCCCACTTCCTTTGTGTGTTGAAGTGCTATTTCTTAAGTAACTGAGCGCTAGAATATACTGTGGAACCATAAAGATGACACCTAAAATTTTAACGTTTTAGGCAAACGTTTAAGGGTACTTTTGTACCAGAGACGTGCAAGGATGAGTCGCGAAATGTGTTTTTTTAAACTCTCCTCTATTTAAAAACCACAGACTCAGAAAGTCCTTGATTTAAGAATAGTTCCATCTCAATTTGCGATATGAATTCCGAAAGGGATGTACATAGTTTTAGTTCTAGTTTGATCTAGTCTTAGCTTAAACCATGTTCTGTAGTAAGGGGGATATTATTCCTTTTCCACAGCGCAATTATTCTATTGGTTCTTAACAAACACATACCTTGCTACGCGTCTTTGCACATATCTGGTGTAAGCGCGCCCTTAAGATAGTAAATCGATATGTAAATAAGTATCATACAGTATTAAATTCTTGAGATCTGCCGAGTACGTCCTGGCAACGAGATCCATCGAGGCAGGCAGGTTGTCGCAGTGAATAGTCCGACAAGCCAGGGCTAGGGCCAGCCGCCCTAGGGCTGTCAGGTCCTCCTGTTGAGCCTGTTGTAACATATGCCAATTTAATGGCGAAAACACAGCCCTACACATAAAAAAACGTCGATCGCTCAAGATTTCATTCGTACCCATAATTCATAGGTTCATGAAACGAATTTGAAAGTAGCTTTCACCCGCGTATACTTAAGTTAAGGAACCCTAAAATTCCTTATAGTTAGTTATATTTGGGATCATTGTAAATTCTCATCGTCAAATATATTATGCATTTGAAAAACAAGCAAATGGATTGAATTACGCACGGCGTAGCTTTTCTTTTATACATTGTGGTAATATACCTAAAATGAGACGATGGAAACATTTTCCATTCGCCATTTTAATATTTAATGAAAAGCCGAGGACATTGTGTCCTGCAAGTGCGTCACAAGATAATAACAAGGCTATTTCTGCCCTGATCTGTAAACATGAATATGATTTCAGACAATACGCTTCAGATATACAAAGGGGTTCGCCCACGGGTCTTCATACCTTTGTATAAGTACTATGTTTATAAGATACTAGCTGTACCGCGCAGTTATATCCAATAGAAGTTATATATAATAGAACTATGTAACTTAATAATAATATTTTTTCCTTTTGAAACATTTTCCATTAATGTTCCGCTCCTATTGGTCGATGATGTCATAACGCCTCGATGATAACTATCAAATACATTTTTTTTAATATCCAGACCATCATCGTCTCTCTGGCCTTAATCCCATACATTGTTGGGGTCGCCACTTGATTCAACCCGATGTGGCTGATCACTTGATTTTTATGCGAAGCGACTACCATCTGATATTCGCAACCCCTTTAACGAGGAAAATCTGTGATCTGGGTTAAACCAGTTGTCGGACTATTTTAGGCCTCCGACTGACCTGTAACGATTGCCAAAGATCATAAATTGGCAACCGGGACCAACGGCTTAACGTCCTCTCCGAGGCACGGATGGAACTCGTGCATTCACCCATCCAATTACTGGCTAGGGTTAGGGCTGCTTAACTTCGCTGATCGAATGATATGTGCAATAGCAACTGAGCCACGAGCTCCTCTTTTTATATCCAAACCATAAATTCCTTTATAATATTAGCAATTGATTTCTACACTCAAAACATACACCTGCTGCCTTGTTTGTTTGTCACCATTGAACAACGATGCGTAAACAATAATAGTAATATTAAGAAGAAACAATCAATCAAACCTGCGCAACATCGTTAGTGTTGGGGTGCAATGCATCAGTGACGCCGCACCACGCGATGCGCACGCGACACCCGTTCATCACCACTTTAGTGGGATCGAGGCTTCTGCAAAATGTTGCCGCTTTCAAAAATTCTGCCTTAATTTCGATTTAAAATTACATCACTATACAGTTCTTTACATCTAGCCTACTTAACTAAATGACATATGTCACGTGCTTGATTTATGTCATTTGTATACATTTTGTATCGCTTCTAATATCGCAAGCGCGAAAGAATATTCCTCTGTCCAGTCTCACGGGTTTGCTACCGTTTTCGTAATCTATACTCGCTAGCGTCACCCGCAGTGTTTGTATGAGATATTTTAGTTCTTCACGTCACCGCTGGGAGTCGCTGCACAATTTCTCATACAAATACTCGGCGGAGACGCTAGCGAGTATAGATTACGAAAGCGGTGGCAGGTAGCAGTACTATTCTGATTAGTTACCGTAGCTTATACGCTTGCAATTAAAGTATCCTTATCACGAGTTTTGAGCCGTTTTGCTAATCTATCTATACCCTCCAGGGTCACCGACATTATTGGTATATGTGTCACTGCTAGGGTGCTGCAAGGGTGATGATGTATTATGCACAAGCTGTACCGACATTGTATTTAGAGGTTTGTGACGTTAGGTTAATAGACTAGTGAATTCACCAAAATCGGACATCACCGATTTTGAACAGCAAATCGTGTTGATATCTGTAATGCTTCTGATTCTGTAGTTTGTTTGTCAATTCTGGTACCCTAATATAAATTCAGTAATGGAATCTGTTTTCTTTTCATTTTGTCTCCGTCTATCTGTATGTCCGTTTAAACGCTAAAAATGTTAAATTGTTAACGATGTTGATGAAATTTCTTAGATGTATTCTTTAGGTTATTATTATAGAGACGCACTGTTTTTCTCTCTCATATTTTACTTTACTTATCTTACTGGTAAGGAATGAATAAAGTGTGGGCGATACTTTACATAAAAGTCGATATCTAATTTAACCTAAGGAGCCCCTCATCCAAAATACTAAACCACGGATAAAGTCGGTAAAGTCCGATCTATGGAAATATATTCTAAGATTTCAAAGAAAATGAATTCCACGCAGACGAGGTCGCGAGCTGAAGCTTATTCAACACGTGGCTTGGGATTTAAAATGTGAATGTCAAGATCAAATATTGATTATGTTGATCGTATTCGTTTGTCTAGTCCGGCGCAACCTATGAATTAATAAGGTGACACTTTGCATTATGGTGTCATAGCTGTTTCAATTGTCTAGGTCAGGTAGCCATAAGGTGCGGTCTGTGGTAGGTGCGAACTGAATAACTTTACCGTATCAATGTTTATTTCATGCATTGATACTGGTCACATCCGTCCTTTTATTGTGATTTATGTCTTGGAAACTTCCAGAAAGAGTGAAGGTGCAGCCAATGCATTATGGAAGTCCAGCTAAACAATTCATCGTGGAAAATAACCGATCCGTCCCAACGAGATGAATGCACTACCTTAATATCATTTTCAGTTATTCCCTACTCAAAAGTCAGATTCAGGGAGTGGCTTTGCAGGGCATATATTATTGATGCTTTCATCTCATCATCACAAGCTTTCGCCTGCGACATCGTAAGCATAATATAAATATTTTGTGGCTCAATCTGCTACTCCGCCTCCTTTGTGGAGAGACAATTTAAATATCCAATATCCTTATTTTTATATCTATGGTATATTTCAAACAAAGGAAGCACCAACATTAGTGTGAGATCGCACTTGTAGTATTAAGAGTATATAGTAGCAAGCATGTGAAGACAACACGAGCACCCCCCTAGTTAGCGACCAGTACCAATATCACGAGTTTTGCCACCGTTTTCGTAATCTATACTCGCTAGCGTCACCCACAATATCGCACCCACAGAACGACAGAGGCTCAATCCAACATATTTTTTTTAAATGTTAGTCTTTTAGCAGTGTTTTAAATATTTTATAAGATATGCATTAATTATATTACCAGTTTTGAATGTATTTTAGTATAGCTTAGGATGTGCACTGTCGATAAGTAATAAAAAAAAATTGTGACAATTTTTTTAAAACCTACATGTAGAAATACATTTTGAGGTCTGTAACCTTAACATAATTACTTTCGCAGATTTGGAGTTGAGCCCCTGTCGTTCTGAGGGTGCGATATGTACATGAGATATTCTAGTTATTTACGTTATCGCTGTACAATTCCTCATACAAATATTTCGGCGGAGACACTAGCGACTATAGATTAAGAAAACGGTTGTAAACTGTACTCCTTCCGCTGCCCCCGCGGCGGTTGATGTATCCATAACGGATTTTCCACGTAAAAAAGGGCCACTTAGCGTCAGGTGAAATATTCTTTGTTACATATGTAAATGGAAATGGCACGTTATTTTTACGTACCTGCAAGCAAGCCCGGCGGTATGTATAGCTCGCAAGGCCGCGGTGAGCTGAACTAGGAGGCTCCACAGTACAGCTTCCGGCAGGAGTGCTCCGCAAGCAACTGCACGGAGCATTGCGTTTTTCTACACAAAACAACATTCAATTTGTAAAATCTCTCTGGTCTCCGCAAATCTTATGGTAAAATGTCATTTCCTCGATATTCGGTGCCTTACCACGGACTAAATTTAATAAATCACATGGACATAATATCCTACCGAACAATCTCCATCTAATCTTATCGTCAAAAGCCACGAAGGAATAGTAGAACAAAAGCTCACCAAAGAGATAATAAAATAAATCATACGTACTTATATACATTTGCTCACGTCTGTATTCCCCTAAGGGATAGGCAGAGGTGTTGTATATAAAACAACACCTACTTTTCACCGAAGATAATTAAGTGCCATCGTGACAGACGGTGAGTCTATCGCTGTCTCAGGCACTATACATACGTTTTTGAATTACTTCTCAGACATATGTAGGTTTCCTCGCGATATTTTCCTTCGTATGTACGTAAAGCAGTGGCATTGTGGCTCCTATTATGAAATAATATTCACCTATGACCAGCAATTACTAAAATAACTATAAAGGCGCCGTTGTCTAACGTGTGGGTGGCCAGACACGAAGGGTAGGTAATACGAGGGGATAATGGGGTCAGGTGAAGGAACAATAGCTGATGACGCGCGCCCGCGCTCCAATGAATTGTGTGGGCAGCACGAATTAACATTAATTAATATATTCCTATTTGATGTGTTCTATTGATTTTGCCAAAACGACGGGAATATAGCCAAATAATGTTTTAAATTCGCATGATATTTTGTTATTAGTTATTCAAACAGACAAAATAGACACAATAGACAGAACGTAATGCGAGAGTATGTCTTAAAGTGATACAGAACATTCTCGACCGATCTTACAATAGACATAACCATATGCAGGGGTGTATCTTTAAATGTCACAGAACATTCTCGGCCAATCTTACAATAGGCATAACCTTATGCAGGTGTGTATCTTAAAGTGGTACAAAACATTCTCAGCCGATCTTACAATAGACATAACCTTAAGCGAGAGTATGTCTTAAAGTGGTACAGAACATTCTCGGCCGATCTTACGATAGACAGAACCTTAAGCGAGAGTATGTCTTAAAGTGATGGAGAACATTCTCGAACGACATTACAATAGACATAACCTTATACAGGGGTGTATCTTAAAGTGTTGCAGAAAATTCTTGGCCGATCTTACAATAGAAATAACCTTAAGCGAAAGTATGTGTTAAAGTGGTACAGAACATTCTCGACCGATCTTACAATTGACATAACCCTATGCAGGGGTGTATCTTAGTGTTACAAAACGTTCTCGGCCGATCTTACAATACACAAAATACAGCACCCCACCATTTAACGATGAAAAATCTAAGAAAACCTTTATATAATATAATGTTTTATATGTCTCTCTGTGATCATGGGTTGGGCACAGTCTCAGGGTCGAAGTTAGTCTGGTAATTACCTGGTGTGTATAAGGTCTTGGAGCATCTGGGTCCGAGGAGAATGGGTCATGGAACGCACTGTTGCCGTCTACGATGTTGCCCCCAGCCCCGCCAGACAAGTACTTGTTCATCACGGTCACGCACGTAGGGTGGTACTGATACACCAGTATCAGAGCTGTTGGAAAGTAAACCTTACAGAATACATATCTAAGATATATTATACGATTATATAAATATATATATATATATATATATATATATATATATTATTTGAAGGATTGCAACGCAATTTTAGATTAGTGTAGATTATGTGTACTACAGTAATGTAGTGACGATGCTTGCTATGACGCAGCCATTGTAATAAGACGAAGAAATTATGGGTTGAAGAAATGTATAATTAGTTATTGAACCAACATGTATTTCATTTAGACTCACCCCTAGATATATTTATATGTAGGGCCGTAGCCGCGGTCGATTATCTTGTATCTTGTTTATATATGTATAAATATATAAATATATATATAAGCTTTTACCCACGGCTGCATGCGCGCGGCCTAGTAATTATTATTTTAATTAGTCTATAACTATCCTCAGGGCCCGATTAAAATAATAACCTATCCGTATATACATTTCTATCTCAATCGATTCAGCTAGTCGTGAAAAGAACAGACAAACAGGATAACACACTTTTCCCGTATATAATGTTATACTATGGAATAATTGCCAATTTTCATGCTGTACATCTTCCGAACATCTGTGAAGGCAGTAGGACAAAATATTTCCAATAATTTAATGCAGTCTACTGAGAGTTTGTACGCAACATCAAGCAGCATCGATTAAGTAGCTAATTAGTGGTTAGGAAAGTAGCTAGACCCTGCCTAACTCAACACAAGTTATTAGTAAGTACTAAGTCCGTAAATAAATTACTTAACTTTGCTTAAAAGTAAAGTTACTAGAAAGCCTACATTGCCAAGTATCAAGAAATCTAAATCTTTATAACTAAAGGAAAATTTCCACGTGAATAATTCAAGCAGCCGATAACAAGAGCTGCCAATGTGTGCATCCAGTCAATACAATTTAACTGACAGAATACTTAGTCAAGAGCTGTTTATGCATTACCGTTCGACCCCAATGTCATATTTCCAATTCAGATCGGCTGAAAGGTCCTTACGTGCGCACTCAGATAACTCAACATTTACATTCTTATCTCAAGTTACTTGAGATTATATTTAATACCTACCTACTTACTATGTTAGGAAATTCAGAGTTTCATCAATCGACATACAAGCTGTTATAGAAACACCAAATTGGATCTATATCCATTTATATCCATTTCTTTTCTTTTTTAAGAAAAGTTCGAATCCTAGCGGTTCCCGTAAAAATGATTTTTTCTAAAAAAAATACTTATGTACATTCATACTACGTTCTTTACAGTGAAAGAAAACATCGTGAGGAAACCTGCATATGTCTGAGAAGTAATTCAAAGACGTATGTAAAGTGCCTGAGACGGCGATGGACTCATCCTTTGTCACGTTGGCACTTAATCATATTCTGTGAAATGTGGGTGTTGTTGTTAAATCACTGTACATAGGTTTTATTTACGTAAAGTTTATTTTATTTTAGCTATTATAGACATTTGTGTCCATAAGCTTATATTTTGTATTACCAATGTTTTGTAATGCTCAATAAAAGCAATCTTCTGAACCTAAAGCACATAGCCGAAGCACGTATAGTCCTGTATAATTATGTCATTCTGACTATTTGAAGATACTTTGTTGAAAAGTCTAAGCGAATAAAGATATTTTTGATTCAGTGATCCGTAAACTATTATGGGGAACGAAGTGGAAGGGGTGTCAAGTGGGTTGATCTAGACACGCAGAGACAGGCAGGTCACCGAGATAAGATTGTGAATATTATTCTCTATTAATAATTTGTTTGTGCGTCACTAGACTTAATAACAGGGGCGAGTAATGGGATTTCTTAAGACGTCATTCGGAAAATTGTTGTTCGAAAATGCGAAGATTTTTCCGATTGAACGACTTAGGTACTTTTATTGTTGGTGCTTAAGTCTAGCTGTGGTTTGTAGGTACTGTCAATCAGATGCCGAAACCATGAGTCACCTAATTTGCAATTGCGACGCACTGGCCAGATGGCGAATCGACCTACTGGGAAACCAAGCAAGATTTTCCGGCTTGTTCAGGGAGTATTTGAGGAGTCAGGTACGTAGAGCAAAAGGGCAAGGGCGGCACAAAAGATTCCAAGGGTCGACGTGCTTCCGGGCAACCGGACGCAATAATGCCACAAAAAAAAAGATAAGATAAGTATAGTTGGCTCAACTCAATACTTTTACATCACCGTCAAATTATTTTTACGGAAAATCAGACAGCATTATTGACACTATTTAATTATGGAAATTCCGCCTGTTTATATGGTGTTTTATCTACGAGTCTGAGTGAAATAGTCTAAGATCCCGCTGCAGGATTGGTGCGTTTATCGATTTTTTTATTAAAACCAAATTTTTATGTTTATTACAATTAGGAGAATATATATTTACTAGTGTGCCTATCAAAATTTGGCCGCCATTATTTTTAAATAAATTATTTTTAATTGATTTTTAGTAAAAAAAAATCCTTCATTTATTTTTAAATAAAATAAAGTCTACATCACGGTAATTAATATGAAGATTCAAAAAAATCACGGTTGCCGTTGCGCACCTGGCCGCACCTCTTTGCAGCCAGGTGTAAACAGGTATGATTTCGACAAATGTATACGTTTATAACGTATATTTATTAATTATATGTCAAATTGAAGCTATTTTTTTCTATTAATTTTCATATAAGGTTGCTTAATTAAATTTGGCCGCAAATAAGGGTTGCTGGCTGGTAAAGATGATAAATATTTATGGTAGAGTGAAAGAGAGTTAGCGCGTAACGTCACTTGTCAGACAAGGACAGCGGTTGCCGGCTGTGCGACGCTTTTAAGCCATTGCGCTTGCGTCGAATGTTAGTGTTCTCAACCACCGGGGAGTAATAGAGTGGACTTATAATAAATACTCCAAAAAATATATTTATTCTCCTAATTATAAATAAACATAAAAATTTGGTTTTAACCAAAAAAATCGATGACCGCAACAATCCTGCAGCGGGATCTTAGACTAAAATGCAAGTATTCAAATGACATATAATATCTATAATATCCGGCACTGTTGTGGCGGCCGGTGCAGCTGCTGCTCAGCAGGAGTACCTAAAGCGCCCGAAATATGCTTGCATTGGTTAAGGGTACATATTTTCTGCGTTTGCTGTTGAAACTTTGGGGCCTTGGGGTCCGGATAAATGGACAAAGATATCAATAATGTGTATAATGATATAGGATATTTTTTTGTTCTAAATGTCTGTGTGTGCCATTAACTAACTAGGAAATTAAAGATGAAAACACTTTCTCCATCGCGGGGATCGAACCCAAGACAACACGTTCTTCAGTTTACGACCAACGAGGCTGTCTATGTGAAGTTATAATAAAGCTTCCACTAACCTTACGGTGAAGGAAAACATCGTGAGGAAACCTCCAGTCTAAGAAGATATATAAATACTTATGATAAGTGCCTGACAGCAATGGACTAAACATTTGATCTGGTAGCACCTCTGGCTTCTAGAAAGCGTGAGCTTACACAAAAAGTGTAAGTATAGTATACAAAGCTAGTTATTAGTATAAGGGGCCATTTAAGATTCTGTTCTTTATAAACTGCTTTACCATTGCAGTTCGCAACACGTACCGTACAACGCTTCCCGATATTCAATCAGGTAAGAATATTGTTGGCTCTTAAAATAGATGTAAATGGGGTTTCAATCAGACGACATCACTCACGTCGTTACCAATGTAGACGACAATAGATCACTTGAGGTCAATCTAAAGCGTCAATAGAATAATCTTTGTCAAATTAAATAAATAGGAGAATTGCTCCCCGGATATCGTCGAGTACAGCCTGCTAATAATGTATTTATCCTATGTTTTTTCCTCATAAGTTTTTTTTCTAAGGGGTCATCTATCCTACTCTTCCTGGTTTATGCTATAGAAGTTATAATCAATCAAAAATCAGGCACGCCTCTTCAAACAATATTCACTGAATTTATTATAAAATTGCTCAAAACATGTTCAAATACCAATACTATTTTATTAATATTATAACCATGTAAATATTCACCATCTATTACTGAACGTATTCAACTGTATGGAGTCAGGGGGGTTATCTAATTCTGGATGCAGTAAACAGATGGCGCTAATTACCGAAAAACTACCAAAACTGTCTCTTTTTTCTCTGGTCAATTGGGCAAGATCATGACGCGTAATCAGGGGCCCAACCATGTGCTCTTATTGCAATGTTAGTTCAGCTGTGCAACAGTGACAGACTTATACATTTCATATACATTTGTCTCATAATAAGAGTAAAACTATCATGGCAATAAGAGGTTATGGTAAGGCCCCAGGTCTGTCTGTTTGACTGATGAAACTTTGTATTTCTTAACATTAGACGGCCGAAGTAGCCGGCTACCAGCTAATATATAGCCAGGTACTAATATAATAATAATCTCAACGAACCCAACTATAGGTTCCGATACGTTCGAACGTCCTCGCTTAAACGTAGGTTTTGAGCTTTTTTTTATATCGAGTTGTAAAAACTCACCGCTTGAGGCGCTTTTTAGCGTTCCCGTTCGAAAAATACGCAGGCTATATATTATATCACATGTGAAGACGTAAGTTTGGGGCACGGATTGCGTTTGATACTCACAGTGATCGCCAAAAGCCTTGGTAGTGAAGCACTCGTGCAGATTGATGACGTTAGGGTGGTCGATCTGCTTCCACATCTCCAAGCGCTTGGTGCCCACCGAGGAGTAAGCATGCAGTCTCCTCAAGGCGAAGTAGTCGCCGCTCTGTCGGTGGGCGGCTCTGTACGATGTGGCCATCGAGTGGGGAGCCGGACTCTCCAGAGGGATCAAATCAGAGTACATTTCCACGTTCTCCGGGAGATCTGGGAAGAACAAAAGTAGAAGATTTGTACGACGATGGAATTTTCCCGTATTTCAGCCCGATCGGTTTAAAATTGACAAAGCTTCATACAAACTTTCATCCCCAATTTTATATATAGAATTAATCAAAATCCTTTCTTAGCGGATGCCTACGTCATAACATCTACCTGCATGCCAAATTTCAGCTATTCCAGCCGTCCAGTGGTTTGGGCTGTGCGTTGATAGATCACAATAGATTACTATGTCAGTCAGTCAGTCACCTTTGAGTTATATATATTTAGACTAGCGACCAGCCCTCGCTTCGATTTTTAGAGACAATTATAAAATGTTGAATTTTCTCTACTATGAATATAATATGGATATTTTAGCTATAGACTAATCGAAGCTACTTCTGTTGTTAGTAAAAACTGTATCAAGATCCGTAACGTACTTAATAAGAATGACGCGTTCGAACAGACAAAAAATAATATTGTACGGATATATGGCGAACGTTAGGCTTTTTACAAATGCTGTAAAAGTTGATCATAAATACAATACAAAACAGATCGAATTAATGACAGCCCTCAAAGAGGATTTTAGCGACATCCCACAGAATACAGGAGAACTACGACACATGCATTCTTATATTATAAGCTTTATTATTAACCCACTGGCCGTAGGTATCCCTTTCATATGCTCCACTTATAAAAAATATTAAATAACTAGTTACAGAGCTATTAATACATTTGCGAACTAGTTACAGAGCTATTAATACATTTGCGAACTAGTTACAGAGCTATTAATACATTTGTGTTTTCTCTTGCAAAAGATGGCGCTGATGTTTCATCACTGTAAGATGGACCAATTATTTGGTGTTAATGTACCTTTTGATGTTGGGGGTAAAAATAATTGATAAATATTATGCACTAGTATGCGTATTTATGATATACGTGTAATATCATCATACATATAATGCATCGCTTTTTAGTTGTTCGATGTTCACGTCACTTCTAATTAGCTTATTTACACATTAATTGATTACGTTTTATTTATAACATGTTCGTCCAGCCACTCCAAGAACCTACTGAGATATGATTTCTTCTGGTTTAGGTGTAAAGTTAATGAACGTGTCAAGTAACGATGCATAGTTCAGAAAATAAATAAATAATAGATTGTGATTCCGATTCATACAGTCAGCACCCATTGCATTCTAGCCTTGTATATTTCGGTAACGATTTGTCACTTTATGTATATACATGAGGTATTTTATGATTCGTAACAAAATATTAGGATGGTATTTGTTAAACTTTCGCGATTTTAATTATATATTTATTTAAAGTTAAAGTTAACGCCGTACCTCGACGTTTCATTGGTGATGTCTAGGTACGTTATTCTCACAATATGATCGTGATAAGTCCCGAGTAACTTTAAATATGAATATTAGGATGATTATGTTCTATCAATGTAGTTTGTACCTGGATACTGGTGCACATCAGTGTGCAGGAACACATCCTCGTTGCGCTGGTATATCTCCGCCCGGATCGTCTCTGGCATGTAGAACGTAGAGGCCAGACCTTTGTCAAAAGAAATTGTGATTTACATACGTGTATTATCGCCTAGTAAATATTGCTTGAATTGTCTTAAATACAAAATGGGTTTTATATATTATATAATTATTTACTTTGATTAGTACACATACAATCGCGTAAACTATGCTTAATAACTACATTTTGTCTTGTTTTCAAACTTCTTTGTATTAGATATACGTTGCTAGATCGATAATCGCTGCATGCAGTATATAAAGCTAACAGTTAGATAATGAACCAGATAAAAATGTTTACTTCATTGTCTGTGAAAATTAATCTGGGACGTAATCATTTACCCATTACTAGAATATTAACATGTTATGACATTTTTGGATACTGTATTTAATACAATGTACTCTTACAATTAACACCTTATAAGATTATGTAGATACATACATATGCTCACGCCTGTATTCCCCGAAGGGGTAGGCAGAGGTGTTGTTATCACAACACCCACTTTTCACCGAATTTGATTCAGTGCCAACGTGACAGATGGTGAGTCTATCGCCGTCTCAGGCACTATACAAACGTCTTTGAATGACTTCTCAGAAATATGCAGGTTTCCTCACGATGTTTTCCTTCACCGAAAAGCACGTGGTGTGAAATCACTGTACATAAGTTTTTTAGAAAAACTCATTGGTACAAACCCCGCTGGGATTCAAACTTGCGTCGCTTGCGTAGCAGGCGACTGTTCAAACCCCGAGGCCACCACGGCTCTGATTATGTAGATGTGGTGACGTAAAGTTTGACATCAATAACATTTTGTGCGCACACACATATAATCCATATTTGTACTAATATAATAACGGCGAAAATCCTACCTATCTGCACATTTCATTGACAATGTTACTAAAAATATATTGCTGATATTCCCCTTAATACCTCAAGGATGGACATATGCAACGAAGATAAATAATTCAAGCGGACGAAGTTACGGGTAACCAACCATCTGAATATACAACTACGATCCATTCATGTAAACACAATTCGCACACACCTGACGATGCAAACAGCACACTATATTTCGAGATCGCTTAGCGAATATAAATATCACGCCATTCATGTATATCGATCGTTTTGATAACGACACATAACAGGCTTCCATTGAAAATGAACAATCGCTTATTTTAAGTTGCATATATAAATATTCAGTAGGAAATCTTACGCAAATATTATCTATATCTATGCGGATAAATAAAATGTAAGTGTCTGATACTTAATAATAATAAGAGCCGTGGTGGCCTCGGGGTTTGAGCAGTCGCCTGCTATGCAAGCGACGCAAGTTCGAATCCCAGCGGGGCCTGTACCAATGAGTTCTTCTAAAAAACTTATGTTTATGTACAGTGCTTTACGGTGAAGGAAACATCGTGAGGAAACCTGCATATTTCTGAGAAGTCATTCAAAGACGTATGTATAGTGCCTGAGACGGCGATAGACTCACCATCTGTCACGTTGGCACTTAATCAAATTCGGTGAAAATTGGGTGTTGTGATAACAACACCTCTGCCTACCCCTTCGGGGAATACAGGCGTGATTATATGTATGTATGTATGTCTGATACTGAAGAAATTACTGCATCAATTTTAGCGGGACTTCGCACTGACGCATAGCTGATGATACAAGGAGTAACTTTAATTTAATTCCGCGAAATAAAGTTAACTATGAAAGTAACCACCAGTTAGTTTATAGTACTGATATCTAAGAGAGGCCCGAAAGTAGGAGTACTCCTAAGTTTTAATAAATTGATGTTATTTTCCCGTGTTAAGGTTTCTATTGCTCGCAATGAGATTTTCACTAGAATATTGTGCGGAATCCAACTACGTTTATCTAATAACTATTTTTACGTATAGTAGATCATGCAACGCTGTATGATGCAGAGTATATGCTTATTTTGGTATTTGCTACCCTTTGACAGTGAACTAATGAGTATTTATTATTTCTATTAAAATAGATCGTTCAAAAATCAACCAGACTTTTTTTTATATATACTCCAGGTAGTCTGTTTTACATCATCAATCTACAATAAATAAACCTGTAGTCGATGATGACGCAAGTATATTTTTCAATTCACAAGCAAAATTACATTCTAAGCATTCGCAATATAGATCATAGTTGAGGAAATAGTATTTAGACATATTTCATTAATAACATATTGATTTGAATACACACATATTAGATAAGAGTTCACAGTTCGCCAATTGCGAGGTCTTATTAAAGTTATTACATAACGGTAGTACAACGGTCTCTCGTACGATCTAGATCTTGAGCTCGATTATATATTTAGAACTTTGTTACCCAGTTCTAGGAGTATTAGGTCATAGGTGATCGAAGACTTATCGTATCTGCAATAGAGTTTTCAAATCATGTTACGATAACAGAATCATCATCTCCCTGGCTTTATAACATTGTTGGGGTCGCCACTTGATTCACCCCGGTGTGGCTGATGCTGACCTTTGCAACCCCATTTTACGAAGAAAATATATAAAGTGAGTTAAATCAGTTGTCAGACTGTCTCAGGCCTCCGACAGATATGTAATAGACTTAATCATCAATATCGTGGGCCGGTCCTTAATCAATGAATTAAGTTCACCGCCTATGTTCTCTGTGCAATATATGAACTCGGAACGAATTCCAAGAACACATCAGTGTATATACAGTCATCAGCTCTTGGCTTATTTGGGTACAGTCGCGCAGGGAGATCTTAAAGAAATTGCTTATACGTGCTAATCATCATCTGAAATACACGGTAAGGCCTACCTGAACCAGCCATCATAGGTGTTGGAGACCAAAACTTTTGTTATTCTTATCAGGGGATCTCTAATCATGTTCCTACCATGAGCTCTTAATAGCATGATAGTTTAACTCTTATTATGAGACGGATGTAAATGATGTGTATGTCTCACTGTGGCTGGTAAGGGCACGCTACGCTTTTCGGTGAATCAATATGAATACACACTGGGATAAATAATAAAATACATTCGCTATGCTATACAATCGATAACACACATCTATTCCAATCGTACGATCGATCGAGACATTACAAATTCATAGCATAAGTCGCCAAGTGCTGCATACGTGTAAACAAAACAACCTAATTACACCACTTTACGTGTATCGACGTACACATTAAGGTCGGCCATCAAAGTGCCTTACCAGTTTTAATAAGAAGTAAATAGAAATTTCTTCGTCTTTATTTACTGACCACGAGCTCGAGGACTATTCCACCAATGTCACGTGGTTGTTTTTGGAGTATGGATTTAGCTACGGCTCAGATTTGTATCTTCTTTATTGACGTCATAGCGACAATTGTCACATTGAATGCGTCAAAGAAAATAGATCTCGTTATGCAAATTATAGGTGGTAGGGGCTTTCATGGTCGACCTTTTAAGTCACTATAGATACATTTATTATAAATATAAAGAGGGTTATAATCAGCAGGATTCACAATTATTATTGCAGCGAAAAAACTCTAATTGTTTTTGTATTTATTACATATATTTCAGATCCCGTCGCGACTATAGAAAGCACAGCAAAAAATAGTGGAGATACTGCGCACGTTTTTTCGCCTCGCGCCACACATGTAGACAGCGGCACTCATAAAATGACTCCTGGCCATTCAAAGGTACTCGTTTTTAATTCGCAGTGGGACCTGTATATAACAGTATGGTCCCTATTGCCCTTAGACTGACTTCTGCCAGCTGAATTTCTGCTTTTCCCTAACATATGTTGTTTATTAGTGTTATCAAGCCCGCTTTATATTCTCTCCTGTCAGAGGTGTGAACTGGTAGAAATTGCATTAGCATTCAGTAAATGAACTTTTAATAGTGCATAAATATTAAATAAATAAATATAAATGCTATGATATATACCTGGCTTAGGAGACATCTGCCCCATGTGGATAGGGGTCCCGGAGTAGATCTGCGAGGCATAAGGTGAAGAAGCGCTCGGGCCCACTGCACCGAGCAGGCAAGCTTCTCCTGTGGAATATAACAATTCAATTTTAAACTCTCGTCTGTTTTGAAAGAATAACTGTCGCGAAAATACTTGTTGATATTCTTTGAAAAACAATCCCTAGATCAATTCTATTAGGACTTTTAATTCTCAAAACGAAACTTTTTGAGATTTTCTCATAAAATTATCTAACAACTTCTCTATCTAGGTTTTTATGTACTCAAAACCAGACCAAAAGTTAGACTGTGTGATACCTCTGCTGCTAAACATACACACACAAGCTACTTTAAAAGATTTTCTTTAATGTTCAGTATATATGAAACATTATGCTGTCACAACGGTACATCTTTGTTCAAATATAACTCTGAATTTCTTGCAGGTCTCCTCAGCCTTTTTTTCACAGTAAAGCTTGTAGTGTTAACAATTATTAGTGAGTTTAGATACAACATGTAAGAATCTTGAGTATGTAATAGTAAGTCATATTTGTTAGACGACCGGATACTCAACCCATGTTTGGAAAAGTTGTTCGTTGATAATTACAGGCTCTTCATACACCTCAACAAAATATAATTTCAATATGTATGATTAATTGGGTATATACTTGCTGCAGAATTGAAGAAGTCTTGACTTGTTATATCAGAAACAGTCAAAGCAATATTAAATCAACTTTTTTTTTAGTTGGTATTGAATTTCAGAACCATTAATTTCCTATCAAGCTTTGAATTAAACATAAGTGGTGATTTTATATTCCTGAGTTGCTGAGTAGATAATTGTAAATTTCTTACCAATAGAGGCCGATGAAGCATTAAGACTGTCATTAGTCGCATAGAAATAAGTAGTGCCACCTACATTCTCCTGTGAAAATTAATGTATTAAGTTATTTACTTCTCAAAATATTTATAATGAACATACATACATATGCTCACGCCTGTATTCCCCGAAGGAGTAGGCAGAGGTGTTGTAATAACAACACCCACTTTTCACTGAAGATGATTCAGTGCCAATGTGACTGATGGTGAGTCCATCGCCGTCTCAGACTTTACATACGTCTTTGAATTACTTCTCAGAAATATGCAGGTATCCTCACGATGTTTTCCTTCACCGTAAAACATGTGGTGTGAAATCACTGTACGTAAGTTTTATAGACAAACTCATTGGTACAGGCCCTTTTAATTTAATCTTAACTTTGGCAATTATATTAATACATATATACATACATATGCTCACGCCTGTATCCCATGAAGGTAGGCCGAGACCACCGTTTGTCACATGCTACAATCCTTACATACTTCTTTCGCTTCATCCACATTCATGCATCTGTTCATACACTTTCTTCCTTGTTAAATTACTGAAATTCTTGCATGCTTAATTTAAAATTTATTTTACCATTACTGCAATTTAACATCACAATGTCAAAAGTGGATTGATGAATGAAAAGTACCTGTCTGATAATATATTATGTATAAATTGAAATTGCATGTCATGTACCTGATGCACCTGTGATGTATTGTGGAGGACATTGGCCAGAGGAGATGGGATCTCTGGGGACTCAGGCATCATATTCTGAGGGCTGTAGTAGTTCATAGGCACAAACTCAGTTATTAGTACCTGCAATAACATTATTACTTAGCACACACACCATTAAGTATTTATGCGTACTTTATCAGATATATTAGGATTATTTATGCTGTTGACTAGCAATCTGATTCACTTACCAAATAATTATCTGAATAACAAAGACAAGTAGATCCATAAACTTGAAAAATTTGACTCAGTAAAATAAAATTTAAATAACATAAATTTAAATTTTACACATGTGTTAAATACACTTGAATATTATGTTAATTCATGAATAAAAGTCTTACTTTTTTGATGGCTGTGGGAGATGTCTCAAGACTAAGATTGCCCATAGTGTGGTTTAGGGCCCGCGTAGGGGTGGACGCCGAGCGGTTCTGTAAGAGCACATACATCAGTAACGTATACAGGATCACCTTCCGCGGTTCACACGTCACTCACCATGTAAGTGGCCAACTTGGACTCCTGGGGCAGGCCATTAGGCGGCGCGTACGGCAAAAATATTGAGGGATCCATCTCTGCAACGGTGCGCCCAGCTGATGAACATCAACAAAACATATAAATACGAGGAAAACGGGACACGGTGACGTTACTTTACGAGAGTGCAAGTTCACTACCACCTACCTGGGATCATTGTCCCTCTTAAATGAAATTTTTATTCATAACAGTAGGTAATGAAAGGTCCGGACATTACTGCTCTCTCGTGTGCTTTTTTTATAAAACCCGTTGTCACAACCGAGTCTCACACCAAATTACACCTTTAATGTTACAAAGACCATGCTATGATTGCCAGTATAGAATGAAATATATTTATTTGCCAACGAATCAATTTATTTCTTTCAATAATCACTCTACTAAGCTATAACATTGAGATATACGTAAACTATGAAAAACAAGTTAGGGTCATGAACACAAACTACACAGTAATAAAGATTCAATTCAATCGGTAGACAGACAGTACAGGCAGGCAGAATTCCTTGGATACAATACAATTACAAATTACAGTACAACGATCGTGTATGTATGCGTACGTACGCCATACGCTAGTACGATATTATAGTAAGTCAGTAGTGTAGTCTTTGCTTGCGCTATAAGCATATGATCTAGACCCAAGTGTGTGTTTAGCTGTGTTGTAGTGTGATAGTATTGTGTATATGTGTGCGTTAAAATTGCAGCTCTCTTTGTAGTTAGCTGGCGTTATGAGCGGTTTTAGGGGTGTAGTCTGTATGTATACACGAGTAAGTATATATAGTATTATGAGTGGTTTTAAAAGTGGTTCATAGTCTATGGTTGGATAGAGCGCCAAATTTAAATAATGTTTTATCTCAAGCAAACTGTATGACAGAAGAACAGAATTAGGGGCAGAATATAATATTTTGATAAAACCGATTATATATTAAATAAACCGGCATTCAAAAAAATCTTGCTGTGTACTTATTTGTGTGATAAACATTATGCAATAAGTAAATAGTTTAAATATGAACTCATTTCAGCGGTTATTACAGTGGTCATTTTAAACTAATATTACAATATTAAATGAGAATTGAATGACTTGCGCAATGGCTTAAATGCGTTGCACAGCCGCCAACCGCTGTCCTTGTCTGACAAATGACGTTACGCGCTAACTCTCTTTCACTCTACCATAAATATTTATCATCTTTTACAGCCAGCAACCCTTATTTGCGGCCAGATTTAATTAAGCAACCTTATATAAAAATTAATTGAAAAAAATTAGCTTCAATTTGACATATAATTAATAAATATACGTTATAAACGTATAGATTTGTCGAAATCATACCTGTTTACACCTGGCTGCAAAGAGGTGCGGCCAGGTGCGCAACGGCAACCGTGATTTTTTTAGAATCTTCATATTAATTACCGTGATGTAGACTTTATTTTATTTAAAAAATAAATGAACGAATTGTTTTACCAAAAATCAATTAAAATTTATTTAATTAAAAATAATGGCGGCCAAAATCTGATAGGCACCCTAGTAAAAATGTATTCTCCTAATTATAAATAAACATAAAAATTTGGATTTAATCAAATAATCGATGAACGCACCAATCCTGCAGTGGGATCTTAGACTATTACTTATTTTCGGTATTCAATAAATAATAATAATGTCTTTGTTAAATTCATAAATAATTAAATTCTCTCTAAGTCGAGTTTGGGCTGGTGGTAAATTAATGAAACAACAGAAAGAGCGAGAGTGCCTTTCGTTCGCTAGGTGTGTGTTTTAATCATTGACAAAGAACATTTATTTTACGTTTTAATACTCCCGCCATTGTAGTGTCTTTCTTTCTTTTACTTATTTAATGGCGACGAGCTTGAGTACACGTATTGCGCCAAAGTCAAGGGGTTATTGAGAAAAAAACTCTTGTAAATTCCTATCCTTTATTTATTTAATGGCGATGTGCTTAAGTTAAACTATTCCGCCAATGTCAAGAGATTATTGAGAAAAATATCTTGTAAATTGTTAAAAATATGTGGAGGAACCCATTCCTCTTGTAAATTGTAAAAAAATTGTAGGAATGCGGTGTCATTTGATCCCTTTCCTTTCCTTTATTTATTTAATGGCGAGGAGCTTTAGTAAAACTATTCCGCCAATATCAAGTGATTGTTGAGTAAAATATCTTGTAAATTGTTAAAAATATGTGGAGGAACCCATTGGATTCCTCGCTGTCAATCGTAGCCATTTGATCCCTCCAAATGACACCGAGACGGTGACACGAAGATTTTCGTTTATATCAAATTTCAATCATTCAGATTTGACGTTTGATGATAAGTAATCATTAAATTAGTAGTTAGAAATATGTAAAAAAGTATTTTGTAACAAATCATTCAACTTCTTTCAGCTAACTCGAGTTGCGGAACTTGAATTTAAACCAAGTTAGCTGAATTTCAACTCGAGATAACTCGATTTGTGTTTTTTCCGAGTTGGCACATCACGAGTCTTTTTGTCTGTGGTATGTTGGGGACATAGACAAGGAAACATTTTCTTTCTTCTATCTTTTTCATACAGTACACCAGTTTGACGCGTTCTGTCATATTTAGTTCAATATTTCATTTCAGTCAGTCAGTCAGTAGCTCAGACAGTCATCGTTCATCTATCTATTTTAATCGGTTTCGATTTTAGAACAATAAAGCGTATTGTTTCGTGTTGAATTTTAGTAATCGCGGATGGTTTAAATGTCTTGAAAAAGCGGTGCGGTTGTAAAATATACCCGTCATTTGTCTGCAGGAGTGTTTTAAATTGTAACTATCCACCACAGGTAAGAACATACAGAAAAACGACTAAGTAAAGTACATACGTCACTGTTCAATAAATTTCTCATTAGTGTAACTAGATTACAGGTGTGTTTCAATGTTTTTGTAATGCGTTGTAAACTTCGTAATAGAGGTTTCGTGAAAGGCTCAAGTCTTGAACTGTTATTTACAGAGAGAATCAACATGAATTCGTATCAAGGAGGTGTGTCGCACGATGAATCCGGCGACAGTTTTCAACGGCTGTCGCAAACGATAGCCAGCAACATAAAGAAAATATCACAAAATGGTATGTTCAGCAATAGTTTTGTCATATTCTTATTTGGTTTTGTATGATGCTTTAATGGAAAATGTTTGACTCAGCATAGGTAATGTTGAATTTTACAGAAGAATATATGTACTGCTTTCTTGTGCATGTAGGTTTATAATTAAGTTTTTGTTCAATCTAGAAATATACCATGAACTGAGACAGCCAACAAAAACTCAATTTCAATAAAAATATATCATGTGCAAACTAGATCAAGCATAGCAAACCTGTGGTATAGTTGTATACATGGATATACTAAATATTTTAATATTTAAAACATCACATAATGCTCTCTAGCCACAACACTGCCGTAGTAAATTTGTAATGCTGTTATCTACCAAAACTGCTGCACTGAATAACATGCAAAAACTGAGGTAAAAATTTTAACCTATGTGAATTTTTAATGGCTTAATTACTTGGATTATTTCCGAAACTATTCAAGGTATTGAAAATTCAGAAACACAGATCAATAGTTTTTTTTTCTCATTACAATAGCGTTAAATTAAAAAATTACCACATGTCAGATAACGGCATTTTAGTTATGCCACAGCAGAACTGGGATGAACACTGCATCCTTTCACTTTACGGCAGGGCCAATAACAACAGCATAGGAAGATATTTAGATTTGCTTATCATTTTCTGAGTCATCATAGCAAATATTTCAGAATAAAATTTGCTAATTACAAAATTCTCAATAATTTACACTTATGAGTTATAGCAAAAGCTTATAAAATATTCAACCTTACTCATTTGTAACAATTCTAAAAACTAATTGACCTTAGGAAGTATAACAGATTGATAATAAGTTTTTGTAACCTGTTTTGTGGTATATTTTGTGAGGTTTTTTGCCAAGGTGACTTATTTGTCATGAAGATTCAATTATATTTAAAAAAATATTATTTCAAACCTTTCATTTGCAATTATCTATTTATTGATTGATTATTCTCTCATTATTATATTTATGGTTTGGTAATATACAGCTCAAAAACAAGTTGATTAACTGGGAACTGTTTTATAATTGTAATTGATAAGCTGATTTGTGTTTTTATGATTATAATGGTATTAATTGACATGCTGAATATAACTAAAACTAATTTGAAAAATATTTAGGTTCTATATGTAATGGATTTAATATCTTAAAATGTATCCATCCATACTTATGTTCAGTTCATACCTGTGTTTCCGAAGGGCAATCAGAGGTGCAGTTATAGTACACACATTTTGATAGTTTTGTTTCAGTCCCATGTAATAGGGGGCAGTTCTATTGTCATCCACACTCTACTGGGAAATTGCAGATAGAACAAACGTGCCCAACTAAGGGATCATATCCAAACCCTTGTAGTAGCGCTTGCAACCTGAAGGCTTACGAGGCAGTTCATGTTTATACATTCACCCAATCAATAGATTGATTAGTTAGGGACTTATGTAGCTAGGATTTAATGTTGAAGATATTATAAGAGATTTAGTGTATATATTAACTACTTTTCAAGGACTGTGTTACAATTATTGATCTCAAAAAAAAAGTATTATTATTAATCAAACATAATATGTGTGTGCTCACCATACTAGAGAATTAGTAAGATTAGCTACATCATAATAATATCTTTCTTTGTTTCTTTGATACCAAAATTATATTTGATTTTGCAATTGTAAGTGTGTTGAGCATAATTTAATTTCGGCTATGGTGACTTTGACCCATACTCGGATATTTGGCACTGACGATGCACTTGAATTTGACTTATACCAACCTATCTTCAAAACTCGGTTCACATTGAGGGCACGAGAGTATGCCATAATTATGAGCGTAGTATAATTATTTTGGTATTATCCCAGTGTCGTCCATGGTGAAGATGGTCAACCAGCTCCAGACACCACAAGATTCTCAGGAGCTGAGGAATCAACTGTGAGTATATCACTGCCACTTTTATGCCTTCATATACATCAACTGTTAAGTATTATCAGGTTTTACATGCAACTTCATCTCATCCTATATTAACCGAGTGATCTATACATAGTACTCAATGATATAGATTTAGATGTGGATTTTTTATTTCTCTATGCATTCTAGTGCAGTTGAGCAATACAATAGATAGTGCGATCCAAGAGTTAGGTATATATGTATAATAGTTGCATTTTAATTAATAACTACATTGCAGCCGTACGAAGCCAAAGCATAGAATTTGAGTTCTGTTGAGAATTTATACAGACACTAGCTGTGCTCGGCATTTCTCATTTAGGGAATGAAATTCTCCGACCTACCCGATTTGCTCATAAATTTCATACATATTGGTCCAGACACTCGGGAGGGGTTTGGTAACAATGGCTGCAACATAAAATTTTTATATATTAGATTGCGCGATATTACCACAACGATATACTTTGATACACTGTCTTGTATGTTTGCCCCGCAGACGTCAAATCCAGAACTATACCCAGAAGCTGGCCAAGGACACGTCTTCGATGCTGATGGAGCTAATGAAGCAGCCCACCGACCAACCAGCTAATAAGCTCACCAGAGACCGTCTCAGCGACGAGTACATGACCACTCTCAATGCTTTCCAGGTACATTGTTGTATATACCAAGTATATAACTATACTTGGTATTATTTTTAGTAGGATTTATTTTAGATCTAATAACATAAACTTCTAATACCCTAAATACCACTGTTGGCAAAGGTCTTCTTTAAACACTTCCATATCAATCACCATCATGTCCATGTGTATGCTGCCTCATCAACCTATTTTCTACATGACCATTTCTGCTTACCTGTGACTGTATGTTCTGAACATTTGTATGTGTTTCTGATAGCGACCACAGTAACGTAGATAGTAAATATGTAATCAATATTTTTATATAATTATGAGGAAAATGAACAGAATTACCTTTTTGCTTCATTCCGAGTATTTTCGAGCTTCGTATAGATGACTCAGTGACGCACCATTTGTCCGATTATACATGAACGATAATACATATGAAACGATAAACTCTGGCGATATTATTTAAAACAAAGAAATTTATTAAACGAAAGTTATTGAATATATTTCGAAATGGACTCAAATGATAACAGTATATGAAAAACCTTATTTCTAATACTTAATAAGGGTAATATTTTTTTGCTAACTACCCAAAGGTGTTCATCTCCCACGTGTTAGTAAAAATTATATCAAGATCCGTAACATAGTTTTGAAGAATGATGCGTTCAAACAAATAAAATAATTTCAATGGAAAAATATGAGTTTAGGTACTGAATAATATGAACCTCATTCGTCCTTTGTATGTGTTATATACCGATAGAGAAACTGGAAATTAAATTTCGGCCATGTTTATATGAATACCAGAATAAAATAGCTGATGAATAATGAATTCCCCGCAGTCGACGCAAAGAATGGCCGCGCAAAAGACGAAGGAGGATGTCAAGAAGGCGAAAGAACAGAACTTCCAGTTGGGCGACCCCTTCGGTGGAGGTATGCACCATTGTTTTAATTTTTGTTATGAAACCAAAATTATCATCACACATTGTAGGAGATCTTATAGCATTTGTGATCAGAAAGATCACAAATGCTGTAAGATCAGAGACACTACTCATCTCTCTCTCACTCATTACTAAAAAAATATGAAGCAAGCAGGAAAACATTGTTTTGTCTGACTACTGTCCCTGACAACTGGTTTAAGCAAGATTTTCCTCGTTAAAGGGGTTGCGAATTCTCAAAATGAACTGATCAGCCACATCGGGTTGAACCAAGTGCCGACCCCAACAATGTATGGGATAAGGCCTGGGAGATGATGATATGTGTGTGATATTTATTATATACACATATTTATATATCCATAGATATTTCCGTCAGGTTCGGTACGTACCTAAATTGTTATTCAGTGCGTTCATTCAATAATTAGGGATTTGTTAATTTGTTCACACTATTTAGTCACCGCATACATGCAACTATATTTTCCGGTCCACAGATACATGAGTAGTAATAAAGCTTCATATAATAATTAATCGCCACTCGATTTCCTTGTTTAGAAGCGAGTTTGTATTTATGTAAACATTTTCTTTATTATATGCAAGTAACCTTTGGATACAGAATATTGGTATATTTCCGAATCGGCTTTATTTCAGCAAGCGCAACACTAGATGCTGCTTTGACATTAAATAAAAACAATTATTTTATGTCTGTGATGATTCACAGCAGGATAAAATGTAGTCTTGTGATATGTGACTGTCTGGAATTATAGTTAATGTTTGCTCAAAATGGTTATTGAAGGTACCAAGGAGCTGGTTGAGCTCGGGGACTCGAACCTCCGCAAGCAGGAACAGCTGACGATGCAGGCGGAGATCAGCCTCCAGGAACTCGAGGCCAGGGAGAGGGACTTTGCTCAACTACAGGTACATTACACACAGTACACATTCATTAGCACATTAAACTGGGGTCAACTATCATCGTTTAGCAGCGCGTATTAAGATTTTTTAGCTTTGGTGTTTAATTTAACGGTACCAAAATGAAACGGCAAAGGACAGAAGTTCCTAATACGCTCTGCTTAAACCGATGATAGGGATACAATAATAATATTAAAAAAATGTATTCATTTTTCTTATTGATTCTTCTCAGAAAGCTAGTTTCCGAACCGGTGGTAAATTTTCGACATTCATAAATGACTTACCAGGGACCAAACCTTTTCATTTTCATTTTCAATAAATATCATCAGCGTTTGTATTACAACAGGCTTATTCAGACAGTCATATGTTCCTAACAAATTACCCGATACAACCCTATATATAAATAAACACAGTTATCCTGGAATCAATTGTCAATTTTCTATTTTATTATCATCAAATTTTTCAAATGATGTACAGTGTTATTTTAAATCATAAGGTTCAAGGAAACGACACATTTAACATTATAACTTCGACATCAAAGTTTTAAAAACTTTAAGAGTGTCAATTCCCACGCTCTTACGGAGACAATAGTTATCATATCAAAATTTAGGCTTACTTTCCATACTACTTGGTAAGTATACTGTGGTATGGGGATATAGTGTGTGAAGGAATGTTTGTATGTGTGCAGGACGACATAGTGGTTGTGAACGATATATTCCGCGACCTCGGCAAGATGATCCATCATCAGGGCGAGACTGTGGACTCCATAGAGTCTCACGTGGAAGACGCCGCGGGACAGATCGAGAGAGGCGTCATGGAGGTGTCCTCGGCTGCTACTTACAAGGTATAAGCCATTTATACACACTTACATATGCTCACGCCTATGTCTCATGGGGGTAGGCAGAGACCACCGTTTGCCACATGCTACGATCCTTACATACTTCTTTCGCTTCATTTACATTCATGCATCTCTTCATACACTTAGACGTATGTATAGTGCCTGAGACGGCGATGGACTCACCCTCTGTCACGTTGGCACTTAATCATATTCGGTGAAATGTGGGTGTGGCCCTTTAGGATATATAATATACTCTAGCTGTGCTTCGTGGTTTGATAATAACTATTTTGGTTAACATTTATAACATCAGCTGCAAGTGAAAGTTGTGTCCTATTAATATCCATTGAGCCGTCTCAGGGATTTGCTATAAGAGACAAACAGACAAAAAAATAAAATAATTATCTTGGAAGTTGTATGTTATTCTTCTGCTGTTTTTTTTAATTGGATTTGCAAATAATTACTTAAATTTTATTTATGTACATACATATAAATAAATAATGTATCAGAACATTATGTATCCTATCATTTAGCGCCATCTAGTCCCAAACTAAGCAAAGCTATGCTATGGCTACCAGACAGCCTATAATGTTGTTTTTCCTCTGGAACTAGCTATGCAATGTCAATTTTAATACGTCCGGGCACAGCGATCGCGCGGCTTTAACTTTTGCTAGTTAATGTACCCTTGGTAATTTGATTTATGGCGCTAATAGCTGTTTCACATAATTTTATCAAGGTATAAAAAATTGCACATAGAGCGAATGCTTTATTTGAACACGCGATTGAAATTGTATCTAATTCTGCTTAAGCGAGAGTACATTTCCCTAAGACAATGTATTTTTCCGTTGCTCGAGACTAATATACGTTTATCTATTTTCAGAACAAGCTGAGGAAGAAGAAGCTGTACTTGGCGATATTCCTGGCCATCGTTGTAACGATTATATTAATTCTAATATTCCGGAACTGAAGGCAGCTGTCCGCGCGGCCGTGCCGTAAGAATAAATTGGCCAATAACGGGGCGGCGCTCAAAGCTTAGCTCTTTAACGTCACCCTATTGGTCGATTTATCTATTTCATTGTGCGTGGAGTGAACGTTTATACTATATATACACATAATCAAATTTAGTATAAGTATGTAATCTATTACGCGTGTAAGCGATGTATTTATTGTATTATTATATTATTGCAAAGCGAAGGCGCCGCGTTATCCGTTTATTTGATACTAGCCAACCACCCTCGCAGACTATTAAGAAAAACATTGAGTGTTCTATACTTTCTATAAGTATTATACTGAATTATTTTTGCTGCAAACTCGTCGGAGCTCAAATCTTACATATTAGTAAAACCCGTCAAGGTCCGTACCATAGTTTATCGTTCAAACAGGCAAAATAATTTTGTGTTTGTTATATGGTGACTTCAATTTATACTTATTGACAAGAGAGTATTGACGGTTGATTTTAAACAAAAAATATATTCCTGGTTTATTTAGGCGAGATGTTCCTGATGATTCCATTATATTGTTCATATGTTGCGCTGGCTTGTTTGTATTTTATGTTAGTAGAAAGCCCCTGTATACTGCACACGGTATTAAGGTTATTTAAGACGTAGATGATATATTCACAAAGCGATTGGTGACAGGCGTCTATCATCATCACGACTATTATATTATATATTATGTCGTATAACCTATAATTGAGGTACTGCTCCAGTAGTTAGTATTCACCTAATGAAAACCCTAATTATGACGTAGCCAGTCCTTTCACTATATTTAAACAAAAGACGGATTAGTCCAGTCGTCGAGAAAACTTCCTATTGAGTTGTACTACAGTTATTGACCCACGATTTTAGATCACGTGAAAATCACATTCGAACAGGATTCCATTCAAATGACTTTAGTTAACGATATCACCATTTTTTATTTAACGTGAATCGGGGCACAGTACCTAGGGATCATATTTTAATTCGATATTTATTTTTCATTTTTAATTCAAACTATAGTTATGGTGTTAGATTATTTCAATTAATTTCATTTAAAGTTTAGGTAAGCAAAGAAACATGATATGATGAAAGCACCGATGATTGATGGCAGATGGCTTTGAAAGACGCCGCCCGTACCGCTCGTTTTTGTATAATATTGCAAAATAACTAGCTATAGTTTAGATAATCTGTAATACTTATTAGAATATAAAGTCTAACTTATTAGTGAATGGGCGTTTTAACATTGGTCGATAACTCTAACGACATGATATCGTCAGAGAAATGACACTGTGACAATGATATCGTCGACGATATCGTGAGTGAAGCAGGGTGAAGAAGAGAAACGCTCTAACACCGACCGATTTCGGCGGACGGTCTGTCGTGTCGTAATCGTGTCAGTGGGTAAGCGCCCAATAGGTCTGCAACTCAGCCTACCCCGCGAGAGACGCAACAAAAATAACATAATATGTTAAATCATAAATTTTCTTTTAAACTATATATCTATTGATTTTGTGGGCATTTTCAAAAACGTTCAACAATTATGTTCGATGGTAAATGGGTGGGACAACGAGTGGATCCATTTTATTTTATAATTATTTTCTTTGCCGCTCTGATACACCGTGCCGTGCTGTGATAGCCTAGCATAGCATAGCCTAGCCTAGCATCAAAAGTAAACAATAACGTATGACTGTTGCATCACCTCTTAAACTGCTAGCACTAGGATTCATAAAGAAATAAAAATGCATACTTTTTTTCATTCTCTATTTTTGGTGACAATGACAAGCTAATTCGTGTCTATGGACAATGATATAAAAGGTTGCATAGTGGTAGGCAGGCAAAAATATGTATATTATGTGTACTTATGCAAACTGGTGGGGGATAATAGTAATGGCCACTTTATTGCGACGTGTACTACACACATGAAATTCCTTATAATAAGTTTAGTTGTATGTTTCAACACTCGTTTTGTCTATTCACGCCGTGTCTCTTTCGGTGGGTGCAGATACATAGACAAGGTATATCTAACTACTCCAACGTCACTTTAACACTTCGGGCTAACTCGGGAAATAGTTTAGTTGAGGCCACAATTTAAATTATATACGAATTTCTATGATGCTTATATATTTAATTATGTAATAGTTGATAGTTTTGAACTATTGAGGTGGGGATATTGTTTGCATTACGCGTAATAAATGTTTAAAGCTAATTATAGATGCGTTCACTATTGATTATTACTTTGATGTTGTTTAATCTATGCTCGTTTCACAGTGTAAATATAAGTTTGATAAGCACACTCACCCTCTTATCACGTTGGCACTTGATTATATTCAGTGAAATGTGGGTGTTGTTGTTACAACACCTCTGCTTACTTGTCTGGTCCTTCGAGGACCCTTCTGGGATGGTGTGAGCATATTTGTAAGCAGTGAGGAATCTAGGCCATTTTTTTTACTGACGAACTTTTGCTCCATTGAGCGTTGTCAAACACAAGCATTATAAGCCTTTTATTTACTATCAAAATAACGTAGATGTGAATTTTGGAATTTTGAAAAATGTCTGTAATACATTTGAATGACGACGTATATACGAACGGCGACGACGTGACACCTCTTATTGACGCTACTGGGCCTGTACACAAAGTAACGTGATCCTCGCGCTTCGCTAGCAGAATATAAAATGTACGGGCATAACATGTGTCACGTGACTGATTTATGTACCAATAAAACATTTTATGGAATTTTACACTGTATAGACCTACTGGTCCTGTAGGCAAAGTAACGTTATCCTCACGGTTCGCACTAGCGAACGAATCTAGAAGCGATGCAAAGTGTACGGGAATGACATATGTCACGTGACTGATTTATGTCATCTACATACATTTTGTATAGTTTTTATTGAATGTTACTTTGTCTCGTAGACCTACTGTTCTGCTTACAATCTTGTAGATGTGCGCGTGTGACGCCGTACCAGTCATATTGAAAGATTTGTTCCTAGACTCCCTACTGCTTATAAGACTCATATTTATATTGGGCCTCTGGCAGCTACGTAAGTAACTAAAAGAAAATGTCATTCAAATTTTGAGCGCTGCAGCGAATATAGACTATGCTAACTCATAATTATTATAGCTCCCAAGTACTTTATTGATAATTTGTTAATAGATGAACTTTTCTATGGCACCAGTTTTACAAAACATAGTTTCAACGAAGGCCAGACTAAAAGCGCCTCATCCCATACACTGTTGGGATCGGCACTTGATTTTTATACGAAGCGACTGCCATCTGACTTTCGTAACCCCCCCCTACGTGAGGAAAATCGGTAATCTGGATTAAATTGGCCTCTCTAAAGTCTCTGACTGACCTGTAACGAATGCCAAAGATGATAAATTGGCAACTGAGACCGACGGATTAACGTACTCTCAGAAGCTTGGCAGGAGCTAGGGCGGTCACCCATCCAACTACTGGCTTGTGTCAGGGCTGTTTATCTTCGCTGATCGAATGATGTGCGCAATAGCAACTACGAGCTCTTACTAAAACTGTGCCTATCCCTTTTAATTCCGTATCACAGAGGTAGACGGAGCTACTTTTACATTAAGAACGATCATAATCTATACCTATAAAGGAGCTCGTGGCACAGTGCTATTGCTTGCGCATATCATTCGATCAGCGAAGTTAAGCAGCCCTAACCCTAGCCAGGAATTGGATGGGTGACCGCCCGATTTCCCTCCGTGCCTCGGACAGCACGTTAAGCCGTTGGTCCCAGTTGCCAATTTATCTTCTTTGGCAATCGTTACAGGTTAGTCGGAGGCCTAAAATTGTCACGAAACTGGTTTAACCCAGATCACAGATTTTCCTCGTTACAGAGGTTGCGAAGGCGTATAAAAATCAGGTGATCAGCCGCTTCGGGTTGAACCAAGTGCCGACCCCAACAATGTGTGGGTTAAGGCCAAGGAGATGATGATCCATAGATAGAGGCCATATGATCACGCCTGTATACCCTTGGGGGTAGGCATTGACCACCTTTTGCCACATGCTACGGTCTTAGTCTATATTTTGTATTAAGGGGGAGTATGTCTAGACATGGTATGTAACCGTTTATTACGCGTAATTACCGCTTTAATGAGATTGTAATTACGACTTACTATTGTTATTCACTAGTATATTATGAATGTGCCAGTAAGGTTAGGATGGTTCATTTAAGCGAACGTAAATAATTTCATTCCATATTTAAGGTATTAATAGTAAGCGGTCAGTAACGTAGTTATTGGAAACGTAACCGACTCTCGCGTCTTTAATTTTATCAATAAATAATTACGTTTACGTCACGACTTAAGATTTCTTATTAATATACTCTATAGATGATAGTTATTTTTTCTTTTGAAACTGTATTTAGATGTATGTGTGTCTATACCAATATATAGAGGGTAAAATAAGTATAATATGGCGGGTAGAATGTATAAATGCGCTTTTAACTCTCATTTATTATGTAACTCGCGGCCCGGTACGTGCTTCGCTACGTATAATGCATAGTAATAAAAAACATATTATTAAGTTCATTTATTCAAACAAAAAAATATTTTAAATTGCTGACATATGATGACATTGAATGTGTTTGACAGAACTATCGTCACTTCTTTTGTCTTCGATTGTTTTGCCTTCCCGAAATCTCTTCACTAACACCTATTTGAACTTTACAGTATGGTATTAAGGCTCAAATTGGCTTTTAAGTATTAGTACAAATTGTTTGTATATGGGAGTATAGAAAGATATTGATTTTACACTTTTTCAAGACTTTTTTTAATTTTCTCTACGTACAAACCTTCCCTGGACTTCCAGGAATAATTCAAGACCAAAATTAGCCAAATCGGTTCGTGCGCTCTGGAGTTATAGCGTCAGGAAGGAAAACCCGACTTATTTTTATATAGTAGATGTATAAGTATATGTAATGTTTAGTAAAATTAATTAAGCCGCTTACCAGTTACATATTTCGTCCGCAAACATAATTAATTATGTTGTTATCCTGCCTACCGAGGCATAATCGGCGCGCAATCAGAATGGTTCTACGGATAAATCACACTTTGCAAATTATGTCCTAATCTATATGACATAGGGAATAGGTATAACCTATAGGGCATTTTGTTTGAAACTACGGAATCAGTTGGATCATATATTGATGCTGTATTTTGTGCACCGTTACATCACTATCACTAGGTGTAAGACTACGTTTTTTTTAAATACTCTTTGTCCGTCCTTGGGATCAGTTGCTTCTACACCAAATTTCAACACAATTGGTTCAGCTCAGATTTAGAATTATTATTGTTTATATATTTTTTAATATTGTGTTATTATTTTTATATTACAAAATGTGAGTGTTTATTGAACATAATTTAATAGGATTTACCACATTTTGTCATTAACAATGGTTTGTTTGGGTTATGTCAAAATACTTTAGGTATAATATTGTTTAAGCACAGGGGGCTGACCATGAGCTCTTATTGCAATGATAGTTCAGTTGTGTGACAGTGACAGATGTATACACGTCAAATGCATCTGTCTCATAATAAGAGTAAAACTCTCATGGCAATAAGAGCTCATGGTAAGACCCCTGGTAAGGTCAAAAAATTGCGAGATGACGTCATGCCTATCAGATATTAGCTTTTTCCGCGCCAATGTTATTCTAGTTACAAAAGAATTTTAGGCTGCTGATGCTAGAGGTGAAAGTTGTATTTGTATGTCCTCTCTGAGAGAACCTAAGCCCGCAATCCCGTGGATCACTCAACACAAGGGATCCCGACGAACCGAGATTATATTTAACTAGCTTAAGGCCGCGGCTTTGCCCGCGTGTTATTACAATCCTAGGCTAGCGGTACACACGAAATAATGTTGTCAATATTTATGTGATTACCTACTCAAAATTAGCTATACTCGGCGGATGCATTTATAATCATGTCGTTGTAACAATTTGAAAGTTCTTTATTTAATGTCAAATCAAATAAAGATAATTGGAATAATATATGGACAGTAATATTGCGTGTTTACGGTCCGTATTGTGGTATATTCCCATATTATGAATATTGACAATGCTATTGTGAATATTGATAATACTGTTGTGTGTGACGCTTGCCATAAAATATCATAAATAAAAATATAATAGACTTTGATACTCGCTGAAGATGTAGCTTTCAATTGCGAAAGATATGTTAAAATCGGTGATAAATGATTCAGATTAAATCGTAATTGTAACAAACAAACAAGCAAATCTTTCCTCTTTATAATATTAATATAGATATCGCTCACCTTGCAATATAATTACACATTTGCAGGACATTATCGCATACATCGCGCGTTGATTAATCATATAATTGTCTATACTTGTTACAATACTCCATAGTCCCATATAGAATATAGTTATATGAAAATGTTAATTAACATGTATATCTTTATATTATGTCTATTTTCATAATATATAAGCCTTATATACTAATATGTATGCTATAATCATACATTAATTTCGGATTATATAACAATGTAGCTTATAATCAAAAATTATCCTGTAACTATTTACCGTAATGTACCGTCATTTAACTTTCAAATATATTAAATTAAAAGAGTCCTCTATTGTTCGAGAGGCCAGTTACTCGTTATATAAAAAATTGTATAAAAACATATATAACAATGTATTTATCTCCTGAGCTTCAATGTATTAATATTCCATAACAAGATACATTTAAATAAATAATTGATTAAACATAAATATGTAACCATTATAACCATATATTTCAGTCATTGCATTATATAGACTGCAGGACAACGCGAACATTGAAACGAAACTTGAACATTAAATATTAAGGAATATACTTCAATATATTTTCATTGTCCATAAAAAGGTCGCTGTAAATGTATCACATAATTGCCATGTAACATGAATCAAGATGTTGGCATATCAATGTCATTATTTGTTATTACAATATGTATGTATAGATTCCCATTATACCTACTAGTAACGTACTTTACTTTGTAAATAGATGTTCAAATAAAAATACAATCGTATTATTGTAATATTGTTGATATCATGTACCTACTTCAAATAAATTACAGTCACAGAGCTCACTCGTTTTTAATTTATGTGCTCCAGCTGAACATCTAATACCATTTAAGTCAATTTAGTCTTTTAGGTTAAAATTAATTGTATATGGGGCGAGCGACTTGTTTTAAATCTTCCATTCCAAGGCGAGTGCTATGCTCGGGGAACTACGCAGTGTTGTTGTTAACCTGGTTAACCGAGCTGTGCTCTGTTTCTTTTTCTCACTAGTAACTTAACTTTATCCCACAAAAGAAAAATCTGGACGTTTTCTCATAAAAAATAGCTAGTTAAAAATAACAGTCTAAAAGGAAAAATATCCGGACCGGTGTCATTTGGATTCGAACCGGAATATAGTATTATTTCTGCATCAGCCGTTATGCTGGAAGGCTCCCCTCTGAACTATGACAGATGTCGGCGAAGTTTACCTTCGTATTGTAATGAGAAATGTTTCATTAACAGAAACATGGTTAAAACGAAGTTTTCTGAAGTATAAATCTAGCTAGATAATTTTTTGCCTCTGAAATTCCCTACACACAAAATTTCAAGAAAATTGTTGGAGCCGTTTCAGAGATTCAGATATACAGGATGTTGGAGAAAAAGGAACAGTTGTATTCTGGAAGTTGTAGGGTTTTAGGGATATATCACTATGTTAAGTCGTAAAATATCTAGCTCTAACGATAACGTAGGAGTGTCTACTGTACATTCCGAAAATTGTTATTTCTTAGTGGAATTAAATACCAGTCGCATATTTTACCACTTATTTTTTCTTGTTAGCGTCTTCTTCTGGCGGATTTCTATCCATTCGCATAATTTCCTCGCAAGAATTCTTATGTATATTTACAAGGATTGCTCGTTAAAAGGTATAAAATATAGGGATCAGTATAAGAATTAAAAATGAAACAATCCTTAAAATAAACACGGAATTTAATGGCAAACGAAACAAAAGTAATTTTACTAAAAACTTAAAAAATAATTTTTTGATTACAATATCTAAACACCAATCAACCTTATATAAAAATAACAGTACTAACAGGGTTATATCTTTATAAGGGTATCTTTATTCGATTAGACTTTTTTACAAAGTACTTTCAAATCGTCAGAATGACATAATTATACAGGATTATACATGCTACCGCCAAATTCGGAAGGTTGCTTTTACTGAGAAGAACCTGGCAAGCAACTCAGTAATTACTTTTTTTCAAAAACATATACTATTTAAAGAATACAAAATAAATAATTTAGGAAACATAAGCTCATGGACAATGTTCCAATGCACAAATGTCGATAAAAATTAACTAAATGCGTAGCTTGAGATGACCAGCCCCCACAAGCAGCACCTATTCATAAGTATGACGTGAATGCCAGTCATTGACCTCCTCAACCATCATAGAGGGAAGTGGACAACCCGTCATCCAGACGCCGCCGCAAGCAAAGGCATTTTAGTGAGCATGACAACTCAAGCCAGTCAAACAAAGATCAAAACTAATAAATATTAAGAATTGTAACATAAGTACAGTGTCCATAAGACTATTTACAATATTTATCTGGTAATACATTATTCCAAGTTTCTTTAACACATATATAATCACTAACTGTATAATAACCCTTTTTAAGTAACACAGATTTTACAGTTTTTTTTTCTATATATATTTTTTCTATATTTTCTATATATTATTTTCAAAAGAATTCTCTTTATTCGCTTTATATCATATATATAAAGTAAATAAAGAGCTCTTTATTCACTTTGTATAATATATATAAAGTAAATAAAGAGCATAATATATACATATAATTCCTAGCACCTCGAGCCAATATGACACTGACGGTGGCGCCGCTCCGCGTCGATCCGGACTGGATTTTTGTGAAATGCTGCCACAATAACGTACCACACAATATTATACATTAGTGTTGTAATTGTTCAAACTAGGTCGTTTAAGTAGCGCGTATTACGAACTTCTTTGCTTTGACGTTTAATTTTATGTTGCCAAAATGAAACGTCAAAACTCTGAAGTTCTTAATAGTAGGGGAGCCCAAGAAGGGATTTTGGGTTTCACGCAAGCATGCGCGTTAGAAAATCATATAGGTCGAAAGCTTGCAACCTGTTATGTACCCCCACCATGTATTTCTAAAATACCAAGGCTTTGCATGATTCTCATACGGTGTTCGCATTTCATTTTAACCTCATGGGGTTTTACGGAAATTCACCAATACAAATTCTGACCGTTTTTAATTTTTTATCTAATGGGGATTTGTGGAAAATTACTCTCCACTTCGAGCTGGATTTATGAACTTTTTTCCAGTATTCCCCATTGATGGGGATTATTGGAACAACCCTAGCTGGACAGGCGTACCTGAGGTTTCAAAAAACATGACCAGCAAGCACTCGAGAGCTTTAACATTCGAGTGCAATAGTAACAACAATGTAGCGGTAGACAATTCATATTTACGATTGGATAAATAACGATATTAGAAGATAAGGTGTGGTTCCTTGCTTGAAGCACTCTATCACGGTGAAGTATGTGTTTATTAATTTTTAAGCAGATATTCCAAATTTAAAATAAATCGAGCAAAACTTACACACTTGTCGATGCGCCGGAGGCGGAGCTCGACGCGGCACTCGACGCGGCGCTCGACGCGGCACTCGACGCCTCAGCGCTAGAGACGGGTAAGTACTTATTAGCACGAGTGTGACAAACAAACACAAACTATACCGGCCCGCGTGGCACTACATATTTATATACTGCTTCACTTTTGGACTGTTGTCATCGACTTCATTTGTAATAATGTTAGTTCATGTGACATTTAGAGATATTCTACAAAAACGATTTGAAAGACTGCAAACTTAAATGATCAAAGTATACTAAGAAACAAAAGTTTTTGACATGAAAAATCTACTCCAATATTACACCTGTATTTGAATACATAAAATCTATACACATCATTACAGATTATTAAAGTTAAAATATATAAATATTATATATAACACATCAAAACTATTAAAATATTAGGTTACCTACCCAAGAATACGTAGTTCTGTATTTATTCCGATGAACGGGTGATTTTCACGAAATAAGAGAAGTACCCATATTATATCAGGAATTGAGTGGACACAACTGCCCAATAGGAAAGGAAAACTGATGCAAGTATTATTCACATCAAAATTAAAAACTTAAACGCGATCATAACCGAACCAGTAAAATTTTCATTTTTCCTTTTCATAAAAACATTCTAATATGTTACTTAGTAAGACTAAGACAATGATTTAATTTCATTCTTTTAACATTAAATAATTTAAATTTAGGGCATTACTTTGCCTTATTATATAAATTTGTCCCATTTCTAAAATACCAAGGCTTCGCATGATTCTTATACAGAGTGTTGTTCATATTTCACTCATGGGGATTTATGGAAAATATATTCACAAGTACCCATTCTGAGCTGCTGTCGATCGCCATGGGGATATCCAATGGGGATTAGTGGAACAAGCCCTGCTTAAACCGATAGTGGTAGGCCGTCACCTTGTTCCAATCATATCCTAGCTGGACAGGCGTACCTGTGGTTTCAAATAACATGACCAGCAAGCACTCGAGAGCTTTAACATTCGAGTGCAATAGTAACAACAATATAGCGGTAGACAATTCATATTTACGTTTGGATAAATAACGATATTAGAAGATAAGGTGTGGTTCCTTGCTTGAAGCACTCTATCACGGCGAAATACGTGTTTTAAGTTTTAAGCAGGTATCCCAAATGTAAAATAAATCAAGCAAAACTTACACACTTGTCAATGTGGCGGCGCTCGACGCGGCGCTCGACGCGGTACACGACGCCTCAGCGCTAGAGACGGGTAAGTACTTATTAGCACGAGTGTGACAAACAAACACAAATTATAACGGCCCGCGTGGCACTACATATTTATATACTGCTTTACTGTTGGACTGTTGTCATCGGTTTCATTTGTAATAATGTTATTTCAAATCACTCAAAGGCAGCAATGGCAATTCAGCTGGCTATCAAGCCAGCTGCAAAAAGCAAAATTTGATATCGCACTTATACAAGAACCTTACATATACAAAGGTATTATCAAAGTTTTAAACAAATCCGGAGGCCCCTTTTTCATGTAGGGAACTCTACTAATATGTGAACTTACATATTTGTCACATATGCGATGCCTCTATCAAATTTCTGTTCTAGAGACCTCACTACTGTGAGAATAAAAACAGGCGCAGGTAGGGAGCGTCGAGAGGTAATACTCTCTTCTGCATACCTGCCATACGAAGAAAAGGACCCGGTTACATAACAGCTACGTGACCTGATCGAGCTTAGCACCCGGAAGAACATTGACCTCACCTTGGGCTGCGATGCGAATGCACATAATGTCGTCTGGGGCAGCTCGGACACTGACAAAAGGGTAGAAAAATTATTGGACTATCTGCTAAGTTCTCATACTTAATAAAGGCAAAAGACCCACATTTGTCAAAAAAATATATTCGATCTTGCTACAAGAGGGAGAGACATCAGTAAGCCCCCACCTATGCAGACTATTCAGGGCATGTATCGCTTTCGGATACGTACCTAGATGCTGGAGTCAAGTGAAATAAACATTTATTCTTAAACCAGGAAAATCTGAACACGAAGACGCCAAATCATATAGGCCAATAAGTCTATCATCTTTCCTCCTTAAATGTCTGGAGAAAATGATTGATAGACACATAAAAGATGGTCCACTTAAACGGCATCCTCTAAATGCACTACAATGTGCTTACCAAACTGGCAAATCGACTGAGACTGCCCTACATCATGTGGTGAGCCGCATTGAAATGGCTCTAGAACAAAAGGAATTATGCGTTGGAGCATTCTTCGATATTGAAGGAGCCTTCGACCGCACTACATTCGAATCAATAGAACAAGCAGCTGATAAGCATGGAATAGATACTACCATCATAAGGTGGATCAAAAATATGCTAAAAGGCAGAATGGTAACATCTACCCTGATGGGGGATGAAATCACAGCCATAACAACTAAAGGTTGTCCACAAGGGGGTGTCCTATCACCTACCCTATGGAGCATTGTGGTCAACTCACTAATGGTAAACACCAATAAAGGCCCATTCTATACAGTAGGATATGCTGATTTGTTAATGGAAAATTTCCAAACACAGTAACGACAATAATGCAAGGAGCTTTGAATAAGGTTGAAAATTGGTGTAAAATGAATCAACTATCCGTCAATCCTAGTAAGACTAACGTAGTCTCTTTCACAAAGAAAATGGTACTAACAGGCCTTCGGGACCTATACATGTACAAAAAGAAAATGGAGTGGGCCATCGAAGTAAAATACCTAGGAGTGACACTCGATACGCAGTTAAGGTGGCACATACATGCTGACAAAACCATTAAGAAAGCACTTATAATGCTAAACATGTGTAGATCAGATTATGGAAAAACGTGGGGACTCAAACCCAAGATAATGTACTGGATACATCTCACGATGGTAAGACCAATACTAACATATGGAAGCATTGTGTGGTGCCCAAGGACAAAAACCAAGATATGCAGAGACGCGCTAAAGAAGATTCAGCGGACAGCCTGCATGGCCATCACAGGTGCCTTCAAACCAAACTCCTACAGTAACCATGGAAAAGATACTCAATCTGACACATTGCCATCGAGGCAGAGGCAAGGCACGCCTTATACAGGGTAGCCAAAACTGGGCAATGGGATGCATCACAACCCAGGCTTGAACACACCAAACTAGCTCCTCATCAGGAGCTAGACATAATAAGGGACATGACCAGTGGCAAGATACTCACGAGATACATGTTCCACAAAAGATTCAGTATCCACATTCTAACCAGACAACAATGGAAGGACGGTCTGAAGAAAATGGAAAATGGAGAAAAATCAACTAGTTTGGTACACGGATGGATCCAAAACTATTGAGGGTACTGGAGGTGGAGTGTACTCAAAGGGCTACAGCTGTAGCGTAAGTATGGGCAAATATCCGTCTGTGTTCCAATCGGAAACATATGCAATATCCGTTTGTGCGGAAGAAATACTTAACAAACATATTAAGGATAAGAATATCTACATATGCAGCGATAGTCAAGCTGCCCTAAAAGCGCTAGGCTCTTTTGAAATGAACTCTGCCCTTACTGTGGAGTCCGCACATTTGCTAAATAAATGACGAACCCGCAACACAGTGAGACTTGTATGGGTTCCAGGGCACACGGGAGTAGATGAGAATGAGTGTGCAGACAGCCTTGCAAGAGAAGGAGCCATGAAGAACTTCATTGGGCCCGAACCATCTGTAGGCCTTCCTTATGGAGCCTACAAAAGTGCATTGCACAAATATGCGAAGGAACAGCTCAATACAGAATGGGGCGCCAATAATGGACTAAGACATTCTAAACAGTTCATAGGCATCTGGGGTGAGAGCCAAAGCAGAAAGCTATTACAGTTGAAAAGATGTCAGCTTAGGCAACTCACAGGAGCACTAACAGGTCATTATGGGAAAAAAGAAAATCTTTATAAGTTGAAGTTATCTAACGATGTGGTGTGTAGGTACTGTCAATCAGAAGCCGAAACCATGAGTCACCTAATATGCAATTGCGACGCACTGACCAGATGGCGAATCGACCTACTGGGTAAGACGTATCCAAAACCAGAGGACTACTATATACAGATAAATATATATATGATATTAAATTCAAATCGTTTCGCACAATATTGTTTAATAACGATATTAGAAGATAAGGTGTGGTTACTTGCTTGAAGCACTATATCACGGCGAAGTATGTGTTTATTAAGTTTTAAACAGATATTCCAAATTTAAAATAAATCAAGCAAAACTTACCATCTTGTCGCTGCGCCGGTGGTGGCGCTCGACGCGGCACTCGACGCGGCGCTCGATTCGGCACTCGACCCGGCGCTCGACGCGGTACACGACGCCTCAGCGCTAGAGACGGGTAATTACTTATTAGCACGGGTGTGACAAGCAAACACAAACTATAACGGCCCGCGTGGCACTACATATTTGAAATACTGCTACTGTTGAACTGTTGTCATCGGTTTCATTTGTAATAATGTTAGTTCATGTGACATTTAGGGATGCTACACAAAAATAATACACATCAATACAGATAATTTAAATTGAAGTGTCTGTTTGTAATTCGAAAATAACAGTTTTTCACTATAATGTGTAAGTAAGTAATGTTGTATTGAAATTAGTTTGTATGTGAGAATGTGTGATAGGCAATGTTTGGACGGTTAAGAATAGAAGTCGGAAAATATATTGACGGATGATAAAAAAGGACAAAGACGATGGACAATGTGAACGACGAATAACAGAAGAAGTATTTATAATTATATTATTGTGCAGTTAAGAGGACGAAGTAATCAATTGAAACATTAATATGAAGTTCCTAATTTTCTAAAAAAAATTTCTTTCTGTCCGTTTATCTGTCTGTTTGTTCCGACTAATCTCCAAAGCGGCTGGACCGATTTCTAAGGGATCATCACTGATCAACAACAAGGTTATTGAAACAGAACTGTAAGGTCCCGCGGTTAAATCGCGGGGAACAGTTAGTTATAAATAAGAATGTCCATAGTAATATAATGTTCACCAAGCTCTCTAAATCTCTAAAATTCTAAAAACTTAAGAATAATGTCTATATATAAATAAATATATATGCCAAATGAATAGTCTAATGCATATGAATGTGTATATACGGTACTACATAAAACAACAGCAACAATGTAGCAAGAGCAATATGAATGATTCGATAGCACTTAGATATTTTTTTTATTTTTCGTGAATACTGACTTGTAAGCAAACACAAAAAAATGTTTATATTTATGTTTAGATTTATGGTCTAAAAATACCTACATTGTTCGTTTCTCCTAGTTAAGTATCTATGTGGTAATTTGCTTCAAAAAGAGGCAAATTTACAAATAGGCACTTGATAACTTAAGTACAATTTACCCTAAACTATTTATATTATATGATGAAACAGGAAATGAATATGAATAAGAGGGGCTTCTCGTTCGAATTTCGAATCTGACCGACTAGGGATTGTACTTCCACCTTACTGATGATTGCTGCAGCCAAATAATGCTACCTTCACATAGTATTTGTGTTCCTGCTGTGGGTACGGTCTATAGGGCTCAATAGAGAATGGATAGCGCAGTATTTGCTGTACTATAGTGGCACAGCGGTTCTATTACTTATGCTTATGGTGGGCAACGCGTGAGTGGCACTGATAATGATCACATTCGTAGGCTGCAGTGGCCGCTACAATCAGGCGGCCCATACGATTGTTGCGAAGCAAAGGGTTAGCTTACTGTAAATATATGCCACTGGAGAACATCGTTCTTAAATATCGGCGGACATATATTTTCGCGCTGCTGGGTATTTTAAACTTCTTTGGCGCCGCAGGGACGTCCTTACCGTCTTGTTCGGTATTCATTCTGTAGAATATAGAAACATTGTATATTAGTAAATTTTTGGAGATTTGTTAGGAATACGTTTTTATTTTTTGACTTTTGTACAATGTGACACTTTTATTTTATACCGTAAGGGTACTCAGGGTTATCTTAGGATAAAGAAGTGAGGATCTGATGATGGAAGTGGTGTTTCAGTCTGTTTTGTAAAGCTTAAAAGGTGACCTTCTTTTTAGCCGACTTCATACAAAAGAGGAGGTTTTATTCGACTGAATGTTCTTTTATGTTTGTAATCTCAGAACTTTTGACTGGGTGAACGGATTTTGAGGATATTTTTTTTTATTTGAAAGGTGATGTTTCCCAGTTCCCAAGTGGTCCCATTTAAATTTGGTTCAGTTCTGATGGTAGCATCCATGAGAATTCGAGGAGAGCCTTCTATAATCTTACTGGCGACTAGTGCGTTTGTTATTTCGGTACTTTCCACTCGTTAATACCATCAACGATTGGGAACCACCATTTATGATTTTCTCCCGCTAGTTACAGACGTCAATAGTGTTATAGATAAAGTATTTAATAAAAACGTTTAATAATATATATATATAGGTAACTAAAAATATTTTGCTACGAAAAACTTTCGAAATGGTCGTTTAAAAACATGTTGCACCAACGAATTAATGACATGTCAACCAAATGCCGGCAAAATTTAAAATGGTACAGTTCGTTAACTCCATCTACTGAATATTGGATTAAATGAATTTACTAAACTGTTTGAAAGGCACAGGAGGAACAAATATCTATTGATATAATATAATAAAATATAATAGTAAATCTATTGTTATAATATTAATGGTTTATTTTGAAAATTATTGGCAAAATGCGAAAAAATCGATTATTTTCTTAAGAAAAATCGATTATTTATAAATAAATAACCCATTTAAAAATAAATTGTTGTATGTACAATGTCACATCCCTACTATGTTGGTCAATGACGTCATGTCAGTCACATGGCAGTTGTTAGTCTTAAAGCGGGAATATCGAAACAAAAATAATGAAAAAGCCAATATTTTTAAGTAAAATATTTTTTAATGGTAAACAAGAGTCAATCTTCTAAATAAAAGCTATTCCAAAAAATGGTCAACATCCCTATTGAGTGGCAGTTAAAGATGATGTCCCAAGTTATGTGAACTAGTTGGGGAGTGAAACTGTGTATGAATGACGCATGAGTGAATGAACATATGAATGTACGATAATTTGAAGATCGAACATAGAGGCGCTCGAGCCGAAACAATCAGTAAATTTTTTACGGTTTCAAATTGGTTCTTAAATCTTGTTTAAGTAGTTAGATACTTATAAAATTTCATTAATTGAAATTAGTAATTTCGTAATCCTTTTTTTAATAAAAAATATGGTCCTAACCAATTCAAATGAATTTGTTTTTTTTATTTGATTTTAGTTTTATGAGTTAGTTTTCTTTCGATTGTGGTTTGGCTGTGTCGCTTAGACAGCGTGGCGCCGGTGGGAGATCCTCCGGCGGTAGTCGCGTGATAGGGGGCCCCTTCCATTGGCTGCTGACTGCGGCGGTCGCGTGGCGAGCCGTCATTGGGTGCTTGGTAAGCAAGCGTTGATATCCTCCCGGCCGTTGAAAGCTCTACTGCAGCTTTCAACTTTCGAAATGGTTATCATCCGTGGTAGACAGGAGGCATAAGCGATTGAGGGCTCGTCGGTCAATGCCGGTGGCCGTGGATATATCCGCAACTCGAGGAATGGAATTGGGTCCCAGAAATAATTTAGTGACGCGTCCCAGACGCCAGCACAGAGTGTTGAGAGGGGTGAGTTGTCCTCCTTTATCAAGTCGAGGTCGTCCACCTTGAGGTGTCTTGACGTTTCTCGCCACTTAGTCCTCTGCTGTAGGTCCGAGACGTACTCGGTGGTCCATCGGGACCAGAAATGTTGGCGCGCCTGCTTTAGGCGCTGGTAGCGGTCGAGGCGATGCAGGTTGGTGTCCAGGTAACTTCAATCAAAAAGTGAGCAGGAGTAAAGGGTTGATAGTCGTCAGGTGACGGGCCCAAGGGACATAGGGGTCGGCTATTGAGGATGGTCTCTATCTGTGTAAATAGAGAGGTCAGTTCCTCAAATGTTAGGTGAGAGTGCCCTAGGATTCGGTGCATATGGTACTTTACCGACTTGACCTCGGCCTCTGCTAGACCATTAAAATGAGGAGCGTATGCGGGGAAGAAACGAAATTCAATGCCCCGATCAGCTGCAAAGCTACAGATAGGGGTGCTGTTGTACCTCAAAAATGTAGACGTGTTTGGGGTCAACACCTCGAGAAGCGAGGTTTGCGGGGTTCTCCTACGTGGGTGCATGACGCCAAGCCGTGGGTTCAGTAAGCTCGCATATAGCTGCAATGCGATTGGTAACAAAAGTTTTAGTTCTTTGGAGTGTCTTCAACCAACCTAAGACAATACTAGAGGCTGTCCAGTAAGCTTGACGACTTATGTCGCATCTTAGGGTTGTAACTACAGCAGAAGCCAATTGAGCGCCTAGTAGGTAGCGCTCCACATAGCTCTAAGCGAGGAATAGTGCAGGCTTTAATAGGAGGAACACGGGACAAGGCACATAGTAAAAAGACTTGAGCATTTTTTGCACTGTCGAGAGACCTTCGGTAATTACAGCATCCGTAAGCTGCTTGAGACGCGTCACAAAAGCAATGGAGCTCTATGTGACAATAATCACTGGTGAGAACTTGTCTTGGGATTCTTAGGGATGATAATTCATTCATTGCGTTGTACACATTTTGACCAAGAAGCTTGATGAACAGTAGGGGGAGCCAGCTCGTCCCAGTCAAGCTTTTCGACCCATAGTTTTTGAAGAAGGATTTGGGCTTTGACAGCAACATAGTAAACATAGAAGGTCAAAAATTTTGAATGATGATAGGATAGATCGCTTGGTTAAAATTGTTTGAGATGGGGAATGGAGAGGGAAATGTATTGCATCTGCGACTGGGGACCAATCAATACTGAGTGTACTGGTAGCGTTGCTAATAATTAAGACTCTTCGGGATCGATAGAAGGCATGAGAGGGGGGAGATCGGATCGATATTTCCTTAACAGAAAACATCCCTTGGCCAATTCACTAGAGACTGACTGTATGTGATGAAGTTCATCCTCGGTGTCACCTCCGGTGAGCAAGTCGTCACAGTAATCCCTCTGTATTATAAGCTTTATAATAGGATTATCACATTCTTCTCCTATCTGAGATATAATATCTGAGATAGACATTTAGTGCTAAGAAAACTAGCACTGGCAAAGACATACAGTATTTAGTAGTAGAATGCGAAGTGGCTTATTTTCACTGTCACGCCATAGTATAGTTGTAAGTTGCGATTGTGTGTTCTCAAGATAATTTGTCTGTACATTTTCTCAATATCCCCTAACAACACATATCAGTATTGACGAAAGCGAAGGAGGATATTGAAAAGGAGGAATTGTCTTGTACAGTGGGGCCTACCATTTGGAGGGCATTGACTGATAAGCCAGAAGTGGTGGGCTCAGAGGCATTGAAAACTACCCTAAGCTTTGTAGACTCACTACTCAGGAGAGTAGAATAAAGGATTATTACAGGGTGGGGTAAAAAGTAGGAGTTAGGTGGAATGGGGCCATCGAGTTGCGAAAGATGGTCGGAGTTTTCTTCTCAATCCTATTGCGATGGACACTCTCAATGATATCAGCACGGTCCTTCAGAAAGGAGAAAAAGTCCTTGAGGGAAGGTATTTCGGGTAAGGCGTTCCTATGCTCTTCCCACTTGAATAAAGTGCTGTTGTCTAGCTTGGACATTAAAATATGGATGACAAGTACGTCCCACTTATCGGTAGGTAACCCTTGTGTTCTGAGGGCACGTTGGTTTTTAGTAACGTGGTCTATAATAAACCAAAGGAACTTGTCGGTCTCTCGCAGTCTCGAGTCAATGTTAAATAGGGACTTCAGATGGTTATTAATTAACTGTCGCTTATTGTCAAAGCGATTGCAGAGAAGAGACCAAGCTTCGTCATAGTTGTTATCAGTGACCTCTAAATAGGAGCAAAGATAGTGAAATTCCTGAACAATTTAAATTTTAGTGTTATTGTAAATCATAGACGAATAAATTTCTTAGAATTCTAACCACTTATAATATTGACCATCGAATTTAGGTATATGTACAGTAGGCAATTTAAACCCTAGACCATCGGAATCGTTTTGACTGCAATGATGACCACCATTAGAATTGGAGGAACAAGTAGAAAAATATTTATCATCTTGTTTGGAGGTAGGCGGTGAGCTATGAGTTTGAATAAAATCTTGAGCTATGGAAATACTGTTGTCAAACTCCTGCTCAATATCCTGCGCAGTTAGCTCATTAGCTAGATCAGGGTCATTCAGAACCTCTATTTGGCTCTGCAATCTGTCGAACTCAATGAATAGCGCTTCGATTCGTGATAACTTCATCGCAAGCTCGCTGACTTCTACAGAATAAACGGATTCCAAAGTAACTAATTAATCTAGATACATTTTGAATTTAGTAACGCGTCATTTAATGGCTTAATAATAAATTCTCTTAACTTCGCCTCGGAAGCCATTGCGACGAGCTATCAACGAACGGATAGATATATAGGTTAATAATAATAAATACAACATACGCTCCTCGTTTTGTTGTGCGTAGCCGGGCCGTAGCAGACACCGGTTTCTTATCGGCGCAGGCGCAGCGGCGACGGCGAGCGAAGTGGGAGGCGTGTGACGTCACGAACACGGCCGGCTGACTAGCGGGCTGCGGCAGCGCAGCGACGATGCACTTAATATGCACTCGATAGTGAGCACTGGAATTACCGTCATAATATTCTTAATGCGCGTGGACTGGCGCTTGCAATATAGTCGGGAGCGAATGCAATAGCTAGGCGTATTATGGGTACAGCTACGTATGTATAACAGCTTGAGGAGGATGCGAATGAGTGATGAATCGATGGCAAAGTTAAATGTATCAGGCAAGCAGAGTGTAGGCAAACATATGGCATAAGGCAATGAAGATATATTGAATAGGGGCTAAAGATATACATTAGCTAGGTAGTAGTTTTTTGCGAAGAAGGTAAGTAGGCAGGCAGTGCGATAGAAATTGTAATAACAATTAGCACAGCGTTTAACTGAAATCTATGCAAGTACACAGATAGAGGAGGAGAAATAGGAACGGGCTCACAGTTTGGTAGGCGGTGAAGCAAGTAGGTATCCGTAGGGGACTAGGCGCGGGTGTGTTGAAGCTTTGTTACGTAGACGCGTGAGGGTGTAAGCACGTGCTCCCGTAGGTGGCGCTTTGTTGTCCCGTAGACGCGAAGGTGGTTCGGTAGACGTGCACGTGGTCCCGTACTGTACGGGCACGATGTCCTCACTACAGCATGATCTCCTCTAGGCTCCAAACTCACTATAGCTGCTTTTGGACCGCGCTGTAGCGTGCAGGTGTTGTCACGGTCGCCACTTTTTGTTCGCGATGGGAACAAAAGGAAAGGTTGGATACTTTTGTTTAAGGATATAATTTTGAGTAGAATTAAATGTAACAGCGTAGGGTCCGAAAGGGGTGTAAAAATAGGCGCTAGGTGGTTGCGTGCGAGTAGTTGCGGGCGGACGTGGCTGTGTCGCTAAGACAGCGTGGCGCCGCGTGGGAGATCCTCCGGCGGTAGACACGTGCCCCTTCCATTGGCTGCTGACTGTGGCGGTCGCGTGGCGAGCCGTCATTGGGTGCCTGGTAGACACTGAGGTTCTAATAAAAACTGTTTTAATATTGTATTTACTATTGTATGTACTGTGGTAATAATTTAAAGACGGGACTAAAGGAACATTCCAATTTTAAAGAAATAAGATACGATTTTGATGATGATGTAATTTGTTTGGACCCTGGGTCCAAACAAATTTCATGAAGGAAGAACATGGAACACTTTTTATCTGGATAATACAATGGGAATGGGAACTACGAGGGCGAAACTGCGGGGCAATTCAATTCAAAAATATCTTTATTCGATTAGACTTTTTACAAAGTACTTTCAAATCGTCAGAAAGACACGATTACATTGGATTATACATGCTACCGCCAGGTTCGGAAGGTTGCTTTTACTGAGAAGAACCTGGCAAGAAACTCAGTAATTACTCTTTTGAAAAAAAAAAATTTACAGCTTTGAGTAATACAATATACATCATAAAATATATATATAAGCCCATGGACACAGTTCCAGTGCACAAAAGTAAATATAAAAAAAAACAAAATTTTAAAACTAAAAATAAGAACTACGAACAATTGTGTAGCTTGAGATGACCAGCCGCCACTAGCAGCACCTGTTCACAAGTATGACGAGAATGCCAGCCATCGCCCTCCTAAACCATTATAGAGGGAAGTGAGCGACCCGTCATCCTGACGCCGCCGCAAGCAAAGGCATTTTTGTGAGCATGACAACTAGTATACCTATGTAGTATCTTATATAGATAGCTGTGGCCGCGACTCCGTCTGCGCAGGATTTGACTTATCTTTATATTTCGTATAATTCACACAATATTTTTATAAATTACTTATTATAATTGCCTTAATATTTATGGTTTTCATCGGTCCGGCATTTTTAAATTTTAGTGAGACTAACGAACAGCAATATTTTTTTATATATATAGATAAAAGATGGCGTGCGCTGAAAAACCGTTGAAGTTACACATAGATATACAATGTACTAGCTGGTGCCAGCGACTTGGTCGGCACAAGATTAGTACTTCGAGCAGCTTTTTTCATCTACTGCATTACAAAAAGAAGTTTTGACGTCGGTGCCAAACACTACCTTCAAAAGAAAGTAATTTATTTCACACAATTTTATTTTTCTCTTCTTAAAGACGGTTTATTTTTTTGTAAAAAAGGTTTTTCGCGTTTGTCGTGACTTTTTCCAAAGTCCACCTATCCATATAGGTGTAAATTTCTCACCAATACGAATTAATCAAGCCCAAACGCTAGATAAGAACTTGCTGCAAATCGTTGAGGAGTTCCATCTTTATGAAATACTTAATGAAAATAATTAACAAACTCATTAGTCGCCAGTAACATTTTCGAAGGTTCCTCTCGAATTCTAATACTACCCTAAAAGTTAGTCTAATATGAAAGATATAATCTTGAGTTGATTCCTATTGTGTAAAAATGTTATAGAAATTTTGAATAAGGGGCATTAATAATATGTCTAAATATCATTGGTAAAACCTTCAAACATCGATCGATCGAGATTGTTCTACCACAAAAAAATTGTTAGTGTAGAACCGGTCTGAAAGTTAGGACTTAGTTAAAATAGTATCTGTTGGTTTCCAAAGTAATAACTATGGAGCTTAAGATAAATAAAATAAGTATACATATTATTCATATTCATATATTTTCTTGCAATTATTTAGTTACAATGATACAACATAAACCTAAATATAATTGTTACATTTATGTGTAACTAACATAAACCAGTACTTACATGAATGATAAAAGAATAAACTTTAAGACGAAACGAAAGAAAAAAAGAGAATTAATTGAACAGATGCTGCCAGATTCACTTAACACAAGCACGGTTTTTAGCGTAATAGCTAGGGATGCACGTTACGTATACAATTCGATGCAAGTGAATACTATCTAACAATTTTTTATCGACTTTTTATTTCGGTCACGGTTTACAAGTGTATCGATTCCAAAGAATGTCAGATTGTTTCATCAAGATCTATTAGTAAATGTAAGTTAAAAATAACTCGTCTTATTTACGAGTATGTAACAATTTGTTATGAATTGTTACCGAGACGGCACCGTTGGTCTAGTTGGTCAGAACATTATTATTATTTTGGTTTATTTTTTCTCAGCCGAGGCTGGTGATAGTCAGTTATCATTGGGATTATTTGGGATGGACTGTGTCTGTTATTGGTTGGGTCTTCTATATATCATCTGCTATATCCATTGCCGTGGTGGCCTCGGGGTTTGAGCAGTCGCCTGCTACGCAAGCGACGCAAGTTCGAATCACAGCGGGGCTTGTACCAATGAGCTTTTCTAAAAAAAACTTATGTACAGTGATTTCACACCACGTGCTTTACGGTGAAGGAAAACATCGTGAGGAAACCTGCATATTTCTGAGAAGTAATTCAAAGACGTATGTATAGTGCCTGAGACGGCGATAGACTCACCATCTGTCACGTTGGCACTTATTCATTCGGTGAAAAGGGGGTGTTTTGATAATAACACCTCTGCCTACCCCTTCAGGGAATACAGGCGTGAGCATATGTATGATATCCATAAACTTTCTGACAATCCTACATGGCTTTATTTTGTGATCTAGATGATTATATCTATATAAACTATATGCTTTTTTTGCATATTCGAGCAATTTCATTTTTCAGGTCGGGATATTTAAAAAAAAATAATTATCTATGCGCTATGAAGAAACCAAAGATGGGAAAAACATATGGATTACGGTTTTCGAAAAACAAATATGCATGAGTAATTATCAATTAATTATAAATTAGCTGCATAAATTTGAAATTGGAATACCTAACCAAACCGGTAGACAAAAATTATGGAGCTACTATATGAGATGAGTGCTATTCGATTTCAACGATACTATCGATATACATAAACTAGTTAGTTCTACTAGTATCTGTCGAGAAACTTAATGTAAAACGAAACGCGCCTGCTACGCTGTGATTGGCCGATGATAATGACGGCGACTGCAATGATTTGCACCTCTTTCCTAATATTTTTGTACCCATGTAATGCACAGTAATGTAATTTTTAAACATATACATTAATTATGTATTACGTTGTCCCAGCGCTAGATAGCATAACACTGAAAAATTTGTCCCAGACAGTGATTGAATGAGATTTTACAGCAACGTGATGAGTTTGAAGACGATGGAGAAGCAGCTGCATGTGTTACTAAGTGTCAATCAAACTCATGAGAACTCAACATCATCAGAGAAATTGTCATCAACAGATACAATAACAGTAGGTTACTAGTGCATAACCATGTAAAAGCGTTGTTTACCATCCAAGCGCATACAAGAGTCACCAGATGTATTACGTACCTTGATCGATACGGTTCTCAAAAGTTTTCGAGCATAGAAACAGTTGGGCAAGCCTGTAGACAGCTGGGATTGTAGATCTTAATAAGATCTACAAACCCGTACATCATCTTGTTCCATTGTCAATAGTATTTGCAGCGCACGCATATAGAGGTTTTCAATTTTTACACCTAGGGTTACAAAATTAAAATTTTCTTATGGATCCCTATTTTTTCATTGAAAATAATGCCTATAACCTTCCTCGGTAAATGGACTATCCAACACTGAAAGATTTTAGAAATCGGACCAGTAGCTTTATAATATTAGTATAGAGACAAACGTTGTCGACATTTAATTGTGAATTCCAGGATTTGAGCGTATGCTCGGAATGAAATAATAACGCTACACATTTATAAAAACACTTTAATAGACCCATGTTTTCACACAAATAATTGAGAATAGAATCAACAATCTAGGTGTAATTTAAAATACTATTGTTTGATTTCCAGAACTAGTAAATCATATTATAAAATTGTACGTTGTACTTCTACAAAGCTTAATTACTTAGTTCTTCACCGTTGACTGTGCGAAAACGTATCAGAGACGTGGTTGTCGTGGGTGCCACAACTATAGGTTTTGGCACGTGCGAACGTCGTCGTTTGACCTTACGTTTTGAGCTTTTTGTAAGCAGATTTATACTCCCAACACTCGCGACTTGGGCTGCTTTATGTTCCCATACAAAATGAGGAAAACACGCGGGCGATATCGTCAAAGCAAAACATGTTACAATCTATAGTTGAGGCACAGGCGCTCCGCACAGTCGACGGTGAAGTGACACAGTGTCTACAATGATCTACATTAAGGTCAACATTACCGTATTGATACGCTATTACAGTGTTAGCTAAGGGCCTGCGACCAAAGTGAAGCGTTATCATTACATCTTCATCGTTTGATAGCGCGACATATTACTTATGGGGATGCCTCTAGACTTTCGTATGAGATGTGTAATCTCTTGCTTTGTTTAATGATTCAATCATTCTTTACCGTCTGATCTGTGAACTACGACATCGTATGACAATCTTCGAGAGTATTGTCATTTACTATTATAAGAGGGGTTATCACGGCTATGCCGCGGGGAACCTTAAATAGTATAGATACGACATTTGGGTAAAAAGAGACTTTTATTGATCACTTGGTCTGGGTATCAAATCGATCAATGTGAAAAGCAACCTGCTTTGCCTGATTTATAGTATATTTATTATTAGCCTGTCGTGTCCCACTGCTGGGCAAAGGCCTCCCTTTACCCACAGTATATATTAAGATTAATTTCTACACATACATAAAATTGAAGCTAATTATAATTCCTAATCAACTGTTAGTTAGGAATAACAAGCAGATACTTCAGTTTTACTTATCTGTTTATAAATGAACCTTTTCATGTCGTCTTAAAAATGTAAATATCCAATCAATTATGTTAGATACATCCCCTGCATGCGGCATAGCCCTTGGGAGCCCTTACTTGTAATGAAATAGCAATAGGCAAGCACACGGTGTTTAATAATCACTATATGAGACATCCTATTGATTAAGTCTATTGAAGGAGGAAGTTACGTCCAACCCTTATTTATAATACTTTTGAAACATTGTGGTAAGCACTTATTTATTCATACACCTACGTTGGTTGGACATTGATCCGTTTAAACATATTTAGTCTTGCACCCACGCGTCATATTTACGGTTTATAACAAGACAAAGCATGTTAAGTTGAACAATGTTTAAGCAACGTTTTTAAGTAACGGGTTACTGACTAGTGTCATGCATACTAGTTTACCAACACTGAAGCATATATTAATACTCAATTATGTATTACACTACTCAATAGTCAACATAAATTCATTAATAAAATAATATTACAAGCCTATTGGTTATCATTTATTCTATATATGGCTATAACTAAGTTTGATTCAAAAGCGGTGGCAGGTCCACAAACAACATAAATTTTAATAAGGGATAAATTAAAATCAGATCTCTTATCACAATACCAATACACAGCTCAGGCCGCGGAAACAATACAAACTAATTATCAAACGTATTACAATGTACTATAAGATCAATTTGGAAAAACTAATTTTGGTCATAGCATAGCACCCAACGACGTCCTATCACGTGCAGACAAGCAGTTGCACGTCAACAGTGCACGCGACCATCAACCTTACGCAGTTGCATTAAATGCTACAAGCGTGTACTATATTGACGATTAACCGCGTCAGCACCGCAGCCCCTTATTATATTACAGACTAAAACGTTCAATCAATCATTGCAGTTGCTAAATAACGTTACAGTGGTAAAAACAAAAGTAGGTTATACTGTGACGTCAGCAACTAAATGACGCAACACTCTCAGTCGTGTGTGATAAGTATATTCGATATATATGTGTGGATTCTAATAAGGTACTCTTAAAATATCATAATGATATTATATTTGGTGCACGTTGAAGCCACTCGACCGTCTCGCCACATATTCTTTAGTGCCAATCCATTCAGAACCAATTTGCAATTTGAAATAAATTACTGTATGTTTGTTATACCATTGGAGTAATAAACTTCTGAAAACACGTTTGTGGTACAATACAACAACGTAACATATTGACAACCACACATATTATTAGTTATAAGGAGTGTTAAAATATCTATTACAATCATTAACGGATATATATATGTAAAGAAACTATACTTCTTTAATATGTACGCTCTTCCGTCGGCATACAGTGTTCTTGATGTGTTCTGTTTAACGTATAGATGTCGCTATGAGTAATGACAGCCTACATGGTTGGTTAAACAGCTATTGTGTCAAGTAGACAGAACTACATAAAAATGGAGTCGTTGGGCTGATAAAATATTATAAAGGAATTGACTAATTTAAAGAATAAACTTTAAATGTCGTTTTATAAGACAATATGGCAGGAATTGTGAAATTTCAATAAACAATTGCGTTGCTCTGTAAACAAAGATTTATTTTACTATTAACACATATAACAATATTAACAACATTTAACTAAAATCATACTATCTTACCTGTAAACAAAGAAACGACATTTAAAGTTTATTCTTTAAATTAGTCAATTCCTTTATAATATTTTATCAGCCCAACGACTCCATTTTTATGTAGTTCTGTCTACTTGACACAATAGCTGTTTAACCAACCATGTAGGCTGTCATTACTCATAGCGACATCTATACGTTAAACAGAACACATCAAGAACACTGTATGCCGACGGAAGAGCGTACATATTAAAGAAGTATAGTTTCTTTACATATATATATAATGGAGAAACAGAATCCACCTTGTTACAAAACATGGTTGAACCAAAAAGAACATAGTTATAGTTTGGCATTACCAAACTCTGACTATAACTATGGCCTTACCCTGAAATCCGTATCACAAAAATAAATGGAATTACCATAAAGCCAAGGTCATGTTAGGCGATGTTTTGTAAAAAGGGGGCAGTAAGAGTTATTCAATATTCATGCAATCAATTAACAGTGATTGTTTTTAATTTGATAATTATTTGGCGTCCATAATATAATAATATGCTCACGCCATCCCAGAAGGACAAGCAGAGGTCCTTTTTTCATCTGGTGAGGTGAAAAAAAGGTGAGTCTCAGGTACTTCAGGTACTACATAACCAGTATTTTAATTAAATCTTAAGTAATTTTGACTGTGGCCTCGCAGTATATCTTCGCCAAGTTATTATTAAAATCATTGGAATATTTCAAAATAAATGTGATGTGACTAACGTTGACACATAAAAATAAAATTACTTAACCTCCACATCGCTTACAGAAACTCCAGGGCTCTTTTTTGATACAATGTACATGTTTTACAATGATACCATCATGTATTAGTAACTTGCCCTCAATCTCGTGATACTTGTGAACAGGTGCTGCTTGTGGGAGCTGGTCATCTCAAGCAACACAATTATATCGACTCTTGTGCATTGGAACTGTGTCCATGGGTTTACATATGTTTTTTGTGATTTATATCATAGTAAAATTAATTTTGTGAAGTGTTTCTGGTCATGTTCTTTGCAGTAAAAGCAACCTTCCGAATCCGGCGGTAGCATGTAAAATATAGTTCTGACGATTTGAAAGTACTTCGTTTAAAGTTTATTATCGAATAAAAATATTTTTAATTTTTAATTATAATTTAACTTCTTTTAAATTTCTCCTCAGATGTGTTTTCAAACGATATTTTCCTGAACTGTAAAAACTTGGACTACAGATTTTAGAGAAACTCATTGATGCAGCCAGGTATAGAGATTGGGATTTTTTAAGGAAACAGATTTTTGAGATTGAAGTGTTAGAAGAGTCTAAAGAAGACTTTTTCAGAAAGTGCTAAAAGAGATACATGAATGTAAACGTAGATAAATATGTACATAAGCCAGCATGGCAAACGGTGGTCTCCACAGTGCTGCCTATCCCCATGGTATATAGGCGTGAGCATAATGTTGTAATAAATTACATTGTTGATCGTTTCCCCGTTTGAATAATAACTCAAAAACAATCAAATAATGAAGAAAATCAATTAGCATGAAAATACTGAATGAAGGCTGTTCGTGTACGTTCCACATAGGCCCCCAGTTGCGACCCTTCGCGAGTCCGGGCGAGGTGATGGCGAGTCGTTTAGCACACGACGGCTTCCGAGATAGGGTTCTCTGTGATGCGGATGACTGGCGAAGACGAGTGGCGACACGGACGACGCCGCTCCGCGTCCGACATACGACGGAACGCAAATATCTTCGTCGGCGACAATGGTGCCACTGTAACGTACCACACAATATGTTACATTACATTTGTCTTGTAACCGTTGCGGTTCCAACTATGGTCGTTTAAGCAGCGCGTATTAGGAACTTCTTTGCTTTGACGTTTAATTTTATGGTATCAAAATGAAACGTCAAAGCTGGCGCTCCTTAAAACGATCACAGTTGGCACCTAGTACTACAAATGCGTGGCTTTCTCGTAATAGAAGGAGACTTAAGTGACGGTTACACTCTTACGTGTAATCATTGTTTATGATCAACTGTTCACTGGCAGAAAACTATACTCGTGTAAACTAAATAAAACATAAACTTTTAGTTATATCCGGATTACTGAATTTCTTATTGAAACATCACGTAAAGCCAGTCTTACTAATGAATAATTATAAATGCCATTTTGTACAATATATAAGACACATTTTATGATTTAACCTAGATGACGTCACGCTCAGAGAAGCGCACTGAGGTGACGTCATCTTATTCCAATCATATCCTAGCTGTGGTAGGAGAGGCGTACCTTAGGTTGCATATAACATGAGCAGCATGAACTCGATGGCTCTATATTAATAATATTGGATTGCAATAGTGACAATGATGTGGTGCTAAAATTTGATAAAGGTACTCACATGCTCACAAATATTTGTAATATTTCAGTTATTATATTTGACAATTGAGCATTTGAACTGTGTCCATGGGCTTATATTCATGAGATATAAATACTGTAAAAACATATTGTACAAAAATATTGTATAATATATATATTTTTTTAAAAGAGTAATTGTTGAGTTTCTTGCCGGGTTCTTCTCAACAAAAGCTACCTTCCGAACCCGGTGGTAACATTTATAATCATGTATAATGTATTTTGTGTCCTTCTGACGATTTGAAAGTACTTTGTAAGAAGTCTAATCAAATAAAGATATTTTGAATTGAATTGAATTGATAAATACATATATAAAATATATACTATGTATTTCCATGACATTATTTTCGGAAAAATTACAGTTCACATTACTAATAGCAAACGAAAGTTCACGATTATGGTTCCTTGCTAGAAGCATTCTATGACGTCGAAGTAAAATATGATTTTAAATGAAAACAGGCATAGACAATTAAAAATAAAGATAACAACCAAAGACTTACGTATTAAGCTCAGTCGCCATCAGCTGATGTGTTGGTGATCGGGGGACTCAGCGTTAAGCTAGTGCCGGGCTTTTTGCTGTTTTAGCACGGCTAGTGATGGGACAAATATAAAATAAACATAAACAAAAAACATAACGGCTATGCACTATGACACTACACTTGTGAAAGACTGCTTGACTGTCGACATCAATAATAAAACTTATATTAAACTTTTTTATTTAAGAAGTCAAGCGGACTTCCAAAAAAAATAAAATAGAATTAATATTGAATTTTGTGTTTAATTTGATGCATAACACAATATAGTAAAAAATTTAAGACAAACGGTGATTCCTTGTGGTCGTCGGAGAAATCATAACTAACATGTTTCTTTGCAATTTGTAATAACATAGCTGTAGTGTACGTTATTAAAGTAAAATTCGAAGCAGAGGATGTATATCTCTCAGTATAACAATAGGACACAATTTTGGCAATCGGCCAGCCTCAGTTTACACGTTGAAACTTAAATCATTTTCGGTAAAATTTGGGAGTTATTAATAACAAAACCTATTCTTCCCCCTTCGAAGACCCTTCTGGGATGGCGCGAGCAAATTTATAGTGACCTTAATATAATGGACTACCACGTGTCCATGCGTTGTATAAAGTAGATTATTCACCTTCTTCTTCTTAAGGTGCCTCTCCGATTAACGAAGGCTGGCAGTCAATTTGGAGTATTCCTCTCTATTTCTAGCGAGACGAAAGAGTTCGGCTGCACTCGCTATCCCCGTCCACTCCCGGATGTTACGCAACCAAGATTTTTTCCTCCGACCAACACGTCTTTTGCCCGCGATTTTTCCCATCATAATTAGTTGTAGTAACTCGTACCTATCATGTCTCAATACATGTCCTAGGTAGGCAACTTTTCTTTGTTTGACGGTCTGTAAAAGTTCACGTTTCTGCTTTACTCGTCGAAGAATTTCAATATTGGTTACTTTTTGAGTCCAGCTAATAGCAAGCATCCGCCTGTAAGCCCACATTTCAAACGCCTCTACACGTTTTCTGAGGTCTTCTTTGATCGTCCAAGCCTCACATCCGTATAGAACTATGGGCCAGATGTAACAACGGAGCATTCTAATGCGCAAACACAGTCCGAGGCTACGGTTACAGAGAACACGCTTCATCTTAGTAAAGGAGCTGCGAGCTATTTCGATACGGGTTCTTATTTCCTGATCACTTTCCCAAGATTCATTTAACCACGTGCCGAGGTATTTGTACTTCTTTACCTGCTCAAGTGTGTGTCCCTCAACAGATATACACGCGCCGCCATGCTGCCTGGTTGAAACGACCATAATTTTCGTTTTAGCCTTATTCAATCTAAGACCTCCTTTCTCGCTACACATGTTCACTTTGTCGACTATTGTTTGAAGCTCTTGCTCTGTGGATGCTATGAGCACTGTGTCATCTGCGTATCTGAGATTATTGATAATTCTCCCATTCACTTTGACACCACTGTCTAGATTTTCCAATGCTTCAGCCATGATACCCTCTGAGTAGACATTGAAGAGTGTAGGTGATAGTATGCAACCTTGACGTACTCCCCTTTCGATTTCAACCTCTTCAGATTCCTCACCATCTACACGGATAGTAGCACGTTGATTCCAATACAAGGTCTGAATAATTTTGATGTCCCTGTCGTCCAAACCGATGTCTACTAATTGTTTGATGAGTCGATCGTGTAGTACTCTGTCAAACGCCTTCTCGTAATCAACGAAACACAGATAGACATCTTGTTGCATGTCTTTACATTTTTGAACTAAGACTTGCAAAGCAAAAAGGGCCTCTCTTGTGCCGACTCCAGATCTGAATCCAAATTGGCTGTCGGAAAGCTGCTCATCGCATTTTATTTTAATACGTTCATGTATAATGCTCAGAAATAGTTTTAGTACTTGGCTCATTAGGCTTATAGTTCTAAATTCTTCGCATTTTTTTGCATTATTCTTTTTCGGCAGGGTAACGAAAGCTGACACTAACCAGTCTTTTGGTAACTTCCCTGTTTCATAAATTAGATTCATCAACTCAACCAGGGGTTCTATGTTATCTTCCACCAGTAACTTCAGTACTTCAATATGGATGCCGTCCGGTCCAGCAGATTTCCCAACTTTAGCTCGTCGCAAAGCACTCCAAACTTCTTCCTTCAGTATCGAGTATCCCTCACAGATCTTACTAGGTGTTATGGAGGTTCGGGAATCGTCGGAAAACATATTCTTGATGTATTGCTGCCACATAAGTTTTTTCTTCTGAACATCCAGTATCGGAAGACCCATCTCATCCACGAGTCTGTTTATCACACCAGTTGTACCGATCATAGACCTTATTTCCTTATGCAAGTTGAATGCGTCATGTTTATCGGACAGCCTTTCCATATATTTGCATTTATCCAAATACCACTGATTACGAGCGTAACGAACCTCTCTTCTTATCAGTTTATCAATGACATTATATTTTGTGACATCAACATTCTTGCAGAGTCGCCGTTCTTCCATCAGATTTGCTATTTTGTCCGTCATCCATACTTGCTTTGGAGAAAAGGTTGATTTAAGATATTTATTACTCGCATCACATAAGACATTTTTTAGATCAGCCCAATTTTCCTCAACGAACTTTGATGCTTGTTCCTTGGCGGAGTTGGTGGTAAGCGCCCACTTGTTAATCACACTTGCAACCTTGGATCTAATGTCGTTATCATTGAGTTTTCTAATATTCAACTTGGCGGAACAAAACTTCTTTTTAATTGATTTCAACTGACAAGACAAGACACCGATAACTGGGTTATGATCTGTTCTCACATCAGCACCGGGGTAAGTTTTGACACTCTTCAAGGAGTTTTTGAATCGATTATTGATCATAATAAAATCGATCTGATTTCGGATGATATGTTCAGGTGTATGTTTAGGGGATGTCCAAGTATATAGTCTCCGTGGAGGAAGTTGAAAGAAAGTGTTCATTATCGCCATTTCTTTGTCCTGACAAAATTGCACTAGTAAATCACCTCTATCATTTCTCTCTCCCAAGCCAAATCTACCCACCACCCCCGGAACATCACCCTCTCCCACTTTAGCGTTCAGATCTCCCATTAAAATATTGATGTCATGCTTTTTTGTGATCATAAGGAGCTGTTCCACCTCTTCGTAAAATTTATCAATGTCTTCCTGAGATGAGTCCCTGACAGGAGCGTACACCTGAATTAAGTTGATGTTCCTTGGCTTAGCTTGTACTTGAAGCATCATGGTCCGCTCGGACTGAGGGATGAACTCCACCGAAGCTTTATTCACTTTTTTTTGATTATTCACCAGATGAAACAATGTTGAATATGTTACTAATACATCTGTTTATCTGCAGTGCTGTTCTGTATAATGTTGTGTTCACGAAGTATAATATAATGTTTTTTAATGAAAACATACGCCAGTAATAACAACACCCATTTTTCACCGAATATGATTAAGTGCCAACGTGACAGATTGTGAGTCTATCGCCGTCTCAGGCACACACATACGTATTTGAATTACTTCTCAGACATGTACAGGTTCCCTCGCGATGTTTTCCTTCACCGTAAAGCACGTGGTGAAATCACTGCACATAAGTTTTTAGAAAAACTCACTAGTACAGACCCGGCTGGGATTCGAACTGTGTCGCTTGCGTAGCAGACAACTGCTCAAACACTACGGCTCTTTAATTTAAGCAGACGTTCAAAATCAAAAATAAAAACATCCACAAACTTACTCCTGCCAAGCTCGTTCGTCGTCAGCAGATGTGTTGGGGATTGGGGGACTCAGCGCAGGGCTAGTGCAGATTTTTTGCAGTTTTAACACGGCTAGTGGTGAGATAAACAAAAACTATAGCATCTATGCACTACGGCACTACACATTTGAAACACTGCTTCACTCTTGTCATCGATTAATAAATTTATCCAATTTAAATTAAAAAGCGGCAGCATTTATAATCCAAACTCAAACTCAAACTCAAAATATCTTTATTTGATTAGACTTCTTACAAAGTACTTTCAAATCGTCAGAAGGACACAAAATACATTATACATGATTATAAATGTTACCACCATCCTGTATAATCAAGTCATTCTGAAGATGTTAAAGTACTTTTAAAGTCAAATTAAGATATTTTAGATTTTGTTTTTGCTCTGATTATTTTTTAAATATAAAATAAAGCAGACTTTCAAAGTCATAAAAGAAAAAATAATTAATTAAATGTGTTTAAAGTATAAAGTGCATAACAAAGTACTAAAAAGATGAAACAAACTGGGGCCCTGTTATGGCAATCCCTTGTGTGAGTCTAAGATATCACTATTAACATGTTTCACCATAATATGAGTATTATTTAAGGCTTATCTTTGAACTAACATTCGAAGCGATGATGCGAAAAACTTAGTATGGCAATACATTAGTGTTAGCAATAACAGGGCCTCAGAATATGTTTGTAAGCACCATTCATAGAACAGTTTATATAATTCACTACGCACATTCAAGCGTTGTATAAAATGAATTGTTTACCACCCATTTAATCACTACAATATATTTAGGGAATGTAATCTCGTTCTCGCGAGATCTCGGCCTTTTTGGGTGAGATTGATCTCGGACGAAAAAAGGGTGAGTTTTACGATATTGCACTGGAGCATAATAAAAACATTTTTGTTTGATATTAGAAGAGAAGACTGGTTGTTTATTTCACTTTGATAGATACGTACGTCAGAGTTTACAATTACAGTTTATTAAAAATTATGGACATTACGTCAAATAATATTCGATGCCTACAAGTAAATTGAAAAAATCCTCAAAATATATGTTTAACTTATAATACGTATGATGTTCTTCCTAACCTACTAATTTTTTATCCTAATTCATTCATATATTGTGATTATTTGCAAAAAAAACATACTAAACTGCCTGGCGAAATCTCGCGAGATCTCGCTTGAGCCCCAATCTCGCGAGATTTTCATTCCCTAAACACATTGTAGCAATTTTTTTTTTACGTACTTATAGAAAAAATAATAATAAATAAACATAAGTAGTAGCTAAAGTAGCTAGTTATGAATTGGTGAAGTTGGTCCTACTAGAGTGCTTAATAAACCAATAACCTCGTAGAAAAGGGCCACCATAATAATTATATACCGCTGATATATTAATATGTAGCAGGCATGCTAACTTCCAATATACTTATCACTTACCGTAGCCCTCGCCTTGCAAGAAGAGACGGAAGGCTTCAGAAACCTTCCCCGGCTGTTCATCCAGAACCAAGCCACAGTCGGAGATCTGGAATATTACGCCAAAAATATTTATTATCATGTAGTGAAAGAGATGGAGCTATGGAAAATGACACGCGTGCGAGCGTGTTTACTATATTTTTCCCCGATTGGTAGCAAGAACAGCGCCATCTTGAGTTGACATTATTATAGAATTAGTGAAGAAGTATTTATATTGATAGTAGAGGTCGCTATGTGTTTAAGTACATACATAGGCTCAACCCTGTATTCCCCGAAGGGGAAGGCTGAGGGGTACTTGCAGTTCAACCACATTTCACCAGTTATGTTTAAGTTTCATGTAAGAAATAGGGGCGAGCTTATTGCGAGCCCATTAACAGAGAACTTATCCAGACTCCGGCTTGCTGCTGGGATATTACATATGGCAAAATCCAATATTACTTTGCCCGAGCCTGGGATCGAACTCAGAACCTTGTATTCAGCAGTAGCGCTTACGACCACTGCGAGGCAGTCCTTGTTTGAAATAATCTTAGAATAAAGTAGATTAATAATTTGTGGATAAGTATGCAAATAGGGCTTAAGTGCATGCATCTTTGTCCACTTTGTATTCCCCGAAGGGGTAGGCAGAGGTGTTGTAATAACAACGCCCACTTTTCATCGAAGATGATTAGTGGGAATTATTTTATTAAAACAATAATAGGTGTCGACATGGCTTACCTTCATCCAAGTAGAGTTGTGAGGATTGAGCCTGCCATTGAAGGTGACGGTATCGTCGACGTGGGGCGAGAGTGCGCCGGTGATGTTGAGGACCGGCGGCAGGATAGTGCTGGCGTCGCGGCCGATGCCCAGATCGGTGCGGCGGACGTACGCGTCGATCAACAGGGACAGGTTGGTCGCGTTCACGTTGCGGTTGAAGTACGCGCGGTACATCTGGCTCAGGTCGTGGTTGCGCTCCTCCGGGTACTGGAAACGACGTGGCCTCTGTCACTCCTCTCACTCTCATATAACGTAAGTTATTTGGAGTGCCTTTAGTACTTTACTTTTCAAGGAAACTAGCGACCCGATCTTGCTTACGTCGGCTTATGATCATTAAAATTAAAGTGTCTATTTGTAATTCCAAAATAACAGCTTTTCACTAAATGCATATGAAAGCATATACGCTACTGTCTTAAAAAACTAATTTTCAAATTTTTCTCTTTCTGTCTGACTGTCTGTTTGCTCCGGGTAATCTCTGAAACGGCTGGACTGATTTTAACGGGACTTTCATTGGTAGATAGCTAATGCTAGAAGGAGTAACTAAGGCGTAAGTAACTGCGCAGATGAAACCGCACAGCTAGTTTACTATAAAACTATAATAATAGTAACAATATACTAATAATTAAAATTTATAAATATGGCATGATTTTCTATCCGTCATCTAGTTTAGAAGAACGATGCGTTCAAACAGACATTTTTTTATGGGAATGGCTACTTCAAATTATATATTTAAAGATAGCAATATAAATTACATCATAATCGAGCGATCCATACATTAGATCACTCATTGATCTTACATAGCTATGTTTCTCTTGGCGTTTGGGTTACAGTATAATTGAAGCATTGGCGTTGGAGTTAGCGATGGCAAAATTGTCATGTATTCGCAGAAGCAATAATGCACAAGTATAGCAATATTATATTTACGAAAAACTGACTCCCAATATTGCTACTACCATTAATGTGCGAAACCAAAAGTATATTTGTAGATACTAAAAAAATTTGCATTTAATAATTGACCTCATGCACTTGATGTAAGGTTCAATATTGTCAATAGAATGTCCTGAGATGGTCGAGTTTTAGTTCGCTTAGCCCTTAAGCAGTACTAATGGATTAATGCACTTTATATAATGACACCATCGCAAGAGCACGACAACAACAATACACATTATTCAAAACAGCAATGCTTAAAACACTCTAAATATGTCAGAATACATAATTTTTAAACGCTGTGCCCTTAATATAATATGATGTATAAAAGTGAGTTATTAATTATATGGGGTCTAGACCTTCTAGGCGCACATTTTTTTCACAGAACATAAGCTGTTGATTTATCATATAATACGAAATGAAAAAATCTCTCAATTTATTTTTCGTCTTAATACTTACTATTTATTTACTATAGAGAGAGGAGCTCGTGGCACAGTTGCTATTGCGCATATCACCCTTACCCTAGCCAGTAATTGGATGGGTGACCACCCGAGTTCCCTCTGTGCCTCGGAGAGCACGTTAAGCCGTCGGTACCGTTGCCAAATTATTTTCTTTGACAATGGTTACAGGTCGGAGGCCTAAAATAGTCTGACAACTGGTTTAATCCTGATCACAGATTTTCATCGTTAAAGGGGTTGCGAAGGTCAGAGCAGTCGGGTTGAATCAAGTGCCGACCCCAACAATGTGGGATAAGGCCAGGGAGACGATGATAACTTACAATTTATTTAATGGTAAAGTGTAGTTGTTACAGTTATAGGCACTATGCTTATTGGATGACATGTGGAACATACGACATTTTTGTTGTAACATGAAATTCTAAAAATTATAATTCCTTTCATTTGAATATAGTAAACGACGACAGTTATAAATCAATTAAGGGATATTTTATTTTTAAATTGACATGAAGCTTAGGTCTGAGTCGAAAATGTGCGCCTTAAAAGTCTCAACTCTGTATAGGTAATGTTTAAGTTAGTTAGGTACTTGAAAGAGCTGTCAGAGTTAGGTAACTTGTTGCCAATTAGGTTTTCACGAACGAAAATATAAAGTTTATGGCGGTTTACCAGCGCCTGAGTACCCACTTGTTATAAATTTTTAACTTGTTGTTAGTATAAACTTTGCTAGAGTTAAGTAAAACAAATTAGTAAGTAAACACGACTCGTAATACTTCATATTCTTATTTGTTATACAGAAAAAGAGGTGGGAAGGATGGAAATTATCTTAAATATGTACTGTATTAATGAATCCTCACATCCTTATCAGCGACCAATCATTTATGTTAACTAGCGATTACAGCGTATTGTTATACTCTGAAATATTTTAACTGTGTGTTTAATTTCCTTTACTACTATTATAAAAAAAACTGCACAAAAATTTGGAAGGCATTTAAATATTCTGTTTTTGAATCAGATGTTTGATTTTAAAAAGACTCGGGCAAGAAGCCGAAAATACTTGTAGATTTAAAAAATAATTGAGCGATACTCGATACTTACGAGTGCTATTAGTTAATATAAATTAAAAAATCTTGTTATTTTCAAAATATTATAATATATAATTTGCCTATAATTATAGGTTGTCAATGATTAAGAAAACAAAGATTTTAAGAAGGCATTAACAAACAAAGACGACATTTAATAAGGTTAAAGGTAGAAGTCAAACGGGCTGGTGTAAATTTGAAAAGGTTTATTCTAAGACTCACCCTGCCAAAGTGATGCCACATGAGGTAGTCGAGCACCCCTTGGGTCATGCCGCGCGCGCGCAGGGACCTCGAGTTCATCTTCTGGTAGGCCCACTCGATCCACCCCGCCTGGTTCGACGTACAGTTGATCATAGTCAGCGCCTCCACCTAGAAATCATACAAATCATATCAAATAACTTTATACAATTGTTATGTCAATAACGAGTGCTGGCCACATGAATGGCCAGTGTCAAACAAAGTTTCATTTAAAAGGAAAAATTTCATTATGTCATTCATATAAAATACGACTATATAACTACAAGCTTTCTATCAATACAACACCCGAATATATACTCAACAACAATATTATCGGTTCCTTGAGATTTTACCCGCGTAAGATAACAATATAAACTATTTTAAACGGTGATTTTTTTCTAAAATAAAAGAATCCTTACAGCATCAGCTATCTACCAGTGAAAGTCCCGTTAATATTGGTCCAACCGTTTCAATTTATTCGGAAAAAAATAATAATTTTTATTAAGCAAATTAGTACCTCATAATATGCATTTAGTTAATATGGAAGTACAAACAGACACTCCAATTGTATTTATATGTATGTACATTGTACGTATGTATGTATAGATGTTAAGTACCATCCGGCGATTTATCAATTATTACATACGGCAAAATGCTCGAACACGAAGCACGATCTCGAAATTGTAATCTTTTAAATGACAAAAGGGATTCCACAATTGGATAGCACTCAAACGAGGGTAGATCACAAGAGATAATTGTTTCCAACTCGCAAATAACGCAAGCCTTTTATACTTAAGGGAGTTAATAATAATTTCAGCTGTCTTCGGTTGCTTTGTTCACTAAACCTTTCATATCTAATTGTCTGGAAGCTAATGTATCGATCGTAGTCATATGGGCAAACATACTTAGTAATGGTGATAGATTAGAAACAAAGCCCACAAAGCAATTTACCAATGATATATTTCAAAATCATTATATTATGTTGGTAGTCGTGACTTTAGAGTACCTACATTATCATATTCTTATTATATTCATATTATATGTTTGCAGACGAAACTGTCTTTTTGTATTTGAATTAGCGAAGGTCTAAACAGGAAAAAATAGTCATGTGAACGTTTTGTTTTTGCGGGTGGGCGCAGCAAGGATGTTAGTCTCTGCTGCGACTCTAGAGCCGATGAATGATTTACAAGTCGCAAATAATAGTCAAATGAACGTTCACTCTTTGCAAGGATGTTAGCGACTGCTAGGAATCCAATGCCGATGAACGATTTACGTGTCTTTACGCAAATAATAGTCATAGGACATTTTACCTTTTGCGGGTGCGCCAGCGCGAATCTAGCGAGGATGTTTGCGCCTGCTCCGACTCCAAAGCCGATGAAAGATTTTATACCGAAGTGGCCGAGCACGTAGTTCAACTGGTTGGCCAACTCGTCCATCGTCGGGTATATGTAACTGTAAAAAAACATATACGTACATTTTATCCTGGATTCCTTCAGCGTACTAACTACATATATTTATCCATACTGAAAGCTTATTCCCTTTTTGTATCAAGTACCGCAAACGGCGGCTCTAATTTCATTTAGGATGTACACGACAAAGATCGCACTTGTTTTATTTTGATAACTATCTTTTTAAATCGATATCGATATCGATATCAACATAAGAAACAAAACTCTCACTGCGGAAAATCACACCATCTGCGTTTCCACACTTTTTGAACATACATTTTGCGTAACTAGCACCGAGGGCTCGCCTAAGCAAATGTTCCGCCGCAGTCAACGTGTTAAAATGTATATCAAATTACAGTACGGCGCTAATTGAGTCTTGAGTCCGTCAACGCCGGCGCCGCGCCGCCGAGGTTAAGTCTGCTTGAGGACTGGACTCCAAGTATATATGAATAAGGTAAATACTTAATCCTCATCGAAGGGGCGTGCGAAGGTGCAACTACACCCAAAATACACCGATGAAACATATAGGTATCAAGGAGGTAAGACTGTCTGCGTCCGAATTTGTTCCTTTTTTTCATGATCCCTTACAAAACATGGTATAGGGAAGACTAGAAAAGTCTCGGGCTAAAGCTATGCCCATCCTTTCCCACTAAAAGGAGGCAACTTCTTTTAAACCAAGGACTTAGCATCTTAATCTATGTTTTATAATAAGGGAGATGTTGTTTTAAAAATGCCATTTAAAAGACAAAACAAAAAAATGCTACATGAAATATGAGTTAAGTACGTAGTACGTACCCCGTCTCTTTTCCAGTTTAATTATATTTGAACGTCTCAAACATTCGCAATATTCGTCGAAAATGCTCGTTACGGAACACAGAGCAAGAAAAATAATATGAACCACTCCGTTTATTAAAATTGGTAACATTTCAAAAGCTTAGAGGGGATTACTTAGTCAGCAAGAGTCGCAAGAAAATATTTACATTTTTAAATTATTTGTTACCGCTGAATTTAGTCAAAAGCACATTTTTCCCCGTGAGCCTTTAACGTGCTATACTTGTCGAGTGTCTGCAGTAATAAATTATAAGAAAATGTTAGTAAACAGTAAGTTTCGACGTAAAATTAGACATAAACTGCAGCACACGCACAAGGCGACATAATTTATGATCGGGATGGATCCAATAGCTTTAATCTGTTCGCGAGCACTGATCAGATGCCTGGAATGGAATATTCGTTAAGGTTGGGTACCACCTGCGTTTGGGTTTTTCATGCAACTATAAACATAACTACTATATCGCTTTTTCTTTGGTATTGCATATACTATATTATATAAATTATTCGGTAATAAACATCACATACTCTCTTTTATAACTAGTTGTGTAGCGGTGAGTGAGACATACAAAAGAACCGCAAGCTTTCAGTATTGCTGAAATACATTTGAATCAAAAGAATCAAGATTGTACCCTGTATCCCGAGAAATGTGCTACTAGATAATAAATACTTCGAGGCGGTTGTAAATGCAATACAACAATGTCCTAAATAATTAATGAATTACTTTGACGTAAGAGACCAGATATGAAACACACGTTATAGGTTTTCAAGATATATATAGGGTAAATACTTAAGTCTTTGATTTTTTTTTCGCAGTTATATGCAAGTTTCCTTAACTTGTTTACCTCCACCGCTAGTAGTGTGTTATCACTATAGTCACAAACCATCAGCCACTAAGCAACCAGGTGTCTTGAAGTATGAGCGCTCCACTGATGCCAGTAATCGGCGTTATTGACGGCGATATAGATTAGGTTCGTATAACTATTCAGTAGTAGTAAAATAAGATAATATTTAGTAATCCGTTGCAAAATGAAAACGGTAGATTCGCAGTGTTTCAAAGAATGTCTACATCCATTTGTACCAGTTGGGAAAAATAAATATCACAGATAAATGTATGATATTCTTTTAAAGCACATGTTGAAGACTGGCATTTTGAGTTTTTTAAACTGCAAATCATTTACAATAAGTTCGCATCAGTCAAATGCAATGTTTATTAACAAGTTAACAACAACATATGTCGTTAGTATATCCGCTGCGTTTCTGGACATGTCATTGGCTTATGTGACCCGATGTGTAAACAATCCTTTGACGGGGCAGTCTCCAATCAGCCACGCACCGGTCCAATCTAATTAGATCCCTACAATAAAACACTATGTCAAATGCAGGGTTCTCACAAAGTATAGGTTTTTCTCTTGATGATTCTCCTACAAGCGACATAATTTACGAATGATAGTCGTATACTCCATACTTAAAATAAGCTACTCTTAGTAGGTATAGGAGCAACGGAAATCAAAAGGGCGCGCAAAGACGGCGGAAAATGGCGCGGTATAACAATTTTTCGGTGACTGGTTCCCAAAGCCTTGAAGGACATTAACCGTTGACCAGACGTCGGTGGGTCGCTAGCCGCCGCGCCGCTTGTGCTACGTACATATTCCGACTGCCTACAGGCTATATCGAGCGGTTACATAACACTGCGGTACCAGACTCGCCGACGATTCTATTCCGCCTTCCAAACAACCGAACGTTATTCAAATACTCCGCGTACGACAGTAAATAACTGAAAATTTATATGCCAAGGCGGCGCTGCTCTAAGAAGTATTCATAACAAATGTATTGAGATATTCGGCTGTACATATCGATAGCACAACGAAGAGCACGCGATTTCGTGCTTAGTTGAATTTGTATTCATTTTAGCAGAACTAAGGGCAAGGTTGAAGCTTTTCTAGGTAAGTTAGTTCAAGTTATGTACGTACACTGCAGGGGTATAAATTAACTTTCATTATCGGAACTTCCCGGAAAGTTTGAGAAGAAAGCTGTTATTAAGATTTACTGGCAAAAGCTAATAAGAACGGTTGGCGGCATCTGCTTTTAAAACGTGAATTAACCTCGCGTCGGCCAATAGCTAACATACCAATGAGGTCTATTACATTCACGCAGACAGGAATCACACTCATCACTCACACAAGACACATCAGTGCCCCATGTATACCTAGGTTTTCTCATGTTTTTACATTGGCGGTATTACCCAAAGTACAAAGTGCCCCAAGCGGCGAGCGTAGGAAATTGTAAGTTTCCTAACAAAAAAGCGCATAACGCAAGGTCAAGCGACGTCGTTCGAACGTGTCAAAACCTATAGTTAGGGCACAGGTAGACTCAGTTGTCATGCGCAACGTCGGCGCCAATTTGTCGCGATGGCGCCCTATTAATGCAGTTTATTCACCTACCCTCCAGCAAGGGAAACACTCCTCGGCGTAATTTTCATTACTCATTCATCCGGCCAGACTTGCTGGTACCTATAATTGTTGATTGCTAAGTGACTTTCTACAATTCCTTGTATTTTTGTAAGACTTCAATTTTACAGAACATAGAATAGCGATCGAATCGACGGCGAATGCATGCAACGACTACCTACGTTTGGTGTATAACCCGACTTGTTGGGCTTTCATAGTAAGCATAAAAATTAACAGACATTTGACTTGTAACAAATAAAGATACTGTGGTAATATAGTTCTCTAAAATGTCATAATACTACATATTATTATTGATGAGTCAAAACAATTCAACGATTAATATGTACTATGCCAAAAAGAGCAACGTAAACAAACCCATCTAAATAATGGAAATTATTTTTACCGAAGCGCGCCATTTCTAGTTAGCATCAAAACACAAAATCTAGGAACCATTTGAACGAATCATCAGCCGTTCACAGATAACTATGACGAACCATTATCGAGATAGATTCGTTTTCTTGCATCGCGGCGTCCCGTACGACTACCGGTGATGAATTACAAACCGTTAACAGAAACCGCCCAATAAACAATGAGTTCCGTCGTGGGTAAAATGATTATGTAATTCACAAAGACAAACAACAATAGCATAAGTACTAAGTAATAGCCCTAGCTCGTTTCATAGCAACGAAAATGCAAACACGAGCAATTGCCGTGTCGTATGGGGTTAAGAGTTCAACCTGCATCGAACGACGGTTACGAAACAATTTTATAGGAAACAATTATATTTAAGTTTAAACAATTATATTTAGTGGATTCCAACACCTGGAAAAGCACAGGCGCTCTAAATTTTAAGGTCTCTAGAAATATCGGATTAGGATTTATGTTCATAAACTCAGTCAGGGGATCTACTCTGAAAACGAAACGAACGAAAAGCGAACGTAGTTTCAATATCGCTTTGTTTTAATCAAACTCAAATTCGTCCGTTTAATAATTCAATTCAAGTATTTTAAGAACATTTAAACGTCAAAGACTTTTCTACCAGTCCACGTTCGAACGTTATTTTAGAACAAATAAGAACCGTGGTAGGAACTCAGGGAACTTTCGGCCGAAACTTCGTTTTTCGGTGGAAGCGAGCAGGACTCTGAAATCATGTTTCATATGTATTGATATTGATAAATGTATTAAGCTTATTTTCTGCAACAGTGCACCCAAAACGAGAAGAGTAGTAAATAACTTCGAATGGTCGTGCTTCTTTTGTTTCCCGATCATAGCTGTCCGTTGGCCATTGTCATTTTGTTTTTGTATGTACGGGTATCTATCCATTCAGCCTCGTATGGCCGAAAAATATGGAATCTCCGAACAAAGGGTGCATAAATACTGCGAATTGAATCTCCGAGGGATTTATAGAACGGCATTCGTTTTTATTCATATTCGTTTTCATGTTCACGTTTGATAGGAAAAGCAATTGTATTATAATTTGCATTGGCGTGGGGTTTTGTAGTACTAACGTTTCAAGTCAACGATGACGTTGGTTTTTTACGAATATTGGTTTAAAATCAAATAACAATAATACTCTTTGCTATTATAATATGGAGCATCGAAATTTACAAAGTATCGATAATAGAGATAGTCCCACAGAATAGCCCCCTCAGAGAAATTGGGTCCTACGTAGCCCCACGGGAAATTAGTCGGCAGTCAATCAGCAAATTTTCTAAGCATGGCTTAGTTTTGATTTATCAATAACAATAATTTCAGGTAAGTAAAGGAAATCTCAAATCTTTTGTGGTAAGATCTTGAAAGTGGGTATTCGTGAAGGTGGTGTAATAATACAGAATGACAATTAATACTTATGTAATAATTCCAACTCTTGTACCTGAACTAAAATAACTCGTGACAGTAATTGCTCACAACAGATTTGAAAAACTATTAACAAAATATGAGGTACTAGGTATATTTAAGTAAATATGAGGAACTTCGCTACTCATTAAAAGCGATGTAATTGTTGACATTGTGAAGTACATTTTCCAGTCTAAAATGCACCCTCCTCGACGTCCTTTCGCCTTTTGTTACATCACGTAAGCGCAGCGGAGGTGCGTGAATTTTTAGACTGAAATATTTGTACAAAAGTGTGATGATGAGATGGTTATACAAAACTCGTGGATTTTATAACGGAGAGATATGACAATAAATTGTGTGTTGTAATTTGTCCTACGGCGAAGAACGTTAACGAGCGCGAGCAGTCGGAGGAGATATGATCGTGGGCGGATGTCCCGCTTGCGCGCCCGCACACCTAATGACTGCGCCGCCGACCGCAAACACAGGATAATAAGTCAAAATGTTCGCCGAGATAGATGCTTGCGAAAATAGAGGACCGTTTAGGATTATCGTTGGCTCGTTAGGTACTTGTCATATCGTGGGGAAGGATAAAAAAACCACAATGGCTTTATTTGATGTGTGCGAGAATTGTACTTTTTGGGTCATAAATGACTATAACGTTAAAACATTGAAAATATTTAATAATGTGATTGCTAGAGTTGAATACTCATAGCATAATTTTAATCAAAGAACAATTATAGATTTGTTTGTGATTTTCTCCATGAGTTTACCACGCGGTCGCCGCCGGCAAAAATTTATTTGTCAGTGACCCAATCAGCGTGGTAGGTTCAGCTCTGGAAATATCCCTACATGATCACAAAGATCACAAATGGGGTAGTGTCACGTTTATTTTACGCTACTCATAAGCTGCCATCTTGTGACAAATAGTACCTACATAGATACAATTTTAGGTCAATTTATTAGGCGACACATTTAAGACGGCGGTTCACGGTTATAAATATAATGCAGTCAGATGTGTCGGTGCTTGGAGCCACGTATATGAGAATTTAGTTCCCCAGTACCGTGGGTGACTAATGGGGGGCCATTAGCGACTCAAGGGTACCGGGTGTTGGTCTTACGTACGTACATTATTACACGAATCGTTGTGCACATCGCTTCACTCTCACTGTAGACACTAATGGCAGTGTCATTTCAATAAGTAACAGAAGTACTACAACTGTACTGCTAGATCAACCTAAAAGAAGGGTGTTGTGATTGTTCGGTATGTAAGCCAGTACTCCATGGAGAAGAGGTGAAATTACTGGATTCGCTAAGCTAGCCAACAATTATTGTCTATATGTTAACACATCGCTTCTATAAGACACTGCTACTGTTGTGTTCATACTGTAGTATAAGCTGCTTCATCAGCAGAGCTGTGCGTCTGCAAGTGCAAGTCAATTTTATAAATTGAAGCAAATAAATTATCGTTAAATGTTATGTCTACGAGTTCACATGGATTACTAATTTGAGTTTACACTTCCTGAGAAATGTTGCTTTGGTTTCATATCGGTTTGTTAAGACCAAACAGGGGAATGCCTTCGTGAGTGCATATTTCCAATTGATTTACTTCTCACGTTAAGTGATAGTTTGTATCAAACATAACTGATTAATACTTCAATTAGATTCCACAGTTGGATGGACATAGTCCTCTCTTATGACACCGGATTAAGAGAATAGTTAAAGTCTCTGTACAGTTTATTTTTTACCGTTTTCTGCAGCTTTTGAAAACGTGTTAGCCCTTGTTTATCCATTTTTATATCCTTGATGTTTGTAACGTAAGCACCGATTACGTATTATAAACAATTCTTTGTCAAAACTTCACATAAAGTACCACCAACACAAATTCAGTTCGCTAAAACTCGAGGCAAAACCATCACAGAGATTATACTAGTGACAGATTTGACACGTGTTCAGTATACATATACCGTGGGGATCACAAGCCGCAGGCTGTAATTTAAGGTATGTTCTGGTTTGAGTGACAAGTGGAGAGGGAAGGGTAAGAATAGAATTCCTAAGACTATTCGAACCGCAAATAGTCCTTATTCACAATTTTGCGACACATTTTAGATCTTTAATTAATGCTTCAAGTTAAGCGCTCCGTTCGCAATTCATTCCAACATTCAATCTGAGGATACCTTGTTTAATGTCTTCAGATAAATTGTTAAGGAAACTTTTGGTCTGAAGGAATCAGGTAAAAGTTAATAAGAGGATATAATATTGGTAATAATTCTTTTTTTTAGGGGTTGGTGTTATTTAATTCCTGAAATGTTATGAACTGACACTAAAAAGCTTAAAAGCTAGAATCATAGTCAAATTAATTATCTGTATATATATATATACATACGTTTAGGTTTTTTGCTAAAATGTAGGAGCTGAACTCCGATAGGTTTATATCTTAGCTATAAATATACTTTTTTATTTATAGATAGTAGAGGAAAGTCAACGTTTCGAAATAATCTTCAGAGCACCCGAAATAAAGCGACGGCAATGTCAGGTATGGATATTAAAGAACATGAACGAACCATTTTAGCCCTCAAGGCCAATATCCCGGATTTATTTTATATCGTCTTTAAAGTTAGGTCTGGACTTCAGTTTTTAGTAGATGAAGGTCAGACGGTTTTGTACGTAGCGGCTGGCAATGACTGCAGAGTTTCAACAATAATCTTCTCTATATCTAAACCGAACTACGCTATCGATTGTAATAGCCAGAAGAAATCAAAACTGATATTGACGTGCTAATGCCACATGTAACAAGTTCGAGCGCTAATATTAACAGGATTTACATACATATGCTCACGTCTGTATCGCCCTAGGCAGAGTTGTATTATAACAACACCCATTTTTCACCAAAGATGATTAAGGGCCAACGTGACAGATGGATTTACACTAGGTACTAATAATTACTGTGATACGTTACAAACTAGCGGCCTATTAATAATATGTATAAACTCATATCACTAACAATAGCATAGCTCATTAAATGTAAATAAAAATTTACCCTGAATGCACGTTAAGCCGTCGGTCCCGGTTGCCAATTTATCATCTTTGGCAGTCGTTACAGGTCAGTCGGGGGCCTAAAATAGTCTGACAACTGGTTTAAACTAGATCACAGATTTTCCACGTTAAAGGGGCTGCGAAGGTCAGATGGCAGTCGCTTATCTGGTTACCAGCCACATCGGGTTGAATCAAGTGCCGACCCCAACAATTATGGGATAAGGCCCGGAAAATGGATGGAATAATGTACCCTGAATATTGGTAGATAATATTTTTTTAAACATTGATATAATGGCGGATTATATAATAAAGTAGGACAACAAAATGTTTAATGCGCCATCCATCTGCAAAGCGGATCCACTGTGAACAAGGCAGTGCAAACAGAAACAAATTTCAAAATTATAACATAACTTTCCCCGCTGCCACCAACTTGGTGGATTTACTTTCAGTTGAGTGTAAGCGAGTACCAAACATTTTTACATTGTTCAAACAAGACCGACTACATGGGACGGATTTGAAACCACCTAAGGACTTCTCCATGTAAAATCGCCCACGGGATTATGTTTGAATGAGAGTTTTATGCTTTGTTTATAATATGTTTACTTTGTAAATTAATCGTAGAATGTAGCAGGGTCGCTTGGTAAGATATGTGGCATGTTAATTAGATCAATAAACCTTGCTTCACCTAAGACTTGGGACGGATACTGTCATCTGTCTCGGGGAATTTGTTGTGAAAGTCGAATGTTTTGCGACAATGTATGTAATCACACGACTCGGACCAACCCCGCAGTGTCAATCCCAACTTGTTTGAACATTCATTATCTGTTAAGGAATTTCGGATTCATTACAATTAGGCCTCTGTTACGTTTCAAAGTTATAGATTTACGATGTAGCTGTGCGGTTTCACCCACGTAAACTTAATTCCATGTGTGGAACCCTAATGTGTTTTTTAAAGAAAAGTATATGTAGCTTATGTTCCTCTTTGTGACATAATCTATCTGCCAGTGAGATTAGCCGGAAGAATCAGACAGACGGACAGAATTAATACGCATTTAGTTAAAAGCTCATAATTTGCAATTACAAACAGACAATTGATTTATAATTATCTGTATAGACATAGATGTATAATCAGGAATAATTTTAAGTGTTTTTGTCAATGTTTACTGGGCTGTTTAGAAACACCACCAGAATTAAGGTTACCATTCAATTTCAATCACTCACAAATTTGACATCTTAAATAGCTATGGGCTTGACAATTGTTAAATTGTTAATATCCTCAACGGCCCGTACGAGGCCGGACGCGCGGCTGTAAAGTAAATTAGATTGCAAAGAAGGTCGTCTCGTCGGATAATTAACAGACATTGTATCTGTCCTCGAAACCATCAATGTATCTTTGCGGACTAATAAGGTAATAACACAGCGTAGGCGCTCATTAATGAAAGTCATCAAGGCCGATTAATAGACCGATTGACGTTCAAGCTCGGTTATGCCAGAACATTCCCAAGTGTCCACTCAGCGACTAAAATCTAGATGTCTTCGAGGAAATGCTAATTCTCTCGCGTTTTGAATACTAATGCCAATATCGATTTGACGAAGTTAAAATAAATAGGCCAGACGAAGTTCCATGCGATTTATTGAGCCTGACACCTAAAATCCATAATCTTAATAAATAAGTTTTCTTAATCTTAAAAAGTTTGACAGCAAAGACACCGAGCATATGTTTCGCTAGATTCTTGACCATTTTATTCAATTTGAATTTTATGATGTGTTAAGTAAACGAAATACTAAAACAAAAGCATGTACTTATTGACTTGAACGTTCTGACCGATTTTAGATTCTATCTCTTCTAGATTTTCAGAAAATTATATAATAGAAATTATTGAATGTGTTTGGAAAATAGTTTATTACTTATTAATACTTTTGTTTCGCATGTAACCTTGGCATTACTGCAGAACCATTGCTGGTGTATTGAATGTGTCCTTGAAATACGTTTAGGCTGAAAATGTATATTTGATTTTAATAGCAATATTTCGAATGACTCTAACGTCTTGACGTAGTTAGAAGCGTATTCTTTGGTGGTTGCGGCGCGTGCCTTGAAAAAATCAATACAACCTGCACGCCCCGTTTCGTCCGGCCCGCAAGGACGTCGTACAAACGATTAACGTAACTAGTTAAATGTTCCAAGAGCCCGGGTCACCGAGTTCAGCCTCTGGTAGTTACGTTTTTTAATCAAAACATTTATTTTGCTAAGGTTCTCGTTATTGGTATAATTCTGCGTCCCACTAAATTTCATATCGCCTTAATAAGTAGTCATCAGTAACAGATCCCTACGCGTCATGTACATTTGTCAAATAAACATAAATATTGTGTAAAGATGTCATTGTGAAAGATGTGATTTTATTCAGAAGGGTCTTGAAACTTATTAAATTACATAAATTAGGAACTTGCTAATTGAAATATTATGTATTGTTTCTGGCAGGTGACCATTTTAAAACAAACTGGGCGGCCGGCAGGCTGTTTATAAGATATAATAACAGAATAAGGCCTGCTGAGAAATTGAAGCACAGAATATGCCAAGTGGAATAATTTAGTATAGAAATACTTCATATATTTCATATTGTTATTAATAAACGTCTCTATATATATTAACCGCACGACATACAAATAAAATTGAGCATAAATACGATACAGAGTATCGTATTTCACTGAAACTGATAATCCGTTTATATGAAGGTAAACTTTGGTTCGATATTACAATGAACAGATTAATAATTATTATACTTCTTCAAAATCTTCTATTATTGACACAGGGCGAACCTGGAATTAACAATATTTTAGGGGAAAGCGCCACTAGCTACCTATGATCTCACATACACACCACACTTAATAGTTATACTTGGAGTTATCGCGTAACCAGTGTTACCAATTACCTTAACAGCCAGTTGCACGAAGCCATTAAATATTAATAGGGCATTAGCTGTTGATGGGGCAGTTTCACGTCAATTACCCGACCTAAACTAAATTAATGAAAAAAGGGTTTCATGGTTGACTGAGCACAACATATAGGCAGGCTCAGCTACGCCATTTTATTGGAATAAAAACTGTATAAAAATGTTTTTGTGCATTTCAAATTTTCTGGATTCGCAAATATAGGTACAACATCCTTTACAAAAATTTTATAGCGAATATCTTCAAATAGTTATATCGACAATCTATATCTTATTCTATATACTATATATAGATAGTTTACCTACGGATTTTTTTAATGTGATATATAAATAACTATTTGGCTGTTTAATTCGCGAACATAAAGCATAGAAGCTTAGAAAATATATAACTAAGAAAAAAAAAAGGATAATATAAGGAAATAATTAACCGATTCGATTCCTTGAACTTTATCTGCCGCCTCTTCCTCTATTATTTAGCCCACAATACAATGGAATGGAGTGCTGGATGCGCTGTCTGCGTTCTCGGCATAGTTCTGTATTGCGTGCATTCGCCTTCATCAAGGCGAGGACGTTTGATTATTCCACTGAACTGAAGCACTTTACTTTGAAAACGTTCAATTAGAAGCTGGAAAACGCTTTGCTCTCATATTGTTTAACCTAACGCAAATATTCATACATATATACAAAAAGTGTTTAATTAAAAGAGTAAACATTTTTGATATTAATATTACTGATATTATTGCTCGGTCAAGTGCGACGACACGCAGACCGAGGAATCCATTTCCAGTCACTTCCAAAGTCGTCAAACAAATCATCATGATAAAATATAGTATCAATTGGATGCAGATAAGCAATAATGTGTCAACCCGCATAAACTTGGTTTTGAGAAAATGGCGTCTTAAGATGATTGTATATGTGATTTAAGATTTGTTTTATGACATAAATCCATTTTTTTACGTACTTTTATGTTTCAGATGACTTGAAACACTTTTTTAGAATGTTAAATACGTGATGCATTATCAAAATATATCAAAACCTTTGAATTTGACTTTTTGTGGGTTGACACATTATTGCTTATCAGCATCCAATTATCAATACAAAAGGAGCCACATCCAATCTTGTGTGAAATTATATAACCTGTAACCAGCGGACAATTAAGGCGCATCCAATGATACGTCATTTGTCAAATCATGATAAATAGTTTTGGAGTGCTGAGGGAACAGATGAACGTACATAATTCATAAACACCGGTCAAAATAACAACCCTCCTTTTTTTTCGCCGTAATCGGATAAATAACCGCGTTCTCGCTCCGTACCCTGAGAGAAACTCGAAGCAGCCACTAGATAATAATAAAATTAATTGAAGTAAATTTACCTCTCAGATTGTGATCGAAGTAGGCCATTTCACTTCGATCTTACTCGTAATTGTGTTACACTGAAGTTGAAACCTAAATTTAATCAGTTTCTATTTTTAACTGGTAAACAAGGTTCTCATATAACGTATTTACGACTAAAAGCTTGTGTACTGAAATGTGTTGATCGCAATGTATTTGATAAGTTTTTTAACGGACTTTGAGATAAGGAGAAGGTTTCTCAATTCGATCGCATAATCGTGGAGTTTTCAGAGCTATTGAATGATTTGGGCTCAAACAAAAGTCAGAACTGGATGCAGATAAGCAATAATGTGTCAACCAGCATAAACTTGGTTTTGAGAAAATGGCGTCTTAAGATGATTGTATACGTGATTTAAGATTTGTTTTATGACATAAATCCATTTTTTACGTACTTTTATGTTTCAGATGACTTGAAACACTTTTTTAGAATGTTAAATACGTGATGCATTATCAAAATATATCAAAACCTTTGAATTTGACTTTTTGTGGGTTGACACATTATTGCTTATCAGCATCCAACTATGGATGTATGACAATATTTACGCTATAAACTTTCCCAGCACACACATGCAGAAATGGATACAAGCCTGACGTTCTTTTTTTGAAAATAAATATCTCAAACACTTTCGCTTCCCACCATAATTTCTTAAAACTTAAACCCGGTATCTATGGAAAATGTGGATCATATTGTAAGAAGGTCGATAGTCGTACACCATTTTGTTCAAGACACCCCAACCCACCAAATCTATAATTTTGTTAAGTAAATTATAGTTATTTGATATGTTCTTTTTAGGCGATGGGCATGGTAGCGAATGTCAAGAAAAAACATACTTTCTCACGTAGACCCCGCCACGACAGTCTGGCCCTCTGCAACGCTCACGTCCCCGACATTAATATGAAAACCAATAAAACAATATGTTTAGTCAACACAAGAAAGGGAATGCAATAAAACCATTCGCTGGACGCGGGCTCAGATATCGATAAAATTTAATTGAAAATAGCATCCGAATAACTTGGGAGTCCACACTTCAAAACTACTGGAAAGGTATCCGGGAAACACACCGACGCAGTTCACGTGGTTAAACATTAATTAAAACAGTTAATGGGAACAGAATATTATGGAGGCCAAGCATTCTATGCAATAAAAATTATAAAGCTGAAATTGCATAAAAATATTTAAGATACCACTGACGCCACGGGAGCAGTAAATGGGACCACATTAATAGCAGGAATTGCATCATGAATAATGTACAATGCAGCTGTGATGTACTTGCTGGAAAACAAATTCGAGGGCATTGATGATGGCCTATATGGTCTAAATGAGGACCTTAAGCTCATCACTACGGGCAGGATCTACTTGCGCAGGGAGCATTCGACTGGTCAGAGTGCTCAGTTTTCCTAAAATAGCCTATTCGATCTCATACAAATCTCCAATTACGTCAACGCGGTGACTTCTGACGGCGATTTTAAGAAATCTCGCACCAGGCCTTCCGGTGTGTAGAGTATTAACGCAAGTGGTGACATAAAAGGATCCCAAGCATCAACAAGCTTGTGTTCAACCCAGACGCGCTAGTATATATAGTACTGCATTACCGTGCAGCAAATATTTACTTTGCTTCTCGATTTATATCAAATAGTTGCTAGATTCTAATAATTCTGATTATGTAATTGATTTTACTATTTAAATTTCAAAATACTGTGTACCTTCTGCAATTTCGAGATTTGTGAAAAGTGAAGCTTACAAATACTTTACGTTTACAATTTTGTATAAAAGCTGTTTTTTGTTGTTTCAGTCAGGCGGGTGATATGCACTGTGGAACTGCAGCGCAGACAGAGTAATGTATACTAATGCGGAAACTATCATAATGCGATTACATTTGTCGTCTAGTTGTGCAAAATCTGTTATTATCAAGAACAGCACCGAAGAAATGGACACATATTTTTTTAAATTTGCATTTTATTTCTAATGTGAAGGTATTAGTGTTTTCTTCCTCCCTAATAAATGTGAAACAACATTCTATCTCCTGATCATGTACATAATATTCATATTGCAAAATTCTACCTCTTTCGAGGTGCACTTCTGACTTATTTTGCTTAAAAATACCAAGCACTCGTTTGTCTGTCAGAGCGACCTGACCTCCACCCGAGCTTACACCTCACTTCACTTGTTTGTTATTTACTAGACTCGGAAACAAAAATGTTCGGCGGTATTCGGATGATAATACATATTTATTGTAACGGAAAATTTTACTGTTATTATTCATAGCATTATTAACGAATGTTGTTTCATTCATTTCATTAAAAACGTATTATTTCAAGCGGAATAAGGCACATTTAATAAATTCATTGTTTTACCTAAACGATAAGGATGTTCATAGTAGCGCACTGTGACTCGAAAAAAGAAACATATTTATTTTAGATATTTGGCAATTTCAAAATTGAGTCTGGCTGTTTTCAATTTCTTTCCAAGATAAACAGCAGCGAATGAATAAATACTTTCGGCTTCGCCTTATTTCACCGTTTCAGTAAATAATTTTATAATGGTTATTAAACAAGTATGATATATATATAATTGTTTCAAAATACACTAAAGGTATATCTAGGAATGCGACAAAGCTTGAAATAATCAAAGCTGGGACAATTAAAGATATTGCCTTGTCTGTCGCGTCACGGAGTGTGTTGCAGTAAATCTATGGCCACATCAACGTCCCTGTAAAATGCGCTGCACGTAGTGAACTACATTGGTTAACACAGAACGAGGAGCAATGTCGTTATTACGCAAACCGGGATAAATCATGCATACATTCCATTTCGTTGTGTTGATTTCACATTGTTTAGGTCTAATTATATAACCGGGCATTTACCGAGCTTTAAGTTAGAATTCGACACAATGATGATACATTCCTGTTGATTCCATAACTACATAGTCATTCGCAATAAAATTATCCATTTATAACCTGGAATATAGGCGATACTTTTTAACGTGACTTTACTTAGATTTGCTAAACACATTTCTATTGAAAACAGTTTAAAACTTAATTGATACCTGATTATAACATAACCTAGTCCTTGTTTGAAAAAATTGATTCTACAAACACCATATCGACTTCCATCACGGATATGGCATATTGAAACTAACAGTCTTATGGTAACAGAAAAGCTATAAATAAGTATAATGTAGTCAACAATTCTGGACGAAAAGGTTTGATTCCAACAAGGAACTTTCATTTCAATAGGATTACCTAAAGGAGTAAGCTGGGCTGAAAGACTTTTTAATTTAATTGGATCGGATTTGCAATGCTAAGCGCATTTGTCACTCAGGGTAAATGCTGAAAATAAACTAATCGAAATTGTAATAAATTATTCACTGGCAGATGAATGAATGAGTTTGAAGAAGGCCCGCGACTATAAATTAATAATAATAACATGATATGTAGATACATAAGTAAGCGTTTTGAAATGTTTTGATGATGATGATGATGACGATAAACATAAGACAAGGCAATAATTTCCCAAATTATATGATAAAAATAATAAATAAAATTGCTCTCGTTTTCAATACCTATTTAGCCAACATTGCTTAATACCTAAAATGTGGACCATACAGAAGCGGTTTTACTTTAAAAAAATAAGGGATATATAGATACCCCTATGGGATACCAAAACATGGAATAAATATAAAGACAAACAATCAAATATAGGCGTAAAAAACAAACTCCCCTATTACGGAGCCGTCCATCCCCTAGAGTTTGACTTCTTTACATTTTTTTATGCACAATTTTTTTTGGTAGATCGTAGTTACAAATTTTTGTTCTTGAGCCAACCCATAGATTACACTCGTAGGAATACTGCCATAAAGTCGAAATATTATACTAGAAAACTTCGCACGAACGAAATATTGAAAGTTTGTTCGGTCGCGGTTCAAGTTGTAATATAGGTACCTGTTAGGGAGTTACACACCCCCGTTTGGAACGAACCAATTATATTACAAGTTACAATGTTCTACATAAGTTTAACATCAAGGTATGATTACATAAAGTGTCTGCACTACCATTTCAGGTCATCAAAATGGTTAAGATTATTGCACCAGAGGGACTGCCATCATCTAAACTTCTTATCTTTGAAGTTTCATTTTGTGATACAATAATTAAACGTCAATGCTAAGATGTTTGTAAGACGTCACTGCTATAACTATAATTGCCCCCACAGTCGAATATTTAATGCATAGAGTTGAAATCATCTTTTTTTTTGTTGACGAGGGGGAAACCTTCAAAAGGTCCCCGACCGCCCTGGGAGAGGCAGGTCGGGGTATGTGGGATTCTCACCGCACTAAAACCCGCCCGGTGGCCATCCTCAGTACTCAGGGGGGACTCCGGGTACTCTGATAGAACGCACCGGTGTCCCCCCACACTTTGCCGGGGCACATCCCCGAGGCAGCTGTGACTCCGTCCCGCGCTGCCTTGCACAGCGAGGTCTCCTACTCGCTGTGCAAGGCAGCGCGAGCCACATCGCCTTTCCGGGCCCGCGGCTCGGTGGTCAAAGCTCCCACCCCAACCACTGCCAGCAGGCCCTCCGGCCCCCTTTTAGTCGCCTCTTACGACAGGCAGGGGATACCATAGCCATATTCTTAGACCCTTGCTATTAGGTGATAGAGTTGAAATTACCTACCTCAACGGAGATATCGCCTCCTGCATTCGAAAAGACTACGGGAGTCTTATCACAAACTTTTAATGAGACGTTAGTTCGACCATTGTAAGGGACAGATGTTGTTGGCATGTTTGCACCTAACAGAGTTATACAGTGGAATAACCATCGCAAAGAGCCGGTGGCAAAGCTTTTATTTTGTCAATACTACGGTAGATACCTTGTATACTTCTTTCGCTTCGTCTACATGCTTTGTCTTTCACGTATTCCTTCGAATAGCTAAAAAATAACATCATTCCTGTGATATAGTCACTGTGGATGATACAAATCTCACATAAATAACGTTTAATGTATCACCTAAGGGCATTACTAGCTAACGAGGCTCACGAGACGTACTTATCCAGCGTTGTCTGATTTATGGACATGTACCCAATCGATATTCTTGCAGCGAGTACTTGTAAAAGGGTGTTAGGATTCCAATTTATTTCGTTACTAGCGACTGGCCCTTGATTCACTACGGGTTTTTTTATACATTATATGTATACAGATAACTAAAGTGTCTGTTTGTTGTAAATAATGATTTTCACTAAATGCATATGAAAGTATACTTTCTTTTTTTTTTTTTTAACTTGGAGATTCCGTTATGAATACACCAACCGCCGCAGGGGCAGCGGAAGGGTTATGTCGGACTCACACCAACTAAACTCCACGGTGTTCCTCCAAGTCGCTAAGTGGGGGGGTGCACGTGATACGTCTTCACATGCTTCGCCGTGACCCCCCCATGAAAGTATACCCTAGTGACTTTTAAAATATTTTTGGGGGGTTGGTAAAACTGCAGGGCACAGATTGTTTACAAAAATAATATGGCAATTTCTTTAACTTTGAACCCGCTCTTTCTCAACTACTACATGTTAGATAAAAACGTATCATCGAGATCAATTACTGAGTTTAGAAGAGTGATGCTTTCAAACAGACATATAATATTTATCAGAAATAAGTTAGTAATTACTGAAGAAACGGATTGAAACTGTCTAGTTTTTTCAGACGTATATTTTCGGTTTTTCAGACGTATAACAGCTATATTTGACACTATTGTGGATATTGAAGGAATAATCGCAATATCGATGTAAGATAACATATTTACCCAACCAAGCAAACAAGCCTTGACAACACGGAGCTCTTGGCTTCTCACTGAAAATGTCACACCAGAATCCTACGTAAATAAAACTAACGATTGTAGATCATTTAAGTAGGCCTTTACCCAGTATTGGGTAAATATTTTATATCGCCGATATATTTAAATCCGACCGAGTTTGGAGTGATGTCATCGACCTATTTCCACCATATATATAATACTACCTTTTACCAATGAATATTAAGTCTTACTACGAGCTTTACCGTCAAGGAAAATAGTATAAAGTCTGAGAAGGATGTCAAAGACAGTGCCTGAGACGGCGAAGGACACATCCACTATGAAGTTGGCACCTCCGGTGAAAATTTGGTATTATAACAACTCCTTCTTGGAGGACCCTTTGTGGAGGCGAGACGATATAGATTATACATATTTATGTTCTACCGTTTTCAAAACAGCCATTAAGGATAGGTTTAATACTTATGTGGGATCGAACGAGAATGTACTTATATGCCAACGATGACATATCATAGCATTCATCCGTATCTTGCAAACATTATTACAGCACTCGTTTGAATATTTTCCTGGCCGAAAAGAGGACGGGGGGATGATAAGGGCAATAGAATTTATAAAGCAAGACGCCTTATTATGTTCGTTCATCCGCTGCCATGAAAAATCTTCTCGGTTATTATTGTGCTTATTCAGCGGTTCTGGATACAAAAACGCATTAGGCACGGGAACCGAACCGTCCCACTATAACAGATAGGCCAATCTGATGTGATTTGGTTTTAATAATTTAGCCCTTTTATTTGAATTTTTTTATTATTATGTAAACAGGCTTAGTATTCCTTGTCGTGGTCGTGTCACTTAGTCCTTGGATAAGCCTTATGGCGAACGTAAGTAATTGGAAACAATGTTGCGGTGGCCGCGCGACGCGAACATTTGAATTATGTAGCAATTTTGTTAGGAAGTTAGGCATAGTTGTCATTGAGCATTTCATTTTGTAAGTAACCCCCATTTGTTTTTCGTAGGTGGATGGGCTCAACGATACCATTCTTAGTTCTTTCCTTACTTTGGAGATCTCTATCCAGATTTTCTATGTAAAAGTAGTCGTTTCGTGTAAATCACGAGTTAGTTGATTATTATTAATAAATGAGATAAGACCAAAGGGACAATGATAAATATTTGTTAGAATACCTAAGTAACTGATACAGTTCCATGAAATTAATTGATACAGTTGCAATCGACACCCAGCTTCTACTGACGTATGTACATTGTATCACGGTCACCGCATATTGAAACTTCATATTGCAACTTTACACACTTGCAGGCGAATCTCAATATAAGTTAGAGTTACCACAGCTCAAATTTACCGTGTCAGGTAGAATGTGTCGAGACTAATTACTTTTGGAGTTCATATCAAGTTGGCAACTCGACTATCTAGTTTGGTAACTTCACCCTACATTGGGACCGAAAAGGGAGGGATGCTAGTATTACACCAATCTGAATCTAGATTTAATCTAGTGAGAAGTGATAGCATATAAGTTTGTCATAGTGCTCATTGTTTTACCACGCAGAAAGGCTGTCACTACTAACAGTACCATTGCAATGTTTCATTGCCTGAAACAATGTTTTCTGAAGATGAAACCTAGCTAGATCTATTTTACGCCCCTGAAACCCTCAACACACAAAATTTCATTGAAATCGTTGGTGCCGTTTCCGAGATTCAGATTCTATATATATACAAGATTTGCTCGTTTAAAGGTATAAGATACTGAATTAATCGTTTTCATATTCAGTGCAACAATGTACACGGAAAATTTTCTTTTGCGATTTACACAAAAAAGTCAGATTAAAAAAAACAGCACTATAATAATTATCAATTCTAAGTTCCATCAATCGTTTCGACAGTGATATAAGTTGAATCCAGTAATAAACCCGAGAATTTATGTTAATAAATAAATGATATCAGAACAAACCACAAGGGACTCAACTAATCGCAATTCACAACGCCGTTCTCAATTTTGTAAATACGAGAATGATAGCGGCGTATAAAATTACAAATTGAAATTTACAAGATCTAATTTCATTCAATAGAATCTACAGGTGAGCTAGAACATACATACATACCTACTATTTAATAGGAAATACACATTTAATGCCTAAAGTACATCAACTTTACGTAGAAATCTATCTATATCTATACAGATAAATAAAATTTAAGTGTCTGTTTGTAATTCTAAAATAACAGCTTTTCACTAAATCCATCCGAAAGTATATACGGTAAAGACATAAAAATAGCTGAACCGATTATTTATTTAAAAAAATCACTAGGCAGCCGCGGGTCATCCATTAATTAACCCTACGCGGGTAAACCGCGGGGCGCTTGAATAATAGTGTCTATAAACGTTGCATTCATTTTACTATCATGAAGAGTCGCTCATTCACTCATGTTCGTTTGGAAGAAATGCCAACGTTATTTACCGACTCGAATAATAATCTTTGATGTAAGTTTATTCTTATAGAATATTAACCTACTTATATTTTATAAATATTTTTATTAATATACCGAGGTTTCATTATATTACGTCTCAGCGCTCCGGCATTTTAGGTACATGAAATATCATTACGCGAGTTCCACTACATGTTAGTAAATTCTTCTAGATACCCGTATACCATTCCAAATACCGAGAAAAACTAATATTGAGTCCAATTATGTACAGCTGAAAGGGCTTGTGTTTACTTACTGCATAAACAATAAAACTGGTAATACCCTTTACGCCTCATTAAGTCAACAAACTATTGTTGGCCCATGGCAACAGGAGCACATGGAAAGCCTACAGTTCTCTGAAATAATTAGGGTACACCATGGAAATACATACGCTCACGCCTGTATCCCATGGGGGTAGGCAGAGACTACCGTTTGCCACATGCTACGATCCTTACATGCTTCTTTCGCTTCATTTACATTCATGCATCTCTTCATACACTTTCTGCGGTTACGAGTGGTCCGAATTAAGTCCATATCGAAACACATACCCCCTTATTAGAAAACATGGTTTTTAGGTAGACAATTTTTATGATAAAGCGTCTGTAGGTTAGTTCTGATGAATTATAAAATGGATTTCATGAAAATTGTCGTCGCGCCAACTTTTAGAAGGTCATTCTTACGAATACATGCTACACGCATTTTTTGATGAGAAAATTGAAACCTTGTTATACGGATCTGTCTAGGGAGTACAGTCTAACAGAGCCATTAATTACCAATCGGTTTCGAGACAGATAAGACAGATTTATGCGGATCTTGTTTGGTATCCCCTTTGCACCGACGAAAATTAAACCGAACTTGCATGTTCAGGTACCTGTCACTGTTTCGTAAAAGATTTGAAATTATAATCATTCTTAAATTTAATATTAATGCAACGTTTGTTGAACCTTGTTAATATAGCAACGCCTGCAAACTGTATTGCCCACACATCCCCATTAGAATAATATTCACTGTATATTTTTTTTAACAAAATGTATGTACGTGACCAAGACCAAGTCACTTGTTAGAGTTATTTTATCTACAGGCCCTGGATGGCGTTCAAGGCGTTAAGTTTTGACAGCAAAGATGACGAAAAAGCTGGAGGATTGCATAATAACCGGAAGCAGATATTAAAGCTAGTACTCACTCCTCGGGCAGACTGGGCGCGCCTTCCTCCTGGCCCGGCGCGTTCACGTGAAACACGCAGAAGTTCTCCAGCAGCGCGCGCATGTCCACGTAGTTGAAGAACGGTTGGAAGCAAACATCTGCCGACATACCAAACATTACATACACCATCACAACATAGCAGGTAATTGAATAAATTGCCGATCCAAATAGCAGATGATGTGGATGGTCGGAACTAATTGGTTACCAAATTACACCAAGACTATTTTGGGGATTGTATTGTAAGTGATATTATCCATGTTTGATTGCAACACTTATAGCGCTGTCATAATTTCATGAATGATGTATTTTATCTGAGTTAAGCACTGTACCAATACCCCAAGTATGGGTATTGACTGTTTCGTTCGTCGTACTTAGCTAGACCTTGCGCTTTGCGCTTTTTTTGTATGGCGACGTAAAATTTCTTACACTCGCCGCTTGGGGTGCTTTTTATCATTCCCATACAAAATGAGGCAAATACTCAGTCGACATAGTCAACAAACATGTTAAAGACCATGTTAAGATACAGATCCTATAATGTGTACGCTGTCTTTGAGAGAGGCCTATTTATTAAATTACAACTAGCTCCAATGTTTGCATTGTGTCGCGTCATTAATGATATCAATGATAATTTATACGAAATATGTACGAAAATCCAAACTTGCACTCATGTACTTAGCGAAATTTTCGCAATGCAGTATTCGTGAACTCGCCAGGGCAACATACATATAGAATGAAAGAAAGTACAGTTCGCGTTGGGTCGCAGTTGGGAACATAACATACAGAGTTTTCCAACAAACACTGAACTCATTGTACGCGAATGCCAGGGAACAATCGCTAAGTTGAAGAGCTAATTTGCTATGACAGAGGTGAGAGAGAATGGAATTGAAAAAAAAGGTGCAGCATACGTCGATGAGTTCATGCGGCAAGGAATGATATAAGCGAGCGTTCGAATAAATTTGTAGAAACTTCAGTATTTTCATGGGATTGGTAGGATATTTTGAAACGAGATAAGAAATAGATAAGATTTAGTTTTTTTCAATTTTTTTTTATTAATATGTATTCAAGAGTGTATTTCTAACGTAACATGACAGCTTTTTACCCAAAGGATAATAAATAATATTATAGAAAAATATACACATTTGTCATATCTTTGAACCTTAGTAAAAGGCCAAATTCATCGATCCTAACTGCTGCATTACTACGAGTAAGACAAGAACCAACTCTTGACTTCTCCCAAGCACTAATTGAGTAGACCTTCAAGAGCCAATATTTATATTCGAGCATCAATTATCCCCGCTGCTTGCAAGGGTACTTGCCTAAGAGAGGGAGACTTTTGGAGACCGTCGACGGTCCGTGACGCTGGGTATTATTCTGTCGGGTCTAAGGCGGTTTGATGCCCTTCACGTTCAAGCGTGAAATTTCAGTATTCTGTCATGTTAGTTACTAAGATTGTTTGATTAGTTTTACATAAGTTGCTGCTAAGTGAGGTTTTGGTTGTGTTTGTAATTATTTTACCAGGATAATGCATGAAGGAATATATTTTAAAAACTTGTACTACGGTAAACAAAAGTGGGAAAAATTTTAATAAAATAAAAACGCTAGTGAGAGACCCCCTTAAATTAAGTCTACTAGTGAAACGTCGTGGCACAGCTACGAGGTATTAAATATGGGGTCAGTTATTATATGTAACTAGAATGTTGTTATAATTGTTTATAATTGTCTGTATTTAATTGGAGCCGTGGTGGCCTCGGGGTTTGAGCAGTCGCCTGCTACGCAAGCGACGCAAGTTCGAATCCCAGCGGGGCCTATACCAATGAGTTTTTCTAAAAAACTTATGTACAGTGATTTCACACCACGTGCTTTACGATGAAGGAAAACATCGTGAGGAAACCAGCATATTTCTGAGAAGTAATTCAAAGACGTATGTATACTGCCAGAGACGGCGATAGACTCACCATCTGTCACGTTGGCACTTAATCAAATATGGTGAAAAGTGGGTGTTGTAGTTACAACACCTCTGCCTACCCCCTCGGGGAATACAGGCGTGAGCATATGTATGTATGTATTAATTAACTTTAATCCACATTGTTGAAAAGAAGCGATTGTGTAAATTATGAACCTCAGTCAGTTCGCTATAATAATAGTGGCTCCCATTCCACATAGCAGCGGGCAGACACGCCTCCCAGTTTATGAATTCCAAGAAATAGTGCGCTATTATGCTTGGCCATTGTTACGGGACATTTCAGACATTACATTACTTAACATTTCTTTGAAGAGCCTTGGGGTTTGAGCAATCGCCTGCTACGCAAGCCACGCAAGTTCGAATCCTAGCGGGGCTTGTACCAATGAGTTTTTCTAAAAAACTTATGTGCAGTGATTTCACACCAAGTGTTTTACGGTGAAGGAAAACATCGTGTGGAAACTGCATATATCTAAGAAGTAATTAAAAGACGTATGTATAGTGCCTGCATATTTAATCATATTCGGTGAAATGTGGGTGTTGTTGTTACAACACCTCAGCTCCCCTCTTCGGGGACCCTTATGGGATGGCGTGTGTATATTTATTTCTTTGAAAAAGTTTACTCTGTTATAAATTCTATGTATCCAAGACGCTACAAGTCGTATTATTTATTTGTAGTATTATTTCTGCTACAAAAGTTACGACGGAAATTTGAAATCGGATTGCAGCATGTTACGTATTTATATCTTAACTAAAACCAACTTTACTTAACCGCTTAAATTTTTAATCTAACATAAAATCATTTGTATTACATAAGATAACATTTGAACCCGCAATAAACAGGAGAATGGAACTTTGAAGGAGATAATTAATCCCATAAACATGAGGAAGCCCGTTCTCGAGTAATGTGATTAAAACCTTATATTTCGAGCTTTAAACACATAGCATTAATTAAGATTGTACTTAATAATCAAGTTAGCAAGTTTCTATAAAAAATTCTACCTTTTCTCAAGATTTATACTCTTCAGTGTTGGCAAACCAGTTGGATGTAATTAAACGCTATTAGGACACACAGCTCAGACATTTTTCACGTCTTATTAATTGACCTTTAATATTTAATGTTCGTAATAATAACAGAATGTCATTATAAAGACAACATATTAAACTGACCTCACCTAAAAGGATAGTACCTGGTTGACCGAGCTGTGCTCGGTTTCTTTTTCACACAAAAGAAAGAACTTGACATTTAACATGTGGCAAACAGTGGTCTCTGCCTACCCCCATGGGATGCAGGCGTGAGCATATGTATGAATTTATGTAACATGAAAAAAAAATGAAATAAGGTAAAGTATTCCAGTTTTGCTATCGCCCTGTAGACTGGAAGCTTCACGTCTGAGCTATCATAACTTGACAAATGTCGGCGAAATTTTTTAGTTAGGAGTTTTTAATTGCCTACTAACGAAATTTCATGAAAATCATTGGAGCTGTTTCCGAGTTTCAGATTATATATACAAATATAAATAGTTTAAATTGTTCGTTTCAAGGTATAGGATCATTAAGGGTCGAGGTAATGATGATAATGGGTCGTGCAAGAAGGCAAATCCAGTAATCTACTGTGAACCCTCTTCGGTAAATCTACGTAAGAAACATACAAACAAAGAATATTCCTTTGGCCTCGTTTACAGAGTAAACATAATAATATAATGATCACTTTACGACCACGCCTGACTTCTATTTTCGCAACCAACCGATCCATCATAACATATCCCACATACATACGAATACCTATGACCCGCTTTTGGTTTCGGCTCCGTATGTTATATACGTACATACTTCAGTGATGCTTTTAATCATATCACTTAGCTTGATTGGGAGCGATGTATTTTCATAAAAAGTATAACATAAATCAAATTGGTCATCAAAATTTAACATGAGTTTATTTTATTTATTAATCAATATTGGAATTAGATACAGGCTTCCTGCACCATAAAGAGTATGCAAGCAAGCAAGGATTCGAACTTGCGTCGCTTGTGTAGCAGGCGACTGCTCAAACCCCAAGGTCACGACGGCTCACTTTTTATTTGTCAGTACTGTATATACTTTTATATGCATTTAGTGTAAAGCGGTTATTTTGGAATTACAAACAGACACTTACTTCAATTTTATTCATCTGTGTAGAAGATGTATAGATTTATTACAGTCATAGCATTTCGTAAACTCGGTGCTCGTTCACATTCACTTTAAAATACAGTTATGATGTGAAAATACGCGACAGAAGTAAGGTAATTAAAATGGTTTTATTCTAATGTCAATACGTAGTACCTACCTCATTTAATTACACGTCCTCCCAAAATCATCTCTTACGCAAACATTGTAATTTAAACTCTGTGTATGAAATGTTTGAAAGTATTTCACGGTCAACAACTGAAGCAATTACCGTGTTTGTCAGGGTGCACAGGACGCACGGGTGGTAATTTTTAGATGTTCACAAATGCCTTACGATGAAGGCCTATACACATCACACTTATATTATAAAGAGGAAATATTTGTACTTTTGTATGTAACTAATAAACTGTACAACTATTGGACGGATTTCAATAATAATTTCTCTGATAAAATGTTACATTCGCTTCGTGACGTAGTCTGTATGTTTAGTCTAAACTCATTTACAGTTGCATTAACAAAATTGTTTATTAATTCAGATGTCTATATTGTTTGGATATCAATGTGCAATCAGGCTTGTTTAATATGGCAAACACAATTATAAGACTGTTGTGTACGAAAGGTATTCGAAGTAAAAGTTTATTAACGAACAAGGACATATCCGTCGCAAGTGATCATTCGGGTGGATGTTGACCCATTGGGGTGGCTAATAGCGCTGGACGTGGTTTGCCTACAATTATTCAAAACGAATGTTATCCCACCTCCGCCAACCAGCTGAGTATTAACACGTATATAAATCTACCATTTTGTTGTGTCGTCACAGACATATGACCCCGGCATAAACATACATACTACAAAAAATATAGTTCATAGTATTGTTCAATATCAATACAGGTATTATACAGTTGTACCGTATTTAAATTTGCGTCTTTATGCAGGCTTTATTGAGAAGTCAGAAGTTCTTAAAACTTTAGAAGAGCTTCTGACTTCTCAATAAATAAGTTCGTTTAGAATCCAAACGAACTTAAGATTGGCGCAGTGTCTGATTACATCATGCAGGCAGTCATGAAATATCATGAACAACTGCGAAGATCAAAGATATTTCAGAATGCAAAAATACTATTTTCTTATTTCCTTCAAACTTTGGCATGTCTTCTTCTAGATAATCTTCTTCTAATAAAGTAAATTACAATTTGTTTTACGACCACCTAGTTATCTACCTGCCAGTTGGATAAATATAGTACCCCTATTACGAGTTTGTAACTGTTTTCGTAATCTATACTCGCTAGCGTCTCCGCCGAATATTTGTTTGAGAAATTGTGCAGTGACTCTTAGCGGTGACGTGAAAAACTAAAATCTCTCATACGAATATTGCGAGTGAGATTACGAAAACGGTGACAAACCCGTGATAGTGGTACTGTTAACTTGGGTGACGCAGTGTAGTAATTTAAAACCCTTTACGCTTACACTTTGACATTGCAATGGGAAGTCTAGCTATAACTTGCACTAGTTATAGGATCAACATTAATGTTGTGCCAAAAGGATAAAGGTTATATATATATTATATGTATATATAATATAATATACGCCGAATCCACTATGTATTCGGATTTCCATTAACCAATATGGAGAAATAATGGGAGACGACTGACGACCAACCTCTAGAGGAGCCCCTATGGATTATAGACCCCGTTACTTAAGGAAAATTATTATATGATTAGCTTTCGTAATATATAAATAGTGGCGGAAAATTGGATGAACAATTCAATTAAGTTAATTATTAATTATTTGGTGAGTCTTGAGTAACAGTAAGGCGAATAGTCTTACTCACCAGGTTTACCAAAAACTCAGAACTTCTTCTACTTCTCTCATATTTCTTTTACAGTTTTAGTTCCAGAGGAGTTAATGAGGCACCTCTAAAATAACATACAGTAATGATTGCTTGGCAGTTACATACTTGACATGTAAGCCAATTTGGGAAGCATACCGTAAGTACAAACAAAGTTGACTAATTGGAATAATTTCCCAGTTTATAAACGATAAATGTTCATCACTGTTCAAGTTATTACCTAGTCCAAGCATTACCCTATCACTCCTCTACAACGACCTCCTACGACCTCTATAAAACCGTGCTCTGCCAACTGAGTTACTCGTGATCTCATCTCATGGCAGCGATTTTTCCTTTCTATGTTTTTATTTTGCTGTTTAAGAGCCGCCTTGCTCTGCTCTGTTAGCTGGATTCTAGTCAACTGATATCCATTTTATGACATTAGAATCAAAGCATGTGTGCCATGCATAAAACCATAAAAAATAATATTTAGGTCTCCTGGTAATATAGACATAAATATGGATAATCTAACTTAAAAAAAAAAATCTGCATATTTATGTCATATAATGCATACATATATCAAGTATCCATGCGGGCCTAAACTTTTTGGAAGAAGGTTTGGACTTGTCGAACAAAGACTTTTCCAAAAGTATGAGGTCCTTAATTCCTCCTTATTGTTAAACCTGATAAAGACCTTCAAACTTCACACCTACATCACAAGTGCTGTAACGACTTAAGCACCGATAACATAATCTCAGCCACAAACAATCTCTGTTCTAAAATCTTTGATTTTGAGAACAGCGCAAATAGCAAGTTGTAAATTATTTGCAATTTGGTTGTAGAAGCAGACAATAGGACTGTTAATTACCTCATACCTGCGAAATGTTTCTATTAAGGCAAATTTTGGACGAAATGTTTGAACATTTAATTAGAAGTGTAATAACATCGTTTTCCAAGACTCATTTCAAAGTAAACAAATTTGTCGAAATATTTTTATATTCCTGATGTTGATTAATTGCCTTTTATCTCTAAATTAATAAGTTATGCCCCGAAATTGATTCAGGAAACCCTGTTAAATTATAATTAAATATAAAATCGGTTATATTTGAAACATTGTCGGAACAGAGCCATGGGGTCTACTCTCTTTCTCTGAAAACAAAACTTCGAAACGAACGAAAACTAAATGGAGTTTAAGTATCGGTATTTTTGAATGAAACAAAATTTTGATTCGTTAAATAATTTAAGTAATACAGACTTAGAATGTACAATCATCAAAGAATTGGTTTGCAGACCATGTTTAGACGTAAAAACGAATAAGAACCGTGGTAGTAACTTTGCAAACTTTCGGCCGGAACTTCGTATTTCGTTGAATAAGAATAGGCCCGCAGACTATAACGGTGCTAAACTGACTTAAATCTAGTGGAATAGAGCCCTAATTAATGAACACGGTGTCTTAATCGATACTGATCACAGGCCTGAAAATAGTAGGTAACACACAAACATTCATATGCTCACGAATGTATTCCACGGAGGGGTAGGCAGAGTTGTTGTAACAACAAAACCCACTTTTCACCGAAGATTGAGTGCCAACGTGACATATGGTGAGTCTATCGCCGTCTCAGGCACTATACATACGTCTTTTAATTAATTCTACAAAGTTTTCCTGCATCGTAAAAAACCTGATGTAAAATCACTGCACATAAGTATTCGAGGAAAACTCATTGGTACCTGCACATAAGTATTCGAGGAAAACTCATTGGTACAGGCCCTGCTGGGATTCGAACTTGCGTCGCTTGCGTCCAGCAGGCGACTGCTCAAACCCCATAGCCACCACGGCTCTTATTAGATAACATTTCAAAATATTAACTTGAGATGAAATGGCTATAACTTTAGCCCGGTATATGTGGTGGCTCTGTATTTTGTTTCACCACCCATCTACCTCACATTCCTGGTACCGGAGGTCGTGGTGGCCAACATTATCAACGCTCCCAACAACTATTACAAGGACTTGAGTAATGGCTGAGCTCGCTCTCGCATTAGTGGAAGAACAGTAATTCCGTAACAAAGCGTTTCCCTCAGTATTTTTAGGTAAATGATAAGTACTTTCCGATGTCTCAAAAAAGGAATGTCGGTATTTTTATAATTCATCGTCAGCTGAAAATAAAATTAAGAGGTAAACTTTACCCTTCGTCAAAGCCTTTAGACATGGGTCACCAAACTTCGCACTTGAAGCTTAGACTAAATAATTTCTGGTGACAGTTACTTACTCAATCGTGAGTCGTGAAGTCGTGAAAGTATTTTCAAACTTGTCAACCTGTTGACACGATACCTTCTATCCTCTCTCTCTTGAATTGTAGGTGTGAATGACTTATTCAGAGGCACCGGAGTCCACGACCCAGATAGCGAATGTTCCAATTAGTGCACTCCTAGTAACAAACTGACTCGAGTAAAAGATATCTCCTGTGCTATAAATAAATAAATAGTGTTAGGACATTATCACGCATCTCCTTCCAGTCCCAAAATAATCAAAGCTATGGGTACCAGACAACGGATATTATACTAATTTCTACCCGACAGCTACTAGTCATGATTTGACAAATGAAGTATCTTTGGATACGTCTTGGTTGTACGCTGGTTATAAAAGACCACATTTTGAGTGTGTAGCCCTGAAGAGGAGAAAAAGAGAAGAACCCAAAATATATATTTTTTATAATGGTAGACTACAATAAACGTATCTTTGGAATATTCTTAGCATACCCATTTACATATGTTAAGCCGTACCATTGATAAAATGTTATGTAGGAACTTATGGGCTGCACCTTTTCTTTAAAGTTTGCGAAGTTATAAGATAGCATAGATATAAGTAATTCTAAACAAATACCTTTTTAGAAAATACGGCCGTGCTCGAAACATTCTTATAATATCTCGATACAAAGTCACTGCGACACAGACAGTATTCAGTGCACGGCATAGTTCCTTCGCAGCATGTACTAATTACACCCTCCATTCGCCTGCGATCGCATATTGCCATCGCGCGTTCACTAATACTCACAATATCGACCAAGTACATTACAGACAACAGACCGGGAAGAAGTAACCGAAACATTCTTTGTTCGAATATCAAAGCGACTGTATCGTAAAATACAGGAGATATATTAAATCCGAGACATAACTTGCAATGTGGACGGCCCAAATGGTAAACGTACATTGCTGGCTCTCTTTATTATTAGCAATTGCCATTGTGTATAAAGGGCGCGATGTCAAAGGAGAAAACGATAGTATTGTAATGGAATTCACGCGTGTCGAGATCGGGTCGAAGGAAAACTTACGTAACTCTTAGACGGAATTCCAAGAAGAAAATGAAACTTGGAATGCGTGTTATAAGCTCGTGCTTAGACTATTCAGTGGATAAAACGGGTGTGTGCCGTGCTGTCCACTGAATAGAATAAAAATATTATTTACATCACAATTAATTTATAAAACTATAAGTATTGTCCCTAGTACAACGAATGTAGGTAGCTAATGCTAGGTACAGAACAATGAGCAACGACAAATACAAATCACGCAATTAGAAAATCAATATTGAATAGCATTTCAAACAATTCTGGTTTATTACGCTTTCTACTTTATTGATTTTGCTGTTCGTTCAGTCTAGTCGTTCTCAATATGTTAGCCGTAAATAACGAATTACAACGATATGGTACAGGAGGCCAACAATGACCGTCGCGGTACTTAATTTGATGACCTTTTGAATCCTGACTTTAGGAGTCAGGACCTTTTTATTTTGGAAACTAAGATGTTCATAATACTCGCTGCTTAGACGATCATAGTTGGCTCCCTGTTCCATATGAACCTCCTTGTCGTTGGACCTCCTTGACTACCGCGACTATTTTTAGAATTTAATTAGCTTACATCACGCGGTAATTGCACCCGCGTAGTTCCCGTTCGTATGGTAGTACGGGGATAAAATATACTTTTACCTTCTCGCTGATCATGTAGCTATCCATTACTGAAATAATATTTCAAAGCGGCCGGAATATTTATTCGTTATATACATAAATACAAATCTTCCCTCTTCATAATACATATATATATAAACATAATGCTGTATAATAATATAACAAGAAATAATTAAATAAAAGATGATAAATCAATTGTTGTCTGTCAATCCGTATAACTGTATGATTTGGGTTTGACAAGGCATTATGAAAAACAATTCAAAATTTTTGCTTATTTTAATCCGTAAACCGTCCCAATTTTATACCAAATCCAATTTTATACAACACTAATTCGTTGGAGCGCATATAGTCCTTTTTGGGGAAAATAATCCGTTTATTTAGATTGTATCCTTCAGGACCAAGGCCGGGATTCTGTATTCAATTATTGTCATCGGAAATATGAACTAATTTGAAAATTCAAGGTTTGTTCAAAACAATTATCCCAGGTTTATAGGCACTCGACAATGTAAACAAAAATTATTATGTTTCTGTTAAATACAGAACAGTCAGAGGACGAAACAACATGGCAACTTTTTTAAATCAAATAATCGTTTCTTTTAAGTCGACAACATAAGACAGAATTGAAAGAAGTATTTTGATATGGTGGTTTGAACATCTCGATCGGATGAATATAAGGCGATTAACAAAAGCAATTAATAGAGGGAATGTGAGCGGAAGTGTATGTAGAAGGGATCCAAGGAGAACCAACATGACCAAATTGATAATCATTTCAGAAATATCAAATTCGGAGCCCTCGTTACCAAAGGAAGTGTATAAACCTGAATGTAGACGAAACGAAAGAAGGATTACTTAACATGTGGCAAGAGATGGTCTCTGCCCCTATGGGATACAGAAATGAGCATATGTTTGCCTGTATGTAAATAGATATAACCAGAACGAGTACGAACTGTAGGTAAAGATCATACATTCTCAAGACGCTGAAAACAAACAAAATGTAAATCTGGGAACAACAAAACCATGGATGGTACTTTAATTTATGGGTTACAAATTGGATTTTGTCTAAGTCGTTTCCATTTAGTTTAAGACTAACGGTAAAATAATTTACAAGGAGCAAATGGAATATAAAAAGACGACATTCAAACAATTAACAGAAAACTCAAAGGAATGTATGTCCCGCTTAAACGTGCCAAGAATGCAGGCAATTTAAACTTTAGGGCCTTACCAAGAGGTAACTCCTACTGGAAAGGGTCTTACTGGAGTTTGAAGTTGCAATTAAATTAGCAAAAACATATTGATCCCCAAATCAATAAAACTCAACTACACCAAAGTAATAATACCTCGCGTAGACCATTTCAGAAGTTCCAACAGCGCACTTTCGCTTTCATGTTAGTGTTCATGGGCTATATCACCTTCAGAACTAGTTAGCCGAAGCAGTAGAACGCGGGCAGCCATCGGCTTACATAATGCAGGCGCATTGTTGTTACGTCATCGAGTTGCAGGCAGATCGATGTTGGCTTTTTGTAGTTTAGCGGTCCTTTGTTTTGCTCATGGTGGATTGAATATTGGTTCAGGTTCATACTGATAAGGAATACCACTACCGATAACATCTCGCAAATCTGTCTGTCATTTAACACGAGTGAGAGAATAAAAATTTCGATACTATCTAAAAATTGGAATAGCAGCGCGTGCCAAAATATTTCAGAACATTATTGTGCCTTTAGGTCTGGTTTCATGGAAATCTAAGAAATGGTGTTGATGCTCTCTGTGTATGTATATGTAAGATATAATGTTACAAACAGCAAACTAGTCAAACGAGGCTAACGTGCACACACCTGTAGAGCGCCCTAATCCCCTTGGACGTCGAAAGAAAATGAAACATCTATCTCAGAGAGAAAGGCTCTGATAGAGGTCATCAACAGATGGGTAGTAGAACAAACTCTTGAATATAATGGTCCAACTTCTTTGTTGACAAATCAAGCGTCTAATCAACGCTTATTATGAACTTCAACTCACTGTTAGTTAGAGATGCATGTAACGCGAATATTTCTGTAATTGACACTCAGTGGAAAAAACATCTCAAAAGTGTCAGCGTTTTCATATAAAACTCAGCATAAACGATACAATCTGTCACCATGTCACAATCCAATATGACAAAAACTTTTAGTAGCGGACTCCAATGAGCAGTTAATTCGCAAGTTGATCCTTCATCTCTTCAGAAGACTTTATCATTGAGACACAGATAATTGGAACATTTAAAGCAATTATTCAACGATAGTTTGCTTAACTGCCACTCAACATTAAAGTACTCAGTATTCCACAAAGCCCTTGCTGTCTAGAGTTCGCTCGTAGCAGAGCGACGGTTGATTGCGTGGCATTAACTTCCATTCTCTACTGAGATATCCAACACCAACAATAATCGCACTGACAATGGAATAAGATCTCTAAACGTTTAAACTATTTCATGATAAACTAATAAGAAAACTCATGTCCCGCAGTTACTGTAGATATTTAACACCGCTTATTATAAACAGTACGTTTCAGATACGATTATAAGAAAATCTTCAATCCTTAATTAAATAATACCTACATATTGGGAATAATAGGTCAAATATTACACATATCAATAACAAAAACAATACCATTTGCAAAACTCTTGTTCCAGTATTTCATTATACTCGAGTATAAGTGCACAATGGCGCTCTTGTTTCCCCTTAGGGGTGAAAAGAAGGATGGGGTAAAATGCGACAAAAAGAAGAAAACAGGAGCGTCGTTCATTGTTCGTGAAATGAGAACTAATTAATGTGTATTTGGTTGACATTTAATTCACTAACATATATGTTTGAATATTAGTTTCATTTTCGATAGTGCACCGTCCATTATGATGAAAATAGCAAATGAAATACGATATCGCATGGAACTATTTGTCTATCATGGATGTCATTAGCCTGACAAATTACTGCTTTATTTTTAACTGTTTTTAATTTCGGTGAACGCTAGTCTTAAAACGTTTCAGTTATTTTACCACTACATCCGTATGAAAGTATATATACGGGCATTTTCCGTATATATACTTTCATATGGATGTAGTGGTTGAAACATTTTGTTATTAGATTTTCCGTCTTTTACTTTCAAAATGTGTATGCCGGGTAATTAAGCCACCCATGAATATATTAATTGAAAAATAAAATTAAAATGAAAAATATTAATTTTGTTTGGGCCCTTATGAACGTTGAAAATTTACCGCCGGTTCAAAAACTAGCCTTCTGAGAAGAACCGGCAAGAAACTCAGTCAGGTATCATGTAGGTACATTTCATCGAAACAAATCATATTAAGTCCATTGTAAATATATTTCAATCACTGCTTTAAAAACACTGAAACTGCGAAATATTAATACTTAGTATAAGTTGTTCTGTGATTCACACTTCGCTGATTCGCTCTTTTGTTCTATTGTTCTACAAAGAATCACGGCAAATTAAATTTCCTTATACTTATTATACTAATTTAAAATACGGATGAATATAATATAAAAAATAAAGTCAATTTAGCGCGGTCCGATTCCTTCAGACTTACAAATGTAATTTCACTATGGTACCACGGTACATCGTTTCAGGAAAATACTCACGGATTCAGGTGACTGGGACCGCGTTACCACACGCCTTTTTATTTATCCTATATCTTTAAACGAGAATTCTTGTATATATATACAGAATCTGAATCTCAGAAACGGCTCCTAAGATTTTCATGAAATTTTGTGTGTGGGGTGTCTCAGGGGCAAAAAATCTATGTAGCTAGGTTTAATTTTTGGAAAACGTCATTTTAACCATGTTTTCAGGCACTGAAAAACTCATACAATACCATTACAATACGATAGCAAATTTCGCCGACATCTGTCAAAATATTAAAGTTCAGAGTGAGGCTGCCAGCTTTCGGGGCGATAACGAATTTAGAGTAGGTACCCTGGTTCGAGTCTGACGTTCCCCGGTTCGATATTTTCATATCTTTTTTTTAGTTTAGTATTTTATGAGAGTGAGAACCAGGTTATTTTTATTATCAAACGAATGGCACCACTCCAATTTAATTAGCCTCATAGCCTCTTCGATCACATACCATCCTGTGCAATAAATACATTGATGCTAATTAGGTATGTGGTCCCAGTCGACCGATTCAAAAATGCTATCAGGCGCCTGGGACCGCGGTTCCAGTCGCCTGTATCCTACCCGCCTTAATGAAGTGAAAAGCCTCGACATATTTTGAATCCCTTTTTCTCGTCTTTAGCAGGGTAAATTTAAATTCACAATTTTGTTGTATTTACCTTAATGAAGCAAGTTAATAAATAATAATCTAAAATGCTGATCGGTATTTTGTCAAATTGTTCTTACAGAAAAATAAATAGTATCTAAAATGTTTTTTTTTTCCCCTCGCTTTGCCCGCGTAGACTTAATTCCATGGATGGTTCGCGGAACCCTAACGTATCTCTATAAATATAAGTATAAGTGACTCCTTGTATCATTAGGTATCAGTGAAAGTCCCGTTAAAATCGGTCCAGCCGTTTCGGAGATTAGCCGGAACAAACAGACAGGCCGACAGACACACGGACAGATAGACAGACATAGAACTTTTAAATAGGTTTATGTAAGTGGTTTATACTTTCATATGCATTAATTGAACAGCTCACACAGACATTTCAATATTATGGATGGCTATTTTGACTTAAAACTCCACCCAATACTTGAAGTACAGGAATTTTACTTTATTATTTTAGTTAATGTATCTGAAATCTGGATAATTGAATCATTTATTGTAAGACAAATACTACTTGTAACACCACCGTGAAGGCTTTAATGAGAGATAATGGTTTACTTTACACGCACATTACTGTTGCTTAATTATAAGCAGTGGCTTTTACACTATGTGATATTCTAAAAACGTGTGGGAGGAGATAATTAATTTGAGAATTAATATACATTACGAAACTATATTTGATTCTACAATAAATTTATCAGTTTATAGACGAGGGACGATATGAACTTGTATTAATATTTTCATAAAAGAAATGGAATTGGAATTTTGAAACTAAGAAAATTAAAAAAAAAATCATAATAAAACACACCATCATTTTGGAAAATAGCCTTCTAAGAAGAACCGGCAAGAAACTTAGTTGTCATCATTTCATTACAAAGTAAATAATTATTAATTACTGTAAGATTCATGAAAAAATATACAAATTTATTTTATTACTAGCGGACGTCACGCGGTTTCACCCGCCTAGTTCCCGTTCCCGTGGGAGTACGGGGAATAAATAAAGCCTCGCTAATGATGTAGCTTTAAAACGGTGAAAGATTTTTTGAAATCGGCTCAGTAGTTTTTGAGTTTATTCATTACAAACATACACAAAAAAATAAAAATATTTTCTCCTTAATAGTAGTTTGGATTTATATTTAATTTGAACAGCAAAGCTGTTCTTAGCAGAAATACAATTTAAAAACTAGGTATTTATTTGGTATAGTGTAGGATACAAAGGATACAAAAAGTTGAAGTCTGAGGGCAAGTAAAGGCTTGTAGACAGTATTAGGGCATACCTGGATCCAACTAAGCGTCCACGTACAAGAAATAAATCAGACCGTCACACTATTAAAAGTGCTGGGTCATAAAGCCTTTTTCAGGACAAAAACTTAAGAAAAGCGGTGGATAATAATATGGAGTGCGAAACATTTATCAGCGTTTAATTTTTTTATTACTTTTTCAAAACGCTGACTTTGATCTAGTATCTATAAATATTATATGTATTTTTTGTTCCCCCATCCCATCTAGTACAAACCTTATCAAGATCCGTAACGTTAATATTATATTAAGATGGGTAGATATTATAAATAGTCTGTTGTTGGTATGCTCTTATTATTATAATAAGTTTTAATTGGTAAAAAATAAATACTTCAAAAAAATATAAGTGCTTTATAAATACTGTAAAAAAATAAACGTTTGGAATAATGATGCGTTCAGACAAATAAATTTATAAGGAAATTAGCATGAACGATGTATACCGCTCATGAAATGTATCATCTTAGACAAAGACACGTGTAATGTGAACCGCTCATATTTCAAATTAGTAACATACATTTTACAGTTGTGTATGTTAATGTGACATACTTTTAACTTAACAACAATTCATAAAGCAATATTATTTTTGCCTTAATTTTAATGCAGCCCTATGATCGATTATTCGGAGTTTTATCAAATCAAAAGTAGTTAACAGCTTTTGGATTCGTATTATAGTTTGGGTGGCTGACAATCGATGACAATTAACATCGTGCATCGCAGTTCGAATGATATCAATTATATCGATTATTGTGCCTGTACACCACTTATTTATTAAGTCCCCAATTAATGATGTCGAACCAATTATCATGTCATTGTGCCATTTCACGTAACGGTATATGTACCAATAATTACTGACATTTTAATTTTGAAATGTAAGCTAAAAACTAATGTTTGTTTGTATTTTATCAGATTGCAATGAATCTTGCTAACTAGCTCAATACATACAGCTAGTAGTATTTACAACTAGCTATGCGCTGCGTTTTCACCCGCTTAGATTTAATTTCATTCCCGCGAAACCAAATATGTATTTTCTTTAAATAAACGTAGCCTGAGTTACTCCTTGTAACACTATTGTAGCTATCTACCAGTGAGTCTCGGTTAAATCGGTCCAGCCCTTTCGGAGATTACCCGGAACAAAAAGACAGGCAGACAGAAAAAAAATTACAATTGGTTTTTTCTTGTCAGTACCGTAAATACTTTCATATGCATTCAGTGAAAAGCTGTTTGAAATTACAAACAGACACTTGAATTTTATCAAGAGTTAAAAAGTTTGAGACTCCACCGATGGCAAGTGGTTTGATAATGGAAGGAAACTGTGTATAATCCTAAACAAATCTACCAAACACTGTACAAATCGTTGCCTAATCCGGTAGATAACATACGAGAGTGGAGAGGGGTCTATCATCGCACTTATATGTTCTAGACGAGACGTAAGTTTTAACGGCAAGTTTTGCAACGCTTGTAAAGTTTCGATCGCATCTATGCCGATGTGAAGATTCTTTACACCCGCCTTCTTTAGACGAACAAGCAGCCCGCCCTCGCTTCGTGTGTTCAAATAGATAAAATTATTTTGTAAGGAAATGGCTACTTCAACTTTATACTATTTAAAGAAGCTTTTTAAACACTAATGCAAACTGTTTGAATGTTGCAAACTTTGCTAGACCAGACATGAGCAGCCTCACGTTGGTATTGTAATCATTCGATCGTTATCCATAGGTGTGATGGTTTTACACTTAGTAAAATCACTCCACGTGCCTGTTGAAAACACGATCTACCAAATTCATATCAGGGGCCTACGATCCTCGGCTTAAACGGAGATTTTTTTTTATTAATTTTACGGTAAAAAATTAAAACATCAAAGCTCAGAAGTTCCTAATACGCGCTGCTGCAACGAACACAATTAGCCTCTTGTTTTGTTTGCCAGCTAATATCAGTATCGGGGGCCTCCTATCATCGTGACAACATTGACATCTTTTTAACTTCTTAGCTTTGACGAATAATTTTAAGTGTCAGAAAATAAAACGTCAAAGCTAAGAAGTTCTTAATACGCTCTGCTTAAGTCAATGATGGTAGGTATTTTCTTTTCATTGTTTTCTTTCAATCGCTGCAAAAGTGTCATTAAAAAATGTGGTTGAGCAAATTCTAGCAGATTATTTTCTATCTCGTTTACGATATCAGTTATTGATAACCAATTCAACTTTAAACGAAAGCAATTTTAATAACCACGAGTACCCTAAAATACCGAAGGATTTTTCAATTTCAACTCGACCTAGCTGTCTCTAGCAGATGGTGTTGTATCAGAGATATTTACTCTGATATTTCGATAGACGTACAAGTAAATTATAAATTAATTTGTGAACCCATAGCGTTGTTATAATTGTGACGAAGAAAAATTAAATAGATTGTTTATTAAATTCGTAGTAACAATCAGTGATCATAAAAAACGAATATCGATTTTTATGAGGAGTTAAATCGATGCTCATTATAAATAACATTATTTCTACACTTTATAAGAAAAATGGTATTTATATTAGCAAAGAATAAATTTAAAAACTACTTGACAATTTAAATAATTCTTATACAATTGAATATCGAGTTGAATAAGGGATCCATAAAAATATGCGGGCGGAGCAGCGGACGGACGCGAGTTGTAAATAAACATCATTAAATTCCAACTAACATGAACTACATTCTGCATTCGTACAGTGCGAACATTATTTTCGTTCTGAAAGCATTTACATTAAAGCTCGAATCAACAAAAAGACGCGTAGAAACGATTTGTGGAGAGGGTTTTGAAACGGTTGTTCGCTTAAAGTTGTAAGGTAGCGTATTCAGGGGTTGAGAGACGCGACCGATATCTATTCGCGTTCTTTGTGAAGCTGGTGTCATAGAGGAAACTACTAGTTGAGCTTGGGGTAGGTGCAATTCTATCCGCGTATTTATTTGTGGCTGTCCAGTTTTCCTCGATGACTTACTAGGACCCTTTCTTTTTGACCACGCGACCTCAGCATTTCCCCCATCCCATCAATATACCAATACCAATTATAAAACGCAGGAGTGAGGTCAATGAAAGAATACTTACTATCAAAGATCGCAATAAATGGTGGCCTTGTATTTAATTCCCGTTTGTAATGAAGGCAAATCTTACCATTTCTATATTTGAATATGCTGTAAAAATCATGAAACCGATTTCGATACAGAAAACGATGAATAAAAAATTCAATCTAATTCAGAAACCTTTTAATTGTATTTGTTATGAACGTAGTTAAGTAAATTTATCACGGATTACCATGTAAATACCTTATTGTCTAGACGTCGCATAGTCACATAATACTCTCGAGAGAAGTATCATATTCAGGTTTGATGTTGGTACGCTAGCAACTTTATTTTTGGAAAGACTGACATAATTCTGGAATATTACACTCGCTTTAAAATTATGCTAATCAGAGACTAACAATATTTTAAACGCACTTTAGAGGAGCTCGTGGCACAGTTGATATTGCGCAGTCGCTTCGTATAAAAATCAGGTGATCAGCCACATCGGGTTGAATCAAGTGCCGACCCCGACAATGTATGGGATAAGGCCCGGGAGATGATAAAAATATTTTAAACGCAGTAATTAGGCAATATTAATTGTGTGGTGCACGGACACCACATATGAATTCGTAACATTTAAAATTTCAAAGCAATACATAAAAATATACTAGTAAGCCATGAATTACTTATACGTATACCTAAATATATGACTTCTTGTACGTTTTTGGCAACCAATCAAATACCTAGTGTAAGATATAATCCTAAAATATCAATCAAACCCCCGTCAGAGTCTAAAAACGTCGGATATTATGCTCCCATAAAATCACTAACGTCATAAAAGCTAAACAGGTAATTTTCCGTATCCGCATTGTTACGTAACCGATTTAACAGTCGCTCCACATTTTAACTGGCTGTTACCCCAAAGCAGAACCCTTGACACTGGTTCAAAATAGACAGTAAACGTTGAAAGATAATCTGTAAAGGACATGAACCTTGAATAAGGTTTGATGAGTCGAACATGTCTTGTGCCGAGACTGCCGACAACTGGTTACATAACCCTGAACAATCAATAGAAGGTACATTACACGAACCTAGATTCCGCGAGTGAACCAAACCGACTTGTAACACGATCTCTTTAGATATGTACATACACTGTTATCTATGTATATAAACATTACGTGTCACGTTGTTTGTCCACGATGGACTCCTAAACTACTGAAGTGATTTTAAATTTGATTTGCACACCGTGTTGCAATTTGATCCAACTTGTGAAAAATAACTAGCTTACATCTTAATAATAGCGTGAAATATTTACTTTGGGCTAACGCTTACTTTAACTTTTTGGTCTTAGCGTGCTGATATACCTACCTTTCCTAGTGAAAAAACATATTATAGTGTAACAGAGTATATTGATGATAGCCAAGCATAGCAATGAGTTGCTCAATCTTCCTTTAAATTGTACTAAAACAACACTATGTATATAAAGAAAGGACACATGTAAAAAAATTAAGCCGGGGGGGGGGGGGAGATTTACATTTGGAAACGGTAGTAAATTAACCAAAGTTAGCGTAAGTGACGTTTAATAAGTGTTCCAGGTGTACCTTATGTTGAATAATTTTAATCGATAAATAGGCTATCTAACATTGAAATATTTTTTCAAATCGTACCGTTGGTTCCTGAGATTTGCGAGTTATAATATTATCACGCTAAGACCAACCACGGGTAAAAGTGAGCGGAAGAAGTCGCGGGCAGAAGCTAGTATATATCCATAATATGGTTGATTACTAAGAAATTATATTTTCGTATGAAATGTAAGTTAATGATGTTCCCAGACGTTCTGATTATACTGGATACAGACAGCAGATTATATCGAAATCACCGAGAGATAATTTCGTCAAATTATAGCAGTTATCTTAATTTGGCCAGCTATCGTTTACTTTTGAAAATAACTTAACCCATATTATGGCCCGGCTACGTCCAGTACGTTCGTGTGGAATTCGTAACTATCAAAACCCAAATGACATTTTCATTACTAGGATATTTTTTTAAAACATTTATGTTAGGGTTGATTACAATTTTCGATTACGTTTACTAGATGCATAATATGTAGACTAGATACCTCTCTTATAAACATAAAAAATATAAGTAATTACTGTACAAATACGTACATTGAATTTAACTGTTTATAATAATTTAGCTATTAGCCTATCTATACTTTAAGCTGAAAACTTGATTATAAATTAATATTATAAATTAAGAGCTGAATCAATTTATTGTTGGAGCGTTAATGCAATAGCGCGGCGGACACAATGGAAATGTGGATTTCCCTTGAGATCCGAGGCTGATGAGATCTAACTCTATTTAGATAAACAACTAAAGATACAATACATGTATATATTATAGTAACGACATGTGTTCGATTAGTTTTGTAATCTCCTAAATATTGTTGCGAGATATATAAGACCACAATATCTAACAATTAAAACTGATAATGGACACTTGTTTAAACATTATATAATATTTTTTAAGCCTTTAACTTATGAGCCCAAATATTCTATAGGTGAATAGTACATTGATTATCTGCATCGATTTTTCTTTAGTGTGTGTTAGAAATGTATAACTTTTTGCATGTAGTAAGACAATATAAACGTCAAAAATAAAATGACTTATCAACTTTACTAACTTCGAATCAAAGCAGCAATTGATATGAAATATCAGGAAGAGAAGGCAGTTAGTGGAGCTGTCATGTGTGGAAGCAACTATCCTGGACGCGTAAACATTTTTTTGAACCTGATTTGCATTATTATATGATAAACTAAACATTGATAATGATGACAAATATGTATTAAATAGTAGAAAAAAAAAACTTACAGTTCAGTCCCAGATCGTGGTAGGTAAAGATGGCAGGCTTTGTTCGGTCGCCCTGCACGGCTACCATGATGTCACCGCGGTCGGTGCGCACGCGCACCTCGGTGCACCCGCCCTCGCTGAAGCGACGCGCGCTCGGGAATTGCAGCTGAATATTCTTCAGCTCAATGTCGTCCATGCTGTCAAGGGGCAACACGCTGTTGAATTAATTGGCCAGCTCAAAAAAAAAATAAAAAAAAGAGGCGGACAGAAATGCGCCTTTGACAATTTTTCTACTAATTTAGAATCCTCACTGTCCGATTTAATAATTGTGTATAATAAGGAGTCATCTTGATTTAGAATTTTCCGAATGTAAAAAAGCAACCGAAGAAAGAACCATAATAAATCGATCTATCGTATTATGCCGTTCTGATCCCCATTTATGATCCACCTGGGGATCAATATTAATAAATAATTCTTTTCTATGCCGCTCTGATCCACCCTACCATATCGTACCTATACCGTGGACAAGAATTACCGATAATCTGTGAATATATCTAAATAACGGGTAGATATTTTCAATAAAAAAATATTCAGCAATAAGGCGTGACCTCGATATGCATAAATTTATATTCTGGTATCCAGAAACATTACAAAACAATCCATATATTTAAAGTACACAAACGATTTCAAATACGAGAGTTTAATTATCCCAATCCAATACAAGTTTGTATCCAAACGGGAACCGATAAAATGCTTAAGAGCCGTATTGTAGTTTTCTGAATTTCATTTTAAGTGGTAAAGTTGCTCGAGACGTATTTTAATTTTCCTAGTACTTTTCCAAGGCCCCGCTATAAAATTGAGTCGGCCGTGCTGATTTCCCGATCGCACTTTTTATAACCTTGTCAAGTTAAAAGCATCGAGTTTCGCTGTAATAAACTTAGTAGGTAGTGTTAAATCAACTAGTTGAGTGGAGCGTCATGTGTCATGTTGAGTACTTGCTTTGTGACACAGAACGGGCACGGATGAACGCTTCCATGTGTTCCTGAAACGTGGTTTGTGGGCAAACATGACACGCTCCTATCGACACCTCCTCGAATTGAACTACACACATATATAGCGGACACACACGCCCGGCAATCAATTATTCTCTTAAATATGTAATACGCGCGTTGTCCTTTCGATATTCAGATAATCGATCGATCGATAATCAGGCCAAATCAACTCAACTATAGATGAAGTTAAAAAATATAAGAACTGTCTCGAAAACCCGTTACTGAAGGATATTGATAAAAGGAAAAATGCTGTGAATCTCAATGGGAACCGAAACGACTCTTTAGCTAATGTAACGTTTTATTAACGAAAAGGGATGGTCTCTCAGAGGAACAGACTTCCGTCTGTCAACGTCAGCGCTACTACCAATTCCGAAATACGGACTTGAAAAGATCTCCCGCGGGCTTCAGAAACATTTTTTTTTTCTAGAGAATCCGATAAATATAATATCGTTTATCTGCGCGTTACTGTATAGTAAATAAACACAACTTTTCAATGAGTTTTCAAGCGATTTTCTCTTTGTGTGCGCCCGATGCGGTTTCGTTATTTGATCAAAGTTTGTGTTGTCTTGAAACCGAGTAGATTGCGATAGTGCCCCTTGAAAGCTATGCCAGAGGGATCGCACTCAATTCAATGTTTTCATGGATAGATCTACCATTATGGAACCAGTCCAGGGATCATTTTTAGGGCAATGTATACGCTTTTATAATAAGTTACCTACATGTATTGTACATTTACCCTTTGATAAATTTAAAGAGACTGTAAAATCTGTGATAAAGAAACTTGGAATAATATATTACCAGATAAATATTGTAAGTATGCTCATGGACACTGTACTTATGTTACAATTCTTAATATTTATTAGTTTTGATCTTTGTTTGACTGATAATGTACACGTTGCTGAAATAATTTCAAATCTGGTCAGTACTTATTGAGCCAATTCGTTACAAACATAAGTACTTAAACGTAAATACAAATCTTTCCTCTTTATACTGTTAGTATATATTAACATACATGCATATTCTCACCCCAGTATTCCCGGAAACTGTAGACAGAGGTGTTTTAAGAACAACACCGATTTTTCACCGAAGATGATTATGTGCCAACGTGACAGATGGTGAGTCTATCGCAGTCTCAGGTACTATACATACGTCATTGAATTTTTAGTAATGCCTAAGCAACTCTGTCGCGTTGGCACTTCATAATTTTCGGTGAAAAGTGGGTCTTGTTGTTACACTTCTGCTTAACCCTTCGGAGACCCTTCTGGGATGGCGTAAGCATATTTTCTTTAAACTATTATCATACAAAAAAATTCAGTAACACGGTGAATATTTACTTCTAGGTTAACAATGTTACAGAAATGGTATGAGTTTAAACATCACCTAAAGACATAATGAAGAAAATCTCTGAAGCATGCCTTAACATAAATAGCTAAGAATCTAGTCTAATCTAGAGATGCTATCGGACCTTTATATTGCTTCGTTAGCTTGCTCCTAAGTCGGTCACCCCTACGTTCGGTTGTAGTTTAAATTCACGTGATTCCCGACACTTGTAATAATACGCTGGCTCAATTTCAACTCCAACACAAATATTAAAAGAATATAACTTTCGAGGTGGCTTCTCTATAGAGGCATCGAACGAGGACTAACGCAGTCTATATAATATATTGGTAAACCGGATAATTAATGTATTCATGTTTGGAAGGTTGCGTTTTTTTTAGTAATACTACTTTGCAAATACACTGTTGAAAACTACAAACTACTTATGTGTATTGATTTATTTATGGTTTTTATTGTAGTCTTTTTTTATCTTTCAAAAAGTTACCCTTATAAACATATACCTTGAAAACTCAGACTGAGAACATCTGTATTTGATTAGGCTTCAAAAAAGTAATTTCAACTCAATTCGTCTACATGGCATGATTATTTGCATATGGTAACCCCACCGTACAGACTACGCAAGATTCGTAGAGTGAATCTCTTCGTTACTATAGGAAAACAAGTTACCATCGCACTGTAAAAAATCTTTAGAGTTGAAGGGGGTAAGTGATCGAATAGGAACTTTCAATATTTATGATACAAATTGATAAGGAAACACAATACGGTCTTGCTTTTGTTCCTAACTAAGTTGGGAACCCAATAACGGCCCGAGCACTTGGGAGATATTAAATTAATTAACGAGATTTATATCTGTGGAACGTCTGGCCAATTAATAGTCAGAGCAGTGAAGACCGGCGTCGATAACGCGATACTTCAAGTAAAAGTATTCGGGAACAACTAACCCAATCATCAAGTTATCTACTTATATATTTTTATTGGTCCGTACAACTGCTCCTGACTGTTCGCAAGTAAGGGTGGAGGCCTAGCATAAAACCTATAGAGCTTTTACGGAACAGCTTACTTTACGAACTTCACTACTAGAATCAGCCCTAAGAGTCTTTGTATGTGTGCGATGATTGTCAAAGAACGAAGGAAGCCGCCCTTCTGTACCTACCTTTCTATTTTGTGGTGAAGGGCGCGGCGTAACCATTGTTCCCTATTCGTGATCCGAACATGGCTGTACAACACGACATTTTAATACTTATCTAACCTTCAGCCTTTAGTTTACCAGTAAATCGTCCCGTATAATGCTTAACTCAGTAAACAATTTGTATAAGCATTTGTATTTCGACGACATTGGATTGATTTTAGTATAGACGCAATAGACGCATAAAGCTTTAGGGAAGGGATGATTCAATCAGCAGATATCAGATATTTGTCACAAACGCTTGAACTCAAGATCTATAATATGTTAAAGGACTGTGATAACTCACGGTCTTAACGACCCCACCTGAATCCACCATAAAGCGCTTATACAATTTGACAAAACCTGTAAGTAATACAAGTAATGTCTAAAAGGTAAAACGAAGGAACATAGAATAGGGGATACGCAGAAATTAACGCGCATAACCGTAATATATACTATTGTTAAGGTTTTGTATGTAAATCATTTCAGAAGCTTTCAACCAGCAGTTTTCTGTACCTAAAGCTATGTAATGTTTGTAAAGCTTGACCTTGCGTTTTAGAGTAACTCAAAAACCACGATCTTTGGCATTTGACCACAACCAACCTCCGAAAAAGCATCAACATATTTTGAGCCACGGTAACAAGGTCAAGTGACGACTTTGAACATTTACAAATCTATTCTTGGGGTACCTACTGGGCATCTAACATTACTTCTTCAATATAGGTCCATGACAAATGGTACGTGCTAACGTAAACAAACGTGTCAGTAAAGTGATAAATTAAATCCGTACCGGTTCGGAGCCGGTTCCGTCCAATACATTATAGGAAAGCACACAATGCGTGTAATACCACAGGCAGCTTTTTGATATAACATCATGTGTCAAAGTCACGTGGCCAATTCACTTTTTTCGAATAATCTAATCGAAATATGGTTGTTGTTGTTGTAACAACACCTCTGCTTACCACTTCGGTGACCTTTCTGGGATGACGAGAGCATATTTTTTGTACGTCCGATTGGATACGAGAGAGGTTACTTTCCACTAAATTGAGACATTTTCTTTTTCTGCCAGTGACCCTAAGAAAGCAGTATTTATACAAATAATTCAACAACATTATCCCACTATGAAACAACACGATATTGCAGCAAATAGACTTTAAGAGCCTTCACTTCAGTTATGGGTAATAATTATGGTTTGTTGCAATGCTGATTAAACTATTGATGGACTATTATAAGATTGGCGGAGGTTTGGAGTGTAAAAGCGGGAGGCAGTACGTGTGAGAAGGTCGCAATGTGGAAGGTGGCCTGGGCGGCCCCCGCGCCGCATCGACCGAGCCGAAAGCTTATTGGCAGAATGCCAGGACGCCACCCTCGGCCTACACCGACATTTCCAATTTGTGAACTACCTCGAGCGGCTTCTTTCTCACCTCTACGCTTTTACACTAATTGCTTATTATATTTTACTTTCTTCATGACAATTCACCGCTTCAAGTAGCTTAATCATGCTTGTTTTAGCTTGATTTAGAATAATTCCCAAGCAGTAGGAGTTAAGTTTTTAGCTAATAGATATATATTTTTAACTACTTACCAAAATTTTTTTCCTACCGTAGCCGACTAGGGATAGGCACTTATACATATGTATAGGACACCCACATTTCGCCAGTTCTATGTTATGGGGGCGAGACATGTAACCGGGTACTAATCCAGACTTCAGCCTGTTACTGGGAAATTTCAGATGGAAAACCGAATAACTCTTTGCCCAACCTGGGGATCGAACACAGGACCTCGATACGCAACAACACTAGACCTACGAGACAGTCTACGTCTAATTATGCTAATGTTTTCAAAAAATTATACCAATAATTTCCCATCTCCGAACAATAAATCGCAGTCCGCAATCACTTTAAATTTGGTATATACCAAAGACGCTTAGTCGAATTCTTTCGATGTAAATATTTCCGAACGGAATTTACGAAAAGCAACTAAAAGATTTCCCTACTCTACTTTTTGTCCTGATAAATTCTTTGATCTCGAAGAAACACAAAGAGAAATAGGGATGCGTAGGCGCTCCCTACATTAATTCGGCCCAATGGACCGGACAATCGAAGTCTCGACGTTGTAACCATATCATCTGACCGGCGGAACTCGTAGCCATTTGAAAATAACAGCGGCGACTATTGCTATCAATAAAAAGTATCATGTTCAATAAACATTTACGAAACACGTTAATTTCGAGCTACAAAATGGATAAGAGTAAGAGTTGAGGGGATATAGTTGCATATCCGAAAAAAGTTGGTATGAAGAAAGGCTCATTACGATTCTGCTCAGCATCACCTAGTTACAGGTGACGTTCGAGGAAGGCAGCACGTATCTGACCCACTAAGGGCGTTGACGCACTGAAGGTGTTTTTTGTGTTATGTGTGCTACGTAGATTTTTGTTCACGTGCCGAATATGCCGGGAATAATGACATCAACCTAGTGACATCCTTTGACAGTCATCTTATTTTAGATTATATTCATTTATAACTAGCGACCCGCCCCCGCTTCGCTCCGAGTTATTTGTATTGTGCATATAAACCTTATTCTTGCATTTAAATAGTTTAAAAAATCTCAACGTAATTTTTTATACAATTACATGTTTTAATTTAAATGTGAAGGTTAATAATATTTCCTGGGTTATTAAGTTTTTAGTCTCATTGTCTCGGTTTCCCCTTATCTCTTTGGTGTTATAAATTAAGAGGTTGTATTTAAACTTATGTGCAGTTAATATCTTGCACGTCTGAGAACTGTGACAGCCATAAATTCACCATCTGTCACGTTAGTCATCTTAGGGAAAAAGTGAGTGTAGGTAGTTCCATATACCTCTACCTCCCCTTTGGGGAATAGAGATGTGAGCATATGTATGAGTGTACACAAACAATGCCGTGTCAGTCAGTGCTATTTGAAGGTATATAAGCATAGGCTACAGTCATTACGCTTGCATAAAATGGGGTATCACTGGATTTATTACTTTTAATCAAACAACAATCTATCTGAATTGAAAAATACTATTTACGCATAATAATAATCTAAGCTGCAAGCAATATGAGCTTTCATCAAGTTCTTTAGTGACGTTAATATAAACTACGGAAACGACTTGTGAAATGCACAAAGTGTCAAGTGAACACTTTCAGGGTAAACGTTTTCTCGACTTTAATTTATTTGACGTCGTTCAAGCCATTTTACCTAGGTTTAATTTCAGACTAATTTATGTGTTAAATTTTGAAAATTCGAATTTCTCTTAAAACTTCATAGCAAGTAACTGAGCGCTAAAGTTTAAAGCAGTAATCAAACGGTCCTTTTGTAATTCGAAATGAACAGATTTTCAGCATATGCATATGAAAGTAGGCATATAAAAAAAACTGGTATTCTCCGGCTAATCTCTGAAAAGACGTGGGACTAGGTACCGTTAATTTTAGGAAATAATATATACAGTAATATGTAAGATAAATAAGAGATTCAGGGGTTGTTTAAAAAAATCGAGATCAAAGTTGCAAACGGTTGGGGATGAATAGCTACGCTTTTAAATTTGAGTAAGATATTTAAAATAATGTTGCGACATAACCCATCGGATAAACAATAACGGATTCTTAACGTTAAAAAAATTAGGGTTCGAGTTTTGTATATTAGATTATGAATGCAAAAGAGACTAGATCTGCCCTTCCGACTTTTAGCTTATACGGCTGAACGTCGATATCAGATGGTTTTGGCTCCAGTCTTATGTCAGTCATATGATAGGCTGTTAAAAAATCACAACGCATAGGAAGTCGTGGGCTGTGGTATTGATATTGGCACAATGTGTAGGTAGTAGCTACTTTATAAAGAAAATGTAAGCCCAAAACACTTTTCTATTCTGTACAGTTCTTACCTACCTAGTATTGATACTAGTACCTTTATAAATGTGTTTCGTAGTAAGCGGGCGTTAATAGAATTAGCAGCATAACGTTAACCTTCGAGGCGAGCACTTCATTACTTGCGGACATGTACGAGTATTTTCTTTGCCAATATATGTATAAGTATAAGTTACTATACTCTATAGGTATCGCCGACCGCATAACTTCTGCTGGGTACAGTTTTTTTCAAAAAGGACTTTTTTTATGTTCATGCCGTTTTCACTCTATGATTGATGCAGACCGGTGTCTACAATTTACTATATTTTATTATAATTATATTTATAATTATATTTATAAATAATTTACTATATTAGTTACAATCAAACAAACACTTCGACATTTATAATGCATATGCGAAGTAGTAAGAAATAATACAGGGCTACGTTAGAAATGCACGCTAATGCACCGCTGGGTTAGCAGTCTTAACTGAAGACCGATAGACAGGCTGACTGACTGACTTATAAACAGCTGGTCAACCACATGAAATTTGGAGGCCGTGTATGTATACACTTAGTAATGGTTTTCCTCAGCTTCACCTAAGGGGGTTAAATAGGGGTTGATTTTGTGAAATATTTGTGTATTTGGTTGAGATTTTTTGTGAAATATTATTACTACCACGCAGCCGGAGATGCGGGCGCTAACTAGTTAGGTATGTACATATAAACAAGTCATATAAAGCCCAAACTACAATCAAGTATACAATTCATATTATAGGTCAAGTGTAAGTAATGTAAAAATAATGCAATGATTCTAATTACCTACATGCATATTATAACTGGTTGTGTAACTTACAATGTGACCAATGTAACATTATGAATTTCAGAAATAAATAAATAATAAAAAAGTTTTATCTCCAGTTAGTAAGCTAATTGCCCCAATAGAATACAATTTTGACGAGCCCAATATAAAAATAATATGGTGCGACTTACCCGAGCAGTGCGGTCTCCTCTGCAGTTATGGTAGGCATGCTTACTGGTGCCGGGTTTGCGCAGCTAAGTTTCCTGCAATAGTGGTGTGATGGTAGCTTACTTCTTGTGGTGATGACTACATGACCATGCCAGATAGATGCTCCTTTCATACTTAACACTATGTCTACCATGTCAGCCACCAATGCCTGACACCATAGTAGTGAGCGGTGCTGGTCACCATGTCAGATGGATGTGTCTTTCATACTTAGCATCATATCTTCCATATCAGCCACCAATGCCTGACACTATAGTAGTGAGAGGTACTGGTGGCTGACATAGCAAGCAATATGTTTAAGTACTTATTAATTAATATTTTGGGAATGGGATGTGGTTGACTGACATTCCCAATAAGTTGTTTATGAATATTGTTGCAATGCGTCCAAATTACTACTTTGACAAATTAAAAAAATAATTTTGTTTACTACGGCAAATAAATATCAGATGATTTATTCAATAACATACTTACCTTATTATTAATAGATTTTGTGACTTTAACTGCTAAAGAATAAAAGTTTACCATAGTTACTGAATCACATACAAATGTCATAATGTTAACAGTAGAAACTATGATGAAAGTGATATTAATAGAGAAGGTTGCTCTCTTACTAATATTTAATTACTAATAAGTATACTGTTTTAATAGTGGAAACTAACACATGACCCAATTAGGTACCTATTAAACTAGCTAATGTATAAATGTGTTATATTTCTACTCAAAGAGTCATACTAGAATACTTATTTACACTATGGAGCCCGTGACACTACAAGGTAGTTATACGGTATTTACACTATTAGGTAGGTGTCTATAAAATGAAGTTGAAATAAAAACAGCAAAACAAGCAGAGTCCACTTACACCTTCCACCTTTGCCACAATGCTATCACCACCTCACCCAGGAACAAAGGGTCTAAATTTTTCTTCGCAAGACTCATATTCAAATTAATATGCTGATTCTTTTTTTTTTTCGGTGCTGATGGAATACGTGGCTCTCCTCCTTTATACCACATCCCCCGAGGCATGCCAGCTTAACATCAACAAAAAAGTGCAAAAAAAAATCACTGTCCTTTCATGCAATAAAACTTATTACATAATAATAGTGTTGTTAGTCAACAAAGTGCTCAAAACAAAAACTTTCAACAAACAATAAAACAATTTAAAAGTGACATAACTTTAGTTGCCTAACTATTAGTTTACTTGAACAGTTGAGTTGCAAAGTAGGATTAATGTTTGTTAATTACATCAGAAAGTATCCTTTTAGAAAATCTTACCTCACTTTTAGTACTACTTGTTTCTTTCTAAGACGGGTATGTGGCCGACGATTCAGGACGAATACGCGTTTACACAAAACACCGGTCTCGTAAAATGCCGACAAATAAGGAATTTTTTGACAGCCGTCCGTCTCGTCTGCTTTCCGAGCGTGCGCTGGCTGGCTGTCAGCTGAGCTGAGCGAAGGGAGGAACGAGCGAAAGTACCTAACATAGGCAGACGTTGCTCACTTCGCTCCGTATTAAAAGCGCAGGCGTGTGATAGAACGTGAATCGTGATAATTGCAGACCTCCAATAGCAAGTTACATTAACATAATTACCGCCCGATATTTATTTGATCTCAAAAAGTAAAACGTGGTTTCAACATGAGATTTCAAAAACTCAGGTTTTCCCCGACAGTAGTAGCTAAAATGTACTTACTAAAGCATAAAAGGTAGTTTAATAAGCGTAGATCATAGATAATCAACCTAGGTGGTCTGATATTCTATTGATATTGGTAAAACCTTGCAAACTTCGTCCAATCAAGCCTTAAAAGTTAGGTCATAGTTAAATTATTACCTTTAGGTTTACAAAGTCGTACATGAGGGATTTTTTACAAACAAAAAGATACGATAGTTCCATATGCACACTTACCTACAAAAATATAAAATAAATTAGCAACTAATCGCACGACAAAAATCAAATCAGATTTCTCCGAACTACTAAACATGAAATTAACGTATAACCATAGAGCTTCAGCAATTTCAGCATAGATAGACGACAACAGTGCTGCCAACTTCTAGATACATTAACCGAATGAAGTCCCGCCCGTCCTACAGATTTCCAAAAATATTAGAGTTACGGTAAAAAGAAGCAGTCATAGTTTTTGATGTAAATAATTGTTTTCTGAAATAGGGCCTCCTAGCAATCATCGCATCGCGGTTTTGCACCGCCACTGTTAAAACCACTTATTAAAAGATAATTCTCAAATCGACGTTGTGCGGTGTGATACAGGAAGATGTCGGCTTTGAAAGATTCTGATTTTTTACTGAATATTGGTTGAATATTTTTTTGGTGGAAAACATAATTATTCCTAATGGTAAAATCTCAATCAGCTGTACAAAATTTTCAAAGAGTCCTTTCCGATGCGCTTATGCTCCTGAATTATTTATATTTCTTGCATTTATGGAATGAAATCCATCCATACCTATTTTATACATAAATTAGATTTTTTGGGTGCATTTCGTATCAAATTAATACATTTCAGACACTAGTAATAAAAAAATATTGGTGCATCGTGATTTATTCATATGGCAATGTCATAGCCATTAGTATAATATGTACTCTGTATCACAGACAATTTACTGGCAATTCTACTTAGGTTTCCTTTCCGCAAAAACTGACCGAGCTGTCTATGAAGTACCTAGTTAATTATAATACAAATCAAATCAATCAAGTACTAACAAAAAAACGAAAATGAAAACTTGGCCAAGTTTTCAAGTTTAAGCCAAGACTTTTTTTAAATCTGTATCATATCTTAGACTTTGTTTTGTAATAAGTGAGATAGTGTATTGCGTATGGACGGAGATGGAAAAAATATCACAGTGGCGGATTAAACTTTAGAACTCTCTCCATAGAAAAAGAGGTCCCAAGAACTTTCCTAATTTAACATGCAACCTTATTAAAACTCGGTTCAGTCCAATGTCAAATTGTAGGTGTCCTTATATCATCCGCCATCTACCAGTGAAAGACGGGCATTTAAGAGATAAGTCGGAACGGTCAGATAGACGGACAAAAAAGTTAAAAATTGGATTCACTTAAACAACAAATTTAAAAACTTTTTCTCTGTCTGTATGTTTGTTCCAGCTAATCTCCGAAACAGTTGGACCCATTTTACGGGACTTTCACATACAGATAGTAAATGTTAAAAGGAATATCTTAGGCTAATTTTATTTAATAAAACATTACGGTTCCGCGGGTCCCATGACATTCTGCGTACGCGGGTGAAACCGCGGGGCACAGATAGTCTAATAATATTTAAAAGAATGCAGATAGTAGCGCGATCTATGGTAGTGTATGAGAAAATATAAATAGTTCTTCAATTTTAGCCTAGATGGCGCTTAAGTATAGGTGTTTAGAATGTTTCAAGTTACTTTACTATTAGTTCTGAATGAAACGTATAGATGGCGTTAATTTTATTTTATTTGGTCCATTCATTTTAATATAAACATAGTAGCACTTAAATAAAATTTTGCTGTGTTGGAAATTTCCAATTAAAAGTTTTTCACTAAATGCATATTAAATTATATACGGTAAGTACATTACCATAGATTTTTTTTAAATATGTGAATGTCAATCTGGATCTCTTCACTGGCAGATAGGTGACGTTACAAGGAGTAACTAGATTACATTTATTATTATTTTTGATTAGGGTTACGCGAAATTTAGTCTACTCGAGTGTAGCCGCAGGGCATAGCTAGTCTCCTAATAATATATAGGTACATCGAAAGCCGACAATCATACAATAATGGTCCACTATTTTCAAAGATTAGCCGCATCAAACAGACAGGCATATTGACTGACAGACAGACCAATAAACAGAAATGTGGACATACAGAAAAACATTTTTTATGTAAGTACTGTATCGTTTATAAGTACTTGCTATTAATTTGTATTTACAAGTATACACATCAATATTAAGTATGTATCTGTATAGATATACAGATATTGAAAACATAATTATGTTATTGTACATGGGCCGTTTTCCAAATATTTAAATCACAGCTTCAATTTTACTTGTTACTTGTACAATCTTATTTACTACATACAGTACAAGTTCCGACACGAGTAAATCACTGTGAACTAAAATAGTGGGGATTGAGTGCATATTATTATTCTCATAAAATGACTACTGCTCATTTAGGTGGGTACTCGTACTTAACTCGTGACAGGGCTTTTTCTTCCGTGGGAAATCCGTCATGGATACTCCAACCGTCGCGGGGGCAGCTGAAGGGTTATGCCGAACTTATTCCGACTAAACTCGTCGTCGCTTTTACAAACACCAATTCGTGTCACCGGCGAGGAGATTCAAGAACGGAACTATATTATACTAGAACTTTCTATAGGTGTTGTTCAAAGATTCTGTTAAGTAATCGTCTTTTGTCGCGAATCGATCTGCGGTCTGTCCTTTCAGGATTTTTGACAAATTCAAACGTCGTCGCTTGACCTTGCGTATTAGCGTGGCTCTAACATGTGTTAATACTTATTTGACCCGGGTTGTGGCTGAAAGACAAAGATCAACAAATTTTTAGTCACGCTAAAAGCGACGACGCTTATACATTTAGAACCGTATTCCTGGGGTACGGACTACCGTGGTTCCTTCTAACGGTGTTGTTCACAGATTCCGAAGATGGACAGTACCTAGTATTGGAAAATTGAAATAGGTTATTGTATTTAGTCGAGTCGATCTAGTCTTGCTTCCTGAACAGCTAGTAGCCACAGCTGGGTAGGAGTTCTCAATAGGTACTTACCATCCGTAAACGGGAACCTTAACACGTTTAGTTCCGCCGATGACGCAAAAACACTCTCCAGAATCAACCTCCCCACCGTGATTCCTGTACACTGCCACACATTTAGAGTTATGGACAATATTCACATCACCAATCACTTGTAAATTTTCATCAGTTTCAAAGCCGACGTTGTCCATGGCGAGACAACGTTTACTTAGTTTAAACAATGTTATTGATTTTTCACAGAACGTATAAGTGTATTTTAAATGTAAAGTAGGTACTTATTTTAAAACTGATGTCATGTCAGTTTGGAACGTGTGGTATGAGCGGACTGAATATATTATTAAAACTTTGTCCTTACCTACTTACATACATTGTTATATATGTATTGATTGTCGGACATTAGGCGTGGCTATTGTTAATCTCCACTTTATGGCAGTGATGTGGAACATGTGCATTGTATATGTAAGGTCTACATACCTAGGTTCTGATACGCGATCCCGCCATAATTACCTTATTGTTATCGCCGTTCGTTATTTCTCTTGATTTATGGGATTTCATAACCGTAACGCTGTAAAACTAGTTGTGAGTATAGTAGGTGCTAGGTTTATGGTTTGTGGTCTGAATAATTTAAATCTATTAGCGGGACCGGATTATCCGGGGCCTCGCACCGACTTGGGGCCCGAAAATGAAAAAAATAAAATAAATGGGCCCTGAGAATTGCATTGCATAGGGGCCCCGATAGGGTAAATTTGGCAAATTTTTTACTCCTTATAAAATTAGCTATCTGCCTGTGAAAATCGCGGTAATATTGGTGCAGCCGTTTCGGATAGGTGTTAGCCAAACAGACAGACAGAGTTTTTTTTTTGTCAGGTACTGTCTATACTTTCACTTGCATTTAGTGAAAAGCAGTTAATTTGAAATTACAAACAGGTACTTACTTAAATTTTATTTATATGTATAGATATCTTGCAGAGTCCTGACATATTTCTCACATACCAGATGTCAAGCTACATCCCACCTCATACCTCCAGGGGTATCCTTACTTAACGTTCCCCTCTGTCCTCTGCTAACCCTTCCTGTTCCTTCATGCGTGTGTTGTGAAGCTGGGATTATATCAAGTATCTCTTCAATCTTCACCGTTTGAAACGACGGCTACGTATTTTACGGCCCTTTTGCATTTTTTTATACGACTACATTTATTTTACTTATCCGTTTACTTTTTTGTTGTTTTCTTTGGGTTATCGCTTTTTACAAAAATACACACTTGTAAATAGCGTAAAGCTTAATAAAAGGTTCCGTAAAGGGGTAAGCTGTGTGCCCTCACAAAAATTTTATTACTAATCCAACTAGTTTTCATTTTATTCTTGGCTATCATTAGGGCTAAGTATACTAGCTAACGTCCATGGATCGCATATATATCTACACAGATTAATATAATTGAAGTGTCTGTTTGTAATTCGAAATTAACAGCTTTTCAGTAAATTCACATTATAGTATACGTTCGGTACTTAAGTAAGTAAGTAAGAATAAAGAAGCCGTGGTGGCCTCGGGGTTTGAGCAGTCGCCTGCTACACAAGCGACGCAAGTTCGAATCCCAGCGGGGCCTATACCAAAGAGTTTTTCTAAAAAAAATTATGTACAGTGATTTTACACGTGCTTTACGGTGAAGGAAGTCATCGTGAGGAAACCTGCATATTTCTAAGAAGTAATTCAAAGACGTATGTATAGTGCCTGCGACGGCGATAGACTCACCATCTGTCACGTTGGCACTTAATCAAATTCGGTTAAAAGTGGGTGTTGTGATAATAACACCTCTGCCTACCCCTTCGGAGAATACAGGCGTGAGCATATGTACGTATGTATGTTCACATTAAAGTGTACGTACGGTACTTATGTAAGTAAGTACTTACAGAATAAAATCTATTTTTTAAATTTCTATGTGTAGTTCAAATACTTGATGCATTGTGATCAACACATGCATCTGACATGACACTACGGGGTCTACGGGTACATATTGGAATCCCCGGTCACGTCAAGTTCAGATAAAAATTTGTTACACCACGGCACGGAGGCTGTATTCGGGAGCAAAGTGATTGAAGTTTTGTCGGAAGAGGTCCCGGGTGTGGGGGCGAAGGTGAAGAGTGAACGCGGATTTTCTGACGGTGACCGAAGCGATTTGAAGGAATTTAAAAAAATAGGAATGTTCAATAAGAAGAATCCATTTCATAGAGAATTGCAAACGCAGTACTCCTGGTCTAGTGGTTAGTATGCCTGATGAACATATTTTATGCCTTGAGTTCTTACAGACCTTATATCTAAGCTGTGTCCCGCGATTCAATCGCGTAGATTTAGTTTCATTCTTTATATCAATGTACACTATATTTTTTCTAAATAAAATATAAATAAAATAAAAGTTACTCTTTGAGACGTCAGCTATCTGCCTGTGAAAGTCCCGTTAAAATCGGTCTAGCCGTTCAATCGTGATGGCGTAGCCAAGAGAAATAGGAATAACTTGATGATAACTTTTCCCTCTTTGTATCATTTTCCAATAATGCTTCGCTCCTATTGGTCGCAGCTTAATGTTACTAAAACTTAAAGCCTTCCTCGATAAATGAACAATTCAACAATATATATTTTTTTAATCAAATCAGTTTTATCCTGATATTTGCGTGTTCAAACTACCAAACAAATATAGTCTCCAGTTTTATAATATTAGTATATATCTGTCGTCTGGTCATACTATGTTTAGTTTGGGATTAAGTGGCGTCGTGGAGTTATGTCCAAACAAATCCAATTAAAAAACAATACAATTAATAAAAAAAATATAAAAGATTATCTTTAAAATCTAAAACTTATTTAGAGTCGATCGTCGAAGATGCTATGAACAATAATAATCCAACTAACGCTGTGTTCTTCTCCCTCGTACCCTCATGTTGGTGTTGTGCCTGGCCCTTCGAGCCGTTTGATCCATTTCATAAATTTGTTTCATGAACTTACCTCTCGACTATTTACTGAACATGTTATGGTAAAATATTGTTACAACACCACTTTTGAATGTACCGAGTTGCGCCGCTACATATTTTGTTATGTTGTAAGTATTTTTACTCCTTTGATCCTTGTAACCAAATACAAATTACATCGCTGAATGAAGGAATAATATAAGCTAGAGTAGTAATCTAGATGCACGTTTTTGTACGTGATGATTGCGTAGCCGACCATCCTGCTGCTTTATTTTTACGATATAATTATACTATAAAATAATAATCTAAGTGTCTTACTAATCCTACTAATATTACTTATAAGCTCGAAAGTTTGTATGCATACATGTCTGTATGTATGTTTATAACTTTTTCACACAAAAACTGTTGAATGGATGAAACTTTATGAAACAATAATATCGTTAATACATCAGAATAACGCATTGATCACTTAAAAATATTCTGTGAAATGAATTGTCCCAAATTGAAACAAAGCCTGCGCAGACGGGCCAGCCAGAAATACATATAATACAAATCAGAGTCCTGCTACTGACTAATTTACTGATAAACGAACAGACACAGCCTCGATCGCTGGTCCTAGAGACGTGACATTTCAAGGACGTGTTAGGGCATGAAGGACCTCCTAAGAGGTAAAATGATTGATTAATTTCTTAAAAAACTTTTCATTTTTGGGTGGAATACCACGCAGGCGAAAAGTAGTCAACTAACAGACAGAGTAACAGAGTCACTTTCGCATTTATAACATGAATACACAGTAAAAGTTTTGGAGCTCTTATTTAATTTATATAGACATTAAAGGATGTTGAGCTCTGGAGAATGAACAAGTATAATATTATACTGGCAGACTTGATGTCATGGGTGCTGTTATTCCGCGAAAACCTGGTTTCTTAAATCAAGGACTTTCTGCGAGGTATTAGAAGACATTTAAATAAAATAGGAATGAAATAGATAAAGCCGGTTTTCAAGCCGTCGTTTATATATATGTACCTCCCTCCATATCATTCCTCTTAAAAATGATATGCATACATACTAGTTGTACCTATGATAGGTATATTATCCAATATAATCGTTAAACGTCAACACTGCATCCGCTCAAGCCACTCACTTGAAATCTCCTGTCGTCATAACCACAGACATGCGGTCACACATAGGGCTATTACAAACACTAACGTACCTACTTAGTCTTCAATTATCTAAGCTAATCGTTTGACACTTCAAAGCCTAGTGCTAAGTTAAGCTGACTTAATTCCTATATTTATTTATTAAAGCTCAAATCATATACACAATGCATATCGGCGGAATTAATGCCATAGGCATTGTCTCCCAGTCTACCTTAGAGTCTATGTACGTTAAGTTAATATAGGAAGGAATTAACCCAGCCATGGTGGCCGTGGGGTTTGAGCAGTCACCTGCTTCGCAAGCGACGACAGCTCGAATCCCAACGGGGCCAATCCAAGGAATTATTAAAAAAAAATACTTGTAAGAAGTATAGCAATTTCACACCACGTACTTTACGGTGCAGAAAAACATCGTGAGGAAAAGTGTATATGTCTGAGAAGTAATTAAAATACTTATTTATTTATTTATTTATACATGTATTAATTAGAACGGCTAAAAGCCAATTACACTAATTAAGAGTAATATATACAATATTCATTCATTCGTTAGTACAACACCTATGGCTACTCCTAAGACGAAAGCAACCTGCCATGCCATGAAATAGCCATACATATTCAAGTTCCAGTTCCCATACAAAATGAGGAAAATACGTTGTCGATATAGTCAACGTTAAAAGATGTGGAAACTTATACTTAGAGTACAAAGTAAAGTAAGTATTTTGGTAACTACATAAAAATAAGATATCGTACATCGAAATCAAAACAAGGTTATCGAGCATCGTCATCTGATGTCGACGGATTTCTGTCCATTTTAGCTATATGGCTTAATTTTTCACAAATTACTTTGCTATAGGTGCCGTCACGAGTTATAAGCGCTGCCCTTGAATGCGCTTTAGTCATTTTGTTATTCTGTCAACACACAGCTGAAAGAAGCTTTGCTAACTGCGTAGCCTATGAACACTTGCAAATTGTTGTGTGTAGTACTAAGAGACCCGAAGCGAGGAGGAAAACTCATCCTATGATATCTTCTCCTAGATAACCAGTAGACTCATAACAAGTCAGCATTTCTTCCTTGTTTTTACATGACATTATATTGTAAAGTGTTGGCTTGTCTGTCTCGAGCCAAATTAGCAGATCCCACAACATCAGCCGCCAGTCCCCTAGTCTCCGCTTCGTAATGTCATTAGAGATTATTTATTGTAAGTATTTTTTCCTGTTTGGTTTCCGAAGAAACGGGTGGGTTTCAGTAATATATATTAAGTATTTTATTAAAATTTTACATCTATTGTGTAGTCCATAAATTGATCCACCGGTGGACCAAAAATCCGGACGGCATAACATCTCAATACTACAGCCATGAGCTTTTGCAACACCTACATTATATTTAAAATAATGGATTCCCTAATTGCTATGCGAACATAATGAAATACGAAAGAACTGGGCCAACCCACCATGGTGAATGAGTTCAGTGCCTACAATCATCTTATTTCCATACCCTCACCAATGAAAGAGCACTGACGACCTTACTCACCGCAGAAACATAACACTTTTCTAAAAGAACCTGGTTGACCGAGCTGTGCTAGGATTCTTTTTCTCAAATAAAACGACAGTTTAAAAAAAAAAATGCACCGTTGAACTTCAAACTCGAACCGGGGTACTCTAAATACGTTATCGCCCCGTAAGTTGGCAGCCTCACTCTGAGCTATCGTACCTACCTAGTTGGTTGTAACAATGACCAATCTATTTCAATCATTTTGGATTCCAACACTTTACACAATCCCTAACATACTTTTGCGGGATTGCAGTTGGTTACAGCAACGGATCATCGATCCGCTTGATTTTTATGCGTCTATAAAGTGGCAATTAATGACACAGGTAGCATTTTATTTTACACCATCTTATGTACAACAAACACATGAAAAATTTTGTATGCGTAAAGGCAATTTTTGCTGGTACATAATATCGCTTCAGCGTGTCAAATTGTATGCGTGCGTACAGAATCAGTAGAACTTATCTCTCCACAGCTCGCTGTTCGTAACTTCATAAGTACGTTAGGTATGTTCACATATCCGCTATGCATTGGAGTTTAAGTAGGCTATTTAAGATAAGAACAATTCATTTTTCAATGGTCAAACGAGCTATTCACCGACTGGACATACGATTATGTTCATATTAATATCTTAGCGAGTCCAGATACGACCATACCAGATTACTATGTATACTGTGGCAATACAAACCCGAAAGACAATGCGGATTACAATGGAAAACGCCAAAGTTCAGAAGTCTGTTGTTAGTAAAAAAGTATATTTGCGTCTTCCTTTGAGGACAATAATACCGTTATGCAGTGTGGGATTAAGCCAGCGTCGTAGTAAATTAGTTACCTGTATCGACAGTTTAAGGTGAAAACAGGGAAAAAGTAGACACTTAATAATTTTATATTTCACTAGCTGTGCCCCGCAGTTTCACCCGCGTAAACTAAATTTTATGGGTGGCACGCGGCCCTAATATTTTTAAAATTAATAGCAGCCTTATTAGCCGAACAAACAGACAAAGAGAAAGAAAAAAAAATGGTTTTTCTATGTCAATACCGTGTATACTTTCATATGTATTTTTGAAATTACAAACAGACATAATTAAATTGAATTTTTCTGTATAGATATGGTAAAATTCATACCGCGACTTCAAATGTGGAAATTGTTAATTCATCAATTTATATTCTTCATAATGCACTCAGGTATTGTTGGGGTTGGGCCCGCAGCGGTTGGTAATCTTGCTACCTATATGACTAATCTGATACAGTACACGCGTTATTCACTAAGGTTTCTCAGCGTCGAACTTGACGACCAGCGTTGGTTTCGATCACAGGAAATGATACATTATACATAGAGGATAAGGTTCAATATTGTTTCTTTAAAGCCGACTCTGAGAAACCTTAGTGAATAACACGGCAGGCTCTGCAACATTTGGCCATATCCATATTAAATAGATGATCCTAAAATAAATTTAAGTTCGCCTAGTAGCGTGAAATGTTTATTTAATAGTTAAGCAGATGATGTCTTTTGATTGGAAGCCCCGCTGCTATGGAGTGTGCTGAATGCCTTTTTTTCCGCGTGGGCACCGGAAGAGTTATGCTGGACTCATACCAGCTAAAATCCACGTCTGTTCCTCCTCGTCGCGTCTCGTACAGAGGGGCTTGCGATCGCGTTATGTGCTGTCTGCCTATCACAACTTTCGGTACTTGGCAGTCAGGGATCGACCAACATTAAGAAATAACATTCATAATTTCCTGGCCTTATCCTATACATTGTCGGGGTCGGCTGATCACCTCATTTTTATTCGATGCCATTTGACCTTCGTAACCCCTATTATGAGGAAAAATCGATGATCTGGGTTAAACCAGTTGTCATACTTTTTAGGCCTCCGACTGACTGGTAACGATTGCCAAAGATGTTAAATTGGCAACCGGTACCTACGGCTTAACGTGCTCGCCGAGGTACGTGGGGAACTCGGGCGGTCACCCATCTAACTACTGGCTTGGGTTGGGGTTGCTTAACTTCGCTGATCGAATGTTCGAATTAGCAACTGTGCCACTATTCAGTGGAATGTAATTTATGATACCTTTCTGTTGTAAATTATCAGACCTACATAGGTCATGGTAGTTTGGAGCAAAGAAAACTATTACTAAATACAGATTATGAGACAAATATAATTTTACTTGTGTATCTCTGCCACTAACACTAAGACTACTATCATGGTCCAATTTCACCGGATGATAAAAGATTTGATCGTGCTATCTGTGGGTGCTGTGTAGGTGTGGGTGTAGGTACTACCTTTGCATACCAAGCAAGCAATAAGATACACATAGGTAAGTACTTGCTCTTGAGAAATAATTCCTGGTGTCGACAGAATTTTATACCGAAAATCTTCTCGCTCAGGCACTATACTCTTCATAGTCTAATTTAAGTATCTACCTACTATATCTAAGATATGACTTTAAAATTAATTGACAGGACCGATGGCGACATAATTCGTAACGTAACTTCGAATGAATCAATTAACGTATTTTTCTCAAGAAGTACTTGGACACAGTTTAAAAATACAAGCAGTTTGGAATCTAGGAATAAAGTGCTCGAAAAGATACACTCACACAGACGCTCGCATCTACGAGAAACTAAGCGGAATTGGCGTAACGTAAGAGGTGCAACGTCGTGGCCGATCGCGTGTACGTCATTCACGTGTTAGGTACCACGAAAACATCAAAAAGGGAAATTTACATTATTGACATTGACAGTACCGATCTCATTATTTTTAAAATATTTCATTATTATATTATTAAATATTAAAAAAAATGTCCTAGATTATTTACTGCTTTTAGAGCTTTTTACACTGTGACTAGAATCAATCAGTGAGATGCAAACAGCCACGTTATTCTGTATGGTTTGTCAGCGATGCTCTCGACGTCGAGTGTAAGTTTCAAACATACGAAATTGAACTTTATCGGGTAAGCCTTGACGTCGACCTCGACGGTGAGAAACCTTATAGAATAACGCGGCAGGGCTCATCTCTCCTCTCGTCAATTACTGGTCTATTGTATGTGGTTGTTTATACGATTGTTTCAGATCACAATAAAATAACTGTAATGTTTAAATATTAATGAACGTTAAGAAATCATGTACTTACTTAATACCATTAACATGTTTAAATCACTACGCCTAACGGAACGGCAAGTGCATACTAAACTTATCTTTCTCTGTAAGTGAATTGTAAATTCTTAAGAGAAATAAAGTTCTATAACCATATATATAACCACAATGTAAGTTGCTAATGGCGAAACTAATCTTTGACAATTTGTTTGTCATCGAAAGGTGCTCGTAAACCTGGCAACAACTAACAATAAATGTTTTTGCTAGATTATTTAGACAGCATAGTATGTAGGTAGGTACCTATCTAAAATCGCGGGCATTAAATCAAAAAGAAAAGCTAGACAATTGAGTCATTTGGTGACTCGTCCCACAACAAGCTGGGCCCAGCGAGTTATAGAATGAATATACTCGTCCCACTTCATTTTTAAACAGGTACAAAACAATAAGTATCCTTAAAACAATTAGGTAAGTACCCATTATTTTTCCATCCATTTTAGAAAAATAATGGGTAACAAAAAATATAATGTGGTCGAATTATAGGTGCCTAGGTATTTCATCCATTTTTCGGTAAAATATCCTACTAATAATTTTATTGAAGTTTCTCCATGATGCGTTATAAATGGCAACACTGAATAAACTTACTTATTAATCAACTTTTAAATTATTTTTCTTTGCTTGAATAGATAGTATTTTACAAACAGTGATAAAAAATAAGAAAATTCATCACAAAGTTGCTACAACTACGAATTTAATTTATAAATTGTAGGAACTTAATTTCAAAGTTGGCAAGTTTTGGTAAAAGTAGTACAGTCCACGCTGCAAATGATGATCACGTCATCGCTCGCGTGGCAAACGCGAAGAGGCGCTCTGCCGCGCCACCTGCAACTCGCCGCGTGGCCTGCCAACAATACACTGTACTCGCTCTACACTACTAGATAAGGCAACGACAAGCGAGATAGCACTTTCCAACGCGAACTACAAACTTTATCTGAAATAAGTTCGTGGACAGGGCTCGTCGAACGGCTCAGTTAGATCGCAACCGCAGCCGGTAGCACACGTGTCTCTTCTCTTAGAAATAACTTTTCGTAAGTTCAAAATGACGTTGCGCTGTGTGCTCGCGGTGCTGGCTCTGGCAGGGGCCACGTTCGCCGGCTCGGAGGTCACCGAACTGAAGATCGACGTGGTCAGCGTTCCAGAGGGATGTTCTACGAAGTCCAAGAACGGCGACGTCCTCACGATGCAGTACACCGGAACCCTCGAGGATGGCCATAAGTTTGACTCAAGGTACGTGAACTTAACATAACTTTATCGCGATTGTGCAATGTTGTATCTGACGCCGCATTAAATTTGAAGAACAATCAACTAAGTTTCAAAGCCATCCATGTAACATACATGGATAGACTTAGTAAGTACTCAGTATGTATCTCGAGTAATAGCCACCTTTGCAAATATTTAGTTTTCCGTAGGAGTTCTTTATTTAATTTAAACACCGCGTGAAAGGTATTGTTGGTATTTCACTGAATTAATAACAGTGGTACCTATGTAGACATATTATTATGTTAATAGACTAGCTTGTGATTGAGAATTAATCAATAGACATTCACTGCTATTATTTATTATCAACATTCAAATATTGTAGGTAAACCGCTAAGTAAACACGTCGAAAAGAGGTAAGCCAAGTTCCAAGCGAGGTCTCTAGGTTCTTAAATTTCCGGTTTGAATAATTATATTACTTACCTGTGCGAACTTCGATTGCCTATTAGGCAGGCATGCAGATATTTAATTAACGAGATATCTATAATATAACTGGATATGCATATGCTACATAATATATCTGCTAATAGGCTCATCACAGATTGTTGTACAAAATATTGGCTGTTATAATGAAAAAGCTATAGGTTTAAAGCGCAGTGACCTAGTTGCGCCATTAACGGTACATAGCTGCGACGTAAAACTCGTAACAACAGCGTTAATTGCTCAATAAATTATTAATTGAACATTTTATTAACATACTCTGAGGCCAATCAAACGTTTATACAAATGTTACTGTGATCGATATATTCATCAGAAGTTTACCCTATCGAGAGAAAGGCCACTGAAAATTAACTAAGCTAAACTGATCGCGTCTCGGCATGCACAATACCACAATGTTAATTATTCAAAAGCAATATATAATACTTATATATTTACTATCATTAAGATACTAATTGTTGCAAAAGGTGTTGCAGAAAATCACTCGTAAATGTAATAAATCAGGAACAAGATAGTTTCCACAAAGATAAATTCAATATATTGTCAAATACAATTTAAAAGATAAGAAAATAATTAGATGAATGAATTTTACAATTGCAATGTATGATTGCCATATTTAAATGTATTTACTAATAAAATGGTGCAAGTTAGTCCTATGATATAAGCCAATAATACTAAAGCCTGCAACAGCTTCCTCTTTCAAGCCGAATTTATTGATTCTTCCATTCTGCATATAGGTTAATGTTTAGCTTCATGAAAACGTAGAATACAGAGATTATTTCAGGAAAGATATATAATATTCATTGAATTAACTAAAACTGTCCGACGGAAGCCTCTATAATTATGTATAAAACTGATAGTAATTGGATACAATTAATCAGCTTTGCTAACACAAATGCTTATCTAAGCTTGCTTAATTTAGTTTTGCTTGTAGTGTATATGATTTTTTTTCTTAATATTTCTACTGAAATGTCTACTACAGGGTGTTGAACTACGGAACCGCACAAGGAAGTCATTTTCGAAGGTTGAAATAGCGGATTACAATATTTGGTCAAAACCAAATTCTACCTGGTTTCTTTCATGTTCATATCATAACTTACCCAGAGGCGTGCATTGCATATAAGCAGATAAGCAGTGCTTACCATTTGCGATGAATGAATACACACGTGTGTTTAGGTGTCTATAAATAAATATATGAATATGTGCATAAATATATGAATATGAATATACCAAAACATAATATGTACCTACGGGCCAGATTGGTATGTAATTAACATAACTACATATCCTACTCATTGTTTATGCTTACCCCTCTGAAAATCAAATGCACGCCTCTGAACATACCATTACGTTTACCATAATATAGGGACCTATAACAATTATTTTTCGATCAAATTGATACGATTAAATATATTTTTAATTACTTCCTCGATTCTGTTAAAGATACGTAGCACGAAATAATAATACTTATACGTAAGAATATCATACACTTTGCTATTTTTTATTTAGTCGTTAAGGGTAACGACCGCGCTTGTTGGAAGGGGTGATTTTATGAAAAAAAATTACCTACCGAACTCGCAACAGTTTTCTATGAATAAAATAAAATAGCAAAGTTTAGCTCGCCAGTGCGGCGTGCAAATATTATCGGGGTGAGTTTAAAAGCGACCGAGAAAGATCACACTTTTACCAAAGGCTTCCACATTATTAATATGTAATTAAACGTAATCTCATGCTTCCAAGATCCCAACTACAGTGAGACACGATCTGTATGAGATCCCAAAATCCCTAATCCGCGGATGAGGGTTATCAAAATACATAATAATTACTTAAGTATGCAAATGCACGAATAGAGTTTGTACTCTGCAGATGGATCGATCTATAAACACAACACAGGGCTTAGGTCAGGGCCATAGAATAACACACGTCTTATAAACGTATAATTCGTACATTATATTAATAACGTCACTTGGTTGGACTGTAACTTATTTAGTTAAAGCAGTCCTATGGGTTAGGAACTATTAGTTATTCTGTGTCATTGGCATGAATGAAGTAGGTAGCGGCCAAGTGCCATTATCCCGTTATTTCATCGTAGATTACTTTTACTTTCAGTGGAGTTGGCGAATCTGGTTTAATCCTGTTGTAATTATTACAACCTACGTTCTATAACTACCATACTTCTTTCCTTATGTTTGTAAGAGACAGATTTGCCAATTTTTTTTATCTCAAGTGTGATCCCATTCAATTTGAGCATTGGTACCTACTTTGTCGGATGAATTTGAAACGCAGTTCACAGACGCTCTTGGCGTATTTTATCTGCTTGTCGCACGTCATAACACCCACGCTGTCGAAGTATATTCGGCAGTCAGCGCGGCGCAACGGTGCATAGATTTTAAACAAAGTTATGGCTTTAACTTAGATCTGAAGTCATCAGACTTCACTCAAGGTTAATGAAGAGTTGTTCTCTAGCTATCGTCAGTTCGAAAGTTTAACATGACGATAATAGAATTTATCCTCAAACAAGATACCTAGCTCACACGAGGGAGCCTTGCCCCAAGTTGTAGGTTTTGTCATGTTTAAATTTAGTTGCGTTTTAGTGTGGCACGAAATGTGTTGATACTTTTTCGGTTGCAGGTTAAGTTTGAATTCCAAATATGGCGGATCAACATATTCTACATAACACGTCGACATTAATATAATCAAAAACACGTTTAAAATCCTATATTTGGACCACAGGTTCATCGGTTATACTGGTCATGTTCATCGGTTTTAAAAAAAAATCTCCAAACAGTGTTTCATGAAAATATTCCATAAGTAATTATACTTATGGAATATTTTCATGAAACATCGTAGATTTTGTTATTATGCTAATGCATAATAACAAAATCTACGTTTAAATAAACTACGTCTAAATCTACGTTTGTTATTATGCTAATGCATAATAACAAAATCTACGATCCTTTTGCGCATTAAGTGCCTGAGTGAGCAGAACAGCGTTTGTTGATATAAATCCTTGTTGTTTGAATGACCTAAGAGGTATTCTTCTGTATCGGTTATACTGGCGACTATACTTAATTGTGTAACCATGTCACTTATGGTGTTACATACGTAGTATAGTTGCAGTCACGTTACATAAGAAATATCGTCAGTCACAGACTCATTTTTGTCCAGCATCATTACAATAATGTGATGGAAACTAGGTACATTATCTAAACGGCTGGGAATTATTATACAAGATTCTACTACATCTTGAATTTAAATGCATGATGAAATCGACTTAAAGATTAAAGCGTGTCTCTAGCTCTGAGAGCATGCAATGCAAGATGCAAATTATACAGGAGTACACAGTGACAGTCAACAAAATGTATAAATGGCGGCGTGCGAATACGAAATTCTACGACGAACGTGTCATTAGGTAACAAAACTTGGGCTTGTATCATAAGCCCAGGCGCAACTTTGGTTATTACCGTTTATATGAGCGCGAGAATTTGCCATTTAATTACCAACATTCTTAACTCTACTTGTTTTAAATATTTCCCTTACTTCAATTTGTACTAAGTGGAAAGCTTTCCGTCCTGCGGGAGTTATGTGGTTTCCCGCTTGCGCACCTACTTAGATTATTACAACATTCTCGAAGACCGATGAAACTTAACAAACGAATGCGTTTTAAAATAAATCTTGCGCATTATTGTACAGTAACAGAATCTTAGATCTCTTGAAAAATTTGGCAAGTATTTGCGCCATAGAGTAATGAAAGAATCTTGTACGAGATTAGGATCGTATAAAATATTCACGCAGAGTTCTTCCTCGATGCAACCAACCTTGGCTGTCTGTCGCCAATTTTTTCCACCCCTTTGTTTTGCTAACAATGCCTATCGCATAGATCGACGAGGTATTTCCGCAATAATGTCTCTACTTTGCTGGCTGACCGCAAGTCTTATCAGATGCCTGTCTGTGGTGCATTCGTACACTTATAACACATGTGCACTATCGACACTATTTTTGACTGCGACTTCGTACAGGCTTATGAATTACTAGCGATCCGCCATCTCTTCGTTTCGATTTATTTGTAATACAGATATAAACCTTCCCCTTCAATCATTTCCTGCATTTATTGCTGAGAACTGCATTAAAATCCGATGAGTATTTAAAAGATGTTAGCGAACTGATATCGGAAGCTATTTCATTTTATACTATTTAATGTAAAGATATGTAAGATATCCGACGCTTGAATAGTGTCATGTAATCGTGCTTATGACTTTTCTATAATTTCTCGGAACTTAAATACAGGTGTTTGACAATGTTATGTTCCTTTCCTTTCCTTTATTTATTTAATGGCGATGAGCTTAAGTAAATCTATTCCGCCAATGTCAAGTGATTGATGAAAAAATATCTTGTAAATTGTTAAAAATATGTGGAGGAACCCCCAATATTATGTTATTTTGTATGTTTTAAATGTGAAGTATGAAGGTTATTATTTTTAACAGACTTCAAACAAGAAGGAGGTCATCATCTATGTTCGAAGCGTAAGATAAACTTTTCTAACGAATGTTATATTTTATTATATGTATATGTACCTACTAATTGTATTGTGTGTGAGTATTAACAACTCACTCGCTACTAGAGGTAATTGTGGATGGGGGTGGCTGTGGTGCGGTGAAATGTATTTCGGTTAGAGCATTTAAGATGCTAAGTTTACTGAAGTTACAGTTTCTAGATCGTATACAATATGGAGGAGGTAGGTTGAGAGAATATCGGTAAAATTTTATGTTGACTGCACGAGGAGCTGCGGTCGGACGATTCAAGGCTAACACTCATCGCGTAGCTTCAGCTTACATTTGAATGTATAAAGCGTCTATGTGCGTACATTGCACTATTACCAGTCAGCAAGCGAGTTACTTGACATCGTTTTAGAGAAAGCCGAGTTCATTTGATTTTATAAACAATGTTGCAACAGTTTGCTTGTACGTCAGCAATATTATCATTGTTTGACACTAATCCAAGCATTATTACCTCTCCATTTGGTACCGTTGTGTTATGGCTTTCGATATTAATAATAATTGATGACCAAAATATCCAAATGCGAAAACAACAGCTTGTATTCAATAGTTCTTTCGAACAACTTTCTATATCTAAATGCAGAATTTGGAACGAATTGACATACTGACATCGTTTCATTTAAATTTTTCAAAATAGCGCTTAGTCGGTACGAAGTAGACCAACAACTATACATTTTAAGTTTCGCCTCTTCTAATCAACCTCCCTACCAACGCATCGTGTAAAGTTAATCTGATGTAACATAATATCTATTACTTATTCATTTTGTTTGTTTTGTGACGTAACTTTATCAAGGATCGTCCGTATTTCACACTTACGAGTAATTGTTATCATCGGCAAATTGATAAATAAAGGTTACGCTTTGGCCGTATAATACAATTATCTAATTCGGAACTACTTAAGTACTTATGATTTAATAAAGATACATTTACTTGTATTGTAGATGTGAATATGATGGAGAAAGCCTTTTGTCTTTCTATATGTCAACTCTATTCTGCTAAAATGTATACTATACATTTTTACTGATAGCCCCAAAGATTAACTACTTAAAAATACGTCGTTGGATTATAACTATAGAATTTAAAGTCGTATGTAGTTTGGGCTGTGTTAAAATGGTAGTAAGCAAATCGCCTTCATCATTAGCATCAAGCGTAGTTAGATAGCTCAGCATTTTAAACTTATTTATTTTTATATAATACAAAACCTATGTACTGTTGCGGAGTTATGCAAATCAGATAAATATTGTATTTTGAAACTTTTAACGATCTGAATTGGCTGAAAAGTTCGTCGACGAAGAGCGCGAGAAATAATAATCTTCGTATTCTTTACGCCTTCAAAGAACGGTCGCTAGGCAGAGATGTTAAACAGCCGCCTGACTCTCAAGTGGTAAATACTTCTCATAATTATTATGCAGGTTTCCTTACAATATAATCCTTCACCGCGACTAAATATATATATACAAACAACATTCGATCGTAAAAGTGTCTGTTTGTTTATGAATATACTCCTATACTTCCACTCACAGATCATTCACCGTTAGGCCAGGGGGCTAATGTTACAAGGTCCAACTTAGGCTTAGGCAGGCGCATGTACGCATTGGTGTACTTATAGTACCCACATTTCGCTAGTTATATTTAAATCCTCCTAATCCAAAACCCGGGCTCCTACTGGGAAATTAAGAATAGAAAAACCCAATAACACTTTGCCCGACCTGGGGATCGAACCCAAGACCTTTGTCACGGGTGAAACCGCTGTGCACGGGTATGGTGTCGAGCAAGGATCGTCATATTGTGTACAGAAAGTCCTCAAAAGGACAATTCGTAAGAGCACGCTCGCAGCTCGAGCAATCAATTCACAACGGGCGGTTTCATTAACAATTTTGATTACTTTGTATTTGTGTTGTTGGACGATAGAAATTTAATGAGGAACTTGCCAATTGCCCGAAAGAAAATTAAGTTTTCAATCTAGGGGTCCGGAAATCCAATAATTAATTGAGTAAACACTATGTCCCGTCTGTCTGATCCCGCTCACTACATGGGATGTACTCGTAACATTTAACGTCGAGTCTGGGAAGTGAATTTTGAAATTATTAATTGAATTTTGATTGGAATATCGGCAATTTGCACAGAAAACTATTTTGAAAAACAAATATGCATTGATCACACTATTTATATAATTTACCTCGATGTTTCAACCAAGCTGCATTGACCGAGCTGACTTAGCTTCGTCCCGTGTCGTTTCAACAGCTTCCAGGTAAATTAAATAAATAATGTATTCAACGCTTTAAGACCCGTATTTGTTTTTTCTTCAAAATGTATATTTGTCAGTTTATTATATATATACGTATATTATATATTATATTATACATATATGCGTAAGTTTAAAAACAAAAAGCTATTAAACGCTAAAGCAGAAAATGTGAGGACATTATTTTAGTGAAAGGCATTGCATTTTTAATCTACGATTGCATCATTTTTAATATGCAATCATAGATTAAAAACCAATCATGGACAATTTTATTATATTTTCTATCATTTTGCATTTATTGATGATCCCATGATGATTCCTAAACATCTAACAATGATAATGAAGTAGAAGTGAAACTGTAGTGATGACTCCATAAAACGTGTGAATGCTCATAGGATTGTACTTTCTGCTTAAAGGAAAGTGAATCTTCTGCGTAGCACAACACGTTATTATATGAAAAAACTAGTTGACGTCCATGATTTCTTTCTGCGATGGACGAGGGAACCTTTGTGTTATTGTGATAAATATATAAAACATACTCATAATAATACGCCTAGTGCGTTTTATTATGAGTAATTCCAAATAATTGAACATTTCGATATACATATGCTCACGCCATCCCAGAATGGTCCCCGAAGGGGTATGCCGAGGTGATGTAACAACAACACCCACATTTCACCGAATATGATTAAGTGCCAACGTGACAGAGGGTGAGTCCATTGCCGTCTCAGGCACTATACATACGTTTTTGATTTACTTCTCAGACATATGCAGGTTTCCTTACGATGTTTTCTTTCACCGTAAAGTTCGTGGTGTGAAGTCACTGCACATAAGTTTTTAGAAATACTCTTTGGTACAGGCTCCGCTGGGATTCGAACAGGCGTCGCTTGCGTAGCAGGCGACTCAAACTTCGAGGCCATCACGGCTCTTTTTTCACATTTCGATATCAACATAAAATACCGTTACCCAAATTATGATCTTATGTTTTTACATTCCTACAGACAGCGACACCGTAATCAAACACGTTAATAGTCAAGCTTAAAATTGTGTTGTCGTAAGTACATTTTCAGATATCCGGTGGTGTTCATCACATCTCCCTACATTGTTATTAATAGTTAAATGCATAACAGTATCAATATGACCTTCACAGTTGCATACACTGCATACTGTCTAGAGTGCAGTCATCACCTTGTGCACTCACACTAATAGGCAATTCTAGTCGATCAAGCGCAGCCAATATAAAATGACATGCAATATTATAACTACGGAGGAGTTCGGCCGAAGTAGGTAAAAATTTTTGGATATCAAAGTAATAGGATAAACTGAGCTAAGTAAGCTTTTAACCACAATACTCTTAAGTAACATAAGGTAACAGTAGCTTCAAAAATATTGGTGAATACAACTGATCTTTTATATTACTTACACAATAATTATATAATACATGCTCACGCCTTTATCCAACCGGCCAAAATATATATTAAAGTAAGTAATCACTTTGGCAATAAACCAAACATATATTGTAATACTTTTGTATATTTGTATTATATTTTGTGGGAAGCAATAATTGGAAAGCTTTACTGTTGTCCCAGAAGAAAATAGCAAGCCTTCGTTCATTCATATCAGACTGCCGATAAAGCGAACTATTTTCGTAAACTCAGAAAAATATATTGCACCTTTCTCAACATCTTGAATTCTGGATAAATTGTACCTACAAATAGAAGGACAGATTTAGTTAAGTAATACTGAGAGTAGGCAACTGCATTTGTTCTGAGTATTGATCTATACACCTTCCGTTAAAATTTTCTATAATTACTTAATCATCCTTAATGTTATTGACGTTATGCAAACATGTTAAGCTTCATGATAAGCTCTTTTAGATATCATAGTTCCACTGTGTGACAGTGACAGATGTCACACGTCATATACGTCTGTCTCATAATAAGAGTTAAACTATCATGAAAATAAGAGGTCATGGTGGGGCACCTGTATGCGAAAGAAGACGCGAATATATATTTAAGAAATCACTTAGAAATTGTCATGCCAATTGTACGTTTATCACTTTTGTACTTTACACTAATTTTATCGGAAAATAGATAGAATAAAAGCTCTCGATAAAATTGAAGTTATATCTTATTTGAGTGCGAGTTCTAATGTTGTCCTAGATGAAAATAGCGAACCTCACTTGTCCAACTGCCGATTATGTCAAATATTTTCGTAACAGAAATATGTTGCACATTTCTTAACGTCTTTTGTACTGGATATGACAGTTACCTACAAAGGACAGGTTTAGAGGAACGCTCAGAGCAGGCAACTGCCTTTGTTCCAAGCATGTACTCATCTGATACACCTTCCGTTCTACTTTTCTATTAATTAATATTGACGTTCCTGTTGGTCGGTTAGTGCTCATTCCTTGAACACAATGAGGATTATTATTAACTTACTAGAAAACTTTCATAATGAAATTATTTGCATTATTTTATATTATTGGAATAACCGATGTGAATACTTAAACGAAATTCGTAATAACGTATCGAGTCGAGTGGAACATCGATTTGTCGCAGTAACTCGATAAGTTCTGCGTGTCCGAATGATTAACGTTGTTGTGCGAATCTGACGTCTCTCGTGGGAAGTACGTAATATACTGGAAGGAGAGTTTCTCTTTTTATACTTGTAAGTACGCGCTATACGAGGTCATAACTCGTGTAATGCTTAGTGGACTAGTATGGTATGATTACTTATTCAAAATGTATGCCAAAAACGACTTTTTAATAAAAAAAGCGACGTTTTTTATACGAAAACGCAGCACTTACCTGCAGTCCGCCTTAGGTACCATGACCTTAATTTGACTTACTTAAGTAAGTACTAAATTAATCTATATCTATACAGATAAATAAAATAAAATATATAAACTGAAGTGTCTGTTTGTAATTCCAAAATAACAGCTTTTCAGTAAATGCTTATGAAAGTATATACGGTACTGAAATTAAAAAAAAACTTATCTATATCCATTTGAGATATCAGCGAGACGGGGACACTTGCACTTGTTAGTATAAACTAACTGTGCCCCGCAGTTTGACCCGCGTCTTAATTTATTTAAATAAAATTGGCTACTTTTACGTTACTCCTTGTAACATTAGCTATCTGCCAGTGAAAGTCCCGTTAAAAACGGTTCAGTTGTTTCGGAGATTACCCTGAAAAAACAGACGGACAGTCAGACAGACAGAACAATTAAACAATAGTTTTTATATCGGTAGCGTATCCTTTATACTTATGCATTTAGTGAAAATATGTTAGTTTGGAATTACAAACAGACACAATAATTTTATTTATCTGTTTAGTTATTTATGTCTGTAGGTAAGTAAGTAGTTGGATACTGCATTTTACCTACTTTCACAGTAACAAAGATGTAATACTACGTGATTACATGCGGTTGCGTAACTCTTTAAAATGTACTTTTATACTGACGCGATAATGATTCTTATCGCCGCCGAATTGTTGGCGACCACGTTGAAGTACCTACACGTAAGTGAAGTGTGGCCAAACGTTTACCTTGAGCCGGGTCGACACCACCGTTCATCAGTGCCCCAAGGTTTTCAACGGTCACAACGTCGACGAATTTCGTTGCGTGAAATTGATTTATTTATTTTTTATTTATTTATTGAAAAACCATTTTAACATCATTACAGTTATTATAACTAAGTCGACGTTAAAGCTAACATAATACTAAACTAGAAAAATAATTTAACTTAATATCTATATATATATATATATATAACTAACTAACTGTATATTATATACTACGCAATAAAACATAAATACATTACATCTTATTACTAATTTTAATTAAGTTAATAATGCGTTTCTAAATATTTTTTTACTGTTTCTGCGAGTTTCGGCAGGCTCTGGTGAAAAATATCAATATCGTTAGCCATGGCGTTTATCAAACGAATGGCTCTCGATAAGGGAGCGAATTTAAGAAGGTTGGTCCTGGGCGTGGGCACGCTCAGAGTGGGGGGAAATCTCTTAATACTTCTTCTGAAGCGGGTTGTCGTTGAACTCCAAAGATGGCGGATCAAAATATTTCATGCGCGTACGCAACGCGAACGAAATTCGTCGACGTATAAACATGGTATTGCAAATGCAATCATTACCGAATGTACTCTAGTTGGTCATGACTGTACTCTGTTCTGTGTACTCTTTTCATATTGCTAGTAACAAATGGCCAAACGTGTTGACGAGATTGCTGAGTTTAACATAAATAACATCCAACGTTGCACTGAAATGGATTTCAGAACATTTTTGTTATCAACAGGTCAAAACTGATAAACTTTTGTCATTCAGCGTGTTTGCCCTTGGCTGTTGTAAAAAAATGTTAGTTATCTACATATTAAAACTAGCTAAACCCTGCGGTTTCACCCGCGCAGATTTAATTTGATTCCCGTGGAACGCAAAATTTTTTTTTAAGTCTAAGTTATTCCTTGTAACGTTAGCTATCCGCCAGTGAAAGTCCCTAATAAAATAAGTCTAGCCGTTTCAGAGATTACGCGGAACGAACAGACAGACACAGAAAAAAATGTTACTTTCATATGCATTTAGTGAAAAGCTATTATTTTGGAATTACTAACAGACACATTAATTTTATTTATCAGTATAGATGTGTAGATATAAGTACATTTTCATCGTCTTTGAACCTAGTTATAAAGTTTATAATAAAATAAAATCAACTTACAAATCCTTAAAAAATTTCGAACAGCGCTTAATTATTGCATCTTAGCACTTTTATGGTAAATACAATAAAATTATTGCTTTTTCCGGTATTCTATCAAGGTTTTCTCACGCATAATAAGTAGCCAACTTGTACATCTAGATATAACATCTTACCTTGTTTAATTCTACGTTTGGCGCAGCTCTGGCTATATTACATACATGTTCTCACGCCTGTATCCCATGGGGGTAGGCAGAGACCACCGTTTGCCACATGCTATGATCCTTACATACTTCTTTCGCTTCATCCACATTCATGCATCTCTTCATACACTTTCTTCGGTTAGGGGTGCTCCTAGTTTGACCTTTCTGAAAAATATTCTCTCTGGCTATATTCTTACATTATATTCAAATCAATAAGCTACTCGGAGTATAAATCATCAAGAATAATTGGCAAAGCGATTTCAAAGTCAGTTTTTATTGTAACAGTGAAGTTGTCAGCACTTATGAAGAAAAAACAATCGTCTTATTGATTAGGCTTTCGAAAGGTTACACCATATTAGGGACCATCCATAAATTACGTCACACGTTAAGGGGGAGGGAGGGGGTCGACGAAGTGTGACATTGTGTGCCAACGGGGGAGGGTTTCTTAATTTCGCGACATCACATTTCAAAATCTATTATAATCTATTTAATTTATTAATAAATAATTTAAATGAAAATAGAACTGATTTCGGAACCGCTGTCTCACAAATGTGAGCAGCTGTGACTAGGACGGGGGCAGGGGCAAAAAATAATGAAATTCGTGTGATGTAATTTATGGATTACCCCTAAGGTAATAGACAGAATCCGTGCTCAAGTCGCAATGCCTCTACCAAAAAGCATACACGAACGCTAGCACTGCGAAATGCTGCTACTGCGAATTGAATGGCTGTGCGTTTTGTAATGAAATAAAAACTCAGATGTATGCTTTTTGTTAGATGCCGTCGAGCGGAGCTTGGATTTCCCGAAGGAAACTACAGCCGTAGCTAAGGTAGGCTTTTGGAAAGCTAGTTATGAAAATAAAATAGCTCTGAGGTTTCCCACTTAGCCAGATCTTCTTGTAACGCAGCCTATTGCAACTTGTAACACTTATCTAATATTCGATAACGATTACAATCGCCGTAAAACTCGTAAAAAACAGGTATTTATATAACACTAGCAGACGTCACGCGGTTTTACCCGCGTAGCTCCCGTTCCCGTGGGAGTACGGGAATACAATATAGCCTATATTTCTCGCTGATAATGTTAGCTCCATTGCTGAAAGAATTTTTCAAATCAATCCAGTACTTTTTTAGCCAACTCGTAATACACATACTTACGTACAAATCTTTCCTCTTTATAATATAAGTATAGATTGTAGCACTTACCTACCTTACTTTAAGCCACTTGGCCTCAGTTGTGTTCGTATGGAGATGGCTCAATAAGGCCATGCGTACTCTCGAGTCGAGTACGCTGCAGCCCCGTCCGAAATGATACAGATTGGGTCCGATTTATGTTTGTAGTTTGTCGGTGGCTTACCTTCGAAACGTGCGTAAATAGACTCTTTTTACGGATTGCTCACAGCCAAGTTGTGCCGAATGGGGGAATGTATCGCTTTCTCTTCGCATTTAGTGTTGTTACTATCCGCTTCGTGCTTTTTCATGATAACTAACGTTTGAAATAATCCTCGGGTGGGACGAAGAGAATTGATTTGAATTTTTATACGGCACTATTGCCAATTTTTGAGAAGGCCGATTCTAGAACGACAGGTCCGGTCGCGACTTGTGCAGACATATGAGTGCTGTGGAAAAAAACATATCTGTTCCTATAAATACTTGTAGTATTGTGTTTCCCCTGCAGTCTGATAGCTTCAACGATAGCGAAAGGTTTCCCATTGGCAACCGGAATATCCGAGACACGCCACAGAGGGAGCTTGGCATGGGCCTTACTGATCAGACGATAAGAGCAATAGAAACTGGGGTACGAGCTTTATATTATAAAGGTACACAATATATTATAATAGATATATAATTTATATCGAATATTTTAACGTCACGTGTTATATTACCGCTACTCTTATGAGGCTTCCAATTGGCAAATAAAAGCAATTAAGTTACTCCAGGAAATTATTAATTTAATAATTATACTCAAGTATCATGTTCAAGTTATCAGAATTCGACGAGACCAAAATATCTTAAAGCATTCTTGTGTAAAACCTTTAAATAATGGAAAATATTTTCTGCAGTAAAAATAAGCTTCCTTCAAAGCGATTCTGCGCACGTAATTATGAATTTAATGCGACATCATAAATCGATACAGCATCCGTACTGCAACCGTACAATATTATCGATGCTCACCGTCACAACACTAGGCAATAAAATAAGATTGTCGGTTGCGAGCGAGTACATGCGAAGACCCAGGTGATGTAGGGGCCAAACTTTATAGCTCGGCGAGGTTTGCCGCCCTTTAATATTTAATATTGAAAAAAAAATTGTACCTATTGGTCTGAATCGAAACTTGTTTATTGCTGTTTGCGCCCGCGACTGGGAGTGAACGTGCTCTCTTGGATACAAATGTATGTAATTTACTAGCATCCGATTAAATTTAATTAAATACCGTATAGGCTATTCCGAAACTATTGAAAAATTGTTCTAAACCATATAGACGAACATGCATACTAGATAGAAATTAAGTAATGTATCATTCATTTAAGATGGAAATATCTTTAGGATTTCGTCAATACGACCTCTATATGTATAAGGCATACTATTATAAACTGAATCAGAAATAGCATATACCTACTGCTAAAATTACTTACAGACTCGAAGAGTTTTTTAAAGTACTTAATATAAATTTAGCATACCTACTTTGTATGTAAAATAATGAAATATAAAATTCAAAGTCGCTGACTGACTGATTTATATATAGCAGCTGCTAGTCGTAGACACATGACATTTGGAAATGGAGGTTTGATCTTCCTGCCATGCAGGCGAAGCTGCGGGCTAGCTAATAATATATATTATAAGTTACGTGATTGTAATCAAATGGTTACAAATTAGCACTCTGCTACTATGTATACCTACATATAATTTTTGCTATGATTTAAAAGAAGGAAATGTACAAGATTAAATTATAATCACTCACAGATCACAGAACAAAATTGGTCCCAATGGCCTGATAATAAAAATAAATAAAAACTAATCAGGCACCTGGGAACGCGGTTCCAGTTAGCTAGTGGTCCCAGTCGCCTGTATCTTCAAAAAAATAATGGTTCGTTGTAGCTCTTGTGTGTAGGTAGGTATATGTATATATGTTTAAACTTTCAATGATATAAAATAAATACTTAATGACAAAATAGAAAGTTCATACATAATAATACTTATACCGATCTTAAAAGGCGCATGTTACAGAAAAATAAGTTTACTTCATTATAAAATTACGTAGCGAACTTCTTAGCATAATTTTTTTAAATAATATTAAAAAATCACTCAAAGTTATCGTCGAGCAAAGTGTAGTGTATCGTGGTGCCTACACTCGCGGCACCAACTTCCCGGGAACAGTCGTAAACCGTCGCCACAGCCGGGGCTACGGTTTCATACATCGCTGGAAGAGACTTCATAATATTACTGTGTGCCATCACATGAATTTTTAAAGCTGTTAAAAAATCTAACCGAACTCCCAGACCAGTAACCATCGATATTAACGATCATAATATAAATCTATATAGATAAATAAAATTGAAGTGTCTTTTTGTAATTCCAAATGAATAATTTACATTTAAAATACAATTTTTAAATTGTCGTCTGGCTGTTCCGGCTAATCTGAAACGGCTTGACCTTTTTACAGGGGACTTTCACTGCCAGACTTAGCTGATGTTACAAGGAGTAGCTAGGCTTTAGATTTCAAAATACCACCAATAGCTACCCATGAAAATGAAGCTACGCGGATAAAACCGCGGGGCACAATGGCTCCGCAAAAGACAACACGGAAGACCAAAAATCTAGTAAAAGATCCTCTATACAGCAGGAAGACTAAGATTTAAACAAAGGCCCAGTAGAAATACAGTTAACAATTTTATAACAATGATTGAAGAAAACTTGCTTAATAATAAACAATGACACCATTGTCTCCTCTAGTAAACATAAGTCGATGAATACAGTAACCTTAAGGAATACCGGTAACGATGCGGTCTTCTCTCCGCCTTGAATTATTTACACTCGCCATCCAAGAAGTCGAATCGACAGAATTAAAACTTACCAAGAATTACCTCTTTCATATTTCACCGTACTTGACGTTACCTTACTTAAAGTGCAATAACCTTAAATTTAGCATGTTGTTGATATCGACTTGAGCCAAATTACTATAGCTGAATAGCTATAGAGCTATAGTAATTTGGCTCCATATTACTGACATATGATTAGCTGAGTCTCTTAATTTCGAAAGCTTAATGATTTGTCATAAAACGTACTAGAGTGTTCTGCTGTACGCCGATAACGTACTGCTCTTTCGAGCCCCACTTCACAAAATACGATTCCCCCGATGGGATCATAAGTTCAGAATTTACATAATATCTATCGAACGAATGGCTTGCACTGTAAATGTTTAAAACGCAATATTTTACACTTCGGTATCTTAAATGCATGGCTGCTTACGTGTGTTACATTAATCAACGATATTGAGGATGTACCTACTCGCAGTCCCCATCCCAACTTACAGCCTTAAAGGCTACTTTGGTCGTTGGAAGTGGTATGAAATATTAAATGGGTATAGAGTATATAAAATAAAAGAGTGTATTAGACAAATAAACTCGAACGTGTAATGTACAAACTAAAAATATAGTTACCATCGCGTTTGGATAGCGCGTCCGCCCATGAATTGTCGGTGGACACATGCGCCCGCTCCCTCTTTGAATAATACACGAGCGTTGTTTGAGGCTAACATATTCGGCTACTCACTTATTGGCATCGGAATGTCGACTTCTTGATTTGGCAAAATAAAGCAAGCCTTGATAATTTCTTGAATATTGACATTAGCGTTTGAAACTTTAACTTAGTAACGTCGCGATTACGGAGTGTGCTCCTTGCGTAAATAATTAAGAGCACTTTTCCACGTGCCCCAAGTGGTGCGATAAACGCTCGTGTTGCGAGGGCGGGCGGGGGCGGGCGGCACTACTGCGGCTGCGGGAATCACGGGGAAATCTTACTAACAGATGCGATAATTAACTTTAACAAACGGACAATAGGGTTGGTTGACACTATTACAAACATCTTGTATGGTTTCTATGAGTTGGTGATCAAGAAGGGCGCATTGTCTTTCAAGTTTCGTAAGTGACACGTGACGTTTAATTTATTTTCGGACAGCCTAAACATATTTTGTTCAGGACGAGGGTTGATAATAGACACTCGCCTTGAAGTAATGTTGAATAATTTGACATTAGTCGTGGCAACGAACCAAATGTGAAGCGGGGGTAGATTTTCTTATTTTAATTACTTAACCGTTTCAATAATGAAACAGTTATCACTTTTAATAAAGTCATAAGATGGATTTCATCTGTTATGTGTTTCCACTAGGAAGAACATATATTTTCCTCTATAAGGGAGGAAAGTCGAGGCGTCGTGTCAATGTGCAAATGTTTAGCCTTCAATGTATAGTGTAGCTAATTTCTATTGCCGTCATTAAAGAAAATTTGATGAAAACTGTTTTATTTCTTACGAAAATTTTCAAGTACATTTTAAGCATAGGTATTGTTTTATCATGTCAAACATGAGTTGAGCAACGCATCTAAAAATTCACCTTAGCTTAGCGCCTAGGTTAATAAATACCCTCCACGTGTGGCGGCGTCATAAAAGTATGCATAGGTACGAGTATATCTGTAAACAGGTAAATATCTCAAACGTCACCTGAGCGGTGAGGGTCCCACTTTTGTGTAGCCGTACGCATTTCCCTACTAACTTAACGTAAGCCTCTTTTGACAAATGTTTAAGATGAACGGTTATTTTGCACACTGTTTCATTTTGTGTATGGTTTTTTTAACAAAAAATATGGTTCCTCGTACGTTGGACCCTTAAGAAAGATAAAAAGATATATGACGTTACCGCACAGACGTGTACGCGAATGTCTAACGGTTTTTACAATATGCTTCTATGTTTATTTTTCTTCTGTTGTACATTTTATTCAAAGGGATATCCAGTAGTTTGTAGGTAAAATAAATATTTGTCTAAATATGTTTTGACAAATATCCAATACCTACCTAATGTTTATCCCTTCCGATGTAGTAGCTAGTATACATACATATATCCGTGGGTCCGGAGTGTTTACATACAAGTGTTACGTCAAAGTTAGGACATGTGACATTAAGAAGTATGTAATCACCTATCTGCTCGCATTTCAAATATTTGGTTCAAAAATATCCACCGCACGTTTGTGAGTGGATGCTTATCGATTGTAACGATCTAAATACGTATATCGTGTAACAAACAACGATTTTTGGTTTTTAAATAACTTCTGACCCGAGCGTTTTTCTTTTCTTTTTTGTAATACCTGCTTAACTCATTGTTCGCTTTATTATATTATTTCCCTATCTCCAAACAGTTGTCACAATTTATGAAGATAACAGCTACTTATAATATTTTAAGATTGTAATCCTGTACTTGGGTTGGCAATACATGTACCTACTAAATACTAAAATTGGAACGATACAGAGGAGATTAGCATGTGTATTGTAATCAATACTTATCTATTTCCTAACGAATTGAATAAATAAAATGTTACTATATATGTATGTATACTTACAATGTTAGCCAATTGTTCATTAAAAACTACAGAGAGTACGTTATCATAACATGCTTAAAAAATTCTTCAACAATGTAGCATTTAACCTATTTAAAAGTCTGACCGCAAGTCTGTGATCCTCAAAGCCTAGACTCAACCTAGCCAATAATACCCTGGACCCGGCTAGACTACAAATTATTTGCCCGGGGACATGATGCAAGAAAAATTGCTATTTTATACATGAAAAATACATCAGTTTTTAATGCTCACGACTCGCACTCATCTTTGTATTTGTTTATAACTCTCGTAACCCGTAGTTTTTGTCATCTTAAACTAGAATTTACGAAATGTTCTTATTTTCATTGAACTGGTGGACTCGCTGGACTATAATAAGTTTATTTTTTAAATTGTGAAGACACGGAACGCAAGCAGATCGCTCCAAGTTGATTGATCGGCGCCCGTCTCTCCAATAAATATTAAATAAACTACAATTTGTCGGTCTCACTTAGTTAGGATGAAATGATATATTAATACGGGGCGGGAAGATGCATCGCCGTTCCGTGTTATAACTTACACTGTAGTACGTGATGTGATGATTCGCTTTGCCAGTGCTGCAGGATCTCTCTGACATTAAATGCAGTTCATACGCCTTTTTCGGTTGAGTATAATTTTTTTCTGAGATGAAGAAACATTTAAATTAATTGCATTACGTAAAAAGGATTCTTCTACTAAGAACTTTTTAAAGAATTATTACTTACATAAACTCACGCGAAAGGATAGGCAGAGGTGTTATAAAAACAGCACCCACTTTCCACTGAAGATGATTAAGTGCCAACGTGACAGATAGTCTATCGCCGTCTCAGGCACTATACACCCGTAATACACATATAATTTGAATAACTTCTCAGACATACGCAGGTTTCCTCACGATGTTTTCCTTCACCGTAAAGCGTGTGGTATGCACATCAATGCACATACGTATTTAGAAATGACTGCAAATAAGTATTTAGAAAAACTCATTGGTACAGGCCCCGCTGGGATTCGAACTTGCCTCGCTTGCGTAGCAGGCGACTGCTCAAACATCAACGACACCACGGCTCTTAATTACTCAAAGAATTACATATTATGAACAACTATTACAAAATATTACCTAAACCCACATTAATATACATCGTGTTCAAAACAACCTTGCTCTGTGTCTGAATATATATGTGATTCATGTATTCTTTGTGCAATATATAATTACACAAATTTTAAAATATAGCAAATTCAAATCCTGTTCTTTCACCGGAGATGAGCTCCGCATTGACAATCCCGGCTTACATTTCCGCCTGGAGATGCCCAGGATATTATTAAGTTGTCAAAGAGTTCCAGGAAGCTCGTAGCACTTTTATGTAGTGTGGCATGTTTTGGTGTAGGTACCGTTTGACTGCATAGGTTGGTTTACTACATTTTTAGGTGAACATGGAACATTCAAATACGTGACATCAAAGAATGAATTTAATTATTCTCGTCGGCAGTTGGAAATATGGATTTATGTACTGTCTACAACCAACTTTGTTGTTTGTATAACGATATTGTCTGGCATTGTACTTGTATTTAGTGTGGTTTATTTTATTAATTACTTACGGTGCACAAAAATTTTAGGAGTGTTACAAATAATATAATAATCAAAGTTGAGTAGTGAATATTTTAGATTTGAAAACAGTGTATAAATTCAAAAGGAAACTTTGAACAACTATAAGTATTATAAGAAGTGGTAGTGTATAGCAATACGGTTAGAAGTTTGCACAACATATCGGGAATCATTGTGAGTGTTGTCCTCGTGTGAAGTGGCAAACTTATATTTTCTTGATACAACTTGCTCCATGCATGCGATCCTATATTTTTCATGTAGCTCAAACAAGTTAGACGGGGCGCTATGCAGTTATCTGTGGCCATGTTTTGCAGACATAGGTACACCTACGCGTTTCAGTTTTTAAATTTTATTTCATATAGGATTATAGGTTCGAAAACATTAAAACAGAAGAGCTAAGGTAGTTAAGTATATACTTAGCCTGACTAGTTGCTTGCTAGCGACGGCGCAAATTCCAACTTCTAATGTCACTTGTTTTTTCAAACCGACTTCAAAAAAGGAGGAGGTTATCGACAGTATGTGTTATTTTTATATTTGCTACCTCAGAACTTTTGGCTGGGTGAACCGATTTCGATGATTTTTTTTTATTTGAAGGATGTTAATGATTCCAAATGTAGCATCAAACTCAGTATCAAACACCGACTTCAAAACTAAGTAATTTAATTACATAATTTATTATTGGGTTTAATTAATAAAATAATTCTGTACCCCAATTACCTATACGTTTTGACACGTTCAAAAGTCGTCGCTTGACCTTGCGTCAACATTTAACCACAACCCGCCACTAAAAAAGTACATATTTTGAAACGCTAAAACGCCAGGGCCTGTAGACAAAGCAACATTATCCTCACGCTTCGCTAGTAGAAACGATACAAAATGTACGGGAATAACATACCTATGTCACGTGACTGATTTATGTCATTACCATACATTTTGTATCATGGCTATTAGCGCAAGCGCGAGAGAATGTCATTTTATCTAGGCCTATGGTCATGTTTGAACGTCTGAACATCTATACTCTCTCTGCACAAATCTGCGTTTACGTCGACGCGATGATTTGTGACGGGGATTTTAAGAAAAATCGTAAAGGCACTCTGATGTCGCACCACTAACTTTACGGTGAAGGAAAACATCGCTAGGAGACCTGCATCACAGAAATTCAAAGAAGTTCAACGGAATGTTGTACATATCTATAGTATCTGAGATAACATAAACATCTTAAGTTGAAAAGTCTGTGATGCTTCCTCTGCCTACCCCTTCGAAGACCCAGAAGGGTCTTCGAAGAAATGACATCGTGATCGTAGATACAGGTAGTTTATTTTTAAAGGGTGCCTTGTCTTTTCCTTGTTTGCACTTTGCAGGATATTGAATTACTTATTATTCCCAGCTACAGGCTACTTCTTTTTGATCGAGTCTCAAGCTTGGGGAAGATTATATTTTATACGTAATAGATGTAATAACTTATAGAATAATATAAATTATAAAGCACGTGGTATCAAAAAATCAAAATGGGCTTCAAGACATAAGGGAGGGGGCTATAATGACGTTTCCATTCGGTTCCAGAAAAACAAATTCTTGCTTCCAAAAATTTGACGTGAAATTTATTTTGCACACGATTAATAAATGAGTAATCTTGATAATATAATAATTGGAGTTATTAAATTGGTAATCCTAGCAGATTCCCGGGAATCAGGGAACGCTTCATCCATTTAATCCAGAATGTGCATGCAAAATAGCGAGATAGCAGAGAGCACCAATGTTATGAGTGGCAGGATTACATAATTATTTGTACAGAGCTCGACAATACAATACGTTTTGTAAAAGGATTAGTGCCGCGATATTAAAACAATTTGAATATAATAAAAATATTGGCAGGCAGATAAGTATGTTTTCTTTAATATTCATTACATTGTTAGACAAGTTGTAAAGATTATTTTGACGTGAGCCGTGGTGGCCTTGAGGTTTGAGCAGTCGCCTGTTACGCAAGTTCGAATCCCAGCGGGGACTGTACCAATGAGTTTTTCTAAAAAAACTTATGTACAGTGATTACACACCACGTGCTTTACGGTGAAGGAAAACATCGTGAGGAAACCTGCATATTTCAGTGATTACACACCACGTGCTTTACGGTGAAGGAAAACATCGTGAGGAAACCTGCATATGTCTGAGAAGTAATTCAAAGACGTATGTATAGTGCCTGAGACGGCGATGGACTCACCCTCTGTAACGTTGGCACTTGATAATATTCGGTGAAATGTGGGTGTTTTTACAACACCTCTGCTTACACCTTCGGGGACCCTTCTGGGATGGCGTGACCATATTTATTTATTTATTATTTTGACTATTCATCCATTTGTATCAAATGAAAACATGACTTCATAAAGTCACGAAAAGAAAATAAGTCAGGCTAACCTACGAACGATTTACGTTACAGAGAACTTTAAGTTCTTAATAAGTTTATAACTAAATGTATTTTGTGAGTAGCGCAAGTCACCTTCAAGCTTCAGTATGCAGTGTACTTGTATCCTAAGTACCGTTTACAGCGTGCGTGCCACTTGCAGGTACTGTCTAAGCTTCTGTGGTAGTTATAAAGTCTTTGTGATGTCGGTCGTAACGTTGTTAGTGACGACATCGTACCACGATAAAGGCTCTCAAAGACCTATCTATTGTTTCAATTTATTAGCTTCCGATCTACGTCGACACAGATACATTGATAGCTAGCAAGTTTGAGGGGCACCGTCTTTATTGTGCTTTTTTATTATATAACTATCTGTGGCCTGCGGTTTCACTCGCGTAAACTCAATTTCACGGGAATTAAAAATATCCTAAGTTACTCCTTGTAACATTAACTATCTGTCAGTGAAAGTCCCGTTATAATCGGCCCAGCCGTTTCAGAGTAAACCCGGAACAAATAGATAAACAAAAAAACACAAAACTTGGAATAACCAATAGACTTTTTTATTTATTTTATTTATCTGTTATATTCGAAGCTCGTTGGTAAAGTTCTGATATTGTTTATTCCTGTTTAGTCTGGAATGATGGAGTATTCATATTTCTTAGAAATCTTTTCCTTAATACCCAACGGAACTAAGTATTTCTGCGAATTGATCTGACTTGTTTTGAGATCTACCTAAGGAGTTCTCCAAACTAAATAAAAATCCACTTAGGTATCAAATTCGAATTTTTATTTTTAATTTAAGTAGAAATAAAGTTAAAAATAAAATTATTGTCTTTGGAATTAAACAAAATACAATACTTATGAAATGTTTTCGTTACGATAAACTTGTGGTGTTAGGTAGTGACTTGTGCCTACACCGCTCGGGGACCCTCATCTGGGGAAGCTTCGAGATGAAGTTTCCCTAAATCCAAGCAGCTAAATAAAGGGAATATAAAATTTTCCTATCATTTCGGGCTAGACAAGGCTATATTTTAAAACTGAAACACCATTTTCCTGAAAATCCATCTAAAATTGATATCAATTTTGTGAGGAAACTTTCATTTCATGGCAATTTGCGGTCTCCGCAGAATATTGCTCAAATTCCTATAAAACAAGCTATGTTATGTGATGTGCACCTTTATAAGTAGACTACTTGTGCCCCGTGGCTTCACCCGATTACACATATTCCGTGTCTGTCTCGTTTCTAAGTCACAATTTTTTTATGTGACGATAGTTATAGTCACTATTTTCCCGTTATATAGAAAAACCATTCAAACAGGCACACCCGATTCTTGCATTCTTTCGGCTATTGTTTTTTATTTGTATTGCTCACTAAGCTACCTAGAATGTACCCTGGACCCTGAAAGCTGTTCAGGGCACCTGGTAAATTGAGTTACGGCAAGCTCCATTAGGGTTCGAAATACAGGCGTGTTAAACAATTCAATTACAGCGAATGTCGCGGCCGCGAGGGTAGCTCTACTGTGACTACTATCACAATAAAGATGCCAAGACTTCGAGGCTAGAGCGAATATTCTTACCGGGTGTTGCAATGTCTCATAACGTCGCAAAAACTAGGCAGTGCCGACTATAAATATTAAATTGTGAGTATTCTCCGGGCTGGTCGGTTAACGCGCGTGGTCCAACACTAACAGGGGTGTTAACAATTCAATGACTATACTAGCTGTCTGTCTGTATTTTAATTGAGATATAAATATCTACGTTTAAAATCTTCTACTTTCTAATAGAGAGTACAAGAATACCATGACGATAAAGTCACGATTAACTTAGGACGCAGACTTAGGGTGTATTTTGGAGTAAGTTTTAATACCTTTAAAGGCCTGGTTGTTCCGCAATAAGCTCTTATTGTGGCGGCATACAGTGCAAGTAAACGTCGTGAAGATACATGCATAATGCCAGAGAAAACAACACCTCTGCCTACCCCTTCGGGGAATGCAGGCGTGAGCATATGTAGGTATGTGATTACAACACCTCTGCCCACCCCTTCGGGGAATACAGGCGTGAGCATATGTATGTGATTACAACACCTCTGCCTACCCCTTTGGGGAATGCAGGCGTGAGCATATGTATGTGATTACAACACCTCTGCCCACCCCTTCGGGGAATACAGGCGTGAGCATATGTATGTGATTACAACACCTCTGCCTACCCCTTCGGGGAATACAGGCGTGAGCATATGTATGTGATTACAACACCTCTGCCTACCCCTTTGGGGAATGCAGGCGTGAGCATATGTATGTGATTACAACACCTCTGCCCACCCCTTCGGGGAATACAGGCGTGAGCATATGTATGTGATTACAACACCTCTGCCTACCCCTTCGGGGAATACAGGCGTGAGCATATGTATGTGATTACAACACCTCTGCCTACCCCTTCGGGGAATGCAGGCGTGAGCATATGTATGTGATTACAACACCTCTGCCTACCCCTTCGGGGAATACAGGCGTGAGCATATGTATGTGATTACAACACCTCTGTCTACCCCTTCGGGGAATACAGGCGTGAGCATATGTATGTGTGTAGTATGTTTGCCAGAGAAAACAAATATATTATGAAAAAATATATTATTATGTTTGAGAAGGTAATCGGCTCACCACCTGTCTCGTTGACTCTCCTGATACCTTCGGTGAAAAGGAAGTGTTGTAACATCTACCCATGTTGAGACGCGGAAATACATGGGTATTAAGGCTATTCAAAAATAATAAGCATTCAACAAAGACGAGGTCAATTTCGTCGCTAGAATCAGCGGTTTAAGCTGCAATTTTATATTTATAGATTTTATACACACTAAAAGTTGTCACTAAGGACCAGAGTTGGCTCGTGCTGCTGTGGTATCTTGTGGTGGAAAGTTCTAAATTTGCTAGATCCAAAATAAGCCCAAATGTTGCGGTCACATCGACAATCCCCTCATAATCAATGATGCCGTTGAATTTGAAATAGCCAAAAGTGATTAATGGCTGTATTTATTTATAAAGTGACGTGGTCTGGACTTATCGAACAAACCGATGAACGCCACACGACATTATTGATATTTATGGCACCAAAACAGGTTATTAGGGTTTACCAGTTTGATACCTTAAACGCCGGCAGAATTATTAGGAAAAATAAGTTTCTTAGCCGTTAGAAAACTGGGCCGTAGGGTACGGGATATAAGGCATCTAAATCGTTTTAATGCAGTACATGTATTTTCGACAGACAAAGATGCATGAAAATATAGCGCACTATTGAAAAGGAAATCTTTACTAGGTTTTTTAATGCCTACTCATTAATTTGGTCAAATATTAATATTTTCTGATAAAAGTAACAAATAAATACTTCTTCTTCATGAATTTGCATGAATGATGCAGTAGGTATCTACTCCTAGTAAAGTTACAAATCATGAAACAAAAGTATGCACACAGTTTTAATTTAAAATAAAATAAAAAAAAAAATGAATTTTCCATGATTGGTAGATATCACATTCCTATAGGATCCGTATATTTTCCGGAATGTAAGTATGTACTTACGCCACAATGAAATTCTATGAGACGTTGCTAAGTGAGAGAAAGGTGGGCTTAGAATGTTGTTCTAAGGAGTTCTAAGTATGTATTTACAACAATAAAGGTATTTTCATACAGAAGCTTAAAATGAAGTATTCCACTTCGTTATAAACTTCCTCGGATGAGCAAACTAATCCGTTCAAACTGGAGAATTTGTACGCGATGCGAAAGCGATTCTGCGAAAATTCAAGTATTTCTTAAGCATTATGTCTGTATACTAACTTGTTGCAGAGATGAAACTAGTGAAGTGAAATCATTTAATTAGCATTTAGTTCAGGCAGTTTTATCTGCTGCAATTTCTAGAATGTTGCTGTATATGTTGGTTTCCTCGACCATCACCCAAAAAATACTTTACATCTTTATGAGCCTTTTTATTATCAAAATCCATTGAAACGAAGTTGGGCTCAATGATCAAAACATAATCCTAGTGTCGTAAATAATATATAAAAAAATCTAATTTAGTGGTTAATAATTTTGTATATACATTCACTGTATGTAGGTATAGAACAACCTACAGTGAATTTAAATACAACAGGACCCATAGGGATAAAATCGCATTCATTTATAATACTTACCTATTTAGTAGTCTTAGAAGAGTTTACTAGGTACTAAAGTTGAGAATTTAAACAATGTATTTAATTTTTAACTTCCAACTATTTTCTAAATACGAACCCTGTCTCAAAAAATAAGGTTATTTCGAGGAAGCGCCAATAGACAAATGTTTAATTCGTGATTACGTATTATAATGTAGCATGGCATCGAATAATACGTCTTGTACTGCTCAAACTTATCCTAAACATAATAATGATTATGTTTAGGATAGAAGGGTCCCCGAAGGGGTAAGCAGAGGTGTAACAACACCCACATTTCACCGAATATGATCAAGTGCCAACGTGACAGAGGGTGAGTCCATCGCCGTCTCAAGCACTATACATACGTCTTTGAATTGCTTCTCAGACATATGCAGGTTTCCTGACGATGTTTTCCTTCACCGTAAAGCACGTGGTGTGAAATAACTGCACATAAGTTTTTTTAGAATAACTCATTCGTACAGGCCCCGCTGGGATTCGAACTTGCTTCGCTTGCGTAGCAGGCGACTGCTCTAACCCCAAGGCCACCACGGCTATCTTTTAATTAATAAATTAATAATATTATGAATATAATATTCATTCACATATTTTTTTTACTAATTAACGTTTCAAGACTCATATTTTAGCGCTGATCTCCTTTCCTTACCTGACGGTTGGTCTCCATATTATACGTGATTATATTTTCTAACTGAAATATTTGACAATAAAGGCATAATAAATCACGCCTAAGTAATTTGGATACTAAGCAAGTATCTCAAGGTTCCCTTCCAATTTTTTATGTAGACTAGCATCAGCTCGCAGCTTCGCCTGCGTGGCAGATTTCACATAACTATAAACCCCTTCAGGAATAGAATTTTGAAAAAACCTACACTACACAAAGAACACCCCTTCCAAGCTTCATGTCTGTAGGACCAGCGACAGCGGCGGCTGTGTTAAACTATACTTAATAATATATGAAGAGATTGTTTATTTGGTGAACGCGCTAATATCAGAAATTACTGGTTTGAATTGAAACAAGGTTTTTGTGTTGGATAGTTCATTTAGTCTTAAACCAATATGACCGAAGCATCAATGGAAATTGTTACATCTATACAGATAAATAAAATTGAAGTGTGTTTGTAATTCCAAAATAACAGCTTTTCACTAAATGCATATGAAAGTATATACGGTACTGAACTGAAAAAAAAAACAATATTTTTTCTCTTTCTGTCTGTTAATCTCCGAAGCGCCTTACCGATTTTAAAGAGCCTTTCACTGGCAGATAGCTGATGTTTCAAGGAGTAACTTACGCCGCATTTATAAAAAAAAAAAGGGTTCCGCGTTATGAAGTATACGCGGGCGAAACTTGGCACCTTCACGGCAGTATGCAGACAATGTCAATCGTTTGATTAATTGTCATGATTCTGTCTAAGCCGCATATCATGTACTTACTCATGGAGGCATCGAATGTATGTGGCACGTTGTATTTGTTTATGTCGGACGTGGCGAATGTGGCGATCGATGAAAACTGAACAGATGCGGCTTATATTGTATCGAGCACTAGATTTGCATGAAGATGCATGATCACAGATATATTTGGTCTATTTTGATGATCTGTTTTTTAAAATATAAATTCTCGTGTCGCGATGTTTGTTTCCAATCTCGCCCGAAACGGTTGGACCGATTTGCATGAAATTTTGGTAGGTCTGAGAATCGGTCAACATCTATTTTTCATACCTCTAAATGAAAAAAAATAACATAAGAAAAACTACAATACAACGTTTGTCGGGCACAGCTAGTATATATAAATTCATAGACTGACTGAAATCAACACACAACCTAGTCCTAGATGAAATTTACAGGGTGTATACTGGGTTGGATGTAAGTACACACTAAGAAAGAGTTTCCGAAATTCACCCCCAAGGGAGTTAAATAGGGGTTTAAAGTTTGTATGTGAAAACTTAATGCCACGCAGGCTACGCTGCGGGAAGTCTATTATTAGATTCCTTTTTCAGTAACATTCTGCTAAGATACTAAGTTATTTATAATCAGGCTTCAAGGAAGCGATCCTTGCTTCGTTTGATGTAAGTAATGAAACAATGCCACTAAACCTCATCGGAAGCATCGACAATACACTTGCAGGATAAAATATCCTCTCTGAATACTTAGCATAAATTGAAGCCGACATTTTCGTACAAAATGATTCTGTTTTTATATGATATGGCTAAAATAGGAGTGTATGCAGATATTACGTCTGATAGAGAGAAATGGATGAGAAGAACACATTGACCCCAAATATCATGGGATAAGGGCAGGACGATGACGACATCGTTCTTCTAAAAACTAAGTGACAGATCTTAATACGGTTTTTACTAACATGTAGGAGTTGCACATTAATGGATTTATAGCAAAAATTCTATATTGTATTTATAGATTGAGAAAATTCAGCATCTTGTAATAGTCTTAAATTTTTTAATCCGGAGTGAAGTGAGGGCGGATCGCTAGTATTAAGTAGATAGCTGAGGTGATAGACATTTAGAAACTTTGCACAAACGAAGCTAATTCCGATTTCACTGGTCTGTAGTAAAATGAGCAGTCCTGCCATGAGCTTTATTGAAAGGCATAACAACGAAAAAGGCGTAATCTGTCTGAAAATAAATTCAAAGACGTTTGTAGGTATAGTCTATGTCGCGTTGGCACTTAATCGTCTTCGATCAAAAGGTGGGTGTTATCCACCTATGCCATCTGTGCGGGAAGATTTCAGCTCGAAGGTAAAAATAAGTTATTATTAAATATTTGACAGGAAACTGTATTATTATGCTCCTCCCGGAGGACACGTGGATTGTCGAAGCGTGAAGCCTACGGACGTTATCAGTTTTGACATCCTACGATTTCCGCTGTTTTCTCGGATTATTATGATGTATCGTTAAAAATAGCTATCCGCTACATTCATAAGGCACCTTTTATTTTATGCTTGCGTCTAGTGGAAAAAGTAAAGTGTAAGTATATATTTTGAGATGTGACGAAGTCTACCCCGATGATATTTTATTAAGTAGAAGGGAGGCGACGTGGGGGTGTGAAAAATTCAAGGGAACGAACCACGCTTCGGTTGCTCGTAGGACGTGGTTATAGGCTTCTTTAATATGTATTTTTATGACCCGACCTATTTCAAACATTTAAGAGTTACCTAGTAGCATGCCTACTTAAATACTGTCAACTATTTGAGCATCTACATAGTCATCATTAATTTGGTATGTATTCGACTAACGAGAACTAAAAAATACAAAATATTTATGATATTCAAAGTCACTTTGGTTAGTATCGTTGTATGCAAATGCAGCACTTACACTTAATGCCAGAAGCATATCTTGACATCAGAACTATTTGAGAACAATTGGACATCCAACCATATGACTCTGATGTCGACATATTAATATTTACATACTTAAATTTAATATGCTTCCTGAAATCACAGTCAATATTCGCAAGGACCTGACTGTCTCAAGTGCGGACATAAAACTAAAGACAGCCAATTCCAATTCCAAGAAAAGAAACGTGATGTCTTCTAATAGCCTCGGATCTGAGCATAAATACTTTCGATTAATCGATGTCTCGAGTGAATCCAGTTACTGATGAACACGCTTGCCATCCGTGCGGAACCCAAGAGTCAGCTAACTCGTGTTACCACTTTCACCTTGCCCATGAGTGGACTCAGTGGAGTCATGCAACTTTGAACTTTCCTATATGTCGGCAGCATTAGATAGCACACATCCGTCACGAGCGATGAGCGCTGATTCCTTTTATGAGTGTCTCTGTCTCTACTTACGTATGGCGCGAGGCGAATAAAAACATGCGCAATATTCCCAATTGTTTTGCTACGCGCTGATAACTCCTAACGGCAACTGCACGAATATTGCAAAATTAGAAGTTTCGTCCATTTGTTCGCATATTACCAGTCCCCAAATAACTTCAGAATCCAATTACGATGGTAATCAAAGGGGTCGATGCCTGACGGAAGCCCAAAAGCTTAAAAACTTGAAAGTATGCAATCGCTCGCAATAATATACTGATACTGTATTCAGTATATTATTATATCGAAAATATAATATCGGCTAATGGAAAATACCAGAAAATATTTAATCATGATTACTATGGTTTCATACTCGTGCAATTTAAATCTAATATCGCGAGTATCAATAGGCTTTGAGAATTCCTTTTAATAACATAAGTATTCATTCCGCTAATGCGATGATAGGAGAAATAACTTTCAAGAGGGATTTATTGCTTGCTTCTCAGAAAGGAAAATATTAACTGCAATAAGAAATACAGGTATTCTACTCGCCTTTGTGTTCTTTGAACAAAGAACTGCTTTTAATAATGAATTTACATCTACTATTGTACAATGATTGTTGACAACACTTTGGCCTCGCTTTTCGCACTTTGATTCCAGTCGAGCATCAGAAACTTCAACTACAGGAACTATAATTATGAATGCTTCATTTTCTTTTTAAAACCGGTATAAAGCGACTCTCGCACTGGGGGTCCTGAATCTCACAATTTATTTCATAATGCCCATTTCACTAACATAAACCACCGATCTAACTTCGATTTTAAACGAACCGCTAATTAAACGTAGCCTGGACATTGATGAGTAAGAGTACGTTGTATGTACTACCTGCTTACTTATATATATTTCGGAGAAGGCTGAATTCAGATCAACAACCCTTTGGAACGCGAGCGTTGCATTTGACGAAAAAGACAATGAAATAGTCATCTTGGCGGGCCACGATGGCACCGCCTTGAGTACCCCGGCGGTGCCATGGCCATATTTTTGAAGATTGAGCAGCGTTCGAAGCACACGTCGTATCAACTCTGCTCGCGTTCCTATTATAAGAGTGTCATCTTCATTGCGTCATCGTAGAAGGCAGAAGTAAAATTGTTTCACTGTTCGCGAAAATTGTGTTATTGATGAGGATAGTAAATAAATAAATAAATAAATAAATAGATAGTTTTACAAGATGACGGATCCCGTTCAGCCGCCTGTTCCTGTAATTGGCATCTTACATCTTTTATTTTAGAACGACATTTGGCCGATGCGGGAGCGACAGATCTCGAACGCGCGCGCACACCTTGTAGCACTTACTTATATTATACATGTTAAATATTTGGCGCAAATCAACTACGATATTTAGGTACTTATGTACCTAAGAGCGGTTGAGTTTTTATTAGCTCTGTTTTTAATGAACCCGTGCTTAAAGTTTCTTCACATTGTATAAAAGTTCCACGTTCACTGTGTGGGTGAAGTTATCAAAATTTTCATATAAATTGATACACTCGGGAAGTTTAATGAACTTGCACAAAACTGGCAGATAATGATTCAGTTAAGTACATGAATAAGTTGAGGGTAGCATTAGTGTTTTATTAAGCGATTACAGATTAATTTCAACCGTTAGTAGAATAATAGTAACTGACAAGTTCAGAACTTTTAGTCTCTGCATAACCCACGGGATACAGGCTTGAGCATATGTATATAGGTATTTAATAATATGTAAATTCAGAACTTTTACTTAGCTATGCATGCCTCGCAGGTGCCCAATTAGTTCACATGTCATAATAAATCATTGCAATCGGTACTTAAAGTGGTCAATGGTCATACCATGCACCATACATACTAAACCCTGACTCATACGTACGCGACACAAGCACACCAGTGCACTGTCCACCGGAAGCGTGCAGGCCATTATCGCCTTCACTGCAATGGTATAGCGCCCAACATTGCACGAACAATCTTATTATATCATGACATTTGCTTTAGCGCAGAGAGAGTACAATGGATTTCACCTCTGCGAACCTGCGGCACGCTTTCATGAGCACTTTCACATGTCCTGGTAGCAGCGATGTTTCACCGATAGGTGCTAAGTCCGCTTACATGTTGTACCAGTGGGTACACGCACACTATATGAGTGCTCGACTCATTCAGGTGCCGTCACAAGCTATTAGCGCTGACCTTGCATGCGCAGTAGTCATTTTTTGAGTGTCTGTCAAAGATGCCATCTTTTTCTATATAAAATGAAGAGTCCTGAGTGACTGATATCTATTTAAATACACAGCCTCGTTGGACTTGTGAAATTCAGAGGGTTTGTTGTGGTGGTATACCCTAAGAAAGGGTTTTCCGAAATTTCACCTCTAAGGGGTTAAATGGGGATTGAAAGTTTATTCGCGGAAATTTACTGCCACGCAGGTGTAGCAGCGAGCGCAAGTTAGTAAGTTCTATAAGTAAATACAGACTGCAACGAATCGAAAACTCACGCTAGATTATTTTCTGGTATATGTATTCCTAAATTCCTAGAAATGAGCCATGGTGGCCGTGAGGTTTGAGCAGACGCCTGCTACGCAAGGGACTCAATTTCGAACCATAGCAGCCTGCACCAACGAGTTTTTCTAAAAACATATGTGCAGTGGTTGCATTTCTATCTACCTAACAAACAGTCAAGAGAGATTGTGATACCACGAATTATGATAATATCATTAAACGAACAAGGTACAACCGATGTACCGAATTCTCCATGAAGTTGGCAGTTTTAGTGGCTTTTTATCTACAATAGCAAAAGCTTCAAGTAAGATTATATGCAGACTGCTTCGCAATTGGATTTGTGTCACTTTGTTCGTACTAAATAGGTACCCATTTGGCTTCTTACTTATTTATTCATTCTGTTGTATTGGGAAGAGTTAACCATTGATAATAAATTACTTACAAAATCTTGTCTAATTCAATTATCAACAGCTATTTTAAATTTAGCTAGGTATAGTTGCATGCAGTTCTTGGCACAGGCGAATCTACAAAAAATAAATATGCAACAAACTTTCATTTTATTATTGCACAATTTCATAATCGACTGACATTTTGATTCGAATTGGCTCGTCGCCATTTGTTACAACAAAAATCAGCATCCGTGTTCATATTTGATTGATATAGTAACACTAACGCAATCGATTAGAAATGCCATATTCTCTTAGTCCGAGGATGTATTATTGAAGTTTACGTAAGGCACGAAACTTGTAAACTATCATCATCTAATACGTCGTGCACGTGGATCACGTAATTCGCGTATAATATTACATAATAAGTCAAGGAGGTGAGCTAACCTGACTACCCGGAGACATTTGTGAAAGCATCGACTCACAGGCATTTGTAATGTGGATCTATGCAGCCAATTCGTCAGCAAAGATATACATACAAACAGCTTACTAATTTGCTTCCGTACCTACTCATGTTCATGCAAAACATATAAGGATATATTTTATATAATCTCAAAGAGGATTAATTATACTAGACGATGTTAGTCACATGTTAGTTTAGTCAACAATGCAGCGCTTGTATTGAAAGCTTCCCCAAAATTGAGTTTGGTAGCAGTTATCTGAAATTTTATCAGAAATCCTGTCAGCGTACGTTACCTTGCTGTGCACGTTGTACCAACATACGCCAACACGTACTAGGTATATATGTATGTTTATAGGCCTCATGTTTGGCTAAGGTATACATGACTGCATGCTCGCAACTAGACATCAGTCATTTTCGCTTAGTTTTCAGTTATTTTGGTGCAGTTAGAGATATATTGTACGTATAGTTTAGAAATTAAATAGAAATTGCATTTTTCTCTTATTTCATTATCTATGACATGTGGTTGAGCTATAACATGATAATGAGCAATATTACCAAAAAAAAGTAGTTAACGAATATTTACTTAACGCTTACGCCTTTCGAGAAGGTTACCCGAAAGACTAGCTTCGAGGAAAGCTTCTATCCCGAAGCTGAGTAAGTGCCAACATGACAGATGTTTAGTCTATTGCTATCTCAGACACAACATGCACTTGTAAATGTAGTTCGTCTAAAGCTAATACATGATTCTCTCATGTTTCCTAATAGTAGGTAATCGAAATCCCATCAACAGTAACTTACTATTTTCTACGAGTAGTATTACTATTCGCGAGGGTCATTATAATCCGTCTAATTGAAAGACAATCTTACTGTAACAATGTTTGTTATTGTAAACAATACTATATTGTTATAATCAACGACATCTTGCAAGGTAGAGACAGGTCTCCAGGGGCGGCCATACAGCTGCCCCGGGGATGTGTCCCGGCAAAGTGTGGGGGGACACCGGTGAGTTCTATCAGAGTACCCGGAGTCCCCCATGAGCACTGAGGATGGCCACCAGTTTCAGTGCGGTAAAAATCCCACAAATTCAGGGCGGTCGGGGACTTTTTGAAGGTTTCCCACCCGTCAACAAAAAAAAAAAAGGCTATTACAGTGTTCTATTCAGTCGGCTTACTTATTTGCTTATAGTAAAGTAACAAAAGACTTGTTATATTCAAATAAGACTTATTTGTAAGTTACAGGTAAAGTACTTTGCCAATTGTTGAAGACCACCGAGTGAAATATAAAATCTTGTTTTATAAAATTTGTCATGATCAATGCGAGGAATAATATTTCTTCCATGGCCCTAAGCAGCAGGAAACGCAATACAAATATACCTATCTACTTACAATATAGCTGACGGCCGTCAACATTTTTCGTCGATCAAAGTTTTCTGCATAGACTACAGGCGCGCCTCAGCCTCCTAAGAAGTTCAATTTAGTTGGCAGCGAGTGTGTGTCTACTGTCCTACACTCAGATCGCATCGCATCCCGTACAAGGCTTTCCGAGACTACAAGGAATTAGCGTCATTCTGTCAGGTCTTCAGTCCTCGCCCCGTATAATACCGTTGCCATATAAAAGCCCTGCAAATGACGTCATTCAAAGTGGCTTGTCCGTGTAAAAGACAGGTTGTGACGACGCGGAAGTCCTCCCTGGGGTAGCTAATAACAGCGAAGGGTCACTGTTGTGTGCAACTGGCAGATAACGAAAAGGACGTTCTGTCAAGCACGTTACTGATCCTTATTTTTTTAGTTTGAAGATGATGATGATTTATTGGAGTTTTGTCTTGGAACGGACCATTTCTATCAAAACACATGCTCAAAACATAGCCCGCTCAACGCAAACGCGTGAATATAAAGTTATACGTATTATAGCAACCATACGGGTTGTGATATAGTGTTATGGTGCAGAACAATGGCCTATGTAATAGTGTTGCTGCCTCCGGCGCGATTAATCTCCTATTGGTGATATGTTACAACAATATTATATTACACTCTGGCCGTATTTTATATGAGTAAAGATTCACAGGTCACAATTAGGATTGTTAGCAACACTCTTGCACGTAACTACAAGCATCTAATCGAATCTAATACAATACGGCCTATATTGTCCCACTGCTGGGAAATGGTCACCTTTTAGCCTGCCTATACCTACCTGAAGTCTGTGTTACTTTGATGAACTGTTAAGTAATGGTGTATATGAACATTGCAACAAAATATTAACATTGCATGCTTACAAAAATATTTCTATGAAATTAAAAACATTTATCGAATTAATAAAAAAATATAAATATGTAAAAGATACCCCAAATCGCTGTGTCACGGGAAGGTGGCAATGTTAGCAGTGAACTTATTTACAAATAATCTATCAAATTAGGTACTTGTATGGCGTGATAGATAGTTTGATGGATAAAGACATATATTATAATTTTATTTCATCGTTGACCTATCTTCAGGCGTTAGCGCCATCTAGAATCTGAAGCAACACATACTAATACTTACCAAATAAAAAGAATCTGATATATTTAAAGAGGTTGCACGTGGTAGAAGGTAGAAACCTCTCATGACAAGCAATCTGGGGCTTTTCTCGCTCACAGAATCAGTGGCATATGCTGCCAGCCTTCTTGGCACGATCTCGAGGGACACCGATTTGGGTCAATCTTTCTACTTGTAATTAGTTTAAAGTAATGTTCCTAGTATATATAATCTGGGGTATTATATTCGTTGATAACTTATGATGTGTTGTATTGTTCCAGTTATGACCGCGACCAGCCGTTCACCTTCCAGATCGGTGTAGGCCAAGTGATCAAAGGCTGGGACCAAGGGCTACTCGACATGTGTGTCGGTGAGTCAACATATTACTAACACACTCACCTTTACTAGTTTCCTATAAGAGAGGAGCGAAAAGAATATTGTCACTTCACATCACTTCTTCTTCTTTTGCGGGGTTGTCACAATTCTGCTAGTGTCGTGGGGTGAGAGTAAGTGCCGTTTGTGGGTACATTACTCTTTAAGGAACAAATAGACCGGTGGTACTTCTAGACATTCAAGAGCCAGAAGGAAGAAGTATTTGTCAGTCACAACGTAGATATCGCAAGACTAATGAACTGGACTTTTTCCCAGAAATCAATAATTTTAGTATCACCACCTCCACGCTTCTGTTCAGGTATACATACAAGTTAATTCTCAGCTATCTCTATACCTGTTTTCATTCCATGAGAGCCATTCAGCTGAGTTGGCATATTACTCATCATACAAATAGTCTGTACGAATTATTTTCCTGACTACTCAATATGTCTGAATTTCTTGTAGTGTTAAGTCATTCTGATGTGGCGGGCGGACTGTGTTCCTCCTTAGCATGGCATGGCGCGGAAGCGAATCATGTGGTTGAAGTACTTAAATAGCTTCGCAAGAAGGCCAATCAATCACCCAGCTAATAACCACAATCGAAGTTACTTAACCTCGCAGTACGATCGATATGCAGTCAGTAAATGTTGATTCAATGAGGATTGAATTAATCACATACATATACTCACCCCTGTAATCCCCGAAGGGGTAGGCAGCCATGTTGTAATTACAACACTCACTTTTCACCGTAGATGATTATGTGTAAACGTGACAGATGGTGAGTCTATCGCCGTCTCAGACACTTTACGTCTTTGAATTACTTCTCAGACATATGCAGGTTTCCTTACGATGTTTTCCTTCACCGTAAAGCACATGGTGTGAAATCACTGTACTTAATTTTTTAGAAAAACTCATTGGTACAGGCACCGCTAGGATTCGAACTTGCGTCACTTGCGTAGCAGGCGACTACTCAAACCCCAAGGCCACCACGGCTCCTTTTATTATTTAATCATATGAACTATTTATTCATCAGAATATATTTTATACCAGGTGAGAAGCGTAAGCTGGTGATCCCATCGGCTCTGGCTTACGGGGAGCGCGGGGCCGGTAATGTGATCCCTCCCCACGCCACCCTCTACTTTGATGTGGAGCTGATCAACATTGGTGACTCCCAGCCAGCCACCAACGTGTTCAAAGAAATCGATGCTGACAAAGACAACTTGTTGTCGCGCGAAGAAGTGAGTATAGAGTTAGCATTCCAAGCCATGGATGCCGACGGGGACAAAGAGCTGTCCCGCGAGGAGGTCAGTCCTTTGACACTTGGCTTGCTGGTGACGGAGCGTATGGGGTGGGGATCCTTTTACACATGTGTATGACAACTTTAACCTGAGACCAAGTATGAAGTCTCACTCCTTACTAGTTCTCTTTCTAAGCCATTAGTGGGCTACGATAGTGCAGACTGTATATACTTACGGAGGCCCTACTATGCCCCCTCATATTGCCATGAATAGATTCGCAATGATTATGAGACAGATGTGTATGACGTGTACAAATATGTCACTGTCATACGGCTAAACTATAATGGCAATAAGAGCTTATGGTAAAGCCCCAGGGCATCTATGCATTCACTTTATATTTGTTTCCGAAACGAATGTGAAAAGTTCAGAGAGAACAGTGTAGTTTAGCTATCTACCTAGGACGGATGGGTATCATATATACGTTTTCATTAAATTCGGAAATGTAAAAAGCATGAACCTTTCTATCATACATGCGAATGCTTTAAGCTTGTGCCCCGTGGGAGAGTATGGCAGACACTATAGTGTTTGCCACAGTCGTATAGATATTTATATTAAACTGTTACGCGCCGAGCAGTTTTACAACATATATGCTATGGTTATAGAAAAATTATAAAATTTTATAATGCTTTTGTTCTGCTATTTATGTATAAACATAGGCATACTGGACTATTCAAATCAAAATATCTTTATTGATTACACTTTTAACAAAGTACTTTCAAATGTTGCTTTTACTGAGAACACAAGGCAAGAAACTCTTTTAAAAAAAAATATTTTACAATTTTGAGTAATACAATAAATCATATATTATATGTTAGTGTATTCTATAGTATATGTCATACATATATTATGTGTTTATTTATAAACTGCGGAATGTAGCAGGATAACATTTTTTTTTTCTATAACCATACACATGGACCTGCGCAAAGTAACTCCTGATGCCATTTATATATGCTAACCTAACCAAATATTTGTATGTTGTATATATATACTATATTTCCATCAATGGTGTTATACTATGTTCTGTGAATATTACTTATTGAGTAAGTACTTGGTATTCCTTATTTTGATTTCTTATCATCCTTCATGCGTGTTTACTGGTAGACAAGCTATATAGTCCACAAACAGTTAAAGATACTGGCGATTTGAAAGTATTTTATAGTATTCAAATACACAGATACAAAGACAGCAGAAATACTAGCCTACACTGCGACCCGTATAAGTAGTACATCCTATTTTAGAGTAAAAAATAAACTGGTATATTTCCGGTCGGAGCATGCGGTTTGTATGTAGTAAGTACCTAATATTCACAGCATTTGTTATTCTCGCTTTTACGGCACTAGTAGGTAGCGAATATATTTTTTTTTGGTCGTGAAAATAATGAAAACAGCGCCGGCCCGATTCCCGAGACACTGCGTTATTGTGAGTCGGTCTGCGACCATGGAAATGTCTCTGTCAATGTGGGACTATTTAGCTATTTCATAACTGGCAGCAAAAGCACATTCGTAACATAAGTACTTACCTTAGTACTTCTACTAAATCACAATATTAAATAGGACAAATAACAATTTTTTTTTTACTGTCCGCCTGTTTGTTCTGGCTAGACTCCCAAACGAGACTTTCATTGTGGCAAATCATTGATACATTACTGCATAAGCTATTCTACAAAATTACTTAAAATACTATTGGAACTGATTGACTCCGCTCAAAATTATCATAGTTTTAAACGATATCTATGTTCAACAGGTGTCTGAATACTTGAAAAAGCAAATGGAGCCTCAAGACGGTGCGGAGATGGGAGAAGATATTAAGCAAATGCTGGAAGGCCACGACAAACTGGTCGAGGAGATCTTCCAACACGAGGACAAGGACAAGAACGGCTACATCAGCCACGAAGAGTTCTCCGGCCCCAAGCACGATGAACTCTAAACGTGCCAAATTACATGATACCTTCCGCTCCTTAGCTCGAGTCAACGTAACCATTTGGATCCCTGTCGTGTAATCTAAATCGTCAATCAAAAAACGCTAACAAATGCACCCAAAAAAATTATTCTTATTCATTTAAGTTTAATTACGACTGTCGCTTATTTTTGGCTGTTTTGTTGAACCACGACTCATCAAAGTAACTCTCAACAGGGGCCCAATCATGAGCTCTTATTGCAATGTTATTACAGTTGTGTGAAAGTGACAGATGTATACACGTCAAATACATCTGTCTCATAATAAGAGTAAAACTATCATGGCAATAAGAGCTCATGGTAAGGTCCCAGGACGCGGAAACAATATAACTAGGTAATACAGTAGGATGCAAAAGTGTTATTATACACTATTTTAATATCAAGTTAATGTTCAGAATTCTCAATCTGAGACCTTGCAATTTTGTTTTTTTATGAGTAGAGGTGTATGTTAAAGTAATTTTTTAACAAATTTTTGTTGAGACTTTTGTACTTTATTTTATCTGTTGGTGTAGAGATTTGTTGATTTGATATAGGATATGATAGTTAATATACGTTTAGTAGTATATACCGCATTTTAATGCATGCATAATAAACGCATTGCGAGTGTAAGCCACAGTTGGTCAAAAGCGATGCAACAATATGACATTAAATTACCTACAACAATAACACTAAATAGTGGTAGTATTTAAGATTTAATAGATAACCATGACACTTAAATTATAACCAAGACATTCCTACTTATCGATAAACCTACATAATTAGTATTTAAAAGCACATTGGCCATATCGAAGCAAATATATAAATAATTATACTATTGTATGAATGTATGTATACAAACAACTAAGTATTTAATCAAACGTGTATATAAGGGACTTTGTAAGAACTGACATCTTTGAAGAGCATGCATTCCACTGTGGTTTTGAAAATTATATACATCGTATTTATAAAATGAAAAACGTCTTTTCATTTCTTTCCATACAATATGGAATCCTTTTCTAAGGTGGTAAGTTAGTGACTGGAGAAACCTATGAACGCTTACAACACCAAGGGTGTGACTCGCGAGTTACCCACCTTATAAATAATGGAATCGCTGTGCTAACTCACACTCAGCGCTATCCCTTTCCTTCTGATCCTATGAGCACTGGCAAGTCATCACACTTTACAAGTTAGTATAATTATAACTAGGACTGTTAATTATGAAAATTAAATCAGTCAGATTACTTGACTGGTAATTTTTGACTTCGATGCATTTCAATCTGCGCCTTGAGGCTCTTTCGTAGTCCGTTACAAATAAAATACCAACCAAAAGACCAACTAGCCCATATCGGTTATACCATCAACCTATAATAGAACGATTTAATCACCATTATTAAATTAATTCAATCATTCGAAGCTAGAGCAAAGGCGTAGCCAGGGTTTTGTTAACGTGGGGAGGGGTTGACAAACAACCAAATGAATATATTATAGGAACATCTTGCACAAGCCAGGACGGAAATATACCAGAAACCAGCATTATTATAGAGGGAGCACCTACCTGTCCTGCCTCTTCATCGCTATGACCCTGGATGGGTAGGTACTCTCTGACCCAAGAAAAGCTTAGACAGCAAGTAAGTGTCGAGGCAAAATAATATTGATCGTAAAGCGCATTTGTTTGTTTAGGTGACTGCTGAATAGATTGTGATGTCTTGAACCCTTGAAGGTATAGTCACTCCTTGCGCGATATGCTAAATGCCTGCACACAAAGTGCAGACAGTCGTTACCGGAAATCTCTTAACCCTTGTATAGGGAGGTACGGAAGTACGACAGAGGAGCTCGTGACACAGTTGTTATTGCGCATATCATTCGATCAGCGAAGTTAAGCAACATTACCTCTAGCCAGTAATTGGATGGGTGACAGCCCGAGTTCCCTCCGTGATCCGAAGAGCACGTTATGCCGTTGGTACCGGTTGCCCATTTCGCTACAGGTCGGTTGGAGGCCTAAAATAGTCTGACAACTGGTTTAACCCAGGTCACAGATTTTCCTCGTTAAAGGGGTTGCGCTTCGTATAAAAATCAAGTGATCAGCCACATCGGGTTGAATTAAGTGCCGACCCCAACAGTGTATGGGTCAGGGAGATGATGATCAGGGAGGTACGACAGTAGGAATATTGTCTAACTAAACGTAATGCAGATATGCATTTTTATCTAAGAAAATAGTCTTGCATATACGCCCTTGGGGGAGAGTTGGGTTAGATTTTAGAGATTTATACTTATCTATCTATGGAAAAACCCACTATCCACTGTAAACCGACATTACATGTAGGTCCTGCAGTGGCTGTGGGGCAGTGTTCTCGCTGCCGCTGATGAACCTTCGCTGAGTCCTGTAATGTGCCTCTCGCAGGAAATTCCCTGCTCTGATCACGTGCAATCCCGACGGCCCTCTTTCAATGGTTTCTTGGGTACCGAATTACGACGAGAGGATAGCGTTACCTAAAGTACCTACCTATCAACCCTATTTCTAAAACCAAAAAAAAATAGCCAGCCCAAAATGGTTACCGAAGCGGTAGGCCGAAGTATAAAACACCTATTTTTCACCGAAGATGAATTGGAACGTGCCAACATAATAGCCGTCTCTTGGAATTTAACAAAGTCAAAGTAGAGTCAAAAATATCTTTATTCGATTAGTTTTTTACAAAGTACTTTCAAATCGTCAGAATGACATAATTAAACTGGATTGTACATGCTAACGCCAGGTTCGGAAGGTTGCTTTTACTGAGAAGAACCTGGCAAGAAACTCAATAATTACTCTTTTCAAAAATATTATAAAATTTTAAGCTCATGGAAAAAGTAAGTTCCAATGCACAAATGTCGATAAAAATTAACATAACTAAAAATCTAGTACAGCTACTTATAACTAAAAAAAAAAAAACTTGAGATGACCACAAAAACACGTAGCTACATACCTCTTTGAATTCAATTTTAGACATGCAGATTTCCTCACAATGTTTTTCTTCACCGTAAAGCTTGTGGCACAGCATATAAGTTATATGTCTGTAACATTAAACAGGAGTTACCAATGGAGTTTCCCAATACCACCTCAATACTTACCTGCTAGCGCCATCTGTCATCCCAAACTAGCATTTTATTAAAATATTATTATCTGTGTACGAAAATGTTATCTTTGAACAGATATACAATATTATGCTTTTATTCGATTAAACAGTGATCGTCCGTGGTGATCGTATCAATCGATTCAAGTCATTCAACCTTAATCATAAAATCGGGTGAAATATGTGGGTAATAATTAAATAATTGGGTAAATATCATATATGGATGCAGATAAGCAATAATGTGTCAACCCGCATAAACTTGGTTTTGAGAAAATGGCGTCTTAAGATGATTGTATACGTGATTTAAGATTTGTTTTATGACATAAATCCATTTTTTACGTACTTTTGTGTTTCAGATGACTTGAAACACTTTTTTAGAATGTTAAATCCGTGATGCATTATCAAAATATATCAAAACCTTTGAATTTGACTTTTTGTGGGTTGACACATTATTGCTTATCAGCATCCATATAGAAGACCTATTTGTTTACCATCATATTTAATTTTAAAGTAGGTACAAAGTTTTTGTTTTTGCTGAGCAAAGATTAATAGTTCTTTCGATTAGTTCGTAGTGAGTGCACACAACTGGACATATAACACATCCCTAGTCCTTTTTTTATTTCATTCATTCACCTTCTATACACACTCACTTAAATAAGACACTACTAGAGGCTTCCCTCATTCATTCATTCCTTCTTAAAATTATATTTACTTTTCGAACCCAATCAAGACGAAACCCACGATAGACAAAATACACGATTCTGCCTGTATCATTTTCTGTATGTATTTATACATTAAATAATAAATTCAATGTCATGGAAGCGCTCGTTCGAGCAAGGAGCCGAGGATAGTAATACTCTCTACGGCAGAGTTGGAGGCTTCGCTTCCTTCATTTGAGTTTATTACAGTGTTGTGTTGTTTGAAAATATTTGTAAATGTTTTTACTTTTTCGACTTTAAAAATGTTGTCAAACAAAGTGTTAGTAAGTACGTGTGCCATCGTTTTCTGCTGTAATTTAGTATTATTAGTGTTGTTTGGAAAATACAGCGCGGGCGATAAGTGCTACGTTACTGTAAATGAACATAAACAGGTAGCTATACACCTTCCAGATGACTTTCTCAGCATTGGAATAGATACTTCTGAGTTACAAAACCATAACATAGATTTCTCCAAACCACTGTTCGTAGAGCTGACTAAGACGCTGTCCCCCGCGCGACTGCGCTTGGGGGGAACTATGTCCGATAGACTTATCTTCAAGAGAGACAGTTCCGCCATATCATGCGAACATTGCCACAAAGATGCTCACCACAAATGGAAATATTGCCCAGTGGTCTGCAAACATAAGTCCCTGCCATTCTTCATCATGTCAGGTAATGAATGGAGTGAAATAAATGAGTTCTGTAAAGCTGCCAATGTTAAACTATTATTCTCATTAAATGTTCTACTACGTGATGACCATGGTTGGAATGAAGATAATGCCAAGGAAATAATAGAATACTCTAAGGAGCTAGGCTTCCACCATATTGATTGGCAGTTGGGGAACGAGCCAAACTCATTCCACCACGTTTTCAATGTTACTGTTAGTCCTCAGATGTTATCCAATGACTTCAAAAAATTAAAGAAACTACTCAACCATTCTGGATACAAACATTCTCTGCTAGTTGGCCCTGACACCACCAGGCCTCAACCCAACCGCCCTGAATGCCTGGAGTACATGCAGGAGTTCTTAGCCAATGGCTCTAACAATGTAAATGTAAGATCCTGGCATCAGTACTACTTAAACAGTAGGACAGCAACATTGGAAGACTTCTGGAACCCAAATACATTTGACTTATTGAAACAGCAAATAGTCACCATGAAGAATCACACTAAGAAGTACCACCGCATACCAATGTGGCTCACTGAAACAAGTACTTCATATGGAAGAGGGGCTCCAGGGTTGTCAAACTCCTATGCTGGCAGTCCATTGTGGGTGGACAAGTTAGGGTTGTCTGCTAAACATGGGATCACAACTGTCATCCGACAAAGTCTATATGGTGGTAACTATAGCTTGATTGATAAGAATCTCAACCCTTTGCCTGATTGGTGGCTGAGTGTTTTGTACAAGAAAGTAGTTGGTAACAAAGTGTTACATGTACAATGCAGGTGTTCCCGCTACCAGAGGATGTATGCCCATTGTGCCAATAGAAAGTATACAAATGACACTAGTGCTATCACCATCTTTGCTGTAAATTTAGAGATGGCCAAAGCCAGATTCCTACTCAATGGTACAGCATTTCATAGTAACAATTTTATAATAGACGAGTATATAATAAGTGCTCCTTCCAATGACAGGACAACAAAAACAGTATTACTAAATGGTTGGCCGTTGCATTATAAATCTGGTATTGAAGATTTGCAGCCCCAATATCGTAAGTATGGTAATCACATTTCCATGCCGCCATATTCCATTGGCTTCTGGGTGATTAAAAATACGTCCATCAAAGCTTGTGAATAATTAACAAGTATTTTACGAAAACTTGTGATTAATGTGCATTTTTTTACAAAACATTCCAGTGTATATTCCGCTTTTTAAAGTTCTTCTCAAAGAAATTAGATCTGGTTTGCTGTTTATGCAAAAAAATTATACTGTTTCTAGCTGCTATTCATTAATTCAAATATCTTTATTTGATAAGACTTTTAACAAAGTACTTTCAATTCGTCAGAATGACAATTATACAGGATTATACACGCTACTGCCAGGTTCGGAAGGTTGCTTTTACAGAGAAGAACCTGGCAAAAAAATATAATTTTAATTATATTAACATAATATTAATGGCTGCTACACTTGTGACTTGTATATTCATTATTATGTGCCATTGGTTGTTGCATAATAATCTACCTATCCTCGGTTCTATGCTAAATTGATTCATTTATAATAGTGTCTTAAATTGTGCCTTTAAAATGTAAAATTGTGTATTTCTTATGACTATATTATAAACATTGTTACTAGTGGTTAGTGAAAAAGGAAGCTATTCATTGCTATTTACTTTACATGTCTTCTATAATTTGGATAAAAAACTTTTCGGTGATTATAAATATATAATCTTCGAATATTGTCCATAAATCAATTAAAATATAATTTCCACCCCCAAATGTTTGTATGGGTATTAGTATAATATAGTAAATGAAATCTGAGATGAATTTCTATCTAACATCTGTCTTGTAATGGATATAATATGATCTAAGGGGCAAAGGTTACCAGTTGATAATAATTATAAATAAGACAAGTATGACAACCCTGGACTAGATCTAGGTACATGAACTTATTATATGCTGTTATAAAGTGCAAGGCCAAATTATATTGTGTCAAGTGCTTCAGTTAACAATGTATCTAAAAAGCTTTATTGGACAACTAAGCATAGAGTGAAGAGTGATGTCATATTGCTTGTTATGTATGGAAGATCATTAGAGTCAATGTTTCAATTATATGTATTTATAGCTCTTGGCATGCCAAGAGCTATAAATAGAAAGTCTACATGCACCATGGTGCATGTAGACTTTAAAATATATTGATATACATTGAATGTATGGAAAAGATAACTATTATGATAAAGGTTTTCAACTTCATACCTTTTCTTAATTTGATTATTTCCATATATTAAAGGTTAAGAAGTCAAGAAGTATTGTGAAAAAGGACAAAATATACTTAATTAGATATTTACTACTAAAATGTTTCAAGAGGAACAAATTTCCACCGTATAATTTAGTTGACACCTGACTATGTTGTATTATTTTCTTAATAAACTATATATATACTTAATAATATGCCTAAGTAGCTTTTAGTAGGAAAAAAAAAATCTTAAATTCATGTTAAATTACCTATAAAATCACATAGATCTTGTCATGTATTAATTCTCGCTTAAGTAATAGAGTTATACATTACTAGATGTAAGGTGGATTCGCTATTAATTATTTATTTACTACTGGTAATTTTTTATAAATACGCTATATGTTATACATTATACATAGATACTTAGTGTACTTTGCATATGTTATAAATCGATTTTATTTTTACGAAATAGGTATTTTATTAATATTTTTCACATCTGCCTCAATATGTTATGCCTGTTGAAATGTGTGTCTTTATTCGAGGTATACAGACGACGCTGACCATACACTGTTACTATTTTTACAATGACAGGTCAGCTTAAAATTAAAGTTTTTAGGTGCAAATTTTGGTAACAGGGCTTCGGTTTTTGCTACAAAAATAAGCATTTATTTATGTTCCGAATTACCATAAAATAAACGTCGAACCTTTAATAAGTCCTTACAACGACACTTAACCACGAAAATAAATACAATTTTTTTTTATTTTTTTTTAATTTTTATATAGATATTAGCTATTATGTAATACATACCGAGGCCCTGTGCCATATATTTACGCCTAAAAAATCTACAACCTGTATAATACGAACTGAACCATTTTATAAAAAAATCCAAAAGAAGGCTAAACAATTCCATCTCTTTTTAATTCCATATACTTAATATAACAAAGACATGAGACTAATACGTTGGATCATCTACGGTTAAACTTGCATCACATTTATTGATAAGGGAGATCAATGTATGTCGTCTTGTCGTTATACATAGCCAGTGGGTTTTGTAATATTTATTGTTATGAATATTTGGTGCCTTAATGTAAGACTGAGTTTACAATTATGTAATAGTCTATTATTATTTATTCCTAAATCCAGTGGTCTGTCTTTTTTACTTTTCTTACTTAATTACAGCTAACGAAATCGCGCAAATTATTAAAGGTGCATATTTTTTTAATATTTCCATTTTCAATTATTACCTAAGAATACAGAGTGGGGTTTTACATTGGTGCCATATTTACGGAATTAATAAAACATAAATCAATTATTAATTGCGTGCTTGACTTTTTGACGTGAATCTTAACATTTTTTATCTATTATGTGCAAAGTGCATATACACAGATTTTTCTTAAATAATGTTTTACACGAACGGGTTTCCCTCCGCGAAAGTTTAATAAAATTACGTTTATTATTTATTTATGTTCTGTTAAATGTTTATAATATGGCATCATTTTCACATCTTGTATATTGTCTTCTTAGTAAATGAGATATGAGCACCATCTTAGATGGCTGGCTGGTTATAAAAAAATAGCGGTATTCATTCCTCTATTACTTCTTTATGTCCATGTTAGGATAGAACGAAATGTACAGTAGTGTGTCATATGTGCCTAAAAATAGATTTTGCGACAGGTGCTGCCTGTCGCAAAATCTATTTTTAGGCACATACTAGATAATATAAACGTATATGCTTACTTTATTTATTATTCTCATCGGTTTCGTAAATGTATTATATACTGTTAGTGAGTTAAGTCTATTGACTACCAACATTACCTGAAACCTCAAGATTTCCATCACAACTATTCTGGAAGAATTTTGATAGCAACGGAATCCCCAGTGAGATAGTACAAAAGCAATGTGAAATATTATGTCAAGTGTATGGAGGGTGGATATAATATCTTGAGAGAGTGTTAGTTATTTCAGATGGCCCCTATGCCACCTTTACTTTTGTTAATAAGGAAATAGCAACCAGAGGCTAAAATACGATATACCTGGGGCCCAACCATGAGCTCTTATTGCAATGTTATTACAGTTGGGTGACAGTGACAGATGTATGCACGTCAAATACATCTATCTCGTAACAAGAGTAAAACTGTCATGGCAATAAGAGCTCATGGTAAGGCCCCTGAATGCTGCTTTAATTATTACAATATAACACATACCTACTTATTTATCTGCAGTGAACAAATGCTCTTAATGCCACCCTTGCGAATTGTTAATTACTTACATAAAATTATTAAATGTATTCCTTCTTATACTAAATAGTTTATGGTCTCCTAGTAATGAATACCGAACATTTCTCGGAAACAAAACAAAATCAATTTAGATTGAATGGAATTCCGTTAGTGAAGAATATTGTGACCAATGATACCAGATTACCTAGACACAGGGTGTGACCAGCGTCTAGGGGAAGGTAACCGCTCACCATCAAGCAGCATAGTTTGTTGCCTAATATATATACAATTATTACAAAGTAATTGAATTTCTACTAATTTAAGAAAACAAATTTAAAGATAAGAGCTAAGCTTATAATAATAAATAACATGTGTTCTTTATACATTTCACAATAAGTACTTATATATACCTCATACAAATGTGCCTCCAATGTGATTTTGCAACAATATATTATATCTACATATGATACAATTGTTAATACGTATGTATTGCGCATTTACTTAGATTTTTACTATAAATATGTTTTAATAACCCAATTTTTTATGATAGTATTCAATGTTATATTATCCAAATTAAGATTTAATGTTTAGTTTAGCTACTAGTTAACAGTGGCGACCTTATCTATTGCGAGGTATTTGTGAGGCCCTTTGTTGTAAGCGTTATGAATGTTAACTATTAATAAAATAGCTAAAAATTTTTTTACACATACATATGTTTATGCCTGTATTCCCCGAAGAGGTAGGCAGAGGCTGTGTGAGAAAAAAAATTTTTTCTTGACGCGACGCCCTGGGCGATCGCCCTGTTCGCCGCCTCCTAAGGCCGCCGCTGCTAGTTAATCCAATGAACATGGTTTGTTGTAACTTGCTTCATAAACTTGTTCACAGCTGATGTTGCTGTTAAAATATGAAAGCAACTAAGTATCTTAATGTTTTATACTTTGCGTCTTGTATTTGGCCACTTAAACTTGGAATTAATATGACAAATATATCAAAATTAAACTACATAAGCGCCATGTCTGCTAAGTTATATTAATTCCTTGCCACGGTATCGTCATACCGAAAATAAACTGCGCCAGAGCTAGGTAGGTATATTATGTACCTAAGAATCTCTGAAGCGGAAAATTCATCAAATCCATGGTTTTTGTTTTATCACCGCGGTTTTTTCTCTTAGCGAGATACTAAGTAGCATGCAGGCAGATACTTATAAAGCTATGTTGTTAGTTTTGTAAGAATTCCGAAAACACAGCCAAATCCGCGGTGGGATAATGCTGTGTGATGTATGCTTTATCATTTAAATATAATGTTAAATTTCGTATATCCGAAATGTATATATATGTAAAGCTGAGAACATGTTGTATTTAACTACCTAACGTACCGCTGGCCTTCGATTCGAGAATCAATTTGTGATACTTAGATTCTTATTTATTTTTACTTGTTCCTATTTTGTTGTGTACTAGATATACCTACTCTTCTCACCCTATTTCGGTCGAATAGTTCGTGTATTTTCTATCTACCTATTATTAAATAAAGTGTTTTCAAAAGATTTACTTAATCTGGTTGTTTTATTTTATAATCGTATGCACCTACTTGTATGAGCTACGTTAGAATTTCTTCAAACAAGGCTAAACTATCCCATACAGAATTGAAATTATGAAAAATAAGTAGGTAACTACTTATTTTCGGCTTAACGCCACTATGCAGACATGTAATATCGTTGGTAAACAGTTACCTAAACATCGTGTTCTTTATAAGGTTGTTAATCTCCGTCGGAGTCCGTCCAATAAAGTCTTTAGTAAATGGTCGTCACTAAAAGAGTATAGTCCAAAAATCTCTTTGGTCAGCGAATATACCATTGTTTGTATGCCTACGAAGACCTACCTTTCTTTATGAAGGCTTGTGTCATAAAATTTGGGCGCTGTGTACATACATAAAGTTGATAGATAGGCACCTGCAAAAACTAATTTGCTTGTATCAATCTAAGACATTTGGTTCCGTTTAATAAGTTTATTGGCAACGGCCATTTGTTTATTTATGCGGCTGTTGTGAGTATTGCAGAAATGTCTCGATTCATAGAGGTAACAATATCCTGTACCAATTCCAAATTTTAAGTGGACAGCTATGAAAGCAACATTTATAATTTTTTAGATTAATATTTTAATGGAACCCTTACGCTATTATTGTGAAGAGTAAACAGTGTGGCCTTTTGTCTTAGCCTGCTCAAAGTGTCAATATTGTCGTTCGTTGTCCTAGGGATGTGAGTTTAATGAAAAGATATCAATATTTATTCATTGAATATTAATCAATTTTAATCAAAATAAATAATACATTTATATGTACATGCTTTTGATATTCATGAGAGAGAAAGAGATTCATGTCAACAATTTATCAGACAGTACATCATATAAATTATAAAAAAAAATTTATTACTAATTCAAAACTAAAAATCAACGGCTTTAAAATTTTAAGGTAAGGATTAGGACACCAAATAGCATTATTGATTCATATTTTAGTACTTTTAAACGTTTTATTTTTCATAATAAAAAGGAAAATGATGAGCATCCCAACAAAATAACAAACTTATTGTCTCAAAAGCTAAAGTATAAATCTAAAAAAGAAATTGCCATAAATTTTCCAGTCTATATTTAAACATGTAATTTACATAAATTATATTTATAAAAATATGTTACATTTTCTATAAAAATTGATATTTAAAAATCGATTATAATAGTGTAATAATCGATTTAATAAAAATCGATTAATTTTAAACATCCCTATGTCAAACTTCAAATCATTCACCACAGACGTTTTCAAAAGTTACTACTTGTACTGTACTTCAATTTGAAAATAATTAATATTAAGGTGGTATTCAAATTGACTGTCTGGTGGAAGTGATATACACATTTATAAACTAATCTCAGTTGGCCTTATTAAATAACATGCGTTTGCCTAATTAAGAACGCAGTTCGAATAGCCGTTCTATATATTTTTGTCCTTTAATATAATTTCTTGATACAGTACACTTGGCTACAATGATTTTCATAACACTTATTATTTTATTTATACCGATAGTTTCATGTGACGAAGAAGAAAATGTTACCTTTTCTCAGGGTAAGTATCTATTTCTGATTCCCTGTCCAGAAGTTTATACTTACATCAATATATAACTACCAAAATGTAATTAAATAATAATTACTCTCACCTGAACCTTTAAATTGTATTGCTCTGTGCTAGTAAAGATGTCATACTAGTTACAATCACAAGTCACCCTTGGATCCTTACAGCATTAATTATATACTAAGAAATATATTTTTACTTTATAGAAAGATTACTTCATCTGAACTTAGCACTTTGATGAGCTAGATATGTTATTATGGTGTTGATATATATACATTCTGATAATTTTATAGTATGTAGCTTTCTTAAAAGCAATCTTGCTGAGATATCTTTGAATTTTAATTTAAATATAAAGAAATATTTATTCTATTAAACATTATAGACTATTTTCTAACCGCCACTTCTAAATATGCTATGACCACCATTTGTGGAGCTGACGGCCAACCTTCATTAGTGCAAAGGCACCGCAAGAAGAAGATATCCAGCTTGGGGTCAAACCTATAACAAATTTTATTCAACAGTTTAGCCTTGAGAAGCCAAAAGACAAGGATAGACACTTTTGCATTTATAATTATTAGTACAGGTGTTGTCATAAGTTATGCGCTCAGTTAAAATAATGGTGCGCAGTTGCCATTGCATATTTCTGCCTTGCCATAACTAAAATGCCCTTATCTGACACCTGGTAGATTTATTAATCCTATAAAAACGAAAAAAAAACTATCAATATGTTTCCGAATTTTCGAAACCTTGAGTAGTTTTGGAAATAATCCTAGTAATGAAGTCATTAAAAAGTCACATTGGTTTAAATGTTTAAGGCAGTTTTTGCATGTTATTCAATGCAACGGTTTTGCTAGATAACAGCATTATACATATATTATGGCAGATTTTTGATACAGGCAAACAGGAAAATGACTACTGCACGCACATTCCAGGTATAGTATCTGTTCATATAGTAAACTAGCTTTTATGTTGTTCTAGATGACTTCAAGTGTTCCCTACCAGATGTCACAAGTGTTGATTCAAATTTGGACATTACAAGATTTAGAACAGATTTTTCCAAAATATCCGAGGTGAGTCTGATATATCTACTAGACCAAACTGGTGTCCGATCTGACTTCAACCATATGGAACTAAATTATGTGACACATATTTGCTTATATTGGGTACTCAGGAGAGGTTCCTTCCACTGCACTTTATTTGTATGTGCCAAAGACAAATATAAGTAATATGTAAGAGCTGTTTGTTTTGAACACTTATTATGATGAAAAGTCATCATAATAAGTGTGATGTGTCATGAAAAGTAATGACCGTCATATTCAGACATTAGGATAAATTTTAAGGTTGATGGGAACCTGAAAAAGCTTTGGATTCTCTGGAATGGATTCCTCCAGTATTATTAACAATTTATAAGATTTTTTTCTCAATAATTGGCATGGCAAAACTTGCCATTGGTGGGACAGTTCTACTTAAGCTCATCGCCATTAAATAAATAAAAGACAGAAAGAAAGGTTGGTATTAAGGTGTGAAGATACAATCTCGACAGTCCAATAACATAACATGCATTCTCCTCACATCTATATTCCCCAAAGGTTTAGACGGAGGTATATTTATTGTAAAACCATGTTTTGTTGTTATATTTAAGTTCCATATTATACGGGTCCTATCCTAAGGTCCGAGCCTATTACAATGCGGCAGTAATCTAGACTCTCGGCTGGAAATTATGGATGGATTGACCCAATAACACTTTACCAGGCTGAGGAATTCAACCTTGTGCTCTACAGTAGTGCTTGCATTCACTAGACTATTGAGGCAGTAGTCTAATACTGGGAAAGTATTGCTGGATCACAGTGGTATCAATTATTAATTATATTTTGATTCACATAACATTGTATTGTATTTCAGGTTAAGTTTCCCGGCCTGATTGGACCACTCAATGAGAGACTGATTTGTAAAATTAAATGTATTGATGGAAACTGGGTAGGCCCTCTGTGCTCCAGTACACCGGGTAAGTTTCATTTACAACCAACTGTATACCACACCTACACAGTACCATTATGAACAATAGAAATACTACTACATAAAGCGCAATCCTCGATGCACCACGCATCCATAAGATGTCTCCGTAACCTTGTTACGATGACTGTACATTATTCTGAGCTTACGTTTTTTAAATTATTTATTTTGTATTCATTAAATTGTAAAATATTTTTGAAAAGAGTAATTACTGAGTTTCTTGCCAGGTTCTTCTCAGTAAAAGCAACCTTCCGAACCTGGCGGTAGCATGTATAATCCTGTATAATTATGTCATTCTGACGATTTGAAAGTACTTTGTAAAAAGTCTAATCGAATAAATATACTTTTGACTTTCTTTGAATGAACTATCTGAGACAGCTATTATTTAGAACAGTTGGTGTTGATGCAATCCAAGTACCCCATGACTCCACTTTGTTACGTCTGACTAAACTTATCATTGCAGATGGCAGATTCCAACCGATACTGAGGGAATGCTTATACCGGAATAACCATCCATTATTAGCAATATCATTCAAGAATTCTTCTATTGATGTAAGATAAATTTATTGTTTGCAAAGTATTCATTGATATATTTTAGCATTGATTTATCTCGCCACAAATCATATTTTTAGACTTGAGATATTTTTTTAGAGATAAAGATGCTTTGACTATTTTTGAGATACTACCCCTTTCATACCCTATGATACCCCAGATATGTGTGTTCATTGATACAAATAAATAAATCGAATTTCGAAACTACTTATGAGAAATCCTTTGAGATTTGGCACACTTGTCCTCACCGAATTGAATACATTGCTAGCAAAATTCTGATGGTCCCCACTTCTTTTAGGGCGTTCACCTAAGTTATCGATATCCATTGAACGTAATATAAAAGCAGACTTAATCTCTTGCAAAAAGTGGGTATTGTTACATCTCAACCCTTTGAAATGTTTCAGAAAGACACCCACTTTCCCCACGGGTCGACAATACTCGCGCGTTGCAAGCAGTTCGGTCTATACAAGTTGAAGGGAGACAACAGTCTGCGGTGCGAGAATGGAGAGTGGTCGCCCAAGCTTCCCGAGTGTGTACCTACTACCATTGTTACTAACTTTACTGGTAATTGTTTTTCATTAACAACCTGCCGTCATCAAACAAAAGCTTACAAGCCTAATGACTCGAGTAACCACGGTAGCTTCGTCAATAAGAGAGTACATCCATCTTACTGATTGAAGCCAAATACACATGCAAAGCTATCTTAGATTGTTTAGAGTAATTCGTTCAGTGACGGCGCCTGTGTTCCATGAATACATCTTTATAATGTAGGTAACGCAATGATACTGCTGTAATTACATAGATAACGTTCTACGAAGCCGAATGTAGCCGATTGACTCTTTCTTGAGGCCGATGTGCAATATTTATCGACGAGTACTGTAAAATATGAAGTGTTCTTTCAAGCGACGCCCCGCCATCAGTCCAGTACACGTTATTGGGCGATCGGGAGACCGACTAGTCGGTCAGAGCATTGCTACCTGCGAAGAAATATTGTTATTATGTACAATATATTTTCATGCCACTAACAAACAAGCGACCAGTCCGCCTGATGGTGAGCCGCTACTGCAGTCCTTAAATGCTTGCAGCCTGCACGTGAGTGACTCCTTATAATGAAATCCCCGTGCCAACATAATAACAATTATTGCTAGACAACGACTACACTCCTAATCCTCCCGCTATCACAACCTTACTCACAGAAGCACAACACTTCTCCAAGATAGCATTATTTGGCTGTGATCTCCTAGTACAGTCCCCGGTCGCAGCTCTAAATATCGAACGAGAGTCGAGATCCGGTTATGCGTTACCTCTTTATAATGTGTAAGGGAATCCTAGTTTAACACATTCACTGCTAACATTTCAACTTCTTCGTAAATTCTCGAACAGTTGGACGCACATACGCGTCGTTAGCAGTGAACGCGTCAAAAACATCGGAGTTTCCCTTCTACGCCGCTTAAGTAGTGGACTGTATTTTATGTTAATTATTTCGTTATTCGCCGATATTAAGTGTAATTATATAAATAGATAAATACAGGGAAAAATTATACCTTTTATGAATTTATAATATCGAGCTTGTTGTCGGCCGACCGCGCGTTTTTTCGTTCCCGCCAAAAAGGTGCTTGTGTTGCCAACTTAGCAACACCAATCCCATAAAGAATGGGGGGGAATGGTAGGGAGGGGAAAATATATAGATACCATAAATAATCGACTAAATTATAATGTGATGTGTATGTGTGTGTGAAATGCCGCTTTAGTAGTCTAGCTTGACATCACTATTAATACTAAACAATATGATTGTTGCAGGCGACGCCCCGCCATCAATCCAGTACACATTACTAAGTGGATCGGCAGTAGTGCAACCGTCGGGAGAGTTGTTCGTGTATCCTGAGAGTTCACTGCGGCTCGACTGTGTCTCACCGCGGGCGCAAGGAGACCCCGACTGGAGCTGGACTCAGGCTTTGGGACATCATAATGCTGGTATGTTTAGGGTAAAAGTATCGGCTGGTGGTACACATCAATATACATCTACACTACTAGTATAAAGAGGATTTGTATTTTTGTGTGTATGTTTATACTGAATAAACACAAAAACTAATGTGCAAATTTCAAAAATTCTTTCACCATTTCAAAGCTACATCATCAGCGAGTAACATAGGCTTTATTTTATCCCCGTACTCCCACGGGAACGGGAACTACTCGGATAAAACCGCGTGACGTCCGGTAGTTAAATAATATAATAAAAAACTTTCTGAATTTTTTCTTCGACATCCTTACTTTTAATTTTTATGGAGATGTTTAGTTGTTAGAGGTTACTAAAGGTTCGATGCTTATAGGATAATATGAGGACTGATCATACTCCGTATAGTTATGAGCGCTGACCTTGAATACTAGTTATTTTAGGGGTCTGTCCGTGTCTGTGTGTATGGCGCGGCGCGAATAATGTCCATGGGCAGTTACCCCCACTATTATCAGCTGAGGGCACTTGTTTATTCATGACTATCTATAAACCTGATATGTTTTCTTCAGCTATATGTATAAGTGCTCGGTTAACATCCATAGGCCATTAACCGGGTACTAATCAACACAGGGCTGCTACTAGGAAATTATGGAAAATCCAAATAACACTGCCCGATCTGGGACACAATATACATATGAACTTACTAAAAGCAGTATGGAACCTAGGAACACATTGTAAAACACACACATAGACATTCGCATCTACGATATTATAAGCGACCCTAGCGCCAGTAAAGGATGTCACGTCGTGACCTATCGCGTACTTATACGACATTAAAGTTTTTTTCAGACATTTTTCTAAATTTTAAATCGACATTACTATAACAGCATAAAACTTTTCAAAGTGGCAACCCTCATCAATGGACCAAACGTTCTTATAAGATAAATTAGGTCTACATTCATGCTGTTTTGTAAGCTTATAAAATATTATGTCTGTGCCAAGGACCTAGTTTTCCGCAGAAGTGGTTACGACCATTAAACCAACGAAGCAGTATCTTATCTTATATCTTTAAACGAGCAATTCTTGTATATATATAATCGGAATCTCGGAAACGGCTCCAACGATTTTCAGGGGCAAAAAATAGATCTAGCTAGGTTTAATTTATGGAAAACATCGTTTTGACCATGTTTTCAGGCACTGAAAAACTCATAGAATATCATTACAATACGACAGCAAACTTCGCCGATATCTGTCAAGTTTTGGTAGCTCAAAGGTGAGGCTTCCAGCTTACGGGGCGATAACGAAACGAGAGAACCCGGGTTCGAGACTGACGTTCACCGGATTTCTTTTTCCTTTTTTCGTGTGAAGAAGTAACCGAACACAGCTCGGTCAACCAGGTACTTTTATCTTAACAAGCGCAAAGTGTAACATACAGATGTCTCTTTCTAGCGTGGGCCGCCGAGGAGGGAGAGCAGGACACCCACTACAGGCTCGTGCTAAGCAAGATGTCCGCGCGACACAGCGACCAGTACACTTGCACCTCGCCCGGCGGACACACTAACACTATCCTCATTAGAGTTGTTAGTGAGTTTTGAATAATGCACTATTCAACCTTTTCCCCACACGACTACGTTATTATTGTAAACTCATATCGAATGGTACTATGCCCTTTTTCCATATATATGCTCACGCCAGTATTCCTCAAAGGGGTAGCTAGATGTGTTGTAATATAATAACAACACCCATTTTTCACCTACGATTATTAAATGCCAAAGTGACAGATGATCAGTCTATATCGCCGTCTCAAGCACTATGCTTCCTCACGATGTTTTTCTTCACCGTAAAGCAAGTGGTGTGAAAGTCACTGAACATAAGTTTTTAGGATTCGAACTTACGCCGCTTGGGTAGCAGGCGACTGGTCAAACCCAAGGCCACCACGGCTCTTATTAGTAATCTCCGGTGGTAAAGCACCCTAATAGTAGAGGTTAGTGTTCGTGGTGAATGTTGTCAGGTGTGAGTTGTCCCCCGGTGGCGGTGACGTCACCGCACGTGAGGCAGTACTCCCAAGGCTCGCGGCTCGGGCACACACTGCACTTCAGCTGCCAGCCTGGCTTCCACCTCAACGGATCCTCCATACTCACATGTATGGGCAATGGTCAGTAACTATCAATGGGTTTATAATATTCTAACTCCTGACCGACTGACCAGCGGGTACTAGAGACTGAAATTTCGGAGGTGTAGAAAATCTTCTCCTCCCTAAGGAAGGATTTCTTGGGCATATCCAAGCTGAAATTGCACCCCTGAAGAGGAGAAATGGGAGGGCCGAATATTCTCGTGAGTTTTATATTCTCTCCGATATGATGTTGAATCTGTTCCATAACTAATCTGAATCTTGGAAACGGCTCCAATGTATTTCATGAAATATTGTGTGTAAAAAAATGTTCTAGCTAGGTTTCATTCTCAGAAAACATAATTTTGACCATGTTTTCAAGCACTGAAAAATTCATACAATATCATTCTGTCACGTTATGGTAGCTCAAACGTGAGGCTTCCAGCTTATGGGGCGATAACGAATTTAGAGTACCCCGGTTCGAGTCTGACGTTCACCGGTTTTTTTTCAGCATACATATATGAAAAAACATAATTGGAAAGAACAACCAGGTTCTAAATTATAACAGGGTCGAAGTATAACATAGGCTGCCTGCCTGTTAGCCATTATGTATTTCAGCCTGCCTTGCAGATTAGGATATGACCGCGACATTGTATCATTATAAATTTAAGAGGTATATTTTCAGGTGATTGGTCGGGCGTCCCGCCTGTGTGCATAGAGACGCAATGCCCAGCTTTATCGCTGGGTGCGCAGCTATCGTTGGTGGAGTATAATAGCTCAGTGGGAGGTCGGGCGGTGTTCTCGTGCGCGTGGGGCTACCGGCTGGTGGGCGAGCCTGGGATCGAGTGCGACCTGCCCGGTCTATGGTCCGGGGATATACCCCACTGTACACGTAAGTAGCACTAACACCACACCCATCTATGGGCTATGGTTGCTAAGGGCCCAAGAGCTCGCGGCCCTTTTTACCTGCATTACGTACGCGGTAATTAAACTTGTTAAATTAAAGAGAAGGTTACTGGTTTCGAAAAATGGTTTTATGTGATTATTTCAGAAACTATTAGTGGGAGAAAAAAAATAAAAACGTAGTTAGATTTCACGTGTATAACTCTGCGTAACCGCGTTTTATGCGCAAATAAGGTCTTGATATGGTCAATTTTGAACGTCAATTACTCGAAAACGGAAGAAGATATTTTCGACACAATATATTTATTTACTTCCTAAAATTATACCCTATCACATATTTTAACAGCTGTCCTATTTTCCGCGAGATCCTGTATAGCAGAGAGTCATTTACTTACATTTACAACGGGATTATAACAGTAAGGTTATTGTGTAATATGAAAAGGTTATTATATAACCTCGTGTGTTTCAGCCATCTATTGCCCGGACCCCATGATACCGGAGCACGGTCGGCTGCTCACCCAGCCGTCGTCATCCCTCGGGAAATATTCCGTCGGGGATTTGATGATCTACGCATGCGAGACGGGCTTCGACATGGTCGGGGAGTCATCCATTGTGTGCACTGAGAACGGATTCTGGTCCCACCCGCCGCCATTCTGCCTACACCCATCGCAAATCAGAAAAGCCGACACTATATATATAGACAACACTACGCTCGTACATGTCGACGAGTGAAGTGTCTATTTGTTAATGCTATTTTATTTTTAAATATTGATCTTCACTGCCACTAACAAATCGGGTTATTATGTTGAATGACTTCATATCACGAAAGATTCTGAAGTTTCTTATTTGCATTATTCATGGTTAGGGGTTCCTTGTTTTCAAATTATCATAATTGCAGCCATTTGAATGCATGTTATTAGTTAGAGATGAACTATTTTATTATAAGTATAGTATAATGTATTATTTATCAATAAGTGTGTCTATGTGTGAGTGTGTACAAGTAAATATAATGATTCAACCATGTTTATTGAATTGTATCAATTAATTAGTATAATAGTGAAGTAGATACAAATTATTCTCCGATTGAGATCACTATGTAACCAAAGTTAAAGAAATATTTGTTGACTAGGATAAATAGTTTTAAGTGATAAACAGAGTTTATGTGTTATATTTTGTCTGTGGAATTATGAGTAAAGTTGTTGGAATATGTTAATTTGTTATTATTTAAATATGTTCACAAAACATACAAAGATACATACAGCTCTCGCCAGTATTCCCCGAAGGGGTAGGCAGAGGTGTTGTGATAATAACTCCCACTTTTCACCGAAAATGATGAATGTGCTAACGTGATACATCTATCACGTGACTATACAGGCACTACGTCTTTGAATATGCAGCTTTTCTGACAATGTTTTTTTTCACTGTAAAGCATGTGGTGTGAAATTACTGTACATAAGTTTCGTTGTGACGTTACTAAATTGTTTTATGTATGTAGTCCCACTTACGAATTAAATCTTATTGTGGACTGATTCCCGTGCGGGAGATTGATCAGGATGCCTAATACGATAACGTAATTACGACTTATAAAGTAAAAAATATTTGGATTTATCTAATTTATTCTTTTGCTTCAATTTAAAAAAGAAGTAAGCTATAATTCAAAAGACGTGATTCCACGTCTCTAAAAAAGTTTTATGACAGTTGACACTTGACGTGGACAACCTTTTTGACAGATAGTACTGAACAACAAACAAACCGGTGCCGGGTTTATTTAATTGTTCTCTTTACATTTTCTAATAAGAAAATGGTCAAATTTATTTAAGCTGCAATTGTAAAACGCCATAATGAGCAATGTTATTCAATTTATATTAATTACTTTAGTAACAACATCAACGTATTCATGCTACGGCCAATATTCGGATGATTCGCCGGACAAATGGCCAACAATTGGTGTATCGGTGCTTGTTCGAAACAAGGCTCATACATTACCTTTCTTTTTGACCTGTTTATATAATTTAGATTATCCTAAGGACCGTATGTATCTGTGGTAAGTATAAAGTTATATATAAGTAATTTAATTGAACATGAAATATTTTATGACTTCCGCACATACGTGGCCCATTTAATTAAGGAATTATTATTATACGCGATGTCTTCCGGGACCGACCTCGGCGAGCGATAAAGCTGCGATAGTTACATGTTGATAACATTAAATTATAATTACTTTTCTATTCAAAAATAAGTCGAAATTAAAATTGTTATTTGAATTAATAACTCCATGTGCTGTTCAGATATGCAAAATTCTTCAATAATTACTATCGTTATATAAAAAGGAGGAAAATTTATAGAAGCTATTATTTTAGTCAACATGCATTCTGAAATATTAGCAAAGAATTAGTGAAATTGTATCCATTATATTTTTTTCCTTTCCTTTATTTATTTAATGGCGATGAGCTTAAGTAAAACTATCCCGCCAATGTCAAGTGATTGTTGAGAAAAATATCTTGTAAATTGTTAAAAATATGTGGAGGAACCCATTGGATTTCTCCCTCTATTCCACTCTTATTGAATATTTTTGTTCTTGGTATGACATACAGCAAATGTGACATAAAGGAGGTACATCATAAGTCAATTTATTTATTAATTCAATAATTAAAATGGCATACAATGCCAATTACACCCACACAGTTTATCTATGTATCAAACCTATTAATAAGTATGGGGTATCCATGGGAGTCTACATTTCAATTTGCAACTTATTGATAAACAGCACCCTTTTTTAGCACTCATGTAATTTGAATTTAAAACAAGTTTGAACTCCATTCAATTTGAAATATGCTTGTGACAATTATCTTTAAAAGTATGCATTTGTGATATGGAGCTGTAACTTTGTCTCTTTAACTGATACTAATAAGAACTAATCATGGATAGAACATTAAGAAGTCGGTTTCCGTTGCCAATTTATCATCTTTGGAAATCGTTACAGGTCGGTTGGAGGCCTTAAATTGTCTGACAACTGGTTTAACGCATTCACTAATAACGACGCGTCTGTGCGTCCAACTGTTAGAGAATTTACAAAGAAGATGAAATGTTAGCAGTAAATGTGTTAACCCAGATCCCAGATTTTCCTCATTAAAGGGGTTGCAAAGGTCAGATGGCAGTCGCTTCGTATAAAAATCAGGTGATCAGCCACATCAGGTTGAATCAAGTGCCTACCCCAACAATGTATGGGATAAAGCCAGGGAGATGAGTTATCAACTTCATGACTTATAACCCCATTATAAAGTTGGTGATATCAGCTAGTTCCCTTTTTGCAAACAGAATATATATATTTTTTTTAGAACATATTAATTTTGTAAATGGAAGAATAGGGTTTCATCATTGACCAAAATGTAATTGTAACAAATGTGCCCATCCAAGACACTATATATTCATATATATACAGGTATCCTCCTAATTTTTCCTTCACCACAAAGCTTGTGCTGTTAACCAAAAGTTTGTAGAAGAAATAATTGGTACAGTCACTTACCGCAGAGATTTGATTTTGCATAGCATGGCATAGATGTAACATAAGAGATTATCAGCTACTCTTGGTTTAACCAGCAATGGCTGAAGCCTGCTCCTTAACATACAAGGAACACGCATTGCTGGAAGGGCTGAGTAACTTACATGGTAACCAAATGAATGCTGCAGAGCAGTTACACTGCATGCTAATATATTCCCACACTAGCTGTGCCTGGTTTACCATCTAGACTTAATTTCATGGCTGGTTTATCGGAGGATTCTAATTAATGTTGTTTAAATTAAATAAGTTTGATGACATATGGAACAAGTTAGAGTGCATGGTGTTCGGTGAGAAAGGATAAATGTTTTCATACTATTTACAATTTATTTATTTTTATTTTTATTATAAATATATTATATTTTTATGTGTATATTGTATACCTGTGTCTTATTAGTGTAATTGGCATGGAATGCCGTTCTAATTATTGAATAAATAAATGAGTAAATAAGCCTCAATGACTGCTTATAACATCAGTAATCTGCCTGTTTAAATGGGTCAGTTGGCACAGTTTGTTAAATTAGGTTAATTATGTATGTATGTACCATATATTGAAACTTGCACATGCTTTGGAATTACAAACTTCAATTTTATTTATCTCTACAGATTTTTAAGAATCCATTCAATTTGAAATATGCTTGTGACAATTATCTTTAAAAGTATGCATTTGTGATATGGAGCTGTAACTTTGTCTCTTTAACTGATACTAATAAGAACTAATCATGGATAGAACATTAAGAAGTCGGTTTCCGTTGCCAATTTATCATCTTTGGAAATCGTTACAGGTCGGTTGGAGGCCTTAAATTGTCTGACAACTGGTTTAACGCATTCACTAATAACGACGCGTCTGTGCGTCCAACTGTTAGAGAATTTACAAAGAAGATGAAATGTTAGCAGTAAATGTGTTAACCCAGATCCCAGATTTTCCTCATTAAAGGGGTTGCAAAGGTCAGATGGCAGTCGCTTCGTATAAAAATCAGGTGATCAGCCACATCAGGTTGAATCAAGTGCCTACCCCAACAATGTATGGGATAAAGCCAGGGAGATGAGTTATCAACTTCATGACTTATAACCCCATTATAAAGTTGGTGATATCAGCTAGTTCCCTTTTTGCAAACAGAATATATATATTTTTTTTAGAACATATTAATTTTGTAAATGGAAGAATAGGGTTTCATCATTGACCAAAATGTAATTGTAACAAATGTGCCCATCCAAGACACTATATATTCATATATATACAGGTATCCTCCTAATTTTTCCTTCACCACAAAGCTTGTGCTGTTAACCAAAAGTTTGTAGAAGAAATAATTGGTACAGTCACTTACCGCAGAGATTTGATTTTGCATAGCATGGCATAGATGTAACATAAGAGATTATCAGCTACTCTTGGTTTAACCAGCAATGGCTGAAGCCTGCTCCTTAACATACAAGGAACACGCATTGCTGGAAGGGCTGAGTAACTTACATGGTAACCAAATGAATGCTGCAGAGCAGTTACACTGCATGCTAATATATTCCCACACTAGCTGTGCCTGGTTTACCATCTAGACTTAATTTCATGGCTGGTTTATCGGAGGATTCTAATTAATGTTGTTTAAATTAAATAAGTTTGATGACATATGGAACAAGTTAGAGTGCATGGTGTTCGGTGAGAAAGGATAAATGTTTTCATACTATTTACAATTTATTTATTTTTATTTTTATTATAAATATATTATATTTTTATGTGTATATTGTATACCTGTGTCTTATTAGTGTAATTGGCATGGAATGCCGTTCTAATTATTGAATAAATAAATGAGTAAATAAGCCTCAATGACTGCTTATAACATCAGTAATCTGCCTGTTTAAATGGGTCAGTTGGCACAGTTTGTTAAATTAGGTTAATTATGTATGTATGTACCATATATTGAAACTTGCACATGCTTTGGAATTACAAACTTCAATTTTATTTATCTCTACAGATTTTTAAGAATATAGTTTTAAATAAAACTCAATCACGTGACTGATTTTCCAGGATATACAATGACTTCAACGAAGACAACAGTGTGGAGGTGCTGGAGACATGGATGAAGGAATATGTCTCCGAGTATGGAGGAGTGTACATGACAACAAACAGCTCCAGTGGCAAGCTGCACCGTGACGAGGAGAGCTCCACGCATTGGAGCCCTGAACACTTCAGACATGTCATACGGTTAAGGGAGGAAGCCTTGTCCTTTGCTAGGAAAATGTGGGCTGATTACATATTTGTAAGTTGTTTTTGCTATCATTATATACTTACAAATATATGCTTCAGCCATCTTAGAAGAGTTCTCAAAGAGCAATGTGTAACAACACTCACTTTTCATCAAGAAGAATTATTATCTGCTCTCAACACTGAACAGAATACTTTCTAACATATAATAACTAAATAATTGGATGTTTGGCCTTGTACTACAGAAACAATAAAATACATGTTAATATCATCCAACTTTGTCATATAGATTGCAGTATTAAAGAGTTAAAAAAACTACGAATAGAGTTCTAATCACTGTACTCCTATAGCTTACATACACATCACATGCCATCTCCCTCACCAGTAGTCCTTCATGTAGTAAGCTAAATATCAATAAAGCTATTAAAATTATTAATTTGTGTTACAGATGTTAGATGCTGATGTATTTCTCACCAATACAAAGACTTTGAAAGATTTAGTTGTAAAAGGTTACACTGTTGTTGCACCAATGCTTATAACAGATGGGCTATACTCAAATTTTTGGTGAGTAATTTTTTTTAAACTCCAATCGAAGCAGAAGAGCTCACAGCTAGAGTTATGGTAAGCAGCTACTGCAGCCTGATAACAGTATCAACGCCAACAGCTCCAGTCACGCTATAAACAACTAGCAAATGTCATGCGGTTCCTGCATAGTTCTCATTCCTGTGAGAGTATGTGAATACAATATTGTCTATGTTTCTCGCTGATAATGTAGCAGCTATCCGTCGATGAGACAATTCATCAAATTGGGCCAATAGTTTTTAAGTTTATGTGTTACATACAAAAAAAGAAATCTTTCCACTTTATAATATTAGTATTGATTAACTTGCTAGACAAATGACTGCACTCCGCAGGAACACTACATTAGCAACTTAGACTTCAGATTATTTGTACACAAAATTGCGATTGCTAGCGAGTAGCGCCATCTATGTAGCGAGCGGAGATGTGCTGTTACAAGACAAAATATTAATGAGGTATAATTTCAGGTGTGGCATGACAGATAATTACTATTACAAGCGCACTGATGACTACAAGAAGATCTTGAACCGTGAACAAAGAGGCTGTTACTCGGTGCCAATGGTGCACACAGCAGTGCTGATATCCTTGAGGAGAAAGGAATCTGATTACTTGACATACAACCCCAGAAACATTGCCAACTATGATGGTCCCGAGGATGATATCATTGCATTCGCTATTAACGCCAAAAAGTCTGGTATTTATTTGACCATATTACTACAATTTTCATTGTAAAGATGATGAATCATAGAAAAAATTTGACTTTACATTATAAACAATTGAACAAACTCTTGACTTTCTTGTTTCTGAAAATTGTTCATAATTTATTTTTAAATTAGCTGTAGCCCATTGTTTAGCAGTGTTGTTTTTTTTTTCAATTATAAGTAGTCTAAGATGTTCCTTGTACCATTAGCTATCTACCAGTGAAAGTCCCGTTGAAATAGGTTCAGCCGTTTCGGAGATTATCCGGACTACAACAGACTGAAAAACAATTTAAAATGTTTTATTTTATGTCCATACTTTCTTATTATTCATTTAGTGAAAAACTGTTAATTTGAAATTACAAACAGAAACTTACATTTTATTTATCTGTATAGGTTAAAATCGTTATTTTCGCCGTGCAGGCTATCCTTGCAAATGTCTTGTGGAGCTACAGAACTGATTTATAAATTAACATTCCGCAGGCATACAACTCTACGTTTGCAACGAGCAGGTGTACGGATTCGCACCAGTCCCACTGGAAGACAAGGAAGACCCAGCTAACGATGAAGAGCAACTGATTAATGTGAAACTTGAAGCTATCAGCAAAGGGTTCCCTTTGCCCTTAGATCCCATTTTGGAACGATTTGCAACATACCCCGAGATTTGGAAGTTTGGCTGTGATGAAATCTACATGATCAATCTGGAGCGGAGGAAGGAACGGAGGGAGCTTATGGAACAGAGTTTCAATGAGCTTGGTATGGACTATAAGTGGGTGAAGGCTGTTGATGGCAGGTACATGTCCTATTATCCCACATCCTACTAATATTATAAACAGGAAAGTTTCTTAGAATGTTGGTATGTATTTGTTACTCTTTCACCCAAAAACCACTGAATGGAAGGGGTAAGCAGAGGTGTTATAACAACACCCACATTTCACCGAATATGATCAAGTGCCAACGTGACAGAGGGTGAGACCATCGCCGTCTCAGCCACAATACATACGTCTTTGAATTACTTCTCAGACATATGCAGGTTTCCTCACGATGTTTCCCTTCACCGTAAAGCACGTGGTGTGAAATAACTGCACATAAGTTTTTTAGAAAAACTCATTGATACAGGCCCCGCTGGGATTCGAACTTGCGTCGCTTGCGTAGCAGGCGACTGCTCAAACCTCAAGGCCACCACGGCTCTTATAATATAGCATACATATCAAAAGTACCTGGTTGACCGAGCTGTGCTCGGTTTCTTCTTCACACATAGAAAAAAAATTCCGGTGAACGTCAGTCTCGAACCGGGGTACTCTTGTTTCGTCATCGCCCCGTAAGCTGGAAGCCTCACCTTTGAGCAAATTTCATTAAAATCGTTGGAGCCGTTTCCGAGATTCCGATTATATACAAGAAATGCTCGTTTAAAGATATAAGATTACACATAGGATATAATTTATAAAGATAGTGTGTATTGTCCTAAATATGAAGATAAGTCAAATCCTGCGAAGTCGCGGACACCAGTGCTCCTACCACGGGTTTGCACCGTTTTCGTAATCTATACTCGCTAGCGTCTCCGCCGAATATTAGTATGAGAAATTGTACAGTGCCTCCAAGCGGTGACGTGAAGAACTAAAATATTTCATACAAATATTGCGAGTGACGCTAGCGAGTATAGATTGGGAAAACAGTATAAAACTCGTGATAACGGTTAGTAAAGGGTTAGTAAACGGCGAGTAAATTATATTTATCATCTGTGATCTAAACCTCAAAAAGAACCAAGGGGCCAACTATGATCGTGTTATGCAGCGCATATTAAAATTTAGAACTTCTAAGTTATCAATAAACTATCATAGTTAGCCCCCTTTTTGATGTGTGTAATAACAGTATTCAATGATTATGTTCCAGGAATTTGGACATCACTGACTTGAGGGAGTTTTCCATAACTTTGATGCCGAATTATGAAGATCCATACCACAGGAGGTACAATTCACATATTTATATTATTGACTCTAGAGCCGTGGTGGCCTTGGGGTTTGAGCAGTTGCCTGCCACGCAAGTGACGCAAGTTTGAATCCCAGCGGCTTTGCACCAATGAGCTTTTCTAAAAACTTATGTGCAGTGATTTCACACCACGTGCTTTAAGGTGAAGGAAAACATCGTGAGGAAACCTGCATATGTCTGCGAAGTAATTCAAGTCACATATGTATAGTGCCTGAGACAGCGATAGACTCACCATCTTTCACGTTGGCACTTAATCATCGTGGGTGTTGTCATTAGAACACCTTTGTCTACCCCTCTATGGAATACAGGCGTGAGCATATCTTGACTCTATTGAATCAGACCGTAATACAGATAAGTTTTTTTGAAGGCGCCATTTTGTTCAACCCTTGTCAAAATGAAAATTTTGACAGTTGGTGTGATCACAGTAATAATTGGAGGAATTTAATGTATGCACTAGCGCGCGTACCCAACATGTGCATTAAATATATGAATATGACTTTGTCCGCGTGGCATTGTTACTTTGGGCTAACGCTAATTTGTTATTATAGCCTACCGCGATAAATGGACTGTCTAAAACTAAATAATTTTTCAAATCAGACCAGGATATTTCCTGAGATTAGCGCGTAAAACCTCTCCAAGTTCATATATTAGTATACGTTTTCCAAGGTCTTCCCATCCTACAGGTTCCTCTCCCGCTCTTTATTTAATAACAACCTGTACTTACAGGCCAATGAAAGCCGGAGAAGTGGGCTGTTTCATGAGTCATTACAACATTTGGAAAGAGGTAGGAAATCTTTATCTATTTCCCAGAGAAGCCGATTCCCAGATGAGCCGTAGTGGCCTTGAGGTTTGAGCAGTCGCCTGCTACGTAAGCGACGCAAGTTCTAATCCCAGCGGGGCCTGTACCAATGAGTTTTTCTAAAAAAAACATATGTACAGTGATTTCACACCACGTGCTTCACGGTGAAGGAAAACATCGTGAAGAAACCTGCATATTTCTGAGATGTAATTCAATGACGTATGTAAAGTGTCTGAGACGGCGATGGACTCACCATCTGTCACGTTGACACTTAATCATCTTCGGTGAAAAGTGGGTGTTGTAATTACAACACCTCTGCCTACCCCTTCGGAGAATACAGGCATGCATATGTATGTATGTTTTTCCCAGAGAAAACAAATTAACTTATTATTTTACAAATTGATTAAGAGCCGTGGTGGACTTGGAGTTTGAGCTGTTCGCAAGTTCGTCGCCCAGCGGGGCCTGTAAAGTTGTAAAGTTAAAGACGTATGTATAGTGTAACAGAATAAAGTGTATGAAGAGATGCATGAATGTGGATGAATCGAAAGAAGTATGTGAGGATCGCAGCGTGTGGCAAGCGTTAGTCTCTGCCTACCCCCATGGGATACAGGCGTGAGCATATGTATGTATGTATAATGCATATGACGGCGATAGACTCACCATCTGTCACGTTAGCACTTAATCATCGTCGGTGGAATGTGGGTGTTGTTGTTACAACACCTCTGCCTACCCGTTCGGGGAATACAGCGTGAGTAAAGTAACAAATTAACTTTCTCATATAATCAGATAGTGGAGAAGCACCACGGTATGTCGCTCGTGTTGGAGGACGACATACACTTCGTGCCGTACTTCAGGCACAGACTCTTACAGCTGCTTCAGGAGATTAAGACATTGGACTGGGATCTCGTGTAAGTTACGACCATAATACCTTGTTTAACGAAATATAATATCAATCTGTATATCATCTGTACATAACAATTCAATTGAAGTGTCTTTGCAATTCCAAATTAACAGCTTGTCACTAAATGCATATAAAAGGATATATGACAGTTAGATATATATTTATAGAATCATTTCTTTTTTTTTCTGTCCGGGTTTCTCTCTGTCTATTTGTTCCGGCTAATCTCTGATAGTCTAGACAGATTTGAAAGGCACTGGCAGATACTGGAAAGTTGGCTAAATTTATTTTAGAAAAAAAAAATCATTAGGTAGCATATTTTTTATTGGTAATTCTGTTAATCCTTCGCGGGTAAAACCACGAGGCACAGCAACGTCACTTTTTAGCGCTATCTCGGGGCTATCGCAAGGAACCCTCTATCTATAGAACTGAGAAGAAAGTATAGTGCCTGAGACGGCGATAGACACACCATGGTTAGGATGGCACTTAATCAAAAATAATATTTATTGAGACTAGTGGTTTCACCAGCGTAGACTTAATTTAATGTGTGGCTACATTACACTATACATCAGCTATCTGCTAGTGAAAGACCCGTCAAAATCGGTCCAGCCGTTTCAGAGATTAGCCGGTACAAACGGACAATGATAGACAGATATTTTTTTAACAATTTCTTCTTTTTCTGTTTTATTTATAATTTTAGATATCTTTATATATATATACTAGCTGTGCCCCGCGGTTTCACCCTCGTAGACTTAATTTTATGGGTGAATTTTTTCACGGAACCCTAACCTAAAAAAAACCCTAAGTTACTCCTTGCGTTCAAAGTTAGCCCGGAGTAAACAGACAGACAGACAGAGAAAATGTTATAAATTTGTTTTTGATGTATGTACCTTATATACTTTAATATGTATTAAGTGAAAAGCTGTTAATTTGAAATTACAAACAGACACTTAATTTTTATTTATCTGTATGTATAAATTTTCCGAGATATAGTATCCTATGTCATTCTCCTGGTTCTATGCTACCTCACCACCAATTTTCAGCCGTTCTTGAGTTATACATTGTGTAACTAACACAACTTTCTTTCATATACATAGATATCATTCTACTGTACGTTTATATGGCACTGAATTCCTCCTAAACTGCTGGACTGATTTGAATGATTTTTTTTGTATGCGTTTGTATGGCGCCATGTATACCTTAGATACAGAAATCAGCCCGGCAGATGGCGCTGCAGCCGGTATGCAGGACAACGTCTCTCGGGTCCGCTAGTAGCTTATAAATAAGAGCCGTGGTGACCTTGAGGTTTGAGCAGTCGCCTGCTACGCAAGCGACGCAAGTTCGAATCCCAGCGGGGCCTGTACCAATGAGTTTTTCTAAATACTTATGTACAGTGATTTCACACCACCTGCTTTACGGTGAAGGAAAACATCGTGAGGAAACCTGCATATTTCTGAGAAGTAATTCAAAGACGTATGTATAGTGCCTGAGACGGCGATAGACTCACCATCTGTCACGTTGGTACTTAATCAAATCCGGTGAAAAGTGGGTGTTGTGATAACAACACCTCTGCCTACCTCTTCGGGGAATACAGGCGTGAGCACATTTATGTATGTATGTAAATAAATAAATTCCAGGTACGTAGGAAGGAAGATCCTCCAAGACAGTCAAGAGAAGTATGTGACAGAGCACACGACGCGCCCGCTCTACTCGTACTGGACCCTTGGCTACCTCATCAGTGAGAAGGGCGCACGAAAGTTGCTGGACGCGCAACCCTTACGCAAAATGTTACCCGTTGACGAATTCTTGCCGATCATGTTTGATCAACACCCCAAGTAAGACCAACACATTTTTTATATACTCACAGGCCTTAACACAAAGGTCCTCGAAGGAGTAAGCAGAAGTGTTGTAAGAACAAATTTTCACCGATGATAATTAAGTGCCAACGTGACAGATGATTAGTCTGTCGACGTCTATGGCAATATGTCTTTTGAATTACTTCGCAGACATATGCAGATTTCCTCACGATGTTATCCTTCTCTGTAAAGCATGTGGTGTGAAATCACTGCACATAAGCGTCGCTTGCGTAACATGTGAATACTCAAATCCGATAGCCACCTGCATGCATAATAACTTATCAATTTGTAGTCATTAAGGAGCTAACAAAGAATACAACCCGCCAGATGGTATACAGTTGGGGAGCTCGGCGGAGCAGCGAAGTTAAGCAACCCTAGCCCTAGCCAGTAATTGGATGGAGTTTCTTCGCCCGAGTTTCCTCCGTGCCTCGGAGAGCATGTTAAGCCGTCGGTCCTGGTTGCCAATTTATCATCTTTGGCAATCGTTACAGGTCAGTCAGAGGCCTGAAATAGTCTGCAAATGGTTTAACCCAGATCACAGACTTTCCTCGTAAAAGGGGTTGCGAAGGACAGAGGGCAGTCGCTTCGTATAAAAATCAGGTGATCAGCCACATCGGGTTGAATTAAGTGCCGACTCCAACAATGTATGGGATAAGGCCAGGCAGATGATGATGGTATACGGTTACCCGAGGACGCTTGCAATATCTTGGATACATTTTGTAAATATTTATTTTCCTGATTAGTCAAACCTGGAAGTCTTACTTCCCCAACCGCCGCCTGGAAGCGTACTCGGCATCCCCCTTGCTGGTCCACCCCACACACTACACCGGCCAGGAGGGATATATCAGCGACACCGAGGACTCCAGCATTGTCCGCACCAACCTAAATTCCAGGCAAATCAAAAATGAGTTGTAATAATTTAATAATATGTTTTTAGTATTGTTGTATGAAGTAACTACCGACCCGGCCTCGCTTCGCTTCAATATAATATATATTCAGGTTGCTTAAAGTCAAGTTATAGAGACATAGTGAAGTTATGTTTTTATAACGCCATGCCATATTTATGTTATGATTATTATTTTATTTCTAAAGTTTATTTCTACGAGAGAGTTTTATATCAATGAATATATTAGTGTAGTGTGTAGGAATATAAATACTCTTCCTAAAAATATTTAAATGCCATAAAACCGTACCTTGGATAATTGCCATGTATAGATTTGGCGGTTTGTCCCAAAAAAGTTGGCAGACATCAATCCAAGCCGGTGTATTGACGCTTAAAGTGCGTCTGCCAAATGCCGTATCAGTAATCACTTGCTAGTGACAGCCCTGTTATTGCAATTACATTTTTTCTATACATATATTAAGTGAGTGAGAATTCATTTGCGCACAGTAATAAATCGACACCAAATATTAATTTAACTATGTATTTAAATATATAATTAATCTTGAAAATGTGCCATGAATAGTACGTGTTTCATGTACTTTTACGCCATATCGATAATTTTAAGAAATACATAAATCTATGTAAATTAGTAAGTTTATAAAATTAATTTTATAAAATTATATTAACCTTTTTATTCTAATCAGTGAGCCATGACACGTGACATGTTCCTAATGTATTTTTTATAACAATAAATACAATGATTATATTCAAATATAACTGTTTCATTCGTAAACTTGACCAACTAGTTACAGCCACATTTTTTTCCCTAATTTAAATTCGAAAATATCCATGAAAATTCAGTGCGATGTGTGATTCAAATAAACATGCGGATATGTGTAAGAAGTTCTGTGCAGTCAAAGCGGCGAATGAGCACTCGGCTGCTGACAAGAGGAAGAGAGCGTGTGAAGCCAGTGAGAAGTTGAAGGATCAGTGTGAAGTGTTGCAGCAGAGTGTGGCGTTGGTACAAGAGAATCTGGCGTCGGTGAAGGCCCAGCTTGGGGAGCTGGCCGGCGCCTGCCAGCCAGAGCCTGAGCTAGAACCTTGCTGTCCCACCGATGCTCGCAACTAAACAATGTCCACTCAAACTATCACTCGTCATATTCCATATACGAATGTAAAAAAATATGTTATATAAACCCCTTCTGCTTTTGTTTTTGCAAATAAAACCACAGATTCCTTTATGGCTTTTTTTTATTGAATAACGATATTTCGAAAATGTGTCTCTTACATTGGCTTTACACACAATAACGTGGATGGTACTTTAAGTTATAATTTACAGTCGGCCAACATTTGGAAGAAGAATTCGATGATGGTGCGCGTGGGCCGGCCGGTCATGCCGCGGTGCAGGTAGGGGAAGTCCAGTCCCTTGGTGTAGGCGACGTTGTATGTGTCGAGGTGCAGCCAGCGGTTGTCGCAGATGAAGTGGCGCAGGAACGCGGCGCTGTTGGGCGAGTCGCCGTACACGTCGCGTCCTGTGTTGGCCACGTCCGCCGTTTCGCAATCGACCACGCGTTCAGAGTAGAACTTCCACAGCGGCATCCTCCATATCCTGTCCCCCGTCTCACTACTCGCCGACTGCAGATACTGAAATAGCTCCTCAGAATTGGCGTAGCAGCCACAGGCAGCGCCGCCGAGCGATTCTACGAGCTCTTTGGACATGGTCCCTATGTCAACAATGAACTTGGGCCAGTAATTGCGCGCATATACTAAACTGTCCGCGATCAGCAGCCGTCCCTCTCTGGACGGGTGTCGCACGTGGATTGATTTCCCATTCGCATTGTATAACACATCACCAAATTTTGGGCTTTTACCGCTCGGCATCAGCTCACACAGCGGCAGGATGCCTCTGATATTGATCGGCAGCTTAAGCAAAGCCGCTGCTCTGGTGATGGCCACTACACACGCCGCCCCGGCCATATCGCCCTTCATGTACCGCAACTCTGAGGGCGGCTTCAAGTCCAGACTTCCGCTGTTAAATGTAACTCCCTTGCCGATTAAAACAATGGGCCGGGTGGTCTCTGACGCGCCGTAATAACTGATCTCAACGTAAAGCGGCGGTTGCACCGAAGACTTGCCTACGGCCACGAAGCCGCCCATCTCGTGATGTGATGCCCAACCTTGTGTTTTCACCTCTACATTTATATCTAGCTCGCATAACAAATCAACTGCAATTTTCGCAAAGGCAGTGGGATTAAGTAGATTTGCCGGCATTTCTTGTAGAAATCGCGCCAGATTTTGAGACTCTGCTTTTAGTTTCCCCCTTTTCCAACCATCGATGTCGCAGTCGTCGTATAGTTCAAGGGTGGCTTGGGGCGTCAAGTTGGCAGTTGAAATACTTTTATATTCATTGAATTGCCAAACGCTGAGAGTGGCACCTTCGGCGGCTGCCTCTGCGTTCCCGAATGATTCTACGTAGATAGTTTTAGGTTTGAGCACGTGGAGAGATTGCGCGCCTGCTCCGGCCGCTATTCTTATAGCTTCTTTGCTCTCATTTAACTCTTCAGTTTTATTGAAGGTTAAACACTCGGAGCCGAGGCCCGCAACGGCGACGAATGCGTAAGCCGGATCTAAATCAAAAAACACCCTAGACTCCCCTAGTTTCGGGATCGGGGACAACTTCAGCATTTTCCAAAGTTTTCCTTTGGTCTTTTCATCATAATTCTGTGCACTGGCGGTAAGAATGGCCTGATCACCACTTGTTACATTTTCATTGAAGTACACTCCTAGAACCAGTCCCTTGTCCCGGTGTGCGCACCTTTTGGGATCGTGCACTTTACGGGGTGCTTCGTAGGGGAGGCAGTCGGTGGGTGATACCCTGAACTGCGATATGAAACGGACACATCTTGGTGCTAAATTCCGTATGTATAGCCGAATATCTAACATGATAATTTTGTAAAAAACAGATGTTCGAAAAATATACCAAAGATTTATGATCGCATTGCCTACTAGATTTAAGACAATTTGCTTTTATAGAATGATCATAGACGTTTAGAAGTTGCATAACTTTATATTACACAACGAATAAGTTCACATTATCACATAACATTCGATGCTCACAGTACCACTAATAAACACACAATGTCTTATAGAATCGGTCAGGAGGTCTTCTTGGTCCAGCTCGGGGCGTGACGCCGCGCCCACTCTGGGATATTAAACAGGATGGTTTCCTGCAGCTGACGGTAGATGATGAGTATCAGGAAAGGAATGGCGAGCCTCTCATCCTTGAACAAGTACACCCAGAACGCTAGCAGTAGCAGACAAACATCCACCGTATAGTCTATCGCCGACCTTACTTTTATTTTTGCTTTCTCTTCTAGCTCTTGGTAATCAATAGGGATAACGATCGTAGCTCGTTCGGTTTTCTTTAAAATAACCTGTTGTGTACTCCTCTTCTCTTTGCTTTGTGCCTTCTGCGCTTTCGGTGGCAATTCCTTGAGTTTTTTAGAGGCCACCTTGTCCGAATTTGTTAATTCTTTTGATTTAACCGGTTTATCTGTCGAATTGGTTATTTTAGTTTTATTGGCTATTGCTTTATTGTTGACTGTTTTGTTAGAAGCTAGCTTTTTCGGTTTGGTAACAATTTTATCTTCAATTTCTTCTTGTTTCTCCTCTAGTTGCTGTTTTTCAGCGACAGTTTTCAAATCGTCTACATTTAGGTAAATGGGAGTTACAGGACGCTTGTGACTTCCGTATTCTTTCACAATATTACCGTAGTAATCGATAACAGTTCTGCCCTCATCTGTAATTTTGTCTTGGAATTTTTCCTTTTTATCAGGCAGTTTATGTTTCTCGTTACTCAAATTAAGGTCTTCAATTTTTTCCACTCCTTTTTTGGTTAGTAATTTTGGAAAGCTAAAAGGTTTTTGAACTGGCATTTTTGTTATCTTTTTTAATATAGTCATCTTTTCTTTTTTCGGCTTTTGATCTGTTTTTGTAATGCCGTCCGGCTTTAGGGTGTTATTTTGTGCAGCGATTATCGACTCCAGTACATCGTTTACGGGCTCTCGACGTTTTAATATGGGTTTTGGCACAAAATTTGGATCCGGTAGCGGCAGCGGCTTAAGTGGTTCCATGGGTTCTTCTTCTTCCTCGATGTCCTCCCTGCTATGAGAGGCACGCGAGAGCTTGTCTCTTGGGTTGTACGTATCTTCATCATTCGAGTATTGGCCTCGCCTATCCATCTCGCCATTTAGACTACCTTCGTCTGAGTACTCCTCATCGGAAGAGACGGTGCTGGCTGTGTAGTCTTCGTCGAACGATATCTGTTGCCACCTGCCTTCGGACGACACCGAGTCTTGGGACATTTGACGAGAGTTATATTTGTACTCCGTGTCTTCAACGGAGTCTGATTTAATAATTATTTCGGGCGGTTTGCTCTTCTCGACTAGTTTTTCGGGCGCTTTTGTTGGTTGCTCATTGGCGTGTCGTTGGTCGTTGCTGGACGGAATGTCAATATGTTCGAGTTTGGTTTTCTCCTGTTCCTCTTGCATGGCGACGGCTTTGAAGACTCTTGCCATCGCGCGCTCGTGTAGTAGCTCCGTGGAGCTGACGGCGTTACGCAGCGGACGGAACGGTGCCAGGTTGCGGGTGCTCAGCTCTGGTGAAGACAGCGACAAAGGCGGCGGCGATAACACGTCCGGATCCAACTGAAGTGAGTGCCGCTTCTCTGGAAAACACAAATGTTAAAAATTAATACACTTTTTTGAATATTTTTATTGTTTTGTTTGCATAATTTAATAAGATAAACCCCACTCGCATAGATGCTAAACAAATGTTTAAACGCAAGTACCTTACAATGTTGAGCCTTTTAATAATTAGTTTCTAACATCAGATACAGTTAACTGAGGACCGTTGGTCTACTAACAACTCCTGTTGTAGGTTCGATCCCAGCGTATGGGCAAACATTCATCATCAAGATTTGCCTTGAATCTGAGCGTTTGGTGTGTATGTACTCGAATGTTTAAATTTTAAAGCTACTTTTATAATTTCCCCGTATGAACAACTTGCCTAACCCTACTAACAGTATGTTTGGAGCTAGATGGCCCTCTGAAATAGGTATATTAAATAGGTAACTAATAAATGACTTTGTATTTCTCTAAGAAAATTAACAAAGAAACAAGCTTTGTTTGATTCTAAATATTGATCTTACGGGAATACAGTACTGTTATTCGCAGATTTCGCATTAGCTGATTTAGGTTAGCGAGGTATGGTTTGGTGAATGTTTTGTTAACGCGCGTTGTTCTAGGCAGAAGCTATGACCGGAGAGTATATTTATAGGCCAACTATGCGTGGCCCGTCGTACACGGTTCCCCACAATGCTTCATAAACTCCACCGTTTGTTTTGTTTTATATACCTACTAATAAAACTCTCCCGCTGCACTGTACACGGGAGTTCGTTATAATGTTTACTTTTTGGGTATATTTTTAGAATTACACGGTCTCTAGTCGCGGATGAACTAGATAGGTATCTATCTATATAAATAAAATGTATCGCCGAATGTATGTAAGCGCATCACTTGAGTGGCTGCACCTATCGGGCTAATTAATTTAATGTTGTGTATGTAATGGCCACGATTGTTGTAAGTTATTTTATAGAAATCTTTTGTATGAAATAACTTTAACGAAATTCAATTATTTTGGTTGAATAATCACCTTTTATACAGTTAAACCTATGAAATGTTGTCTACGCATATCACTAAATAGCAATAAGTCTGGAGTTTGCCGACCCAGTATTTGCTAAACTACAATCGCGTAGCATTATATTGTAATGTAATATTAATAAATATAATATATTTGTTCTACTTATACCTAATTGTATATTTCGCCATAACGCTCATGGATGGTGGAGGAGCTGTGCTAGCAGGTAATAGCATAGAAATAATAAGTATTACGTAGTACTTATTAGTTGTATGGGTAGCATGCATGACGGGAACCTCTATTGGTAATGCAAGTCAAAGGATACTATTATCACTAACATTTTGGCAGGACGTATGCTTGTATTTTTTCTTTAATATCAAGAAGGTTGCCTCACTACTTTGTGAGATCACCAGAGGTGTCGAACGGGGAATTTTTTGAGACCTTTTGGCACTTATTATTTTCAATTCGCTAATGCACATCGCTCACGGTTCACATAATTTTTTAGGAAGGATCTGTTAAATTGTATTATATACCTATACATACAATTTAAAAACTCTATGCGTAATTATTATATTTTTAGTGGTATTTCAAGGATTTATATTCAGCTGCAATTATGCATTATTGATTACTGGTTAGTTACATGAGGATCATCAAGCAGTTCGCAATAGTTTTGTTTATTGTTATAAATAATGTTATGCTTACCAGTTTTGTCGACTGACTTGCTGTGTTCCGGGTATAGAACCAGCATGAACTCGCCGCTTCCCATCGGGTCCTTGGGTTGAGAGTCCAGGGGCAAGTGCTGATGAGGGGCTGCGTGTTGCACCTGTTGTTGTTGCGCCCGCTTGCGGCGCGGCGCGGGCGACACTGTCGCGCCCTCCCCAGGGACATTGCCTTCCTTCGCCAGCGCTTCGCCGTCGCGAACCAAAGCCTCATTGATAATTCGCGACTCCACCGCGAGAAACTCCATGTCCACGGCTCGCCCCGGCACCCGTACCGGCGCTGACTCAACGCTCGGTGCGCTCATACCATAAGGACTCTCCGCCTTCACGCGGAATCTGTACTCACTTCCTTCAATCAAATCGAACAGTGTGACGCTCGTCTTGCGGCTTGTGGTTGCCTTAAGCCACACGTTCCACCCACTGCGGTAGTACTCCACCACGTAGTTGCCGATGCGACAGCCGCCGTCGTCCTCAGGTGGCTCCCAGGCAAGCGTCACCGACTTGTCCACCTGCCGCGAGACTGATACGCGCCGCGGAGGGTCTGGTGGCGCCGTTATTGTCACCAGGAACGCGGCCATATCTTCACCTATTGTGTTCCTCGCGTGTATCTGGTATTCCCCACGATCGCTTCGCCGTGCAGTGTGGATCTTCAAAACGGAAAACTTTGGTGTGTTGGATACCTCCACTCGATCATCGCAGACGATCGCCTGTCCGTCATGGTACCACTCCACGGAAGGCGTCGGCTTACCTACTATAGTCGTTTTCAGAAATACCGTTTCATTAATTTCGTACAAAAGTCCATCCTCGTACTGACGCGGGTAGCGAAGTTTCGGAGCCGCTTCAAGCGACAAGCGCGCTTTCGTGACAGCGTGGCCGCCGCGATTTGTCGCGGTGCATTTGATCTCGCCCTCATCGCTGGAAAGAGTCTGATGAAAAACTAGAACGCTGCTTGTCTCATCAGTAGTAATAGCAGTTCTCCTACTGCTAAATATCTCGTAGTCGTCCTTGAACCAGGCTATCGTCGGGGCTGGCGTGCCGGTGAAGGAGACGCGGTACTCGGTTTTGTCATTTTCGAGGGCGGTGATATCTTGTAAGAATTGCAAGAACACGGGAGGTTCGTGTACGGGTCGGTCGGGTGTTACGGTTAGAACGTCGGATATGGGGCTGTAGTCGGAGCGGCCAACAGCGTTAAGCGCGGCCACCCGGAACTGGTAGCGGTGCGGCGGCGCCAGGCCCGATAGCACCAGCTCGGGCCGCAACACTAGGGGCGGCGCCGTGCGTAGCCAGTCCGCCGAGCCCAGTCGGTTACACTCCACCTGGTAGCCGCGCAGCGGCGCACCCCCGTCGTGCGCGCCCGGGCCCCATCGCAGTGTGATGGCGTTCGGCTCATCCTCTGACAAAAGCGGTATTATCTCCGGCTTCCCTGGCGCTGCCGGCCTGCCTGAAAAGTCATTTGCAATTGTTTTATATTGTTAAAAATCTATGCAGTATACGATAGAGCATTAACCGCTTCTAGATATACAGGTGTTTGGCATAAAACACCTAACAAAATTAGATGTGTGATAATCGTTACATGAACTCAGACGTTCTTACGGTTTGTTTTGTTGTGCCACGCTTTAGGAACCGCAGCGCGCAATCCTTATAAAAATAGAAATAGAATCGGGGGCTTTCGGTCGACTGTGAGATGAAAGGGGCATGGTTAGAGGCGAGGGGAAAACGTATGGGTTGCAGGGTTACCTGCAGACTTCCAGTGCACGTTCTTCCTAGGCTTATTGGGTGCGTGTGAGGCGGAGTGGTGGTTGCCCATGGCGGCGGCGGCGCGCGCCGGCACACTGAGCTGGGGGCTCACCCCCGCCCCGCGCGCGCCGTCTCACCCCCGCGCTGGGAATAACTCGGCACCGGCGGCGCGCGCGCCCGCCCGGATGCGATCTTGATCTTTTTGATCGATGGTTGTTCATTAACGATCGTCGATGAGTTACGACCTTTGGCGCATGAATTTGGTAATGCATATCAATCTCTGAGTGGCACGTAATAGACCGAGCCAATTGTGAGATGACTTCCTAGTTTATACCTATAGATAGGTAGTATGAAGTTAATAAAAACAACAAACATGGTTAAAATCAACATAAAAAATATAGTTGTACACAATGTATTTTCTTAGTGGAAACACCATGCAGCGATAATTAGCTCTCGACCACGCGACCATCATTTGTATTAGTAGGTACCTGTGAGATTAGTACCTGTAACATAGTTACTGCTGCCATCTGTAGTTTGAAGAGACAACCAAACACCAAACGTAACACGAGCTTCTTTTCCAATGTTTATGCTTATGTGAAATACAACAGATGGCGGGTAGTTAGCACGTACTCGAATGCGTGTTGGTTGATTTACGTTAAATTATGAGGTTCCTCGATCAATTGGAGTAATGATTTATGAGCGCTCAGAAAAAATTGTGGGAGTAACTGTCAATATATTTTATTCATGTCCCCATATAAGTACCTACCAGACAAACTAATAAAATAACTACCGCATTTAAGGTGAAACTCACTGAAAATAAAAAGAACTAAAATTATTTTATAGTTTTGTTTGATTTCCTAAGATATGCACACGCAGTTCGCCTAGCAAGAAAGTAATATAACTATAATACCTGTACTATATTATGGTGTGCAATAAATAATATATTATATTATTATTATTATTATTACCCAACCAACATGAGGTTTTTTGAAACCAATCTGATGAAACCTAAACGTAGATTTACTTACCTTTTTACCTCAATTAAATGTACGTATTTATGGAACCCTGTCTATGCTTCTTTCTAAACCTGAGTTGGCAACACTGCTTGTTTCCTTCATATACCGCCAGTACAAACTCGAGAGAACTTGAATAAATCAAAACTCGTGTCAGAAAGTCGAGTTGTCCATCTCTAGTCGTAATGATCTTCTGACTACAACTTGTCAAAAGTTCAACTGTTGAAGTGAATATTGTTTTGATCGAAATTTGAATACTAGTTTGTATTTTTGAGTTTTGTTATAAAGTAGAAGTAATAAATTAGTTTTCTGTGCTCGAAACCTGCCTACGGAACCTTGGTCAAGACATTAGAGAAGTCCTTACAGGCTTAGCATATTCTATGTATTCTGAATTCAATTGGCACAACACTTGACTTATTTATCACTTTATGTGTATAAAAAACTAACTTCTGTCCGCGGTTTCGCTCGCGTGCCATATTCTGTGCAGCTTATGTCCACCCAGAAGGCTTAATCTATATATTGGTGAAAGAATTTTTGAAATCGGCCCAGTAGTTTTTGTGTTAGGTGGCAACTTAGGTTTTTCCATTTTTTGGGTTACATTATTTGAGTTTTCGTAGTGATCCCTAATTTAACTCGGTCTACAAACGAGCCTACGTTACTCAGTCATAATGCAGCATTGTTGTAATGAACAATTTTTCAACACCTGTCCAGAAGAATTTTTAGTTTTATTTTAATACACACTCAATTTATAAATGCATATCCCTTCTCATTGTAATATTAATTGTGCAGAAAATGTAAAATTGGCTTGTTCATATTAATAAAGTCTTGCCACTCGTTCGATATTCACTCGAAATATACACATAACTGTGAACTGCTCCTAGATTGAAGTTAATAAAGGTAAATAACTAATGCGTGAGTGCTTGTGTCCGTTTATGCAATAAAATCCCATGCAATAAGACAATAATCATGTAAGAGACACATGGCAAAATAGTACTGATGAAGAAAGTTAGTTAGAAAATTGCTGATTACCTAACTGATGAGGACATAGTGAAACTCCTAGGGATCACTTTGCACAAGTGGCTCATGGCAATTTAATAACATGGTGTGCGTATTTGTAAATGTATTATTTGATATTATTATTTGTTATTTCAATACATTTTTAAGGTTCCGTACCGCGTAATACCTTCACAAGTCTACAGAGACTTGCGATTGAGAGAAAAGCATGCTCAATGCAATGATTGAGGGTCCTGTAACCCAACCCCAGGTTTGAGGAAGTTCGACATGCATTTAAAACCAATGCGTACATGACAGCTGTTGATCTGCAATGTGGGTAGTTTCAGGTCGGTGTGACAAGTGACCACCGAGAAGCAGAGACAACCGAGACCGCCTTCGTGACTCCCTCACGAATGTCCCGCTTCAAGAGAATGCCTGTCATATGTGCCTGGGCAACTCAAAATGTTATCGTCCCTGGAGGAATGCAAGAGGACCCTGACAAGAGTTCGGCCATAGATGACATGGCCCTTCCGTGGAATGTGAAGCAACACAAGAGCTTGGTGGCGACGACGAGCTGGTTCCGACGCTTCGTGCCTCACTATGCAACATTCGCCAGACCCTAGACCGATCTTTCTAAGCAAGAAGAGCACATGGCAGTGGACCGACAGCCAGGTAACCGCTTTCACCCGTATTAAAGACCACCCCGTGACCGGGCCGATACTCCGGCAGGCGCAAGAGTCGAAACCGTAGCACAATATTTGCCTTACAAGTATATATTTCAAATGGCCACTAGTGGTCTATCTTCCTACTTATGCGTAACGCTGCGTCGCTTGGGTTTGTAATGCAAATTATATCGGGATTGAAAGGAATTCCATGAATGAAAATCCATGGGCTTATATTCATGAGATATAAATACTGTAACCAAAAACATTGTATAATATATATTTTTTTAAAAGAGTAATTGTTGAGTTTCTTGCCGGGTTCTTCTCAACAAAAGCTACCTTCCGAACCCGGTGGTAACATTTATAATCATGTATAATGTATTTTGTGTCCTTCTGACGATTTGAAAGTACTTTGTAAGAAGTCTAATCAAATAAAGATATTTTTGATTTGATTATTATTATTATCATAGTAGTTTTGGAAGCAAGTTGAAAATGGTGAGCGACATCTATTGCACATACTGTTACTTAATATGTTAGCTACACACGAAGCTCACGACTAATATGCGCCACGTTCGCTGCTGCCATCTGTATATTGAAGAGGAAACTAAAGGAGGAACTTAACGCGTGCGTCTGTTACTAAGTTAGTTGTGTATTTTGGATACAGATGGCGGATAACCTGATTTACACGCAGAAAAAAAAAATGTTTTTTTTTTATTATTTATTGAAACATCAAACTCGCTAAAAATTACGGTTGCCTTCTGCGGTATCGCCTTGGTCATGCATGGCATAGGGGAGTGTCTATCCAGCAGAAATATTGACTTATCTGTCACTTTATGTGTTTGAAAAACGAACTTCTGCCCGCGCCTTCGCTCGCGTGCCGTATTCTATGCAGCTTATGTCCACCGTCAAGGCCTAATCTATATACTGGTGAAAGAATTTTTGAAATCGGCCCAGTAGTTTTTGTGTTAGGTGATAACTTAGGTTTTTGTCAATCCATGACAACAGTTGACTTATATGTCACTTTATGTGTATGAAAAACTAACTTCTGTCCGCGGCTTCGCTCGCGTGCCATATTCTATGCGGCTTATGTCCACCCAGAAGGCTTAATCTATATATTGATGAAAGAATTTTTGAAATCGGCCCAGTAGTTTTTGTGTTAGGTGGCAACTTAGGTTTTTCCATTTTTTGGGTTACATTATTTGAGTTTTCGTAGGGATCCCTAATTTAACTCGGTCTACAAACGAGCCTACGTTACTCAGTCATAATGCAGCATTGTTGTAATGAACAATTATTCAACACCTGTCCAGAAGAATTTTTAGTTTTATTTTAATACACACTCAATTTATAAATGCATATCCCTTCTCATTGTAATATTAATTGTGCAGAAAATGTAAAATTGGCTTGTTCATATTAATAAAGTCTTGCCACTCGTTCGATTTTCACTCGAAATATACACATAACTGGGAACTGCTCCTAGATTGAAGTTAATAAAGGTAAATAACTAATGCGTGAGTGCTTGTGTCCGTTTATGCAATAAAATCCCATGCAATAAGACAATAATCATGTAAGAGACACATGGCAAAATAGTACTGATGAAGAAAGTTAGTTAGAAAATTGCTGATTACCTAACTGATGAGGACATAGTGAAACTCCTAGGGATCACTTTGCACAAGTGGCTCATGTCAATTTAATAACATGGTGTGCAAACGTATTTCGTAAATGTATTATTTGATATTATTATTTGTTATTTCAATACATTTTTAAGGTTCCGTACCGCGTAATACCTTCGCAAGTGTACAGAGACTTGCGATTGTGAGAAAAGCATGCTCAATGCAATGATAGAGGGTCCCGTTACCCATCCCCAGGTTTGAGGAAGTTCTACATGCATTTAAAACCAATGCGTACATGACAGCTGTTGATCTGCAATGTGGGTAGTTTCAGGTCGGTGTGACAAGTGACCACCGAGAAGCAGAGACAACCGAGACCGCCTTCGTGACTCCCTCACGAATGTCCCGCTTCAAGAGAATGCCTGACATATGTGCCTGGGCAACTCAAAATGTTATCGTCCCTGGAGGAATGCCAGTGGACCCGGAGAAGAGTTCGGCTATAGAGGACGTGGCCCGTCCGAGGAATGTGAAGCAACTCAAGAGCTGGGTGGCGACGACGAGCTGGTTCCGACGCTTCGTGCCTCACTACGCACCAGTCGCCAGACCCTAGACCGACCTTTCTAAACAAGAAGAGCGCATGGCAGTGAACCGACAGCCAGGTAACCGCTTTCACCGGTATTAAAGACCACCCCGTGACCGCGCCGATACTCCGGCAGGCGCAAGAGTCGAAACCGTAGCACAATATTTGCCTTACAAGTATATATTTCAAATGGCCACTAGTGGTCTATCTTCCTACTTATGCGTAACGCTGCGTCGCTTGGGTTTGTAATGCAAATTATATCGGGATTGAAAGGAATTATTATTATTATCATAGTAGTTTTGGAAGCAAGTTGAAAATGGTGAGCGACATCTATTGCACATACTGTTACTTAATATGTTAGCTACACACGAAGCTCACGACTAATATGCGCCACGTTCGCTGCTGCCATCTGTATATTGAAGAGGAAACTAAATGAGGAACTTAACGCGTGCGTCTGTTACTAAGTTAGTTGTGTATTTTGGATACAGATGGCGGATAACCTGATTAACACGCAGAAAAAAAAAATGATTTTTTTAAATTATTTATTTATTCATCAAACTCGCTGAAAATTACGGTTGCCATCTGCGGTATCGCCTTGGTCATGCATGGCAGAGGGGAGTGTCTATCCACCAGAACAATTGACTTATCTGTCACTTGATGTGTATGAAAAACTAGCTTCTGCCCGCGCCTTCGCTCGCGTGCCGTATTCTATGCAGCTTATGTTCACCGTCAAGGCCTAATCTATATATTGGTGAAAGAATTTTTGAAATCGGCCCAGTAGTTTTTGTGTTAGGTGATAACTTAGGTTTTTGTCTATCCATGACAACAGTTGACTTATCTGTCACTTTATGTGTATGAAAAACTAACTTCAGTCCGCGGCTTCGCTCGCGTGCCATATTCTATGCGGCTTATGTCCACCCAGAAGGCTTAATCTATATATTGGTGAAAGAATTTTTGAAATCGGCCCAGTAGTTTTTGTGTTAGGTGGCAACTTAGGTTTTTCCATTTTTTGGGTTACATTATTTGAGTTTTCGTAGGGATCCCTAATTTAACTCGGTCTACAAACGAGCCTACGTTACTCAGTGATAATGCAGCATTGTTGTAATGAACGAATTTTCAACACCTGTCCAGAAGATTTTTTTTTTATTACACACTCAATTTATAAATGCATATTCCTTCTCATTGTAATATTAATCGTGCAGAAAATGTAAAATTGGCCCGTTCATATTAATAAAGTCTTGCCACTCGTTCGATTTTCACTCGAAATATTCACAGTTATGTGAATGCTCCTAGATTGCTCCTAGATTGAGATTAATAAAGGTAAATAAGTAATGCGTGAGTGACTGTGTCCGTTTATGCAATAAAATCCCATGCAATAAGACAATAATCGTGTAAGATTATGATAAATTCACGACACATGACAGAATAGTACTGATGAAGAAAGTTAGTTAGAAAATTGCTGATTACCTAACTGATGAGGACATAGTGAAACTCCTAGGGATCACTTTGCACAAGTGGCTCATGTCAATTTAATAACATGGTGTGCAAACGTATTTCGTAAATGTATTATTTGATATTATTATTTGTTATTTCAATACATTTTTAAGGTTCCGTACCGCGTAATACCTTCGCAAGTGTACAGAGACTTGCGATTGTGAGAAAAGCATGCTCAATGCAATGATTGAGGGTCCCGTTACCCATCCCCAGGTTTGAGGAAGTTCTACATGCATATCAAACCAATGCGTACATGACAGCTGTTGATCTGCAATGTGGGTAGTTTCAGGTCGGTGTGACAAGTGACCACCGAGAAGCAGAGACAACCGAGACCGCCTTCGTGACTCCCTCACGAATGTCCCGCTTCAAGAGAATGCCTGACATATGTGCCTGGGCAACTCAAAATGTTATCGTCCCTGGAGGAATGCAAGTGGACCCGGAGAAGAGTTCGGCTATAGATGACGTGGCCCGTCCGAGGAATGTGAAGCAACTCAAGAGCTGGGTGGCGACGACGAGCTGGTTCCGACGCTTCGTGCCGCACTACGCACCAGTCGCCAGACCCTAGACCGACCTTTCTAAACAAGAAGAGCGCATGGCAGTGAACCGACAGCCAGGTAACCGCTTTCACCGGTATTAAAGACCACCCCGTGACCGCGCCGATACTCCGGCAGGCGCAAGAGTCGAAACCGTAGCACAATATTTGCCTTACAAGTATATATTTCAAATGGCCACTAGTGGTCTATCTTCCTACTTATGCGTAACGCTGCGTCGCTTGGGTTTGTAATGCAAATTATATCGGGATTGAAAGGAATTATTATTATTATCATAGTAGTTTTGGAAGCAAGTTGAAAATGGTGAGCGACATCTATTGCACATACTGTTACTTAATATGTTAGCTACACACGAAGCTCACGACTAATATGCGCCACGTTCGCTGCTGCCATCTGTATATTGAAGAGGAAACTAAATGAGGAACTTAACGCGTGCGTCTGTTACTAAGTTAGTTGTGTATTTTGGATACAGATGGCGGATAACCTGATTAACACGCAGAAAAAAAAATGTTTTTTTTTTTATTATTTATTTATTCATCAAACTCGCTGAAAATTACGGTTGCCATCTGCGGTATCGCCTTGGTCATGCATGGCATAGGGGAGTGTCTATCCACCAGAACAATTGACTTATCTGTCACTTGATGTGTATGAAAAACTAACTTCTGCCCGCGCCTTCGCTTGCGTGCCGTATTCTATGCAGCTTATGTCCACCGTCAAGGCCTAATCTATATATTGGTGAAAGAATTTTTGAAATCGGCCTAGTAGTTTTTGTGTTAGGTGATAACTTAGGTTTTTGTCTATCCATGACAACAGTTGACTTATCTGTCACTTTATGTGTATGAAAAACTAACTTCAGTCCGCGGCTTCGCTCGCGTGCCATATTCTATGCGGCTTATGTCCACCCAGAAGGCTTAATCTATATATTGGTGAAAGAATTTTTGAAATCGGCCCAGTAGTTTTTGTGTTAGGTGGCAACTTAGGTTTTTCCATTTTTTGGGTTACATTATTTGAGTTTTCGTAGGGATCCCTAATTTAACTCGGTCTACAAACGAGCCTACGTTACTCAGTCATAATGCAGCATTGTTGTAATGAACAATTATTCAACACCTGTCCAGAAGAATTTTTAGTTTTATTTTAATACACACTCAATTTATAAATGCATATCCCTTCTCATTGTAATATTAATTGTGCAGAAAATGTAAAATTGGCTTGTTCATATTAATAAAGTCTTGCCACTCGTTCGATTTTCACTCGAAATATACACATAACTGGGAACTGCTCCTAGATTGAAGTTAATAAAGGTAAATAACTAATGCGTGAGTGCTTGTGTCCGTTTATGCAATAAAATCCCATGCAATAAGACAATAATCATGTAAGAGACACATGGCAAAATAGTACTGATGAAGAAAGTTAGTTAGAAAATTGCTGATTACCTAACTGATGAGGACATAGTGAAACTCCTAGGGATCACTTTGCACAAGTGGCTCATGTCAATTTAATAACATGGTGTGCAAACGTATTTCGTAAATGTATTATTTGATATTATTATTTGTTATTTCAATACATTTTTAAGGTTCCGTACCGCGTAATACCTTCGCAAGTGTACAGAGACTTGCGATTGTGAGAAAAGCATGCTCAATGCAATGATTGAGGGTCCCGTTACCCATCCCCAGGTTTGAGGAAGTACTACATGCATTACATGCATAGCAAACCAATGCGTACATGACAGCTGTTGATCTGCAATGTGGGTAGTTTCAGGTCGGTGTGACAAGTGACCACCGAGAAGCAGAGACAACCGAGACCGCCTTCGTGACTCCCTCACGAATGTCCCGCTTCAAGAGAATGCCTGACATATGTGCCTGGGCAACTCAAAATGTTATCGTCCCTGGAGGAATGCAAGTGGACCCGGAGAAGAGTTCGGCTATAGATGACGTGGCCCGTCCGAGGAATGTGAAGCAACTCAAGAGCTGGGTGGCGACGACGAGCTGGTTCCGACGCTTCGTGCCTCACTACGCACCAGTCGCCAGACCCTAGACCGACCTTTCTAAACAAGAAGAGCGCATGGCAGTGAACCGACAGCCAGGTAACCGCTTTCACCCGTATTAAAGACCACCCCGTGACCGCGCCGATACTCCGGCAGGCGCAAGAGTCGAAACCGTAGCACAATATTTGCCTTACAAGTATATATTTCAAATGGCCACTAGTGGTCTATCTTCCTACTTATGCGTAACGCTGCGTCGCTTGGGTTTGTAATGCAAATTATATCGGGATTGAAAGGAATTATTATTATTATCATAGTAGTTTTGGAAGCAAGTTGAAAATGGAGAGCGACATCTATTGCACATACTGTTACTTAATATGTTAGCTACACACGAAGCTCACGACTAATATGTGCCACGTTCGCTGCTGCCATCTGTATATTGAAGAGGAAACTAAAGGAGGAACTTAACGCGTGCGTCTGTTACTAAGTTAGTTGTGTATTTTGGATACAGATGGCGGATAACCTGATTTACACGCAGAAAAAAAAATGTTTTTTTTTTAATTATTTATTTATTCATCAAACTCGCTGAAAATTACGGTTGCCTTCTGCGGAATCGCCTTGGTCATGCATGGCATAGGGGAGTGTCTATCCACCAGAACAATTGACTTATCTGTCACTTTATGTGTATGAAAAACTAACTTCTGCCCGCGCCTTCGCTCGCGTGCCGTATTCTATGCAGCTTATGTCCACCGTCAAGGCCTAATCTATATATTGGTGAAAGAATTTTTGAAATCGGCCCAGTAGTTTTTGTGTTAGGTGATAACTTAGGTTTTTGTCTATCCATGACAACAGTTGACTTATCTGTCACTTTATGTGTATGAAAAACTAACTTCAGTCCGCGGCTTCGCTCGCGTGCCATATTCTATGCGGCTTATGTCCACCCAGAAGGCTTAATCTATATATTGGTGAAAGAATTTTTGAAATCGGCCCAGTAGTTTTTGTGTTAGGTGGCAACTTAGGTTTTTCCATTTTTTGGGTTACATTATTTGAGTTTTCGTAGGGATCCCTAATTTAACTGGGTCTACAAACGAGCCTACGTTACTCAGTGATAATGCAGCATTGTTGTAATGAACGAATTTTCAACACCTGTCCAGAAGATTTTTTTTTTATTACACACTCAATTTATAAATGCATATTCCTTCTCATTGTAATATTAATCGTGCAGAAAATGTAAAATTGGCCCGTTCATATTAATAAAGTCTTGCCACTCGTTCGATTTTCACTCGAAATATTCACAGTTATGTGAATGCTCCTAGATTGCTCCTAGATTGAGATTAATAAAGGTAAATAAGTAATGCGTGAGTGACTGTGTCCGTTTATGCAATAAAATCCCATGCAATAAGACAATAATCGTGTAAGATTATGATAAATTCACGACACATGGCAAAATAGTACTGATGAAGAAAGTTAGTTAGAAAATTGCTGATTACCTAACTGATGAGGACATAGTGAAACTCCTAGGGATCACTTTGCACAAGTGGCTCATGTCAATTTAATAACATGGTGTGCAAACGTATTTCGTAAATGTATTATTTGATATTATTATTTGTTATTTCAATACATTTTTAAGGTTCCGTACCGCGTAATACCTTCGCAAGTGTACAGAGACTTGTGATTGTGAGAAAAGCATGCTCAATGCAATGATTGAGGGTCCCGTTACCCATCCCCAGGTTTGAGGAAGTTCTACATGCATTTAAAACCAATGCGTACATGACAGCTGTTGATCTGCAATGTGGGTAGTTTCAGGTCGGTGTGACAAGTGACCACCGAGAAGCAGAGACAACCGAGACCGCCTTCGTGACTCCCTCACGAATGTCCCGCTTCAAGAGAATGCCTGACATACGTGCCTGGGCAACTCAAAATGTTATCGTCCCTGGAGGAATGCCAGTGGACCCGGAGAAGAGTTCGGCTATAGATGACGTGGCCCGTCCGAGGAATGTGAAGCAACTCAAGAGCTGGGTGGCGACGACGAGCTGGTTCTGACGCTTGGTGCCTCACTACGCACCAGTCGCCAGACCCTAGACCGACCTTTCTAAACAAGAAGAGCGCATGGCAGTGAACCGACAGCCAGGTAACCGCTTTCACCGGTATTAAAGACCACCCCGTGACCGCGCCGATACTCCGGCAGGCGCAAGAGTCGAAACCGTAGCACAATATTTGCCTTACAAGTATATATTTCAAATGGCCACTAGTGGTCTATCTTCCTACTTATGCGTAACGCTGCGTCGCTTGGGTTTGTAATGCAAATTATATCGGGATTGAAAGGAATTATTATTATTATCATAGTAGTTTTGGAAGCAAGTTGAAAATGGTGAGCGACATCTATTGCACATACTGTTACTTAATATGTTAGCTACACACGAAGCTCACGACTAATATGCGCCACGTTCGCTGCTGCCATCTGTATATTGAAGAGGAAACTAAATGAGGAACTTAACGCGTGCGTCTGTTACTAAGTTAGTTGTGTATTTTGGATACAGATGGCGGATAACCTGATTAACACGCAGAAAAAAAAATGATTTTTTTTTATTATTTATTTATTCATCAAACTCGCTGAAAATTACGGTTGCCATCTGCGGTATCGCCTTGGTCATGCATGGCAGAGGGGAGTGTCTATCCACCAGAACAATTGACTTATCTGTCACTTTATGTGTATGAAAAACTAATATCTGTCCGCGGCTTCGCTCGCGTGCCATATTCTATGCGGCTTATGTCCACCCAGAAGGCTTAATCTATATATTGGTGAAAGAATTTTTGAAATCGGCCCAGTAGCTTTTGTGTTAGGTGGCAACTTAGGTTTTTCCATTTTTTGGGTTACATTATTTGAGTTTTCGTAGGGATCCCTAATTTAACTCGGTCTACAAACGAGCCTACGTTACTCAGTCATAATGCAGCATTGTTGTAATGAACGAATTTTCAACACCTGTCCAGAAGATTTTTTTTTTATTACACACTCAATTTATAAATGCATATTCCTTCTCATTGTAATATTAATCGTGCAGAAAATGTAAAATTGGCCCGTTCATATTAATAAAGTCTTGCCACTCGTTCGATTTTCACTCGAAATATTCACAGTTATGTGAATGCTCCTAGATTGCTCCTAGATTGAGATTAATAAAGGTAAATAAGTAATGCGTGAGTGACTGTGTCCGTTTATGCAATAAAATCCCATGCAATAAGACAATAATCGTGTAAGATTATGATAAATTCACGACACATGGCAAAATAGTACTGATGAAGAAAGTTAGTTAGAAAATTGCTGATTACCTAACTGATGAGGACATAGTGAAACTCCTAGGGATCACTTTGCACAAGTGGCTCATGTCAATTTAATAACATGGTGTGCAAACGTATTTCGTAAATGTATTATTTGATATTATTATTTGTTATTTCAATACATTTTTAAGGTTCCGTACCGCGTAATACCTTCGCAAGTGTACAGAGACTTGCGATTGTGAGAAAAGCATGCTCAATGCAATGATAGAGGGTCCCGTTACCCACCCCCAGGTTTGAGGAAGTTCTACATGCATTTAAAACCAATGCGTACATGACAGCTGTTGATCTGCAATGTGGGTAGTTTCAGGTCGGTGTGACAAGTGACCACCGAGAAGCAGAGACAACCGAGACCGCCTTCGTGACTCCCTCACGAATGTCCCGCTTCAAGAGAATGCCTGACATATGTGCCTGGGCAACTCAAAATGTTATCGTCCCTGGAGGAATGCCAGTGGACCCGGAGAAGAGTTCGGCTATAGAGGACGTGGCCCGTCCGAGGAATGTGAAGCAACTCAAGAGCTGGGTGGCGACGACGAGCTGGTTCCGACGCTTCGTGCCTCACTACGCACCAGTCGCCAGACCCTAGACCGACCTTTCTAAACAAGAAGAGCGCATGGCAGTGAACCGACAGCCAGGTAACCGCTTTCACCGGTATTAAAGACCACCCCGTGACCGCGCCGATACTCCGGCAGGCGCAAGAGTCGAAACCGTAGCACAATATTTGCCTTACAAGTATATATTTCAAATGGCCACTAGTGGTCTATCTTCCTACTTATGCGTAACGCTGCGTCGCTTGAGTTTGTAATGCAAATTATATCGGGATTGAAAGGAATTATTATTATTATCATAGTAGTTTTGGAAGCAAGTTGAAAATGGTGAGCGACATCTATTGCAAATACTGTTACTTAATATGTTAGCTACACACGAAGCTCACGACTAATATGCGCCACGTTCGCTGCTGCCATCTGTATATTGAAGAGGAAACTAAATGAGGAACTTAACGCGTGCGTCTGTTACTAAGTTAGTTGTGTATTTTGGATACAGATGGCGGATAACCTGATTAACACGCAGAAAAAAAAAATGATTTTTTTTTATTATTTATTTATTCATCAAACTCGCTGAAAATTACGGTTGCCATCTGCGGTATCGCCTTGGTCATGCATGGCAGAGGGGAGTGTCTATCCACCAGAACAATTGACTTATCTGTCACTTGATGTGTATGAAAAACTAGCTTCTGCCCGCGCCTTCGCTCGCGTGCCGTATTCTATGCAGCTTATGTTCACCGTCAAGGCCTAATCTATATATTGGTGAAAGAATTTTTGAAATCGGCCCAGTAGTTTTTGTGTTAGGTGATAACTTAGGTTTTTGTCTATCCATGACAACAGTTGACTTATCTGTCACTTTATGTGTATGAAAAACTAACTTCAGTCCGCGGCTTCGCTCGCGTGCCATATTCTATGCGGCTTATGTCCACCCAGAAGGCTTAATCTATATATTGGTGAAAGAATTTTTGAAATCGGCCCAGTAGTTTTTGTGTTAGGTGGCAACTTAGGTTTTTCCATTTTTTGGGTTACATTATTTGAGTTTTCGTAGGGATCCCTAATTTAACTCGGTCTACAAACGAGCCTACGTTACTCAGTGATAATGCAGCATTGTTGTAATGAACGAATTTTCAACACCTGTCCAGAAGATTTTTTTTTTATTACACACTCAATTTATAAATGCATATTCCTTCTCATTGTAATATTAATCGTGCAGAAAATGTAAAATTGGCCCGTTCATATTAATAAAGTCTTGCCACTCGTTCGATTTTCACTCGAAATATTCACAGTTATGTGAATGCTCCTAGATTGCTCCTAGATTGAGATTAATAAAGGTAAATAAGTAATGCGTGAGTGACTGTGTCCGTTTATGCAATAAAATCCCATGCAATAAGACAATAATCGTGTAAGATTATGATAAATTCACGACATATGGCAAAATAGTACTGATGAAGAAAGTTAGTTAGAAAATTGCTGATTACCTAACTGATGAGGACATAGTGAAACTCCTAGGGATCACTTTGCACAAGTGGCTCATGTCAATTTAATAACATGGTGTGCAAACGTATTTCGTAAATGTATTATTTGATATTATTATTTGTTATTTCAATACATTTTTAAGGTTCCGTACCGCGTAATACCTTCGCAAGTGTACAGAGACTTGCGATTGTGAGAAAAGCATGCTCAATGCAATGATAGAGGGTCCCGTTACCCATCCCCAGGTTTGAGGAAGTTCTACATGCATTTAAAACCAATGCGTACATGACAGCTGTTGATCTGCAATGTGGGTAGTTTCAGGTCGGTGTGACAAGTGACCACCGAGAAGCAGAGACAACCGAGACCGCCTTCGTGACTCCCTCACGAATGTCCCGCTTCAAGAGAATGCCTGACATATGTGCCTGGGCAACTCAAAATGTTATCGTCCCTGGAGGAATGCCAGTGGACCCGGAGAAGAGTTCGGCTATAGAGGACGTGGCCCGTCCGAGGAATGTGAAGCAACTCAAGAGCTGGGTGGCGACGACGAGCTGGTTCCGACGCTTCGTGCCTCACTACGCACCAGTCGCCAGACCCTAGACCGACCTTTCTAAACAAGAAGAGCGCATGGCAGTGAACCGACAGCCAGGTAACCGCTTTCACCGGTATTAAAGACCACCCCGTGACCGCGCCGATACTCCGGCAGGCGCAAGAGTCGAAACCGTAGCACAATATTTGCCTTACAAGTATATATTTCAAATGGCCACTAGTGGTCTATCTTCCTACTTATGCGTAACGCTGCGTCGCTTGGGTTTGTAATGCAAATTATATCGGGATTGAAAGGAATTATTATTATTATCATAGTAGTTTTGGAAGCAAGTTGAAAATGGTGAGCGACATCTATTGCACATACTGTTACTTAATATGTTAGCTACACACGAAGCTCACGACTAATATGCGCCACGTTCGCTGCTGCCATCTGTATATTGAAGAGGAAACTAAATGAGGAACTTAACGCGTGCGTCTGTTACTAAGTTAGTTGTGTATTTTGGATACAAATGGCGGATAACCTGATTAACACGCAGAAAAAAAAAATGTTTTTTTTTTTTATTATTTATTTATTCATCAAACTCGCTGAAAATTACGGTTGCCATCTGCGGTATCGCCTTGGTCATGCATGGCATAGGGGAGTGTCTATCCACCAGAACAATTGACTTATCTGTCACTTGATGTGTATGAAAAACTAACTTCTGCCCGCGCCTTCGCTCGCGTGCCGTATTCTATGCAGCTTATGTCCACTGTCAAGGCCTAATCTATATATTGGTGAAAGAATTTTTGAAATCGGCCCAGTAGTTTTTGTGTTAGGTGATAACTTAGGTTTTTGTCTATCCATGACAACAGTTGACTTATCTGTCACTTTATGTGTATGAAAAACTAACTTCAGTCCGCGGCTTCGCTCGCGTGCCATATTCTATGCGGCTTATGTCCACCCAGAAGGCTTAATCTATATATTGGTGAAAGAATTTTTGAAATCGGCCCAGTAGTTTTTGTGTTAGGTGGCAACTTAGGTTTTTCCATTTTTTGGGTTACATTATTTGAGTTTTCGTAGGGATCCCTAATTTAACTGGGTCTACAAACGAGCCTACGTTACTCAGTGATAATGCAGCATTGTTGTAATGAACGAATTTTCAACACCTGTCCAGAAGATTTTTTTTTTATTACACACTCAATTTATAAATGCATATTCCTTCTCATTGTAATATTAATCGTGCAGAAAATGTAAAATTGGCCCGTTCATATTAATAAAGTCTTGCCACTCGTTCGATTTTCACTCGAAATATTCACAGTTATGTGAATGCTCCTAGATTGCTCCTAGATTGAGATTAATAAAGGTAAATAAGTAATGCGTGAGTGACTGTGTCCGTTTATGCAATAAAATCCCATGCAATAAGACAATAATCGTGTAAGATTATGATAAATTCACGACACATGGCAAAATAGTACTGATGAAGAAAGTTAGTTAGAAAATTGCTGATTACCTAACTGATGAGGACATAGTGAAACTCCTAGGGATCACTTTGCACAAGTGGCTCATGTCAATTTAATAACATGGTGTGCAAACGTATTTCGTAAATGTATTATTTGATATTATTATTTGTTATTTCAATACATTTTTAAGGTTCCGTACCGCGTAATACCTTCGCAAGTGTACAGAGACTTGCGATTGTGAGAAAAGCATGCTCAATGCAATGATAGAGGGTCCCGTTACCCACCCCCAGGTTTGAGGAAGTTCTACATGCATTTAAAACCAATGCGTACATGACAGCTGTTGATCTGCAATGTGGGTAGTTTCAGGTCGGTGTGACAAGTGACCACCGAGAAGCAGAGACAACCGAGACCGCCTTCGTGACTCCCTCACGAATGTCCCGCTTCAAGAGAATGCCTGACATATGTGCCTGGGCAACTCAAAATGTTATCGTCCCTGGAGGAATGCCAGTGGACCCGGAGAAGAGTTCGGCTATAGAGGACGTGGCCCGTCCGAGGAATGTGAAGCAACTCAAGAGCTGGGTGGCGACGACGAGCTGGTTCCGACGCTTCGTGCCTCACTACGCACCAGTCGCCAGACCCTAGACCGACCTTTCTAAACAAGAAGAGCGCATGGCAGTGAACCGACAGCCAGGTAACCGCTTTCACCGGTATTAAAGACCACCCCGTGACCGCGCCGATACTCCGGCAGGCGCAAGAGTCGAAACCGTAGCACAATATTTGCCTTACAAGTATATATTTCAAATGGCCACTAGTGGTCTATCTTCCTACTTATGCGTAACGCTGCGTCGCTTGAGTTTGTAATGCAAATTATATCGGGATTGAAAGGAATTATTATTATTATCATAGTAGTTTTGGAAGCAAGTTGAAAATGGTGAGCGACATCTATTGCAAATACTGTTACTTAATATGTTAGCTACACACGAAGCTCACGACTAATATGCGCCACGTTCGCTGCTGCCATCTGTATATTGAAGAGGAAACTAAATGAGGAACTTAACGCGTGCGTCTGTTACTAAGTTAGTTGTGTATTTTGGATACAGATGGCGGATAACCTGATTAACACGCAGAAAAAAAAAATGATTTTTTTTTATTATTTATTTATTCATCAAACTCGCTGAAAATTACGGTTGCCATCTGCGGTATCGCCTTGGTCATGCATGGCAGAGGGGAGTGTCTATCCACCAGAACAATTGACTTATCTGTCACTTGATGTGTATGAAAAACTAGCTTCTGCCCGCGCCTTCGCTCGCGTGCCGTATTCTATGCAGCTTATGTTCACCGTCAAGGCCTAATCTATATATTGGTGAAAGAATTTTTGAAATCGGCCCAGTAGTTTTTGTGTTAGGTGATAACTTAGGTTTTTGTCTATCCATGACAACAGTTGACTTATCTGTCACTTTATGTGTATGAAAAACTAACTTCAGTCCGCGGCTTCGCTCGCGTGCCATATTCTATGCGGCTTATGTCCACCCAGAAGGCTTAATCTATATATTGGTGAAAGAATTTTTGAAATCGGCCCAGTAGTTTTTGTGTTAGGTGGCAACTTAGGTTTTTCCATTTTTTGGGTTACATTATTTGAGTTTTCGTAGGGATCCCTAATTTAACTCGGTCTACAAACGAGCCTACGTTACTCAGTGATAATGCAGCATTGTTGTAATGAACGAATTTTCAACACCTGTCCAGAAGATTTTTTTTTTATTACACACTCAATTTATAAATGCATATTCCTTCTCATTGTAATATTAATCGTGCAGAAAATGTAAAATTGGCCCGTTCATATTAATAAAGTCTTGCCACTCGTTCGATTTTCACTCGAAATATTCACAGTTATGTGAATGCTCCTAGATTGCTCCTAGATTGAGATTAATAAAGGTAAATAAGTAATGCGTGAGTGACTGTGTCCGTTTATGCAATAAAATCCCATGCAATAAGACAATAATCGTGTAAGATTATGATAAATTCACGACATATGGCAAAATAGTACTGATGAAGAAAGTTAGTTAGAAAATTGCTGATTACCTAACTGATGAGGACATAGTGAAACTCCTAGGGATCACTTTGCACAAGTGGCTCATGTCAATTTAATAACATGGTGTGCAAACGTATTTCGTAAATGTATTATTTGATATTATTATTTGTTATTTCAATACATTTTTAAGGTTCCGTACCGCGTAATACCTTCGCAAGTGTACAGAGACTTGCGATTGTGAGAAAAGCATGCTCAATGCAATGATTGAGGGTCCCGTTATCCATCCCCAGGTTTGAGGAAGTTCTACATGCATTTAAAACCAATGCGTACATGACAGCTGTTGATCTGCAATGTGGGTAGTTTCAGGTCGGTGTGACAAGTGACCACCGAGAAGCAGAGACAACCGAGACCGCCTTCGTGACTCCCTCACGAATGTCCCGCTTCAAGAGAATGCCTGACATATGTGCCTGGGCAACTCAAAATGTTATCGTCCCTGGAGGAATGCCAGTGGACCCGGAGAAGAGTTCGGCTATAGAGGACGTGGCCCGTCCGAGGAATGTGAAGCAACTCAAGAGCTGGGTGGCGACGACGAGCTGGTTCCGACGCTTCGTGCCTCACTACGCACCAGTCGCCAGACCCTAGACCGACCTTTCTAAACAAGAAGAGCGCATGGCAGTGAACCGACAGCCAGGTAACCGCTTTCACCGGTATTAAAGACCACCCCGTGACCGCGCCGATACTCCGGCAGGCGCAAGAGTCGAAACCGTAGCACAATATTTGCCTTACAAGTATATATTTCAAATGGCCACTAGTGGTCTATCTTCCTACTTATGCGTAACGCTGCGTCGCTTGGGTTTGTAATGCAAATTATATCGGGATTGAAAGGAATTATTATTATTATCATAGTAGTTTTGGAAGCAAGTTGAAAATGGTGAGCGACATCTATTGCACATACTGTTACTTAATATGTTAGCTACACACGAAGCTCACGACTAATATGCGCCACGTTCGCTGCTGCCATCTGTATATTGAAGAGGAAACTAAATGAGGAACTTAACGCGTGCGTCTGTTACTAAGTTAGTTGTGTATTTTGGATACAAATGGCGGATAACCTGATTAACACGCAGAAAAAAAAAATGTTTTTTTTTTTTATTATTTATTTATTCATCAAACTCGCTGAAAATTACGGTTGCCATCTGCGGTATCGCCTTGGTCATGCATGGCATAGGGGAGTGTCTATCCACCAGAACAATTGACTTATCTGTCACTTGATGTGTATGAAAAACTAACTTCTGCCCGCGCCTTCGCTCGCGTGCCGTATTCTATGCAGCTTATGTCCACTGTCAAGGCCTAATCTATATATTGGTGAAAGAATTTTTGAAATCGGCCCAGTAGTTTTTGTGTTAGGTGATAACTTAGGTTTTTGTCTATCCATGACAACAGTTGACTTATCTGTCACTTTATGTGTATGAAAAACTAACTTCAGTCCGCGGCTTCGCTCGCGTGCCATATTCTATGCGGCTTATGTCCACCCAGAAGGCTTAATCTATATATTGGTGAAAGAATTTTTGAAATCGGCCCAGTAGTTTTTGTGTTAGGTGGCAACTTAGGTTTTTCCATTTTTTGGGTTACATTATTTGAGTTTTCGTAGGGATCCCTAATTTAACTCGGTCTACAAACGAGCCTACGTTACTCAGTGATAATGCAGCATTGTTGTAATGAACGAATTTTCAACACCTGTCCAGAAGATTTTTTTTTTATTACACACTCAATTTATAAATGCATATTCCTTCTCATTGTAATATTAATCGTGCAGAAAATGTAAAATTGGCCCGTTCATATTAATAAAGTCTTGCCACTCGTTCGATTTTCACTCGAAATATTCACAGTTATGTGAATGCTCCTAGATTGCTCCTAGATTGAGATTAATAAAGGTAAATAAGTAATGCGTGAGTGACTGTGTCCGTTTATGCAATAAAATCCCATGCAATAAGACAATAATCGTGTAAGATTATGATAAATTCACGACATATGGCAAAATAGTACTGATGAAGAAAGTTAGTTAGAAAATTGCTGATTACCTAACTGATGAGGACATAGTGAAACTCCTAGGGATCACTTTGCACAAGTGGCTCATGTCAATTTAATAACATGGTGTGCAAACGTATTTCGTAAATGTATTATTTGATATTATTATTTGTTATTTCAATACATTTTTAAGGTTCCGTACCGCGTAATACCTTCGCAAGTGTACAGAGACTTGCGATTGTGAGAAAAGCATGCTCAATGCAATGATAGAGGGTCCCGTTACCCATCCCCAGGTTTGAGGAAGTTCTACATGCATTTAAAACCAATGCGTACATGACAGCTGTTGATCTGCAATGTGGGTAGTTTCAGGTCGGTGTGACAAGTGACCACCGAGAAGCAGAGACAACCGAGACCGCCTTCGTGACTCCCTCACGAATGTCCCGCTTCAAGAGAATGCCTGACATATGTGCCTGGGCAACTCAAAATGTTATCGTCCCTGGAGGAATGCCAGTGGACCCGGAGAAGAGTTCGGCTATAGAGGACGTGGCCCGTCCGAGGAATGTGAAGCAACTCAAGAGCTGGGTGGCGACGACGAGCTGGTTCCGACGCTTCGTGCCTCACTACGCACCAGTCGCCAGACCCTAGACCGACCTTTCTAAACAAGAAGAGCGCATGGCAGTGAACCGACAGCCAGGTAACCGCTTTCACCGGTATTAAAGACCACCCCGTGACCGCGCCGATACTCCGGCAGGCGCAAGAGTCGAAACCGTAGCACAATATTTGCCTTACAAGTATATATTTCAAATGGCCACTAGTGGTCTATCTTCCTACTTATGCGTAACGCTGCGTCGCTTGAGTTTGTAATGCAAATTATATCGGGATTGAAAGGAATTATTATTATTATCATAGTAGTTTTGGAAGCAAGTTGAAAATGGTGAGCGACATCTATTGCAAATACTGTTACTTAATATGTTAGCTACACACGAAGCTCACGACTAATATGCGCCACGTTCGCTGCTGCCATCTGTATATTGAAGAGGAAACTAAATGAGGAACTTAACGCGTGCGTCTGTTACTAAGTTAGTTGTGTATTTTGGATACAGATGGCGGATAACCTGATTAACACGCAGAAAAAAAAAATGATTTTTTTTTATTATTTATTTATTCATCAAACTCGCTGAAAATTACGGTTGCCATCTGCGGTATCGCCTTGGTCATGCATGGCAGAGGGGAGTGTCTATCCACCAGAACAATTGACTTATCTGTCACTTGATGTGTATGAAAAACTAGCTTCTGCCCGCGCCTTCGCTCGCGTGCCGTATTCTATGCAGCTTATGTTCACCGTCAAGGCCTAATCTATATATTGGTGAAAGAATTTTTGAAATCGGCCCAGTAGTTTTTGTGTTAGGTGATAACTTAGGTTTTTGTCTATCCATGACAACAGTTGACTTATCTGTCACTTTATGTGTATGAAAAACTAACTTCAGTCCGCGGCTTCGCTCGCGTGCCATATTCTATGCGGCTTATGTCCACCCAGAAGGCTTAATCTATATATTGGTGAAAGAATTTTTGAAATCGGCCCAGTAGTTTTTGTGTTAGGTGGCAACTTAGGTTTTTCCATTTTTTGGGTTACATTATTTGAGTTTTCGTAGGGATCCCTAATTTAACTCGGTCTACAAACGAGCCTACGTTACTCAGTGATAATGCAGCATTGTTGTAATGAACGAATTTTCAACACCTGTCCAGAAGATTTTTTTTTTATTACACACTCAATTTATAAATGCATATTCCTTCTCATTGTAATATTAATCGTGCAGAAAATGTAAAATTGGCCCGTTCATATTAATAAAGTCTTGCCACTCGTTCGATTTTCACTCGAAATATTCACAGTTATGTGAATGCTCCTAGATTGCTCCTAGATTGAGATTAATAAAGGTAAATAAGTAATGCGTGAGTGACTGTGTCCGTTTATGCAATAAAATCCCATGCAATAAGACAATAATCGTGTAAGATTATGATAAATTCACGACACATGGCAAAATAGTACTGATGAAGAAAGTTAGTTAGAAAATTGCTGATTACCTAACTGATGAGGACATAGTGAAACTCCTAGGGATCACTTTGCACAAGTGGCTCATGTCAATTTAATAACATGGTGTGCAAACGTATTTCGTAAATGTATTATTTGATATTATTATTTGTTATTTCAATACATTTTTAAGGTTCCGTACCGCGTAATACCTTCGCAAGTGTACAGAGACTTGCGATTGTGAGAAAAGCATGCTCAATGCAATGATAGAGGGTCCCGTTACCCACCCCCAGGTTTGAGGAAGTTCTACATGCATTTAAAACCAATGCGTACATGACAGCTGTTGATCTGCAATGTGGGTAGTTTCAGGTCGGTGTGACAAGTGACCACCGAGAAGCAGAGACAACCGAGACCGCCTTCGTGACTCCCTCACGAATGTCCCGCTTCAAGAGAATGCCTGACATATGTGCCTGGGCAACTCAAAATGTTATCGTCCCTGGAGGAATGCCAGTGGACCCGGAGAAGAGTTCGGCTATAGAGGACGTGGCCCGTCCGAGGAATGTGAAGCAACTCAAGAGCTGGGTGGCGACGACGAGCTGGTTCCGACGCTTCGTGCCTCACTACGCACCAGTCGCCAGACCCTAGACCGACCTTTCTAAACAAGAAGAGCGCATGGCAGTGAACCGACAGCCAGGTAACCGCTTTCACCGGTATTAAAGACCACCCCGTGACCGCGCCGATACTCCGGCAGGCGCAAGAGTCGAAACCGTAGCACAATATTTGCCTTACAAGTATATATTTCAAATGGCCACTAGTGGTCTATCTTCCTACTTATGCGTAACGCTGCGTCGCTTGAGTTTGTAATGCAAATTATATCGGGATTGAAAGGAATTATTATTATTATCATAGTAGTTTTGGAAGCAAGTTGAAAATGGTGAGCGACATCTATTGCAAATACTGTTACTTAATATGTTAGCTACACACGAAGCTCACGACTAATATGCGCCACGTTCGCTGCTGCCATCTGTATATTGAAGAGGAAACTAAATGAGGAACTTAACGCGTGCGTCTGTTACTAAGTTAGTTGTGTATTTTGGATACAGATGGCGGATAACCTGATTAACACGCAGAAAAAAAAAATGATTTTTTTTTATTATTTATTTATTCATCAAACTCGCTGAAAATTACGGTTGCCATCTGCGGTATCGCCTTGGTCATGCATGGCAGAGGGGAGTGTCTATCCACCAGAACAATTGACTTATCTGTCACTTGATGTGTATGAAAAACTAGCTTCTGCCCGCGCCTTCGCTCGCGTGCCGTATTCTATGCAGCTTATGTTCACCGTCAAGGCCTAATCTATATATTGGTGAAAGAATTTTTGAAATCGGCCCAGTAGTTTTTGTGTTAGGTGATAACTTAGGTTTTTGTCTATCCATGACAACAGTTGACTTATCTGTCACTTTATGTGTATGAAAAACTAACTTCAGTCCGCGGCTTCGCTCGCGTGCCATATTCTATGCGGCTTATGTCCACCCAGAAGGCTTAATCTATATATTGGTGAAAGAATTTTTGAAATCGGCCCAGTAGTTTTTGTGTTAGGTGGCAACTTAGGTTTTTCCATTTTTTGGGTTACATTATTTGAGTTTTCGTAGGGATCCCTAATTTAACTCGGTCTACAAACGAGCCTACGTTACTCAGTGATAATGCAGCATTGTTGTAATGAACGAATTTTCAACACCTGTCCAGAAGATTTTTTTTTTATTACACACTCAATTTATAAATGCATATTCCTTCTCATTGTAATATTAATCGTGCAGAAAATGTAAAATTGGCCCGTTCATATTAATAAAGTCTTGCCACTCGTTCGATTTTCACTCGAAATATTCACAGTTATGTGAATTCTCCTAGATTGCTCCTAGATTGAGATTAATAAAGGTAAATAAGTAATGCGTGAGTGACTGTGTCCGTTTATGCAATAAAATCCCATGCAATAAGACAATAATCGTGTAAGATTATGATAAATTCACGACACATGGCAAAATAGTACTGATGAAGAAAGTTAGTTAGAAAATTGCTGATTACCTAACTGATGAGGACATAGTGAAACTCCTAGGGATCACTTTGCACAAGTGGCTCATGTCAATTTAATAACATGGTGTGCAAACGTATTTCGTAAATGTATTATTTGATATTATTATTTGTTATTTCAATACATTTTTAAGGTTCCGTACCGCGTAATACCTTCGCAAGTGTACAGAGACTTGCGATTGTGAGAAAAGCATGCTCAATGCAATGATAGAGGGTCCCGTTACCCACCCCCAGGTTTGAGGAAGTTCTACATGCATTTAAAACCAATGCGTACATGACAGCTGTTGATCTGCAATGTGGGTAGTTTCAGGTCGGTGTGACAAGTGACCACCGAGAAGCAGAGACAACCGAGACCGCCTTCGTGACTCCCTCACGAATGTCCCGCTTCAAGAGAATGCCTGACATATGTGCCTGGGCAACTCAAAATGTTATCGTCCCTGGAGGAATGCCAGTGGACCCGGAGAAGAGTTCGGCTATAGAGGACGTGGCCCGTCCGAGGAATGTGAAGCAACTCAAGAGCTGGGTGGCGACGACGAGCTGGTTCCGACGCTTCGTGCCTCACTACGCACCAGTCGCCAGACCCTAGACCGACCTTTCTAAACAAGAAGAGCGCATGGCAGTGAACCGACAGCCAGGTAACCGCTTTCACCGGTATTAAAGACCACCCCGTGACCGCGCCGATACTCCGGCAGGCGCAAGAGTCGAAACCGTAGCACAATATTTGCCTTACAAGTATATATTTCAAATGGCCACTAGTGGTCTATCTTCCTACTTATGCGTAACGCTGCGTCGCTTGAGTTTGTAATGCAAATTATATCGGGATTGAAAGGAATTATTATTATTATCATAGTAGTTTTGGAAGCAAGTTGAAAATGGTGAGCGACATCTATTGCACATACTGTTACTTAATATGTTAGCTACACACGAAGCTCACGACTAATATGCGCCACGTTCGCTGCTGCCATCTGTATATTGAAGAGGAAACTAAATGAGGAACTTAACGCGTGCGTCTGTTACTAAGTTAGTTGTGTATTTTGGATACAAATGGCGGATAACCTGATTAACACGCAGAAAAAAAAAATGTTTTTTTTTTTTATTATTTATTTATTCATCAAACTCGCTGAAAATTACGGTTGCCATCTGCGGTATCGCCTTGGTCATGCATGGCATAGGGGAGTGTCTATCCACCAGAACAATTGACTTATCTGTCACTTGATGTGTATGAAAAACTAACTTCTGCCCGCGCCTTCGCTCGCGTGCCGTATTCTATGCAGCTTATGTCCACTGTCAAGGCCTAATCTATATATTGGTGAAAGAATTTTTGAAATCGGCCCAGTAGTTTTTGTGTTAGGTGATAACTTAGGTTTTTGTCTATCCATGACAACAGTTGACTTATCTGTCACTTTATGTGTATGAAAAACTAACTTCAGTCCGCGGCTTCGCTCGCGTGCCATATTCTATGCGGCTTATGTCCACCCAGAAGGCTTAATCTATATATTGGTGAAAGAATTTTTGAAATCGGCCCAGTAGTTTTTGTGTTAGGTGGCAACTTAGGTTTTTCCATTTTTTGGGTTACATTATTTGAGTTTTCGTAGGGATCCCTAATTTAACTGGGTCTACAAACGAGCCTACGTTACTCAGTGATAATGCAGCATTGTTGTAATGAACGAATTTTCAACACCTGTCCAGAAGATTTTTTTTTTATTACACACTCAATTTATAAATGCATATTCCTTCTCATTGTAATATTAATCGTGCAGAAAATGTAAAATTGGCCCGTTCATATTAATAAAGTCTTGCCACTCGTTCGATTTTCACTCGAAATATTCACAGTTATGTGAATTCTCCTAGATTGCTCCTAGATTGAGATTAATAAAGGTAAATAAGTAATGCGTGAGTGACTGTGTCCGTTTATGCAATAAAATCCCATGCAATAAGACAATAATCGTGTAAGATTATGATAAATTCACGACACATGGCAAAATAGTACTGATGAAGAAAGTTAGTTAGAAAATTGCTGATTACCTAACTGATGAGGACATAGTGAAACTCCTAGGGATCACTTTGCACAAGTGGCTCATGTCAATTTAATAACATGGTGTGCAAACGTATTTCGTAAATGTATTATTTGATATTATTATTTGTTATTTCAATACATTTTTAAGGTTCCGTACCGCGTAATACCTTCGCAAGTGTACAGAGACTTGCGATTGTGAGAAAAGCATGCTCAATGCAATGATAGAGGGTCCCGTTACCCACCCCCAGGTTTGAGGAAGTTCTACATGCATTTAAAACCAATGCGTACATGACAGCTGTTGATCTGCAATGTGGGTAGTTTCAGGTCGGTGTGACAAGTGACCACCGAGAAGCAGAGACAACCGAGACCGCCTTCGTGACTCCCTCACGAATGTCCCGCTTCAAGAGAATGCCTGACATATGTGCCTGGGCAACTCAAAATGTTATCGTCCCTGGAGGAATGCCAGTGGACCCGGAGAAGAGTTCGGCTATAGAGGACGTGGCCCGTCCGAGGAATGTGAAGCAACTCAAGAGCTGGGTGGCGACGACGAGCTGGTTCCGACGCTTCGTGCCTCACTACGCACCAGTCGCCAGACCCTAGACCGACCTTTCTAAACAAGAAGAGCGCATGGCAGTGAACCGACAGCCAGGTAACCGCTTTCACCGGTATTAAAGACCACCCCGTGACCGCGCCGATACTCCGGCAGGCGCAAGAGTCGAAACCGTAGCACAATATTTGCCTTACAAGTATATATTTCAAATGGCCACTAGTGGTCTATCTTCCTACTTATGCGTAACGCTGCGTCGCTTGAGTTTGTAATGCAAATTATATCGGGATTGAAAGGAATTATTATTATTATCATAGTAGTTTTGGAAGCAAGTTGAAAATGGTGAGCGACATCTATTGCAAATACTGTTACTTAATATGTTAGCTACACACGAAGCTCACGACTAATATGCGCCACGTTCGCTGCTGCCATCTGTATATTGAAGAGGAAACTAAATGAGGAACTTAACGCGTGCGTCTGTTACTAAGTTAGTTGTGTATTTTGGATACAGATGGCGGATAACCTGATTAACACGCAGAAAAAAAAAATGATTTTTTTTTATTATTTATTTATTCATCAAACTCGCTGAAAATTACGGTTGCCATCTGCGGTATCGCCTTGGTCATGCATGGCAGAGGGGAGTGTCTATCCACCAGAACAATTGACTTATCTGTCACTTGATGTGTATGAAAAACTAGCTTCTGCCCGCGCCTTCGCTCGCGTGCCGTATTCTATGCAGCTTATGTTCACCGTCAAGGCCTAATCTATATATTGGTGAAAGAATTTTTGAAATCGGCCCAGTAGTTTTTGTGTTAGGTGATAACTTAGGTTTTTGTCTATCCATGACAACAGTTGACTTATCTGTCACTTTATGTGTATGAAAAACTATCTTCTGTCCGCGGCTTCGCTCGCGTGCCATATTCTATGCGGCTTATGTCCACCCAGAAGGCTTAATCTATATATTGGTGAAAGAATTTTTGAAATCGGCCCAGTAGTTTTTGTGTTAGGTGGCAACTTAGGTTTTTCCATTTTTTGGGTTACATTATTTGAGTTTTCGTAGGGATCCCTAATTTAACTCGGTCTACAAACGAGCCTACGTTACTCAGTGATAATGCAGCATTGTTGTAATGAACGAATTTTCAACACCTGTCCAGAAGATTTTTTTTTTATTACACACTCAATTTATAAATGCATATTCCTTCTCATTGTAATATTAATCGTGCAGAAAATGTAAAATTGGCCCGTTCATATTAATAAAGTCTTGCCACTCGTTCGATTTTCACTCGAAATATTCACAGTTATGTGAATGCTCCTAGATTGCTCCTAGATTGAGATTAATAAAGGTAAATAAGTAATGCGTGAGTGACTGTGTCCGTTTATGCAATAAAATCCCATGCAATAAGACAATAATCGTGTAAGATTATGATAAATTCACGACATATGGCAAAATAGTACTGATGAAGAAAGTTAGTTAGAAAATTGCTGATTACCTAACTGATGAGGACATAGTGAAACTCCTAGGGATCACTTTGCACAAGTGGCTCATGTCAATTTAATAACATGGTGTGCAAACGTATTTCGTAAATGTATTATTTGATATTATTATTTGTTATTTCAATACATTTTTAAGGTTCCGTACCGCGTAATACCTTCGCAAGTGTACAGAGACTTGTGATTGTGAGAAAAGCATGCTCAATGCAATGATTGAGGGTCCCGTTACCCATCCCCAGGTTTGAGGAAGTTCTACATGCATTTAAAACCAATGCGTACATGACAGCTGTTGATCTGCAATGTGGGTAGTTTCAGGTCGGTGTGACAAGTGACCACCGAGAAGCAGAGACAACCGAGACCGCCTTCGTGACTCCCTCACGAATGTCCCGCTTCAAGAGAATGCCTGACATATGTGCCTGGGCAACTCAAAATGTTATCGTCCCTGGAGGAATGCCAGTGGACCCGGAGAAGAGTTCGGCTATAGAGGACGTGGCCCGTCCGAAGAATGTGAAGCAACTCAAGAGCTGGGTGGCGACGACGAGCTGGTTCCGACGCTTCGTGCCTCACTACGCACCAGTCGCCAGACCCTAGACCGACCTTTCTAAACAAGAAGAGCGCATGGCAGTGAACCGACAGCCAGGTAACCGCTTTCACCGGTATTAAAGACCACCCCGTGACCGCGCCGATACTCCGGCAGGCGCAAGAGTCGAAACCGTAGCACAATATTTGCCTTACAAGTATATATTTCAAATGGCCACTAGTGGTCTATCTTCCTACTTATGCGTAACGCTGCGTCGCTTGGGTTTGTAATGCAAATTATATCGGGATTGAAAGGAATTATTATCATTTATAGGATACATAGGAACAATTATATTATTATCATAGTAGTTTTGGAAGCAAGTTGAAAATGGTGAGCGACATCTATTGCACATACTGTTACTTAATATGTTAGCTACACACGAAGCTCACGACTAATATGCGCCACGTTCGCTGCTGCCATCTGTATATTGAAGAGGAAACTAAATGAGGAACTTAACGCGTGCGTCTGTTACTAAGTTAGTTGTGTATTTTGGATACAGATGGCGGATAACCTGATTAACACGCAGAAAAAAAAAATGTTTTTTTTCTATTATTTATTTATTCATCAAACTCGCTGAAAATTACGGTTGCCATCTGCGGTATCGCCTTGGTCATGCATGGCATAGGGGAGTGTCTATCCATGACAACAGTTGACTTATCTGTCACTTTATGTGTATGAAAAACTAACTTCAGTCCGCGGCTTCGCTCGCGTGCCATATTCTATGCGGCTTATGTCCACCCAGAAGGCTTAATCTATATATTGGTGAAAGAATTTTTGAAATCGGCCCAGTAGTTTTTGTGTTAGGTGGCAACTTAGGTTTTTCCATTTTTTGGGTTACATTATTTGAGTTTTCGTAGGGATCCCTAATTTAACTCGGTCTACAAACGAGCCTACATTACTCAGTGATAATGCAGCATTGTTGTAATGAACGAATTTTCGACACCTGTCCAGAAGATTTTTTTTTTATTACACACTCAATTTATAAATGCATATTCCTTCTCATTGTAATATTAATCGTGCAGAAAATGTAAAATTGGCCCGTTCATATTAATAAAGTCTTGCCACTCGTTCGATTTTCACTCGAAATATTCACAGTTATGTGAATGCTCCTAGATTGCTCCTAGATTGAGATTAATAAACGTAAATAAGTAATGCGTGAGTGACTGTGTCCGTTTATGCAATAAAATCCCATGCAATAAGACAATAATCGTGTAAGATTATGATAAATTCACGACACATGGCAAAATAGTACTGATGAAGAAATTTTGTTAGAAAATTGGTGATTACCTAACTGATGAGGACATAGTGAAACTCCTAGGGATCACTTTGCACAAGTGGCTCATGTCAATTTAATAACATGGTGTGCAAACGTATTTCGTAAATGTATTATTTGATATTATTATTTGTTATTGCAATACATTTTTAAGGTTCCGTACCGCGTAATACCTTCGCAAGTGTACAGAGACTTGCGATTGTGAGAAAAGCATGCTCAATGCAATGATAGAGGGTCCCGTTACCCATCCCCAGGTTTGAGGAAGTTCTACATGCATTTAAAACCAATGCGTACATGACAGCTGTTGATCTGCAATGTGGGTAGTTTCAGGTCGGTGTGACAAGTGACCACCGAGAAGCAGAGACAACCGAGACCGCCTTCGTGACTCCCTCACGAATGTCCCGCTTCAAGAGAATGCCTGACATATGTGCCTGGGCAACTCAAAATGTTATCGTCCCTGGAGGAATGCCAGTGGACCCGGAGAAGAGTTCGGCTATAGAGGACGTGGCCCGTCCGAGGAATGTGAAGCAACTCAAGAGCTGGGTGGCGACGACGAGCTGGTTCCGACGCTTCGTGCCTCACTACGCACCAGTCGCCAGACCCTAGACCGACCTTTCTAAACAAGAAGAGCGCATGGCAGTGAACCGACAGCCAGGTAACCGCTTTCACCGGTATTAAAGACCACCCCGTGACCGCGCCGATACTCCGGCAGGCGCAAGAGTCGAAACCGTAGCACAATATTTGCCTTACAAGTATATATTTCAAATGGCCACTAGTGGTCTATCTTCCTACTTATGCGTAACGCTGCGTCGCTTGGGTTTGTAATGCAAATTATATCGGGATTGAAAGGAATTATTATCATTTATAGGATACATAGGAACAATTATATTATTATCATAGTAGTTTTGGAAGCAAGTTGAAAATGGTGAGCGACATCTATTGCACATACTGTTACTTAATATGTTAGCTACACACGAAGCTCACGACTAATATGCGCCACGTTCGCTGCTGCCATCTGTATATTGAAGAGGAAACTAAATGAGGAACTTAACGCGTGCGTCTGTTACTAAGTTAGTTGTGTATTTTGGATACAGATGGCGGATAACCTGATTAACACGCAGAAAAAAAAAATGTTTTTTTTCTATTATTTATTTATTCATCAAACTCGCTGAAAATTACGGTTGCCATCTGCGGTATCGCCTTGGTCATGCATGGCATAGGGGAGTGTCTATCCATGACAACAGTTGACTTATCTGTCACTTTATGTGTATGAAAAACTAACTTCAGTCCGCGGCTTCGCTCGCGTGCCATATTCTATGCGGCTTATGTCCACCCAGAAGGCTTAATCTATATATTGGTGAAAGAATTTTTGAAATCGGCCCAGTAGTTTTTGTGTTAGGTGGCAACTTAGGTTTTTCCATTTTTTGGGTTACATTATTTGAGTTTTCGTAGGGATCCCTAATTTAACTCGGTCTACAAACGAGCCTACATTACTCAGTGATAATGCAGCATTGTTGTAATGAACGAATTTTCGACACCTGTCCAGAAGATTTTTTTTTTATTACACACTCAATTTATAAATGCATATTCCTTCTCATTGTAATATTAATCGTGCAGAAAATGTAAAATTGGCCCGTTCATATTAATAAAGTCTTGCCACTCGTTCGATTTTCACTCGAAATATTCACAGTTATGTGAATGCTCCTAGATTGCTCCTAGATTGAGATTAATAAACGTAAATAAGTAATGCGTGAGTGACTGTGTCCGTTTATGCAATAAAATCCCATGCAATAAGACAATAATCGTGTAAGATTATGATAAATTCACGACACATGGCAAAATAGTACTGATGAAGAAATTTTGTTAGAAAATTGGTGATTACCTAACTGATGAGGACATAGTGAAACTCCTAGGGATCACTTTGCACAAGTGGCTCATGTCAATTTAATAACATGGTGTGCAAACGTATTTCGTAAATGTATTATTTGATATTATTATTTGTTATTGCAATACATTTTTAAGGTTCCGTACCGCGTAATACCTTCGCAAGTGTACAGAGACTTGCGATTGTGAGAAAAGCATGCTCAATGCAATGATAGAGGGTCCCGTTACCCATCCCCAGGTTTGAGGAAGTTCTACATGCATTTAAAACCAATGCGTACATGACAGCTGTTGATCTGCAATGTGGGTAGTTTCAGGTCGGTGTGACAAGTGACCACCGAGAAGCAGAGACAACCGAGACCGCCTTCGTGACTCCCTCACGAATGTCCCGCTTCAAGAGAATGCCTGACATATGTGCCTGGGCAACTCAAAATGTTATCGTCCCTGGAGGAATGCCAGTGGACCCGGAGAAGAGTTCGGCTATAGAGGACGTGGCCCGTCCGAGGAATGTGAAGCAACTCAAGAGCTGGGTGGCGACGACGAGCTGGTTCCGACGCTTCGTGCCTCACTACGCACCAGTCGCCAGACCCTAGACCGACCTTTCTAAACAAGAAGAGCGCATGGCAGTGAACCGACAGCCAGGTAACCGCTTTCACCGGTATTAAAGACCACCCCGTGACCGCGCCGATACTCCGGCAGGCGCAAGAGTCGAAACCGTAGCACAATATTTGCCTTACAAGTATATATTTCAAATGGCCACTAGTGGTCTATCTTCCTACTTATGCGTAACGCTGCGTCGCTTGGGTTTGTAATGCAAATTATATCGGGATTGAAAGGAATTATTATTATTATCATAGTAGTTTTGGAAGCAAGTTGAAAATGGTGAGCGACATCTATTGCACATACTGTTACTTAATATGTTAGCTACACACGAAGCTCACGACTAATATGCGCCACGTTCGCTGCTGCCATCTGTATATTGAAGAGGAAACTAAATGAGGAACTTAACGCGTGCGTCTGTTACTAAGTTAGTTGTGTATTTTGGATACAGATGGCGGATAACCTGATTAACACGCAGAAAAAAAAAATGATTTTTTTTTATTATTTATTTATTCATCAAACTCGCTGAAAATTACGGTTGCCATCTGCGGTATCGCCTTGGTCATGCATGGCATAGGGGAGTGTCTATCCACCAGAACAATTGACTTATCTGTCACTTGATGTGTATGAAAAACTAACTTCTGCCCGCGCCTTCGCTCGCGTGCCGTATTCTATGCAGCTTATGTTCACCGTCAAGGCCTAATCTATATATTGGTGAAAGAATTTTTGAAATCGGCCCAGTAGTTTTTGTTTTAGGTGATAACTTAGGTTTTTGTCTATCCATGACAACAGTTGACTTATCTGTCACTTTATGTGTATGAAAAACTAACTTCAGTCCGCGGCTTCGCTCGCGTGCCATATTCTATGCGGCTTATGTCCACCCAGAAGGCTTAATCTATATATTGGTGAAAGAATTTTTGAAATCGGCCCAGTAGTTTTTGTGTTAGGTGGCAACTTAGGTTTTTCCATTTTTTGGGTTACATTATTTGAGTTTTCGTGGGGATCCCTAATTTAACTCGGTCTACAAACGAGCCTACGTTACTCGGTGATAATGATGCATTGTTGTAATGAACGAATTTTCGACACCTGTCCAGAAGAATTTTTTTTTATTACACACTCAATTTATAAATGCATATTCCTTCTCATTGTAATATTAATCGTGCAGAAAATGTAAAATTGGCCCGTTCATATTAATAAAGTCTTGCCACTCGTTCGATTTTCACTCGAAATATTCACAGTTATGTGAATGCTCCTAGATTGCTCCTAGATTGAGATTAATAAAGGTAAATAAGTAATGCGTGAGTGACTGTGTCCGTTTATGCAATAAAATCCCATGCAATAAGACAATAATCGTGTAAGATTATGATAAATTCACGACACATGGCAAAATAGTACTGATGAAGAAAGTTAGTTAGAAAATTGCTGATTACCTAACTGATGAGGACATAGTGAAACTCCTAGGGATCACTTTGCACAAGTGGCTCATGTCAATTTAATAACATGGTGTGCAAACGTATTTCGTAAATGTATTATTTGATATTATTATTTGTTATTTCAATACATTTTTAAGGTTCCGTACCGCGTAATACCTTCGCAAGTGTACAGAGACTTGCGATTGTGAGAAAAGCATGCTCAATGCAATGATTGAGGGTCCCGTTACCCATCCCCAGGTTTGAGGAAGTTCTACATGCATTTAAAACCAATGCGTACATGACAGCTGTTGATCTGCAATGTGGGTAGTTTCAGGTCGGTGTGACAAGTGACCACCGAGAAGCAGAGACAACCGAGACCGCCTTCGTGACTCCCTCACGAATGTCCCGCTTCAAGAGAATGCCTGACATATGTGCCTGGGCAACTCAAAATGTTATCGTCCCTGGAGGAATGCAAGTGGACCCGGAGAAGAGTTCGGCTATAGATGACGTGGCCCGTCCGAGGAATGTGAAGCAACTCAAGAGCTGGGTGGCGACGACGAGCTGGTTCCGACGCTTCGTGCCGCACTACGCACCGTACGCACAAGAAGAGCGCATGGCAGTGAACCGACAGCCAGGTAACCGCTTTCACCCGTATTAAAGACCACCCCGTGACCGCGCCGATACTCCGGCAGGCGCAAGAGTCGAAACCGTAGCACAATATTTGCCTTACAAGTATATATTTCAAATGGCCACTAGTGGTCTATCTTCCTACTTATGCGTAACGCTGCGTCGCTTGGGTTTGTAATGCAAATTATATCGGGATTGAAAGGAATTATTATTATTATCATAGTAGTTTTGGAAGCAAGTTGAAAATGGTGAGCGACATCTATTGCACATACTGTTACTTAATATGTTAGCTACACACGAAGCTCACGACTAATATGCGCCACGTTCGCTGCTGCCATCTGTATATTGAAGAGGAAACTAAATGAGGAACTTAACGCGTGCGTCTGTTACTAAGTTAGTTGTGTATTTTGGATACAGATGGCGGATAACCTGATTAACACGCAGAAAAAAAAAATGATTTTTTTTTATTATTTATTTATTCATCAAACTCGCTGAAAATTACGGTTGCCATCTGCGGTATCGCCTTGGTCATGCATGGCAGAGGGGAGTGTCCACCAGAACAATTGACTTATCTGTCACTTTATGTGTATGAAAAACTAATATCTGTCCGCGGCTTCGCTCGCGTGCCATATTCTATGCGGCTTATGTCCACCCAGAAGGCTTAATCTATATATTGGTGAAAGAATTTTTGAAATCGGCCCAGTAGTTTTTGTGTTAGGTGGCAACTTAGGTTTTTCCATTTTTTGGGTTACATTATTTGAGTTTTCGTAGGGATCCCTAATTTAACTCGGTCTACAAACGAGCCTACGTTACTCAGTGATAATGCAGCATTGTTGTAATGAACGAATTTTCAACACCTGTCCAGAAGATTTTTTTTTTATTACACACTCAATTTATAAATGCATATTCCTTCTCATTGTAATATTAATCGTGCAGAAAATGTAAAATTGGCCCGTTCATATTAATAAAGTCTTGCCACTCGTTCGATTTTCACTCGAAATATTCACAGTTGTAGTGTCCATGTCATATATTAGTAAATTTACTAGTTTTACCGCTACATGCCGGTGACCGCCATTGCTGCGCTTGCGATGCGCCAGCGGTCCGCCGCACCGCCCGCCAGTGTCGAGACCACTGTGACGGCGAATGCACGCTCAATTTCACTGCGCTAGCTCACAGCTTATTTACTTTACTTTGCTCATATTCATTCCTCTCATTCTGTACTTTCTTTTAGTCTATCATTTTCCGCTTGTGCCGTGCCTTCTGTAACTCTTAATTTCTTCGTATTGTGAACTGTGTTGGACCTATTTGTTTGTGTAATAATCGTGTGGACATTATACATGTAAATAACCAGTGCAGCGTTTCATTTCTACACATCAAGTAGGAAACCACCACATTGGTGACCCCGACGTGATTACGTGTACGGTGTGAAGCGAACATCTTCCGAAAAACAAGATGGATACTGCCAAGTCATCCGCAGGCGATACAAGTTCTACACCGAGTGAATCAAAGGACGTAGAAGTGAGCAAGATTTCAGTGAAAATACCACCATTTTGGGCACATGAACCCGCATTATGGTTTTCTCAAATTGAAGGACAATTTGTATTGGCCGGAATTACTTCAGAATCAACAAAATTTTACTACGTAACCACATCTTTGGAATATCAATACGCTGTTGAGGTAAAAGATTTGATTAATAATCCGCCAACTAGTAAACCGTACACAGTGTTAAAATCAGAGCTTATAAAGCGTTTATCTGCTTCCCAACAAAATAAAGTAAAACAACTTCTGGATCATGAAGAGCTGGGAGATAGAAAACCCTCACAATTTCTTAGACACCTCCGTTCTTTGGCTGGACAAACAGTAACAGATGAATTCCTGAGTACTCTCTGGTGTAGTAGATTACCCCAAAACATACAAACGGTGATTGCAGCCGCACCTGGTTCATTAGATACACTTGCAGACATAGCCGATAAAGTATACGATATAACTCCACCTAGCTCGCATGTGCATGTAGCAAGCAGTTCAAAAAGTCCGACATTTGACCAAATGTCTAGAAAAATTGAAGAACTTACCCTTCAAGTAGCGGCTCTCCAAGGTGAAGTTAGAAAACAAAGTTCACGTTCCAGAACACCTTATAGGCAGAAAACTAATGCACAATTTCGCTTTAGAAGCCGATCTAGATCGAAATCACACGATCCGTCAATCTGTTGGTATCATAATCAGTTCGCAGATAAAGCTAAAAAATGTAATTCTCCGTGCAGATACAGGTCAGCAGTGGCGGAAAACTGCAACGGCAGCCGAAAGTAGCGGCCAACGTCTGCCAGACCACGCCAGGCCGCTTATTTGTAATGGACAAAAATTCTAAAATGCATTTTCTTATAGATACTGGATCCGACTTATGTGTGTATCCACGAACAGCGCTGAAGGAAAAGAGAATAAAATCTAACTACCAACTATATGCGGCGAACGGCTCCATTATATCTACATACGGCTGGATACAACTTCGGCTAAACCTAGGCTTACGACGGGACTTCACCCGGAAGTTTGTCGTTGCCGACGTAAGCAAACCTATTATAGGAGTAGATTTACTAGCTCACTATAACCTCCTTATTGATTGTCGACAGCACCGCCTGATTGATAATAGGACAACGCTCTCGATCAGCGTGCCAGCTACACATGCCACGGAAGACATTTCTTCAGTAAAGGTAATCGCAGGAGATTCCACATATCATAATATACTACGTGAGTATCCCGACGTCACTCGCCCAGCTGGTACACACAGAGAGGTGAAACACAACACTGTCCATCATATACGGACAATACCTGGTCCACCTGTCACGAGCAGACCTCGACGACTGCCACCCGATAGACTGAAGATAGCGCAAGCTTAGTTTACGGACATGTTACAAGCCGGTATTGTGCGCAGGTCAGAAAGTCCATGGTCATCTGCACTACATCTAGCACCAAAGAAAGATAACACCTTTAGACCATGCGGTGATTATCGTGCACTGAACGCGCGCACCATACCTGATAAATATCCAATCAGACATATCCAAGATTTTACTTATCAGCTCGCTGGAAGTAAAATATTTTCTAAAATCGACTTAGTGAAGGCATATAACCAAATTCCAATCTATCCACCGGACATACCTAAAACAGCAGTGGCCACGCCATTTGGATTATTTGAATATAACTTCATGAATTTTGGCCTACGAAACGCAGCGCAGTCTTTTCAAAGATTTATTGATGAGATGCTCAAAGATCTTCCTTTTTGTTATGGTTTTATTGATGACATTTTGATCTTCTCAGAATCTGAAACTAAGCACCTGGAACATCTACATCAATTATTCCAGCGTCTATCAGACTACGGGATCCTCATCAATGCTGCTAAGTGTGAATTTGGACTAGCAAAAGTAACGTATCTCGGACACGAAGTGTCAATCGAGGGCATACGCCCACTACCCGAGAAAGTCCAGGCAATCCAGAACTATCCGGTACCCAGCAATGTTAAGGAGATGCGCCGATTTCTGGGCATGTACAATTTTTACCGCAGATTTGTACCTGGAGCTGCAAAAATTCAAGCACCACTCAACATCGCATTAGCTGGTCCCAAGAAGAAGAAGTCAGAACCCATCAACATGACTCCAGACAGGTTAGAGGCATTCGAAGCTTGTAAGTCGAGCTTAGCAGAAGCTGCTTTGCTAGCACATCCAGAGCCTGACGCTGAATTAGCAATCTACACAGATGCATCAGACACGTCGATTGGGGCGGTACTACAGCAACGCGTGGAAGACAGTTGGAAGCCACTAGCTTTCTTTTCACGACGCCTCACATCCTCGCAAAAGAAGTATAGTCCATATGACCGAGAGCTGTTGGCCATTTATGACGCAATACGTCATTTCAGACACATGGTTGAAGCACGCCACTTTTCTGTATACACAGATCACAAACCTCTCACATTTGCATTTACAGTTAACCGAGAGAAATGTTCTCCGAGGCAATTCCGGTATCTAGACTATATTTCACAATTTACATCGGACATACGATATGTTTCTGGAAAGGAAAATACAGTCGCTGATGCACTTTCAAGAATTGAGACTATCACTGTACCTATTGACTGTCAAGCTCTTGTACAATATCAAGACTCTGATCCTGAATTACAAGAACTACTACAAAGCAAAGATACATCACTCGTCTTGAAAAAAGTACTGATACCTGATTCGAAAGAGAAAGTAGTATTTGATATGTCGACCAAACATCCACGTCCATACGTTCCTACTATGTTTAGAAAACATATTTTTGAAGCTCTGCACAGACTAAGTCACCCTGGTAGAAAAGCCACTGCGAAATTAATCGCTCAGAGATTTGTTTGGCCTAAGATGAGAAAGGAATGTCAACAATGGGCAAGAGAATGCACTGATTGTCAACGTACGAAAATCAATCGTCACACCCATTCTCCTACCTCCACATTCCCGTCTCCTTCTCATCGCTTCTCCCATGTCCACATGGACATCGTAGGACCATTACCTATTTCTTATGGTTACAGATACTGTCTCACGGTCATCGATCGCTTCACCCGTTGGCCTGAGGCAATACCACTACCAGACATCACTGCAGAGACCTGTGGACGCGCCTTCATCGCGGGCTGGGTAGCTCGTTTTGGCTGTCCGCACAAAATCACCACTGACAGGGGCAGACAGTTTGAGTGTGAACTCTTCCGCACTCTGACGTCTATCCTTGGCACGCAACATCACCCAACAACGGCATATCATCCTGCCAGCAACGGTATTATAGAACGTCTACACCGCCAGTTGAAGGCAGCCATTATGTGCCACAACAACACTAGCTGGTCAGAAGTACTCCCGTTAGTTCTCTTAGGCATTCGCTGTGCCTGGAAAGATGACATCAAAGCTTCTGCTGCAGACCTAGTCTACGGGGAACCTCTTCGCCTTCCCGGTGAGCTATTCATGCCGTCTTCTAACTCCAACCAAGACCCTACTACCTTCACAACACGACTTCGCCGACACATGGCAAAGTTGGCACCTGTTCAAGCAAGTAGACATACACAAGGGACATTCTACGTACCAAAAGACCTGTCTACAGCTGAATACGTCTTCCTTCGCCAAGACGCAGTTCGACGACCACTCGAAGCTCCATACACCGGTCCTTACAAGGTATTAGAGAAGGGAGAGAAAACTTTCATGTTGGCGTTGCAGAATCGCACCGCCAAGGTTTCGATCGATCGCCTGAAGCCAGCATACATCACTCGCGAAGACCTTGAGACGACCAGACCTGACGATAACATCTCCACCACACCAGTCAGGAAGACCAGATCGGGACGAATTGTGCGTTTCCCGGATTACTATCGACAGTACTAAGTACCAGTCTCAGCGGGGGAGTAGTGTAGTGTCCATGTCATATATTAGTAAATTTACTAGTTTTACCGCTACATGCCGGTGACCGCCATTGCTGCGCTTGCGATGCGCCAGCGGTCCGCCGCACCGCCCGCCAGTGTCGAGACCACTGTGACGGCGAATGCACGCTCAATTTCACTGCGCTAGCTCACAGCTTATTTACTTTACTTTGCTCATATTCATTCCTCTCATTCTGTACTTTCTTTTAGTCTATCATTTTCCGCTTGTGCCGTGCCTTCTGTAACTCTTAATTTCTTCGTATTGTGAACTGTGTTGGACCTATTTGTTTGTGTAATAATCGTGTGGACATTATACATGTAAATAACCAGTGCAGCGTTTCATTTCTACACATCAAGTAGGAAACCACCACACAGTTATGTGAATGCTCCTAGATTGCTCCTAGATTGAGATTAATAAAGGTAAATAAGTAATGCGTGAGTGACTGTGTCCGTTTATGCAATAAAATCCCATGCAATAAGACAATAATCGTGTAAGATTATGATAAATTCACGACACATGACAGAATAGTACTGATGAAGAAAGTTAGTTAGAAAATTGCTGATTACCTAACTGATGAGGACATAGTGAAACTCCTAGGGATCACTTTGCACAAGTGGCTCATGTCAATTTAATAACATGGTGTGCAAACGTATTTCGTAAATGTATTATTTGATATTATTATTTGTTATTTCAATACATTTTTAAGGTTCCGTACCGCGTAATACCTTCGCAAGTGTACAGAGACTTGCGATTGTGAGAAAAGCATGCTCAATGCAATGATTGAGGGTCCCGTTACCCATCCCCAGGTTTGAGGAAGTTCTACATGCATTTAAAACCAATGCGTACATGACAGCTGTTGATCTGCAATGTGGGTAGTTTCAGGTCGGTGTGACAAGTGACCACCGAGAAGCAGAGACAACCGAGACCGCCTTCGTGACTCCCTCACGAATGTCCCGCTTCAAGAGAATGCCTGACATATGTGCCTGGGCAACTCAAAATGTTATCGTCCCTGGAGGAATGCAAGTGGACCCGGAGAAGAGTTCGGCTATAGATGACGTGGCCCGTCCGAGGAATGTGAAGCAACTCAAGAGCTGGGTGGCGACGACGAGCTGGTTCCGACGCTTCGTGCCGCACTACGCACCAGTCGCCAGACCCTAGACCGACCTTTCTAAACAAGAAGAGCGCATGGCAGTGAACCGACAGCCAGGTAACCGCTTTCACCCGTATTAAAGACCACCCCGTGACCGCGCCGATACTCCGGCAGGCGCAAGAGTCGAAACCGTAGCACAATATTTGCCTTACAAGTATATATTTCAAATGGCCACTAGTGGTCTATCTTCCTACTTATGCGTAACGCTGCGTCGCTTGGGTTTGTAATGCAAATTATATCGGGATTGAAAGGAATTATTATTATTATCATAGTAGTTTTGGAAGCAAGTTGAAAATGGTGAGCGACATCTATTGCACATACTGTTACTTAATATGTTAGCTACACACGAAGCTCACGACTAATATGCGACACGTTCGCTGCTGCCATCTGTATATTGAAGAGGAAACTAAATGAGGAACTTAACGCGTGCGTCTGTTACTAAGTTAGTTGTGTATTTTGGATACAGATGGCGGATAACCTGATTAACACGCAGAAAAAAAAAATGTTTTTTTTTTTATTATTTATTTATTCATCAAACTCGCTGAAAATTACGGTTGCCATCTGCGGTATCGCCTTGGTCATGCATGGCATAGGGGAGTGTCTATCCACCAGAACAATTGACTTATCTGTCACTTGATGTGTATGAAAAACTAGCTTCTGCCCGCGCCTTCGCTCGCGTGCCGTATTCTATGCAGCTTATGTCCACCGTCAAGGCCTAATCTATATATTGGTGAAAGAATTTTTGAAATCGGCCCAGTAGTTTTTGTGTTAGGTGATAACTTAGGTTTTTGTCTATCCATGACAACAGTTGACTTATCTGTCACTTTATGTGTATGAAAAACTAACTTCAGTCCGCGGCTTCGCTCGCGTGCCATATTCTATGCGGCTTATGTCCACCCAGAAGGCTTAATCTATATATTGGTGAAAGAATTTTTGAAATCGGCCCAGTAGTTTTTGTGTTAGGTGGCAACTTAGGTTTTTCCATTTTTTGGGTTACATTATTTGAGTTTTCGTGGGGATCCCTAATTTAACTCGGTCTACAAACGAGCCTACGTTACTCGGTGATAATGATGCATTGTTGTAATGAACGAATTTTCGACACCTGTCCAGAAGAATTTTTTTTTATTACACACTCAATTTATAAATGCATATTCCTTCTCATTGTAATATTAATCGTGCAGAAAATGTAAAATTGGCCCGTTCATATTAATAAAGTCTTGCCACTCGTTCGATTTTCACTCGAAATATTCACAGTTATGTGAATGCTCCTAGATTGCTCCTAGATTGAGATTAATAAAGGTAAATAAGTAATGCGTGAGTGACTGTGTCCGTTTATGCAATAAAATCCCATGCAATAAGACAATAATCGTGTAAGATTATGATAAATTCACGACACATGGCAAAATAGTACTGATGAAGAAATTTAGTTAGAAAATTGCTGATTACCTAACTGATGAGGACATAGTGAAACTCCTAGGGATCACTTTGCACAAGTGGCTCATGTCAATTTAATAACATGGTGTGCAAACGTATTTCGTAAATGTATTATTTGATATTATTATTTGTTATTTCAATACATTTTTAAGGTTCCGTACCGCGTAATACCTTCGCAAGTGTACAGAGACTTGCGATTGTGAGAAAAGCATGCTCAATGCAATGATTGAGGGTCCCGTTATCCATCCCCAGGTTTGAGGAAGTTCTACATGCATTTAAAACCAATGCGTACATGACAGCTGTTGATCTGCAATGTGGGTAGTTTCAGGTCGGTGTGACAAGTGACCACCGAGAAGCAGAGACAACCGAGACCGCCTTCGTGACTCCCTCACGAATGTCCCGCTTCAAGAGAATGCCTGACATACGTGCCTGGGCAACTCAAAATGTTATCGTCCCTGGAGGAATGCAAGTGGACCCGGAGAAGAGTTCGGCTATAGATGACGTGGCCCGTCCGAGGAATGTGAAGCAACTCAAGAGCTGGGTGGCGACGACGAGCTGGTTCCGACGCTTCGTGCCGCACTACGCACCAGTCGCCAGACCCTAGACCGACCTTTCTAAACAAGAAGAGCGCATGGCAGTGAACCGACAGCCAGGTAACCGCTTTCACCCGTATTAAAGACCACCCCGTGACCGCGCCGATACTCCGGCAGGCGCAAGAGTCGAAACCGTAGCACAATATTTGCCTTACAAGTATATATTTCAAATGGCCACTAGTGGTCTATCTTCCTACTTATGCGTAACGCTGCGTCGCTTGGGTTTGTAATGCAAATTATATCGGGATTGAAAGGAATTATTATTATTATCATAGTAGTTTTGGAAGCAAGTTGAAAATGGTGAGCGACATCTATTGCACATACTGTTACTTAATATGTTAGCTACACACGAAGCTCACGACTAATATGCGCCACGTTCGCTGCTGCCATCTGTATATTGAAGAGGAAACTAAATGAGGAACTTAACGCGTGCGTCTGTTACTAAGTTAGTTGTGTATTTTGGATACAGATGGCGGATAACCTGATTAACACGCAGAAAAAAAAAATGATTTTTTTTATTATTTATTTATTCATCAAACTCGCTGAAAATTACGGTTGCCATCTGCGATATCGCCTTGGTCATGCATGGCAGAGGGGAGTGTCTATCCACCAGAACAATTGACTTATCTGTCACTTTATGTGTATGAAAAACTAGCTTCTGCCCGCGCCTTCGCTCGCGTGCCGTATTCTATGCAGCTTATGTCCACCGTCAAGGCCTAATCTATATATTGGTGAAAGAATTTTTGAAATCGGCCCAGTAGTTTTTGTGTTAGGTGATAACTTAGGTTTTTGTCTATCCATGACAACAGTTGACTTATCTGTCACTTTATGTGTATGAAAAACTAACTTCAGTCCGCGGCTTCGCTCGCGTGCCATATTCTATGCGGCTTATGTCCACCCAGAAGGCTTAATCTATATATTGGTGAAAGAATTTTTGAAATCGGCCCAGTAGTTTTTGTGTTAGGTGGCAACTTAGGTTTTTCCATTTTTTGGGTTACATTATTTGAGTTTTCGTAGGGATCCCTAATTTAACTCGGTCTACAAACGAGCCTACATTACTCAGTGATAATGCAGCATTGTTGTAATGAACGAATTTTCGACACCTGTCCAGAAGATTTTTTTTTTATTACACACTCAATTTATAAATGCATATTCCTTCTCATTGTAATATTAATCGTGCAGAAAATGTAAAATTGGCCCGTTCATATTAATAAAGTCTTGCCACTCGTTCGATTTTCACTCGAAATATTCACAGTTATGTGAATGCTCCTAGATTGCTCCTAGATTGAGATTAATAAAGGTAAATAAGTAATGCGTGAGTGACTGTGTCCGTTTATGCAATAAAATCCCATGCAATAAGACAATAATCGTGTAAGATTATGATAAATTCACGACACATGGCAAAATAGTACTGATGAAGAAAGTTAGTTAGAAAATTGCTGATTACCTAACTGATGAGGACATAGTGAAACTCCTAGGGATCACTTTGCACAAGTGGCTCATGTCAATTTAATAACATGGTGTGCAAACGTATTTCGTAAATGTATTATTTGATATTATTATTTGTTATTTCAATACATTTTTAAGGTTCCGTACCGCGTAATACCTTCGCAAGTGTACAGAGACTTGTGATTGTGAGAAAAGCATGCTCAATGCAATGATTGAGGGTCCCGTTACCCATCCCCAGGTTTGAGGAAGTTCTACATGCATTTAAAACCAATGCGTACATGACAGCTGTTGATCTGCAATGTGGGTAGTTTCAGGTCGGTGTGACAAGTGACCACCGAGAAGCAGAGACAACCGAGACCGCCTTCGTGACTCCCTCACGAATGTCTCGCTTCAAGAGAATGCCTGACATACGTGCCTGGGCAACTCAAAATGTTATCGTCCCTGGAGGAATGCCAGTGGACCCGGAGAAGAGTTCGGCTATAGATGACGTGGCCCGTCCGAGGAATGTGAAGCAACTCAAGAGCTGGGTGGCGACGACGAGCTGGTTCTGACGCTTCGTGCCTCACTACGCACCAGTCGCCAGACCCTAGACCGACCTTTCTAAACAAGAAGAGCGCATGGCAGTGAACCGACAGCCAGGTAACCGCTTTCACCGGTATTAAAGACCACCCCGTGACCGCGCCGATACTCCGGCAGGCGCAAGAGTCGAAACCGTAGCACAATATTTGCCTTACAAGTATATATTTCAAATGGCCACTAGTGGTCTATCTTCCTACTTATGCGTAACGCTGCGTCGCTTGGGTTTGTAATGCAAATTATATCGGGATTGAAAGGAATTATTATTATTATCATAGTAGTTTTGGAAGCAAGTTGAAAATGGTGAGCGACATCTATTGCACATACTGTTACTTAATATGTTAGCTACACACGAAGCTCACGACTAATATGCGCCACGTTCGCTGCTGCCATCTGTATATTGAAGAGGAAACTAAATGAGGAACTTAACGCGTGCGTCTGTTACTAAGTTAGTTGTGTATTTTGGATACAGATGGCGGATAACCTGATTAACACGCAGAAAAAAAAAATGTTTTTTTTTTATTATTTATTTATTCATCAAACTCGCTGAAAATTACGGTTGCCATCTGCGGTATCGCCTTGGTCATGCATGGCAGAGGGGAGTGTCTATCCACCAGAACAATTGACTTATCTGTCACTTGATGTGTATGAAAAACTAGCTTCTGCCCGCGCCTTCGCTCGCGTGCCGTATTCTATGCAGCTTATGTCCACCGTCAAGGCCTAATCTATATATTGGTGAAAGAATTTTTGAAATCGGCCCAGTAGTTTTTGTGTTAGGTGATAACTTAGGTTTTTGTCTATCCATGACAACAGTTGACTTATCTGTCACTTTATGTGTATGAAAAACTAACTTCAGTCCGCGGCTTCGCTCGCGTGCCATATTCTATGCGGCTTATGTCCACCCAGAAGGCTTAATCTATATATTGGTGAAAGAATTTTTGAAATCGGCCCAGTAGTTTTTGTGTTAGGTGGCAACTTAGGTTTTTCCATTTTTTGGGTTACATTATTTGAGTTTTCGTGGGGATCCCTAATTTAACTCGGTCTACAAACGAGCCTACGTTACTCAGTGATAATGCAGCATTGTTGTAATGAACGAATTTTCAACACCTGTCCAGAAGATTTTTTTTTTATAACACACTCAATTTATAAATGCATATTCCTTCTCATTGTAATATTAATCGTGCAGAAAATGTAAAATTGGCCCGTTCATATTAATAAAGTCTTGCCACTCGTTCGATTTTCACTCGAAATATTCACAGTTATGTGAATGCTCCTAGATTGCTCCTAGATTGAGATTAATAAAGGTAAATAAGTAATGCGTGAGTGACTGTGTCCGTTTATGCAATAAAATCCCATGCAATAAGACAATAATCGTGTAAGATTATGATAAATTCACGACACATGACAGAATAGTACTGATGAAGAAAGTTAGTTAGAAAATTGCTGATTACCTAACTGATGAGGACATAGTGAAACTCCTAGGGATCACTTTGCACAAGTGGCTCATGTCAATTTAATAACATGGTGTGCAAACGTATTTCGTAAATGTATTATTTGATATTATTATTTGTTATTTCAATACATTTTTAAGGTTCCGTACCGCGTAATACCTTCGCAAGTGTACAGAGACTTGCGATTGTGAGAAAAGCATGCTCAATGCAATGATTGAGGGTCCCGTTACCCATCCCCAGGTTTGAGGAAGTTCTACATGCATTTAAAACCAATGCGTACATGACAGCTGTTGATCTGCAATGTGGGTAGTTTCAGGTCGGTGTGACAAGTGACCACCGAGAAGCAGAGACAACCGAGACCGCCTTCGTGACTCCCTCACGAATGTCCCGCTTCAAGAGAATGCCTGACATATGTGCCTGGGCAACTCAAAATGTTATCGTCTCTGGAGGAATGCAAGTGGACCCGGAGAAGAGTTCGGCTATAGATGACGTGGCCCGTCCGAGGAATGTGAAGCAACTCAAGAGCTGGGTGGCGACGACGAGCTGGTTCCGACGCTTCGTGCCGCACTACGCACCAGTCGCCAGACCCTAGACCGACCTTTCTAAACAAGAAGAGCGCATGGCAGTGAACCGACAGCCAGGTAACCGCTTTCACCCGTATTAAAGACCACCCCGTGACCGCGCCGATACTCCGGCAGGCGCAAGAGTCGAAACCGTAGCACAATATTTGCCTTACAAGTATATATTTCAAATGGCCACTAGTGGTCTATCTTCCTACTTATGCGTAACGCTGCGTCGCTTGGGTTTGTAATGCAAATTATATCGGGATTGAAAGGAATTATTATTATTATCATAGTAGTTTTGGAAGCAAGTTGAAAATGGTGAGCGACATCTATTGCACATACTGTTACTTAATATGTTAGCTACACACGAAGCTCACGACTAATATGCGCCACGTTCACTGCTGCCATCTGTATATTGAAGAGGAAACTAAATGAGGAACTTAACGCGTGCGTCTGTTACTAAGTTAGTTGTGTATTTTGGATACAGATGGCGGATAACCTGATTAACACGCAGAAAAAAAAAATGTTTTTTTTTTTATTATTTATTTATTCATCAAACTCGCTGAAAATTACGGTTGCCATCTGCGGTATCGCCTTGGTCATGCATGGCATAGGGGAGTGTCTATCCACCAGAACAATTGACTTATCTGTCACTTGATGTGTATGAAAAACTAGCTTCTGCCCGCGCCTTCGCTCGCGTGCCGTATTCTATGCAGCTTATGTCCACCGTCAAGGCCTAATCTATATATTGGTGAAAGAATTTTTGAAATCGGCCCAGTAGTTTTTGTGTTAGGTGATAACTTAGGTTTTTGTCTATCCATGACAACAGTTGACTTATCTGTCACTTTATGTGTATGAAAAACTAACTTCAGTCCGCGGCTTCGCTCGCGTGCCATATTCTATGCGGCTTATGTCCACCCAGAAGGCTTAATCTATATATTGGTGAAAGAATTTTTGAAATCGGCCCAGTAGTTTTTGTGTTAGGTGGCAACTTAGGTTTTTCCATTTTTTGGGTTACATTATTTGAGTTTTCGTGGGGATCCCTAATTTAACTCGGTCTACAAACGAGCCTACGTTACTCAGTGATAATGCAGCATTGTTGTAATGAACGAATTTTCAACACCTGTCCAGAAGATTTTTTTTTTATAACACACTCAATTTATAAATGCATATTCCTTCTCATTGTAATATTAATCGTGCAGAAAATGTAAAATTGGCCCGTTCATATTAATAAAGTCTTGCCACTCGTTCGATTTTCACTCGAAATATTCACAGTTATGTGAATGCTCCTAGATTGCTCCTAGATTGAGATTAATAAAGGTAAATAAGTAATGCGTGAGTGACTGTGTCCGTTTATGCAATAAAATCCCATGCAATAAGACAATAATCGTGTAAGATTATGATAAATTCACGACACATGACAGAATAGTACTGATGAAGAAAGTTAGTTAGAAAATTGCTGATTACCTAACTGATGAGGACATAGTGAAACTCCTAGGGATCACTTTGCACAAGTGGCTCATGTCAATTTAATAACATGGTGTGCAAACGTATTTCGTAAATGTATTATTTGATATTATTATTTGTTATTTCAATACATTTTTAAGGTTCCGTACCGCGTAATACCTTCGCAAGTGTACAGAGACTTGCGATTGTGAGAAAAGCATGCTCAATGCAATGATTGAGGGTCCCGTTACCCATCCCCAGGTTTGAGGAAGTTCTACATGCATTTAAAACCAATGCGTACATGACAGCTGTTGATCTGCAATGTGGGTAGTTTCAGGTCGGTGTGACAAGTGACCACCGAGAAGCAGAGACAACCGAGACCGCCTTCGTGACTCCCTCACGAATGTCCCGCTTCAAGAGAATGCCTGACATATGTGCCTGGGCAACTCAAAATGTTATCGTCTCTGGAGGAATGCAAGTGGACCCGGAGAAGAGTTCGGCTATAGATGACGTGGCCCGTCCGAGGAATGTGAAGCAACTCAAGAGCTGGGTGGCGACGACGAGCTGGTTCCGACGCTTCGTGCCGCACTACGCACCAGTCGCCAGACCCTAGACCGACCTTTCTAAACAAGAAGAGCGCATGGCAGTGAACCGACAGCCAGGTAACCGCTTTCACCCGTATTAAAGACCACCCCGTGACCGCGCCGATACTCCGGCAGGCGCAAGAGTCGAAACCGTAGCACAATATTTGCCTTACAAGTATATATTTCAAATGGCCACTAGTGGTCTATCTTCCTACTTATGCGTAACGCTGCGTCGCTTGGGTTTGTAATGCAAATTATATCGGGATTGAAAGGAATTATTATTATTATCATAGTAGTTTTGGAAGCAAGTTGAAAATGGTGAGCGACATCTATTGCACATACTGTTACTTAATATGTTAGCTACACACGAAGCTCACGACTAATATGCGCCACGTTCACTGCTGCCATCTGTATATTGAAGAGGAAACTAAATGAGGAACTTAACGCGTGCGTCTGTTACTAAGTTAGTTGTGTATTTTGGATACAGATGGCGGATAACCTGATTAACACGCAGAAAAAAAAAATGTTTTTTTTTTTTATTATTTATTTATTCATCAAACTCGCTGAAAATTACGGTTGCCATCTGCGGTATCGCCTTGGTCATGCATGGCATAGGGGAGTGTCTATCCACCAGAACAATTGACTTATCTGTCACTTGATGTGTATGAAAAACTAGCTTCTGCCCGCGCCTTCGCTCGCGTGCCGTATTCTATGCAGCTTATGTCCACCGTCAAGGCCTAATCTATATATTGGTGAAAGAATTTTTGAAATCGGCCCAGTAGTTTTTGTGTTAGGTGATAACTTAGGTTTTTGTCTATCCATGACAACAGTTGACTTATCTGTCACTTTATGTGTATGAAAAACTAACTTCAGTCCGCGGCTTCGCTCGCGTGCCATATTCTATGCGGCTTATGTCCACCCAGAAGGCTTAATCTATATATTGGTGAAAGAATTTTTGAAATCGGCCCAGTAGTTTTTGTGTTAGGTGGCAACTTAGGTTTTTCCATTTTTTGGGTTACATTATTTGAGTTTTCGTGGGGATCCCTAATTTAACTCGGTCTACAAACGAGCCTACGTTACTCAGTGATAATGCAGCATTGTTGTAATGAACGAATTTTCAACATCTGTCCAGAAGATTTTTTTTTTATTACACACTCAATTTATAAATGCATATTCCTTCTCATTGTAATATTAATCGTGCAGAAAATGTAAAATTGGCCCGTTCATATTAATAAAGTCTTGCCACTCGTTCGATTTTCACTCGAAATATTCACAGTTATGTGAATGCTCCTAGATTGCTCCTAGATTGAGATTAATAAAGGTAAATAAGTAATGCGTGAGTGACTGTGTCCGTTTATGCAATAAAATCCCATGCAATAAGACAATAATCGTGTAAGATTATGATAAATTCACGACACATGACAGAATAGTACTGATGAAGAAAGTTAGTTAGAAAATTGCTGATTACCTAACTGATGAGGACATAGTGAAACTCCTAGGGATCACTTTGCACAAGTGGCTCATGTCAATTTAATAACATGGTGTGCAAACGTATTTCGTAAATGTATTATTTGATATTATTATTTGTTATTTCAATACATTTTTAAGGTTCCGTACCGCGTAATACCTTCGCAAGTGTACAGAGACTTGCGATTGTGAGAAAAGCATGCTCAATGCAATGATTGAGGGTCCCGTTACCCATCCCCAGGTTTGAGGAAGTTCTACATGCATTTAAAACCAATGCGTACATGACAGCTGTTGATCTGCAATGTGGGTAGTTTCAGGTCGGTGTGACAAGTGACCACCGAGAAGCAGAGACAACCGAGACCGCCTTCGTGACTCCCTCACGAATGTCCCGCTTCAAGAGAATGCCTGACATATGTGCCTGGGCAACTCAAAATGTTATCGTCCCTGGAGGAATGCAAGTGGACCCGGAGAAGAGTTCGGCTATAGATGACGTGGCCCGTCCGAGGAATGTGAAGCAACTCAAGAGCTGGGTGGCGACGACGAGCTGGTTCCGACGCTTCGTGCCGCACTACGCACCAGTCGCCAGACCCTAGACCGACCTTTCTAAACAAGAAGAGCGCATGGCAGTGAACCGACAGCCAGGTAACCGCTTTCACCCGTATTAAAGACCACCCCGTGACCGCGCCGATACTCCGGCAGGCGCAAGAGTCGAAACCGTAGCACAATATTTGCCTTACAAGTATATATTTCAAATGGCCACTAGTGGTCTATCTTCCTACTTATGCGTAACGCTGCGTCGCTTGGGTTTGTAATGCAAATTATATCGGGATTGAAAGGAATTATTATTATTATCATAGTAGTTTTGGAAGCAAGTTGAAAATGGTGAGCGACATCTATTGCACATACTGTTACTTAATATGTTAGCTACACACGAAGCTCACGACTAATATGCGCCACGTTCGCTGCTGCCATCTGTATATTGAAGAGGAAACTAAATGAGGAACTTAACGCGTGCGTCTGTTACTAAGTTAGTTGTGTATTTTGGATACAGATGGCGGATAACCTGATTAACACGCAGAAAAAAAAAATCATTTTTTTTTTATTATTTATTTATTCATCAAACTCGCTGAAAATTACGGTTGCCATCTGCGGTATCGCCTTGGTCATGCATGGCAGAGGGGAGTGTCTATCCACCAGAACAATTGACTTATCTGTCACTTGATGTGTATGAAAAACTAGCTTCTGCCCGCGCCTTCGCTCGCGTGCCGTATTCTATGCAGCTTATGTCCACCGTCAAGGCCTAATCTATATATTGGTGAAAGAATTTTTGAAATCGGCCCAGTAGTTTTTGTGTTAGGTGATAACTTAGGTTTTTGTCTATCCATGACAACAGTTGACTTATCTGTCACTTTATGTGTATGAAAAAATAACTTCAGTCCGCGGCTTCGCTCGCGTGCCATATTCTATGCGGCTTATGTCCACCCAGAAGGCTTAATCTATATATTGGTGAAAGAATTTTTGAAATCGGCCCAGTAGTTTTTGTGTTAGGTGGCAACTTAGGTTTTTCCATTTTTTGGGTTACATTATTTGAGTTTTCGTGGGGATCCCTAATTTAACTCGGTCTACAAACGAGCCTACGTTACTCAGTGATAATGCAGCATTGTTGTAATGAACGAATTTTCAACACCTGTCCAGAAGATTTTTTTTTTATTACACACTCAATTTATAAATGCATATTCCTTCTCATTGTAATATTAATCGTGCAGAAAATGTAAAATTGGCCCGTTCATATTAATAAAGTCTTGCCACTCGTTCGATTTTCACTCGAAATATTCACAGTTATGTGAATTCTCCTAGATTGCTCCTAGATTGAGATTAATAAAGGTAAATAAGTAATGCGTGAGTGACTGTGTCCGTTTATGCAATAAAATCCCATGCAATAAGACAATAATCGTGTAAGATTATGATAAATTCACGACACATGACAGAATAGTACTGATGAAGAAAGTTAGTTAGAAAATTGCTGATTACCTAACTGATGAGGACATAGTGAAACTCCTAGGGATCACTTTGCACAAGTGGCTCATGTCAATTTAATAACATGGTGTGCAAACGTATTTCGTAAATGTATTATTTGATATTATTATTTGTTATTTCAATACATTTTTAAGGTTCCGTACCGCGTAATACCTTCGCAAGTGTACAGAGACTTGCGATTGTGAGAAAAGCATGCTCAATGCAATGATTGAGGGTCCCGTTACCCATCCCCAGGTTTGAGGAAGTTCTACATGCATTTAAAACCAATGCGTACATGACAGCTGTTGATCTGCAATGTGGGTAGTTTCAGGTCGGTGTGACAAGTGACCACCGAGAAGCAGAGACAACCGAGACCGCCTTCGTGACTCCCTCACGAATGTCCCGCTTCAAGAGAATGCCTGACATATGTGCCTGGGCAACTCAAAATGTTATCGTCCCTGGAGGAATGCAAGTGGACCCGGAGAAGAGTTCGGCTATAGATGACGTGGCCCGTCCGAGGAATGTGAAGCAACTCAAGAGCTGGGTGGCGACGACGAGCTGGTTCCGACGCTTCGTGCCGCACTACGCACCAGTCGCCAGACCCTAGACCGACCTTTCTAAACAAGAAGAGCGCATGGCAGTGAACCGACAGCCAGGTAACCGCTTTCACCCGTATTAAAGACCACCCCGTGACCGCGCCGATACTCCGGCAGGCGCAAGAGTCGAAACCGTAGCACAATATTTGCCTTACAAGTATATATTTCAAATGGCCACTAGTGGTCTATCTTCCTACTTATGCGTAACGCTGCGTCGCTTGGGTTTGTAATGCAAATTATATCGGGATTGAAAGGAATTATTATTATTATCATAGTAGTTTTGGAAGCAAGTTGAAAATGGTGAGCGACATCTATTGCACATACTGTTACTTAATATGTTAGCTACACACGAAGCTCACGACTAATATGCGCCACGTTCGCTGCTGCCATCTGTATATTGAAGAGGAAACTAAATGAGGAACTTAACGCGTGCGTCTGTTACTAAGTTAGTTGTGTATTTTGGATACAGATGGCGGATAACCTGATTAACACGCAGAAAAAAAAAATGTTTTTTTTTTTATTATTTATTTATTCATCAAACTCGCTGAAAATTACGGTTGCCATCTGCGGTATCGCCTTGGTCATGCATGGCATAGGGGAGTGTCTATCCACCAGAACAATTGACTTATCTGTCACTTGATGTGTATGAAAAACTAGCTTCTGCCCGCGCCTTCGCTCGCGTGCCGTATTCTATGCAGCTTATGTCCACCGTCAAGGCCTAATCTATATATTGGTGAAAGAATTTTTGAAATCGGCCCAGTAGTTTTTGTGTTAGGTGATAACTTAGGTTTTTGTCTATCCATGACAACAGTTGACTTATCTGTCACTTTATGTGTATGAAAAAATAACTTCAGTCCGCGGCTTCGCTCGCGTGCCATATTCTATGCGGCTTATGTCCACCCAGAAGGCTTAATCTATATATTGGTGAAAGAATTTTTGAAATCGGCCCAGTAGTTTTTGTGTTAGGTGGCAACTTAGGTTTTTCCATTTTTTGGGTTACATTATTTGAGTTTTCGTGGGGATCCCTAATTTAACTCGGTCTACAAACGAGCCTACGTTACTCAGTGATAATGCAGCATTGTTGTAATGAACGAATTTTCAACACCTGTCCAGAAGATTTTTTTTTTATTACACACTCAATTTATAAATGCATATTCCTTCTCATTGTAATATTAATCGTGCAGAAAATGTAAAATTGGCCCGTTCATATTAATAAAGTCTTGCCACTCGTTCGATTTTCACTCGAAATATTCACAGTTATGTGAATTCTCCTAGATTGCTCCTAGATTGAGATTAATAAAGGTAAATAAGTAATGCGTGAGTGACTGTGTCCGTTTATGCAATAAAATCCCATGCAATAAGACAATAATCGTGTAAGATTATGATAAATTCACGACACATGACAGAATAGTACTGATGAAGAAAGTTAGTTAGAAAATTGCTGATTACCTAACTGATGAGGACATAGTGAAACTCCTAGGGATCACTTTGCACAAGTGGCTCATGTCAATTTAATAACATGGTGTGCAAACGTATTTCGTAAATGTATTATTTGATATTATTATTTGTTATTTCAATACATTTTTAAGGTTCCGTACCGCGTAATACCTTCGCAAGTGTACAGAGACTTGCGATTGTGAGAAAAGCATGCTCAATGCAATGATTGAGGGTCCCGTTACCCATCCCCAGGTTTGAGGAAGTTCTACATGCATTTAAAACCAATGCGTACATGACAGCTGTTGATCTGCAATGTGGGTAGTTTCAGGTCGGTGTGACAAGTGACCACCGAGAAGCAGAGACAACCGAGACCGCCTTCGTGACTCCCTCACGAATGTCCCGCTTCAAGAGAATGCCTGACATATGTGCCTGGGCAACTCAAAATGTTATCGTCTCTGGAGGAATGCAAGTGGACCCGGAGAAGAGTTCGGCTATAGATGACGTGGCCCGTCCGAGGAATGTGAAGCAACTCAAGAGCTGGGTGGCGACGACGAGCTGGTTCCGACGCTTCGTGCCGCACTACGCACCAGTCGCCAGACCCTAGACCGACCTTTCTAAACAAGAAGAGCGCATGGCAGTGAACCGACAGCCAGGTAACCGCTTTCACCCGTATTAAAGACCACCCCGTGACCGCGCCGATACTCCGGCAGGCGCAAGAGTCGAAACCGTAGCACAATATTTGCCTTACAAGTATATATTTCAAATGGCCACTAGTGGTCTATCTTCCTACTTATGCGTAACGCTGCGTCGCTTGGGTTTGTAATGCAAATTATATCGGGATTGAAAGGAATTATTATTATTATCATAGTAGTTTTGGAAGCAAGTTGAAAATGGTGAGCGACATCTATTGCACATACTGTTACTTAATATGTTAGCTACACACGAAGCTCACGACTAATATGCGCCACGTTCGCTGCTGCCATCTGTATATTGAAGAGGAAACTAAATGAGGAACTTAACGCGTGCGTCTGTTACTAAGTTAGTTGTGTATTTTGGATACAGATGGCGGATAACCTGATTAACACGCAGAAAAAAAAAATGTTTTTTTTTTTTATTATTTATTTATTCATCAAACTCGCTGAAAATTACGGTTGCCATCTGCGGTATCGCCTTGGTCATGCATGGCATAGGGGAGTGTCTATCCACCAGAACAATTGACTTATCTGTCACTTGATGTGTATGAAAAACTAGCTTCTGCCCGCGCCTTCGCTCGCGTGCCGTATTCTATGCAGCTTATGTTCACCGTCAAGGCCTAATCTATATATTGGTGAAAGAATTTTTGAAATCGGCCCAGTAGTTTTTGTGTTAGGTGATAACTTAGGTTTTTGTCTATCCATGACAACAGTTGACTTATCTGTCACTTTATGTGTATGAAAAACTAACTTCAGTCCGCGGCTTCGCTCGCGTGCCATATTCTATGCGGCTTATGTCCACCCAGAAGGCTTAATCTATATATTGGTGAAAGAATTTTTGAAATCGGCCCAGTAGTTTTTGTGTTAGGTGGCAACTTAGGTTTTTCCATTTTTTGGGTTACATTATTTGAGTTTTCGTGGGGATCCCTAATTTAACTCGGTCTACAAACGAGCCTACGTTACTCAGTGATAATGCAGCATTGTTGTAATGAACGAATTTTCAACACCTGTCCAGAAGATTTTTTTTTTTACACACTCAATTTATAAATGCATATTCCTTCTCATTGTAATATTAATCGTGCAGAAAATGTAAAATTGGCCCGTTCATATTAATAAAGTCTTGCCACTCGTTCGATTTTCACTCGAAATATTCACAGTTATGTGAATGCTCCTAGATTGCTCCTAGATTGAGATTAATAAAGGTAAATAAGTAATGCGTGAGTGACTGTGTCCGTTTATGCAATAAAATCCCATGCAATAAGACAATACTCGTGTAAGATTATGATAAATTCACGACACATGGCAAAATAGTACTGATGAAGAAAGTTAGTTAGAAAATTGCTGATTACCTAACTGATGAGGACATAGTGAAACTCCTAGGGATCACTTTGCACAAGTGGCTCATGTCAATTTAATAACATGGTGTGCAAACGTATTTCGTAAATGTATTATTTGATATTATTATTTGTTATTTCAATACATTTTTAAGGTTCCGTACCGCGTAATACCTTCGCAAGTGTACAGAGACTTGCGATTGTGAGAAAAGCATGCTCAATGCAATGATTGAGGGTCCCGTTACCCATCCCCAGGTTTGAGGAAGTTCTACATGCATTTAAAACCAATGCGTACATGACAGCTGTTGATCTGCAATGTGGGTAGTTTCAGGTCGGTGTGACAAGTGACCACCGAGAAGCAGAGACAACCGAGACCGCCTTCGTGACTCCCTCACGAATGTCCCGCTTCAAGAGAATGCCTGACATACGTGCCTGGGCAACTCAAAATGTTATCGTCCCTGGAGGAATGCCAGTGGACCCGGAGAAGAGTTCGGCTATAGATGACGTGGCCCGTCCGAGGAATGTGAAGCAACTCAAGAGCTGGGTGGCGACGACGAGCTGGTTCCGACGCTTCGTGCCTCACTACGCACCAGTCGCCAGACCCTAGACCGACCTTTCTAAACAAGAAGAGCGCATGGCAGTGAACCGACAGCCAGGTAACCGCTTTCACCCGTATTAAAGACCACCCCGTGACCGCGCCGATACTCCGGCAGGCGCAAGAGTCGAAACCGTAGCACAATATTTGCCTTACAAGTATATATTTCAAATGGCCACTAGTGGTCTATCTTCCTACTTATGCGTAACGCTGCGTCGCTTGGGTTTGTAATGCAAATTATATCGGGATTGAAAGGAATTATTATTATTATCATAGTAGTTTTGGAAGCAAGTTGAAAATGGTGAGCGACATCTATTGCACATACTGTTACTTAATATGTTAGCTACACACGAAGCTCACGACTAATATGCGCCACGTTCGCTGCTGCCATCTGTATATTCAAGAGGAAACTAAATGAGGAACTTAACGCTTGCGTCTGTTACTAAGTTAGTTGTGTATTTTGGATCCAGATGGCGGATAACCTGATTAACACGCAGAAAAAAAAAATGTTTTTTTTTTTATTATTTATTTATTCATCAAACTCGCTGAAAATTACGGTTGCCATCTGCGGTATCGCCTTGGTCATGCATGGCATAGGGGAGTGTCTATCCACCAGAACAATTGACTTATCTGTCACTTGATGTGTATGAAAAACTAGCTTCTGCCCGCGCCTTCGCTCGCGTGCCGTATTCTATGCAGCTTATGTTCACCGTCAAGGCCTAATCTATATATTGGTGAAAGAATTTTTGAAATCGGCCCAGTAGTTTTTGTGTTAGGTGATAACTTAGGTTTTTGTCTATCCATGACAACAGTTGACTTATCTGTCACTTTATGTGTATGAAAAACTAACTTCAGTCCGCGGCTTCGCTCGCGTGCCATATTCTATGCGGCTTATGTCCACCCAGAAGGCTTAATCTATATATTGGTGAAAGAATTTTTGAAATCGGCCCAGTAGTTTTTGTGTTAGGTGGCAACTTAGGTTTTTCCATTTTTTGGGTTACATTATTTGAGTTTTCGTGGGGATCCCTAATTTAACTCGGTCTACAAACGAGCCTACGTTACTCAGTGATAATGCAGCATTGTTGTAATGAACGAATTTTCAACACCTGTCCAGAAGATTTTTTTTTTACACACTCAATTTATAAATGCATATTCCTTCTCATTGTAATATTAATCGTGCAGAAAATGTAAAATTGGCCCGTTCATATTAATAAAGTCTTGCCACTCGTTCGATTTTCACTCGAAATATTCACAGTTATGTGAATGCTCCTAGATTGCTCCTAGATTGAGATTAATAAAGGTAAATAAGTAATGCGTGAGTGACTGTGTCCGTTTATGCAATAAAATCCCATGCAATAAGACAATACTCGTGTAAGATTATGATAAATTCACGACACATGGCAAAATAGTACTGATGAAGAAAGTTAGTTAGAAAATTGCTGATTACCTAACTGATGAGGACATAGTGAAACTCCTAGGGATCACTTTGCACAAGTGGCTCATGTCAATTTAATAACATGGTGTGCAAACGTATTTCGTAAATGTATTATTTGATATTATTATTTGTTATTTCAATACATTTTTAAGGTTCCGTACCGCGTAATACCTTCGCAAGTGTACAGAGACTTGCGATTGTGAGAAAAGCATGCTCAATGCAATGATTGAGGGTCCCGTTACCCATCCCCAGGTTTGAGGAAGTTCTACATGCATTTAAAACCAATGCGTACATGACAGCTGTTGATCTGCAATGTGGGTAGTTTCAGGTCGGTGTGACAAGTGACCACCGAGAAGCAGAGACAACCGAGACCGCCTTCGTGACTCCCTCACGAATGTCCCGCTTCAAGAGAATGCCTGACATACGTGCCTGGGCAACTCAAAATGTTATCGTCCCTGGAGGAATGCCAGTGGACCCGGAGAAGAGTTCGGCTATAGATGACGTGGCCCGTCCGAGGAATGTGAAGCAACTCAAGAGCTGGGTGGCGACGACGAGCTGGTTCCGACGCTTCGTGCCTCACTACGCACCAGTCGCCAGACCCTAGACCGACCTTTCTAAACAAGAAGAGCGCATGGCAGTGAACCGACAGCCAGGTAACCGCTTTCACCCGTATTAAAGACCACCCCGTGACCGCGCCGATACTCCGGCAGGCGCAAGAGTCGAAACCGTAGCACAATATTTGCCTTACAAGTATATATTTCAAATGGCCACTAGTGGTCTATCTTCCTACTTATGCGTAACGCTGCGTCGCTTGGGTTTGTAATGCAAATTATATCGGGATTGAAAGGAATTATTATTATTATCATAGTAGTTTTGGAAGCAAGTTGAAAATGGTGAGCGACATCTATTGCACATACTGTTACTTAATATGTTAGCTACACACGAAGCTCACGACTAATATGCGCCACGTTCGCTGCTGCCATCTGTATATTCAAGAGGAAACTAAATGAGGAACTTAACGCTTGCGTCTGTTACTAAGTTAGTTGTGTATTTTGGATCCAGATGGCGGATAACCTGATTAACACGCAGAAAAAAAAAATTTTTTTTTTTTATTATTTATTTATTCATCAAACTCGCTGAAAATTACGGTTGCCATCTGCGGTATCGCCTTGGTCATGCATGGCATAGGGGAGTGTCTATCCACCAGAACAATTGACTTATCTGTCACTTGATGTGTATGAAAAACTAGCTTCTGCCCGCGCCTTCGCTCGCGTGCCGTATTCTATGCAGCTTATGTTCACCGTCAAGGCCTAATCTATATATTGGTGAAAGAATTTTTGAAATCGGCCCAGTAGTTTTTGTGTTAGGTGATAACTTAGGTTTTTGTCTATCCATGACAACAGTTGACTTATCTGTCACTTTATGTGTATGAAAAACTAACTTCAGTCCGCGGCTTCGCTCGCGTGCCATATTCTATGCGGCTTATGTCCACCCAGAAGGCTTAATCTATATATTGGTGAAAGAATTTTTGAAATCGGCCCAGTAGTTTTTGTGTTAGGTGGCAACTTAGGTTTTTCCATTTTTTGGGTTACATTATTTGAGTTTTCGTGGGGATCCCTAATTTAACTCGGTCTACAAACGAGCCTACGTTACTCAGTGATAATGCAGCATTGTTGTAATGAACGAATTTTCAACACCTGTCCAGAAGATTTTTTTTTTTACACACTCAATTTATAAATGCATATTCCTTCTCATTGTAATATTAATCGTGCAGAAAATGTAAAATTGGCCCGTTCATATTAATAAAGTCTTGCCACTCGTTCGATTTTCACTCGAAATATTCACAGTTATGTGAATGCTCCTAGATTGCTCCTAGATTGAGATTAATAAAGGTAAATAAGTAATGCGTGAGTGACTGTGTCCGTTTATGCAATAAAATCCCATGCAATAAGACAATACTCGTGTAAGATTATGATAAATTCACGACACATGGCAAAATAGTACTGATGAAGAAAGTTAGTTAGAAAATTGCTGATTACCTAACTGATGAGGACATAGTGAAACTCCTAGGGATCACTTTGCACAAGTGGCTCATGTCAATTTAATAACATGGTGTGCAAACGTATTTCGTAAATGTATTATTTGATATTATTATTTGTTATTTCAATACATTTTTAAGGTTCCGTACCGCGTAATACCTTCGCAAGTGAACAGAGACTTGCGATTGTGAGAAAAGCATGCTCAATGCAATGATTGAGGGTCCCGTTACCCATCCCCAGGTTTGAGGAAGTTCTACATGCATTTAAAACCAATGCGTACATGACAGCTGTTGATCTGCAATGTGGGTAGTTTCAGGTCGGTGTGACAAGTGACCACCGAGAAGCAGAGACAACCGAGACCGCCTTCGTGACTCCCTCACGAATGTCCCGCTTCAAGAGAATGCCTGACATACGTGCCTGGGCAACTCAAAATGTTATCGTCCCTGGAGGAATGCCAGTGGACCCGGAGAAGAGTTCGGCTATAGATGACGTGGCCCGTCCGAGGAATGTGAAGCAACTCAAGAGCTGGGTGGCGACGACGAGCTGGTTCCGACGCTTCGTGCCTCACTACGCACCAGTCGCCAGACCCTAGACCGACCTTTCTAAACAAGAAGAGCGCATGGCAGTGAACCGACAGCCAGGTAACCGCTTTCACCCGTATTAAAGACCACCCCGTGACCGCGCCGATACTCCGGCAGGCGCAAGAGTCGAAACCGTAGCACAATATTTGCCTTACAAGTATATATTTCAAATGGCCACTAGTGGTCTATCTTCCTACTTATGCGTAACGCTGCGTCGCTTGGGTTTGTAATGCAAATTATATCGGGATTGAAAGGAATTATTATTATTATCATAGTAGTTTTGGAAGCAAGTTGAAAATGGTGAGCGACATCTATTGCCCATACTGTTACTTAATATGTTAGCTACACACGAAGCTCACGACTAATATGCGCCACGTTCGCTGCTGCCATCTGTATATTGAAGAGGAAACTAAATGAGGAACTTAACGCGTGCGTCTGTTACTAAGTTAGTTGTGTATTTTGGATACAGATGGCGGATAACCTGATTAACACGCAGAAAAAAAAAATTTTTTTTTTTTATTATTTATTTATTCATCAAACTCGCTGAAAATTACGGTTGCCATCTGCGGTATCGCCTTGGTCATGCATGGCATAGGGGAGTGTCTATCCACCAGAACAATTGACTTATCTGTCACTTGATGTGTATGAAAAACTAGCTTCTGCCCGCGCCTTCGCTCGCGTGCCGTATTCTATGCAGCTTATGTTCACCGTCAAGGCCTAATCTATATATTGGTGAAAGAATTTTTGAAATCGGCCCAGTAGTTTTTGTGTTAGGTGATAACTTAGGTTTTTGTCTATCCATGACAACAGTTGACTTATCTGTCACTTTATGTGTATGAAAAACTAACTTCAGTCCGCGGCTTCGCTCGCATGCCATATTCTATGCGGCTTATGTCCACCCAGAAGGCTTAATCTATATATTGGTGAAAGAATTTTTGAAATCGGCCCAGTAGTTTTTGTGTTAGGTGGCAACTTAGGTTTTTCCATTTTTTGGGTTACATTATTTGAGTTTTCGTGGGGATCCCTAATTTAACTCGGTCTACAAACGAGCCTACGTTACTCAGTGATAATGCAGCATTGTTGTAATGAACGAATTTTCAACACCTGTCCAGAAGATATTTTTTTTATTACACACTCAATTTATAAATGCATATTCCTTCTCATTGTAATATTAATCGTGCAGAAAATGTAAAATTGGCCCGTTCATATTAATAAAGTCTTGCCACTCGTTCGATTTTCACTCGAAATATTCACAGTTATGTGAATGCTCCTAGATTGCTCCTAGATTGAGATTAATAAAGGTAAATAAGTAATGCGTGAGTGACTGTGTCCGTTTATGCAATAAAATCCCATGCAATAAGACAATAATCGTGTAAGATTATGATAAATTCACGACACATGACAGAATAGTACTGATGAAGAAAGTTAGTTAGAAAATTGCTGATTACCTAACTGATGAGGACATAGTGAAACTCCTAGGGATCACTTTGCACAAGTGGCTCATGTCAATTTAATAACATGGTGTGCAAACGTATTTCGTAAATGTATTATTTGATATTATTATTTGTTATTTCAATACATTTTTAAGGTTCCGTACCGCGTAATACCTTCGCAAGTGAACAGAGACTTGCGATTGTGAGAAAAGCATGCTCAATGCAATGATTGAGGGTCCCGTTACCCATCCCCAGGTTTGAGGAAGTTCTACATGCATTTAAAACCAATGCGTACATGACAGCTGTTGATCTGCAATGTGGGTAGTTTCAGGTCGGTGTGACAAGTGACCACCGAGAAGCAGAGACAACCGAGACCGCCTTCGTGACTCCCTCACGAATGTCCCGCTTCAAGAGAATGCCTGACATACGTGCCTGGGCAACTCAAAATGTTATCGTCCCTGGAGGAATGCCAGTGGACCCGGAGAAGAGTTCGGCTATAGATGACGTGGCCCGTCCGAGGAATGTGAAGCAACTCAAGAGCTGGGTGGCGACGACGAGCTGGTTCCGACGCTTCGTGCCTCACTACGCACCAGTCGCCAGACCCTAGACCGACCTTTCTAAACAAGAAGAGCGCATGGCAGTGAACCGACAGCCAGGTAACCGCTTTCACCCGTATTAAAGACCACCCCGTGACCGCGCCGATACTCCGGCAGGCGCAAGAGTCGAAACCGTAGCACAATATTTGCCTTACAAGTATATATTTCAAATGGCCACTAGTGGTCTATCTTCCTACTTATGCGTAACGCTGCGTCGCTTGGGTTTGTAATGCAAATTATATCGGGATTGAAAGGAATTATTATTATTATCATAGTAGTTTTGGAAGCAAGTTGAAAATGGTGAGCGACATCTATTGCCCATACTGTTACTTAATATGTTAGCTACACACGAAGCTCACGACTAATATGCGCCACGTTCGCTGCTGCCATCTGTATATTGAAGAGGAAACTAAATGAGGAACTTAACGCGTGCGTCTGTTACTAAGTTAGTTGTGTATTTTGGATACAGATGGCGGATAACCTGATTAACACGCAGAAAAAAAAAATTTTTTTTTTTTATTATTTATTTATTCATCAAACTCGCTGAAAATTACGGTTGCCATCTGCGGTATCGCCTTGGTCATGCATGGCATAGGGGAGTGTCTATCCACCAGAACAATTGACTTATCTGTCACTTGATGTGTATGAAAAACTAGCTTCTGCCCGCGCCTTCGCTCGCGTGCCGTATTCTATGCAGCTTATGTTCACCGTCAAGGCCTAATCTATATATTGGTGAAAGAATTTTTGAAATCGGCCCAGTAGTTTTTGTGTTAGGTGATAACTTAGGTTTTTGTCTATCCATGACAACAGTTGACTTATCTGTCACTTTATGTGTATGAAAAACTAACTTCAGTCCGCGGCTTCGCTCGCATGCCATATTCTATGCGGCTTATGTCCACCCAGAAGGCTTAATCTATATATTGGTGAAAGAATTTTTGAAATCGGCCCAGTAGTTTTTGTGTTAGGTGGCAACTTAGGTTTTTCCATTTTTTGGGTTACATTATTTGAGTTTTCGTGGGGATCCCTAATTTAACTCGGTCTACAAACGAGCCTACGTTACTCAGTGATAATGCAGCATTGTTGTAATGAACGAATTTTCAACACCTGTCCAGAAGATATTTTTTTTATTACACACTCAATTTATAAATGCATATTCCTTCTCATTGTAATATTAATCGTGCAGAAAATGTAAAATTGGCCCGTTCATATTAATAAAGTCTTGCCACTCGTTCGATTTTCACTCGAAATATTCACAGTTATGTGAATGCTCCTAGATTGCTCCTAGATTGAGATTAATAAAGGTAAATAAGTAATGCGTGAGTGACTGTGTCCGTTTATGCAATAAAATCCCATGCAATAAGACAATAATCGTGTAAGATTATGATAAATTCACGACACATGACAGAATAGTACTGATGAAGAAAGTTAGTTAGAAAATTGCTGATTACCTAACTGATGAGGACATAGTGAAACTCCTAGGGATCACTTTGCACAAGTGGCTCATGTCAATTTAATAACATGGTGTGCAAACGTATTTCGTAAATGTATTATTTGATATTATTATTTGTTATTTCAATACATTTTTAAGGTTCCGTACCGCGTAATACCTTCGCAAGTGTACAGAGACTTGCGATTGTGAGAAAAGCATGCTCAATGCAATGATTGAGGGTCCCGTTACCCATCCCCAGGTTTGAGGAAGTTCTACATGCATTTAAAACCAATGCGTACATGACAGCTGTTGATCTGCAATGTGGGTAGTTTCAGGTCGGTGTGACAAGTGACCACCGAGAAGCAGAGACAACCGAGACCGCCTTCGTGACTCCCTCACGAATGTCCCGCTTCAAGAGAATGCCTGACATATGTGCCTGGGCAACTCAAAATGTTATCGTCTCTGGAGGAATGCAAGTGGACCCGGAGAAGAGTTCGGCTATAGATGACGTGGCCCGTCCGAGGAATGTGAAGCAACTCAAGAGCTGGGTGGCGACGACGAGCTGGTTCCGACGCTTCGTGCCGCACTACGCACCAGTCGCCAGACCCTAGACCGACCTTTCTAAACAAGAAGAGCGCATGGCAGTGAACCGACAGCCAGGTAACCGCTTTCACCCGTATTAAAGACCACCCCGTGACCGCGCCGATACTCCGGCAGGCGCAAGAGTCGAAACCGTAGCACAATATTTGCCTTACAAGTATATATTTCAAATGGCCACTAGTGGTCTATCTTCCTACTTATGCGTAACGCTGCGTCGCTTGGGTTTGTAATGCAAATTATATCGGGATTGAAAGGAATTATTATTATTATCATAGTAGTTTTGGAAGCAAGTTGAAAATGGTGAGCGACATCTATTGCACATACTGTTACTTAATATGTTAGCTACACACGAAGCTCACGACTAATATGCGCCACGTTCACTGCTGCCATCTGTATATTGAAGAGGAAACTAAATGAGGAACTTAACGCGTGCGTCTGTTACTAAGTTAGTTGTGTATTTTGGATACAGATGGCGGATAACCTGATTAACACGCAGAAAAAAAAAATGTTTTTTTTTTTATTATTTATTTATTCATCAAACTCGCTGAAAATTACGGTTGCCATCTGCGGTATCGCCTTGGTCATGCATGGCATAGGGGAGTGTCTATCCACCAGAACAATTGACTTATCTGTCACTTGATGTGTATGAAAAACTAGCTTCTGCCCGCGCCTTCGCTCGCGTGCCGTATTCTATGCAGCTTATGTCCACCGTCAAGGCCTAATCTATATATTGGTGAAAGAATTTTTGAAATCGGCCCAGTAGTTTTTGTGTTAGGTGATAACTTAGGTTTTTGTCTATCCATGACAACAGTTGACTTATCTGTCACTTTATGTGTATGAAAAACTAACTTCAGTCCGCGGCTTCGCTCGCGTGCCATATTCTATGCGGCTTATGTCCACCCAGAAGGCTTAATCTATATATTGGTGAAAGAATTTTTGAAATCGGCCCAGTAGTTTTTGTGTTAGGTGGCAACTTAGGTTTTTCCATTTTTTGGGTTACATTATTTGAGTTTTCGTGGGGATCCCTAATTTAACTCGGTCTACAAACGAGCCTACGTTACTCAGTGATAATGCAGCATTGTTGTAATGAACGAATTTTCAACATCTGTCCAGAAGATTTTTTTTTTATTACACACTCAATTTATAAATGCATATTCCTTCTCATTGTAATATTAATCGTGCAGAAAATGTAAAATTGGCCCGTTCATATTAATAAAGTCTTGCCACTCGTTCGATTTTCACTCGAAATATTCACAGTTATGTGAATGCTCCTAGATTGCTCCTAGATTGAGATTAATAAAGGTAAATAAGTAATGCGTGAGTGACTGTGTCCGTTTATGCAATAAAATCCCATGCAATAAGACAATAATCGTGTAAGATTATGATAAATTCACGACACATGACAGAATAGTACTGATGAAGAAAGTTAGTTAGAAAATTGCTGATTACCTAACTGATGAGGACATAGTGAAACTCCTAGGGATCACTTTGCACAAGTGGCTCATGTCAATTTAATAACATGGTGTGCAAACGTATTTCGTAAATGTATTATTTGATATTATTATTTGTTATTTCAATACATTTTTAAGGTTCCGTACCGCGTAATACCTTCGCAAGTGTACAGAGACTTGCGATTGTGAGAAAAGCATGCTCAATGCAATGATTGAGGGTCCCGTTACCCATCCCCAGGTTTGAGGAAGTTCTACATGCATTTAAAACCAATGCGTACATGACAGCTGTTGATCTGCAATGTGGGTAGTTTCAGGTCGGTGTGACAAGTGACCACCGAGAAGCAGAGACAACCGAGACCGCCTTCGTGACTCCCTCACGAATGTCCCGCTTCAAGAGAATGCCTGACATATGTGCCTGGGCAACTCAAAATGTTATCGTCCCTGGAGGAATGCAAGTGGACCCGGAGAAGAGTTCGGCTATAGATGACGTGGCCCGTCCGAGGAATGTGAAGCAACTCAAGAGCTGGGTGGCGACGACGAGCTGGTTCCGACGCTTCGTGCCGCACTACGCACCAGTCGCCAGACCCTAGACCGACCTTTCTAAACAAGAAGAGCGCATGGCAGTGAACCGACAGCCAGGTAACCGCTTTCACCCGTATTAAAGACCACCCCGTGACCGCGCCGATACTCCGGCAGGCGCAAGAGTCGAAACCGTAGCACAATATTTGCCTTACAAGTATATATTTCAAATGGCCACTAGTGGTCTATCTTCCTACTTATGCGTAACGCTGCGTCGCTTGGGTTTGTAATGCAAATTATATCGGGATTGAAAGGAATTATTATTATTATCATAGTAGTTTTGGAAGCAAGTTGAAAATGGTGAGCGACATCTATTGCACATACTGTTACTTAATATGTTAGCTACACACGAAGCTCACGACTAATATGCGCCACGTTCGCTGCTGCCATCTGTATATTGAAGAGGAAACTAAATGAGGAACTTAACGCGTGCGTCTGTTACTAAGTTAGTTGTGTATTTTGGATACAGATGGCGGATAACCTGATTAACACGCAGAAAAAAAAAATGTTTTTTTTTTTATTATTTATTTATTCATCAAACTCGCTGAAAATTACGGTTGCCATCTGCGGTATCGCCTTGGTCATGCATGGCATAGGGGAGTGTCTATCCACCAGAACAATTGACTTATCTGTCACTTGATGTGTATGAAAAACTAGCTTCTGCCCGCGCCTTCGCTCGCGTGCCGTATTCTATGCAGCTTATGTCCACCGTCAAGGCCTAATCTATATATTGGTGAAAGAATTTTTGAAATCGGCCCAGTAGTTTTTGTGTTAGGTGATAACTTAGGTTTTTGTCTATCCATGACAACAGTTGACTTATCTGTCACTTTATGTGTATGAAAAAATAACTTCAGTCCGCGGCTTCGCTCGCGTGCCATATTCTATGCGGCTTATGTCCACCCAGAAGGCTTAATCTATATATTGGTGAAAGAATTTTTGAAATCGGCCCAGTAGTTTTTGTGTTAGGTGGCAACTTAGGTTTTTCCATTTTTTGGGTTACATTATTTGAGTTTTCGTGGGGATCCCTAATTTAACTCGGTCTACAAACGAGCCTACGTTACTCAGTGATAATGCAGCATTGTTGTAATGAACGAATTTTCAACACCTGTCCAGAAGATTTTTTTTTTATTACACACTCAATTTATAAATGCATATTCCTTCTCATTGTAATATTAATCGTGCAGAAAATGTAAAATTGGCCCGTTCATATTAATAAAGTCTTGCCACTCGTTCGATTTTCACTCGAAATATTCACAGTTATGTGAATTCTCCTAGATTGCTCCTAGATTGAGATTAATAAAGGTAAATAAGTAATGCGTGAGTGACTGTGTCCGTTTATGCAATAAAATCCCATGCAATAAGACAATAATCGTGTAAGATTATGATAAATTCACGACACATGACAGAATAGTACTGATGAAGAAAGTTAGTTAGAAAATTGCTGATTACCTAACTGATGAGGACATAGTGAAACTCCTAGGGATCACTTTGCACAAGTGGCTCATGTCAATTTAATAACATGGTGTGCAAACGTATTTCGTAAATGTATTATTTGATATTATTATTTGTTATTTCAATACATTTTTAAGGTTCCGTACCGCGTAATACCTTCGCAAGTGTACAGAGACTTGCGATTGTGAGAAAAGCATGCTCAATGCAATGATTGAGGGTCCCGTTACCCATCCCCAGGTTTGAGGAAGTTCTACATGCATTTAAAACCAATGCGTACATGACAGCTGTTGATCTGCAATGTGGGTAGTTTCAGGTCGGTGTGACAAGTGACCACCGAGAAGCAGAGACAACCGAGACCGCCTTCGTGACTCCCTCACGAATGTCCCGCTTCAAGAGAATGCCTGACATATGTGCCTGGGCAACTCAAAATGTTATCGTCTCTGGAGGAATGCAAGTGGACCCGGAGAAGAGTTCGGCTATAGATGACGTGGCCCGTCCGAGGAATGTGAAGCAACTCAAGAGCTGGGTGGCGACGACGAGCTGGTTCCGACGCTTCGTGCCGCACTACGCACCAGTCGCCAGACCCTAGACCGACCTTTCTAAACAAGAAGAGCGCATGGCAGTGAACCGACAGCCAGGTAACCGCTTTCACCCGTATTAAAGACCACCCCGTGACCGCGCCGATACTCCGGCAGGCGCAAGAGTCGAAACCGTAGCACAATATTTGCCTTACAAGTATATATTTCAAATGGCCACTAGTGGTCTATCTTCCTACTTATGCGTAACGCTGCGTCGCTTGGGTTTGTAATGCAAATTATATCGGGATTGAAAGGAATTATTATTATTATCATAGTAGTTTTGGAAGCAAGTTGAAAATGGTGAGCGACATCTATTGCACATACTGTTACTTAATATGTTAGCTACACACGAAGCTCACGACTAATATGCGCCACGTTCGCTGCTGCCATCTGTATATTGAAGAGGAAACTAAATGAGGAACTTAACGCGTGCGTCTGTTACTAAGTTAGTTGTGTATTTTGGATACAGATGGCGGATAACCTGATTAACACGCAGAAAAAAAAAATTTTTTTTTTTTATTATTTATTTATTCATCAAACTCGCTGAAAATTACGGTTGCCATCTGCGGTATCGCCTTGGTCATGCATGGCATAGGGGAGTGTCTATCCACCAGAACAATTGACTTATCTGTCACTTGATGTGTATGAAAAACTAGCTTCTGCCCGCGCCTTCGCTCGCGTGCCGTATTCTATGCAGCTTATGTTCACCGTCAAGGCCTAATCTATATATTGGTGAAAGAATTTTTGAAATCGGCCCAGTAGTTTTTGTGTTAGGTGATAACTTAGGTTTTTGTCTATCCATGACAACAGTTGACTTATCTGTCACTTTATGTGTATGAAAAACTAACTTCAGTCCGCGGCTTCGCTCGCGTGCCATATTCTATGCGGCTTATGTCCACCCAGAAGGCTTAATCTATATATTGGTGAAAGAATTTTTGAAATCGGCCCAGTAGTTTTTGTGTTAGGTGGCAACTTAGGTTTTTCCATTTTTTGGGTTACATTATTTGAGTTTTCGTGGGGATCCCTAATTTAACTCGGTCTACAAACGAGCCTACGTTACTCAGTGATAATGCAGCATTGTTGTAATGAACGAATTTTCAACACCTGTCCAGAAGATTTTTTTTTTTACACACTCAATTTATAAATGCATATTCCTTCTCATTGTAATATTAATCGTGCAGAAAATGTAAAATTGGCCCGTTCATATTAATAAAGTCTTGCCACTCGTTCGATTTTCACTCGAAATATTCACAGTTATGTGAATGCTCCTAGATTGCTCCTAGATTGAGATTAATAAAGGTAAATAAGTAATGCGTGAGTGACTGTGTCCGTTTATGCAATAAAATCCCATGCAATAAGACAATACTCGTGTAAGATTATGATAAATTCACGACACATGGCAAAATAGTACTGATGAAGAAAGTTAGTTAGAAAATTGCTGATTACCTAACTGATGAGGACATAGTGAAACTCCTAGGGATCACTTTGCACAAGTGGCTCATGTCAATTTAATAACATGGTGTGCAAACGTATTTCGTAAATGTATTATTTGATATTATTATTTGTTATTTCAATACATTTTTAAGGTTCCGTACCGCGTAATACCTTCGCAAGTGAACAGAGACTTGCGATTGTGAGAAAAGCATGCTCAATGCAATGATTGAGGGTCCCGTTACCCATCCCCAGGTTTGAGGAAGTTCTACATGCATTTAAAACCAATGCGTACATGACAGCTGTTGATCTGCAATGTGGGTAGTTTCAGGTCGGTGTGACAAGTGACCACCGAGAAGCAGAGACAACCGAGACCGCCTTCGTGACTCCCTCACGAATGTCCCGCTTCAAGAGAATGCCTGACATACGTGCCTGGGCAACTCAAAATGTTATCGTCCCTGGAGGAATGCCAGTGGACCCGGAGAAGAGTTCGGCTATAGATGACGTGGCCCGTCCGAGGAATGTGAAGCAACTCAAGAGCTGGGTGGCGACGACGAGCTGGTTCCGACGCTTCGTGCCTCACTACGCACCAGTCGCCAGACCCTAGACCGACCTTTCTAAACAAGAAGAGCGCATGGCAGTGAACCGACAGCCAGGTAACCGCTTTCACCCGTATTAAAGACCACCCCGTGACCGCGCCGATACTCCGGCAGGCGCAAGAGTCGAAACCGTAGCACAATATTTGCCTTACAAGTATATATTTCAAATGGCCACTAGTGGTCTATCTTCCTACTTATGCGTAACGCTGCGTCGCTTGGGTTTGTAATGCAAATTATATCGGGATTGAAAGGAATTATTATTATTATCATAGTAGTTTTGGAAGCAAGTTGAAAATGGTGAGCGACATCTATTGCCCATACTGTTACTTAATATGTTAGCTACACACGAAGCTCACGACTAATATGCGCCACGTTCGCTGCTGCCATCTGTATATTGAAGAGGAAACTAAATGAGGAACTTAACGCGTGCGTCTGTTACTAAGTTAGTTGTGTATTTTGGATACAGATGGCGGATAACCTGATTAACACGCAGAAAAAAAAATGTTTTTTTTTTTATTATTTATTTATTCATCAAACTCGCTGAAAATTACGGTTGCCATCTGCGGTATCGCCTTGGTCATGCATGGCATAGGGGAGTGTCTATCCACCAGAACAATTGACTTATCTGTCACTTGATGTGTATGAAAAACTAACTTCTGCCCGCGCCTTCGCTCGCGTGCCGTATTTTATGCAGCTTATGTTCACCGTCAAGGCCTAATCTATATATTGGTGAAAGAATTTTTGAAATCGGCCCAGTAGTTTTTGTGTTAGGTGATAACTTAGGTTTTTGTCTATCCATGACAACAGTTGACTTATCTGTCACTTTATGTGTATGAAAAACTAACTTCTGTCCGCGGCTTCGCTCGCGTGCCATATTCTATGCGGCTTATGTCCACCCAGAAGGCTTAATCTATATATTGGTGAAAGAATTTTTGAAATCGGCCCAGTAGTTTTTGTGTTAGGTGGCAACTTAGGTTTTTCCATTTTTTGGGTTACATTATTTGAGTTTTCGTAGGGATCCCTAATTTAACTCGGTCTACAAACGAGCCTACGTTACTCAGTGATAATGCAGCATTGTTGTAATGAACGAATTTTCAACACCTGTCCAGAAGATTTTTTTTTTATTACACACTCAATTTATAAATGCATATTCCTTCTCATTGTAATATTAATCGTGCAGAAAATGTAAAATTGGCCCGTTCATATTAATAAAGTCTTGCCACTCGTTCGATTTTCACTCGAAATATTCACAGTTATGTGAATGCTCCTAGATTGCTCCTAGATTGAGATTAATAAAGGTAAATAAGTAATGTGTGAGTGACTGTGTCCGTTTATGCAATAAAATCCCATGCAATAAGACAATAATCGTGTCAGATTATGATAAATTCACGACACATGACAGAATAGTACTGATGAAGAAAGTTGGTTAGAAAATTGCTGATTACCTAACTGATGAGGACATAGTGAAACTACTAGGGATCACTTTGCACAAGTGGCTCATGTCAATTTAATAACATGGTGTGCAAACATATTTCGTAAATGTATCATTTGATATTATTATTTGTTATTTCAATACATTTTTAAGGTTCCGTACCGCGTAATACCTTCGCAAGTGTACAGAGACTTGCGATTGTGAGAAAAGCATGCTCAATGCAATGATTGAGGGTCCCGTTACCCATCCCCAGGTTTGAGGAAGTTCTACATGCATTTAAAACCAATGCGTACATGACAGCTGTTGATCTGCAATGTGGGTAGTTTCAGGTCGGTGTGACAAGTGACCACCGAGAAGCAGAGACAACCGAGACCGCCTTCGTGACTCCCTCACGAATGTCCCGCTTCAAGAGAATGCCTGACATACGTGCCTGGGCAACTCAAAATGTTATCGTCCCTGGAGGAATGCCAGTGGACCCGGAGAAGAGTTCGGCTATAGATGACGTGGCCCGTCCGAGGAATGTGAAGCAACTCAAGAGCTGGGTGGCGACGACGAGCTGGTTCCGACGCTTCGTGCCTCACTACGCACCAGTCGCCAGACCCTAGACCGACCTTTCTAAACAAGAAGAGCGCATGGCAGTGAACCGACAGCCAGGTAACCGCTTTCACCCGTATTAAAGACCACCCCGTGACCGCGCCGATACTCCGGCAGGCGCAAGAGTCGAAACCGTAGCACAATATTTGCCTTACAAGTATATATTTCAAATGGCCACTAGTGGTCTATCTTCCTACTTATGCGTAACGCTGCGTCGCTTGGGTTTGTAATGCAAATTATATCGGGATTGAAAGGAATTATTATTATTATCATAGTAGTTTTGGAAGCAAGTTGAAAATGGTGAGCGACATCTATTGCACATACTGTTACTTAATATGTTAGCTACACACGAAGCTCACGACTAATATGCGCCACGTTCGCTGCTGCCATCTGTATATTGAAGAGGAAACTAAATGAGGAACTTAACGCGTGCGTCTGTTACTAAGTTAGTTGTGTATTTTGGATACAGATGGCGGATAACCTGATTAACACGCAGAAAAAAAAAATGTTTTTTTTTTTATTATTTATTTATTCATCAAACTCGCTGAAAATTACGGTTGCCATCTGCGGTATCGCCTTGGTCATGCATGGCATAGGGGAGTGTCTATCCACCAGAACAATTGACTTATCTGTCACTTGATGTGTATGAAAAACTAGCTTCTGCCCGCGCCTTCGCTCGCGTGCCGTATTCTATGCAGCTTATGTCCACCGTCAAGGCCTAATCTATATATTGGTGAAAGAATTTTTGAAATCGGCCCAGTAGTTTTTGTGTTAGGTGATAACTTAGGTTTTTGTCTATCCATGACAACAGTTGACTTATCTGTCACTTTATGTGTATGAAAAACTAACTTCAGTCCGCGGCTTCGCTCGCGTGCCATATTCTATGCGGCTTATGTCCACCCAGAAGGCTTAATCTATATATTGGTGAAAGAATTTTTGAAATCGGCCCAGTAGTTTTTGTGTTAGGTGGCAACTTAGGTTTTTCCATTTTTTGGGTTACATTATTTGAGTTTTCGTGGGGATCCCTAATTTAACTCGGTCTACAAACGAGCCTACGTTACTCAGTGATAATGCAGCATTGTTGTAATGAACGAATTTTCAACACCTGTCCAGAAGATTTTTTTTTTATTACACACTCAATTTATAAATGCATATTCCTTCTCATTGTAATATTAATCGTGCAGAAAATGTAAAATTGGCCCGTTCATATTAATAAAGTCTTGCCACTCGTTCGATTTTCACTCGAAATATTCACAGTTATGTGAATGCTCCTAGATTGCTCCTAGATTGAGATTAATAAAGGTAAATAAGTAATGCGTGAGTGACTGTGTCCGTTTATGCAATAAAATCCCATGCAATAAGACAATAATCGTGTAAGATTATGATAAATTCACGACACATGACAGAATAGTACTGATGAAGAAAGTTAGTTAGAAAATTGCTGATTACCTAACTGATGAGGACATAGTGAAACTCCTAGGGATCACTTTGCACAAGTGGCTCATGTCAATTTAATAACATGGTGTGCAAACGTATTTCGTAAATGTATTATTTGATATTATTATTTGTTATTTCAATACATTTTTAAGGTTCCGTACCGCGTAATACCTTCGCAAGTGTACAGAGACTTGCGATTGTGAGAAAAGCATGCTCAATGCAATGATTGAGGGTCCCGTTACCCATCCCCAGGTTTGAGGAAGTTCTACATGCATTTAAAACCAATGCGTACATGACAGCTGTTGATCTGCAATGTGGGTAGTTTCAGGTCGGTGTGACAAGTGACCACCGAGAAGCAGAGACAACCGAGACCGCCTTCGTGACTCCCTCACGAATGTCCCGCTTCAAGAGAATGCCTGACATACGTGCCTGGGCAACTCAAAATGTTATCGTCCCTGGAGGAATGCCAGTGGACCCGGAGAAGAGTTCGGCTATAGATGACGTGGCCCGTCCGAGGAATGTGAAGCAACTCAAGAGCTGGGTGGCGACGACGAGCTGGTTCCGACGCTTCGTGCCTCACTACGCACCAGTCGCCAGACCCTAGACCGACCTTTCTAAACAAGAAGAGCGCATGGCAGTGAACCGACAGCCAGGTAACCGCTTTCACCCGTATTAAAGACCACCCCGTGACCGCGCCGATACTCCGGCAGGCGCAAGAGTCGAAACCGTAGCACAATATTTGCCTTACAAGTATATATTTCAAATGGCCACTAGTGGTCTATCTTCCTACTTATGCGTAACGCTGCGTCGCTTGGGTTTGTAATGCAAATTATATCGGGATTGAAAGGAATTATTATTATTATCATAGTAGTTTTGGAAGCAAGTTGAAAATGGTGAGCGACATCTATTGCCCATACTGTTACTTAATATGTTAGCTACACACGAAGCTCACGACTAATATGCGCCACGTTCGCTGCTGCCATCTGTATATTGAAGAGGAAACTAAATGAGGAACTTAACGCGTGCGTCTGTTACTAAGTTAGTTGTGTATTTTGGATACAGATGGCGGATAACCTGATTAACACGCAGAAAAAAAAAATGTTTTTTTTTTATTATTTATTTATTCATCAAACTCGCTGAAAATTACGGTTGCCATCTGCGGTATCGCCTTGGTCATGCATGGCATAGGGGAGTGTCTATCCACCAGAACAATTGACTTATCTGTCACTTGATGTGTATGAAAAACTAACTTCTGCCCGCGCCTTCGCTCGCGTGCCGTATTTTATGCAGCTTATGTTCACCGTCAAGGCCTAATCTATATATTGGTGAAAGAATTTTTGAAATCGGCCCAGTAGTTTTTGTGTTAGGTGATAACTTAGGTTTTTGTCTATCCATGACAACAGTTGACTTATCTGTCACTTTATGTGTATGAAAAACTAACTTCTGTCCGCGGCTTCGCTCGCGTGCCATATTCTATGCGGCTTATGTCCACCCAGAAGGCTTAATCTATATATTGGTGAAAGAATTTTTGAAATCGGCCCAGTAGTTTTTGTGTTAGGTGGCAACTTAGGTTTTTCCATTTTTTGGGTTACATTATTTGAGTTTTCGTAGGGATCCCTAATTTAACTCGGTCTACAAACGAGCCTACGTTACTCAGTGATAATGCAGCATTGTTGTAATGAACGAATTTTCAACACCTGTCCAGAAGATTTTTTTTTTATTACACACTCAATTTATAAATGCATATTCCTTCTCATTGTAATATTAATCGTGCAGAAAATGTAAAATTGGCCCCTTCATATTAATAAAGTCTTGCCACTCGTTCGATTTTCACTCGAAATATTCACAGTTATGTGAATGCTCCTAGATTGCTCCTAGATTGAGATTAATAAAGGTAAATAAGTAATGTGTGAGTGACTGTGTCCGTTTATGCAATAAAATCCCATGCAATAAGACAATAATCGTGTCAGATTATGATAAATTCACGACACATGACAGAATAGTACTGATGAAGAAAGTTAGTTAGAAAATTGCTGATTACCTAACTGATGAGGACATAGTGAAACTCCTAGGGATCACTTTGCACAAGTGGCTCATGTCAATTTAATAACATGGTGTGCAAACGTATTTCGTAAATGTATTATTTGATATTATTATTTGTTATTTCAATACATTTTTAAGGTTCCGTACCGCGTAATACCTTCGCAAGTGTACAGAGACTTGCGATTGTGAGAAAAGCATGCTCAATGCAATGATTGAGGGTCCCGTTACCCATCCCCAGGTTTGAGGAAGTTCTACATGCATTTAAAACCAATGCGTACATGACAGCTGTTGATCTGCAATGTGGGTAGTTTCAGGTCGGTGTGACAAGTGACCACCGAGAAGCAGAGACAACCGAGACCGCCTTCGTGACTCCCTCACGAATGTCCCGCTTCAAGAGAATGCCTGACATACGTGCCTGGGCAACTCAAAATGTTATCGTCCCTGGAGGAATGCCAGTGGACCCGGAGAAGAGTTCGGCTATAGATGACGTGGCCCGTCCGAGGAATGTGAAGCAACTCAAGAGCTGGGTGGCGACGACGAGCTGGTTCCGACGCTTCGTGCCTCACTACGCACCAGTCGCCAGACCCTAGACCGACCTTTCTAAACAAGAAGAGCGCATGGCAGTGAACCGACAGCCAGGTAACCGCTTTCACCCGTATTAAAGACCACCCCGTGACCGCGCCGATACTCCGGCAGGCGCAAGAGTCGAAACCGTAGCACAATATTTGCCTTACAAGTATATATTTCAAATGGCCACTAGTGGTCTATCTTCCTACTTATGCGTAACGCTGCGTCGCTTGGGTTTGTAATGCAAATTATATCGGGATTGAAAGGAATTATTATTATTATCATAGTAGTTTTGGAAGCAAGTTGAAAATGGTGAGCGACATCTATTGCCCATACTGTTACTTAATATGTTAGCTACACACGAAGCTCACGACTAATATGCGCCACGTTCGCTGCTGCCATCTGTATATTGAAGAGGAAACTAAATGAGGAACTTAACGCGTGCGTCTGTTACTAAGTTAGTTGTGTATTTTGGATACAGATGGCGGATAACCTGATTAACACGCAGAAAAAAAAATGTTTTTTTTTTTATTATTTATTTATTCATCAAACTCGCTGAAAATTACGGTTGCCATCTGCGGTATCGCCTTGGTCATGCATGGCATAGGGGAGTGTCTATCCACCAGAACAATTGACTTATCTGTCACTTGATGTGTATGAAAAACTAGCTTCTGCCCGCGCCTTCGCTCGCGTGCCGTATTCTATGCAGCTTATGTCCACCGTCAAGGCCTAATCTATATATTGGTGAAAGAATTTTTGAAATCGGCCCAGTAGTTTTTGTGTTAGGTGGCAACTTAGGTTTTTCCATTTTTTGGGTTACATTATTTGAGTTTTCGTAGGGATCCCTAATTTAACTCGGTCTACAAACGAGCCTACGTTACTCAGTGATAATGCAGCATTGTTGTAATGAACGAATTTTCAACACCTGTCCAGAAGATTTTTTTTTTATTACACACTCAATTTATAAATGCATATTCCTTCTCATTGTAATATTAATCGTGCAGAAAATGTAAAATTGGCCCCTTCATATTAATAAAGTCTTGCCACTCGTTCGATTTTCACTCGAAATATTCACAGTTATGTGAATGCTCCTAGATTGCTCCTAGATTGAGATTAATAAAGGTAAATAAGTAATGTGTGAGTGACTGTGTCCGTTTATGCAATAAAATCCCATGCAATAAGACAATAATCGTGTCAGATTATGATAAATTCACGACACATGACAGAATAGTACTGATGAAGAAAGTTAGTTAGAAAATTGCTGATTACCTAACTGATGAGGACATAGTGAAACTCCTAGGGATCACTTTGCACAAGTGGCTCATGTCAATTTAATAACATGGTGTGCAAACGTATTTCGTAAATGTATTATTTGATATTATTATTTGTTATTTCAATACATTTTTAAGGTTCCGTACCGCGTAATACCTTCGCAAGTGTACAGAGACTTGCGATTGTGAGAAAAGCATGCTCAATGCAATGATTGAGGGTCCCGTTACCCATCCCCAGGTTTGAGGAAGTTCTACATGCATTTAAAACCAATGCGTACATGACAGCTGTTGATCTGCAATGTGGGTAGTTTCAGGTCGGTGTGACAAGTGACCACCGAGAAGCAGAGACAACCGAGACCGCCTTCGTGACTCCCTCACGAATGTCCCGCTTCAAGAGAATGCCTGACATACGTGCCTGGGCAACTCAAAATGTTATCGTCCCTGGAGGAATGCCAGTGGACCCGGAGAAGAGTTCGGCTATAGATGACGTGGCCCGTCCGAGGAATGTGAAGCAACTCAAGAGCTGGGTGGCGACGACGAGCTGGTTCCGACGCTTCGTGCCTCACTACGCACCAGTCGCCAGACCCTAGACCGACCTTTCTAAACAAGAAGAGCGCATGGCAGTGAACCGACAGCCAGGTAACCGCTTTCACCCGTATTAAAGACCACCCCGTGACCGCGCCGATACTCCGGCAGGCGCAAGAGTCGAAACCGTAGCACAATATTTGCCTTACAAGTATATATTTCAAATGGCCACTAGTGGTCTATCTTCCTACTTATGCGTAACGCTGCGTCGCTTGGGTTTGTAATGCAAATTATATCGGGATTGAAAGGAATTATTATTATTATCATAGTAGTTTTGGAAGCAAGTTGAAAATGGTGAGCGACATCTATTGCCCATACTGTTACTTAATATGTTAGCTACACACGAAGCTCACGACTAATATGCGCCACGTTCGCTGCTGCCATCTGTATATTGAAGAGGAAACTAAATGAGGAACTTAACGCGTGCGTCTGTTACTAAGTTAGTTGTGTATTTTGGATACAGATGGCGGATAACCTGATTAACACGCAGAAAAAAAAATGTTTTTTTTTTTATTATTTATTTATTCATCAAACTCGCTGAAAATTACGGTTGCCATCTGCGGTATCGCCTTGGTCATGCATGGCATAGGGGAGTGTCTATCCACCAGAACAATTGACTTATCTGTCACTTGATGTGTATGAAAAACTAACTTCTGCCCGCGCCTTCGCTCGCGTGCCGTATTTTATGCAGCTTATGTTCACCGTCAAGGCCTAATCTATATATTGGTGAAAGAATTTTTGAAATCGGCCCAGTAGTTTTTGTGTTAGGTGATAACTTAGGTTTTTGTCTATCCATGACAACAGTTGACTTATCTGTCACTTTATGTGTATGAAAAACTAACTTCTAATAATAATAATAATATATAATAATAAATAAATTTTAATAAATAAATTTATTCATAACAAAATACATATAGGAGCGAAAAGGTTTGTCGTAACAATAGATTATAGTTGTTATGAATTGGACCCAGCTCAGCATAATCTGGCTGTCACGGTGATGACAACTTCTGTCCGCGGCTTCGCTCGCGTGCCATATTCTATGCGGCTTATGTCCACCCAGAAGGCTTAATCTATATATTGGTGAAAGAATTTTTGAAATCGGCCCAGTAGTTTTTGTGTTAGGTGGCAACTTAGGTTTTTCCATTTTTTGGGTTACATTATTTGAGTTTTCGTAGGGATCCCTAATTTAACTCGGTCTACAAACGAGCCTACGTTACTCAGTGATAATGCAGCATTGTTGTAATGAACGAATTTTCAACACCTGTCCAGAAGAATTTTTTTTTATTACACACTCAATTTATAAATGCATATTCCTTCTCATTGTAATATTAATCGTGCAGAAAATGTAAAATTGGCCCGTTCATATTAATAAAGTCTTGCCACTCGTTCGATTTTCACTCGAAATATTCACAGTTATGTGAATGCTCCTAGATTGCTCCTAGATTGAGATTAATAAAGGTAAATAAGTAATGTGTGAGTGACTGTGTCCGTTTATGCAATAAAATCCCATGCAATAAGACAATAATCGTGTCAGATTATGATAAATTCACGACACATGACAGAATAGTACTGATGAAGAAAGTTGGTTAGAAAATTGCTGATTACCTAACTGATGAGGACATAGTGAAACTACTAGGGATCACTTTGCACAAGTGGCTCATGTCAATTTAATAACATGGTGTGCAAACATATTTCGTAAATGTATCATTTGATATTATTATTTGTTATTTCAATACATTTTTAAGGTTCCGTACCGCGTAATACCTTCGCAAGTGTACAGAGACTTGCGATTGTGAGAAAAGCATGCTCAATGCAATGATTGAGGGTCCCGTTACCCATCCCCAGGTTTGAGGAAGTTCTACATGCATTTAAAACCAATGCGTACATGACAGCTGTTGATCTGCAATGTGGGTAGTTTCAGGTCGGTGTGACAAGTGACCACCGAGAAGCAGAGACAACCGAGACCGCCTTCGTGACTCCCTCACGAATGTCCCGCTTCAAGAGAATGCCTGACATACGTGCCTGGGCAACTCAAAATGTTATCGTCCCTGGAGGAATGCCAGTGGACCCGGAGAAGAGTTCGGCTATAGATGACGTGGCCCGTCCGAGGAATGTGAAGCAACTCAAGAGCTGGGTGGCGACGACGAGCTGGTTCCGACGCTTCGTGCCTCACTACGCACCAGTCGCCAGACCCTAGACCGACCTTTCTAAACAAGAAGAGCGCATGGCAGTGAACCGACAGCCAGGTAACCGCTTTCACCCGTATTAAAGACCACCCCGTGACCGCGCCGATACTCCGGCAGGCGCAAGAGTCGAAACCGTAGCACAATATTTGCCTTACAAGTATATATTTCAAATGGCCACTAGTGGTCTATCTTCCTACTTATGCGTAACGCTGCGTCGCTTGGGTTTGTAATGCAAATTATATCGGGATTGAAAGGAATTATTATTATTATCATAGTAGTTTTGGAAGCAAGTTGAAAATGGTGAGCGACATCTATTGCCCATACTGTTACTTAATATGTTAGCTACACACGAAGCTCACGACTAATATGCGCCACGTTCGCTGCTGCCATCTGTATATTGAAGAGGAAACTAAATGAGGAACTTAACGCGTGCGTCTGTTACTAAGTTAGTTGTGTATTTTGGATACAGATGGCGGATAACCTGATTAACACGCAGAAAAAAAAAATGTTTTTTTTTTTTATTATTTATTTATTCATCAAACTCGCTGAAAATTACGGTTGCCATCTGCGGTATCGCCTTGGTCATGCATGGCATAGGGGAGTGTCTATCCACCAGAACAATTGACTTATCTGTCACTTGATGTGTATGAAAAACTAGCTTCTGCCCGCGCCTTCGCTCGCGTGCCGTATTCTATGCAGCTTATGTCCACCGTCAAGGCCTAATCTATATATTGGTGAAAGAATTTTTGAAATCGGCCCAGTAGTTTTTGTGTTAGGTGATAACTTAGGTTTTTGTCTATCCATGACAACAGTTGACTTATCTGTCACTTTATGTGTATGAAAAACTAACTTCAGTCCGCGGCTTCGCTCGCGTGCCATATTCTATGCGGCTTATGTCCACCCAGAAGGCTTAATCTATATATTGGTGAAAGAATTTTTGAAATCGGCCCAGTAGTTTTTGTGTTAGGTGGCAACTTAGGTTTTTCCATTTTTTGGGTTACATTATTTGAGTTTTCGTGGGGATCCCTAATTTAACTCGGTCTACAAACGAGCCTACGTTACTCAGTGATAATGCAGCATTGTTGTAATGAACGAATTTTCAACACCTGTCCAGAAGATTTTTTTTTTATTACACACTCAATTTATAAATGCATATTCCTTCTCATTGTAATATTAATCGTGCAGAAAATGTAAAATTGGCCCGTTCATATTAATAAAGTCTTGCCACTCGTTCGATTTTCACTCGAAATATTCACAGTTATGTGAATGCTCCTAGATTGCTCCTAGATTGAGATTAATAAAGGTAAATAAGTAATGCGTGAGTGACTGTGTCCGTTTATGCAATAAAATCCCATGCAATAAGACAATAATCGTGTAAGATTATGATAAATTCACGACACATGACAGAATAGTACTGATGAAGAAAGTTAGTTAGAAAATTGCTGATTACCTAACTGATGAGGACATAGTGAAACTCCTAGGGATCACTTTGCACAAGTGGCTCATGTCAATTTAATAACATGGTGTGCAAACGTATTTCGTAAATGTATTATTTGATATTATTATTTGTTATTTCAATACATTTTTAAGGTTCCGTACCGCGTAATACCTTCGCAAGTGTACAGAGACTTGCGATTGTGAGAAAAGCATGCTCAATGCAATGATTGAGGGTCCCGTTACCCATCCCCAGGTTTGAGGAAGTTCTACATGCATTTAAAACCAATGCGTACATGACAGCTGTTGATCTGCAATGTGGGTAGTTTCAGGTCGGTGTGACAAGTGACCACCGAGAAGCAGAGACAACCGAGACCGCCTTCGTGACTCCCTCACGAATGTCCCGCTTCAAGAGAATGCCTGACATACGTGCCTGGGCAACTCAAAATGTTATCGTCCCTGGAGGAATGCCAGTGGACCCGGAGAAGAGTTCGGCTATAGATGACGTGGCCCGTCCGAGGAATGTGAAGCAACTCAAGAGCTGGGTGGCGACGACGAGCTGGTTCCGACGCTTCGTGCCTCACTACGCACCAGTCGCCAGACCCTAGACCGACCTTTCTAAACAAGAAGAGCGCATGGCAGTGAACCGACAGCCAGGTAACCGCTTTCACCCGTATTAAAGACCACCCCGTGACCGCGCCGATACTCCGGCAGGCGCAAGAGTCGAAACCGTAGCACAATATTTGCCTTACAAGTATATATTTCAAATGGCCACTAGTGGTCTATCTTCCTACTTATGCGTAACGCTGCGTCGCTTGGGTTTGTAATGCAAATTATATCGGGATTGAAAGGAATTATTATTATTATCATAGTAGTTTTGGAAGCAAGTTGAAAATGGTGAGCGACATCTATTGCCCATACTGTTACTTAATATGTTAGCTACACACGAAGCTCACGACTAATATGCGCCACGTTCGCTGCTGCCATCTGTATATTGAAGAGGAAACTAAATGAGGAACTTAACGCGTGCGTCTGTTACTAAGTTAGTTGTGTATTTTGGATACAGATGGCGGATAACCTGATTAACACGCAGAAAAAAAAAATGTTTTTTTTTTTTATTATTTATTTATTCATCAAACTCGCTGAAAATTACGGTTGCCATCTGCGGTATCGCCTTGGTCATGCATGGCATAGGGGAGTGTCTATCCACCAGAACAATTGACTTATCTGTCACTTGATGTGTATGAAAAACTAGCTTCTGCCCGCGCCTTCGCTCGCGTGCCGTATTCTATGCAGCTTATGTCCACCGTCAAGGCCTAATCTATATATTGGTGAAAGAATTTTTGAAATCGGCCCAGTAGTTTTTGTGTTAGGTGATAACTTAGGTTTTTGTCTATCCATGACAACAGTTGACTTATCTGTCACTTTATGTGTATGAAAAACTAACTTCAGTCCGCGGCTTCGCTCGCGTGCCATATTCTATGCGGCTTATGTCCACCCAGAAGGCTTAATCTATATATTGGTGAAAGAATTTTTGAAATCGGCCCAGTAGTTTTTGTGTTAGGTGGCAACTTAGGTTTTTCCATTTTTTGGGTTACATTATTTGAGTTTTCGTGGGGATCCCTAATTTAACTCGGTCTACAAACGAGCCTACGTTACTCAGTGATAATGCAGCATTGTTGTAATGAACGAATTTTCAACACCTGTCCAGAAGATTTTTTTTTTATTACACACTCAATTTATAAATGCATATTCCTTCTCATTGTAATATTAATCGTGCAGAAAATGTAAAATTGGCCCGTTCATATTAATAAAGTCTTGCCACTCGTTCGATTTTCACTCGAAATATTCACAGTTATGTGAATGCTCCTAGATTGCTCCTAGATTGAGATTAATAAAGGTAAATAAGTAATGCGTGAGTGACTGTGTCCGTTTATGCAATAAAATCCCATGCAATAAGACAATAATCGTGTAAGATTATGATAAATTCACGACACATGACAGAATAGTACTGATGAAGAAAGTTAGTTAGAAAATTGCTGATTACCTAACTGATGAGGACATAGTGAAACTCCTAGGGATCACTTTGCACAAGTGGCTCATGTCAATTTAATAACATGGTGTGCAAACGTATTTCGTAAATGTATTATTTGATATTATTATTTGTTATTTCAATACATTTTTAAGGTTCCGTACCGCGTAATACCTTCGCAAGTGTACAGAGACTTGCGATTGTGAGAAAAGCATGCTCAATGCAATGATTGAGGGTCCCGTTACCCATCCCCAGGTTTGAGGAAGTTCTACATGCATTTAAAACCAATGCGTACATGACAGCTGTTGATCTGCAATGTGGGTAGTTTCAGGTCGGTGTGACAAGTGACCACCGAGAAGCAGAGACAACCGAGACCGCCTTCGTGACTCCCTCACGAATGTCCCGCTTCAAGAGAATGCCTGACATACGTGCCTGGGCAACTCAAAATGTTATCGTCCCTGGAGGAATGCCAGTGGACCCGGAGAAGAGTTCGGCTATAGATGACGTGGCCCGTCCGAGGAATGTGAAGCAACTCAAGAGCTGGGTGGCGACGACGAGCTGGTTCCGACGCTTCGTGCCTCACTACGCACCAGTCGCCAGACCCTAGACCGACCTTTCTAAACAAGAAGAGCGCATGGCAGTGAACCGACAGCCAGGTAACCGCTTTCACCCGTATTAAAGACCACCCCGTGACCGCGCCGATACTCCGGCAGGCGCAAGAGTCGAAACCGTAGCACAATATTTGCCTTACAAGTATATATTTCAAATGGCCACTAGTGGTCTATCTTCCTACTTATGCGTAACGCTGCGTCGCTTGGGTTTGTAATGCAAATTATATCGGGATTGAAAGGAATTATTATTATTATCATAGTAGTTTTGGAAGCAAGTTGAAAATGGTGAGCGACATCTATTGCCCATACTGTTACTTAATATGTTAGCTACACACGAAGCTCACGACTAATATGCGCCACGTTCGCTGCTGCCATCTGTATATTGAAGAGGAAACTAAATGAGGAACTTAACGCGTGCGTCTGTTACTAAGTTAGTTGTGTATTTTGGATACAGATGGCGGATAACCTGATTAACACGCAGAAAAAAAAAAGTTTTTTTTTTTATTATTTATTTATTCATCAAACTCGCTGAAAATTACGGTTGCCATCTGCGGTATCGCCTTGGTCATGCATGGCATAGGGGAGTGTCTATCCACCAGAACAATTGACTTATCTGTCACTTGATGTGTATGAAAAACTAACTTCTGCCCGCGCCTTCGCTCGCGTGCCGTATTTTATGCAGCTTATGTTCACCGTCAAGGCCTAATCTATATATTGGTGAAAGAATTTTTGAAATCGGCCCAGTAGTTTTTGTGTTAGGTGATAACTTAGGTTTTTGTCTATCCATGACAACAGTTGACTTATCTGTCATTTTATGTGTATGAAAAACTAACTTCTGTCCGCGGCTTCGCTCGCGTGCCATATTCTATGCGGCTTATGTCCACCCAGAAGGCTTAATCTATATATTGGTGAAAGAATTTTTGAAATCGGCCCAGTAGTTTTTGTGTTAGGTGGCAACTTAGGTTTTTCCATTTTTTGGGTTACATTATTTGAGTTTTCGTAGGGATCCCTAATTTAACTCGGTCTACAAACGAGCCTACGTTACTCAGTGATAATGCAGCATTGTTGTAATGAACGAATTTTCAACACCTGTCCAGAAGAATTTTTTTTTATTACACACTCAATTTATAAATGCATATTCCTTCTCATTGTAATATTAATCGTGCAGAAAATGTAAAATTGGCCCGTTCATATTAATAAAGTCTTGCCACTCGTTCGATTTTCACTCGAAATATTCACAGTTATGTGAATGCTCCTAGATTGCTCCTAGATTGAGATTAATAAAGGTAAATAAGTAATGCGTGAGTGACTGTGTCCGTTTATGCAATAAAATCCCATGCAATAAGACAATAATCGTGTAAGATTATGATAAATTCACGACACATGACAGAATAGTACTGATGAAGAAAGTTAGTTAGAAAATTGCTGATTACCTAACTGATGAGGACATAGTGAAACTCCTAGGGATCACTTTGCACAAGTGGCTCATGTCAATTTAATAACATGGTGTGCAAACGTATTTCGTAAATGTATTATTTGATATTATTATTTGTTATTTCAATACATTTTTAAGGTTCCGTACCGCGTAATACCTTCGCAAGTGTACAGAGACTTGCGATTGTGAGAAAAGCATGCTCAATGCAATGATTGAGGGTCCCGTTACCCATCCCCAGGTTTGAGGAAGTTCTACATGCATTTAAAACCAATGTGTACATGACAGCTGTTGATCTGCAATGTGGGTAGTTTCAGGTCGGTGTGACAAGTGACCACCGAGAAGCAGAGACAACCGAGACCGCCTTCGTGACTCCCTCACGAATGTCCCGCTTCAAGAGAATGCCTGACATACGTGCCTGGGCAACTCAAAATGTTATCGTCCCTGGAGGAATGCCAGTGGACCCGGAGAAGAGTTCGGCTATAGATGACGTGGCCCGTCCGAGGAATGTGAAGCAACTCAAGAGCTGGGTGGCGACGACGAGCTGGTTCTGACGCTTCGTGCCTCACTACGCACCAGTCGCCAGACCCTAGACCGACCTTTCTAAACAAGAAGAGCGCATGGCAGTGAACCGACAGCCAGGTAACCGCTTTCACCGGTATTAAAGACCACCCCGTGACCGCGCCGATACTCCGGCAGGCGCAAGAGTCGAAACCGTAGCACAATATTTGCCTTACAAGTATATATTTCAAATGGCCACTAGTGGTCTATCTTCCTACTTATGCGTAACGCTGCGTCGCTTGGGTTTGTAATGCAAATTATATCGGGATTGAAAGGAATTATTATTATTATCATAGTAGTTTTGGAAGCAAGTTGAAAATGGTGAGCGACATCTATTGCACATACTGTTACTTAATATGTTAGCTACACACGAAGCTCACGACTAATATGCGCCACGTTCGCTGCTGCCATCTGTATATTGAAGAGGAAACTAAATGAGGAACTTAACGCGTGCGTCTGTTACTAAGTTAGTTGTGTATTTTGGATACAGATGGCGGATAACCTGATTAACACGCAGAAAAAAAAAATGTTTTTTTTATTTATTATTTATTTATTCATCAAACTCGCTGAAAATTACGGTTGCCATCTGCGGTATCGCCTTGGTCATGCATGGCATAGGGGAGTGTCTATCCACCAGAACAATTGACTTATCTGTCACTTGATGTGTATGAAAAACTAGCTTCTGCCCGCGCCTTCGCTCGCGTGCCGTATTCTATGCAGCTTATGTCCACCGTCAAGGCCTAATCTATATATTGGTGAAAGAATTTTTGAAATCGGCCCAGTAGTTTTTGTGTTAGGTGATAACTTAGGTTTTTGTCTATCCATGACAACAGTTGACTTATCTGTCACTTTATGTGTATGAAAAACTAACTTCTGTCCGCGGCTTCGCTCGCGTGCCATATTCTATGCGGCTTATGTCCACCCAGAAGGCTTAATCTATATATTGGTGAAAGAATTTTTGAAATCGGCCCAGTAGTTTTTGTGTTAGGTGGCAACTTAGGTTTTTCCATTTTTTGGGTTACATTATTTGAGTTTTCGTAGGGATCCCTAATTTAACTCGGTCTACAAACGAGCCTACGTTACTCAGTGATAATGCAGCATTGTTGTAATGAACGAATTTTCAACACCTGTCCAGAAGAATTTTTTTTTATTACACACTCAATTTATAAATGCATATTCCTTCTCATTGTAATATTAATCGTGCAGAAAATGTAAAATTGGCCCGTTCATATTAATAAAGTCTTGCCACTCGTTCGATTTTCACTCGAAATATTCACAGTTATGTGAATGCTCCTAGATTGCTCCTAGATTGAGATTAATAAAGGTAAATAAGTAATGTGTGAGTGACTGTGTCCGTTTATGCAATAAAATCCCATGCAATAAGACAATAATCGTGTAAGATTATGATAAATTCACGACACATGACAGAATAGTACTGATGAAGAAAGTTAGTTAGAAAATTGCTGATTACCTAACTGATGAGGACATAGTGAAACTCCTAGGGATCACTTTGCACAAGTGGCTCATGTCAATTTAATAACATGGTGTGCAAACGTATTTCGTAAATGTATTATTTGATATTATTATTTGTTATTTCAATACATTTTTAAGGTTCCGTACCGCGTAATACCTTCGCAAGTGTACAGAGACTTGCGATTGTGAGAAAAGCATGCTCAATGCAATGATTGAGGGTCCCGTTACCCATCCCCAGGTTTGAGGAAGTTCTACATGCATTTAAAACCAATGCGTACATGACAGCTGTTGATCTGCAATGTGGGTAGTTTCAGGTCGGTGTGACAAGTGACCACCGAGAAGCAGAGACAACCGAGACCGCCTTCGTGACTCCCTCACGAATGTCCCGCTTCAAGAGAATGCCTGACATACGTGCCTGGGCAACTCAAAATGTTATCGTCCCTGGAGGAATGCCAGTGGACCCGGAGAAGAGTTCGGCTATAGATGACGTGGCCCGTCCGAGGAATGTGAAGCAACTCAAGAGCTGGGTGGCGACGACGAGCTGGTTCCGACGCTTCGTGCCTCACTACGCACCAGTCGCCAGACCCTAGACCGACCTTTCTAAACAAGAAGAGCGCATGGCAGTGAACCGACAGCCAGGTAACCGCTTTCACCCGTATTAAAGACCACCCCGTGACCGCGCCGATACTCCGGCAGGCGCAAGAGTCGAAACCGTAGCACAATATTTGCCTTACAAGTATATATTTCAAATGGCCACTAGTGGTCTATCTTCCTACTTATGCGTAACGCTGCGTCGCTTGGGTTTGTAATGCAAATTATATCGGGATTGAAAGGAATTATTATTATTATCATAGTAGTTTTGGAAGCAAGTTGAAAATGGTGAGCGACATCTATTGCACATACTGTTACTTAATATGTTAGCTACACACGAAGCTCACGACTAATATGCGCCACGTTCGCTGCTGCCATCTGTATATTGAAGAGGAAACTAAATGAGGAACTTAACGCGTGCGTCTGTTACTAAGTTAGTTGTGTATTTTGGATACAGATGGCGGATAACCTGATTAACACGCAGAAAAAAAAATGTTTTTTTTTTTATTATTTATTTATTCATCAAATTCGCTGAAAATTACGGTTGCCATCTGCGGTATCGCCTTGGTCATGCATGGCATAGGGGAGTGTCTATCCACCAGAACAATTGACTTATCTGTCACTTGATGTGTATGAAAAACTAGCTTCTGCCCGCGCCTTCGCTCGCGTGCCGTATTCTATGCAGCTTATGTCCACCGTCAAGGCCTAATCTATATATTGGTGAAAGAATTTTTGAAATCGGCCCAGTAGTTTTTGTGTTAGGTGATAACTTAGGTTTTTGTCTATCCATGACAACAGTTGACTTATCTGTCACTTTATGTGTATGAAAAACTAACTTCAGTCCGCGGCTTCGCTCGCGTGCCATATTCTATGCGGCTTATGTCCACCCAGAAGGCTTAATCTATATATTGGTGAAAGAATTTTTGAAATCGGCCCAGTAGTTTTTGTGTTAGGTGGCAACTTAGGTTTTTCCATTTTTTGGGTTACATTATTTGAGTTTTCGTAGGGATCCCTAATTTAACTCGGTCTACAAACGAGCCTACGTTACTCAGTGATAATGCAGCATTGTTGTAATGAACGAATTTTCAACACCTGTCCAGAAGAATTTTTTTTTATTACACACTCAATTTATAAATGCATATTCCTTCTCATTGTAATATTAATCGTGCAGAAAATGTAAAATTGGCCCGTTCATATTAATAAAGTCTTGCCACTCGTTCGATTTTCACTCGAAATATTCACAGTTATGTGAATGCTCCTAGATTGCTCCTAGATTGAGATTAATAAAGGTAAATAAGTAATGTGTGAGTGACTGTGTCCGTTTATGCAATAAAATCCCATGCAATAAGACAATAATCGTGTCAGATTATGATAAATTCACGACACATGACAGAATAGTACTGATGAAGAAAGTTGGTTAGAAAATTGCTGATTACCTAACTGATGAGGACATAGTGAAACTACTAGGGATCACTTTGCACAAGTGGCTCATGTCAATTTAATAACATGGTGTGCAAACATATTTCGTAAATGTATCATTTGATATTATTATTTGTTATTTCAATACATTTTTAAGGTTCCGTACCGCGTAATACCTTCGCAAGTGTACAGAGACTTGCGATTGTGAGAAAAGCATGCTCAATGCAATGATTGAGGGTCCCGTTACCCATCCCCAGGTTTGAGGAAGTTCTACATGCATTTAAAACCAATGCGTACATGACAGCTGTTGATCTGCAATGTGGGTAGTTTCAGGTCGGTGTGACAAGTGACCACCGAGAAGCAGAGACAACCGAGACCGCCTTCGTGACTCCCTCACGAATGTCCCGCTTCAAGAGAATGCCTGACATACGTGCCTGGGCAACTCAAAATGTTATCGTCCCTGGAGGAATGCCAGTGGACCCGGAGAAGAGTTCGGCTATAGATGACGTGGCCCGTCCGAGGAATGTGAAGCAACTCAAGAGCTGGGTGGCGACGACGAGCTGGTTCCGACGCTTCGTGCCTCACTACGCACCAGTCGCCAGACCCTAGACCGACCTTTCTAAACAAGAAGAGCGCATGGCAGTGAACCGACAGCCAGGTAACCGCTTTCACCCGTATTAAAGACCACCCCGTGACCGCGCCGATACTCCGGCAGGCGCAAGAGTCGAAACCGTAGCACAATATTTGCCTTACAAGTATATATTTCAAATGGCCACTAGTGGTCTATCTTCCTACTTATGCGTAACGCTGCGTCGCTTGGGTTTGTAATGCAAATTATATCGGGATTGAAAGGAATTATTATTATTATCATAGTAGTTTTGGAAGCAAGTTGAAAATGGTGAGCGACATCTATTGCACATACTGTTACTTAATATGTTAGCTACACACGAAGCTCACGACTAATATGCGCCACGTTCGCTGCTGCCATCTGTATATTGAAGAGGAAACTAAATGAGGAACTTAACGCGTGCGTCTGTTACTAAGTTAGTTGTGTATTTTGGATACAGATGGCGGATAACCTGATTAACACGCAGAAAAAAAAAATGTTTTTTTTTTTATTATTTATTTATTCATCAAACTCGCTGAAAATTACGGTTGCCATCTGCGGTATCGCCTTGGTCATGCATGGCATAGGGGAGTGTCTATCCACCAGAACAATTGACTTATCTGTCACTTGATGTGTATGAAAAACTAGCTTCTGCCCGCGCCTTCGCTCGCGTGCCGTATTCTATGCAGCTTATGTCCACCGTCAAGGCCTAATCTATATATTGGTGAAAGAATTTTTGAAATCGGCCCAGTAGTTTTTGTGTTAGGTGATAACTTAGGTTTTTGTCTATCCATGACAACAGTTGACTTATCTGTCACTTTATGTGTATGAAAAACTAACTTCAGTCCGCGGCTTCGCTCGCGTGCCATATTCTATGCGGCTTATGTCCACCCAGAAGGCTTAATCTATATATTGGTGAAAGAATTTTTGAAATCGGCCCAGTAGTTTTTGTGTTAGGTGGCAACTTAGGTTTTTCCATTTTTTGGGTTACATTATTTGAGTTTTCGTGGGGATCCCTAATTTAACTCGGTCTACAAACGAGCCTACGTTACTCAGTGATAATGCAGCATTGTTGTAATGAACGAATTTTCAACACCTGTCCAGAAGATTTTTTTTTTATTACACACTCAATTTATAAATGCATATTCCTTCTCATTGTAATATTAATCGTGCAGAAAATGTAAAATTGGCCCGTTCATATTAATAAAGTCTTGCCACTCGTTCGATTTTCACTCGAAATATTCACAGTTATGTGAATTCTCCTAGATTGCTCCTAGATTGAGATTAATAAAGGTAAATAAGTAATGCGTGAGTGACTGTGTCCGTTTATGCAATAAAATCCCATGCAATAAGACAATAATCGTGTAAGATTATGATAAATTCACGACACATGACAGAATAGTACTGATGAAGAAAGTTAGTTAGAAAATTGCTGATTACCTAACTGATGAGGACATAGTGAAACTCCTAGGGATCACTTTGCACAAGTGGCTCATGTCAATTTAATAACATGGTGTGCAAACGTATTTCGTAAATGTATTATTTGATATTATTATTTGTTATTTCAATACATTTTTAAGGTTCCGTACCGCGTAATACCTTCGCAATTGTACAGAGACTTGCGATTGTGAGAAAAGCATGCTCAATGCAATGATTGAGGGTCCCGTTACCCATCCCCAGGTTTGAGGAAGTTCTACATGCATTTAAAACCAATGTGTACATGACAGCTGTTGATCTGCAATGTGGGTAGTTTCAGGTCGGTGTGACAAGTGACCACCGAGAAGCAGAGACAACCGAGACCGCCTTCGTGACTCCCTCACGAATGTCCCGCTTCAAGAGAATGCCTGACATACGTGCCTGGGCAACTCAAAATGTTATCGTCCCTGGAGGAATGCCAGTGGACCCGGAGAAGAGTTCGGCTATAGATGACGTGGCCCGTCCGAGGAATGTGAAGCAACTCAAGAGCTGGGTGGCGACGACGAGCTGGTTCTGACGCTTCGTGCCTCACTACGCACCAGTCGCCAGACCCTAGACCGACCTTTCTAAACAAGAAGAGCGCATGGCAGTGAACCGACAGCCAGGTAACCGCTTTCACCGGTATTAAAGACCACCCCGTGACCGCGCCGATACTCCGGCAGGCGCAAGAGTCGAAACCGTAGCACAATATTTGCCTTACAAGTATATATTTCAAATGGCCACTAGTGGTCTATCTTCCTACTTATGCGTAATGCTGCGTCGCTTGGGTTTGTAATGCAAATTATATCGGGATTGAAAGGAATTATTATTATTATCATAGTAGTTTTGGAAGCAAGTTGAAAATGGTGAGCGACATCTATTGCACATACTGTTACTTAATATGTTAGCTACACACGAAGCTCACGACTAATATGCGCCACGTTCGCTGCTGCCATCTGTATATTGAAGAGGAAACTAAATGAGGAACTTAACGCGTGCGTCTGTTACTAAGTTAGTTGTGTATTTTGGATACAGATGGCGGATAACCTGATTAACACGCAGGAAAAAAAAATGTTTTTTTTTTTATTATTTATTTATTCATCAAACTCGCTGAAAATTACGGTTGCCATCTGCGGTATCGCCTTGGTCATGCATGGCATAGGGGAGTGTCTATCCACCAGAACAATTGACTTATCTGTCACTTGATGTGTATGAAAAACTAGCTTCTGCCCGCGCCTTCGCTCGCGTGCCGTATTCTATGCAGCTTATGTCCACCGTCAAGGCCTAATCTATATATTGGTGAAAGAATTTTTGAAATCGGCCCAGTAGTTTTTGTGTTAGGTGATAACTTAGGTTTTTGTCTATCCATGACAACAGTTGACTTATCTGTCACTTTATGTGTATGAAAAACTAACTTCAGTCCGCGGCTTCGCTCGCGTGCCATATTCTATGCGGCTTATGTCCACCCAGAAGGCTTAATCTATATATTGGTGAAAGAATTTTTGAAATCGGCCCAGTAGTTTTTGTGTTAGGTGGCAACTTAGGTTTTTCCATTTTTTGGGTTACATTATTTGAGTTTTCGTGGGGATCCCTAATTTAACTCGGTCTACAAACGAGCCTACGTTACTCAGTGATAATGCAGCATTGTTGTAATGAACGAATTTTCAACACCTGTCCAGAAGATTTTTTTTTTATTACACACTCAATTTATAAATGCATATTCCTTCTCATTGTAATATTAATCGTGCAGAAAATGTAAAATTGGCCCGTTCATATTAATAAAGTCTTGCCACTCGTTCGATTTTCACTCGAAATATTCACAGTTATGTGAATGCTCCTAGATTGCTCCTAGATTGAGATTAATAAAGGTAAATAAGTAATGCGTGAGTGACTGTGTCCGTTTATGCAATAAAATCCCATGCAATAAGACAATAATCGTGTAAGATTATGATAAATTCACGACACATGACAGAATAGTACTGATGAAGAAAGTTAGTTAGAAAATTGCTGATTACCTAACTGATGAGGACATAGTGAAACTCCTAGGGATCACTTTGCACAAGTGGCTCATGTCAATTTAATAACATTGTGTGCAAACGTATTTCGTAAATGTATTATTTGATATTATTATTTGTTATTTCAATACATTTTTAAGGTTCCGTACCGCGTAATACCTTCGCAAGTGTACAGAGACTTGCGATTGTGAGAAAAGCATGCTCAATGCAATGATTGAGGGTCCCGTTACCCATCCCCAGGTTTGAGGAAGTTCTACATGCATTACATGCATATCAAACCAATGCGTACATGACAGCTGTTGATCTGCAATGTGGGTAGTTTCAGGTCGGTGTGACAAGTGACCACCGAGAAGCAGAGACAACCGAGACCGCCTTCGTGACTCCCTCACGAATGTCCCGCTTCAAGAGAATGCCTGACATATGTGCCTGGGCAACTCAAAATGTTATCGTCCCTGGAGGAATGCCAGTGGACCCGGATAAGAGTTCGGCTATAGAGGACGTGGCCCGTCCGAGGAATGTGAAGCAACTCAAGAGCTGGGTGGCGACGACGAGCTGGTTCCGACGCTTCGTGCCTCACTACGCACCAGTCGCCAGACCCTAGACCGACCTTTCTAAACAAGAAGAGCGCATGGCAGTGAACCGACAGCCAGGTAACCGCCTTCACCCGTATTAAAGACCACCCCGTGACAGCGCCAATACTCCGGCAGGCGCAAGAGTCGAAACCGTAGCACAATATTTGCCTTACAAGTATATATTTCAAATGGCCACTAGTGGTCTATCTCCCTACTTATGCGTAACGCTGCGTCGCTTGGGTTTGTAATGCAAATTATATCGGGATTGAAAGGAATTATTATTATTATCATAGTAGTTTTGGAAGCAAGTTGAAAATGGTGAGCGACATCTATTGCACATACTGTTACTTAATATGTTAGCTACACACGAAGCTCACGACTAATATGCGCCACGTTCGCTGCTGCCATCTGTATATTGAAGAGGAAACTAAATGAGGAACTTAACGCGTGCGTCTGTTACTAAGTTAGTTGTGTATTTTGGATACAGATGGCGGATAACCTGATTAACACGCAGAAAAAAAAATGTTTTTTTTTTATAATTTATTTATTCATCAAACTCGCTGAAAATTACGGTTGCCATCTGCGGTATCGCCTTGGTCATGCATGGCATAGGGGAGTGTCTATCCACCAGAACAATTGACTTATCTGTCACTTGATGTGTATGAAAAACTAGCTTCTGCCCGCGCCTTCGCTCGCGTGCCGTATTCTATGCAGCTTATGTCCACCGTCAAGGCCTAATCTATATATTGGTGAAAGAATTTTTGAAATCGGCCCAGTAGTTTTTGTGTTAGGTGATAACTTAGGTTTTTGTCTATCCATGACAACAGTTGACTTATCTGTCACTTTATGTGTATGAAAAACTAACTTCAGTCCGCGGCTTCGCTCGCGTGCCATATTCTATGCGGCTTATGTCCACCCAGAAGGCTTAATCTATATATTGGTGAAAGAATTTTTGAAATCGGCCCAGTAGTTTTTGCGTTAGGTGGCAACTTAGGTTTTTCCATTTTTTGGGTTACATTATTTGAGTTTTCGTGGGGATCCCTAATTTAACTCGGTCTACAAACGAGCCTACGTTACTCAGTGATAATGCAGCATTGTTGTAATGAACGAATTTTCAACACCTGTCCAGAAGATATTTTTTTTATTACACACTCAATTTATAAATGCATATTCCTTCTCATTGTAATATTAATCGTGCAGAAAATGTAAAATTGGCCCGTTCATATTAATAAAGTCTTGCCACTCGTTCGATTTTCACTCGAAATATTCACAGTTATGTGAATTCTCCTAGATTGCTCCTAGATTGAGATTAATAAAGGTAAATAAGTAATGCGTGAGTGACTGTGTCCGTTTATGCAATAAAATCCCATGCAATAAGACAATAATCGTGTAAGATTATGATAAATTCACGACACATGACAGAATAGTACTGATGAAGAAAGTTAGTTAGAAAATTGCTGATTACCTAACTGATGAGGACATAGTGAAACTCCTAGGGATCACTTTGCACAAGTGGCTCATGTCAATTTAATAACATGGTGTGCAAACGTATTTCGTAAATGTATTATTTGATATTATTATTTGTTATTTCAATACATTTTTAAGGTTCCGTACCGCGTAATACCTTCGCAAGTGTACAGAGACTTGCGATTGTGAGAAAAGCATGCTCAATGCAATGATTGAGGGTCCCGTTACCCATCCCCAGGTTTGAGGAAGTTCTACATGCATTTAAAACCAATGCGTACATGACAGCTGTTGATCTGCAATGTGGGTAGTTTCAGGTCGGTGTGACAAGTGACCACCGAGAAGCAGAGACAACCGAGACCGCCTTCGTGACTCCCTCACGAATGTCCCGCTTCAAGAGAATGCCTGACATACGTGCCTGGGCAACTCAAAATGTTATCGTCCCTGGAGGAATGCCAGTGGACCCGGAGAAGAGTTCGGCTATAGATGACGTGGCCCGTCCGAGGAATGTGAAGCAACTCAAGAGCTGGGTGGCGACGACGAGCTGGTTCTGACGCTTCGTGCCTCACTACGCACCAGTCGCCAGACCCTAGACCGACCTTTCTAAACAAGAAGAGCGCATGGCAGTGAACCGACAGCCAGGTAACCGCTTTCACCGGTATTAAAGACCACCCCGTGACCGCGCCGATACTCCGGCAGGCGCAAGAGTCGAAACCGTAGCACAATATTTGCCTTACAAGTATATATTTCAAATGGCCACTAGTGGTCTATCTTCCTACTTATGCGTAACGCTGCGTCGCTTGGGTTTGTAATGCAAATTATATCGGGATTGAAAGGAATTATTATTATTATCATAGTAGTTTTGGAAGCAAGTTGAAAATGGTGAGCGACATCTATTGCACATACTGTTACTTAATATGTTAGCTACACACGAAGCTCACGACTAATATGCGCCACGTTCGCTGCTGCCATCTGTATATTGAAGAGGAAACTAAATGAGGAACTTAACGCGTGCGTCTGTTACTAAGTTAGTTGTGTATTTTGGATACAGATGGCGGATAACCTGATTAACACGCAGAAAAAAAAATGTTTTTTTTTTTATTATTTATTTATTCATCAAACTCGCTGAAAATTATGGTTGCCATCTGCGGTATCGCCTTGGTCATGCATGGCATAGGGGAGTGTCTATCCACCAGAACAATTGACTTATCTGTCACTTGATGTGTATGAAAAACTAACTTCTGCCCGCGCCTTCGCTCGCGTGCCGTATTCTATGCAGCTTATGTCCACCGTCAAGGCCTAATCTATACATTGGTGAAAGAATTTTTGAAATCGGCCCAGTAGTTTTTGTGTTAGGTGATAACTTAGGTTTTTGTCTATCCATGACAACAGTTGACTTATCTGTCACTTTATGTGTATGAAAAACTAACTTCAGTCCGCGGCTTCGCTCGCGTGCCATATTCTATGCGGCTTATGTCCACCCAGAAGGCTTAATCTATATATTGGTGAAAGAATTTTTGAAATCGGCCCAGTAGTTTTTGTGTTAGGTGGCAACTTAGGTTTTTCCATTTTTTGGGTTACATTATTTGAGTTTTCGTGGGGATCCCTAATTTAACTCGGTCTACAAACGAGCCTACGTTACTCAGTGATAATGCAGCATTGTTGTAATGAACGAATTTTCAACACCTGTCCAGAAGATATTTTTTTTATTACACACTCAATTTATAAATGCATATTCCTTCTCATTGTAATATTAATCGTGCAGAAAATGTAAAATTGGCCCGTTCATATTAATAAAGTCTTGCCACTCGTTCGATTTTCACTCGAAATATTCACAGTTATGTGAATGCTCCTAGATTGCTCCTAGATTGAGATTAATAAAGGTAAATAAGTAATGCGTGAGTGACTGTGTCCGTTTATGCAATAAAATCCCATGCAATAAGACAATAATCGTGTAAGATTATGATAAATTCACGACACATGACAGAATAGTACTGATGAAGAAAGTTAGTTAGAAAATTGCTGATTACCTAACTGATGAGGACATAGTGAAACTCCTAGGGATCACTTTGCACAAGTGGCTCATGTCAATTTAATAACATGGTGTGCAAACGTATTTCGTAAATGTATTATTTGATATTATTATTTGTTATTTCAATACATTTTTAAGGTTCCGTACCGCGTAATACCTTCGCAAGTGTACAGAGACTTGCGATTGTGAGAAAAGCATGCTCAATGCAATGATTGAGGGTCCCGTTACCCATCCCCAGGTTTGAGGAAGTTCTACATGCATTTAAAACCAATGCGTACATGACAGCTGTTGATCTGCAATGTGGGTAGTTTCAGGTCGGTGTGACAAGTGACCACCGAGAAGCAGAGACAACCGAGACCGCCTTCGTGACTCCCTCACGAATGTCCCGCTTCAAGAGAATGCCTGACATACGTGCCTGGGCAACTCAAAATGTTATCGTCCCTGGAGGAATGCCAGTGGACCCGGAGAAGAGTTCGGCTATAGATGACGTGGCCCGTCCGAGGAATGTGAAGCAACTCAAGAGCTGGGTGGCGACGACGAGCTGGTTCCGACGCTTCGTGCCTCACTACGCACCAGTCGCCAGACCCTAGACCGACCTTTCTAAACAAGAAGAGCGCATGGCAGTGAACCGACAGCCAGGTAACCGCTTTCACCGGTATTAAAGACCACCCCGTGACCGCGCCGATACTCCGGCAGGCGCAAGAGTCGAAACCGTAGCACAATATTTGCCTTACAAGTATATATTTCAAATGGCCACTAGTGGTCTATCTTCCTACTTATGCGTAACGCTGCGTCGCTTGGGTTTGTAATGCAAATTATATCGGGATTGAAAGGAATTATTATTATTATCATAGTAGTTTTGGAAGCAAGTTGAAAATGGTGAGCGACATCTATTGCACATACTGTTACTTAATATGTTAGCTACACACGAAGCTCACGACTAATATGCGCCACGTTCGCTGCTGCCATCTGTATATTGAAGAGGAAACTAAATGAGGAACTTAACGCGTGCGTCTGTTACTAAGTTAGTTGTGTATTTTGGATACAGATGGCGGATAACCTGATTAACACGCAGAAAAAAAAATGTTTTTTTTTTATTATTTATTTATTCATCAAACTCGCTGAAAATTATGGTTGCCATCTGCGGTATCGCCTTGGTCATGCATGGCATAGGGGAGTGTCTATCCACCAGAACAATTGACTTATCTGTCACTTATAGAAAATAGCTATTTAAAATATGAAGCTGACATTCAGCGACTGCAGGCAGAGATCTCAGTATTAACTATATCATTAGATAAAATGACATCAAAATATGAGTGCTCACGCAAAGAAATTCAGGAGCACATTATGGCACTAACTGAGGTAGTTGATATGTCCAAATATAATTATGACCGCTTTATATCACTATCAAATAAATGTGATTGCGACTCGGATCTACAACAAGACCAAACACCTGTTTGTCAGTCTGTACTGAATGACAGCTCCACCAAGCATTTCACAAGCAGTACTTCCCATAACTGTGTTCAACATAATAATATCTTGACATTGTATAGTGATGAATTGGGACAAAATATGGGGTTGCACTTATCGCACAGTGTTGGTCATGGTACTAACCACTGTATACCTTGTAACGTTACGCCTAGTACGTGCCGTTACATTTTACTAAATAATTAATAATTTATCTATTTTCTATTAAAATACTCATATTACTCCTAATTAGCTATAACTATACCCCTACTATCATATTATCAACTTAATTACCTATAAAACTAACTTAAAAGCTAATCTTATCAAATACCTAAACTAATTATAAATTGAATGAAATATAAAATAGCTAGAATCGTGCACAATGACTCAATCCGAGCGTAGCATCGGGGATCGTCGGAAGTTGTCGGCAATGTTGTGCGCAGTAGCATGCGCACCGCGCTCTTTTGTTTTGCCGCGCATTCGCATCTCCCGCCGCCACTGCGACGCGGGGCTTGGCGGCGTGTGGTCACTCCACTCGTCGTCGGGAAAGCCCGCCAAAACCTAACTGCTATGTACTAAACATACTAACATACTATATATTGTTGCCGATCCCGCTGGGGTGAGTTCCTAGTGTATTTTTATTAAGTGTAGCTATTAATAACTGTGTAGTGCTGTGCCCATCTTGTAAATTGTTCTCTCTAACATCTGCTGGCTGAGGCTGCTCAGCAATGGCTAGGTGCTACGGTTATAGGGTAGGACGCTGAGCTGCGACTAGGGCATGTCCGTGCATGGTCGAGCGAGCTAATGCCTGCTGTTCCATTCCAGGATCCTGGTGACATAATTACTCAACACTAACTACTGGCCCGGACCCTACATCTGGTGCAGTACCTGCCTCCGTCCAGACCCTACTCCTGGACCAGGCGCTATCTACCTCTGGCCCAGACCCTACCTCTGGACCAGTCCGCCTCCAGTCCAGGCACTACCCTGGACCAGGCGCTATCTACCCTCCTGAGGAAGACCAGGCTGCTCCCAGCCGGAACCTTGACCCTACGTCAGGCCAGTGTTTCCCTTCCTACCACCTACCTCTACTCACCACCACTAGTGAAGGAAACAGACGTTTAATAAACGAACCCACTTTATAAATATTAACCACTCTTTTCATTTCCACACACTATCTATCCTGTACCCGGGTACCGAAGGCTCACCACCTTTTTCCCTCACCCGGGACAGTGGCGCCCAACTCTTGTGTCTCGTTTCCAATCGCTGGTGGTAGTGTTGTTCTCGCTCAGCAGCTCTCAGCTCAGCCTCACTCTTGTAACGAGGAGGTGACTTCGTCAGCGAACTGGTACGTACTTCTTGTTAATTACTTGTATATTATATATTTTATTGTGTGTGTGTGTGTGTGTGTACCTACTTGTTGCTATTGTGTTGTCATTGATACTTAAAATAACATAACTACTGAGCTAACTAAATAACACATACTTACTTTTAGCTTACATTTTGATTTGTGTTATATAATGACGAGCTAACTTACGTAACACTTTATTGTACCTATGTTGTGACGTAACAGTTCGCAATTTTTAATTCTATCTACTTTGTGTTATTGCTTACTAAAACTAACTAAAAGAAGTAACACTTTCTCGTAGTAGGTATATTTGTATAATAATAATTTCTTAAGAACAGATTTAAAATATTTTTTTATTCTGTTAAATTTTATAAAATTTTTTTTTTGCGATTCTAAATTCACATTTTAAATTTTTTATGATTGTTTTATATAATTGTTCTTTTCTACAATGGGAACTCATTCTATTAAATATTTTATGCTCAAAAAGCATGAATTGTCTTATGAGGTTGCTATTCGTGGTGTTGAACCAGTTTCTGATATGTTCGGTCTACGTAAACAAATGCACAGTGTACCGAACTCACCTATACTTCAATGTAATGCTGATGACATTAATGAGTCTTGCCTAGACCCTGTGATTGACTGTGATGCTATATTAAATTCTATCGCCGATTTAAACGCGTACGTCACTATTTTAGATACCAGTAGTTATGAACGCGGCGACGAGTTCCGTATATCTAACCGATGCTATGTTCTTCATAACCATATTTACCATCGCTTGAGAAGAGTGTTCAGTTCTGACCCTTCTATCATTGAACGGTTAAACTCCTTAAAAAATGAATTTTACTTGCTATCTGATAACATGCATTGTATATTCTCATTGCTACAAAATGCCGATTCAGATTTTGATTGGAATACTTTGCTTGCTAGTCTACCAGTGTTACATATTGAGTCGATTTCTCCTCAGTCTAACGACCTACCTGAAACGACTAGTTCTTCACTAACGACTGATTTATTTTGTGATACTACAACTGATCCTAGCATTGACTGTGACATTGACGTTGTAAATGACAACCCTACAATCGCTCCTACCTACTTATTTGATATACTACTATCAAACTCTATACCTAACTCTGACACTACTGAAAGTCACAACCCTACCGTTGTTCCTTTCAAACTACCTAACTCTGACATTACTGAAAGTGACAACCCTACCGTTGTTCCTTTCAAAATACCTAACTCTGACACTGCTGAAAGTCACAACCCTACCGTTGCTCCTTTCAAAATACCTAACTCTGACACTACTGAATGTGACAGCCCTATTGTTGCGTTCTTCTTTGTACCTGACTTTGACCCTAAATCTGAAAGTGACAACCCTATCGTTGCCCCCTTCTATGTACCTGACTCTGACCTTAAATCTAAAAGTGACAACCCTACCGTTGGACTTTTCTCTATGTACTCGATTCTGACCCTAATTCTGAGAGTGATGACCCTGCCGTCATTACTATCTATTTACCTGACATTGAGCATATATAACTATGTTTCAACTGAACGCAATATGAAAGACTGGCTTTTGATCATCTATTTTGTATTAGCATACTATCTATTACACTATATTACAGCCATCTTTGATAAAAGCTTGGTTATTATTTAAATGAATGTGCCGACACATTTTGCTTTTGATTTTGGTTGTATTTTTATTATTTTCTGCTAAAGTAATTATTACTAATATTTTTTTTATTTAACTAGTTTTCCAATAGTATAGAGTAAAGTAAGCAGACGGATTTTACTTTACTTAGGTACGCAAAATCCTACTCCTTGTCGCCCAGTACTGTAACGTTACGCCTAGTACGTGCCGTTACATTTTACTAAATAATTAATAATTTATCTATTTTCTATTAAAATACTCATATTACTCCTAATTAGCTATAACTATACCCCTACTATCATATTATCAACTTAATTACCTATAAAACTAACTTAAAAGCTAATCTTATCAAATACCTAAACTAATTATAAATTGAATGAAATATAAAATAGCTAGAATCGTGCACAATGACTCAATCCGAGCGTAGCATCGGGGATCGTCGGAAGTTGTCGGCAATGTTGTGCGCAGTAGCATGCGCACCGCGCTCTTTTGTTTTGCCGCGCATTCGCATCTCCCGCCGCCACTGCGACGCGGGGCTTGGCGGCGTGTGGTCACTCCACTCGTCGTCGGGAAAGCCCGCCAAAACCTAACTGCTATGTACTAAACATACTAACATACTATATATTGTTGCCGATCCCGCTGGGGTGAGTTCCTAGTGTATTTTTATTAAGTGTAGCTATTAATAACTGTGTAGTGCTGTGCCCATCTTGTAAATTGTTCTCTCTAACATCTGCTGGCTGAGGCTGCTCAGCAATGGCTAGGTGCTACGGTTATAGGGTAGGACGCTGAGCTGCGACTAGGGCATGTCCGTGCATGGTCGAGCGAGCTAATGCCTGCTGTTCCATTCCAGGATCCTGGTGACATAATTACTCAACACTAACTACTGGCCCGGACCCTACATCTGGTGCAGTACCTGCCTCCGTCCAGACCCTACTCCTGGACCAGGCGCTATCTACCTCTGGCCCAGACCCTACCTCTGGACCAGTCCGCCTCCAGTCCAGGCACTACCCTGGACCAGGCGCTATCTACCCTCCTGAGGAAGACCAGGCTGCTCCCAGCCGGAACCTTGACCCTACGTCAGGCCAGTGTTTCCCTTCCTACCACCTACCTCTACTCACCACCACTAGTGAAGGAAACAGACGTTTAATAAACGAACCCACTTTATAAATATTAACCACTCTTTTCATTTCCACACACTATCTATCCTGTACCCGGGTACCGAAGGCTCACCACCTTTTTCCCTCACCCGGGACAGTGGCGCCCAACTCTTGTGTCTCGTTTCCAATCGCTGGTGGTAGTGTTGTTCTCGCTCAGCAGCTCTCAGCTCAGCCTCACTCTTGTAACGAGGAGGTGACTTCGTCAGCGAACTGGTACGTACTTCTTGTTAATTACTTGTATATTATATATTTTATTGTGTGTGTGTGTGTGTGTGTACCTACTTGTTGCTATTGTGTTGTCATTGATACTTAAAATAACATAACTACTGAGCTAACTAAATAACACATACTTACTTTTAGCTTACATTTTGATTTGTGTTATATAATGACGAGCTAACTTACGTAACACTTTATTGTACCTATGTTGTGACGTAACAGTTCGCAATTTTTAATTCTATCTACTTTGTGTTATTGCTTACTAAAACTAACTAAAAGAAGTAACACTTTCTCGTAGTAGGTATATTTGTATAATAATAATTTCTTAAGAACAGATTTAAAATATTTTTTTATTCTGTTAAATTTTATAAAATTTTTTTTTTGCGATTCTAAATTCACATTTTAAATTTTTTATGATTGTTTTATATAATTGTTCTTTTCTACAATGGGAACTCATTCTATTAAATATTTTATGCTCAAAAAGCATGAATTGTCTTATGAGGTTGCTATTCGTGGTGTTGAACCAGTTTCTGATATGTTCGGTCTACGTAAACAAATGCACAGTGTACCGAACTCACCTATACTTCAATGTAATGCTGATGACATTAATGAGTCTTGCCTAGACCCTGTGATTGACTGTGATGCTATATTAAATTCTATCGCCGATTTAAACGCGTACGTCACTATTTTAGATACCAGTAGTTATGAACGCGGCGACGAGTTCCGTATATCTAACCGATGCTATGTTCTTCATAACCATATTTACCATCGCTTGAGAAGAGTGTTCAGTTCTGACCCTTCTATCATTGAACGGTTAAACTCCTTAAAAAATGAATTTTACTTGCTATCTGATAACATGCATTGTATATTCTCATTGCTACAAAATGCCGATTCAGATTTTGATTGGAATACTTTGCTTGCTAGTCTACCAGTGTTACATATTGAGTCGATTTCTCCTCAGTCTAACGACCTACCTGAAACGACTAGTTCTTCACTAACGACTGATTTATTTTGTGATACTACAACTGATCCTAGCATTGACTGTGACATTGACGTTGTAAATGACAACCCTACAATCGCTCCTACCTACTTATTTGATATACTACTATCAAACTCTATACCTAACTCTGACACTACTGAAAGTCACAACCCTACCGTTGTTCCTTTCAAACTACCTAACTCTGACATTACTGAAAGTGACAACCCTACCGTTGTTCCTTTCAAAATACCTAACTCTGACACTGCTGAAAGTCACAACCCTACCGTTGCTCCTTTCAAAATACCTAACTCTGACACTACTGAATGTGACAGCCCTATTGTTGCGTTCTTCTTTGTACCTGACTTTGACCCTAAATCTGAAAGTGACAACCCTATCGTTGCCCCCTTCTATGTACCTGACTCTGACCTTAAATCTAAAAGTGACAACCCTACCGTTGGACTTTTCTCTATGTACTCGATTCTGACCCTAATTCTGAGAGTGATGACCCTGCCGTCATTACTATCTATTTACCTGACATTGAGCATATATAACTATGTTTCAACTGAACGCAATATGAAAGACTGGCTTTTGATCATCTATTTTGTATTAGCATACTATCTATTACACTATATTACAGCCATCTTTGATAAAAGCTTGGTTATTATTTAAATGAATGTGCCGACACATTTTGCTTTTGATTTTGGTTGTATTTTTATTATTTTCTGCTAAAGTAATTATTACTAATATTTTTTTTATTTAACTAGTTTTCCAATAGTATAGAGTAAAGTAAGCAGACGGATTTTACTTTACTTAGGTACGCAAAATCCTACTCCTTGTCGCCCAGTACTGTAACGTTACGCCTAGTACGTGCCGTTACATTTTACTAAATAATTAATAATTTATCTATTTTCTATTAAAATACTCATATTACTCCTAATTAGCTATAACTATACCCCTACTATCATATTATCAACTTAATTACCTATAAAACTAACTTAAAAGCTAATCTTATCAAATACCTAAACTAATTATAAATTGAATGAAATATAAAATAGCTAGAATCGTGCACAATGACTCAATCCGAGCGTAGCATCGGGGATCGTCGGAAGTTGTCGGCAATGTTGTGCGCAGTAGCATGCGCACCGCGCTCTTTTGTTTTGCCGCGCATTCGCATCTCCCGCCGCCACTGCGACGCGGGGCTTGGCGGCGTGTGGTCACTCCACTCGTCGTCGGGAAAGCCCGCCAAAACCTAACTGCTATGTACTAAACATACTAACATACTATATATTGTTGCCGATCCCGCTGGGGTGAGTTCCTAGTGTATTTTTATTAAGTGTAGCTATTAATAACTGTGTAGTGCTGTGCCCATCTTGTAAATTGTTCTCTCTAACATCTGCTGGCTGAGGCTGCTCAGCAATGGCTAGGTGCTACGGTTATAGGGTAGGACGCTGAGCTGCGACTAGGGCATGTCCGTGCATGGTCGAGCGAGCTAATGCCTGCTGTTCCATTCCAGGATCCTGGTGACATAATTACTCAACACTAACTACTGGCCCGGACCCTACATCTGGTGCAGTACCTGCCTCCGTCCAGACCCTACTCCTGGACCAGGCGCTATCTACCTCTGGCCCAGACCCTACCTCTGGACCAGTCCGCCTCCAGTCCAGGCACTACCCTGGACCAGGCGCTATCTACCCTCCTGAGGAAGACCAGGCTGCTCCCAGCCGGAACCTTGACCCTACGTCAGGCCAGTGTTTCCCTTCCTACCACCTACCTCTACTCACCACCACTAGTGAAGGAAACAGACGTTTAATAAACGAACCCACTTTATAAATATTAACCACTCTTTTCATTTCCACACACTATCTATCCTGTACCCGGGTACCGAAGGCTCACCACCTTTTTCCCTCACCCGGGACAGTGGCGCCCAACTCTTGTGTCTCGTTTCCAATCGCTGGTGGTAGTGTTGTTCTCGCTCAGCAGCTCTCAGCTCAGCCTCACTCTTGTAACGAGGAGGTGACTTCGTCAGCGAACTGGTACGTACTTCTTGTTAATTACTTGTATATTATATATTTTATTGTGTGTGTGTGTGTGTGTGTACCTACTTGTTGCTATTGTGTTGTCATTGATACTTAAAATAACATAACTACTGAGCTAACTAAATAACACATACTTACTTTTAGCTTACATTTTGATTTGTGTTATATAATGACGAGCTAACTTACGTAACACTTTATTGTACCTATGTTGTGACGTAACAGTTCGCAATTTTTAATTCTATCTACTTTGTGTTATTGCTTACTAAAACTAACTAAAAGAAGTAACACTTTCTCGTAGTAGGTATATTTGTATAATAATAATTTCTTAAGAACAGATTTAAAATATTTTTTTATTCTGTTAAATTTTATAAAATTTTTTTTTTGCGATTCTAAATTCACATTTTAAATTTTTTATGATTGTTTTATATAATTGTTCTTTTCTACAATGGGAACTCATTCTATTAAATATTTTATGCTCAAAAAGCATGAATTGTCTTATGAGGTTGCTATTCGTGGTGTTGAACCAGTTTCTGATATGTTCGGTCTACGTAAACAAATGCACAGTGTACCGAACTCACCTATACTTCAATGTAATGCTGATGACATTAATGAGTCTTGCCTAGACCCTGTGATTGACTGTGATGCTATATTAAATTCTATCGCCGATTTAAACGCGTACGTCACTATTTTAGATACCAGTAGTTATGAACGCGGCGACGAGTTCCGTATATCTAACCGATGCTATGTTCTTCATAACCATATTTACCATCGCTTGAGAAGAGTGTTCAGTTCTGACCCTTCTATCATTGAACGGTTAAACTCCTTAAAAAATGAATTTTACTTGCTATCTGATAACATGCATTGTATATTCTCATTGCTACAAAATGCCGATTCAGATTTTGATTGGAATACTTTGCTTGCTAGTCTACCAGTGTTACATATTGAGTCGATTTCTCCTCAGTCTAACGACCTACCTGAAACGACTAGTTCTTCACTAACGACTGATTTATTTTGAGATACTACAACTGATCCTAGCATTGACTGTGACATTGACGTTGTAAATGACAACCCTACAATCGCTCCTACCTACTTATTTGATATACTACTATCAAACTCTATACCTAACTCTGACACTACTGAAAGTCACAACCCTACCGTTGTTCCTTTCAAACTACCTAACTCTGACATTACTGAAAGTGACAACCCTACCGTTGTTCCTTTCAAAATACCTAACTCTGACACTGCTGAAAGTCACAACCCTACCGTTGCTCCTTTCAAAATACCTAACTCTGACACTACTGAATGTGACAGCCCTATTGTTGCGTTCTTCTTTGTACCTGACTTTGACCCTAAATCTGAAAGTGACAACCCTATCGTTGCCCCCTTCTATGTACCTGACTCTGACCTTAAATCTAAAAGTGACAACCCTACCGTTGGACTTTTCTCTATGTACTCGATTCTGACCCTAATTCTGAGAGTGATGACCCTGCCGTCATTACTATCTATTTACCTGACATTGAGCATATATAACTATGTTTCAACTGAACGCAATATGAAAGACTGGCTTTTGATCATCTATTTTGTATTAGCATACTATCTATTACACTATATTACAGCCATCTTTGATAAAAGCTTGGTTATTATTTAAATGAATGTGCCGACACATTTTGCTTTTGATTTTGGTTGTATTTTTATTATTTTCTGCTAAAGTAATTATTACTAATATTTTTTTTATTTAACTAGTTTTCCAATAGTATAGAGTAAAGTAAGCAGACGGATTTTACTTTACTTAGGTACGCAAAATCCTACTCCTTGTCGCCCAGTACTGTAACGTTACGCCTAGTACGTGCCGTTACATTTTACTAAATAATTAATAATTTATCTATTTTCTATTAAAATACTCATATTACTCCTAATTAGCTATAACTATACCCCTACTATCATATTATCAACTTAATTACCTATAAAACTAACTTAAAAGCTAATCTTATCAAATACCTAAACTAATTATAAATTGAATGAAATATAAAATAGCTAGAATCGTGCACAATGACTCAATCCGAGCGTAGCATCGGGGATCGTCGGAAGTTGTCGGCAATGTTGTGCGCAGTAGCATGCGCACCGCGCTCTTTTGTTTTGCCGCGCATTCGCATCTCCCGCCGCCACTGCGACGCGGGGCTTGGCGGCGTGTGGTCACTCCACTCGTCGTCGGGAAAGCCCGCCAAAACCTAACTGCTATGTACTAAACATACTAACATACTATATATTGTTGCCGATCCCGCTGGGGTGAGTTCCTAGTGTATTTTTATTAAGTGTAGCTATTAATAACTGTGTAGTGCTGTGCCCATCTTGTAAATTGTTCTCTCTAACATCTGCTGGCTGAGGCTGCTCAGCAATGGCTAGGTGCTACGGTTATAGGGTAGGACGCTGAGCTGCGACTAGGGCATGTCCGTGCATGGTCGAGCGAGCTAATGCCTGCTGTTCCATTCCAGGATCCTGGTGACATAATTACTCAACACTAACTACTGGCCCGGACCCTACATCTGGTGCAGTACCTGCCTCCGTCCAGACCCTACTCCTGGACCAGGCGCTATCTACCTCTGGCCCAGACCCTACCTCTGGACCAGTCCGCCTCCAGTCCAGGCACTACCCTGGACCAGGCGCTATCTACCCTCCTGAGGAAGACCAGGCTGCTCCCAGCCGGAACCTTGACCCTACGTCAGGCCAGTGTTTCCCTTCCTACCACCTACCTCTACTCACCACCACTAGTGAAGGAAACAGACGTTTAATAAACGAACCCACTTTATAAATATTAACCACTCTTTTCATTTCCACACACTACCTATCCTGTACCCGGGTACCGAAGGCTCACCATCTATTCCCTCACCCGGGACAACCTGGTGCAGATTTTAAACATCTTGTGGCAAACATCCTGAGCGACCAATGCAGCACCAGCTCAACCTTAGCTATCTTATGTGGGAGAAGGGGAAATATGAATAAAAATGAATTAATTAAATTAATGGATTCGCTGAGTTGCCTTAGTGCGAAAAATATAATATTATTTGCATTTCCCTACAGCAGAGGATTGTCACAGAGGGAAAATAATATTAGATATAATTTGAATTGTTGCATGCAAACAATAACCAATTATAATAATTTTTTTACATTTATTGACATAAATAACAATTCAATTATTTCATATTTTAATGTGACAAGTGAAAGATTTTATCTTTCCTTTAGATATAAACGACAAGTAGCAAGCATGCTACATTATTGTATACACGTATTTAATTTGAACACAGCCAAATCATTGGCTAACAAGACTGCTTCTATTGAGCAGGCAAACAAGGACATTATATGTAATGATTCTTTGGAATATGTTCCAAATACTTTAAATTAAGTTATAAGACAACAGAGACAATCTCTGGCGATTTTATGAATAATAATGCTACTTCCTTTATTAAACTTGTTCATCAGAACATCCAAGGAATGTTAAATAAAGAATTAGAATTGGAGTTGTTCATGGACTGTAATGATATTCATGTATTATGTTTAACAGAACATTGGCTTAGGGACGAGCAGTTCATGTTCAACTTCTGTAACCATCAGGTTGCTAGTGCCTTCAGCAGGAAGGTTGCAATACGAGGAGGCTCCATGATTATTTTAGAAAAACGCATGAAATATAAAGAACGTCTGGATGTTGTGCACCTTTCTGCGGAGAGTACTATTGAGTTATCATGTATAGAGTTAGAGCAATACATTGTTGTGTGCGTATACCGACCCCCTAGTGGAGCTTTCGAGCATTTTGAACAAATCATGGATGAAGTTTTGGTAAAAGTCTGTACTTCAGGTAAAAATATAATCATATGTGGAGACTTTAATGTCAATATTTTAGAAAATTCATCCATGAGCAACCGATTAAAATGCCTTTTTAGTTCCTCTAATTTATTTTACTTATTTTCTGAGCCAACACGAATAACAAGTTCATCAGCAACTTGCATTGATAACGTGTTCACAAACTTTCGGCCCACTAGTAATGAAATCATAAGTAAATTAGACTCTGACCACTGTGGCCAATTAATAACTTTCAGTAAGAAAAATGTGAAAGCTCCCAAGAAAAGAGTTACTTATATTCCCATAAATGCAAATCGCTTGAGCCGTTTTCGAGGTAATGTCCAAAGTAAGTTTCCTTTAATAAATAACCACCTTGCGTGTAATGCAATGTACAATTCTTTTTTTCAAATTGTACACGCAGAACATAAGCGCATATTTACCCCGAAGACGGTTCTATTGGGAAAACGTTTGTCGTTTAGTGAGTGGGCTACCCCAGGCATTCACATAAGTAGACGAAGGCTGTATGAACTTTATCAAGAAAAATCTATTAATTTTAATTTGGAATTTACAAATTATGTTAAAAATTACTCAAAATTATTTAAAAAGGTTTGTTCAGACGCCAAGTCTATTGCTGTGAGAAATAAAATTTTGAAGTCCTCCAATGTAACTAAAACAACTTGGGACATTATTAATTCTGAAACTGGAAAAACTTCTCTTAAGAATGACTCAATAACTCTAAAAATTAATGATCATATAATTAAGACTGATATTGATGTGGCAACTACTTTTGAGACATTCTTTGCTGATATACCAGTTTCATTAACCAAAGCCTTAAATTCGTCTCCCGCAGCAGCAGAAGCCATTTTAAAAATGCATGTGGATAAATGTAACGTTGCATTTAAGTTTAAAACTGTTACCCCCAGAGACATTGTCAAAACTTTTGAAACGCTAGATATGAAGAATTCAGCTGATTTATGGGGACTTTCTGTTAAAGTACTCAATAGTATTATTGATATTGTTGCTACTGATCTAGCTTTATTATTTAATGTTTGTATTGAAAGTGGTGAATTTCCTGATCAAATGAAGTATAGTAAAATAATTCCTTTATTAAAAGCTGGTAGTATTAACGACCCTACGAACTTTAGACCTATATCAATACTGCCAATTTTCAGTAAAATTTTTGAAAAACTAATACTTAATCAACTTTTAGCCTTTTTTAATGAACATAATTTGATGCACACTAAACAATACGGGTTCACAAAGGGTCGCTCGACTACCGATGCAGGTGTCGAGCTCATTAGAAAAATTCTTGAAGCTTGGGAAGCTTCACAGGATGCTCTAGGTGTATTCTGTGATCTATCTAAAGCCTTTGATTGTGTGCACCATGAAACGTTGATCAGGAAGTTAGATCACTACGGTGTAAGAGACCTGGCTCTAAAACTTATATCTTCATATCTAAGTAATAGAATACAAAAAGTCGATATACATGGCGTAACATCTCCGGGGTGTCCAATAGAGATGGGTGTTCCACAGGGTTCAATTCTTGGTCCGTTTCTCTTTTTAACTTATATTAATGATTTACCTTACATGGTAAGCAATAAACACGATATTGTATTATTTGCTGATGATACTTCTCTGATTTTTAAGATAGACCGGCAAAAAGCTAACCTTGACGATGTGAATAATGCTCTCTCTGACGTAGTACATTGGTTCAGCGCTAATAACTTAGTACTCAATAGTAAAAAAACTAAATGTGTCAAGTTCACTATGCCAAATGTGAAACAAGTGCAAACCAATGTACTTATCAACGACGAAGTGTTGGACCTTGTTGAAACAACAGTTTTCCTTGGAGTTACATTGGATCATAAATTGCAATGGGGGCCCCATATAGCTGGATTGTCGAAAAGACTCAGTTCTGCAGCATTCGCAGTAAGGAAAATTAGACACCTAACTGATATAAACACAGCTCGGTTGGTCTATTTTAGTTATTTCCATAGTGTTATGTCTTATGGCATCCTTTTATGGGGAAATGCTACAGACATCAGTTCTATCTTTGTGCTGCAGAAACGGGCTGTTCGTGCAATCTATAAACTCAAATCTAGAGATTCTCTCAGAGAGAAGTTTAAAGAAATAGGGATAATGACTGTGGCATGTCAATACATATTTGAAAATTTGATATATGTAAGAAAGAATATAGATAGTGTTAAGAAAAATAGTGATATGCACAATATAAATACACGCAAGAGGGATAAACTCCGTGTCCCTGTGACTAGACTGCACAAAACTAGTAACTCTTTTGTGGGGCAAAGTATACGCCTTTTCAATAAACTACCATTAAAAATGTGTGAACTACCATTTTTAAGTTTTAAGGCAAGCATCAAACAGAAACTTTGTGAAAAAGCATATTATAGTGTAACTGAGTATATTGATGATAGCAAAGTATGGCAATGAGTTGCTCACTCTTCCATTGAAATGTACTTAAGCAACCCTATGTATATAGAAGGGACACATGTAAAAAAAAAAAAAAACCGGGGAGTTTGTTTCGCCGTTTCTTCTCCTGACAGGCTTACTTTTGGAAACGGTAGTAAATTTACTTAAGTTAACGTAAGAAAAATGACGTTCAATAAGTGTTCCAAGTGTCCCTTATATTGAATAAAACTTTTTGATTTGATTTGATTTGATTTGACTTGATGTGTATGAAAAACTAACTTCTGCCCGCGCCTTCGCTCGCGTGCCGTATTTTATGCAGCTTATGTTCACCGTCAAGGCCTAATCTATATATTGGTGAAAGAATTTTTGAAATCGGCCCAGTAGTTTTTGTGTTAGGTGATAACTTAGGTTTTTGTCTATCCATGACAACAGTTGACTTATCTGTCACTTTATGTGTATGAAAAACTAACTTCTGTCCGCGGCTTCGCTCGCGTGCCATATTCTATGCGGCTTATGTCCACCCAGAAGGCTTAATCTATATATTGGTGAAAGAATTTTTGAATACGGCCCAGTAGTTTTTGTGTTAGGTGGCAACTTAGGTTTTTCCATTTTTTGGGTTACATTATTTGAGTTTTCGTAGGGATCCCTAATTTAACTCGGTCTACAAACGAGCCTACGTTACTCAGTGATAATGCAGCATTGTTGTAATGAACGAATTTTCAACACCTGTCCAGAAGATTTTTTTTTTATTACACACTCAATTTATAAATGCATATTCCTTCTCATTGTAATATTAATCGTGCAGAAAATGTAAAATTGGCCCGTTCATATTAATAAAGTCTTGCCACTCGTTCGATTTTCACTCGAAATATTCACAGTTATGTGAATGCTCCTAGATTGCTCCTAGATTGAGATTAATAAAGGTAAATAAGTAATGCGTGAGTGACTGTGTCCGTTTATGCAATAAAATCCCATGCAATAAGACAATAATCGTGTAAGATTATGATAAATTCACGACACATGACAGAATAGTACTGATGAAGAAAGTTGGTTAGAAAATTGCTGATTACCTAACTGATGAGGACATAGTGAAACTACTAGGGATCACTTTGCACAAGTGGCTCATGTCAATTTAATAACATGGTGTGCAAACATATTTCGTAAATGTATTATTTGATATTATTATTTGTTATTTCAATACATTTTTAAGGTTCCGTACCGCGTAATACCTTCGCAAGTGTACAGAGACTTGCGATTGTGAGAAAAGCATGCTCAATGCAATGATTGAGGGTCCCGTTACCCATCCCCAGGTTTGAGGAAGTTCTACATGCATTACATGCATATCAAACCAATGCGTACATGACAGCTGTTGATCTGCAATGTGGGTAGTTTCAGGTCGGTGTGACAAGTGACCACCGAGAAGCAGAGACAACCGAGACCGCCTTCGTGACTCCCTCACGAATGTCCCGCTTCAAGAGAATGCCTGACATATGTGCCTGGGCAACTCAAAATGTTATCGTCCCTGGAGGAATGCAAGTGGACCCGGAGAAGAGTTCGGCTATAGAGGACGTGGCCCGTCCGAGGAATGTGAAGCAACTCAAGAGCTGGGTGGCGACGACGAGCTGGTTCCGACGCTTCGTGCCTCACTACGCACCAGTCGCCAGACCCTAGACCGACCTTTCTAAACAAGAAGAGCGCATGGCAGTGAACCGACAGCCAGGTAACCGCTTTCACCGGTATTAAAGACCACCCCGTGACCGCGCCGATACTCCGGCAGGCGCAAGAGTCGAAACCGTAGCACAATATTTGCCTTACAAGTATATATTTCAAATGGCCACTAGTGGTCTATCTTCCTACTTATGCGTAACGCTGCGTCGCTTGGGTTTGTAATGCAAATTATATCGGGATTGAAAGGAATTATTATTATTATCATAGTAGTTTTGGAAGCAAGTTGAAAATGGTGAGCGACATCTATTGCACATACTGTTACTTAATATGTTAGCTACACACGAAGCTCACGACTAATATGCGCCACGTTCGCTGCTGCCATCTGTATATTGAAGAGGAAACTAAATGAGGAACTTAACGCGTGCGTCTGTTACTAAGTTAGTTGTGTATTTTGGATACAGATGGCGGATAACCTGATTAACACGCAGAAAAAAAAATGTTTTTTTTTTTATTATTTATTTATTCATCAAACTCGCTGAAAATTATGGTTGCCATCTGCGGTATCGCCTTGGTCATGCATGGCATAGGGGAGTGTCTATCCACCAGAACAATTGACTTATCTGTCACTTGATGTGTATGAAAAACTAACTTCTGCCCGCGCCTTCGCTCGCGTGCCGTATTCTATGCAGCTTATGTCCACCGTCAAGGCCTAATCTATACATTGGTGAAAGAATTTTTGAAATCGGCCCAGTAGTTTTTGTGTTAGGTGATAACTTAGGTTTTTGTCTATCCATGACAACAGTTGACTTATCTGTCACTTTATGTGTATGAAAAACTAACTTCAGTCCGCGGCTTCGCTCGCGTGCCATATTCTATGCGGCTTATGTCCACCCAGAAGGCTTAATCTATATATTGGTGAAAGAATTTTTGAAATCGGCCCAGTAGTTTTTGTGTTAGGTGGCAACTTAGGTTTTTCCATTTTTTGGGTTACATTATTTGAGTTTTCGTGGGGATCCCTAATTTAACTCGGTCTACAAACGAGCCTACGTTACTCAGTGATAATGCAGCATTGTTGTAATGAACGAATTTTCAACACCTGTCCAGAAGATATTTTTTTTATTACACACTCAATTTATAAATGCATATTCCTTCTCATTGTAATATTAATCGTGCAGAAAATGTAAAATTGGCCCGTTCATATTAATAAAGTCTTGCCACTCGTTCGATTTTCACTCGAAATATTCACAGTTATGTGAATGCTCCTAGATTGCTCCTAGATTGAGATTAATAAAGGTAAATAAGTAATGCGTGAGTGACTGTGTCCGTTTATGCAATAAAATCCCATGCAATAAGACAATAATCGTGTAAGATTATGATAAATTCACGACACATGACAGAATAGTACTGATGAAGAAAGTTAGTTAGAAAATTGCTGATTACCTAACTGATGAGGACATAGTGAAACTCCTAGGGATCACTTTGCACAAGTGGCTCATGTCAATTTAATAACATGGTGTGCAAACGTATTTCGTAAATGTATTATTTGATATTATTATTTGTTATTTCAATACATTTTTAAGGTTCCGTACCGCGTAATACCTTCGCAAGTGTACAGAGACTTGCGATTGTGAGAAAAGCATGCTCAATGCAATGATTGAGGGTCCCGTTACCCATCCCCAGGTTTGAGGAAGTTCTACATGCATTTAAAACCAATGCGTACATGACAGCTGTTGATCTGCAATGTGGGTAGTTTCAGGTCGGTGTGACAAGTGACCACCGAGAAGCAGAGACAACCGAGACCGCCTTCGTGACTCCCTCACGAATGTCCCGCTTCAAGAGAATGCCTGACATACGTGCCTGGGCAACTCAAAATGTTATCGTCCCTGGAGGAATGCCAGTGGACCCGGAGAAGAGTTCGGCTATAGATGACGTGGCCCGTCCGAGGAATGTGAAGCAACTCAAGAGCTGGGTGGCGACGACGAGCTGGTTCCGACGCTTCGTGCCTCACTACGCACCAGTCGCCAGACCCTAGACCGACCTTTCTAAACAAGAAGAGCGCATGGCAGTGAACCGACAGCCAGGTAACCGCTTTCACCGGTATTAAAGACCACCCCGTGACCGCGCCGATACTCCGGCAGGCGCAAGAGTCGAAACCGTAGCACAATATTTGCCTTACAAGTATATATTTCAAATGGCCACTAGTGGTCTATCTTCCTACTTATGCGTAACGCTGCGTCGCTTGGGTTTGTAATGCAAATTATATCGGGATTGAAAGGAATTATTATTATTATCATAGTAGTTTTGGAAGCAAGTTGAAAATGGTGAGCGACATCTATTGCACATACTGTTACTTAATATGTTAGCTACACACGAAGCTCACGACTAATATGCGCCACGTTCGCTGCTGCCATCTGTATATTGAAGAGGAAACTAAATGAGGAACTTAACGCGTGCGTCTGTTACTAAGTTAGTTGTGTATTTTGGATACAGATGGCGGATAACCTGATTAACACGCAGAAAAAAAAATGTTTTTTTTTTATTATTTATTTATTCATCAAACTCGCTGAAAATTATGGTTGCCATCTGCGGTATCGCCTTGGTCATGCATGGCATAGGGGAGTGTCTATCCACCAGAACAATTGACTTATCTGTCACTTGATGTGTATGAAAAACTAACTTCTGCCCGCGCCTTCGCTCGCGTGCCGTATTTTATGCAGCTTATGTTCACCGTCAAGGCCTAATCTATATATTGGTGAAAGAATTTTTGAAATCGGCCCAGTAGTTTTTGTGTTAGGTGATAACTTAGGTTTTTGTCTATCCATGACAACAGTTGACTTATCTGTCACTTTATGTGTATGAAAAACTAACTTCTGTCCGCGGCTTCGCTCGCGTGCCATATTCTATGCGGCTTATGTCCACCCAGAAGGCTTAATCTATATATTGGTGAAAGAATTTTTGAATACGGCCCAGTAGTTTTTGTGTTAGGTGGCAACTTAGGTTTTTCCATTTTTTGGGTTACATTATTTGAGTTTTCGTAGGGATCCCTAATTTAACTCGGTCTACAAACGAGCCTACGTTACTCAGTGATAATGCAGCATTGTTGTAATGAACGAATTTTCAACACCTGTCCAGAAGATTTTTTTTTTATTACACACTCAATTTATAAATGCATATTCCTTCTCATTGTAATATTAATCGTGCAGAAAATGTAAAATTGGCCCGTTCATATTAATAAAGTCTTGCCACTCGTTCGATTTTCACTCGAAATATTCACAGTTATGTGAATGCTCCTAGATTGCTCCTAGATTGAGATTAATAAAGGTAAATAAGTAATGTGTGAGTGACTGTGTCCGTTTATGCAATAAAATCCCATGCAATAAGACAATAATCGTGTCAGATTATGATAAATTCACGACACATGACAGAATAGTACTGATGAAGAAAGTTGGTTAGAAAATTGCTGATTACCTAACTGATGAGGACATAGTGAAACTACTAGGGATCACTTTGCACAAGTGGCTCATGTCAATTTAATAACATGGTGTGCAAACATATTTCGTAAATGTATCATTTGATATTATTATTTGTTATTTCAATACATTTTTAAGGTTCCGTACCGCGTAATACCTTCGCAAGTGTACAGAGACTTGCGATTGTGAGAAAAGCATGCTCAATGCAATGATTGAGGGTCCCGTTACCCATCCCCAGGTTTGAGGAAGTTCTACATGCATTTAAAACCAATGCGTACATGACAGCTGTTGATCTGCAATGTGGGTAGTTTCAGGTCGGTGTGACAAGTGACCACCGAGAAGCAGAGACAACCGAGACCGCCTTCGTGACTCCCTCACGAATGTCCCGCTTCAAGAGAATGCCTGACATATGTGCCTGGGCAACTCAAAATGTTATCGTCCCTGGAGGAATGCAAGTGGACCCGGAGAAGAGTTCGGCTATAGATGACGTGGCCCGTCCGAGGAATGTGAAGCAACTCAAGAGCTGGGTGGCGACGACGAGCTGGTTCCGACGCTTCGTGCCTCACTACGCACCAGTCGCCAGACCCTAGACCGACCTTTCTTAACAAGAAGAGCGCATGGCAGTGAACCGACAGCCAGGTAACCGCTTTCACCCGTATTAAAGACCACCCCGTGACCGCGCCGATACTCCGGCAGGCACAAGAGTCGAAACCGTAGCACAATATTTGCCTTACAAGTATATATTTCAAATGGCCACTAGTGGTCTATCTTCCTACTTATGCGTAACGCTGCGTCGCTTGGGTTTGTAATGCAAATTATATCGGGATTGAAAGGAATTATTATTATTATCATAGTAGTTTTGGAAGCAAGTTGAAAATGGTGAGCGACATCTTATTGCACATACTGTTACTTAATATGTTAGCTACACACGAAGCTCACGACTAATATGCGCCACGTTCGCTGCTGCCATCTGTATATTGAAGAGGAAACTAAATGAGGAACTTAACGCGTGCGTCTGTTACTAAGTTAGTTGTGTATTTTGGATACAGATGGCGGATAACCTGATTAACACGCAGAAAAAAAAATGTTTTTTTTTTTATTATTTATTTATTCATCAAACTCGCTGAAAATTATGGTTGCCATCTGCGGTATCGCCTTGGTCATGCATGGCATAGGGGAGTGTCTATCCACCAGAACAATTGACTTATCTGTCACTTGATGTGTATGAAAAACTAACTTCTGCCCGCGCCTTCGCTCGCGTGCCGTATTCTATGCAGCTTATGTCCACCGTCAAGGCCTAATCTATACATTGGTGAAAGAATTTTTGAAATCGGCCCAGTAGTTTTTGTGTTAGGTGATAACTTAGGTTTTTGTCTATCCATGACAACAGTTGACTTATCTGTCACTTTATGTGTATGAAAAACTAACTTCAGTCCGCGGCTTCGCTCGCATGCCATATTCTATGCGGCTTATGTCCACCCAGAAGGCTTAAACTATATATTGGTGAAAGAATTTTTGAAATCGGCCCAGTAGTTTTTGTGTTAGGTGGCAACTTAGGTTTTCCATTTTTTGGGTTACATTATTTGAGTTTTCGTGGGGATCCCTAATTTAACTCGGTCTACAAACGAGCCTACGTTACTCAGTGATAATGCAGCATTGTTGTAATGAACGAATTTTCAACACCTGTCCAGAAGATATTTTTTTTATTACACACTCAATTTATAAATGCATATTCCTTCTCATTGTAATATTAATCGTGCAGAAAATGTAAAATTGGCCCGTTCATATTAATAAAGTCTTGCCACTCGTTCGATTTTCACTCGAAATATTCACAGTTATGTGAATGCTCCTAGATTGCTCCTAGATTGAGATTAATAAAGGTAAATAAGTAATGCGTGAGTGACTGTGTCCGTTTATGCAATAAAATCCCATGCAATAAGACAATAATCGTGTAAGATTATGATAAATTCACGACACATGACAGAATAGTACTGATGAAGAAAGTTAGTTAGAAAATTGCTGATTACCTAACTGATGAGGACATAGTGAAACTCCTAGGGATCACTTTGCACAAGTGGCTCATGTCAATTTAATAACATTGTGTGCAAACGTATTTCGTAAATGTATTATTTGATATTATTATTTGTTATTTCAATACATTTTTAAGGTTCCGTACCGCGTAATACCTTCGCAAGTGTACAGAGACTTGCGATTGTGAGAAAAGCATGCTCAATGCAATGATTGAGGGTCCCGTTACCCATCCCCAGGTTTGAGGAAGTTCTACATGCATTACATGCATATCAAACCAATGCGTACATGACAGCTGTTGATCTGCAATGTGGGTAGTTTCAGGTCGGTGTGACAAGTGACCACCGAGAAGCAGAGACAACCGAGACCGCCTTCGTGACTCCCTCACGAATGTCCCGCTTCAAGAGAATGCCTGACATATGTGCCTGGGCAACTCAAAATGTTATCGTCCCTGGAGGAATGCCAGTGGACCCGGATAAGAGTTCGGCTATAGAGGACGTGGCCCGTCCGAGGAATGTGAAGCAACTCAAGAGCTGGGTGGCGACGACGAGCTGGTTCCGACGCTTCGTGCCTCACTACGCACCAGTCGCCAGACCCTAGACCGACCTTTCTAAACAAGAAGAGCGCATGGCAGTGAACCGACAGCCAGGTAACCGCCTTCACCCGTATTAAAGACCACCCCGTGACAGCGCCAATACTCCGGCAGGCGCAAGAGTCGAAACCGTAGCACAATATTTGCCTTACAAGTATATATTTCAAATGGCCACTAGTGGTCTATCTCCCTACTTATGCGTAACGCTGCGTCGCTTGGGTTTGTAATGCAAATTATATCGGGATTGAAAGGAATTATTATTATTATCATAGTAGTTTTGGAAGCAAGTTGAAAATGGTGAGCGACATCTATTGCACATACTGTTACTTAATATGTTAGCTACACACGAAGCTCACGACTAATATGCGCCACGTTCGCTGCTGCCATCTGTATATTGAAGAGGAAACTAAATGAGGAACTTAACGCGTGCGTCTGTTACTAAGTTAGTTGTGTATTTTGGATACAGATGGCGGATAACCTGATTAACACGCAGAAAAAAAAATGTTTTTTTTTTTATTATTTATTTATTCATCAAACTCGCTGAAAATTATGGTTGCCATCTGCGGTATCGCCTTGGTCATGCATGGCATAGGGGAGTGTCTATCCACCAGAACAATTGACTTATCTGTCACTTGATGTGTATGAAAAACTAACTTCTGCCCGCGCCTTCGCTCGCGTGCCGTATTCTATGCAGCTTATGTCCACCGTCAAGGCCTAATCTATACATTGGTGAAAGAATTTTTGAAATCGGCCCAGTAGTTTTTGTGTTAGGTGATAACTTAGGTTTTTGTCTATCCATGACAACAGTTGACTTATCTGTCACTTTATGTGTATGAAAAACTAACTTCAGTCCGCGGCTTCGCTCGCATGCCATATTCTATGCGGCTTATGTCCACCCAGAAGGCTTAATCTATATATTGGTGAAAGAATTTTTGAAATCGGCCCAGTAGTTTTTGTGTTAGGTGGCAACTTAGGTTTTTCCATTTTTTGGGTTACATTATTTGAGTTTTCGTGGGGATCCCTAATTTAACTCGGTCTACAAACGAGCCTACGTTACTCAGTGATAATGCAGCATTGTTGTAATGAACGAATTTTCAACACCTGTCCAGAAGATATTTTTTTTATTACACACTCAATTTATAAATGCATATTCCTTCTCATTGTAATATTAATCGTGCAGAAAATGTAAAATTGGCCCGTTCATATTAATAAAGTCTTGCCACTCGTTCGATTTTCACTCGAAATATTCACAGTTATGTGAATGCTCCTAGATTGCTCCTAGATTGAGATTAATAAAGGTAAATAAGTAATGTGTGAGTGACTGTGTCCGTTTATGCAATAAAATCCCATGCAATAAGACAATAATCGTGTAAGATTATGATAAATTCACGACACATGGCAAAATAGTACTGATGAAGAAAGTTAGTTAGAAAATTGCTGATTACCTAACTGATGAGGGCATAGTGAAACTCCTAGGGATCACTTTGCACAAGTGGCTCATGTCAATTTAATAACATGGTGTGCAAACGTATTTCGTAAATGTATTATTTGATATTATTATTTGTTATTTCAATACATTTTTAAGGTTCCGTACCGCGTAATACCTTCGCAAGTGTACAGAGACTTGCGATTGTGAGAAAAGCATGCTCAATGCAATGATTGAGGGTCCCGTTACCCATCCCCAGGTTTGAGGAAGTTCTACATGCATTTAAAACCAATGCGTACATGACAGCTGTTGATCTGCAATGTGGGTAGTTTCAGGTCGGTGTGACAAGTGACCACCGAGAAGCAGAGACAACCGAGACCGCCTTCGTGACTCCCTCACGAATGTCCCGCTTCAAGAGAATGCCTGACATACGTGCCTGGGCAACTCAAAATGTTATCGTCCCTGGAGGAATGCCAGTGGACCCGGAGAAGAGTTCGGCTATAGATGACGTGGCCCGTCCGAGGAATGTGAAGCAACTCAAGAGCTGGGTGGCGACGACGAGCTGGTTCCGACGCTTCGTGCCTCACTACGCACCAGTCGCCAGACCCTAGACCGACCTTTCTAAACAAGAAGAGCGCATGGCAGTGAACCGACAGCCAGGTAACCGCTTTCACCCGTATTAAAGACCACCCCGTGACCGCGCCGATACTCCGGCAGGCGCAAGAGTCGAAACCGTAGCACAATATTTGCCTTACAAGTATATATTTCAAATGGCCACTAGTGGTCTATCTTCCTACTTATGCGTAACGCTGCGTCGCTTGGGTTGGTAATGCAAATTATATCGGGATTGAAAGGAATTATTATTATTATCATAGTAGTTTTGGAAGCAATTTGAAAATGGTGAGCGACATCTATTGCACATACTGTTACTTAATATGTTAGCTACACACGAAGCTCACGACTAATATGCGCCACGTTCGCTGCTGCCATCTGTATATTGAAGAGGAAACTAAATGAGGAACTTAACGCGTGCGTCTGTTACTAAGTTAGTTGTGTATTTTGGATACAGATGGCGGATAACCTGATTAACACGCAGAAAAAAAAATGTTTTTTTTTTATTATTTATTTATTCATCAAACTCGCTGAAAATTATGGTTGCCATCTGCGGTATCGCCTTGGTCATGCATGGCATAGGGGAGTGTCTATCCACCAGAACAATTGACTTATCTGTCACTTGATGTGTATGAAAAACTAACTTCTGCCCGCGCCTTCGCTCGCGTGCCGTATTCTATGCAGCTTATGTCCACCGTCAAGGCCTAATCTATACATTGGTGAAAGAATTTTTGAAATCGGCCCAGTAGTTTTTGTGTTAGGTGATAACTTAGGTTTTTGTCTATCCATGACAACAGTTGACTTATCTGTCACTTTATGTGTATGAAAAACTAACTTCAGTCCGCGGCTTCGCTCGCATGCCATATTCTATGCGGCTTATGTCCACCCAGAAGGCTTAATCTATATATTGGTGAAAGAATTTTTGAAATCGGCCCAGTAGTTTTTGTGTTAGGTGGCAACTTAGGTTTTTCCATTTTTTGGGTTACATTATTTGAGTTTTCGTGGGGATCCCTAATTTAACTCGGTCTACAAACGAGCCTACGTTACTCAGTGATAATGCAGCATTGTTGTAATGAACGAATTTTCAACACCTGTCCAGAAGATATTTTTTTTATTACACACTCAATTTATAAATGCATATTCCTTCTCATTGTAATATTAATCGTGCAGAAAATGTAAAATTGGCCCGTTCATATTAATAAAGTCTTGCCACTCGTTCGATTTTCACTCGAAATATTCACAGTTATGTGAATGCTCCTAGATTGCTCCTAGATTGAGATTAATAAAGGTAAATAAGTAATGCGTGAGTGACTGTGTCCGTTTATGCAATAAAATCCCATGCAATAAGACAATAATCGTGTAAGATTATGATAAATTCACGACACATGACAGAATAGTACTGATGAAGAAAGTTAGTTAGAAAATTGCTGATTACCTAACTGATGAGGACATAGTGAAACTCCTAGGGATCACTTTGCACAAGTGGCTCATGTCAATTTAATAACATTGTGTGCAAACGTATTTCGTAAATGTATTATTTGATATTATTATTTGTTATTTCAATACATTTTTAAGGTTCCGTACCGCGTAATACCTTCGCAAGTGTACAGAGACTTGCGATTGTGAGAAAAGCATGCTCAATGCAATGATTGAGGGTCCCGTTACCCATCCCCAGGTTTGAGGAAGTTCTACATGCATTACATGCATATCAAACCAATGCGTACATGACAGCTGTTGATCTGCAATGTGGGTAGTTTCAGGTCGGTGTGACAAGTGACCACCGAGAAGCAGAGACAACCGAGACCGCCTTCGTGACTCCCTCATGAATGTCCCGCTTCAAGAGAATGCCTGACATATGTGCCTGGGCAACTCAAAATGTTATCGTCCCTGGAGGAATGCCAGTGGACCCGGAGAAGAGTTCGGCTATAGAGGACGTGGCCCGTCCGAGGAATGTGAAGCAACTCAAGAGCTGGGTGGCGACGACGAGCTGGTTCCGACGCTTCGTGCCTCACTACGCACCAGTCGCCAGACCCTATACCGACCTTTCTAAACAAGAAGAGCGCATGGCAGTGAACCGACAGCCAGGTAACCGCCTTCACCCGTATTAAAGACCACCCCGTGACAGCGCCGATACTCCGGCAGGCGCAAGAGTCGAAACCGTAGCACAATATTTGCCTTACAAGTATATATTTCAAATGGCCACTAGTGGTCTATCTCCCTACTTATGCGTAACGCTGCGTCGCTTGGGTTTGTAATGCAAATTATATCGGGATTGAAAGGAATTATTATTATTATTATCATAGTAGTTTTGGAAGCAAGTTGAAAATGGTGAGCGACATCTATTGCACATACTGTTACTTAATATGTTAGCTACACTCGAAGCTCACGACTAATATGCGCCACGTTCGCTGCTGCCATCTGTATATTGAAGAGGAAACTAAATGAGGAACTTAACGCGTGCGTCTGTTACTAAGTTAGTTGTGTATTTTGGATACAGATGGCGGATAACCTGATTAACACGCAGAAAAAAAAAATGTTTTTTTTTTATAATTTATTTATTCATCAAACTCGCTGAAAATTACGGTTGCCATCTGCGGTATCGCCTTGGTCATGCATGGCATAGGGGAGTGTCTATCCACCAGAACAATTGACTTATCTGTCACTTGATGTGTATGAAAAACTAACTTCTGCCCGCGCCTTCGCTCGCGTGCCGTATTCTATGCAGCTTATGTCCACCGTCAAGGCCTAATCTATACATTGGTGAAAGAATTTTTGAAATCGGCCCAGTAGTTTTTGTGTTAGGTGATAACTTAGGTTTTTGTCTATCCATGACAACAGTTGACTTATCTGTCACTTTATGTGTATGAAAAACTAACTTCAGTCCGCGGCTTCGCTCGCATGCCATATTCTATGCGGCTTATGTCCACCCAGAAGGCTTAATCTATATATTGGTGAAAGAATTTTTGAAATCGGCCCAGTAGTTTTTGTGTTAGGTGGCAACTTAGGTTTTTCCATTTTTTGGGTTACATTATTTGAGTTTTCGTGGGGATCCCTAATTTAACTCGGTCTACAAACGAGCCTACGTTACTCAGTGATAATGCAGCATTGTTGTAATGAACGAATTTTCAACACCTGTCCAGAAGATATTTTTTTTATTACACACTCAATTTATAAATGCATATTCCTTCTCATTGTAATATTAATCGTGCAGAAAATGTAAAATTGGCCCGTTCATATTAATAAAGTCTTGCCACTCGTTCGATTTTCACTCGAAATATTCACAGTTATGTGAATGCTCCTAGATTGCTCCTAGATTGAGATTAATAAAGGTAAATAAGTAATGCGTGAGTGACTGTGTCCGTTTATGCAATAAAATCCCATGCAATAAGACAATAATCGTGTAAGATTATGATAAATTCACGACACATGACAGAATAGTACTGATGAAGAAAGTTAGTTAGAAAATTGCTGATTACCTAACTGATGAGGACATAGTGAAACTCCTAGGGATCACTTTGCACAAGTGGCTCATGTCAATTTAATAACATTGTGTGCAAACGTATTTCGTAAATGTATTATTTGATATTATTATTTGTTATTTCAATACATTTTTAAGGTTCCGTACCGCGTAATACCTTCGCAAGTGTACAGAGACTTGCGATTGTGAGAAAAGCATGCTCAATGCAATGATTGAGGGTCCCGTTACCCATCCCCAGGTTTGAGGAAGTTCTACATGCATTACATGCATATCAAACCAATGCGTACATGACAGCTGTTGATCTGCAATGTGGGTAGTTTCAGGTCGGTGTGACAAGTGACCACCGAGAAGCAGAGACAACCGAGACCGCCTTCGTGACTCCCTCACGAATGTCCCGCTTCAAGAGAATGCCTGACATATGTGCCTGGGCAACTCAAAATGTTATCGTCCCTGGAGGAATGCAAGTGGACCCGGAGAAGAGTTCGGCTATAGATGACGTGGCCCGTCCGAGGAATGTGAAGCAACTCAAGAGCTGGGTGGCGACGACGAGCTGGTTCCGACGCTTCGTGCCGCACTACGCACCAGTCGCCAGACCCTAGACCGACCTTTCTAAACAAGAAGAGCGCATGGCAGTGAACCGACAGCCAGGTAACCGCTTTCACCGGTATTAAAGACCACCCCGTGACCGCGCCGATACTCCGGCAGGCGCAAGAGTCGAAACCGTAGCACAATATTTGCCTTACAAGTATATATTTCAAATGGCCACTAGTGGTCTATCTTCCTACTTATGCGTAACGCTGCGTCGCTTGGGTTTGTAATGCAAATTATATCGGGATTGAAAGGAATTATTATTATTATCATAGTAGTTTTGGAAGCAAGTTGAAAATGGTGAGCGACATCTATTGCACATACTGTTACTTAATATGTTAGCTACACACGAAGCTCACGACTAATATGCGCCACGTTCGCTGCTGCCATCTGTATATTGAAGAGGAAACTAAATGAGGAACTTAACGCGTGCGTCTGTTACTAAGTTAGTTGTGTATTTTGGATACAGATGGCGGATAACCTGATTAACACGCAGAAAAAAAAAATGTTTTTTTTTTATAATTTATTTATTCATCAAACTCGCTGAAAATTACGGTTGCCATCTGCGGTATCGCCTTGGTCATGCATGGCATAGGGGAGTGTCTATCCACCAGAACAATTGACTTATCTGTCACTTGATGTGTATGAAAAACTAACTTCTGCCCGCGCCTTCGCTCGCGTGCCGTATTCTATGCAGCTTATGTCCACCGTCAAGGCCTAATCTATACATTGGTGAAAGAATTTTTGAAATCGGCCCAGTAGTTTTTGTGTTAGGTGATAACTTAGGTTTTTGTCTATCCATGACAACAGTTGACTTATCTGTCACTTTATGTGTATGAAAAACTAACTTCAGTCCGCGGCTTCGCTCGCATGCCATATTCTATGCGGCTTATGTCCACCCAGAAGGCTTAATCTATATATTGGTGAAAGAATTTTTGAAATCGGCCCAGTAGTTTTTGTGTTAGGTGGCAACTTAGGTTTTTCCATTTTTTGGGTTACATTATTTGAGTTTTCGTGGGGATCCCTAATTTAACTCGGTCTACAAACGAGCCTACGTTACTCAGTGATAATGCAGCATTGTTGTAATGAACGAATTTTCAACACCTGTCCAGAAGATATTTTTTTTATTACACACTCAATTTATAAATGCATATTCCTTCTCATTGTAATATTAATCGTGCAGAAAATGTAAAATTGGCCCGTTCATATTAATAAAGTCTTGCCACTCGTTCGATTTTCACTCGAAATATTCACAGTTATGTGAATGCTCCTAGATTGCTCCTAGATTGAGATTAATAAAGGTAAATAAGTAATGCGTGAGTGACTGTGTCCGTTTATGCAATAAAATCCCATGCAATAAGACAATAATCGTGTAAGATTATGATAAATTCACGACACATGACAGAATAGTACTGATGAAGAAAGTTAGTTAGAAAATTGCTGATTACCTAACTGATGAGGACATAGTGAAACTCCTAGGGATCACTTTGCACAAGTGGCTCATGTCAATTTAATAACATTGTGTGCAAACGTATTTCGTAAATGTATTATTTGATATTATTATTTGTTATTTCAATACATTTTTAAGGTTCCGTACCGCGTAATACCTTCGCAAGTGTACAGAGACTTGCGATTGTGAGAAAAGCATGCTCAATGCAATGATTGAGGGTCCCGTTACCCATCCCCAGGTTTGAGGAAGTTCTACATGCATTACATGCATATCAAACCAATGCGTACATGACAGCTGTTGATCTGCAATGTGGGTAGTTTCAGGTCGGTGTGACAAGTGACCACCGAGAAGCAGAGACAACCGAGACCGCCTTCGTGACTCCCTCATGAATGTCCCGCTTCAAGAGAATGCCTGACATATGTGCCTGGGCAACTCAAAATGTTATCGTCCCTGGAGGAATGCCAGTGGACCCGGAGAAGAGTTCGGCTATAGAGGACGTGGCCCGTCCGAGGAATGTGAAGCAACTCAAGAGCTGGGTGGCGACGACGAGCTGGTTCCGACGCTTCGTGCCTCACTACGCACCAGTCGCCAGACCCTATACCGACCTTTCTAAACAAGAAGAGCGCATGGCAGTGAACCGACAGCCAGGTAACCGCCTTCACCCGTATTAAAGACCACCCCGTGACAGCGCCGATACTCCGGCAGGCGCAAGAGTCGAAACCGTAGCACAATATTTGCCTTACAAGTATATATTTCAAATGGCCACTAGTGGTCTATCTCCCTACTTATGCGTAACGCTGCGTCGCTTGGGTTTGTAATGCAAATTATATCGGGATTGAAAGGAATTATTATTATTATTATCATAGTAGTTTTGGAAGCAAGTTGAAAATGGTGAGCGACATCTATTGCACATACTGTTACTTAATATGTTAGCTACACTCGAAGCTCACGACTAATATGCGCCACGTTCGCTGCTGCCATCTGTATATTGAAGAGGAAACTAAATGAGGAACTTAACGCGTGCGTCTGTTACTAAGTTAGTTGTGTATTTTGGATACAGATGGCGGATAACCTGATTAACACGCAGAAAAAAAAAATGTTTTTTTTTTATAATTTATTTATTCATCAAACTCGCTGAAAATTACGGTTGCCATCTGCGGTATCGCCTTGGTCATGCATGGCATAGGGGAGTGTCTATCCACCAGAACAATTGACTTATCTGTCACTTTATGTGTATGAAAAACTAACTTCTGCCCGCGCCTTCGCTCGCGTGCCGTATTCTATGCAGCTTATGTCCACCGTCAAGGCCTAATCTATACATTGGTGAAAGAATTTTTGAAATCGGCCCAGTAGTTTTTGTGTTAGGTGATAACTTAGGTTTTTGTCTATCCATGACAACAGTTGACTTATCTGTCACTTTATGTGTATGAAAAACTAACTTCAGTCCGCGGCTTCGCTCGCATGCCATATTCTATGCGGCTTATGTCCACCCAGAAGGCTTAATCTATATATTGGTGAAAGAATTTTTGAAATCGGCCCAGTAGTTTTTGTGTTAGGTGGCAACTTAGGTTTTTCCATTTTTTGGGTTACATTATTTGAGTTTTCGTGGGGATCCCTAATTTAACTCGGTCTACAAACGAGCCTACGTTACTCAGTGATAATGCAGCATTGTTGTAATGAACGAATTTTCAACACCTGTCCAGAAGATATTTTTTTTATTACACACTCAATTTATAAATGCATATTCCTTCTCATTGTAATATTAATCGTGCAGAAAATGTAAAATTGGCCCGTTCATATTAATAAAGTCTTGCCACTCGTTCGATTTTCACTCGAAATATTCACAGTTATGTGAATGCTCCTAGATTGCTCCTAGATTGAGATTAATAAAGGTAAATAAGTAATGCGTGAGTGACTGTGTCCGTTTATGCAATAAAATCCCATGCAATAAGACAATAATCGTGTAAGATTATGATAAATTCACGACACATGACAGAATAGTACTGATGAAGAAAGTTAGTTAGAAAATTGCTGATTACCTAACTGATGAGGACATAGTGAAACTCCTAGGGATCACTTTGCACAAGTGGCTCATGTCAATTTAATAACATTGTGTGCAAACGTATTTCGTAAATGTATTATTTGATATTATTATTTGTTATTTCAATACATTTTTAAGGTTCCGTACCGCGTAATACCTTCGCAAGTGTACAGAGACTTGCGATTGTGAGAAAAGCATGCTCAATGCAATGATTGAGGGTCCCGTTACCCATCCCCAGGTTTGAGGAAGTTCTACATGCATTACATGCATATCAAACCAATGCGTACATGACAGCTGTTGATCTGCAATGTGGGTAGTTTCAGGTCGGTGTGACAAGTGACCACCGAGAAGCAGAGACAACCGAGACCGCCTTCGTGACTCCCTCATGAATGTCCCGCTTCAAGAGAATGCCTGACATATGTGCCTGGGCAACTCAAAATGTTATCGTCCCTGGAGGAATGCCAGTGGACCCGGAGAAGAGTTCGGCTATAGAGGACGTGGCCCGTCCGAGGAATGTGAAGCAACTCAAGAGCTGGGTGGCGACGACGAGCTGGTTCCGACGCTTCGTGCCTCACTACGCACCAGTCGCCAGACCCTATACCGACCTTTCTAAACAAGAAGAGCGCATGGCAGTGAACCGACAGCCAGGTAACCGCCTTCACCCGTATTAAAGACCACCCCGTGACAGCGCCGATACTCCGGCAGGCGCAAGAGTCGAAACCGTAGCACAATATTTGCCTTACAAGTATATATTTCAAATGGCCACTAGTGGTCTATCTCCCTACTTATGCGTAACGCTGCGTCGCTTGGGTTTGTAATGCAAATTATATCGGGATTGAAAGGAATTATTATTATTATTATCATAGTAGTTTTGGAAGCAAGTTGAAAATGGTGAGCGACATCTATTGCACATACTGTTACTTAATATGTTAGCTACACTCGAAGCTCACGACTAATATGCGCCACGTTCGCTGCTGCCATCTGTATATTGAAGAGGAAACTAAATGAGGAACTTAACGCGTGCGTCTGTTACTAAGTTAGTTGTGTATTTTGGATACAGATGGCGGATAACCTCATTAACACGCAGAAAAAAAAAATGTTTTTTTTTTATAATTTATTTATTCATCAAACTCGCTGAAAATTACGGTTGCCATCTGCGGTATCGCCTTGGTCATGCATGGCATAGGGGAGTGTCTATCCACCAGAACAATTGACTTATCTGTCACTTGATGTGTATGAAAAACTAACTTCTGCCCGCGCCTTCGCTCGCGTGCCGTATTCTATGCAGCTTATGTCCACCGTCAAGGCCTAATCTATACATTGGTGAAAGAATTTTTGAAATCGGCCCAGTAGTTTTTGTGTTAGGTGATAACTTAGGTTTTTGTCTATCCATGACAACAGTTGACTTATCTGTCACTTTATGTGTATGAAAAACTAACTTCAGTCCGCGGCTTCGCTCGCATGCCATATTCTATGCGGCTTATGTCCACCCAGAAGGCTTAATCTATATATTGGTGAAAGAATTTTTGAAATCGGCCCAGTAGTTTTTGTGTTAGGTGGCAACTTAGGTTTTTCCATTTTTTGGGTTACATTATTTGAGTTTTCGTGGGGATCCCTAATTTAACTCGGTCTACAAACGAGCCTACGTTACTCAGTGATAATGCAGCATTGTTGTAATGAACGAATTTTCAACACCTGTCCAGAAGATATTTTTTTTATTACACACTCAATTTATAAATGCATATTCCTTCTCATTGTAATATTAATCGTGCAGAAAATGTAAAATTGGCCCGTTCATATTAATAAAGTCTTGCCACTCGTTCGATTTTCACTCGAAATATTCACAGTTATGTGAATGCTCCTAGATTGCTCCTAGATTGAGATTAATAAAGGTAAATAAGTAATGCGTGAGTGACTGTGTCCGTTTATGCAATAAAATCCCATGCAATAAGACAATAATCGTGTAAGATTATGATAAATTCACGACACATGACAGAATAGTACTGATGAAGAAAGTTAGTTAGAAAATTGCTGATTACCTAACTGATGAGGACATAGTGAAACTCCTAGGGATCACTTTGCACAAGTGGCTCATGTCAATTTAATAACATTGTGTGCAAACGTATTTCGTAAATGTATTATTTGATATTATTATTTGTTATTTCAATACATTTTTAAGGTTCCGTACCGCGTAATACCTTCGCAAGTGTACAGAGACTTGCGATTGTGAGAAAAGCATGCTCAATGCAATGATTGAGGGTCCCGTTACCCATCCCCAGGTTTGAGGAAGTTCTACATGCATTACATGCATATCAAACCAATGCGTACATGACAGCTGTTGATCTGCAATGTGGGTAGTTTCAGGTCGGTGTGACAAGTGACCACCGAGAAGCAGAGACAACCGAGACCGCCTTCGTGACTCCCTCACGAATGTCCCGCTTCAAGAGAATGCCTGACATATGTGCCTGGGCAACTCAAAATGTTATCGTCCCTGGAGGAATGCAAGTGGACCCGGAGAAGAGTTCGGCTATAGATGACGTGGCCCGTCCGAGGAATGTGAAGCAACTCAAGAGCTGGGTGGCGACGACGAGCTGGTTCCGACGCTTCGTGCCGCACTACGCACCAGTCGCCAGACCCTAGACCGACCTTTCTAAACAAGAAGAGCGCATGGCAGTGAACCGACAGCCAGGTAACCGCTTTCACCGGTATTAAAGACCACCCCGTGACCGCGCCGATACTCCGGCAGGCGCAAGAGTCGAAACCGTAGCACAATATTTGCCTTACAAGTATATATTTCAAATGGCCACTAGTGGTCTATCTTCCTACTTATGCGTAACGCTGCGTCGCATGGGTTTGTAATGCAAATTATATCGGGATTGAAAGGAATTATTATTATTATCATAGTAGTTTTGGAAGCAAGTTGAAAATGGTGAGCGACATCTATTGCACATACTGTTACTTAATATGTTAGCTACACACGAAGCTCACGACTAATATGCGCCACGTTCGCTGCTGCCATCTGTATATTGAAGAGGAAACTAAATGAGGAACTTAACGCGTGCGTCTGTTACTAAGTTAGTTGTGTATTTTGGATACAGATGGCGGATAACCTGATTAACACGCAGAAAAAAAAAATGTTTTTTTTTTATAATTTATTTATTCATCAAACTCGCTGAAAATTACGGTTGCCATCTGCGGTATCGCCTTGGTCATGCATGGCATAGGGGAGTGTCTATCCACCAGAACAATTGACTTATCTGTCACTTGATGTGTATGAAAAACTAACTTCTGCCCGCGCCTTCGCTCGCGTGCCGTATTCTATGCAGCTTATGTCCACCGTCAAGGCCTAATCTATACATTGGTGAAAGAATTTTTGAAATCGGCCCAGTAGTTTTTGTGTTAGGTGATAACTTAGGTTTTTGTCTATCCATGACAACAGTTGACTTATCTGTCACTTTATGTGTATGAAAAACTAACTTCAGTCCGCGGCTTCGCTCGCATGCCATATTCTATGCGGCTTATGTCCACCCAGAAGGCTTAATCTATATATTGGTGAAAGAATTTTTGAAATCGGCCCAGTAGTTTTTGTGTTAGGTGGCAACTTAGGTTTTTCCATTTTTTGGGTTACATTATTTGAGTTTTCGTGGGGATCCCTAATTTAACTCGGTCTACAAACGAGCCTACGTTACTCAGTGATAATGCAGCATTGTTGTAATGAACGAATTTTCAACACCTGTCCAGAAGATATTTTTTTTATTACACACTCAATTTATAAATGCATATTCCTTCTCATTGTAATATTAATCGTGCAGAAAATGTAAAATTGGCCCGTTCATATTAATAAAGTCTTGCCACTCGTTCGATTTTCACTCGAAATATTCACAGTTATGTGAATGCTCCTAGATTGCTCCTAGATTGAGATTAATAAAGGTAAATAAGTAATGCGTGAGTGACTGTGTCCGTTTATGCAATAAAATCCCATGCAATAAGACAATAATCGTGTAAGATTATGATAAATTCACGACACATGACAGAATAGTACTGATGAAGAAAGTTAGTTAGAAAATTGCTGATTACCTAACTGATGAGGACATAGTGAAACTCCTAGGGATCACTTTGCACAAGTGGCTCATGTCAATTTAATAACATTGTGTGCAAACGTATTTCGTAAATGTATTATTTGATATTATTATTTGTTATTTCAATACATTTTTAAGGTTCCGTACCGCGTAATACCTTCGCAAGTGTACAGAGACTTGCGATTGTGAGAAAAGCATGCTCAATGCAATGATTGAGGGTCCCGTTACCCATCCCCAGGTTTGAGGAAGTTCTACATGCATTACATGCATATCAAACCAATGCGTACATGACAGCTGTTGATCTGCAATGTGGGTAGTTTCAGGTCGGTGTGACAAGTGACCACCGAGAAGCAGAGACAACCGAGACCGCCTTCGTGACTCCCTCATGAATGTCCCGCTTCAAGAGAATGCCTGACATATGTGCCTGGGCAACTCAAAATGTTATCGTCCCTGGAGGAATGCCAGTGGACCCGGAGAAGAGTTCGGCTATAGAGGACGTGGCCCGTCCGAGGAATGTGAAGCAACTCAAGAGCTGGGTGGCGACGACGAGCTGGTTCCGACGCTTCGTGCCTCACTACGCACCAGTCGCCAGACCCTATACCGACCTTTCTAAACAAGAAGAGCGCATGGCAGTGAACCGACAGCCAGGTAACCGCCTTCACCCGTATTAAAGACCACCCCGTGACAGCGCCGATACTCCGGCAGGCGCAAGAGTCGAAACCGTAGCACAATATTTGCCTTACAAGTATATATTTCAAATGGCCACTAGTGGTCTATCTCCCTACTTATGCGTAACGCTGCGTCGCTTGGGTTTGTAATGCAAATTATATCGGGATTGAAAGGAATTATTATTATTATTATCATAGTAGTTTTGGAAGCAAGTTGAAAATGGTGAGCGACATCTATTGCACATACTGTTACTTAATATGTTAGCTACACTCGAAGCTCACGACTAATATGCGCCACGTTCGCTGCTGCCATCTGTATATTGAAGAGGAAACTAAATGAGGAACTTAACGCGTGCGTCTGTTACTAAGTTAGTTGTGTATTTTGGATACAGATGGCGGATAACCTGATTAACACGCAGAAAAAAAAAATGTTTTTTTTTTATAATTTATTTATTCATCAAACTCGCTGAAAATTACGGTTGCCATCTGCGGTATCGCCTTGGTCATGCATGGCATAGGGGAGTGTCTATCCACCAGAACAATTGACTTATCTGTCACTTGATGTGTATGAAAAACTAACTTCTGCCCGCGCCTTCGCTCGCGTGCCGTATTCTATGCAGCTTATGTCCACCGTCAAGGCCTAATCTATACATTGGTGAAAGAATTTTTGAAATCGGCCCAGTAGTTTTTGTGTTAGGTGATAACTTAGGTTTTTGTCTATCCATGACAACAGTTGACTTATCTGTCACTTTATGTGTATGAAAAACTAACTTCAGTCCGCGGCTTCGCTCGCATGCCATATTCTATGCGGCTTATGTCCACCCAGAAGGCTTAATCTATATATTGGTGAAAGAATTTTTGAAATCGGCCCAGTAGTTTTTGTGTTAGGTGGCAACTTAGGTTTTTCCATTTTTTGGGTTACATTATTTGAGTTTTCGTGGGGATCCCTAATTTAACTCGGTCTACAAACGAGCCTACGTTACTCAGTGATAATGCAGCATTGTTGTAATGAACGAATTTTCAACACCTGTCCAGAAGATATTTTTTTTATTACACACTCAATTTATAAATGCATATTCCTTCTCATTGTAATATTAATCGTGCAGAAAATGTAAAATTGGCCCGTTCATATTAATAAAGTCTTGCCACTCGTTCGATTTTCACTCGAAATATTCACAGTTATGTGAATGCTCCTAGATTGCTCCTAGATTGAGATTAATAAAGGTAAATAAGTAATGCGTGAGTGACTGTGTCCGTTTATGCAATAAAATCCCATGCAATAAGACAATAATCGTGTAAGATTATGATAAATTCACGACACATGACAGAATAGTACTGATGAAGAAAGTTAGTTAGAAAATTGCTGATTACCTAACTGATGAGGACATAGTGAAACTCCTAGGGATCACTTTGCACAAGTGGCTCATGTCAATTTAATAACATTGTGTGCAAACGTATTTCGTAAATGTATTATTTGATATTATTATTTGTTATTTCAATACATTTTTAAGGTTCCGTACCGCGTAATACCTTCGCAAGTGTACAGAGACTTGCGATTGTGAGAAAAGCATGCTCAATGCAATGATTGAGGGTCCCGTTACCCATCCCCAGGTTTGAGGAAGTTCTACATGCATTACATGCATATCAAACCAATGCGTACATGACAGCTGTTGATCTGCAATGTGGGTAGTTTCAGGTCGGTGTGACAAGTGACCACCGAGAAGCAGAGACAACCGAGACCGCCTTCGTGACTCCCTCACGAATGTCCCGCTTCAAGAGAATGCCTGACATATGTGCCTGGGCAACTCAAAATGTTATCGTCCCTGGAGGAATGCAAGTGGACCCGGAGAAGAGTTCGGCTATAGATGACGTGGCCCGTCCGAGGAATGTGAAGCAACTCAAGAGCTGGGTGGCGACGACGAGCTGGTTCCGACGCTTCGTGCCGCACTACGCACCAGTCGCCAGACCCTAGACCGACCTTTCTAAACAAGAAGAGCGCATGGCAGTGAACCGACAGCCAGGTAACCGCTTTCACCGGTATTAAAGACCACCCCGTGACCGCGCCGATACTCCGGCAGGCGCAAGAGTCGAAACCGTAGCACAATATTTGCCTTACAAGTATATATTTCAAATGGCCACTAGTGGTCTATCTTCCTACTTATGCGTAACGCTGCGTCGCTTGGGTTTGTAATGCAAATTATATCGGGATTGAAAGGAATTATTATTATTATCATAGTAGTTTTGGAAGCAAGTTGAAAATGGTGAGCGACATCTATTGCACATACTGTTACTTAATATGTTAGCTACACACGAAGCTCACGACTAATATGCGCCACGTTCGCTGCTGCCATCTGTATATTGAAGAGGAAACTAAATGAGGAACTTAACGCGTGCGTCTGTTACTAAGTTAGTTGTGTATTTTGGATACAGATGGCGGATAACCTGATTAACACGCAGAAAAAAAAAATGTTTTTTTTTTATAATTTATTTATTCATCAAACTCGCTGAAAATTACGGTTGCCATCTGCGGTATCGCCTTGGTCATGCATGGCATAGGGGAGTGTCTATCCACCAGAACAATTGACTTATCTGTCACTTGATGTGTATGAAAAACTAACTTCTGCCCGCGCCTTCGCTCGCGTGCCGTATTCTATGCAGCTTATGTCCACCGTCAAGGCCTAATCTATACATTGGTGAAAGAATTTTTGAAATCGGCCCAGTAGTTTTTGTGTTAGGTGATAACTTAGGTTTTTGTCTATCCATGACAACAGTTGACTTATCTGTCACTTTATGTGTATGAAAAACTAACTTCAGTCCGCGGCTTCGCTCGCATGCCATATTCTATGCGGCTTATGTCCACCCAGAAGGCTTAATCTATATATTGGTGAAAGAATTTTTGAAATCGGCCCAGTAGTTTTTGTGTTAGGTGGCAACTTAGGTTTTTCCATTTTTTGGGTTACATTATTTGAGTTTTCGTGGGGATCCCTAATTTAACTCGGTCTACAAACGAGCCTACGTTACTCAGTGATAATGCAGCATTGTTGTAATGAACGAATTTTCAACACCTGTCCAGAAGATATTTTTTTTATTACACACTCAATTTATAAATGCATATTCCTTCTCATTGTAATATTAATCGTGCAGAAAATGTAAAATTGGCCCGTTCATATTAATAAAGTCTTGCCACTCGTTCGATTTTCACTCGAAATATTCACAGTTATGTGAATGCTCCTAGATTGCTCCTAGATTGAGATTAATAAAGGTAAATAAGTAATGCGTGAGTGACTGTGTCCGTTTATGCAATAAAATCCCATGCAATAAGACAATAATCGTGTAAGATTATGATAAATTCACGACACATGACAGAATAGTACTGATGAAGAAAGTTAGTTAGAAAATTGCTGATTACCTAACTGATGAGGACATAGTGAAACTCCTAGGGATCACTTTGCACAAGTGGCTCATGTCAATTTAATAACATTGTGTGCAAACGTATTTCGTAAATGTATTATTTGATATTATTATTTGTTATTTCAATACATTTTTAAGGTTCCGTACCGCGTAATACCTTCGCAAGTGTACAGAGACTTGCGATTGTGAGAAAAGCATGCTCAATGCAATGATTGAGGGTCCCGTTACCCATCCCCAGGTTTGAGGAAGTTCTACATGCATTACATGCATATCAAACCAATGCGTACATGACAGCTGTTGATCTGCAATGTGGGTAGTTTCAGGTCGGTGTGACAAGTGACCACCGAGAAGCAGAGACAACCGAGACCGCCTTCGTGACTCCCTCATGAATGTCCCGCTTCAAGAGAATGCCTGACATATGTGCCTGGGCAACTCAAAATGTTATCGTCCCTGGAGGAATGCCAGTGGACCCGGATAAGAGTTCGGCTATAGAGGACGTGGCCCGTCCGAGGAATGTGAAGCAACTCAAGAGCTGGGTGGCGACGACGAGCTGGTTCCGACGCTTCGTGCCTCACTACGCACCAGTCGCCAGACCCTAGACCGACCTTTCTAAACAAGAAGAGCGCATGGCAGTGAACCGACAGCCAGGTAACCGCCTTCACCCGTATTAAAGACCACCCCGTGACAGCGCCGATACTCCGGCAGGCGCAAGAGTCGAAACCGTAGCACAATATTTGCCTTACAAGTATATATTTCAAATGGCCACTAGTGGTCTATCTCCCTACTTATGCGTAACGCTGCGTCGCTTGGGTTTGTAATGCAAATTATATCGGGATTGAAAGGAATTATTATTATTATTATCATAGTAGTTTTGGAAGCAAGTTGAAAATGGTGAGCGACATCTATTGCACATACTGTTACTTAATATGTTAGCTACACTCGAAGCTCACGACTAATATGCGCCACGTTCGCTGCTGCCATCTGTATATTGAAGAGGAAACTAAATGAGGAACTTAACGCGTGCGTCTGTTACTAAGTTAGTTGTGTATTTTGGATACAGATGGCGGATAACCTGATTAACACGCAGAAAAAAAAAATGTTTTTTTTTTATAATTTATTTATTCATCAAACTCGCTGAAAATTACGGTTGCCATCTGCGGTATCGCCTTGGTCATGCATGGCATAGGGGAGTGTCTATCCACCAGAACAATTGACTTATCTGTCACTTAATGTGTATGAAAAACTAACTTCTGCCCGCGCCTTCGCTCGCGTGCCGTATTCTATGCAGCTTATGTCCACCGTCAAGGCCTAATCTATACATTGGTGAAAGAATTTTTGAAATCGGCCCAGTAGTTTTTGTGTTAGGTGATAACTTAGGTTTTTGTCTATCCATGACAACAGTTGACTTATCTGTCACTTTATGTGTATGAAAAACTAACTTCAGTCCGCGGCTTCGCTCGCATGCCATATTCTATGCGGCTTATGTCCACCCAGAAGGCTTAATCTATATATTGGTGAAAGAATTTTTGAAATCGGCCCAGTAGTTTTTGTGTTAGGTGGCAACTTAGGTTTTTCCATTTTTTGGGTTACATTATTTGAGTTTTCGTGGGGATCCCTAATTTAACTCGGTCTACAAACGAGCCTACGTTACTCAGTGATAATGCAGCATTGTTGTAATGAACGAATTTTCAACACCTGTCCAGAAGATATTTTTTTTATTACACACTCAATTTATAAATGCATATTCCTTCTCATTGTAATATTAATCGTGCAGAAAATGTAAAATTGGCCCGTTCATATTAATAAAGTCTTGCCACTCGTTCGATTTTCACTCGAAATATTCACAGTTATGTGAATGCTCCTAGATTGCTCCTAGATTGAGATTAATAAAGGTAAATAAGTAATGCGTGAGTGACTGTGTCCGTTTATGCAATAAAATCCCATGCAATAAGACAATAATCGTGTAAGATTATGATAAATTCACGACACATGACAGAATAGTACTGATGAAGAAAGTTAGTTAGAAAATTGCTGATTACCTAACTGATGAGGACATAGTGAAACTCCTAGGGATCACTTTGCACAAGTGGCTCATGTCAATTTAATAACATTGTGTGCAAACGTATTTCGTAAATGTATTATTTGATATTATTATTTGTTATTTCAATACATTTTTAAGGTTCCGTACCGCGTAATACCTTCGCAAGTGTACAGAGACTTGCGATTGTGAGAAAAGCATGCTCAATGCAATGATTGAGGGTCCCGTTACCCATCCCCAGGTTTGAGGAAGTTCTACATGCATTACATGCATATCAAACCAATGCGTACATGACAGCTGTTGATCTGCAATGTGGGTAGTTTCAGGTCGGTGTGACAAGTGACCACCGAGAAGCAGAGACAACCGAGACCGCCTTCGTGACTCCCTCACGAATGTCCCGCTTCAAGAGAATGCCTGACATATGTGCCTGGGCAACTCAAAATGTTATCGTCCCTGGAGGAATGCAAGTGGACCCGGAGAAGAGTTCGGCTATAGAGGACGTGGCCCGTCCGAGGAATGTGAAGCAACTCAAGAGCTGGGTGGCGACGACGAGCTGGTTCCGACGCTTCGTGCCTCACTACGCACCAGTCGCCAGACCCTAGACCGACCTTTCTAAACAAGAAGAGCGCATGGCAGTGAACCGACAGCCAGGTAACCGCCTTCACCCGTATTAAAGACCACCCCGTGACAGCGCCGATACTCCGGCAGGCGCAAGAGTCGAAACCGTAGCACAATATTTGCCTTACAAGTATATATTTCAAATGGCCACTAGTGGTCTATCTCCCTACTTATGCGTAACGCTGCGTCGCTTGGGTTTGTAATGCAAATTATATCGGGATTGAAAGGAATTATTATTATTATTATCATAGTAGTTTTGGAAGCAAGTTGAAAATGGTGAGCGACATCTATTGCACATACTGTTACTTAATATGTTAGCTACACTCGAAGCTCACGACTAATATGCGCCACGTTCGCTGCTGCCATCAAATCAAATCAAATCAAATCAAATCAAAAAGTTTTATTCAATATAAGGGACACTTGGAACACTTATTGAACGTCATTTTTCTTACGTTAACTTAAGTAAATTTACTACCGTTTCCAAAAGTAAGCCTGTCAGGAGAAGAAACGGCGAAACAAACTCCCCGGTTTTTTTTTTTTTTTTACATGTGTCCCTTCTATATACATAGGGTTGCTTAAGTACATTTCAATGGAAGAGTGAGCAACTCATTGCCATACTTGGCTATCATCAATATACTCAGTTACACTATAATATGCTTTTTCACAAAGTTTCTGTTTGATGCTTGCCTTAAAACTTAAAAATGGTAGTTCACACATTTTTAATGGTAGTTTATTGAAAAGGCGTATACTTTGCCCCACAAAAGAGTTACTAGTTTTGTGCAGTCTAGTCACAGGGACACGGAGTTTATCCCTCTTGCGTGTATTTATATTGTGCATATCACTATTTTTCTTAAAACTATCTATATTCTTTCTTACATATATCAAATTTTCAAATATGTATTGACATGCCACAGTCATTATCCCTATTTCTTTAAACTTCTCTCTGAGAGAATCTCTAGATTTGAGTTTATAGATTGCACGAACAGCCCGTTTCTGCAGCACAAAGATAGAACTGATGTCTGTAGCATTTCCCCATAAAAGGATGCCATAAGACATAACACTATGGAAATAACTAAAATAGACCAACCGAGCTGTGTTTATATCAGTTAGGTGTCTAATTTTCCTTACTGCGAATGCTGCAGAACTGAGTCTTTTCGACAATCCAGCTATATGGGGCCCCCATTGCAATTTATGATCCAATGTAACTCCAAGGAAAACTGTTGTTTCAACAAGGTCCAACACTTCGTCGTTGATAAGTACATTGGTTTGCACTTGTTTCACATTTGGCATAGTGAACTTGACACATTTAGTTTTTTTACTATTGAGTACTAAGTTATTAGCGCTGAACCAATGTACTACGTCAGAGAGAGCATTATTCACATCGTCAAGGTTAGCTTTTTGCCGGTCTATCTTAAAAATCAGAGAAGTATCATCAGCAAATAATACAATATCGTGTTTATTGCTTACCATGTAAGGTAAATCATTAATATAAGTTAAAAAGAGAAACGGACCAAGAATTGAACCCTGTGGAACACCCATCTCTATTAGACACCCCGGAGATGTTACGCCATGTATATCGACTTTTTGTATTCTATTACTTAGATATGAAGATATAAGTTTTAGAGCCAGGTCTCTTACACCGTAGTGATCTAACTTCCTGATCAACGTTTCATGGTGCACACAATCAAAGGCTTTAGATAGATCACAGAATACACCTAGAGCATCCTGTGAAGCTTCCCAAGCTTCAAGAATTTTTCTAATGAGCTCGACACCTGCATCGGTAGTCGAGCGACCCTTTGTGAAACCGTATTGTTTAGTGTGCATCAAATTATGTTCATTAAAAAAGGCTAAAAGTTGATTAAGTATTAGTTTTTCAAAAATTTTACTGAAAATTGGCAGTATTGATATAGGTCTAAAGTTCGTAGGGTCGTTAATACTACCAGCTTTTAATAAAGGAATTATTTTACTATACTTCATTTGATCAGGAAATTCACCACTTTCAATACAAACATTAAATAATAAAGCTAGATCAGTAGCAACAATATCAATAATACTATTGAGTACTTTAACAGAAAGTCCCCATAAATCAGCTGAATTCTTCATATCTAGCGTTTCAAAAGTTTTGACAATGTCTCTGGGGGTAACAGTTTTAAACTTAAATGCAACGTTACATTTATCCACATGCATTTTTAAAATGGCTTCTGCTGCTGCGGGAGACGAATTTAAGGCTTTGGTTAATGAAACTGGTATATCAGCAAAGAATGTCTCAAAAGTAGTTGCCACATCAATATCAGTCTTAATTATATGATCATTAATTTTTAGAGTTATTGAGTCATTCTTAAGAGAAGTTTTTCCAGTTTCAGAATTAATAATGTCCCAAGTTGTTTTAGTTACATTGGAGGACTTCAAAATTTTATTTCTCACAGCAAGAGACTTGGCGTCTGAACAAACCTTTTTAAATAATTTTGAGTAATTTTTAACATAATTTGTAAATTCCAAATTAAAATTAATAGATTTTTCTTGATAAAGTTCATACAGCCTTCGTCTACTTATGTGAATGCCTGGGGTAGCCCACTCACTAAACGACAAACGTTTTCCCAATAGAACCGTCTTCGGGGTAAATATGCGCTTATGTTCTGCGTGTACAATTTGAAAAAAAGAATTGTACATTGCATTACACGCAAGGTGGTTATTTATTAAAGGAAACTTACTTTGGACATTACCTCGAAAACGGCTCAAGCGATTTGCATTTATGGGAATATAAGTAACTCTTTTCTTGGGAGCTTTCACATTTTTCTTACTGAAAGTTATTAATTGGCCACAGTGGTCAGAGTCTAATTTACTTATGATTTCATTACTAGTGGGCCGAAAGTTTGTGAACACGTTATCAATGCAAGTTGCTGATGAACTTGTTATTCGTGTTGGCTCAGAAAATAAGTAAAATAAATTAGAGGAACTAAAAAGGCATTTTAATCGGTTGCTCATGGATGAATTTTCTAAAATATTGACATTAAAGTCTCCACATATGATTATATTTTTACCTGAAGTACAGACTTTTACCAAAACTTCATCCATGATTTGTTCAAAATGCTCGAAAGCTCCACTAGGGGGTCGGTATACGCACACAACAATGTATTGCTCTAACTCTATACATGATAACTCAATAGTACTCTCCGCAGAAAGGTGCACAACATCCAGACGTTCTTTATATTTCATGCGTTTTTCTAAAATAATCATGGAGCCTCCTCGTATTGCAACCTTCCTGCTGAAGGCACTAGCAACCTGATGGTTACAGAAGTTGAACATGAACTGCTCGTCCCTAAGCCAATGTTCTGTTAAACATAATACATGAATATCATTACAGTCCATGAACAACTCCAATTCTAATTCTTTATTTAACATTCCTTGGATGTTCTGATGAACAAGTTTAATAAAGGAAGTAGCATTATTATTCATAAAATCGCCAGAGATTGTCTCTGTTGTCTTATAACTTAATTTAAAGTATTTGGAACATATTCCAAAGAATCATTACATATAATGTCCTTGTTTGCCTGCTCAATAGAAGCAGTCTTGTTAGCCAATGATTTGGCTGTGTTCAAATTAAATACGTGTATACAATAATGTAGCATGCTTGCTACTTGTCGTTTATATCTAAAGGAAAGATAAAATCTTTCACTTGTCACATTAAAATATGAAATAATTGAATTGTTATTTATGTCAATAAATGTAAAAAAATTATTATAATTGGTTATTGTTTGCATGCAACAATTCAAATTATATCTAATATTATTTTCCCTCTGTGACAATCCTCTGCTGTAGGGAAATGCAAATAATATTATATTTTTCGCACTAAGGCAACTCAGCGAATCCATTAATTTAATTAATTCATTTTTATTCATATTTCCCCTTCTCCCACATAAGATAGCTAAGGTTGAGCTGGTGCTGCATTGGTCGCTCAGGATGTTTGCCACAAGATGTTTAAAATCTGCACCAGGTATACAGTGGTTAGTACCATGACCAACACTGTGCGATAAGTGCAACCCCATATTTTGTCCCAATTCATCACTATACAATGTCAAGATATTATTATGTTGAACACAGTTATGGGAAGTACTGCTTGTGAAATGCTTGGTGGAGCTGTCATTCAGTACAGACTGACAAACAGGTGTTTGGACTTGTTGTAGATCCGAGTCGCAATCACATTTATTTGATAGTGATATAAAGCGGTCATAATTATATTTGGACATATCAACTACCTCAGTTAGTGCCATAATGTGCTCCTGAATTTCTTTGCGTGAGCACTCATATTTTGATGTCATTTTATCTAATGATATAGTTAATACTGAGATCTCTGCCTGCAGTCGCTGAATGTCAGCTTCATATTTTAAATAGCTATTTTCTAATTGTACCTTTGTAGTTTCCAGTTTATTTAGCAATGTACTATGATTTTTACAATATTTTAACTGTTTTTTATTTTGTTTGAGTAGATTGTTTGTTTTTTGAATATACCTACTTACTTTTATATATCTTTTTAATTTATTTTTAGAAACAATTTGTTGTTTTGGAATTAGTTCATGGAACAGTGTCTGGGTCTTACAATTTGACAAGTGCTGGTTGCATTGCTCTAGTGAAGCTATTGTATTATTGGCTTCTGCCAGTTTGTGTTTCAGTTCAGCGATGTGTCTCAGATTGTTCTCAAACTCATCACCGCACTGGTCAAACCCAGTCACTATCCCCTGGAGCTGATCCCTTTGTGTAATGGCATCCATATATTGCACATGTAACTCTGCCAATTCACTTTTTAATTTTCTATTAGTTTCTATTATATTAAGTACTTCCCTCTCATTGTCATCTCTTTCCTGTAGAAGTTGGTCACACAGGTCTTTACTTTTCTTTAATTCCAGCAACGTCAGCTGGAGTTGGTTCTCCTCCTGACGAGCTGTTGCCCTTCTAGTCATCATTTTATAGATTTTATAGGTACGCAAGAAAGTTTGTGTACAACTATTTGAGGTTATGTCAGTTTTTAAATTGAAAATAAAGTATGTACTAAGCTTTTGACTATATTAAAGTGGAGTAAACTGATAATCTGTACTGATATAAAGCAGAACTCACCTGGAAAACGATGACAACGATTCACAACTTTGAATTAAAACTATTGTACCGGTTACGTACTGTCAAAAAGTTATCACAATATTTAATAACTTTTGCACAAGATTCACACTATAAACTATTTTAAACTATGGTAATATATTATTCGGAGCTAAATACAACATAAATTAACAGTATTACTTTAAAATTACTAAATAAAACTAAACAAATTTAGGGAGTTAATTTAAACACAGCTGATTGCTAGTGTTGCCACAGAGGAAAAAAAAAGAAAGTCATCTGTATATTGAAGAGGAAACTAAATGAGGAACTTAACGCGTGCGTCTGTTACTAAGTTAGTTGTGTATTTTGGATACAGATGGCGGATAACCTGATTAACACGCAGAAAAAAAAAATGTTTTTTTTTTATAATTTATTTATTCATCAAACTCGCTGAAAATTACGGTTGCCATCTGCGGTATCGCCTTGGTCATGCATGGCATAGGGGAGTGTCTATCCACCAGAACAATTGACTTATCTGTCACTTTATGTGTATGAAAAACTAACTTCTGCCCGCGCCTTCGCTCGCGTGCCGTATTCTATGCAGCTTATGTCCACCGTCAAGGCCTTATCTATATATTGGTGAAAGAATTTTTGAAATCGGCCCAGTAGTTTTTGTGTTAGGTGATAACTTAGGTTTTTGTCTATCCATGACAACAGTTGACTTATCTGTCACTTTATGTGTATGAAAAACTAACTTCAGTCCGCGGCTTCGCTCGCATGCCATATTCTATGCGGCTTATGTCCACCCAGAAGGCTTAATCTATATATTGGTGAAAGAATTTTTGAAATCGGCCCAGTAGTTTTTGTGTTAGGTGGCAACTTAGGTTTTTCCATTTTTTGGGTTACATTATTTGAGTTTTCGTGGGGATCCCTAATTTAACTCGGTCTACAAACGAGCCTACGTTACTCAGTGATAATGCAGCATTGTTGTAATGAACGAATTTTCAACACCTGTCCAGAAGATATTTTTTTTATTACACACTCAATTTATAAATGCATATTCCTTCTCATTGTAATATTAATCGTGCAGAAAATGTAAAATTGGCCCGTTCATATTAATAAAGTCTTGCCACTCGTTCGATTTTCACTCGAAATATTCACAGTTATGTGAATGCTCCTAGATTGCTCCTAGATTGAGATTAATAAAGGTAAATAAGTAATGCGTGAGTGACTGTGTCCGTTTATGCAATAAAATCCCATGCAATAAGACAATAATCGTGTAAGATTATGATAAATTCACGACACATGACAGAATAGTACTGATGAAGAAAGTTAGTTAGAAAATTGCTGATTACCTAACTGATGAGGACATAGTGAAACTCCTAGGGATCACTTTGCACAAGTGGCTCATGTCAATTTAATAACATTGTGTGCAAACGTATTTCGTAAATGTATTATTTGATATTATTATTTGTTATTTCAATACATTTTTAAGGTTCCGTACCGCGTAATACCTTCGCAAGTGTACAGAGACTTGCGATTGTGAGAAAAGCATGCTCAATGCAATGATTGAGGGTCCCGTTACCCATCCCCAGGTTTGAGGAAGTTCTACATGCATTACATGCATATCAAACCAATGCGTACATGACAGCTGTTGATCTGCAATGTGGGTAGTTTCAGGTCGGTGTGACAAGTGACCACCGAGAAGCAGAGACAACCGAGACCGCCTTCGTGACTCCCTCATGAATGTCCCGCTTCAAGAGAATGCCTGACATATGTGCCTGGGCAACTCAAAATGTTATCGTCCCTGGAGGAATGCCAGTGGACCCGGATAAGAGTTCGGCTATAGAGGACGTGGCCCGTCCGAGGAATGTGAAGCAACTCAAGAGCTGGGTGGCGACGACGAGCTGGTTCCGACGCTTCGTGCCTCACTACGCACCAGTCGCCAGACCCTAGACCGACCTTTCTAAACAAGAAGAGCGCATGGCAGTGAACCGACAGCCAGGTAACCGCCTTCACCCGTATTAAAGACCACCCCGTGACAGCGCCGATACTCCGGCAGGCGCAAGAGTCGAAACCGTAGCACAATATTTGCCTTACAAGTATATATTTCAAATGGCCACTAGTGGTCTATCTCCCTACTTATGCGTAACGCTGCGTCGCTTGGGTTTGTAATGCAAATTATATCGGGATTGAAAGGAATTATTATTATTATTATCATAGTAGTTTTGGAAGCAAGTTGAAAATGGTGAGCGACATCTATTGCACATACTGTTACTTAATATGTTAGCTACACTCGAAGCTCACGACTAATATGCGCCACGTTCGCTGCTGCCATCTGTATATTGAAGAGGAAACTAAATGAGGAACTTAACGCGTGCGTCTGTTACTAAGTTAGTTGTGTATTTTGGATACAGATGGCGGATAACCTGATTAACACGCAGAAAAAAAAAATGTTTTTTTTTTATAATTTATTTATTCATCAAACTCGCTGAAAATTACGGTTGCCATCTGCGGTATCGCCTTGGTCATGCATGGCATAGGGGAGTGTCTATCCACCAGAACAATTGACTTATCTGTCACTTTATGTGTATGAAAAACTAACTTCTGCCCGCGCCTTCGCTCGCGTGCCGTATTCTATGCAGCTTATGTCCACCGTCAAGGCCTTATCTATATATTGGTGAAAGAATTTTTGAAATCGGCCCAGTAGTTTTTGTGTTAGGTGATAACTTAGGTTTTTGTCTATCCATGACAACAGTTGACTTATCTGTCACTTTATGTGTATGAAAAACTAACTTCTGTCCGCGGCTTCGCTCGCGTGCCATATTCTATGCGGCTTATGTCCACCCAGAAGGCTTAATCTATATATTGGTGAAAGAATTTTTGAAATCGGCCCAGTAGTTTTTGTGTTAGGTGGCAACTTAGGTTTTTCCATTTTTTGGGTTACATTATTTGAGTTTTCGTAGTAGGTTCCCTAATTTAACTCGGTCTGCAAACGAGCCTACGTTACTCAGTGATAATGCAGTATTGTTGTAATGAACGAATTTTCAACACCTGTCCAGAAGAATTTTTTTTTTATTACACACTCAATTTATAAATGCATATTCCTTCTCATTGTAATATTAATCGTGCAGAAAATGTAAAATTGGCCCGTTCACATTAATAAAGTCTTGCCACTCGTTCGATTTTCGACATATAGTGTCTGAGACGGCGATAGACTCACCATCTGTCACGTTGGCACTTAATCATCTTCGGTGAAAAGTGTGTGTTGTTATTACAACACCTCTGCCTAGTTATGTATATATCGGTGGCTAACCCCTTTGCGCGTGAGCATATGTAATGTATTTTCTGATTGTTTGAATTAATGATCCGTTATTGAAAAGTCAATCAAACCAGCGATATCATAAACTGTGGGATTCCTCTATACTGTATTATAGGTTCTTCAGGTCGCTGTTTAATTTAATCGTTCTGCCCTAAGACCATGTTAATGGTTGGTGCATCATGTCTTCTCTTAGATTCTAGTGGCAATTTCTTGTGTGACTAATTAATTACCCAGTTTTGGAAGTGTTCTGGTCGTGCATAAGTTATTTAAACATTGGAACTATTTTCATTGTTTGCATTTTGGATTGAACGGATACTAGTTTTGTAGCATTTTATTAGCGATTTGGTGTACATTCAGTAGGTTTGGTGATATCTTACTCTGAGAGCGGACGGACGCGACGGTGTGATCTTTTTCAGCGTACACCCACGCAGTAGCGCGAAATATTGATAAAATCTGTATCACTGTATATTTCATTTATGAAAATAATCTTTGTATGTTGAGTTTCGTTCATTAATTCCTTCATACTACATATGGGTGATGTTTGCTTGTAGTTTATCTATTTGGTGACGAAGTCTTGCTGAATTGTTGTGCATGCGTAATTCATATTTCTGCTGCATACAATTTATACAGATAAATAAATATGGAGTGTGTTTTAGTTCCAAGTGCACAGCTCTTTACTTAATGCATAAATAAGTGCATACACTTCATTATGCATTGAGAACATACATATGCTCACGCCTGTATTCCCCGAAGGGGTAGGCAGAGGTGTTGTTATCACAACACCCACTTTTCACCGAATTTGATTAAGTGCCAACGTGACAGATGGTGAGTCTATCGCCGTCTCAGGCACTATACATACGTCTTTGAATTACTTCTCAGAAATATGCAGGTTTTCTCAAGATGTTTTCCTTCACCGTAAAGCACGTGGTGTGAAATCACTGTACATAAGCTTTTTAGAAAAACTCATTGGTACAGGGACCGCTGGGATTCGAACTTGCGTCGCTTGCGTAGCAGGCGACTGCTCAAACCTCGAGGCCACCACGACTCTTGAGGAATGCATTGAGAAAAAAATATATTTCCATTCCTGAGTTATAAATAGGGAATAGCTAGCACTAACATAATTTACAGACGATGTATCAAGTAATGAAAAGTGTCGGAGATACTTTACCCCATGCAAATATATCCTTTTATTCCTTTTAATTGCATAGAGGAATGTCTTTCCCGACCAGTGGGACATAGTACCGGCGAATAAATGACATTGATAATGTATATATCTATACAGATAAATAAAATTGAAGTGTCTGTTTGTAATTCCAAAATAACAGCTTTTCACTAAATGCATATGGAAGTTTATAGTGCGCAGACATAAAAAAATATTTACAATTTTAACTCTGTGTCTGTCAGTCTGTTTGTTCCGGCTAATCTCCGCAACAGCTGGACCTATTATAACGGGACTTTCACTGACGGATAGCGAATTTGAGAAGGAGTAACTTAAAAAAAAACATTAGATTTCACCCATGAAACTTGCGCAACGCGAGTAAAACCGCGGGGCACAGCTATCTGGTATTAATATGTTGTTTTTTTTCTTCAAGCGAAAATGTTGATGTATTTGAAATGTTCAATTTTATAAGTGTATGAGGTGGTTCTCTGGCAGTTATCATTATTGTTCGCGTTCAGCCACTGTCTGCCTGATGGCATTTTTCAACACATTCTCTCGTTTTCTGTTTCTAGACAGTTTTTCTGATACACGAGGAGCCAGTCTGTCTGTCCTCTCCGATAATGTTTTGGGTACTTTTAAAACGAAATATTGATCACCTCCTTTAGTTGGATACCTCTAGTTATGGACATTTTAGATTAGTTGCATTTAACTCTGAAAAAAAAATTTCCTTTTTGCCTTCTTTTTAGTAAACCTTTATATTTCAGACGAAAAGAATAGTTTTTTTTCATTTAATAGTGATGTTTGTCCGTGCTCAATATGCATCTTTGATTCTCAAAAATCCAAGCCCTGATTATTTCCACGTAACTTTTAAGCACCAAAAATAGAGTTATGGCGCCTAAAAATATATTTGGTTGCCTAATATCTATATTTAGATAACCGCGACATTAAAAAACAATGCGAATAATATTTGGTCCAAAAATTATGATATCACCATAACCATAAAAATACCTATTACATCAATTACTTAACAATATCGAAGCTTGTGCCACCGAGATACTCCTACTCGAAAGTCGAAATGTACACCAACCGAAATAGATTGTTCGTTGATCATTGGGCGCACGCGATCTGTGACTTTGTGTGTTTGAAATAGGGGCTATAATAATGTGTAGTGTACAGTTACATGTTGTTACTGTGTTCACGTGTGTACAAAGTCACCTTGGGAGCGAGTGGTGGTCGCGTTAGGTATTTGTGCTCTGGCGCGAGTCCAGGATATGTAGGTCGGGCCGAGCTTTGCTTACAATCGCACTCCTCCATCCCATCCCTATCGTTATGATCACATTATTATTTATTACTACCTTATTTCTTATACATTTTGTTTCGTGGTACTCAATTGTTATAAAATAAAAATAAATTAAGTTACTCCATGTGACATCAGCTATCTGGCCAGTCCCGTTAAAATGGGCTTCAAAGATTACCCGAACAGAAAAGCTTTTTTATGTTAGAAAAGTATCCACTTTAATAGTATGCATTTAGGGAAAAGCTATATATTCGTATAACAATCAGACACTTAAATTTTATTAATATATATAAAATATATATTTTATACTGATATGTACTTAGTACAGACATAGAAACAGCTCGACTTGTATATTTTTGTTATTTTCATAGTGTTATGTCCTATGCTATTTTAATTTGGGGCAAAGCTGCTGATATAGAGAATATATTCACTTTACAGAAAAGGGCTATACGATCAATTTATAATTTGGGACCCCGAGATTCGTTAAGGGAAAAATTTAAATCAATTGGAATTTTGACAGTGGCCTCACAGTATATTTTAGCTAACTTATTATTTGTGCATCAAAACATTGGATCGTTTCAAAAGAAATGTGATGTGCATAACATAAACACAAGGCACAAAAACAAAATTGTAGTGCCTGCGCATCGCTTACAGAAAGTACATGGCTCATTTTTAGGACAGTGAACACGCTTCTATAATAAATTACCAACAGAAATTGTAAACTTGCCCTTCAATAAATTTAAAGAGACCATCAAAGCAGTTTTGCTCAAAAAAGGATATTATACTGTAAGTGATTATATTTTTGATAAGGAACCCTGGGATGTATCTTTGTCGAAAAAATATTGTAAATAATCCTATTGGCACTGTACTTTTGCTACAATTAATTAATCTTAGTTTGATCTTTGCTTTGACTGGCTGGAATTTGCCATGCTCACAAATATTTGTAATATTTTAGTTATTATATTTGACAATTGAGCATTTGTGCTGTGTCCATGGGCTTATATTCATGAGATATAAATACTGTAACCAAAAACATTGTATAATATATATTTTTTTAAAAGAGTAATTGTTGAGTTTCTTGCCGGGTTCTTCTCAACAAAAGCTACCATCCGAACCCGGTGGTAACATTTATAATCATGTATAATGTATGTTTGTGTCCTTCTGACGATTTGAAAGTACTTTGTAAGAAGTCTAATCAAATAAAGATATTGTGAATTGAATTTGAATTGTTACATTTGGTAACTTCACACGACGTGGTGACAATCACAAGTACACAACGTTTTCCTTCAATCAGCTACGTACAGTCAAACTTCCTAGTTTATAAATCACACCATTTTCTACACCGTCTGGCCACCTAGAGGAACTTCAGTAAACCCTATTTTTGAGGATACCTAAACCTCAAATAGAACACACCATCAAAATATCTTGTCTCTAGGACACAAACACGGTATTTACATTATAAAAAAAATTTCGATGTGAATTTTGTAACAGGGTTTCATATATATTTGCTCACGGTATCCCAATAACAGGATTTTAATTCGGACTATTTTACAAATCCGGAGTTCGGCTTATATCTCCAGTATTCTAACTTTGGATTTCCGGAGATTCCAAGAGTCATATAAAAAGTAGATTTGCTATTCTGCTCAACACATGGCCGCGCGCAAGATGCATTTCTCGTCTTGTAAGCGTTCGTAGTCTCGTAACTGCTTACCATCAGGCTAGCTATAAGCTTTATGTTAAACTCAGAGGCCTTACCGTGTGCTCTCATTGCCATGATAGTTGGACTCATTATGAGAAAGATGTATTTGACGTGTATACATTTGACACACATAACTGAACTATCTTTACGCTTCTAGTTAGGCCCCTGGCCCACAAGAATCCCAACAGAGAGGGAAAGGGGAACAATAGGTACTTACTCACTTTTCACCTAATTATACAGATGTGTATTGCCGTTTCAAGCACTAACCCAGATATGCTCATGATCATGTGAAAATCCGTCAGAAAGACAGATAGAGGAAAAAAAATGTTTTTTTTTTATTCTCATACCGTATATAATTTCTAAATGCATATCATTTAGTGAAAATCTGTTAATTTGTAATTAAGAAGGCTTCAATTTTATTTATCTGTATAGATTTATCTTTATACACTGATTTATTTTAAAAAAAACGGCTTGACAACATACACGGGGATTTTTAGTGCCAAATTGGAAGGGGTCTTGCATTTTATCCTGTTGGTCGGGTCGAGATCGGCTCCGGAGCCACAAACTCGGCTTACTGCCGAACTACAGTCTAACTACCAAAGTTACCAGTCCAACTACCAAATGAATGAAGAAACGGAGGCAGTCATTTTAATACTGTAAAGTGTTATCAACTATGTATAACAGCTTGAAATATGTGGAATGTATCTACATCAAAATTTAATTAACTAAGTATCGTAAGATTTATAACATCCAAGAGAAATGTTAGTAATTAACAAGCGTCAAACACCAGATAATCTAGCTACGCACGCACTACCAACTACTTACCTACTTATGTTTATTTGTGTGCGACGACGACGCTAGCTGCAGTCAATACTCACAGAGCGTTACTTTGGTACATAAATTCAAATTCAAAATATCTTTGATTCAAAATGAAAAATATTTATTCAGTTTGGGCCCTGTTAAGGCATTTATGAATGTCGAAAATTTACCACGGGTTCGGAAACTAGCCTTCTGAGAAGAACCGGCAAAAAACTTAGCCAGGCATCATGTGCATTCCATCGATACAGTATAAATCATATGAAATCGTCATACAAAAATCTAATTCGATTTGAGGTATTAGAGTTCTTACAAAGTACTTTCAAATCGTCAGAAGGACACAGAATAATTGCATTATACAGGATTATAAAATGTAAGTCCGCCTGTGCATTTAACGTAATGCTGGAAGTTTTTCAATAAATAAAATATTATAACAATTAATGTTACCGCCAGGTTCGGAAGGTTCCTTTTACTGAGAAGAACCAGGCAAGAAACACAGCAATTACTCTTTTCAAATGAAGGTTCAATAGTTTTATTATATGTAAAGATGCATATTTCGTCAGAGCCTGGATATAAACATTTAAAAAAATGCATTAAAATGTTAAAAACCTGATGGAACCGTTGACCGATGAAAACGTTAAGCGAATTTCGTGAAATGCTAGCCTCTGGCCGCATTGGTTTCATTTATTATTGCAAAAGGTTCAGGATGGTACTAAAATAAAATAAGTGCGCAATTAATGTCCTGAGAGATGTCGCGGCGTGCAAAATATAGCATAAGCAAAGTCATGAGACATCGCTAGCCATACATTAAGTTGTCAAATAAAACGTACACTTGCTTCTTAAGTTAGGCTCATGTACTAAATATTTGATTGTATCCTTATTGACTCATGTTAGATCCATCATTGACATAATTTTATATCTGGGCCTGTAGACAAAGTAACATTATACGAAAATTATGACTTAGGTATGTCATTTTTATATATTTTGTAACGCTTCTGTTAGCACAAGCGCGAGAGAATGTTTCTGTCTCTAAGCCTACAGTAGGCCTAGATTGGCTACGAATTGTATGAATATAGTGTGATGTAATGAACAACTGTGTGAGACATGTCGGTCGGTAAAGACGGATGTGTGGGGTGTCGATCGCGCCACAGTATACCTACGCCATCAGTTCCGCTATTTTCACATATCGATAATGCTACTCAGGCTTCTGGCAGTTGGTTCAGAAATCTGACAACTACTAAGCATAGTTTAGGTTTCCGCTAGTTTTTACCCGTACTACTCATCTGCCTGGCCTTATCAAGAATCATGTGCCCTGAATCAAGTGCTGACCCCAACAATGTATGGGTTGTTGGGGTCAGCACTTGATTCAACCCGATGTGGCTGATCACCTGATTTTTATACGAAGCGACTGCCATCTGACCTTCGCAACCCCTTTTACGAGGAAAATCTGTGATCTGGGTTAAACCCACTCCGGCTGACCTGTAACGATTGCCAAAGATGATAAATTGGCAACCGGGACCGACAGCTTAACGTGCTCTCCGAGGCACGGAGGAAACTCGGGCGGTCACCCATCCAATTACTGGCTAGGGCTAGGGTTGCTTAACTTCACTGATCGAATAATAAGCGCAATAGCAACTGTGCCACGAGCTCATCTTTACCCTCTTTTTACCCGTACTACCAGAATAGATTATAATATGCGCATCAACCGCACGTACGCCCTACATATCAATTGGATATCTTTAATAGTGATATCGAACGTTCTTAAAAACGCATACGCCGCGCTGATCCGTAGTTAGTATAAGGGGATGATCGTAATGTTCCTACTTCGTACCCTTATCCCAGTGTTTTCTAAAATTATTAAAGTTTTAAACGAACACCTTATTACTAGTATAATAAGATCATATAAGTTTTATATCATGAGGTTTTAAGTTGATAGGTAATTTTTTTAAGGAATAAATAACTGTCTTCTTTTTAGAGCGTTTAAATAAAAGCTTTTTTTAAAGTTTTTTTGCTTTTATTTTTTATAAAAATAACCTTAGCTATCTGCCAGTGAAAGTCCCGTTAAATTCGGTCCATCCGTTTCGGAGATTAGCCGGAACAATTTTTTTAAATAGTTTTTTTTATGAATACCGTATACTTATACAGTTAATTTGGAATTACAAACAGACACTACACTTTTACTAATCCGTATAGATATAGATGGGAACTGATATAATTATAACGTGAAATTCCGTGTACACTCTCTGAGGGCTATAAATCATAAAAGTAATTTTATTTTTAAACTCTCTTTGGTTTTAACATGTAAGACGCAGAAAGTTATCAGAAGTTCACATCCAATCCGGTTCATTATTTTGTTCCGCAATCCTCTTATTAGAAGCTATAGAGCTCGCCGCATAATTAGAGTAATAACAACTTGCAGTCAATAGCCAGAGTGATAAATAAAATTATATATTTGTTTGTATTACTAGCGAAAACTTAGGGAGCCGGTGAATGTTATTTCATTAAAAGTTCCGGTTAGTTCGTTATTTGTTCAATCTGGATTGAGCTAAGTTGTTGGATTCGGCGAATCGTTACGCAAATGCAATTATATAAATTCCTTTTACATTTTACACATCATAAAGCTTTATTTAGATAGTATTCAAATTATTCTACTTAAGTACTTACCTACATAATTAAGCAAATAGTCAGGTAATTTGCGAGAAAATTATGACAGTTGGTAATTTAACTATGTATGTGTTACTATTCTTGTGTGTTCGCTTCTAAAAGAGGTAAGATGATAGACGAGTTTTATTGTTCATTTCAGTGTTCCTAACGTCATTATCTGGTTGTTATTAGATACGAGTCACTTTAGTTTGTAGTTTTTCAATAATTATTCCGAGTTAGATAGCGTACATTAGGCAGAGAAAGCTTTACCTACTTATACATCATCATACATACTACTACAATGATACATTCATAATACAATAAAGTGCAATAAAGTAAGGTAGAGTGCTATTTTGCAAATCGAAAGGATGAGTGAAAGGCGATTAACGAAAGAAATTTATAGAGCGAACGTGAGCGGAAGTGTCGGTAGAGGGCGTCCAAGGAAGAACTACTTTGACCAAATTAATAGTATTTTTCAGAATGGTCAAATTCGGAGCACTCGTAACCGAAGAAAGTGTATGAAGAGATGCATAAATGTGGATGAAGCGAAAGAAGTATGTAAGGATCGTAGCATGTGGCAAACGCTGGTCTCTGCCTACCCCCATGGGATACAGGCGTGAGCATATGTATGTATGTATGGTATATTAGGAGTGAAAAAACGACTTAATGCTAGAAGGTAGGATTTCGAAGAAATTAAGTTTCTATAACAAGAGGAAAACTGTACTCTTCTCAAATTTCTCCAAATAAAGGACATGACGCGAGAATAAGCCAGTGTCAATTAATCTTAGCATTCATACAACTAGAACAGCAACGAACGTAGGTTGATGATATTTTAGCGCGCCGAAAATATCTTCAACATCCCAAATTATTTCAGCGGTGGCCATAAACTATTCGAACGCTTACATTTCTTGTCTCCTTATTTTTATCATTAAATATTTCAGCTTCAGTAAATCTTGTTGCGCACAGAATATCCCCACGAGTTTTCTTTGTTGATGCTCCTTCATCCGCTAGGGTTGTTTTCCCTCATCTTTTAACTGTTTTCTTATCAAAAGAGACTACCCATAGGTATTAGGCACGATGTAGTCATATCTATTAAGGCCTACACGTCCTTTGTGTCTGAATAAATTTATTCGTATTTTAATTTTCAACCCACGATGGGTTGTAGTTATATACTTGATTGTAATCTCAGTACTATAAAAAATATACTATCTCTAAATACACACAAGCAAATTACTTATTAAGTAACTTAACCTGGTGCTATCGCTTAAGTTCATGTACCCTGGAACATGTATAGTAATTAAAGCAAGAGTTCTGATGCCCACCTATGTAAATACATACATAACGTGTTGTTTTAATGACGTCGTTAACTACATGTAGGGTAGGCCCACATCGCCGCTACTGTCGTCATCACAAGCGGCCGAGCGTGTAATTACAATTTGACGTGAGCCCCCAGGACATCCTGTGATTGGATTTTTATTGCATCTCTGATAGAATGAACGTAAAAATACCTACATCGAATTATCGCAAGCTCAGGTGCTATTTTATTTTTCACTAACTGCCCTGCGGTTTCACCCGCGTAGATGAAAATTAAATCTCCTGCGGAACCCTAAATGTTTTGTTAATAAAAGTAACCTAAGTTACTCCTTGTAATTCCCCGTTAATATGGTTCCAGCCGTTTCAGAGATTACCCGGAACAGACAGACAGACAAACAGACAGACTGAGAAAACATTTAAAATTTTATTTTTTTTAATCAGTACCGTATATATTTACATATTCATGTAGTGAAAAACTGTAATTTTGGAATTACAAACAGATACCTCAATTTTATTTATCTGTATAGATACAGGGAATCAGAATAATGTGATCGTTTTTTTTTATTATAAAAGCCAATTCTGATGCTTTTAGTAAAAAAAATACTTAATTAAAAATAGAATGTTAAAAACACGCAATCGCGTATCTATGAAACAACATCGACTTCGAGTCATCAAAGTACATGCAGCCTACGCGTCAATTAGTAAGGGCTCCTTCCCTGCCAAGTGGGAATATAACACGTAGATACTCATATCAATAGTTACGATGTCTGTTCATTCAAATACATCTATTGGCATCTTTTCCTTTCCTCATCGTCCTCACATTCTGACAAATTACTCATGTCTTATTTATTTTGTATTCTATTGTTTGGCAACTATTACTGTGTCGCTTGCGAATATATTGAAAAACTCTCGAGCCCTATATACATTGCCTTTTTACTGAACTAACAACATTTTATGTTTGGTTGCAGAGTGCCATTCACACTCAGTTTTATTTGCGCGCCGTACAGTGCTCGTTAGATTCGTGACAAACCATTAAAATAATTTTAGAGGACCACCTCACAACAACGCAAATAGTTTGAACAAATGCCAAGTAAACGGGCAGTATTCCAATGTTACTGTGATTTTAAATTGGGATATAATTCTCAGATTGCAGCCGAAATCATTATTATTGAGATTACAAATAATTCCTTAGTTTACTATCAATTATTTCTATTCCCATAGGAATACATCACCGTGATATGTATTTTCGGTTTGGAACGTCAATAACGTGTTGCACCAGATTTCGTCATTGCTGTTTGTCCCGTTTTTAGCCGACCCAACCTCCAGATCTGAAAAAATGTTAGAACGTCAGGGTCGACTAATAATATTACATTGTTGCTTATATGCTTTTTTTATATAATGATGTAAACAATCTGCCGGTCAATGTTACAGCTTTGCATGATGAGATACTAAACTATGTATATTTCGCAAACCTACAAATATTGTAAACAATAATTATTATCGCTCCGTTGAAAATGGAGCGTGGACGCTGTATTTATGCCACGGAATACTTAAAATTCCATTGTTTTCCTTGGGATGCATAACTTTTACGGCTATTATTAGATATTCAAAATAAAAGTCGTAATGGTCAGTTCAAACATACCCCGGTTTGAATTTGTGGGTCCACTAGGATATAGCTAGGTAATCACTTTTTCTAAACACGATAGGTAAGAACAATAATTTGTTTCCACAACGAGCTTTGGAGTGAAGAAAAAAATATTGGGAATAATCTTTGTCTGCCAAGAAATTTAACGACATAAGGGTGGACCAGTACTAGTACCAGTCTGATCGTACCTATTATATTTTTCCTTGGCATCAAATGATAAGCCTGTGGCAAACAGAACTCTGCACACCCCCATGGGATGTGTGAGGTGTGAGCATATGTATTTATGATACGTAGTTGGTTGGCATACATATATGTATGTTGATAAGAAGGCGTTGTTACATTTATTTTCTGATGTTGCTTTCTTCCTTGCTAGGTACCTAATACTAACGATTACAAGACCATTGTTTTTTTAAAATAATCGTGTTCGGTTTTTTTTCTGATTTCCTCTTTTTAGTATTATGTGTTTAGTGTTATGTTATTACTAACAAAGTATTTCAATACTTGTGATCCAACAGCCTAATGTTTACGTTACGGCTCGTTGCGGCAAAATATCGAGCCAGAAATCATTAGACAAAATGTAAAAAATACTCATATAACATGCCTGCAACGAACTCTGATTATCCTTCATTAGCGGAAAGCCAGGGAAGTGCATGCAGATTTTTGAATACCTTACCGTTTATATAGCACGTAATATAGTCCGATTTATAATATATGCATAAAATGATAACTTCGGCAAAGGATCTGTTGGTCCGATATTTTAATTTTTTTCGGGTATAGAAAACTGTTACCACTAAGACATATGATTATGTCTTAGTGGTATTATTGCTATTGTTTAATGGTAGGAAGTCGTTGGCAGCTGCTAGTAAAATATGGGACGGCTATGGGTTGGTAGATCAAAGACGTTTCAATGTAGGCATCAAGCTTCTCCACAGCAAAAATACCGGAAAGATGGTTAGCGGTCACTACGCTGGATTGAGACCGTGGTATAATTACAGTAGACGTAACTAAGTATACTGTATGATATTGAACGAAATCGAACATTTGGTAACACTGGCTCTGCTTAGGTAGCTGTACCTAATGTACCGACCTTATCATCATCTCCCTGGCCTTATCCCATACATTGTTGGGGTCGGCACTTTATTCAACCCGATGTGGCTGATCACCTGATTTTTATTCGAAGCGTATGCCATCTGACCTTTGCAACCCCTTTGACGAGGAAAATCTGTGATCTGGGTTAAACCAGTTGTCAGACTATTTTGGCCTCCGGCGGACCTGTAACGAGTGCCAAAGGAGATAAATTGGCAACCAAAACAGGCGGCTTAACCTGCTCTCCGAAGCACGGAGGGAACTCGGGCGGTCACCCATCCAATAACAGGCTAGGGTTAGGGTTGCTTAACCTCGTTGATCATCAATAGCAACTGTGCCACGAGCTAATGTACCGACCTACCAACCATTATTGTAATGCCAAGATTCATCCAATATATCCAGGAGGAATAGACAAAGTAAAATTCTTTCGCGCTTGTGCTTATAGAAACGCTACAAAATGTATGGCAAATGACATAAATGAGTCACATGACATACATCTTTCCCATTTTTTCTATAAATTTTTATCGCTTCTATAAGTGAAGCGCGGGGACATTGTTACTTTGTCTACAGGCGCTGTAATTACGGCGTGAGTTGCATGATAGGTATACAGATCAACATTTAACTATTTGTATGTACGGAGTCTGTTAACGGTTGTATCGACTTTGTATCGACCTATAACGTGAGTGAAAATATTCATAAAAATAAGTACTTATGTTCGAGTAGCTATAGATTCCAAACTTTTATTAAAACGTTAGGTTCGTAACATCATCGGTAACGTAAGCAAACTTTGATTACAGTGTTTTCTTTGTTTTTCGGATGTCGTTAACTATAGCCATATTTCAACTGGAATCCATAAAGTTATAATACCAACATTGAATGCTGTATTTTTTCAGCAAAACGAGTGTCGTTCAGCTATGTTTTACGCGGACGTTTTTGACATTTTTATTGCACTGAAATATTGGTCCCGGTGGGATTTAAGCTGAAATATGTGTGATATGGTTCAGTTGTTTTTTTTCCGGAACTAGTCTCGATACTGGTTTTGATTGAAAGCGATACGTGAGCGATTGAATACAACAATGTCTTCTACTTAGTGAACTTTCACAATGTCATTAAGCTCTGTTTACTATGTATGTAATAAAAGTTGCAAACAAGAAAGTAAGGTAGATCAGATGCAATTATCAGGTAATACATGTTGTAGGTACGTTTGGCAACTCTCGGCAGTAGGTGGTCGGTATTCTGGTCGAAAAACTAAAAAACAGGCGTGCGGCTCGCCCACGGCGCGTGCGGTGACTACAACCGGTGGCATTCAATGAGTAACCCATCTGCGTAATACAGGTGACCTTATTTTAGTTTCAGATTCATCTTGTATTTACTTCGTGTCCTATTTCCACATTGTGCTCTCGAAGGTATGTGGACTAATAGATCTCGTTAGCGGCAGAGCGGCCGTGACCACAGACTCGCACATATATCGCACCCTCAGAACGATAGGAGCCCAACTCAAAAAATTGCGAAAATACTTAATTATGTTAAGATCATAAGACAGACCTCAAAGTGTATTTCTACACGTAGTTTTAAAAAATAGTAAAAATTATTTATGTTTTACACTTATCGACAATGCTTAACCTAAACCATACCTTATTAAATAATAATAAGACGACCTCTGATTACGCTAAAAAAAAATTACTCTATGTTTGTAATTAACTTATATTCCATATTGATTGCCTTTTAACTTATTACAGTTTTGATATGCAGGTAGGTACTATCACAAACTATCTTATAGGAGCACCCTGGGTCTTGCGTTACAGAATCTATGTTATTACAACAGCCGCTTCATTAGAAACGTACGTAATGTCCTATCATTAAATATCAATCTAGGCAAGTAAATAAAAGTATATAAAAGTGAAAACTTATGATAGGTAATAAAAAATGTAAGTGAAACACGACACGATCTCCTGGATCCGAAGTGGTTTAATATAGCCGCGGTCTTATTATACGCGCTCACCTAGAAACAAGCGGTAATAATTCCATCTACCTGTGCAAGCGAGTGGGCACCACTCAGAAATAGCACGGGGACGAATCTTCTCCAGTTTACCCTCGCCGTTGTGATCACTGCGAATACCTGAACATTGCAACGGAACTACACCTTAGAACATTTAATATATAGGATGAACATACTGTAGAATTGATTTTGACAGAATGTCACCTCTTCATATGTCCTGAACTTTGAATTTATACTCTGCTACAAAGAAAGTGACTCGGGCTAATGCAAGTGTGCTTAAGTATAACTAAGTACTATATTTTATTAAGTTTTTCACATTGTTAAAGTTAAGGAATCAGAACAGAGAAGAATTCGCAAAACTACCACTTATTTCACATAGTTCAACTTGGAGTTTTTTTATTTAAACTAATTGGGTAAGTGAGGGTATTTTTACCTGTTTGTTATGTAAAAGGAAAGCAAATACGGTCGATTCTATATATTTTTATATGAGGTCTGAATTGTCGTGCATTCTAACACTAGGTAAAAAATATATATTTGTTTCTATTTAAATAAAAGGTAAAAGTGATTGATTATATCAATAAGTATTAACACCCAGGCCTCTAAAGGCTAGAAAATTTGAGACGATTAAACGATTGAGATGTGACTAACGCATAAAATAAAAATGATTTTTCAAAATTCAACTCCCATGGGTGTGAATAAGGGGTTAAAAGTTGTATCCGAAATCTTACTGCTAATACATAGAAAATACGTGTTGATAGTATGTCAATAGTAGGTCTAGTGTATCTATTTTTCTAAGAGCGAAGCGATGCAAGTCTGTCGATCGCACATAGCAAAACAGTATGGAATTCAGGTCGAGCGCTCAACTCATACGCACGGATAAATTATTTTCCTACTGTTATATAAATAAATTAGGAATATTCTGGAATATTTTTGTTGCTTCTTCCTGTCGTGTCGGTATTATTTGTGACTAAATGCAGAGGAATACATTAACCGTGTTTTTCTGGGCATATATCGTCAGTAACCTGAAATAAATATTGATCTTATTTGAGCTTTAGGTTAGAGCCAGTCGTATCTTGCGTACCAATAGAGGGACACTGCAACTCCTACCTACCTACTACATCTGCGATAAAAGCTGACATGGAAAAAAACGATGGAATTCACCAGCCACTACATTATCTAAGAACCCTTACAAAACAATATCCAGCGACTAACAAAAGAAAAGGCAGCGCTGCAAACACTTTTGTAAAAGTGATGGCTAATGGACCGGTCAATAGAAACTGTTTCCACTAAGACATCTGGGTTATTATATGCCATAGATGCATATACTATACCGTAGATGCATATGCATTGCATAGTAGTCTCATGGTGTAGAGTTCCTTGAAATAATTAATTTGGGATCGATCCGACCTGCATAACTCTGTTGAAGTGGTCTGTTATTTAGTCAGTATGTTCTTCACCAGAAATTAATTATCCGTTTGAAATAGATAATTAATTTCTGGTGGAGAAGCAAGTGACGCAAGTTCGAATCCCAGCGGGCCTGTACCAATGAGTTTTTCTAAAAAACTCATGTACAGTGATTTCTCCCCACGTGCATTAAGGTGAAGGAAAACATCGTGAGGAAACCTGCATATTTCTTAGAAGTAATTCAATGAAGCATGTAAACTGTCTGAGACGGCGATGGACTCACCATCTGTCAGGTTGGCACTTAATCATCTTCGGTGAAAAGTGGGTGTTGTGATTACAACACTTCTGCCTACCCCTTTGGGGAATACAGGCGTGAGCATATGTATGTATGTTTGAAATAGATCAAATCGTATAGAAGATACAGTTGTTATGTTTTCGAATGACGATTATGCAAACATAATTATGCACCTAGTCCAATAAATGGACCAATGTGTATAATACCACATAATCAACAGTAGTTAAGTATCATTAAGAATTAATGAGCAAATCAATTCTAGAAACGTGGCGACTGTGGTCGGATTTGTCTTCATTCAATGCGATACAATTAAGGCGCTTTTATTGTTCAGCATCATTAGAAAGTTCCACCACTTTTTGTAACAAGATACTTTAATTAATCGTGTTATACACAAAAACATGATATTCTAAGTACCTATGTGTGTAATAGATGACACCAAAATTATAAAAAAATCAGAATATGCGCGAGGGCTCGCGCACTTAGGATTCAGTCCGTAACCGCCTAACCAGGTAGATAAATACTTGTCAACTTTTTTTAAATATAATAAAATGGAATTATTTTAGCTATAAGTAATCCCACAACTCCTTGCAACATTAGCTATCTGCCAGTGAAAGTCCGGCTAGAATTGATCCGTCCGTTTCAGTGATGACCCGGAACAAACAAACAAAGAGACAAAGTACAATTTCAAAAATTGCTTTTTTTATATTAGCAGCGTAAGTACTTATATGCTTTCAAATGCATATAGTTATAAGTTGGTAATTTGGAATCACAAACAGACACTTCCATTTTTATTATCAGTACCTATAGATATTTCTTTTCTTGGAATCGTATAATTTTTTTGAGACAAACTCAGTAGTAGGTACTGATTTTAAATAAATGTATGAACAAAGCTATGGAGACTAGAAAAATATAGTGAATATATTAAGCCACAACACCTATTTTGGGTGTGAAAAGTGACACCACGAAAGTTGGAAAACTAGCTGAATTTATTTAGGCGCATAAATACGGTGCGCGCCGTTGTTTACATGTATCTGCAATGAAGCATAAACTTGCACTCGTCGGCTCGTTGTTTGCTCCAGTAATAACAGCAACCAAACCCCTACATCTTGCATGCACTCCCCGCGACGCCTGCCACCTGACTCTTGCATTTCAGCACAAAAATACATCGCAAATATGCGTCATCGCATGACTGATCCTGCTATTACTTACGAGTATAATTCTGTACTCTTACTCGACTCTACATTGCGATGAATCAATCCAAACTAATTTTTATATGCGCATTTCAATGACGCGTTTTCTGGACACTTCAGGGGAGGTCACAGATCTAATTATAGATTATGAACATGTATTTAGTGATTAATACTCATTTGGTTTGGCATATTTTAACTTTGGACATGCATTACTGTCTACTGGTTCACCTTGAGGGAAACATAATGGAAGTAGTGCATTTGGCACGTATTGAACATCACTTGTCAGCAAATAAATTTCGATATTTATATTTCCCCACAACATTTATTGTGATAGGTTAAATCTCTCTATTTATTTAATTCTTATCTGAATTTCCATGTCCTTGAAACGCAGAACAACCCTCAAGATGTTCCTCTTCAATTCACCTTCGGGACTAGAAGATTCATAAACATAGATACTGTTATACCAACCTACCTCGTGCTTATCACACCCATAATAAAATCATTAAGCCGGGGAGTAGGCAACACCATTAGTTTCGATGTGTAATTTTTAATTAAACTTATATAAGTTATAAAGATACACTTTACTAAGTTGTGATGGAACATTTTGTACCGTCAAAGGGGATGGGTATTTAAAACATTTTTTTTAATTGTTTTTAGGAAAGCTTACAGACTAATTTACATATATTATAATGATATTTACTAGTAATCAAGTTGCTAATTAAAAACTTCCACATTTATGGTAATATTTTAGGTAGCTAAATAATATTTTAGGTGGCTAGGTGTCAATGGAAGTATGCTTTTATACGAATAAATACTTAAAATACATTAATATCAAAGCAAAAGTGTAACATATGCTGTTTTCAAGATGAATGTTTATTATTTCTACGATAATTCTGAATAACAAAAGCTGTTACAAATAATAGTTTTACTGTTGAAGCTATCCATTACACAGATTTATGTAATGTTGGAGATTAAACTAACAGATTATGATAAATAAATTTTGTGAAAGGTATGGCTGTATCTCAAAACCTATTTGACATATCTTAACATGGACGAATTTCGTTGCGTATTAGCGTGGATGAACACTTACTAATACGCAACGAGATTCGTCGACGTTAAGACATGTCAAAACCTATACCTGGGGCATTACTCTCTCAGCCTATATTTATTGCAAGCAAACAGACAGACAACAAATGTTTTGAAACATGTAATTATCATTTATACTTACAAATGTAATTATAATTACAAATAGACTTTTATATTGGATATGTTTGTATCGAAGGCAGTGTTGTTTTGTTAACAACGGCTCTCAATGAATTCACGGAGTTCAGGAAGTAGGAACAGTGTATTTGTCACTTTTCAGATTTGCAGTTATCTGTTTTGTCGGTGTGTGTATTAGGTACGGGTATACAGCCATCTTATTAGATTGGATTGTAGTAGGTATATCAATTCAAAACATTTTGAAATATTTTTTGGCAATAGCGCTACTGAAGTATCTTGATTTCTTATAGATTGTTTATGGGCAGGCTACTCCTGAATATTGCCCCCTGGGGCATATTGGAAATTCAATGTTTGGAATCGTACTCGTTCATAACATTATAAACTTTTTAAACATGTTATATCATGGCTCTGCCCGCGGCCTCACATGCGTAGACCTAATTTCAAGGGGTGGCTTTAATTCGCGGAACCCTAAGTTAATCCTTGCAACATTAGCTTTCCATAAACAACTTTAAAAAAGGTATTTTTTTACATATTTACTTAATAGCTAAAGTTACTAAATTGGTAGGTAACTAGATAGGCGGGGCGTGATATTTTCCTTGAAATACTCACTATGAATTGCGTCTCTTTACATTAAGGAATGTGTTTTTGGTACAGGGACCTAACTAATTACCCGAATAGATGTAGGTAAGTACGGAAGGTTCCGATTTAGTATAATTTGGTGTTTCATAATCTTCATGTCAAATTGCTGTGTAGACATAATGTCACGGGTGGCTTTAATTTCAATTTCAGTACCCTTAAATAAAAGTAGCCTGAGTGAGTCTGTTTAGTTGTAATAATGCTTGTTCTAAATTAATAAAATATGTAATAATTCATGCTAATTTTCTCAAGAATTCATTTTTTTTTTCACAACTCATTTTTGACAGCTCATGTTTTTAATAAGTGTATAGTGGACTGTATTTACTAACTCTAAAAAGGTTGGTTATACCTATGAACTCATTAAACATTCCGCCCACCAAGAAATAAACTGTTTCTTATAAACTCTATAACACAAAAAATAATAATATGATAAATTGGTTACAAAATGACATTCATTTTGTAATCATACACAGTTTGTTAACTGGGCGTTTAAATATACCCGTTTTACATTTGACTGATACCACGCGCGTTTCATTGTCGGGACCAGTATGCTTCTCAATTATTCTACCTAGCAACCACTTAGCGGGGGGAATGTTGTCTTCTTTAAGAACAACAATATCTCCAATTTGAGGCTCAATACAATTAGAATTTCATTTGTATCGCTGATTTAGATTCACTAAATATTCTTTGTACCAACGTTTCCAAAAGTCACACACAACCTTTTGCGCTAAGCGCCACCTATCTAAACCAATTACATTACAGTTAGAATAATCTTTATCAGCAATATTTAACAATGGTTCACCAACCAGGAAGTGACCTGGTGTCAAGGGGAGAGGGTCGTTTGGATCGTCACTTAGTAAAGAAAGAGGCCGAGAATTCAAACACGCCTCTATCTGTGCAAGAACTGTTGAAATCTCCTCGAATGTGAATGTGTTAGTACCGACAACCTTACGCAGATGTGTTTTTGTACTCCGCACGCCTGCTTCCCACAACCCTCCAAAATTTGGTGCATGTGGTGGTATAAAATGCCACGTTGTGTACTCTAGAGTCAGCAACTTAGCGATCTCTTGAGGAATTGCCGACTTTGCACTGTTAAACATTTCTTGTAGCTCTTTATCAGCACCAACAAAATTAGTGCCATTATCACTAAATAGATCTTGGCAATGTCCTCTGCGTGAAGTAAATCTCCTGAAAGCAGCAATGAAGCCCTTCGCCGTTAGATCAGTGACCGTCTCTAGATGAACAGCTCTGGTCACCTAGCTCCTCTTCCAGGTGAAAATCTTATGTTTATAGGACCACAATAGTCAACTCCAGTGCTTTTGAAAGGCTTACTCGGCTTCAGTCGCGCCTCGGGTAGAAGTCCCATCAATGGGGTAGACTTCTTAGTAGAATATCTCAAACAAGTGACACATTCTCGATAGAACTTTTTAGTTCTTTCTTTAGCACTAATAATCCAATATTTAGTTCTCAGAAAATTAAGCATCATTTGTGGACCTCCATGGTGTGTACGAATATGAGCATCTTTAATAATCAAATTGGTTAAATGATTTTTAGCAGGCATAATTATTGGATGTCTCGTATCGTAGCTCGCGTCTGATTGAGTTATGCGTCCACTTACTCTTAATATGCCTTTTTCGTCAATAAAAGGACAAAGTGTTCTAAGCTTGCTCTTTTTAGGTACACAACTTTGACTCTTCAACTGTTTTATTTCTCTAGTAAATTCATTCTCTTGCAGTAGCTTAGTACATATTAATAACGTTTGTTGGATTTCCGATGATGTTATAAAATTAGGTAACTCAGGTCGCTCGTGTTTAGGTAATTTTAAGTTAAAAAATCTTCTGCAATAGGATAAAACTCTCAGTAATCTAGGTAAAGATGAAAATCTTGACCAAATAAAGTCACTCTCTTCATTGGCTACAACAGTTAAAGACTTTATTCTCTCTTCTTCAATTGTATCTTCTACTTCCTCCTTATCTATTTCTATGGTAGGTTCAGTCAACCAATTCGGTCCGCTCCACCACAACGGATGAGTCAACAGCCGATTGGGCTGTAAACCTCTCTTCATGTGTTTCATGCTATAATACTCATCCATTACCTTGTTGTATTCTTCTCTAAGTTTTGGCTCTCTTAATAATTTTCTCTCTAAAATCAATAGTCTCCTGACAGCTATTTTCCTTGATTGTCCATATTGACATTTGGGATCTTCATTTGAAAATGGTAATCTCACTATAAATCGTCCGTGCTCATCTCTAATGCTTGTAGAATCAAAAAAATCTTCACAAAACTTCTCACTCTTACTCATCTCTTTCTTTATCATGTTTGGCTCATCCTCAATCTCCCAGAATTTTTTGAGTAACTCATCCTCTTTGATTTCAACATGCATGCTCATTAAATTAGGTTTCATAAATTCTTCAGATTCTCTTACTGCTTTTCCCGATAATATCCAACCAAAGACAGAATTCTGCGCTATCAAACTACCTTCAGATGATTGTTTGATTACTCCGTCCAGCAATATATCACCATAGACGTCCGCGCCTAGTAGAATGTCAATCTTGCCCGGCGTTGAGTAAGTGGGATCTGCCAAAGGTAAATGTTCAATCTCTGCCCACTTAGAAACAGTTAGTTTTGTTGCTGGAAGTAAAGAGGTTAATGAATGTAACACATATGCATTTACATGAATTGAATGTTCTGGATTATGCCGCGATTCAACACAAAACGAAACCGTGTATTTGATCCTCATACGACCATCTCCTAGCCCTGACACCCAACCACTTACTGGTTTACGTCTAAGGCCAAGTAGCTGTGCTGCAGCCTCGGTTACAAAAGAGGCTTGCGACCCTTGATCTAACAACGCTCTTATAACTAATTGACAACCAGATACATTAAGCACCTTAACTCTAGCAGTAGCTAATAATACGCTGTTAGGCTTCATATCCCCTCTGGAAAACATTGTGGAAATATTTGTATTACCTCCATGTGATGTGCTCGCTCTCTCAATGGGTTGTGAAGTTTGGGATATGGAAGGGACCTCACTCGTTACCTGGTTCGCCTGTCGATCAAATTCTCTCTCGAAGTGGAGTAAAGTATGGTGTCGTTTTCCACACTTTCTGCAACTAAGTTGTTTTCGACACTTCATAACGGCATGTGTAGGTGACAGACAATTAAAACATAATCGATTGTTCTGTACAAAGTCTTGACGATTTTTTGACTCCATCAACTCGAATTGTTTGCAATTATAAATGAAATGTTTCTCATGGCACATCGCACATTTTATCTCACTCGTTTTTGGTTTACTCTCAATAGACATGTGAAATGTTTTCGGCTTACTTAGTTGTGATGGGCGCACTGTATTCGTATCGACTATCTCTAATGTCCTAAATCTGTTCTCCAAATAGTTTCTCAGTTGTTCCCATGTAGGTAAATCCTTGGCAACAGTATTAAAGTGGTGTTCCCATAACTTCATAGATTCTGGATCTAGCTTAGACACAATCAGAAACACAATGATAGCATCCCAGCTTTTCGTATCAATGCCCATGTTTTGTAGTGACTTTAAACAGGTAGATGTAGTGTCCAACAAAAGTCTAATTGAGTTTGCCGACTCGATGTGCAGTTTCTTTAATGCAAATAAACTCCTTAACACAGCATTGCAGTTATACCGCTTGTTATCATATCGCTCTATTAATTGTTCCCACGCCTCCTTGTAGTTAGCTTCAGTAACCGAAAAATTGCGTAACAGGTTAAGTGCTTCTCCAGATAAGTTACCCTTCAAATAATGTAATTTTTGAACCGAAGTGATACTATTGTTGTTGTGTATCAAGGAAGAAAACATATCAAAAAATGTCTGCCATTCTTCGTATTTTCCACTGAAAGTTGGTAAATTGATTCTCGGTAACTTAATGTCACTGTTATTATTCCTGGTATCGCTATCAGGGTTAATCTTTTTTGTACTCTGTACTTCTGTAATGGATGGCGCAAGCAACTCCAAAGCCTCTCGTAGCATTGTCTTGTACTGGACATAGACCTCCTCAAACTCCTCATATTTATTTTGTGTGAAATAAGACTCTTTCTTTTCTTTAGAAGCAATTGAAACTATTTGCTTATGACCTTCTTTAAACTCTATGAATTGTTGCTCTAGTATCTCTATTCTAGTTTCAATGTAAGACTTCTTAATTCTCTCCTTTGGTGTTTTTCGATAATTCCTCTCAGATTTCTTTAAATTATCTAATAACTCATCTTGCAATAAATGTAACTTCTCGACGGTTGCCATTATTATAATAGATATATGTATGGGCTTCTCTCTCTAGTAGTAGTAATGAGAAATGAATCTCAACTCAACTCATAAAACTCTTGTTAGTATGTACTCGTAGTAGGACTCCAATTGAAAAAAGGTTTGTCCGCTCAGCTCTATATTAACTCGCTCTTGCTATTAATTAGCATGAATGTAGTTCTCGTAAATACTCTTTAAATACTCAAGAAATTAACACTTACGGCTTGTAACAAAACTCCATAATCTCCATCGCTCGTCAAATTATTACAGCCATTGTGTATACTCATGAATTGAAACTCTCTCATCTCCGATGCGTCGAATTATAATCCGGCTCGTTTTCGGACCATAATGTTTAGTTGTAATAATGCTTGTTCTAAATTAATAAAATATGTAATAATTCATGCTAATTTTCTCAAGAATTCATTTTTTTTTTCACAACTCATTTTTGACAGCTCATGTTTTTAATAAGTGTATAGTGGACTGTATTTACTAACTCTAAAAAGGTTGGTTATACCTATGAACTCATATCATCATCCGTTTCAGAGATTAGCCGGAACAAACAAACATATTTATTTTGTGGGTACCGTATTTACTTACTTTTTGAAATTGAATTTTAGTAAAAGCTGTTAATTTTTGGTTACAACAACTTTACTTTAATTTAATTTATTTGTATATATGTGAAGATGTAGAGATTTTGTGGTCTACACTATACATGGATGATGAAGTGATGAGTCTGTTCATCAGGTGGAGGTAGCGGGGCGTGCAAATGAGCGGGCAGCGGAGGGTGCGCGGGGGCGTGCGAGCCGCGGGAGTGCGCCCGCTCGAAATAGCCGCGTATTTCGGTCGCCGCCCCCCGCGCCGCCTCCAGCGCCGGCGCAGCGCGCACTCCGCCGGCTCCGCACTATCCGCTAACTATTCGCAATCGACCGACGTCTTGGTTGTTGGACTTGGGTTATAATGACTTCTGCTAAATGAACCCGTGGACTAGTATAAGTTTTTCACAGTGGCGTATTTATTTCTTTTTGGGTGAACGCCGAAGCGACGATTATCTTACGATAAGGACTAGTAGCGTCGAGTGAGAGTTTTTTTGTGCGTTGTGCTGCGGTGGCGGCGTAATGGAGAAGCAGTCGAGGTGGTCGGAGCAGCGCTCCGAACAGCGCTCCGAGCAGCGCGTGCAACAGCACTCGGAGCGCGTGGTGCAGCAGCAGGAGCGCGTGCAGCGCACCGAGCACCACTTCTCGCGGCAGATACAGCAAGGTACAACCACATATCACATGCATACTCTGCATACTACTAAACTCTACTTACATGCACCTCACATTATCTGTACAAACTTAAGTTAAGTTAGGCGTGTATATTGCTGTGGCGAAGTGTTTATGTGTTGTCCTGTGAAACATAATGAATCGAGGAAGCCGGCTGCGACCGGCGAGGCGGCGCGAGCGACGCTCCGCCTGCGAGTGTCTTTAGTTTCTTCCTGGTGCGTAACTTTATTTGTGCATAGCGCTTTTCCACTAGGAGCGAGATGAGCGAGATAGTGGTGCTATTCTGGGGCGCGCGTGGGCGCAGCTCGCCGGGCTCCCGCGCCAGGAATGCGCTCCCGACACTTTTCACACTTGTTTTTCTTATTACACTTCGAGGAATGATCTCACTGTCGCCGCTCTACATATAATGAAAAATAAAGCGAATTGCCATCGATGTGAGAATGGAGGTAGACGAGTTCGCTTGTCCACCGTAAGCCAAAAAGCTGGTGCGAACCCCAGCCGATCCGTTTTACACTCGGCATGAGCCCGGCGCGGCGAGCTCGTCTCTCCATTAAGGCTGCAGCGCGAACGAACACACTAACAGCTTGTTTACTTATAAGGCGCAAACTCCATTCCATTTATGGAAACATAACAAATATGTTTACCGTTGAAGGATTAACTTCAATTAGAATGAAATCTCAAGGATCGTTAATCTAGGTCGATCGACAATGAGCACATGTACACCCGCTTTCTTAATTAATAAGTACACACATCGCCATTAACTTGCATGTATCAAACATTAATAAGTATCTAAATATTTGCTAATTGAAATAAGTACCTGTTGTAAACATGAAAACTCAGCGGACTCTGTCGCGTGACAGAATGAGATGTGAAAAAACCGGTCAACTGCAAATGACGCGGGCGGAGAAAACGCTTACGATACGAACATAATCGATGCTGAAGATCTGCAACATGTTAATAAATACATAAAAAATACACGAATTACATTTATTTCACAATCGCAAGATTAAGTATTTACTGATATCGTAATTATAACAATGGTCATCGGGAACGAGTGAGGATTTACGTGAAAATAAGGTTTATTGGTCAATTCAACTTATCCGATACTTTTTCAATCATTAGTCGGCGCATAACAATAACAAAACATGGTCAAAATCAAAATCAAAATATCTTTATTTGATTAGACTTCTTACAAAGTACTTTCAAATCGTCAGAAGGACACAAAAAACATTATACATGATTATAAATGTTACCACCGGGTTCGGAAGGTAGCTTTCGTTGAGAAGAACCCGGCAAGAAACTCAACAATTACTCTTTAAAAAATATATATATTATACAATGTTTTTGTTTACAGTATTTATATCTCATGAATATAAGCCCATGGACACAGCACAAATGCTCAATTGTCAATTATAATAACTAAAATATTACAAATATTTGTGAGCATGGCAAATTCCAGCCAGTCAAAGCAAAGATCAAACTAAGATTAAATAATTTTAGCAAAAGTACAGTGCCAATGGGATTATTTACAATAATTTTTCGACAAAGATACATCCCAGGGTTCCTTATCACAAATATAATCACTTACAGTATAATATCCTTTTTTGAGCAAAACTGCTTTGATGGTCTCTTTAAATTTATTGAAGGGCAAGTTTACAATTTCTGTTGGTAATTATTAAAGAAGCGTGTGCACTGTCCTACAACATCACGTTCAACATGGACATAGATTACACGGTGCTAATTAAGACACCACAATCAAACAAATAATGTAATACCTAGAACGTTATTATTACCAAACACGTAGAGACATTTAAGTAAGTAATATGAAGCTTAGTTAAATATTATAATAAAAAAAAACTAGTACATTTTGAATTATTTAATCAGGGGGAACTATAGTAGACTACAGCTTAACTAAGCCATCTAAGTATATAAAAAAATCGTACATTTCATTAAGATTGATCAATCCGGCTTACTTTCTTCTTATGATAATTAATGCCAATTATTAATTATTACGTTTGTGTGTACATTGGAGGTAACGAGAACAAGACCCTCCTGCGCAGACAGTTGTTCAAACTGAGGCGCGTTTAGTATTTAATTTTAAGTTAAAATGGAAACCCGCTAACTATCTAGGTATATTGACAAACCTGTTTGACTCACTCGGCTTAACAGTTGTATTAACGAATATATCCCAGATCTAAAAAGCCCAGCGGGTTCTATATTAGTTTGTTAAGTGACATGATCGATACAAATAATATCATAGAATAGGAAACCAAAGTGTTGTTGATTGTTGTCATTAAATATGTTTCACTTGGAAATTGCTGAAAAGCAAATATTTACTTTTCAAAAAGGCTCGTGTATTCGTAATAACGTAACACATGTCGTTACGAAGGTCGCGCAATTCGAACACATCTAGCATTGTATTGCTAACAAAATGATGAGTGAGTGTAGTAATTTCTGTTCACGTTCATACTTACGAGTAAACAGGGCGTGGTGTATCACCACTTTTTGCCTTCTATTGATTAATTATCGGTTTTCTATTTAGAGGTACGACTGAGAACTACAGTATAATGGTTCGATTAGAATACGCGGCGAAAAACGCCACAGTGCCATCAACTTCGTTTTCACTCTTTCTTCACGATCGACACTCAATAGAAACGGCATAACGTGTACTTTCGTGAATCACATTCACTTTTGCCATTGAATAAGCGGCAGTGATAGCAACTTATGCATGTGGAAGTAATCGGTTATTCAACATTAACCAAGTCATTATCGATGTAACTTGGGCAAATGGAAGTATACTTTTTCTAACAAGTCACGATCGTTTCTCATCAACATAATATCTACATATAAAACTATTCATAAGAATAAGTATGTAAGAATATAGCTTACGAAATTACGTTCTAAAATCAATTTTATTAGATAGTAACACGTTTTTTCCAAGTAATAAAAGTAATCAATACTTAGTTACAATGTAATTATTTTTAAATTATTTAATGCTTCACTTTTGAATGTTTAAAATAGACATAAGTACTTAATGAGTCTTTACAAAAATTGAGAATGAAAAATGTGTGTCTTATGCTTAATTTATTTGTAAATTTAGCTTGATAGTTTGTCACACCGACCAGTACGACCCAATAAGCTCAATGTTCGTTGTAAAGCGAAAGTGATGCGGACTCTTTAAGACTAAAGCTGAATAGCTTCAGTTTTATTGTTTAGTGTCTCAGTTAAATTTGCAGTGCGTGTAATAAAATAGCGGCACGGCGGGACATAGTTAGATGGGCATCGCAGCTCGTAGTCTTGTTCCACCTGGCGCGTAGCTAGATCGCAACACCCTAACTGTAACACGTCTCGGTGCCTGCGCATCTCATATCGCGCTCAGACAAACTATATAACAACCAAATCCCTGACTATAATCAGAGCAAGGGCCGTGGTGGCCTCGGGGTTTGAGCAGTCGTCTGTTACGCAAGCGACGCAAGTTCGAATCCCAGCGGGGCCTGTACCAATGAGTTTTTCAATAAAACCTTATGTGCTGTGATTTCACACCACGTGCTTTACGGTGAAGGAAAACACCGTGAGGAAACCTGCATATTTCTGAGAAGTAATTCAAAGACGTTTGTATTGTGCCTGAGATGGCGATAGTCTCACCATCTGTCACGTTGGTACAATCAAATTGGGTGAAAAGTGGTTGTTGTGATAACAACACCTCTGCCTACCCCTTCGGGGAATACAGGCGTGAGCATATGTATGTATGTAATCAGAGCTCAATTTGTAGCGTGCACTCGACTTTTAACCCTGGTAGGTACATACGCCAAAGGATTAGCAAGCATTATCGACTAATTAACAATTGCCGAATCGAAAACGTAAGTTGAAAGTTTCTTGCTTGAGAACAAGTTATTAAACGAGTATCGTAAAAGGGAACAGCTGACTCTTTTAAAAGCGCCTGACATTGTTTTACGTAACAACAAATTGGCGTGCGCATTTCCAGCTTCGGCTGCATCCGTGCCGTGGCCGGTCACGAGTAAGACAACTCGAAAGCTGATTCTATAAAGCGTATGCAGATAACAAAATCATGCTCTGTGTCCAATTCTCGTCTTTTACAATATTAGAGTGTTGTACAGCGCACTTACTTTTACCGGTCTTATCTCAGAATTTATAATCGCAATGAACAGTTAAAAATGCACGATTGTCGGCCACTTTCGCCGGATCCCATAACTTCTTGTGTTTGACCGAAACGTGTCACGTGTTTACCGTTTCGTTTTGAGTTACATTGTACTTACAATATTTCGGAGAACACTTCATTACACTTGATCCAAACTAAAATTAATTATGTTGTGACACTATCTTCAATTAGTATTAATTGATGTCGCCCGCCTGTCAGTCTCCACATACACTTACGAGAAGTATTTTGACTTTCAATTTGGTTTCAACATTATTTTACATATTATTTCGCAAACTTACAAAAGTACTGATTTTATATCACTTACTAACTGCTTAGGTACTTATTTTTTGTTGTTCAAAGATCATCTCGACTTTATTGACACATAGTAAATGGTAATGACACATTTAAAATATGTCATTTTTCTATTCCATGAAATGCCTTGTTTCACACAAATAAACTTTTTCGCAATACATTAGATGTACTGGGAGAATAGGAAGCTTATAGCGAATAATATACAGCATCCGAGCTTACTCCGAGTTATATTTGAATATTATGTTTACGTACACAATATTCAAATATAACGATTAAAAAAAATTCCGAGCATAATGATTATTAAATCATAGCTAATCGTTCTTTCAGCAATTGATTCAATTATTAATCCAATTTTGCTATATATGACGGTAAAAAAAGATAAACTTCATGAAAGAGTTGGACAACGATCGATACATTTTCTAATGATGGATCATCGATATGAAATTACTGATACTGGTTTACTTCAAACTAGATCGAATCAATTACTTCCGACATCGCTAACGGTAACTATTGGGACTCTTTCGAATTAGTTTCATTCGCGTAAGAACGGTTATTACGCTTGTGAACCGTTCTATGCTCAGTGTAAGTAATAAGCACTCGAATAGTTTATGGACTGTGACATGTAAATAAGTATGAAGCTTAAAATAATTTACAGACTGGTAAACAGTTCTCGGGTACGGTTCGTAAAACGTAATGAAAAGAGCTTAGATCTACTTAGGAAGCGAAAGTCTTCTTGATATGTAACGTAACAGCTCTCTGGAGCGATTATTTGTATCCAGTATTGTATGCTAGCGGTATGTGTTATTTAACTAGCGCTTATGGAATGTATCGCCCGAGAGTACAGCTGACACACAGCGACATTCCGGGTTCCATAGTCATTCCACCAACCACGGAACTACAGGTGCTATCACGGGCTATGAGCGCTCAGTGAAAATAGTGGGGGTACCACTCACAGCGCTCATATTTTTATTTACACCGCGCAATACAGATACACAGACATACTCATAATATTATATTAGCGCATTCAAGATCAGCGCTCATAGTTCGCTCATAGATCGCTGGTGACATAGATTTCTGATTATTTTAATTTTATACATTGGATCACAAAATAAAGTAAGTATTTCTTTTAGTTTGGAAATATAGCACTCTACTTACACCTCTCTATTGATATTGTAAAATGCTAAGTCTAGTTCCTTGTAACAACGTGGTAAATTCACAAACACAATTTAGCCCTCTGTCGTTCTATCTAAATTTGGTCGGAACAAGAAAATATTTGCATTTCGGATTGCGTTACTTAGATTAGAACTTAAGCTTAGAAGTTTCTTAAATAAAAAAATATATCATGGCTTATTTTTATCCATTTGTTCCGTTCTCTACATATCCGCGATAAAAATCTATCAAATCGTAATAAACAATTTCAGAGCCTCTCTTTGAAATATAAAATAATGATGTAATACGAGCACAATTATGAGTAAATAAAACATGGCTCATGTTCTTGAAGTCCTATACAATTTTATTCTGGTTTGTAATTGGTACTTCTATGTACAAAACTTGAAAGTCAATGTAGGAGCTAATCATAATATGAAGGAAGGTATTCAAAAGGTTGACTACATCATAATATTACGTTTTCAGGAAAAAATATGGTACCACATCGGTTTCAGTAGAGTTTTCCGTTAAATTAATTACATGTCTACAAGAACTGTTGTAAAAATTATGATTTTTTTGCGAATGTATAATGCGATGTGCAAACATAATTATTATGTAGGAGACACGGCAGCATATTTCAATTAACATTGTTGTTATAACGGGCAAGTATGTTCTTCATTAGCATTCTAGTTAATTACTTATAAAACAAACCAATTTTTTTGCTGCAAAAAAAATCTTCTTTATCTTTATTACTTTTTGATTATCTTCATAATTGTGATTTTTTGCATTTATTAAAATAAATTTAATATTATAATATTTAATATTATAGCAATCGATGATGTATATTATGTACCTATAATATACATCATAAATATAAGTACATATAATTCAAACCTTACCTTAAAAACTTCCGGGCATCTTGCGCACCCTGGGCAGCAACCGGTGAGCCCATCACGCAATCACTGGCAATTTCTTTACTATGCCCATAAGATCGTGAAACGATTTGTCATCGAACATATCGATAACACTTAAAATATATTACACAGTTAAAAATATTTTGTTTCGATGCGCACATGAATGTTATCAAATTGTAATGGTAGGCACACAAAATGTTTACCATGTAGTTGATGATAATGGCCGTAATTAATAACAAGAACTCATCTCCACAAAGGCCATGTACAAGGCAGGCGAGTAATATAAACAGAAATGACTACATTAATTGGTTTTGCTGGTCGGCTCGCAATTTCTTTCGCGGTCGGCGACTAGCGGCTCCGGCAATTATATCGGCTATAATAACTTTGATCGCCGCTCGAGATAACAAGAAAAACATAAAATTTAAAACGTTAATGAAATATACTTAAAAGTACAGAGAGCTATACTATGTTATTGCGGCTCTAATAACACCATTTTGGAAATGTTTACTTCCTTTTATAATTTACTAGTGACTCGCCCTGATTCACGCCGGGGTACGATTTTAAAGACTATTACAAAACTTAGACTTTTCGCTATCGGCTTTAAATATATGGAATTATTTTAGCTATAACCCATTGGAGTTCATCTTCTACATGTTAAAACCGTATCAGGAACCGGAACGAAGTTTATTATAAAATTATGTATAGAAATTGTAAGTAAAGCACCTTAGTACTTACCTATCAACTTTTCGACTATCAATTCCTTTCTACGCAGTTCGATCTACTTCACGCATCGACACTAAGCTAAAATATAACAATTGTGAAGAGTTATCTATTTAAGTCACTCGAAAGATGAATCCGCCTCATTATGTGTTGACCATTTAATTATACTGTACACATACGATATGTGGAACTATAAGCAAGAGCGAAATTAGTCATCGTACGGTTGTTTTAATCAGAGAAATCTTCATTCCAATAAGTATTAAAATTACAAAAGGATCGTGCCAGCCAAGTAAACAACGAAAGTAAAATAAGTACTTACTACTTATATACGAAAACAGAAAACATACTGTAACGATAATGCAAATGTACTTGAACTGCGGTTCATATATGTGGAGAGCATGATTCGTGAGGGCCAGCGACCATATGGCTCACTCACTGGGTCAGGTTCGACCGCACTGAGGCCATATCTGATGCTGACTACTTTTTATAACATCCAAATTTAACGACACTCGTCTACACGGTGCTAGTGAACCGGGGGTTGGTATAACGAGGTATTTAATTTATCACGGCATATTACCCACTCGCTTTTTAGAACCAAATTCAACCATTTGAGTGTGAAGAAGTAACAAACATACATTTCCGTATAATATAATTTTTTGTTTATTATTACTAAGTGTGGCGATGGCTTCATGTTCAGTTCTAGTTTTCCCATGTGCGACTTAAGTTCTTGAGGGATAGGTGTGATCTACACGTAATTCCTTGGTAACGATTGGCCACTTCTTTGGGAATAGTAAACGGATTTAGGAATAGGAACGGACGTCGCCTATAAAATTAGGTAAGTACGATAGCAGGATTCGGCATTTAAACTTAGCATTTTATGATAAAAGTCTGGACGTCGACAATTTCACTTGCAATGAAGAACACAAATGCAATAAGATTAATATTTTTCCGAAGACACATATCTTAGTAACATGTACCTAAGAGTGTTTAAACGAGCAGATAAAAATTTAAATATTACTGGAAATAGCTTATAAATGTATCGTTTTTCTGTCAACTACGGCAAATATGTTTGAAAAAAAAACCTACTTTAAAAGCACGATTTATTGCTTGAGGCAATACAGTGAGGCGAAATCCTTTGCGAAGCTTGAATTCTTATTTATATATTGATACAAACCGGTTGTATTAATCGCAGGGTGTGCTGGCTGTGCACCGATGATCGTATTAAGACCTACACGAGTTGTTCAATATAGGTATTTAGTAATGTTTGATCCTTATCTTTAAAGTAATATGTTGCGTTAGTAATCAATATGTCATACGGTTTCATGAAACATTAGCCCTATTTATATAATTTGCTCTATGCCTAAGTAAGATGTATCGTCAATGTACATAATAGGTACGCGTTCTGAGATTCCGTTAACTCTGTTTGGCGTAATAAATCTTATGCCATGAAAGTACTTTATACCACCTTAAAATCGAACATACTTTCACGGTCGACCTTACATGTACATCTAGATAAAACAGTAAGCTTACCATCGTAGTCTAACAGTAGTCATGAGTGCTCATTGTGTTCTCTAAAAGTGTATGAGGGCGTGAGATGGAGTAAATACGAGCTTAGCCCAGAACTGCGGTTAGCCTGCGCACCGCATATCATTTACCGGGGCGGCGAACGATCGTGAAATTGCACGATGACCGCACTCAATATCCCTGTGTTTTTAATAATCATCACACAAATTCTTACGCGACGATTTTTTTGAGAGTGTGGCTATTATATTATTTATTTTTTCTTAAATATATTTGCATGTTCCCGATCGAAGTGGAGTATGCCTATTCTATGCAAAACAAATGGTTAAGGTATACATAAAAAAATATTAACTTATCGTAACTCAAATACGCGTTACTTGTTGCTCCATCCAGCACAGCATGTACCAAGTTCCTTCATCATCCAGTGTCCCAATAAGTGGATCATGACTTCAATAACATTCAAAACAATTATATAACTCGATACAATGAACAGTATCGAGATGAACAGAATGCATACCATCATTACCTATTTCATAACTTTTAAACACGCTCAACCTAGTGTGGAGAAATTTGGCGTCTTGCCAACCAGATCAGTCGTGCCCCGCAACGCAATATTACAGACCAAGCCATGATACATGTACATTAACTAAAATTCAATATGTTCGAATTGTCTAATTTTCTTTTATAAAATAACGATTTAAATGTTTGAGAATTTTTGGAGCAAGATTGGAGGCTTAATAAATAATTGATTATTTATTTTCTTGCGCAAAAAATATCAAACATAAGGTGGCAAGTAAGCGTATGTGATAAGCGACTACTGCAGCTTATGAAAGCTTGGAACATCAAGGCATAACAGAAGAATTCGCTATCTAACTGAGTGGTGGCTAAAGGATTGGGTTATATTTTTAATAGTAAAATTGAAGGCATTAATCGACAATTTATACAAATAAGAACAAGCACGAAATGGATTTGTAAACATTCGTGTGACCTTGACCTAAAATATATATATATATATATATATATATATATATATATATATATATATATATAATATAACCTTGGCTTTTCTGACTATTGGATATTTACTTATTTATCGTTGTTAGGTAAATTATTTTTATTTATCCCGATTAAAACGATCAACAAATGCAATACGACTATATATTTTATCAGTTTTCACCGCGAATGCAGCCTGCCAAACAAGACTATGTAATATGCATTTACGCCCACGCAATTCACATGATTCCGAGAAATTATGTGTCCCTTTTGTTATTTTAATGTATTCATGCCAAGTACTTTTTCTTTTTTATCTGTTTCGGAAAATCGATCAGCAGCATCATAATTCTTTGTGAAAATCAAAATTGAGGCATCCCAAAATGAATCTTATTTATTTCCTGTACAAATTGGCCTTCACGTTGGTAACATAGCTAGTCGGATGGCCGTTTTACGCGGTACACATTTATAAGTACGCTTCCGCCGTCCAGAGAGATCCTGAAAGGGTGTTTATTCTCACTTATAAAATTATCTTCAACCCAACTTTTCACTGAAGATAATTCAGTGTCAACGGAAAATATGATGTAATAGTCCATCGCAGTCTCCCACGTCTATCAATTTCTACTACATCTTTGAATTTATTCTTAGACATATACGCAGTTAGCAATAAGCTTACGGTGTACATACTTGCACTTAAGTTTATGGAAACGTAATTAGTATAGACCAGTGGAAACTCAAACTACAATACCAAAATTATAGGATCAATTAATCAAAAAATAATAAGTTTGACTACACAAAAGATATAATAGTACAATAGACCATAGCACATACTTAGAACTTTTATAACGCGCATAAAAATAAAATAAATAGAAAATGAAAGGCATTGAGTAAATAAAGCCTGAGTTCACCAAAATGGCGATCGTAACAAGATACGAGTGGAGCGTACCAAAATAGACGCGCGAAAAGAGCTCGCCGCTTCGTCACTGGCGCGGCGTGAGTCGTGAACGTGACTCACGGTCCGGCCCGAGCCCCAATGACCACTGGAATACCTTCGATTCTTTCCAAAATTTATTTGACACATTAATATATTAACACCAACACTCAACCCCAGCATTCCCAATCCTTAAATATATTTATATCATGCAAAAGTAAACTAGAGTACCTAAGTGAATAAGCATACATTTTATTTTAAATAAGTACACAGTACTTTTCAAATTGAAAAACGCTGTTGTTCTGTAAACTGCTGTTGCGATTGCCAACCAATATGCAATGAACATAATTTGTATTTGCTACGATTAATTACTCATCGATATTTATTTTCTTACATAACATGAAATTAAATATTTGGTCGAAAGCATCAAATTTTAATAAGAGCTTTTTGTTTGTTTCAGTGGAGAGCTCAGGCGACCGCTTACCTATCATGTCAGGGCGACCCGGAGATCCCTCCCCGCCAATATTCGAACAAATTTTCAAAAATGCAAGATTTGCACAAGGCGGTAATGCGAAGTTCGAGGGAAAACTAAGGGGCAACCCCACACCTGTCGTATCGTGGACGAGGAAAAAGGCTCCGTTGGTGGAATGTAACAAATACAGCATGAGTTACAACGAACAGACCGGTGACGTATCGTTGCTGATAAAGCAGATTGGCCCTGGTGACGAAGGCGAGTACACATGCACGGCCCGCAACCAGTACGGCGAGGCCATTTGCTCGGTGTACATCCAGCCCGAAGGAGTGCCGGTTCCCGCGCAACAAAGCTCGCAACAACAGAGCTACAGGCATGTCAGCGAGAGTGTCGAGCACAAATCATACGGCACACAGGGTTACACCACCGAACAGTCCCGGCAGACTCAGAAGGTGGCCTACACCAATGGCACCAATGGTACCGAGTATTCTTCTTCAGAAGACTTCAAAGTGGATACTTTCGAATACAGACTCTTGAGGGAGGTGTCATTCAGAGAATCCATCACGAAGAGATATGTTGGTGAACATGATATTCATATCACTACTGAAATTGACAAGTCAATGGGACCGGTGGCACCACCGAAAATCGCACAAAAACCGAGAAACTCTAAGCTTCAGGAGGGGGCCGGTGCTCAGTTCCAAGTACAGCTTTCGGGCAACCCCAGGCCACGAGTTACGTGGTTCAGAAACGGGCAGAGGATAGTCAACTCGAATAAACACGAAATCGTAACGACTAGTAACCAAACGATACTTAGGGTAAGAAACACACAAAAGTCTGATTCCGGTCACTACACTTTATTAGCTGAAAACCCCAACGGATGCATTGTCACATCAGCATACCTCGCCGTAGAATCTCCGCAGGAAACTTATGTACAAGATCATAAATCACAATATAATGTAGATAGTCAACAGACAGAAATTGAAGAAAGAGTAGAAATAAGTGAAAAAGCTCTCGCTCCGCAATTTGTAAGAGTTTGCCAAGACCGTGATGTAACGGAGGGAAAGATGACGCGATTCGATTGCCGCGTCACAGGCAGACCTTACCCAGAAGTCACGTGGTTCATTAACGATAGACAAATTCGAGACGATTATAATCATAAGATTTTAGTAAACGAATCTGGTAATCATGCACTTATGATTACAAACGTCGACCTCAGTGATAGTGGTGTTGTAACATGCGTCGCGCGCAATAAGACAGGTGAAACTTCCTTCCAATGCCGATTGAATGTTATTGAGAGGGAGCAAATGGTAGCTCCCAAGTTCATCGAGCGCTTCAGTACCATAAGCATACGCGAAGGCGAGCCTGTCGCGCTAAACGCCCGCGCAGTTGGCGCACCGACACCACGTATCACATGGCAGAAGGACGGTGTTCCGATTATACCCAATCCAGAGCTACGAATTAATACCGATGGTGGGGCCTCAACGCTGGACATTCCTCGAGCCAAGGCGTCGGATGCGGCATGGTACCAGTGTACAGCCCAGAACGTTGCAGGCTCCACCGCTACTCGGGCTAGGCTCTACGTCGAAGTACCAAAAGAGCCTCCGCCCGAGCAAAAACGTCTGCACTTACCGCGGCCTACTAAGATTATCGAGCCAGAGTGAGTTCTATTATTTATTTTCACTGTACATTTTAATACAAAAAGTCATTGCGTCAGAATAATTTATAATAAAAAAAAATTCAAATCTAATTTGGACATTTTGATCTCAATAATAAGCTCACTCTCATTACTTTGTTTTAGGCCTGCGCCTGGACCAGAAATCATATATTTGAGGCACGTGGAAAGGGCAAGACCTTTCGTTCCTCCAGGCGAGGAAGACCGTGTTTATCCTCCACCACAGTTTATTGTGCCACTAAAAAGTGTGACGCAGATGGAGGGTGGCAAAATACACTTTGAAACGAGGATAGAACCGGTCGGCGACCCTACGATGAAGATAGAATGGTTGAAAAATGGACAAAGTATTGAAGCAAGTAAGTGCTGATTTATCGTTTAATATCCTTATTAACACGAATTATGATAATACTTGATCTCATACATAAATTCGATTTTCAGGTTCTAGGTTCACATCTATATTCCGTTTTGGTTATATCTCTCTAGACATGCTTAGCCTTAACTTCGAAGATGGCGGAGAGTACACCTGTCGCGCTGTGAGCGCTACTGGTGTTGCCGAGACGAAGGCTATGTTAAACATAACACCAAGAGCGACTATTGAGAGAACAAGTCAACATCCAGAGAGTTTACAATACATACAGCAGCTTGAAGACTACTCTAGATATCAACACCAAGAATCAATCGAAGAGCAGACTTCGCAGAGGCCACAATTTATTAGGCCATTGCAGGATCTTGGTGAGCTTCAAGAAGGCAGAAACGCACATTTTGAGGCGCAGCTGACCCCAGTCAGTGACCCAACAATGAGAGTAGAATGGTACAAAGATGGCAGACCAATTACAGCTAGCTCGCGAATCACGTCAATCTTCAACTTCGGTTACGTCTCCCTTAACATCATGCACCTACGGGCTGAAGATGCAGGTTCGTATACAGTGAGAGCTGTAAATAAATTAGGTGAAGCCGTCAGTTCTGCTTCGATCAGAGTAGCAGCAAGGAGTACCGTCACTGCTGATCTCGGAATACCAGAACAGCGTCGATACATCGAAAAAACTGAACAATTGGAAGCTTATCAGCAACAACAACATCAGAAGTATTATCAGGAAGCACCTGAAAGTACACAGAGACCAGAATTCAAAACTCCTATTAAAGACCAAATGAATATTAAGGAAGGAGGTTTTGCTCATTTTGAGGCTCGCCTGGAGCCAGTAGGAGATTCTACATTAAGAGTAGAATGGTTAAAGGATGGACGTCCTGTTGAGGCAAGTTCAAGGATAACTACATTCTTTAATTTCGGATATGTCGCACTTACAATCAAATCCGTGACTGTGCATGACGCAGGTCACTACACGTGCAGAGCCTATAATGCTCTTGGTCAGGCAACAACTAATGCTAATCTTTCTATTATCACAAAGAAAGATATAATTGCGGAGTCACAACATCCTGGTGGTTATGAGAAAATTCAACACCTAGAAGATTCCAGCAGATATGCGAAGCGAACAGAAGAAGAGGTAAAGGTTACACAAAAGCCCCGTTTCTTGGGACCTTTGAAGGGTACTAACAAAATTGTAGAAGGACAAAGTGCTCACTTTGAAGCAAGAGTGGAACCTCAAAGTGATTTAACCATGACGGTTGAATGGTATTTCAATGGAAAACAAATTAAGAGTGCTAATCGCATTCAGACTTACCATGATTTCGGATATGTTGCATTAGATATCGCTACTGTACGAGCCGATGATTCAGGAGTATACACAGTTGTTGCTCGTAACGCATCTGGAGAAGCGCAACTCAGTGCTTCCATGACCGTAGAAAGTAAGTTATATCATTCATATTTAAACTAAAATCAATTAAGATTTTGACACAAATAATAATTGTTTATTTCATTTCAGCGCGATCAAGCATCGACACGTCAAGCATACATCGTGGCCTGTATGAGAAAACACGACAACTAGAAGAATCTAAGTTTGTAGAGCCAATGTATCAAATTGAGGAAATTTCAAAATCAAAGCCTGTATTTGTCCAACCCCTTTCTGACCCACCACCTGTATCTGAAGGGAAAAATATTCATCTTGAATGCAGGTTGGAACCTATGGGTGATCCTACCATGAGAGTGGAGTGGTTCCACAATGGCAGATCAGTGACGGTGGGTTCTAGATTTAAAACATACTATGACTTTGGCTTTGTGGCCTTAGATATTGTTCATGCTACTTCTATTGACACTGGAGAGTACACAGCCCGTGCAGTCAATCATTTGGGCTCAGCTCATACTTCAGCTTTGGTACGCGTTATTGAAAGATCAGACATCGTAACTGATACTCAAAATGAACAAGCAGTAGAACAAATTCAAATGCTTGAAGATGCTGCTCGAAGGACCAAGCAAGTGCAGGAAGACATAACGGTGATGCAAGCACCTCAATTTTCGAGACCACTACACAATATTGAAACAGTGGAAGGTACAAACGTACATTTGGAGTGTAGATTACAACCTGTGGGTGACCAAACAATGAAAGTCGAATGGTTCTGTAACGGCAGACCAATCAAAACCGGTCATCGGTTTAGACCTGCTTACGAATTCGATTACGTGGCCCTTGATCTCTTAAGTGTCTACCCCGAAGACTCGGGAGTATACACATGCCAAGCCACGAACCAGCTGGGTGAAGCAGTAACGTCATGTGCTTTACGAGTGATTGCTAAAAAAGATTTGATATTCGAATCTCAACATCCCTCAGGATTAGAGAAAATACAATACTTGGAGGACGCTTCTCGGTATAAGAAATCTGAAGTTATTGACGAGTCAATAAATATAAAGCCAAGGTTTGTCACAAAGCCTAAATCAATTGAAAATGTGAAGGAAAGCCAACACGTTCACTTCGAGTGTAAGCTTGAACCGGTTACCGACTCTAACCTAAAAGTTGAATGGTTCAAAAATGGTCAGCCTGTAACTATTGGGCACAGGTTCAGACCTATTCACGACTTCGGGTATGTGGCTCTGGACATCATCGATTTGATTGCTGAGGATTCTGGTGTATACACGTGCAGAGCTGTAAATCTGATGGGCACCGATGAAGTAAGCTGCAAACTAAGTTGCCGTAGCACGGCCGATATTATTAGAGCAACACAAAACGAGGCAGGCTTAGAACAAATTCAAAATCTAGAAGACCGATCAAGGTACCACAGGACAGATGTCATTGATGAAGTGACAACGCAGGCACCAATTTTCACGACATCTCTGAAGAATATTGATATCAAAGAAGGCCAACGTGCTCACTTTGAATGCCGGCTCATTCCTGTATCAGATCCCACTATGAAAGTAGAGTGGTATCACAATAACAAACCACTGAAAAGTGGATCGCGCTTTACAGAAACAAATAACTTTGGTTTTGTTGCTCTTGACATTATGTCATGTTTACCAGAAGACTCAGGCACATACACTTGTAGGGCAATTAATGCTCTTGGCGAAGCAGTAACCTCTGGAATTGCAAATGTGCATTCAAGAAAATCTATTTACTTGGAATCTCAGCATGAAGGAGCCCTCCCGAGATTAAATCAACTTGAAGATACGTCCAGGTACCAGAGACACAGTGCTCAGGATGAAATTGTCACTCAAGCACCAGTATTCACAATGCCTATGAAGGACATGAGAGTAGCTGAAAACCAAGCAGTTCACTTTGAGGCAAGGCTCATTCCTGTGGGAGATCCAAAACTTCGCGTAGAATGGTTGCGCAATGGTGTGCCTATTGAAGCCTGTAAGTATAACCAAATAATTATTTCTAAAAAATGTATATTGCAAGTAATTTACTTAATTATTTTTTCTTTACCTTACAGCCAATCGTTTGACAACGATGCATGATTTTGGATATGTTGCTCTTAACATGAAGTACGTCAATCCGGAGGACTCGGGCACTTACACGTGCCGTGCTATCAATGAGTTGGGAGAAGCCGTAACGTCATCCACTCTTTTCGTCCAATGTAAGTAGAATTCATCAATACTTATGAATATGTTAGGTATTTAGAAAATGTTAATATAATTATGCATGCAGGTACATTTATCTACTCATTAATTTTACATAGAAAAATATTTTTTTACGCAGCTAAAGCTTCCCTTCAACTTGAGTCTCAACATGAGAGCGCGTTGGAGAAAATACATCAATTAGAAGACTCATCTCGTTACCAACGCAAAGAAGACGTTGAAGTAGCTGTCAATCAAGCACCAAGGTTTATAACCCAACTAAATGGACCTTCAAAGCTAGTGGAAGGTCAAAGTGCTCACTACGAATGCCGGATCGAACCTTACCCCGACCCAAATATGCGGGTCGAGTGGTACTTCAACGGTAAAGTGTTGCAAAGTGGACATCGTTACCGCACAGCCTTTGACTTTGGATTTGCAGCACTTGATATCCTCACAGTGTACGGAGAGGACTCCGGGGAATACACATGTAAAGTCATCAATAACTTGGGACAGGCTACGTCGTCCATTAGGTTGAACGTTCAATGTAAGTATAGGATATCGTATTAGATTTATAGCGGTACTGTTATTATTTGAAAGAATAATTAATATGCTTTTATAAATGCTTGCAGCCAAGGAATCCATTATTAGAGATACTCAACACGAGAGTGCATTAGAAAAGATCCAGTATCTTGAAGACGATAGTAGATACAAGCGAATTGATCGTGATGAGGGCTTCATTGCGGAAAAGCCGCAATTCGGAAAGCCTATCAAGAATGCACAAGTAGCCGAAGCTCAACCTGTGCACCTTGAGGCTACGCTCACGCCAGTGAATGACCCAACAATGCGCGTGGAATGGTACTGCAATGGCAGGCCAATTCAACAAGGACACAGGTTCAAAACAACGTACGATTTTGGATATGTGGCTCTTGATATCTTGTACGCTTATGCCGAAGATTCCGGTACATACATGTGCAAAGCTACTAATGCCGTGGGCGAAGCTGTTACTACAAGCTCAGTGAATGTGGATGGTAATTATACAATTAATTCATTTCAGTTAGCATAAAATTTAGTTACATTTTTCTTTTTACATAAACATAATTATAGACAGGGAATTAAATTACAAAGCAAGAGTTTTGATAGCTTTTTCTTGGTTTATTAAAAATATTGCTAATTTTCTTTTCTGCCTAGAAATAAATTTAATAATTTTAAATATACGCTTTGTTTTAGCTAAATCCGGTCTCTACTTAGACACTATGGATGAACAGAGATTGAAGAAGATTCAAGAGCTTGAGAGATACGAAAGACCGAAAGCAGTTGAAGAAGAGCAGCCGGGCCAAAGGCCAGTGTTCTTAACTGCTTTGACTAGCTTAGAGAACCTAAAAGAAGGTGACCGTGCTCATTTCGAATGCAGAGTTGAGCCTATAAATGATCCAGACCTCAAGATAGAATGGTTCTTGAATGGTCAAAAGATAAGAGCCGGTCATAGATTCAGAACTACCCATGATTTTGGCTATGTTGCGTTAGACATCCTGTATACTTACGCAGAAGATTCTGGTATTTACATGTGTAAAGCTACTAACAAGCTCGGTGAAGCGGTTAATACGTGCACGTTGAAGGTTGCAGGTAAGCGAAAATAAATTAATATTAGTCGGTCGAACAAGAAAAAGCTGTTGCACCGATCATTATTAAGTTTGACACGTAATTTCATGTTTTAATTATCGTTCATAATTTTAGGGCACAGAAATATTATCTTGGATACTCAACATCCTAATGGCCTCGAAAAGATTAGACAGCTAGAGGCGCAAGGCCATCATACAAGAATGGAAATTGAAGAACCAAAGATCACGCCCCCTAGATTCGTAACAGAACTAAGGGGGACTACACACGTATTTGAAGGTGAAACAGCTCACTTTGAATGCCAGGTGGAGCCTGTACATGATCCTAATTTACGCATTGAGTTCTATCATAATGGCAAAGCCCTGCAATCTGCTGCGCGGTTCCATATCACTTTTGATTTTGGTTACGTGTCATTGGATATTCAGCACTGCGTACCTGAAGACGCTGGTGAATATTCTGTTAAGGCAATTAATGCTCTCGGACAATGCACGTCTGCTATATCTATGACAGTAACAGCAAAAGGTAGTATTATTTCGGAATCTCAACGTCCTGAGGGCTTAGAAAAGATCCGAGAGTTAGAATCAGCGGAACCGTTTAAACGGCCTGAAATACCGGAGCCAGTAACGAGGCAGCGACCTGTCTTTACTCAACCGTTACAAAATATCGACAACATACAAGAAGGCCAAACTGCACATTTCGACTGCAGGCTTATCCCTGTTGGAGACCCCACTCTGAAAGTGGAATGGTTTAGGAATGAAAAACTTATTGAAGACAGTTCTAGAATCACCAAAACGCACGATTTTGGATACGTGTCTATGAGTATCAATCACGTTCGTGATGAAGATGAAGGTGTTTACATGTGCAGAGCATCTAATTTGCTAGGAGAAGCAGTAACGACTGCTGCTATGAGGATTAAAAGTAAGTGTACATATCAAAGAAATATTTTTTTTTCATTCATTCTTAAAGGAGTTAAGATCCGTAGTTTAACCCATATTATTTAATGTGTAGCTAAAGCTTCAATCCAAATGGACACGCAACACCCAGAAGGCATGAAAAAAATTCAGAAACTTGAAGAGCCACAACAAAGGAAGTCCGATGAGCCTGAAAGAGAATTTGAGAAGCCAATCTTCACCCAAGTGCTTACGGGACCATCAGAGCTATGGGAAGGACAGCATGCTCATTATGAAGCTCGCGTCGTACCAGTTGGTGACCCAAGCCTACGATTTGAATGGTACATAAACGGAGTGGAGCTAAAAATGGGTAAGTTCAATATTATAAATGCAAAGTAGATTTGTATAATATTAATGTTAGCTATGTTTGTAGCGGAATGTTGTGTTATTTACATGGAAGATTAAATTTTACAGGATCAAGATTCCGTACAACACATGACTTCGGATTCGTCACTTTGGATATTAATTCTGTAGTATCTGAAGATGCTGGGCTGTACATGTGCAAGGCTATCAACAAGGCAGGCAGTACTGTATCTTCTACTTCGCTTAAAGTAAAGACAAAATCTACCATTGTCGATCAGGCGATGAGACCTGAATCATGGGAACAAATCCAGTTAAAGGAAGCAGCAATGAATAAAGTACCTGAGATGTTTGTGGATACTGGAGTACAACAAGCACCCATTTTCACCACTCACCTAAAAAGTTTCGACAAACTTGTTGAAGGACAACATGTATTCTTGGAAGCTCAGGTAGAACCACGTACAGATCCTAATCTCAAGATTGAATGGTTTAAGAACAGCGTATCGCTTACAACTGGATCAAGATTGAAGAGTACCTTTGACTTTGGTTTGGTTACACTTTCAATCAACAGCGTTAGATTCGATGACTCTGGAATTTACACTTGTAAAGCAACGAATCTTATGGGTGAAGCAGTATCTACGTCGTCTATAAAGGTGGAAGATCGCCACTGGTTATTAGGAGATACACTGCATCCTGAATCGTTGGATAGAATCGGTGCTCTAGAACAACCGAAACCAGGTAAGCCTGATGCACCTGAAGCTGTTTATGAAACACCCGTATTTATTTCTCATCTCAATAACATCATATGCAAAGAAGGCGACAATATTCACTTTGAGTGTAATGTAGAGCCATCACGCGACCCCACACTAAAGATTGAGTGGTTCTTCAATAACCAACCTTTACCATCAGGAACCAGATACAAGAGTACTCATGATTTTAGCTATGTGTCCTTAGACATCACTCATACTTATGAAGAAGACTCTGGTATTTACACTTGTAAGGCTACCAACAGTAAAGGATCTGCTACAACATCTGGATCTCTTAGATGTACGGGAGATAAACATATTTATTTGGACACACAGCATCCGCAAGGTAAGGCTGGTTTAGAAGCCGTTGAACAAGCTGAAGAAGCTAGACTTTCTAAATCGCGAAGAGCCTCAGTTCCTGATGTTGAATATCCTAAACCAGAATGGATTGTACCAGTAGCAGCAGAACATCAATTGATTGAAGGACAAGCACTTCACCTTGAAGGTCAAGTAGAACCTAAAAACGATCCTGATCTGAAAATTGAGTGGTACTTTAATGGAAAAATACTGGAGCAAGGGTCGAGATTCAAACTTACAAGTGATTTCGGTTTTGTTACTCTAGACTTAACTGATGTCTATGAAAGAGACAGTGGAATTTACACATGCAAAGCTTACAATAAGAGAGGTGAAGCTTTCACTTCTTCTACAATCTATTGCATAAGTAAAGAAAATCTTATCGAAAGAACTCAACATCCCAAGGGAACTGAAGGATTGGAAAAGATCCAAAACCTCGAAGAATCTCTACGTCGTGAACAAGGTCTTGGACCCGACGAGGACATCGGTAGAGCACCTGAATTTACTACCGTGTTTGAGGACATAACAGACATCAGCGAAGGTCAGATAGCTCATTACGAGGCATCTCTTATTCCTACGGGAGATCAAAGCATGGTTATTGAATGGTTCTATAACGGTAAGACAATTGAAGCTAGTCATCGCATTCGTACGGTGTATGCCTTTGGTTTGGTTGTATTAGAGATACTAGGAACGAAGACCACTGACTCCGGAGTATATAGTTGCCGCGCGACTAACCGATGGGGTCAAGCTGAAATCAGCGTTAAGCTCGAATGTGTTGATAAGAGCAAGGGACAGAAACCTAAGTTTACCACCCACATAAAGAGTATTGATGGACTTAAAGATGGTCAGTCGGCTCACTTTGAATGTACTGTAATACCGGTTGATGACCCCGATATGAAGATAGAATGGTACCACAATGGTCAGCCACTACGCCATTCCACAAGAATCAAGACAGTGTCCGATTTCGGTTTCGTATTCATGGATATTGCGTACACTCAGAATCACGACAGTGGTGAATACGTTTGCCGAGCATACAACAAATACGGCGAGGACTTTACTAAAGCTACAATTGGTTGTTACGGCAGAGGAGGTGTTTACTCAGACAGTCTGCAACCTGACTCCTTAGCGAAAATAAGAGAGTTAGAAAGTCTTCAAGGTATGCAGCCTCAATCACAAGCCGCTGCATCAGCCGAGCCACCAAAGTTCATTACACAGATACAGGATGTGACTAAGTTGGTGGAAGGGCAGAGCGCTCACTTTGAAGCAAGATTGGTACCTGTGGATGACCCTGACTTAAAAGTTGAATGGTTTTATAATGGTAAAAAGTTGCCTCACGGACATAGGTACAGAACGTTCCATGACTTCGGTATCGTTATATTGGATATATTGTATTGCTACGAAGAGAATTCTGGTGAATACGAATGCGTAGCCACTAATAAATTAGGTCGAGACTCAACTAAAGCTGCACTCAAATGCACGTCGAAGGAGAATTTGATCTTGGACTCGCAACTCCCGCGGGTAAGTTCAATAATTTCATCGTTTTACTATGGCTTGCGACTGAAGGTATAGACAGAGTAGAACAAGGTAAATAAAATAATTAATCAAAATGCTGAAAAGGCTATGTATGAAAACACAGTATTTAAAAAAAGTTGCCATATTTCAGTCACAATGGATGTTGACTTTTTACCATAGGCACTTAAGTTGGTGGAAATTTTTGGATGACAATTGTATTTTGCTATCCTTATTATCCTAGGCCACCGTAATATTATAATATAATTTCGTGAACCTATACTTTGACAAAATGGGCGACAAGTAGTAGGGCGAGAAGTAAATGGAGATAGGTGCTAAGATGTTGATCTCACCTATCACCATTACATTTTTTTGAAGAATTTATAGATTAAAGTGAAGTTTGAGTAATAAAAAGAATAAAAAAACCGCATTCGTATTTCACATTTTATTATTATGTACAAGCAAAAACGTAAAAACTATAATATGAAAAACCTGAAAAGTATATGAGCATGATTCATAATTTTTTGCTAATGCTATTTTAGGGCATGGAAGGAGGCTTGGAAAAATTACAAACCTTGGAGGACTCGATGGTTCGCAGGAAGGATACTGCTGTAGAAGAAGAACGAGGAAGGGCTCCAGTCTTCACAGTTCCATTGTCGAATATTGAAAATCTTAGAGAAGGTGAAAATAGTCACTTCGAAGCTAGATTGACACCGACTGATGATCCAAACCTGAAAGTAAGTAAAAATATTTAATTAATAACAAAACCATATTATCCAATTCATTCATATGTGCAATCGCGCTTCAATAAACGTAACTTTGAAATATTTTCAGGTGGAATGGTATTGGAATGGTAAATCTCTTAAAGCAGGTTCCCGTTTCCGTACATTCTGCGATTTCGGATTTGTCATTTTGGAAATATCGCCAACTTATCCTGAAGATTCTGGTGAATACTTATGCCGAGCTTACAATAATTACGGCGAAGCTGTAACTACAGCAACAATGAAGGTTCAAGGAAAGCGAAACATTATCTTAGAATCTCAACTACCTAAGGGTATGGAAGGCACAATTGATAAGATTGCGGTTCTGGAAGGTTACAATGGCACCTCTGATTCATTGACACCTGAAGCTGAAAGCGGCAACCCGCCTGAATTTATCACGACACCATCTGATCTTATTTTATCCGAAAACTCATCCGCCCACTTTGAGTGTCGCTTGGTTCCAGTAAATGATTCGAGCATGCGCGTAGAATGGTACCATAATGGCAAACCTCTTTTGACTGGATCTAGGGTGAAGACTATCAACGACTTTGGTTTCGTCATATTAGAAGTCGGAGGCGTTTATCAGCGTGATGCAGGCTTATACACATGCAAAGCTACTAATCGCCACGGTGAAGCTACAGTGTCATGTAAGTTGCAGGTTAAAGGAAGACAAGGTATCATTCTTGAGCCTCAGTTACCATCTCACTTCAAGTCTGGAACTGAGAGCATTCAGAAACTTGAAGAGACATTGCACAAGCGTGAGGAAATAATGGTCGAAGATGAGAAACCGAATCCTCCGCGATTCATTGTTGAAATCAAAGATAATCTGGATGTTTCTGAAGGTGGTCCGATCCACTTTGATTGCCGAGTAGAGCCTGTAGGAGATCCAACCATGAGAATAGATTGGTTCCATAATGGCAGACCTTTTGCAACGGGTTCCCGTGTGCATATGCTCAACGATTTCGGATTTATTGCCCTAGATATTGATTATATCTACGCACGTGACTCAGGAGAATATACTTGTCGCGCGATGAACAAGTGGGGCTCAGCTACGACCACTGCCAAGATCACATGCAGTGCGAAGCGTGACATCGTTTTAGAATCGCAACTGCCTCAGGGTATGAGCGGTGAAAAGATCAAAGAACTCGAAAGAGGGCGCGTGCAGGACGCTCCGAAGGAAGAGCCTGTAGTCAATACACCACCTAAATTTATTACTCAGATCCAATCACACACTGTAGAGGAATCCGAGAGCGTTCGATTTGAATGCAGAGTGGAACCTAAACAAGACCCGAAACTTCGCATTGAATGGTATCGCAACGGAAAGCTGTTACCTTCTGGACATAGGTTCCGTACAGTCTACGATATGGGCTTTGTTTCCCTTGACATTTTATATGTATACGCTGAAGATTCTGGAGAATATGTTTGTAGAGCAGTCAACGAGTTCGGTGAAGATTTTACCAAGGCGACTGTATCGTGCAAACGTAAGTATTTTTACATAAATATATTGTGAAACCAGTCATTATAAACCAGCCCTACTTATTCTGTATTTACCTTCCCTATAATTTGTTTTCAGAATTGCCGGACATTATTTTACAAAACCAAGTGCCAAGAGGAATGAAGAAATCCGAAGCTTTGACTCAGATGGAAGCCACTATAAAGAAATATACATCTGAAGTATTCTTAACTGAAGACGATTTGTATGACGCAGACAAGAAGCAACCACCGCGCTTCGTAACTCAAATACAAAGTCAGACTACCTTAGTGGAAATGGAGACTACTAAGTTCGAATGTCAACTTGCCCCAGTTGGAGATCCTAATATGAAAGTTGAATGGTTCTTCAACGGCAAGCCTTTACTGCATAGTAAGTACAATAATATTTAAGTAGTATAAATCGAAGTCGACATTTCCATATTATTTGTTTGAACGTATCGTTTTCTAAACTACGTTAGGATCATGACTCGGTTTTTACCAACATGTCGGAGTTGAACTCCGATAGACTAAAAGCTAAAATAATTCCATATAAATTATATAAAGTAGAGAAAATTCAACTGTTTTTAAAGTTTTAAAAATTCACGATGTTGAACATTTATAAATACAAGATCTTGATTGTTGTATTACATGTGTTTAGCATAAATAAAAAACATATCTTTCTTGGCAGACCTGTAATTTATAAGTAAGGCATTTAATGTTAATCGCATAAACTTGCAGAGAATCGATTCACACCCATCTACGACTTTGGTTACGTGGCAATGAACTTCGGTTGGGTGTACCCTGAAGACAGCGGAGAGTATTTGTGCCGCGCTACTAACTTATACGGCATGGATGAAACAAGGGCGGTGATTAAGACTACCGGCAAACCTGGAATTGTTTATGATTCTCAATTGCCGAAGCATATGAAGAGTATTGAGAAAATCAGGGAAATGGAAGCCTCATGGCAAATGTTAGTACAAATAAGTATTCAAGAAGCAATGGAAATAAGCAGTAGTAATTTGCGTTTTGCTCCAAAGTTCCAAAAGAAAACTGTTGAAGTATAATTGCAGCTAGTGCACGATTATTTTCTCTTAGAATTTAAGCCCAATTTAAAGTCGTAAATTGCGTTCAATACAGGTCAGCAGAGCCTCAACCTGAGGAGACAAAGGCCCGATCACAACCGGTCTTCGTGAGTCGCCCAGAGCCGGTAACGGTTGAAGAAGGCGAATGGGCTCGTTTCTGCTGTCGCGTTACTGGACATCCCAAACCACGCGTTATGTGGCTCATCAACGGAAACACCATCGTTAATGTAACCACAGAACAAATTATTATACTTAATACATTACAAGACCCGAATAAACCTAACATTAATGCTGTAAATATTTCCACTATTTCAGGGATCAAGATACAAGTTAACATACGATGGAATGTACCACTTTGATATTCCAAAGACCAGACAATATGATACTGGTAAGATTGAAGTGATCGCAAGGAGTTCTGCAGGCGAGGCTTTGGCTACGACCGAACTGAAAGTAATTCCGAGACACGACGATTATAGAGGAGTACTTAAGAACGCGCCACGACGTAAGTACCTCACATAAAACCGAATATTCATACAAACACTGGCTTTTGGATCCATCTGACGGATAAAAGTAAAGGATATCGCTTTTCAATACCACTGCTTTATTACACTTCACTACCTCACGCACACACCTACAAACCGCTTAAACATAAATATATTCCTCGCTTTCCCATCTCCTCCCTCTGTCCTAAGATGAAGTGCTGCATACCATCTGCTTCTGCTGGCTTGTCATCGGAACTCGGGAGGTACGTCTTAAAATATATAGTGTCTTCATAGGATAATATTGTAATAATCTATATTGATTCCACACAGCTTGGTATGATGAAACAACACAATATCAACGCACTGGAACTGAATTAGAAAAGACGTTTGAGGAAAGGCAAGTTTTGCAGCGCCAGGGCGTAATTGACCATAGACCGGAGTTGAAACCTAAGCTTATCAAGGAACCCGACACAGAATGGCAACAGTCTGTGAAAAAGAAGAAGAGCGAAGATTACTATAATAAACTTCAGGAATTGGAGAATGAACAAGTTATAAAGGAAAGCAGGTTTAGAGAATCAACTCATCAATACGCTATTCCCGGTGAAAAGGTTACAAATACCTCGGTAGCTAAAGGAATGGCTCAGAGATATGAGGATAGTTTGTGAGTATTATGTACATGTTATACATTTTAGATACCTATTATATGGATAAAAATCTTTAAAGTATCACGAACTCAAAGTGTACTACAAAATTTAAAATATAACGGGCATCTTTTAATTTTTTGGCATATCGCAGAAGCTTATTTATTTGCATGATAAATATAATTCAAAATCTTTTATCTTAATTACAGGGAACAAACTGAGGAAGTAGTCGAACAGCAAGTGCTGAAGAAAGTGAAGAAGCCCAGGATTCCCGATCCATCTGAATCAACTGTACACGGCAAAGAGGTGCATGTTGCAAAACAAAAACAAGTACAGAAGGAAGTGGTAGGTGATACAGAGATCACACGTAAAATTACATCTACTGAAACCACTGAAATGGAACATAAGGCACAGACACAAGAAAGAGTAGTCGCAGGTCCAGTAAAACCGAGCACGCCTCCTGTATTCACTAAGAAAATGCAACCTTGTCGTGTATTTGAACATGAGCAGGCACGATTTGAAGTAGAATTTGACGGAGATCCATTGCCTCTCATCAAATGGTACAGAGAAAATTACCCAATAAAGAACTCTGCCGATTTCCAGATACATACCTTTAGCACCAAGTCTATCCTTATCATCAGGCAAGTATTTGTGGAAGATTCTGCCGTTTTTGCTGCCGTAGCTGAGAACAGAGGTGGCACAGCGAAATGCAGCGCTAACTTGGTAGTTGAAGAGCGCAGGCGTCAAGGTAGAGGAGGTGTCAATCCACCCAGCTTTACATTGACTGCTCAAAACGTAAATGTGATTGCTGGTCAATTAGTAAGATTTGACACTAAAGTAACAGGAACGAAACCATTTGATGTGTACTGGTTAAAGAACGGCAAGAAAGTTCAACCGGACATAAGAAATAAGATTCTAGAAGAAGATGGTACTTACACTCTGCTCATATTGGAAGCGTACCCGCAAGATTCTGGCAAGTATGAATGCGTTGCTATCAATAGCGCTGGAGAGGCAAGATGTGACGCCGAATGCTCTGTTAATGCTCCTGCTACCAAAGAAAAGCCAAAACCACAAACCAAGGCTGCAAATGCGCCGCCAGAAATCATTGAACCCCTGAAAGATAAGACTGTTGCTGAAGGCCAGGCTATTGAGTTCAGTTGTAAGATTGTAGGAAAACCAACTCCTACTGTACAATGGTACAAAGGTGACAAACTGATTAAACCTTCCAAGTACTTCCAAATGTCGCGAACGGCTGATGAATATACTCTGCGTATATCAGAAGCCTTCCCAGAAGATGAGGGCGATTACAAGTGCGTTGCCTATAATTCAGCTGGCCGAGTGACTGTAGCTTCAAAACTGAAAGTGACTCAGCCCGACCAAGCCGATAACTTGCCAACTCTAACACCCCTCCGAGACCTCGTCGTGTATGAGGGACAGCCGGCACAATTCAAGACTCAAATCTCCGGAAAAGTGAAACCAACCATACAATGGCTGCGAGAAGGAGCTCTTATACCAGAGACACCTGATTTTCAGGTAAACATATTTACCTTAATGCTCACTTAAGGCTACTTTTAATATTTCTATATTCGTCTTAAATCCGTCCTGATAGACGGTAAATTATTCTTCAACTTTAGGTCTCTTTCACTTAAAATATAGAGTAACGCAACAAACATTGGTTGTTAATTTAAATTCAGATCATTTGATGTTTAATTTTACAGGCCACACGTCTTGTGACGTTTAATTACTACTCATTGCCAGTGGCATCATTAACGTAATTTTTTATTATTATTTTCAGATGATCCACGAAGGGAACAACGCCGTTCTTCTTATCGGTAATACTTACGAGGAGGATACGGGGACGTTTACCTGCCGCGCTACCACCGCTGCCGGCCAAGTCGAGTCATCGGCAAAACTAGTCGTCAAAAGTAAGACATAGATACAGGCAGCGAGCCCGCGTCGCGCACTTTTAATCCATTAATGTAGTGTTTCTTTGTTTCATCTCTTTACTATGAGATCGGGTGAAAACTACTATTTAGTAATATTACTGAAAGTTGACACGCGAGTACAGTTAGATTCTAGATGGCTTCATTAAATCGTAGCGGTTTCCGCAATAACGACTTCCGCCCGCTTAATACACACCAGTCGTGATGATATGACACATAGACGACCGCGAATGCACCTACCACCGTCCTTTTTGAACACGAACAACCTAGTGGCCCGTGCGGCCCTGGTAGGCACCTGGGAGCCATATCCGCGCGCAATATGAGCACACTATACGCGCACAACCTCACATAACTTGCAAGTCGACTTAATTGTAAATTTTAACTCAGTAGTAAAACCTGGGCGTATTCCCGCATCTAACAACGCTGTACATATAAGCTTTTTGTGTAAATAGTCCTAGTTAAACGACGAGGCAGGCGGCACCTGAGGATCAGCGAGCACCGAGCCACGAGCCACTTAGAATTGGACACACGTAACATGTGATTAACATGAACACAAGACATTCTACGACTGTTTTGTTTTGCTTTTACCGCTACGATGTTTACTAAAAGATGTATCTATTATCGATTATATTGTACATTGGAACAAATTGCGAATAAACAAGACGCCTCTTTTGGCGAAACGTCAAATGTATTTTTCACCCAATACTCTCTTATAATATTTTTAAGCCTGCGCTGAAAGTTAATGAATTATTTGGCCTTATTAACAAAGAATTTTAAATGATGTTTTTCTGCTTTATATGTAATGTTAAGATATGACCTAAAGTTATGCAAATGATCTCAGTGTTTTTACTTTGATCATTGTATGTATAGCGAATTTATCTAGTGGTCAGTGTTACTGGGACTTGTGTCAGCTTCTGTGGTCTATTTAAGGAGTCAATTTTACATTTAAATGCAAACGTAAATAAAATAGACCACGGTAGCTGAACCGACTGCATTTCATGTCGATAAGTCCCTGCTTTAGCTTTAACCTTTTAGCATGAGTCACTGTTTGTACTGTCCAGTTTATTTTTGGCGTTATTTTTAAGTTCCGTTTACACCTAACAAGGCTGCACGAAGGAAATGGTGTGCACTGCAACACCACCTACTGTCACCTAACAGCTACGACTAACTTTGTCAGTGTCACGTACGCGTATAAATAATTTGCGATCTCGAAGTCGACTATGGGGGTCATGTGTTGTAGGTTCGAGGGCTCTGGTCGTTCTCGCGGAACGCAAAGTTACTCGTGGTTGTATTGCGTAGTTTAGTTACCTCTCGCTCCGCTGTCAACTCTTCTGCGACAAAGAAACATATATCAGTGTATGTCGCATACACTGCGTCCAAACACTCGATCGACTCAAAGTACGCACGCACTACTTGCATTGCCAGTTTCTATGTTTTGACAACACTGCCGATAAGTTTTTGCAAGTACAAATCCAAATTGAATGAGATTTTATAGTTTAACGTTACATTCAGTGATCTTTAACTTAGTTTGTTTAAGTGCACGATATTGTTAAATTAAATTGTGTTGTATGTTTCACCTAATTGTATTAAGTTATTAAGCGTGGCAAGTATTTATAACTGAATATTTTAGCGTCTACCCGTATTTAATAATAATAATATTTATGAAATAATTTTTTTTGTATGTTACCTTTATGTGAAAAATATTTAATAAACGCTATAAATTAATGACGATTTCGCATTATTCTGTATACACAACAAAGCAACATTGAAATACAGTTAGGTATCGCAATGAGTACAACCATTTTGTTACATGACACACACCGCACTGACATGTCGGGCCAGTTATCCATCAAATCTGACGTGCTCCTTGAGAGGGCTACATCTTGAATACATTGGTGTATTTGCACCTTGATGGATAGCGAGGCCACTTTGGTCGCTTAAATCATCGACTGGCACACCTTTAATTAAACTTCTATTTCTTTTCTTCATGTCATTTGAATTTCAGTTGTGATTAAAAGTCAGTTTTCGTTACTGTTGTAACTAAACAGTTAATTAACTTCTAATACAGAATACTTTAATAATATTGTTTTGATGGATGTCAACTAATAGAGTTGTTCTATTAATATGGTCAATATTAGCGCTTTTCAATCATCACGATCAGTATACATATTTTAAAGGATATCCAATAGTTGAAGCGCGGTAGTGCCACTCGAAAAAAGTACATAACGACACACATATACCTACACAAACAAAGATAAGACACACATGACACAAATAAGGACAGAAGAAAACTTTAAAAATATTCGGAATGTTTTTGCTATTGATGGCGATAAAATAATTTAAATACTAAAGGACATCTTGGAATAACGGCAACATTTTATGCAGCGCCACGAATGAATTGATTGAAGAACCAAATTTGGGACATTGCCTACTGCCTACACAAATAATGCTTCTCAAAACGCATTGTGGTTCTTCTTATATTATTTGCATTTTACTTACTTACTTGTGAAATTGAAAGATTTAATGTCTACGTCACTAATTGATAAAATCTATTTTTTTTCTCTGATTTGAGATGATTCCGTGGCAAAGTGTTCTTAAAATATTATAGCAATTTCAAAGATCACCCTTCCTATAAAAATAATATTTACGGACGCCAGTTTCAGAAGGTAAGTGATGAACTGGGTAAGTATTATTTAAATGCGAAAAAATACCGCCTCATTTCACAAAGATTTCATTTCCTAAGAAACAACTTTTGACATTGAAAGGATTTCAAAAAGCCAACATACCTAATATTATAATAAGGTGTTTTTTTGAGACAGGGTACTGTGGGTAGGTACTGCAAAAAAGCCGCTAAAGCTGAAGGAAAACGTTATTGGAGGGGTCTATAACGTTTGGAAATATTTTGAGCTGCATTCACAGATTTGGGAAAAGTGTAAAGACAGTGTCAGCAAGAGAAAATAACGTTTTGATACCCAATCTATTGTATTTCGCATAAGGGAAATAAAAAGCCTTTAGCACCAACAACAAGAGAATGTCACCAATGGCAGAAATATTATTAATAAACAAACTTACATGCAGGATAGGCTAAACTTCATTCCTTACTGTAATTTTAATTATTTCATCCTGTAATAGATCTAGTTTGTTAATAATGTTTTTGAAATACCTGGTTCTGGCTGAGATTAGAATTATTATGTATGGCGATGGAAGATAATACAGGCAACGTGGTGATGAAAATCATTTTAGATGTGGATGCAGAATGAAATATACATCTTTTAGCAAACCACAGATTGTTACAAACCACGTGACTCGGGGAAATACTTGGTAATAGATAACTACTCAAGAAAGATTATGAACAAAGGTCACGTGTAAAAGGAGGATTACAAAATAGAACCTGCTTTATTTCAATAAAGAAGAAGAGCTACTGTGGCAATATACATGGATAATTTTAGCTGATGTTATTCTAAAGCTCATCTGTCACTTTAGAGCATTGATCTCGTTTTTGAATAAACATTGAATATGGCAAAATTTGGTATTACGTTATTATGTATTTTGGGTTATGCCTATATTTTATAAGACAGGATCTACAGTTTCGAATAATTTATTTTTGCGTTATGTGATCACACACTAGTGTGTGTTCAATATTTTTTTTTACAGAATTCTACTATTTTGTTATGGTTTTTAGTCAGTCGCGTGGAAATGGACGTAAATATAATAGAAAGTGTAACCGGCCTTTCTATAGTTGCAATTTATTTTAGTTTTATCCTGTTGTATATTTTATAGCAGGTATTTTCGATGATGGAACACCCGTGGTTTACGACTTTAAATTGAAGAGAACCACTGACTGTGTAGTCTATTATATTAATCGGGCGTTGGGACTACTTGCTTTTGCCCTCAAAGATACACCGGGAAAGACCTTAATATTTCCTGACATAGTTCCGAGAGGAGATGAAGGCGAGGATCGTTAGACTTAGGCTCGTATTACAGAAGCAGTCTGTTTTACAGTTTTGCAAGTCAATTCAGTCCCGATCGGATCCTTTCACAGTATTAATTAAATGCAGGTTAGATATAGTAGTTGAATGAATGTGCCTGTGTGATCGGCACCATTTATTGTTGTTGTCTATAGCGGTATTGTGTCGAGTGTCCACGGAACTAACGATAGCGTTAGAGCATCACGGTGAATTTAGTTTTGATGTCGCTCGCAGGGAGAGCTTTAAATCGGTACAAAATGACAGTTACATCTTGTATGGTCATGGCCAGTATCATACACGATGTAAAAATCGATTCCTTTTTCTTTGTTATGGAATTTGTAGTCGAATAGTAATACTTACTAGACGATTACAGTAAGTTCAACATACATTATATTTCCCAATTTTGTTAAATCTTGCGTTTCACAAACGTTCAATACCTACCTACCTAGGTTGTTTTATAACATGATCCAAGTGAAAGCTGCCGTTGGTGAGCAGTAGGCAAAACTCTTCAAGGCATCGATCTTGGTAACGATATTTATTAATTAGCAGCGTCAAGTGCCTACCTAGTCAAGGCATAACTGCCAAGAAAAGCATTAACTGAGCAAAACCCTGGTGCAGTGTCTGATAAGCCATTTCGGAGATACAAAACAGCATGTTGAAGCATCAGTTGGAAATCAGCCAGAGGAGTTGTGCACGCTCTAAAGATCATTCGGCATTGAGATTATTTTGAAGAAGATTTTGTTTTCGTAATAAGGGTTAATTGAAGTGTTTTAGTGGCAATCGCCGACGCTGAGAAACGGGCTGTGTAGTTGGAAAGATCAAGGGCAAAAAATAGTTAAATGTTATACAGGTGTCGGAGTAAAAGGAACAGTTGTTTTCTGGAAAAGGTTAATGGTTAAAAAAAAATAAAAACGTAGTTAGATTTCACGTGAATAACTCTACGTTACCGCTGTTATTTATTTGCGAAAATAAATCAAATCTAAAAATCTTGATATGGTCAACTTTGAACGTCAATTAGGTACTCTAAAACGAAAGAACATATTTTCGTCATAATACTTTTATTTGCTTCCTAAAATTATACCCTATCACATATTAAAATATGTGATATGTAATAGCTGTCCTATTTTCTCCGACATTCTGTATAAGCCCTATGTTAAATGTGATATAAGTTTTGCAGGCTATATATGATCGAGTTTTAGACCAGTCGTGCAACTATAAAAAAAACGAAAACACGTTTGCATAAATTACAACTATTAATTATTAATTAAATGTACGTACTTATCTTTTGCACTAAAGATTGTAAGCTTTCAAAGATATTTACCTCATTTTGATTCATATTTTTTTTTACTAATCTTTTACTATTTCTCACTAATTTGCCAATTTATTTATTGTTAACACCAAAAAAGACATTTGAGCTTTGTCAAATATAACGATACCTCAACTGTTGAAACCCTGAATGGGTTTACCGTTAGAAAGATACGAAGTTTTATAACTTCGTATCTTATATACATAGACTGCCATTGGGCGCTCTCATACTGTGACGATATCAACACCAACACTCTACAACGATGTTTAACCTTTGCCTTTCTGAAAAACAAGTATAGTTCGGGACGTTAATTAAGGAAGCCCTCTACTGAATATTTCGTCCACGTTCATACTATATTCAATTTTGTCATCACGTCACACGGCGCCGCCGCCAATTGCTAAACTAAACTAAGCAAAGCTGAAGCTTTGTCTTTTCAGCCCTGCACTGTGTCGTCATCCGATATCGGCACGACAAGCTGTCGGCGACGATGTCGTTGACTACAACGATAAAGTGTCCTTTTGTAGTGATTGTATAAAACTACGAGTCCGATGATAACGTATAGTTACAGTGTGAAAACGTCCAATAGCACAGAATTTTAAGGATCTAGGACAGACACAGTTGAAACGTCCGTGAAATGCAAGATCGTCCACTTCCGCTTTCCTATTATATTTCGGCATGTTATGGATAACGTTGACACCAGTGGTATAAAACTATTATGCATTAACGAATGCATGATTTATTAAATTCTTAGACCCTCATAGTCTCGCTTTGCTGTCTGTTTGTCACACAGAACACGACGAGTATTATGTAATCTTTTTGCTATAGTTATTTAAATTTCATTAATGGGGTCTAAAAGATCAAGCCCTATATAATACAAAAATATTAATTTATAGTCAGCTTCATAATGATTTGGAGAAAACAAGAATTACAGTTATAAACTGTAATTTTTATTTTATTATGTCGCCGTTTGTCAAAGTTATAAACTGTTGGTTTCTTTCGTTGAGGGTTCGTTTGATGGCGCAAACACTAGTTCTTTAGGAATTCAATACAACACCTTCTAGGTCATCCTTCGTTAAGTCGGTTAAACATATTGTTTTGGGGTACGGGGACCCTCGGTAAACAAATTCTAGCACTTGACCAGTTTGTATACTACTTTCCTGAAATCAGATTTTTCAGAATGTGAATAGTATTGGAACTGCAGAACTTCTACTTTGTTATAAAAAGTAATGTACCAGGAATGGAAAACTATTTAATTTTTTTTCGGCATATCCTATTTTGATATTGGAAAGGATAGATTATCCTATTGGAAAGGATTGACTAAAATTGTAAAAGTCACCGCTATTCCGTTTTATTAGTAGCATTACAAAAAGCAAGGCAAAGAGCCGTGCTGGCCTTGGGGTTTGAGCAGTCGCCTGCATTAAATACCTACACTTTTACGTATTGCCGTTGTCTTCTAGTATTTTTAGGGTTTTATGAATATACCGCTATGATCGCCATAGCTGTTCCATTGTATCCCCTGTTCAATCCACCGGGTGACAAGTATCATCTTTTATTTCACCATTAGCGGGACCAGTTAGCTGGAAGCACGTTGACCCTTGGAATATTTTGTGTTGCTCCTTTAGCTCGTACGTATTTGATTTCTCAAATACGTACTCCCTAAACAAGCCAGCAGATCTTAGTATGGGGTAGGGCTTAATATAGTTCACTGGATACGGATATGTCTCATCCAGTAGGTACATACGCCATCTGACCGGTGCGTCACAATAGCATAGTATATGTGATATATTCACAGTACCTAAAAACCACGTCATCCGATATGCTCATCTTGTGAAGTTGTACCATAGTGATCTGTGAGTTGCATTTGATGGTATTTAGTTTCTTTTATCTTATCTAGTTTGTTTTAGTAGACACCTGTTCAGCCCTGATCTCATGTGCTTATGATCTGCTTAGAATGTCTTATTCCAACATTTTTTCCCATTCTTCTATGTTTTGTTGATTCTTGAGAGAGCGTCCAACATTTGTTGGTCTTAACGTCGTCGCATTAGGATCAGTTTTGCTTTTGCGTTAGGCTGTGTCAGTTTCTTTAGTCCTCTGATGACAATCCTCATTTTGGAGCATCTCCAGCAGAGAAACTCAAGCATAGCTCCCTCCATAGCTAGTTGAGCGAAGCGCATGCACTGAAAGTTTCAAAATCTTGGCTCTGTAGGGTCGGAAATCGAAAAGCTTTTTTTTAAAGAATAATTATTAAACCCTGCTCTAAATTTGAAATTTTTGATTAAACTATCTTTTGATATAATTTGTAAGCCTTAAAGCCTTAGCCTCGAGACTTAAATCTCTATACCATGAATTACCTGATTTCTATAGGGGATTAAATCTTACTAATTTATTCTTACGTTTAGATTCTCCTTAAAGGATGATGAAAAGGATGATGTCCTTAAAGGAATCGAGAATCCAAAAGTTACTCGGCATGTTACAATCCACTTTTGGACGAAGCTTCTCTAATAGTGCGTTTCAGCACCTAGTCCTCAACTATCGACATCCAGTCGGACCTATTCCGCAAAGTTCTTCAAGTCATTGGTTCATCTGGCTGATGGACGTGTCAATTACTTCTTCCGTATCCACCCCACAGCCAATTCAGCGTATTAACTTTTCGTGATAGGTAAGTCTGTTATCTCTCCGGCTATTCAAATTGTTAATTATGTCACTCAGAGGTACTTGATCCAGCATAGTTCGTTCCATGTGCTTCCATGTTGCGCTGGACGACTTTAACTGCCTTTATTAACTGTCTTCTTTCAGTCTTTAAATGAATAATTGTTTATGTTGCGCGCGTTGAAGTTTTTGTTAAAAACGTCTGCAGACGGAATTAGGTAAACCTCACTAAAATTCTTTAAATGTAATTTTAAAGTGTCATGGTGGTTACTGACGGTGTAAATTAAATAAATAAATGTTGTCTTGGACCCTTTTGCATGGAGTGAGATAGTGGACAAACTGACCACAGCGTTTTACTGAATCCTATGCAGGATAAGCCCCTTATAAAATAGGGAGGCTTTCAAGGTTATCCTTGTTTTGTAAAATAATAAAAGAACCATAGTGCAATGCGGTTATTGACCATACCACTCTCTATAATTATCTATGGGCGTTAATCCATATCATATGTTACTAATCATGCAAACGCTCTGTAGTAAACTGGTAAACTACTTGTAAAATTTGTGCTAAAGAGGGTAGGGAAGATCTCAGGATTACAGACACTGGTATAGAACTATGAAATAAATGCTTTGCTTTATAATATAATAACAATTGGCCTAGGACATTAAATTAGACATGTAAATTTAGGAAAGGAATGTATTACACAAAGACTGCTAAATAAAGCAGAAAATTTCTTTACTGCATGCCACAATCTAAGATCACATTTCAGTTCTTCTCAACGTAAAAAAAATCTCTGGAACGGCGGAAAATAATGTAATGCATCTATCGAAAGGCGAGTTTGAGGCAAAGTGTGAGCTTAGTTTAGTTTCTTTATATCTGTATGGAATACCTTTGACTTAAGCCCGAATACAGATTAAGTAAAATACCTGCAGCTTTGGCAAGTATCTAAAAAGCCAAACTTGTGGATCAAAACTTGCATTGCTAGTCAAAATCCTTCGAATACCCACCACATGACCCACACGAGTTCATTGCTGGTTATAGGCCTCTCCGAAGAGTCGGATAATATTGCTTCCGCTTCCGATAATATTGTCGGTATTAGTTTTGTGTCGTGTAGCCTCGGTCCGGTTTTGTCCTCTCAGAAAACACCAAGATCAGATATTCTCTGAGCGATTTTAAAACAACGTCCCATGATGTTGCTCGGTTGATCAAATAAAATCCAAACACAAATCCATACACACGATCCATCCGGATCCAAGCGGCACATTCACACATTCGGTCTATCGTCTGTGTTTTAGCCAATAGTGCGTGGCGGGTAATTTGCGGTTAGACTGCTTTCCTTGTCCCTATTCAGTAGTATATAATGTATAAGTCGGGCATACAAATGTAGGTATAAGTTGGCCATAATACATTTGCCTGGTCGCTGGCTGCAGCCATCACCGTGTACGTTTTTTAGCACGGCAAGCTTAAAATATAAACTGGCTTTAACTGGCAGCAATTTAACGGGATGCCATTCATTCTGAAGCGCTGGATCAGGATAGTTAGTTGCCTGAAGATCTATTTTGACAGTAACTAATATGTTACACACAAATACAGAATATCACGAAGCGAAGATATTTGAGAAAAGAAAGAAAATTCGGGTTTTAACATTTGTGAAGTTGAAAAAGGTAATTTCAATGAAAAATTAAACCATTGATCAGCCCATGGTGAAAAATGTAGGTAAATGAAAAATCTACGTTCAATATAATTGAAAACTCTATCAGTTGTTAATTAACGTACTAATTACCCCTTATGAGTATGAAAAACCAATTTATAGTAGGTAATTGTATCAATGGGTAGAAATAGTTTACCCTATTTGTACCATTTCAGGGAGTCTACGAGTCCTAAACATAAGGGGTGGCGTAGGAGTAGACTCTATTTAATTTGTTGTTGAATTAATTCCGAATTAATGTTAAAGTAATTGTCACTTAAGGATGACATAGGTATAGCTTAATTGAAGAAGCAATGGATACTAATGGATCTCACATTGTCTTACATACGCATAAATATGGACTTAAGTGAAAGAAAAAAATGTGAAAGTAAATTCACATTAGTATGGCTTTTCATCCATTGAAAAGAGGTTTTAGTTTGTTAGTTAAATTTATCAAGAAACGGTGTTTTCTCCTTTCAAATCACTGTACCCAATTTCATCTAGATTCGTCGAGTCGTACTTGCTTATTACGTAATTACTTATATTATACTTCAAAGCGAATTAGTAGAAACATAAGTCGAATTCAGAACCTCCTCTTTTTTAAGTTGGTTAATAATAAAATGTAAAACCTTTGTAAAATAATGTTTTTATGCAACAACAATAAAATATTGTGAAGTTTCAATTCATTTTCAAGTGACGGATGAGCCGGTAAAACTTAAACCATGGACACATAATTGACATAAAAATCGGCATATTATAGCTATATGGCGAGGGTTCTCTAATGAAGTATAATATTTGTTCTTATGCTGCTTTAGGGAACCCTTGCCATTGTCCAGTTTTTTTAATTAACGTACGCATGGCATTTTTTCGTTTAACCTTTTTTTGTTGATTCATCAAGTTTTTACGCTTTTTATATAATACTGAGTGTAAAATCTGTACCTCTATTACCACCACTTTCATCTATTCTCGACCCGTCTCGGCACAATATTTATATGAAACATTCTAATATATAAGTATTGACGCAAATATATTGATTACGAACGAGGAATTATCCCCATAAAGCCTCAAAGCCCATTACTACCATGGACTCAACAAATTGCTATTATTCATATTTCTTTTAATTTTTCAGAGTCTAGAAAAACATCGCATCGAAAAACGTATGAAGACAAGATCGATGTAGAAACCATCATCGGAGAAGATGTTGAAGTGACTAGAAGTAAATCATTATACCAGTCTACAGAAGATACGAATATTTTAAAAGTTGAAAATCTACAAGATATTGATAGTAAGAAAATGACAGTTCCCTGGCGTAAAAGAAACCTAGTCGAAACTGTACGAACCAGAAAAGAAGAAACAACCGAAATCAAGCATTGGCGTAAAGACAGATCAAAAACCAATGCACAGCAAGAATTTTTAGAAAAACAAAATATAGTGGAGGATTCCAGCATACTAGCGGCAGATAATGAAGCTACTAGCATTAAACAACAAAATAAAATAAAAAGAGACGACACTACCCATACAGAAATTTTGACAAAAACAGAAGATAATACAGTAATTGACTTACAATCCAAAGTTATTCAAGAAACAGAAGTTAGAAACAAAGAAGAACAAGCAAAGTCATGGAGAAAACCCCGTGTTGTGGAAAAACCAGCCGTAATTGATACAATAGACACGGGTAAAGATACAACTGAAAATGAGAAACTTCAAAGGCGAACACAAAGTAGGGAGAGACAAGGCTCCATTCCAGTAGAAAGGAAAGAAACTCTTCCATGGACGCAGGAAAGTGTAAAATTGCGACCAACTAAGGTAGAAAAAACACCAATACCAAAGGAAAAAATTGAAGATATTACACTAAAACAGACAAGAAAGGGATCTCTTCAAAAGACAGAACTAGTTTTGGTTGAAGAATCATTGAGGCACGAAGAAGATACAATAATTTTAAAAGTGGACGAAACAAAACATATAAAAGATAGAACAATTCCTAAGCAAAAAGCACAAAAAGAAGATATATTGGACGAACCGACATGGAGGAAAGGAAAAAGGCGATCAAAGGAAGAGGAGCCCGCAGAAGAAGTAGCCTTAAAACCAATACCTAAACAGAAACAGCCGAATGTAGAGAAACTAGCGGAAACGAAGCCTAAACCAGTCATAAAAGAAAAACAAATAGAAGATGTTAAGCCTGAAGAGCCAACGTGGCCGACTGGCAAGAGGCGACCTAAAGTAGAAGAACCAAAAGAAGAGGTTGTTATTAAATCAGTGCCTAAACAGAAAGAGCCCGAACCAGACAAGCTAGAGGAAACAAAGTGGCCTACAGGCAAGAGACGACCAAAAGAAGAAGAATCGAAGGAAGAGGTTGTTCTCAAACCTATTCCACAACAAAAAGAGTCAGAAGAAGATACACAAGCCAGTAAAATTGAAACAGAAGAGATACCCGAAGAACCAACGTGGAGAAAAGGCAAAAGACGACCGAAGGAAGCGGAAACGAAAGAAGAGGTTGTTCTAAAACCAGTGCCTAAACAGAAAGAGCCCGAGCAAGAGAAACCAGAGGAAGTTAAACTTAAACCAATCAAAAAGACAAAACAGTTAGAAGCGGTTCAACCTGAGGAAATAAAGTGGCCTACTGGCAAGCGGCGACCGAAGGAAGAAGAATCGAAGGAAGAGGTTGTTCTGAAAACAGTACATACACAGAAAGAGTCTGAGGAAGAGAAACCAGAAGAACCCACATGGAGGAAAGGCAAAAGACGGCCAAAGGAAGAGGAACCTAAAGAAGAGGTCGTTTTGAAGCCAGTACCAAAGCAGAAGGAGCCCGAAGAAGAGAAGCCAGAAGAAGTCAAACTTAAGCCAATCAAAAAGGAAAAGCAGCTAGAAGAGGCCAAGCCGGAAGAACCGAAATGGCCCACTGGTAGGAGGCGACCAAAGGACGATGAACTGAAAGAAGAGGTTATTCTAAAACCTGTACCTAAACAAAAAGAGCTAGGAGAAGAGAAACCTGATAAAGTGAAGTCCAGTAAAGTTGAAACAGAAGAGAAACCAGAAGAACCAACATGGAGAAAAGGCAAAAGACGACCAAAGGAAGAGGAACCGAAAGAAGACGTCGTTTTGAAACCAGCGCCTAAACAGAAGGAGCCCGAAGAAGAGAAGCCAGAGGAAATCAAACTTAAGCCAATCAAAAAGGCAAAACAGCTAGAAGAGGCTCAACCTGAGGAATCAAAGTGGCCTACTGGCAAAAGCCGACCGAAGGAAGAAGAATCGAAGGAAGAGGTTACTCTGAAACCAGGGCGTAAACAGGAGTCCGAGGAAGAGAAACCAGAAGAACACCTATGGAGGAAGGGCAAAAGACGGCCCAAGGAAGAGGAACCGAAAGAAGAGGTTGTTCTGAAACCAGTCCCTAAGCAGAAGGAGCCCGAAGAAGAGAAGCCAGAGGAAGTCAAACTTAAGCCAATTAAAAAGGAAAAGCCGGTAGAAGAGGTAAAGCCTGAGGAAAAACAGTGGCCCACTGGCAAGAGGCGACCAAAGGAGGAAGAACCGAAAGAAGAGGTTGTTCTAAAACCAGTGCCTAAGCAGAAGGAGCCCGAAGAAGAGAAGCCAGAGGAAGTCAAACTTAAACCAATTAAAAAGGAAAAGCAGGTAGAAGAGGTAAAGCCTGAGGAAAAACAGTGGCCCACTGGCAAGAGGCGACCAAAGGAGGAAGAACCGAAAGAAGAGGTTGTTTTGAAACCAGTGCCTAAGCAGAAAGAGCCCGTAGAAGAGAAGCCTGAAAAAGTGAAGCCCGGCAAAAAGGAAACAGAAGAGAAACCAGAAGAACCAACATGGAGAAAAGGCAAAAGACGACCGAAGGAAGAAGAACCGAAAGAGGAGGTCGTTTTGAAGCCAGTACCAAAGCAGAAGGCGCCCGAAGAAGAGAAGCCAGATGAAGTGAAACTTATGCCAATTAAAAAAGAAAAACAGGTTGAACAGGTAAAGCCTGAGGAAAAACAGTGGCCTACTGGCAAGAGGCGACCTAAGGAGGAAGAACCGAAAGAAGATATTGTTCTGAAACCAGTGCCTAAACAGAAAGAACCCGAAGAAGATAAACCTGAAAATTTGAAGCCCGGAAAAGTTGAAACAGAAGAGAAACCAGAAGAACCAACATGGAGAAAAGGCAAAAGACGACCGAAGGAAGAGGAACCGAAAGAAGAGGTCGTTTTGAAAACAATACCAAAACAGAAGCAGCCAGAAGAAGAAATGCCAGAGGAAGTCAAACTTAAGTCAATCAAAAAGGAAAAGCAAGTAGAGGAGGCTCAAACTGAGGAGACAAAGTGGCCCACTGGCAAGAGACGACCAAAGGAAGATGAACCAAAAGAACAAGTTATTCTTAAACCTGTTTCACAACAAAAAGTAGAACCGGAAGATTCGAAAGAAAAGATTAAACCTAGTAAACTTGAATCAGAAACGAAATCTGAAGAACCAACATGGAGAAAAGGCAAGAGGCGACCAAAGGAGGAAGAACCGAAAGAAGAGGTCGTTCTGAAACCAGTGCCTAAACAGAAGGAGCCAGAAGAAGAGAAGCCAGAGGAAGTCAAACTTAAGCCGATTAAAAAGGATAAGCAGGTAGAAGACGTAAAGCCTGAGGAAAAACAGTGGCCCACTGGCAAGAGGCGACCAAAGGAGGAAGAACCGAAAGAAGAGGTTGTTCTGAAACCAGTACCTAAGCAGAAGGAGCCCGAAGAAGAGAAGCCGGAGGAAGTCAAACTTAAGCCAATTAAACAGGAAAAGCTAGTAGAAGAGGTAAAGCCTGAGGAAAAACAGTGGCCCACTGGCAAGAGGCGACCAAAGGAGGAAGAACCGAAAGAAGAGGTTGTTCTGAAACCAGTGCCTAAGCAGAAGGAGCCCGAAGAAGAGAAGCCAGAGGAAGTCAAACTTAAGCCAATTAAAAAGGAAAAGCAGGTAGAAGAGGTAAAGCCTGAGGAAAAACAGTGGCCCACTGGCAAGAGGCGACCAAAGGAGGAAGAACCGAAAGAAGAGGTTGTTCTGAAACCAGTGCCTAAGCAGAAGGAGCCCGAAGAAGAGAAGCCAGAGGAAGTCAAACTTAAGCCAATTAAAAAGGAAAAGCAAGTAGAAGAGGTAAAGCCTGAGGAAAAACAGTGGCCCACTGGCAAGAGGCGACCGAAGGAGGAGGAACCGAAGGAAGAGGTTGTTCTGAAACCAGTGCCTAAGCTGAAGGAGCCCGAAGAAGAGAAGCCAGAGGAAGTCAATCTTAAGCCAATTAAAAATGAAAAGCAGGTAGAAGAGGTAAAGCCTGAGGTAAAACAGTGGCCCACTGGCAAGAGGCGACCAAAGGAGGAAGAACCGAAAGAAGAGGTTGTTCTGAAACCAGTGCCTAAGCAGAACGAGCCCAAAGAAGAGAAGCCAGAGGAAATCAAACTTAAGCCAATTAAAACGGAAAAGCAGGTAGAAGAGGTAAAGCCTGAGGAAAAACAGTGGCCCACTGGCAAGAGGCGACCAAAGGAGGAAGAACCGAAAGAAGAGGTTGTTCTGAAACCAGTGCCTAAGCAGAGCGAGCCAGAAGAAGAGAAGCCAGAGGAAATCAAACTTAAGCCAGTTAAAAAGGAAAAGCAGGTAGAAGAGGTAAAGCCTGAAGAAAAACAGTGGCCCACTGGCAAGAGGCGACCAAAGGAGGAAGAACCGAAAGAGAAGGTTGTTCTGAAACCAGTGCTTAAGCAGAAGGAGCCTGAAGAAGAGAAGCCAGAGGAAGTCAAACTTAAGCCAATTAAAAAGGAAAAGCAGGTAGAAGAGGTAAAGCCTGAAGAAAAACAGTGGCCCACTGGCAAGAGGCGACCAAAGGAGGAAGAACCGAAAGAGAAGGTTGTTCTGAAACCAGTGCTTAAGCAGAAGGAGCCTGAAGAAGAGAAGCCAGAGGAAGTCAAACTTAAGCCAATTAAACAGGAAAAGCTAGTAGAAGAGGTAAAGCCTGAGGAAAAACAGTGGCCCACTGGCAAGAGGCGACCAAAGGAGGCAGAACCGAAAGAAGAGGTTGTTCTGAAACCAGTGCCTAAACAGAGGGAGCCCGAAGAAGATAAACCAGAAGAAGTGAAACTCAAACCCGTCAAAAAAGAAAAACAGGTTGAAGAGGTGCAGGAACCAGAAATCAAGGAAGCAGCGAAAGAAATTGTAGAAATTGAGGAGGTATCTGAGAGTATCACAAAAATAAAAAGGCAATCAAAGAAGAAAACAAAGAAAGATAAAAAAGAGGGTAAGTTTTGTCAATTAATCAGCCTTTGCAACTTCAGATTTATTTTATTTCAGTTTTATTTTTGAATATTGCCTCATTTCAAAAGTCCTTCACGAATTATAATGCACGCACAATTTTACAAATAAAAAGTACGACATAAATTCGCCTGTGCAAATTAAAATAGCAGGTTACCGGTTCCAGTTTATAGGTAATGTTTCTGGGTAATACTTTTATCAAATACGCTGCGATCAATTTTATATCATACCATAAGGTATGTGAACACGCGGAAATATGATTTTTGAAATTACACAGAAGTTATTACTAGAAGTGATCATAATATAATAATGATATTTTACTTGATTGCAACAAAAATAGTATCCGTATATTCATGGTCAGTTCATGTAGCTTAATAGTAAATGTCCTGGGGACTGTACTGTAGAACAAGATTATAACAATTGTAAACCTAAGTGGCAACATACTCGTAAAACGGCGCGCGCTGAGCCCACGATGCTCAACCTAAGCCCATGCTCACTCAGCCCAAGAGTTCATGGCACTAGTGGAGAGAAAACAGATCCCGTGCGGTTTAATGGGAATTCTAGAAACAGGAATTTGAAACAAATTATCACCTTTGCAAACATCAAGGGCTACTTGTCTGGATTAAAGCAAATTCTGTAGTTAAAGTACGAGTAGAATATTTCTGTGTGCGACACTCGTTACTCAGGCCTCTTCAAATAGATGCATAGACTTGTTCTTTAATTTTAAACAGATGCATGGCGAAATCATATTCAGTAAAGAAACAACATTTTTACATTAATTATTTATTTGTTTCAAGTGTTTCAACTGCTACTCAACTATCTTAATAATATAGCGCCATGTATGTAACTGTTATGTACATGCGAAAAAATAAAATATTCAAATACTAAACACGGTATTTCCCTGAACATAAGTGATAGTCTTAATTATGTTTTGTAAAGAATATTCACTCATGACATAGATATGCCTATATTAAAATAAAATAAAATTAAGAATATACTTATTCTGCAAATTATGATCGAAAATATTATTTTACAGAAGTGGTGCCATTGATAATCGAACCAATTAAAGCTATGAATGTAATGGAAAATGATGATTTTGAGCTCATAGTCACATTCGAAGCTGATGATAATAATAAAGTTACATGGTACAGAAATAACCAAGCACTTACCGCCGATGATCATTGTAACATTTGTACAGAAAATGGAACGTCCATGATAAGAATAAACAAAGTAGATAAAAAGAAAGTAGGAAAGTATGAAGTAATAATCGAAAATAAAAATACAATCACCAAATCTGCAAGTTCAATAAAGCTTGTAAAATCAACCGATGAAGATCAGGTCATACCTCCTCAATTTATTCGAATAATTCAACCGAAAACGGTGTATTTAGGCGAGATAGTGCTATTAGAAGCTGAAGTAGTATCTAGCCCTTGCGCATCATTTCAGTGGTTTATAGATACAAGAGAAGTGGTATCTTATGCGAAACAAAACAAATTAAGCAATCTATATGTAACCAACAGGGGCAATATTTCATGTCTTTGTATTGAAAATATAAATAAAGATTTGGTAGGAATTATAACGTGCCGAGCAGAAAATTTCGCAGGATCAGTTTCTTGTTCTGCTACGGTAGTTCTTGAGGAAAAGGATGATGAACATACTGGCCAATGCCCTACAATTATAACACCTTTGGAACCACTCACAGTGATGGATGGAGAGCCTATTGTGTTATCATGTGAAGTTATAGGTCGCCCATGGCCAATGATAGAATGGTATCATGATGGGATCCCCGTGCAAAGAGCAAAAGATTTGAACGTAGCTAGACAAGAGTCTGGTTTATGCGAATTATGTATTAAAGAAGCATTTCCTGAAATGGCCGGATTATATAAATGCGTAGCCACAAACGAACATGGAACTTGTGTCACCGAATGCGTAGTGAATGTGGAAGGTAGCCAAAAATAAAATTTTATTACTGCATGTTAAAATTTAATTGCATGAAAAAAGAACAGCGGCACTAGATCTAAACCTTGTATCACAAACAATCCAACACAGCTTTACACTTGTCACCCATTTGCCATGCATCTGTAGTCAATATGGTTTGAAATTTAGCCGAGGCTTACTCAAGTTCAATTATTAAACACAACAAAGCTTTTGAATCTCTAATACGAGGTTTTCCAGTTTTTACCAATACGCATCGTTTAACTTTTAATTTAAATTCACATTTGAAGTGGTTTGATACGCACTGTTTTAGTAGGTACTTTAGTTTCTTTAAGCACACATTTTCACTGATAAAAATAAATTATATCGTAATGCAATGTTGGTACCGGCAATGCTTATCTCAAAATAGCGTTCGAAGTGGTTTATTAATAGTCAGGTAACAAACCAGTACAACGGACAGATCAGCATGCAGTTGCTCCAAATATCAGTCAAAATAACATTAGAAACGAATTCGAACGCTAGTTTTGCCTAAATCGCACATAAGCTTATTTATTTGAAGATAAAGGTATATCGCTTAGACTAAGATTACTTCATGGATGTTATTTTGGAGCTTTCCTGGCTTATACAACATGTAGAAAATAATGAAGATAGGTAGGCACCTACATCCTGATTTTATTCAATTAAATCCACTATATAGCAGCAAGGTTTTTGCACAAAACATCACAGTTTATCACGTTTACCGTGTTTGACTAACATTAAATTATAATGTTTTATTTTACATTAAGTTGATTGTTTTAAGCCTCTATAGTAAACTATAGAGGCTCATGCCGTCACGTCATATACATGTGAACAAAGGAACTAAGTCAATACGAATTAAAATCTATATGTTAACGTGGCAAGATACCATAGACGTAGTTATAATCAATCTAACTGGGCTAAGTGCGTTGCATCAAGTTGAGATACATAGATGAACCAATTAAGAAGATTTTTTCAGGACTAAATTCATAGAAATATGCATCATTAAATCCTTCTGCAATACCTTAATACAGACAGACCATATAGTTTACGATGTACATAATACGTGCTGGAAGATACATCATTTCAACCATGTACTTACTTAGTGCCAACCAACAGACAGAATATCTCTAAAACGCCTGAGGATTATTTAATTTAAATTATACTTCCGCACCAAACAGTGTATAAATAATATGAGTAGATCATTAATGCTTTCTTATTTTTTTAGCATACGAATACGTTCCTAGTGTGTCAGAAGAGGACGTATTGAGTGATGAGGTAAGATTTTTGCTTTGACTGTGTTTTACAAATTCACTGATACTCATTAACATCAACATCGTCCTGCGTCTATCCCATTTGATTTGTGGTCAGATCAATATTTTCTCTCCCATTTCTCTCTTTTAGCCGTCATATTTATATTCACTCTCTTTCTAGCCAAAATCATATTTCATATAATCCATCCATCGTTTCTTAGGTATTCCTCTCCCCCTTGTGTCTATCCACATTCATAAATAAAACAAACATTATCTTCATCCTTCCAGCAGCAGCAGAGTCAGGTTGCATTAAATTACATAGGTACTGTAAATAGTCATTAGCAATATTTATGAAATGTTTGTACCTTTATAGAAAACGAGTGACATTGAAGAATTTGCTCCACGTATTGTAAAGGCGTTGCCAACCGTGGTGAAAACGACTGAAGGTGAACTAACTAGGTAAATGGTCAAGAAATCATATCAGTAAGGCATATAGCAGGTAAGCAAATGCAATCAAAACCAGTAAAAACACACAATAATACTTTACAGGCTAGAAGCTAAAGCTATCGGCCTACCAAAGCCTGAAATAAGATGGCTCAAACAAGGAGCAGAAATAATACAATCGCAAGAATACCAAATAGAAGAAATGGAGGATGGAACATCTATTTTAATTATACCTGAAGTATATCAAGATGACACCGGCGAGATAGTGTTTGAAGCGTATAATCCGCTTGGAGTTACTTCCACTATCACAGCATTATCAGTTGAAAGTATGTTAAACATTTTGATTACACAGAGCAAAATCACGTTCTATCTAACTATTTAATATTTTGTGTATTTCAGCTTTAATTTTACAGGATTATCATTGCTGTGAGCTGCCAAAAGGTTACCTCTTCCTCACTTCCTTATGTATTCCTACCATTCTTAGTGAAGATGACTCCCTACTTCTTGTATCATAACTACAGAAAAACAATACTTAAAACACAAAACAAACCGCGATTAAAATATCACACAAAAATTTGTAAAAATAATTTTGCTTAATTTTGAATACAAAGCTGCATAGTGCAACACTATTATACTACCCTATGACTATTACCGATTAGAATTATACGATGCATACAGTTATTTTTTTTCCAATTTTCGTAATAATTCGGGTTTATGCTAAAAACTTCAAATATAGCATTTGCAAAAACTGGACGAGCCATTGAGGGACAGTACCTTAATTAGTGAAGATAAAAACACTGAAAGCATTTATACATATCACGTTCCAATATCGGAATCTTAACGGCTTTCCAAACAGTTCCACGAAAGGGTAGGCAGAGGTGTTACCACATCTACTTGTCACCAAAAATTGGTTGCGAACGTGACAGATGGCTATTCCATCTCTCTCGCAGCCACTATATATATATAAACAGAAAGAGATGAAATGCTTGGAGCATTTCATCTGTCTCAGACAAAATGTGATGTTTCCGACAGAGTAAAGCTCGTGATGGCCGCAGAGACCACAGAGATGGTATCTTGCGTCGCTTGCTTTGCAAATGAATGCGCGAACCACTTAGTCATCAGTGATGATTATTAGGGCTATAAGAAAACTTTAAAAGTAGAAAAAGATTATAATAGTAATTTGTTTTCTTTTAGTGGTTGGCCACCACCGTTCTGGGTTCTATCCCTAGATTGCCCTATTATTAGATGACTTTATTTACTAATTATTAATCACATATGTCATGTATGCGAACATGGGGCCTACTATCATCGTAGCATTGACATCTTACTAACTTAGCTTGGACGTTTAATTTTTGTTGCGTAAAATTAAACATCAAAGCTAAGTAGATTTAAAACGCTCTGCTTACGCCGACGATGATAGACATGGGGATGTCTATAAAAGTACGTTGGAAAGGGGATCGACAAAACGTTTGTCACATTGGCAGTTAACATTTTTGCGGTGAAATAAATGTGGATACACCTTAGCCTACCGATTTGGGAAACCATCAACGGAAAGACGATAAGATATAAAAAAAATATTCCTAATATTAGGCTGATATTAATATGGCTGGTAAAATTGTTTTAGAGCAATAAAATAATAGGCCATTTCCTAAAATAAGTTTTCTTTAGTTAATGGATATGTTTGTATTTTAAAGGTATCATCGGCACTAAGGATTATAGGAAGCCAGAATGGGTAACACATATGGAGGAATTACAGGCAGCTCTTAAAGGTGATAAGCCTTAATTTATGTAGAACATGTATATATAGTATATTTGTCTGACAGACCGACTAACTGAGATATGAATGCGCAGTCACAACCGCTAGGCGACCAGAGACATGAAATTTTGAGGGCGTGTTTTCGCTGTAACCAATAATAAGGGTTTTCCGAAATTCCACCCTTAAGGGTGCGAAAGAAGGAATGATTTGCTTAGAAACATCTGAGAAATTTGAGATAAAATGCGGTTTAACTAAAGATTTAAATAGTGTTTTTTAAAACTTTTTATTATTATTATAAATTAATTTAATTATTATTTAAATTTTCCAGCCACGCAATCTGTACCCACTTTCGTAAAAGACATATTGGGTGAACGGGTAAATGAAGAAGAGACAGTAATATTCGAAGCCATTTACAGTGGGAACCCTGTGCCAGGTAATTTTATACAATTCTATTCTAGTCTTTTCTGGGTTTCTGACTTTCTGTGTTTTGCGGGTGGTTTTAAGTATAGTTTAATAAATTATCGCTTGGCATTTATTCCCTACATTATTGCTATTTTACATCCTTAATTATGCATATAAAAAAGAATAACATTTCTTTTCATTTATTTATTAATTTTAAGATTTCGTTGTCTTCTATATTTTAAGTTTTGAAATATATATGAATATTTAATATCAATATTTTTGTAGAAATACTTTGGTATAACGACGGAAAAGTAATAAGAACCGACGAACATTATGTTATTGAAAACGAAAATAATCGTACCACTTGCACTATAAAAAAAGCTACGAAGCAACTGGAAGGTACATACATGTGTAAGGCAGTCAGTGATATTGGCATGGCAGAAACAAAGGCCAAATTACAAGTTTATGGGAAAGGGCAAGAAATAAAAAAAGTTAAAGCAAAACAAAGTAAAGAAAAAGTAAAATCTGAAAAAGTTACAAAGCGTGTAGATGAACTTGTGGAAGAAGTAACCACGCGAGTATCAAAGGAACCAAGTGAATTCGCTACAGTGACAGAGGAAATTCAGCCCTTGGAAAAGCCAGCACCAATTAGAAAAACGAGTAAGGGAAAAGCTAAGGTTGTGATAGATGAAGCAGAGTATGTAGAAACTGTAGATGTTGCTTCATACAAAAAGGTAGATAAAAAAGACAAGCCGTTGCCAACACCCGAGAAAATCGAACCTGTTATTACACCTCAGGAATATGTCATATCTTCACAACAGTCCGAAGAAGAAATAGTGCAACCATTTGAAAATACTTATGAAACACGTAAAGGCATAATGAAAATGGTTGAATCAGATTCACGTGTTGTAGCAGAAATAAATGAACTACTTGAAGTTATTAATGCGAAAGAGTTTGGCCCTGGTGAATCACCTCTACGAGAATTAGCTAAAATCGGATACATGCTACGAAGTGGAATTAATACTGAGCAAATAGAAAGTTTGTATGATTCTAAGTACTTCCCGGCTTTAAGAGTCCCTCAGTCTCAGTCAGCTTTGGTTCAGTTAGTGGAGAGGCAAGGCCATGGCGCACTCATAACTGAAGTTCTTACTGAGGAGACTGCTCAAGATGAGGATATTATCGCGGCGAAGGTAGGATTCCGCGCATTCTTAAAAATGGTGGAGTTAAAGCATAGTTCTGTCGAAGAAGTCATTGCCCATTTCTACCCGGAAGATTTCAAGCCACGTTCCTGGGAACAAAAAGCAGCAAATGAGGTAAATTGCACTCTTATTCCCTATTATTTTTGGGATATGTTTCCAATCAATCGTAATTCGTCATTATCATTTTCAAATACGTTTGATTTGCGTACGCTTTTAGGCGTTTGCCTTTGAGACACTGTTCTACTACGGTCTTAGAGCGCTTTTAATGTCGCATATTTTGACACACGCTAGGCAATCAAAACAGCATAAAGCTTCCCTTTGTTAAACAATGCTTCTTGCCAATTCATGATTCTTAATCAGCGGGAAGTCGCCTATATATAGATTTTCAAAATATGCGACATAATAGCCTATATTATTTGATTGCGTTGACCTAGAATTTTTTTTTCACAGAGCACGTAAAAAATTAAAATAAATTATTATTATTTAATATTCTTTTTAACTTGATACCTCCGCACCTCCTAAGAAAAAGTTCCTAATTACCTGTTGAGGTACGGAATCCCACTGTCTCCACATGTATTAAACATGTAAAAAATACATGTAATATAAGCGAATTAGTATTTCTTTTCAAAAAAAATGTAAAAATGTATATATTATAATATGTTGTTTTTCTAAGCAGGACCCAGTAGTAAAGTACCACAATTCTTTGTGGTGTTAAATTTGCCCTTCGGCCCAGTATGATACCAGTTGTTTGTTAAAAACCTAAAAATTATATTTTTTAGGTCACTGTTGAGTCACTAGCTGAGCATGTGGCAGAAAAAAGGACAACTCAAGTAATACAAGGTAAGTCAAATCTCTGTTAAAGATGATATTTTTACAAACACTAGGGAAAACATCACGCCTCGGAGAGAATAGATTGTCATAGCTTTAGGGTCTTGAAGCATGATCATGAACCTCTTCCGTTTAACCCACACTAGTTTTACCCGCTCCCGTTTATTTTAAATAATATTCAAATTTAATAATAGCTTGCTGAGATTAGCGCGTTCAAAAAAACAAACTAATTTTTTTTGCAATATTATTATAGATTTATTAACCACTTTCCATTTTAGTTGATATTTTTCATTCAACTATTACAAACCCTTCTAAAACATAATTTTGTTATTAACATAATCATGACAATGTATACATAATCTTGACAAAATATTATGTTAAGTAATAACTCGCTGAAGAATTTATTTTCCAATGTGTGCTGATCTGTGCATTTTATTTCACCTACCTTATATTCCAAACTTCCATATTATTAGAAATGCATGAGTAAAACTCCAATGTTGCAAGAAATGAGTAGAGGTTTATTGTGCAATTTTTGGTCGGTTTTCAAGATAATTTCAAATAACTGAAGATTTTTACGATATATCCTAAATTATTTTAATTCACGTGTTTATGCAATCAACACAGATCTAATATTTATATATTCTTTAGTCAATTTTATATAATTTTAGTTTTCTATTTTTTCCTCGTAAGCCCGCCCACGCCACACTTCGGATTACGATTTCTTAAGACAAATTCAAAACATAAACTTTTCTCTTTTATCTATTTGTAGATAGATGTATTATATTTATAGACGTATACATCTATAACTCAATCAACAGCGTCAGACCGTACACACATTGTAAGCACTCTGCAACGGCCACTTATTTGCGTGTTTATGTTTTACAGATACCACAAAGGTCACAGAAATTATGCGAGGTGGGTATACAATAACCATCAAAGGTTTTGTTACAATAATTTTAAATCACATATATTGTTAATTTCAATTAATATGTACGTACGCGTTAACAAAAAATGTGCCGACCGCAAAACATGCGAATAGGAAAATGAACTTTGCTTTAAATTACTTGCAGAGTTCGTTGCGATAGAGAAAGCAATGACCCCTAATGCAATCATTATTAAATTTCACCACTGCTTACGTAATGCTTAAATCACTGCCTTGTTTATCTAACTTATATATTCTAATAAATAGATTTTATTTTATTGTCTCGTGGTAATAAGGAAGGATAACAAAGTCATTATTCTTCCTTATTATCACGCATATATAGTATATTAGCAACTGGTACAACGGTAGCGTAAGTTACAAGAAAATTGTGAAATTTTTATTTATCGTAAATAAAAATTCATGCGCATATCATGTTCACTCCAGTAAAGATGAATGAAATATTGTTTATTGTTGCAATACGACTTTAAATACGTACCGGTTTAGTGCGAAATACTCGGACACCGGGAGTTCCGTAACCCAACTCAATTTATTTACTTATATTCATAAAATAATTCACGTCAGCATTTTCGTGAATTGCTTACAGCCCTAATAAAGTGCCTTTAATTTTGAACGTTCACCACAACATTAATAAAGAGTTAAATTTCGCCTGCTGTTAAAATACAAGATAAAGCCGCGTCGCGATTTCCTAATGATTCCGACATAAATGTGCATCACTGATGGATCTATGCTACATGTAAGTAAGTATTAAATATTACTTATTTAAATCCAATACAACAGAAGTTTTATTTACTTTCCAAAACAAACACCACTATAAGTATATTTACATTGGAACATTATAACAATTTGTACCGAACCAATATGAATTGCAGAGTTAACGTAAATTATTTGTTTTGTCTGTACGCTACAGATGTATCAGAACGAACTATGCACTGATCTTAGTGTGACAAAATTAGGTCAGGTTGCCCGGAACGTCGATCCCTAGGATCACTATACACTGATACCTACTATGTTTCTGAATTGACTTTAAAATACTTTTACAAAACGACAACGAGATAGGTCTTCTAAAAGTCCGTCGCCCATCTAAAAGCCTCATTACCTGACCAGCCACGATCAGCATAATCAGAAGGTCGCTGTCCTCACGGCGTCCTCTCGTAGTGGCGGCTCGCTGTATCACGGGTTACCTACAAAAAACGTGTTCCCTTTACTCAAGTTACTTTTAAAATTTGGTTTCCTTGAACTTATATTACAGCGAGCTCTGATATAATATTGTGTGCCAAACAGCTAATATCCGTTTTCCAACAAATAAATTATGAAGCGAGGCAATGCTGATCTGGTACTGAGGTGGTTGGTGGGCGACCACCATAAGACACCTTTTTTCTCACAATGTTAATAGGTTCCAAGCATTTGCTTCTTCAATAAAATAATAGTTATGGAAGGCGTCATCACCGTGATGATCATGACTTTTTATAATTACTTGCTCGATTACAATTAAAATAATTGTAAAACCTCGGACCTCTGACCATTCTCGGGGAATCGGATTTTATGCAGTAATTAACTGCATTTTTTAATTATCAAATAGACTTTTTTAATTCAAGGATTTAATTCTTTATTTATTCAATTAAAAAAATATATTACGAAGATGGCGTCGTCCTGTTACAACAGTCTTGTGATGGCATTTTATAACTACATTAACAATATATACAATAATGGCTATATAATACACACTTTGCACTCACTACTCATAACTTCTACGTTTTATCATGAACACATGCTTTTTTCGTTTATTATTTATTAAGTAAAAATAATTAAAACATAACCAGAAACAAAATATTGTAAAGTCTTCAGCGCAATATACTATTATTTCACAGATACTAAAGTAATAGAAAAGAACAAACGCAATAAACAAAAGACTATCGCAAGTGAAGTAGTAGACCTAACAGAAATCAATCAAGAACTCAAACCTTTGCAATCAAAAGAAAGACAAGATTACTACGAGGAAGATAAAACTGGGCTCCTAGATAAAGATGAAATTTCGTATATCAGCACTATACCAACGGATATTCCAGAAAATATAGTGGAAGTGGTGGCTTCTAGTGAGGTTTCACATATTTTTTCAGAAAAACCTGTTGATGACGCAACAGCTAATCTTAAATTTGACGCAAACTACTCGGTTGTAAGTGATGTGAGAGAGGTTCACGAAAAAGAAACACCATTACAAGTAAAAGAAAATTCAAAATACCTAATCAAACCTTCGTTATCTAAAATTGAGCCATTACTAGTAACGGAAGTCGAAGTAAGTGGATCTGTCCAGAATTATGAATCAAGCAAAGGAAAATCCGTAGGTAAAGCAAATAAAACTGTAGTTACATCAGAAAATGTCGTAACGTCAGAAGTAGTCACATCAATTTCTGCCGAGGAACTTGGTAAAAATGATACCCAATCACTAGAGAATGCTAAAGAAACATTCATATTACAAGATGCATTAGATGTCTCAGAATACATAGCAGACACGACTGAATCTCCAATGCAAGATTTCCTTTTAAACAAATCAAACGCAGCAGTGATTTTTTCACCCTTAGTGGGCTTGAGTGTTTTGGAAGTAAATGAGGAAATGAAAGAAACGGAGGTGGATACCACCAAACCAGACAAGCAGGCTCAATCAAAACTTAATTTCAATTTGTTAGAGTCTATTCAAGTAGGAGAAGTTTTTGTGGAAGATAAATCTGGAAAATATTACCCTGAGTTGATAGTACCAACCGAAACAGCCAGAAAAGATATTCTTGTCTCCAATCAAATTGTAACAGAAGTTCATGATATACAAGAAAAAGAGGGCAGTTTGTCAGCGCTAAAGATGCCACCCACTCAAGAAGCAAATGTAGATGTTGCCTCAAAGGATAGTGTTATGGTGCGCTTCAATGAAACTCATGAAAAAGAGGGGGATTTAATTTTACGGGAAATGCCGCAAACCGTTAAACCAGAAAAAGATTTGACACTTTTGACTAGTTTGAGTAATACAATAACGACGACACATATTAAAGAGGAAGAATTCAGTCCGGAATCTGTTTCCAGCAAAAATGCTTCTATAGGTATCAATGAGCAAACACACAAATTCAATGTTGAAGCAACTATTCATGACTCAGAAACAGTTTTTGAGAAATCTCCAAGTGTTCAAGGCGCGCAGGCAACTCTTACTATATCAACATTAAACAAAAATGTAATGGAAGAAATTCGTGTGCATGAATGTGAACAAGATCTTTTAATCAAAGAAGATAGACCAAGTGCAAAAGCTGATGTAGAAATCAAAGCTACAGAGTCTCTAGTAACTTCAGAAATACAGCAAATGCAATCAACAAAAGATTTCTTAACAATTGACGAAGGGATAGGACTAGAATCCGCAAAACAAACTGTAATCACGACTAATGCAAAAATTATAACGTCTTTAATAGTTCACGATAAAGAAACGACAGAAAAATTTGCAATAAATAAATTGGAGAGCGCAAGTTCAAGTTTAATACCTAACATACCAATAACTGTGTCCCAAACAGAGTCTTCTGAATCTGAAGAAAAATTAACCCTTAATAAAACACCAATGGTTGTGAACGCTCAAACGATGCAAACTCATAATTTGAAGGCTCCTATATCCCAAGAAATAAACGCCTCAGATCAAATAGAGTTCTTGGAAATAGCAAGAAATATAACAAGCGTAGCCACAGAGCACCAAGACTTACAAAAGGAAATTCTAGTTACACACACTAATGTTGAAGAACAAACTCAAAAGTTAAATGACTCTCAAACCAAAGAGAGCAAAGCCCATGCTATGTATATAGGTAACGAAAGTCTTAATATAACCGAAACTATATTAAGTGCTTCTGAGCAACCAATGGAATCTATGAGCTCTCCACTAAATCAATTTGCTAAAGTTGATATAGATACTGGACATATAATTGCACTAGTATCAGAAATGAGTCCAAAAGACAGCACACGCAATTTACAGGTTTTGGCTCCCGAATATGAAGAAGCTCAATACAAAACAGAAAAATTACTGCCGATTCAAGTAACTGAGAACAATATGTTAGACGTAGAAGGTAGTTTTGATGGTGCCGCTATTCCTCAGTTGAAATCTATTCAATCTGAAATAGTACCAATTGAAGAAACATTGAAAGTGTTACAATATACGTTGCATGAAAAAGAGAGCAATTATGAATGTAAAGCTGTTCCTGAAGCGTATAATGCGTCTTCAGACATACTAGGACGACCGGTGGCCGTATCAACTGAAATTGCTACAAGCACTGGTCTAGGCTTCACTAAAGATTTTGAAGATAACACGAAAAAAGCAACTGTTGAAAATATCGCACATAAAGAGATAATTACTAGTACTACTACCTGTAATGAAAAAGAGAGTGATTTGCAAGTAAAAACATTATCTACTACTTATGCTGCGTCACTTGAAATAGACTCCCATCAAGCTTTACAAATTGAGGAGAAAAATCCCGAAACAGCGCCGGTAAATTTAAATATGAACAATATTGTGATGCATGCTAATGCTCATGAAAAAAGAGTAAAATCAGAAGCTATTATTCAGCAAGAAATATTGGTTCATTCTTCAGAAAAAGTTTTGCCAGAATCGGGGGTACACGAAACAAAGCCAACCATCTCTTTTATATCTTTACAAGTACCTGAGTCTGCAGAAAAACTAACAATAGAAACAGAAAAAACCTTGGCTACTGATTCAGTGCCAGAACAACAAAATGCTGAAGTTTCAATTACATATCAACGAAGTTTGGTAACTACAGAAGTCTTGCCACAGTCTGACCGACTAGAAGACGTTAGTAACATTGATTTAAGTGGGAAAAATGCTTCTCCTATAATTGATGAAATTTATGGAAAAACGGCTAACGTGGAAGAAATAACAGTATCTCAAATACCTGAGGAATTAAGTATTGACAAAATAGTTCCAACTAAGTCCACTATTTCACCAATTGTTAGAAATGCATTAGAAGAAATACACGTAGTAGTAGCTGAGAGTGAAAATACTATAGACAGATCTGATGAGAAACTATCATTTAATTCAATTGCCACCGATATAAGCGAGATCCATGCAGTAATAAATAGTTCCGTTGAAGCAATTGACAACGAAAATGAGCTTAAGATAAAACCTCTATTACCAAAATTCGGAGCCACTATCGGTGTTGTGTCACTTGAAAGTACAATCGATACGGAGGTAACAACTTCATCAAACACAGATAATTTAGCAGTAGAACCAACGCCAAAATCAAAAGCCTCCGTTACACATGATGTGTTCCAAAAACACATCGAAGGAATAGAAATATTGCATGGTGAAAAAGAAGCAGTATTACCAGTTTACAAAAAAGATTTACAAGAAGCATCCGAAAATATTGTTTCAGCATCAGCTACGGAGATAATGGAAATTCATACTATAGAGAAGGAAAAACATATCGATACAACATTTGATGCTGCTAGCACTAATGCACGCCCTCTATTAACAGAACAACAATCTTTAGTAAGTACAGAAGTGATAGCCAGTCATGAACCTGAACAGTTCAATATAAACAATAAATCAAAGAGCTATGCCTCAGTAGCAGTTACCACAGCACAAGGTTTAACTGTACAGGAAGTTATTCACGAGGACACTCATGACGATTTCATATTATCTAATAGTAAACCTGCTACAGCTGAAAGAAATGTAGCAACACTCGCACATCTACAATGCACGGAAAATATACTCGACTCCCAGTTGAACGAACTGTCAGAAAAACCAGTATTACCCAAAACCACGAATATCACTACAACACCATTAACGCCACTCATAATAACAGATAGTGAGAGTTTACAGGATGAAGTAGACTTACATATTATGGAACCGAAATCCCACAAGTCAAAGCAAACAATAACTGTCGCAAATGAAGTAAATGTATACACCGAATTTATAGATGAACAAATATCAACCCACCCTAATGAACAAACAACTCCTATCCAAAGTAGGGTGACAATGGAGCAGGAAGAGAAGAACAATGTTACCATAACAGAGCAAGAAACCCACATAAACGGTAAGTTTTTTTATTTCGTATATGTATTTAAAAAAAACTAATAGACGATTATTTTTAACCTTACTTAATAATGAAAAAAATTACAGAATCATCAACACTTCACAAAACATTGTCAGATACTGAAGAGACAGAAGAAATAGTGACAAAGTTCATTCAAGCTCCTGGAAATGCTGAACCTATACAAATTAAAACCAAACGAACGATACTCAGAAAGAAAAAGAATCACGATAAACTAGGCGAAAATGAAGGAGATGTCGTTATCGAAGAAACCATAGATGACGAAGACGAAAATAAACATAAGCAAGAAACCAAACATAGCGTGAATATTGAAGAATATGAAGGTGATGATAGTTTGATAGCGCAAGATTCCGATATAAGTACTATTGAAATGCCTGATGAATATCTTCACATACCGAAAATGGCAGCACAAGTAGATATAGAAGAAATGGGTACAGGTGAAGATGACAGTCAGATAAACAGACCATTGGTTGAAAAGCCCTCGGTAGAAATAACAGAACTAGAAGAGATATTGACAGATGAAAATAGGGAACTAGAAAAAGTAAAGAAAATAAAGCGAAAAAAGAAAACAATACAAGAAATGTCCATAAATATCAACCAGGTTGATAAGGAAGAAGGCCAAACCAAAAGAACTATTTCCGAAACCGAAGTACCTGCAGAACCTGTTGGCGAGAATCTGGTACAAATTGTCGAATTTCCAGAAGAAACAACAATTGAAGCAAGTACAACACCGGAAGGTAAGCTTAAACATAAGAAAATCACTAAACGCGTCATCAAAAAGAAGGTAGGTCCCAAAATAGAAACCACACAAATCACCACTGAACAAGAGGACGACAAAAAACCTGTTGTTACAGTAAACAAAACAGAAGAGCTCACAGACGACACGACAACACCGCTCTCTGTAACATCTGACACACCTGACACAGCCAAAGTTATTGAAGAAGCTCCGGAGAAAGTCACAGTCTCCCAAGTGCGAACGGAAACCGGTGAAGTCAAGACCATCAAAACCACCAAACGTGTCATCAAAAAGAAGAAGGGCCCCAAGGAAGAGGTCACCGAAATAACCACCGTTGAGAAGGATGGCGATGAACCAATCACCACCGTTTCCGTTGTTGAAGAACAATTACCCGAAGAAACTGTGGACGAGGAGCCGGTCCAGATCGTCGAGCTTCCAGAGGAAACCACTGTCGAAGAGACTCAAGCGCCTGACGGTAAGCCCAAACACAAGAAAATCACTAAACGTGTTATCAAAAAGAAGGTCGGCTCCAAAATCGAAACCACACAAATCACCACTGAACAAGAGGAAGACAAACAGCCTGTCCTTACAGTACACAAAACAGAGGAGATCTCGGACGACACGACAGCACCGCTCACTGAAACATTTGACAAACCTGACACGGCCAAAGTCGTTGAAGAAGCTCCAGAGAAGGTCACAGTCTCTCAAGTGCGAACGGAAACCGGTGAAGTCAAGACCGTCAAAACCACCAAACGTGTCATCAAGAAGAAGAAGGGACCCAAGGAAGAGGTCACAGAAATCACCACGGTAGAAAAGGATGGCGACGAACCCATTACCACCGTTTCCGTGGTTGAGAAACAACTACCCGAAGAAACTGAGGACGAGGAGCCCGTCCAGATTGTCGAGCTTCCAGAGGAAACCACTGTGCAAGAGACTCAAGCGCCTGACGGTAAGCCCAAACACAAGAAAATCACTAAACGCGTCATCAAAAAGAAGGTAGGTCCCAAAATCGAAACCACACAAATCACCACTGAACAAGAAGATGACAAACAACCTGTGGTTACAGTGCACAAAACAGAGGAGATCTCGGACGACACGACAGCACCCCTCACTAAAACATTTGACACACCCGACACGGCCAAAGTCGTTGAAGAATCTCCAGAGAAAGTCACAGTCTCTCAAGTGCGAACGGAAACCGGTGAAGTCAAGACCATCAAAACCACCAAACGTGTCATTAAAAAGAAGAAGGGCCCCAAGGAAGAGGTCACAGAAATCACCACGGTAGAAAAGGATGGCGACGAACCCATTACCACCGTTTCCGTAGTTGAGGAACAACTACCCGAAGATACTGAGGACGAGGAGCCCGTCCAGATTGTCGAGCTTCCAGAGGAAACCACTGTGGAAGAGACTCAAGCGCCTGACGGTAAGCCCAAACACAAGAAAATCACTAAACGCGTCATCAAAAAGAAGGTAGGTCCTAAAATCGAAACAACACAAATCACCACTGAACAAGAAGATGACAAACAACCTGTGGTTACAGTACATAAAACAGAAGAGATCACAGACGACACGACCACACCTCTCACTGAATCATTTGACACACCTGACACGGCCAAAGTCGTTGAAGAATCTCCAGAAAAAGTCACAGTCTCTCAAGTGCGAACGGAAACCGGTGTTGTCAAGACCATCAAAACCACCAAACGTGTCATCAAAAAGAAGAAGGGCCCCAAGGAGGAGGTCACCGAAATAACCACCGTTGAGAAGGATGGCGATGAACCAATCACCACCGTTTCCGTTGTTGAAGAACAATTACCCGAAGAAACTGTGGACGAGGAGCCGGTCCAGATCGTCGAGCTTCCAGAAGAAACCACTGTCGAAGAGACTCAAGCGCCTGACGGTAAGCCCAAACACAAGAAAATCACTAAACGCATCATCAAAAAGAAGGTAGGTCCCAAAATCGAAACCACACAAATCACCACTGAACAAGAGGACGACAAACAACCTGTCGTTACAGTACACAAATCAGAACAAATCACAGACGACACGACCACACCTCTCACTGAATCATTCGACAAACCTGGCACGGCCAAGATTATTGAGGAAGCTCCGGAGAAAGTCACAGTCTCTCAAGTGCGAACGGAAACCGGTGAAGTCAAGACCATCAAAACCACCAAACGTGTCATCAAGAAGAAGAAGGGCCCCAAGGAAGAGGTCACAGAAATCACCACGGTAGAAAAGGATGGCGACGAACCCATTACCACCGTTTCCGTGGTTGAAGATCAAGCACCCGAAGAAACTGTGGACGAGGAGCCCGTCCAGATCGTCGAGCTTCCAGAGAAAACCACTGTCGAAGAGACTCAAGCACCTGACGGTAAGCCCAAACACAAGAAAATCACTAAACGCATCATCAAAAAGAGAGTAGGTCCCAAAATCGAAACCACACAAATCACCACTGAACAAGAGGACGACAAACAACCTGTGGTTACAGTACATAAAACAGAAGAGATCACAGACGACACGACAACACCCCTCACTAAAACATTTGACACACCCGACACGGCCAAAGTCGTTGAAGAATCTCCAGAGAAAGTCACAGTCTCTCAAGTGCGAACGGAAACCGGTGAAGTCAAAACCATCAAAACCACCAAACGTGTCATCAAAAAGAAGAAGGGCCCCAAGGAAGAGGTCACAGAAATCACCACGGTAGAAAAGGATGGCGACGAACCCATTACCACCGTTTCCGTGGTTGAGGAACAACTACCCGAAGAAACTGAGGTCGAGGAGCCCGTCCAGATCGTCGAGCTTCCAGAGGAAACCACTGTGGTAGAGACTCAAGCGCCTGACGGTAAGCCCAAACACAAGAAATTCACTAAACGCGTCATCAAAAAGAAGGTAGGTCCCAAAATCGAAACTACACATATCACCACTGAACAAGAGGACGACAAACAACCTGTGGTTACAGTACATAAAACAGAACAAATCACAGAAGACACGACCACACCCCTCACTGAAACATTTGACACACCTGACACGGCCAAAGTCGTTGAAGAAGCTCCAGAGAAGGTCACAGTTTCTCAAGTGCGAACGGAAACCGGTGAAGTCAAGACCATCAAAACCACCAAACGTGTCATTAAAAAGAAGAAGGGCCCCAAGGAAGAGGTCACAGAAATCACCACGGTAGAAAAGGATGGCGACGAACCCATTACCACCGTTTCCGTGGTTGAGGAACAACTACCCGAAGAAGTTGTGGACGAAGAGCCGGTCCAGATCTTTGAGCTTCCAGAAGAAACCACTGTCGAAGAGACTCAAGCGCCTGACGGTAAGCCCAAACACAAGAAAATCACTAAACGCATCATCAAAAAGAAGGTAGGTCCCAAAATCGAAACCACACAAATCACCACTGAACAAGAGGACGACAAAAAACCTGTCGTTACAGTGCACAAAACAGAGGAGATCTCGGACGACACGACAGCACCCCTCACTAAAACATTTGACACACCCGACACGGCCAAAGTCGTTGAAGAAGCTCCAGAGAAAGTCACAGTCTCTCAAGTGCGAACGGAAACCGGTGAAGTCAAGACCATCAAAACCACCAAACGTGTCATTAAAAAGAAGAAGGGCCCCAAGGAAGAGGTCACAGAAATCACCACGGTAGAAAAGGATGGCGACGAACCCATTACCACCGTTTCCGTGGTTGAGAAACAACTACCCGAAGAAACTGAGGACGAGGAGCCCGTCCAGATTGTCGAGCTTCCAGAGGAAACCACTGTGCAAGAGACTCAAGCGCCTGACGGTAAGCCCAAACACAAGAAAATCACTAAACGCGTCATCAAAAAGAAGGTAGGTCCCAAAATCGAAACCACACAAATCACCACTGAACAAGAAGATGACAAACAACCTGTGGTTACAGTACATAAAACAGAAGAGATCACAGACGACACGACAACACCCCTCCCTGAAACATTTGACAAACCTGACACGGCCAAAGTCGTTGAAGAATCTCCAGAAAAAGTCACAGTCTCTCAAGTGCGAACGGAAACCGGTGTTGTCAAGACCATCAAAACCACCAAACGTGTCATCAAAAAGAAGAAGGGCCCCAAGGAGGAGGTCACCGAAATCACCACCGTTGAAAAGGATGGCGATGAACCCATTACCACCGTTTCCGTGGTTGAGGAACAACTACCCGAAGAAACTGTGGACGAGGAGCCCGTCCAGATCGTCGAGCTTCCAGAGGAAACCACTGTCGAAGAGACTCAAGCACCTGACGGTAAGCCTAAACACAAGAAAATCACTAAACGCGTCATCAAAAAGAAGGTAGGTCCCAAAATCGAAACTACACAAATCACCACTGAACAAGAGGACGACAAACAACCTGTCGTTACAGTACACAAAACAGAACAAATCACAGACGACACGACCACACCTCTCACTGAATCATTTGACAAATATGACACAGCCAAGGTTATTGAAGAATCTCCAGAGAAGGTCACAGTCTCTCAAGTTCGAACGGAAACCGGTGAAGTCAAGACCGTCAAAACCACCAAACGTGTCATCAAAAAGAAGAAGGGCCCCAAGGAAGAGGTCACAGAAATCACCACGGTAGAAAAGGATGGCGACGAACCCATTACCACCGTTTCCGTGGTTGAAGAACAACTACCCGAAGAAACTGTGGACGAAGAGCCGGTCCAGATCTTTGAGCTTCCAGAAGAAACCACTGTCGAAGAGACTCAAGCGCCTGACGGTAAGCCCAAACACAAGAAAATCACTAAACGCGTCATCAAAAAGAAAGTAGGTCCCAAAATCGAAACCACACAAATCACCACTGAACAAGAGGACGACAAACAACCTGTCGTTACAGTACACAAAACAGAGGAGATCTTGGACGACACGACAGCACCCCTCACTAAAACATTTGACACACCCGACACGGCCAAAGTCGTTGAAGAATCTCCAGAGAAAGTCACAGTCTCTCAAGTGCGAACGGAAACCGGTGAAGTCAAGACCATCAAAACCACCAAACGTGTCATTAAAAAGAAGAAGGGCCCCAAGGAAGAGGTCACAGAAATCACCACGGTAGAAAAGGATGGCGACGAACCCATTACCACCGTTTCCGTGGTTGAGGAACAACCACCAGAAGAAACTGTGGACGAGGAGCCCGTCCAGATCGTCGAGCTTCCAGAAGAAACCACTGTCGAAGAGACTCAAGCGCCTGACGGTAAGCCCAAACACAAGAAAATCACTAAACGCATCATCAAAAAGAAGGTAGGCCCCAAAATCGAAACCACACAAATCACCACTGAACAAGAGGACGACAAACAACCTGTCGTTACAGTACACAAATCAGAACAAATCACAGACGACACGACCACACCTCTCACTGAATCATTTGACAAACCTGACACGGCCAAGATTATTGAGGAAGCTCCGGAGAAAGTCACAGTCTCTCAAGTGCGAACGGAAACCGGTGAAGTCAAGACCGTCAAAACCACCAAACGTGTCATCAAGAAGAAGAAGGGCCCCAAGGAAGAGGTCACAGAAATCACCACGGTAGAAAAGGATGGCGACGAACCCATTACCACCGTTTCCGTGGTTGAGGAACAACCACCCGAAGAAACTGTGGACGAGGAGCCCGTCCAGATCGTCGAGCTTCCAGAAGAAACCACTGTCGAAGAGACTCAAGCGCCTGACGGTAAGCCCAAACACAAGAAAATCACTAAACGCATCATCAAAAAGAAGGTAGGCCCCAAAATCGAAACCACACAAATCACCACTGAACAAGAGGACGACAAACAACCTGTCGTTACAGTACACAAAACAGAACAAATCACAGACGACACGACCACACCTCTCACTGAATCATTCGACAAACCTGGCACGGCCAAGATTATTGAGGAAGCTCCGGAGAAAGTCACAGTCTCTCAAGTGCGAACGGAAACCGGTGAAGTCAAGACCATCAAAACCACCAAACGTGTCATCAAGAAGAAGAAGGGCCCCAAGGAAGAGGTCACAGAAATCACCACGGTAGAAAAGGATGGCGACGAACCCATTACCACCGTTTCCGTGGTTGAAGAACAAGCACCCGAAGAAAATGTGGACGAGGAGCCCGTCCAGATCGTCGAGCTTCCAGAAGAAACCTCTGTCGAAGAGACTCATGCGCCTGACGGTAAGCCCAAACACAAGAAAATCACTAAACGCATCATCAAAAAGAAGGTAGGCCCCAAAATCGAAACCACACAAATCACCACTGAACAAGAGGACGACAAACAACCTGTCGTTACAGTACACAAATCAGAACAAATCACAGACGACACGACCACACCTCTCACTGAATCATTTGACAAACCTGACACGGCCAAGATTATTGAGGAAGCTCCGGAGAAAGTCACAGTCTCTCAAGTGCAAACGGAAACCGGTGAAGTCAAGACCATCAAAACCACCAAACGTGTCATCAAGAAGAAGAAGGGCCCCAAGGAAATGGGCACAGAAATCACCACGGTGGAAAAGGATGGCGGCGAACCCATTACCACCGTTTCCGTGGTTGAGGAACAACTACCCGAAGAATATGTGGAAGAGGAACCCGTCCAGATCGTCGAGCTTCCAGAAGAAACCACTGTCGAAGAGAGTCAAGCGCCTGACGGTAAGCCCAAACACAAGAAAATCACTAAACGCATCATCAAAAAGAAGGTAGGTCCCAAAATCGAAACCACACAAATCACCACTGAACAAGAGGACGACAAACAACCTGTCGTTACAGTACACAAAACAGAACAAATCACAGACGACACGACCACACCTCTCACTGAATCATTCGACAAACCTGGCACGGCCAAGATTATTGAGGAAGCTCCGGAGAAAGTCACAGTCTCTCAAGTGCGAACGGAAACCGGTGAAGTCAAGACCATCAAAACCACCAAACGTGTCATCAAGAAGAAGAAGGGCCCCAAGGAAGAGGTCACAGAAATCACCACGGTAGAAAAGGATGGCGACGAACCCATTACCACCGTTTCCGTGGTTGAAGAACAAGCACCCGAAGAAAATGTGGACGAGGAGCCCGTCCAGATCGTCGAGCTTCCAGAAGAAACCTCTGTCGAAGAGACTCATGCGCCTGACGGTAAGCCCAAACACAAGAAAATCACTAAACGCATCATCAAAAAGAAGGTAGGCCCCAAAATCGAAACCACACAAATCACCACTGAACAAGAAGACGACAAACAACCTGTCGTTACAGTACACAAAACAGAACAAATCACAGACGACACGACCACACCTCTCACTGAATCATTTGACACACCTGACACGGCCAAAGTCGTTGAAGAAGCTCCAGAGAAAGTCACAGTCTCTCAAGTACGTACGGAAACCGGTGAAGTCAAGACCGTCAAAACCACCAAACGTGTCATCAAGAAGAAGAAGGGCCCCAAGGAAGAGGTCACAGAAATCACCACGGTAGAAAAGGATGGCGACGAACCCATTACCACCGTTTCCGTGGTTGAAGAACAAGCACCCGAAGAATCTGTGGACGAGGAGCCCGTCCAGATCGTCGAGCTTCCAGAGGAAACCACTGTCGAAGAGACTCAAGCGCCTGACGGTAAGCCCAAACACAAGAAAATCACTAAACGCATCATCAAAAAGAAGGTTGGTCCTAAAATCGAAACCACACAAATCACTACTGAACAAGAGGACGACAAACAACCTGTCGTTACAGTACACAAAACAGAACAAATCACAGACGACACGACCACACCTCTCACTGAGTCATTCGACACACCTGACACGGCCAAGATTATTGAAGAAGCTCCGGAGAAAGTCACAGTCTCTCAAGTGCGAACGGAAACCGGTGAAGTCAAAACCATCAAGACCACCAAACGTGTCATCAAAAAGAAGAAGGGCCCCATGAAAGAGGTCACAGAAATCACCACGGTAGAAAGGGATGGTGACGAACCCATAACCACCGTTTCCGTGGTTGAAGAACAACTACCCGAAGAAACTGAGGACGAGGAGCCCGTCCAGATCGTCGAGCTTCCAGAAGAAACCACTGTCGAAGAGACTCAAGCGCCTGACGGTAAGCCCAAACACAAGAAAATCACTACACGCGTCATCAAAAAGAAGGTAGGTCCCAAAATCGAAACAACACAAATCACCACTGAACAAGAGGACGACAAACAACCTGTCGTTACAGTACACAAAACAGAACAAATCACAGACGACACGACCACACCTCTCACTGAATCATTCGACACACCTGACACGGCCAAAGTCGTTGAAGAAGCTCCAGAGAAAGTCACAGTCTCTCAAGTACGTACGGAAACCGGTGAAGTCAAGACCGTCAAAACCACCAAACGTGTCATCAAGAAGAAGAAGGGCCCCAAGGAAGAGGTCACAGAAATCACCACGGTAGAAAAGGATGGCGACGAACCCATTACCACCGTTTCCGTGGTTGAAGAACAAGCACCCGAAGAATCTGTGGACGAGGAGCCCGTCCAGATCGTCGAGCTTCCAGAAGAAACCACTGTCGAAGAGACTCAAGCGCCTGACGGTAAGCCCAAACACAAGAAAATCACTAAACGCATCATCAAAAAGAAGGTAGGTCCCAAAATCGAAACCACACAAATCACCACTGAACAAGAAGACGACAAACAACCTGTCGTTACAGTACACAAAACAGAACAAATCACAGACGACACGACCACACCTCTCACTGAATCATTTGACACACCTGACACGGCCAAAGTCGTTGAAGAAGCTCCAGAGAAAGTCACAGTCTCTCAAGTACGTACGGAAACCGGTGAAGTCAAGACCGTCAAAACCACCAAACGTGTCATCAAGAAGAAGAAGGGCCCTAAGGAAGAGGTCACAGAAATCACCACGGTAGAAAAGGATGGCGACGAACCCATTACCACCGTTTCCGTGGTTGAAGAACAAGCACCCGAAGAATCTGTGGACGAGGAACCCGTTCAGATCGTCGAGCTTCCAGAAGAAACCACTGTCGAAGAGACTCAAGCGCCTGACGGTAAGCACAAACACAAGAAAATCACTAAACGCATCATCAAAAAGAAGGTAGGTCCCAAAATCGAAACCACACAAATCACCACTGAACAAGAGGACGACAAACAACCTGTCGTTACAGTACACAAAACAGAAAAAATCACTGACGACACGACCACACCTCTCACTGAATCATTTGACACACCTGACACGGCCAAAGTCGTTGAAGAAGCTCCAGAGAAAGTCACAGTCTCTCAAGTACGTACGGAAACCGGTGAAGTCAAGACCGTCAAAACCACCAAACGTGTCATCAAGAAGAAGAAGGGCCCCAAGGAAGAGGTCACAGAAATCACCACGGTAGAAAAGGATGGCGACGAACCCATTACCACCGTTTCCGTGGTTGAAGAACAACTACCTGAAGAAACTGAGGACGAGGAGCCCGTCCAGATCGTCGAGCTTCCAGAAGAAACCACTGTCGAAGAGACTCAAGCGCCTGACGGTAAGCCCAAACACAAGAAAATCACTAAACGCATCATCAAAAAGAAGGTAGGTCCCAAAATCGAAACCACACAAATCACCACTGAACAAGAAGACGACAAACAACCTGTCGTTACAGTACACAAAACAGAACAAATCACAGACGACACGACCACACCTCTCACTGAATCATTTGACACACCTGACACGGCCAAAGTCGTTGAAGAAGCTCCAGAGAAAGTCACAGTCTCTCAAGTACGTACGGAAACCGGTGAAGTCAAGACCGTCAAAACCACCAAACGTGTCATCAAGAAGAAGAAGGGCCCTAAGGAAGAGGTCACAGAAATCACCACGGTAGAAAAGGATGGCGACGAACCCATTACCACCGTTTCCGTGGTTGAAGAACAAGCACCCGAAGAATCTGTGGACGAGGAACCCGTTCAGATCGTCGAGCTTCCAGAAGAAACCACTGTCGAAGAGACTCAAGCGCCTGACGGTAAGCACAAACACAAGAAAATCACTAAACGCATCATCAAAAAGAAGGTAGGTCCCAAAATCGAAACCACACAAATCACCACTGAACAAGAGGACGACAAACAACCTGTCGTTACAGTACACAAAACAGAAAAAATCACAGACGACACGACCACACCTCTCACTGAATCATATGACACACCTGACACGGCCAAAGTCGTTGAAGAAGCTCCAGAGAAAGTCACAGTCTCTCAAGTACGTACGGAAACCGGTGAAGTCAAGACCATCAAAACCACCAAACGTGTCATCAAAAAGAAGAAGGGCCCCAAGGAAGAGGTCACAGAAATCACCACGGTAGAAAAGGATGGCGACGAACCCATAACCACCGTTTCCGTGGTAGAAGAACAACTACCCGAAGAAACTGAGGACGAGGAGCCCGTCCAGATCGTCGAGCTTCCAGAAGAAACCACTGTCGAAGAGACTCAAGCGCCTGACGGTAAACCCAAACACAAGAAAATCACTAAACGCGTCATCAAAAAACAGGTAGGTCCCAAAATCGAAACCACACAAATCACCACTGAACAAGAGGACGACAAACAACCTGTCGTTACAGTACACAAAACAGAACAAATCACAGACGACACGACCACACCTCTCACTGACACATTTGACACACCTGACACGGCCAAAGTCGTTGAAGAAGCTCCAGAGAAAGTCACAGTCTCTCAAGTACGTACGGAAACCGGTGAAGTCAAGACCGTCAAAACCACCAAACGTGTCATCAAAAAGAAGAAGGGCCCCAAGGAAGAGGTCACAGAAATCACCACGGTAGAAAAGGATGGCGACGAACCCATTACCACCGTTTCCGTGGTTGAAGAACAACTACCCGAAGAAACTTTGGACGAGGAGCCGGCCCAGATCGTCGAGCTTCCAGAAGAAACCACTGTCGAAGAGACTCAAGCGCCTGACGGTAAGCCCAAACACAAGAAAATCACTAAACGCGTCATCAAAAAGCAGGTAGGTCCCAAAATCGAAACCACACAAATCACCACTGAACAAGAGGACGACAAACAACCTGTCGTTACAGTACACAAAACAGAACAAATCACAGACGACACGACCACACCTCTCACTGAATCATTTGACACACCTGACACGGCCAAAGTCGTTGAAGAAGCTCCAGAGAAAGTCACAGTCTCTCAAGTACGTACGGAAACCGGTGAAGTCAAGACCGTCAAAACCACCAAACGTGTCATCAAGAAGAAGAAGGGCCCCAAGGAAGAGGTCACAGAAATCACCACGGTAGAAAAGGATGGCGACGAACCCATTACCACCGTTTCCGTGGTTGAAGAACAAGCACCCGAAGAATCTGTGGACGAGGAGCCCGTCCAGATCGTCGAGCTTCCAGAAGAAACCACTGTCGAAGAGACTCAAGCGCCTGACGGTAAGCCCAAACACAAGAAAATCACTAAACGCATCATCAAAAAGAAGGTAGGCCCCAAAGTCGAAACCACACAAATCACCACTGAACAAGAGGACGACAAACAACCTGTCGTTACAGTACACAAAACAGAGGAGATCTCGGACGACACGACAGCACCCCTCACTAAAACATTTGACACACCCGACACGGCCAAAGTCGTTGAAGAAGCTCCAGAGAAAGTCACAGTCTCTCAAGTACGTACGGAAACCGGTGAAGTCAAGACCATCAAAACCACCAAACGTGTCATCAAAAAGAAGAAGGGCCCCAAGGAAGAGGTCACAGAAATCACCACGGTGGAAAAGGATGGCGACGAACCCATTACCACCGTTTCCGTGGTTGAAGAACAACTACCTGAAGAGAATTTGGACGAGGAGCCGGCCCAGATCGTCGAGCTTCCAGAGGAAACGTCTGTCGAAGAGACTCATGCGCCTGACGGTAAGCCCAAACACAAGAAAATCACTAAACGCATCATCAAAAAGAAGGTAGGCCCCAAAATCGAAACCACACAAATCACCACTGAACAAGAAGACGACAAACAACCTGTCGTTACAGTACACAAAACAGAACAAATCACAGACGACACGACCACACCTCTCACTGAATCATTTGACACACCTGACACGGCCAAAGTCGTTGAAGAAGCTCCAGAGAAAGTCACAGTCTCTCAAGTACGTACGGAAACCGGTGAAGTCAAGACCGTCAAAACCACCATACGTGTCATCAAGAAGAAGAAGGGCCCCAAGGAAGAGGTCACAGAAATCACCACGGTAGAAAAGGATGGCGACGAACCCATTACCACCGTTTCCGTGGTTGAAGAACAACTACCCGAAGAAACTGTGGACGAGGAGCCCGTCCAGATCGTCGAGCTTCCAGAAGAAACTACTGTCGAAGAGACTCAAGCGCCTGACGGTAAGCCCAAACACAAGAAAATCACTAAACGCATCATCAAAAAGAAGGTAGGTCCCAAAATCGAAACCACACAAATCACCACTGAACAAGAGGACGACAAACAACCTGTCGTTACAGTACACAAAACAGAACAAATCACAGACGACACGACCACACCTCTCACTGAATCATTTGACACACCTGAGACGGCCAAAGTCGTTGAAGAAGCTCCAGAGAAAGTCACAGTCTCTCAAGTACGTACGGAAACCGGGGAAGTCAAGACCGTCAAAACCACCAAACGTGTCATCAAGAAGAAGAAGGGCCCCAAGGAAGAGGTCACAGAAATCACCACGGTAGAAAAGGATGGCGACGAACCCATTACCACCGTTTCCGTGGTTGAAGAACAAGCACCCGAAGAATCTGTGGACGAGGAGCCCGTCCAGATCGTCGAGCTTCCAGAAGAAACCACTGTCGAAGAGACTCAAGCGCCTGACGGTAAGCCCAAACACAAGAAAATCACTAAACGCATCATCAAAAAGAAGGTAGGTCCCAAAATCGAAACCACACAAATCACCACTGAACAAGAGGACGACAAACAACCTGTCGTTACAGTACACAAAACAGAACAAATCACAGACGACACGACCACACCTCTCACTGACACATTTGACACACCTGACACGGCCAAGATTATTGAGGAAGCTCCGGAGAAAGTCACAGTCTCTCAAGTGCGAACGGAAACCGGTGAAGTCAAGACCGTCAAAACCACCAAACGTGTCATCAAGAAGAAGAAGGGCCCCAAGGAAGAGGTCACAGAAATCACCACGGTAGAAAAGGATGGCGACGAACCCATTACCACCGTTTCCGTGGTTGAAGAACAACTACCCGAAGAAACTTTGGACGAGGAGCCGGCCCAGATCGTCGAGCTTCCAGAAGAAACCACTGTCGAAGAGACTCAAGCGCCTGACGGTAAGCCCAAACACAAGAAAATCACTAAACGCGTCATCAAAAAACAGGTAGGTCCCAAAATCGAAACCACACAAATCACCACTGAACAAGAGGACGACAAACAACCTGTCGTTACAGTGCACAAAACAGAGGAGATCTCGGACGACACGACAGCACCCCTCACTAAAACATTTGACACACCCGACACGGCCAAAGTCGTTGAAGAATCTCCAGAGAAAGTCACAGTCTCTCAAGTGCGAACGGAAACCGGTGAAGTCAAGACCGTCAAAACCACCAAACGTGTCATCAAGAAGAAGAAGGGCCCCAAGGAAGAGGTCACAGAAATCACCACGGTAGAAAAGGATGGCGACGAACCCATTACCACCGTTTTCGTGGTTGAAGAACAACTACCCGAAGAAACTTTGGACGAGGAGCCGGCCCAGATCGTCGAGCTTCCAGAGGAAACCACTGTCGAAGAGACTCAAGCGCCTGACGGTAAGCCCAATCACAAGAAAATCACTAAACGCATCATCAAAAAGAAGGTAGGTCCCAAAATCGAAACCACACAAATCACCACTGAACAAGAGGACGACAAACAACCTGTCGTTACAGTACACAAAACAGAACAAATCACAGACGACACGACCACACCTCTCACTGACACATTTGACACACCTGACACGGCCAAAGTCGTTGAAGAAGCTCCAGAGAAAGTCACAGTCTCTCAAGTACGTACGGAAACCGGTGAAGTCAAGACCGTCAAAACCACCAAACGTGTCATCAAGAAGAAGAAGGGCCCCAAGGAAGAGGTCACAGAAATCACCACGGTAGAAAAGGATGGCGACGAACCCATTACCACCGTTTCCGTGGTTGAAGAACAAGCACCCGAAGAATCTGTGGACGAGGAGCCCGTCCAGATCATCGAGCTTCCAGAAGAAACCACTGTCGAAGAGACTCAAGCGCCTGACGGTAAGCCCAAACACAAGAAAATCACTAAACGCGTCATCAAAAAGCAGGTAGGTCCCAAAATCGAAACCACACAAATCACCACTGAACAAGAGGACGACAAACAACCTGTCGTTACAGTACACAAAACAGAACAAATCACAGACGACACGACCACACCTCTCACTGACACATTTGACACACCTGACACGGCCAAAGTCGTTGAAGAAGCTCCAGAGAAAGTCACAGTCTCTCAAGTACGTACGGAAACCGGTGAAGTCAAGACCGTCAAAACCACCAAACGTGTCATCAAGAAGAAGAAGGGCCCCAAGGAAGAGGTCACAGAAATCACCACGGTAGAAAAGGATGGCGACGAACCCATTACCACCGTTTCCGTGATTGAAGAACAAGCACCCGAAGAATCTGTGGACGAGGAGCCCGTCCAGATCATCGAGCTTCCAGAAGAAACCACTGTCGAAGAGACTCAAGCGCCTGACGGTAAGCCCAAACACAAGAAAATCACTAAACGCGTCATCAAAAAGCAGGTAGGTCCCAAAATCGAAACCACACAAATCACCACTGAACAAGAGGACGACAAACAACCTGTCGTTACAGTACACAAAACAGAACAAATCACAGACGACACGACCACACCTCTCACTGACACATTTGACACACCTGACACGTCCAAGATTATTGAGGAAGCTCCGGAGAAAGTCACAGTCTCTCAAGTGCGAACGGAAACCGGTGAAGTCAAGACCGTCAAAACCACCAAACGTGTCATCAAGAAGAAGAAGGGCCCCAAGGAAGAGGTCACAGAAATCACCACGGTAGAAAAGGATGGCGACGAACCCATTACCACCGTTTTCGTGGTTGAAGAACAACTACCCGAAGAAACTTTGGACGAGGAGCCGGCCCAGATCGTCGAGCTTCCAGAAGAAACCACTGTCGAAGAGACTCAAGCGCCTGACGGTAAGCCCAAACACAAGAAAATCACTAAACGCATCATCAAAAAGAAGGTAGGTCCCAAAATCGAAACCACACAAATCACCACTGAACAAGAGGACGACAAACAACCTGTCGTTACAGTACACATAACAGTACAAATCACAGACGACACGACCACACCTCTCACTGACACATTTGACACACCTGACACGGCCAAAGTCGTTGAAGAAGCTCCAGAGAAAGTCACAGTCTCTCAAGTACGTACGGAAACCGGTGAAGTCAAGACCGTCAAAACCACCAAACGTGTCATCAAAAAGAAGAAGGGCCCCAAGGAAGAGGTCACAGAAATCACCACGGTAGAAAAGGATGGCGACGAACCCATTACCACCGTTTCCGTGGTTGAAGAACAACTACCCGAAGAAACTTTGGACGAGGAGCCGGCCCAGATCGTCGAGCTTCCAGAAGAAACCACTGTCGAAGAGACTCAAGCGCCTGACGGTAAGCCCAAACACAAGAAAATCACTAAACGCATCATCAAAAAGAAGGTAGGTCCCAAAATCGAAACCACACAAATCACCACTGAACAAGAGGACGACAAACAACCTGTCGTTACAGTACACAAAACAGAACAAATCACAGACGACACGACCACACCTCTCACTGACACATTTGACACACCTGACACGGCCAAAGTCGTTGAAGAAGCTCCAGAGAAAGTCACAGTCTCTCAAGTACGTACGGAAACCGGTGAAGTCAAGACCGTCAAAACCACCAAACGTGTCATCAAGAAGAAGAAGGGCCCCAAGGAAGAGGTCACAGAAATCACCACGGTAGAAAAGGATGGCGACGAACCCATTACCACCGTTTCCGTGGTTGAAGAACAACTACCCGAAGAAACTTTGGACGAGGAGCCGGCCCAGATCGTCGAGCTTCCAGAAGAAACCACTGTCGAAGAGACTCAAGCACCTGACGGTAAGCCCAAACACAAGAAAATCACTAAACGCATCATCAAAAAGAAGGTAGGTCCCAAAATCGAAACCACACAAATCACCACTGAACAAGAGGACGACAAACAACCTGTCGTTACAGTACACATAACAGAACAAATCACAGACGACACGACCACACCTCTCACTGACACATTTGACACACCTGACACGGCCAAAGTCGTTGAAGAAGCTCCAGAGAAAGTCACAGTCTCTCAAGTACGTACGGAAACCGGTGAAGTCAAGACCGTCAAAACCACCAAACGTGTCATCAAAAAGAAGAAGGGCCCCAAGGAAGAGGTCACAGAAATCACCACGGTGGAAAAGGATGGCGACGTACCCATTACCACCGTTTCCGTGGTTGAAGAACAACTACCCGAAGAAACTTTGGACGAGGAGCCCGTCCAGATCGTCGAGCTTCCAGAAGAAACCACTGTCGAAGAGACTCAAGCGCCTGACGGTAAGCCCAAACACAAGAAAATCACTAAACGCATCATCAAAAAGAAGGTAGGTCCCAAAATCGAAACCACACAAATCACCACTGAACAAGAGGACGACAAACAACCTGTCGTTACAGTACACAAAACAGAACAAATCACAGACGACACGACCACACCTCTCACTGACACATTTGACACACCTGACACGGCCAAAGTCGTTGAAGAAGCTCCAGAGAAAGTCACAGTCTCTCAAGTACGTACGGAAACCGGTGAAGTCAAGACCGTCAAAACCACCAAACGTGTCATCAAGAAGAAGAAGGGCCCCAAGGAAGAGGTCACAGAAATCACCACGGTAGAAAAGGATGGCGACGAACCCATTACCACCGTTTCCGTGATTGAAGAACAAGCACCCGAAGAATCTGTGGACGAGGAGCCCGTCCAGATCATCGAGCTTCCAGAAGAAACCACTGTCGAAGAGACTCAAGCGCCTGACGGTAAGCCCAAACACAAGAAAATCACTAAACGCGTCATCAAAAAGCAGGTAGGTCCCAAAATCGAAACCACACAAATCACCACTGAACAAGAGGACGACAAACAACCTGTCGTTACAGTACACAAAACAGAACAAATCACAGACGACACGACCACACCTCTCACTGAATCATTTGACACACCTGACACGGCCAAGATTATTGAGGAAGCTCCGGAGAAAGTCACAGTCTCTCAAGTGCGAACGGAAACCGGTGAAGTCAAGACCGTCAAAACCACCAAACGTGTCATCAAGAAGAAGAAGGGCCCCAAGGAAGAGGTCACAGAAATCACCACGGTAGAAAAGGATGGCGACGAACCCATTACCACCGTTTCCGTGGTTGAAGAACAACTACCCGAAGAAACTTTGGACGAGGAGCCGGCCCAGATCGTCGAGCTTCCAGAGGAAGCCTCTGTCGAAGAGACTCAAGCGCCTGACGGTAAGCCCAAACACAAGAAAATCACTAAACGCATCATCAAAAAGAAGGTTGGTCCTAAAATCGAAACCACACAAATCACCACTGAACAAGAGGACGACAAACAACCTGTCGTTACAGTACACAAAACAGAACAAATCACAGACGACACGACCACACCTCTCACTGAATCATTTGACACACCTGACACGGCCAAAGTCGTTGAAGAAGCTCCAGAGAAAGTCACAGTCTCTCAAGTACGTACGGAAACCGGTGAAGTCAAGACCGTCAAAACCACCAAACGTGTCATCAAGAAGAAGAAGGGCCCCAAGGAAGAGGTCACAGAAATCACCACGGTAGAAAAGGATGGCGACGAACCCATTACCACCGTTTCCGTGATTGAAGAACAAGCACCCGAAGAAACTTTGGACGAGGAGCCGGCCCAGATCGTCGAGCTTCCAGAGGAAACCACTGTCGAAGAGACTCAAGCGCCTGACGGTAAGCCCAAACACAAGAAAATCACTAAACGCATCATCAAAAAGAAGGTAGGTCCCAAAATCGAAACCACACAAATCACCACTGAACAAGAGGACGACAAACAACCTGTCGTTACAGTACACAAAGCAGAACAAATCACAGACGACACGACCACACCTCTCACTGACACATTTGACACACCTGACACGGCCAAAGTCGTTGAAGAAGCTCCAGAGAAAGTCACAGTCTCTCAAGTACGTACGGAAACCGGTGAAGTCAAGACCGTCAAAACCACCAAACGTGTCATCAAGAAGAAGAAGGGCCCCAAGGAAGAGGTCACAGAAATCACCACGGTAGAAAAGGATGGCGAAGAACCCATAACCACCGTTTCCGTGGTTGAAGAACCACTACCCGAAGAAACTTTGGACGAGGAGCCGGCCCAGATCGTCGAGCTTCCAGAGGAAACCTCTGTCGAAGAGACTCAAGCGCCTGACGGTAAGCCCAAACACAAGAAAATCACTAAACGCATCATCAAAAAGAAGGTAGGTCCCAAAATCGAAACCACACAAATCACCACTGAACAAGAGGACGACAAACAACCTGTCGTTACAGTACACAAAACAGAACAAATCACAGACGACACGACCACACCTCTCACTGACACATTTGACACACCTGACACGGCAAAAGTCGTTGAAGAAGCTCCAGAGAAAGTCACAGTCTCTCAAGTGCGAACGGAAACCGGTGAAGTCAAGACCATCAAAACCACCAAACGTGTCATCAAGAAGAAGAAGGGCCCCAAGGAAGAGGTCACAGAAATCACCACGGTAGAAAAGGATGGCGACGAACTCATTACCACCGTTTCCGTGGTTGAAGAACAACTACCCGAAGAAACTTTGGACGAGGAGCCGGCCCAGATCGTCGAGCTTCCAGAGGAAACCTCTGTCGAAGAGACTCAAGCGCCTGACGGTAAGCCCAAACACAAGAAAATCACTAAACGCATCATCAAAAAGAAGGTAGGTCCCAAAATCGAAACCACACAAATCACCACTGAACAAGAGGACGACAAACAACCTGTCGTTACAGTACACAAAACAGAACAAATCACAGACGACACTACCACACCTCTCACTGACACATTTGACACACCTGACACAGCACAAATCGTTGAAGAAGCTCCAGAGAAAGTCACAGTATCTCAAGTGCGAACGGAAACCGGTGAAGTCAAGACCGTCAAAACCACCAAACGTGTCATCAAGAAGAAGAAGGGCCCCAAGGAAGAGGTCACAGAAATCACCACGGTAGAAAAGGATGGTGACGAACCCATTACCACCGTTTCCGTGGTTGAAGAACAACTACCCGAAGAAACTTTGGACGAGGAGCCGGCCCAGATCGTCGAGCTTCCAGAGGAAACCACTGTCGAAGAGACTCAAGCGCCTGACGGTAAGCCCAAACACAAGAAAATCACTAAACGCATCATCAAAAAGCAGGTAGGTCCCAAAATCGAAACCACACAAATCACCACTGAACAAGAGGACGACAAACAACCTGTCGTTACAGTACACAAAACAGAACAAATTACAGACAACACTACCACACCTCTCACTGACACATTTGACACACCTGACACAGCACAAATCGTTGAAGAAGCTCCAGAGAAAGTCACAGTCTCTCAAGTGCGAACGGAAACCGGTGAAGTCAAGACCGTCAAAACCACCAAACGTGTCATCAAGAAGAAGAAGGGCCCCAAGGAAGAGGTCACAGAAATCACCACGGTAGAAAAGGATGGCAAAGAACCCATAACCACCGTTTCCGTGGTTGAAGAAAAACTTCCCGAAGAAACTGTGGACGAGGAGCCCGTTCAGATCGTCGAGCTTCCAGAGGAAACCACTGTCGAAGAGACTGAAGCGCCTGACGGTAAGCCCAAACACAAGAAAATCACTAAGCGAATTATTAAAAAGCAGGTAGGTCCCAAAATCGAAACCACACAAATCATCACTGAACAAGAAGACGACAAACAACCTGTCGTTACAGTACACAAAACAGAACAAATCACAGACGACACTACCACACCTCTCACTGACACATTTGACACACCTGACACAGCACAAATCGTTGAAGAAGCTCCAGAGAAAGTCACAGTCTCTCAAGTGCGAACGGAAACCGGTGAAGTCAAGACCGTCAAAACCACCAAACGTGTCATCAAGAAGAAGAAGGGCCCCAAGGAAGAGGTCACAGAAATCACCACGGTAGAAAAGGATGGCAAAGAACCCATAACCACCGTTTCCGTGGTTGAAGAAAAACTTCCCGAAGAAACTGTGGACGAGGAGCCCGTCCAGATCGTCGAGCTTCCAGAGGAAACCACTGTCGAAGAGACTGAAGCGCCTGACTGTAAGCCCAAACACAAGAAAATCACTAAGCGAATTATTAAAAAGCAGGTAGGTCCCAAAATCGAAACCACACAAATCATAACTGAACAAGAAGACGACAAACAACCTGTCGTTACAGTACACAAAACAGAACAAATCACAGACGACACTACCACACCTCTCACTGACACATTTGACACACCTGACACAGCACAAATCGTTGAAGAAGCTCCAGAGGAAGTCACAGTATCTCAAGTGCGAACGGAAACCGGTGAAGTCAAGACCGTCAAAACCACCAAACGTGTCATCAAGAAGAAGAAGGGCCCCAAGGAAGAGGTCACAGAAATCACCACGATAGAAAAGGATAGCGAAGAACCCATAACCACCGTTTCCGTGGTTGAAGAACAACTTCCCGAAGAAACTGTGGACGAGGAGCCCGTCCAGATCGTCGAGCTACCAGAAGAAACCACTGTCGAAGAGACTGAAGCGCCTGACGGTAAGCCCAAACACAAGAAAATCACTAAGCGAATTATTAAAAAGCAGGTAGGTCCCAAAATCGAAACCACACAAATCATCACTGAACAAGAAGACGACAAACAACCTGTCGTTACAGTACACAAAACAGAACAAATCACAGACGACACGACCACACCTCTCACTGAATCATTCGACACACCTGGCACGGCCAAGATTATTGAGGAAGCTCCGGAGAAAGTCACAGTCTCTCAAGTGCGAACGGAAACCGGTGAAGTCAAGACCATCAAAACCACCAAACGTGTCATCAAGAAGAAGAAGGGCCCCAAGGAGGAGGTCACAGAAATCACCACGGTAGAAAAGGATAGCGAAGAACCCATTACCACCGTTTCCGTGGTTGAAGAACAACTTCCCGAAGAAACTGTGGACGAGGAGCCCGTCCAGATCGTCGAGCTTCCAGAAGAAACCACTGTCGAAGAGACTGAAGCGCCTGACGGTAAGCCCAAACACAAGAAAATCACTAAGCGAATTATTAAAAAGCAGGTAGGTCCCAAAATCGAAACCACACAAATCATCACTGAACAAGAAGACGACAAACAACCTGTCGTTACAGTACACAAAACAGAACAAATCACAGACGACACGACCACACCTCTCACTGAATCATTCGACACACCTGGCACGGCCAAGATTATTGAGGAAGCTCCGGAGAAAGTCACAGTCTCTCAAGTGCGAACGGAAACCGGTGAAGTCAAGACCATCAAAACCACCAAACGTGTCATCAAGAAGAAGAAGGGCCCCAAGGAAGAGGTCACAGAAATCACCACGGTAGAAAAGGATAGCGAAGAACCCATTACCACCGTTTCCGTGGTTGAAGAACAACTTCCCGAAGAAACTGTGGACGAGGAGCCCGTCCAGATCGTCGAGCTTCCAGAAGAAACCACTGTCGATGAGACTGAAGCGCCTGACGGTAAGCCCAAACACAAGAAAATCACTAAACGCGTCATCAAAAAGCAGGTAGGTCCCAAAATCGAAACCACACAAATCACCACTGAACAAGAAGACGACAAACAACCGGTCGTTACAGTACACAAAACAGAACAAATCACACACGACACTACCACACCTCTCACTGACACATTTGACACACCTGACACAGCACAAATCGTTGAAGAAGCTCCAGAGAAAGTCACAGTCTCTCAAGTGCGAACGGAAACCGGTGAAGTCAAGACAATCAAAACCACCAAACGTGTCATCAAGAAGAAGGGCCCCAAGGAAGAAGTCACAGAAATCACCACGGTAGAAAAGGATGGCGAAGAACCCATAACCACCGTTCCCGTGGTTGAAGAACAACGTCCCGAAGAAACTGTGGACGAGGAGCCCGTCCAGATCGTCGAGCTTCCAGAGGACACCACTGTCGAAGAGACTCAAGCGCCTGACGGTAAGCCCAAACTCAAGAAAATCACTAAGCGAATTATTAAAAAGCAGGTAGGTCCCAAAATCGAAACCACACAAATCACCACTGAACAAGAAGACGACAAACAACCTGTCGTTACAGTACACAAAACAGAACAAATCACAGACGACACTACCACACCTCTCACTGACACATTTGACACACCTGACACAGCACAAATCGTTGAAGAAGCTCCAGAGAAAGTCACAGTCTCTCAAGTGCGAACGGAAACCGGTGAAGTCAAGACCGTTAAAACCACCAAACGTGTTATCAAAAAGAAGAAGGGCCCCAAGGAAGAGGTCACAGAAATCACCACGGTAGAAAAGGATGGCGATGAACCCATAACCACCGTTTCCGTGGTTGAAGAACAACTACCCGAAGAAACTGTGGACGAGGAGCCCGTCCAGATCGTCGAGCTTCCAGAGGAAACCACTGTCGAAGACACTGAAGCGCCTGACGGTAAGCCCAAACACAAGAAAATCACTAAGCGAATTATTAAAAAGCAGGTAGGTCCCAAAATCGAAACCACACAAATCATCACTGAACAAGAAGACGACAAACAACCTGTCGTTACAGTACACAAAACAGAACAAATCACACACGACACTACCACACCTCTCACTGACACATTTGACACACCTGACACAGCACAAATCGTTGAAGAAGCTCCAGAGAAAGTCACAGTCTCTCAAGTGCGAACGGAAACCGGTGAAGTCAAGACAATCAAAACCACCAAACGTGTCATCAAGAAGAAGAAGGGCCCCAAGGAAGAGGTCACAGAAATCACCACGGTAGAAAAGGATGGCGAAGAACCCATAACCACCGTTTCCGTGGTTGAAGAACAACTTCCCGAAGAAACTGTGGACGAGGAGCCCGTCCAGATCGTCGAGCTTCCAGAGGAAACCACTGTCGAAGAGACTGAAGCGCCTGACTGTAAGCCCAAACACAAGAAAATCACAAAACGCGTCATTAAAAAGCAGGTAGGTCCCAAAATCGAAACCACACAAATCACCACTGAACAAGAAGACGACAAACAACCGGTCGTTACAATACACAAAACAGAACAAATCACACACGACACTACCACACCTCTCACTGACACATTTGACACACCTGACACAGCACAAATCGTTGAAGAAGCTCCAGAGAAAGTCACAGTCTCTCAAGTGCGAACGGAAACCGGTGAAGTCAAGACCGTTAAAACCACCAAACGTGTTATCAAAAAGAAGAAGGGCCCCAAGGAAGAGGTCACAGAAGTAACCACGGTAGAAAAGGATGGCGACGAACCCATTACCACCGTTTCCGTGGTTGAAGAACAACTACCCGAAGAAACTTTGGACGAGGAGCCGGCCCAGATCGTCGAGCTTCCAGAAGAAACCACTGTCGAAGAGACTCAAGCACCTGACGGTAAGCCCAAACACAAGAAAATCACTAAACGCATCATCAAAAAGAAGGTAGGTCCCAAAATCGAAACCACACAAATCACCACTGAACAAGAGGACGACAAACAACCTGTCGTTACAGTACACATAACAGAACAAATCACAGACGACACGACCACACCTCTCACTGACACATTTGACACACCTGACACGGCCAAAGTCGTTGAAGAAGCTCCAGAGAAAGTCACAGTCTCTCAAGTACGTACGGAAACCGGTGAAGTCAAGACCGTCAAAACCACCAAACGTGTCATCAAAAAGAAGAAGGGCCCCAAGGAAGAGGTCACAGAAATCACCACGGTGGAAAAGGATGGCGACGAATCCATTACCACCGTTTCCGTGGTTGAAGAACAACTACCCGAAGAAACTTTGGACGAGGAGCCGGCCCAGATCGTCGAGCTTCCAGAAGAAACCACTGTCGAAGAGACTCAAGCGCCTGACGGTAAGCCCAAACACAAGAAAATCACTAAACGCATCATCAAAAAGAAGGTAGGTCCCAAAATCGAAACCACACAAATCACCACTGAACAAGAGGACGACAAACAACCTGACGTTACAGTACACAAAACAGAACAAATCACAGACGACACTACCACACCTCTCACTGACACATTTGACACACCTGACACAGCACAAATCGTTGAAGAAGCTCCAGAGAAAGTCACAGTCTCTCAAGTGCGATCGGAAACCGGTGAAGTCAAGACCGTAGAAACCACCAAACGTGTCATCAAGAAGAAGAAGGGCCCCAAGGAAGAGGTCACAGAAATCACCACGGTAGAAAAGGATGGCGAAGAACCCATAACCACCGTTTCCGTGGTTGAAGAACAACTTCCCGAAGAAACTGTGGACGAGGAGCCCGTCCAGATCGTCGAGCTTCCAGAGGAAACCACTGTCGAAGAGACTGAAGCGCCTGACGGTAAGCCCAAACACAAGAAAATCACTAAACGCGTCATTAAAAAGCAGGTAGGTCCCAAAATCGAAACCACACAAATCACCACTGAACAAGAAGACGACAAACAACCGGTCGTTACAGTACACAAAACAGAACAAATCACACACGACACTACCACACCTCTCACTGACACATTTGACACACCTGACACAGCACAAATCGTTGAAGAAGCTCCAGAGAAAGTCACAGTCTCTCAAGTGCGAACGGAAACCGGTGAAGTCAAGACCGTTAAAACCACCAAACGTGTTATCAAAAAGAAGAAGGGCCCCAAGGAAGAGGTCACAGAAATAACCACGGTAGAAAAGGATGGCGATGAACCCATAACCACCGTTTCCGTGGTTGAAGAACAACTACCCGAAGAAACTGTGGACGAGGAGCCCGTCCAGATCGTCGAGCTTCCAGAGGACACCACTGTCGAAGACACTGAAGCGCCTGACGGTAAGCCCAAACACAAGAAAATCACTAAGCGAATTATTAAAAAGCAGGTAGGTCCCAAAATCGAAACCACACAAATCACCACTGAACAAGAAGACGACAAACAACCTGTCGTTACAGTACACAAAACAGAACAAATCACAGACGACACTACCACACCTCTCACTGACACATTTGACACACCTGACACAGCACAAATCGTTGAAGAAGCTCCAGAGAAAGTCTCAGTCTCTCAAGTGCGAACGGAAACCGGTGAAGTCAAGACAATCAAAACCACCAAACGTGTCATCAAGAAGAAGAAGAGCCCCAAGGAAGAGGTCACAGAAATCACCACGGTAGAAAAGGATGGCGAAGAACCCATAACCACCGTTTCCGTGGTTGAAGAACAACTACCCGAAGAAACTGTGGACGAGGAGCCCGTCCAGATCGTCGAGCTTCCAGAGGAAACCACTGTCGAAGAGACTGAAGCGCCTGACGGTAAGCCCAAACACAAGAAAATCACTAAACGCGTCATTAAAAAGCAGGTAGGTCCCAAAATCGAAACCACACAAATCACCACTGAACAAGAAGACGACAAACAACCGGTCGTTACAGTACACAAAACAGAACAAATCACACACGACACTACCACACCTCTCACTGACACATTTGACACACCTGACACAGCACAAATCGTTGAAGAAGCTCCAGAGAAAGTCACAGTCTCTCAAGTGCGAACGGAAACCGGTGAAGTCAAGACCGTTAAAACCACCAAACGTGTTATCAAAAAGAAGAAGGGCCCCAAGGAAGAGGTCACAGAAATCACCACGGTAGAAAAGGATGGCGAAGAACCCATTACCACCGTTTCCGTTGTTGAAGAACAATTACCCGAAGAAACTGTGGACGAGGAGCCCGCCCAGATCGTCGAGCTTCCAGAAGAAACCACTGTCGAAGAGACTCAAGCGCCTGACGGTAAGCCCAAACACAAGAAAATCACTAAACGCGTCATCAAAAAGCAGGTAGGTCCCAAAATCGAAACCACACAAATCACCACTGAACAAGAAGACGACAAACAACCGGTCGTTACAGTACACAAAACAGAACAAATCACACACGACACTACCACACCTCTCACTGACACATTTGACACACCTGACACAGCACAAATCGTTGAAGAAGCTCCAGAGAAAGTCACAGTCTCTCAAGTGCGAACGGAAACCGGTGAAGTCAAGACCGTTAAAACCACCAAACGTGTTATCAAAAAGAAGAAGGGCCCCAAGGAAGAGGTCACAGAAATCACCACGGTAGAAAAGGATGGCGAAGAACCCATTACCACCGTTTCCGTTGTTGAAGAACAACTACCCGAAGAAACTGTGGACGAGGAGCCGGTCCAGATCGTCGAGCTTCCAGAGGAAACCACTGTCGAAGAGACTCAAGCGCCTGACGGTAAGCCCAAACACAAGAAAATCACTAAACGCGTCATCAAAAAGCAGGTAGGTCCCAAAATCGAAACCACACAAATCACCACTGAACAAGAAGACGACAAACAACCTGTCGTTACAGTACACAAAACAGAACAAATCAGAGACGACACTACCACACCTCTCACTGACACATTTGACACACCTGACACAGCACAAATCGTTGAAGAAGCTCCAGAGAAAGTCACAGTCTCTCAAGTGCGAACGGAAACAGGTGAAGTCAAGACAATCAAAACCACCAAACGTGTCATCAAGAAGAAGAAGGGCCCCAAGGAAGAGGTCACAGAAATCACCACGGTAGAAAAGGATGGCGACGAACCCATAACCACCGTTTCCGTGGTTGAAGAACAACTTCCCGAAGAAACTGTGGACGAGGAGCCCGTCCAGATCGTCGAGCTTCCAGAGGAAACCACTTTCGAAGAGACTGAAGCGCCTGACGGTAAGCCCAAACACAAGAAAATCACAAAACGCGTCATTAAAAAGCAGGTAGGTCCCAAAATCGAAACCACACAAATCATCACTGAACAAGAAGACGACAAACAACCTGTCGTTACAGTACACAAAACAGAACAAATCACACACGACACTACCACACCTCTCACTGACACATTTGACACACCTGACACAGCACAAATCGTTGAAGAAGCTCCAGAGAAAGTCACAGTCTCTCAAGTGCGAACGGAAACCGGTGAAGTCAAGACCGTCAAAACCACCAAACATGTTATCAAAAAGAAGAAGGGCCCCAAGAAAGAAGTTACAGAAATCACCACAGTAGGAAAGGATGGCAGTGAACCCATCACCACCGTTTCCGTGGTTGAAGAACAAGTACCCGAAGAAACTGTGGACGAGGAGCCCGTTCAGATCGTCGAGCTTCCAGAGGAAACCACTGTCGAAGAGACTCAAGCGCCTGACGGTAAGCCCAAACACAAGAAAATCACAAAGCAAATTATTAAAAAGCAGGTAGGTCCCAAAATCGAAACCACACAAATCACTTCTGAACAAGACAATGGCCAAACACCTATCATTACAGTACATAAAACAGAACAAATAACAGATCACACTACCCCACCACTCACTGAAACATTTAACACAACCACACCACTCACATTTGACACACTTGACTCAGCACTAACCGTTGAAGAAGCTCCGGAAAATTTCTCAGTTTTTCAAGTACGAACTGAAACCGGTGAAGTCAAGACCATCAAAACCACCAAACACGTCCTCAAAAAGAAGAAGGGCCCCAAGGAAGAGGTTAAAGAAATTACCACGGTAGAGGAGGATGGTAACGAACCAATTACTGCTGTTACCTTAACTGAAATGAAGATTTGCAAGGAACTCTTGGGAGAAGTTCTGGTTCAAGCTATTAAGCTGCCCGTAGAAATGACTGCTGAAGAGTCAAAAACACCCGACGGTCAGATTAAAGTCCCGAATATCGCGTAAATAGGTCTCAAAGTTTACAAATTTCTACTAGACAACTAAACATATGTCTTGGTCGTACCTATGTCCTACCTTATTTACTTGAAACGAAGTAGCACATGACAGTGTAACACTACTCACAGATACATTTCAAACACCAGACGCTACTAGGGACTACCTTTGAGACAATTTTTCTTTTTAGTAACTTGCCTTCTCTACTCGAATATTCTTATAGTTCCTCGTTCCGCTTGTATTTACGCGGCAGTGACTTTTACAAATGTTTTAATAATGAATTAAAAAAAAGAAGATTACAAAGAAAAAAAGCAACAGAAGGCGAAAAGGAAAGTGACGAAACAAAAACCGGAGAGGAGTCTAGATCCTAGTCAACATTGAGGTTTTCGAGCGGGCGACTATTGAAGAAGCAGAAACATTTGACGGTAAACCCGTGCACAAATCAGTAAACGTGGCGTAACGAAAACCAATATTGTTGTCGGTTCAAAAACTGCAACTACAGAAATCATACTACTTACTTACATACAGATAAATTACTTTATTAATAATAGTTAATAACGCTCATCATAAACACAATTGAAAGCCAACCCAAGCTTTGAGTTAGGCGTTACCGTAATTGTGTAAGTGACAACATAAAGATTTTTATGTTTTTGCGCTAATATATTAATTTTAATGTTAAATGTAATTACAAAAACGATTAATTCACTTTAAAATTGAAATCGTTACTGGTTTGAAAAAAAACCCTGCGTAAAGGTGAAAAAGGATTTCGCATTTATACCCACAATCACGAACACTTCTTCTGATAGGTAACATAAAATCCAAAGATTTATAATGTAACTGAAAAAAATACATCCGAAAACGCTGAAAATGAGCCCGAGGGACACAGTATTTGTCAAGATTTTTATTTATAAACAGTTATATTTGAAGTGTCATAATGTATTGTAATTTTGTTATGCAACGGTAATTTTTTACAACTGTATTGATATATTGTTTTGTTTTTTTTTATGGGAGGAGCACTCGACTATTTCATAATATTGACATCACTTTAAAATTTACTCCTTTCTGTTTTCTTAGCGTTTATCAATCAGCCTTAACCCACTGCTGGTCAAGGCCTATATCGTCGTTCGTCACATTAGATACTGTAAAAATATTATCTTTTATTAGTTGATTGTTCCGTGGAACTATATAATAAACTATTCTTCCGCATTCAGCACTCTTTCAGCCATCGACCCATCTGACTGGAGCGCGCCTTATACACTCCGTTTGCAGTGACGTGGTCTCCGCTCGGAGCTTAATTCTCCACAAGCTGCACCGCAGCCTGCCGGCTGCTCTGTTGAAGTTGTGTCATCCCAATCCAAATTTTACCTAGATACACTCGTCCACAACTTTGACAATTACATCATTGACTACAAATTAATCTCGATATTAAAAAGACGCTGGACAAGATTTTCCAAGTTCAACCCGACCCTGACACTTTGTGAATCCATATTGACATTATTCCTCCATTGTTTCTACAAGGAGCATGATGTAAAAGGCAAATTGCAGACGCATAATTTACTCGAAATTTAGAATAATTATAAAATATTATAAATTTCGACGCGTTCGTGTATGTAAGACTTTTATTCCATTCTTTAGATCTTAATATACAATCACTTATAATATAGATGCGACTTTAAAGTACATTCGACTTTTTGTTCATTGATCGATGAGATGACATAATTATGTGTTATAGTCTTAACTTCATTATTACTCAATATTAATAATAATTAATACTAAAACTGACTGATATTATTGTCTTATCACAGATTCAAACGCGGTCCGGCCTAAAAGACAACCAAAGAAGAGGGGAGATAGTAAGAAAGAAGAACCCACCGATTCAACAAATGCCCAGTCGGAAGCGCAAGAAGTTTTAAGTCCTACTGAGACAAAGAAGCCAAAAAAATCAAAATTGAAGCTGACACCAATGAAAATTGAAGAAGTTGAAATAAGTAAACCACAGCACGCAGAAAATGTAGATGGGCCTCAATTCACCAAACTCAAGCTTAAGAAAACTATCGCTAAGCCTAAGCCAGATTCCTCTACTGTTACTATTCCTAAATTCCAACTAAAGAGTCGTATAAAATATATTCGAGATTGGCCCCCCGAAAGTACTCAACTCATCATTTCTTTCCTTGGAAGTATTAGACAAAACGGAATTCTTTCTAGAAACGTAAAAGAAGCAGCCAAAATAAAGAAAAAAATATACAAAGAGCCGAAGTTACCAGAAATAGAAAGAGTAGACTTAGAAAAACCTTTGTTTGGCTATGAAGACATTGTAGATGCTACAAAACCACATATTCCTTCAGATAATGAACCAGCCGAAGACACCGAAGAACCACAACAATTCACCATCAAACCTCGCCGCCCCAGCATCAAAAAAGAGATATCTGAGGAATTAGTAGACGAAGTTACAATAAAAAAGAAACTTAAACCTTTAAGGAAGGCCTCAGTTACCTTGCCTGAAGTAACTGAACCCGAAACTGTTACTTTTAGACCAAAATCTACAAAGACAAAGGAAGATGTGGAGCAGGAATTTAATATACATTTAGATTCATATGCCGAAGAAGAGATTTCTATGTCAAGCAAAGTGAAATTAAAACCGCAAAGGCAGCCCACTTTTAGTGAAGAAGCAAATGAAACATCCATCAAGTTTTACGAGGAACACGAAGGCGAGGATATTGTTGAAACAATTGAAAGCGATATTGAAAAAGATGACGAGACCCCTAACATCATGATGTCATTAAGGGAATCATCCCAGCCGAAAATATTGGAAGATATAAGTTCAAGTGTGACAGTTTCTAGACCTAAACCAGTCACAGAAAATACTGATGTATTAGAAGAAGTTAGTTTTAAATTAGAAAGTAAACCAAAATACACTGTCGATGATCAGGAAGAGGTTAGTTTTGACATCAAACCGCAAATCGAACAATACTCAAAAGAAGAACTTTCGCTTTCAAGTAAAATAAAATTGAAGCCTAAAAAGAAACCTATTATCTCGGAAGCCGCGGACGAAGCTTTTATTAAACTAACACAAGAAATAGAAGATAACAGTCAAGCCGAAGAAATAATTATGAGTGAACCGGAATCAGAAGACAATTTTGAAATGGTTATAAAACGTAAAGTTAAGAAACCAGTATATGAAGTCAGTGAAATAGAAGAACTTAGCGTAGAATTAAAACCGAAACGTTTAAACGAAGACACGTATCAAGAAGAAAAGTTTACAATTTCGGCAAGGAAAAAGCCTAGAAAACCATCACAAATTCAAGGTATCAATCCACTTGGTAGTTACCGCTTGCTGGGAGCTTTGCGCTTGCGTTATTTGATAGAAGAAAAATTTAATGCTGTGCTCATGGATATTAACTATTAACATTATAGATAATATTAACTTCGATACCCTTACAACAGTAAGGATACGACAGTTCGTTCGTTTTGTTATTTATTTCGCTTATTTCTAGACAGCATAAGTAAAATAAAATCGTTTTTTCTTGCCTGTTTCTGCTTACTTATATATCATTACACGGGAATAAATTTAGCAAAATACTTGCCAACAACCCAACTGGAGGCTAAGTACAAAAAGCTTGACTGTGCGATACGATCGACTGATATTGATATTGTAATTTCTAGCAAATGTGCCACAAGCCTTTTACATTTCTTACAAATATAATTATCATTACATTTATAACCTAACAGAAATTAATTCGCTTTATGCACTGATATTACCAAGAAAGTAAAAGGTTTGTCATTAAACTGTCTGTCATAATTTTGTGTTGCGTACCTCAAAAAGATTTCCTTCTAAGTCAATACAATCAAAAGGCTTTTATGTCGCATAATTTGACACTCGTAAGGGAATCAAATCTTAGGTATGAGGTACTTCCTCAGAAAGCATTTCTTATAGGACATTCAAAGGAATAACTGAAGAATAACTTGGATAAAGTACATTTCTGTCAAATTGATCACAATAAACTAACCTATATTTATTACCTACCCTATATAGCTTTTAATTACCCTGCGGAAATATTTTGAAGTATGCGACATAAAAAATACCCCTATCTTTTGATTAACGTTTTTCAGTTTCAAGGCATTTCTGACGTATTTGATATTGATTTGAACTTTATATTATTATAGTAAATAAAATTCATAATGTTGTAGTTCTAGATTCGAACCCACGTCATTCATTTTTATGAGGGAAAATTGCATATTCCAACAGTTTTTTTTGTATTCAATCACACCTAAAACTAAAAAAAATTCGTTTGATTGTGATTAAATGGCTGGAGATATTCATATTCATATATTTATTGCACAAGTTGGTCACATTTACACTCATATATAAACTTAATTAGAATGCTTATATCTTATAACTAACCACCCTGTTAGGGCACAGCAATTGGAGAGGCACTATTATTTCCTTATTATTTTTACTATCTTATTTACTTATTAGTTAATTAGTAAATAATATCAATAAAATACATATCAATCTATTAAATTATGAACCTGCATGTTTTTAATTTTTGCTTAGTTGTAGTTAAGTATATTATCACAGTAAAAATATCTTATATTAGTCTGATATTAGTATTTGTAATAGCACATATAGAAACATCTCTCCGTGTTCTGTGGGAATAGTGAAACTTAGGCCATAGGTCAACCATCTAGACTTATCCTTGATAAAACAGTACGTCGATAATATCGCGGGTTAGGAGGGGGGGGGGGAATATGAAAATCTGTATGTTTGTGAAGCGATTAATTTATTTTGATGAAGTGAAAGCGGATCGGAAGTATATGGTGGAGCATGAGAGGCTCTTATGATGAGATGATGATTTTTTTCCCATTTAATTAATATTTATTATCCCACCACACACACCATTAACTATCACAATTTTACCAACTTAAATAAAGAAATTTTCATTTTTATATTATGCTACTATTTATGTTATTTGGTTCGTTAAGGTCCCTAATAAATTCCATTAAAAAGAAAACATTGCTAATCTTTTTAAATATTATTTTTACAGAAGCCGATGCATCTATGAGCATATCAAGGGAACAAGAATTTCCTGGTAAGAAATCATTAGCGGGCTTAATTGTCGGGCGGTCGTATTATGCTTATTTGATATCTAATAGAAAAATGTATTAATAATTTTAGAGGTTTTACAATATAAACTGTTGGTATTCTACAGATACTCCAATTGATGTGCGTAGCGGCGACACAGTTTTTGCTGTTTACTCCTATGTAGCAGAAACGGACGAAGCTATCAACTTAGTAGAAGGCGAAAGACTATACATTTTAGGTAAGAATAACTGAAATGAACATTGGTAGTGATTATTTGGAAAATATCTGTCATTCTATCATTATCGGACATTTTATTGTAAATATAACGTTTTAGAAACCACAAACCAAGACTGGTGGTTCGTACGAAAACATCTAACCGAGGAGAAGGGGTGGGTACCGGCGCAGTATTTAATGGACGAAGCAAATTACACACTTTACCTACAGAAGAAACTGAACGAAAAAATTGATAAACTGCCAGTATTCGAAAGTAAGTCACGTTACAATGCATTAATAATAATCTCCGAGAATCTTTAGTATTTATTACCAATAAAATATTTAAAGCATTTATTAAATTCGTAATATACACTAAGTATACAGATTTACTTTGATAAATCTAAATAATCGAAACGAATAAGCAGTAAGCAGCAGCGCCGGCCTTTCAGCATCTTTATGGATAATTCCTTTCTGCATATCATCGCGAGTTTTTATAGATCAAAGTCTTCAGCAGATAATTAAATCTATTATGAAGTTGAAGTTCAGTTTGTTAGTTCTGAGTTTAAAAAGAACTGCTAGTTTGAATTGAAAGTAATGTTTGTGTTGCATAATTAATTTATCGGCTTCATAACATCACGCTGCTACCAATTATTAATGTTGCAAAGGCGGGAAAATACCATTAAGTAAAATAGTTTTTTTGCTAATCTTACGCGGGTTCTTCTTACTTAATTCCCTAGTGTATTCATATTAATTTACAGAGCCTACATCAGAAGAGCAAGCGATAGCGCCGATATTTGTAGAAAAATTGCGGCCAAAACATACACCTGACGGCTCTACAGTACAATTCGAATGTCAAGTAGAGGGATATCCTAGACCACAAATTACTTGGTTTAGACAAACAGCAATTATAAAACCATCTCAAGATTTCCAAATGTATTATGATGATGACAATGTAGCCACACTTGTTATCAGAGAAGTATTCCCGGAAGACGCTGGTACGTTCACTTGTGTTGCTAAGAATGCAGCAGGTTTTGCATCAAGTACTACAGAACTAATAGTTGAAGCACCTCTTTCCGATCACGGTTCTGAAATGACAATTTTATCAAGGAAGAGTCTTTCGAGAGAATCTTCGTTAGCTGATATATTGGAAGGTATTCCTCCAACATTTTCGAAGCGGCCCAAAGCTCAATATATTGATGAAGGAACGCAAATATTCCTGGAATGTAGACTTGTAGCAATTCCAGAACCTGACATAGCATGGTTCTTTAAGGGCGAGGAAATTGTACCAGATGAAAATATTTCGGTAGCCACCGAATCTGACATGCACATGTACTGCAGTGTTCTAAAAATATCAAATGTTAAAAAATTCCAAGAAGGTACTTACACCGTACTTGCAGTTAATAGAGAAGGCGAAGCTAGTCTTCCGATTGTACTTAAAATAAAAACGGGCCAGAAAGAAAAACCTCAAGTGATCGAACCTTTGAAGAGCATTACTATCAGAGAAGGTGAAAGCGTTGTTCTTTCTACCCAAGTAGTCGGAAATCCTCAACCAACTGTAACGTGGTATAAAAATAATAAGCCGATTAAAACATCGACTACAAAAACCGATGGTGATACACATACTGTTTCTATTATAAAACCAAGAAAGGGCAAAGATGACGGAGTCTACACGCTAAAGGCTGTAAATTCAGAAGGAACAGCAGAAACTAGCGCCGTCATTACTGTCGAAGGTAACCTTTTCTTTACTGCAAATTATAGTGTGTACCTTATATCTTCCCACTTTCCTACAAGGATTCTCAAAGTAATAGGCACAGGGGTAACACCCACTTTTCATTTGCCAATGTGGCAGTAAAGATGTTTGTTACCGTTTCTCTGACACAGCTTCATATGCATGTTTGTTTATACTCTTAGAAGATATTGTGCAACTTTAATTGTAATATTATCCTTCACTGCAAACTCAAGACAACTTCATAGTAAACCTGGCAAGCAAAAATCAAAACCAAAAGTTGTTTATACAGGGTCTAGACTTCTTAAGTAAACATTTTTGGCACAGGACAACGGTAGGTGGTACATACTACCTACATATATTTTTTTTTATATAGAAATTAATCACTAACCGACGCTCTTTACCCAAAATGTTCGTCTATAAAGTCTAGAATATATATAAAGTATCCTATTTGCATATTAGTTACTCATTACAATTAATTACAATCTACAAATTTTCAGAACCCACAGAAGAAAATGCGGAACCACCACTCTTCATTCATAGATTCCAAGAAATAACAGTCAAAGAAAATGGAACTGTTAAATTATCAGCAAAAGTTACTGGTAATCCTGTACCATCTATAACGTGGTATAGAAATAATCAAATAATTACACCATCTCAAACAGTGATACAGAACTTTGACGGTGAAAATATTGAACTAATTATATTAAATGTTGATTCTGAAGTAGATTCAGGTGATTATAAATGCGTAGCGGCTAATAGTGCTGGTAAGTCTTCACACGGAGCTAGGGTAACCATCGATGTCGATAAAGTTACGTTTGTCAAACATCTTAAGAGTACATATGAGACCGAAGAAGGAAAAACTGTAGTATTGGAATGCCATACATCTCATACGGTTTCGACAAAATGGTTCCACAACGACAAAGAACTAAGCGGCATGGATCATAGAGAGATAATACAAGAAGGCCGGGTCCATAAACTAAGAATCAAGAAAACAAAGCTTATGGACAAAGGCACCATCAAATGTATTGTAAAAGATCAAGAAACAGAAACAGAATTAGTAGTTTTTGAAACTGTCCCTGAATTTTTACGTAAGCTACAAGATTTCGAAGTGAAAGAAAAAGACATTGCTATATTGGAAGTAGAAATAAATTCTGAGACAGCTGATGTATTCTGGGAAAAAGATGGTGTTAGAATAAAGTCAAAGAAAAATAAATATGAACTTGAAAAACGAGGCAATGTTAGAAAGTTGTTGATTAGGAACACTTCGGTTCATGACGAGGGAGAATATACATGTATGCTACGCAATGACTCATGCACTGCCGAAGTAACAGTTGTAGAGTTACCGCCAGAAATAATAACAAGACTCCAGGATCAAAAAGTCAACAAAGGCTGTAAAGCTACATTTGAAATAGAACTTACGAAAGGTGACGCTTTGGTTCAATGGTTTAAAGATAAATCAGAAATTCAATTTTCAAATCACATACAACTCACAATCGACGGGAAAAAACAAAAATTAAAAATATATGATTGTGATAACAGCGATGCTGGAGAATATTCTTGTGAAGTGGGTAATGACAAATGCACAGCAAAACTAACTGTTGAAGAACCGTCTATCGATTTCACTCTAAGGCTTCCAGAAGTTATTACAGTTCCAGCCAATACAGATGCATTTTTGACAGTTGAGATTCCTGACGAAGATTTAGATGTAACGTGGTACAAAAAGAAATGTGTTTTGGAGGACAGTGAGAAATTCACATTCATATCCGATATGAAAAAACGCACTCTTATAATACGAAAATGTAAAGAAGAGGACCAGAGTGAATATTCATGTACATTACTTGATGCTAAATGTTCAACTAAACTTAAAGTTGAAGGTAATTTTGAGAGCATAATATTATAAATTCAAATTGTATTCTATTATGATATAGAATACAAATTGAAGTATAGAATACGCTTTGATAAATTGTATACTTATATTATTATTGTTACCTTTACAGTTGTAGAGTTCGCGCCTAAAATTATAAATTACGACCAAGAATACAGGATAAGACGAGGTACCGATGCCACCCTATTAGTAACATATGAGGCAGTTCCACAAGCGAATGACGAATGGGTCGTAAATTCTAAAATAATTAAGAAATCTAAACATACCAAACCAATGATTGATTCAAAATCAGCAAGCCTCACGATCAAGAAGGTTGAAAATAATGATGCCGGTACCTATAGGCTCAAACTTCAAAATAATTGCGGTGATACAGAAATAGAGATAAACGTCGTTGTTTTAGGTGAGTATAAGAATTTAAACGTTTTCATAACTACAGTGTTAATCTAGATATAAAATTTTTACTTACCTACTTTTATTAGACATAACATCACCACCGGGCAAGCCAAATGTACTGGAAATAGATGATTCTTCAATAAACTTATGTTGGGAAGAGCCAACAAACAAAGGAAATTCTACAATAGAGTGTTATATTCTGGAATATCAAGAAATAAACACGACAGAGTAAGTAGACTATCCCACTAAACTTAAATATTTTAACTGATGATATGTTGTTTTACGCTTATACGTGTACAACATTTATAAAAAAATGTATTGACGGTAAGGCTGACAGCGTAGAGATGCTAAATAAAATTAAACGATTTATGTAACAAATATTCAGTTTGCCAATGATCCAAAGACATTGTAGAAGAAAATCGGAAAGCATGTTTTAAAATAATATTTTTCGATCTTATAGACATAGTATTTATGATAAAATGTTTTTAGGTGGACTTCAGTAGAAAACATAAGGAAGAGTCAAGTCACAATTGAAAATCTTAAAACGAAGTCATCTTACCGATTTAGAGTGTTTGCAGTAAATGAAGTAGGAGTCAGTGAATCTTCAGAAGTAACAGAATACATTCAGATCCAGAAGATAAGTAAGAATCATGGACCTACAGTAGAAAAACCGCTTAAAGATATTATTGGTGAACCAAATGAAGATGTTGAACTTACTTGTATCTTCGGCGGTACACCTGTGCCTAAAGTAGTATGGTACAAAGATGGTAAAGCATTGAAAACCGCTAAAGCTTCATACATCAATAGAGTTGCTACTCTTGTGGTTACCGCAGTGGAGAGTTCAGAAGGATTATATAAATGTGTGGCTTCCAACGACATTGGCGAAGCTGAAACATCTTGTACAGTAGAAGTACAACAAAAACCTATCATAATAGTGGCAGAAGAATCTCGTAATCAAAAGCTCAGAGTAAGTGAACAATGGACTGTAACAGCAACTGTCGAAGGCATACCTAAACCTACAATATCGTGGTATAGAAACGGTACTAACCTAGACAAATCAAAAGATGTACAAATTACGACAGAAGACTATAATAGTACAATAACAATATCAGATTTGCAACGCTCACACAGCAATAAGTATATCATAGAAGCTCAGAATAAGGCTGGAACCAGCACGGTTGAATTGATTCTAAGGATATACGGTAAGTTGATGCTTACTTGATTAAGTACCTTCGTATTGGATATGGGTGGAATTTAATAACGGAAAAAGATTCATCAAATCGGTCTGGTATTTTATTCATTATATTTTATGCACGTAGTCACTAACAGGTGAGAAAATCAATTAATTTGAATTTATAATGCAGTTTACTGGTTTTTTTATGTTCAAATCCAACGTTCATTAAGTTTACCATCGATTTAAAAAATTGTAAATTTTATTATTTTGTTTTTCTAGATAAGCCAAGTAGACCAGAAGGACCTGTGATAATGCGAGAAATAAGTAGAGAATCCGTTACGATAGAATGGAAACCGCCCCTCGACGATGGTGGCCTAGAACTAACTAAATATGCAATCGAAAAACACGAACCCGACACCAATAAGTGGGTGAAAGTAGCTGATGTCGATAAAGACGTTGACACCTATTGTATACAAAAACTGAATGAGAACTGTGAATACATGTTCCGAGTTTTAGCTCAAAACCCTATAGGGTTCTCTGATGCTCTGGAGAGTGAGCCAATTGTAATCAAAACTGCTCTTGGTAAGTATTAGTTTCTGTTTGAAATTTGTTCAGAAACAGCAGACATGCACATGTTTTAACACTGTACCTTCTATTGCAGACGTGCCCTCACCGCCTTTAGGTCCACTTGGATTATATGGAATTAGCAAAGATTGTGTAACCATAACTTGGCACCCATCAGAAAAGAATGGAGGTTCACCTATCCTCGATTACAGTGTAGAAATCAAACAAGAGGGTAAAAAGTGGAAGCACGTGGCCACAGTATCTACAACCACGACTAAAATAGAAAAACTGAAAATAGACACTGTTTACCAATTTAAAATATGCGCCAGAAATGAAATAGGAACAAGCTTACCTTACATTTCTGACGAGAAAATTACTTTGGGCAAAACACTGTGTAAGTATTAGTTTGAAATACTTCAAGCTAATTTTCAAAGCTTCAAGCTTCCTAATACATTCGTTTAAGAGGCACACCATATCATTGAATAATCATCCTTTTTTTATAACAGCACCCCCATCGCAGCCCCAGAACTTTGTAGTGCGTGAAACCACTTCAAGGTCGGTAACACTTCAATGGGCAGCACCAGAAAGCGACGGAGGAAGCGTTATAACAAGTAAGCGAAGATATTTTAAGCGTATACATACAAAAGGGAGAAAAATAGACCTTAAACTTCTTTAAAACGTAACTTCGTCCGCGTGGAAATAATAAACATGCCTACTTACACCAATCTATTCCTTATCCTCAACTTACCTTAATTTTCAGATTACATAATTGAATACAAGACTGTTAAAGGGAAACTGTGGACCAAAGTTATAACTGTGTCCGGTTCTACTTATGAACACTGCGTGGAGAACATAAAAGAGAAGGAGGAGTTATTGTTTAGAATATCTGCTGAAAACGCTATCGGTGTTAGTTTGCCAACTGAATCCCAAACGGTTCGGTTAGAGAAACATGCCAGTAAGTAGTAGCAAAGTCAGATTTATCTTGGTCATCAAGACTTCGCAAGTACCTAGGTATTTTTTAATTCATCCGCTAACATATTTTTCTCACTTTTTTCAGCCGTGCCATCGCCACCAACAGCTCCATTGGAAATTCGAACTGTAGGAAATAACATTGTAATGACTTCCTGGGGCACACCGGAATGGGATGGCGGTGCACCTTTATTAGGCTACAACATTGCCATTCGTGATGTTACTAAAACCATGTGGATGGAAGTTGGAAAAGTCGACGCTCAAACTCTTAAATTCAACATCAGAGACTTGAGTGAAAATCATACATACATGATAAGAATATATGCTCGTAACGAAATCGGGCTGAGCGAGCCTCTCGAGTCAGAGGAACCTTTCAAAGTCATTCCTGGAGAAGGTGGGTTCATTCACAGACACAATGACATTATTTTAGCACAAGTTCCCACTATGAAAAACTTCATTATTATGCATTGTTACAAAATAGTAAATACATAAGTACTTATTGCCGCCGAGAACGAGAATAGAATGGTAATACAGGCGCAGTTGGCCTTTGAGTTGTTCCGTTACATGCATAGGTCTGCCCTGGCCACGAGGTGCGATAGGAGATCTGTGAATGTTTGCAGGTTAAATAAGTGCTATATGAGATCGCATGTTGTTTCCAGACTCTCACGCCGACGAGGAGCCCGGCGAGCACACAGAAGCCACTGAGCCCACGTCTTTCAGCACACAAACCACCACATCGTGGATGCGCGAGTACAACATGGACGCAGACATCCGCTCCTACGCAAGGGGCTCGTTATTGCGTCGCGACGAGTACTTCTTCAGAATTTGGCACTACGCTAAACAATTATTCAAGTAATGTGACATTATGTCCATACAAATATAATCAACCTGTGATATTTACCGACAATATTTAATGTTCATAGTTGGTGGATAGTACCTAAATGTTCTAGACAAACATAACTACACAAGAGATGGCGCGTCCATCTGCAAAATCTGTCATTTGATTTTTTTGACTAATGTTTTTTTTAATGTTAATATATTTGAACTATTTATTCTAGATAAGAAGGTAATTTAATTTATTTTTATTTATTTTGTATAAATACATGATAATGTTTCATTAAAGCTGAAGAGCAGATTTGAGTCTCATTCAATACAATTAAGGGAGACGGTTTTAAATATAGGTGCAAAATATTTATTCGACAAATTGAATGAGGTTCAAACATGCCTTCAACTTGTATTCAAAATTTATGAGCTTAATATAGAAGTTGCATAATATTTATGTTGTTTTCTTTTTTTTAATACTTAAATATTGGTTTTTAAAAAGGAATTTGAAAAGTATCAAATCGAATCAACTGCCTCTGCGCTCACATCTACATATAATATAACACACAAAAATCTAATATTTAAATATTGAGTGGTACCTACTGATATTAAAGAGAACATTACATTCATCATGTATAAGTTAAAAATAAACACATTTTTAGAATTCATACTTATATATGCTCACGCCTATATTCCCCGAAGGGGTAGGCAGAGAGTAGGGGTGTGGTACACTATACATACGTACACTATACATACACTATACATAAGTTTTTTAGACAAACTCATTGGTACAGGCCCCGCTGGAATTCGAACTTGCGTCGCTTGCGTAGCAGGCGACTGCTCAAACAGCAAGGCCACCACGGCATTTTTATTATCTCATATGAAATATGAATTCATCCATTGAAAATAAATACAATAACTAACTTTATTCCTTCGCCACAGAAGCTGTCTAAAGGTACAACCACCTCTAAATAATTATATCATATTTTTTAATAAAAAATGATTTACCCTACCTTTATAGATATATGTATTCCAATAACAACATACAAACACTACTTATTACTATGACTAAGATTTGGGAAATTCATACTCATGTAAGGCAAGGGTAAGTTTGGTAATAACTTGGCTGGAATAGATAGTAGGTAAGTATATTTGTATATAATGTTTCATACATGACATATATTGATGTAACTATGTTTAAATTAATTAAGGTGAAGTTATTAAAACTTCTTGATTAAATGAATAAAGGTATCCTGGATAATAAAATCAACTCAACTATGACACATCTCGGCCTGTACAAATGTGGAAACCTACTGCATGCAATCACACTAAGAACAAGAATCCTAATCCAAAATCGTTTTATAATTATACCATAACTAGAGGACATCACGGGGTAGTAGTTACCCACATAGTTCCCGTTTCCGTGGGAGTATGGTGATAAAATATAGCCTATATTAATCAGTGATAGCCTAACAGTGATAATGGAGCATTTAAATGGTGAAATAATTTTTAAATTGGTTCAGTACTTTTTGAGCCAATTCGTTACAAACATTAACATTTCCTCTTTATAATATTGGTATAGATATATGCAGTGAACTCTTAAATCCTAAAATATTATATTAATTTAAAAATATATAATAATAGTGAACAGGTACTGATATACCAAAACATTATTTGGTAATATCTCAAGGTATAGTAAAATTATACAGGTACATATAGGGTGTAGAATTTTTAGACAGACTTTTTGGCACAGAGCTTCAGTTCAATCTTAAAAATATAATAAATTCATTAATAACCATTAAATTTTTTGGCATTTGTGTCATATATTTTGGAGTTTAATTTTACAGAAAAATAAGCATTCTCTTATGTTACATATAAGAACCTTTGTCAAGCCTTAATAACTACACTTTACACCAAATATAAGTAATAATGAAGGGTTCTTACTTTTATTCTAAATAGATTACTTGGTTTTAGGTACTTACAGTACCTAAATTTCACATTCAATCCCAACTTGGGTCGTAAAATTAATAGATAAGTATGTAATAACTATTTCAATTTATAACTAGATGAAACCCTAATTGTAGTCAATATTATGTAAATATATTCCAAATTTTTACTATGATTACAAGGATTAAATAAACTAAGGAAGCCAAGAGAGCTTTTGAGCAAGCAAGATGTTTTGAGAGATTTAGGTTTTGACTTTGTAAAGACAGTAAAATTAAATAAATAATAATTAAAATAGGTACATGTTAGTAACGTTTTATTTTTATAACTTAGTTTGTTGTATTTCTTTAAAACGTATTTACAAAAGTACTAATAAGTAAAAGGTACTTACATAATTTCACATACAGATCTAGGTTATGATTACAAATGATAATCTCAATTTTGATTTATTAAAACATCATTATTTGCACGCACAGCATTTTGTTAAGTAAATATTTTATTGACACTAGCTTGCTTGACTTTGAATTCGCGCCAAAAAAGTTTAAAAAGTTTTGGACGCGTTCCGTCTTAACAATTTTTTTTAACTATGGTACTTTTGTAATAAATATTTTTTATAGTCGTATTACTAACGAGGAACAGTAAGGTGTTATTGAAGACTATTTTGTAGAAATATAATTATATATCGGTTTTCATAATAAATGTGCAATTTATAAAGAAAACCTTTAAGGTGCAACCTCATGCAGCCGCTCGACGCTCGTTTCCAGCATCATTTGTGGTCGAGCGACCTCATTTAAAATGTCCCGCGACTCAAAAAGTTATTGTCAGTAACCGGGTACTTATCCAGAATCCGGCTGCTACTGGGAATTTACAGATAGCAAGCCTTGTTTGTTGTTACAAATTTTTTCTTTACCTTAGGCAAAACCAGCGACAACCAAGACGTATCCGAACATACCTCATTTGTCAAATGATGATATGTAATTACTTAGTTCCGTAGATAAAAGACACATACATATATTATATACATACTTACATACATACATACCGGTCAAAATCATAATATAACCTCTTGTTTTTTCTTCGGATGATGTCGTCACTTGTCTTGCCACCAAACGCCTGCCAGAGTCTCATTCGCCCAATATTACCATATCATTACTGTCGACATTGCTATTACATGTGCGTTTGCTCAGCACGGCCCCCCCCAATTTGCATTTTTGGTGTGCACAAAAGGAATGTACTTACCTCTAGGAATATATGTACCGCTTTCTTTTTCAATGTACCTCAGTACTTTCGAAGAAATAAGCAAACAAAAGGGGCCGTGATAGCCAAACGCTTTCAGTACGGCCCTCGTGTAACTTGGTCATCAACAGTCAAAATATTTCATGAATGTCGGTGGGCTTAGAGACATTTTGGCAAATATGGAATCATGATCACCCCAACGGTTGTATTATATGATATTATTGATGCGTTATATCTATTGCGACACATACAAGTGAGCAGAAGCTAAAAAGAAAGCTACGCTAAACTTGATTGTATACATAAGTACCGACCAAGATACTCTTCTCCCACTGTATTAGTAAAGTACTAGCTGTGTCTCGCGGTTTCACCCGCGTAGGCTTAACAATAAAAACAATGATACTTAGTGATAATTGTTTTTTCTTCGATAAATGTAGCCTAGTTACTCTAATCACAGGCCACAAAATATAAGTAGCAGTAATATGGCATACAAAAAAGGAATGGAAATTGCAATAAAAAACACCAAGAAGTAAATACGTGTTTATTTATTTTATTAACACAGATACAATGTCCGGTACCTATAATAATAAAACGAATAACGTACTACTTATAAATACCTAATATTCATACAATTCAATAATCAAGAATTAAATTGTACTGTTAATATTTTAGCTAATTACGGTTTATGAATTATAATTATTTACTGAATTAAACAATTTTAATACGTTTGTGACACTATTTTGGCACTAGGTATACATAAATTTGAACCGACGAACATTACAATAAAAATGTTATCTATTAAACACAATTATCCGCTACCACACCTTTACTGGCGATTCCGGCGGCCTGAAACAAAAATCACACATTAATAACCAGTCATAATTTTACCCGATCAGAACGGTAACACACACCCATCGATATCAAAAATTTTAAAATTAATGCTCATTATATTACTCCGCTGGATTATCCACATTTAGGTACTAAAATTAAATACTTAGTTCCTTCATCAAAACGTCGTGAGGAAACCTGCATATTTCTGAGAAGTAATTCAAAGACGTATGTATAGTGCTTAAGACGGCGATAGACTCATCATCTGTCACGTTGGCACTTAATCAAATTCGGTGAAAAGTGGGTGTTGCGATAACAACACCTCTGCCTACCCTTTCGGGGAATACAGGCGTGAGCATATGTATGCATGTACTTAATTCCTTCGAGTTCTGCTGTAAAAAGACATCGCCTAGAAACGTTGGGGATTTTATTGTGTTGTGCACTAACCCTTATCTTTGGCAGACTTGACTTGCTTGTTCTTGTTGCATTTCTTGGTAATGCGCTTGCTTTTGTCGCAAGTGGGGTCGCTGTTGGCCTTTAGCATGTCGGTCCTGGACATCTCGCCATTAGGGCTGCACTCACTCCAAGCTGACTTCTCATAGCGGCAAGCTAAAATTACAGCAATGTTACAAGGGTACACGACTTAGGTATTCCTAAATTTCAGCCTAAAACAGGTTTATAAGTCCTGCATATCTGTAAAGTAAGTGTCCTCAATTTTGAAGATAGCTATGTCACATAAAATAAAATAAAAATAAAATAGTTGACCGCATATTTTTTTTTTCAGAACCTGCATTACTCTTCGGTACCTAAGTACGTAATCGAAAAGACAATATCCGAAGAAATGTTGGTCAATAAGAATTTTATTAAAATTTATTATAATTGTACAGTAGATAAGCTAACGACGAGAAATGCTGACAAAAATAAAATACCTAATATGGTACATATTCGAGCATCGGTAATTTAACAAAAGCGAAGTGGTTTTGTGAAAATATATATAGTTATACTTTTTCTTCATTCAAAATTGACACAATGGCTTACCTAGTATTCGTTCACCAATTATATTTTGATATGAATCTGAACCATTAAAATAATACAGTATAATATTACACCCTTATTATATTTCTTTAAACTATCTTAAAGTCCAGTAACACGTAGATAATTTAGCAGTAGCACCGTAGCTAGCTCGGTATTTGTATAGAAGTAGGTGTAGGTATATACATATGTTTTATAAATTGAAGCTCAAATAGCAGACAATAAGGATTCAAAGATAGAACTCAATGGTAGACCTATTACCTGTGTGCTGCGCACTAAAGAAGACGCTGCGGAAAAAATCCTTTTTGCGAACGTTTCGTGAATAATTTTAACAGTGTGCACCTATTTCCAACTAACTATAAATATTACAGCATTTCCATTAGGTCAGGAGTGTTTCTGAGCGTAATTTTCCGTATAACTCATCTTGTAATAGATGACTACAAGTCACTGTGTTTTCGCCTTAGATAATCGTATTATAGATCACGTTTTTCTCTAGAACGTATACAACATAATATAGTTCTATGAAACATACAGACCTTTTTTGCACTTCTTCTGAATGGTCTTGACAGTTTCGCAGCTTGCAGGGTCCCCTTTCTTGAGGGTTAGTTTCCGAGAGCGATAGTTAGTCTTGGCATCGCATTCCGTCCAAGCTCCACGAACATAGCGACAAGTCTCTATAGAAGAAAAAACAGTCATTTCGACATACAGCTTAATTCCGTGTAATGTTAATTCCACCCAATAATATTGTTTGTTACATAAGTACCTAACTTTAATAGGAATATATTTTTAAAATCTATAAATTAATAACTACGTACTTAGTTATTATTTTACTACTATTATTTAACTAATACAATCGTTTTGGCTAGTGTAGTATTGATACTCGCGTTGATATCTAAAGCTATCAGTATCTGATTTCTAAAGCTCTAAGTTCGCTAGCAGCTGGAAGTAATAACTTGAATACAATAGCAAATCTTAAGCAACAGATAACATAACCTTACCTAACCTATACCTCATGTAACAAGGAATGATGCGCTGAACAATAAATAAACCGCACAACAAAAGAATCCTTTAATTAATTTACTACTACCAAGTACCTATACGATAGATATTATATAAAGTTCTACATCGTTCGTGCAAACTGTTACAAAGGACATAATCTCTAACCAAATACGAACCTCTATTTTTAGCGCCCCTCTCGCTGCGTATGAGGACTTCGTGGTCGCTCTCCTCCCACACCTCGCCATCAGCCGAAGCCACGGCGACTAACAAGAGCATCAGCCCACCCACTATCCACCACCAGTGCCTGTTAGTCTGACAACAGATACATATTTGAATAGCAAATAAAACATGAAACCTAATAGAGAGAACCTCCTTGTTTTTAATTCTATATTCTATATTCTATATTTTTAGTCCGTCCTTGATGATGTTCCATAAGTATAGTGTACTTAACTAAGGTTATCAAATCTATTTAAGAATGATTTTCAACATTGTTTCTTACTTGAAATTCATAAATATTTATTGTATGGGAGTAGGTGCCTAACAAAAGAAGACATTTTAATTTAAATAGGTACCTAATACATGTTTCAATTGGATCAAATGTAACTTCTACTAGTTAAAACCAGGGCCGGCTTTAACTTACATTCGCTTCGCTTGTTAGCAAAAACTACATTTCAATGGATGTCTCGTTCGCAATAGCTCGAAAACCGCAACTAATGTGGTATTGTGGATAGTGCTTCATTCAAAAAATAAAATTCATACCTTCGAGACTTCGACTAACATGACGTGCTTAGTTGATTTAAAGAAATAACACAGTCCGTCATTAATTAAATACATTTTAATATTAAATTACCCGCAATGGCCATTAAAACGCATCCCGTGCGAGATAACCATTCAGTCAATGACTTTTAATTATTTCTCAGCGTCAACAGGCTAAAATTAACTCCGAGTCGCACTCGCAGGTCACTCGTCCCGTCGACTCACTCATGATAACCACCATCCGTATATTTAAAAATACTTATATGGTTTAACTACATAATGAATACAGGACAAACAGACTTACGTTCCACTCAATCGATTTAACAAAACGTTTTCTTTCTCTACCTTCGTAAAAGTAAACAATTAATTCACCTTACTGGGACCTTGCTAAGCTTGCACTAGCCCCTAGAAATGAACGAATTCGTCACTGTTCCTTCAAAGAACTGGGCCAAAAATGCATTGTTTACTTTTCATAATATAATATATGTACTCTCTTCATCAGTTATCGGTTCATTCAATTGATTTCAAAAAGGAAGAAGTTCCAAATTCAACTTTATGTTATTAAATCTATTTCATGATTTCAATGCACAAAGCGAAACCAAACCGTCGAGTTTATCAATGTCAGCTACTTAGTTAGTACCACGCAAATATACTGCAATTGACTACAGTTTTTCTCTACCTATTTGTTTGCAGTTTGTTCCATGATAGGTTTGTAATGCAGCAATCTCAGACTCACGAGTTGCGACGCGATATATACCTAAGGCTATGTTTTGAACACACAGATAGTAATAATTGATCTCCTGATCTGGTGCCATAGATAACTCCAGCACATTTTTAAGAAAAAGAAATAGATATTGGATCATCAAACTTAAAAAAATATGTAGGTATTATTTACATTTCGTACAGATTTAAGTACCTACCATCTATCTGCTAATGTGTTTAATAAAAATCACAGGTTTCAGATATTAAAAAGTATTAAATAGGCGATACACACGCGATTAGAACCTTTTAACAAAACTTCTTACCTACCTATTTACATGTATGGAAATTCCCAATGATCTTTTCCCAAATTATCTAACGATTTGAAAGAAGCATAGTGCACTGCACAGACGCGCAACTAGCATTGTCTCTTTAGAGTCAATGTCATTATTCTAAAGATGTTTGGTGGGTACCCAAGTATTGATTTTTATTGCCACCAACAAACTGCATATATATTTTTTAATTTCGCTTGACAAAGAAACAGAGAACTGAGTATGCGAGGACATCAATAATAATTAACACAAATAAATAATATATCACACAAAATATAAGTTAACACTAACTATAAATGAAAGTAAAACTGTAAAAGTACACGGATATAAAAGAGATGTACACTTGTAATAAAACTAACATTATTTATGTGAGAGTAGATAGCTTACCTCCATTCCGAAGGACGTGATCGCGTAACAGGAGCGTGCGCGAGGGGTAGTAAATGGTGTGTGTATGTAGGAGTGGTGCGAGTGTCGCGGCAGGCGAGAGCCGAGTGGCGGCACTGGTACTGACGATGGCACGCGAGCTGAGTGGCGCGGCCACGATGCGCCTCGCACCCACGCAGGACGCCTATCGATCTGCATTCTGCCGCGCACCCGGGACCTCCACTCCTGTACGGCGTACGCCTGTACCTACGCTGCGATGTACGCATCCCGATCCTCGCTCCGATCTCTCTATCTACGGCTAGGCAAGATTTATCGCTTTTTCCGGGAATGACCGGATTTCCCATTATGTCACGCGACCTCAGACTTTTTGCAAGACAGCAATTAACTTCTTTGGAAGGCATTCCAAGTGGCCTTTGTTTGCGGTCACCACAAAGAGATAGCAAAAAGATACACCTCATTAGTTGTAAGAGATCGCCGAATAGGTTGATCATGTCAATTTGTTAATCCTGTGAAAGATCGTGCTATTTCTTTAATCATAAAATGTTTTGTAAAATATTTTTTGAAACGTAATTTATATCGAAGATATAATGAAATGATCATATCGATCATTCTCTCCTATAGGTACATTAGAATAGTATTAGCGCTACAGTGTGATACAAGTATAACTTATTGAAAATCATATTATATGTAACATACAATATAGTATATAGTATAAATTCTAAGAAGACGCTTTTACAAGCATCTAACTTTTGTCTCTGCGAGCTGTTCACAGAACAAAGAAAGCGTCCAGTGTGGCCATATTAGGCTACACTACTACACAGGACAGCCCTCTTGAGCTGGGTGTAGCCTAGCTTTCACCCAACACAGAGTTTAAGAATTTGGCTTTGGCCCTGCTACATAAGAGGCGACGAAAAGGGGGCCGGTGAGATCTGTTAGAGTCCCCCTGAACCACTGAGAGGGTTATAGTGTGGTAAAAATGCCGGCCGTTTCTCCCAGGTACCTTGAAAGGCAACTAAAAAAAAAAGTTTAAGCCAACTTTTAGTTTTTCAATATTTACAAGTAGATGCGGCTAAGAATTTAAACCAGAAAGCAGAAAAATGCGAACGGATCAGAGACAGTATGTTCATCAGTAAAAATTGTGTTCCATTCATCAAACTTCCTGGTAGCTTTATGAGAAAAGTTTGTGTGGAAATGAAGGCGCTTTCTACAACCCAATGGCTTTCATCTCCGGCGTTGAAAACTTTAATAAAGCCCCTAGTTCTGTACAAATCCTTTCAAAAGGATCCCGTACAGGTGTTAATTCTTGCATTTCAATACGACTCAAAGTTTTCAAAGACCAGACGAGCAGGGCGTTGAGTTATTCAATGCTTTGTTATTTATTTCAATCTACTTGATGCCTCTCTGTCTGTCAGTTGCCGAGGTTTTTTTGGCTTATACTAAAAAAATTTGTTCAAATTAAAAATTCAAACTTTAGTTAATAATAATGACGTATCTAAACATATTTACATACTTAATACATAATTATAAACGCACCTCTTCGACAAAATTATAATTTTTGACGAGTTTAAGATATGCTTTACGGTCTACAGTTTAAATCTAATCCGCAAACCTATTTTCAGAATTAACACTACTCTATGCAATTTCTATGAAGATAAACTTCAGCCCGTGAGTTATTAGAATCTGTTGCAGACGAAAATAATGTTTTATTGACTGTGTACCGGCAATAATAATGAGAGTGGGCGTTTATATAAATAGGTACACACAAGTAGAAGTGTTTTGTGTCAAATACCTACGAATTAAGTAGTTTCCGCAAAGTACTTAATATACATATGACAAAAGTAATCCATTTGACATTTTTTTCCCTCCCCACATTGTTCATAAAATTTATTGCACGTTGGCACAGAGTTTAGCTTCGTTCTGTTTATTTTTTCCTCGGGTTTCTCCATTCCACATGATTTCAATTGTGTCAATAAGTACAAAGTTTTATGATCCGTTGCAATTCGCTGATTAAAATAAGGTTGTTTACAATTTTACATCGCATTCAACAGAATGAATAAATGGTTCACTTTGTATTTCTTAGGTATCTATTAGATTTTGCTTATAATGTCGTTAACTGCTGTGTAACCGCAAAACACTAAAACTGACGCTATTTTTAGGGACGTGTTCCATTCTGTGCAAAGCGAGGGAGCCTTTTAAGCCGAAAGATGGATCGCTGCCGTTCCTTGTAAGTATTCGGATGACAATGAGGAAATAGTGGTGTTTCACATTGTATGACTGACATATCAGGTTCAGAAAGAGAATACTACGCGCGTAGATATTAGCCAAATGTCTAGCAGACCATGGTCTTTCGGTATTGCTCATCTACAGATGAGCATTTTAAATGTTTTTGAGTACCTAAGATGTACATAACAAAAAAAAAAATTACCCTAAATATAGGTTTACATGTTCTTATATATATTACGTGCCACGCTAATTACGCAACTTACCTACTTCGTCGCCGGTGAAACACATCAAAACCTAGTTGGGGCACAGGTGTATTTCCCATCCCGCTACCGCGGGCTTTGCGTGGGTACCCTGGTGTCCAGGACAGCGGTGATTACCGCAGCAGTGTGCGTGACCAGCCCCCTCAGCACAGTGACCGACACGAGGCCCATCAATGTCGTCACAGGAGCCACCTACAGACACCCTCGCAGAGGCATCAGAGTTCAAGTCACTAAAGTATTGTTGCCTCATCGTGAGTACATTAAATAATAAGCACGTTGGTTATTACTAACCATACCATACATAAATTATGCTCATGCGCACAGGTACATTTCTGCTAACTCCTTTGATGATTTTCCCAAAAGGGGTTAGCAGAAATGTACCTGATGTATACATGATGTACGTGTACACCTATAATTCAATCGGGCACTAATAAACTCCGAGCTGTTACTGGAAAATTACGGATGGAAAAACCCTCGAGATGGAAGATCCAACCAAGGACCTCGTTTTCCGCAGAAGTACTTGCGACCACTATACCAAAGATAAACTCTTTGATATAGTGGTCGCACTCGTAACCATACCATACTTATACAAACTTATAACAAAATCATCATGCCATAGATAACTTTCATTTAATGTAGTATCGACCGAGAAAAGTATTTTCGCTCTCCTGCTACTGCGAAGATTTTTTTGTCGCAATCCAAGAGTAATATTAAAATGCACGTAGGAATGCATTATACCTTTAAAACGAGAATCCTTTTCAGTGCCCGCTGATGGCGCCCACAGGAGTTACATGATGGAAAAATCGCCAGCAATTTTATTGTTGAAGCGCAAAGTTCCGGATATTTTGGCCGAAATACCGCTGCGGGCTCTCGATATAGACTACAAAGGAGAAGAGAAACTGACACTGCAGGAAGAATGCTTGATACCCGGATGGCATTTCTTTTACAAAGAGGTGAGCTCTTGTCCGTACATAATGTTATAAGGAATCAAATACATAACATAAAAATCTCATTTTACTTTAAATTATGTTGTGCGTAAAATACCGTTTAAATTTGTTTATAATAGCCGTAGACGACCTAGCTAGTATTTAAATAATAATTTACAAAGGGTACTGAAAATCTAGAGTAATTCGTGCAGACTTGTTTTAATTACTGCGAGGCGCATACTGATTGCATTGTGTAGCAATTTTCAGTTCGGGGTTATTCGAGAGTAAACAGCTGGCTGGAATTTAATTGGCGTCCAGTTAATTATTTCACGAGTAATGATCGTTGCAACACTGTACTCGTATATTAAACGGAGCGAGCTTTGCTCTGCACAGAGAGACCCTTTGCGCTACAAATCCTTTATGAATTCCTGCTTTGAATGCAACCAAATTTCGAATTCAGGAAAGCATATCCCATTATGTATGTATGCACACGTAATGTATGTACACTGTAAATGAATATTACCGACCGCCAACTCTACATAAAAAGGGGTATATTGTACAAATAAATGACCTGTCATGACTTTGTCAAATTAGATTAAGAAGAAATTTAATATTTATATTTTAATATTTTCTTCCTTCTTGTAGCCATCACAATATCTGCCTCGCCCTTTTTCATGCATGCTAAGTGCTTAGGTACTATAAGCTACCGTAGGCCGGTTAATTTTTGTATAGCTTATACTTACTTTAAAGATAAATAAATCAACCAAGATGTTTAACGATCAAATTCGATATTGGTACCTACTATAGTTAATATTCTGTGGAATGTGAACCGATTTAGCCAAAGCTCGACACTGTAGGGATAGCTACTCGTAACATCTGCCGAGCACATGTCCCCTTGTCGCAACAAGAACATACAAACGTACGCTTGCCCAGATGTGGAATGCAACTTACGATTGTTGGAGAAACTTCTCGTTTTGGCGTGTTGAGCAATTTGGAAAAAAATCTTTTAATCTTTTACGTCGAAATGAAACCGCTTTTATACAGCCGAAGTTATTCAAACAATAGCAAAGCGATCGATTATGGTTATATTCCATCAAACAGACCCGTCCAAATAGGTATGATTGTTATAAAAATCATCTTGCGAGATCTTGATAGGTATTACCTACAAAAATTGTTAACTACAGATTAGAGATTAATTTTATTTGAAAATAGATGTATTACTGAACATTTTATTGATGCCATGTAGAGTTCTTTTATCGCAGTTAATCTTTTTTTTATTTAGCCTTTGATGAGTAGTGCAACTGAAAAAAAAGTACTTATACTGATTAACATTGTTACCAAAGTTTTGAGATGCCCGTACATTGTCTTAGGATAAAATCTACCCTGTACACCAATACCTACTGCAAAGGAATGTTCGCGTCCAATTCCTGAACATAGTCAAGATGAACCTGTGGTGCGAGGCGCTGGTGATGAAATTCCAGAAAGCGCTCAGCACCCTTGGCTATGTCGGCCAGTTTGATCAATCCTCCTGCGTGTGCGTCAGAGACGTAAGATAGTATATATACATATGAGTTTACTCAGTACCTTCTTTCTGACCTTCTTAGCAAGTAGGAACCGCGCATCTTATTGGTCGGGCTTCTATTACGAGTTATGATCGCTTTTTTATGACTCCGACTCTGTCTGTCTGTGTGGCGCGACGCGAACAAAATACATCCGCAGTTACCCCTACTATTTTCGCTGAGAGCTCATACCTCGTGACGGCACTTGTAATTCTTACCTATCTGCATAATTATATAGGTACTTTGAACGTCATCGAATGTAGTGCTTCAGACAGGTTCGCTTCTTTGACACATGCTGAATCTTATCTTATACCTTTAAACCAGCAATTCTTGTGATTTATAAAGAATCTTAATCTCGGTACCGGCTCCAACGATTTTCATGAAATGTAGTGTGTAGGGGGTTTGGAGGCAAAACAGTAACAAAACTCCACCGACACGGCTTGACCGATTTTGATGAGTTTTATTTGTGTGCATTCGGTAGGCCTGACATACCTAAACTATTTTCATGCCCCAAACCTAATAAAGATATTATTAACTTTAACTTTGTCCACCCTACTGATATTGGAAAAGAATATCCTTCTTTATATACTTTTATAATTGCTTTACAGCCAGATAGAAAAGCTCAACCATGTCACGTAAGTATCTTATTTCAGTCTTAGATTCTTATTCTCATCATCGATTTCATTCCTACCGCGAAATGTGATCAGATATGTCAGGGTCTGATGTATTACCCTCTACTAATTAATTACCTTCACGAAACAAGATCCTCTCGTATTTTAATACGTGAACGTGTTTACATTTTAAATATATCTAAACCTGGAACTAGACAAATCAAAAATGTGCAAAGAAATGACATGAATAATCGCCGGCAGTGCAAAATTTCGACGCGGGTCAGTTAAGACTACAGGTACACGTCCCGTCAGGAGACTGTAGTAATACTAGTCAGGAGTAGTTATTCCACTGCGTATTTCAGATAAGCGCTTATACTTACGAGTCTCCCCATTTTCCCTATATTCGCTAAGCACTTTTAACTCTGCGACTGTACTGATTTAAATACCCTAGTCAAATACACGTTCGAAAATCGCCACTAGACCTTGCGTTTTGCGGTTTTTTTGTATGAACTTCCTACAGTCGCTTGGGGCGCTTATTAACGTCCCCATATATAATGAGGAAACTACGCAGGCGATATCGTCAATGTTAAAACCTATATTTGGGACACTGAATAGTGTCAGTTGTATTCATGATCGAAGTCGGCCAGGGCATGTACGGCGCGCCGCTGATATGCCGCGGCAAAGCCGTTGGCATGATGATGGCGCCGGACGCTCAGTGGACCAACTGCACTGGCTTCAGCAACATATTGCACCTCTTCTCTAGCACATTTCTGAAAAACTTCATGCTCTGCGTGAGCAGGTAACTATTATGGATACACCCATTATTCACTTTAACCGAGGATGATTAAATGCTAACGAGACAGATGGTGAGTCCATCATGATGACGAACGTCGACGAACGACGACCGAAATTTCATAACAGATATTATGCAAGTTTCCTCACAGTGTTTTCTTAGACCGTAAGGCTCTTGGTTAAAACACTGTAGTTATGTTTTAATTTCAGTTAATAATGTAGTGTTAGTTTTGATTATATGTGGACCTAGAAGCGCCTACTTGTAAGAACACAACACAAAAGACGAAGACAGTATTTAGTGTGAATGTTCTAATATGGTTTACCATCGAATATTTTATTTTTAAAGCCTTTTCGAAGTAGAAGACCCGGTCAATTGGGCGAAGATGAAGAAATCTATTTACCCTGACGCGTACGACAGTAGCTATGAGTACATACCAGAAATATACAGCAAGATAGACGACGAGTCCTCGGCAGAAGAAGCGCGGTGATCATAATGCTTCCACGCATCATATTATTTAGTATTGTAGCTACATAATATACATAATACACACTAGCTGTGCCTTGCGGTTTTACCCACGGAGACTTCATTTTATGGGTGGCTTTATTTCGCGGAATCCTAATTATTTTTGAGAAAAATATTTACACATAGTTTTTTATGTTAGTACCGTATGAAAAACTGGTGATTTGAAATTATAATATAATAACAGACAATACAATTTTATTTATCTATAAAGATTAAATGATGTGCTCAAAAATACCATATAAATGAAAACAAACAAGCATAATTTATTCCCAGCGAGACGTCCATAACAATAAGTGTTGTGAATCTCTGACTAGTAACATTAAATCTAAATTTTTGCTTATCTCAGTTCCGACATACGTAAGTTGAAGTTAAAAATAAATACTTATAAGAGATTCAAATCGGGCCATTTAATATTTTAAAATAATGTTTTTAGAACATATAATCGTGCGTGCGAACTTGATGAGTGTTTTCCGTTCATCAGACAAGTATTTGAGGCCCTTGATAAGCAGGTTATCAAAATGGCAAGGCAAAAACACAAACAATTTGTTATATAGTAAACATTGGTTTATTGTATATAAGTAACTCAATGATTGCAACCGTAGAGGAGGCGTGATGCTATACAAAAATAGGTTATTATTTAAAAAAAACCGGAATGTCAACTTGTGATTCGATAAATAATTATATTTTTGACTAGAAATTATTTTAATTAGATACTTAACTATAATACTACAATTAACACATATTGTTAAAACTTTTATTCTGAATATATATAAGAACCTTTTGCATAACACAGTAATAATAATAATGTTTTCATAATTGCTAACTTGTAATTACAACCAAGACCAAGATTTTTAAGCATAAATCTTATCACCAAATATTTATTTAATACTTCATGAGAACAAAATATGGTTCAACTGTGGACCCCATAAATGAACCCAGTAGTGGGTGCACGGGTAAAAAAACTTAACGTGGGTCCGTCAATGGCCGACCCATTAACGTAACCACGTTAAGTTTATCTATCTTCACAACTAGATCTCTCTAGCGTCATTCTACCATTGGATAAACCAGTGGACTCATAAATGGGTCGACTCAATGGGTCCACGGATAAACGCTCAATAAATTGACGGCAAAAACTAATCCCAGTGATGATACGAAGTGTGGCTTTTTACTATCATGTCCAGATTTTGTAAGGTTTCATGTAAATGAAATAACTAGGCAACAAATACGCGTGCCATCTTATAGCTTCTGACACAAAATGTTGAATATCCAAAGCCGGAAGACCGGTCGACGTCTCTTTTTGAAAGGGCTGTTTCGAATCCAGATATTGTTTAATTCGTACTACTAAGTATATTTAGTTTATAAAGTTATACTTAACGTTTTGGTAGATAGAAATAGCAACAAATTTGAAATAATTGTCACAAACTTCATTTTGGACAGATTGTGTGATCGGACCGCTTGAGATATCTCCAACTCAAATAATAATCAAATTTTTAATTAATTAAATATAGAGCTATTATTGTTTATTTTTTTTGGCAAACTTTAGAATATAGCTTAGATTGTTTTTTAAATTGACCAGTTAATTTGAATTGATGTTGAATTATAATGTGACTAAGCCGAACAATGGTAGTTCTCTTTCCATTGTTAATGAGTACTATAGAGTATATATTATTTTATTCGATCAAATCGATTGTGCTTGTACCGACATCCGCATAACATTATTTTCTCTGGTTCAATAGGACATAGAAACTTGAAAAAGTTAGCCGTCTATAAATAACCTACCCGACTTGTCGAATTCTACTCTACTCCTAGTAAATAACAATCTTAATACAAGACTACAACATTGGTTCCTGATATATGGTATACCTCGCCTTTATATATTTTTAATTTGTTATAATAGTGAAATATTTTCACACTTATCACTTTTATCGATTTGGCTATCCTTAAAAAGTCTTAAAATGCCTTTCCTTGCCACAAAATAACAAAACAATAATATTTCAGCAAAATTGATGACATTTTTTGACTTCAACTTTTCAATCAATGGATTACATGATTTCATCGCTTGACTTGTAAATAAGTTAATCAGTTCCGTGTTAAATGGCGAAGAAGGATTAAAAAGAGGCTTCAGCATTGATGGAATAATTTCTTCAGAAAAAACTTGTTCATTCATGCCTTTTACTCATCATCTCAACATTCGAATTTAAACTCTAGCTTTCTACATATAAAGTTGATTTCGATACTTGAAGCTATTTTAAATTAACGTAAAATTTATTGAAACTATGAAAGCGTTTGGTGTTATTATTATGTGTATCAATAAATGTATGACCGTTTCCTAAAATGAGGATGATGAACTATTAGAAAACTTTAGCTATTAATAATCATCTAGTGGTTGATTGATCATGGTAGTTGCCAACATTTTTACAACTTTACCAGATAATTTGTTAGATTATTATGTATTCACAGCCGTGACCCTAATCTCAATTGATACTGTATTACATGTACCCCTTATGATTATTGCACCCTTTTCGTAATCAATACTCGCTAGCGTCACAGTATTTGAACGAATATTTTAGAAACTCATGCAGTGGCGTATCTATCGTAAGGCTAGGTTACGCACCAGGGCCCCGAAACTCATGGGGCCCCCTTTGATTTGAAAGGACAGAAGTAGCTAGTTCACGTAGCAAACATCAACCTCTAAAATAGTTTTAAGTTGTTAGATTAAAATTAACCATAATAGAACTTGTTAAGAGCACAGGGTAAGAGGCAGAATGGAAAGAGGAGGGACCCGTTTTGTTCTCTATGATCCGGAGCCCTTCTTATAACTACGTCACTGTACTAACGTGACCGCTAGAAGACGTTGTACAATTTCTCATACAATATTCACGAGTATATATTAAGAAAACGGTAGCACACTCGTAATTGGGATGCTGAACTGATTTACTATGCACAGATATGGATCTAAATTGTAAATAGTCGTAGCGAGTGTATTTATATAGTTATTTAGCATGCCAAATGATGCAATGCTCTTCTTTTGATGCAGTTTCATCGAGTCGACACTCCATCGCTGTCGGCGTAGGACGTGATATAAAATTTAAAAAATATACCTCGTTTTAGCGTAATACTGTAAAAACTCCACAGGTTAAATGTAGTAAGAAAAGTGGGTACAGTTTTCTTACTGATCGAGGGAAATGCGTTATCAATTTAGATCCATATAATATGTGGCACTAAAGATACGACATCTTTAGTATCAAAGGGATCTGTCTGATGCAGCATTTTACAGTGCCACGTTACGAAATGTTTGAAATGGCCACTCGGCAATCACGACGCTAGGTACTGTGAATGACATTTTTAACAATCGAATTAATGGCAGTCATATAATGTAAGGACGTAATTGCACTATCATAAATATACATAGTTGAAAGGGCTGTCTAGGTTTTCTAGTTGATAAACTATATCGAGTCTATTTTGGAATATTTTACTATATTTTTATTTTTATTTATTTTATTTATTTATTTAACCTCATAGAACGGCTTGAAGCCACTTAAACTAAAGGGAAAAAAGGAGCACTTTCATGCAGTCTCCTCACAAAACTCCAAACATACACACAAAATATTCTTCCAATCATCCGCAAACAAATCACATATATGATCCTACTTTGATAATATGAGTTGAGGATGAGTGCATACTGTGTAAATAAATCTGTAAAAAGGTTTGAGAGCACTAAAAAAGGAGGTTTCCGATAAATGTTATATGTGCATTTAACTCAGTTGAAAGTGCAGTTCACAGGTTAGTGTATGACGTCACTAAAAATATTTTCAAGGGAATTTGAAATCGTTCGAGAATCATAACCATCTAATCCTTCCCACGTTACATAATTCTAAAGGGGAAAGTACGGACTGTTTCGAGAAGTGATGGGATGATGGGTCGCTCACTTCCCTCTATAATGGTTAAGGGCGATGGCTGGCATTCTCGTCATACTTGTGAACAGGTGCTGCTAGTGGGGGCTGGTCATCTCAATCTACAGAATTATTCGTAGAACTTATTCTTAGTTTGAATTTTTTTTATATCGACTTGCGCACTGGTACTGTGTCCATGGGCTTATATATTTTTTTATGATTCATATTCTCTCTCACTCAAAGCTGTAAAATTATTTTTTAAAAGAGTAATTATTAAGTTTCTTGCCAGGTTCTCAGTAAAAGCAACCTTCCGAACCTGGCGGTAGCATGTATAATCCTATGTAATCGTGATTTATGACGATTTGAAAGTACTTTGTAAAAAGTCGAATAAAGATATTTTTGAATTGAATTGAATTGAGTGAGACAGGAATTTAAAATTAGTCACAGTCACACGCTATAGAAGCCCTGCGTCCGACTGGACCGCGATATGTTGTTATGTTCAGCCGCTCTTTATCACACTCATTCTTCATAATGAAATGCCTGTGTTAATATGTTTCTAATTAGCTGTGTTTAGAACAAATCATTGCTTGGACAAAGCTGTCAGACATAAATCATAATGGATTTAGGCGGTAAAGCGCCAAATTGTAGGCCAAACTGTGTCCCCTAATAACGTATTTAACTGTTAACACACACATTACTGCATACAAATTGGTTAATAAAAATGTAATCTACATCAAATAACATCATTAAGTCTAAATTTACACGGTATACCAAAATTATACAGGTTGTACTAAAATTACACAAGGTATACCAAAATTATACAGGTTACACCAAAATTACACAAGCTATACCTAAATTATACAAGGTATACCTAAATTATACAAGGTATACATAAATTATACAAGGTTCACCAAAATTATACAAGGAATACCAAAATTATACAGGTTGCAAATAAATTATACAAGGTATACCAAAATTATACAGGACGTACAAAACATTACAACATCTGATAAAATATCGTCGTGTAAAATATGATTTTATTTAATACATAATCTTCTACTGTTTCGGCCAACCTGTATTACAGTAAAATTATATCAACGACGAAGGAATCGCACAGACCACAGACATAACTTGAATAAATATGCGCTTACAACAACATCAAGCTTACAATACGATAAACAATATTAAAACGAAGACCAGCAAACCTATCAATGTGAATATTGTCAGCCACTGCCGTCGATCTGAGAACAATACACGATATATTATAAAAAAAACTCACCCGCAAAAATTTTTTTTTTTAATTGCTATGTACTGGCTAGTGCCCGCGACTCTGGCAGTTAAATTGTTACAAATTTTATGTTACTTGTATTGTTACATAATTTTGTTGAGAATTTGTTTGCAAATAAATATTGTCTTTCTTTATTTCTTTCGAAGGGAGCTGAGATTTATCGAATAAAGCATGAATATTACAACAGTTCTTAAGGTAGGAGTAGTGTAGCACTCGCAATAGCATTAAAATACATTCGACCGAAAATCAACAACGCTTAACATATCTATTGATTAGAAAATATCGCGAGGCACATTTGGAATACAATAATAACTTACCATTGTTCATATGAAGTACTTTAGCCACCTTCCTTAAGGCGGAGTCTATCTTGGAATCGGTATTTTCAAGTTCTGTATTCAAATCATCCAACATGCTGAAATAAATGTTTGTACAATAATTTTTACACACTTAAATGTAACTTCGGAGTTCATTGCAACTATAGTAATTATAATATTGTTCCAGTGTTCCTGGATATCATGGTACTTAAAGTGGTTTGGAGAAGCATCAAAGCATATTGATCATGCATAAAAATCATAAAGATACTCAAGATTTCATAGCATATTTATAATAAGCATCCAGCAATTTGTTCAGTCTGTTGAAACCAGGAATTAAGCAGAAAGAGTGGAGCAGTATTGTCATTGTGTTAACACAAATTTTCATTGTATTGGCTCCGCAATTACATTGTATATATGATAGGAAAAGCGAGAAAGGCACACTCATTGCAAGAATTGACAGGTTGAAGCCTGGTTGGACTGTATGCTTGTTTGCCCTTTGTACCATTATAATAAACACATACATACATATGCTCACTCCTGTATTCACCGAAAGGGTAGGCAGAGTTGTACTTATAGACCTTATAGTAAACCAACCCAAATTTTTGCTAGTTATGTTTAAAATCCCATATAATAGCAAGTTGCCCTAACAAGGCACTTATCCAGACAACAGGCTCCTACTACGAAGTTACAGACGGAAAATCCCAATAACCCTGTCCCGGGGATCGAACCTAGGAGCACAAGACCAACGAGGTATTCTTTATAGTAAATATAAATATAAAAATACAAGAATACTCAACCAGGAAACTTACACAGACTGCTCGTCAAGTTCAATTCCAATCTGTTTGGAGACAGATTTCAGCGACCCAATGGAGTTACTGATCACCTGTAACTGGTCATTCTGCGTGTTCAGCATCTTGTCTTGTACCGACAACATGTCGTTGTCACCTGTCTCATATCTACTGGGGCTATCTGTCTGATTAGCCAGCTTGGAGTACTTAGTGTACTTAGGTGTGGAGGTCCAAGCATTGCCAAAGCTCACTGGGCTTTCCTCACCGTATGTGAGGAGAGGCTCGCGTGCCGTACCGTCATTGTCGCGGTTTCTATTAAGACTTATTTTTCCTTTCATCATCTGTAAATGATAAATGTTGTCAATGATAAGTGTTGTATGAGTTACATTAGTCATATGAAATAACAAATTGAGGCAGGAGAAGGCACCAAACAGTGGGAATTACTAGATATTACTTTAGGTAGCAAATGATTCATAAAAATATAGTCTCACCTTTACTTCTTGCTTAGTTGCTTCAATGAAACTCTTTCTGTCGTAGATTTCTTTATTGTCTATTTTGAACTTGGAATTCTTTTCAACAATGCGTGAGTATTATTTAAGGAATTATTGTTATACACAATCACTTCGAAGTTCAGCCTGACTTTAATTTCTAATTAAGCTGTAAGCATGTAAGAATAAATTTCAGCAATACATGTCTGTCAATGGACTTGTGACTGGTGGAGCAGATAAAATCTATATTGATAGTGGACAAGATATCAAGAGAACATGGTGTTAGACCAGCCAGATGGACCAATGAGTTAACACCATCCTTACGGTCGCTCATGGTTGCAAAATCCTGATTACTATAAGGTGTTATGGGGCTTCATGAAAGTTACCTCTAGGCACTGAACTTTGAAATAGGCTGATAAATGGACCTATTCAATGCCAATTTCACTATATCTAATGAAAAGGATATTGATTGTGTCTTCTAAATCTTCCAGGTCCCACTCAATGCTACGGAGAGCGTTCCTGAGCTCTGTTGATGTCCATTCAACTTCGGGGCTGTTAGGCACTATTGGTGTCTTGGAGAACTCTTGCCACCTCAAGTACAGCCCGCGCGTCTTGTTCAATGCTTTGAACACTTCACTGCGAACAAAAATATTGATCATAATCATAATCATATGTCGAGGCTGAGCAATGTCTTGCCTATTCCAAAAATATTTCTGAAAAGGTTTCAATTAAGTTAATATAATGTTATTATCTTATTTTTTCACTGTTGAATGACCAATTGTCTATTTATAAATAACAAAACAGAAATTGTTAAAATTTACTGATGTTTATCTCCAGTTTAACAATTACTTAAGACATAGTAGACACTAAACAAATCATAATTTACAGTAGGCGTAAAAATTTACCTATCTACACCACTACTATAAAGAGGAAAGATTTGTATTTTTGTGTGTATGTTTGTAATGAATAAACTGAAATACTAATGTGCTGATTTCAAAAATTCTTTCACCATTGGAAAGCTACATCATCAGCGAGTAACATAGTTTTTATTTTATCACCATTCTCCCACAGGAAGGGGAACTACGCAGGTGCAACCACGTGACGTCCGCTGCTATAAACATAAAAGTAAAGTAGCTATATCAAATGTCAACGCTACAATGTATCACCTAGAAAATAGCTCACAGGTACCAATATGAATGTCAACAGTGCTTGCCTTGACCTTGAATTATATTGGCTTTGTGCATAGCATTGACATTGATTGAATGAATTGGTTCTGATTGAGCAATTTCATAGGGTAATCATTACACATTGTAAGATCGGTGCAATGGCTTTGAATTCATCATGTTAGTGTTTATTTTGACATTGTGAGATGGACACTTACACTTTTATTACAAAACATGGTTTAAACCAAGAGTGGACCAAACTAAACCTAAAACTATTTCCATCCCTTTTGAAATCCGTATCTCAAAAAGAGATGGAACAACATTTTAAACCACGGATTGTCTTAGGCAATGTTTTGTAATAAAGGGGTCAATATTATAACCAACCTTACACCGCTGTGTAGTTGTGCGTAGTGGGTTCGAGCCCCACATTAAGGAATATGTTTATGTGATCAATGTTTGTGTTTGCTTGTATGGGTGTATGGTATGTATAATGTGTACATATTTTCAAAAATCTAGTTTTATAATACCATGTTTGACACTCATAGGAAAAGCTTTGCTTACATACTTTACATTTAATTTTAATTTTATCTGCACCTATATAGATGACAAGATATCTAAGCATATTTGCTTATCAATGTGTTCATGTATGATAGAACTAAATACTAATACATATATATGCCTGTTGCTAATCTATGTGTAAATTTATTTGATAGGGTCTATGATTAATACACTATGCTTTGTATGCTGAATCTGCAATATGGACCTCTTATAAGCCTATACTTATTTTCAAATTCAATTCATTAATATATTGCCTAGTTTATAATATCAAGATAAAATTCCAAATATTCTTATTCTATGTACATTCTGCATTAAATAATTGATTGTTAATGCCAATAAGAATTACAGCAGTTGTATGTGTGTACAAGTGCACAAGAGCTACATATTTATTATCAGAATTCATGATTGACAGTTCCACTTGAAAATAATTGCCCCTTTTGCAAGTTGGTTGCGGAACAATGTTTCCGGAGCCTACACTATTGATTATAAGGTGTGTGAAGTCTTTGTAGATGTAAGAGAGAAATACTATTGTTCTGTACTCAACAAGGATCATTCATTTGAGTGTTCCAAGTTCAAATCATTACAAAGCCATTAAAAAGCAGTTTTTAGCCTTTCTGTATTTTTTTATTGTTTACTAAGGAGTTTACACATAGTGTGTGGAATATTAAAGAAATGGAAATAGTTTAGTTTGGTCTAAGTTTAATTTAAGCCAAATTTTAATGGGGTTGTGTATACTTCCTACAAATTCCACAATAAGCTAGGCAACCTAATATCGTATTTTTAGTTATTAAGTTTTAATTAGGAACAGTGTTTTCCCACACAGGCTGAAGGTGACAAGGGCAATTAAATAGAATATTGAACTAGTGTTGGTCATTTTTACGTACACTACGACGCCGCGCAAATTTAACATTATACGCAGTATCAGTAGGCAGTACGAGTGAGACATTGAACATAGAAAACCATAGCACTTGATTCAATAACATTCATGTCTCAAAAATATACGTCGGTTGTCGCAACTGCACCTATAAAATACTTTATATTCACTTACTCTTTGACAACGTAAAATGGATCTTCTAGAGTCATGTCAAATATAAATCACTAAGTTTAAAAGGAACTTGAATCATATGACGATGTAAATCAACACGACTCGAAATAAATATTTAGAATAGAGTAAACATACAGGTGATTCCAGACAATCCCTCGCCTATCCCACAAAATATCGACAGCATAATACCTACCCTGAGTATAGTTCGCTCAATGATTCTCTGTCTCTTGTTAACTCGTGTAATACACACGGCGCCCGAGCTGCGCAGCTTGTCGTTGCAATGCGCAATCGCACGGGGTGTCAAGTTGTAGTATTTCGGGCGACGTCACCCCCAAGTCCAACAATGTGCACCCCACACCCTCGAATAATAGCAATACTCCACACCCCTTCCCCACAATTTGCTTGCCCCCTGTGGATTTTCAAGATTTCTCCCTATTCGGTTGGCTGGTCCTGTCACTGTCAAAGTGCAAATGTCACTTATCTGTCAAAGTCAGTAAGTTATCGATATGATAATTATAATCCCTAGAAATTTGATTGGAAAATCGACAGCGAGAAATCCAATGGGTTCCTCCACATATTTTTAACAATTTACAAGATATTTTTCTCAACAATCACTTGACATTGGCGGAATAGTTTTACTTATGCTCATCGCCATTAAATAAATAAAGGAAAGGAATTATAATCGAGCGAATCGTATAGTTCCGCCAAATTAAGTTTAAGCAGGTGTAACCGCGGGGCACAGCTAGTGTAAACAATTTTTAAAATCAATCGAAATTAAGCGATAAAATTATGTTATATCGCATAAATTTTGATTGAACTACATCATGACCCTGAATGTGTCGTCTTCTATTATTTTATTTGGCTGGTGACAATACCTAGCCATTCCATGGAATTAAAAGTACTTATAGTTGCCGTCGCATGTATTTTGCTCGCGTAGCTCTATGCAAGACTCAAAAACTGTCAAAGAACACAGAAACCATTCGAATTACACCCACTGGTAGGTGCGTGGGTAGCGACCCGAATATTGACTGTATTCAAACACCTAAGATTAAAATCCATTGCACAATTTTAGCATTAATCAAATTCATAACTGCTATTTTCCATTCGCAACTTCAGCCGTATGATACTGACGTTAAAGTTAGACAGAGGCCTCCTCAGATTCGCCGCCGCGAATACGAAGTCTAACCATGGAAATTTATGTTTAATTAAAGTTATAGGACATGAAGAATCTTTACTTCAAATTGGTACATATACCTACATAGTTGGAACGTATGATACCGAGCATTTCGACTATTATTCCTTATTATCCTATGACCACTAACTGTGCCCCGTGATTTTACCCCCGTAGAGTAAATTTCATGTGTGACCCGCGAATTTTTTTTTATAAAAATAATCTAAGTTACTGCTTCTAAAATTTGCTACCTGCCAGTGAGTTCCGTTAATATCGGTTCAGCCGGAATAACCGAAACAAACAGAGAAAAAATTTACAAATTTGTTTTTTAATGTCAGTACCGCACTTTCAATGTATTTACTAAAAAGTAGTAATTTTAGAATTACAAACAGACACTTCAATTTTAATTATCTGTATAGATTATAGAGTATGTATAGATTTTCCATTAGCCTCCACCCCAACTATGCACCTACACGTCGTGCCGCGTATAATTATATCCATTGCATGCAATAATTTTAAGCTGCGTAATAAAATTAGCGAATGCGGATGCATGTTTTCTTGCAGAGCTTCCTAATCAGCGGCGGTGAAGATCCGTTACAGGTCTAATAAATCAATTTATATCGACCCTAAAAATACATTCTTAATGTTTGTTGTAATCTGATGCTTTATATGCATAGGTACTATTTCTCCTTTGGGACACAAAAGAAATACTGAACTTAAAGTCAAGTGTGATAGGTAAGTACTTTATAACTTGCTTTTCTGCAGCCGCTTACTACACCCCATCTTGATGTGTCCTGTAGACCTGAATACGGACGAGCCTTTTTTATTCATCATCAAAACAATAGTAAAGCCGTCTCTAAGCCCATAATCAGAAAATATATCGACGAACAATTACACATGGACGGAGCAAAAGCGATGTTGCTGCCCCACCCTTCATGTCATATTCTTAGTGACCATTTGAGACCGACTAGTCGGTCACCATATTCCTGTCAAATACGTAAAAAGCTGAAATCAAACAAATAGTTTAAATATGAGCGAATATTCATTAGTGTTTCTTATAAGTTTCTAGAATCATATTTTTAACAATTAATCATAGTTATAATTATAATGAAGATAACAATAGAGAATGTATTCTGACATAAAAAGGGCACGTTACGATACCATAACTTTTAATCTGTCCACGATGTTGTGATTCTTCGTAAATCAGAAAACCTGTTCCGTGATTACTTACAAAGCAAACTTTGTTTTTACTAATGTATTTGTAGCTTAAATACATTAGTAATAGGCTAAATCAAATACAAGAGTATAAATGATACAATATATTTCTCACATTTCAACAAGTTATGACACTGCAGTACATCCTGAAAGACTTGTATACGTATAATCAAGTTTTTTCTGACAAAAATTACGAGAATGTCTAATGTCAAACATACGTCAACTGTCATTCTATTTCATTCGCTCATGTTCCGTAGTAATTTGCATTTCAGTCATTCATTCTAATAAATTTTATTTCTTTCATTCATTCTTCACAGCTCTTGCTTTGAACAGGGTTTATTTTATTTTGTATTATTTCAATAAAATTTAATATTGCAAACAATGAACTCCGTATTAAACCCCGAGGCTCCAGAATTCTTTCCACATTTCACATCGGTTACACAGGTGCGTGAGTCAGCGTGTTTGGTTTTTGTGAATTTTTTATTTTACCCATGTGTTTTTCGTACAGGTAAGATTTTTGAAATCCTGGAATTGATCACAAACTTTGTTGAGCGTGTTTTTTATGAATTGAAATATATAATAAGTATTCAGAGGCTTTCACGTGAGCGTGAATAAATGACGCACTTCGGTGGGGCCGTGATACGTGTGCAATAATAAACCTGTCCGTGAAACTGAAGGGGTGAAGGATAATTATCTTATTAGACACCAGTTTATATTCTTGGAGCATTCGCTTCGCTTGAGCTTTGTATCACTTGCGTGGTAATGCGTTCATCATATAATATTCGCGGATGTTGTTACAATGTTCATCTATCTAGACACTTAAAAACTTCTTAACAAGTCACAAAATTACAATGTTGATATTCATTGTAGACCCAAATATGACATAATTCCAAGAAGATGTCCTATTCACTTGCAATAGGCAGGCTGTATGAGTTTTAATATCATTCAAGTAACTTTTGGTATCTAGTTCAAAAGTAGATATGTTTGCCACATTTTTCAATGAAAATTTAGCTTCAACTATGTTTTAGTGTTAAAAATGGAAAACAGATAAATTTAAATCACTCTGAATTGAGTAATGTACCTAAAAATGTAACAGAAGTTGTAGTAAAACATATGTATGAAAATAAAGTTTTGTTTTCTTAACAATGTTTCCACCCAATTTCTTTATGGTGTATATCTTTGGCCAATTAAATACAAGATTATATCAGTCATACATACATACATAGAGTATACAGCAACTGCACAAACTGTGTCTATGACAATGTTTTTTTTCTTAAATTCTGTGTTTTATTTATATATTTTTTCTTTCTATTTTAAGTTAATGGTTTCATAATAAGTTGACCTATAGTTGGTTTTATTGAATTAATATCTAAGTTAACTGTTTACTTACACTTAGTGTCACAGTGTTTTCACATTATTTACTATATCTCTAAAGTAAGCCTTAGCCATTAGAACATTTTCTCCCCATGGGAAGTAAAGTTATAAGAGAGTTCATGAAAAACTGATTGACTGATGAGAGTTCATGAGAATTAATCAGAGAACATGCTATTGAAATTAGGTAGTTATATCATTTTATAAAGTGCATAATAATTATTGTTAATACATTCTGTATGATGCTGCATAATTTTATTTATTTATCATTATTGTAGCTCCTATCGTGATGATAGCATTGACCTCCAAGTATTATGAATAACAATTTATTGTTCAATATGCAACAATGAATACTTAAGATAGTAAAGTGAATATACATAATATTTTGTATGCATATTGCATCTGAGGTCATTTACCCTTTGAGTGCTCAGTTCAAACATTTTATACACAACCTTAACCTAGGATCAGTCTAGAATAATTTGTCTCATTCTGATATATGAAATTAAAAGGTGACGGACATAGTTTTAGGGCAGTCATCATTTATACAATATATTTTATTAAGAGGCATTTTAATTATTGAGTGTATTTATATCATTGAAATTAAATGAAGATGCTAACTTCATACTATTCTTTTGTGTTACGAAATACATGTGTTGTGGTAATGAGTCCCTCATACATTCATTACCACGATTAATATTCAGTGTTAGCAGTTTAACTCATCAATTTTATATATCTATACAAATAATTAAAATCAGAGTGTCTGTTTTGTAATTTCAAATTTGCAGTTTTTCACTTACTTATTATGGTACCTAATGAAATAAAAAAAAGTGTATTGCCTAAAATTAACACACAAAATACTAGTATAGGATAGCGATTGAGTCACCACTAAAATTTTACTTGTCGCCGTCAATCGTCACCTTAATAATATTTTTTGCCTCCTGAGAAGCTTTGCCTCCTGAGAAGCTTTGCCTCCTGAGAAGGCGTGACATACGATACTTATCTTTATCATAGGAATAACAAATACACAAATGACATATCAAAGTCGAGTATTGAAATACAAATCCAAATATGTTAATAAATCAAGCCCATGTGATATTAATAGTTGGAGATGAAAGGATGTGAGTGCCTTGATGTGTTTTGTTTGGCTCTCTGTGAGAGGAATTGTACCATGTTTCAATGATGCATATTATTTTGAGCCAAAATTGCATTACAATGAAGGTAACACAAACCTGCAAAAATGGATGCAGATAAGCAATAATGTGTCAACCCGCATAAACTTGGTTTTGAGAAAATGGCGTCTTAAGATGATTGTATACGTGATTTAAGATTTGTTTTATGACATAAATCCATTTTTTACGTACTTTTATGTTTCAGATGACTTGAAACACTTTTCTAGAATGTTAAATACGTGATGCATTATCAAAATATATCAAAACCTTTGAATTTGACTTTTTGTGGGTTGACACATTATTGCTTATCAGCATCCAAATAATTAACTGTTTCCCGCAAATTGACATATTATGCGGAGGCACTTCTGAATACAGCTTTATTATTTAATTTATTGAACAGTGAAAAATTAAAAAAAAAGCCAGAAATGAAATTAAGTCTATACTGATGAAACCGCATGTTGAGGAGGAGATGAGGATAATGTTGCCAAAAAAGATTTGTTTATGAATGTGGATAACAAGGGGAAAGGAAGACCTAAGAAAGGATGGATGGATTGTGTGAAATATGATATGGCTAAATTGGGACTGAATATAGATATGACGGCTGATAGAGAGAAATGGAAGAGAAGACACATCGCGCCGACCACAAATAAATGGAAACCGTCTTTATCTGTGATCTATGCACAACTAAAAAGCTGAACCGAAAACGCTGAAATTTGGTATGGAGATACTATAATACCAAAGACGGAGCCAGGGTACTTACTTAAAAAATCATGACACTTATGAAGTCGCGTACCAGTGGTGCGGTAAATACTAGTAGTACTTGTGACCAGAAAAATTAGAACAGTTGTTGGAGTATGTGGTCGGTGGCGTCACGAGCTATGACCGCTCAGCAAAAACAGTAGAGTTAACTTTGGTTTAATTCGTCTTGCTCCATACAAACTCAAATTTACTAATGCGATTTTGTTTAATATTTATGAACATTTTAAAGTACAATTGTTAATGCATGTTGAGGAGGAGATGAGGATAATGTTGCCAAAAAAGATTTGTTTATGAATGTGGATAACAAGGGGAAAGGAAGACCTAAGAAAGGATGGATGGATTGTGTGAAATATGATATGGCTAAATTGGGACTGAATATAGATATGACGGCTGATAGAGAGAAATGGAAGAGAAGACACATCGCGCCGACCACAAATAAATGGAAACCGTCTTTATCTGTGATCTATGCACAACTAAAAAGCTGAACCGAAAACGCTGAAATTTGGTATGGAGATACTATAATACCAAAGACGGAGCCAGGGTACTTACTTAAAAAATCATGACACTTATGAAGTCGCGTACCAGTGGTGCGGTAAATACTAGTAGTACTTGTGACCAGAAAAATTAGAACAGTTGTTGGAGTATGTGGTCGGTGGCGTCACGAGCTATGACCGCTCAGCAAAAACAGTAGAGTTAACTTTGGTTTAATTCGTCTTGCTCCATACAAACTCAAATTTACTAATGCGATTTTGTTTAATATTTATGAACATTTTAAAGTACAATTGTTAACTTCATGCTCGTACAGGATCTCGTGGCATCAATCTATCAGCGAATTTAAGCAACACTAACCCTAGCCAGTAATTGAATGGGTGACCGCCCGAGTTCCCTCCGTGCATCGGACGTGCAAACGAACACGTTAAGCCGTCGGTCCAGGTTGGCAATTTATCAGCTTTGGAAATCGTTACAGGTCTAAAATGGTCTTGACAACTGGTTTAACCCAGATTTTCCTCGTCAAAGGGGTTGCGAAGGTCAGATGGCTATCGCTTCATATAAAAATCAGGTGATCAGCCGTATCGGGTTGAATCAAGTGCCGACCCTAACAATATATGGGATAAGGCCAGGGAGATGACGATGGTTAACGTAATTCCAAAGCAATTTTTACCAGTTATAACAGAGATAATTTATAGCGGGCCTGCATCAGAATCGTTCAGAGAGACAGACTAAATTATCACACTGATGATAATAAACGACATAAGTTAGGGAAAGGCAGAATTCAAGGTCAGCGCTAAATACTCGTGTCGTCACCTGTAAGATTATTGTACTACTATTTGTCTATGCATGATTAGGAAGCAAATAAAAAAGAATACGAAATTATACCTTTTTCCCTATTGCGTAATTGACTTTCAAAGTTTTCCCAATTTGGACAAAAAACAAACTTTCTATTTATTCTTCCTACTTTCCTTTCAAAAGTTTTTGAAATCTATATAAAGTTAGTTACATTATTTAAAACTCATGAACGGCTGATTTGGCTGGAAATTGGTGGGGAGCTTAGAAACGGCAGAAGGACATGGAATATCTTAACATTTTACCCCGTTCATGTATATCGTGACATAAAACGTGGTATAACACAATACAGTCTATTCGTTTGAAACCGCGAAGCACAGATAGTATTTCAATAAAACCATATTTTACAGTAAGTACCACTCACACACGTGTTTTGTGTGAGTGCCATGATATGGATTATGGTGATAAATATTCATGAAACCGTAAAAGAAGAAGACCCCTGTTTTTTTTATAGGCACCCTGTACTTATATATGCAACATTTTGGTAGCTTCTTAAATAAGCTTGTAAATCCCAATAGCCTTGATTTCTGTTTTCTTGCAATTTTCATCACTGACGAAGTCCAGGGGCGAGAACTTACGGGTTTAAAACAAAGTGGGGAAGGGTGTAACCCTTAATATAAATAGCCACGACAGGCAGGTACTCATTCGTCTCCTGGTATAAATATTACGTTATGATACGAACATAGTCGGAAATCATTGAAGCTACCTCTTTAAATTTCTGACGCTAGTGCTTTAGACAGATTAGGGGACGAGTGGAAACCTCAAAAGTTTAAGCGAATGTGGGAGTGGGTCCTGACCCGAATAGGCGTAGTTAGAGTAAAGAGTCAACAAATCTACATTATTTTAAAATCTATAAGATTGACAACTCTCACTCTCAATGGAGTAAAGGTTCTTATTTCCAAAAATAGGCTTAATTTCCTTATTGCTTGTAAAGCACATAGCTTGAGCTATGATACCTACTGCAGTGTGAGGTTTCCTGTCGCCAAGTGCCAATATCCTCTAATAAACTCCACTGTCATTGTATCAATTGCTGAGCACAAAAGAATAATGTAAGTGTGTGAGATAACGAGCGCTGTGCAGTGCCACGTGGAGTGACACTGCACGAACTGAATTGATATACAGTCACATTCATCAACACGAACATTACACGAAGATTAGCACTGTCTTCATATTCAAATGATCACATAAATTGTATTAGAGATATAAGTAGCAACTATAATCCTGTATCATGCTATGCGATTTGAAAGTAGGTATTGTTTTGGATTTTGAATTTTGAAACAATATATATGTAATGTATATAGAAATATGCCACAATATGCAAAAGCAATACAGAAAACAGAAATGATTAATTTGCATATGAAATATAAGTACATCTTTTGCAACGCTCGATTGGTTTTCAAATACTTCGCTGGGTCACGTTTTAATGTATTCTCTGCCCTCCTTGCGAGTGGACAACCTCCATTTCAGCAACTTGAACAAATAAAATACTCGTTTTATTATAAGCAGGCGTCAAATTAAGTAGTAAAAATATATGCATGTACTCACTTTTGCCTGCGACTTTGCACATGCGCAATCCCTCCGTTTGAATTATATCAGAATAGAATATTGTACCCATTTTATTGTCAAATTATTTTTTTTGAAAAATAGAAAAAATCTGATTAATATCATAATATACCCTGACTCGCCTTACCTATATTAATTTTGGAGCTTTTATTGTGATGTTTCCGGCTTTCATCACCGTGGTGATATAAATATTACCAGATTTTAAGTTAAATCTTATAAACACAAAAATGTAATTAAAATAAAAGAGGTCCATTAGATGCCGTGATGTTCAACATCGGGTTTCGGATACATTCTTTTTATTAATATCCATAATTGACAGATATTACTAAAGTATTATTTTTTAACTTACTTATTTATTATAGGTATTGGGACAACATTGTCAAAGACATCATTATTGTTTGAACTTTCTATAAGGTTAAGGCAGATTTACGTTTTAAAATAATGATATCTAGATTTGTTTTGTTAGACTCTTAAACCAATAAACTATTTTATCGATATATTTGAACTGGATTGATTTGAAACTCACCTTATACAACTTGTTGATAGTCAAATTAAACTTGTGTAATCTGTGATATGGTTACGTAAGTTTTTGGACGACTTGATGAATGTTTATTTCAAGGTTCAACCCACAGCTTCCTTAGGATACCACTTGATTAAGAGATTTAATAAGAAAAGAAAATATAGCGAAGACTGGAAACCGTTCTCATACTCACGTGCATTATCCGTATAAAATATTAACCACGCACACAGCTTTCTACGACGATCACTATGAACCTTACATTTCTGGTGTTACAATGTCATATTGAATGATACACATTAGTATTTTAACAAATCTATTTGACACCATTTGTTCATTATCCACCAAGGTCAGTCAAAAGCCTTGGCGATGTTATCAAAAAGAACTCCGAAGAGAAATTGCCAATGACCTTGGCAGGTTTGCTTGAGTCATCATTCTTACACTTTGTTCATTTGCACACTTTATTTATTACAGTAATTAAGTCTCGGATGTTTTACAATGAGACTCATCATAGACATATTAAATTGTCTATGTGTTTGTTAGATTTTAACGTAACGTGCCGCGACTCGTTCTCGTGGACCTTTTATCATGAACAATATATATATATATATATATAGACAGGATATATGGTACCCCGTATATCTCTTCTAGGGATTAAAGCTATATCTAATATCTCATGTTTTAGTAAAATACGCTTTGTATTTTTTTAAGGAAAAAGTTATTTTATATTATTTACTGGACACCATTTGACAATCTCATCTGATGGTAAATAAAAATAAGGTCATAAATGCAGCTCGCGTGAGCGTTTTCTAATCACTCTATTCTTAACTTTAAAGACGTACAGACATTTTCGCATAATATGAGTCAAGTTGCCTACGTAGGTTATAAATAAACTATACACAAAACGTGCATTTTGTCAATGTTACAAGCCCAGTTAATTGATGCCGCAGATAAACGTCAATTTAAATTCTAGTCCCAACATTGATCAGAATTCTTCCTCAACAAGGTAAGCGAGATAAGAAGGTTACGTTCTTAAACAATACCATCCAAATATGTCCCTCAAGGTTACAGCCGCCTTATAAAGGTGTACAAATAGTATATTTACGACTTGTTATGATTGCGAGAAAGCGCAAAATATTCTAGCGACAAATTCATTACTTATAACTCCTGACTCGGGAGTACGTTATTACAAATGGTGTCAAGGGAGCAGCATTTTGGACTTATGTGCGGTTATTAAAACATTCTTAAACGTATTTTGGGGCTTTCTTAAATTTATTGTCTCTGTTTTTAGTACTTTTTCATTCAAAACTTTAGGTTGCAATTGTTATGCGAATGGCCCTACCAGTCACAGTTTCTCACATAAGGGTCACATTCAAACTAGAAACAGCAGGAGGTGCATGAATATTAATTGAGCAGAATAAGTATGTAACGAGCGTAGTATATGGAAACCAGTAGTCAGTCCTACCCCTGTTATACCGGTTCGATCAATATAATAAGCACATTTACCCCTGAACGATAGAAGAGGCAAATAACCACTGGATAATTAATTACGAACGAATACTTCCAGCAGGCCTAGTCAAAGTAATATTTTCTTGCGCTTGAACTAATATAAGCGATACAAAATGTATGGAAATGACATTCTTAAATCAGCCACGTGACATTTGTAATTCCTTTATATTTTGTGTCGTTTGTAATGCGAAGCGCCAGGATATTGTGACTTCGTCTACGGGCCCAGGCTCGGTAATTACAATGTATGGCGGACAGTACTTTCATACGTTAGCTACAATATTTCAGTCTCTGGGATTATATCAAATTTGTGGGATAACTAAAATTATTAGTACTATTTATCTAAGGGATGCATGTGAAATGCTCTCTCTCGTTGAGTATTGTTTATTATACCATATATAGCTACTAGATTTTTGTAACATTTTCCATTGATGCTTCGCTCGTATTCGTCGCACTGTGATGTTATAAAGCGTAAGCCTTATTCGATGGATGAACTATCTAACTAAAATAGTTGTTAAATTCACAAACATTCAACAGTTCCTGAGATTAGCGCGTTCAATTTGTTCAAAAAGATTTTTGGGTGAGCCGTGGTAGCCGTGGGGTTTGAGCAGTCAACTGCTAGGCAAGCGACACAAGCTCGAATTCCAGCGACCTGCACTAATAAGTTTTTCTAAAACTTTAATTGTATTAATTTCACCCCACGTGCTTTACGGCGAAGGAAAACATTGTGAAGAAACCTGTATATGGCTGAGAAGTCACTCAAAGACGGATAAGCTGAGAGAGACGTCACTTAATCATATTCGGTGAAACGTTAGTGTTGTTGTTAGAACACCTCTGCTTACCCCTTCGGGGATCCTTCTGGGATGACGTGATCTTATTTATGACAAGTGATCGTGAAGTCTTTGTTCACAGGATGGATACACAAAAGTGCACAAAACCATCAGATCATCAAACAGTCTGCCATCCGGAGCCTCGCACCAATTATTCAAAACGTTTACAGACTTCAACATCGTTACGTCCCAGCTAAGCGTAAATGTTGTATCGCAGTCAAACCAGATCCTGGTCAATGAAATACCTGCTGTGAAGTTAAGAAGGTAAGTCACATTTTGTATTGACTAGCTGTGCATCGCGGTTTCACCCGCGTAGAGTTATTTTCATGCGTGGCTGAAGCCATTCCGCGAAATAATTATTTCTTAAATCAAATTAGACAATGTAACTCCTTTCGTGATCAGCCAGTGTAAGTCCTGCTGAAATTAGTCCAGCCGTTTCAAGAGATTTGCTGGAACAAACAGATTTATATAAATATAGTATATACTTTCCTATGCATTTAGTGGAATGCTGTTAATTTGGAATCACAAACCGACACATCAATTTCATTTTTCTGTATACATTTGATGGGTGTGTGCCATTGTCCCCACATTCGTACATAGCTGCTGCGAAATTACAACAATTTCATCACAAAGTATTTCATTTAATTAATTACGTCTCGGCAACCTTACAAGAAGCAATTTGCTACGACTATTTTTTGTTTGTGATATACCTACTGACGCTATCTGAGCTGATTGGTTTACCCTCAGCATGACCCCGTATGCATTCGATTTTTCTAATCGATTTTTTTAAATAATTGCGAATTGTTTATTCTTTAAGTAGATAATATATGACGAGCATTTTTGGCACAGACCATCGGTTGGTGGTTCTTATAAATTTAAATATATTTAAAAAAACCCTAATATTTTTTTTCTTCGTTGTACTTACTCTTTATGTTTGACTCCAATACGTAATTATTAGGTTTTCGTTAAAAATATTGAGCTACCGATACTCTGTGTTGTAGATGTTCGCCTAATAAGTCTAGGGCCTAGACTGTACAATATATAAGTGATCATATTTTTATTTGGAGAACATAAAAAAATTGATAACACAGATTAAATTGTGCATTGCGAATTATATTGCGAACGCCTTTGTGTTTTTTGTGCCTTATCAGTGCTTTTGACAACAATAACTTAGCCAGCTCTTCAATACGACACGCGACGTGGCACGCCTATTATCAGACCCTTTGATAAAGTGGTACCAGCATGTGCGTTGCGTTATGATTGCTCAATAATGATCGTTATCAATTCACTGTGCAGTTTGACTAGTTCGATAAAAAATTACCGTTATATGAATAAGGCAAATATTAATTCCCTAGTAGTAAATTAACCAAAGATACGTTCGTAAAGATTCGTAAAAAAATACGTTCAATGAGTGTTATAGGTGTCCCTTAAGTAAAATTCTTTTTTGAGTCCTCTGATTCCTCTTCTTCTCGTAGTGCCTCTTCATCTTTTGAAGGTTGGCTGTCAGTTCCGTACTTCTGTATATACTTCGCGAGGCGGAATAGTTCAGCAGCACTGCTGATGCCAGCCCACTCGCGGATATTGCGCAGTCACGACTTCTTCCTTCGACCTACTGGGCTCCCCCTCTCCCTCTCTGATTGTTAATCTTGTTAGCCGATGGTTAGATCCCAGCCCCCTTTTTACAAAACGTAGTTGACCAAACTCGGACTAGAACTATATTCACTCCCCTTTGAAAGAGATGGAACTATTTTTAGGCCAAGGATTATCAAAAGCGATGTTTTGTAATAAAAGAGCAGGGGTATAAAGTTTGGGAGGATCCGCTTCAAAGTACCATTTCAAAGCTATAGATGGATACCAAATTCATCTTCATCATCATTCATCAGAATTATTTACCCGTTTTCTAGTATAGTACATAAAGTGTTACTTTGCTTGCATACTTACTACGTACATGAATACGTTGATGAGGTCTCCACGAATAGACTATTCAAACGATTCCGATAACGTTCGACTTTTAGCGAGGTTATTTCTAGGCTGTGGATACCGACTTGTTGTATCCATTGATTAATCATTCGGTGAAATTGGTATGGAGATAGATTGTTGTTCAATTACTAATCTTAATTGTATGGCTTATCTTAATGTTAGCGAGGGCAATGAACTAAGAAATGGTATGATTATTACATCGGCATTTCTGAGTGCGTTAATGTACCTGTATTAGCATAATACAGCAACTATTTTTGCATTCCAATAGGGATGCAAACAAGCATACGACCCGCATATGATAAACACCCGCAGAGAGCCTGTGGACCGCTTTCTCTCAACACGAGCCAGCCTTGATAAATCCCATGATTTCACTAAATGCTGTATGTACTTACTGAAAAACATGCTGTGCAGCTGTAAATCAGCGAATGGTTGCCTTGTTAATTTATACATGCATTGCACTGCGAATGATTCGATTCAAAACAAACCAATTGATTGCAAAATTTACTGTTCCAGTCGAAAATATGTCTTATTTCCATAGCGATACGAACAGGGTGCGCGCTTGATTAGATAAATCTAGACCAATTGAAGCACTGCGAGCGCTCGTTGTATATTCAACCAATCAAAATGAAATTGGTTCTCAAATAGATTGTTGGCCGGGAATCCTAATTATATTTAAGTGATGGAGGGGTCGACTCCACAGCTGCACTAACTGTATGAATGCTCCGTTTATACCGAGGGAGTGGACCGGTCCCCGAGAGGGAGATAATGCACACTTATTTATGTCGTGATTGATGTCAATCACACTGGGACCTGCGACTCATGTCCTCATCCTCATCCACAGTATAAAGTATTATATCCTTGAGCGAACTCTGTGAAACTGCACATACATTGATGATACGCTAGGCTTATATTAACATATTAATATGTCACTTTCCAGCAAGGATATCGAATACAATACAGATAAGATAGTGGACGCCAACGACTGCATGTTGGACCGAGTGAACATAAACATCGACAGCGTGAACGGCGTGAACAAACCAAGTGACAAGTTCCTAGAAGGCATGAAGATGCCGCTCGTCTCCTCGTGGAACGCTGGCCCGGTCATCGCTAAGATACAGGTACCCATACACACCCCTGCTCTCCTCCACACTGCCACCTGCCCACATGCTGCGATGAAGAGATGCCGTGCTGCCTGTTGACCGATAAGCCACAAAAGAATACACGACATGGGGCACAACACTGCAACAGGTATCACTCAAAGTAATCTGACCTATTATGATGATCAAGGGGGAAAGTAGAGACATAAGTCGCACTTGGGGTATTATTCTTTAGGACATATTTGAAGAACGTCTTTACGAACCATGGTTCCGCGCTAAGGAGGTTATTTGCAGATATAAGCAATTTTAGTGACTAAGTACCGCCCGCGTCGCATAATTCGCAACGTATCTCTAACATTAGTCGGTGCACTGGTTCAGTAATGTAGAACGACGGTTCAACAATATGTGTGCCTGCTACTATATTATTTTAAGCTGTGGGCCAACTATTAGGGTTTTAAGCAGGGTTAAGGTGTGGGGAGTTGTCAACATATAATGGTTTATAATATTGACACGCTTTTTTTAAATAATCATCACGTGATTCGACGATTGTACGACTTAAATTTGAAATAAGAGTATTATAAAAATTTTACAATTGACAAATAGGTACAGTTAAAAGACATATTTGTCAATAAAGAATATAAAAGTTTACATAGAGTAAATTTGTTTTTTTTACACATCACAGGTCGGCACCGCGACATTTATAGGAGCGAAGAATATCCCACGACCTCAGATCATGTTCAAAGACAATGTGGACAACTCTGAGAGCTTGTGGGTGCCCAAGATCTCAGACAAACCCAACAATGTGAAGCCGCTCGCCTTGAACATCCTGTATAACGACGAGGGCGAGGCTGTGGGGTGAGCTATTCATACGTGTCAACAATGGCGGCGACACATTTCATAAACATTAGAACAGCGTTCAGAGGACACATTTACATGTCGGTCTCTATTAGTTAATATAAAATTCAAGGTCTTGACTTCAGTAACTGATTTATACAACACACAGCCTAATCCGTTGGTCTTAGACATGAATAGGTGGGTTTGTGCTTTGTGAAAAGGTTTTCATACTACGAAGGGGGTTGAATGGGGGTTGAAAGTTTGCTTGCGATATCTTACTGCAGGTGAGGTTGTAGGCACAAGCTATTTAGTAATAAATGCGAGGTAAGTGACACAAGCTTACCTGAAGTAATAATGCATATAAATATCATTTCAGTATTATAACTATAATAAAATGTATATATTCTATACTCAAATTTAATTTTAATCTCACAGTAGCTGTGTCGCGTGGTTTCACCCGCGAAGGTTTTTTTTTCATGCTTTATGTCGAGCAACGCAATTTTTTTTAATAAATCTTAGCCTATGTTACACCTTGGAGCCTCCTTAAATATATCAACTTTGGAAAGAGGTTGCATGTCGTCTGGTAGAAGTCTCTCGTGACAAGCGGGCTGGGGCTTCTCGCTCAGAGAATCAGCATTGCTATTCAACGAAGCAATGCTGCCAGGCTTCTTGGCACGATCCCGAGAGACACTGATTTGGGCCTAATCTACTTGTAAATAGTTTTAAGGCTATATTGATTAGATAAATATATTAAATCAGACGAGTAGGTAGGTACTTTTATTATGTTTAATAATATATGTGGTTATAGCGGCAACAGAAATACATCATCTGTGAAAATTTCAACCGTCCCATAAAGGTTAATGCTATACAGCCTGGTGACACACAGACAGATAGACGGACAGCGACGTGTTAAAAGAAAATGAAAATTATTTATTCAGTTTAGGCCCTGGTAAGGCAGTTATGAATGGCGAAGAATTTACCATCGGTTCGGAAACTAACCTTCTAAGAGAAACCGGCAAGAAACTCAGCATAGTAACAGTGTCCTGCTATTTTTTCCCTTTGGTTATGGAAACCGAAAAATATCATTAAAGATTTGTCACTAATTGCAAATGACATTGAATGCACGTTATTAATGTGTGTTGTTTATCATAGATACGAGCACCCGTACAAGGTGGAGTTGGACGTGTACCACCCGCCGAGTCAGTTCATTGACCCGGACCCGAGCCCGCCTCCATTTCCCCCTCCACTAGAGGAGACCACACTCACCCACGTGGCGACCGAAGCCGCGCTGGATGCCTTAGTGGAACACCTCACTAAGGTCGACGAACTCGCAGTCGATGTCGAACATCACTCGTACAGGACTTACCAAGGTCATTGTCATATATATTATTACCATCAAGGTCATGGTCATATATATTATTACCATCTCGCATAAAGATTCCTAAGAGGTAGGCAGTAGGCAGTAGTTACGACGCTCACTTTGCAAAGATGATGAAGTTAGTTAATTATTACCTTTGAGGTATAATCCAAATCATAAGAAATATTTTAGAAAGTATATCACAAGATATCATGGGCCCGGTTAATCTGTTACTTCAAATGGCCTTTGGTGGTTGGCATGCCTGGAGAACCGCGTATCTTGCTGTTCTAGTTGAAAATCTTTAATATAATATAATCATAATAATCTTTAATATATATAATACTACAATGAGCTCAACAATTATTGCTCAATTTAGGTTCATTTGTACTCAAACTTTGCAATTGTGAGTCAGTAGCGCCATCTATCTAGAGATTGGGGATACTGCTACACTATCATGGCAATTAGAGCTCATAGAGGGGCAAACGATAAAATATATGGAAATTATATAAATCAGTCACGTGACATATTTCATTCCCGTAATTTTTGGGTCTACTAGCGAAGCGTGATGATAATGTTACTTTGTTTAGACATACAGGGCGTGTAGACGAAGTAACAGGAAAAGGCCTCTGGTCTCTTATCACGCAAGCATTGTAAAGCAGTGTTAATCTAACACTGACAAATGTATTTGCTGATCCGCAGTCCTCAAAGATCCCTATGTAATCTAGATGTAGATAATATTTGTATAAAAGTTGATATTGTTCATTGCAGGCATCACGTGCCTTATACAAATAACGACGAACGAAGGAGGCGACTTTATAATTGACGCATTAGCAATACGAGAACATATACACAAGTTAAACCTTATATTCACGGACCCTAAGAAGATAAAGGTAAGAGCACACGAAGCTTTATTTATCTCTTAAACTGTCTCAATAACTTAAATGCTCTCGCATGACCACAAGCATGGTAATTACGCTGTATTTGTCTGGCCTATATCTACACACTAAGCAGTCACTATCTGTTTTGACATTATAACAATCCTGAATGTGATTTGTTTAAGGATGATTGGACGGTGATTCAATGAATGTATGAAGTTCTCCGAGCGCGAACTATAACTGTGTGTACTATCTAAATTACAATCTATATTCTGTTCTTTTTCTGTTGGTGTAAATACTCCGTTTTAATTATCTGTGTATATACAGATAGATAAAATTGAAGTGTCTGTTTGTAATTCCAAAATAATAGCTTTTCGTATGAAAGTATATACAGTTCTAACGTAAAAAAAACTATTTTTAAATTCTGTCTGTTTGTCCCGCCTAATCTCCTAAGCGGCTGCACCGATTTTAACGGGACTTTCACTGGCAGATAGCAAATTTTACAAAGAGTAGACTCATTTTATTTAAAAACATTTAGGATTCAGCCGGAATGAAATTAAATCTATGCGGGTAATAAATACTGGCGACTTAAAAACGTTTCTATACAAGGTCCGATCTAAATAGCCTTACCTTCGAGTAGTGTTATGTTTCTGCGTTGAGTAAGGTCGCCAGTACTCTATCTAGTGGAGAAGGAGGTCAGGTTTTGCAGGCGATTTAATGGTAGTTCCATCTCTTTTTGTGATACAGGTTTCGAGAGGAATGGATATAGTTTTAGTTCGCATTTGGTCTTGTCTTGATTTAAACCATGCTTTGCAATAAGCCCCTTATGTAGGGTTCTTCCCGTTCATCCTGAAATAGACCTGATTGTTTTATATTAATATCACCTTGATACCTCTCCCACTCATGAGGAAATGGTCTTGACAGACTGACAGACTGACAACATAGTTATCCTATAAAGGATATATACGTAACATTCATGAGGAAATGGTCTCAACAGACATACAACGAAGCAAGTAGGACGATTATGAGTTTGACCAGTCTGTATGTATATATGTAATGTTCATCTGTTACCTCAGAACTCCAAAATTACTTATCATAATTGAGAGGTGCCGTTTTTCATTTAGAGGTATATTTATTTATTTAGTTGCATCGAAAAGGTGATCATTAACAAATTCTTTATATTAGGTAGACCTGTGTCAATCGTTCATTCTGAGTGATTCGATCGTTCAAGTATTAACTGGTGAAAAGACCCGGATCTTTTCAGTCGTTCAATAATTTAAATCATTCAATCATTTCGGCCGATGGTCGATCGTTTCATTCAATCAAAATAGATAATTCTCAAATGCGTTCAAACTAATTATCCCATTATATTAAGATCTGAATTAGATAAAAAAATATTTTTTTTATCGTATTTATGTGCAACCCAGATCTTTCAAAATGATTGATTGCTATCATCAATACTTTTGCGCGACTCGGATCATTTGATCGAATCGTTCATGATTGACACAGGAATATTGGATTCCTTAGACACGTGTGATGTATATTATACTGCGTCGAGTCTTCTGGTCATCAATACCACAATGTTTGAAAACTAAAGTTTTCAATCAGCGCGTCCTAACCGTGATGACCTACGGAGCTGAGACTTGGACACTCACGGTAAGGCTGGTCCACCAGTTTGTCCCTCAGCGGCCTATGGAAAGAGCAGTGCTCGGAGTTTCTTAACGAATATATCCGACAGAGAACCAAAGTGATCGACATAGCTCAAAGAATTAGCAAGCTGAAGTGGCAGTGGGCCGGCCATATCTCGCGAAGAACCGACAACCGCTGTGGTACACGTGTTCTTGAATGTAGGACGCCCTCCAGCCAGGTGGGATAACGATCTGCGAAAGACTGCAGCAACCTGAAGACAGGGCGCTATGGCTCATTAGGGGAGGCCTAATGACCAGCAGTGGACCAATAAAGGTTGATGATGTATATTGTATTGTGTCAGGTGTTCCACGGTGCTGAGAGCGACGTGGTGTGGCTCCAGCGCGACTTCGGCGTGTACCTGGTGGGTCTGTTCGACACCCACCAGGCCGCCAAGGTGCTCAAGCTGGCCGGACTCTCGCTCAAATTCCTTCTGCTACACTACTGTCGTGTCAACGCCGACAAAAAGTACGTACATAAATTAAATTGAAGTGTCTGTTTGTGATTCTAAATTAACAGCTTTTGAATGAATGCAAATTAACTATTATACATACATACATATGCTCACGCCTGTATCCCATGGGGGTATATTATATTAAAATTATATTTAATTTATATTATAGTAATTCTAACTAGATAAAATATATTTAAAAAAAATGTCGTCTGTCTGTCTGTTTGCTCTGGCTAATCTCTGAAACTGCTGAACTGATTTAAACGGGACATTTACAGGAGTAAAAACTGAAGCTACTTTTATTTTAGAATTAAAAAATATAAATCATGCTATGAATGTTATTAAGTTATATCTGTCTGTGTCCCGCTAAAATCTTTTAACAAAATAAAACTATCAAAAAAATTTGTAAATATTTTTTTACCCATTCCGCATATTTCATTTGCATTTTATCTATTGGTAAGTTGTTAATTTGGAATTAAACTTAAAGAAGGTGTAAAGACACTTCAAGTACATGTATACATACACTTGATGTACAAACTCAACGCGATTAAAATGTGCGTACACACATACTTACTCCCTTTGAATTACATTACAAACCATTAAAAAAAAATTAGTCCTTGATTTAAAATTAGCTCCATCTCTCTTTATGATATGGATTTAAAAAGGGACATAGTTTTAGTGTTTGTTTAAACCATGTTATAAGGGGTTAAATGCAGGTGTTAACAGTTGGATATTGTGTGTTAGGTATCAGCTAGCGGACTGGCGTATGCGCCCTCTGCCCGAGGAGTTGGTACAATATGCGCGCTCCGACACCCACTACTTGTTGTTCGTGTGGCGTCGGATGAAGGCCGAACTGCTAGCCATCGCCTCTGGCCAGCCGCATCTATTGCTTTCCGTCTTCGAACAAAGCCGACAACTCTGCGGAGCCGTGAGTATTCATATTATAGATACTATCTTTGCCCCGGTTTCACCAGTCATCATCCTCCTGCCCTTATTCCATGTTATTTGTGGTCGGCGCAATGTGTTCTCTTCCATTTCTCTCTATCAGCCGTCATATCTGTATTCACTCCTATTCTAGCCATATCATCTTTCACACAATCCATCCATTGTTTCTTAGGTCTTCCTTTCCCCTTGTAACCATCCACATTCATAAACAAAACTCTTTTGGCAACATTATCCTCATTCCTCCTCAACATGCGGATTCAACAGTATAGACTTAATTTCATTTCTGGTTTTTTTTTACTTTTTCACTGTTAAATAAATTAAATAATAAAGCTGTATCCAGAAGTGAATCGAGGACGCATCACTATATCTGTACAGATAAATAAAATTGAACTGTCTGTTTGTAATACCTAATTAAAAGGTTTCACTAAAGCAATTAAAAGTAGTTTATCTGTCTGTTTGTTCCGGCTAATCTCTGAAACGCCTGAACCGATTTTAACGGGACTTTCAATGGCCGATAGCTAATGTTACAAGAAGTAACTCAAGCTTTAATTACAAAATAAGATTGAGGTTCTGTGGTCCACCTAAATTAAATGTACATGGGTAAAATGGGTCACACTGAAAACCAGCTCCGCTGGACTGAACTGTCGCCCAGTTAGGGCTACGGTTATAGTTGAGCTGTGGCCCTTTGACGACAATGTGCGGCAAATCTCGATATACTGGCGCTAATCAATATGCACCAGTTACAACATTGTTTAGATCTTATTTTCCTTTGTGTTTTTGCCGTGCCGTGATAATGAATTGCAGGGCACAACTAGTTAGAAACTTTAAACTAAGCAATTTGTTATAAATTAGACACGAGCCTATTATTTAGACTTACTAACGTTAATTGTGTGTTGTTATTGCAGACGTACAACAAGGAAGTGTTGCACGACGGTAGCCACCTGCCGCTGTACGTTCGCTCCAACAAGTCGTTCAACTCGCAGCAGATGGCCGCTCTCAAACTGCTCTACAAATGGCGGGATATGCAAGCTAGGATGCTGGACGAAAGTACCACGTACGTTTATTAACCAGTACCCCAAAGCTTCACCAGCTTCACCAGCAATTTCTAGAGTGGATTTAAAAAAAAATTGCATCAACAAAATCGGTCCAGCCCGAGTTACATTAAAAGACGACAGACAGAAAAAAAGAAATTTATAAAGTTTAAAAAAATTTTACTCTATGTGATTTCTATTTAATGGCATTTCACTAAATGCATATGAAAGTAAATAGGTACTGCCCCTTCGGAGACATACAAGCATGAGTATATGTATGTAAGTGTGTAACAATTACTCTTGTGATTATGTAGCATTCTACTCGATAAAGTTTTTCAGAATCGTTACATTACTTTTTGAATCTATTAATTACAAGCAAGCAATACAAAAATCGTAAATAACTATTATTTTTCTATTTTCGATATTAATAAATATAAAACATTGGTTTTAAGAGAATATAATTATTTTAAATTTATTATAAATAGACTTGTGGTGGCCGTGGGGTTTGGGGAACCTCAGCGACCTGTGAAATATCTATTTCCAGAAAAAAAATAATGTAGTAATAACACACCACGAGCTTCACGATGAAGGAAAACATCATGAGGAAACCTGCATATGTCTGAGAAGTAATTCAAAGACGTATATTTAGTACCTGAGACGGCGATGGACTCGCCCTCTGTCATGTTGATAATTAAATATATTCGGTGAAATGTGGGTGTTATTGTAAAACTTCTGTTTACGCCTTTGCGTTGGGGACCCTTCTGGGATGCCGTGAGCATATTTACTTTTCCGTTATGTTTATTATTATAACAATGTATTATTGTGCAGTTACCTGTTGCCGAACCACATGCTATTGGCACTCGCGGAGGCTCTCCCTCGAGAGGTGCAGGGAGTGAACGCGTGCTGCGTCCCCATGCCACCCTTCGTCAAACAGAACCTCATCACTATACACAGGATGCTCTTGTCGGTATGTACAGTATGTCGGGGTAAGTTCGACTAAAGGATAAGACCTTATTTTAGACATTTCCAGTTTCCGAAATAGGCCATGTTTTGTGAAGCGGGCAGCATATTACTCAACCTCATTCAATCCTGCTCATATACACAATTATGTTCGTATTTAATGATCTCACACCAGCTTCCAACTGTCGAACCTCAACGTACCTTAATCACTCACTAGTTCACGTGCCACCGTCACTAGTTACGAGCGCTGACCTTGAATGCGCAGTAATACATCCGCAGTTACCCCCCACTATTTTCACTGAGCGCTTATAAGTCGTGACACAGCAACTGTTATAGTGTGAATGTTTTTTTTTATACTATCAAGGTGGCAAACTAGCGTACAATCCGCCTGAAGGTAAGTAGCTAATATAGCCTTTGGACATGATCATCACCCGAGTGTCACTCAAGACTTACATGCCTTATAAACAAATAATTGGCAGTGCCAAAACTATTCTATTAAGCAAATGAAAGACCCACTATAGCACAGCGTCTCTAGCCTTCTCTCCCTCCCCCCACGGAGCACTGGCGACCTTACTCACAGCAGGAACACCGTATTACTCTAAGGTATTAGTCTGCCGTGATTATATCTACATTACCGTTATCTACTAAAACCGTTATATTGAATAGCTTGCATAAACCGCGGTAAAAATTTAAATCAATGTGACTTTTCAATGACAGCACTATTTGACACTTAGAGGTAAGTACTTGGATTATTTACGAAACTATTCAAGGTATTGAAATTTCGGAAACATAGATCGATATTTGCCATTCAAAGTTCAAAATCGACCAGATGTCGGTATTTTGGTTATGCCACGGCAGTATTTGGCTTCCATCCAGTCCTGGACACAGATTCGCCCTAACTCTGTTCATTAATGTAGTGTTGTATTGTTGTTAGTGTCGGGAGTTGCCGATGGAGCCGCAACTGTACCAGATGCCGGTGAGCATCCGGCGTATGGTCGGCGGTCACCACTCGCTCCAGTACTCTGTACACGACCTATCACACTTCCCAGAGTACAGGTAACCTAGATACAATATTTGTAAGGTAACATACATATGCTCACGCCTGTATTCCCCGAAGGGGTAGGCAGAGGTGTTGTTATCACAACACCCACTTTTCATCAAATTTGATTAAGTGCCAACGTGACAGAGGGTGAATCTATCGCCGTCTCAGGCACTATACATACGTCTTTGAATTGCTTCTCAGGTACTTAAGGTAATACTTCACACAAACTATTTTCAAATCGTCAGAACGACACTTACATTATTGATACACAGGATTAATATTGTAGCCTTATTGGTAATGACATATCTGTTATGAGGATGTAGCAGAGGTCATTTGCAACCAAATGACCTCGAATAACCTCTAGGCAAATGTCAAACGTTTTCGAGTTATTAGTTTGAAAGTTGTAGATTTAGAGTTAAAATTGATAATTTAGTTGCTAATGACATCCCCTAACACCCCCTTAAGAGATTATCGTCAAATAGCTCTGTATATGACAAGGCTTTACCCGCAAGTACTTCAGAATTATACTTTTATTTTTAAGTATTCAATTTGTTCAGTCGTGAAAATTGTAACAGACTGACACCCTCAAGATGGCGGCACATGTAAATTTGACTACGCAATAATCTCTTTATTCTTAGTTATCACTCGGCACGGCTCCACCCTTCCATAACAGTTTTGAATAAACTATTTATTGTACATCCTAAGTATCGACATAGTTTGGAGCACGTGAAGCCGTTGGTCCTACGCCTGATCCCTCCCATCGGACTATGAGAGTGAGGGAATAAAGAGTGCACCTGTGTTCGCACACCCTTGTGCACTATAATATCTCCTGCGCACATGGCTAATCCCCGTTGAGATCGAAAATCCGTAGGAGATCATTATTATTACTAAAGGAGATTTTTTTAGTATTTTATACAATCCTCATTCCTGATTTACGATACACTACGGAGCATAGGTGGAAGAAAATCCCTAATAACAAGTAGACGCTCATATACCGCAATGTTTCATTATCGCAGTGAGGACAGCATCACCACTGTGGAGCAGAAGACGCAGTTCCTGGAGCTGACCAACTTCCAGCCAGATGTCGAGGCGTTCACACCGCCACAAAAAGATATTGTAAGCAATCGATCACACATCAATAACAACATTATTTTATATTGCAAAGGTGTCAATCAAGCGAACAGTCAACGTGATTAGCGCTGCACCCTGTGAACCTGACTAACACCAGAGTCACTCGCGCTTTGCCTACTTTCTAATAGTTCTCTAAAAAAGAGCCGTGATGGCCTCGGGTTTGAGCAGTCGCCCGCCACGCAAGCAGTTAAAATCCCAGCGGGGCCTATACCAATGAGTTTTTCTAAAAACTTGTGTGCAGTGATATCATACCACGTGCTTTACGGTGAAGGAAAACATCGTGAGAAAACCTGCATACGTCTGAGAAGTAATTCGAAGACGTATAGTGCCTGAGACGGCGACGGACTCAACCTCTGTCACGTTGGCACATAATCATACTCGGTGAACCTTCCGGGATGGAGTGAGCATATATTATATTATAATAAAGCGAAATAAACAGACGGCCAACTCTTATTCATCGCAAAGTTCCTACCACGGTTCTTATTCGTTTATACTCGAAATGTGGTCCGAAAGAAAATTCTTTGATGATTTATTTTATTCTAAATCTACTTAATTTTGTAACGAATGAAATTTACTATTTGATAAAGAAAACGATACTGAAACACCGTTTGATTTTCGTTTGCGAAATTTCGTTTTCGGAGATAGAGTCGAAAGTTAGTTGGTTAAATAGTGTTTTTTGCAGGTGTCGACTCTGAACGTGGACGCGCAACAGTTCATACCACCTTACGACAGATATAAACAATACAGATCGCTGGCCCAGGTTGGTTCCATTCTAGTTGCATAGCATGCGTGACTATGGACGCGTGTCGACTAATCGATCAATGTTCACAGATGGAAGAAATTAAGGAATACAGAGAGAAGGAGGCCAGAATTGCCGCCATCGGGAAAGGCAATGAATTGATCAAAACAGAGGTGCTGAGCAAATTGCAAAACGCACAGACGCTCGTCAATGAGGAACGAGCGAACGCACTCGACACCGACGCACAAAACGACACTGATAGCGATAAGAAATTGCGCAAACGCAAGATGTCCGCCGATAAAGTGGAAGTGAAGCCGCCGGCGAAGGCGGACGAGTCCAACAAGAAGGACGCGGACGCCAGCGGCAGCAACAAGAACCACACCAAGAAAGTGAACTACAATGTCAACCCGTACGTTTACAAGAACAACTGTAAGAAATTCTACGAACAAGTTGACAGAGACCACAAACAACCCAAGATGAAGTTCAAAAAGCATAAAAAGTGACTTAAATATTAATATTTATTAAGCGTAAATGCGGATTATATGTATATTTTATTATTTAGCTTTATTTTATAACGTCTCATTCATTTCTTATGCAAGTTATACGTTTGCAATGCCGCTGGGCAACCCGTATAAAATATTGCTTTATTTAGTCAAGCGCCGTCATTAAATGACTGAGAATTATAAATGATTAATTTTCTTTTGAATACTTTTGTTTTATTATTTCCTTATTACACAATATTTATATATTCAGTTTTTAAACAATTATTCACATTCTTTCATAAAAAAAGTTTATTAAATTACCAGCTGCGATAAAATTTAAATAAAATATTTAATCAATGATGAGAATTAAGGGAACAGCATACAGGATTAGTAATCTACCACAAGGTACAGACAACCAGCATTTACAGGGAATGATTCCTCGTGAGATATACCACTTTTTGTTATTGACGAGGGGTAACCTTCAAAAGGTCCCCGACCGCCCTGGGAGAGGCAGATCGGGGTATGTGGGATTCTTACCGCACTAAAACCCCCCCGATGGCCATCCTCAGTGCTCAGGGGGGACTCCGGGTACTCTGATAGAACGCACCACACTTTGCCGGGGCAGCTGTGAGGCCGCCCCTAGAGACCTCGCTGTGCAAGGCAGCGCGAGCCACATCGCGCTGCCACCTTCCCGGGCCCGCGCCGGTGGTCATAGCTCCCACCCCGACCACCGCCAGCAGGCCCTCCGGCCCCCTTCTAGTCGCCTCTTACGACAGGCAGGGGATTCCATAGCCAAAGTCTTAGACCCCGGCTATTGGGAGACCATGAGATATACCATAGATTAACGCTGCAGACGTGGTGATTGAGGAACTTATGGTTAAGATTCTCCATAAATTATTCTAATTAAGTTCTAAGATTTTTTTCACGTGCTTACGGTGAAAGAAAACATCGTGAGCAAAGCTTCATATGTCTGAGAAGTAATTCAAAGATGTATAGTATATGTATAGTGCCTGAGGCGGCGATGGACCCACCCTCTGTCATGTTGGCATTTCAATCATATTCGGTGTAATGTGGGTTGGGTGTTGTTGCTACAACACCTCTGCTTACCCTTCGGGGACCCTTCTGGGATGGCGTGAGCATATTTACCTGAAAAAATCCCACTTTTATTCCCGCCTCGTCGAAATGTAGGAAAATTATCTTTTAACGTAACGAAGTTGCCAACATTATCGAACTATTATTCATCAGAATAATAGGCTATAATAATTCTAGCCTAGCCACTCTGTCGAATTGCATCACGCAATTAGCGGGTAATAAATGTAGATTGGATAAATTATATACGAAGCTTATTTATCTCAAATCTCCATTAATTGTATGTACAAATAATAAACTGCTTAAGTATTATATAATCAAATAAAAAAATAAACATTTGGAAGTGAAGGTTACCCACTTTCCTTCGAAGGAAAATGTTTCCCAATGGCGTGAGTCCCTATTACCTAGTCGAGCGAAATCGCACGTCCCCTTAACACATTCACTGGTAACATTTCAACTTCTTCGTAAATTCTCGAAAAGTTAGACGCACATACGCGTCGTTAGCAGTGAACGCGTTAAAGCAATTATGCCAAAACAACCAAATAATTTTCATACTAAACTTCTGTATGCATTAATGCGCCACCAGCGCGCCTTCGGTGGCGAGACAAGTGCCTCATGTGGCTATATTCTTTTAAAGTTATCGATTATTCTAAAAGTTATTTTACTCAGACACGTCGTCGGATATATCTTCTCTGATTTTTATTTTGTTCTTGACCATTCTTCTGGTTCCATATTCAGAGTCATTCCGGTCTTTAGTGACGCCCTTCCCTTCGATCACTTTAGGTTTAGCTCTCAAGTGGAACTTCTTCTTGGGAGGTTCGTCATCCTTGGTCTTCTTATGTTTACGTAAGCGCGGGCGGCTCTCAGTCACCGTGCTCATCTTGTTATCATCTTCAGTAGTTATGTCTCGCTTCAATGCACTCTTGAACGTCTGACCGCGCGTTGGTTCGTGCACAGAGAATGTTATCCTGTCGTGGTGGATCTGTACAAAAGGGCTATTATTTGGTGTGTATGACATGATGCATGGACGTAAATCATACGAGAATTTCAAAGTTCTTGGCCAGGGCCGATGCATCATAGGCAGTTACCTAATTCCATAGAGAGTACATACCCTATCCCCCCTATTACAAAACATGGTTTAAACTCTGATTAGACCAAACTGACTAAAATGATGTCCATCCCTTATCAATTCTAAATAACAGAAAGAGATGGCGCTACTTTTAAATCAAGGACTCTCTTAGTGTGTTTATAATAAGGGGATATGCAGTTTTGATTCATGGTGGACAGGAAAGCCAATACAGTGATTACGTACCCGGTACTCAAGGCTGACGTAACACTCTTCTTCGTCTTCACAAATGAGCGAGTTGACGTCAGCAGGTTTGACGGCGTTTGCCGGCCGCCGACTGGCACGGAAGAAACGCCACAACGAGCGAATACGAGGCCCACATGACCGGACTATTTCCTTTACCTATTGAACATATTGTAGGTATAAATCACCAATTGAGGCGACATCAGGTACAGTATCTTCAAATTACCAAATCATATACTTTATTGTTGAGCAAAAGAGTAATGCTTGTGCATGCTAAGTAAACATGAGGGAGGACGCTTCTAGCACAGATGCCAATAGTGGATGAAACATGTGCCTGAGTTATGTCATTCCCATACTATTGTATCGCTTCTATTAGCGCAAGCGCGAGGAGAACGTTGCTTTGCTAGAGCTTCTCTGCTCTCTTTCGTTTATAACCACTCATTCATATTTTATGTCCCTATATTACCCATCATCTATACTTCCGTAAGTACATGGTAAATTCTTCGACGTTCATATGTGCCTTATTAGGACCTAAACTGAATTAATCATTTTCATTCCCTTCTGTTTCCACGTCACGTTATAAAAAGCATCCTTCTATTATTATGTAAAATGTGTACTTGTCATTTATTTATATGAAAAAATGCCAAGAGCTTAAAAGTACTTTTTATAAATGTGAACATACCTTCATTTGCTCCGCTCCGTCACAGACTCCGTTGGTGTGGGGTTCTATACCGAAGCTATTGACGCATGCGCGGTCGTCAGTCATCAACGATTCAATTTGGAATGCGCATTTTGGTACTGTGTCCGTTCGTTCCTGTATTCACAAGGCATAATTTAATCAAGATTTTTGAAGTGCCTGTCTTGTTAGTTCGGCGATCGCAAACACTACTGCGAAACACGAAATCTTGGTTTCGGTGCCCGTGTCATGCAAAGTGTTATTGAGTATTTCATCCGAAATATTCCAGTAGCAGCCCCTCGGGAATAGGCTCAATCCCGATTACATGGAACTTAAACATATATAAATGTCGAAATGTATGTACCTACTTATCTACATATATATCATATATAACAGGTGGTCGGAAAATATAGGCGAGAGCATATGTATCTATTAACTAACTAAGAATCAATCCTAGCTAGTAGCAGAGAGAACTATCTTACCCATCCAATGTCGTCGCAGCGTTTAGGTTCGTCGTAACAGATGTAATAGTTGGTAGCTTTAGAGCCGTCTATCCTCTTCTCTGTGGACCAGGTGTACCAGTTCTCGCCGAACTTGAACATGCTGTTGATATGGCTCTGTTTGTAAATAAGCGGGAATATCATATCATTGGGGTGAAGCTGGCGGGTCTTCTCTGTGGTGCGGTCGGTGGGGCGTTCATCCTCGTATTCATTCTGTTTGTCGTCGAGGTGCTTGCGCGTGCTGCGCAGGAAGGGCAGCATGGTGATCGCTCGCTTCTTCTGGTCGGGGAGGTCGGAGCGAAGTTCATCTTCTTCGATCTTGGAGTCCTCCTGCTCAGAGTGCATCACCACCTTCGCTTTGACCCCGAGGGCCTGGTGAAGGAGTAACGCGCGCAACACGAAGCTATACCACCTCATGATCGAGAATGCGGCCGTTTGAGAATTGAGGATCTATCGTGCCACCTTGTGTGCCAAACACTGAGGAAGTTTATATTGGCGAGCCCGATAAGGATTTGTAAACAAACATCAGATTCTGTTCAAAAGGCAAAAGAAACAATAAGCGACACGTTGTTTCCGGCCTCTTGTGGGCTACGCGTGCGCTGCTCGCGTTATTGGAACTGGTAAATGAACAATAAAAGAACCGATTAAAGATTATTGCTTTTATTTGGGTACAAAGATTGTAGAGTATAAAATAAAAATACTGCATTTGGTATCAACCTTTTTCATAAAACTTTGATTATGAAAATTAAGCATTTCGACAAATACATAGCTTTACACCTAATAATTAAAATTAAAGCAAAGTTGTATCTCTAGACTAATTTAATCATTCTTTTATCTAAATAGAAATTGTATAATCGTATAGTACAAATAAAAAAGCAAGTGAAGTTTGGACCATTGTTAGGAATTAAAGTTTTCCATTGTGCTCGATATAATACATCAGGCATAAGAATTCATATTTACAAGATACATAATAATTTCGTTATAAGTTGTTATTTCGTAGCATTAGGGGTAAGAATAGCATCACTAAGGCAGAGAGGGTGTTTTATTGTACATAATTATTAGTGCCTAAGTTTACTCACTAACGATAAATTAGCTGAGGGAATGAGCCTACTCGCCCTCTCATCTATCCACTAGTCCGCTACGCTAGTCGGTACTCGGTACTAACGAAGGAGATAAGGCAGACTCACCTATACTATATACGCGGAGGTACACCTATATACTATACTCGCCTACTTACTTACAAAATAATTAGACCTCTATCGTTTAGCCTAGTAACCATTGGTTCCGTCAGTGTAATCAGCACAGCGTAAACAATAACACACGCTCCAACTGAGATTTTATTCGCGACCTACTCAATCTCCACGATCAAATACACATCGACAAAGACTACAGATTACCTACTACTATACATAATGTAACCCTAAATATATTCAGAAATAAGCTTATAGTAAGCGGCTACTGCGGCTTCTGTAATTAATTGTTCCAGAATGAAAGTAATGTAAAGGATCTATAACCACGCTAAGTCAGGGACCGGTTTATAAGTAATTTTATTGTCTTCTGCGTAAAACGATATGCATGAATACAAACAATAAATTGACTTCGATTAACTAATTAATGTTAAGAAATCAATGCGTTTACATTTGTTGAATAATAGCTCAGCTTGGCTAGGCACGGGTAAGTTTCTTTGGAGATCTTATTTTAAATTAATTAAATTTGTATAATTAAGTACATAAATCTTGCTAGTGAACCAATGAATTAATGAAAATCCCTACGGTATTTTTGGTAGAAATGGGGATAGCCTAAAGTTTCTTATAAAGTAGACTTTAACTGAGCGTTTATTTTCGCATGTTTTCTATGAGATTTTTGATAAAACTCTTTACAATTATGATTTGAGCCAAATGAACAATGTTCCTCCATGCTTGATCCATATATATCTGTATATATATATAACTATAGTCTTGGTTGCTGTGATTATTGCATACAATCTCAACCGCACAGTCGCTATTCTTCTCCATACAAAGCTATCGTAAACCTACAAGAACAAAATACATTCCAATAGAGTGGATAAAGCATTTCTTATAATTATAATATACTTCAGTCTTATGCGAAAACTTAACATCGAATAGAACATATCATTGTGGTATCTGTTGAAATAAACAATTATATTACGATTAAACTAAGCAATAAACATAATTATGATTAATTGAACGCGATTCGTTGATAGAATTTCACTCACTTAAATGGACATAATATTATACTTATAACGCAACTAATATACATTATTTAATTAATTATAATGCACTTTACATAATGCAAATTAAGTATCTAAAGATATAAGAATAGAATAAGATATTTTACAAGTATTCCGTTTATATTTTCTCTAGTAAACGATTCATAAATATTATATTACGTTATTTTCGCTTGAATATGCTTATTTGTACTTATTGTACTATGCATAGAGTTACAATATGTCGCCTTGGATACAATCACCGTCTATATGCATAGGTATATATCATATTTAGGTATTTTAAATTATTCGTATTATTCTAGCAGGCGCTGGAAGACTTGGCGCGGAGTAAAAAATAAACACTGTTCAAAATCGTAAACTTAAACAGCCACTTGACATTTTTCCGCGATTACAAAACATATTAATTTCATATTTAATTAAGTTATACGATATATAGAATTTCTTAGCTATTGGGAAAATTTGAATATGAGATTAATCCAAACAAATAGAGGTAAAAAAATATTTGATATTTTACTGCAAATACTGTACGCTATAGTTGCATTATCAACTCACATCATATCGTATCCACAGATTTTTTGTTACAAGCGTAATGCAACATAAGTAATGAGATAAGTGAACATTCACCAGCACCATTAAACATAATCATAACTTAATAACCATACATTACGTTAAGCTAAATAGAACCAAAGCAATCGATGGCTGTGTCAATGAGAAGTACTTAAAGTAAATATAAAACGAATCTAAGCTGGCTGTTACCATTTACGCTGTGGCAATAGTGACTACGATGCAAACTAAACACGCTTGCTTAATTCTAGTGCTTAATTTTAGGCTCATCACATTAAGCCGTTCGTTTTGTTCCGAGCGGAACGTAACCCTATACAAGCTGAGCTTGTGCGTGCGTTGGCCACGATTTAAGTAAATTATGACGTCACAACAATCCCATTTTACTTGACCCACGATAAACAACAACATAGCTATAACACCATTGACAGCGATATGTATAACAAACTCCAAGCCCCGCACTGCGTTTTAGTGTCGGGGGCTCACATCTTACCTCTTTAGAGTCAATACGTATAGATTATCATGTAGACATTCAGTGTTATAAACGTTAATATTATAATATTACTCTAATATATTAATATATTTTCGAAGCATAAACTTGGAGCTATCTTTATTGCATTTCACTGAAATCTTACTTCATTACTTATTATTATTGCGAGAAGAATGACAAACTGGGGTAGTTTGGGATGTCGGATGTACTGGGGCTATGGCACTGTGAGGGAGCGACGACGTACTGGGGTAGCTGCACAGTGAACGGGGGATGACGTACTGGGGTAGCTGCATAGTGATGGAGGGATGACGTACTGGGGTAGCTGCACAGTAAGGGAGAGATGACAGATGTTGTGCTGGGGTAGCTGCACAGTGAGGGAGAGATGAAATTTTTTGTACTGGGGTAGATCCACAGTGAGGGAAGGATGACGTACTGGTGTAGGTGAACAGTGAAGGGGGGATGACGTACTGGGGTAGCTGCATAGTGAGGGAGGGATGACGTACTGGGGTAGATGCACAGTAAGGGAGGGATGACAGATGTTGTACTGGGGTAGATGCACAGTAAGGGAGGGATGACATTTTTTGTACTGGGGTAGCTGCATAGTAAGGGAGGGATGACAGATGTCGTCCTGGGGTAACTGCACAGTGATGGAGGGATGAAAGATGTAATGGGGTAGCTACACAATGAGAGGGATGCAACTGCACAGTAAACGCACGGGGAACGTTACCGTATTGGGGTAGCTGCCTAGACTGAGGAAATTTTGTAACTACATGAAAATAGTAACGCTGGGCTAATTTACAAATGTAATAAATGAACGGCGTACCAACGCACGCACGGATAATCACTATAATATCGCGACAAGTGACAATCGAACTATCTAATGAATCACACCGTAAATATTGTCGGATACCTGCTAACTTCAACACTGCAAACTACGGAAAATAGACCATTTTCAACTATAGATTGATAAATTCTAATAACTTTCATTATAAGTAACATTTTTCTGATGCATCTATTGCTAACAACTTACACCAAGAAGTGAAGATTTATGAAAATAAATTACTTTACTATGTAGTACCTTTGCCAGAATGTAACCAAAGTACACTGCGATGGTCATTCCACTGAGTGACTGTGACAGATGTATACACGTCAGATAAATCTGTACCTTACAGTCAGTTGAACCAAAGGTTATCAGCACTCATATCAACTCGAAAACGGATCTTCACCTCCTTGCTTCATATCGCGAGCTTGTCTCAGGTCGATGCTATGCGTTTACGAAGCTGATTAGTGTGCGTTAACCTTAATGCCTTAGTAACAAACAGTTGGTCGTAAGACCCGTCAGCATAATGGTCTAACATTCTGTGCTCAAAGGGAAGTCATTAACTCCATTGTACATATATAAATATATTACTGTTATAGAACACTACTAACTTCTATGGGGTCCGAAATGGTCAGGGATAGCGTACATTATATTCGCGAAGGGAAGAACCGTTGCTTATCTTAAAAAGTCTATTAAACGTAGATCACACATGATATTAACGTAGTTGGAATACGATTACACCTACTTATATGGTACAGTAGTCTTGCCAAGTACAGTGAGCCGCTAAGACTTAATACCATGTAGAATAGTTAGCGTCACCCGTGGCTAGGACGAACACAGTGTGCCTTGTGTTTACTTCAAACGCTCACTACGAAGTTCATGTTGACGATCAATTATTATCAAGTGTGCTCCAAGTATAGGTTTTGACAAGTTCGAACGTCGTCGCTTGACATTTTCGTTTTGCGCTTTATTTGTATTGAGACGTAAAATTTCCAATACCATCCCATATAAAATGAGAGAAATACGCAGGCGATATCGTCAACGTCATAACGTGTTAAAGCTTGTAAGCTTGTTCTTAGGGCTCGTCTCGTCAGCGCCATCTAGCGACCGCTTAGGTAAACTTCCAATATATTGACAAACTGATCGTTAACGCAAACTACGTGCACGCATTCAGTGTGTGTATATGTGTGTGTGATAAATACGTGTAAAGCCTATCAAATGTGATTTGATGTGTCCGTCCGTAGCCACAGACAACGTACAAACATACGAGACAACCATCGGACAAACTCTTTACATACACTACAACACCTCCATTACATATATTATATTGTTATAACACTTTGTATTACTTAACGGCCCTTAACATAACTTTACAAGTAAATGTTTATTATAAATAAATAAATACTAATTACCTAACCAAACAATACAATTTCATCGAACAGTCCAGTTGATCTTAATTTACAATACTATACTAAACAATGCTAATGAATAAAGCATTACTTATCGAATTGAAAAGCTAAATATAAAATTAATACAATTGACAAATTGTATACAAAAAATATCTAACAAAACAAGGATACGGGTTTTTAGACTGTAATTACCGATAATGTTGTGAATTGTGTGACCCTATCCTTACTATACTGATCATGTTCGGTTCATTCAAAGTGAATATATAAAGTCTATGGATGGTGTGTAGTCATTTCAAACATGCGAACTGAATATAAAACATTTCTATCAGAATTCTCGTTCGCACTTATGGGCTCTGTGGAACTCTACTAGTGTTGTATATAACAGTTGAAAAGGCTTTGGTCGATAGTCGATAACAGACAATGAGGTCGAGATGTTTATCGACATACCGAGTCGCTCCAGCAGCATCCTTTCATCGATAGGAAGCGACTCGCCCTAGCTTCACACTCTTATAAACCGTTGCATTTTTATAAATAAATATTGTTTAGTTTTAAACATAAATGTTATAAGAACTTTGGCTGAATGTTTAATGCCTCAGTTCACACGTTTCGCTCAAGTATAGTTTGTCCGATGTACAGGCACAAATAATAGAGGGTCGGCTTCTTACATTGGTCGGCGATCGACGGGCTTATGAGGATCTTATCAAAACCCTCTTAACTACGCGCTTATGCTCGCTCAATTAAGGGCCTAGCTAGACTTGGTAGGCGAACTTTTTTAACACTGAGCAACGGTTAATGGTACTAGAAAATGTATGGTACTAGGTATTGGAAAATATAAATAATAGGTACCACTAATTAATGGGGCAGTATAATTTTTAGAATTTCATTTTACAACAGTAACTAGCATTGCCTTATATTTCACATATCATGCAATAAATATCGAACCTTTATTAAACCCTCATAGCTAGATTTTACGACAATAAGTATTACGATCAAAAATATTACAAATGTTAAGGGCTTTTTTAAATTTTATATTGTTATGTACCACCCACCGACGCCTTGTGCAAAAATGTTCGTCTATAAAGTCTAGAGCTCGTAAATAGGAGCCGACCCTCCCATCTGTTGTCAGTGTGGCGTTAATCACGTGGTATATGCGATCGCCTTACGTTGCAAGAACAAGTGTATCTCTGTGAAGGATGGCCTGTCGCGTTCCTCTCGCCTCCAGCACTCCGTCATCAGCTCGTACACGTCGCGAGGACACCCCGCCGACCGGTCGATGCACTCGAACATACCGTCGTCCGCTTGCAGGTGTGAAAGGTTCTCTAACACCTACACATACACAGTACACCATCACATACATTATATTGATACAGATAGATGATAGATATACATTTAAAATTCTAGTAGTGCCTCTCACATTGCTGTGCCTCAACAGGGTTTAAGTTAGTATAGGATACCATTATAATTAAGCTTATTTTGTATATTTCATGTAACTAACTTAAATGTAATATGAATACTGCATTTCATAAGTCAGCATGTATAGGTACCGTTACAAGTTATGAGCGGTGACCTTGAATAGTAATTTTATGAGTCTGTCTATATATATAATATAATACATTATGAATATGTTACAGTTATATAATACATTATTAATTTATATAATACATTATTAATTTATATAATACATTAATATGAGAATAAAAAACATGCGCAGTTACCCTACTATTTTCGCTGAGCGCTTATAACTGGTGACGGAATCTGTAAATTGAACTCGCAATAGCCTATTTAAGCGATCGTCGACTCTACTAGCTTGAGTGAACGACTTATTTGCCACGCTGAGGACACAGTTATGGGTGAATATGATGGATAGAATCCAGCCGGGTTCAGCAAGACATATATAATTTAAAGAAAAACATAGGTTTTCATGTTTCTGCCCTTAGCTGTGTATAACATTCGCTTTGCATACCTATAATTATGGATAAAAATAATAACAAATATTGTATATAATAAGAGCCGTGGTGGCCTTGAGGTTTGAGCAGTCGCCTGCTACGCAAGCGACGTAAGTTCGAAATCCCAGCGGGGCCTGGCCCAATGAGTTTTTCAAAAAAACTTATGTACAGTGATTTCACACCACGTGCTTTACGGTGAAGGAAAACATCGTGAGGAAACCTATACCTAAACCTAACCTAGCATATTTCTGAGAAGTATTTCAATGACGTATGTAAAGTGTCTGAGACGGTGATGGACTCACCATCTGTCACGTTGGCACTTAATAATCTTCGGTGAAAAGTGGGTGAAGTTATTACAACACCTCTGCCAACCCCTTCGGGGAATACAGGCGTGAGCATATGTATGTGTACCGCATGGGCGTGAGTTTTATTTTTTATTTCAATATTAATTTGTTTTACTGCGAGGTATATCAACATAATAACTTTGAAAATGATAATCTTGTCTCACCAAAGAAGTCTATATTGAATTCTCATGACACAGTAAATTTTGCGTATATTCGATAGGTAGATATAAGTATACGAACTAGACGGGAAAACCCTAAGGTGAAGAGTGATCCCCAAAACATGGCAAACCATTGTTTGCCGGGCACAGCAATTAGTTAATAAAATGTTATATTTATGAGGAGGTTTATATTTATATAAATAATATATAGATAAATAAAATTGAAGTGTCTAAATGTAATTCCAAATTAACGCTTTTCATCAAATGAATATGAAAGTATATACGGTATAGACGTTAGCGAGTTACTAAAATAAATTTGTGCGAGAGCAGTGAAAAAGCACCTGACAAGACGAATATTTTATCGACAACTGGACTGTAATTTTAACATAACTATAGAAAAAAATAATAAATAGTTTCCAACATACGGTATTCATCACCTATAAAATTAAGTCTACGCGGGTGAGACCGCGGGGCACAGCTAGTATTAATGTAAATATAATGAGGAAATGAAGGAAAACTAGAAAGCCTTACCTCGGCCTCTGTGTAATGTTCGTAAGGCCTCCGCCTGCACAGAGTGTATATCTCATGCAGAGTGACCGCGAAGGCCCACACATCGGACTTGGTGGTATATTTGCCCCTCAGCACCGACTCCCACGCTGCCCACCGTAGGGGTAGTGGGATCCTTCCGTCCACTTTGTGGTAATCACTTGCATAAGCCTCATTGTCTGTCCCAAAGTCACTTATTTTGATCGTGTAACCTTTGCCAACCAAACAGTTTCTGGAATGATATAATTACGTGTTCATAAATACTGTACATTATATGTATTAATGACTACATATGGTCTTGTTATACAAGTGAGTAACCTTTCTATATATATCAAGATATATCTTAATTGCAATGTGGTTTCAGTAGTAATGTGTAATGGAAATGACGGTCAAATTGAAACCTAGCATCAATTATAAAAAAAGAAGAAGAGTGAGTTTACCACTTTTTGAATCCTTATTGTAAACTCACCCACTGAGGTTATTGTGCAAGTTATAAACCAAGGATTATCTTGGTCTAGGTTTTGAAAAAACTTTATTTTAAAACATAGACTTACTTCTGATCACGTTCGGTATGCGGTTTAACTTCATCGTATGAACAACAGCATACATCTTAGAGAATCAAGACTCACAATCTACGACTCTGGATCTTACCTCGCTGCCAAATCCCTGTGCACAAAGTTGAGTGACTCCAAATACTGCATTCCGGCGGCGATTTGTGTGGCGATGTGAAGAAGAGTGGGGGTCGATAGTGGTGCGGCGGTCCTCAGCAGAGCGCAAAGATCACCCAGCTCCAAGTACTCCAACACCACCGCCAGTGGGGGCGATCGACACGCTCCCAACACCCTCGCCAAATGGGGCGATGACAACGCCGCCAATATACGCACGTCGCGCTCAAACTCTTCCCTACACAAATACACGTACTGAGATATTGAGATCGATTTACGCGAAAGAAGAAGGAAATGGACATAGAATCCTGAAGCTAACGCATCAAAAACATTATTTATATCCTACTCAAATACAATTAATGAAACTAATGCAATAATTTCGATGAGTCCACAAGAGGTCTACCAGAGGCGGTTTAAGCAGAGCTAAGAAGTTTATTAATACGCGCTGCTTAAGCATATCATATCATAGTTGACCCCCAGTACCCATATATTTATTTATTTATTTATTTACACTTTATGCACAAAAGTACAAAGGTGAGCTTAATGCTATAGCAATATAACAAGGTTTTCACCGTTTTCGTAATACTCACTAGTGACTACGCCGAATATTTGTGCGACGTAAATAACTAAAATAACTCATACAAATATTGTGGGTGACACTAGCGAGTATAGATCACAAAAAGTGTGCAAAACTTATAATAAGGGTATTGACGACCAGGGGCCTTTCCGTAAGCTCTATTATTTTGATAGTTTCGCTGTACAACAGTGACAGACTTATACACGTCTTATACATCTGCCTCATAATCATTGTCAATCTATCATTACATGGCAATATACCAGTGGTCAATGACCCCCCGGGGGTTTTTTGTTCTCGAGTGTTGATCTGTTATATTAAACGCTAGCATCAGTTACCTCTTTATGAATCAGTATACACATTTAGTGTGTTTACTGATTTATCGGACTTGTATTAGTGGCTTAGACACACACACACGAAGATAAAAGAAGACAAGAGTAGGTACGTGTCTAATAATATAAGTTCATACATGATATACCTCTCCTTAACGGTGGCGTCGTGGCAAAGGAACTTCACTGCCACCAGCCGCTTTTCCGAGGTAATGGTCCCGTTGTATTCGGGCACACCGTCCGCCTCTGCTACGTATACCTGCAAATAAATGTTACAAAGTTAAAATGATTATGTATCAATGCAAAACCATAACGAAGGTGCAAATGTGTTTTCCAAAACCTGTTGTTCCAGAAGGTATTCTTTAGAAGATTTGTCTGGATAATGTTTCGGTAGCATCTTTCGTATGCGATATGTGTGTGTATTGTATACTCAGAATGCCAAATATGTGATGTGTGTGTATTGTATACTCACAAAGTCAAATATGTGATGTGTGTGTATTGTATACTCACAAAGTCAAATATTGGAAAGTATAATATGCGATGTGTGTGTATTGTATACTCACAAAGTCAAATATGTGATGTGTTTGTATTGTATACTCACAAAGTCAAATATTGGAAAGTATAATATGTGATGTGTGTGTATTGTATACTCACAAAGTCAAATATTGGATAGTATAATATGCGATGTGTGTGTATTGTATACTCACAAAGTCAAATATTGGAAAGTATAATATGCGATGTGTGTGTATTGTATACTCACAAAGTCAAATATTGGAAAGTATAATATGCGATGTGTGTGTATTGTATACTCACAAAGTCAAATATTGGAAAGTATAATATGTGATGTGTGTGTATTGTATACTCACAAAGTCAAATATTGGAAAGTATAATATGCGATGTGTGTGTATTGTATACTCACAAAGTCAAATATTGGAAAGTATAATATGTGATGTGTGTGTATTGTATACTCACAAAGTCAAATATGTGATGTGTTTGTATTGTATACTCACAAAGTCAAATATTGGAAAGTATAATATGTGATGTGTGTGTATTGTATACTCACAAAGTCAAATATTGGAAAGTATAATATGCGATGTGTGTGTATTGTATACTCACAAAGTCAAATATTGGAAAGTATAATATGTGATGTGTGTGTATTGTATACTCACAAAGTCAAATATTGGAAAGTATAATATGCGATGTGTGTGTATTGTATACTCACAAAGTCAAATATGTGATGTGTGTGTATTGTATACTCACAAAGTCAAATATTGGAAAGTATAATATGCGATGTGTGTGTATTGTATACTCACAAAGTCAAATATTGGAAAGTATAATATGCGATGTGTGTGTATTGTATACTCACAAAGTCAAATATTTGAAAGTATAATATGCGATGTGTGTGTATTGTATACTCACAAAGTCAAATATTGGAAAGTATAATATGTGATGTGTGTGTATTGTATACTCACAAAGTCAAATATTGGAAAGTATAATATGCGATGTGTGTGTATTGTATACTCACAAAGTCAAATATTGGAAAGTATAATATGTGATGTGTGTGTATTGTATACTCACAAAGTCAAATATGTGATGTGTTTGTATTGTATACTCACAAAGTCAAATATTGGAAAGTATAATATGTGATGTGTGTGTATTGTATACTCACAAAGTCAAATATTGGAAAGTATAATATGCGATGTGTGTGTATTGTATACTCACAAAGTCAAATATGTGATGTGTGTGTATTGTATACTCACAAAGTCAAATATTGGAAAGTATAATATGCGATGTGTGTGTATTGTATACTCACAAAGTCAAATATTGGAAAGTATAATATGCGATGTGTGTGTATTGTATACTCACAAAGTCAAATATTGGAAAGTATAATATGCGATGTGTGTGTATTGTATACTCACAAAGTCAAATATTGGAAAGTATAATATGCGATGTGTGTGTATTGTATACTCTCAAAGTCAAATATTGTAAAGTATAATATGCGATGTGTGTGTATTGTATACTCACAAAGTCAAATATTGGAAAGTATAATATGCGATGTGTGTGTATTGTATACTCACAAAGTCAAATATGTGATGTGTGTGTATTTTATACTCACAAAGTCAAATATGTGATGTGTTTGTATTGTATACTCACAAAGTCAAATATTGGAAAGTATAATATGTGATGTGTATGTATTGTATACTCACAAAGTCAAATATGTGATGTGTTTGTATTGTATACTCACAATTTCAAACATTGAAAAGTAAATATATGTGATGTATGTATTGTATACTAACGATTCCAAATATTCAACAGTATAATATATGATGTGTGTTTGTATTGTATACTCACAAAGTATACTCAAAAAGTCAAATATTGAACAGTATAATACGTGATGTGCGTGCATTGTATACTCACAATGCCTAATATTCAACAGTATAACATATGATGCGTGTGTATTGTATAACTCACAAAGTCAAATATTGAACAGTATATTATGATGTGTGTTTATTGCATACTCACAGTGCCAAAAGCTCCTTCAGCCAGTTTCGAGATCATCCGGAGCCTGTGTCTTGGGAACTCGATCACGTTGGTCGTCTCGAGCCGCCGCTTCAGGTCTATCAGCACCTCTTGTTGGCTCGGCGACTGTGAACGTTCAGTAATTAATAAGCTAACGACTTGCAAAGAAGTTTAAATTTTGCCATGCATGTAAATGTCATTTTCTATTAATGTCAGATTTAAAAACTATGATGCCTATCGGGTTTGAACAACATAGATTTAATTTTATGATAGCTTTATCACGCATAATATATTTATTTTTAAATAGCCAAATTTCCCCTGGTTTATTATATTCAGGTACAAAGAGACAGACGGACAAAATGTTTAATATTGTTTATGTAAATACCATTCATTTAGTTAAAACCTATCAATTTAAAATTACGAACAGAAACTTCAATTTTATTTATCTGTATAAATGGTGAAGCTCACCCTAGTGCTGTGTTTTGAGCGCACGGATCCTGCGGATCTTCGGGAGTCGATGTCAGCCATCTTGTCCAGGTGGTCCACCATCAGCTCAGTGGCGCGGTCTGATAGGGAGTCCGTCAGGCGACGCTTCGTCAACAGCGGCGCTGAGCTCAGCTCCGGCACCGCGTAGTCGTAATTTGAACTTTCTGCTTCATATAAAATAAATGTCCGTCACAGTCACGTCAGGTCACGGCGACAAATCTCAGGAGATATTATAGTGCACAAGTGTGTGGTCAAACACAAGTGCACGCTTTATTCCCTCACTCTCATAGTCCGATGGGACGGCAATCCGACTCATGGGAGAGGGATCAAGCGTAGGACCAACGGTTTTAATTCCAAGGCACACGTGTTAAGCACCACCAACTTCTACCTTTGCTGTGAATCTTTTGACAATCCAACGGGAATTGATTTACGATTTACGGTCACGGGACCGTAAAAACCTCAGAACGAGTAAAAATCAGGTGTAATTCCCATCGGCCACTATTTAGTAACATTCTACATGCAATCATGAAAATATAAAAATTATTGAATAATTAGATAGCATTCCTTACCTGATAAAGCAGGATTGGAATCCTGAACGAAATCCTTCATCTCGAGCAACACAGTGCTATAACTGAAGTATGGCGCACACTTGAGCGCCTGATAAGGCTCTTGGTACTCATCCGACTTGACATCCAGCGCGCAGTCAATAATCATCTTATTATCAGGCAGTCGGGAGGTACCACAAGGTGTATAATTGTCCGTACGTTTCTGTGCTACGGTTGTCTTGGCGAGGGGAGACGCGAAGCACTTTCGGTGGCGGTGTCTGTGGATTATTAGGAACACAGCTACTGCGAGTAGAATGACTAGAGCCGTCAACACTCCCACCACGATGGCGACGTATAGGGGGTCCTCCTGGTGCGCGGCCTGGACCTCCTTCGTCGTCGCCAGTTTAGTCTTCTCCTTCCCTAGAACTGGCTTCAGGATCTCTGGCGTATAGTTGCCTTGGGCCACGTCTGGAAGAAACATGTTCGTGTTACTTATGGATATCATTACTCTCACTAACACAGGTTACTAACGTTGAAATCAAATACAAGAGTAAAGACAAAGATAAAAAATATCTTGATTGATATCAATTCTAATGAACATAGACAATACATAGATACACGATATTATATTTCTTCCAGTATTCTCATCCCACCTTTGAACAAGTCTACGTCAGCATCACAACTGACATCATCTTATTTCAGTCTCATGACCAAGCTGTGCCGGAGCGGGCTTATCTGTTTTCTTTTTTTAGGACTAGCTACGCCATAGTCCGTAAGTCCAAAATAGCGAACATTCGCTATATAAGGAGAAATGTTTGTATGGTGACTTTTGAATAGGGAGGATACACATACATACATAAACGCAAGCCTGTATTCCAAGGGCAGGAGACCATTGTTTGCCTCATGTGATGATCCCTACATACTTTTTGCGCTTCGTCCACATTCATACAAGTGCTCTGAATTTGATATGCAGGTGTTAAATATAATTACCAGAATCAAAGACGACCTCGCTGATGAGTATCCATCGCGCGGAGAACCTTAGCTCGATGCGCACCCACTTGCCGATCCTGTGATGCAGCTTGATGGTAACGTTGCGCGAGCTCTCGAAGATGTTGTCCTCCTCGTACGAGTACCGGATCGGCTCGCCTTGGAAGTGACGTCCGCCGATACTGAACGATATTATTGCCTCCGAGAATACCTATGGAAACATATTATGATGCTTAAGAAACGTCATCCTTATCATCAGAAGACGGCAAGTGCCCCAAGACCAGCGCCACCCATTTATTGCTGTTATCAAAAGATACTCTTTTCTCGGATAGCAAAATACTAGAAATTCCCTTCCCTTGAAGGCCCTTAAGGGGTAAGCATAGAGGTTACAACATCCACTTATCACCAAATATTATCAAATACCACGTGACAGACAGGTATCGCCGTTGCAGGAACAATAAATAATCTTTGAATTCCTTCTCAGACATATGCATGTTTCCTCACGATGTTTCCCATCAATGTAAAGCTTGAGGATTGAAATCAATTCATTTAAGTTATCCTTCGAACAAAGCCTTGAATAATTTTGTTTTAACTGAGTGTGGTTTCTTTGTCTTTCAGGCAGGTACAGTTCATGCGACGCACCGTTCACATTTATCGCACATAAACAATACGTCTTGATGGCCTGATAGCCTTTATTATGCCTTTGACTACTTGTGCAGAAGATCTGTATTGTGGACATTGTTCAATTGTTGTCATACAATGAGGTAAATCCAGCGTCTCCACGGTACTCAGAATCTCGAACAATTATTAGTTTTGTATTGTTCCGTCAATTACGGAGAAACTTCACAAATCTCAAGTAGAAATTAATTAAATGTCTGATATGAAGTGTAGCCATGAGAAAATTTAATTAATAATTACGTTAGCTTAAACAGGATCTAAGAAGTCTATTTAGTATAGGATCATTCTAGAATAAATCAAAATGTTAACTAAGGTAATTAGAAAATTCCGGTCAACGTCGAGCATATCTTACATTTACATGTGTGTGTGTATTGTAATGACATCCATACCTGCACGTCCCTCATGAACTTGTTATTGCAGAAGAGGTGCACTGCGTTGAACTCCCTCACTTTATCAAACTCGAAGGTGATGACAGGTGGAGTAGGTTTGGAGTCGTTCCTCCAGCCGACCCAAGCAGAGTTCTTGGCCGCCTCCCGGATCTCGTCCCCCCCGAACTGTCCGTCCACGAGCTGGCCCAGCCCCGCCCTCAGCTCCTCCCCCCACTGCCCATCGTAGATCATATCCGTCAGCTCCACACCATTACTTCTCTTGTTCCCTTTCGGCATTGAGTACGACACGATGCCAACTGCACAAAGTTCAACAATTAGTTGATAGCCCTACTTTATTAGTCTGTTTACCGACATGATACGAACGTAATTACTTGTTCTTGTTATTTAATACATTCCCTCGGGCTTGATAGTTAATAAGTACATACTTGCAACATTGTTTAAATGAGTAAGAACCACTGTACTCCCGCTTTATTTTTAGCTGATTTCATCATTCCATCAATCGAGCGTGACGTTTTAAAAGTATTCGCCGTACCGAATGTATTTCGAGTAAGCAACGTGCAGATTTATGAATATGGCGCTCGCAATTCAAAGCTCAAGTTATGAAACAACGCTTGACTATAGTAGGCTTTATGCTTCATTGACCGCTAGCCTGCAGACTGCACGCACAACACGCAACGAGGTTTAATTGCTTTATGTCTTTATGTTGGACGTGCGAGTCGCTGCGTTTATCAAATGATTTTTCCATAAAGCTTTTGTATTTCCGTTCGGTCTGATGGAGTTGCTATACATTTCGTCGGAATTTTTCACAAAAACTGGTTTGAAAATGCAGTCGTCGTTGTGTTTCAAAACTAGAATATTGTAGTGGGAATAGCTGCTGGAGCATTTATTTATGTTATGTAAGGCACGAGTGAGGTACAATGGCTGTTATTTATATTCTCAGGGCATTATTGTGCGACACCTGACTATAATTTCTCGCACAAGTATAAAAGATGTTTTGATTCATGCTACTATGCGTCTTGGCTAGTTAGTCGATATTGCTTTCAAGAAAGTTTATGGTTACAATAACTTTATTGAGTTAAATCAATGCTATTATAACACACGACATGTTGCGTTCCTAGTAATCGACGTTTAAAACCTGGTCGCGCCAACTTGCACATGTATAGAACAAAAGAATAAAAAATACCTATCGTTTCAGTTATATATAATATAATTGCTTTAAATAAAGTGCATCAGGAATACCGGTAAATGTGCAGCCAAAATTGATGGGAATATCCTCGCATCCATCACTCAATAATGTCAGACAAAAATTGACAAACGTGGCATGCCGGATGCCACCTGATGCATGCTCGTACATTGTATGATACATACGACTATTCCGTTCTCTACAACATAAACCGCTAATGGGTTTTTGCTGTTAAAATAACGAATATTCGCTTCAGAAATATACAAGTAAATTAAACCTCTAAATAAAACAGGTGTGTTGGCAATGTTGTGCTCGACATGTACGTCTGTTTTCACTTTATCACAGTATCTCCAGTGATATCAGCACAAAGAAGCTTGCCCTTTGATGTAAGTATTACATCAACACTTCCTTATCATTTGTCAAGAGCACTGACTTTACTTTTGTTGGGAGATAATTAGCTTACGAATCAACGGGAACAATACTCTCAGATATACAACGTTCTCTAGTATTGTTTTCATAGATATTATTTAACAAAAGATAGCTCTAAAAAGCAATATGTTATAAACGCAGAGTGTATTAATCAGCTTTAGCTAAAACCCGTTGCGAGTCTATAGTTGGTTAATTGATTATTCAGTATTCAGGTAAGTAGTAGCATAAGTATGCACAGGACTTTGTTCGCGTGGTCCGACGTAAAGGTCGCTAAACAACTGCTTTTAAACAAGCACGGTAACCTTTCATTTACCTAGATTATTCATAGGTTTTCGGTTTTAGCTGGATTCTAGTAACATCGTAACAATTCAACTTTGAATAGTTAGTGGCTTTCTGCTCGTAAGCCAGCTCAGATTGAGCTAATATTCTATCGAATAGTCACGGAATGCCTTGAAATTACAGACAGCTCTTTTGAAGTAAATACAAGGAAAGCTAATATCCTCGACGCCTTCGACTGCCTTGTCATTGGCATCCGCCATCGCGTACTATGTCGGAGTATTACTTTGAAAGTATTTTAATTAAGGTACCTTGAAAGGCTTTCATAGAAAACCCCCTAGAACGAACGATCGTGTTAGCACAGCAAACGTATAGTGGAGCAAGGCAAGCGATACCCAGCCTTATGAGTATACTTCTAATAATTTGCTAGTTTTTTTTTACTAAATAATGGCTTGCATGCAGTCACCGCTCTCAGTTCGATATTAGTTCTGGGAATTTTGTATTTAATTGGGGCCCGTGCACGGGCGAGTGTACGTGTAATTTAGTTTAAACGCTGTTTCTGGAAACAATAATAGCTTAACTAGAAATTAAATTAGTAAAATCTGTTTTCGCCACTTTGCCTCGGGAAATTCGGTATCAAGGTATACTTGATATATTTTTTGCTACTATCCGCGTCGAGTTGGCATGTTACTTATCTACTGTAGGAGAAATGATTGATTTCTCGGGGTTTTAAAATTCACTTAACTTTAAAATTCATTCGTAATTACCGATAAATCTGCATATTGAGTTACAACGTACTGACCGATAAGCAAACTTTGTAGGTTTGACATATTCGTAGGAATGTGACATAGAATACAGTTTGCCTGTTGAAACATAAAGCGAGCAATCAAATTGCCTTACATTGCATTTCCAAACGTAAATGTTCACTTTGTGTATTTAGCAAGGAAGCAATTGCATTCACCGCTGGTTGCATGGCCGGAGAGGAGAAAATGTTGTTCAATAGCTGTTTACTTCACCTTTCTCGGAATACGTTAGCATTCAAAGCGGCAGCTATAAAACGTTGTGTTGCGTATACAAATGTTATTAATTGCACGTGAAGTTAATTGGACTGACATTTTTGCATGTAACAACATAAGTACCCAGTGGCAACATAACAAAGGAACGTTTTCAAATTATATACTTATTCGTTAAATGTCACGTATTTTCCCTAAAACTTATTTTATTTCGACTTGCTACCTAATTATTACTTTTACATCTTCACGTTCAACCAAGACTGCATAGTGGATACGTTCCTATCTATTTCGGCTACAATTTCTTTCTAAATTTCGTTGCACCTATGCAGTTGTTGTTACACATTTTTTTTACGTGGAGCATCCATTATGGATCAGACTCGCACCGACTAAACTCCATGGTGTTCCTCTGGGCTCAATGTTACTTACACCTAGCCAAGAAATATACCTAAGAGCGCTATCATAAAAAAACATACAGTCGAACTAATAACGTCCTCCTTTCTTTGAAATTGGCATCGCAATGCCATGTAAATATAAATAGTATGATATATATATAAGGATCCCAATTCACCTAAGTAGAAACACAACATAGCTCGAAGTAAAATTCTAATATATAATATCATTTGTCTACTCTCTTTCTCTGAATACGAAATTTCGCAGACAAACAAAATAAAAAGTTTCAGTATCGTTTTGTTTTTATCAAGCTCAAATCTTCATTCGTTTAATAATTGAATTAAAGCAGAATATATAGACTTCAAAGAATTTTCTTGAGGACCACGTCGGACGCAATTTTAGAACGAATAAGAACCTTGGTAGGGACTTGCGAACTTTCGACCGAAACTTCGTATTTTGTTGAATAAGAGTATGCCTCTGAGTAATAAGCACTTACCGCTCCAATAGCAGCCATAGAGTTCGACCCTCATGCACACGGTGCGCCGGTGGGAGCTGTACGGGATAAACCGGATCTTGGACGCCCAGATAGGTGGTTCCAGGTGGTTCTTTTTCCCTAAGTACGTATTCGTGTTGCCAGGAAGAATCTGGAAATGGAAAATTTTTATAAAATCGTTTACAATTTCAAATTCAACGACATCCTTCAACGTTTTTTATGTGTTGTATATTTATTAAACAACGTCTAAAATACGTATCTTTATTTAATAAGACTTCTTACAAAGTACTTTCATATCAGCACAAGGACAAAAAATACTTAAGTAACCGCCGAGGGTAGGTCTCTTTTACTGAGAAGAAGCCTGCAAGATGCTCGTTAATTGCTCTTTTCAATAAAATTCTCTCAATTTTTTATCTCATTAAAAATGTACTGGAATATTATTTATCCACCTCCATACTCTTTTAAACGATATTAATTTATTAGTCATTCAAATACGATCAAAGGAAGAACGAATTAAGTTATTAATTCGTAGTTACAAGGCTTCATTGCTAATTGAAGAGAAATTAAATCGTTTAACTTAATTAAAGTAACGTAATTACGTGGGTAGCCGATAAAATTATCTCTGACATGGCTTCTGATAGGTTTCGTATTTTATTTGATATCGTGGAAAAATTGTATCACTTCGCCTTATTTTTCCTATAGAATGAAAATTTTTAAATATTTGTTGAAAAATATTCGATGTTCTTAAACTGATGATGTTATTTGAGTGGCTGTACTTAATACTTAGAAGAAATTTATGGAAATTGTGTTCGACTCGGAGTCGAACACACAAGACCTAGAAAAACTCGTGATGGCAATATGTCAATAAGTCCTCTCTTCGGCCCCAAGAACCTAGTAGGTAAGTTTCAACGCATTTATATGCATGCCATTTAATTTAAATGTACTTACCTCCTGTCCGTCGATAGTCCTGTATCGCACCCATTTGCCGAGTTTAGGTCGCCAGTATTCTATGATGTAAGCTTCGGCATACTCCTGTCCCTGGCCGTTGCCGAACCGACCCTGGGTGCCGGTAGCGGTGATCACGTGCACCGAGTGAAGGTCTATCTCTAACCATTCACTCGTCTCCGTCGTGATTTGGGACCGAGGGCACCACGCCCCTCCCTTTATCTCTTGATTTAATCTGGGGAAAAAGTACCCAATCAAAGCTGCCCGATTGGGTCTCAATCTTCACGCTGCAGGGCCTGAGCCACAATGTGGTATTAATTTATAAGCGAATCATTGGACTCCCAAAACTACTATTAAAGGGCATATTATAAGGACCGTACCTGGTTTATTGTATTGATGCGTCGCCGATTACCAAAAAACTGTGTCTGTCAATTATATAGATTTTAAAACAATCGTTGTTTATATATTTTTAGGGTTGAACCATATCATGTTCTCGATTAATATTACCTAGTCTTAAAAATACTACTGAACAGTCAAATAATTTTTGTGCCAATATTATATTAAGAGTACATACTGAATCCAGTATGTATTTCTATTTATTGGAATTATATTAATTGTAATATTCAGCTTTTATTTATTCGCATGGCGAAAGAAACCCACTTTATAATGAAGTACCATATCCCAGCCCACAGGTAACTGTTGGGGTGAAAAATGATAAAAGTGAAAAGAGACCTCGGGACCTCTAATTTGCTGTAATTCTACTTGCCAGTATTAAGAAAATGCTGGATTTATGTTTTACTTTGAGATGTTATGTAATTCGTAGAGTAGCTATCCGAGTGGGTATTTCGAAATAAATTTGTGTTGCAGATCAAAAGGTAAAATATTAATATTCCCGTTCGAAACCAACTCCCTGTAAACTCCGTCACTTACGTAAAATGGTTATATTTGAAACAAAAAAACCTCCATTATGGTGAATTATGTTTACTTGTGAGTTCCTATTACTTTTTGAGAAGTTTTGTAAATAGCAATAAAGACATGAACATTGGAATATTCGGGTTCATTCGACTAGTACACTTAACCTACTTGTGTAAGGGATAAATGAATTCAAAGTTTTGTTCTATATCTTGGTAGTTAGATAGAATGGTAGATATAAATATAAAACTATGTGGTAAAACTGCATTTACTGCTAACTGTATTTAGTTTATGTATAAGCTTTCGGATTTCAAAGTGACATACTTCGCACGGACTACGTCAATGGCACTTGCGACTTACGTCAGGAAATTGTACTATATAAAAATTATTTGCACCATTACTAACAACATTTTAAGGAAACGATATTGTAAATTAAAATTCCATACTAAAAATTAGTATACCAGAAGAGAAGAAGGGAAGTCCATTTCTACACAGTAAGACAGTACTTCGTTACAGGGCTGTTCTAAACCTATAATCGTTATTGAAGCAACGTGCTCAGAAATAGCAGTTGTGGATCTATGTGAAGGTGGCAGTTTACTAGTGGCTGCTCACTGAATTAGGGACGCTGTGTAGTAACTATTGTCGGCTGAAACAATGCCAAATCGTGGACTCCCTCGTGGGTCAATCAAGTTGCAAGTGTTAGCCCTATATGAAACGGACACTCCACTTATGCAACCTTTTTTTCATGTACTCTTGTTGGCAAACCGACCTAAAGTACAGCCTTTCCTCATTGTAGTACCTCATTGATTGCAGGTCGCAGGTAAGATTTTATATAAACTGTGGTCTTTGGGTCCAAATCTGTCAGACTACTTTGACAGTAATTGAAGAAACCCAGTAATGAAGTGTATTGCTAACGTGGTAACTAGAATTGTATATTAATCTGTCGTATTGCTACAATATTGATATTGTATACATACAACTAATGCCGGCAAACCAGCCAGTCAGCTCGCCCGTCCCTCCCGTACCCCCTTTACCTCATCTTATAAATCAGTTTAACTATTCAAAGAGGCTGTGTCAGACTCGAAACCAGAAAGGCCCAGCTTCGTGTAACCTAATAATATTTAATGGTGCTTTAAGTTATACCGCCAATACTTGTGCCTAAGGTTGCTATTAAAAGGTGTATAATTTATGAACGGTTACACCGTCAATTACTCCAAAATATTAAAGAAAACGCACGAGTGGCCATCTTAATTATAGTGTTCAATACTACAGATCCAGTATTTCGACAATTATACCTGTAAATACTTTCTGAAATGTGGTTCAGTTAGAGCGTTTGAAGCCGTTCAATACATCAATCAAAGTTAATAATAGTCGTTATTAGCGCATTCACTTATCATGTGTCACAGCCAGTAATCGCTCGGACCAATCAAACAATGACGGCAGTCATTCCACTCATTGACGCGGCACATTTAGGGTTGCCATTTGCCATTATACGTGTTTAATTTGGGACGCTGCAATTTACAGAAATGTGTGCTGGACTTTTGTTCTGTGTATTATTCTTTTGCTCATTAAGGCAAGAAAAACATAACGAATAGCAATTATCTTATCTGTAATGAACTTAAGTTTTTAAACAACAATGGCAAGCTTGCCAACTTGCATCGATTCGATGATAAAATACTGTCTAATTCTGTCCAGACGTCAGCTCGCCCATGCTAATTAAGACAAATCCTACAAACTCCGGATGGTTATTACGACAGCCCTCGGAGCACTTATCATCCAGCCGTGAACGAGCTTTCGTAATTTATTATACTTGGAAACAATTATATTATTGTTCAAATACATACACATGTTTGTACGTGTTGATTGCTTGAAATAAAGTATCAATCAAGCTATTTGACCAACAACGACTCATATTGATTTTGATTTGGTGTATTTCATCATTATAATATCAGTGCACGGCATCAACCGATCCTGCGAGGTGTTTTTATTATTTTTACCCCACTACGGCGAAGCAAAACGAACGAACCAGAGAATAGCCGTGGTCATATATCCAACGATACATTTGAATAGTGACATAATACGATTTTGAGTGTGATTTTTCAGTAGTCGCGTTTCAGTTTACTTTTTTTAACATATTATACAGATATCTGTAAGTTGCTTAATGCAATACATATGCTCACACCTGTAATCCCCGAAGGGGCAGCCAGAGGTGCTGTAATAACAACACCCACTTTTTGGTGGGTCTATCGTCGTCTCAGGCACTATACTTACGTCTTTGAATTAGTTACAGACATATGCAGGTTTCCTCACGATGTTTTCCTTCAAGCACGTGGTGCGAAATCACTGCACATATTTTTTTTAAACTCTTTGGTACATGCCCCGCTGGGATTCGAACTTGCGTCGCTTGCGTAGCAGGCTACTGCTCGAAACCTAAGGCCACCAAGGCTTAATGCAATACGCCTAAATATATGTTTCGAGTAACTTAGCACAGCAGTAAATGTGGTATTAGTATTTGGATTGGGGCTTGATAATGTTCGCAATTGTAGACACATGTGAGAAATGCATGAGTCCTGAGTAACTTTAGGAATCACAGCTGGATCTCCTGTTTAAATTAACATAATATCGCATTAGAATAACACGCCCCAATAAAACATTGTAGTGTTTTATTCCAACTGAGATCGTTCAATTTATCTCAGAAAGTAAAGCTTTGAATATTTAATTGAAAATAAATTTGGTTTTCGCCCTCCACGTGCTCACAGTTTTCAAGTGAAGAGGATTATACGTTAGACATACCTCTCGAGAATAGAATAGTACTAAGGTTTATTTACTCACTTCACTGAAATATTTAAAACCATATTTAAGGCCACCAGAAATAATATAGGCTGGATTTAAAGACTTTCGGTCTAAGTAAGAATATAGCTTACCCATACCTTTGTTGTATTTAATGATAGCATATATTTTACACTCCACAAAATTCCATTAATTTCTTTCATATTGATAATTAATTTCATATTGTTAAAAGATCATCATTATTCTACTCCCGCCCTTATCCCATTTTGTTTGAGTGAACTTTTATTCTTATAGATCGGATTCAAAGTTTCTGTGAACGTTACGTCGGTGTTCAAGCCTTTACAACCATTGTCATTTTTTCACACAAGAGATTTTCAAACAACTACTAAATATTTAATCATCATCAATAAATGTATATATAGTTAACATACACCACAATAAAGGATTACAAAAGTGGTCGTTTTCTTTAATATGGGGGTGTAATGTCATAATATAATATTTATGTTTCAATGATTCAGTTACAGGTATAGAGCTAATTTTGAATAAGGGTATATATAATGTATCGCAGTAAGTCAATGTGCAGACTCAGGTACTAAGCTATAAGGTTTAAACAATACCAAAGCAAAATCCGTCCAGTATTTGAGAGGTAATGCGTGGACAAATGGACAAAATTGGTACGGACCATCGTGATTCGTAGTCAACATTTACAGTTTGGATCAAAGCGCTCTCTAACATGGAAACCAATTACTCCAATATTTGGTTACATTTCAGTCAAACAAGCTAGGCTAACTAGATTATGAGACGTCGAGAGGACGTTCCCTAGTGCTTACAACTGGCTTCTATCTACCGAAATGTGGTTACAGAGACACTGCCTGGTCCGGAGCGATAATTTCAATGTTGTTTTAGTTACATCGACATTCCTAAATCTAGTTTGTAACTAAGCTCCAAAGCATTAGGACAGGGGCCTGAATATCATACGAAAAGGTTTATCAATTCAATAAAATAATCTTTATTCGATTCGAACATTAAGAAAATACTTCGAAATTTCAGAGAGACATGATTATACAATGTCAGCGCAAAGTATTTATTTGCCTTATCTGTTGTAAAAACTGTCAATATTAGTTTGATGTTTCGAGATAGGGATACATTTTAACACCCTGTTTCGGACACGGTACCGCTCCTGAGCCCCTTATACTTTTATATCGTGAATACCATTGCGTTGTAAATTTCCACAACGGAAAAGTATGCAACTTGAACGTTTTTACGTGCATAAATATAATCATAAGTTATCTTAATGGTAAAGGATAAAGTGTACAATAGCCGTGTGATTACAGCTTTGAGATTATTTTAGAATGAGGGGGCGTCCATTAATTACGTGAGGTGAATCTCATCTAATCTCACTAGTTGGGGAGTCTCGGCATATAATTATCAAGTAATATTTCACTGAAAAAAATTACTGTCCCCATTTATAAGTATACGATAACATGCAAACTCTTTTGACCTTCGCCTTCTGGGTAAAACTGAATGTTACTTAGTGATACTAGTTACTTTTTTCCTAAAAAGCTTTCCAGCAACCAAATGGAAAAACGCACTTATTTTTGAGTACCAATCTCACGTAACAAGTATGTATACTCTAATGTAAGCAATACGTTCCTTATTTTCACCGTCACGACGAGTATATTTTTTAATGTTATTTGTATTAGCTTCTGAAAAGACAAATCGCATCGCAAGTCACCATGCAAAGTTGTAATGCTTCCATCCAGCCTCATCATAATACGAGTAACGCCTAAACCTAAACAATGGCGGGTACGCCTAAACTTCAAACGGCATCTAACCCAAATTCAAACCTGGTCGCAGAGATAGTGCATGAAATGAATAAATTATAGAACGTAAACATACCTGCCATTCTGGGGCGCCACATTACCGTCGTTGTAGCAAGAGCTGGCGCTAACGTCCCTATCGGGAATCAGCCCGCTCTCCATGCCGAGGGGGGCGATACATTGAGCTGCGAACAGGCAAACACGGTAACTTAACGATATGCACCAATACATCCAACTAAAGTATGCACGCCGTTCGCAACGTTTGATGACATTAAGATGCCAGTCTCGCCTGGACGCCAGCGACTAAATCATTCACAAGCCGTTGCTGTTGCCATGTGACGTAGTGGACATTGCACATTGTACATTCTCACAACGACCACGTCCTGTTCACTCTATAGTGAAAATACCTTTAGAACGGCATTCGAATCGCACCCAGGCTTCATCTCATCTATTTACATTTCACAATGAGTCGAGTATAATTAATGAAATGTCAGAGCGGGCGCTTAAATATGCTGGCGTAGGTATCAATTATTCAGGTGAAGTCACTCTAGAGAAGTACAATCGCTGAGCATTTCATTGGACATTAACAAGCTACGTGCAAATGTATTGATTAATGAACCAATGTAAAAGAAAATTACATATACATGAACTTCAAGTTGACAAGCAATTTTCTCATTGGACATGTAGATATTGTATAATTCTCAACGGGGTCGCTTATTAGTCAATCTATCAAATGGTACTCGCGTGCGGTAGGTACGGGCGGTGAACAAACAAACCGATATTCATTATTCATACATAGATAATATAGGTGGTATCATTTAATTGGCCCGGGTAGTTTGATAATGTGTTTTAACGTAGAATACACATTTTGTTGGATGGGAGTGCACGACAGAAGATATATAGGCTCTAGAAGAGATCGATAAATTCTGAGCACATTTCAGTCTTCGGTGATAAAGATAGCACAAACACAATTGGAAGTGGCAGCTCTCCATGCATTTATGAAGAATTGTATGCTCATAACGCGCGCCAACATTGATACGCAATAGTCATCAATCATAGCATTACTGTACAGAAGCGATACATGCCTCTTACTGAATGAGAATATAATTTAAAACCGTTGCACAATCACACATAGCTAGTACAATTAAAATGGGAACACATGCGGAGGGATATCACACAATGGACGCTTACAGTATCGCTGAGCAAACATTTGTATAAGTGCCACACGCAGTAACAAGCATCATATCAAACATAAGAAACATAGTGTGTAGTAGTAAAAGCAAAGTGGCTCGCTGCAACATACGTTCTTCACTTTTCACGACTGGCAAAGCTGGAAGTGGTAAGGACGGTAAATTCTGATATTTATACTAATGAGTCTTTATCGCATTTCCGTAGCAATGTCCCGTTCTTGAGCGGCATAGGAATTAATTTATGCAGTCATATTGGCTCTGGACGTCTATGCAATAACTTTAATTTACAAATATTCAACACTTACAATCGTATCGAGCCGAAGAAGGATTTATAATAAAAATCACAGATAGCATAGCCAATGGAATTATTGTGACCCAAAAAAGTAGTAGTTCTAGCTTGATACTTGATCTGCCTTGCTCGCTCGACGAGGCAGGTCACAGGATTCTAACTGTTCAGTGTGCCTTTAATGAGCACCAAAATCTTCCAAATAGGATCACGCCCTCACGGCTCGTACAGTTACCCCTTGAGCCCCGACCAAACAGAAGACACTCGCTTATGGGTCAAATGCAAATAGAATTTGCTCGTTGCGTGCCTTGTTATTTAAGCAAGTCTCTCGTTGTTTAACGCTTGAGAACAAATTGCATTCGTCATAGGGCCCGGTTTTGAATATTAATAATAACAAATAAACGCCCGTGGCTTAAGCAAATTATTATCGTAACCAGCTGTTCGCAAAGTGTGCGGGCAACGGACATCTGATTAATCGAATTTTCCTCGGTACCTCATGTGTAAGTAAATTCAGCATGTTCACGCAACGGGTGCTCTAAGAATCGCCGTCGGGTCGAATGCTTATTCATATTTGGTGACCGTTTTCAGGTAACGAAGACAAAGGTGAGCGATACAATAGGTTAAAACGGGGAAAGTTTCAGAAGCACAGAGCTTGTGCGTGCTTATGCTCTTGCGTGACATGTAGTCGTCTAATGAATAATAAACAGCGCCGTGGCGAGTCGCTACTCATTCATATCCATCCACGAAAGGCAATAATCTTTTTTACATAAAGCGATTGAATGTCAGGTTAAACAGCCTACAATATTGGCTTCACCGTGTATAAATTACAGTGAACTGGCGGGCACTCGATGCTACTCCCGCTACCTAGATAGGTACTCGAACGTGCTCAGCCGCAGTCGCACGCCAACCTACAATGTCACCGCCACTTCTTTTACGACCGAGTGCTTTGCGTGATGTAGCTTGACTATTATTTTAATTACTTTCATTGTACGCGGGGATCGTTAGCATTTTGTTTTTTAGTTTTCGTTTCATGTTGAGTAGTTTCCACGACAAATGTGTATACTGGCCAACAGCGATAGCTGCCCGTTGTGTCCGGTGGGTCCGGCACGCACGGTAATGACTTTCCAAACTATTCAACACACAAATTAAAGTGTACGCCAGTACCTAATAATTACACGGCCATTGTTGGCAAATCGATAGAAGGAAACCAACGAATATGAAATAAAAAATTAACGCAGTATTAGGCGACTTCCATCAGGATCACTTGAGTAGCGGCACTTAGGCGCTTGTAATCGATACTCGAGGATAATTGAACCGACAAGGCGTTCAATGCATACATGTTTTATTAATTATAAAGTAATATTTCGTTTTCCGAAAAATTGGTATTTCAGAAGAAACTAAGAGAACTAAACGTATGCGGATGCTTCTGGAAACTCACCACGATTAATCGAGGTAAAAGCTCCAGCCCGCAACTTTACGATGTTTTTATACTCAATATCAATAATTTTGATTCATTAACTCTACTGTACCAGCATAGGTTCCTAAATATCCAGTGGTAACAGCGAGATGCGCGCTCAAGATAGGTAAGAATAAAAAAAATTCAATCGGTTTCTATGTCGATATTAATAACATAGCACCTATTCATGGCCAGATTTTAATATTCTTACATATACACCTTATTACATATGAATTATAGAGTCGTAGTGACCGAGGGTTTAAGCAATCGCCTGCTAGCCAAGAGACGCGCAGGTTCGAATCCCAGCGTGGCCTGTACCGAAGAGTTTTTCTAAAAAATTAAGTGCAGTAATTTCAGACCTCGTGCTCTACGGTGAAGGAAAACATCGTGAGGAAACCTACATATGTCAGAGAAGTCATTTAAAGTCGTCTGTACAAACCATGCAACAGCGATATACTCACCATCCACCACGTTGGCACTTAATCACCTTCGGTGAAAAGTGGGTGTTATTATTACAACACCTCTGCCCACTCCTGCGGGGATGGCGTGAGTACATTGATTTTTATTACTACCTTAGTAATAATATAATTAATATAATATACATAATATTATATTCATTATATTATAATCTTAGTAAAGTCTTTGACACTTTTCCTATAACAAGTGATAATAAAGCTTTGATTAACGTCAACTAGAGTTAGGGGTAGTTGTTAAGAGGGATAGTAAGAGGATAAATATTTACTTAAATTATTTCATTTTCCTTTTATTTCGCGGAACGTGTAATCTAGGTCAATACAATAGCCCCTGCTTTCTTTGTCTACCCAATTGGGGTATTGGTGTGACGATCTGTGCGTATGTAAATATTTAATCATATATTATTCCGAGATCGCACAAGACGAAGGTAAAATGTGAAATATTCAATTTATTTACCAAATTCATTCTACCAGATATAAGCTCATTTTGTATGAAACATCCGTGCCGCTGTGTCGGACCAAGTCCTAAGATACATTCGCGGCTTCCGTTTCCATTCTTTAAAATCACAGGGCATGACGTGATGCGCCATTGTCACAGACACCGGGTGTATCTACGTGAACTGCTTATGAACATGTCCATCTTTACTAATGTATTACAATGTCGGGCGAAGCTTTGACAAAACGGAACGTTTCGCAACTCCGTACAATACAATACTTTTTTATCTTGCCGTCACGCGATGTCGTGTCATCGAGCTTTTATTCATACCTGCGATATTTGTTTGTTAGATGTATGCCAACTACTGTACGGCCGTCATCAACTATAGAATGGAATATGTTAGCCCGTACGAAGATATACAACAAAATTAATCTTAGCATTTGAAAGGCTGGAATGTTTATTCCAATGTAACTGGTTGACGCAAAGTCGGTCGATAACCTTGTGTTAAGATAAGTATAATTCATGCAATCATTATCATCACGAGCATCATAACTCTTACTGCATTGCAAAGGTTGGTTGGTAGCAGTACATTATACAAGTACCTAATTGTGTTATTCCGTGTATTCGTGAATTGTGACGGTAATTTGTCCACCCGTGTGTACAATACATTTAAGGTGTAATTACATTAATTGCTTCTTCATTTTCCCTCGTTCGTAACGTAATAGGTAATACTCAAATGTACTCGATACGCATCATTGATATTGAATAGTGCTTTGAATTGAATGTGGCAATCAGGTCCTTATTCGTGTAAACAGAACATAATCCTCTTTTTATAGATCATAATTATACTTCCAGCTGTGATTTTACATTCCTGCAGTAAAATCAATTTGTATTAAATGGACCAGTAACTAGCTACCTACACCTAGTTAGGTACATAAGTAGGTAGTGTTATTTGATTGGCTCCCCACAATTTCCAAAGTACGACGAACTATTATGAATAGTTCAAGGACTAATTATAGGCAGTTCCAATAGTAACATTAAATTATTAGTGGTCGTAGCTGGAGCAATGGAATGTATAATTATTCCTATATTATACGAACCTAAGTTGGTAAGACCGAGACTCAGACGCCGGGCAGGCTGGGAGTCGAGAGAAGTTTCTAATTAAATATTAAGGCAGTCAATGCAGGCATCGACAGGGGACTTGGCTCTACAACTTTATATAATTACGTATGTAATATGGGACACCCCACAGTCGCACAACGGCTAGGAGCGTCGCAAAGAACTTAAATAACGTAGTGCGGAACTGGCTGACACCTCACCTAACAAGTTATTACCCTTACATTTTTATACGAGATTTAACTTTGGTACGAGTATTTATCACTATATCTTCTATGCTAAATTTCAACTGTTGCAGCACAATTGGTTCAGCTGTTGAGCCATGTAAAATTAGGCGACAGACAAACACACTTTCGACGAAGACACTCTCATAAAAATACTAATATAGGCTATGAGGCTTCACGAATTACATGAAGCAATCATCTGCGAAGACATCGATTTGCAGTCTTTAAAATTCAGTGGAAATTATTATTAACTAGCTGTGGCCCGCGGTTTCACCCGCGTGGATTTAGTTCTATATAATACTTTTTTTTGCAATAAAGCCTATGTCCTTTCTCAGGGTCTAAAGATTTTCTGTGCCAAATTTCATCAAAATCGGTTGAGAGGTTTAAGCGGGAAAGCGTAACAGACAGACAGAGTTACCTTCGCATTTATAATATTAGTAGGGATTCTAAGCATAATTTTGAAGTACCATAAACTAGTCGAAAATAAATAATATTTAAGATTATCCAGTCAGTCCTGTACACTAGACAGTTACTACTGCAGTTGGTTGGACTAAAGTGACAATCTACATTCAGTTTTAAACTACACGTAATTGTGAGCTACCTAAGGCCAACCTGAAATTGAACCCGCATTTCGGTAATTATTCTTGCATTTTCATCGAATTGGAAAATGCATTTGATACAATCAGACGTACATAGGAACTTCGGGCAGATTACCTGGATAATATACTCACCTGTATACGAAGAATGCAAAAATGGGTTTGCAAATTATCGAATACAAGACTAAAGTTTCTCTATTTGAAGAGGTTTAACAGAAAAGCATTCTGATCCCGGAAGAAAGAAAAATTATGTCTTATTAGAGTTGGTGAGAAATAAGAACTACAAATCATCACTTAATTAAAGCTATTTTTAGATCTGTACATCTCAGTTCTAAACCAAATGTTTCAATATTTCGATCATCAAATAGGTAGGTTTACATATACACATATTATAATCATTGATGATGCGCTGCCTTATAATTTCTTATATTTTATTTAATACACAAAAAAAAACTACGTGGGAGAATGTCGTGTGGGGCATAACTAGTACTTTATAATTATTATAAGCTGCTAAAGTAAACCAATCACGGCACAAGAATAGTTTCGGTTTCAGCTGATCTGGCCGATACCATGGATTGTAGTAAAATCGTCCTGCGTAGACCTAGATTTTAAGGTTGAAAGTACCTACTTTCGTATAAACAGAAATATTGGCCGTACAGAATTTTTTTTATTGATCCGAATCAGACGAACAAATACAAAACAGAACGCAGATAAAGATACGAGGGCACCCAACCCATAAATATAAGCGTGACAAAACTAATAACTTCGATACCTATCCAAACCATGGAGTTTCCTTGGATATTACTAATTTGCAAAAATACTCCTAAAATCAATATTGGATGAGTGCTAGAATATGATTTGACGCATAAACATGCTTCCTATCGTAAGAGAATGTGTTGAAGTAGATGACCCGATATAAGATAATTGGCGAGTTTATTGGGTTTCATGAAGCCTTCGTAGGTCGTGGCGGCGCGCAGACATGTTTATTTATCTGTCATCTGGCGTGCCAATGACCTTTGCGGCACTTAGAATTTTTGGTAAAGACGATCTGCGTGCCTTGGTGGACGTCACGTCGCGATGATTGCATCCGTCACGTTGCCGTTGTCACGGTGGATTTCGATCCCACTGCGTTTGAGTTAACTGTATGACAAGACTCGAAAGATGTCAACAAAGTTAACTTGAAAAATAACTACTGAATAAACAAATAATATGTTTGTGTTTCGTGCACCGTCTCGGTTTCCAGATCCTGTTTTCTAGTCATAAGAGTTACATTGATTGAGTACTTCGTATATGGAGGCAAATATTAAATTATTAATTACGTTTGAATGGTACGTACTATAATAAAACGGCATTGTAATATACTTCGTATAAGGCACTACTACAAATCTCAGCCTTAATTTGTTACGACAACAAATTTGATACAGGTCGACGAAGTTCGAAAATCCATACCGTAGTTTGATTTATGTAATAATTATAATTATTCATATGGTTTTGTATACTTTTTAGTAAAGTACATACATAACACAGCATGTGCGTATAGCATTTTTTTCTTTACATAATATGACTAGAGGTGGAGATATGTTTGCTAACGATAGACGTCTTAGAAATTTCAGCTGCTCAGTATTAGGTGTATTGCATATTGCAAAATATCGGTACAAACAGTGGTTGTGTAAGGAAGTCTGCATGGATTAGTATCGCTCGTCTGGTGTCAACATTACAGTATCCGCGCGGCATTATCTTATCTAAAACTGACACTGTCCCCGCACTCCACTCAACCCGCTGAAGTGCCTTTGCTTCAATGCTCTAAGATTTAAGATAATCTGAAATTGCACTCAGAACACGACTGAAGTAAGTATTCGTTGATAGAGCAGGCATATTTACCTGTCCCGGAATATTAGCTGTGCTAGCAAAAGGTATCTGATCGCCTCCACGATTCCACTCAACATAAGTACGGCCCTCGAATCACACGATAAATAAAAGGTCGACATCCCTGTGAGCGTTCATTGGTTGTTTTACGGGAGCTTGTCCTGTCCGATTGTCTTTGATTAATACAATTTGAATGCACAAATGTAAGAGGGCGGAATCATCAGAAGGTATTTCTTGTTGAAATTCATTAGTATGTATAGGTATAGGTATTAGTATGTGTTTAAAAATTGTGCTTGTATGTAACATACCTAATAAGACTAATGTTACCACTTAAACTATGAAATCTGCGCATTTTGTACTGACATATTGAAACGTATGTTTTTCGCCAGTTTACATTTCTGAATACGAAATAAATTGTTATAGTGTATTGTTCAAAAGAATGAAAGTTGAAACCAGGTTTTATTTTAATTCAAAATAGCTTGATAGTCAGTACGTAAAAAGTTCGACGGCAGTTTCATATTCAAACCCCTTATTAATGTTTTGCAACAAAACGTAATTTGAAGCTTTGGAGCCAAGTTGCAATATTGGAACAGTTGCGCGGTATGAATCTTACAATTAAATTATTGACCAACACCAACGGCTGCTTGAGTCTGAGTTTAAGGATTGTTTTAACTTTGCGCAATTCGTGTGAGAAAAGTTTAAGTTTTCCTTTGTAACTAACGTTAAATACCGTAACTCTCCCTACTTATGATCTTTTGTGCTTTAACATCAGACTTTGGTCTGCGATTAAGACATTTGATGACAATTCGCAATATATTATTCTCAATAAAACTGCACAGCCTTAAAACTTAATAGTAACGTAATCATTTGAATTTTCATCATATAACTTAGCAAACTCATGCTTGGCAAAAAGTACCTATTCTCCACTAGCAACTATATTTTTGACAATTGCTTAAAATCTAAGGTCACGCTTTAGCCCTTTACTATCTATTACATCATTTTATTATGGACTTGGGACATAAAGTAGCCACAGTAGAACTTGTGAACAAGCCAGTATAGTCTTGTTATCTTATATCTTTAATCGAGCAATTCTTGTATATGTATATATATAACCGGAATCTCGGAAACAGCTTCAACGATTTTCATGAAATTTGGCATGTAGGCGATTTTAAGGGCAAAAAATTGATCTAGCTAGGTTTAATTTATGGAAAACATCGTCTTGACCATGTTTTCAGACACTGAAAAACTCATAAAATATCATTACAATACGACAGCAAATTTCGCTGACATCTGTCAAGTTATGGTAGTTCAAAGGTGAGGCTTCCAGCTTACGGGCGATAACGAAACTGGAGTACCCCGGTCAACCAGATATTATACGTTTTAGTAAGAGATTTCTAGGTTTGAATGTTCTACTGTTTTTGAGAGCTACTTTAGCACCACATGGGCAGCAAAAGCAGCATTGTTGAAAAAATAAAATAAAGATCAAGTCACGCGCAGGGAATTTTATAACAGCATTACTCATTCGCAAATCAATGAACTTCAAACTACTTAACACATGACATAACTACAGGCCTAGCGCAAACAAATTATTTCATTAAAAACAATAAGTTCGAAGAGCTCGTGGCACAGTTGCTATTGCGCATATCATTCGATCAGCGAAGTAAAGCAACCCTTTTTTTTTTTTTTTTTTTTTTTTCCGTGGGAAATCCGTCATGGATACGCCAACCGCCGCGGGGGCAGCGGAAGGGTTATGCCGGACTCATACCGGCTAAAACCCACGGGTGTTCCTCCTCGTCGCTTTTACAGGGGGGGCGTGCGATCGCGTTAGCAAGCTTGCGTTGCCCCCCCTAACGATTGGCCGTTGGGCCCCTCCTATGGCCCGGGCTGTACCCGGCTTACTCTCTGGGAGGGCGCGTCGGAACACGAACGCGCCCTTCAACCGCGAGGGCCTTGCGTCGGCGCCGAGACCCCCGTCCCGACGCCCGCGGCCCTCGGCGCCGAAGTAAAGCAACCCTAACTCTAGCCAATAATTGGATGGGTGACCGCCCGAGTTCCCTCCGGGCCTCGGAGAGCACGTTAAGCCGTCGGTCCCGGTTGCCAAATTATCATCTTTGGCAATCGTTACAGGTCGGTCGGAGGCCTAAAATAGTCTGACAACTAGTTTAACCCAGATCACAGATTTTCCTCGTTAAAGGGGTTGCAAAGATCAGATGACAGTCGCTTCGTATAAAAATCAGGTGATCAGCCACATCGGGTTGAATCAAGTGCCGACCCCAACAATGTATGGGATAAGGCCAGGGAGATGAAAACAATAACTTCGAACTAATTATTATGTTATCTACGAGATATTTTCTCAATTCTCAATATTACAAGACAACTTTAAAAAACAGGTGAAATTAGGAAACATTGTAATAAGTACTTTCAGTAAACATTTATTCTTACGAAAAAATCATTCTGCGAAAAGGAATTTTCCAGAAACCTTTTAAGAAAGACAACACTGGAAGTTTCCGTCGCGCCGAACAATTGTAATTGTACCTAACAGTTTCACTCTTGAGAGACACAAATGCGACTTGCGCCCTTTTTTATTTGCATGTACAAGCAACTAAGATGAAGAAATCACTATGGTCTGAGAGGACTAGGCTTCAGCCCCCCCCCCCCCTGGGGTTCCCACCTTGCCGTGGTGGGGGGCTCTAGTAGTCGTGGCGGCACCCCACGATGAAGCTAAGAGGAACCCGGCGGCCCCGACACCTTGGTGCGGGCTGCCCCAGGAGGGTCGCTCCTGTAAGTGGTGCCTGCTTTGAGGCATCGGCAGGCCCCCTTTGAGCGACGACGTCGTAGTCTGGGAAGTGGCGGGCGACGTGCAGGCGGCTCGGGCACTTTGGTGCAAGCTGGCTTGTGGGGGTCGCCCCTAGCGAGATCTGCAGCCCGGCAGGTTCACCTAGGGTGCGACGGCGGCGTCGTCTGGGAAGTGGCGGCGTCGTGCAGGGCGGTCTGGGCCACTGGTGCAGGCCGGCCCTGGTGGAGGGTCGCGCAAGCGACAGCGTCGCCGACCGAATGGAAGGGTCGGTGACGCGCGGGCGGGGCTGCGAGGGGTAGTGGTCGGGTGGAGTGCAGGAACACCGCTCTTGCTCTCCCTACCCGCCGCAGCCGAGGGTCGCAGCGGGAGAGGCGTGCTGGTATGGCGATGCGCCACTCTCCCTATCCGCCGCGACCCGGCGGGGCCACACCGCTGTTGTGGTAAAGGCGAGGCTACAGGGCGAAGGGAGTGGGGGCAGTTGCCCCAACGTTCCACGTAGCTTGGATATGGCGACGCGGCGGAAGTGGCGTGGTGGTATTTTACCACTCTCTCGATCCTCCACGTGCCCGGCCGCACACATAGTGCGGTAAAGGAGAGGCTGCGGGCTGGGGGAGTGGGGGCGTTTGTCCCTTCCCTATCCTGCGGCCAAAGGTGGTCACCAGACTGCCGTAAGGGGGCCTCCTGGCAGCCGGCTCGGGGGAGTTGGCTGCCATTGCACTCATGGAGGTCGTGTGTCAGGGAGATAGCCTATAGGCCAAGGGGGAGCTAATCTCTCCCCTTCAGGAGGGGCTGCCCTTGGACGGCTCGTCGCAGGGGGGGTTCACGGCAAAGCATGTGAAAACGTATCACGTGTCCCCCCCCAAAAAGCGAGTTGGAGAAACACCATGGGGTTTAGCCGGTGAGAGTCCGGCATAACCATTCCCTGCCCCCGCAGGGAGTGTGTATCCGAAATGGATTCCCAATGTAAAAAAAAAAAAAAGGACTAGCTTCAGCCGCGGTTACGAAGTTATCGATATTCAAATATGCTTCTCTATATAACCTAAAGACACACCTACCAAATAACATTGGAATTGGCCGACACGTTTGCCCTGTACGCCCGAACCAAAAACAATCAAATCAATAAAAAAATTGTGTTACCATACAGAATTTTAATGTTTGTTTGAACACATTTTTCTAATAAACTACGTCACGGATCTTGATACGGGTTTTACTGACGTGTAGGAGTTGAACCATGCCGGGATTAATGGTTGAATAAACAATATTATATTTATAGACTAGCTGTGCCCTGCGATTTCACCCGCGTGGATTTAATTTATTTCAAGCGGAACCCTAAACGTTTTCTTTAGATAAAAGTAAGCCTAAAAGACAGACAGACAGAAAAAAAATGGTTTTTTTTTTGTGTCAGTGCCGTATTTTGGAATTACAAACAGACACTTCAATTTTATTTATCTGTATAGAAGTATAGATATAGATATTAGATAAAAAGTTCACTTTTCGTACTCGTCCTAAGAAATCGTAACTCGTAATCGAAATAAAGCGAGGGCAGGATGCTAATCTAATTTATAATCATTAAATCAATAAGATCCGAATAATTGTCGAACTCATCCTATAATAACCAAGTGTACGTAGTACCAACCAACACAACATGCATTTATTTACTCACATATGTCCAGAGCGTGTGATATCGAGGATTCGAGGACCAGCAGCAACGCTACCACACAAAGCACCATCTCGTCTCCTTCACTTCACCATTTCTACCGACACTTCAAATCTGCAACAAATAGTAAAATTTGTTCACGATGACGAATTTACCAAAAAGTCATCTACTTATACCGAATTTGGAAGAAAAGTACACATAATATGCCAAAATCTATATAGTGAGCCGACCCAATTGTATGGGTCTGTGGAATAATAATCTGTAGAATTTTCAAATGCACGTAGTAGCAGATAAATATTAAATTGTTGACTTGATGAAAACCTAAATCTGCCAAATCGGGCTCCCAAATAGATGTATGAACAAATAAGCTAACAATATGTTCTTCAAGTAATTATACAAGACTATCAGATATCAACACTGATAAATTAATTATGTATCAATTTGTAATTCCATATAACAAAATTTTTAGGAAATGCAAATGCAGAAAATCTGTGTTCATGTCAATTTGTTTGTTGAGGTTAATCTCTGAAACAGCTGGACCGCTTTCAACAGATTTTTTAATTTTAACTGGCAGAAAAACACGAAATAAAGCCCCCCATGAAATTAAGTCTACACGCATGAAACCGCGGGGCACAGCTAACCTTGCATATATTTTTAATGAAATACATTTCGAGAGCATTGTAAATACTCTGGGTAATATATATATGTATATACTGGGATACCAGTAAACGATATGATAATATTATTATTCATATCAGACGAGTGACGAGGGTAAGTGATGGGACGAAGTCACATATTGTTTCTGCACCCATTCATATAATAAAATTGAACAAGGCGTACTTTGAACTCCTACGCATTCCTCCCCCGCGCACCTCGTCTAAAAAAAGTTGTTACAGTCACTTCGAACTTGTACCAACTTTGATTACTTTTTACGTTAATTTCAACTTTTGATCGATCAAATCTGCATAGATATTAACATTTACAAAAAATATAACAGATATATTATACACCACCGAGGACAGATAGCAATATTAATTAAAAACCTCGCAACTTCATCCGTGCGGTCTGCGGACGATGTTGCTGTAAATTGCTATTTTTATCACAATGAAGCATAGCCTATAAAGGTGCAGTGCAGTTTGCTATCCATTAAAGAATTTCCATATTTGCATCAGTACTTCAGTGTTGCGTAAGGTAAATATTAATAAGAATCAGGGAGCAAACAGCAATTACAATCCCTCGTTTAGTAAAAATTCTTGTCAAATGACAATAATCACCTCTTAGAACAGAGATTCTAATCACACTTTGGTGCAAACAAATATGTTAAAGAAAATCAATTCTTGTCTACATTTAATTCGTGAACTGTTAAATATATAAAAATGTTATGTTACTGTGCTCAGTTTATTCGAAATAAAAGTTTTTTTCCGCGTATACGAGTGGACCGAGGGCCCTTAGCTAAACAAAAGAGTGTCTGCTAACAATGGCGTGAATGTCATTAAGGATGGCACCCTGTGTCAAGGTTTGCGTTAACGTCGAACAACCAACGGTTTCAAGGGATCGTTGACATAAGGGCACAATTGAGCAGACGTGGCACAACTGTCTCCCATGCCCATATGCAATGTTAAGTAGGTACTTGGCACCGGGCTTTGTGAAGTCAATAAAGCCTTGTTGAACTGTCACTTCGTCCCACATCGAAGATATTGGCGTAGTTTCTTAAACTGAGATCCGAAAATACCTATCTACTTACTATGGCACACCTTTGACAGAGATATTGTGCAGAGAATTTTATTAGAATTGATATTTATTTGAACTCAATATTAGCTACATCTTCTAGCTGTCTGGAACATAACTTAAACGACATAGATACATTGAGATAACGTGTTTAGCGGTGAAACCTGCATACGCCTTAGAACAATTGTGGAAATAGTGCCTGAGAGACGGGGTCATTCACCATCTATCATATTATCATATTGGCATATTATCTTCGGTAAAAAGTGAGGTGCCGTACATGTAGTAGTAAGTACACCCATAATAACTTTACATATGAAACTATTATAGCAGTAATGGCCCGAGGTGACGAGCGCGGTGGAGGGTGGTACCTACCTACTTTGCAAGTTGCAACCCAGAACTTCTCCAGCCTGTAATGTGTCGTGCACGTTTCAGGTAGAATAATGCTTTACATTAGATGCAACTTAAGGATGGTTCGTCTAATTATTAGTTTATCAAAAAATGCTTTTAGTTAATCAATTAATTAATGACGTACATATTTGCCAATAAAGAGTGCCTTTTACCAAAACACTGAAGGAATTAAAAAATATCATGCAATGCATGAATCTGCCTAGATATATTGAAGACATATATCCTGATAATAGTTTTACGATTTCTAGACTTATTTATATTAACGACGTGAGCGCCGCTAAACTAGACGCCATCAAACTGTTTATTGCATGAACACCAGCGCCTATATTAAGTGGGTAGTCAGTATGTAAAGTATGGACATATTACAACTTGGTCAATATTCCCCCATGTGTTGCTTATAACTTATAATTTACGTACATTGGAACCTGGAATAGGCAAACGACACTTACGATTGAAAGCCAACAAATTGATTTTATCGATAGAAAAATACAATATGAATGTTCTTTGACTACAATGTCGACGGAATACATAAATAGTCACGAAGTTTATTACTTTTATTTAAGTATTGTTCGATTGTTGGGTTGTAGTTATAATTTCGCTGGAACCATTAAAAGGGCCGCACGATAAAAAATGCATGCCCGTTTATATAACGGGATCCCCGGCAGAATAAACTTCACCTTAAGAAGACCGCAACCAAAAAAGCTAGTAGACTCCGCGCCTGACTGTGCATCTAAAATGATGGTGGGTCAGGTTCTTTATTTTATAATGCCAACTTGCTCATGCACTTCTACACTACATCTCAACATCTTTTCTTCATCCTTCATTCTTCTGAGTTAACTTTATTCAGGAACAGAAAGTTGCAGCGGTAGGTTACTTGAATGCGATATGCAACTCAATCGCTGGTTTTCAGACTTGTTTGCTGTAATCTTCCACAGCCGTGTTGAGAACAAGCATTGGATCCGAAGCAGAAATGCATGGTCGTAAAAAAGCAGCCCAAGTATAATGTATACTTGGGCTTCTTTTTTACGACCACATGGGTCAACGTAGCAGCGAATTTTGTTGCGATCAAAGAAGTATCAACACCTATAGTGCGACGTAGTCGAGAAGATCACGTACGAGGATACAGGCGACTGGGACCACTAAGAGCTGAGCCCCGGTACCGAAATTCATTGTTACACTCCAACACAACGCAAACTAATAACCTCGTAGGCTGACGAGTTCTTTCCTAGATTTGCATGATATGTCAAAGAGTCTATGCAGATGCGATGCACTGGCCCGGAGGCGAATGGATCTGCAGGGTGACGCACATTCGGAGAAATAAAAGCTTTTTCAAGGGCAAGATCACATACACAGCTTGCTTAAGGCCTGTTTTAGGAGTCAGGTGCATAGTGCATGAACGGCTAAGACGGACAAGAAATTCTCCAGGTCCTAATATGGAAGCTGGAACTGAGAAGCTATGTATTCATAATATATCTAATTTACTTCTACTATACTTACTTATACTTCCAATATAATTCGCCGTAAGATACCTTGATGGATTTATATACCTTTATTCGTTTCCACTCTCACCACAGTTTTGGGAGTCACCAGTTTAATATACAGCTAAGTAAAAAAAGAATGTTGTACAGCTAAGTAAAGAAAACCTTTTTTGTGTCCTATCTTGACTAGTTAAATAGTATGTGTTTATGAGAACATTTTTTTTATAACTTCTACCTGATTTTCACTATAAAGTGAAAGGGCACTATGAAAAATTCAGACCTACCTGACTGTACCTCTACCTTACAGAAGATCAATCTCTAAAGATACTCTTTAGGGTAGTTTTGTGTTTCTACTGTGAGTTGCCAGTGCCCCATGGGGAGAGGTATAGCAGTGGTGCGAGGAGTAATAACATAAACATGAACCTTGGGATTGGGATTTCTTTCAAAGAATGGATTTAATATTACTACAGTAAAATGTAAAGCTTCTGCAGTTGAGAGGTTAATTTTCAGTATATGTATATGAAGGCCTAGTACTGAAACATCGCTGTAAATGAGGTTGAGGATATGATATGCACAGAGCCAGCTGCGAAAGTAGGTATCTAGATATATTCCAGCTTTATGTGTATATGACCTGTCTGACTTGCATAATTTCATGTGAGTTATTTGTATCAAATTGTGTTAGTGTGGGTGGTATGTATTAAGGCATGGGCAGCTCAGCTCTAACAGCAAAACTTGGAATTGAATAGCCTAGATAGAATTTATTATGTTGCCTAATCAATGTCTTATTCTAGTAATACAAAAATAAGTCAGATAAGTAACTTTAAAGTCTTGGGAAAGTTTTCCTTAATCTTTGGTACTTAGTTGGTGATGATCACAGAGGCTGTTTCAGCTAGTAAGGCATTTACTTCTTACATATTGCTTCTATTTTAGGAGACAAGCACAACCAACAGTTTTTAATACAGAAAAACTATATTTGGTCATAGAAATATTCAACAATTATTTTTTTACACATCAGTGAGAATTTTAGACATAATATACTGAGAAGAAAAAATATACTATAAATATTGCCATAATATAAATTATTTCAAAGACAATGAATTTAGAATAGCCTAAATATTATAATAATAATTCTGATTTTTTTACATGTACAAATTATTTGATGACTAGAACTGATTTTCAAAGTTTTTGTTTTTAAGTAAATTGTAAGACACCTTTCTAATTTTCATATGATATCATCAAATCTATGATCACTAGAACGAATTTTACGGAATGTATTGTAGTGAAAGGAACTTTATAAAATTAGTCCCACAAAGTTCAAAAGTATAACATTAATTTATTCAGATCTATATCACTGTATGATTCTTAGAAAAACAATAATAAAACGAATACTACAGCGCGCTAATCAACGAGCATAAAGAAGCTGCATTCTCGAACAAGGAGGGCCCTTCATTGCCCTCACTGTAAGTTATTTATGTTAGTCGGAGTCTCGGAGTACGACGAAACAAAGGGCCAAATCAAAACATATACAACTTACAACAAAAAACTACAGTTTATTTAAAATACGTATTCATATTCAAACTTTCATATAAAGTTAGTGAAACGCACCTTCAACTCCTCAAGGGCCAGGTACATAGGTGGAACCCGGTGACATGGGAAGTAAATTAACATAACTTCGTCCTTCCACTGTCCAAATCACTAGCCATTACTGAGTTATATTAACACAAGAACATATATAACTGCATTAAACAATAGCCACAGGTCATTATTTGGTCAAGTTATGTTACAAATTCGACAAACACCTCACTGCCGAATTATAATGTTTTTAACAACACTTCACCACCGCACCGACCGCATCGCAATCAGGCTGCAATTAATCGACCATAGCTTAGCCCGAAAGCCAAGCCATTTGAAGTACGTGCTAGGGTAAATTATGCTCTATGGCCGGGCATCACTTGGCAACTCTACAGCGCTAACACGCACCAAACTTCAGGCGATTAAAACCACAGATTAAAAATGCACTAGTAAAGTAAACCAATGCCAAAGTTATAAACCAAATCCCAAATTATACAACGTTGTCACTGGTAAAAGTTAAAAATCAAAGAAGTTTAGAAAATGACCTTAAATCAAAAAGACAAGAGAAACTATTTTCTATAAATTTGAGTAAAACCACACAATTCTCGAAAGAGAAAGATAAAAAATTCTCGGTAATAAAACCCCTATTTAAAAAGGGTGATAAATCGGACATGGACAATTATAGACCAATAACATTAATACCCATCATCTCCAAAATTTTCGAGAAGTGCATGTATATTAGGCTTGTTGACTTTTGTAATAAATTTAATGTATGGTTTCCAAAAACGAAAATCGACCTCACAAGCCATATTTTCTCTGATGCAAACAATACTTTCCAGTATCAACAAACGCCACTTAACAACTGGGCTATTTCTAGACTTATCAAAAGCTTTTGACCTGGTCTCACATGAATTATTATTGCAAAAGTTAGAAAATTCCGGGATAAGGGGACCTACACTACGTTGGATTTCATCATATCTATGCAGCAGAAAGCAATGCGTAAGCATATCAAAAGTAAACCAATATAGAGATCTAACATCTTTCTCATCTGAATACAAAGTTAGTAAATATGGTGTTCCACAAGGAAGCGTATTGGGACCAATATTGTTCCTGCTCTACATTAATGATATCATTGAAATCACAAACCATAAATGTATACTATTTGCCGATGACATCTCAATCATCGTAACTACCAATAAATTACATAACACAATACAGGATCACGAGACCGAAATTAACAACACTATAGAATCATTTAAAAATTAATCTAGGTAGATCAGTATATATTCAATTTAATAAATCTTATAATTTCAAATTTAATTTTGAAATAAATTTACCTAAATTAAAAAAAGTATCTCAGACAAAATTCCTAGGAGTAACAATTGACGAAGACTTAAACTGGAAAGCACAGGTAGAAAATGTGTCGAGCAAACTAAATAAATTTGTATATGCTCTTAGACAAATAAAAAACATAACAGAAATAAAAACAGCTGTTACATGCTATCGCGCTTACGTAGAATCGGTACTTCGTTATGGAATTATAGCCTGGGGTAACAGCACAGATCTAAATAGAGCTTTTATCTCTCAAAAAAAGTGCATTAGAGCAATATATGGACTTTCACCTATACAATCTTGTCATCCAATATTTCGCAAACTTGGTTTATTGCCCTTACCGTCTCTATACTTATATGAGATATGCATGTTTGTGTGGAAACATAAAGTGTTGTTTAAGACCGCAGATGATGTACATTCACGAAGTCGGCGAGACCCACACAGACTTGTATTAAATGAGATTCCAAACTCTACTAAATATAATAAAAGCTGTGTGGCCATGTGTGTCCGTGTATACAATAATTTACCTTGTTACCTTAAGGAACTTAAACAAGAATCATGTAAGTCAGAGCTGTACAATTTTTGTATAAAAAAAATGTATACATACAGTGTACAGGAGTTTATGTGATGACGCCAGTCGAACATTCGCATGCTATAATATAAGTTAGCTAAACATGTATGTTCTATTATACCTCACACCACCTTTATACCATGTTTTTGGCGAATAAATTTATTATTATTATTAAAAAATCCTTTCCCATTGAAAAACACAGAATAAAACGTTACCAACTGTTTCCCTGATAAAATCGATAAAAATATATCGAATTTCGATATAATATGGAAATACCGTAATAATTATAATATTATGAATGCATATTCATTTGTTTACAGAAATATGTCACGATGTGTTGTAAATTGTTCATCAAGAGCCACCAAAGTGGTAAAAAGATTGCAGGGTTTCAACCTAGTTTCAATCCCATTTCTAGAGGATATCACAAAATAAAGTTGACGCATGTATATAATTTAATATTTTTTAAAGAAAAATCTTCACTATTTACAAGAAATATGTGCTTCGCCTAATAAAAGATGTAATTAAAACCAAAATAGAATTCATGGCTATGAGCAAGCTGCGTGCGGGACCTCATTGAATCGCCAAAGTTATCCTCTAACCATGGTAGCTCCACGGTCACAAGAGCTGTGGACCAAGAGTTTGGTATGTTCTTTTAGAACATTTTGTTCCAATGTTAATTCCAAGTATGTGTATTAATTGTGACAAAATTTTAGTTAATCCTAAGGTTTTCAGAGGTTGCAGAAACCAAGTATGATTCATACAAAACGCTTTCCGACATTCAAAGTAATAGATATTTTAGTCTGTCACACGCTACAATATAAAATAATTTAATACACGTTCGTGTGAAATAACCATCACATTTCATTAATTAAGTATGTTTGTGACCTCCTTAATTTAGTAATATAGTATATGTCTGTGGAAAGTAAAATACTGGCAGTAACATATATTAGAATAATGCTGCCATTTAAAAAATGTGGAGTAGATTTATGGTCCTCCTTTATTTTGAATTCTGTGGTTATTCCTTAATCTGTGAGCTCCATTGTTACATTTGTTACTCTTTTCTCTGTGATTGATTTCTGATTTCTTTCCTGCACTCTGCTTCTGCCTGCCTGCTGGTGCTGTCATAATTTCGTCGTCTCGTCTCGTGGTCATTTCAAATCGCTTCATAAATTTTATGACCATGGCAAACATTGCGGCGAAACGTATAAAGAGAGAGTTCAAGGAAGTAATGAAAAGTGAAGAGGTAAGTGCAACAAAATTTAACTGCGCAAATTACTCCACAACATTGAAAACATGTTAGACACTTACTTGCACTTTTGTTGGGATGACATATTTTTTTTTAAGTTAAATCTGAGTACAAAGTACGTAAAAGAGTTCTTCAATATGAGCTGTGTTATCTTCGACAGCATATACCTATTTTAGCTAATTGAATTCGGTCGTGGCTCAGTATTGTAGTAGATATTTCTATCAGTCCTGCTCATGTTTCCTACCGATAGCATAGTTTACTGTTAAACAGTAAGTAAATAAGCGAATTTTACGTTTTGTGCACAGAGTACTGGTAAGAGTGCCATTATTTTGGTATTGCTCTGTTAGCCAGCTTACCTCTCACATACTACCCACTCAACCTTAACAAGTAAAACATTGTTTTTGCCAGTATTGCGAATTATTGTTATATATTTGCTATTCTGTTACTGATAAAAGCTAAGGAGGTATTTCGTTGCTTTCGCTATTCAATTGTGTGTAAAGGAGATGATGATAAACAATAACTATTATGGGTTCTGAGTTATCATACTTATGCGAAAGTGTCTTTTATATATGCAACATTTTGTCATTAAAAAAGTTATATGCAGGCAAATTTAAAAGTATAGCAATGTAAATAATTAAAAAACAATATTACCAGACTGTACAATATTACAGAACAGACCATAGTAAGGCCTGCTCTCCTCTATGGATCAGAATGTTGGGCCACAAAGGTGACGAATGAAAGAAAGCTGCATGCAACTGAGATGTGGATGTTGAGATGGATGTGTGGCGTAAGGAGATTGGACAAGGTAAGGAATTAGTATATAAGGGGAAGTCTGATGGTAGCACCAGTGAATGACAAGTTGACGAATAAACATTTGTCGTGGTATGAACATGTTATGTGGAGGGATGAGGATAATGTTGCCAAAAAAGTTTAGTTTATTAATGTGGATGGTTACAAGGGGAACGGAAGATCTAAGAAGCGATGGATGGATTGTGTGAAAGATGATATGGCTAAAATAGGAGTGAATACAGATATGACGGCTGATAGAGAGAAATGGAAGAGAAGAACACATTGCGCTGACCACAGAGCAAAAGGTCTATCTGCTTTCTCGATAACAACAAAGTATAAATAACTATTTTCAGTCTTTCAACTATTGCTATCTATACCTATATAAATAGGCCAAATATGACAAACTGATATGATGACCGTTCCATAATATTGTATGACACACTATACTTTGCTTTCAAATCTATAGGGTACTTCTGATTGACCTAAAATCATGATATTTGTCAGAAGCTATTTTTATAGCTAAAGTAAAGGATAAAAACAATTTTGGTAGAGGAAATAAAAAAAATCCTGTCCTTTGGAAATCAAAAAGCTTAATAAAAAAACAAGTTGTAGTAGTATAAAAATTAAAAATATAAGAATTTGGAAGTATGTAGTTAAAAGTCTAATCAAATATAGATATGTTGAATTTTCCTGGCAATTATTCCTTTCAAGGTAGAAGTATTCTTTATATGGGTGTTTCATATGCTGCTAAAATCAGGTTGAAGCTTTTTACAACATTAGTCTGAGCAAACAGTCAGACAGACAACAATAAAATTATATGTGGGTCAACTCGCTTCATATTGACTATTTATTTATAGACTTAAATCAATTTTGTTTCCACTACACCTTAATCCAGGCCTAATCCCATATTTTGCATGTCTTCACCACAGTTTATCAAGATCAAATATTTGAATTGACTATTTGCTCCAATGGAGAGTGAGGGTTGGCACTCTTTAGTTCTTGAAATTGATTGATTCATTTAATGTTAAAATAACATCACCTGTTGCTCTGAAATTTTAAAAAATGTCGCTCTAACACATAACTGATGTACGCGTTCGGCCACGACGTGACACCCCCTAATGACAGCACTGCCAGGGGTGCTTAGAATCTCGTAGATGCGTGCGTGTGAGTGTGTGTCATTATGAACTATTTTATGCTAGTTACTATATTGCAAACTCAAATAGAACCGTACTGGATATTTATGAGATAAATGGATAAGAAAATGAATAGAATCGTATCCAAGAGGAAAAGGTCGTATCCAAGAGACCGGCAAATCAAATTATGGGAAGATGACCTGCCAATAGGATGGAGAAGACTTGCTCGAGACAGAAACAACTGGAAAAACTAGGAGAGGGCTATGTCGAAGGACAACCGGACCAGCAAAGTGGATGCTGAAGAATTTAGTTAGTTAAATAAGTTAATGTGTTTTAATTTTGCCAGCAAATAAAGACTGTGAAGTATGTATTATGATTATTACCAAACTGCTTGCAGTAAGTAGTACTGTTACCCGCCCTTCGATAGAGTACATATTGGTAACAGTACCCCTATCACGGCTTTGACACCGTTTTCGTAATCTATACTCTCTAGCGTCTCCGCCGAATATTAGTATGAGAAATTGTGCAGCGACTCCCAGCGGTGACGTGAAGAACTAAAATATCTCATACAAATATTGCGGGAGACGCTAGCGAGTATAGATTACGAAAACGGTGGCAAACTCGTGATAGGGGTACCTGTAGGTGCTAGAGATTCCATTGTCTTTTCAGCAAAGGTTCCACTAGCCATAAATCTTGTACTAGTTCACTTGCGCAAGCGACGTCGGACTGTAAACGCTCGCTCAAATGGATTATGGAAAGTTTTTGCTGCCAGCTCTATGAAAATTTCAGTAGTGGAACTACCCAACGAAGTCTAAACAGTTCAATTGACATCTGCAATAAATTTTGGCGAATATTTGCCAGTTGAAACATCACTTAAAATAAAAAAGGTAGATCATTTATAAAAGACAAAAACAAGTAAGCTCTCTCATGTCCGTCTATCTTAGCCTGCTTTCCGGGATCATTTCGGTAAATTATAAATAACTCAATCACGATCGAATGCGTAAATAAATAAATATCTATAGAGCAAGCATTGGGGGATGAAACAACAAAAGAAAAAAATCTTAAGTCACTTTTACATAATTTAAAATGAAAAGGGCTTTTTCGAGTACTATAGAGGATTTCATTCGCGATATTAATTTCAATAATAATTAATCATCTCCCTGGCCTTATTATCGATTAAATATTGGGTAGACACCCTATTTTCTGTCACACATTATTGAACAAAGTGATTGTCATCTCGCACCCTCTTTTTTGAGAGGAATATCGTTAACCTGGGTTTAACCAGTTGTAAGACTTTGTTTGGGTTCTGACCGATCTGTAACTATTGACAATATGTTCAATTAGCAATGAAATGATATGCGCACGCGCAAATGCGCGTGCGCATATCATTTCACTTCCGTATCACTTCCTACCATGTCACTTCCGTCAAAAATCTCACAATAAATTATTAACTGATTAAAAAATGTCGCTCAGTTATTTGTTACCATATCTATATTTATTATAATACTGCACTTTTCTTTTAAATTCTGTCTTTATGTGTTAAATATTCTACATTTCTTTAATTCTTGATTTGTAAAGCAATATTTCGAGCACCGTGAATCTCTCGCACCCCTTCCTAGAGTGGGTTCTATAACGCTATTTATCCCGAACCGATGACTTCTCGACTCTATCGATGTTACATTCACACGTTCCCGCCTACAGGCTTCACGAAGGAGTAGGCAGATTATTCATATTATAACAACGCATACTTAGCACCAAACTCGGTGAAATGCTAACGTGACAAATGAAAATATCAATTATATATGATAAAATTCGGTTTCCTCACACTCACGATCTTTGAAGTTGTCAAGAAAACTCGCTGGAACAGTTGGGACACACCACGATACAATTAATATACGTCTAATCTCCCTATAACAATTCATACATATATTATATGTCCTAAATAGTAATGGGATAACGCTGGAGTATCATAAAAAATATACCTACCCATCTTACCATAAAATGTTCCTAGCTGCTGTACTATTTTTTGCTACGCTACCAGTAGCAAAATAATTATATTAACCCTAATATATAAAGTCTAACGATTCTACTGAAAAAAAAAACTGTGCCACACGAGTGGGCACCATTTGCGTTGTGAAACCTTGCCTCTGTGTTGCAAATTTTAGTAGGCAACAGTAACCGTTTTCCATCAGGTGCGCTGTTTTCCACCTGCTGTTGAAATATATCGATACCTCCACCTAATTCCCCGAAAGAGTGGGCAGAGGTTGACAGCACCCACCCTCCAACATTATCTCTATGCGCAATATACCCTATGCGCAATATACCCATCAGTGGTAAGGATGTGCGCAGTTGGATACACGTGCGTGGGATTGTCCTTTAAACGTCTGATGAAAAAAGAGGCAAACGTACCAAGTTGTTATTTTGAGATTTTGCCTCATTGTGTCCCTGCCATGTTGGAGATTATTTCTTAATATAGACACGTTTGAAGGTGATTCCTTTCATTGAGTGTAACAATGAGGTGAGGGTCCATAGCATTTCAGATTAGGTATCTACCCGACCTCATCATGTATGGATGACTGTTCAATGTAGGCACTTATTAGTAAAGGATTCCTTTTTGTATTAGGGATATTGGTAACCAATTGCGTGATTTACTTCTCTGTGCGCCATTATTTTTTCTTTACTGGAGACTGCTACCATTTTGCATCCATTGTACTCTGTATCCGCGCCAGCAAAAAGAGTTCTACAGATGATGCGAATCAAATTTACTGTTTTGTCTGATCTATTTATGTCTTGACCTTATCTGCCTTTGTTGTTGAATTTTATGAAAGTTCATTGTGATGTTAAATATAAATTTACAATACACCTGCTGGGAACTCCTCTCCGGCATTCACCCAACTATTGATGTGACAAGTATATATACAGATAAATACAATTTACGTGTCTGTTTGTAATTCCAAATCAGCAGCTTTTCACTAAATGCATATGAAAGTATATACGACACTCACATGAAAAAACAGTTAATTTTTATTTATCTGACTGTCCTATTTTAACGGGACCTTCAATAGCAGATAGCTTATGTTACAAGAAGAAACTTAGATTACTTTTATAAAAAAAAAAACACTAGTGTTCCGCAGGCCACCCATGAAATTGAAACTATGCGGGTGAAACCGCGGGGCATAGCTAGTTAGGATATAAACTCAATATATTACTAAGACTCGTGTTGTGAAATCACACAAGATTTCAGAAAAATATATTGGTATGCTAGTGAGATTGGAACTTTGACAGTGCGTTATATGTAGTGAAGGCGATTCCTCTAGTCACTCGGCCATGGTTATGTGAAAGTTATTTGTTAGGGCCTGAACGTTATACCCGCATAAACTGTATTAATAAGTGTATTTAGAGCAGGAAAATAATATTTTCCTGATATGGTTGTGCTTGTTATTACAACGCAGGTATTTTGCAGTATTCGCTGTGTGTAATATTTTTCATGAAAAATAAATGCTTGTCTGAAACTACATAATTATATCTAATACTTAAAATAAAAAAAAATACGGGTCCAATTCTTTAAATGATTTTAATATATTTCTTACATATTATATTTTTGCTGGTTTGACAGCGTTTTTATGAGCAGTGGTGGTTGGTGTTTGCGGTCAGTTTGTCCGTTTAGCTAAAAATCCGATTTATGTATTATTATTTTGGTATTACGTTTTTCGACCAGGCTTTGAAAATATTTGGACACGATGATTGCATACAATCTTATTGAAACACTAAGCTTCCTTCCGCGGCTCCCTATATTTTGATTATTAGTCTGGATAAGTATAAGATTTTGTAAATCGGTCCAGTACTTGTTGTTTTTACTTTTTTATAAACAAAATACAAAAATATGCTCTCGTTAATATAGGCATATGTAGATGTGTGGTGTGGGGCGCGCTACGCACTACAAGTAATATAATGTAGCTGTCATTTTCGGTGTTCCAGGTGGCAGGTGGGGCGATAAAGCTGGAGCTAGTGAACGAAACATTCACCGAGTTGCAAGGAGAAATTGCTGGTCCTTCGGACACCCCCTATGAAGGAGGCACATTCTTACTCGAGATCAAAGTACCAGAAACATACCCATTCAATCCGCCGAAGGTAAACACCATAAATTACATTTTAATAATTATTTTAGCGAAAAATGTGCTTACTGAAACTTACCCTGGAGATACAAGATGTTGGTATTGTTATTGTTAGCATGAAATTTAGGGTAATAAATTAGAAGCTATTTGAAAACCGTGGCGCGCGTGTTATATATTGTAATTGTCCATAGATCCGATTCATGACCAAGATATGGCACCCGAACGTGTCGTCGGTGACGGGCGCGATCTGCTTGGATATCCTGAAGGACCAGTGGGCGGCCGCACTCACCCTGCGCACCGTACTGCTGTCAATCCAGGCTCTCCTCTCGGCCGCCGAGCCGAACGACCCGCAAGACGCAGTGGTAGCCAAGCAGTACAGGGAAAACATAGAGCTGTTCAATCTCACCGCGAAGCATTGGACCAATGTCTACGCCGGCAGCTCGTGCGTCATCTGGGAGTTCAACCAAAAGGTCCAGCGTCTGATGGACATGGGTGTCGACGAACACCAAGCCAGGGTTGCGCTCTCCACCTACGACTGGGAGCTGGAGCGGGCCACCGAGCAACTCTTTAGTTAGGCTGTTCAATTTAATACTTAACTACATTTAATAATACCTACCCCTTTAAGGTATCCAATTTGATGTTATTTAAGGAGCTATGCAAGGCGCTTCCAAAATAGGTGCGGGTATTTGTAGGGTTGCTTTTCTAACCAAACTATTAAGCAACACTAATCTATCTTTTTATGGAATTAATCGAGTCTATATTTACTTTACCGTACGTATCATAGATCATAATTTCTTTTATTTTGATCAGTTTTAATTTATGTTCTGTAATTTCTTAAAATGGAATAATTATATTTTTTTTATACTTTATATTTATTAGAAAGTACTTAATTAATGATCATATAAATATTCGCACCTAATTTGGAAGGACCTTACATACGAACCTAATTATTATAATAACGTTGATGTTCCAATCAGTTATTATTTCATAATCAGGCATTTGTTGTATAATGTTTTTTTGTTTGAGGTATAAATTTTTATTAATTGTAATTATTGAATATTATATTGATTTCGATGTCAGCTGTGATTTGTCTGTCCATTTTTGGGTAGTAACATAAATGATAGATAATTGATTTATATCTTTAGGTGAATACGCGACGGTCATAAGTGAGAGGAGAGGCGACAGAATGCATTATTTAACTTATTCACGGACTGTTTAATATTAAATAATTCATGCAAATTGATCATTCATTCATCAATAATATTGTCAAGGACTTCCATTAACGGCATACATACATAAATAATATAAAAATATCATAAAAATGTAGATAGGTAGTTTACATCAATTTAATATCATCTAAGAAATTATATGAAACTGTAAATAATGCATTCTGGAGCAAAACGTTCAGAGTTACATATTTTTGTATAAAACGTAAGTTCTGCTACTATGACATCAAAATATATAACACATCGCACTCACTTAATAATCATTTGGACAAATACATGTTTAATTTACAAATAAAAAAAAACATGTTATATATATTGTATATTAATATAAATTATGGGCGCTACATGAAAGGCCACAGGAAATCTATATAAGTTGCGTCGTCTGTGACCCCCTTTATTTGAGTTTAATACATATCATATAATTATTTATTTTCTAGGCTCCACGCGGGTCTGATCTGATACATCTGTAATTATTACCGACGTGCGCCATGAAGTTATATGATTTTATGTTTATGTAGCAGTATTTAAGACAATAGATTTAGTAAAATTTTTTTCAAACTAAAATTGATCGAGTCTGCGACCATATAAACTGCCTTACCTATAAACGTGCCATGCGCTTTGTTTTTCGGCTTATTAATTAGCTTTCAGCCAGTGACTTCGTTCGCGTCGAAAAGTTAGTTTTTCTCAAACTTTGACAATACAATACGTTTAATATACAATCAATCATACTGTATATTTTCACAGTCAAATGACAGACTTAACTATACAAACACAGGTATGTTTAATATAATAACAATTACAATCTTGTGGCAAAAACATCCAATCCTTGATATACTAATATATTTGGAATCACATATTTGACTAATGTCGTTATTTATGGATTATTGATTTGTATATAATGTAGATCGTACGGCATTTCGCTGGTCGTGTGGAAGACAATTCTTATCACGTATGTACGTAAGGCAGTATTTTTTAAATTATATGACATATAATAATTTTTATTGCAGTATTTTCATTGATTCCATAATGTTAGAAAACTTGTTTTGAATGATTTATATTATAATATGCGAAAAAGGCACAATTTTGTAAGCACTGGACACGAGACAAAGCGTACATACAATCATTTAATAGTCTCATTCAGTTCATGTTTTACATTTTCAGTTTCCCCATGTACCTACTCCAGCTTGAAATATATGTTTCTGTTCAGCAATACCTACATAATAAAAACATTTGTAATTGTTGTCTGTAATCGTAGCTTACTCAACGGAAGGTGATTTGATGGATTACATAAATAAAGCCCTTCTGCCCAGCCGGTGTGGCTCGCAATTGTTGTTTTTATTGACAACCAACCGTGTTCACCGGTAATGAGTTTTAATTTTAATATCTATCAGTATTTACCATAGTCAACATATTTGTTCTTCTCATTGTGCAATCATCTGCAAAAGGCGATCTTCAGAAACAAAATCAAAGTTTTGACGTATAAGCGTTGGACAGTATAAATTTTTACTAGCAGTCCGGAAACTAATAATTAATTTATTTTAATTTTATTTTATTTATTATATTAATATAATATATATCTCTATCTCTACTAGGAACATATCGTTCACAAAAGAGTAAATTTTATTTTAAATTAGCAAGCCTATCGTTAGAGCAAACGTTCTTATTTTAAAAAATTGACCAAGATTCCTTACGCCTTGTAAATCTTATATTTATACTGTGGTAGAGAAATCAGTTTTAGTGTTGATCGTTAATTAGGTGTGGTAGGGCAAAAAATAAATATAATGTTCTAATTATCACCAGATTATGGGAATTTGGAGCTCAAAAAATAAAGTAAATAAAATTTTTTTGGCGATATAAATAAAACTGAATTTGCAGGTGCAAATAACGAGTAAATCGGCAACATGGGGCAACAAGCAACTAAGTAGGCCTTTGCAATGTGGACGACGGCTTTAGAGTCTCGGTTACACAAGGAATTAGCAAAAATGCAGAGCAGGGGTCTACTATCTTACACCGAAAACGAATCTACGCAAACGAAGGAAAATTAAACGTAGTTTCAGTATCGTTTTGTTTTTATCAAAATCATGTTAAATTGGTTTAGAATATAGGTAAGTATAAACGTCAAAGAATTTCCTATCAAACCACGATAGGACGTAATTTTAAAACGATTAACCCTGGTAGAAACATGCGGCTACAGCAAAAAAATTCGTTTTTCGGAAAAAGCGAGTAGGTTCTCCAAGATATTGTAACATTGATGTTCGATGTGATGTGGTATGATGAGTTCCCTCCGTGCCACGATGAACTTGATTTACGGGATGACCCTTGATTTATGGGATACACAACCTCTACACACAACAAGCTTACTATATAATGAAATGTACAGGATACTTCTTAGAAGGCTAGTTTCCGAACTGGTGGTCAATTCTTCGACATTCATTAGTGCCTTACCAGGGACTAAACTGAATAAATAATTTTCATTTTCAACCAATCATATCGGGTATGGATACAGAAAGACAGATGTTAAAAATGTAGATATAGATCCTTACTCTATGAGTAAATACAAATCATCACGCCACGGGACTAACAGGGTACCTAGGCGTATCCAGAGAATGGCACCCACGGCAGATAACGCTATAAGACATTACTATTGGCCTCGATGTAATATGTTCATAAAGGAATATCTATTATTATGTTCATTCAGAAGCGGGCGCTGCACCTTCTATTGAGCGCCGCATCTGTGACAATCGTATACAATGTAGTATGATGGTGTTGTTTGTGCGTGTGTGTGTGGGGAGTGGAGAAGCGGGCGCCGCGAGCGCCATCCCGCGGCGCGCGCTGACGTGGAGGCGCGCCACGCTCCGCCGCGCGCGACCACCGCACATAACATAGCCGAGCACGACCACTCCACTGCATCGCCCACCGCCTCCAGTCAGTCGCACTCCTCGCCTCGCCATCGCACGGACGGTGCTCGCGCGCGCCTCTCCTTCATGCTTCACACTTCGCCGGAGGCACAAACCACAACACATCACCAGAATGTGACTACATAAGTGCGCACCCCAACCGATCATTTCCCTTCGCCTTCCCTTGTAACTAATGTCAACAAACTTTTTATTACTTTCTAAAAGGTATTTAATTTTCCGCGTGTGTCTCGTTCCAAGCTCGCGCTAACAAAACGTGTGTGTGTATAAATAAATATTAATTTAATTGTGTGTTAAAAGTACCAGACATGACTATATCATACGCCGGTGAAGTTCCAAATGGCAGCAGTTTTGGTTGTTTCTGGCGGATCCTTTGCAAGTAAGTAGCGGTGTAGTGCAAGGAGGTATTGGGCGCGGGGCGCCGCAGACGGGTTCCGCGCCGACCTGAAACAGCTGTTCGACCGAGGCACTCCGGCTCCTGAGGCGCTCACCTCCGCGCTCCGACACGACGCAACAATACAGCCTGTGACGTGGGATTTTACTAAACAAACCATATTGACTTGAACGAAAGTTTGTGGTGAAGGGTCGGAGAGAAGGAAGAACACGAGCTTATAAAACATAATAAGTAGTTGGCGTAGGTCCGACCTTGCACCAGCGGTTGGCGTCTCGACCAATGCGCTTGGACAGACCAGTATCGCTCAATGTCTGCTCACAACTCGCTTGGCCCTGACGAGGAAAGGTGGCGAAAGTAACTGTGACGCATGCGCCAATCGATATTACTCGATTCGATCGATCTTACGATCGTCTCGATGTCTGTTAACGTAACTACAATTAACCGTGGCATTGCACACAATCCTTCTCTAGTCTATCTATTATCAACAACCTACAAACTGAGTTAATTATCTATGTAATTGGGTTGTCAATTGTCATTGGAGCACTTGTTTTCATTGTTTTTAAAGCTTCTGCATTAAGTAGTTGACTGTTTTAAAGTTGCACTTACTGAATTTGGTAGTTAGTCGTAATATCACAATCAGTGATCTGTAGAGAGAGTACTTGCGAAGTAACGGAAAATTAGAAAAATAAACATACATATACATATAACTATTGAAGCCAGGTAAGCAGGTACCGCCAATATCTCATATTGTGTTGTAACGCAATGTGTTTTATTGAAAATTAGTTTCAAGCTACCATGATAAATTAAAGGTTTGTTACGGGCCTTTAAATATATACATATCTATAGATATTATTTGAATAGATATATCAGCATAATATAATACGGTCCTCACCTCTGTGCGTCATAAATAAACCGCATTCCTGAGCTCAAAACAAATCAAATATAATAAGCATGAAAACTTTTAATTATGTTTTGACGTTAAACAAAGCACGATCCTATTGTATGAAAGTACCTAGATTGTGCAGGTGGATTGTGTATTAAATAGGTACACTGACTTATCATTTTGTTACAGAAATCGGCTTTTGAAAAATAATTTAAACCGTGACATTTTATTTATCTTACTTTATAAAACAAACGTAAAAAATATATATGCTAAAATCCAGACAGATTAAAAGAAATGTTGTTGGAATTTTTTAATTAGAAATATTGTATATTTTGTTGACAGGTACCTTGCATTCTCCCTTTACTTAAAATAATGGAGTACCATATTCACTTTAAACCATCAATTGGTCCAGCTTACCATTTTAAAGTTGGCTAAAAAAGAAAAATAATAAGGATTATAATAATACCCACAAAAAGAAACACAATCTGAGTACTTTGGTAGTATTGCTAAAAAAAGCCTGTAATGTAACGTTATCTATTCGATATTTTTTCAAAACTTCAAGACGTAAAATCTACAAAAATCTGTTAGACAACCCTCACACTCGATGGAGCAAACGTTCTTTAGTTAAAAAAGTTGCCATTGTTTCCTGCTGCTTGTAAGAAGATTATAATGTATACTGTGGCACGGTGCACCGAAGGGGTCGATAGGTAAATATAACAAAACCACTCAGTATTCACCGATGATAATTAAGTGCCGACAAGAAAGAAGGGAGTACGCCGAAGATGAGATGAGATGCAGGTTTCCTCGCGATGCTTTTTTAGACCTAGCTTAAATAAATATTATCAGGCGGTTATTCTGCCAAAATTTCTTTGAGTTAGGTAGTATCATAATATTATGTTCGAGCTCTAACAGGAACGCTATCAATTTCCTCCTTTTTTGAAGTCGGTTAAATATACTATTAATACAATCTTTTCAGACTTAAACAACCCAATGAATGTTTGTACAACTAAAGACGTATATACTTATGAGTTATGTTATTAGCGTAAAGTGAAGACAATCGGTTGTACACCACTTTAATTGTGCGTGAAATGTTTAATGAGGAAATAAATAATTCTTAATTACTTATAACTCTTACGTCTCCTTACCATTCACGATAATACGCAACGAAATTCGTCAACTTTTTTCTTACCAATAAGGTTGTAAACTAGCATCTGATTTTTAGTAGTTATCGCAGCCTATGGTCGCTTGCAATACCATGGGGCTTGGCGCGCGCTTTGTCGATCCTGTTAATATCTCTTCACACCCTACTTGATTGAAGAAACCTGTGCTCGATTTGGGAGACCACGCTGGAGAGTTCATTCCGCAACTTGTGCGCCCGGGGAAAGAAGCTCCTTTGGAAACGAGTAGTGCGAGACAATTAGGTTCCAAAGTGTGGTCATGAATTTCCCGAAACAAACATGTTCGAAAGATTAACTCAATCGGAACCAGTGACCCAACCATGATCACTTATAGCAATGATAGTTTAGCTGTGCGACAGTGACAGATACCACTTATATCTGTCTCATAATAAGAGGTCACAGTAGCTGATTTGTCGCTGAAAATTTGCTAGTTGGGAGCCTTAGATAGATTTTAATTAGATGAGAACCTTCAATTAGAAGAATGTTTAAAGCTATTCGCGACAGTTTATGTTCAATATTCACAACAATTTTATTGTGTACCTACTAGGTAGGTAGGTACGTGAATGTAAAACATTATTCCAGGTGCATTATTTTATTATGTGCAATAGTTATCGCAAATACATACCTCTACTGAATTATTTATCGCAGATATTTTTATTATTAGTAATTTTATTGTATGACGACGATTTACGCACAAAGTAAAATGTAATCAATGTTCGGCTCCCATACTGAATATACGTCTACTTACGAGCTTCTTGCGTTAACCAAAGCTAGGCGTTTAAAATACACCGAATTCCTCGAACGTGCGCGTAATGCGATAGTACGTATGTTAGTGTTTTGTCGCACACGTGCGACAATTATCAAACGATGTAGGAAGATGATCATCTGCTATCTTTCATTTTGTGGCTTAGAAATACTCGCTTTGATGTTCAGTCACTCTTACAAAGGATATGCTTATAACATTCTGGCAAATTAATTGTTTTTTGAAGAAACGCCCCCAGAGTCTCAATGTCAAATAGGGTTGAAAGTTCGTAAAATAAAAATCATTAATACTTTCTTCTTGCACCTTTACCCAGCATGAAACATAGGTAAGAAACCCTCCTGTAAGCCTCAATGACCAGCAGTGTAGGCTCGGCGTTGATGAATCAGTCGGTCAGTTGTTGAAATAACTTAGTTTATATTTTGTCTATTGTACTATTATGATTGACTCTGCTAAATATCGTAATTCTAGGTCAACGAGTACCATAAGCTATATGTATTTATAGACCAGAGTCGATAATTTTTGAAACCAAAAAAAATACTGTAGGATGATTAGAAAAGGAGGGGAATATGATCAAAATAAAAAGGAAAAATAAATTACGGTCGATACGAGTTCGGGAAGTGGGAGTTCGGGGAGTGGGTGAGTTTTTAAGGGTAAAAAATTGTATTCCTTGAATTCCGGCAACACTACAAGTGCTATGGAAAAAAGTTAAATGGCAAAGTTGTAGGTAATAAAAAGATCTACAACTTTTGTACTTGCAATTTTTTCACATAACCTCATAATTTAGGTGAAAAAATAAAAAACACCAAGTTTTTGGTTTTTTATTTAAATCTTTTTAAAAAAAAAATTTTTGCTACGATATTTGGTGAAAACTTACCTTATTATGTCCCAAATACACTGTAATTTATTTGATTTAAAATATTTATTTTTTCGCCTTATTTTAACTTAATATCAAAAAAGCACCCTAATTTTCAATCGAAAATTCTGACGTCAAAATATCAGCTTTTTTTTTAGATGATAGTTTTTCTGATGGTGAAATAAAATATACATTACTATAGGAAATGTTCTCAGAAATCTCGAATACTGGCTAACGGTTTTTACAGCTGCTACGAAATAGCAGGTATATAGTAAGGCCCAGACCCTCCTAGGTCCGTCCCCACTTCTCTATAAAATAACTTACAATGGGCTAAAATTTACCAAAGGTAATTTAGGTTCATTAAGAATCGGTAAAATAGTGACATCACAAATTTAGTAGGGTTGTGCGCATGGCATGCCCATCCATCGTGCCCGTATTGGATTCGGGCTGCTTTGCGATAACATTTACAAACATGAATGATTTGAAAGCTTTTGTTGAAAGTGTAATCAATTGAAGAATTAGAGCAGTTTTAGAATGCGTAGCGAGGTTGGGGTGTGTTAAAAACCCATCGATCCTAATACATTCCTCGCTCGCACATCTCTGGTGAAAACGCAGCCTTATAATATACTCACCAGTAGTACTTATTAGTGCATCGTTTGCAAAGTCGAGGCTCTTTTTGCTGACTGGCATTGGTGGTCGGTATATTGTGTGTGTGCGCTGTGCACCGCGACGCGTGATCACGTTGGCCTCCTCGTGCTGCCACTTGCTTACATGCGGAAATGGTATCGCGCATAACACATAGCTTCGACAAACTGCTCATGGATGCTTTGAGAAGCGTCCTGCAAATTACTCTTGGACTGGCGGGCTTTACTTGGGTGACGTGATTCGTGATTTCCCTTAGAAGCCTGACTGACGGATGATATCGCCTTAGCCACGCCCACATTCACATGCCGTCCAATTCATTTTGTTGATTTTAGGACGAAGGCTGAAGCCACTTTGTATTAACATATGAATCTGCACCTTATATCGACTACAAAGTAACCGTTTACATATTTCCAATAATTACTGATACCCACTTATCGCAATCCAGTTCAACGTGTAAAATATGGAAGAAATATTGTCGGTACACTCATTCGTGAACGGACAATATTTTATTTTCCATCTCTAAAGGGGAGAAATTCTAGTAAGTTTCCACGAGAACTTTTAACGAGACTTTAACGCTAGTATGCTTACTTAATACATAAAAGGGAATTGCAACGCTATTACGGTATTTTTATTGTAGAATAGAAAGGTCGCCACTAACGCCGGTAATTAGTAAGCGCCACCAAAGATGGAGACAAGGCTCGCTGAAGGTCGCGTTGACAAATTTTGACGGCTTCTAATTTAGTATTCCGCGTGTAGGAATACTATTGCACTGTTCGATTGTTCGTTATTTATCAGTCAACCTTCTTAGCACATGTGACCGGCTGGCGGCCATGCCGAAGGAAAATTCTACAAGCCATATCAGGCGTAACACCTTTTCAAATCCTTTTAATGACTAGTGCGAACTGCCAATTATTTTGGCGCATGCCATTTTCCTTCAAATAACAATAGGTTGTTGGTACGCAACACTCATCTCTTTGAATAAGGATGAGCATTTGAATCTGTTCAGCGGTAACACATATGTAGCAGACGTAATTAGGTGTCCGCGCTTAGTATTCGTCGCCGGCGTCTTTGATTCATTTTATCTTGTTTGAAAGCGGAATCAATGCCTTGCCTATGACATACCGACGTTAATCGCTCTAGAGAAAGTTCCGACTATTATTTATATTTGCGTGTTTATCCATTTATTACTTTGATAATATAATTTGCATCTAAATGCTGGCCATTATTATGCAATGTCCACAGATATTTCGTCCGCAACCCCATTTAATAGACGTGCAGAGTTAGACAGAAAATTTTATTCCGAGAAAGCAAGGTAATCATTTCACACACAATTTACTTTCTACTGTTAGCTGTATGACTTCAGGTCATACGAGCTACATAGTTATCAAAATCATTTGTTTGTTTCAATGGTTTTTTGTTCAGTTCTGATAAATCGTTCTGTAATTATCTTAATAATATATTTTTTTGTAATTAAATGTGAAGATAATAAACAAACTGACTAAGTGCTATTCGCATATCACTTAGGGTTCCGAAGTAATACTATAAGTCTTGTTTTATCATTTTAACATCCAATAAATATCTTTAAATGCCATTTGATGTACAAATATTGAACGAGGTATTTAGAGTATTCTAAGACATATTTTGGTATTCTGGACACGACCCAACAAGGAGGAAATGGGCTCCTTGATTGGAATAATTTAGAAAATAACAAACGATACTTCTACTTGGACGTCAATCTAAAAATATATTTAATTTACCATAGGGAAGTAGCCATGCATTATCTTATTAGGTTATTGTTACATGAAGTAGTAATTACAAAGAGTTTACAAAAACATAATTTTTCTATTTAAATACCTAGTATGTACCCGTAGACATGATAAAGGAATACCTAATATATTTTTCCTTATGAAAACGTGTTTGAATGGTCGCCAACCCAATTTTTTTTAAAAACCAATATAAAAAAAAGTACGCTTGATGAATTATTAGTTACTAGTAGTATTGACTTTTGAACTGATTGAAAAAAGCCTTCTCAAAATAAATAAAATCTGGATAAGTAGTAACATACAAATAAATAATATAGAGCTATAATGTGATCTATTGATTTAACCATTTGAAAAAAAACCAATTACTGGGGGTATTAGGTAAGCTAAGCAGAGGTCTTAGCTATTACCAATTACCATCAACTCAATATGACTAAAATTCACTGTAAGGAATAAAATATGAGTGGGTATATATATTATACATTTGGAAGTAGACTTTGTTACATGTTGATCTGGATCTGGATTGGAAGATTTTGAGGGCACTTCGAAACGACAGGTCCGATCACCAATGGAACATAAATGGGATAGCTACGGGGTCTCGTTAAGGGGTCAAGTTAATAAAGTGTGTGCGCACGTAGCTACCCAATGCAATTGTCACCGCTACTGAGCACGCTGTATGCTAGTTTCATAAATAGGTTGTGTCAGATCGTGTACCTAAGGAACCCTAAAATTGGCACGTATTATTAGCTCAGCGAGAATCATTGGAGTCGTGCTTCAAGCGATTAGACATGCAATTAAATGTACTTTTTGTGTATCACCTCGAGTACAAACAAGTTTTTTGAACGCCCACTCCCGGCCCAAGACGTGATACCTAGTGAACGACTCCAATTTGAAACGTTATTTCGACAATCGAGTGTTGTTAGATCGATTATTAAATCATCCATCGTTATTTGAACCTAATTTGTGCCTTTAGAAGGGACGGAATTTGTTTTTACGCTGTTCCTTTACTAGACGTGAACTGGACCTTGATGTAGGTAAGAGTATCTAGTATATAGTAACTTAGTTGTTGAAATATATTATATATATAAATAGTTGCTGCTATGCATTCCGGGGAGATGTATATACCTATTTAATCAATAATTCTGGGTAATCCGGTCAAACAACTGACGGGTATACAATTAAGTATGGTATACTCTACAGAGGCTTAATAGACGAATATTTACTTTTGATCCACATTGGTCACCTCTTTTCGTTTTCCTGGAGCCTAGTGTTGTAGGAATATTAACTAAGTATTAAGATTTCTGGAACATTAATTAACCCTCCGCCTTTTAATACCACTAAAGTGGCAGCATTGAAGTGACAGAGACGCTTTGCAATACTAGGTACAAAACGCGCGAGTTCGCCGAATCGTTCTTTAAAATACTACAGACAAATCATTTACCTTTATTAAGCAGGTAAGTAGGTACATAGGAGTATTTATAAGAGATTTTAATGTATAATTCCACCTCGATTATGTATAATTGACTATTCATGTGATTTGTAAATTGTGTCCTTTGAAGGTGATAGGGCGCTGCTTTCCACGTATGTAATGTTCTTACACATAATAAAACTATTAGGTATACACTGTTTATCTAGGAATCGTACGTATCGAGGATTCATAATAAATATCGATTCATTTTTTCCTGTTGCATAGGTAACAAAGCGTTATCTGTTAATCATAACCCGCATGTATGAACCTAAGTAGTCGGCTTTGCAAAGAATTTCTGCACGCAAGTGACGAGTACTTGACCATCACCTTTCTAATACATACGTGAATAATTACCCTTTCTTTTGATATCACAAAATGAATGCCACAAAAGCACCTACTAAGTATCATTTTATTCTGCGCCGTTAATTGAGTAAATTAAAAGTACTTACTTAATTCCAAATAAAATATCTACCAACTTCATCACCTAATGTTTTTAAGTAACTTGGTAACTTACTCGTAAGTATGTCCTTCCTTGAATTTAATGCTATCCCTATACCAATATTTTGCGAAATCGGTTTACTTATTAAATACAGACAGACAAAAAAATGTTTGTAATTGTGTAGAAGTAATAATTTCATCCTAAGGTTAAACTAAATTCGTAGAACGCAACTCACACATGCTCATGGATGCCATCTAAAAGATATATGATACAATATTTTTTCATTCGTAGTCAACATAATATAGGTAAGGTAGCAACCCTATAGTTGATAGAAGAACCAGTATGTATGTGAATTGATTCAATAACTAAATTAATATTACATTGTGTTGTCTACAGATGGCGCGGCAGCGTGTACAAGTTGGTTTGGCGCGAGTTACTAGCTTACTTGACACTGTATTACACCATCAATTTATTATATCGGTTCGCAATGACTGAACAACAACAAAGGTGAGTCTAACCAACGTTATATATTCCACTATTGTTTATGGATGTGTGTGTATGACCGACCTGGAGGCCAACCATCATCGTTGTAACAGCACGTATTAAGAACTTCTGAGCTTCGAAGTTTGAATTTACGGTAGCTCGAAGCTCAGAAGTTCTTAATACGTTCTGCTTAAACCGATGATGGTAGGCCCTCTGTACGGGCTCTTTCTAGAACCAATTTATGGAATAATTATATCAAGTGCAAGTGTTAAGTAAGCAATAAAGCCCAACTTTAAATTCTGCATTGGCGATTGATATAGTTTAGTATAGTACAAAAAGACATAATTTGACACTAAGGTATGTTTGTACCATGATACCAAAGTAAAAGATGATGAATCGTTCTCGATGGCATAGCTAGTAATAAATAAATAAACAATACTTTTATTTATTACTAGCTATGCCACGCGGTTTCACCCGAGTAGACTTAATGACATGGGTAGAGCCGCGGAAACCTAACGTTTTTTTAAAATAAATGTAACATATATAGCAGTTGATGTTAGCCACTGAAAGGCCTGATTAAATTAGTACAGCCGTTTCGGAGATTAGTCGGTATAAACAGACAGACAGGCTTCAATTGTATTTATCTGTATTCAAATAGAGTATAGATTCGTATAGTGAACTCAGCACATGCAATGATATATCAGCAGGCTTCCAGCACATCACCAAGTTATTTAGTGTGGTTTTGGATCTTCAAAATGACATACAATGTTCATATATAAAAATTAATAAATAAAAATTAATTAATTAAGCATTCCCCCTTTGAAAGGCAAGACTAATTATTTGTCTGAGGTAGCTGCCAGCTCTTCGGTCTCGTGTGACGTCGACTAACTTTTTTGTTATTTCCTTGAAAAGCCTTATAATTTCAATTGCCTATGTTTTCTATAGACTTGCAATGCGTAAGAAAATATTTAGTTTTAAAAGTAAAGAAACCTTGTAAATGTTTGTAAATTTCGGCTTTACGTACGCGGTAATTAAACTTGTTCCCTTAAGGAAAAATGGTTTCCTGGAATTATTTCAGGAAATTCAGAGGGGGAAAAAAACAACACGTGGTTTGATTTCACGTAAACAACTCTACTTTACCGCTGATTTTTATGCGAAAATAAGGCTTTAGTATGGTCAACTTTGAACGTCAATTACTCGAAAACGGAAGAAGATATTTTTGTGATATAAATTTTATATGCATCGTAAAATGATACCCTATCACATATTTTAATAGCTGTTCTATTTTCCATGACACACTGTATAAGTGAACAATGATTGAAAGTATGTTAATTTGTTGAGAAACTAAATGTCTTTAAACCGAAGATGACAAAGTATTGGCAAGAAACAATCTTTTAGTAGTTCCTTAATTTCGTTTTAAAATGGATCTTGACTGAAAATCAAACCTAATAGCCCCACTGATTATCTACAGCTCGCCAATCAATGTGATTGCGGAACCCTAAAATATGCGGTCCGCCACATACTTGATCAGGTTTTAGTAACTTTAAATAACTTCTAGTTGAAATATGTTATCTAAGGGTTATTTTTAACCCAGAATGTCTGTCTCACTGACATACGAACACAATAAGCAGTTCTGAGAAGAGCAAGAGTTTTGTCTGTTATGCTTTTGTTATTTGATGTCAAATGATGTGTTTTTTGTTTGAATGAAGCATCGATTACAGTTAGGTAGTGTTCGAAAAACGCCAAAATGTTACAGTAGGTACGATAATTGCTTGAATTCAGATTTACAGCTATATTATCACCAAATAAAGGACGTGGTGAGTAAGTAAAGCTTTAGCAGTTATGTTATCCAAATTGTATCCAATGAGTTTCTTAGTTACGGGATGTCACACCACAATCTTTACAGTGAAGAAAACATCGTGAAGGAAACCTACATATCAAAATATCAGTACGCCGCCGCCGAATACGATATATCTACGGCTTATAAACGTACTGAAAAATTTTAAAACTGCCAGACAGACATTGCCGACCTAAATTGCTGTTCGTAGAGACTTTAAATTAGGAGAACATACTATGATATTTTGAATATTGGATGTAGATGAATAAGCGTATTATAAAAAAAAGTATAAATTTCACCTTTAGATCGATAAAATGGGGATTACTTATGACAAGATATGGAAAGCTTTCAATGATTTCTCCTAAGTAGGTAATTAATTAATTATCCAAAATCAAAGCGACTCCGAATATCAACTAAAATAGACTACACAACAGCTTACTGAGTTATTAATACTAGTAAAAAAATATCGATAATCTTTGAAAATCAACTTCGAATATATGAGTTTTTAATTAAAATCTGATCCGGATTCTTGTGTCAACCTCGGCCTTTAGAAACTATACATAATAATTGCTGACATTTGGTGTTGCAAGCATTTATCAGCAGTGCCGTGGAGAAGTGGAGACTCATGAACCCCAATATATTGCCTGCATGTTTTCCCCTTTATGTAAATATATTTTTTGAATTTGAAAATATATTACAACGTTGTCAAAATCTAAACATGGGACACTGTACGCTTGTTTGTCACCTAAGTACGATAATGACTCCCGAAAGCAAGTGGGATGCAGACATCACATAGCTTCAGGTAAGTCTGCTTTGTACGGTCGGTGGACACTGGACCAACAAAGGGAGCGGCTTAAGTCAATAGTTCATAGTCAACCGATGAGAACACTAGTGACACCGTCTGCTCCTCATGTCGTATTGGTTTATACATATATCTACGGACGTTTCTATTGTCGACTTAAATAAAACTGTTTTAAGGTTGAGATTTGACTTCGCCGTCTCGCATAAACAAACTGTAACTGTTTGTAAAGTAAAGTATGAGTTCTGTAAGTCTAAAAAGGCCACTTTGCGAGAGTCATAATGTGATCCGAATATGATACATTATCTAAATGACAAAATGGTCACTTAGGTGCAATTCATATTAACTAACTTTTTATGATGCTATTTGTCACAAAAGCAATTCATATTTTGTGGACCATTTTAGGAATCTTAATAGGAAAGTGTGAAACAGGTGAATTGCGAAATATTATCTAATCATTCGTGAATCAAAATATGAATTGCACCTAAGTGACCATTTCGATGATGAATCCTATTCGGATCACATTATGATTCTCCCAAAGTGACCTTTTTAGACTTACAGAACTCATACTTTACTTTAGACCTACTGTTGTATCTTATTGAATGTTTGTGAAACATACAATCCGTGTAAAATATAACTACCTGCCAACTAAACGGAAATGTCTAAATAGGTCCGCAATGTACAACATACAATCGACACTTAACAATGTCTGAAATTACAACAAAATGCATCGTTATCGACTTTAATAAACGGCTTTTCAAATGAGTAAGTATTGTATGTAAATATATACATCTATATTGAAGTGTCTGTTTGTAATTCCAAAATTACACATAAAATTACACCGTTTGACATATGAAAATATACACCGTGCTAAAAAAGAAAAACCAATTTTTTATTTTTTTCTCCGTCTGTCTGTTTGTTCCGGCTAATCTCTTCTCTAATCTAATCTAATCGGACTTTCATTAGCTGGTAGCTAATGTTACAAAGAGTAACTTAGGCTACTATAAATTTCAAAAAAATTAGGGATGCGCGGGCTATCCATATAATTAAGTCTACGCGGGTGAAGCCGCGAGGCACAGCTAGTTATTAATATGAGTGGAGCAATGGTAAATCTAGTTATGGATGCAACATAGTCGACCATAAAACATAATTTAGTTCATCTGTCATATTTTATAGTCTTTTGGATTCGCCTCGTGCCTCAATCACTCTTTACCACAGATAAGTACTTAAGGGAAACATCGTCTCGAATAACTACCTTTTGATTTGTATCACTAGTACTTAGCGAGTGTTAGTTGGATAGTGTAACATCTGTGCTTACCCCTTTAGAGACCCATGTCAAACAGCATAGACATAAATGCGACTTTCACATTAAGCAGTGCCTTATTAAATTGCTATAAAAAAGCAAGGGGTGCTCAATATCCATTAATTAATACTTTCCTCGGCACTGACATAAGTAAGGCTTCATCTACATTTTCCCGTTATAAATTTCTTTCATAAAATTCTGCGCTGCTACATATTTATTAAATTAAAAGCAGGTATTGAAAAAATAATGGAGAGTACTCAACTTTTTCGTTATTGAATCGGTACTCGATGGAACATTATGCGTCCCATATGTACAACCTATGTAATGCCTGCACCCAGACTTCGGTACTAAGACGCTACAGCAACCTCCACCATAATCTCGATATTGATTTGTATATTTAAGATAACCAAGAGTCTGTAATGGAAGGGTACAGTGTACTCTAGGTACCCAATATGAATTATTGGGATGTCCAGAAGATCCGTAAACCAGATATCGATGCCAATAAGACTTTAACTAACATTGAAGCTGAGATTATTACATGTTCCCAGGTTACGCCTGCTACCTGTAGTGTTCTAGCAACCACGTGGCCACGAAAGCCGTGGTGGCCTTGAGGTTTGAGCAGTCGCCTGCTACGCAAGCGACGCAAGTTCGAATCCCAGCGGTGCCTATACCAATGAGTTTTCTAAAAAACTTATGTACAGTGATTTCACACACCGTGTTTTACGGTGAAGGAAAACATCGTGAGGAAACCTGCATATTTCTGAGAAGTAATTTAATGACGTATGTAAAGTGTCTGAGACGGCGATGGACTCACCATCTGTCACTTTGGCATTTAATCGTCTTCGGTGAAAAGTGGGTGTTGTGATTACAACACCTCTGCCTACCCCTTCGGGGAATACAGGCGTGAGCATATGTATGTATGTCTAGCACCCACGTCAGGATGCATGCGTTACAGTACCTACTACCTAGGCAATGTGATGGTAAAGTTGCATTAAACGATTATTTACCATTAAATGATCATTACTATCATTAGCTACTTCCTAAACGGAGGCATGCATATATGGCTGATGACCTTAATAGTTATTACTTATTATAATTGTCTCTTCATCCCGATTTATAACACTGTTGAGTTCGTCACTGGGAGCCCGGTAGGACTGGGAGGATTATGAGCGAGCGTCATAATTCAATCTTGTTATGAACACGAACACATAAGTCAAAGTGTTTTTATACATGTGACGGGAAAATCTCACGTTTTCGTGTATTGTTTTCGAGGATTGAAGATTATTTCCGCGCTACGTACCAAGGTTATTATCTTAACGAACAATTTGTACCTATCTTGATGTTGGGAACGCAAAAAACATTTCTCGAATGTCTCACTAATTACCTTTAATTAATCTTCAAATGGAAAATGTTCTGTGATCATTAACTTTGAATAGACGTAAATACATACTGTCTTTTAATATTTTTTGCTTTCACAAGCCATGATACGTATTATGCAGCCTTAACGCGTTGGTGGAGATGTAAGTAAATGTTAATAAAATATATTCTTTGATTATTTTATTAAATGACGTCCTAGAAGAAATATAGACCGTGGCTATTGCAAACCGTAGTAAGACAGGTGTTCAAAGACTTGAAAATTATCTCTTCTTACAACACAATATTGTTAAATACGAATGCCACGCACCATCAATAATACCTATCAGAATTCCATTACATGTTGGACTTTGTTTGCGGCTGTTCGGTGTCAGACCTCCAGGATTCAAATTCAAAATTCCATCCATATTCAAAATATCTTTAAATACATTACTTACTTTAAGTACTTTCAAATCGTCAAAAGGAAGAAAAAAAAACATTATACAGGATAAATGTTACCACATGGGTTCGGTTCGGATCTTATAACAATCGAAATAAAAAAAATATGATTATTCAAGACACTGTGATGAGTAACAAACCTTGTCCAATAATTAATGCTTGGGGCCAAATCCAATATCATATAGATAGTAAACCATTACGAAAGTCGTTATAATCTTAAATTCGATTACTTATACATAATTTGTTTGTATTCAAGTAGTTTATAGAATAACAGAAATATATTTGAAAAATGTGTGCCAGTCATATGAAAGTTAATTTGTAACGCGTCCCCGTGACAAAGTGGGGATTCCCTGACTTTTACCAAATTAATTAAGCCCATAAATTTTTCATCAGACTAGTGATTACGAATAGCGTTATCTAACTATGTATTAGGAACACGTCGCTTTGAAGTCGTTAGCATATTTTAGCAAAAATATTTAGCGGTGTTCTGTTTTATTGATACCGCACCACATGATTTCATTGGAGTACTATACTAAACAATTTCACATACAAACTTTCAACCCCCATAGGGTTATAATACGCAAAGAACACACCCTCCAAATATCATTAGTCTAGGACCACCGTTTTAGGTGCATTCATATACTTATGGGTTAGTCAGATTGTCAAGACTTTGAATTCCTGCGTATAGACATATATAGATTAATGAATCACTCCAGTCTTACCAACTCACTATTTTTTAAATTGTAAATCCTATCCATAAAGTATATCATAAATTAATTCAAAATCATTAACATGGGTTTGGTACGAATACTGTCTTGTGCAGGAAAACTTCCCGACCAAGATAAATCTAGATTTATTTACAAGACCTGCAAGTAACTATGTTTCTTATCTGAAATCTTAAAGGCTATAATCGTCCGTCTACGTCGATTCATGCTTTTAGAAGTACCTCACCTGGCAGATCATATTATAGAGATTGTCGTAAATCCCTAGACTAGATTCACAGACTCACTTTTAATGTATCTTTAAGCTTACTTGAATAAACTCTTTAAATAAATGAAAATAATATTAAGCAACATTTTTAAAAACTCCGTTTTAATGGCGTCTTTAAGATACAAGTCAGAAAGGTAAAAATAAAAATATGGACCTACCGTTGCCGGGGGAGTAAATCCGTGGAGCAGAGCAGCTAAGGGTACGATATTCTAGACAAACATACGAGTATTTTTTTATATGGTAAGAATTGATCTAAGATACTCAGTTAAAATTCAAGAGAGGCAAAGGGGCTCTCCATTAGCCATCGGGTACCTACCCACCCGATCATCCTTGGGGGACTGTTGTGTGACAAAAAGGTACTGTGTGGTATAGGTATAAATTATGGCATCCACATAATTTATACCGAAACCTATAGATAGTTGTTGATATTGAACTTGTCTGGTAAATATCAGAGGTCTCCATATCCTTAGCCTTGATGAAGTTGAGATGATAACATGCCATGATTAACTATAACTACGCGTAGGGCTATCACAATTTGTATCAAATTTGGAAAATTCATACGTAATACATTAGAGTTCTCATACAAAGAAATATACATACATGGCTTATCATGACTGGCTATAACTTAATGCAGAAAGGTCACGGAACGGAGACCACGTAGTTTTCGGTATGTTTCTTATCAACGACTTATAGCTTTCGTTATATTTCATCCACTCAATCTAACCATATCGATCGACGTCACGTTCAGTGCTGTCAACTGTCAAGTGCTGTCATTTATTAACCTCGTCAATACAATCTAGCTGTTGACGTCACCTTAGTTCAATATCAGTCACGGGGCAAGCATGGGGAGCAAATCTGATCTTTATGTAGGTACAATGCATTCCCCGTCTTATAGGAATCAAAAGGTTAGCATGTATAGAGATAAGTAAAATGTATTTACTAAAAACTATATGACCCGGCGAACTTCGTATCACATGTATTTGTACATTTGTAAACATTTTGTATTTTCCTTTTATCTGATGTTTCTTTTTTGCCGATTATAACTTTCTCTGAACTTCCACAAACATATCAAGATCAAAATTTGCCAAATCGGTCAAACCATTCTCGAGTTTTAGCGGGACTAACGAACAGCAATTCAATGCTATATATATTTATATAGATTTGGGAGCCAGCTATGATTGTAATAAGTAACTTCTAAGCTTTGCTGTTTCAGTTTGTGTATCATAAATTAAAACGTCGAATCTAAGCTGCTTACAACGAACATAAGTAGTTGCCCTCACATACGTTCTACAGCCGTGAGGTACAAGGCGAAAGATCCCATCTCATGAATGTTTACTGTTAGGTAATGATTTAAATTCTTGAAACAAATTAGTTCCTTCCGTGGGTAATTTAGTCGGAGTAGCTGTCACGTATTTTAATAAGCAGCTGAACCGGTTTTCAAGGCTTATCGATACCAAAATATTGTTTTGCAGGCGGCGATAATTATTTGGGACTGAGGCTAATACAATATGTATTATAGCTGCTAATGTAAATAGGACTTATGTACCTACTTTTGCGGTTAGAATGAATAAGTAAATAACATCATGAACCTATCCCAGCAGAAAGTAAACCGATATTTTATCAAAAAATACTTTTGCAACCATTAATTTATATATTATTTTACATGTACAGCCGTCACGAACTATGCACGCTAAATCTTGTAACTTCAGTCTGTCTCGGTCTCTCTGTACGGTGCGACGCGAATAAAATACATGCATAGTTAGGAGCGCTTATAACTCGTCATGACATTTAGGGTTCATTAATTAGTGTAGAAATTGTGACGTCATCACTAAAGTGCCCAAACACACACACACACAAGGTGTTTAATATCATTACACCTTCCATGTTACATATAGAAGGTCCATTGTTCTTTCTACATACCTACATTACTAAGTATTATTAAGAGGAATTCTCTCAAAAACTACAGTGCCGATTTCAAAAATTATTTCACCTTTTGATTACTACATTATCAGCGAGTAACATAGGCTTTATTTTATCCCCGTACTTCTTTTTTATCTGTTTTGCTAATACGAAACTTTGTCATTGTATTTCACGGATAGACATCTGTGAACGACAAATTAAAACTAATCATTTTAATTATAACAATTTCTTAACTCATTAATAAATACATTGCAAATTTAAAGCAAAACTCAATACCCTAATGAACATAATCGGACAGTGCATGTTTTTATTCGCCTTACATAGTCAGAGACGGACTCATAAAATAACTAATGCGCTTACAAAGGCACTCGTTCTTAACTCGTGACGGGACCGGTAATTAGTAAGAGCCGACCAGCCCCCCCACAAGCAGCACCTGTTCGCAAGTATGGCGTAAGCAGGTCAATTTCAAGGTGCGAGGTGAACCTTGAAATTGACCGACAGTTATATCGATCAGGAGAAGTGAATATAGGTATATACTTACTTGCATTCTTTTATTTATAATTTGCTTAGCACCTGTTATTAGCGTGTATGTGTCATAATATAACTGTTTCAAATCCATTCACGAGTACTCGACAATGGTAAATTGGGGAGCTCCTCATGAATTAAAAAGTTATATCTTAAAACTCACACTTAAAATATTTTTACAATACTTACTTGCCTACTTTCTGTCAATAAGTGTTACCGCCGGCTTGGAAGGTTTCCCTGAGAAGAGCTTGTAAAACGATGGACCAAGATCCAAGTTGCCTTATTGGATCCATGAAGGGCCTGTCGCAGATTAAAAGAAGTCGATAATTAGTTAATGAATGCCAGTTGAGCCAACTCGTTAACATCAAAGAAATCCAAGGGATTTTAATATTTTAGCGACCGTAATGTCATTTGGTTTTCAATCGACGTATTTAAAAACACAATTTACCGGCTGTGTTGTGCTGCAAGCGCCTCGTGGTCCGAATAGCCTATTGATTCGGTTAGTTGTTGTCTCGTGTTGTGAGCGCTCACCTTGAAAGAGCAGCAGTCATTTTCTCGTCATTTCATAGATCATGACTCTGTCACATTGGCACTTAATCATATACGGTGTGTTGTTGATACAGCACCTCTGCTTACCCCTTCGGGGACCCTTCTGGGATGGTGTGGGCATATTTATTTTTGGTATGCTTCAGAATCTATGCGCATCAAGTCATAGTACCTACTTACCACAAAAGTACTGGTTATTAAGTTCTTAGTTTTTACTAACAACTTGGAGTTTTTATTATCTATTATTGTCTTAAATACAGATGAAACGATCACACGAACGGTTTGCAACTTAAATACACAAGCAATTATGAACAAGCAAAGAATATAAAACGACCTTGAATTCGAGCCTTAGATCCGGGCCTGAAAGTTTCACTTGAGTAGAGTCACTTGGCGCTAATTCACATTTATAAGAACGCTCGGTTTTGCTTTGCAAATAAGGATAAGGATTATGTTTCTTAGTCATTAATATGGTCTTACACTGGGAAAAATAAATATGCATAATAAAGGAAATGTACCCATTATTCTTTGTATTGTTCGCGTCCAAGTCTTATAGATAACAATAACGAGGCTTGCCCTCTGATTGTATACATATTGTGCGCTTGTCCTGTACAATGTAGAAGTTAACAATCGTTCCATAACAAAGATATCTAGCGAGCCCTCGCGGTATAGGTATATACTTACTTAGGTATCTAAGATAAATGACCACTGCCTTGACAGGAATATATGGATATTTCCAGTTAAAAAATAAGTGATCAGTGACCCTCTGTGAACATATATTTCAGCTTCGTACTGCAAACCAGCGAACATATTGCACCACCAAAGACAATGTGACATTTGCACATTGCCTTCCTTGTAAAGAATTGAATCACTGTGCCAACATTATGAACATTAACAGGGTACTTAATATAATACTATTGCTAACGCAGTCCACAATTCTCTCTCCGTTGTACTTTGTTGACCTTGCTCGCCGGAGGCTCATTCCTCAAGGGAGTATAGTTGCAGCTCCCAAATCTGTATGCATTAAAAGTGTGATAATCCTTAATTTACACAATTTTCTTCATAACTTTCATTTATTCGCGTCAAATTTAACCTTAATATTTTTGTTTTTATCACGTGCAGAGTGTTCGAGAAAGTCCGGCAGTACTTCGGGGCGCAGAGTGAGTCGATCCCGATGTCGTTCGTGTTGGGTTTCTACGTGAGCCTGGTGGTGAAGAGGTGGTGGGAGCAGTACAAGTTGCTGCCCTGGCCTGACACGCTCGCCCTCTTCATATCGGCGGGGATACCCGGAGCGGTTAGTGAATTATTTCTTTAAACAATGGCCCGTCCGTTGTAAATCGACAAAATTTAAACTTTACCTATAGCTAAATTTAAAGTAAGGTTGCCAGTAACGATAAAATAGATGCCATATCAAACACAAACTCTATATATGATTGTACCCAGGTGCTACTTGCTTAGAACTTACTTACGAACGTGCAATTTGTATTTAGGCAACCTTTACTAAAGTGATGATTATAAGTTTAAATGTGTTGATCAGAATGTAACGTAGGTACATTTTACTAGGTACAAGCACATCAAATGGTGTATTTAGTACAGCTCATGTTTACGAGATTTGTCATATCATCGGAGGTTGCTGCGAAATATGTGTTATTTGCATAAATTGCTCGATAATGCTAGGCTTGTAATTGTATCTGCCAATGATTTGCCATATATGGAGGATTATTTATTACCTTAAACTTCATATTACGATTGACATTAATTGCATTGGCACACAGGGCACTCGCTTTCAATTATAGCCTGTTGTCTGCCTTCATGTGAACTCGCCACACAGCCGCTTTTGATGTATTAAACGCAACGATAAGATCGACCTTTACATCTCTGAACAAAGTTATTTGATTTCCCAAAGTGTTCGTAGAAAAGTATATCGATATGGGTGTTTGTTATGAACGATATGTAAGTAAACGAAAATGAAATAACTTTGTAAGGATCGTACGAAGTACTTAGTTGTGAATGTCTAAATTATGAGTTTGGAGCCCGCCCACACTCGTTATCCTGAACTGATGAAGCGCTCAACAAAAGTTCTCCTGAATTCTTCTTCATTTATTATTTAACATAGATACACCCAGAGTTCGTCACGAGATAAACAAAGAGAACTCTGAGCACGGACTCTAACATGTACTCTACAGTTCATACACAAGTTGTTATGAAACTATTTCGTATCCCGTTGGAGAGGAGTTCTGGGATTAATTAATATTCGCTATTGGCAGACAGGTAGTAAATAAAAGAATTCAAAGTTAAATATTGCAGCCAACATTTAATTTCCAAATGCATTCACTCTATACGGACGTGAATAACAAAGCAAATATCTATTTGAAATTGGACATTCCTGCTAGTGTAACCACAAAAGGGATGCGCAGGAAAAGGACTTATGCGATTCTAATGAATAGATTCTTGGAGCTAAAGAGATCTCTGACTGTTTGACTGTAATCTCTTTTATATGCATCATGTTTCTACGATGCAGCAGCAGATAAAAATATATGTTTTTCACTGTGAAATATGAGAATGATGGACTCTTATCAGGGTAAAGCGGAATGGTTAATCATGTTTATGCAAAAGCCGAGTCAGTTTCTCATTTAATGCTTATCATTTCCCCCCAAGAAACCCATGTCTGCATTACATTACATTATATTAAAATATAACAAAAATACAGTCTACTAATCCTTAAATTGTGGAAGCTACAATGGTTTTGAAATGTATGTCAAACTGTAAGCATAATCAGTTTAAGCAAAGCGTATTAAGAACTTCAGAGCTTTAATGTTCCATTTTTCAAGCTGAGAAGTTCTTAATACGTGCTGCTTAAATAATCATAGTTGGCCCCCAGGTCATCATTACGGTCTGATTGTAAACTCTTTCAAGTAATTTAGCATCCATAGAAACGTCTATAATTTAACAGTACCTTATCTTCAAAACGTATATTAAATGAAATAAAAATATCCATGAACGAGTGTGGTAGCCCTATACCATTGGCTTTCATTAAGCCGTCAAAACAAACAGTTCTCCCTTTGTGTTACGGACATCGACGGGTATGTTTCACACTTGCATACACGTATCTGTTGCTTCTGTAACCAGACACCGAACAAAGGATTTCCTCTACCATGACATCGCACTCCATAGTTGTGTAATGCACTCCCTCCCTATCAATCACTTCCCCCACCCTTTGCTTTATACGAATTGGGAGGTAGCGCGAGCTTCAATATGCATGCATCAATTTGATTTATTATTTTTTGCGCCATACCTTTGACAAGCTTTAATAGAGACGTAATTGGCATAAAATGGACCTGCTCTTTGACTTTGTACCTAACCAATGTGATCTTTGTGCTAATTAAAAGGATGATATTAATTCCTATCGTGGAATGCTTAATGTTGATTGTGTTGGACACTGCGTTATATAAGATTTTGAAAGTTAGAACGGATTATTCATAGGATTATTATATTAATCCTTGCCTATTAATTTAAAAATATAACTATACCATCTTGTAGGCAAACCCTACCCTAAAGACGCCTGCTACACCAGGAGCATTAATCTAGGAAGTAATGTGCTTTAGCTGGAATAAACATTAACCCTCTTGTTACTAAACCGCTACTAATCTCTTTATGTGATGGATCTCAACAGGAATGGACATAGTTTTAGGCCGAGTTTTGTCTAGTCTTGATTTAAACAATGTGTTACAAAAAAGGGGGTGAGTATCTGTTCTTAGCCAGGGGTCGGTCCGGACTCATTGTATATTGGTTACTTCGAGCGCTAACTACAGAAACAACTGGGAATTATAGTATATTTATAAAACTATAATGATGCCAAATTCCATGTGGAAGTAGTCGCTATCAAAAGAAATTTAATTTTATTATGAATTTAGTAAAGAGTAAAACTAGTTTCCAGGTCCCGTCACGAGCTATGAGCGCGCAGGGAAAATAGAGGGATACTACGCATAAATTTAGAGTTTGTCTTAATCCATTTGTCTCTGTCCCGTGCCATCTCTTTGACTTCCTCATACGTCATGACAGACACCTTTTCTTTATCTTGTCTCATGTATGTTAGCCTTATTCTTACATATATACAGACTTATAAAATAACTACTGCGCATTCAACTCATATAGCTCGTGACGGGTCCTGTACACTAAGATCAAATTCAAAAAGTTTTATTCAACAAGGGACACTTGGAACACTTATTGAACGTCATTTCTCTTACGCTAACTTAGCTTAGTTTACTACCGTTTCCAAATATAAGCCTGTCAGGAGAAGAAACAGCGAAACAAACTTCCCGGCTTTCTTTTTACATGTGTCCTTTCTTTATACACAGTGTTGTTTTAGTATGGCAACTCTGCCATTAAACTGTACTAAAACAACTCAATTATCGCGCAACTCAATTATACTCAGTTACACTATAGGTTATATGTTTTTTTTACAAAGTTTTCGTTTCATTATTGCCTTAAAACTTAAAAATGGTAGATTAAGGGCGAAATGTTGATTTGCGTAAAACATTCTTATGAAACACACGTTCCTAATACCTAGGTAAGTACTTAAATGTTTATAAAATGATCGAGTGTGTTGCATTGAATTGGAACACAGTTATTGCGTTGCTCTGACTTTGGATGTCAAATTATCGCGTGCGTCGCGTGGATGTTAAGTTGCGTATAAAATTATTAAGCTGGTCTTGCATTGTTATAGCTTTCCTTATCGTAGGAGGTCAGGCTATAATGGAAAATTACAAGCATGTGTTGTGTTGTGCGGCTACAGTTTTCGTTACACTATGTTATGTATTCTTTACTAGCATAATTTAGTTAGAGAGTTATTTTTATTGTTTTCATCGACGAAGGTAATTGTATAAGAAAATAACTTCCTAGTTATTCTTCTACATATAAACTTATTTGGAACTAGCTAAGTATGCCCCACGCATTCACCTGCGTACCTAGACTTAATTTCAATGAATTTATTTCGCGGTCCCCAATCTTTTTTGAAATAATTGCGGAAAAATATGTACATAGTGAAATCTGTAAATTTGGAATTACAGACACTTCAACTATATTTATCTGTATACATGTAGATGTGGACTTTGCATTGCTGATTTTAATTTAATTTTCTTGGTTGCGAATATACGTTATTTCTTTGTAAGCAATTTGTTTTAATGCATCTGCGACTGTTTATGTTCCTACTTGTTATTGTAACATGGCGAATTGTGTATTAATTAAATAGTATTTAAAACCTGACATTGCTATATGTTGTAGAGGATGAAACAATAAGAAAATAAAAATCTACTTAAAGGTAAGAAGTAGATTTCCGGCGAATTTACTACGAAAATGTGGGTGTATGTTTTCAAAAAAAATATTTTTGAAAGGCATTCGGACATTAAAAAATTACGCTGTACTTATGTCCTAAAATAGTCTGACCACTGGTATAACCCAGATTACAGATTTTCCTCGTTAAAGGAGTTGCGAAGGTCAAATGGCAGTCGCTTCGTATAAAAATCAGCTGATCAGCCACATTGGGTTGAATCAAGTGCCGACCCCAACAGTGTATGGGATAAGGCCAGGGAGATGATGATTATGTGTGTGTGTTTGACTCTACTTCAGCAACTTCAAAAACATTTTACCAGCAATTATACTACCCACGATCACAAATTATAATTTGTGTACTTATGACTCGGACATTTGTATGCAAATGTTGTTTTTTTTTATTGAAAATCAAGTTTTATTTTTCTGCTGTGAACGTTGGACAAACAATGTTCCATAGTATTCATATAAAACGCAATAACACTAATTTACGTAATTATAATGATGTCAGATAGAGTATAATTTTAATTCTTCGCTTGGCACGAGTTTCAAGTCAGTTTCCTCATACTTGTGTTGAAACTTGAAACTACTCCGAGTCGTTGGTTTCGCCCGTAACAGCCGACTACGTTGTAATTGGTTGGAAACCTTATTTTATCGTGATAGTTTTATTTCCTGAGCTTCTAGACAAAGTAACATTATCCTCACGCTTCGCTAGTGGGAATGACATATGTCTGTCACGTGACATATGTCATTCCTGTTAATTTTGTATCGTTTCAAGTAACGGACGTCAACAGGCCCAAAGAAACCTGCATGTGTAAGAAGTAATTCAAAGACACGTAATAAAAAATATACATATAGTGCCTGAGACGGGGATAGACTCACCATCTGTCACGTTGGCACTTATCATAAGCTCGCAAGATCTTGCTTGAGCCCCTATCTCGCGAGATTTGCATGTCCTAACGGTAGTTGAAGAATTTAATTTCTATACTTAAGCATTGATTCTTAATATCATCGAATGTGAATGGGTATTGCTTCCGGGCATTGTTGAGGAGATTCAAACGTAAAAATATTAATATATGCAAATGAGAAGTATTTTTCTTCTGAAACAGCATGTATGACTCACTCATAGCCAACTATTATTTTTACAATCAACTCTTTGCAAATACGCTTTGTTTGTTAATGTTAACAATATACATATATGCACTATCAAGTGTATATAGTATATATAGTAGCCATATATAATTAATGTGTTATATTTTTCGTACATATCAAATAAAATTATAACCTTCTGAATAGTCACACAAATTAAAGGTTTTCGTAAAAAAATACTGGGTTACCAAACGCCATTCATATATAGACTGACTAAAAATGTCTACTGCGCATTCAAAGTAGGCGCTCATAACTCCTGACGGGACCTGTAAAAATGTTTATCTATCTTTATAGACCTACCTTTTAACGTCAAAAAGTTTGTACCTTCAAAATCTGTACTGTCGAAACTGTAGCGTCAGCAAGACGATAAAGACGGATAATGTAATATCGATTTTCGGAATGTAGGTACAGTACGCACTCAAGTTGACATTGAAACAGAGAACGACAATTGCGTGATTCAATTAATCTGTCTTTTGACTATCTATTGACGTGGCGTTAATTAGCCATTTGTAGAGGAAGGTTCGCGATAGTTTACTGCTTAATGAAGTATCCTTGACCAAAATGCTGGTCTTTAATGGAGGTGGGAGAATGCATTGTATATTGTACCAAGATGCGACTGTTGATCGATATTTCCTAAGTGGGACAACGGGGTTATAGGTTGCAGTCCGCCATTACGTTCTGCCTTGAGCTGACTTCACCCACGCTGGCACTAAATGTACCATTATGCGGGTATTAGGGCTTCGCACCGAGTAGGTAAAAACGTTAAAAAATATTTTAAAAAAATGCGTCGTAGTTTTTTGGTATACGCGAAAATTATTATGGAGAAAACTGCTTATATTTCCAAAACAAAATTAATGCCTTATATATTGTATTGCAAAATGTCAACCGTCAGCAAGCGTTGGCTAGTGAAAGGTAAATTACCTACCTAGCTTAGTAAAAATAGCGTCTATTGATAATTTTGCTGTTACTAAAACCGCAATCCACTTACTTGCAGCCGCATAGTATGATTAGGTGTATAGAAAAGCTGAGAGTCAGCAGCCAGTGAGGATCAGCGAATTGCCTATGCTAACCAGCGTTACTGCGTTTTTTGAGTGCCGATCTATTCTCTGAAATAGGCAGGGACTGCTTCCATAAATATTTAGGATGAATATACAGGAACAGAGTATATATACCGCAGTCACATAAACTTATTTACCCAGATTACCTGAAGGCTAATAATGATATAATAGGTAGTATGATGAAGTCAAATTCAAATTCAAAAAATCTTTATTCGATTAGAATTTTTACAAAGTACTTTTAAATCGCCAGAAAGACATGATTACATAGGATTATACATGCTACCGCCAGGTTTGGAAGGTTGCTTTTACTGAGAAGAACCTGGCAAGAAAGTCAGTAACTACTTTTAAAAAAAAAAAATTTACAGCTTTGAGTAATACAATATAAATCATAAAATATATATATAAGCCCATGGACACAGTTCCAGTGCACAAAAGTCGATATAAAAAATTTAAAAACTAAGAATAAGTACTACGAATAATTGTGTAGCTTGAGTGTGACGAAAATGCCAGCCATCGCCCTCCTCCTCAACCATTATAGAGGGAAGTGAGCGACCCGTCATTATCAGTGCTGGCAGCCGCTGTCATTAGTAAAGTAGATGTATAAGAGTTTCTTCAGAAAAAGGAACTGCATGGAATTGAGGACCCAACTGTTAATTTACGCCAGTAACGGTTAAATAGCTTGCCTACATCATTTTGATTCGGTTAACGTTTTTGGTTATTAGTCAACAATAACAACTAGGTTACTTAATGATAATTACTCCCGTTTTGTAACAGTTTCCAGTGATGCTTAGCGTGATGCTATGCCTGAAGCCTTCCTCGATGGTTGAATTATATATTTATTCAAATTAAACTTATAGTTCCTGAGATCAGCGCATTCAACCAAGCAAAATAACTTTTCAATTATATAATGGAAATCGGATTGTTAGTAAAATTTTTAGCTCCGACGTTTGCCTTACTGAATAGAATCTGGTCATCTTCAATACGATCTAGAGCCGCAATACTGCTGGTGACGTAACCTTAGTCCGGATAATAAACATGTGGTTAGTTTCAATAAAGAATTCCACGTACAAAGTCGCGGGAACACAGTGTCTTTCGATAATAATTAAAATTTATGAGCCTTTGAATACTTAGTTCAAACAAACTAATTACGTCATTAACCAAATTGCTATCAAATCACGATAACTGGAACCTCATTTAATATTTTCAAGGTAAAAAGTTATGGCTCTGCTTGCGAAGTTGATACCTAGTTAATTAAAAATGACAGAAACTAATTATCGTTAAAGACTCATTCAGTACAACATTACCGGCCTCCTTTACTTTGTGTGTCTGAAATATAAGATATATTCTGTTATATATGTGTTATTAATATATTATATTATTAGGTTTATTATTTTTAATAAACAATCAATATTTTCTTAGTTCTTCCTCTCACCTCGTAACAATTTAAAAAAACATTGTCTTCATCCTTTTGCTTCATTAATCCAGAAGCGGACGTTGCGTGGTTTCACCCGCGTAATTCCCGTTCCCGCGTAATGTTACTCGCTGATGATGTAGTTATAAAGAATTTTTCAAATCGGTCAAGTAGTTTCTGAGCCCATTAAATGCAAACAAAAAAACAATTAAATCTTTCCTCTTTATAATATTAGTGTAGATACCACGACAAATGTTCATTCTTCAACGGTTCTTCTTCCAGGCTTCCCTTATTCACTTTGTCCAATCTCAATAGCAGCTTGCAAACATCTTTCGTCTCTCACCGAACGATGTGAAATAAAGCCAAAAAGTACATTTTCCAATTTTATTAAGCCAATATAGATACGATGAGAAATTAAAAGCCCTAGGTTTTAACATTTTCGTTTTTTATTGAGCCAACTATCCTGCAGGCCGCGATAGCCGCTTTGGGAAGGCAGACCAATTTTACCTTTTAGATCGAAACTTAATTATTCCTTTGACACTTTTGATTGGCATTTAGTGATATTTTAACACTTTTGAATTGAATTGAATTGAACATTGAATTTTTTTGATACGAGCAATTGAGTAGTTTTAGGTGGCAGTTGCAAATGTTGTTATATTTATATCTGAGTAGCTTCTGCCGGCAGCTTTACCCGTGTGGTATATGGACACCTAATAAGCCCTTAAACAAATTATTATTTCATACATAAAATCAGGTAGAAAACAATCGTACCAAAGTTCGTTTTTGCGCGAATGAGTGAACCTTTAACCTTCACAATAATAATATTAAGAAATAATACTTATGCATATTGCAATATCTAAGGTTGTCTGGCTTTTCCATAAGGGTCCACTTGCATTATGTGATGGGTAGTTACCTAAGTTGTCGGTTACACACCGGCTATTACTTAGCTGGCAAGTAATTGATATCGGACACTTCGTAACTTAAAACAATGGATTATTTGACGGCCACTGGCAACTTATCCGTCATTATTACTGTCCATTATGAGCTTGAGAATTAAATAACGTGCAAGATTCAACATGATTGTCGTTCTGTTTGATTCATTCTACGATAAAAACAATAAGTAAATTTGTTGCACAACTTCCTCCTGAGTGATAAATATACGTTTTAAACCTGTTTCTTTTAGAAGAACGGGATTCAGGGTTGGTGCACGTTTCTCATTAAAGTTAAATATACGTATTAAGTGAGTATGTCATTGAATATAGGTAAGCTCAGTTACTACAAAAGCATAACAATTGTTACCGCTACAAAACGCTATCTTGGACGTTTCAATATGACTTCGTCGTTTACATATAGCTTGTGCAAACTTTTAATATTCTTCAGCATGTTTTGAACTTTAATCTTTGCTAACAACAGTGTAGACAAATTCTGCGGGTCGTTCGTCTTTTCTCATTTCAACCATTCATATTTGAAATTGAAAAGTATGCTTGGTAGTAAAGGACTATTATGGCCGACTGTACATTAAGGTGGTTCAATATTCCCACTAGAAGAGCCAAAAATCTTCATTGATTGATAGTCACATTTTGTATTTTGATTTACCACCAATTCTTATTAGCTGTTATTAACAACTGAATATATCTGCATACATTTTCGCCAGTGTAAGGAAAAAATGGTACCTAGTTAGTCAGACAGGTTACATCTTAATTTATTCGACGACGAACCGAGCATGGCACGACTAATGAATGGCATTGTGAGACTGCGTTGATAAATATCTCTCTTTATTTTCATGGTGCGATAAAAAGAAACAATGAATGTTGCGGTGAACCAAACATCCGTTGTCGACAGAAACATCAGGCAAAAACACTTTAAGCCATCAATTCAATCAGGCACTTGCACAGCTCGCCTATTACCGTATACGACACCACAACCATTCTACAACTACGTAGTTGATATTTTCTGAAAAACTATTTAAGCATTGGTTCTGTGAAGTAAAATCGAATGCGTTTACCACGACCTACCCGCAACGATCGCTTTTCCGCTATGAAATTATCTGCACCGCTATGAACTTACTCATTATTATAATATGACGATGTGTCCTCTACAGCATTAATTATATTTACACAAGCTACGCAGTTGTCAAGCATCCTCTGAAGGCAAGCCTGTCACTATTTGTCAGTCAAGGAGAGCCGAGAAAATTAAAGAAACGGCTGGTTAGTGTGTCGGATCACGCATGAAAACACCTACACGGGACTCGTATTACTCGTGCTCGTCGTAATAACAAACACTTCATTACGAACAACGAAAATTGAATAGCTCGCATACATAATTATTACTCCGTTAATAGGACTGTAGATTCATAAATGTTCTACACAAGTTGCCAATCATGTGTAGAACCACCATCACATTACAAGCAAACTCAAAATTTTGCACGTTGGCGTTGGGATAATTACGAGGTGAAGAGGTCACTTTTTACGTCTTTTAAATTATATGACGATAGTGTATGTTTTGTTTAAATACAACGCTAAGGGCAAACAACACATTACTTATTGTGCTTACAATATAGCGTATTTAGTTGTCTTGCATAGCATGTATGTGCGAATGTGCGCGCTTTTGCACTTTGCGTCGAGCGGAACGAATGCTCGGCGAGCGATAATTCAGCAATCATTCGCTATGGTATTGCCTCACATATCGAACCTATTGATTATAAGCCACAATCTATTCACCGCGCTTAATTTAATGTTCATTGTTCAATACAAACTAGCCTGCTCATACAGAGCTGCGCTGCACATGTGTTATGTTATGTAATTAGAATTGTGTTGCTCGTAAAGCGCTGAGTACTTAGGTGTAGTGTATTTTTATTATTATTATTGCCACTAATTCTGATATTAATATCATCCACATCACATTTCTACTTCAAGTCCCATTCAAAGAATATGTTGGCATTGCACTCACACGACATACTTACATACGAAACGCTGGTAGGTAGCGCCCCAGAAATAATACCTATACAATTAACTAGCTGTGCCCTGCGGTTTCACCCGCATAAACTTAACTTCATTTCGGGCTTTACTTGCTTAATCCTAATTTAAAAAGTAACACCAGCTACTTATCTGTCAAATTTTCGCTAAAATCGGTCCAGTCGTTTCCGATATTAGCCGGAAAAACAGACAAATTTAAAACTGTGTTATTTATGTTTGTATTTATTTGTATTGATTAAACCTATTATATCAGTTGATGGCGAATAATGATCTTGCACCCACATGTCGCACCGTCACATGCATTGCGATTAGGTAATGTCGCACGCTCATCAAAATCTGTGCAATAATGCTCCATAAGAAAAGCCCTTTGGCAATGTAATTAGCGCCTTGATTCGATAGAGTTAATGTATTCCTAAGGCGATAATAAAAAAAAATCTTTTTTATGCCTCAGACTTTTTATAACTACTTACTTACTTGAATTTAGATAAGACTGACTATTGATATTGTGAATTAAATCGTCTCAAATTTTCGTTATTATCTTTATTCCGTGAGTGCTTGTATTACTAGCTTACTAATAAGTAAATTACTTACTATAATTTCATAACTGTGCCGTATTAACATTACAATGATTTCTATATTTAATTTGAGCTTAAAATAAAATGTTGAAAGGATACTTTTTGTGCAGCCAGCCTAGAGGGCCAAGGCCTTCCGTCCAATAGCGGTTGATCTTTATTATCAACCTGTTGTTTTGACGTGAACTCGAAACTATTTTAGATATTTAATTTTATTGACCGATTGAGTCGAGGTGGCCGAGTGGTGTGAGGCCGAGTAGCCTACTACTTAAGAGACGCAAGATCATATCCAGCGCTCTATACCAATACTTGTTTTCCAAAAACTTTAGTGCAATCATTTCACAAGTGGAGCTTTACGGTGAAGGAATAAATTATCATTCATCATTACAAATTTAAATTCAAATACGGGCAATGCATCTACCTAACACGGCGATGGTCACACCTGTCACGTTGGCTAGCACTTATAATTTTCGGTATAAAGTGGGTGTTGTATGTATTGTAAAACGTCCCGTTAGAAGAGCCCACCCGAAATGGTAAGCACCCTTTCGGGGACCCGTCTAGGATGGAAGCATACTTGTTTTTCTTATTGACAAGTAATTAAGAAAAGTTGATTGATTCTCACGGGTTAACAAATTACAATTTGAGTTGTTGTACTTGAGCAAGTACATGTGTATTTTTGCAATAGTAATACTCAGGTTGATAATCTAATGATGTGTAATTTTATCCTTATCGTTTGTCATGTCGGATGTGTGTCCAAGAAAGGTAAGAAAAAAATCTTTGCAAACCAGAGGGCGACGGAAGCTTACTTCATTCAAAGTCACACGCGGGCATATTATATCAGTCCATTTAAGGGAGCATACACACCTGAGGTCTTGTGTGCCAATAGTTATTTTAGTGCAGTTCGTTTCAGTATTTTATAATATACTAGCTGTGCCCCCGGTTTCACCGGCGTAAGTATTAAATTTCATGGGTTTCAGACAGAGAAAAAAATTAAAATCTTTTTTTTTATGTGAATAACGTATATACTTTAATATGCATTTAGTGGAAAGTTGTTATTTTAATATTATAAACAGACCCTTAAATTTTATGTATATTATCTGCATAAAATTCAATTAAAAATATCTTTATTTGATTAGACTTCTTACAAAGTACTGTCAAATCATCAGAAGGACACAAAAATACATTATACAGGATTATAAATATTACCACCGGGTTCGGAAGGTTGCTTTTGTTGAGAAGAACCCGACAAGAAACTCACGAATTACTCTTTAAAAAAATAATATACAATGTTAATGGTTACAGTATTTATATCTCATGAATACAGTTCCAATGCTTAATTGTGAAAAATAATAACTAAACTATTACAAATATTTGTGAGCATGGCAAATTCGAGTCAGTCATAGATGGACTCTGTGACATTTTTGACAGACTCGATACGTAAAATCGAGTAGCACCGGTTCGGTAGTACCACAGTGTACTGTACTGTAGGTATACTGTGTACCAAAATTAAATAACAAACCAGTTGACCCCACCCCAGTCGTGAAATGCTTAGACTGCGTTTCCTCCTCAAATGCACAGATTAATAATTCTTGGTAATAACTGTTGACTGTTTAAGGTAGGTTATGATAAATTTGACGCTGGTATAAGACCGATAGATATTTCTGACTGAATATGCTATAAACTAGATGCGGACATCATTGTGAATTGGAGCTGGATTGAATGAGGTTGTATACAAAGCTGCCCACTTCTCAAAATATAGCTTTTTCGGTTGGTCGTTTATCATTCGGTCTTATACCATGGTCGAACTTACCCCAACGTATCTTAAGTATTCTAAATAGCAGAAATACATTTCCCCAGAAGGTATAAAGGTAAAAAGTATTACATTAATACTACATGTTAGGAATTTGGTAATATTATATAATTTACAAGGTAGCACTTAAATTTAAAGACTGTTACCTATCATTCGTCTCAACGAGTCTCCTCGTCGTATTTATAGAAAATCTCTGAGCCGTCACCTGTATTTCGGCTTATTTATCATAACAGATGTACTTAAGCCCCAAAACAATGTATTTGGTCACACTCAATGACGGCATACGTGAGAGAATTTAGCCCCAGTTCTCACGGAATATTTATATATAACATATATCTTTAGCATAATATTACGATTACTTGAAAAACTTACCGGCTTTTCCTTAAATAATAAGAGAAACACTCTTTGTTCATAATCTTAACTGAATAATAACTGATAAAAACGTTATCCATACAGATGAATAAAATCGAAGTGTTTTTTTGTAATTCCAAATGAACAGCGTTTCTCCACATTCATGTGAACGTATTATATATACGGTAGTCACATCACAAAACAATTTAACATATTTTCCTGTATGTCTGTCTGTCCGATTTTAATAGCAATTTCACTGGTAGATGGCTAATCTTACAAGGAGAAATATAAATAGAAATAATATTTATTCACATGAAATATGGTACAAAGGCTAGGTGTTATTAAAGATCACAAGAATCACATATTTCACCCAATTTTAGGGCATGTAAATATTAACTTAATTATTTAATTAAGTACTAACTAAGGAGTAACTAACATGTCTACTTTTATTTAATAAATCATTAGGGCCACCCATGAAACTGCGGGCCACACCTTGTTTAAAACAACAATAATTCATGTATTGGTTAGAAAGTGAGGACGTTACAGGGTCGTAGAGTGCCATCATCATCTCCCTGGCCTTCATCCATACATTGTTGGGGTCGGCACTTGATTCAACCCGATGTGGCTGATCACCTGATTTTTATACGAAGCGACTGCCATCTGACCTTTGCAACGCCTTAAACGAGGAAATCTGTGATCTGGGTTAAACCTATTGTCAGACTTTTTTAGGCCTCCGACCGATCTGTAACGATTGCCATAGATGATAAATTGGCAACCGGGCGGTCACCCATCCAATTACTAGCGCATATCGAATGATATGCGCAATAGCAACTGTGCCACGAACTCCTCGGTCGTAGAGTGCCATCATTATTATAATATTCCTGTGAGCGACAGTGACAGCTTTGTAATCGTCTACACCCGTCACTTTCACTCTCCAGTCGATGTCAAGATAACATGAGATAATACAGATTGAATTATTTGAGGTACCTATTGCCCAACAACGTAGGGATATTAAAATCGATTTATTTAAGTAGGTAGGTATGGTATATCGTTATTTTTTTAACTGATAATAGAAAATACTTCGAATCACTTGCTAACTAAATAGTAAGTACTTGCCTAAGCCCTGCGTGCTCTGGTAAATAATCCTAATAATCGAACTGTAGTTAAGCCATTCAAACTGTTTTATTTATTAATTATAGTGACGTAACATACATACTCCGAAGAAAGCTGTGTTGAAATCAATGTGCTTAGTTTCCAGTCCAATTAACAAAGTGGTCAATTAGGGTCGACATAATTAATTAGCATTTATCGGGCCAGAATTTGTCTCATTGCTTACTCTTGACCTTCTTCTCGCTTCGTAGAGCATGTGGAGCCGGTTCCGGACGCTATGATAACTGGCAACGTGATATTACACTGAAAATCTCATTAATACCCAAACAGTATTTGTTGTGAAAAACACAAAAATCTATGGAAAAATTCGTGCACGGCTTTTTTTTGACTGAAACAAAGGTTAATTATATTGTTGTGTATAAATAATCTACGTATAAATAATCTACGTACATATAAATCAAATTGAAGTGTCTCTTAGTTATTCCAAAATAACAACTTTTCACTAATGCATATGAAAGTATATACGGTAATGATATAAAAAAAACTGTTTTCAAAATGTTTCTCTGTCTGTGTCTGTCCAACTATCTATCTGTCCGTATTTCTCTGTCTATATGTTTGCTCCGTCTAATCTCTGAAACGGGTCGACCGATTTTAACGGGACTTTCACTGGCAGATAGCTGATGTTACAAGGAGTAACTTAGGAATTTTATTTTACATTAAGTTTTTATTATTGTTCACGCGTAAAACCGCGGGGCACAGCTAGTACACAATGTGAGAATGAATATATTTAACTCAGATGAAAGTTTAAATTAGACGAATGGGTGTCATTCCAAGAATGACCATTAGCACAATTCTGCTTGCCGTATCTCGCGATATGGAACAACTCCGCAGTGCCAGCTACTTTGCCCAACATGATCAGTTGCAGTAAGACGTGCTTGTGTCGCATACCGTGCACGAGAAAAGCAACCTTTATCAGCCTCTCCATAATAGCTGCACATAAGTTACGTACCCTTTAAGTCCAGCTAACGGTACCCCAAGTGTAGAGTATAAGGGCATGTTGACATAATATATCGCTTTTCAATTTCGTTTCCTACTCGTGTGGCTGGGAATTTTCGGAATTGAACCATTACTCGTCTCCAATAGTATGCTGAGCCAATAATAGTTTGAGCACAGACAACATGACGTGACGATATACCCACTCCACTCACATGACTTACCTAGGTAACATAGACTACCTATTCCGAAACCAATTTCAATATTAGTTCCTCAGAAACTTCTTAAGTAGGTCCAAGCTCAATTTCCGTGTACAGAGTAGGTAATATGGGAAGTGCACGTACTTACCTGAGTAGTTACTTGAATGAACTATAAACAGGGTATATAATAACTTTAGTTGTATGCATGTATTTTACGCTGTGCTAGAGTTGAGGGAAATTATTGACATATCTTATAATAATAATTAGCCTTTATTAAACCTTGACTTATAAGTATATACAGTTTTTTTATATTTCTAACATTTATAGTTTTAAGTCTAGGCCCCTTTCTCGGGTATAGGCCTCCTCCATTTGCCTCCATTGTATTCTGTCTTGGGCTAGCTCCGTCCAGTTTCTCCTGCAACTTTTTTGATGTCGTCAGTCCATCGATCGTTGGGTCTTCCTCTGTTTCTTTTTCATGTGGGACCTTTCCATATAGTGACCGATTTTGACCACCTGTCATCTTTTGTGCGTGATAAATGACATATACGTAAGAATAATAATCAATGCGAAACACTCCCAAATCCCCTAGTATGTTCTAGAAATCGTTAATCGTATTCGCAATGCCGAGCTAGAAAACTATTAAATTATAAGACGAATCATGAAATATTATTGAGTTAAGTATTGAGCCTGCCTACATGTGGCACAAGTTATTGCTAGCGTTGTGTCGAACAGAGGTTGGCCCAGACTGTAAATAATATATTATTTGTTAAAGTAATTAAATGTTTGATGTAGAAAAAACGTCTAGGAGTTGTTGTAACTATGACATCTCATTTCAAAGCACCGACGGACTTGGTTGAATCCAATTGGTTGGGTCAATATTTGAGTGCGTGGGCAAAACAAACTACCGCCGCGAACGAAGACAAATTAATATTTCAAAAATCTCTTTACATATAACACTTATCATTCTCCTGCCCTTATTCCATGTTATTATTATGGAGGTTTGATGTTTTTCTTCTACATTATGCTCTATCAACTAACGTGTCTGTATTCACTTTTCCTTTTCCCCTAACCTAAACTAGTTTTATAAATTATTGACGTTCAATGAGTTAAGCGAATCCCTCTTGTTGAATCAAATTGTTAGTACACTCCTAGCCATTTTTGACACAATGCTGTCGACGTTACCAAGCCTAGTAAATTATAAAACATACTCATGACAATTCGATGTAACAAGATACGTTCAATATCGTAATTTTGTAGTTGCTTACGATGTAATTAAACGTTATTTGCACAGGTGAAAATTGCCGTTCGCGCAGTTACACGATTGACCTAGCCGTACCTACGTTACGCTGCTGTGCCCAACTTATTTATAACAATGAGGTGACAACAAAACCCGCCTGATAGAAATCGGTTACCGCAGCCTAAAACGTTATGGGCATCACTTTCGTCATGCAGAGCCTGTAAAAATTCACATCCTTCTCGAATAACCCCGACTGTCTCAATCTGCTAAAATGTGTTTAGTATTTACTTTATTGATTCAAATGAAAAGTTAGGTAGCATATATACTAAACATAAATGGTGTAGCACACTTTATAAGCTAATATTTTTCTAACTGAAATGTCTCGCCAACTGGCTATACATACAATTATTATGATGATATGCGTGTATTTTGCCATTCCATTCGTAACAAGACACGTAAATTAGTTTCAGTAATTACTCTATGTTCATGGTCCTTGAACTATTGTTTCAGTTGAAATGCAGTAACTGAGTAGTATATACTTCCCAACCACTTTCCTAGAAAAACACAACACTTCAAAATATTTTGTATGCTTCATTTGTAACAATATTTTAATAGCTTCTGTCTACCCGCGACATGGTCTTCGTGGAATAAAAACTTTGGGCTGATCATCGCCCTGGCCTTATCCCATACATTGTTGCGTCGGCACTTGATTCAACCAGATGTGGCTGATCACCGGATTTTTATACGAAGCGACTGCCATCTGACCTTCGCAACCCCTTTTACGAGGAAAATCTGTGATCTGGGTTAAAAACTTTGGGCTCATGCTAACTTTAATCCGTGATTGGTCTTAGCGTTAAGATAATATATAGCCTTCTTCGATAAATGGTCTACCTAACTCTGAAATATTTTTCAAATCGAACCCGTAGTTCCTGAGATCACCGCGTTCAAGCAAACAAACGACCGGTGACCGTCGAGCTGGTTCTTACCTCAGACACTAAGACACTAATTTAAATTCCGTGTTTTATTTATAATTTTAATTTTTATTATATTTTTCTTTTTCACTATGTAATAGGGTTAAATAAGCTATGTATATACACACAAATAAAGCAAACAAACAATCAAACATTAAGTAATACATATTCATCTTCATATTATCTTATTAATTCTTCTGTACATGTGTAAATTACCTAAGTACCTAGACGAGTAGCTGCACTTGTGTCTTTGGCGTACACCTGTGCACCTTAATATATGCTGCGTACTTGACCGGAATCAATCAATTAAGTTAGATCCTCTTACTCTAGGTATGAGGATTTGGATGAAATTTTGGGTCCCTGGATGCGCATGGAAAATAAAAATGTAACTGGTAGCTGGTGTTTTGGGGCAGTACTTAGGATATTCTAAAAGCTTAGCGAGATCTAATAAACATGTGCACAGCTATGTGTAATACATATTTGAGTACGACCTGGGGCCTTACCATAACCTCTTATTGCCATGATAGTTTTACCCTTATTATGAGACAGATTTTTTGACGTATGTAAGTCTGTCACTCTTGCACAGCTGTACTAACATTGCAATAAGGGCTCATGGTTGGGCCCCTGAAGCGGCTAGTAGCAGCCCCAGCGCTTTTTTCTAAGGTGTGTGATATTTACGTCATGTTCTTTGCAGGACGAAACCGGCCGCTTGATGAGGCGAAACATCGTCAGATACGCCATCCTGGCGTACGTCATCACACTACAGAGGGTCTCGCTGCGAGTGAAGAGGCGGTTCCCATCGTGGCAGCACGTAGTGGACTCCGGTAAGTGCACAGAGCACATTGAGATCCAAGCTAGCGGAATACAAAACCCAAATCAATGTCTTCCGTCCCTTTCAGGTTTGATGCTGGAGAGTGAAAGGAAGGTGTTTGAAAAAATGGACGGGAAGAGTCCAATGTCGAAATACTGGATGCCGCTGGTGTGGGCTACCAACATTATCAATAGAGCCAGGAAAGAGGGGCTGATCACCAGCGACCACATAGTGCAGACGTTGCTGGTCGAGCTCTCAGACATCAGGAGGAGACTTGGTGCCCTCATCGGATACGACACTGTATGTGTGCCTCTGGTTTACACACAGGTCAGTAAATTGTATTATTTACAATTATGTTCTTTAAAAATATACAAATTTTCATTGTGTTCCTAGTGCGAAGCGCCTATTTCTGCGAAATTGATCCTGCCAAAATGCTCAATACTATTTAGACCATGGTGTAGACTGATTTATCTAGATAGATACTGAAGATGGATGTTGTTTATGTTATGTATATCTATATATGGATAAGTAATTAGGTTTCCATGACTCACTTATGACTTGACTTCCATACTCCATGATTATACTTATAGACCAAAAGAATTTCCTTTCGATAATCGTCACGTAATTTTTTTCTCTCTTACATACGCTCACTTACATACGGCCCATATACAAAATGATGAACACATAAATAAATAATATCTGTGGTCCACATTTATAAAATATTCAGAAAACTGTAAAAATCTAAATCAGCTAATTACACTACTAACCAATAAACTGGAAATATATTTACGACTGTAATATACTTCAGACACAGTGGACGTCATCAGGTGTCACCTACCTTCAGAAAAACACCTGACGGTAAGGTAGGGAGGGGAGAGTCGTACCATAGTAATGAATTAGTAATATTTTTGTGTGAACCCACGCAAACAACCTGGCAACAACGAGGGTGACACCGGCAAATAAATACTTACATAAAAAGTAAACGTCCGAACGGTAGCGTTAATCAATATCGTACGGTACGGCCTCAATAATGACAGTTTAAAATCGCTTTTTTTTTCTACTTGACGCAAGCGCCGCACGGCATTGCAACCACTGGAAAAATATTTAAATGAGTTCTTACATAAAATACACAGCTCGTCTAGAGATGTCTTCTTCATACTAGAACCTATAGTAGACGATAAATCTATTTCTGTATCTCAAAAGTACCATCGGACTAGTATCAAATATAGTACTTATGTTATGTCTAGGTAATTCATTAATACTAATATTTTAATTGTAAGTGAGGTGATAATTACATTTCTTAAAATAATCTGTGATTTCATAAGTAGCCTAAGTCCAGTTAAAATCGATTCAGAATGTCAAAGACAAGCCGGAACAAACAGATCGACAGGCGCACAAAGGAAAAAAAATATGGTGTTTGTAGTAGTAAGTACAAGCACCTTAAGAGACTTTCATTGCATATACTGAAATGCTGTTTATAATTACAAAGAGATACTTCAATTTTATTTAACTGTGTAGATTTAAAAACACCCTGTTTTGACAGATGAGTACAATTAATTGTACGATCTAACAGACGTCTTGTCTTTCGTCTTATATATAAAATTCTCGTGTTGCGGTGTTTATTGCCTAACTCCTCAAAAATGACTGAACCGATTTGCATGAAATTTTGTGGGTTCATTTCATCATCACATCTATTTTTAATTCCCAAAAAAAATGCCAATACAATGTTGGCCGGGCACATTGACTGAGAGCCGTGTTGGCCGTGGGGTTTGGGCAGTCGTCTGCTACGCAAGCAATGCAAGCTCGAATCTCAGCGGGGTTTGTCTGTACCAATGACATTTTCTAAATAAAAACTTATATGCAGCGGTTTTACACCACGTGCTTTACGGTGAAGGAAAATAAGTATGTGTAGCCTGAGATGGCGATAGTCTCACCAACTGTCACGTTGGCACTTAATCATCTTCGGTGAAGAGTGGGTGTTGTCGTTACAACACCTCTGCCTACCCCTATGTGGTATACAAGCGTGAGAATTGTATTTCTGCATTTTATTTTTCATACAACTATTGATGGTGGTATCATACACGTTATCTGGCTATTAACAATAATCTTATAATCAAAAAGCAATCATCGGTCGTATAAATGGATGCAGATAAGCAATAATGTGTCAACCCGCATAAACTTGGTTTTGAGAAAATGGCGTCTTAAGATGATTGTATACGTGATTTAAGATTTGTTTTATGACATAAATCCATTTTTTTACGTACTTTTATGTTTCAGATGACTTGAAACACTTTTTTAGAATGTTAAATACGTGATGCATTATCAAAATATATCAAAACCTTTGAATTTGACTTTTTGTGGGTTGACACATTATTGCTTATTAGCATCCAAATGGTCCTAATCAATCTACTTCACTGGTGGATAATAACCACGTACTCGTTATTCCCACTGGGTGGGTACTGACTTGTAAAACAACACTTATCCGGTTACAGTTTATCTGAACAGACAGACGTCGGAGGACATTAAGCGTATGATGTGGTGTAGCGTGGAATCACTTAAGTTGCAGTGTCTATGCGGAAAACAAAGATTAAAAATATAAAATCAAAAGCAAAAGGATAAGAATGTTTGACAAATATGGAATAAGCTGGGGCTTTCCCATAAGTTCTAATCATAGTTCCACTGTGTGACAGTGACAGAATTATAAACGTCATATACCTACATCTGAAAAAGAGTTAAACTATCATGGCAATAAGAGCTATGGCTCGCTCCATACAAGACCCAAAAACTGAGTACTGTGCATTCAAGGTCAGCACTCATAACGCGTGCGTACACTGTGATTTGGCTCCCATGAACTAAGTAAGCATGGTACCAACATCTAATCTGGATGGCTGTCCGGGATGTAAAATAGGATAAAATATATACAATAATTTTTTTTTTATGTATTATCCTTAAAAAAAAATTTCTGTTTGAACGCAACGAACTTCTAATACATTACGGATATTGGTATTTTTTTCCTAACATGTAGGAGTTGAATTCCGATGAGTGTTTAGCTAAAATGATTCCATAATATTAAATTTAAAGATAGTAGAGATGTCACCGTTTTGTAATCCCTACATGCAGTCTTAAAAACCGTAATTCGAATTTTAGTTGCTAGTGTTATTATAAAATACGGGTTAAAAAGAACAAAAAACAACGTAGCATATTTAAGTAATGCAAAAAGAGGATATGAATAACGTTCCGGCGCCGGGATTCGAACCCGGATCTCGTCAACTGAGTAGTTGGGCGCCTTAACCATTAGACCACACCGGAGATACTGGAATGGACGAAAAAGTGGTATATTAAGTAAAAGTATCGTATATTTAAGTTCATTTTGTCATTTAAAGCGTAATTAATTAAAGAACGTATTGTTTGAGTACATTACTAAAATAAGTAGGTTACCAAAATAATTGGTAATCTCATTTAAAAAAAGAAATCAAGTACGTGAAAACGTATTAATGAAAATTTCATTCTATGTTTTAAATTAATTCCTAGCCTAGCCACTGTCCGCGACTTCGTTCGCGGGGTTATCACAACACAAAAAGTTTCATAAAAAATTTCGACACGACATTGGCTACTTTGTATCCTACACACTCACTCACGCCTGTATTCCCCGAAGGGATGGACAGAGGTGTTGTAATAACAACAACAACTTTTTTCAAGATGATTATTTGCCAACGTGATAGATGGTGAGTCTATCGCCGTGTCAGGCTTTACACATACATGTTTGACATATCACTTCACACATATTCAGGTTTCCTCGCAATGTTTTCCTTCACCGTAAAGCACTCCGTGTAAAATCATTGCATGTAGGTAAGATTTTAGAAAATCTCATTGGTACAGGCCCCGCTGGGATTCGAACTAGCGTCTCTTGCGTAGGAGGCGACTGCTCAAACCCCATACTTAACAACATATACTTACATATATTCGAATTGCTTTACGGAGATAATACATTATTAAGGCTCAAACTATGCAAATATTTTAATTAATACCTTGATGAAAGGTAAACCTTTGATATGATACCTACCTACTAGGATGTCGAACCCATTACCCACCCCTTTGCAGGGCCACTTGCCTGTAGCCTCATGTCGTCATAATTCTCTTTTTATTATATACCCATCGTAACTCTGTGTACAATGTGCAATTATCTGGAAGTACGTGACTGCTTATGTGCTCCGAGTACAATTGCACCAATTAGTTCCGAAGATAACCATATAGAACCGTATTTCTATTCTTTTATAACGAACATTGTTCATGTATAATCATTCAAGCAATTCTTGCCCTCACGACACACCTATCTGCGTCTTAGTCATCATAATTGCTACAAAGCATATTTTACTTACTTACTAGCTTACCCTAATGTTCTTCTTTAAATTAAAGTATCCTAATCTACTCCTTGTAACATAGGTAAGTCAAAATCGGTCTCAGAGATTATGCGGAAAATACAGACAGACAGACAAACAATTTTCAAATTGTTTTTATTTTGCCAGTACTTACCAACCTTATATACTTTCATAATGCATTAAGTAAAAAGCTGTTTTTTATTCATATGCATTAGGTAAAAAATTATTTTTGTTTTTTTTATTTACAATAGACACTTCCATTTTATTTATCTGTATGTATAGATGTAGATACACCTATTACCAGGGGCGTGCATCTCATTTAAGCAGATAAGCAGTGCTTACCATATGTGATGACTGAATACACTCATGTCGTGTGTGTGTATACCAAAACGAGCCACATTGGTATGTAATAAACCTACCTGCATATCTACTTATTGTTTATGCTTACCCCTCTGCCTATTACCTAACACTATCCTGCGCCCGTCACTTCGTTTGCCGAGCAGTAACATTTCATACTCAATAACCAAATTTCATGTAGGTACCTGCTACTACCGGTTTAGGATGTACTCTGATATATTATGTATAGTCAGTCTGTGAGGACATGAATCGACAGCAATATAGATAAGGATAAAGTGCTACGAAAATAACAAACTGACCGGTCCATTACGCATGTATGTAAAATGTATTTTTTTTATTTTACGGAGTAAAATGCATAGTACCCCTATCACAGGTTTGCTACTGTTTTAGTGATCTATATTCGCTAGCGTCACTCGCAATATTTGCACGAGATATTTTAGTTCTACACGTCACCGCTGGGAGTCCCTGCAAAATGTCTCATACAAATATTCGACGGAGACGCTACCGAGTATAGATAACGAAAACGGTGGTAAACCCGTGATAGGGGTAAGGTATACCTACTCACACGTATCTATACTATAAACAACATTTCACAAACCTCAACAATGTGTTTGTATTTTTGAACATGCTATCACAGGAACTACTGGTAAAATTAAAAATATTTTTATTTGATTAGACTTTTAACAAAGTACTTTCAAATCGTCAGAACGACAAGATTACATAGGATTATACATACTACAGCCAGGTTCCTGGCAAGAAACTCAGTAATTACTCTTTTAAAAAACTAAAAGTAAACCAAGTATAAGTAATTGTGTAGCTTGAGATTACTAATATTCCTAGCTGTAACGTTTTTTTAATTAAAAATAACCAAGATACCTCTTGTACATAAGTTTTTAGAAAAACTCATTAGTACAGGCCCCGCTGGGTTTCGAACTTGCGTCGCTCGCATAGCAGGCGACTGCTCAAACCCCACAGCCACCATCGGCCACCACTGCTCCTTATCCAAAATGAAACATTTACAATTAAATTTTAAACTTCATTAACCCAAGTGGCCAAGTATTAATTTGATGGCGATTGTTTGTTTGACAGTACTGTGTGGTTGTATATGTAATGAAAATATAACTGTTCTGTATATTTGCAGGTAGTGACCCTGGCTCTGTACACGTACTTCGTTGCTGCGCTGATGGGCCGCCAGCTGGTCCCCCCGGCCCCGGGCAGCACCTCCAAATACGAACCTGATGTTTACTTCCCCTTGTTCACAGCTTTACAGGTAGGACACTTTATTAGTATAGAAATAGTAACGGTTTACTAGCGACCCGCCCTCGCTTCACTTCTGGCTACAATTTTTCTGGCTATGAATTTTGTCTTATATTACCTATATCTATAAATATAATACGGACATAAAAGTGCCGTCACAAGTTTTGAACGCTTACGAGTTAGAAACCTTATGGTCCTTTCATCCAAGCATAAGTGCGTTCGCAATGTTTAGCTGATTTACTCCTCTTGAACTTTTCTAAAACTCAGACCATCATATAACTCAGCTAAAGATTTTACTTGTCCACGGCCTACCTACACCTACTTAGATAGGTACATAAGATATATACGCCATAAATGGTTTGAGTTAATGTGTTGGTCGTTTTTAGTTTTGCTTCTACGTGGGGTGGTTGAAAGTGGCCGAGGTGCTAATCAACCCATTCGGGGAAGACGACGATGACATCGAGCTCAACTGGCTTATTGACCGACACATTAAGGTGAACATGTTATCTTTACTCAATACTTTATATTTTTACTTATATATTGAAAATATTTTAATTATTCGTTTTTTGTATGTCTATACTAATACCAGTAAGTACTTATAATATTATGTAAAGAAAAAAATAATTTGTTTCCTCTGATTTAACTTCATATATTTAGCGAGTAACATTATGATTATATATAGTTAGTTAAACAATATTAATTAGGGATCCGTTATAACACGCAGATGGTAACTTGTAATCAATAAACTATAAATTACTCGACCTATTTAAAAAACACTTTGTCTAATAGTCTGCTAACAGAGATATAGATAGTATATTATTTTATGTCTGCTACGCTTTCATTTAATTACGTTTAATTGCATATTATAAGGCTTCGTAATTGATAATTTGAATGGGGTTACCCGGTGATGGAATGCTAATATGATTTGTTCAGTGATTACCACAATCGATCGAAATTCATGGTAAGAAAAATACCCAAGTTATTCAAAAATGGTAAATGTGGATCCTTAATTATACCTTAGGTTCGTTGACCATTGGAACCGTGAGTACTTATTTTTAATATTATTTTTAGTTATACGTTATGGTGAATGGCGTAGAATATGGACTTCATTAAAATAATTGAATCAACACAAATGTTGTCTTATTGTTCCAGGCGGCTTACATGATTGTAGATGAGATGCACGAAGAGCACCCTGAACTCCTAAAGGACCAGTACTGGGAAGAGGTGGTGCCCAAAGACCTGCCCTACACGGTGGCTTCGGAACACTACCGCCGCCACGAGCCCGCGTGCTCTGCCGACCACTATAAAGTGAAAGCTGAGGATGCCGTCTACGCCAATGTTCAAGCGCCAAGAAAGAGCCACGATGAAACCTACGCGGATTATGTAAGTTTATTTTTACCTTGAGGACACAAAAATAGTGTTTGGCACAGGTTCTACATAGATAGGTTAATACGTAGGTAGTTATGCATCTCAACATTAGTACATCCTCGTTTGAACAAAAGTATATTATAATGTCACCTCTGATTACAAAGTGACCTACCTAACGTATTCCTGTGGGTTTCAAGAGATTTATGTTTTTGAATGTCTCTCTGCTTCACCCGCCAGTTACTAGGCGTTATGTGTATATAGTCCCTCTGCCAGCAGCTCCGCTCCACATGTGTATTCATGGATGCTTTAACCTACTAAGCCTTTAGTTGAAACTGTACGAGTACCTAAGTACTGCATCATATATATGTCAAATTATTGAAAGGATTTACTAACAATTATGTTTACTATCATTCCAGGAGAGTGTTGACACCCCGCTAGTCGAAAGAAGAAAGAATTGGTTTCAAAGACAGATTTCACGGATGGGTTCCGTTCGGTCTGCATCAACAGCCTATTCTTCCGGAGGATTGTTCGGCAGAAACCGGCACAATTCCGTGGTGTACTCAAGCCCTGAAGCCGGCCAGCCCGTGGTGGGTCCGCCGCAGCCTCACCACAAGATGTCTTTGTACGAGAGGCTCGTTGGGCGCAAGTCTGGCCGCGGGCAACACAGACAGAATTCTAGACATGGTATGTTATTATTGTGCATTGTGATTATTGTGAATATATGTACCCTATCTAAAGGCCTCTACCTCTACAGTATTTTTAATATTAACATACTTAGATTATTATTGGTCCTGAATTCGATCCCCGGGTCCAGCCGTGTTATAGAGTTCCATCTGTAACTTACCAGTAGCAACCCGGAGGCTGATGATGATGAATAAATCTAATACTTTAAAAAACATAATAGCATCGAATAATATTAAATTCAGCTGTATTTTTGTTGTGATTCCAGGTGGTCAGAAGAGCAACGGCTCTGCTATTCCAATAACACTGCGCAATCGTCCGCGCATCCCAACACCGGACGTGACCAAGGAAGTGATGGACCGCGAGAACCGCATCGCTATGGGCATGCAGAACATGGGTGTCATTATGGCGCACCAAGGCTACCAGAACGAAGTCCCTGTTCTAGGGGCGCTCGTGCTGTCCCCTATACAGGAGCTTGATAGCGGGTCCGTCAATAACACGCTGCATGCAGGACAACCGGGAACTACAGCACTAGCACAAGCCGTCTTGTCTCCAGGAGGTCTGACCCCAATGCTAACGGCTTCGCCTGTAACTCTGTCGCCGTTGGGAATGTCCACGCTCACGTCACTGGTCGCGTCGACGCCGTCCACGCCGCGAGCTGAAAGAGGCGCCGCCGACGGCTCCGGAGGGTCGCCCCATCCACCGCGCGCCACCATCACCGAGCTTCCCCCTTCCGACCGAGAGAGCGAACACAGTACGACCAGCACTGGCACGCCCCCAGAATTTACACGCAAACCAAACAGCTCTAAAAGAGGAGAAGTCTACGTCTAAGTGAGAAATAAACCCAATATCATACGTAGTAAAGTTTTGTCCTGTGCGAGAGCCACATATATTGGTGTTAGTCTTAGTTGATAACTTAGTTGAATGGGAACTGAACAGCCCCAGTTAGAAAATGAGATTTATGAAATATATATATTTACACTGATAGTTAGCAAAAACTAAGCAGTGAGCGTTTTGCATAGGATGAAACCCATACTTCATGTTCCGATCAGTCCGACAAACCAACAAGGTGGTGCTTAAACAATATGTGATTGTAGAATAAAATTAACGATGCGACCAGACGGCACTTCACTCGTATCGGAGGAAGAAGTCCATTATTGTTAAGTGTTTACCAATAATGCTAGGTTAAGTAATAGACGAATTGAATTTACGCACAAACAGGGATTGAATGTGTATAGCTTTCTATAAAGTATTTTTTATTTTAGTTTGGATCATGTGTTTTTTATTTTTTCCATTTTAGTCGCGCAGTTACAATGTCTTTTATTCATGTACTGTGAGTTATTGCTTCTAGCACCAACTTCCTATAATAATCCTTATTAATATATACATGCGAAAGTAACTCTGTGTCGTACACAATCACGCCTACACTACTGAACCGATTTAAATTAAACTTGGGGCCGATATTTGGCTGCAGGATGAGAATAGACATGGGCTACTTTATACTAGCTTAGCTAGACAGGTATGTGTCTCTTTTGCCTTACTCACTTTTTTATACATTACATTTCATAAGAACAATCCCCAGGCAATAAAAATCACAACAAAATATAATAATTAACGTACATAAGTAAGAACTTAATTGGTCCATCCGATCACACGTGATACCGGGGCCAAGGGATCCGACATTCGACGTCGAGTTCGACACACACATATAAACTGTTCGAACAAGTGTAGGTACTACGATAGGCGTAAGCGCGCGTTTATTTAGCGAGCAACATTTCATCAGAAGAAATATTTACAAGTGGACTCTTTCTGTTATGTCTTTTTCTGAGAATTCTACCTACCGGACTGGAATTAGCCGATAATTTATGAGGATTCAGGCGACTAGGTCCGCTAGCTAACTGGAACCGCGTTCTTAAATGCCCGATTCTTTTTTTTTTTATTATCAGGCTAGTGGGACCCTTAACTTTAACCAAAAATCCATTGCTACTTCCAGATTTTAGTAACTTTCGCTAGAAAAAGTGTCGCAAATACAATTATTGCCTGTACGCGCCAGGCATTCCATACATTACCCAGATATTGCTTAGGATACCTGAACAGAATACAATGGCGGGGACCAATATTTATAAATCTATTCATATAAATAAAATTGAAGTGAAGGAATTTGTAATTCCAAATTAACAGCTTTTCTCCAAATGCATATGAAAGTGTTCATATCTTATAAATGGTAACAACATAAAAAAACTATTTTTATTTTTCTTGTCCGACTGTCGTGTCAGTTTGTTGCGGCTAATCTCCGAAACGGCTGAACAGGTTAGTAACTTAGGCTTTATTTAAAAAAATCAATAGGGGTCCGCGGGCTACGCATGAAATGAAGTCTACGCGGGTAACAATGCAGTTAATAGATAATATGGAGTCTGGACCCACAGTAGTCACCTAGTTACTTTTTAGTGTACTATAAATAAGGGTCCCTGGAGGAGTAAGCAGAGGTTTTGTGACAGCAACACTGTGGGTGTTTCACCGAATATGATTAAGTGGCAACATGACAGAGGGCGAATCCATTCCCGTCTCAGGCACTACACATATCTCTATGAATTATTTCTCAGACATGCAGGTTTCCTCACGATGTTTTCCTTTACCGTAAACCACGTGGTGTGTAATCACTACACATAAGTTTTTAGAAAAACACATTGGTTAAGGCCCCACTGGGATCCGAACTTGCGTCGCTTGCATAGCAGGCGACTGCTTAAACCCCAAGGTCAATATATATTACCTATCTATATACATCTATGCAGGTTTATAAAATGGAAGTGTCTGTTTGTAATTTCAAATTAAAAGATGCATATATTGATGACTAAATGCATGAACACACGTACACGGTAAGTACTCACATAAAGTAAACTATTTTTCTCTGTTTGTTCCGGCTAATCTCTGAAACGGCTGCACAGATTTTAACGGGACTTTCACTAGCATATATCTTACACGGAGTAAATAAGGGTACTTAAAAAAAATAGAGTTACGCGGTAATAAGCTACCTATGAAATTAAATCTGCGTGGGGGAAACCGCGGGGCACAGCTATATAAAATACCCATTATTTTTTTATTGTATATTTCAATTATTGTTTTACTAACGCTCCCAACGACATTTCTTGACACATGTGGCACAAATTATTTCGTAGTTTAGTAAGTTTGTTTCATCACGTGTTATGAGCGTTCAGCTAATATAGGGTATAACTGAGCCTGTAATTGCTTTAAATTGAATAAATATTTTTTTATTGTTCTCTATCCGTTTTTTGTGTAAGGATTATATATTTTTTTATTTTTCTCTAAGATTTAAAAAACTGGCTGGCAACACTGCCCATGCAGCCGCGACGGACGCGTCTTTGTGAGGCATTTTGCGTGAGGCGAGGCGAGATTTTCTTCTTATATTGTAACAATTTGATTGTGTATTAGCCAAAATTGCCGATGAAATCCATTCAACCATCCTGACAAATACTTGATATAAGGCATCACGATTGTATCTACGGCTAAAAAACTGGAAAGTGAAACAAATGCAAGCTTCAGACGCAGGTAAGTCATTCATGCCACTTTCTAAATGCTTGTGTTGTGGCTCTGACTCAATTGTTTTATTTTAGGTGTTTTCCTGACAAATACAGCGTTTATTTAGGGATTGTTATATTACTTAAAGTGCTGGAATTTGTATCGGATACTCGATGTCTCTTAATACTCCAAAAGTCACGAACTCAAAAATAGCAATATGATCAATTTGACAGTTCGGTTGTTTGTTCGTTCGAACTTGCTTCAATGCGTAATTACATACAATTGATAAGTTATATTTAACTGGTATTTTACATCGTATTAAAATCAAAACCCGTAATTTCCTATCAATATAAAAACAAATCACATTCGGGATTATTCTAGTTGATGTTCTATTTATTTCAATTAGGCATTGGTTCCACTATTTGGGTTTTGATGATATTTATCCATCCAAACTTCACACACAAAATTGCTGGAAAGTATATTATTTTAAAGCATATTATATACTTGAAATGTCTATATTTAGTGGTGGTATGTCTGTCGCCGTTTTCCAGATATAGGTCGCAACAACAACACTAAATAGGTACTTTTTGCTGAAGCTCTAACATGCAATGCAATTTCTTAAGTATTTGCTTTTACTACTACATTGACTTACTACAAACTGAATTATTTAGTTTTTTGGAATTTATAAATATTGCTTATTAATTCATTCTCAAATAACTTGAAAAACTAGCAATTGCAACATATAAATCACCTTTTTTCACTACATAAAGACTGGTAGGAGAGGTGGACTAACCAAACCTTATAGAACACATTAAGCATTGTGTAGTAGTATACAAAACATTATAATTATTAACAGCTTGCAGCAGAAATATGTAAGTTCTAGTTGGAAAAATATTGATATTACAAATTCGGCCCTGAGGATATTATATTGCAGTTACATTGAATGCTCATTTATATATATGCTCACGCCATCCCAGAAGGGTCCCCGAAGGGGTAAGCTGAGGTGTTGTAACAACAATACCCACATTTCACTGAATATAATCAAGTGCCAACATGACAGAGGGACAACAGACATATGCAGGTTTCTTCACAATGTTTTCCTTCACCCTAAAACATGTGGTGTGAGATAACTGCACATAAGTTTTTCCAAAAACTCCTTGGTACAGGCCCCGCTAGGATTCGAACTTGCATTGCTTGCGTAGTAGACGACTGCTCTAACCCCAAGGCCACCACGGCTCTGAATTGAATGCCCATTTAAAAATCAAAATCAAAAATATCTTCACTAGATAATACAAAGTAATTTCGTGTCATCATCAGAAGAAAAAAGTAATACTGTAGTGGAGTAAAAATGTTGCCAATGGGTTCAGAAATTTACTTTTGAGAAAATACTCTGATGGTGTTCTGACAGACAAGGTCTGATACTGTTGTCATTATTACTATTTCCAGATAAACATTCACAAAGAGGTCGCGATGGGGATCTCATTACATCGTTTCGTCCATCACAAAGCTTCATTCACATAAAGTACCTAAAATCCAAGAGTGAGGAAGCAAATTCACAAACAAAATCGGGAAGTGATGGTACAGAGTCAACTTCTTCTCCTGGCCCGGACGAACTCTCCGGAAGAACCGAACTGGAGGCACTAAATCCAGTGAAACCTGCTAAGAAAATACAGCCACCACTGCCCCCAAACTCACCTCCTCCAGATATTCCATTGGAGGTCACAATCAAACAGGAAGTTATTGACGACTACAACGAGAAGCCAGAAAATATGACTGAAACCAATCAAAGTGTTCAATCGGTCGCAGATCAAAATTTGGCCACTGGGGAGCAACCAACAGACAAAACAAAGAAAACAATGTGTAGAAACTTTGTGCGGGGTACATGTATTAAGGGTTCTGCTTGCATTTTCTCTCACACTCTTGACATTACGCAACTTAAGGGGGTGTATACATTCTGCAAAAACTTTCAAAATAGAGTGTGTGCATTGCCAAAGTGCAAGTTTGTGCATGCCACAGTGTTTGAAAAAGAAAACTTCTTTCGGACTGGCTATCTGCCTCCTCACACAATAAGCCATATCAAACAGGTCCAACTAATGCCGCCTCCCCCGCCGCCACCACCGCCGCCGCCGCCGCTACCACCCGCTGAAGGTACTAAACTGTTTATTCTACTACTATCAGATCAGATACAATTTATTTAAATGTACTTATTTGCTTGCGGTAGGCAAAGACCACCATTTGCCACATGCAATGATTCTTACATACACCTTCATATGAAAAGAAAGAATGCTAATCTAGTCATAGAAGTTATTTGGACACCCTCTGACACTACCACTCACATTCACTCTATAAATTTCTTTCGTTGTGCATCTTTCACCCATTTTTTTGTTATGTCCAAACCATCTCAATATATTTCTTTCAATTCTTTTCACCACATCATTCTTCAGCTTGCAACTGACACTTTATTAAAATCCATCTTAAAATATCTTTATTTCATTAGAGTTTTAACAAAGAACTTTCAAATTGTGAGAAACATAAAACCATTAACGTGTTCACTGCTAACGAATGTTAGCGAATTTACGAAGAAGATACTAAGTTTGCAGTGAATGTGCTAAGGAAGTCATAACAACAACATGTGAGTAATTAATAGTTAGAATTCCATTATAGCTATGAATGTATTGGTTATTCCTTCTCTTATGTAAAAATAGCAAGTCAGATTTGATGGTCAACTCTGGGATCTTTGGAATCTTATCTGGCAATTTACCCGTGAGGCAGAGCTTGCATTCATCTGGATTCAGATATATTTATTTATTCAATAATTAGAACGGCATACAATGCCAATTACACTAATCAGACACAGGTAATGCAATATACACATACAATATAATATAAAAACTAAAAATAAAATATGAATGTTCATCCTTTCTCGCAGAACATCATGCACTCTAACAATAGCTATATATAATATGGTTTACCCATTCACAGCTGCATAATAAGTGACTCATATATTTGATGGCATTTTGTAATAAAGGATAATTTTTAATGTCCTAATGACTGACTTATTGATCACTTTCATGCTAAAATATTTTATTATATAATTGTCCTGTGTGTTTCTATGAGTACTTTTCCATAAATTGGATATTTTATATTAAAATCTACTAAAATATTATATTTTATATAAATACTCTGTTTTTAATATCTAATGTTGAAGTATGTATCTCAATAAATTATTATTATATGTACTTAATATTTGTCTGCAGTGGATAAATTCATGAAATGTTCAATTACTTACAAGCAATCATATTATATACACACTAAAAAGTTTTTAAATGATACTATATTTTATGCATGTGCAAGATAAGTTATCTTTTGTACTTTTCATACAGTATATCACCAATTTTATGTAACATACCTAGTGTTATAATATACTTAATACATATAATTAAATATAATTAATATACTTAATATCATTGCTTATAAGCTTCACCTGTTTTCCACAGTGTACTTTGTACATAAATATTTACATTCTAGTAGGTGCTTACAAAATCATTTGTTGTTAATTGTTTAAAAAAATAATGTTAATAAGTACTATATCCATAATATAATATTATGCTTAATATTTTACTAGTTGATGCTATGTGATAATGCCTGAAAATTATTCATATATTATTTATTTAAACTTCACGTAGACTCAGCGTCAACGTCGCCGCCGCAGGCATTCTTCCCAAATCGAGCTCCAGCTAGTGCAAATACAGTGCAACCCAAGTAAGTGTACATTAATTACATCAATAAAAAATATAGTTTTTATCATTTTGGACAAAGTTGAAATAATTATAGTATATTTATAGTATACATATATAATTATAGTATACACAATACATAATATTTGCATTGAAAATGAAAAAAATTACAAAAAGATAGTTTTGAAGTTAACATTTTAGATGTAACTGACGTGAGACGCTATTTTCTGAGTAAATAAGGTGTTTAATGGACGTACTTTCTGATAGCTGAACTGTTGAACCAATTTACCAGAAATTTGGAATAGAAATAACCTTAACCTCCGGAGCCAAATGTAGAGTAAAATAATTACATAATAGACCCTCTATGCAAGTGATTGAAGTATTAATATAAAATTGTGTGGTTTTAGATCATGTACTTAATTACATGTTATATTGGTTACAGCATGACAACGGTCCCAATTCTGACATGTCAGCCCCCGGCCAATGTAGAGCCCAAGCTGGAGTCATATGCATTGCCAACAATAACATCAGCATTTGTGGCCTCGTCGACACACACCATCACAGCAACACTGGCCACTATACCTTCGAACAAGTCTTCTCTAAAACGAGACTGGTCAGATATGGCCAATAGTAAGTATACACTTCAAAAATTGGTAGCCCATCCATCATACTTCAGATAGACACACTTAATAAATATATGGATGGCAGGCAGGACATCGACATTATATTTTGTATATTATACATAAATTAATTTTAATGCCTACATACAATGTATACAGAATTATTACTATCCATCACTTTATCCAAACAATTTTAATCAGGGCATCATCTGTTTACTCTTGTTTTTAGATTTTTTTAAACATCATATATTTTTCATTATTAAAATTACTTAGAAATTAAGTTAAATTTTATAAGTCTCTTTAATTTAATTCTGTGAAAAAATATGCATGTGCTACCAATAACAAAACATTAATTGCAAATATTAAGTATTATTAAATAGCATTGCTCCAATGAATTTATAATTATATAATAATCATTAACATTGAATAGGATATATAATAAAAAAAAATGGATTTTCTTCATATTCTAGAAAAAATAAAATCATATTTGAAGGCGTTGCTTACTCTTAAAATGTGTTTATAACTTACTTCAAAGTGTGTCAAACTTTGTGGAATTGCATTGCAAAAATATCGATTGGTAAAGCCATTGCGCGTGGGCACAGTGCACGCACTTTTCTTCAAGTGTTGTATAAAAAGTATTATATTGTGAACTTCGCAAATACTAATTAATTAGTAGGGACAACACCTTCAAATATGACCTGATTATGGTTTCATGTACATCAAAATTATTTACATATTCAATAATGTACATGTCCTGAAAGAATAATATGTGAGGATTTATGCGAGATGACAATAAATTTAAATCTAAGCAACAGAACATATACTAAGATGATTAAGTGCCAACGTGACAGATGGTGAGTCTATCGCCATCTTAGCCACTATACATACGTCTTTGAATTACTTCTCAGACTACTGCAGGTTTCCTCACAATGTTTTCCTTCACCGTAAAGCCCGTGGTGTGAAATCACCGCACATAAGTTTTTGTTTTTAAAACCACATTGGTCGCGCTGGGATTGGTACTTGCGTTGCTTGCTTATATTATAAAAAGGAACGATTAGTATTTTTTTACTTTGGTATATATAACAAATAAACTTGAAAAGTACAGAACCGAAACGAAAATTTATTTCAGCAATGGATTTTATTTTATCCCTGTACTCACCAGGGAGCTGAAATTACGCGGGTGTCCGCTAGTGTATTATTATATACAGCTTACTGGATTTCGCTATTTGAAAATCTGAACTCCTTTTTTAAGCTAGTACTGAAAAATTGGATTCTTATTTAAAAAAAATCTGTTCCAAGCGGGTTAAATATCGGATTCATCTATCAATGTTGTCATAAAACTCACAATATTATGTAAATACTTCTGATGTACTTACTTGTTATATTATTATTTTGTATAAGTAAGTTGCATCACATGAAAAGATTAAAGACCAGTCTTAATTATTTTCTATTCTGGTGAAGTTTTGTTCGCGACACCAATTAAACAAATTACTATAATTTTTTTAACGTTACAAATATTGCTTATAAAATAGTTTTTGAGATTCTTCAGCATTTATTCGTAACCTAACTTTAGCCACTGTATCCTGGGTTGCTAACTAATATACAATTTGAATGTAATATTGACTGCTCTAACAATACTTCAAATTAGATTTTAATTATTATATAGTGAGAGGTAGGCTAATAAACCTTTATATCGTGTAACTAACCTTTGTGCTGCACAAGCGATGCGAGTGTTACCATTCTGTGATTTTGTCTCCAGTCAGCGGAGTGCCGCAAGATTTCGACGCCGGCGAACCAGTAATAAAAACATGCAAGCATTGCGATTATAATGAATTCAGGTATCATTTTGTATATCCTAGCACGAAATATTATCTATTTATTAAAGTTATGTCGTGGTACGACCGTATGGCGATATTGCATTTCATGGAATAGTGTAGTGTTGATATCATAAGCAGTTAGTTGATTCATATCACTAGAGGCGCGGACCTCAAAGCGGTTTTTTACTACGCGCAATAAGGCAGCCGGAAAAATCTTAGCAAAATTTTGAAGCGAATAATGAATAACAGGTACCCGCGAAAGTTGCAATATCTCAACATGATGTTATTACCTAAGTGTACAATATAGTAAAGTTTATCAAATTGACTGCCGAATCGTCATACTGGTTGTCGATTGCGATTTCATTAAATGTCAAGACGTGTCCTAGTAACTAATCGATTAGTCCGTTCGGTCGGACCACGACATATTGTATTTATAATGTGTTTGCCAAAATGACATAGAGCTCAAGCCGCTGCAGCTGTCGTTTCGTCCACTTGATACAAAGGCAATACAAATATGACCGATGTGTGTGTAGAGCCCTTAAATAGAGCCGCTAAATACTAGCTCCATCTGCCCAATGGCAGTGATCGCGCACCAGCGACATCTCGATAGTCTATACTTAACCTAAATACGCTGTGTAACTCAATATTAAGGCTAAAATATAGTAAGTACATCATAGCACAGCTTTTAATTAATTTATAAAAGTATGCGATAATAAGTAACCAGTGTCAAACTTACGAGTACCTACGTTTTTTTTTAATGTCTCTAGCAAAGCCCGTTTTACTGCTTTTTTTGTGAAGTCAATGGCGATTGTTTCATTCTGTATGTTTCTATAATGTGGATTACGATGCACAGGTTGCGGTACAACAAAGCTAAGGTGAAAGTAATGCAGTCGTCATTAGAAAAGTTCAACAAGAAGATGGCAGCCTTAGACAAAAAGAACAACAAGTTATATACTTGCTTGGTGACTCTATTTAAAGGCAGGGTAAGGCTATTTCATAAATCAAAAATTCAACATGAAATTTCCCTTGAAACTAACAAACTAGCATTTTATATCCTGTATTCATTTTTATACCTATGCTACACCATCATCTCCCTGGCCTTATCTCATACACTGTTGGGGTCGACACTTGATTCAATCCAATGCTGCTGATCACCTGATTTTTATACGAAGCGACTGCCATCTGACCTTCGCCACCCCTTTAACGAGGACAATCTGTGATCTAGGTTAAACCAGTTGTCAGACTATTTTAGGCCTCCGACTGACCTGTAACGACTGCCAAAGATGATAAATTAACAACCGGGACCGACGGCTTAACGTGCTCTCCGAAGCACGGAGGGAACTCGAGCGGTTACCCATCTAATTGCTGGCTAGGGGTAGGGTTGCTTAACTTCGCTGATCGAATTATATGCTCAATAGTAACTGTGCCACGAGCTCCTCCTAATACCTATGCTACATGTTACATGAATATATTGTCACCCTCATTTTTTATATACTCATTTGTTGTTCTGTATTTTTCTAGAATCTACCAAAACCTACTCTACCATTGCCAGCCGCACCATCCATGTCACTTGCGTTAAGTGATGAAAAGGTAACTACAATAATAATGTTGTTTTGGTACTTGGAAAAATAGCCCTGACTTACCTTGAAGTTTTATTGCTATGGTTATTAGACTGAGTGAATGTGTCAAATATACGCACGTCAGATACATCTGTCCCTTACAGTTAGACGAAATAGTGGATATAAGAACGCAATTGTTAAAAAACCCATCTTATATTTAAACTTTATTTTCGATTTCGATGTGCAATATGTATCGCCGGGTATTGTACATATTATCCAGTTTACCAACTTGTTCCCTAGTAATTACAATAAACAATTTCTTTTTGTGTTTAGTGCAGTCAAATGCTTTTGCAAATGAGATTTTTTTTTAAATTTAAGCGAAGGAAAACATCGTGAGGAAACCTGCATACATCTGAGAAGTAATTCATAAACGTATGTTTAGCGCTTCAGACGGCGATGGGCTCACGTCTCGTTGGTACTTAACCATATTCTGTGAAATGTGGGTGTCGTTGTTTCAAAACCTTTTTTTTTTGTTGTTGACGAGGGGGAAACCTTCAAAAGGTCCCCGACCGCCCTGAGAGAGGCAGATTGGGGTATGTGGGATTCTTACCGCACTAAAACCCCCCCGGTGGCCATCCTCAGTGCTCAGGGGGGACTCCGGGTACTCTGATAGAACGCACCACACTTTGCCGGGGCAGCTGTGAGGCCGCCCCTAGAGACCTTGCTGTGCAAGGCAGCGCGAGCCACATCGCGCTGCCACCTTCCCGGGCCCGCGCCGGTGGTCAAAGCTCCCACCCCGACCACCGCCAGCAGGCCGTCCGGCCCCCTTTTAGTCGCCTCTTACGACAGGCAGGGGATACCATAGCCATATTCTTAGACCCTGGCTATTGGGTGGACGGTCCGGGGCGTGCGTTGCCTCCGCCCCGCCGTCGCCGTCGTCTCCGAGAGGGATCGGCTCTCTCCCGATCCCGCTCGGAGGTCTCCTTCTGGGACATTACCGTCTCGCAGAAGGAGACTACGGCCCTCCATGCCTCTCTGTCTGCCAGCATAGCCGTCACTACGCGTGGCAGAGAGAGGTCCTGCCCGATCCTGGTGACCAGGACTCGACGCTCCGAGCTCCACGCTGGGCACTGCTCCAGCGTGTGCTGTGCGGAATCCCGGTCACAGCCGCAATGGTGGCATTGCGCCGTCGGTTCGCGACCGATCCGATTCAGGTACTCACCGAAACACCCGTGTCCGATGAGTATCTGTGTCAGCCGGAAGGTGACGTGGTCCTTCCTCTTCAGCCAGGGCCCGAGGCTCGGCAAAACTGCACCGACAGCGCGGACGTTCTGCGGCTCACACAGCCGCTCCCGCCACGCCAAAAGCGCACGTCGGTGCTCCTACCTGCGCACTTCAGCCGCATTAGGAGGCGCGGTTCCGTCCGCCCAGCGGAGACGGTCGTAAACACGAGCATCCATCTCCGCCAGGATGTCCAGGGGCGGAAACCGCGCCAGGACAGTGGCCGTCTCAAAGGATAGGGTACGGTACCCCCGTGCGACCCGGATGGCCATAGGACGCTGCATACTATTATAGATAGTTCTGCAGCGCCTAACACCCAGTCTGGAAGACCAGAAGGTGCTCCGTAGAGAGCCACGGATCGCACGACCCCCGCATAGAGGCGGCAGACTCCTTCACTCGGCCCCCCGAGATTGGGCAGCAGTCTGTGCAATGCACACATACCCTATTGATCCGTGGGGTTCATGCGGCTGAAGTGCTCCTCGATGCCCCAGCGTCCGTCCAGGGTGAGACCTAGGTACTTCAAGTACCGTCCCACCCGGACCTCCACGTCACCTACGCGAACCGACGAGCTGGGTGGTTCCCTTCCCCTCGGGAGTTTGTGGAACCACAGCGCCTCGGTCTTCTCCGGCGCTACCCGAAGGCCCAGCTCGTGGATTTTCTCCACGACGCATGCCACTCCAAGCTCGGCGAGCCGGTTGGTCTCCTCGAATGTCACCCCGACGGCTAGCACCAGCGTGTCGTCCGCATAGCAGACGATGCTAACGCCGTCGGGGCGGTCGACCCGCAGGACCGCATCGTACGCGAGGTTCCACAGGAGTGGCCCTAGGACCGATCCCTGTGGGACCCCGCAGTACACCTGCCAACGCCACACCGCCCCGGGATACAGCCTGCGTCGACAGTGTTCGGACGCGTATGATGGCATCCACTGTCGACCGTGCCCGTCGGAAGCCAAACTGGTCTTCCGACAGGTCCGGCCCGACGCTCGTCAGGTGCGTACTGAGGCGGTCAGCCAACACTCTTTCGAGCAGCTTACCCGCCTCATCTAGTAGGCAGAGAGGACGATACGCGGAGGAAGAGTCCGCGGGTCTTCCGTCCCTATGGAGGATAACCAACCCAGGCCCGACCAGGAATTCCGTCGGGGCCTGGTGCCGTGTTTCGGGCTCCGAGGCGCCTCACGGCTCGGTCCAGCTCATCAGTCGTCACCCCCATCTCTTCGGACCATATGGTCGGTTCCAAGGGAGGGGGCGCGGGACTGCTCTGGACCCTGGAGAAGAGGGTATCGACGACCCTCTCCACGAAATCCGGGTCCAGAGTTTCCGTCAACGGAGGGACCCACGGGCGCAGCTTGCCCAGTACCATCTTGTACGGGCGGCCCCATGGGTCCCTCTCCAGTCCCCCGATGAGCTCATCCCACGACCGAGTCTTGGCGCTGGCAATGGCTGCCTGCAGCGCCTTCGTGGCGCCTCGGTATGCCACGTAGGCTCCACCCAACTCTTCGGCTGTGGCTCGCCTTCTTCTCCGGGCACGCGTGTACTGGCGTCGGGCGCGGAGGCATATCTCGCGCAGCTCCGCGATCCTCTCCGACCTCCAGTACACGGCCCGGGGCTTGGCAGGTCTGGTCCGGGGCATCGACGCGTCACATATGGATGTCATTGTGTCCCGGAACCAGGCGGCTTCCCTTTCAGGATCGGGCAGGATCCCTTCTTCTTGGCGCTCAGGCCAAGCCGCGACGATGGCTGCGGCGCAGAGACGACCTCTGTCGAGCCGCTTGAGAGACCATCGTCGCGTCGGGCTGCTACGGCGGCGGCTGTCGGGACGGGGAGGGCGGATGGCCACATCCATCGCTATGTAGCGATGGTCGGATAATGTGACCATCTCTTCCGCCATTCTCCACCCCGTCACCATGCGCGCTGCCTGGGGAGTCGCCCACGAAAGATCCACGATCGACTCCCCCTGCCAGCGCACGCAGGTGCTAACGGACCCCCGGTTGAGCAACCGGGGGTCCAGCGCCGCCGCCCATTCCAGCACTGTCTCCCCCTTTGGGTCATCCCGGGCGCTCCCCCACTCGCGAGAGTGAGCGTTGAAGTCGGCCAGGACGAGCACTGGACTGCACTGGACTGACTGGCGAATGCAGTTGGCCACCCCGTCCAGGTACGCCTCGTAGACGGCGAGTATGCGGCCCCAGCTCACGGCGACGTATCCCAGCCCCCTCTCAATGAGGGAGCAGGGAGGGTCGCCGCTACCGCCACCCCAGTATATGGCGACGGAGTTCATGTCGTCACCAAACCAGCGAGGATGGTTTGGGACGACGCGATATGGCTCCGCCACCACCGCCAGTGCAACCGACCACTGCGCGACGGACTGCTGGAACAAGTCCTGCGCCGAGCGACAGTGGTTCAGGTTGCACTGCAGGGCTCGCTGGGGCGTCAAGGCCGTGCTGGGGCCTTTGCTGCCGCCTCGATCGGGGCAGAACCCGACCGGGCCGGACCCGTGCCGCTCGGCAGCGCGGGACCTGGCTTACGCCCCCTCTTGCCACGAGGAGCGGAGCATTTCTTGCCCCCCATCCTGTGGCCAGTGGGCCGGCCCAGGTCCGCGCAGAGCGGGCACTTCAACGGGTGGTCCGCCTCGCCACATGCGTAGCACATGGTGCTCCGGTCCGTTGTGTTCGGACATGTGCTCCGCACGTGGCCGATTTCGAGGAACCGGAAGCACTGCAGAGGCCGTGCCTCCAGTGCCTCGACCCTCACCGATACCCACCCCACCTGTATGCGCCCAACTGCAAACAGTTTGCGCACCGCGGTGAGTGGGCATCGGACCCACACCGTCCCGACGGCCAGACGTGAGGGGCGCTTGATTCGGCCCAACTTCACGTCCGCCGCCGCGCATCCTCCAGCCTCCGCGATCGCGGTCGCCACGTCCTCGGGGGTGATGACCTCATTGAGGTCCAGCACCCTCATGTCCCCCATCTTCACTGGGCGCACTATTCGCACGCCCAGGTCTGCGAGGGACTCGCGCATGCGACTCGCGTTGTTTCGTTTCGTTGTGTTGTTTCAACACCTCTGCTAACCCGTTCAAGGTCCCTTGGATGGCGTGGGCATATTAAATTTTATTTGAAGTAACTAACACATTGTTGCAGAATTTGTTTGAGCAACTCAGTGTGTTACTCAATAATCGACCTGCTACCACTGCAATCTCTCCTGTTGTTGCCCAAGAGGATGATACTAAGGTTGGTTCCAATGATTATTTATATGGAAAGGGTGATTTTAAGGTAGATACCATTCCTTTTGTTTTTATCCGACGAAAACATTAAGGAGGTTCTCTAGTTGACCCATATATAAATTTTTACTACTCGATCATCTTGCTAGCACAGCGACTCCATTCCTACTTGTCCCCTCCATGGAGCACTTGCGACCTTTCTCATGGCAGGAACAATACTACCACAGTATATACTATATGTATATATATATACTAGCTGTGCCCGGCAAACGTTGTATTGCCATATATTTTTTTGGGGTGGACTACCCCTAACATTTAGGGGGATGAAAAATAGATGTTGGCCGATTCTCATAGATACCGGATTAGCACAAAAAATTTCATCAAAATCGGTCAAGCCGTTTCGGAGGAGTATGGCAACGAAAACTGTGACACGAGAATTTTATATATTAGATATACATACTTATTTTTACATTACAGGATTTACTGGGCGGGTTGTTGAAAACACTTCTGTTCAGCGGCTCGTTGCAGTCGGATCCATCATGATCCGAGGAATAGGAGCAGGCCTTGGAGCGCAGAGCCGACACGAGCTCCGACTCTGATGCCTAACTATTATGACAACATACAATAATGTGTTACTATTATGGCGACTTTCACTAGTTCTCGTACACTTTACCAATTGGTGTTTAATGAATTAAGATTATTGCTTTTGATGTCAAATCTTATATACACTTTCTTATGTATTATATCTCCGCTCGGTTTAGATACATTGGATGTTTGATGTTAATTAGACCAATAGTGCTCCACATTGATTATGTGCTCGTCGGTAAATAAGGTATGTCCTCTTTACCATTTTGTTTAGCTAATTAAGATGTTTGCTTTTGATGTCAAATGTTATTAATACATTTATGTATAACTCTGATCGGTTTAGATACATTGGATGTTTGATGCTAAGAAGATCTATAGTCTACCGCCACATTTTGTGGTCGCCATTACAATAGTATATGTCCATTGTGTTTAGTGAATTAAGATTTATTGCTTTTGATGTCAAATCTTATATACACTTATGTATTTTAACTGATCGCTGTAGATACTTTGGATGTTTGATGTTAATAAGAGCAATAGTGTATTTCCACTTTATGTGGTCGTCAGTACAATAGGGTATGTCCTTTGTGTTTAATGAATTAAGATTGCTGTTTTTGATGTCAAATCCTATATACACTTACGTGTTTAACTCTGATAGGTGTAGATACATTGGATGTTTGATGCTAATACGATCAATAGCACACCATTAAATATGTAGTCGTCAGTACAATAAGGTATAGCCACAGTATCAATTTGTGTTAGTGAATTAAGATTATGGCTGCCAAGCTAATGTCGAATCCAGTCAATATTAATTATAATGGAATTAGCTACGCGTATAAACTGGATGTTAGTATGTATCAATCAATGTTAATTATATCCACACTGCTTTACCCGATCAATTCTGTCGTCGTGAAGACATTGCAACGGTGAATGGGGTGTACTTAAATTCGATGTGTAGTACATAATGTATTGTAATAAATTAATGTTATGTGTTACCCGAATATTTAATTGTCGTCATAGTCGTCATTTAGAAGCTCGAAATAATATGTATATCCATATTAATACATAATATCCTTGGTGTTTTAAAATATATTAATAATAGCGACCAAACGAAGATTCGGTTGCGACAGCAAAATACGTATTTTAATAATTATTATAAAATGTAATCTGAATATTGAATAAGATTTTCTCTAAAATAGCGTAGGACACATGCCTTTTTAGTATCTAATATTATTATTTATCACCGAAATGACTTCATGCACTTTCTTTCAAGCATTCGGAAGTCTGTTTACACGAGGTGAAAGGTATTAAAAAGATATTGAAAGAAATCTTTCTCTAGAATTTCTACAGCTTCTGTTATTTACTTTACATAATGTCATATGTAATTATCTTTTAAATATCAGTGCCTTAGTCTTGTCCGCGATTAAGAGCAGACCCTCTTTTTGTATCTGACTAAATAAGCTGGCAGGCTAGAATTATAAATTTGCATCGATTTGTGTGTAGATGATAATTGTATTGGTTTAAGAATAGGATTTATATAAAATATATGCTAAATGCTCTTGATTGAATTCATTACAAAATTTTGTTTTCAACCTAAATTGTGGTGGTAAATGGAAACGAAAACGAGACAAATAATTACATTATATACAAGGCCACAATGCAATGATGGTGTAATTTCAGAGTGTGGTGTGTGAAGAATATGTTTAATGGCTGAGCACTGACCGTGTATAAATCACAATGATCATTTTATGTACTATTTTCAGCATCACACATCGCAGTTTAGATAATTCCAAATATCGGCATTATAAAAATGTGAACATTATCGTAGGTACGCAAGCAGAATTCTATGTATGCTTTGTGGTCCTATATACAGTGTAAATACGTATTATAACTATAATTTTAACGGTCGGCTAATAAAAAACGTTTTAAACTGATAAATGTCCTTTGTCGGCAAGCAAAGTGAATCGTACTGCCTCAAAAGGTCGGCAAAGATTAACAGATTGGTCACTAAGTAATGTGATGTTGAGCAGTTTTACAATTGATGTAACAGCAAATTAAATACATGGGCAGTAATATTAGTGATTGAGCAGTAAATCAAGCTGTAAAATGCCCTACTAAAATGTTAGTATATTTATAGCTTTAAGACAAACTGTCCGTGGTTAGACATTACGTAACAGTGTTCACATCAATGTTTAAAGCCAGCTGACGAAATTATGATTTTCCATTTGGAGTATTTATTCTCCAAACCCAAATATTATCGCTTACTAAATATCGGCTTTCCTGCCGAGAATCCTTGATTTATTTGCAGACCAGTCTAGTGATTTATTTAACAAATGAGAAATGATTAGCGGTTAATATTTTGCTGATCTTGCGGACCAACTCTTTTATAAAGTATCTACTTTTCAAAAGGCTTACCATCAATCAAGTTGTACGCTTATTTTCCATTTTTTGTGTAAGTAGTATAAAAAACACCATATATCTGATGGTTTTTGACGCACTTCAGATTCCTTGTGAAATGGTGTCTGTTTTTATAAAGTACATCATTTTCAACATGTATTAAAACCATAAGTAGATTAAAAATAGTTTTATTCATGTACGAGTCATTAGTATTTCATATTGTCATAATACATTTATTATACCAACAATACTTGTATTGTATATGTATTAACCAATCGAATTGCATCTAAAGATTGCTAACACGAAGTTTATACAATACTTTTAGATCATGAAGTGTATGGAATCGAGAACTCGTATATATCTTCTTTCATTGAATATTTTTTGCACTTCACTCGTTCGACGGGGCTCGATTGCACATATCACTCGATCAGCAAATAATGTCAAATGCTGCCACAAACCAAGGCAGTATTTGGATGGGTGACAGTCCGAGCCCCATCCGTGCCTCAGAGAGAACATGCCGTCGGTCCCGTTGTGATATGGCAGTCGCTTTGTGTTAGAATCAGGTGAAAAGCCGCATCGAGTTCAATCAAGCGCTGACCCCAACAGTTGAGATAAGATATGGCTAGTGCCACTTATTGTATCTTTCGCATTGGATAAAAACTAGGTGGTATTTATCAATTATGAAAAATGTGTAAAAAAATAAGCAAGTAAATAAACAAATTTTAGTTAATTCTTGTTTTATTTTCGTCTAAAAAAGTGTAAAAAATCACCGTTTTAGATCATCAACGATCACGGATACTTTCCTAATCGTCCCACCTGCCTGTCATGCGCATGAAACAGGCTTCCTACAGAGCTTGCCAACAACTTAGATCTTAAATATTTTTTCGAGGACGTCGACAACCTTACATAATTTTATATAAATCAAATCATTTTGACAGTGGCCTCACAGTATATTTAAGCTAACTTATTATTTGTGCATCTAAACATTAGTTCGTTACAAAAGAAATGTGATGTGCATAACGTAAACACAAGGCACAAAAATAAAATAGTTGTAAAATAAAAAAGTACATGGGTCATTTTTAGGACAGTGCACACGCTTCTATAATAAATTACCAACAGAAACCTTCAACAAATTTAAAGAGACCACCAAAGCAGTTTTGCTCAAAAAGGATATTATAATGTAAGTGATTATATTTGTGATAAGGGAGCCTGGGATGTACCTTTGTCGGAAAATTATTGTAAATAATCCCATTGGCACTGTACTTTTGCTACAATTAATTAATCTTAACTTGATCTTTGCTTTGACTGGCTGGAATTTGCCACGCTCACAAATATTTGTAATATTTTAGTTATTATTTTTGACAATTGAGCACACGAACTGTGTTCATGAGATATAAATACTGTAACCAATAACATTGTATAATATTTTTTAAAAGAGTAATTGTTGAGTTTCTTGACGGGTTCTTTAAACTACTTTGTAAGAAGTCTAATCATTATACCTAAGGATATTTTAAATTTAATATTCTTAGCAACAGTTCTATAGCTTAGCGCAATCTTTACTTGTATAGCTGCCGTCACGAGTAATGAGCTTACCTTAAATGTGGTACTTATTCATTTTTCCTCATTTTTTATGAGACCGTTAAAAAGCCCCAAACGGCGAGTGTAGGATGTTTTAAGTGTCCTTCCAAAAAAAGCTCTAAACGCAAGGTCAAGCGAGGAGAGACGGTCAAAGCCTATATTTGGACATTGAAAAAATTACAGTACATGGAATAAAATTCCACTCGACATCACCCGGTTCGGAGGGTTGCTTTGGTCTAAATATTAATGGTATTTGGTCTACATAGCAAACTTGATGGCGGCAAAGGATTTTGATACAAAGGGGTTGAGTTGATTCTTTTTTTATTTGTAAGCTGATGGTTCTATTTTGGTTCTGATATCTGACGATGACATCCATCAATGTGAAATCGTGGGGAATTTAAAAGGAAGAGGCACATAGTTTAAGATTGGTGATACGTGTTAATTAATGTTAAAAATATATAAAAAAAAACATTTAGATTTTATAAAAAAAATCTTTTATAACAATTTTTTTTTGGGTTAAGTAGTTTATTTCTATTGTCAGACTTTCATTTTATAACTAAAATTGCATTGTCTTCTATTCCACTCTACATATTATCATCCAATAAACATTGAACCTTTATTAGGCCCTAATAACCACACATTATCATAAAAATAAGTAGGTAATTATTAAGTGCAAGGAAGGAACAATGTTTAAACAGTTACAGGATATTTTTTAAATATTTTTAATTTACCTATCACCTCAAACCCTGCATTCTGCATTTTTTTTATATGGCAGCACTTCATATATTTATTGATTGATTTGCAAAACAGAAAATGAAGTGAAAAGCGTTCGTTCTTTTTATTTTTCTTGCCAATGTAGCTAATTTGTACAATTCCACCGAACTTCTAGGCACTGCACCGCTAATAGTGCGGTGTCGCCTTTTAACCCGGCAACTGAAACAAACAAATGCAAGGTACAAGTTCAAGTAAGTCGCACCATATTCTATTATATTATTCAAATCAATACTTTTAACAGTTACCTACTTTTATGTTTAAAACAATGTATTTTGGTAGACATCATTAGAATCTTATTAGAATAAGTATGACTATGACATTTAAAGCTCAAATACAGAAAGCGGTATGTACTTACTAGAAAATAATGTCCGTTATGCGCCTTCATTACAGATATATTTCTTCACTTTGAGGATTTCATTCTTACCAGAATCTCTGCATGCCATCTCAATGACCAATTCATCATCATGGGCAATAATTATTAACAGGTCTATCAAGTTTAGAAAGTGCCACAGCTGGCTGGCCCCGCCCCAGTAATCAATTGTTTGCTGAAGGGGTTACAGAGGCTTGATTGCATTATCACTATCAACACACAACTACAACGATACATTCATCCATATGTTCATAACTAGAACAACATAGTTCCAATCTGCAGTATTGTCTGAAGTCAGTCCGCATGTCCTTATCGGTGCACAGCTGAGCGGAGCTAGCTAAAGAACTTTGTACCAATCTTGCCGCAACGACTGAAGACTTACAAAGAGAGATTTCATACAATGAATAATGTTACTTTTGATATAGTGTATGTGGTTGTTATTTGAATGTGTCGTAATATATTGCAGTTGGGACCATTTCACATAAAATTTTCGATTCAACACAATTATCCCATCTCTAATTTCAACCCCACCTTTCTACACAAATAAAGAAGAAGAGTTCGCAAAAAAATCTATTATAGGGTCTAGTAACTTAGATTAAGTAATATGCATTTGGTGAGTGCATGCAGAATGCCTTTGTGTCTGCTCAAATATAACTTTACAATTTCCAGATAGCAATAATCAAAGTCTCTGTGATGGGACGAATGCTACATCCTTCTGGCCATCTCAAGACTTCATACGTCTAAAATATTTGAAGTCTAGAAGTGATGGTCTAGAACCAGCAGTTGCACCTGGTGCAGAGGAAGTTGATACCACAAATGAAATGATGCCTACTCAAAAGCAGCAGCCACCACTGCCCCTCAACTCACCTCCTCCGGACAGTCCATCGGAGGTGAAGCAAGATGATCCTGATGATACCATACAAAATGATCCAGAATGTATTCCTAGCACTAGCCAAGGCGTTGCAGAAAAACCAATGTGCAGGAACTTTGTCCGCGGTACATGCACTAAAGGGTCTGATTGTATATTCTCCCACACCCTCGACGTGACGCAGCTTAAGGGCGTTTACACATTCTGTAAGAACTTCCAAAACAGAGTCTGTTCATTGCCCACATGCAAGTTTGTGCATGCTACAGTATTCGAGAAGGAAAACTTTTTTAGGACTGGTTATCTGCCTCCACACGCATTTTACCATCTGAAACGCATGCAAATATTGCGCCCGCCGCCGCCGCCGCCGCCGCCGCCGCCACCCCCTCCACCGCCACCCCCACCAATGCCGATATGTAAATACCATTTTGTATGCTTAAATATATAATACATTTATTGTAAAATATATACTGCCTCGTAGGCTTAGCGAAACACGAGGTCCTGGGCTCGATTCCCGGGTGAGGTAATCTTATATATCTTAATTATCCATCTATAAATTCCTTTTAGCAACTTCCCATAACCAGTCTGGAATTCCTCTATTAATTTAACTTTTAACTGGTGAAATTTGGGTGTATAACTTATAAGTATACCTCTTCCTACCCCTTCGTGGACTACAGGCCTGAGCATGTTAGTAAATTATATTATATTATATCTTAACATCAAGGCGCCTTTGTTGTTATATATTTTTTTATGTTTCATGCAGACATGCCGATGGCATCCCCCCTGCAGGCAGCAACCAACCAGTTGATAGTGGATAACAATGGCGTGCAACCGATGTGAGTGTTGATTATCTCATATTATTTATTTCTTCATTAATTATACAGTTTACATTTCATACAAGATATCTGGGTAGTAGTTATTACTATCCAAAATTGTGAAAATGTTCAAGATTTTTTTTCACCTGTTTTGTAAATTTAAATTATGTACCGGGCGATAAATATTGCACATCGCCCTCAGGAAAGAGGCAATCGGCTCTTTATGCTTAGCAGAGCATTATCTCTATTGTTAAGTCTGTAGCAATATTTATGGCCGGGTACTGTTCCTAGTTTATAATTGATCCCCATAACCTTTGGTACAGCCTGACAGCTGCCACAAATCTGACAAGTTCACCTTCTCCAGTCAGCATAGACGCCAATCTGGTGAGGTATACTATGGAAACAATGCCATCGGCATTTGTAGCTTCTGCCACACACACCATCTCCTCCGCACCAATTGCCACTATTACTTCTAATATGTCGTCTACAAAGAGAAGCTGGTCAGAAATGGGCAATTGTAAGTATTAATTTATAAAAAGTACAGAATTCTTATATTATTATTAAGAATTCTGTACTTTCTTTTCAGAAAACTTAGACAACTTCTGACACTTTCAAAAGCTATACTGTAATCAATAAGTTCTCTGACGGGTCCTCAGAACCTAGATCCTAAAAATATAGATAAGGATATTATAAACGGAAGGACTCTAATCTTTCCTAAGAAAGGCATCCCGTATATTCCTACCATCTTTGTTACTTTGACGTTAGTAATTAAAAGGACCATTTTGAATCGTGGTTTTGTAGGATTCACTGTTAAATTTCCTTTGCGATAATTAAATAGGCAGGTAGGTAGGTACAGGTGCCGTAACGAGTTCTGAGCACTCAGCAAAATTAGTGGGAATAACTGCGCATGTTCTGTTCGAGCTCGCGCCATTCAATACCTAAAAATTTGTGGGGAGGACTGCGCATGTTTTGTTCGCGTTCGCACCATACAATACCCAAAAAATTGTAGGGAGGACTGCGCCTGTTTTGTTCGAGATCGCGCCATAAAATGCCTAAAAATTTGTGGGGAGGACTGCGCATGTTTTGTTCGCGCTCGCGCCGTACGCTACCATAGAAGCGCTAGCGCTCATAACTCATGCCGTCATCTGTCAAGATGGGAAAGCTTGAATTAAGGGATTTCTATAATTTTGTTCCTAAGAAAATAATGCATGTGCTATCTACCAATAACATAACCTGCCTTCAATATAAAAATTGTGAATATCTTGTATTAGCATTGCTATAATGAATGTATGTACCTATGATGATCTTAAACGGGCCATTGGGACAAAAAAAAATATTTGGTTGCTTGGAATACCTTCTGTGCTCAATACTTTTTTTGATTCATCTTCATATTTTCACTGTTTATTTCCTTACTTGTATTGATAATTCACTCTTGGCCAAAATCAAATGCAAATGTTTTTTAAATGTCTTTCGAGACAGTTTCCTGCTATCAGCAGAAATAAAAAAAAAATTCATACTATTACAATAATAATACAAGGTAAATACTTCTAAATGTAGGTATATAACTGTTTGAGCCCAGTCATTATCTGTGCATTATTCACTTCATATTCTGATGGGGGCGCGGGCGGCGGCTGCGGCGCAGGAGCGGCTAGATTAAAATAATAGATTTCTATACTAATGACAATGAATTGAGCGGACCCGCGCGTCTTCATTGACGTAGTCATATAGTAGGCATTGATATAATCCTTTTCCATAGTAAATCGACCATTATGAAGATTATTTCTATCATAATGGCGCTGTCGACGCTGTCCAGACAGTATTATAACAAATTACTCAAAATACGACACTAGGCTCCATTGCCACGCGATCAGCCCGCTAACTAGACCTAAAGTTGCCTTTTTGTAATCGTTATATTTCGATCGCAAACTCGAATTCAAGCTCGATCTGTCAATGTCAAATCTCTTCAAGAGTACCGAAAAAGTGCATCGTTCGAGCGAAATCCGAATACAATCGTGCGCTAGTGTAGCTGTCGAGAGTGACAAATGACAAGTTCTCGATCCCAATTTCCAATTCCGTTTACGATCGAGTGTCGAGAGTAAGCCTACAGATGTTTGAAATAAGAACGATTGCTCCATCGAGCGTGAGGGTTGTCACCTTTATAGTTTTTAAAAGTTACTCCATAGTTCACTGTGAACTGTGAAATTAATTTCGATTTGTTGATTTGAATTAAAACCAGTAAATGACATATGTATGCTACAACGTGTCACCATGGAATTAATGACTTATTAATACGTTACGTTAGGACTTATTTATACCATGCGTACACACGTACGATACATCCCTTACTGACATTACGGCGGCATCGCTTATAAACGCGTAGATGAACGCGTCATGTAATGTAATTTCGAACGAGTTGTTCCCAGGTTCCGTACTGTTTGTAGTAAGCTCATAAGTAGGTATTCTGTGTTCGGGATCTTGACGGCAAACTGGAAAATAGAGAGGAATTCAATGGGTTCCTCCACATATTTTTAACAATTTACAAGATATTTTTCTCAACAATCACTTGACATTGGCGGAATAGTTTTACTTAAGCTCATCGCCATTAAATAAATAAAGGAAGGAAAGGGATCTTGACGCGCCGCTGTCACGCCGCAGCCTGCTGGCTTCGTTACCCACGGGCAAGTTTTGTTTCTGCTGCCTATGAGACAATATACACATACATGCCAATCAGGCAATATACCAAGTTGATGAAATGCAATTCTCTGATATTCTTTATCATAACTATATAATTGGTTTGTAGGCAACCTCAGCATGTGAAATAACTAGTCATATTAATTTCAATGCAATCTTTGCAGCATAAACAAAACTATTTAATATAATTATTGTATAACTATAGTTAGGCTAACGAATCTACAGTGTACCTAACCATTGTGCTGCACAAGCGAAGCGAGTGTTACCATTCTGTGATTTTGTCTTCAGTCAGCGGAGTGGCTCCAGACCTCGACGCCGGTGAACCAGTCCTTAAATCTGCTTGTGCAAATTGTTATTTTAGTAAATTCAGGTATAATTTTGTATATCCTAGCACGAATGAATATTTAAGTTTTGTCGTGGTGCGACCGTTTGGTGAAACTTTATACATTGAAATAGTATAGCACCACTTTTCACATCATACATTAGTTAAATGGTGAACATTTATTTGTGAAATTATTTGATTCGTACCCATCATTGGCGGAACGGGTCTCATTGCCCTTTATTTACTAGTTTCCGTCCGCGGCTTCACCCTCGTTTTATTAGGGATCCTATGCTCAGTGATATTTCAGCTCTATTAATGAAAAAATTTTAAAATCTGTCCAGTACGAAAACAAATAATTTTTTACCCTTTTTAATACGTATTATAGATGCCTAACATGGCATTCGGAAAAAAAAAGATTAATTTTGTTTTAGTATCGAAGTATTATTCGTATTTTATAAAAAGTTTACTCCAATGATTTTTGTAACACTCTCTCTCTCTACTCTCTTTCCTCGGGGGGCTACTCTCTTTCCCCGACAAAGAAACTTCGCAAACGAACGAAAATCAAACACAGAATCGTTTTGCATCAGTATCGGTATCGCTTTGTGTCATCAAACTCAAATTTTCGTACGTTTAATAATTTAATTAAAGCGTTTTTAGTTTATATATTATGAACGTTAAAGAATTTACTAGCGAACCACGCTCGGACGTAATTTTAGAACGAATAAGAACCTTTGTAGGAACTTTGCGAAATTTCGGCCGATGCTTGGTTTTTCGGAGAAAGCGAGTAGGCCCCCAGGTCAGCCCATCCGGTCACGCCACGACATATTGTCTTATGATGTGTTTGCAATGTAACATAGAGCCCTTGCCGCTGCAGCTGTCGTTTCATCCACTTGATACAAGGCAATATAAATATAGTTGTTGTGTGTAGAGCCGCTCGTGTCGCGCACCGATCACGGCGTCGATCCTAGTTCTACCATTCACCTCTCGTTAGCCAGTCGGTAAAACCATGCGTTCACTAAACCTAAATAAAGCTGTGCTTTCAACTAACCGAATTATAACTTAGGTTAATAATCTGTAGTTTCAAAGTGATAACTACTTTATTCATTCTAAAGTGCAAATAAAGCGCATTATATATTTTATTTATTTATTCTGATGTTATGACGGAACAGAGATTGCAATGCGAATATTCGAATAATTCTGCAACGTGTCGGAAGGACGTACCTACTTACGATAAAAACAAATTTAAACTATTTACTTTATATAGATAATCAATTACCTAACCGGTGACTCGGATGTTCCATTGTTATTATTTATTCAGTTCGTTATTGTGTTATTCATTTTCTCTGGTAGCCGAAGGGGAAGCATTCCAATCAGTAGGTAGTATACGATTTTGCTAAAATACAACGGACTTCTCGAGGAATATTGCAAGTGGGTTCGCCGAGTTCGTCTCAGCTAATACATAAACTGTACTCGACCAATCACAAACTCTTTTGCTATCGATTAAATGACATGCGATCTTGACAGCATCCAATACTACGTAGAAGGGAATAACAGGGAGCACAGCCCATTAACTGGGAACTACTAAAACGGAATGATTTTTTTAAAGGTCCTAACCATATATTTCAAACATTAAATCAAATAGTATAAATACGCGAAATTATTATTCAACGATCGGTGCCACACTAGGGTAGAGTCAAAATATTGATGTTACAGCCAAGCTAATTATTATGCTTTTTTTGTGAAGTCAATGGCGATAGTTTTTCTCTGTGTGTTTCATCAAAATAGATTACTATACACAGGTTAAGCTACAATAAAGCTAGAGTGAAAATTATGCAGTCCTCGCTAGAGAAATCATATAATAAAGTGGCGGCTTTGGATAAAAAGAACAAACAGCTATACAGTTGTTTGGTGGCTTTGATTAAAGATGGGGTAAGTCGATAAGTTAAATGGGATCGCTCCATATTAGCAGTAAAAAAAAACATTTATACGAAAAGAAAAATGTTGTGTTATGTGAAATAAATTAGCTACTTTTGAAGTTGGTGCCAACTGTGTCATCAAACTCGGTATCCAACATCAACTTCAAAAGTAAGTAATTTATTTCATATAATGTTATTTTTCTATTTATGAAAGGGGTTTTTTTTTGTATACATGTTTTTTTGCGCCTCTAATTGACTTTTGCAAAGTTCACCTACTACATCCCATCTAGGTGTAAAGTTCTCATCAATAAGAATTAAACAAGCCCAAACACCAGATGATTGCTGTAAATCATTGAGGAGTTCCATCGACTGTCGTTCGGCTCCAGCATCTGATTGACTCCATGCCTAGTCAAATACTTAAATAGTAGCAATTAAAATTACTAGGCGCCACTTACATTTTCGGAGGTTCGTCTCGATTTCTCATGATTATCATCATCAGAACTGAAGCAATTCAAAAACTCCTCCTGTTTTTGAAGTCGGTTAAAAAAGACAATTATTTGATTTAATTACAGAGAAAATAAATAAGTGTAGGGCGGGTGTGTCTAGGCGGTAATTTGGCTCAAGTGACACTGAGATTAAGATATTATTTCTCTACAGGTTATTTTATTCAACGGGTGACATTCCTCACTTATAATATAATATTTTAGTCATGTATTGTTTTCTATCTTTCCAGACTATACCAAATCCAACCCAACCCACTCCGTCTGCACCGTCCGTGGCTGTTGCCAATGTAAACCAGGAGCAGGTAATTCTACTTAATAATTACATTATTAATCGCTCTTAAATCCGTTGTAATATAATTTTGCCCATGATATGATCATCTAAAACTGATATAGATTTTCTAGAAGTTGAGTCTATGTTGTTGTTAATATTCGTATGTAGTTTATTGTTGAGGCTAAGCGACTTGACCAATATAAATATGTTTTCCCTACTACCTGCCCCAACACTGTCTTGCCGCTGAGACCGCAATCACAAAAGCAGTGGGACGAGCCTATCAACAAGTTGAATCGTAATACACTTCTTGAAAGCAATTGGCATTAGTTTACGGGAGTCTGGTCTTTGGCTTCGGGCCTTAGCATCTTTGAACATTGGTACGCTTCTGCTGATGACACAACATTCGGATTATGTGCGCGCTTGCGTTTAGGCGCAAAATGTATTGTGTCTCATCGGTGTCACTGTGGAGATAGTTTGGGTAGCTTGGACACCATGGCCTGACATGTGTTAGGTTACCGCTAGGGTGCCTGCTGTACTGGAACTAGTCGGTTTAGCGCACGACGATAGCCGAAGGCCGGATGGTATGTCGCTGGTGCCGTGGAGATTGGGGAGACTGCTGGTGTAGGATGCCACGTGAGTCAATACGTTGGCTCCGTCCCATCTCCCCGGCACTACTGTGGCGACCGGTGCTGTTGCTGCTCAACAGGAGAGCCTCAAGCGCCGCAAATATGCTTGCATTCGTCAACTCTGGGGCGTCCGGATGTTCATCAACTTTTTAAAGAAGTTGCTCGTCTTTGCTATTCAACGTGGCAATGCTGCCAGGCTTCTTGGCACGATACCGAGAGACACCAATTTGGGACAAGTTTTCAACTTGAAATTAATTATAAGTACTGTTCCTTGTATGTATAAAGTTAAGTTTTTATTCAATAAATAATTATCACACATGAAAACAAGACAAAAAACGATTTATCGATCGAAGTATTTGCATAGATCATTTTTAAAATGTTGTTCAAAATGTCACTGAAAAATTAACGAGATTCCATTACTTACTTTGTTACAGAACTTGTTCCAGCAGTTTAGTATGAGTTTAACCAATCGTCCTTCTGCCACTGCTGTCTCTCCAGCCCTTGCCAATGAAGAGGATAATGAGGTCAGTATAGAAACAATCCCCTCAGATATGCATGTCCACCCTTTTGGTCTTCGGTCGCTGATGTGCTTTATGATTTTAATAGCGGGATTACGGCATTGCCTATTCAATGTACCACATATAAATGCTCATTTTGAAGTGTGCTGTTAATTAAATATATGGTGAGATTAAGCTAATTATAGCTTTTGCCCTCATGTGCCGAAGAACTAAAATTACTTGTTTTATCAATTTGAATCTGTTTCCTAAAAAGGTTTGAAACTTATGCTGAATATTATTAATAAATTACTTAAAAAAAAATAGGATATTAAGATTTCTGAGAAAATTTGTCCCTGAAGCAGCAATGGCTGGACCAAATACGAACTGCAGGCCAGAGAGTCCTCGTTTGGTAGCCCCTAGCAACGTTACTGGTGGATGATATTGATTTATCGAGTTGTGTACAAAACTAACACGCTTATGTATAATTTCATTTCAGGATTTACTGGGCGGGTTGTTGAAATCGCTTCTGTTCAGCGGCTCGTTGCAGTCGGATCCATCATGATCCGAGGAATAGGAGCAGGCCTTGGAGCGCAGAGCCGACACGAGCTCTGACTCTGATGTGTAGTTACACATCAGGGTTAGAGACATTCACTAGTTCTCAAAAACTTTACCAATATGTGTTTAGTGACTTAAGATTATCGCTTTTGATGTCAAATCATTCAACACTTATAATTCTGATCGGCATAGATACATTGGATGTTTGATACTAATAAGATCAATAGTGCACTGCAACATTAATAATGTTCGCGTCAGTACAATAAGGTATGCCCACTTTGCCAATTTGTGTTAGTGAATTAAGATTATCGCTTTCGATGTCAAATGTTATTAATAAACTTATATATTATAACGCTGATCGGCTTAGATACATTGGATGTTTGCTGCTAATAAGATCAATAGTGCAATGGCACATTGACTATGTATTCGTTAATAAAATAAGATAAGTTCTTCCTACGCGTAGGTTAGGTGATTGTCCCAAGGCGACGTTACCGGCTGTGGTGCGGTCTTGAGATGTATTGAAAGATGTCAATAAATGTTAGGATTCATCGTGACTTAATGGTGTCGTGATAGAGGTTTATCGTGAGAATAACATTTATCGTTGAGTAGCACAAACTAAGTAATACACTTGCTTATTAAAAAACATCGCCTAAGATAATCCTAGGTTTAAGAGTAGTTCTATCTCTTTTTGTGATTAGATTGGAGATGTATTTCGAAAGGGATGGACATAGTTTAAGTCAGTTTGGTCTAGTCTTGGTTTGACCCATTAATACATACATATAATGTTATGTGTTTAAACTTAACTTAGTGTTTAATGTATACAATGATATAGAATATATGATAATAGTCTTCAGAGTTGTGTCACAGTTCGAAATGCAAATTGTTACCATATTGTTATTTTTATTATTATGTTTAGGGTATGTCAGAGTCTGTAAGAATTATAAAAAAATACTTATCATATTGTGAACAAAGACACAGGAATGGGTTAGTCCTGTCAAAAATCAATCAGTAAGATAAGCAAACTCAATCCAGACCAGCGGTTGGTTTGGTGATTATGAATACTGAACTCTGTGTAAATGAATATGATTTATTCCATTTAGGCCTAGGTACTGGTAAAGCACTTATGAAACACACACGTGGGGTTGAATCGGGTACCAACCCCAATAATGTATAGGGTAGACCAGGAAGATGTGTGCTATATATTATATTGTTATAACAAAAAAAGAGATTCTGAGACTGGCAGTCGTTTTGTGTAAAAAACAGGGGATCAGCCACATTGGGTTCCATCGGGTGTCCACCCCACCAACGTATAGGATAAGAACAGGGAGGTGGTTGTCTATTATAATGTTATAACAAAAAAAGAGATCTGAGACTAAGAGATTCGCAAAGTTGTTGACTGAAGAAAGCGTGCTTCATTAATTTTAAAGAGTATGAACATTTTATGAATAGCTCTGCGAATCTTGAGTATAATGGCGCTATATTATCTATGCCTACCCTGGGAGGGAATTGGCGTGACCATATAAAATGAACATACGATTTTAATATTGAATACGGTATATGTACAACATATTAGTCTATATGAGTATTATAATACTATTTTAACATTTATAAATATTTTCGAATTGAACCTGTACTTTCCTATGATATATATAACACATGTTTATAAAGATACTTTCATGAAACAATAATAAGTTGATGTCTGATAATTAAAAGGCCTTACGTAGAGCAGACTAGATTGCGCGGACCATAGATTAAAAAATCTATGCGCTCATTTTTTAATCTAAGGCGCGTATTCAATTCTATTGAATCATATTTGTATTTGATTAAACTTAGCAAAGTATTTTCAAAATATGATATACAGGTGATAGTATATGCTACCTTAAAAAAGCATATTGGCGAGCAAATCAAATAAATTATTGGAAAGATATTTTATGCAGTATTTTGCATAGAAGTAAATCTATGTATTAATATTATTTTGATACTATATTATTTATATTTCTAAAGAAAATATTAAATTTGTAGTAGGTACCCCTACTCACCTACCTACATAATTAACATTTGGAAAATGTTTATAATATTAGTAGTATGTGGATCTCATCTCTTTATTATATATCTACCTAATAGGTACTTTTGTAATCTGTCTTATATTATATAATATTCCTAATACGAATATAAACGTACACTGTATTCTTAATGATCTAAATGTGTAGGTAAGCTGCGCCTAGGTGCGCTGCATGTGAAGAACATTTATGTGTTAATATTTATTCGTCTATAAGTACTATGTATTCCGAGCCTGGATGCATTGTTTGTGAAAATGTACGTCAGCGTCCGAGGTACAGGGTATCGTCTGATCGATTACATAGAAATAAAAACGTCTAAGTGTAAACAGTCGTTTGGTCTTATCCCTTACTTTTGCCTCCCTCTGCAGAATTTCACAACAATCTTTACTTCGCCACTTCTTCATTTTGTTTTCTTGAGCGCATTCTTAACATTCATTTATATATTTAAATGAAACTTTAAATAGGTCGTGTATGTACTTTTAGCAATATTTATATAATAAATAAAGAAATTATAAAGATAGAAACTAAAATACATTATTTTTGATGAGATTTTTCTGTCTGCCCAATGCCTATGCATGCATCGCGCGGTAACTACTAGATGTATATCAATGTTATTATTATATTGATAGCTAGTACCCGGGTACGCACTTACACCCTTCTAAAAAGTACCTTACTACCGATCCTTACTTCGTATCACGGGATAGGCCAATGTAAAACATGTGTATTCAATAAAAGTAAACATGTTTTTTAGTTTAGTTCAAAATACAAATATTTTAATCACACCTATTTTGTGTTTTCGTTGGCACCAAAGTGAATCGTCGGCAATATTCATAACCGCATGAGGACAGGAAAAAATAAGAGGTTAAGAATAGGTGAACAATTAGGAAGACGACGAACTAATTTAGTAAATAATTAATAAAAAAACATAACATTCATAATTAAAAATCTTTATTGAAATATTTACTTCTTCAGTGCTTTTTACGAGCACAATACAATAAATAGTGCATTTTGCCATAGGGGATGGTATGTAATTCTTACCTGTATGCCTGTTATAGGCAGGCAACACAGACCTATAATACCAGCATAAACTACCATACACAAAAAAAATCGCTAACCGTACACTCCAACTTATGCCATAGATAATAGTCGACAGTCGTCTATCTATGGCTCACGTACGCCATGACATTTTTATTAAAGTGAAGTGTTCCTCTTAGTTAGTTAGATCTAGAGTAAGTGAAAGCCCGAAAATACCACATGCAATTGAGTGCAAGAAAAAGATGCATTAAAAAGGTTAGTGAAAGACACTCTGCCTATTATTATAGCAAATTTGTCTCATTATTATTTATATTATAACAAGATTATTCTGTAATTTTTTATGTGATATGTAGGCAGTAGTTACCATTATGTTTACGAAAAACAAATGAAATTTAACAAATCAAAGACTTACATGTAAAGTAGTTTGAAGTTAGCTTAGAAATATAATTGTGTACACCACGTGATTTTATAACGGGTAGATCAATGGGATGGGTAGGTAGATGAAGAAAGAAAGAAAACATAGTTTTAAAGAATAAAGAATGTTAAACCAAAATGTGCAGTAGGTATTATAAATAGGAAGTTGATTGAGTGGGATACCCTAAACATTCTTAATTCAATATAATATATTGAACACACAACCACACTGAAAATTAATTGATATAGTAAGTAAGCACATGATTTTTTTTATTTACCTTAATTTCTATATATTATTTCACAGGTTGAAGATAAAGGCAAGAAAAAATCAAGCAAAGTTTTAATTTCATATATTAATAAAAATGAAGAAAATGTTGAGAACTAAGTTTGAAAACATGTCAAATTCAATGTTGAACCATACACCGATTGGGACTGCATCCATATATCCACCTCTGCCCTTAGATCCCCCACCATCTGATGATATTATTATAAAACAGGAAATAGAAGATATAGCATATGAATCTAGTAGTTCTCGTACTCCAAATATTAATTCTGAGTGGGATGACTCCTGGAGTATTGGTGACAGTCTGTCACCCAACATTACAAACCAGCAGCTATCAAGGAAAGATCCCACTCCACAAATGTGTAAGAGATATGCGCGTGGGACATGTACAAGGGGTAGTTTCTGTAAATTTGAGCACAAAATTTATTTTGATCAGCTAAAAAATGTCTACAAATTCTGTTGGGATTACCAAAATACTAAATGCAAGCGTCAGATATGTTACCATGTTCATGCTACGGTGTTTGAAGAAATGGAATTTTATAGAACTGCAAAATTACCACCTCATGTCATACCTCCGTGCAATGATAGGTATCTAGGAAGGAAAAAACAAATGCAGTATCAGTCTACAATGTTAGCACAACAGCCACTGCCACAATTACCTTCAGGTACTTAATGTGATACAGTAATTACTAAATACATACTTACCTAATTATTTGTCTTTATAAGGAGCCGTGGTGGCCTCGGGGTTAAAGCAGTCGCCTGCTATGCAAGAGACGCAAGTTCGAATCCCAGCGGGGCCTGTACCAATGAGTTTTTCTAAAAAACATATGTTCAGACCACATGCTTTATGGTGAAGGAAAACATCGTGAGGAAACCTGCATATTTCTGAGAAGTAATTCAAAGACGTATGTATAGCGTCTGAGACGGTGATAGACTCACCATCTGTCACCTTGGCACTTAATCAAATTCGGTGAAAAGTGGGTGTTGTGATAACAACACCTCTGCCTACCCCTTCGGGGAATACAGGCGTGAGCATATGTTGTCTTTATAAAAACATGGCATTTATCTTACTCACAAAGACAATATTAAATCCCTTTTAAGAATGTAACCTTATTTTGTTTTCCATTGCAGTTCATCCAAATATTCCACCACAATTCAACTACCCGCCTCCCCCACTTCCAGCTGTGTAAGTATTTCAGAAACTTTAAATGCCTAATGTTGGAATAGTTATCATGTTTGTGATTTGTAAGAAATGTTTTGTGCTTATAGGGCAGGTCTAAAACCCGGCCAAAACCTATTATTGTTGAAATATAGTGTAAAGCTAGTTGTAATATAACATTACAGGTGACACTAACTCATCTACACTACTTTTATAAACAGGAAAGATTTGTATTTTCACACATGCATGTTTGTAATGAATAAACTCAAAAACTACTGTGCCGATTTCAAACATTCTTTCACCATTGGAAAGCTACATCAACAGTGAGTAACATAGGCTTTATTTTATCCCCATACTACCATCGGAACAGGAACTATGCAGGTGAAACCTCATGACGTCTGCTAGTATTTTATACATACATAGTAATTTCTTAAATATAGTAAGAGGTGTGTTTTGAGTGTAAGTTGATTATTTTATGCTACAATATTCACAGACAAGCAAGCATAGAGCTCGTTTGAAGGTTCTCTGTTGACATTATGCTACTGAATCCCAGTTGTGTTTCCGTTAATGCTGTCTATTGGTGTCTTGTTATTAATGTTTTGTACTAGTTAGGTACTATTTACTCTTGTGTTAGTACTTATTATTAATATCCCTGCTGTTAATAAAGTACTAATTTTAATTATGATTTTATCGTTAGGGCCTGTAACACCGCATTGGTAGAACAAAATACTGCAAAGTAGTTAAAGTATATAAATAAATAAATTTAAATTCTTAATACAAATAAATTATTATAAGAGCCGTGGTGGCCTTGAGGTTTGAGCAGTCGCCTGCTACGCAAGCGACACAAGTTCGAATCCCAGCAGGGCCTGTACCACTGAGTTTTTCTAAATAACTTATGTACAGTGATTTCACACCACGTGCTTTACGGTGAAGGAGAACATCGTGAGGAAACCTGCAAATTTCTGAGAAGTAATTCAATGACGTATGTAAAGTGTCTGAGACGGCGATGGACTCACCATCTGTCATGTTGGCACTTAATCATCTTCGGTGAAAAGTGGGTGTTGTGATTACAACACCTCTGCTTACCCCTTCGGGCAATACAGGCGTGAGCATATGTATGTATGTATGTATGTAAATTATTATAAGCAAATCAATTATGTCATTCTTTTATACATAATTATTAACTTAATGTTGATAAATACCCGTAATATTTCAGTTCTATGGTACCACACAACCCATTCAATGTGGTGCCTCATCCAGATATCTGTGTACCAGCAACAAAAATTTCACCTAAACAAACTTGGACCATGGCTAATGGTAAGTGAACTTCATAAACTATCTGTAAGGCTAAGGCACTCCACAATGGTGGCAATAACATTTTGAGTCTTAATTTTCTAGTATTTATCTTATGTAAATACATTAATGTAAAATATTTTTGTTCTGAAATCATTAACACTGAACAGATTTCTTTGAAATTTGATATAGACAAATATTTCAACCATATATTGGTTACATTTTGAAGGCGATTATATTCCATGTGTACCTAAGTCACACCTGGAATCCTGACTGCGGTTCAAATTATGAAGTTCAAAGTTGTAATAAAGAGTCTCAGAATATTAACTTGATACTTAATTTATAGCACTTTTAACCTGATAGATTATAATTTCTTATTATATATATTTTTACATTTATATTTGCAAAATGTGTGTATAATAGGTATAACATTTGATTATTTAACATCGAGGTACAATAATAATAATAGATTTTCGAATAATTAAGTAAAATTGTATATATGTTGTTTTTGTTCTCTCATTGATGAAGGAAAATAACGCGAGGAAACCTACAAAATAATATGATGGTTATGCTGCTTATAAACTGCTTGAGAGAGGGAGACAGTTACACTATCTGTCAGGGAGCTAATGTGAAATTTTGATGCTTCTACATTTCTGCCTACTCCGCTTGGAAAACTATATTTTATGTATGAATCTGTAATCAATTATGGGTGTACAATATCATCCGCACCACACCCCATACAAATGATACTATTAATTATGATCAATTTATTAGCTGTTTATAATTATGGTTGTGATTATTGCGAAAGACAGTTTTATGCTAGACTAGTGGCCCCTAACTTACCAATATAATACATATACGATTTTAATACCTTATAATATGTGTAAATACCCACTTTTCAAAATACATTATATTATAGTTTTGAGGCTGTTGCGCAAGTCAATTTAAATGGTGGTGAACTCCCTGATATGGAAATGTATTTACAATAGAACAGAGTCTAGTCATTATGCATTTTAATTCAAATCTATTGCTGAGCGATTGTTATTATAGTGTGTTGGTTTTGTCTCCAGCCAGCAGCTCGCCGCGCGACCCCAACGCTGGTGAACCGTTAGCAAAGAAATGCAAAAAATGCGATGTTAATGAGTTCAGGTACCATTCGCAACAGGCGGTTACGTTAAACATTCCCGGACTTGTGTCACCACTAAGTATTGGATAACATTTAACTCACAAATTGTTATTCAATCATTCATGTAAATCTTTAGAATGTAACACGAGTTAAAATTGATGGGATGACTGCAAAGTTACGTTTAAAGTAGCCGCATGTTTGCAACAAGGGCCAAGAGATGTTAAATTATATATTTTATATTAAATACTTACTTCGAGTTTTATATTCGTTTATTGCTCCTATAAGCCTTGGCGAGGCGCATCTGTGAAATTGTGACACCATCTAGCGATTAAACATCAAACAAATTGCATTAATGCGAAACAAGCAGTGAATAATAATATTATAACTTATTGTGAATTTAATTTTAATTATGCATAATATTTTGCGAATCCATACATTTTTGTGCGCAATTGGGAATCAATATATCATGTACGTTTAACCATTCTTCCAGGTTGAATTTCAATAAGAATAAACGAAATCAAATGAAGACATCGACGAGTCAACTAGAAAAAGAAATAACTATTTTGGAAAAAAAGAGAGATCTAGTATTTAGCTTTGTGCTTAGCATCGGTCGTTATTGCGGTAATTATTGCATTATACATTGATTCATAATATATTTTTATTCATTATAGTACACGCTTAACTGTTTGGTTTTCAGACGCATTCTGACATGCCATAGAGATGGGTGTTTCCACCGCCACTGACACTAAGGTACATTATATTTCTTCATTCTTATTACTGCTTCTGCGATTCTCGACCTGCTTCAACTCATAATTATGCTTAGTCTGGTAGCTTTTAACCGGTGACAATAGTGTGTGTTTCGATATCAAGGAATATATTTTTGCTTATGTGGACATATTCATATTCACCAAGTATTTATGTTGTGATTTGTTAAAATAATATTTAGGACGGATACAAATTAGCTATAAGAGCTACCTAGCCGCGATTTCGTACGCCATTTTCGAGTACTCTCTTGCGAGCCTCTTATATTATTCAAAACAGATTGTACCCCGCAGACTTGATATAGTGCTCTCAGCTTCTAATATATACTCTCTTCGTAATTACAATACAAATGTGGTCCTGCTATTTACAGTCAGGAGAAAAATAAACAGGAGTGACTCGTGATTTATAATGTAAAGATAATAAATGATAAAGATTAAATATTTTTTGCAGGTGGCGAGTGATGGGGGGTTTTGGAGAGAGGAACCTCAGCTCACAATACTCGGCTTATCGTACAAATTGTTTAGGTTTAAGGGTTAATAAAGGTACGTACACATATGTAACAAACATGTACTATTTAGGATAACGATATTATGTAACAAGTTTAAATGAAGAGGTCGTGTTACACAAACAAGTTGGTTCGTAGATAGTGGTAGAGCGGCGATAATCTAAAGCCGAACAATAATCAAAATGTATCAAGGTTGCATACGAATCTTATTTTTTGTGACATATTAATGCTTAATGAAAGAGAGAAATTATTAAATCAAAATGTACGTTAATTTTAAATTTGTGTTCGCTAAGACGTCTCATGTTGGTCTCCGACAGGCATAGATAAGTCTGAACCCTAAACATTAGCTCTTATGGCTATGACAGTTCGGCTGTGTGACAGATTTATACACGTTTATAAAGAGTTCACAGACATAACATCTCGAAACAAATTAGCCATCAAATAAGTAAAGCTAATTTATTTGATGGTTTATAAAACGTATACTGATGTGTTAGATCGATTGCTCTTCAAGGAAACTTCATTTTTAATCGACTTCAAAACAGGAGAAGGTTATCGACTGCATGTTTTTTTCATTCTGGGCTCGTAAAGTGTTAGGTTTGAAACTTTTTGTAATCACTGGTCACTCAGTTCTGCTACTGCAGTCTTGAGCTGATTAAACAGATAACTTGTTACGAATATAATACGCGGTGCTATTAGATGATGAGACGGAAGCGAAATTTACAGGGTATTTCAAAAATTAGTGTGGATATTTATGTGTATATTTATTGTGATTTAGCAAAAATAATTATTTAAAATACTCAAAATAACATTGCCGTTTTAACTTTAATTAAGTAAAACATACAAATAAGAAAAAATCTATTAAAATTAAAATTATTTATTCAGTTTTGGCCCTGGTATGGCACTTATGAATTATGCTAGTTCAGAGATTAGCCATCTCAGGAGAATCGGCAAGAAACTCAGCTGGTATCATGTACATTACATAGTAAATAATTATCAATTACAATAAAACTATTACTATTAATACTATATTTCTTCATTTGCTTTGCTCCTTGAAATATCCGCACATTTTTTGAAACACCGTATAAGAGTCGTTGTTGATTTGTGACACTAGTCACATTATTGAGTACATTATTATTGATGATTACTACCTTACGATATTAGAATATAGGTAAGTATATAATTCTACTAGACCAAGCTTACTACATGAGCGTGCTGGAAATCCACTCGTGTACTCTCGCGGCACAGTTTGTACTCACGGAGTGTGCGTGGACACATCGGTGCCTATGTGTGAATACTCTACATCGGCGCGCTAATCCACTAGTATACTCGGGCGCCATAGTTTGTACTCTCACGGAGCGTGCGTGAACACATTGCCTATGTGTGAGTTCCATGCTCTTTGTTTAATAGTAGCTGGATATTTGGTATGTACACTAAGTATTTTACGATATTTTGCTAGTATTTGTTCCGTATACATTTTACTGTGGTCGATATGTTTGTTACTCCTGTTGTATCAGTTAATATTAGTACATTATGTGAGTAAGTATCCGTTCCATTTATAGCTTATCGAGTTGTATTTTATGCAATAACTATTGTAGAATTTTTAGGAAATATAACCTAGTAAGTTTGTCCCTTTTACAAATCAAACTTTAAAACTTTATATCAGTCTTTAGGTCGTGAAAATATAAAGAGTAACTGTAATATTGAGTATAATTCATATACTGCCTGTGTGGCTGCAATAGTTGAGAATACTACATTTAAATCCATATACTAAATATTATGATTAAGATGGATTATAAATATTTACCAAAAACTCGACAGGAAATTCAGCAATTTTATTCATCAAATAATTAGTTACTTTAATTTTAACACTATTATTAATGCTGGTGGCTATACTGGTATTTGTGATATAAAATTATAGCTGTGTATTTTTTTTATTGAGGTCTACAGTACACTATAACTTGTTACATACAGAGTAATAATTAGGTCAGTAACTAATGATAGGGCTTATAGAGTGTAAGTAGTTTTAATATCAATATTTGTATAAATTGAGCCAAAGCATCTCTTTAGATTGTTATTTTTATGTCTAGGATAGCCTTACATTTTATGAAATTTAATTTAATTATTCATGCAAATGGACGTGGATGGGTGCTATCCTCTTTTAGTTCACTGCTCGTATCTTTTACCTACTGTTTATATTGTATTTGATTATGGCATCACTGTCAGTATGAAAACCTAATACAGCGTGTCTTGAAAGCAATATTTGTAACCTTCAGTGCCTCAAAGTATATTGTGTATCATATTTTAACGTTGTACCAAGGACTTATGGTAATTTTGTATTGAAAAACTCTTAGGGAAAAATTATGATTTTTTATTTCAAGTTTTTAGTATTATAGTCGTACATTGTTGCCATAAAAATAACGTTTTCATGTTTGCTTGAAGAAAATGTTCTCCGGCATATATTTTTATAAACTCATATGTTTTGTGCATTTTAACAGTTTTGTAGTTTTTAATTGCCATTTGATTTAAATAAACAAGAATATTCCTACATTTATTCATACGTGTTAGTTTCATTATTATACTTGGCGTCACAAGTATTGAGCGCAGGCCGTGAATGCTCAGTTCCTTCTTTTTGGTTTGTTGATGAATGCGCAATTTTTGACGTACCCTCAAAACTCGTAACAGGATCAGTGCCTCAAGTATATGTGTTAATGTTTTTACGTTGACGATATCGCCTGGGTATTTTCCTCATTTTGTATGGAAACGTTAAAAAGCGCCCCAAGCGGCGTGTGGAGGAAGTCTTACGTCTCGATACAAAAAAAGCGCAAAACGCAGCGACGCGCGAGCATGCGACGACGTTCATACTTGTCAAAACTGATGGTTGGGGCTCTGAACAATCTAGTATGTTACGGTTCCAAATGACGCCAGAACATGTGTCGAAAAAAAAGGCAAAATTTACAAGAGGGGAGAAATGTTTGTTCACACACGTGATTATTACATTCGTACTCTTAATGATATTGGTGATAATATATTACGTGCACTTGCTAGTGGACGAACACGGCCCTGGGGATATGTTCCGAGTCATGCGTCGCTCATCGCACACACTTGGTGAGTATAACATAAAACATTATACAGATTTTAGAACACTAACATAATAATTATACGCCAGCTTATCTCTCAAATGTTTATGCACAACGCGAATGATTAATTTTGTTGCGATTACCAACCGCCTATCCAAAGTGTAATTTGTATCTCTTTATAAATCAAATAGCTGAGCCTCGCCAATGTCTCGCGCCTTTACATGAATATCGACTATATAGCCTATATTGGTACTCAATAATGTATATGTGGTTCAGTAGTTTTTTAATCCATATTTGACAAGAATATAAATATATATAGAAATTAGATTTCGAATGAAACAATTTTACTTGGACAGGTATCGTGAGTAGCGATGATCCAAAGTTCAACTCAGTTGGCGTACTTTACCTGGATGTAGCTCCAGTAATACTAATATGTAATACTCTCCTGCTGCGCTCCCGCTGGTCCCTACTCCCCGGACAGTGCGCCTCCATGAGATCCGATCCTGATATGTCGGAGTACCTGCTCAAATGGACTATTAGATACAGAATAAACGGAAGGATTACCGGTAAGTCTGCACCTGCTATATCACCGACGGCTAGTGAACCTGATCTCTGTAAGTCTTTGAATTTTTTTTAGTATATTCTATCTGAGAAATTATAAAAAGAGCCCAAGAGAAAGCGAGAAACTCCACACACTTTTCACCTAACTGAAAAGTGGGTGTTGTAACACCTCTACTTGCACATCCTTTTAGGCTACCCTTACTGGAAGAAGTCAATACAAATTATAACTATGACCCATTTTCAGAGTAAAAAAGAAGCTATGTATATTATAGTTATATTTGTTCCAAGTATTTAGTAATAGTGTGTAGTTGTTAACCAGCCATAAAACAATCTCCATCAAAATTACGAATGAAATATCAGAAGAAAATCTAATATTGATTAGTAACGATAACAAGTCGCCTGTGAATGCCATGCTAATGCCTGTAGCCATTGCACATGTTTTGATAGGACGAAAAAATTTAAACCCACATTACGTATTGACGTTGGTTTAAAATATTTCCCCAAAATATCAAAGTAAAGTGATTTAAATATGTTGTACAAGATAAGTTTGTAATAGAATTTATTGGTGTAAAAACAACTCAGTCATACAACTGCAATCACGTACTGCAATCAGCTTCCATTGATATTTTAATCGATAACAGAGTATGACACAATGCAACGTGCATGCATACGTCATAGACTCAGTGCTTAAAAATATTGCACAGACTAATGATTTCCAACATTGAAAAAAATATCATAACGCGAAGTTGAGTTGGATTTAGATTTTTCATACTAGTTATCTGGTTCTAGTGTATCCTTGATTTTTTGACACTCGGTTAGCAATAAAATTCAACTATACGAAAGAAAATCTTACTCTAAAGTAATACTCGGACCATTTGCTATCACTTACTGTACATATACAACCCAAATTTTCGCTCTCACTGTGAAAAAACCAGGGGAATCCCGCGCGAAATACTTACTACTGCCTATACCTAATTAACGCTTCGATATCAACAAACGTTAATACAACATTTTATACAAATCTTTAAAGCGGTTTCCGAGATACGTGAATGAAATTTATAAATGAATTGAATGAGCAATTCTTCTTGAATTGAATTTAAATATATTCGCTCATTCAATAAGATATCCTTCAACTTGTTGCTCCCAGCGCACTTTAAAAAGTCAAATCTTTAGCAATGGTATAGTATTTAATAAAATAAATAGACTGGCAACGTTGATGGGCGTATCCTTTGCCAAACAGTGTCAAAAATGCGAACAAACCAGGTGGAAGTGTACGTGTATTTTATCGTGCATAAATTATCGAATTTTGGTGATAAACGTTTTAAATTAACTAAATGTAGTGCTAGATCATTGTGTGTGTTAGTTTAAATTTATAGTAAAAATCTTTATTCGTATATTAAGGTAAGAAATACCATCAAATCAGAAATCAATAATAATATGAAGTGATCTTATTATTTCATGCGCATAACGGTCATACATTTTTATAGGTCATTAGACACGTGAAAGAGTTGAAAGACACGACTGACAGGGGCTCGGGGGGGGGGGGGGGGACGGGGGGACGCGAATCCGGTCAATCGTGGCACGGGGTGACAAAGGAGGAAAAATGGGCGGGTCGTCGTTATTAGGCAATGTTTAACACTATTATTAGGTGGCGTATTCCAAAATGTAACAGTAAAAATATTATGTACATTTATTTAGTATTTTACTTATGTTTATTAATTATGCTAATTAAACATTTCTTGGAACCTTTACTTCTTAATCACATTTATTATCAAATTACTTCAATAGAGTAAAATTAAAAATTATTTAAATTCTGAAATTGAAATTCTGAAAAAAATATTTATTTAAATTCTGAAAGAAAATGTTTAAGACATTAAACAATTTCAGAACCATTTCCTACCTAGGTATGAGACCTATCATTCATAAGTTATTCTTAAGCAGCTAATGTTATATTGCGGTTTGGGCCGAGTTGTAATCGATACTAATATAGTTTTTTTTTTATTAGAATTAAGTTGTTTCCTAAGGCTTTTATTTAGGTATGCACGGTTTCTTATTCACACAAAGAAAGAAATTGTCATTTAGTATCTGGCAAACGGGTGGTCATCCCATGGGATACAGGCGTGAGCATAGTATGAATGTATGTATGTTGGGAAAAAATCAGACCGTTATAATTAGGACAGGACTCAAACCGTTGTTATCGCCCCATACACTAGAAGCTTCACGTCTGAGCTATCATAACTTGACAGATGTCGGCGAAATTTACTTTCGTATTGTTATGATATTAAGAGATATATATAGATTGTAGGAGGTTTTATTGCCTAAAACATGGTCAGAACAATGTTTTCTGGAAATGAAACCAAGTTAGATCAATGTATTGCCACCGAAACCCCCCTATACAACATTTCATGAAAATCATTGAAGCCGTTTCCGACATTCAGCTTCTATGATAATAACCATATATAAGAATTACTCGTAAGGTATAAGATGAATCGTTTAGTTCTTCATAAAAATCGATTCAAGTGCATACGATCTAACATCCCTACATGTACAAAAAAAACTACATAATTTAGTAGCACTTTTAATAGAAACTTTTACCACTTTATTTTGTATTTTTATATATTTATTATTTAAGTTTGATTAAATTATGTTGATATGTTGATTTTTATTGATTAGGTAACCTACTAGTTTCTACCTAGGACTTCGCCGGCGTAGAAATCTTAATACTGTCTGTTATTTTCTTAAGAAAAATGGCGATTAATTTACATTGATTCCCCCTTTTTTCAACCTTCAGAGACAACAGAACAAAAACGGTTCACGCATCCAAATGCGTATTCCAAAATAACCTCTCGCTGCCCAAAAAAAACATTCTGTGTATTATCGTTTAATCTATGTATTTTAAACTATAGGTCGGTGGTTTTTTTTTCTGGTAACTGCAGTGTCTTTTAAGATATAATGTTTCAAACATTCATAAACATTAATAGATTTTGACAAACTCAACTATCAGCGAGAGAGTTAAGGCTATCATTGTCTGTTTGATCGTAATGTGTTCAGGGTTGGGTTCTCAATATAAAATAACGGTTTTAGTTGGAGTCTTTAAATGTTGGCTGAGTAATGATATTATTTCAATTACAAATACGATCATCATGTCTGGCGTAATATTTAAATGCATAAAATAATATAAAATGCTTCATCATAAAATACTTCTTTTTTTGGTTGGTATTGACCAAATAGTTTTTCATAAAAGTGTGTAATATAACCCCATTTATGTTACCCAATGGGAGAAAATAATTAAAGACGTGGATGTAAGGTGTAATGAATGATAAAACAATCGTTACTCGTTTTCTATATCTATAAAATAGTCGCCCAATTGAAAGATTAGAAATATATGCAATGTAAGTTCATAGTTCGACCCGTTACAGTTTTATAAGATACATAGAGTATGATTTTCTTACCCATCTACTAATACATTTAGGGTAGCGAGATTTTTCTAATCACTCCTCAGGCTTGTATATTTACCCCGTTTTACGGTAACAAACTAAACAGACGGGTTATTTGGGGCCTTCCCATAAGCTCTTATTGACATCATAGTTTTACTCTTATTATGAGACAGACGTATTTGACGTGTATACATCTGTCACTGTCACACACCTAAACTATCATTGCAATAAGAGCTCATGGTCAGGCCCCTGAGCTCCTATTCTGTTAATTTCTCAAAAATACATTATTTATTTTGTATTTTTGAGAAATGATACCGGAATAGGGGAGGTAAAGATGATATGTATTTTGAGCGTTCCTTAAATAAAATAAAATTATTTAATTTGACATTTATGAACTATTTTAATTGGAAGCACAAGAATATAGGAAGGTATCTGACATATTTTACATTAGTTTAGTAGTGTTATACCTTTATATGTATTTGCAGTAGTCGCCGTTTGGTTTTAAGAGTCTACAAAGTCAACATTCTGAGAACTTTCGTAAGTAAATACACAGAATGAAAATCGTGAGAAAACCTGAAACCTGCCTCTAGGAAGAGAAATATATATGCTCACGCCATCCCAGAAGGGTCCCCGAAGGGGTAAGCAGAGGTGTTGTAACAACACCCACATTTCACCGAATATGATCAAGTGCCAACGTGACAGAGGTGAGTCCATCGCCGTCTCAAGCACTATACATACGTCTTTGAATCACTTCTCAGACATATGCAAGTTTCCTCACGATGTTTTCCTTCACCGTAAAGCACGTGGTGTGAAATAACTGCACATAAGTTTTTTTTAGAAAAACTCATTGGTACAGGCCCCGCTGGGATTCGAACTTGCGTCGCTTGCGTAGCAGGCGACAGCTCTAACCCCAAGGCCACCACGGCTTCTTCTCGGCTCTAAGAGAAATGTCGGTCAGAATTACAACTTTTCCATATATTCCCTTCAAATTTAATATGATAGATAAGGATATCATAAGGGTTTCTTCTGTGTGACGTCTGTGGATATCTAGTATTAAAATAAGTAAGTAGCTATATTAATTTGTTTGTTCGTTCCGCAGAAACTGGTGTCGATCAAAACTTTGTACATTCCCATTTCGATGCAGATGATTTTAGTAATAACATAGGGTTGCTGAAACATATTGATTTAATTCATGGACCAGATTACTCGGGTTAGTCAAGAAGTTTGTGGTTTGTTCCTTATTCCTTGACCTAACTATAATAATATACTGCTTTCCAAACTGTAGGTAACGTCGTTAAGTAGAAACGCACAAAAGATGAATGATGAATGAGGAGTAGGTACTTACAGTTCAAAGCCCCATGCTCCAATTTTGTGATCCTTGCTCTATAATTATAATGATGTTGGGTGCATATCTCCATATACCTCCCTCCATTATTATATGTTACATTATGTAGATTGGCATAAAAATTCTAAATGAGAAGGAAACATCACAGGTATTTCATTGTATTGTGAGATGGAGTGTGTAAGGAAAACTTTGAAATTGGCGCGAGTTGAACCGCTGACAGTAAAGGTGCAACCTGATGTAAGCCGCTCGACGCTCGTTTCCAGCGACAAATGTGGTCACGTGTAGCGATACGTGATTGGAGTGACTGCATAACATAGTTCCTTTTTGAGTCGCGGGAAATTTAATGTGACCCCATTTGTCGCTGGAAGCGAGCGTCGGGCGGTTGCATGTGCTTGCACCTTAAGATTTTCCCTGTGGTTTTCCCCTAACAAGCTTCCATCAGTCTTTCGCACGGCTTCCTAAGAAAGCTACGTCTACGGAGGTTGCGCTTAGGAAAAAGTTTTACAACTACCAGGCGGCTTCGCTACGTGCACGTGTATTTATAACTTTATAAAGATATTAATCTGTGATATCAACGGTATTTCAGTGCCACATAACGTGAACGTAACATACCAAATCGGTAGTGAGGAAAACATCATACTAGCTGGCTGGGTACAAACGGGAAGTATATCAGGTAAATTGAATTATAAAACAATAATTTATCATTTACCTACTTTAGATGTCGAGATTAAATTATTCCCTATAATTTTATTAGCGGAAATCATCACTGCTAGTTTGTAGGGTGAGGTATCTAGGTAAATTTCGGCAGATCTATCTTGGATATGGTTTTGGCGTAAGTACTTAGCTGTTTTTGTAGAAAATGCTTTTTGTAAATACCTCACATTATGTAATTAGTTTTGGCCCGCTATTTTGTCGGCGTATATATTGATAAAGTTTCATCATAATTAGTCCATCTTTGAGTGTTGATGCTGAGAAACAACCAACACCACAAGTTGGTGGTGCGGAAGAAGGCCATAGTCTGATCTCCAAGTTATGTACATATATTTGAACAGTTTACAAGTTGGTGTTCGCAAGGTCAAGATACAGACATACAGACAACGATCCAAAGAGTATGAAACAAGACAAAACTTATATTCTCAAGTCTTTGTTTAGAGGGTGCCACTATGCTACAAAGCTATAAAGCTTATGATTGCTTATTACTCATAAAATGTTTTATTTTATTTTAGTACCTATACCTACATTCTATTGGTTCTCGATGATCCTTTTATTTATTTACTTTATTTATCGATGTATATAAAAAAATTAACCCCATATCTCTTGGTCACGCTATAACTTGGGAACGACTTAATCCCAGTAAATCAAGTTAACGGGAGTGATACCTCGGGGCACAGCTAGTTAAATATAGGTATTTTTGCTTTATGTAAATTTTATCGACATTTGTGCACTGGAACCGTGTTTATTATTATATATTTTTAAAATTGTATAATATTTGCTGAGTTTCTTGTCAGGTTATTTTCAGTAAAAGCAACATGTAGCGGTAGCATGTATAATTTGATATATATAAAAATGAATTGCTCTTCGTTAGTCTCACTAAAACTTGAAAATGACTGGACCAATTTGGATAATTTTGATCTTAATATATTTATGAAAGTTCATGGAAGGTTTAAACGGTGAAAAACTTAATAATAAGTAAAGGAAAAAGTGATGCGAAGAACACCGGGTCAACTAGTCCTGTATAATTATGTCATTCTGACGATTTGCAAGTACTTTGTAAAAAGTCTCATCGAATAAAGATATTTTTGACTTTGACTTTCATACCTACTTATGTAACAAAGTATCGCGTATAAAAGCGATCTCTCGCAGGTTTCAACGATTCGGTGGAAATTCCCACTACACAACTCCAGAGGATATTGTGATGTTTGCTCGTTTCAAATCTCAGTTCTCACGTCAATGGACTGAAATTGGTTTGATAGCTTTTTGCGGGTAGTTTTATTTATTTTAAGATAATATTTTGAGATATAACATATTCGTTAGATCTTCCGAGGTTTTACTTCTCAGTTGTGCCACAATTTACATAACTAGTAAGCTTAGGTACTGCGGTTGTACTTTTGTATAGAAGAGTGTTTAGATTAATATAATGTTGAGTTTATTAGAATGCAACGAAATAAGACTATGTGTTAACACACATTATTCTTCGCATTTTATTGTTTGTGCTTTTTAATTATAGAAATTGTATTATAGCGTTAGACTGTATTAAGGTAAGACGTCGTTGTCTTTTTCGCTTAAGTGAACTTACAAATTGGTTGCCCTATTATAATTGGGTTCGTTCGGGATTTTCCGCGCCGCCACTTGCAGAAGCACCGCAAGACCACCTATAGGGTTACCAGCTCTTACAACGTCTAACATATTGTTCTAGGCGCGGTCTCAGGGTCGCAAAATGGTTAACATGTGACCTTCTTGGAGTATTATTGGAGCTTTATATTTACATACACTTTACCTAATCTGGAGGCAAAGTACTTATTACTAAAAGTATAAGATTGAATTATGGTCAATTAAGTACAAAGATAACACTGTTAAAATTGTAATAGTATTATACAGCATCCAATTAAAACACAACTAAGAATACAAAAACAAAAACAAAATAATGTTCATGAAAACCTCATGAACGCAAACTAGTGTCAAGCGAGAATGGGATGGTAGATACTTTCATCTCCTGACAATGCCGTGGCGTAGTTAGAGTTATTAATATCCCGGTCGATATCTTAGTCCTGTGTGGGCTGCCCACTCGCACCCCGGTCCTCTCTCCTGGCTACCTAAGCCTACTGCGTAGCTCCGTGAGCTCTCTTTTGCTGGGAGTCCCGTCGCGCTCGCACGTGCCTTGCCGCGACAGGCTATATGTACCCAACAAGGGAAATTACTTTGCGCCGCCGCCGTTTATTCAGTAATTTTTAATAAATTGTTCAAGGTGCACATTTGGAAATGCTTCGTACAAATATGAAAATGGTTCCTCCCGCGGATCGAAATACTTATTTGTCTATGGTCAAGAAATTGAGATCCTACGAGACCTGCATCTGGTACAGGAGCAAGCACACTACTTCGAAGAACTATACACGTAGTAGGAGCAGCGGTAGAGTTAGAAGTGGCACCCGTAAGTATTCAAGTTTAATTGAAGGTGTTTTCTAACAGTGTTGGTTGGTGTAATAATAACTATTAAAAAGATACGTATGAATGTTAACGTGTGGCTATCGTCTCTGCCTATCATGCTGCCAAAGTAAGTACCTACCTACGCACTACTGTGGACACTGTGGTGACTGATGGGGGTTGACTTTTAGTGACGATGCGTGGATAATTGTTTACTTTTTAACCCCTTTGGGTTATTATAAAATATATATGCTATCATGCTGCCTACCCAAATCCATAATATGTAAATGTTTGTGCGTGTACTTTTGGGTGTGTGCATTATATTGTACGCAAGTGTATGGGAACTTGTGGATGATAAAATGGGATAGTGTCCCAGGTTTGTGAATGAAGAAGCTAGCGTGCGTATATGGCTCATGGTCCATTTTCGTCTGAATGATAGTGCGATCTCGATTGAATTCAAGTGTTGTTGTAATTGTTTGCTCACTCACCAAGAAGTAAGAAACGCGTATTCGGCTGGATAGTAGGTTGTAATCCGATATTCAGCTGGATAGAAATGAAATCCGGCATACCGCAAAGTTACCGAATATCCATTTCACCTTATCTATATCCATAGATGACGAGATACGGATGTTCGGAGAATAGGTGATTCGGCCCACACGACACCATTAGAATTTAACATTTAATTTCAGATCTTGGTGCTATGTTATATGTTAATGACCACATTGTTGGATTTTTCTCGTGGGGCGATAAGGAAGGGAAGGGTATTCCTTTAGTAATTTTGAATATTATTCATTTTATAAACTGGTATGAAGGTTTGATTTCTTTGTAAGTTTGTAACCATAACTGTGCAACACCATAAAATATATTTTAACAAAGCAATGTTTATTATTTTATTAAAATTGTGCAAGCGGGGTACTTTTAACTTTGGTACGAACTATATGAATATGAAACCTCGCAAATGTGATGAGGTAATACGGGCAGGGCCTCGCTCCCTGACTGGGAGCGTAGCGTGGCTAGTTTACCTGTATTTACATGTACGTCTTCTATTCTAATAAAGCTTTCTAAGTAATATGATAAAAAGCACAAAGCTTTTAAAAGTCAAAGTGCGTGAGTGATCTACAAAGTATCAATTTTGCTTCTGCAGAAAATAAGTAATTCCAAGAAATTTTTCGCTCGCGCTTTAAATTAATTCGAGGAGTGGCTTCTTCTGGAAATTAATTCGAGGAAACCACTCCTCGAATTTATTTAAAGCCTTGTCCCAATTGATGAATGACATTGAACATGTTTACAATTTTTTTACGAATTGTGAAATATTTTTGTACAGTTTCGTGGCGGAATTTTCCAGTTAAGGAAATGTTGAATATTTTTAGACTTTCATTTGATACGAGATTATAAATGTTGATCAAATAAATTTTGGAGTATTAGAGGTTTCCGTCATTTTCATGACCTACCCACATGTAGGTGTTCACTTAGATATGTCTTAAAGGGTCAGAACTTAATCCAGTGAGTAGGGTCATAGATCAGTAGGATCTAATGGGTATGAAAAGTCAAATAAAGAATCGGACAGTATCATTATTATAAGTTTGTTTCTTTAGCGAAAACCCTAAAATATGTTAACAACCCACTATAATAATAATAATGTAGCCATTTATTGATTCCATAGAAGTTTGAATAAATCCTCCTTCACGCATTTCCTAGACTTTTTATCGTTGGCAAACCACTATGAACCGGAAATTCAGGCACTACCAAAGTAAGTACCTACCTACGCACTACAGTGGACACTGTGGTGACTGAAGGGGGTTGACTTATAGTGACGATGTGTGGATAATTGTTTACTTTTTAATCCCTTTGGGTTATTATAAAATAAAGGTACTTATAATACATTAATGAAACAATAGTGTTTGCTCACATAGTGATGCGTTAAGGAGTTTCGTCTTCATATGTTAAAAACTAGGTAGTAGGTACCCCATGGCTGTGCCCTAACTAATGAATAGTTTAATCTACGCGTAACCTACTGGATGGTGCATCAGAATTTACAAGCTATATTCATGGTTATATAATAAATATTTTATTACTATTATTTCCAGTGCTCAATATTTTTTGTGTTTTTCTTTCTTTTCCATCAGGGAGGTGCGAGTGCACCTCCTCGCACTTTGCTGAAAGGATTACTTGGTCATCAATATTACCTGCTTCAGGTCACCGATACATCTGGCTGTTTAGGTCTCTTACACCCTGTTTGCCTGGACGGTCTCCATTCTAGAACACGTTCCGTTGAGATTCTGTGCTGCCACTTCAGTTTGTTTCCTTTAATAGCTATGTCAACCGATATTTATAATAGTAAGATTGCATAGTTCTTTTCAGATTATATTCTTCAAAGAAACTGCAGTTGCATAGATAGCTGACTGACTTTCAATTCGTGTCGACGTCTCATTATCATCCCGACCATCACGGGTAAGAATGCGGCGTGACAAGAAGACCCATACCAAATTATGGCAAGCCCAAAGTAACCCCTATCGGCATTTGTATCATTAGTATTTATGTATACCTATACTTCGACTATAGCTTATCTTCGTTTCGTCCTTGTTCATCCCTCAACATGAGGCTATGAAGAGATCTTTCAGCATGTTGCCTTATTTCTCCATTGTATCAGCAAGGACCTCGAAGGCATAATCGTCTCGTTCAGTCGAAAGCAAATTGAAGAACGAATATTATCTCGACATTAATGTTTATGCCCAGACATTCTCTAACGCATTGGTGAGAGGAAAAACAGTTTGAGGCCGGGAAAATAGCATCCCCTATTGAGACAGGGGTTGACATGATTTCGTAGATTGGACGGATGCTCAGGAAGATGTCCCGACGGATGTACCCTGCTGAGTCGAACCGTTTTACTAATGGTCCTGCATGGATTGATGGCCATAGTGCTTTCAGCACGTCAGTAAATCCAGCATTGTTGCAGAGATACCAGAAGAACAGCTCATCTCCGGTTTGTATAGAGTCGAAGGACACATACTTTTTAGGATGTATTCTAGAGTCTTCTTGAGAAGCAGCTGTTCTGGACGCTGGAAATGGTCGAGAATTAATTAAGGTTTACATTAAACACAATAAAAACGTAGCGCATTCCATATATTCCTAGTATCTCTTATTCATAATTTTAACAATGTTATTAGAAAATGTTTAACATAGAAATAAAATGGATTGCATCATTCCACTATACACCATGCTGCGTCCCAGAACTGTAACCACGGATGTTAATTTAAAGTCGCGTAATTAAAGTGGACCCTTTGAATATGCCGTCTATGTATCTGTAGGCTAAAATCACTCTTCCGTGAACCCGTGTCAGTCGTGACACAGCAAAAAGGTGTTGCGGTGGATCAAGAAGTAGCCTGTGGCACGCGAGTTGGAGTAAACAACGCAACCAACCAGAGAATAGCAAACTTTGGTGATAAACAGACACAGATCAGAAGTCGCGGGAGTCTCCTCTCACGACATCCTAGCCTTCCTAAGCTCGACCTGAGCCTAAATCCAGGTGCATCCATCTAATTATTAGCCTCCTAATAATATAGTATGCACGGCTCAACAGGTACCTATATAGGTAACTATAGTCCTGAGTACTTACTTAAGTATTTACTGACTGAAAGTTGAGGAACTGTAGGGATAGGGATTATAAATAATACCAGTAAGTATTACGTATTTCTATGACTTAGGTAGGTACTTGACTTAAATACGTACCTAGTCGATTGGCTCATAAATGGGTAGGTATGTATTTACCAAAAAATGTATATCCTGTTTTCGAGTATAGGTACATTACGTTGCGAAAAATAGGAGCGAAGCATCAATGTAGAATGTTGCAAAAACGGGAAAAATGATCACTAAGTAACATAGTTTTTCTAATCAGTACTTAATACTACGCGGGTAAAATCGTGAGGTACCTACAGCTACTAAATAATTAAACAGAGTAACGTATTCGTAAGATATTCATATTAAAGTCATTGTTTGTGTAAGTGATAGTTTTCTGTGGTGTACATTTTGCCAGTAAGTATCAAGTAACTTTAAAAAAAACATAGGTAACTTACTGTAGTATTATTTTCCACAGACAATCCTCATAATTAAAAAATAAACGTACAGCTAATTTAATCTATGTCGGAGTGCTGGCAGCACAATAGCTGAAGAGCTGACATAGTCTATGTCAGACAATAGTTGAAAAAAAAATACTTATCGAGGGCTCAGACTAATAATCATAAGAAAGACGATGTGAAATGTATATTGTATACTAGATTCAGCTTCATGCACAGACAGACGTCTAGCTAGGGCTTTATAGTTGCGAAGTCGCTAAGTAGATGTATAGTGTACATGTACCTACATTAATAATCCAATTTCTGTGATGCTTTTCGCATCATATTCCTGCTGTTTTTCTTATCAATTAATTTCCAGTGAATTAAAATGTTGCCATTGAAGGTTATTTGTATTGACAATACACTGTGTGCACTAAGCGTAATCATTTTTTTTCGATATTGGTCCATAGTTAATTATGAGTTCTTGCGTAGATAATTTTTTTGTTTGTTTATATTCGATTTTAATCACGCGGTGTTATTAATAAAATAAAATAGGAATTTCAGTGCATTTAGTTTTATTGTATAGCGTACCTACATATGTTATGAAAACAATGAATAATGTAAATACATAATTCTATCGGACTGAAACTTTTATAAAATAATGGCCATGTTTAAAATTCCGGTAGCCATTTAAACCAGAGAAAAATCAAATCCATATGATAGTTTTTCTCCTTTAGACAAAAAACAAGCACAAAATTTAAAAAATCGATATTTATTATATTTATCCAGTCAGTATAATCCAATATTTTTATGGTTATTTACTTGTTACAAAATATCGAGTTTGTATGGCTGGATTGAACTCTTACTAAATGTTGACATTCAATATGGCGGTATGTCGTCAGTGCTATGCTGTGTCGTGGTGAGAATTGATAATTTAATCGTTTTGTATTTACTTGCTTTCATATAGAATCAATAAACGTCGGTAAAACTAGTTGATAATCGTATAGTTGATATGTGATATGCTATATGCCTTATTGGAATCATAAAGGAAGTTGGCCCTCGTCGAACGGCTTTGTAATTTGTGCAGATCGGTCTATTGGGCAGCCAATAACTATCATCATAGCAATAATAAAATGTAGAACTACGTTCCACGCGACGCTTAGTTGCAATCCGGTGTTATTGTGGCTATATAGAATAGAATCGCAAGCGTGAGGGCCAGTCGCTCTCTACTAATTGAAGTGTCTACTATTGCAGCTTGTGAATGTCGGCTTAGAGACGTATAGATAGCCACCGAATTATACGATAAGTTCAAGCAAGCCAATGCACCACGGAGCTCGGATTCAGCAAGCATTGAAGACATCTGAGGATCTAGCATAACATAATCCTAATTAGTTTTTATTTGCAACATAGTGGTTTGGTGTTAAAATTGTGATCCTTGTGTTAAAAACTCCATGGTGTTCTACTGAACACAAGACTAAAGAAAATGTGATTTGATGTAAACATTAGTAACTGCTATTTAAGAAGTCACCACGCGATTTTCTGTGATATATCACTACATATTGAGATTTTTGACTTATATACACGAAGATAATCAAGAAATAATGTCCAGTAATCCTCAGTGGAAAATGTTCCAGCCGCCAGATTCACATTCATCACCTTTGCAAGATATTTTAGATCTCCAACATCCTAATATGCAAGCCAAACAGGCTTACCGTAATGGTATGTACTTTTGAACATATTTTCATTTACATGTTGCAGTCATTTACTTCTCCTACTAAATTTAATTTAATCAAACATAATTGACTAAAAATAGCCACAATTTCTTTACATAAAATTCTCTCAAATTTTTCCAAAACTTGAACAAGGTTTTAATTAAGTTCTTAAATGCTCACTTGAATGGTGTCCCATATATTAAAACATCAATAAAACTTACAATTATTTTTCAAATATAATACTTTTGACTGTTTTCCAAAATAGATTACCAAATCAGATATTCATTAATCTATTTTGGATAACAGTCTTGAGAATGACTTGAGAACAAGGAGGTAGAGGATTATTTTACTCGTATAATTATTCTATATTCAGACTTTTGCTGGAAAGTAAACAATCCATGAATTGGTGAATGTACCTTAGTTGAACAAAACATACTGAATTAAAAAGATTAATTTATAAATGACTGCCCGTCAGTCAAACAACAAATTAGAAATGTGAAGTTTATATTTACCTAAACTGCTTTGAAATTAAAGTGTCTGTTACATAATTAATGATATATGATAATATGATGAACAGATTTCTAGTATAGAGTAGATAACAAAATAATCTATAAAAAATTAATTTTTAATTGTTAGTTCATTTCAGCTAATCAATACTTAAAATAGGTTTCTAATAATAATATGAAAATAGGTATAAATGCGTAAACTTAATTCACCTGATCTGATTTACCTAGGTGCATTAAGTACATGTATAGTAAACTGTAAACATTTAGTAGAAGTCAAATTATCAAAATTCTTTATTTTGAAGGAACTTTATTTGTTTGATTGAATAAATTTTACTTTTAACTATCATACAGAAATTGTTTGAGCTACGCTAAAGGTATTTATAGTTTACTAAATGTGTACTTAACACATTCACTGCTAACATTTCAACTTCTTAGTAAATTCTCTAACAGTGAACGCAGTGAACGCGTGAATGCCTATGTGAATCAGTTCAGGTGATATAGTTTAGGCAAGTAAGTTAAAGCAAGTACTATAGCTCTGAATCGCAATTGGTTTACAAGTATATTTATTATAAGTAAAACTATACAATTTATGCGGTCACTTATCTTAAGGATTCAATATTTTCATCGTATCCACTAAAGATTTATGTATCAGGGTCACAATTTGTGTGTATCTGCTGCGGACGTTAACTTTATCATAAATACATTATGTATGATGTTTTCAGTATAGTTTTTGTCTTTCAATATTATTATATTAGATTCTTGTTTTTATAAAATGTGTAGGTACTTTTTAATAACTTACCCTTATTAATAAACTTTTTTGGTTTGAATAAAAAAGATTCCATTTAAGTTATGAGTACCAAACATGTTAGAGTTTAGATTATTAGGTGTAAGAAACCATACATAAATAAAAGACTGTCAAATATCTATTTTATCTCAATGTTGTTTAGCTGGAGCATCCTAGGTAATCACTTTCTATTTGGGCGTAATCTTCTTTATATATAAAAATGAATTGCTGTTCGTTAGTCTCACTATAACTTGAGAATGGCTGGACCAATTTGGGTCTTGATATATTTAAGAAAGTTCAGGGAAGGTAAACGCTGAAAAACATGAAGTAAAAACGTAAAGAAGTAAAGGAAAGGGTGATAAAAAGGTTCACCGGGTCAACTAGTAAATTATAAAAATACTCTATAAATTTAACTAAAATAATATAGATATATATAACATTTGTATCAATCTTTATTTAATTTTGCTCTAAGTGAGAGAACGGGAAGACCTGAAAGTAATGAATGGAAAGTACGGATGGATTGTGTGAAAGATTCCATAGCTGGGGCGAGTGAATACTAATTAAGGAGATTATGTATTGGATAAACACTGAATCATGAGATCTGAAGCACTACCATGAGTTTTTTGCCATGACAGTTTGACTCTTAATATTATAATACAGAATTATACAGAATTATATGTGTCACCATAGCACAACTGAACTATAATTGCAATAAGAGCTCATGGTTGGGACGACGGCAGAATGATGGATGAACGACATGTGGTTAGAAGAAATAATCTTCTAGGAAACTAAATTATAATGTTACTTATATAAAAAGTTGCAATGCCTAGATTTAAGTATGACCAATTTTTTGTTGGTTTGTAGGTTCTTACAGCAGTGAGTATCCAAGTTCTCCGAGGGATAATTTTAGCAGTGGGCCGAGGTCGGGTGGGGGTAATCGATTCAATGTAGGCAACTATAATTTGGATGGCTGCCCTATGGGAGACTCTAATTATTCTTCGGGCTCGACAAATAATACTTCTCAATATGACTCATCCAATCATCCACCTATCAGAGAGACAGGCATTATTGAGAAATTATTGCACTCATATGGATTTATACAATGTTGTGAGAGGCAGGCTCGCTTATTCTTCCACTTCAGTCAGTTCAGTGGCAACACTGAACACTTGAAAATAGGTGACCCCGTTGAATTTGAAATGACATATGACCGACGCACTGGAAAACCTATTGCATCCACCGTCACCAAGATAGCTCCCGAAGTGGTGTTGAGTGAAGCAAGGGTGACCGGTACAGTGACAACTGAAGTGAAAGGCGAGGGCTCTGGGGACAATACAGGAAGGATCTCCTACGAGAATCGTGGGGAATGTTTCTTTCTGCCCTACACTAAGGATGACGTTGAGGGCAATGTGATTTTGCATACTGGAGATGCTGTCAGTTTTCAGATCGCTACCAATCAAAGGTATGTCTAATACTAACCACTAAACCTAATGTTGTTAGCAACTAAATATATCATATCTCTGATGGTTATTAATGTTCCAGGGGTACTCTGGGTGCCTGCCATGTCCGTTTTGAAAACCCAGTACATCCAGTTAAATATCACGGTGTTGTATGCTCCATGAAAGAAAATTTCGGTTTTATTGAGCGGGCCGATGTTGTGAAGGAAATATTCTTTCATTATTCTGAAGCTAAGACCAAGGAGGAGTTGGTTTTGGGAGATGATGTTGAATTCATCATACAGACAAGAAATGTAAGTGTACTGTAATTTTTTGATAACTGTGAGGATTGTTGCGATGTCTCTTAATGCGTTTTGATTACAGGGTAAAGAAGTGGCGTGTCATATAACGAAGCTTCCGAGCGGATCTGTGGTGTTTGAGGATGTGTGTCCGGAGATCATGCGTGGACAAGTGCTGAAGCCGCTAGAGCGCAACAACGTAAGCCGAGTGCCGCAAAATGATCCGCTACCAGGTCGGATCCGGTATCGAGCCGCGGATCACTCTGAAGTTGAGGCAAGTCATACAAACATAACCTTTTTATTTAATTAATAATAGTGCCCGCGACTCCATCTGCGCAGGATTCGACTTATCTTTATATTTTGGACAATATACACAATATCTCTATAAGTTGTAGCAGGAGATCACAGATTTTCCTCGTCAAAGGTGTTTGCTAAGGTCAGATGGCAGTCGCTTCGTATAAAAATGCGGTGATCAGCCACATCGGGTTAAATCAAGCGCCGACCGCTACAATGTACGGGATAAGGGCAGAGAGATGATGATATGTAGTTCTAAATAAGTAATGTCCTGTCACCTAACCACAAGTCCTAAACCCTAAGCCCATAGCAAAGTCACCATTCGATGTACTATTTTGTTTAATGCATTTCCTTTCGTTGTGTAATAATCGTCCCCCTGTCATGTAGTCATCATGCTTATCAACGCAATAAGTGCTTAAGGCGTCTTGTGTGAAGTCGCGTAGTTCATTGGCCGTCACGACTTTTGAGGCAAATAGGGGTTCTACTGGACAGACAGACTGTTGAAACGACATTGAAGGGCAGCACTCATAGCTCGTGAGGCATCTATACAAGTAGATTGTACGTCGGAGTATGACAGCCGACGAGTGTAAAGGTAATGGTTTTGTCACTCAGGTGCCTTTCGGTGACAAAGACCAATGTGGCGAGTTCACCTTGCGTCACGGCGATTGGGTTCAGTTCCAAGTTGCAACAGACAGGAGGGACCAGCTCAAACGCGCTACCAACATCTCTTTGCTTGACGAGTCGTTTAACGTGTCTGGAGAACGGTACGCTATACCACCATCTTATTTAAATTATTTATTTTGCTTCTGTAACAATATATTGTGTCATATTGATACCTGTACTAATAGTTGTGTGTTCATTATGTTGTAAATATGCAATTTAAATTAAAGAAATAACTGTAAGTTAGGTCAATTAATTGACATGTGTGATGCAGGAGGGAACAGGGTGTGGTGTGCTCTTTGCGCGATGGTTTTGGATTTATCCGTTGCGTTGAGAGGGAGCAGACCATGTTTTTCCATTTCGCTGAAGTTCTCCGCCTCGGCTACGAGCTCAGCCTTGGAGATGAGGTAAGCTAACCATCGAGTGTTCGAATATACTTTATTTAGGACTGTATTACTTCATATTCTAATAATATATTTTTTATAGGTGGAGTTCACCGTAGATCCTCTGACGTCATTCTCGAACATGAACGCACGTCAATCAGCTATACGCATAAAGCACGTACCACGTGGTACGGTGCAGTTTGAGGCTTTGATAGAACGCGGGGCGCGTGGTGTGATCTCCAAAGAGGCCCAGATGGTCAGCTCGAACTCGAGTCCTACCAGGACTCCACCGGCGGTAAGTCCCATACAAGTGCCGTCACGATTTATAAGCGAGCAGCTATCTTATTAGTTGTTCTCAGCACCATACAGAGTCCTAAAGTTCTTAGGGCCTGTTCCATCCCCGAAGTAGTAAGTAGGTGTTATCGCGATAGTTACTCCAGTGAGAGTTCATATTCGTGTAAAACTTAAGGCCTACTAAGGCCAGATTTGCGGGAAATAGTAAAAGTAATGGTTTGCCAAATTAGTTTTTACAATTTGACGTTATTTTAACAGGATACCAACGGCTTAATTACCTGCCAAATAAATCAAACAAAGAAAACAGTTTCATTTACTGCTAAGAAATGTGAATCAAAGATGTTGCCACGTGTGGGAGATAAGGTTACCTTCGACATTTATCAGGTATGTGTCACAAACATTGGTCCATGTTGGCCTGCAATAGTAATGACATTTAATCAAATCAAATAATTTTTAATAGTATAATCAGTCGCACTATACTAGGCTTTTTTACAAAGTGTTTTGTTTGAAGATATTCGTAAAACTTTAAAACAGAGTCAAATTCAGAACCTCCTTTTTTGGAGTCGGTTAAAAACGTGGTTCGCAAACGTTCAACGGTAGTTGATTGAATAATATCCACCGTCTCCCCTTTGCCCTTGACCGATGCATGCTATAATGACCAAGTTGGTATGTATATTAGCCACCGGTGTCGAGCTGTGAAGCCTTGCATCGAACACTTGAATTATGTTCAATTGACTGAGATTGCTACAAGATCAATGTATTATTGCATAGATTGGATGTAATTGAATTGAACTTCGTGTATATATTTCCGCACAATATCTCCCCTTTATTATTATTATCACTAGCTGTACCCCACGGTTTCACCCGCGCAGACTTAATATGACTTAATTTTATGAATGGCCTAAGTTACTTACAAGGAGTAACTTAGGCTATTAGTCAGTGAAAGTCCCATTAAAATCGGTCTAGCCGTTTCAGAAGTTAGCCAGAAGAAACAAACAGACAGACGGACAGACAGAGAAAAATAATAATATTGGGTTTTGTATGCCAGTACAGTGTATACTTTAATATGAATTTAGTCAATAGGTGTAATTTTGGAATTACAAACAGACACTTTAATTTTATTTATCTGTATAGATTTACAATTACAAATTAGAAACTTGTTCTAAATGTCCTACTGAGAGTGGTTTGAATATCTGTTTCCATTTCAATGGGTATTGAACCAATCAATAATTTGTTTAATACGTTCAATGACGTAAACGGGTCTGCCTTGTGGTAGTTGTAAGTTTAAGATTTATCTCTCAAATTCCAGGTGAAGAGAACGAAAGAACTGGTGGCAATGGCGGTACAGGTCCAGCACAGTTTGACTAACGGCAGTGCGAATGGTGCCGGAAGCAGCCGACCCCTCATGTTGGGCTTCATCGCTGCACTCAAAGACGGATTTGGGTTCATTGAGACCTCGGACCACTCCAAGGAAGTGTTCTTTCACTTCAGGTAATATATTCATACATACATACATATGTTCACGCCTGTATTAGCCGAAGGGGTAGGCAGAGGTGTTGTAATCACAACACCGACTTTTCACCGAAGATGATTAAGTGGTGAGTCCATCGCCGTCTCAGACACTTTACATTAGTCATTGAATTACTTCTCAGAAATCTGCAGGTTTCCTCACGATGTACATAAGTTTTTTAGAAAAAGTCATTGGTACAGGCCCCGCTGGGTTTCGAACTTGCGTCGCTTGCGTAGCAGGTGACTGCTCAAACAAAGGCCACCACGGCTCTTATATATCTTAATATATTGTTTAATTAACTGAACAATGCAGTGTCTCAGATTGCTTGTTATCTTACAGCGCCTATTTTGACTTAGCGATATTATGAGCTAATATTGTGTCGTGTATGTTTTCTTCCTTTTAGAATAATTTGGGCAAAATTTTCATTTGGATATGATGACCGAGTATGCTTTGCGACTGTTAAATTTTGCGTATGTAATATTTTTGAGCATGCATTCTTAAAGCGATTATTTTTTATTTGTTTGTGCAATTCTTATAATTTATAGCTGTGTAATTCTTATATTTTATAAACTTTAGAAGAATATGCTTTTCAATTATTTTTGCAGTAATTTGATGTTGTGTTCGTTTGGAAACAGTATGTTGAATTTAGCTGTAATTTGTAATGCTATTTGTTTGAATCACTACGCCTACTTATGTGCCCCGCATAGATTTCGAATTATCAATTTATAAACTGCCTCGCCAGTTAACTCTCCAAACAGCTAGTCGCTAGTGCATTGTTAGGTAACAGACTGGTTTATAATTTCATACCTAATCGCGTGGTTGCTAATTGGTCTGGTTGCGCGAATATTTAGGTTTTACGCTTCAGCGAATGCGGAAATTGCTTAGGCTACGTCTCTGATACGAAAATGTTCATTCAATAATATTGGATTTGTACAATTAAAACGACGACACCATTGTAACAACTTTATAAAAAACATACAGGTGTTCCATTTATTAAAAAATATCACATTGTAGTGTAAATATGCAGTCTGCCTGATACACAAGCCTCATACAATGTAGTTACGAAGCCTATGGAAGTAAAGACTATAATGATGATAACTTTTAATGTTACCACTTCTTACTCCTCATCACCACTTATTGTACTAATAAAATGACAAATTAGTATATAACCTGTCTATTTTCAAACGGATGCTATAGCCCACAGACGCGTGTAACACCAGTGGAGTCACTCTTGCGCCCTGCAAAATATTACGATACGTTTGATATACTGGAATTGCAAGATATTTTAAGGGAAACCGTAGAACTGATCAATGTTTAGGCCATAGAGTTAGCTATGATTTTTTGCTGTAGTTTATTTTGCTTGTGACCATTTCCCACTCCTGACCAAAGTCCATGTCCCCAAATGGTTATACTCATTTATAATTTAACAAAAATCTACATTAGCTTCTCAGTAAAGAAAATTACTTCAAAGACGCACGCCCTGCGCGTTAATTTATTTAGATATTAATTTGACAGATCGATAGTCAGTCATAAAACAATTCCCAGCCATGAACAATGGGGTTCTCTATAATAACTTAAATCTAACTACCTAATATTTGTCTAGAAGTGGGCAACATTACATTCTGACATTTTCCACCTGTATTCCCATTATGCTGTATTTACATGATTTAAGTAAAAAATTACCTTCGAGCCAAGCATAAATACATCACACGATTATTGTATTTAATGCGTGTCAAGTTGTGTCGAAATCCCTTATCTATATTCCAGACAGATCAATACATTTTGTGATTTAATTCAAGGAGCTTTTCTTACAATCATCATATTTTTTTTTCTTTTATAAGCCTCGAGGCCATGCATGACGGCTATGCATAATAAACTATGGTGGCACGATTATATTTTATGCATTTTCGTAAAGGGCTATCGATTTCTCCGGTCTATATACAAACAGGTAAACGTTAATCAATATCCCTTGTTAATGCAATGCATATTTTATTGCAAGTCGCCAGCTCAGTACAATTGTTGAAAGGGTTTATCTATTGAATATTACGTATATGTCTGGGGGAACCATAATTATAGAGAGAGGCATTTGAAATCTATCAATTTATCCATATTGCATATTATTAGTAAGCATTTGAAAGTGGCTCTATCTGTCTGTGTCTTACTTTTCTCACGGTTCAACAGCTAAACCAATTTAGCAGAAATTTTGTATTATATAGGGCATTGAACCCGACTCAAGTATGGATATAGGGTATGTGAATACGCAGATGCACTTGCGGGTAGCTAGTATGTATATATGTTTAAGCATACGACTCTCCTGACGGTAAGTGTCGAACACTGAACTCAGGCGCAGCCGATCTTTTGTGCTTGGATTAATCATGTTTGAATGATCATCAAAATATGTCTGCTGTAGAATATAGGTACTTGACCCCTTTTGCCATCCAGTGTGTCTTTACATTACATTTTTTATGAAGATTTCAAAAAGGCTTTGTGGATGTATTCATGCCTATTTTAAAACACCCTATTCAAACATGACGGGTTCTTCCTGTTTTTGTTTAGTATTCGGTTAACATTGAGCATTGAATATAGCTTAAAGAAAGCAGTTTGTCTGGTTGGCGAATCATTTTAATCAATATAATATATTTCTCACCAGAATAATAAACAACAAGATCAAAAGTCGTACAAGGACAAAGTTATTTGTGGATATGAAAAACATTGTGCAATCAGAGTAAACATTCTTAAACATTTGCATTTATTTTGTGGAAAAAATAATGTTTTATTAGGCAAGTACTTGTTTCTGTGAGTACATTGTAAGGCTTCCATCTCATTCATCTAAAAATGGAATCGTTTTATATCGTAAAATAAATGTTTTGTTGGCCACAGTAATGCTTTTGCGTATGTATTGGACATCTGCGACTTTAATGATAAATGGGGTTCAAATATTTTATGTTGTTATTTGATTATATATTTTAGGTCTGTCTTGTAGTGGATTGATTGTATGGGAGTTGAAGGACGAGTGTTATTGTGTGTTCAATAAACAAATGAATAGGGCTCGAACCCCTCGTCTGACCGGTTTCCATCAGTAGACTTACGCAACGCAAGAGCCGTGGTGGCCTCGGGTTTGAGCAGTCGCCTGCTACGCAAGCGACGCAAGTTCGAATCCCAGCTGGACCTGTACCAATGAGTTTTTCTAAAAAACTTATGTACAGTGTTTTACGGTGAAGGAAAACATCGTGAGGAGACCTGCATATTTCTGAGAAGTAATTCTAAGACGTATGTATAATGCCTGAGACGCAACTACTCCCATTTCGAAAAATTAAATGCTCGCGCTCACACTTCACTGAAGATAATTAGGTGCTAATGTGACTGTTTGTGTGTCTGTCACCGAATATCTGCTACTAGTTTGAATGTATTGTGAAACATGCAGGTTTTATTACAATGTTGTCCTTTTCGGTAAAGCCAGTGATGCGCCGCGTAGTAGCTACGTCTACTTACCTATGAATGTGACTAACACCAGAATATCACCATGGATTGCATACTATATAAAGAATGGCAACGCTGTAGTATTCTGCTATTCTGGCGTTTAAAACATGCAAGGGTCACGATTAATTATAAAACAAACAATATAATAGATGTATACATATACTCACGCCTGTATTCCCCGAATGGGTAGGCAGAGGAGAACTTTAACCCACATCTCAAGAGTTATATTAAATGTAATGTTATAGATGTTTAAAATAAGCGCCACAATCACACGTTTAGCGACTTTGACTTTTCCTGCGAAGTACTGCGAGTTGCTGCACACATACCTTGTGTAAGTTGTGTGTTTGTAAGAGAATGAAGCACACTAATTAAAAGAGTTTTTGTATGTTGTTGACAGTAATTTGGAGGGTAGTCCCGACGAGCTGGAGTTGGGCAGCGAAGTGGAATATACCCTGGGTCGTATGAATGGTTCGGGCGGAGGTTGTGCGAGCGCTGAATTTGTGCGCGTTCTCGCCCGCGGCACCATACCTATGGCCAGGGCGCTCGATCCTTCCATCAATGGCATCGTCACGCGGACTCTGCGAGCTCTCAACCCCGACCAAGCTCAGTACTCAGGTACCTTAGGGGCAACGCCCTTAATCAGGGAACCAGGTACCCTTATGGCAAATTATTTTATAACTCTACATTTATTGTCTGTCAATGTTATCCATTTTTCTTATGCTCTTATTTATAATTCGCTGGAATAAACATGAAAGGCTGTCTATTTATCCCTTCGAATTATAAATAACAGCGTGCACATGCCTATTCTCCGAAACGGTGGTAATATTATCTAATTTCATTAGTGTCTTACCTGGGATTAAGCTGCATGAATCATTTTCATTTATAATAAATTATATTACAGTGCGTTTACAGTTATAACACAGGAACGGGATACATACATTAAGTATGGGATTACACTTTCAATGTTTTTAATATATATAAATAACAATCAAATTGGATTTATTTTGACACAGTGCAGTATAATCTACTACCAAACCTAGTAGTCTGTCTCTAGAATTTGTCGCTAATATAATGTTAAAATCTGTTGGCCACAGTGATGGCCACATCACGTCAAAAAAAATTTTGGGATGGGATTATTTCAAGAACTAAAAGTCCGAGAAAATTTTATAAAAACATACTTATTTTAAATTCTTGTATAACTCCTTGTTACAGAAGACTTATGCGAAAATAATGTCTAAATTGAGAAAATATTAAAATCACATAAGCGTAAAAGTATTTTTATATAAAAAAAAAATTGCTAAATATTTTGTATCCTATTACATTCCAACGGCTTTTTCATTACTTCTGGTTAACAGGTACATTTAAAGTGCATCTCTGATACAGTGAGCTTCAATAACTATAATATATAACCGGGGCTCTTATCACTCATCGCTTGATCATTCTTCTCTTTAGCTATACCTTATCAATAATGTGATTTAAATTATCTAAATGGACCATACCTGTATGAAAATTAACTGGAACTAAAGCCCCTTATTACAAAACATGGCTTAAGAAATTCCCTGGTTTAGAAGGAATTTTGTCTCTTTCTGGTTTTGTAAAAAAAAAAGATGGACATAATTTTAGTCCAGGCGATTAAACGATGTTTTGCAATAAGTTTAATTTTTATTTTGAATTGAACGTCGCAATTTTGTTTTAGGCCTAATCCAAGTCGAGGTTGGTACAACATATGAGTTTGGAATAATGGGGTTGGCATGCAAGAGAGAGATCCTCCAAGTGGGTGACCCGGTGACCTTCCAGGCTGATACCGACGGTCGGGCCACCAATATTGTACCACAAAGGAAGAAACGACGTGCTATTGTTGATGCCATTAAAGGTCATAGGCTTTTGCACTTAGGTTTGGGAAATGTATTAATCTATATCTGTCCTGTCCTTCTTCTAAACTGTGCCTGTACATTGAATCTATAGTTTGGCAAAAATAAACAATATACGAGGCGCCTAGACAACCTTCTAGTCAGATGGCAGTCGCTTCGTATAAAATTCAGGTGACCAGCCGCATCGCGTTGAATCAAGTGCCGACCCTAATAATTTATGGGATAAGGCTTTTTCCTTCGTTTCCCGTCGGTTAAAAAATGGCAAGCTCACTTTATAGTTTGCATGTTCATAAATAAATCTATTTAATTAATTTGTTTATTGTAAAAGTACTACACTCATTGTCTTGTTCCATTTTTTGCCAAGCTGTAGGTTTTGTTTTCGATGTTGTGGACTGGGGATGTATTTGGGACTAAATTATTGAATTCGGAACAGTTTCATTTGATGAAGTGACACCCAAAAGCAACTGAACCAATTTTATTTTAATACTGTCTACAGAGTTTTAAATCATAACAATCGCACAGAGTTTGACATCTTTTTGCTGTGTGAACGATTAAAATTATGATAAAATATTATTAATCAATTTCAACACTGAATTATTATTCCTGTAATGTATTTTATGATTTGAAAGTAACAGTACTAATTTCTAGCAGTCACATAAACTGACACAGTTAATGAGATTGGCAAAGGCCACAGTAGCCAATAGCCATTATGTTTCTGGGATGTGCATGCAGTATCAACGAGATGGTCCATAGTCTAACCACACTGCATGATCGTAGTTGTTGAGATTTCATTGGTGTACATCATTAGTTGTATGTAGTTATTTACATTTATATAACGTTTTGTCAGGTGGTTTCGGTTTTCTAACCGTGGAGTCTGAGGAGAACCGTCGTCTCTTCTTCCACATGTCGGAGGTACGCGGTAACCCCGCTGATCTCCAGCCCGGGGATGCGGTCGAGTTCGTAATGCTCACCAACGCTAGGAACGGCAAGTCATCCGCTTGCAACGTTGTCAAAGTTGCGTAAGTATCCAACTATTATAAATTTAGTGCATGTGAAGATAGGCTTTTTGGTGACCACGTGATGTTTGAACAAGTATAATTGAATGATCCGATGATGAGTTTAACGACCGCCACTGCGAATGTACGTAGTACCGCTGAGCGACTATCTTGATCATTAAGGATATGTTGTGCCTTTTATGTGTAAGTAAAGATCTAATGCTTATGAAAACTGAGGCGGTATCAACACCTTCATTTGTGATGTATCTAATGTATGGCGTATATGTATGTGAAATGTGACAAGGTTAGATGTCGAGGGTTCTGTTAAATATTAATGTACATGTAATGACACAAAGTATTTATATATTAGGAGCAAGGCAACAGGTGGCGCAGCAAAGCCTCGTGGTGAACGTCCGGAGCGTCTGTTGGCGCGGCTCCGTACGGCGTCGCTGGAGGAGGCCGCCGGCCCGCGGGTGGTGGTAGTGCGGCCGCCGCGCGGACCAGACGGCAGCCGCGGGTTCAGACCCAGGAAACCTATTGCAGGTCAATATACTTACTGCCTTCATATTCACATACAAATGATATTTAGTCGACTAACAAACAACTCTCAGTACACACACTTGTCTATCTCAGCTTACACACACTTGTCCTACTCAGCTTACACACGCTTGTCCTTCTCAGCTCACACACACATGTCCTTCTCAGCTTACACACACTTCTCCTTCTCAGCTTACACACACTTGTCCTACTCAGCTTACACACACTTCTCCTTCTCAGCTTACACACACTTGTCCTACTCAGCTTACACACGCTTGTCCTTCTCAGCTTACACACACTTGTCCTACTCAGCTTACACACGCTTGTCCTTCTCAGCTTACACACACATGTCCTTCTCAGCTTACACACACTTGTCCTACTCAGCTTACACACACTTGTCCTTCTCAGCTTACACACACATGTCCTTCTCAGATTACACACACTTCTCCTTCTCAGCTTACACACACTTGTCCTACTCAGCTTACACACACATGTCCTTCTCAGCTTACGCACACATGTCATTCTTAGCTTACACACACTTCTCCTTCTCAGCTTACACACACATGTCCTTCTCAGCTTACACACACTTCTCCTTCTCAGCTTACACACACTTGTCCTACTCAGCTTACACACACATGTCCTTCTCGGATTACACACACATGTCCTTCTCGGATTACAAACACTTGTCCTTCTCGGATTACACCCACTTGTCCATTTCACATAAATTCATACATTATTAAAAAGTACATTTCTCATAAATTTACACAGCTCATCGACTTTTTTATTATAACTAATTAACCAATATATTAAGATTTGATAGATATATTATGTCATGTAATTTGCAGATCTGTTAGCTGAGTGAGATGCCGCGCGAAGCACACGAGGCCTCCACAAACAACTGTTTGTGTAACATCCTAGTGGTTTGATTTCCAACTCAAATTGTTTCATTGTCTTCAAGAGAGACTGACTGATCTTCTTTCTTTAGCAGCATTTAGAAATTTGTTTTGTTATTTTACTAATTCTAAGAGAAGACAATCATAAGTAAATTATTGTCAGCTGTCTATAATACCAATCAGTTATGTAATATGTACATCTACCTTTATGGCTTACGATCAATGAGCGAGGAACATATCAAATCAAATCGATTTCAGTTGCTTGATTATCTTTTAGTTTATGTAAGAGGTTCTTTTCCGCATAGACACGTTGTTCAAAATTCCGTATGCATCATTGTTTTGACGCATGTGGTTTGCCAAGTTCTGGGCTTGTTCACGGCGCTGGTTGACACGTAACATATGAAGCTAGCTGCTAGCCACCACAATACAACACAGCTATATACGCGTCATACGCGCTCCTGTTTAACGTATACGTGTAAATATTAAAACTTTTACGTTAAATTATTATATTGAAATCTAAACTATGATTTACATCGTTCAAATTGTACAGTGAAAAGTTTATTGGGGTATGTTTTGTTGCGTGATAATTGTTGTGTCGATGGAGGCGTTGTGACACTTGTGATGTAACAGAGAGTTTGGAGGAGTGACAGCATCGAGTTATAGTAGAGAATGGGCCGCCGCCGCAGTGTACGTTTACCTTTACATTAAACGATCTCTAAGCGGAATTATCTGTGATCAAATGATAATGTCGTGTGCAATAAATTATGATATGATTTGAATAGAAATTAAAATTTTACGTGTTTATAAAAAAATGAGAACTAGTCGTTTAGTATAATAGCTGTTTTAGGCGTGCTTCATTTGCTATGTGTCAACAACCACCGGTGCAGTGGAGGCAACCACTGCATACAAAAATACTAAACATATTTTGATAACTATTTGGTAGAAAGAACAAAATGTATCAATGTTGTTCATCGAAAGCATTTAAAGAAGTATGCAATGTACTGGAATGGAACCAAAGACTGAATTAAAATATTTATAAACAATAATATTGGTATTAGATTATTTTAATTGACGGTATGTTGCGAGCCTTCGTGATATTCTTTGTGGCCATAGGATAAAGGAAATAGCGTGTTTTATTTACAACTGTATTCATCCTTGAAGCTACTGTGCTGTGACTATCATTTTAAACGGGTATTTTATGAAAAAAATATAGCAGTTGATATTTTTTAAAACAACTTTTCTGAGAATTCTGTTTCTTCTCTCTTATGTAAGGCTCATTTTGTTCATCACAACAATTACGAAGTTCACATTAGTAGTCATAGATGATCGTCGTCCGTATGTTGGTTTTCTTCAACAAATGTCGCGGACATGGTTATGCTATGACGATACATAAAAACATTACAATTTTATTGTTATTTATATATTTTTTTTGTTTCCATCCTATCCTAATGTCTACTCAACTGTATCATTGGATAGATGTTTGTGCGTAATCTGCCTATATTCGTGTATTTAGTTTTTTATGAATGTGTCTATTTATCAAATATTCCCAATGAATTTACTTAGTGTTTTATAAATAGTGGTAGTAACGATCGCACGATGGATGTGTACAATTATAATAACTTTGTGTGCCTCATATCATAACACACCAAATAATATCTGTAACATATTTAAAGTGATATGAAGGCCTTCACATACAAATGGTTCTTTGTAAAACGCTTGTTGCTGTATCCGTGATGCGACTGTAGTCAATAAGATGAAATTATTATAGTGTACAGGTTTTTTGTATTTTTTTTTTGTTATGCTGTGTTCTATAAATCGAATTCCCTCGGGAATGTTTGGCTGAGCTTCGAGCTTCGTATCGCTTGTAGGCTTGAACCCTATCTTGTTTGTTGTCAGAATAATATACTTGACCCCACGCGTTCGTTACTTGGCAAAGATTCTATTACATTATACAACATGGCGGCAGCTTTAAATCTAACTCGTTTAATCTATAGCTCTATTTTACTTCAAACCAATGCTGAAATATGTACAAAAGGAATAAAACACACATTATTATTGCATCACCATGTAAGGTATAGGCCCTATCGTAAATGCGGTTTGTATTAAACATTTATAATTTATACAAGTCCCAAATATTACATACAGTTTGTTACACCAAGAAATAATCAAGTATAGTGATTATATTGTATGTTATTTCGGATGCATACAATACGCTTAGATAATTATGTGCTCGTTTTATGGTAAGTTATTGATCGCACGTGAACTAATAAACGGAGCGCGACCCCGCTCTTCACTATATTAAATTGTTCAAAAGATATCAACTGGTCAATAAATATGTCTCGCATGTTGTATCATAATTTTTCTCTTACGTAATGAAAATAAGAAAGTGCTTCTATTAATCCCAAAGAAAAATATTTTAGGAACTTTGAACAAACGTTAAATATGCTTTATGCTTTAAAACGACAAATGTTTAATTTGCTGTATATCTTATTTTATATATGCTCATGTAACCATAATAAATAGACGTAGTGGAAGAATATAATAATCTGGAAAAATTCATGTCCTATTGTATGAAACGTAACGCCCGGATCTTTTCGGGTATAGGTATTATAATATACTAGTCTTAAACATAATATGTGCCCCTGGATTGTTGCACGCAAATGCATTCTAAGCTCTAAATCAGACCTGACGTGCGCGACACAACATCACCAAAACGCACCACTACACGAATTTGGCGAACCAATTACAAATTATAATACATAAATATATGTAATTAATTAAAATCAGTGCCTAAAAGAACCTCTGGATCAGAAAATACCAAACAAAATATGTTAAATTATTTAAGCCTTCAGAATTACAAACTTTGGAATAATCATAAGAGTTTATTTTTATTTAGTTGTTCAAATGTTCACATTAGACGAGTTATCTATGCCAAATGTTTATACGCCTTGTACAAGTTTATTAACATTATGTACACCTCTTGAGGGTTTATACCCATTATTTGGTTTGAGCAATAATACTTGTTGTTCTGACTGCAATATTGCTCTGTGGATATTACTGGACTATTTTATTGAATGTAGGTGTTCGTTGTTGTCGGCTGATATAATGTCAATTTGCTTCGTTTTGTTCGTACATATTGTTCCGTGCGCTTGTCTCTTGTCTTGTATGTAATGTGTTGTTATTATATGGATGTCTCATAATTGCACTCAACGTGCTGTACAAATTCGGCCTTATATAGTGTACCGACCTACGTATAGTGTACCCTGTGTTTCGTTTGATCAAGTTGACGCGAGTGAAGTGGCTGTGAATATATGAGTGTTCCAACCGTGGCGGCGCCACTGTCGCGCCGGTTGCACTCCAATCGCATGTATATCGTGTTAGTTTGAACAAATTACATAACATGTATGTGATCATAATATGTCCGTCATTATATATACTTCGTATGATTTGAGGTATTTATATCGAAACTTGTGATATTCAGCTGTCAACAACCGAATGAGGTTCCGAATGCCTTGAGTGCATTCTTATATCTGCAAGCAATAAATAACTATATATCTGTCTTATTTTGGGTCTAAATCGTTGCCCTGTAGCAATGTGACCCTGTATCACTAAATATTAATAAACAATATGATTACAAGAATTACTCTTTTACTGTGCATGCAATACAATACACGTGTTATTCATTCCATATTTTGATTTGTTATTATTATTTAATATTTTCAAGCAGTCGTAATATCATTGATTTAAAAAGTCTTAGTCACATAACATGGAACATAGCAATAATTATAATAAGTGCTATTTATTTTCATAGTTTTTGTATGCAAGGATTCATTTGTGCATAAGATTGCAGTACTGAGTTACAACACTAGTAGATTCACCATCAGTCAAGTGTCTTCCGCCACTCAAGGAGAGACACGATACATACATTGCATCATAATATTATATATTAGGCAACAACTCATTATTTTAGTAAGTAATAGATAGGTATTAGGTAATTTACTTTAAAGAAATTTGAAGCAAAGGTTATTTCCTACTCCTAGAAGCACAGCGTGATGATAAGTACCTGTGTTTAGACATCTAAAAATCAAGTTGAGCACGAGGACCTATAATCTCCAGTTGGAAAACACGGTAGGTGCTTCGTTTACTACTACAACTGAAATCCATGTCAATATTTATATTCGTGACCGTGTAAGCGGCTAGTGCAGCCATTGCTTACTTGGTAAAAAGATATCGCACCCTCAGAATGATAGGGCTCAATTCAGGAATCAAATGTTTTTGGAAATCGCAATCATAGATCAGCCGGCATGTTATTATTTTGCTAGTTTTGAGTACAATGAGTCTTTTTTTTATAGTAATGACAAAACACAGCCTGTGTTATGTCGATAAATGAAAAAAAAAAGTTTTTTTTTAAACTTGGGTACATTTTTGGGTCTGTCTATGATGATCTTAATTCGCAATATTTGGAGCCCCTTTCTGAGCCATCGTTCTGAGGGTGCGATATACCCCGGGCAGGTCTCCCCACTGCTAGCCCCCCCATTCCATGCGAAATTGGTGACTTTACCTCAAGAATACAAAATAATGGTAGCTCTAATTGGCTGTGACATTTTGTAATTTTGATACTTCTCTTTGTTCTGTTGGTCGTACATACTTAAAGTTACCTATTGAACCGAAAGGTATTCGAATGTCCAAAACGTTCGACTATCGAACTACTGGTAGGACTTGTTGGAATAAATGTGATTATCATACATTATTCAAGGGGTTACTTAAGGCTTATAAGATCCTAGGTGAGGCATGGGTCCGCACCTCCAATTTACTATTTATTTTCAATGCTTTTAACATGGTCTCATAAGATCTCAAGGTATAAGTTTTTAATTTTAATATGTATATCTTGAAATCGTATTGGCATTCGATAAGTAAAACAGCAGATGTCTTGTATCGTTTTATTATGAAACAATTAAAAAATATAATATTATGTCATATGTATAGTTATTTCATTCGTAAGTATGATAACATTGGGTAATTCCCCAGTCTCAAGCTAAATCTTAATTTATTATCATGTTACCTACGTCTGTAATTACACTTAATTTTACTTATTCATAATTAGAGACCTTCCTTTTGGAAGTAAGCCATCGACACTAGAATACCATCACATCACGCGATATTATATAAAACTCAATCGTAGGGACATATTTGATAATTTGGCCAGTGATTAAAACTAGATTACCTCCTTATATAATTCAACTTAATATACTTAGTTTATTAATTTAGGTAAGTACCTACAACGAAAAATATATATACGGTCGAATTGAGTAACCTCCTACTTTTTTTGAAGTCGGTTAAAAAACATCACTTTGTCATGCACTATCTCATAGATTAGTAGGTGCTGTGTGAACATATGACTAAAATGTTTTGTAAAGTATACATACAGCATTTCATTATTAACCCACATATAAAAATAAAGGTTTCTACTCTTAAGAGTAGGGTGGAGTTCGCGCGGCAATACGCAGAGAATTTCCCCGTTAATATGTCTTTCAGAACAAAGCCTGTCTGCACTCAGCGCTACGTCCCAAAGTGATGAATTGAGTTCTTTGATTGAAAATATTAAAGTAACTACCCAGATCTTGCAATACACATTTTGTTTCTTGGGTTGGGGTTGGCTTCCCTTGTGTGGAGTCAAGGATATCCTGCTTATGAGCTTGGCTCCTCGGGCAGGAGTGACAATACACATTTTCCATATTAATAAGAGTTCAATCTAACTCTCCCGCCCGTACCTTTCATTACTCATCACCACGGCGGTCTGCAGCATGGGTAACATTGAGATCTAATTAACACTGGAAACTATGACTAGATATTTTCGAACAATGATTGGCATAGGCCTATAAAAGCGCATAAATGCAGGGTTTTTAGTACCTACACATTAGTAAGAACGGATATCAGCCGTGTATGCTGACTCGCAGTCGATGTAAACGCAGATTTGTATAGGATCGAAACAGCGCCGTCTGTCGGCCTAAAGATGACACCATTGTGAGCCCATACAAATCTGAATTTACATCGACGCGATGACTTGTGCCGGCGATTTTAAGAAAACTCGCACTAGGCACTCTGAGCATTTTGTAATGTATTTAACTAATACAGCATACGCCTAGCTTAATTCTAGTCCTTAAATCGAGACGATTTTGCTTAAAGTAGTATTATACCTATCCCAAAATATTCTTAATCTTAGTTATTCTAGTTGAATGTACGGTATCGAGTAATATATTTAGCACATACATAGATAAGTGGTAATTAGTTGTATAAAGCATGTATCTGGTCGCAGGACAGGCCGCGATAGCGCGCCTGGTGGTCGTAGTGAGGCAGGAGCTGTATGGCGCGGTAGAGGTGCGACCCTGGGCTCTCACTGTTCTTGAGGTCCTTGGCACCCACCAGCTGGTACTCCGGGTGGAGGTATCCTAATTCCACACCAGCTTCCAGTAACATGGTGGTGCGGTTGATCTGTAGCTCGGTCACACTCGCGTGGGAGGGCACTTCTTCACGGTAATCACCTGGCAACAACAATTAACCTTAAAAATTTTAAATAGCTGGCATTCGCGTCTTAATTGTGAACAGGTCATCTCAAGCTACACATTTATATATAAGCAGAATTATTAGACTTTTTTTAATTTATAAATAAAGTCTAATAACCCAGGTTTAACCCAGATCAAAAATTTTCCTCGTTAAAGGGGTTGCAAAGGTCAGATGGCAGTCGCTTTGTATAAAAATCGGGTGATCAGCCACATCGGGTTGAATCAAGTGCCGACCCCAACAGTGTATGGGATAAGTCTGAATAAATCTGAATATGAAGGTATAAGATTAGAAGAAATATTTGAACGAAGACTAACATCAGAAATAAGTACTTAAATACATTTATTTACCTATCTATTAAAATATTTAGGTCTTCGATTATCTTGATAAGTTTAGTCTGCCTACGAAATTTATCATTTTAAATCTATCCAGGTAGGTATATCTGAATGATTGATTAGCTTGTGTTAACATAATCTGTTGAATTAATTATGTTAGTGTCACACTCATTAGAAGTCTGTTTTCACGTTGTTTTGTATTATTTATAAACAAGAGCTTTAGTGATCTGATAATGAAAATCGAAGTTTAGGTAGAAAGTTCGCAATGCTTCTACCACGGTTCTTAAATTACGTGGTCCGCTAGAAAATTGTTTCAAAATTCAAAATTCTAAACGATTTATTCTACATAAGGGACACTTGGAACACTCATTGAACGTTTATCTTACGCTAACTTAGCTTAATTTACTACCATTTCCAAATATAAGCCTGTCAGGAGAAGAAACGGCGAACTTTGACGTTCAGAATATTCTAAACCTACCCTTATTTAAATTACTTCACGAACGGAACTTTGAGTTTGATAAAAACAAAACGGCACTGGAACTACACATTACGTTATTGTTCGTCTGCGAAGTTTCGTTTTCGGAGAAAGAGAGTCGACCCTCTCCACATTTATTGTCTGGGTACTAGTTGTGCCCGACCTTTTAAAACATTTAATGTCATATTATGACACTTTTGAAAGTAAAAGTTGCTCTACTTACTCTATGACATCAGCTATTTAAAGTACCGTTAAAAGCCGTTTCAGAGATTAGCCAGAACAAACAGACAAGCAGACAGACAGATATTTTTTTTCAATAATTTCTTGATATTAATTGAAATACGGTAAGTACTTATATACTTTTCATATTTTCAATTTCATTTATCTGTATTGAAGTACCTATCAATACAGATATGATGACCCATGTATGTAGGTCATCATTACATCTAAGTACCTACTTGCCTTAAAAATTGCATAAATGTAGTGTAAAGATATTTTTTTTGGCATTTAAATAAAACTTGGCCATGTTGGTTCGAAATAAACGTTAGGAGCGAAGGCCCCTATGATGTTTGTTGAATGTTGCTCAACTAGTTGTCAAGACATATTTGAAGTTCGGCAACTAGGTGTCACCACAGAGTAAATAGTACCTAGTAACTTCAATAGCTAATATTATTCTTCATCAAAAATTTTGAAAAGTGTATCCTGGATGTTCCATCTGAGTGTATAGCAAGTAATTCCTCATTTGGAACTGAGTTACTTACCAATGAATCCAATTCCGATGGCGCATCGATTGTAGCCAAATGTGTGGGCTCCAACCATGTTCCATCCTCGGCCCTCGTACACTCTACCATCGTTCCCGATCATGAAGCTGTACCTTCAAATAATAATAAGGTACCTAGGTATAAAGACTGTGGGTTGTATGCCCACTTGAGGTCCTCAAAACGATAATAGCTGACAATGAATACGTCTTTGAATAACTTCTCAACATGCGCATGTTTAATTTTAATATTTTCCTTCACCGTAAAGCACGCGGTTTGTAATCACTGCATATCTAAGTTTTTAGAGAACATCATGGGTACAGCCATGAAAAAAATGAGAAATACTGCTCAAATGTAATACCTACGGTATATCATATTCGTATGTATGTAAGAAGTATGACTGAAGGCTGCGCAGCTCGGCGGCGCAAAAGATGAACCGGTGGCATTCCGGGCTGACGGTGTGCTGGATGACGACCAGGCGCAGCGGGGTGAACTCGTCCATGGTCTCGTTGTAGTCGTACGGCTGCGCGAGCCACATCTCACGTGTTATGTTCCATTCGTGAGGAGCTGCAATTGTACCGGATAGATGTGTCTGCACGAGCTATGAGCGCTGATCTTGAATGCTAGTAGTATTTTAAGAGCCTGTCTCTATTTGTCAGTCAACCCCCACTATTCTCGCAGAGCGTTCATAACTCGCACACGGCAAGTAATATGTGGAGCTGCTGTTCGAAATTCAGAGCCTGTAAATTACAGAAGATCGAAGCGCAATTAAGCTACCTTACAGTGTTGTGTGTGTTCCTGTGTTTGAGTAAGTTCGCAAAAATGTTGGCACGAAGATTTTATTATTTATATGTACTCGTTACCGTAGAAAGTGTGTGAAGAGATGCCTGAATGTGGACGAAGTGGAAGAAGTATAGGTATATAGGTAAGGTACGTAGCATGTGGCAAACGGTGGTCTTTGCCTACCCCCATGGTGTACAGGCGTGAGCATATGTAAGCACTCGTACATATTTTGTCAATGGACTCGTAAGTAACGCGCGAGTGACATTCTTGGCGTTGACAGACGGACTATATTGCCCGTTTATTTGTCACACAAACAAAAACATTATAAGTAGGTAAGTACGTTATTTTGAAATTTTGTCTCGTGTCAGTAAACTATGACGATTCTCGCAACAGAACAAAATACCGAGACTCGAGTAATAAATTACGGCTCTACATGTTCCATACCGATATCCCCTATTTTTTGGGGCTGGTCCTCCTTGGGCAGCGTGAAGCAGATGATTAGGATGATGCACGTGAAGAGAGCGGCGGTCGCGGCCCCACACCAGAGGCGCTCGTTCTTGGTGGTGTTCTTTGCTACGTTCCACAAGTACTTATGGAGGGGGAGGTCTGAAACATACATTGTCAAGTAAGTTATAAAGCTCTTAAGAATATTATTACGATCGACATTTTGCAAACGAACGAAAATATTATAATACTAGTTGTGCCCTGCGGTTTTAGCCGCGTAGATTTCCTCCTTGCAACATTAGCTGTCTGCCAGTAAAAGTCCCGTTAAAATCAGTCCAGTTGTTTTAGAGATTATCAGGAACAAACAGATAGACAGAGAAAAATGTTGATAATTAGTTTTTTTTAAATCGGTACCTTATATACTTTCGTATGCATTTAGTGAAAAGCTGTTATTTTGGAATTACAAACAGACACTTAAATTTTATTTATCTGTATAGATATGTTACTTTTTTTTTTAACGTGGAGAATTCTTTATGTATACACCAACCACCGCGGGGGCAGCGGAAGGGTTACGTCGGACTCACACCGACTAAACTCCACGGTGTTCCTCCAAGTCGCTAAGTGGGGGGTGCACGTGATACGTCTTCACATGCTTCGCCGTGACCCCCCCAGCGACTGGCCTGTCAGACCCCTCCTTACGTTACCAGGCTGAACCCGGCTTTTACACGAACGCGCCCTTCAACCGCGAGGGCCATGTGTCGGCGCCAAGACCCCCGTCCCGGCGCCCTCGGCCCACATTACGGAGGCATCAGCCGCTCTTCGGCCTGCCTCCGTCGGCCGGTTCTTCTACGGCGGATTGAGTCAGACAGAATCTGCCTCTCGGACCCGCTCCGCATAGATATGTTACCTAATTACGGTCTAACATATGGTCCTATTCCTGTCTGTAACAGACAAATTGAATGATTGCAGGATAAATTGACGGTGTAACTGTTTTAATAAATCTATAAATTTAAGTGTCTGTTTGTAATTACAAATTAACAGGTTTTCACTAAATGCATATGAGAGTACTTATATACGGTACTTACATAAAAAAACAACGGTGCCCACCTACTTTTTAATATAATTTCATAGCTTTAAATACCTATTACGTTGTTACTATATTGTACCAGTATGGTAGTATTTGCCGCGTAGATCGTAAGTACTAGGTAAGTAGGTAATGCATACTAATATACTTTACAAAGTTATGCGTAAATGTACTTACTAATTACTATGTAGGTAGTATATTTGTGATTATAGAAGAGATAACGAAAGTTTAGATTAGATATACCTACCAAGTTGTATACCTTCTTCTGTTGCCATTGTGACTCATAAGTAATGTACTTGTTCTAAAATACATAGGCTTTCTATGTAAGATCAATTCAGCAGATACGCATAATATAGGTTTAGAATCTGTGACTATTTTATTTAATATAAATACTTAAAACTATTTACAAGTAGAAAACTTGGCCCGAATCGGTGTCTCTCGGGATCGTGCCAAGAAGGCTGACAGCATTGCCACGTTGAATAGCAATGCTGATTCTCTGCGCGAGAAAAGCCCCAGCCCGCTTGTCACGAGAGGCTTCTGCCAGACGACGTGCAACCTCTTTGAAAAGTACAATTAAATAATGATTAGGTGCTAGCGAGTGTCACGCGGTTGTACCCGTGTAGTTTCCGTTCCCGTAGGAGTACGGGTATAAATATAGCCTATACTTCTGGCTGATAATGTAGCTATCCATTGATAAAATAAATTTTCAAATCGGTTCAGTATTTTTTGATTTCGTTACAAACATACTCAAATACAAATCTTTCCTCTTTATAATATTGACCTCTTTGAACGTAGTGTAATTTCGTGACGTATTAGCGTGGCACGAAATATGTTGATCCACCTTCTTTGGCATTCAACCACAACCCAAAAAAGTATCACACAAGTAAACCTCATATAATAAATCTCTACAGATAAATACAATTTAAGTTTTACCATCCTCAATTCATCTGTTTTTTTTCTATTTAGCAGATTTCCGTTTTCCACATAAACTCTGTCTCCAACTTCCAATTTAATTTCTTCCCTACATTTATCGAATATTTTTATACTGCAATTATGTGTTTTTTTTCTATTTTCCAGAGCTAGTTTTCGATCTCTATCTAGATCTTCCTTTGTACAGCATGGTTTTAATTCAAGTGGTTTTCTTATTTTTTTAAAGAAGGAAACAAAATATAAATATACAAGTACTTTATATTATACATTTATAAAAAATCACTTCAGACCTTCTTATAGATACAGATAAATGGATGCTGATAAGCAATAATGTGTCAACCCACAAAAAGTCAAATTCAAAGGTTTTGATATATTTTGATAATGCATCACGTATTTAACATTCTAAAAAAGTGTTTCAAGTCATCTGAAACATAAAAGTACGTAAAAAAATGGATTTATGTCATAAAACAAATCTTAAATCACGTATACAATCATCTTAAGACGCCATTTTCTCAAAACCAAGTTTATGCGGGTTGACACATTATTGCTTATCTGCATCCAATTATGTGTTTTTTTTCTATTTTCCAGAGCTAGTTTTCGATCTCTATCCAGATCTTCCTTTGTACAGCATGGTTTTAATTCAAGTGGTAACATATCTAAAGATTTACTCTTTTTTTTAAAGAAGGAAATAAAATATAAATATACAAGTACTTTATATTATATAGTTATAAAAAATCACTCAGACCTTCTTATAGATACAGATAACTAAAATAACGAATACAATTATGTTACATATGGAGAACTAAATTAATGAATTAACATAAACTTTATACAGTATACTTTATGCATAAATAGATGCCCTGAAATAAATAGTCCTATTATGCACAAATATTACTTACTAAGAGAAGATATTACCCACCTACTAATACTAAGATTATACATTTATACAGATAAAAACAAACGAATTCCAATAAATGTGTTTGTTATTCTTAAATATCAGCTTTACACTAATTACATAAATGTAAGTATATACGGTTCCAATATAAAAAAACCATGATTAACATTTTGTGTTTATCTGTCTGTCTTTTGGTTCCAAAAGTTGCCAAAGCGGCTGCACCGATTGTAACGAGACTTTCACTGGCAGTTAACTCATGCTACAAGATGTAACTTAGTCACTAAGTACTTTTATTTATTAACATAAAGGTCCATGCAATTAGCTCGACGCGGGTAAAACTGCGAGCGCAGCTAGTGTCAAATCAAAACAACATAGTCTCGTTTCTTATTATTTTATGGATTATTTTGGATATATTTCCTACCGCCATTTAAAAATAAAACTTATTAGGTACCTATTAGCTATGTTTATTGACTAACAAATCAGTCTTAGCCTTATGACGATCATGGGGCCCACTATCATCGTTACAGCAGTGACGTCTTATTAACTTCTTGGCTTTGACGTTTAATTTTGGTATCACAAAATGACAAGTCAGAGCTAAGAAGTTCTGAAAACGCTCTGCCCTGATGATGGTAGGCCCCCAGCCGCGTTATTTACTAAGGCTTCTCAGCGTCGAACTCGACGACGAGCGTTAGTTTCAATCAAAAGAAATTGATACATAATACATAGATGATAAGGATCAATTTCGTTTCTTTAAAACCTACATTCGACAACGAGTGCGACGCTGAGAAACCATAGTGAATAATGCGGCAAATACCAGCTGTAGCAGCGTTCAGCAGCGCTTTATTCAATCTAACTCTAATTCACGCTCCCATGTAAGGACCATCTTGAAGGGTACGTTCTCAAAATGCAACCACAAAATGTTACTTGTTATTGTTCTACAACACATTACTATTATTGTTCATCATCTCCCTGGCCTTATCCCATACACTGTTGGGGTCGGCACTTGATTCAACCCGATGTGGCTGATCACTTGATTTTTATACGAAGCGACTGCCATCTGACCTTCGCAACCCCTTTAACGAGGTAAATGTGTGATCTGGGTTGTCAGACTATTTTAGGCCTCCGACTGGCCTGTAACGACTGCCAAGGATGATAAATTGTCAACCGGGACCGACGGCTTAACGTGCTCTCCGAGGCACGGAGGGAACTCGGGCGGTCACCCATCCAATTACTGGTTAGGGTTAGGGTTGCTTAACTTCGCTGATCGAATTATATGCGCAATAGCAACATTAGTTGTTATCATTGTGAATTGAAGCATGTTTGTTTAATGTAATGGGAGTATTAAATCGCTTATTCTTATAATGTCCCACTACTTCTCGGAGGAATATTTTTGTATTCCAAATTAAAATATTATTACTACATTAAATACTGCTTATTTCTTGTAATAATTATAGCTTATACATTATATGTATGATCATTTAATTCACTATGAGTTAAGTTAAAAACAAACACAGACATACTTTTATGTAATTTACCTATCAAATTAATGAGATCATAAGAGAAGAGTTGTATGTTTCCACTAATTATTCAAAAGTACTTTCTGAGATATTATTATCAACAAAATTTTTTTTTCATATTTGATCTCACTAGAAAAGTATACATTTAGCTTATTCTGTCGTTTTATAAACGAATAAAAGTTTCATTTATTATTCCAAAGATTTCAGAAAGTTTGTCAAAAAAGTACGCACATATTCTTTGCTTTTAAATTATGTTCACAGTTTTAATGCCTCAGACAGGACGTGCTGTTAGCTGGATTCCAATGTGAGACATTGATCAAATTGTCTATAATATTAGGTCCGGGCGTCACTGTCCCACCAGCTACCTGACAATGGCCATACACAACATAATCCGGACTCAACATGCCTTCTTTCACCAACTGTTCTAGAAGAATGTTCAAGTGCTCGAACTGCAGCTGATTAGGGTGATCAACCGTAAAGTCTCCTAAAAACATTACTGTTATACTTCTTCGATTCCAATATTTAGCCATCGCAGGGAATACGTTAGCACCGCGCCCTTCGAACACATAGCCGTCTCCACCGACGAGGAAGTTCGGTCCAATGTCGTCCCATTGGCGACTCAAGTGTTCCTTCTGGATATTAAGCACATGTTCAATGCACTGAAACTTTCTATGACAGGCATGACCTGCGCTGTGGCCGATGATTACGTAGCTTACGGGAACGGCGAGGGGGTCGATGTTGTAAGCGTCCATAGCTTGCCACTCTTGGCGGCGCAGGTACCATTCAGCATGAAGACCTGACCAAAACGCAAGCAATCATACTTATTACAACAACGGAAGAGTTAGGAATGGGGTCCTTAAGTTCGTGGAAATAGAAATAGAAATAATATTAATTCACATGAAATATGGTACAAAATAGGTGTTATTAAGGTCACAAGAATCACATATTTCACCCAATTTTAGGGCTAAGTTAATATTTATATTAACTTAGTTATCTACTTAAGTACTGCAGTAAATACTTAAGAAAGGTTTTACCTCGTTTGGTGAAAGAAACTCGCAATTAAAAAGGGATTATATGTGACTAGCAGAAAAAATTGTTGCAAACGCGCTTTGTGAAGTGAAGTTAAACAGTTACATATTTCTGGACTATTACGAAACGTTGACTTTTCTATGAAGATCAATAAATATTACATTTCAACTCCTATATGTTAGTAAAAACCGTATCAAAATCCATAACGTAGTTTAGAACTATGCGTTCAAAATTATTTTGTATGGAAGCGACTTCAATACGAGTATATGCTATTTAAAGGAGAAGAAAGAATCAGTGCATAAGACATGGATAGATAGAAGGTGCGTATAGAAACTTTATTTACCGATATTGAGGCGAACTGTCGTCTTGTTTAAATATATTTGGATGAGGTAGAAGGCGAGCCCAACGGCCGCAATAAATGCCCAACACACGAACACGACTAAACTGCAGCGGAACTTGCGCCTGTTCTTTGGCGACATCAGCTCTAGGCCCAGAATTCGGCCTGAAACATTAAGGTGATTTTCATCATAATTGAGCAGACATTACTACAAGAGATGCTGCAGCCGAAAAGTTAAGTTTCACAAAAACAACACATCATGTATGTGGGATATTCCACTTATCCCTGTTGATGATCCCCCTAAATTCACAAATCCCCATAGCATATGTGTTATGTACTATGAGGAGCTCGTGGCACAGTTGCTGTTGCGCATTTCATTCGAGCAGCGAAGTTAAGCAAACCCAGCCCAAGCCACAGGTGACCGCGAGTTCCCTCTGTGCCGCGGAGAGCATGGTCCCAGATTTGGCAATCGCAACAGGTCAGTCAGAGTCCTAAGAGACTCTGACAACTGGCTTAACCCAGAAGGTCAGATGACAGTGAGTTGGTCCACATCGGGTTGAATCAAGCACCGACCCCAACATGATATCGGATAAGGTCATGACGATATGGGTAATGTATCATTTTATGGTTTCATTGGATACCTTTAAAAAAATTACTAGACAGTGAAACTAACCTGAGGTACTAAATCTTTGAATTTTTAAATGGTTGTGTTCATAATTAAAATGCTCAGTAATGGTAAGAACCTAAAGCTATAACTAAATATATGATGGTGCTAAAGCATTGTATTATAATTGTGTTGAGATAGGTATTGCATATAACTATCTCAACACAATTCAATTCAACAAATGTCTGTGTATTTCAATTAGAACGGAGTTTACCTCGTACCGATATCACGAATTATCCTCAGACTTAGACATTTCAATTACGATCATAAGTCAAAAGTTAAAGCGATTGGTTAGGGAATTTCGACTGCAACATAGTATAGTCAAGGCAGGAGGCGTTTCCTACGTGTCTCCAACACATTAACATAATAATTACGTACATACTCAGTTGACAGATATATAAATTAATTAATTATAAACAACACTGTTGTTTACATTGGAATTTACACTGCCTTATCGGACACTACTGAATATCCACATGAACATGTTACTAAATTTATTATAACATACATACATACATACATATGCTCACGCCTGTATTCCCCGAAGGGGTGGGCAGAGGTGTTGTAATTACAACACCCACTTTTCACCGAAGATGATTAAGTGCCAACGTGACAGATGGTGAGTCCATCGCCGTCTCAGACACTTTACATACGTCATTGAATTTCTTCTCAGAAATATGCAGGTTTCCTCACGATGTTTTCCTTCACCGTAAAGCACGAGGTGTGAAATCACTGTACATAAGTTTTTATAAAAACTCATTTGTAGAGGCCCCGCTGGGATTCGAACTTGCGTCGCTTGCGTAGCAGGCGACTGCTCGAACCTCAAGGCCACCACGGCTCATATCATTCATTATAACATCCGTTAAATGGCAAGATTTTGATGAAAACACAATAGTATAGGTTGAGAATAGTGGGTTTAATTAGCATGCATATCTTTGATCGTTATGGTAAACTCCAAAATCTAACGAAAGTAAATAAGAATCTGAATTCATAAAACATAAAAAAACACGAACACGATAAACAGTTGATTTGAACAATTTAAAAACAGATGTGTGAAACCCTTATACGATCTCCCTCTTGTTTGTCTGTCATCACTTTTCTCTGGAACGGGTTGACCTAGCAAATTGAAATGTATTCCCGATTCTCAGATCTATAGTCCCTATTGGATGTGTAACAATCAAGGTACTAACAAAATATATATAAACAAAATTAGATTTTTTAAATCAAATTTAAGTACCAAAATGTACCTTACTATTAAATATTTTATTTTTGGGAATGTTTCCTCCTGCTTATGCTATAAGGCCAGCACGTGTTTCATGCATAACAATTTATATGTACATTGTGTTATTCGAAGAATTGTGATTAGTTTGCTTATCAATCCTCTCCGCCCCAGGGACTCGGCATGATAACAATATAGACGTATGAAATCATTTCTTGGTTCATATGTGCCTTCTTTAGATATAAAACTGTAATTTCTGCTATCACAGATAATCGCAGGGCATTAGTGCACTAGATAGCCGTTGACATATTTGTTTACGTTAGGTGTGCCTGATTAAATTTAGTTCAATTCAAATTAATATTCTTTTAAATTCACATTAATTAAATTCTAAACTAGTTATCATGACGACGGCGTACCGCAGATAGCCCAACTAGAATACTAACTATTTACTACTTAGTTATAGGCTGTGTGATAACTTAGATAAGTATGAGAATAATTGAACAATATAGATATACGGTCGAATTGAGAATCCTCCTCCTTTTTTGAATTTGGTAAAAAACCAGTACCTTTTTAATACAACACATTACATATGCTCACACTTGTATTCTCCAAAGGGGTAGGCAAAAGTGTTATAATAACAACACTTACATTTCACCGAATATGATTTAAACCAACGTGACAGTGGGGTGTCTATCGCCATCTCAGGCACTATATATACGTCTTTGAATTACTTCTCAGACATATGTAAGATGTGTTTCAACGTGTACGGATTTCGTTGCCTTGGAATTCACATACAACATGTCCCTCAAAACGAATCAACACTAGCATATTATTATTTCCAGCCACTCTACACGCAACAAAAGTCATCGTTGACACAGGTCCCGTCACGACTTATGAGCGCGTACCTAGAATGCACAGTGGTCATTTTATGAGTCTGTCTCTATCAATTTATATGGCGCCAGGCGAATAAAAGCAACGTATTTCCACTATCTTCGCTGCGCGCTCATAACTTGTGACGGCAGCTGTGCGTAGCATAACTTATAGTACGGGCAATGTTCTCGAGTGCCCTTTAATCTTGATAAAGGCTTCTTACAAAATTCACCAGCCGCGTTATTCTGTAAGGTCTCTCAGCGTCGAACTCGACGGTAAGCGTCGGTTTCCATCATAGGAACATTATACATAGACGATAAAGTTCAATTTTGTATGTTTGAAACCGACGCTCGCCGTCGAGTTCGACGATGAGAGACCTTACAGAATAACGCAGTAGTGCATGTAACGTATCGGATCTGAGTATTCTGTGTACGTAAGTGTGATTATTTAGTTGGAATACTATATGATCGCAATCGTACGACATTTGTTGATTTTGTCAATCCCAGCCTCCAGTCATCAGGCTATAAACCACATTACTTCCGCCTGCAGCTTCGTTTTCAAGGCAGATTTCACATACCGACCATCATACCCTATTTGATATCATTACGCATGGAATTATGGAAATCCTTCTTAGTGGATATGTAAATCTCGTAAAGAAAACAAAATTATGTAATTTGGAGGGTTTGTCAGGCTGTCCGATGATATATAAGTCAGTCAATCAGTAGGTCATTATATCTATATATATATAAAAGAAAGTCGTGTTAGTTACACTATTTATAACTCAACAACGGCTGAACTGATTTGGTTGAAATTTGCTGGGGAGGTAGCTTAGAACCAGGAGAAGGACATAGGATACTATACCCCGTTCCCGTGGAATCCGACAAAAATCGTGGTATACCACCATTAAAGTCTACGCGGGCGAAGCCGCAGGGCGCAGCTAGTTTTAAATATTTATAGGTTGATTACCATACTTGGTTGCAGATCTTGATTCATTTAATGCCTGACTGGCGAGAATCCTTAACACATTGGTTTAAAGGGTTCAAGCTTTGCAACTGTCTAAGCTCGGTTTTTTTATCTTCAATGTATTAACCAAAGGATAGAAGGTCGTCGGCAGAGCATGATGAAACTTAATTGATGTTTCTAGGGTTTTTGCATAAGAAATATACAAAAAGAATTTTCGTATTTCTATAGATATTAAATTATATATAAACAGCTTTTCGTTACCTAAGGGTAAAATTCTATCGTAACAGTTTTCTAGTAAGTAGAAGGTATAATAATAAAATCGACGTATCGAGATAGTCGCATTATCACCTTAATTATCTTAATGTTGATAGCGTGTGATCTGACCTACATTGATAACAATAATCCAGGAAAGTGTTATTTTCTTTCTGTAATTGTGCCATTAGTAAGAATAAGTTAAATGTTTAAAAAGTATAACCTCAATTTGCCATTTCTGATTTCAATAAAACAATATTTTTTCCGTTTGAACGCATCGTTCTTTTGAAATACATCACAGATTTTAAAACGGTTTTAAATAATAATGTGTTGAAGGATAAGTACTATAATATTATGACATAGTAAAGCACAGTCTATGTTTAGCAATCCAAACTCGGACTAAAACTATGCTCATCCCTTTTGAAATACTTATCACAAAAAGAGATGGAACTACTTTCAAAACAAGTTTTCTAATGAGGAGGATAAGCTCTAACACATTTATTTACTTTTACTACAATGAAACTGTTTCCTTAGATAACCTAATATATCACTTTTTTGTCGGATTCAGTATCTCCGGTGTGGTCTAATGGTTAAGGCGCCAGACTATCCAGTTGGTGAGATCCGGGTTCGAATCCCGGCACCGGAACGTTATTCATATCCTCTTTTTTGCATTGCTTAAATACTACGTTGATTTTTATACTTTTTAAACGACCGAATGTGCTTAATAATTTGCTTTATTTTGTTGTATTTTTTTACAAAGTGACCCAATTTTTGTTATCATTGCAGCCAGAGAACTGTAAATTAAATTAGCAATGGTATACCTAGCTTTAAGCTTTATCAAAGGTAGATTATATATATTGTGACACAGTCAGACACTCTATCGTCTCTGATAGCAGATTATTATGATTTTAATACTTACTTACTTGTGGACAGGTTATGCTTTATTGTATTTAAATAAAAGCATGGGGGCACGTGATATGTTTATGTACCGACAAACAGGCCAAGATTGTCCACAGGGGAAACTTTTCCACTTAGATTGATCTTCATCGTTAGCATTGATTTTCAAAAATATATTTACATTATTGCAACATTGATCGACTTTGATGTAAAATTGCTTATACGTAGGGCAATACTGACTATCGTGCTTGTTGCTAGCTTTGCTTAGTAACTCGTAGGAACCCTCGAATGATGAAGTGATGATTGTTTTTGAAGGACAGGAGAGTTTAATTTCAATTTGAATTTATTGCTCAAAAAAATAATCTCAATCTAGTTCTTACAGTTATGACTGATGGGCAAAGTTATCTAGTAATATTACGACCTTTGATAGACAACATTATCCAGCAACAAAAAAGGCTTAGGGTTTGCACATCACAAATGCTCAAATAACATTATATGAAATGATAATAAGTAGGTATACACTTAATTATCTTATTTAAGTATTTGAGTGAATTATAACTTGTAATATTTTTTGTTGAGAATTGGTGTTCGAATCGTTTTGTATGTTTTAGTTTAACTCTTTATAAATAGATGGCGTAAGTAGTAAAATAGATCGCGCCATTGAAGTTTGTATCGCATTACATAAATATGTCTACCATTGTACAGTTTTCCTCTTATTTCACATAACATTATAACAACCCTTTGGATGTGAACTCTAGTTTCATTTAGTTCCTGCAATATTCGGAAGGCCAGTCTAATCCCCCCAAACAACTATAAACACGTTAAGATTTCTACATAGACGAAGTCACACGTGGAAACAAGGAATTAATATTTTCACTCTTTTCTGGATTTAACAATAAAGTAAACCAGGGGCCTTACCATGACCTCTTATTGCCATGATAGTTTGATTCATATTATGAGACAGATGTATTTGACGTGTATACGTCAATCTGTCACTGTCACACAGCTGAACTATCTTTGCAATAAGAGCTCATGGACTGGCCCCTGATTATGAAATAGGTAAAACCTGTCTTATGTGTACGTACTTACCTATATAATTGACTGATAACTATTTACCATCCGAGTAGGAATTTAGTAAGCTGTCTATCCTAACTAATACCCCCTTATTACGAAACATGGCTTAAACTAAGATAGACCAAACATGGACTAAAACTATGCTCATCCCTTTTGAAATACTTATCACAAAAAGAGATGGAACTACTTTCAAAACAAGTTTTCTAATGAGGAGGATAAGCTCTAACACATTTATTTACTTTTACTACAATGAAACTGTTTCCTTAGATAACCTAATATATCACTTTTTTGTCGGATTCAGTATCTCCGGTGTGGTCTAATGGTTAAGGCGCCAGACTATCCAGTTGGTGAGATCCGGGTTCGAATCCCGGCACCGGAACGTTATTCATATCCTCTTTTTTGCATTGCTTAAATACTACGTTGTTTTTTATACTTTTTAAACGACCGAATGTGCTTAATAATTTGCTTTATTTTGTTGTAATTTTTTACAAAGTGACCCGATTTTTGTTATCATTGCAGCCAGAGAACTGTAAATTAAATTAGCAATGGTATACCTAGCTTTAAGCTTTATCAAAGGTAGATTATATATACTGTGACACAGTCAGACACTCTATCGTCTCTGATAGCAGATTATTATGATTTTAATACTTACTTACTTGTGGACAGGTTATGCTTTATTGTATTTAAATAAAAGCATGGGGGCACGTGATATGTTTATGTACCGACAAACAGGCCAAGATTGTCCACAGGGGAAACTTTTCCACTTAGATTGATCTTCATCGTTAGCATTGATTTTCAAAAATATATTTACATTATTGCAACATTGATCGACTTTGATGTAAAATTGCTTATACGTAGGGCAATACTGACTATCGTGCTTGTTGCTAGCTTTGCTTAGTAACTCGTAGGAACCCTCGAATGATGAAGTGATGATTGTTTTTGAAGGACAGGAGAGTTTAATTTCAATTTGAATTTATTGCTCAAAAAAATAATCTCAATCTAGTTCTTACAGTTATGACTGATGGGAAAAGTTATCTTGTGATATTACGACCTTTGATAGACAACATTATCCAGCAACAAAAAAGGCTTAGGGTTTGCACATCACAAATGCTCAAATAATATTATATGAAATGATAATAAGTAGGTATACACTTAATTATCTTATTTAAGTATTTGAGTGAATTATAACTTGTAATATTTTTTGTTGAGAATTGGTTTCATTCAGATTATCGAGATGTTAAAAAACAAAAATGAAAACATCACAATTATAGGCCAGTCATAAAAAAATATCGAATAAAAAATAAATTTTAGCTTTATTGAAATGAAACCATATTTATTAATAGTTATATCATTAAGATACGAAATGTGATAATTGTATGTTTGGTTCTTATTTAGCTTAATACATAAGTACTATTTGTATATTTTTTACCATGTGCCAACCCTAGTAGCCAACACTTTAAAAGTTGAAATGTATGGAAAAGCTACAAAATGCCAGCTTAACATTGCCCAATCATTTTTGTATGAACTGTTCATTTACATTACTAAAGTACACGCCATCTTTGTCAATGTCCTTGTACTGGTTTTAATTAATGTCATCTTAGTAAAGGCCGTATTTTCGCCAGTAATCAATGTGGGCAATGTTGGCTGTCCAGGTAACTGGGCTCGCCTTCAAAATTGATCAAATATCGAATGAAATGTTGAAAATGTTTAACTTTACCTACACTGACATAAGCGTATGACCTAAAAATTGGTGCTGACGAAATAAAATACTTACGTCGACACAATATTATTTTCTTAAAATTGCATAAATTCTAAAAAATAAGCCAACATTGGCAGATTTAAGGTACTGCCGCGTTATTCACAAAGGTTTCTCAGCGTCGAACTCGACGACTAGTTTCAAAAATAGGAAATTTCTACATAATACATAGAGCATAAGGTTCAATTTCGTATCTTTAAAACCGTCAATCGACGACGAGTGCGACGATGAGAAACCATAGTGAATAACGCGGCTATGGAGATTCCATCACAGTACATTGTTTGTAGCAAATCCAATCATCCGATTAATAAAATATATAATGTATATCTAACAGTTCTCGTTTTTTGCTGTCCACTTAGTACCCCTCCCAGGAGAAAATCCTGGATCCGCCCTTGGATACATTACATTCGTTTCGCACATGAGAAGGCATTTCATTGTCAATATTGTCATAAGTAAGTAGGTATACCTTCCTACCGAGTTTAATTGTAATTTTATATATATAGCATAGCTTCGCCTTCAAATTCGCACTGTTGCATTCAAGTTAAATCGAAGGAACCCAGACCGCAGATTAATTAGGTAAGTATAATTTATTAACAAACCACGATATTATAAATATATATATATCATTATCGTGATTCAGTAGGTAATAAGTTACATAGCACTAAATGGATGAAATCAAAAATTAAATGGAACAAGGAAAACGTTCGCTGCTCTGTTATAGATGCATAGCACATGAACATAAACACTCGTCCAACGTACAAGTGACCCTCACGCAGAAATACTTATGTCTAAACACACATATCTGAATAAAGGAAACAGATTCTGAGAACTCACCTTTGATCATTTCATTGTTGTGGACATTTTGTGTGACGGAGATGAATCTGGGGCCGATTTGAACTCGAGAGGACTTGGTGACATTGAGGTTGGCGACGTATGGGTTCGTGGCTGAGGCGAGGGTCCGCTCGTCGATCATGACCACCTCGGAGCCGGCGCTGGACCTCCCGACCCCCTCCTCGTGCACCTCTCCGTCACTCTCGCTCCACATCACTGACTAACGTTCATAAAAACCCAATGACGTAAGTACGTGAGGAGATACAACGACTCGCTACGTGCGCTGGCGTGCGACTAACTTCGCCTTTGTCGCTCACACTGACTGATATGATGAGCCATTATTTGTCTTAATCAACGTAACCCTCCCCCCTTTGGTGCAGCGAACCGATAACTCTATTCGTTATATCTTACTAGTTTTCTGTCGCTATGACGCAGACATAAACAATTGAAATTAGAAAAGCGAAAATTAGAATGACCTAAGATATGCGGAGTTCAATTAATTAAACCTTTTTTTACATTCCCAAGAAATAACTAGGCAGGTGTGAAAAATTGGCTGCTATAATCGCATGAAATTAATCATTTATATTTGTTTGCTGTAACACACACAGGGAGGATAGTAGATTCAGAAAATAAAAACCTAAGGAACACAAAACCATAATCTTTCATTATTTTGATTATAATCGTGTTCGCTCTGCTTGATATGTTGTTTTTGTCTTAGTTTAATTTGAACTCGAGATCTATTTTTACCTATATTGTCCCACTATTTGAGTATCTTCACCTACCCATCTTGTCTCGTTATCTTATATACCACTAATCTTGATTGACTGTCAAACATCACATCGCCTACATTCGAAGCTTGGCCGAATTGCCTCAAGAATTTAAGTCTTTTGATCTTCTTGATCACACAGAAACTCACTCCTTACTTACAGCTAAGTATTATTGCGTCTGATTGCGGTGCAGGCGCTTTTGCCATTGCCGCAATATGTGCATAGAGGCCGCAGCAGACGGCGCAATAATATATCGCACCCTCAGAACGATAGGGGCTCAACTCGAAAATTTGCGAAAATTGTGATAAATGATTTTTCTAACACTTATCGACAATGCATAACCTAAATTTAATTGCCTAAGTTATGAATTTAAACGATGTATGATTTCGATTTTAAAAAAAAATATTTAGAACTTGAGGCCTTATTGTTCTGAGTGTGCGATATGTTAAGGGTTATTAAGAAATTTGACATTTCGTTTTACGTATAGCAAAATGTTACGAAAGCTGAATACTTGAAAGGATCTAAGTTGGATTAATGGCTTGTAATAGACCGCTGTAATGTAGTGTTGTGATTACATAATAACGAAAATATTTGTGTCTATAATCTTCACTTCCCCTTATTTATTACATGACATCTATCTACCCAACAACATTGTTATCGTGTTAATGATATATTAGCAGATGCGTGATGCTATCGGCTTATATATTGGCTTTTGGCTTCTACTTTATAAAACCCGAAGTTATAGTATAATTTCACTTGTTTCGTTTTCGGCATTCCAGGGGCAGGGATTTAACAAAGTGACACGTACGATTTCACTTAGTAATTAATTTAATTGGTTGAATTCTACTTCAGCTCCTGTTGAGACAATATTTAAATAAAATAAAAAACTTATTGTTACAGAATGATGTTTTTAAACGTTAAGCTCCATTCTCAATCTTTTTGAAACTTTACAAACGAACTAACGATGCAACCAACTAAAGAAGTGATAACAAAGCTCCATCGCATATCGGTGGATCTCATCTCGATCATCTTGAATAGGTCTACACTCTTTCACAAATCACTTTCGATTCATAGTAATAAGTGAAAGTGGTAGCACCACTTTTCGGGGATTCTTGTTATCATGAGCGAAAATATTGCTTATGAAAAAGTAATCAAAAATTATCACAGACACGTTCATATCAGCTCGTATCGTTCAGTCAGAGTCGAACAATGACGCAAAGAACGCGTATCAAGAGTGACTGCCCTCGCTAGGGAAACTTATTATTAACGTCATGCCTAGAACTAGTCACGATGGAATCGAGGAAGATGGGGATGGGATATCAAGTGAGTTGGTCCTAATCGATAAGGAAAGATTGGTTGTCGCGGCTACCTCCCCCACAACCCCCTATGTCACTAACCTCAACGTCAGTAACTCCTCGAGGGTACACATCGGCCCCCGTTACATCAACATCACACAGAACATCCAGAGGAATGAAGTCATCGCAGGTATGACCGTGAATCTTTTTTTAAACAGTACTCACTGTCTCCTCGTATGCACGGCAAACATTTCAATCTTGAGCCATTTTTTGTAAACGGTAAATACAGTGCGAATTTTTGTTTTTACTATCAAATTGTTAAACAGACGGGAAGTCCGTCTGATGGCAAACGGCTACTGCAGCCTTTGAACGTTACACCTGTTTGTTATAAATAATTAAATCTCTGTGGTCAAATAATATGAGAACTATTGCTTGCACATCGGAATGCACTTCCCTCCATGGAGCACTGGCGACCGTACTCACCGCAGGAACACATCACTCAAAGGTAACATTATTAGGCTGCGATCATCTGTAAGGTGGAGACACAGTCTCATGTCAGCAACAACTTTGTTTGTTGATTGTGACAACATTTACACCAAATAATAAAATGTTTAGACCCTAACTTGTAGCGAGATCACGTTTGGTGTTATTGAATGTGCTTGATTTTATTTTATTTTAGCAGTTATCCTAAGCTTAAGATTCCATGGCTAAAACAATATACCACATACCATAGCCTCTATAGGCTACTTTCTACTCTATAGTAGAAAACTATCTAATTGCACCTACTTAGCTACTAGCTATATATAACTTTCTTTCAAAACTTAAATAAAAATGTTTAAGATAACTTGTAAATAGAAGTAATGTACAAAATGAAGGACGTATTAGCCAATTCAGCGATGACTTCTACGTATACATGTAGCGAAATCAGTAAGCCTTTTCACGTTGCAGGCCAAGTTTTAGGCTTTGAGCTGATCTCGCCTAGGAACAGGAAGAAACTACGCTGCAGTTTAGTCGTCGTCGTGTTCTGGGCTCTGGTGTTATCACTCGGACTCGCTCTCTACTTCCTTGAGGTCTCATTGACAAAACCACCAGTGCGCATTGATATTGGTAACTAATTAGGATAATAATTATAATTAACGATCTGCTACCTTAGTAAGCAATGTTGAAAATCAGTACTCGCCTTGCGTCATCATGTCTGTATCCCATGGGGTTAAGTAGATACCACAGTCGGCTATAGCTACGGTCCTTACATAAATATTTCGCTTCTTCCACATTCATGCATCTCTAAATAATCTTCCTTCGGCCCATTATTTTATGGTAATGTATCACTTCACGTGAATACAACACGCTTCTTTATTGGCCAGGTATTAATTCGAAGTGGTACCTGCGCCGCTCGGACTGGCAAGCCTGGGAGGCTTACAGGATCCAACACCTGGAGACACCAGTGCGATACGTCATCATCGGACACATCACCGGCTACTACTGCAAGACACATTTTGAGTGTATTAAAAATGTGATTGGCATTCAGATGGAACATATGTCGAGGCAGTGGGATGACATTGGGCCAAACTACCTGGTTGGCGGTGACGCGGGGTATGTGTTCGAAGGCCGAGGTGGTAACGTTCTATCCACAATGGCTAGATCGTGGATCCATGGAAGTATCACTATCATGTTCTTGGTGGATTCGGAGGACCCCCTGGGTCAGTCCCAGTTCGAACATCTAAACATGCTGCTTCAAGAATTAGTTAAGAAGAGTGTATTAACTCCAGACTATGACGTGTACGGGCTCTGTCAAGTAGGTGGCGAGGAAAGCAGTCCAGGACCCAACATTATGAATAAAATGACCAGTGTAAATCACTGGAGATCACAAAATAGAACATTGTGTTCATCACACGCACCTTTACCCTAGCACTGTGCGCAAATTTAGAAGGAAGCTCGTTCAGAAATCCTGAATTATTATGATGAAAGGTAAAAGAAAATAGTTTGTTTATAAGGGTTTTGGATGGCATTACACTAATTATGAGTTATAGTCTAACATATAATAGCTAGGTTTTAGCATCATCCATTTAAAAGGTATTCCACACTTTTTTAAGGTATGCATATATTTAAACTTGACTTATTTATTTGAGTTTTGAAAGCAATTCCCCGATAGACCTTTTTGATGCTACAGCAGAGACAAGCAAGCGTTCAGAGGTCCAACCACGAGCTCTTATTGCAATGATAGTTCAGCTGTGTGACAGTGACAGATGTATACACGTCAAATATGTCATAAATGTCTCATAATAAGAGTTAAACTATCATGGCAATAAGAGCTCATGGTAAGGCCCCAGGTCGCTTGATGTTAAGCTGCTAGTACAAGCTACGATGCTAAAAATCATGAGTGTAACAGTCTTCTAACTGAATTAAATACTATTGAATACATATTCAAGAGTCTTTACCCGCAAATTGTTAGCACAAAAAGGCTGGTATCTATCAATTTAATATACCGGTATCAAATTAATAAAAAAAATGTTATTTAATGATACGTGGAACATAAAACAATGCTTATTTAAGTTGTAAAATAAAGCCTTTACTTTATAATGAAAATATTCGTCTAAAAAGTGTAGACTCAATATATTTTCAGATTTACCATTTCACAAGTACGTGTGGAACGTAGTCAAGAACACCACAAAAAGAGAGCGAGTCTGGTGCTGCATAGCCTTGGCAGCTCTTCTTATTTGTTCCATCCTAGTACTATGCTTTACGCTGCCCAAGGACCTTCAAATAATGGATCTAGGTAATATAAGTCCTATGTACTTAATATTGTGTGTTTCACAGCATGCATTTTCACAAATATATCATCTATACGGGGTGATACTTTTAAGCCGCGAGGTATGGATCTCAATACTGAACGCCAGATGAGTTACCATCATCACCAGGGGCTTTACCATGAGCTGTTATTGATATCAGAGTTTGACTCTTATTATGTGACATCTGTCACTGTCGCACAGCTGACCTATCATTGCAATGAGAGCTCATGGTAGGGCCACTGCGCCATATAATTACATGCGAATGACAGGGATGACAAATCAATGACACATTCAAGTACCTATCGAGTTTGCATGAATGCTTTGTCTTGCTTACCTCTATTTAAGTTATTCGTCATATAATTTTCTACAAGAGAAGTCACACTATTAATATAATAATACTATTTGCATATACTGTTATTTAGATAAAATGTATAAAACTCAAACATTTATCAAACAGTCCAATATTTACTTACCCAATAATAACTACGTCAAAGTCATTTTACCGCCAGCCGAATCCTCATCAAAAATGGCACTATTTTGATAAAAAAGTTTCGGCATCTCTGCTTTCGGATTTCCCAAATAAATATCATTCTGCTGTGTCCGTGTACACACACAATTGTTGCAAGTGAATTTATCTAATCTATAATATTGTATCATGTAAAGTTAAAATACTTGCTTTATAATCGCTTGTAGGTCCAAGTGATTTGATTATAACTCAGACGATGTGGTTAAGCACCCGAGTAAAAAATATAACGGGGAACATGTCGGGTCCTGTAAGGCTGGTGATTGTTCAAGAGACGTCAAGCATCGATTGTGACACCTTTGCCGCGTGTGCGGCTGAGATGAGACACCTACAGAAATACAGCCTCAAGGCCCATCATTATGATGTACCGTAAGTATGGAAACTGTACCCCTATGACGGGTTTGCTACCGTTTTCGTAATCTATACTCGCTAGTGTCACTCGCAATATTAGTATGAGATTTTTTAGTTCTTCACGTCACCGCTGGGAGTCGCTGCACAATCTTTCAAACTAATATTCGGCGGAGACGCTAGCGAGTATAGATTACGAAAACAGTGGCTAACCCGTGATACTGGTAATAAGTAATTACCAGTTTTCTCACCAAAACCTCTCACACCTTGCATTGAAAAAAAGGTTCGTACATTATTATCCTCATTTTCCTACTCTTACCAATGGTTTGCATCAGCACAATGTGTACCTATTTTTTTTAAATTATCAAATTCTTCACATCTCGTGGTCATCCAAATTCATGAACCACTTTTTGTCTTTTTCCTTTTTCTTTCTCAGCAAAACTTTTCCCATACCATAAAAGATGCATCTTCAATTTCCCAGCCCCTGATGGTGCTACTTATATATTTTCTTTCAAACTACCATCTCAAAATTCGCATACTAGTTGAATCCTGCTTCTTTCATCCGTCACATTTCTGTCAGGTCGTCCAAAATCTTCAATAAGTTCTCGTTCAGTGTAGGTTAATACAAATGATACTTGGAATGATTGTAATTTTGATGCTTAAGGTACAACTTTGTAATCGGCAATGATGGTCGAGTGTACGAAGGGCGAGGGTGGAACAAGGTCGGAGCTCACACCGATGGCTACAACCGGTGCTCTCTAGGTATTGGTTTCTTTGGTAAGTTATTCTCAAAATGGAATGGGACTCCTTAACCTAGACAATACTTAAATATATGAAACCGAAGAATTTGTGGATGGATTGAGTGAAAGATGATATACGATAGAGATAAATGGAAGTGAGGAACACATCGTCCTGGCTCTAAATAAAATAGGATGCGGACAGAAGTCTCGCCGAAAAAACTTAATCAGTAAATCAATCGCAATTATTCTTTGTATTTGTTTCTCTCATGGTGCTCCACAGCATCCAGTCATCAGAATTTCGCATCCGACAGGAGCTTGCGACTTTGTAGATGTGATTTATTTCGTATTAAAATATTTTAAATTTATTTTTGAAGAGTAATTACTAAGTTTCTTGCCAGGCTCTTCCTGGTAAAAGCAACCTCTATCAACCGGGTATATTTAGGCCTTTCTAACGATTTGTACTGTGATGTGCAAAATGTGAAAGTATTTTTTAAGGAGCTTTAAAACGCCAGGGTCTCTGGTGACGTCGCGCTGGTTTTTACCTTGGTCAGAGGATCAGGTCAGGTAAACTGATCCTCTTGCCAGCTTGCTAGGCACCATTCCAGAAGACACAAATTTAGCAATTTATTATTTTTATTTTACTATATATAAAATCTAATCAAATATAGATATTTTTGAGCTTGAACTTAAATATTATAGGTTTGAAGCGAAAAACCAGTCAACTCGAAGCAATAATGTATGTTTCACAACTGGGTACTTCTGAAAATAATGAATCATAATGTTATAGTAAAATCATATTTCAGGTGACTACCGTGAAGAAATTCCATCACATACAGAGGTCAAGGAAAAGCAAATGACGAGTGCTGAGGCGTTATTAAAAGCTGGCGTGGAGTTAGGGTATCTCCACCCGGAGTACCACCTGGTGGGTGCCAAGGACCTCAAGAACAGTGAGAGCCCAGGGTCGCACCTCTACCGCGCCATACAACTTCTGCCTCACTACGACCACCAGGCGCACTATCGGGGCCTGTCTTGCGACCAGATACATGCTTTAAATACATTACTCGATACCTAATATACCTATATCTAGAATCCCCATAAAACCGCAAAACAAGGGCAGGAAAAATTCGACGCATGAGGCAGGATCGCGAGTAACTCCGTTGTCAGATCAACTTCACGGTTTGCAGAGGTCGTGGTTTCGAGTCCCGCCTCGTATTTTTCATTACCATTTTTAAGAAGCAAGAATATTTTGGGTTTGGTGTGATTAGGTTACTTTAAGTGAATTTGTCAGGGCAGATTAATGTATGAAACCGAGCCTATTTATCGAAGAAATACATTTTGTACTTCTTGCTAGACACACTAACGATATCACTCAAGTCTCTGTCCGACGGTCTATTACGTTTTCACACCGAAACCTGGGATTACCGAAATTCGGAATCGATTTAGCAACAACTAGGAACAGAGACAGATTTTACGTAAATTTATTTAACCCATATATTAATTAAACACACTGATAGGTACTATTATTTTGTGGTTGGTGTTTTACTTACTTCTAATAATTAATTATGAGTAGGTGCGTAGATTCTTGCGATTTGTTATATTATCACTATCAACTGGTAGATACTAAAATTATCAATGTTTTGATAAACAGTTCTGTTGTTAAGTATGCTAATAAGAAATCGTGAGTGTAAATGCTGGACGCATGCTTAACTAAGTTTGTAAACTATGAAATGAATACATTTTGTCAAATTTTATTTATCTGTTTAAATGTATAGATTATCAGTAGGTATTCTTTCTTAAAAAAAATTTGTCAATGTTAAGGCGATTGCCTGTCATTCCACACCTTAACGTCAATAGCAGCCAGCGAAGCTAAGCTTCCCTCCCACCGAGAATGTTGTGTCTCAAATAAAACTGTACCCTCTCCAATGGTTAATGCGGGTTAGTGTGTCCAGTTGTGTAACTAAAAATTTATATCATTCTATTTAATTTTATTTGATGAGAAAATATCGATAGCCGCCTTGATTGATTGTAGTGCGTAGATCATTTCTAAGGTCAGGTATGTTTAGTTAATTAAACACTTGAGCGCGCAAAAGTATTATTTCACCTCTTGCCTGCGTAAAATTGACTTTGACCGTTTTTTGTACTTGAAATTTTAATTACATGCCAGAGAACTATACAGGATGATATTCTATTAAAACAAAGCAATGACCAAACAATTTCCATTTTTATTTTTCATCACAAACTCATATGACATTAATATAACATAATTATGTTTCTTAAATCAACAAAAATACGTGTTACCTCAAGAAATATAGCAATTTTAAATTATATTATATCCTTAACTGAATAGTCCTTATCTAATTTAAATTTACATTTATATATTCTTATTTATACATTTTACTGATATTTATCACGTGGTTTTGTTACTCCTGCCTCTCGAACACACGCCTTGTGTCTAATCTTGCAAAACTTTACCGGCAATGCATTGTTTGTACCGCTTATAAATTTTGAATTAAGTACCTTGTCAATAATTGTAACTCACATTATAACAAGAATACTGTTCACAAACAAAATACTGAGATGCTCAGCGTATTCAAACGCACAAGTTTGTAATTATTTAAAATAATGTGCAACTTTTGGACAACTATTGATGTAAGCTCGGCCAAGAAAATGATGTTTTGACAACAACTCCTAGCTCGTTAGGGCCATGAACCTGTTTATCTGTTGTGTTATAGACGGTATTCGATCATAAGATGAAGTACCTATTTCCTAGACCGACTTTACGCAATCGTTGCTAAATGTATACCTACATGTAAAACATAATTTACTTTAAGAACTGTCAATTTGAAATCTGTAAATTGTATGATCCATAGATCCATCACAAGGGGTCTTTGAATGAGAGCTGGACCTCATATGTAACATATCTAAAATAAATTAAAAAAAATGAAATGAAATCATCATTTAAATTGTGATGCTAACCACCAGTAAGTATCATCTCTGTCAATTACTTAAAAAAGTTTGCTTACCTAAATGTCAAATTGAATTTGAATCATTTACGTTGAGAGAGTTCGTCACGCGATCATAAAACAAATGAATTATCTGGTGACCCTTGAGTACATCAACACTATATAACCAGCTATATGAAGTTAATAACATGTGTGAGGTTGGAGTTTACAGACACACACACACGCAGGGTAGGTAGGTTTATCTTACATATCGTTATGTGATACCTAACACTTACACTACGTTTAAAATTGTGACATCCGTGTTAAACCATACATCTACAGAAGCAAACTGTGAATCAGATTAAATAAATTAAAACCATTTTAAACGCAGATGTGCGATTCTAACTACGTATTTATAACAACTATAAGAATATTTCATTTGATCTAGGGAGGTACCTTACCTACATACATACAATAACAAATAATTTGCTACCAGGATTGTGCTCCGTCGCTTTAATTTATTCTACAAATTCCAAATATATTTTTACAATCCATAACAACCTCATCTCATTTTGGTTATTATTGTATAAATAACAAAATTATCAACTATTAAACTGTACGCATTATAATCTATGTAACACAAAGTAATGTACATAATAAATATAATATATCATATCACTCATGTTAATAGATATAATTTATTTTTCGATTGTTTTTCTCATCGATATCGACACCCGCTGATGGAAATGGTTTCTATCAGAGGCTTAAAATATTAAAATAACATCAGCATTATTGTTTTCGAATGTGCCATCGCCAGCAGCATGCAAAATATTTCTCAATGAAACAATTGATAATTGGATAAAAATAGCTGTCATTATTTTATAAATAACTGAGCAGCCTTTAGAATTTCTCAATGAACATACGCAATTTTATCAACAGCATAATCATCACTAAGATACCTAAGAATAAAAATTATTCTTAATTTGAATATAACGATAAAATTATTAAATAATAATAAAAATTTTATAAATATAAATTAGTCGGTTTCCGAGTTAATAAATACAATAAATAATTAATAATGCATCTAAATTGGACCTATGACGAACATATAACTCGAAAGCGTAGCATTCACATGCATGAATCTAACGAATATCTCAACAACACAACAAAATCAAAAATAGGACGGTCAGAAGATAAATACGTTTTTTCTTCATTTATATAAAGCCTTTGGGATACTATTGACCATTATAACATACGGTAAGTGTAACGTACTGACGTTGTACACGTCACAAAAACGTTGATGGAAAAATAATTGAGTACCTATATTGAATACGTATGTATGTTAAATATATATATATATATATATATATATATTAATACATTAAAATTGAGAATCAGTCTACAGACATAAAACAAAGGATGCAATTACGGAAGAAAGCAACAGATGGTTTTATTTATTCATTAAGTATATAAAACGAAGCCCGCCAATATAATAGCCTTCAGAATATACACGTGTAAAAGGGCTATATACCTATCTTTATTGCCGAAATAAATTTACGTAAAAGACATACTTACATCTGTCAACGTTGATCTTATAGAAATTGATGAATTATTACCCGCTACTTCGGTTTAAATGTTTTTTTTTACAAATAACCCATGCACAAGTTCCCAGTGTACTGATTATAAGATTAGGCATTTGGATAGATGAACCACATCCGCATAATAGATCACCAATCAGAATATAATACTGCACTTCAGATAGGGCTATAATTCCAGTTCAGAAGTGAGCAACATTTTTGTACTTGTTGTAAAGTCTTTTAAATAAATCGCTTCAATTTAGGAAGCTTTAACTTACAATAACTTAACTATTGGATACATAAATAGTTCTAATTACATTCGAGATTATAAGCGAATTCGACGTTGTGATTTGTACATATCAAAATTTGTTATTAGCCTATGACAAAATTTGTATGTTTGGATCAGACGCTTCTTTTGAAAGCGTGAACGTCGTGGCTGAGAGTTGGGCTCATCAGGTCGGTGATGGGCTTAGAGATGCGTGATGATGATTTCGTCATCGATCTCATCCTTCTCGTCATCCTCTTCGGGCATCTGTTTGGCAGCCTCCTCAGCGATGGCTGGGTCCTCTGCAATAGCTTTGAGACGGCGAGCCTAGAAACGCGGACAAACCTTTTAGTAACCTCCTTGCTAATAATCTAGATCTATAGTAAATCTGATTGTCAACGAACGCCAGAAGTATGTAAGGATCGTAGCATGCGGCAGACGGTGGGCTTTACCCATCCCCTGGGATGAGTATGTATGTAAATCAATCTGGGTTAAACTAGTCAAATCTTCAAATAAAAAGTAGATAGATTACATCAAAGATGAACGTTAAAGAAGAAGCCAACCAACCAAAACAGTTTATCTAGCCACTCCATAATATGAAATGTATACCTTTCTCTTGTGCAGAATCTCCACGACGATATATCCAGCGACTCCGATGAGTAGCACCACCATCATGACGTACAGCTTCATTCTGGCACACAGGTGGGTTGAGTAGGCATACGCTACTACGAAGCCTGCGCTCTCCCACAGGCGGAAGTTAGAGAACGCAGCCTCCTTGTTTCGTCTGAACAGCACTCCGTAAAGACCTGCAATCCGATAATAGAATACATGATTAAAATACTCAAAATAATACTACTGGGAGTCAACTATGATCGCTGAAGTTAATAAAAAAGGATTTTTTAAGACCCAAGTTTCACACAAGGAAAACAAAAATAGCCAGATCATTAAAATCAACTATAATTTAAAATAATGAACAGCTTGAAGGCTTATTACGAATTGAATGAAATTGATTATAGAAACGTGTTATTTGTACACACGTGACCGGCAGGTACTTACAATGAAGTAACATGATATACGAGTGTGCTATAAAGATTAACAAAAAATACGTGTGATTGCTAACGTCTTCATGAAAAGGGACCCGGGAAAGAGTCCTGGAAAACGAAAACATACGATTAGGTGCTAACCTGACGAATGGTGATTTGATCGTAGTTTCAGGCACTCGGTATAAATTATGTTCCAAGCCTCTGAATTACTTCACAGAGATATTATGGAGGTTTCCTCACGTTTTTTGCTTCCTTCCAACAGAACAGAAATTAAATGATCCGAATATTTCATTTGTAAAATAAGTACGCATAATGCGTTAGCATTTTATTGGTTTTAGTTATACTGTACGTCAGTAAAAATAGTAAATATATCGAATAGTAAATCGAATAGTTTGTTCATTGGTACCAAAAGTAGACAATGTGTGCAGTCAATTTTCAGACGAAAAAAGCATAAAGAAAGTAGAAGGACGATTAAGGAAACGAAATAATTGTGCGATCTTACTGAAATGTGGCCACTTTACGGGTAAATAATTTGTCTGTCTGTCTGTTACCTCTTCACGACTGAGCTACTGAACAATTTGCTGAAATTGTGAATAGAGATATATCCTTTTTTAAAAGCAGGCGGACGAGTCGTCAAAGGTAGACGTTTATAGAATCGGTAAATGCCCCAGGCTTTACTACTATTATGGTAAATCATTTTGGAATGCTTTTGTTACCGTTTGTTTTTGTTGATGTATCTTTAAATAATATAAATCTTATCTGTTGTCTGTGGTCTACTTCCCGAGAGACATTTACATAACCGTGTATTACTTTCAACCAATTCATTATAGTCTGTCAGAATAACGTTATATAAATCTATTATGAATTTATGGTCGTTTAAAAAGCTATTTCATTTTGCTCGATTGCCATACAGCGTGGCGTGGCAATGCCGCCAGCCTTCTTGGCAAGCTTCCACGTGACACTGATTTAGGTTATTTATTTTATTTGTAAATATTATGTGTTGCTAGTCGATAAGTAGTTTAAACACGTACCAAGCTGAGTTGTTGATGACCGACGAGTTTGTGTGCATGATTTAAGTTTGCATGTGTAGTATGTATTTTAATATATTTTTACGTGAAGAATTTTATTTGATTTTTATGATATCTCTATCTCTCGTTTTTTGAATAATTATGTGTACCACTGTAAAACTCTACATGTTCGTGATTTAGATATCACAAAATTTAAATCCTCTTTAGATCTGGTAGAATAGGTACCTAATTAAATAACTGCGCATGTCCATGAATCCATGGAACCGCTGTGGGATGAGAGTGCGTTTCTGCTGCTTAATTCCCTTTTTCATTTAGCAAGGAACACAATAGCCACACCTTCTTGATCTTTCTGAACTTATTTCTATATAACTCAGTCAATAAGACTTGATGACAATCCAAATTACACTCCTGTCGTCTGTAAATCGTAAGATCAGAGGGCCTACCATCATCGAATTAAGCAGAGCGTATAAGAAACTCTAAGCATTGACGTTTCATTTTGGTATCGTCAAAGCTAAAAAAATCTCAATATACTTCGGCAGCGACAGTTCTCTTTCAGAACAGACTGTAGCTTGTTTAGAAATATAATTCGTTTTTAAGTAGGCGCATCACCTCCTCGTTCATTACCATTTGTAATTTGACGTGTCCTTTCACGCTTTAACCAGTCGAATTCTCGTTTAATGCATTATTTAAGTTCTCTCTAGAAATACCGAGAGAAGTTTAATAGTGCAATATTTAGCGATTGCAAATCGTGTTGTTAACTGAATGCTCTTGTCTCCCGACACAGTCACATGAGCCACTTATGGATTCGTTCTTGGTTCGATTCAATATTTGAAAGTGTAATCGTTTTAGTGTTGCATTATATATTTTTTAATAGCAACATTTATTGTATGATTCTACAAGAATATTGAAACTCGTTCCTGTTTCGTAACGTTATGTCCGGTCAAAATAATTTTCTTTAAACCTACATAATTGTTTAAAAACACCTGAAACTGTATAACCAGTTTCGAAGCAATGTGATAAACTTACCGTTGACTTGGGTCTGCCAGACTGCATCCCCCACGCCCCATAGTCCTGAGATCACGAAGAATGTAGTCGGGGAGTCAGGGCTTGGCCTCCAGATCAGCAGCCAGAGTATGAGGCCGAAGTGGAGGGCGGCTCCCATCACGAGGATCGGGAAGCGGCCGATGTACTTCATCGCCGAGCCGAACACGAGGGAGCAGATCGCGTTCACCACACCGAAGCAGATCATCACGTAGCCAATCGAACGGATACCAAGAGCGCACGAGACGTATGCCTAAAAAAATTATACAATTTTGTAATAACGGCACACGTAGACGGACAAAAACGGACCATTATTTTGTAAGTATTTTTTGCGTAGCTTGAGGTGGACAGTAGCTAGGTGTATGACCAATCTCAATCATAGTTGTAAAATAAGTTAGTTGCAAAATCAAGACGATTAAAATACGTTTTTAATTAGATACTAGAAGTAATGGCTGACGATAATACTACGGGAGGTTAATTTATCCATATAAGGCTGTATTATGTTTACCTGAGTATAATCAGCGCCGATGAAAGCCTGCTCCATCCCAATCCACAGAGTAATGGGGATAAGTAGTTGCTGGTTCGGCTTCTTGAGTTGGTAGGCTGTAGCTGAGAGTAGTTGGATACCGGTGAGGTCCTGAGCAGGATCTGATTTTCTTTGCTTTTCACCATAACTGTTTGGTGGACAATAGATTATAAATATAGATATTCTTATATATAGATTGATATATAAGAATAATTTGAATCAAGGATAGTTTTAAGCGTATGTAACAGAACAGATAAGTCCTCACGCAAATTAAGTATAATACACACAAGAAATAGACTACTTTTTGTTCCCATACATATAATCTTCATGCAAATCATCTATTTTAGGAAGTACATATATTGTAGCGTATCGCATGAAATTTTAACAAACAATTCATACCTTACAGGTAATGACGTGACACCATTTGAGAATCACAAGTTTGAACAAAAAACAACCGTGTCGTGTCAGCCACAGAGCTGTGCGAAATATTAACGAAACATAAATTGCGAACAGACAAAGCTAGGAGATAATTTGTAGCCAAATTGGATATGGGATGTGGCGTGACAGTTATAAAATTGCCCAGAATACATTAGCATTTGTAAGCAAAATTTGAATGGACAGTTGTAAACGAATGGTTACAAATTTAAAACAACTTGTTGACATAGACGTATGTCTGCATTTTGTCAGCGGTTAAATGACTCAAAGGCAATTAAGAAATAACATATTGGAGAACAGCAAACTATTTAGGCATTGTATCAAAATCGTTCTCTGGCACATTTCAAAGTATATTCAAGCCTGGCCGCTGCCTCGTTAGCTCGGAGTAATTATTTCTTAATTGCCCTACGACATGCAAATGGTACTATTTAAGTCCACAGTTGTTGGAAACAGATTGAATATATAGTGAGTACAGAAATTGCTGACATAACCACCCGTACAAGCGTTGTTTTCCAACTTCCAACATTATTTCTGTATACTATCAGAAAAGATCAGCTTAGTGTATGTTATTATGATTAAGTTACCGCGAGAGAGGGTCGACGAGTAGGGCCACCATGAGCACGGCGACGACGACGCACGCGAGGTATATGGCACTGATCTCGTATATCTCGCTGTCCGGCGGCCGGTGAAGGTTCTGGTTATCGTGGTGGCCGCCCCCGATCATGCAGAAGTTCGCGCCGCAGTTCAACAGCGTCTTGCTTGTATTCTCCGCCGAAGCGTTCCCGCTGTGGACTCCCGATGAAAACACTGCACAATACACGACACGTTATATAATGTCATCACATTTACAAAATTAAAGGTAAAGTCGCAGTTTAAATATAAGCTTTACAAGTTATAAGGAATCTAGGAACAAATCGTTCAAAATCAAATGCTCACAGAGACGCCCACATCAAAAAGATTGCAAGATAAATTACCGCGTCTATGGGGTGTCATGGAGTGTCCGTTATCGGATTCGTTATTTACGTATTATAGAGGCTTATATGTACATAATTTTGAGAGCAGATTTTTAAAATTGTCAACCCTCACTATAAATTCTTCACTGCTTATAAAGCTTACCTATATTTATACTGTGGTAAAGTCATATAGAATGGAACAAGTTTTAAAGTCCACGTCTATTATCCACTTACTCGGTCGTCATGATTTCTTAGGATATAATTATATGAACATTTTATGGGAAAGACATTCCCAAAATTACATAGTAACAATGAAGATGACTCACCCAAGCTTGAGATCAAATTTCCCCAGAGTTCGGCAGTCTGCCAAGCCAGGAAGAAGAAACCAAAGAACCGTACGATGATACCATCAACGGCTTGGTCAGTGAGCTTAGCGTATACGCTTCCAGCTTGCGTTAAGTACGTGGCTTTCGAGGTCCACATAGGCGCGGCGCCAAGGCCTACCACCACCCCGGCAGGAACTAGTGTGTAGAAGGCTGGGTAGAACTGCGCACCGATGTACGGCGCGTAGCACATCATGGACAGGCACAGCGTCCATTTTACCGTTAGCCTCTTGATTAGGAACGTGGGGACAAATATGCAGGAGACGACGAGCGCCGCGTAGATGGAACTGAGTGAGACTGTTCCAAGGCCGTCAGCGGCGTTGATTGAAGACTGGAGGTTGGCAGTTCCCTGGAAGGCGGTGAACTGAACCATGAAGGCAGCGCTGACGGCGGCGATGTTCTTCAATATTCTCCATTTTTCATTTCTAGATAGTTTAACTTTGGTGGATTGGTAGCTGTCCTCCTCGATGGGCAGCGGTGGCGGCTTGACGATGTCGTCAGTGGAATCGCGATCGTGCTGGTATCCGTCATTCCTGAAGCCAGTCTTGACCGTGTACACGGAGTCCTTGTCCGGACGGTCATCTTCACGTCCGCCTCCGTGGGTAGCAGTCATGCCGTGTTATCTCTTCGTGCCCTGCGAACAAATACAAACTGCGTTAGACAACATTTAGATAAGATACAATAATATGTAAATAACAAGGGTATGTGGATGATGATTTGAAAGTATTTTCACGAAGAGATTGATTGATATTGATTTAATAGTGCCTAGTGATATTCATCAAAATTGATGACTGTCAATTTTCGATTGCTTTTTTATGACTGACGTTATCTTGCACTTGATTTCATATTTTTCGTATTCTCACTTTTTTAATATTGTAAGCGGCGGGTCGCACTCTCGTCTTGGAATACATGATGTAACCATTAAATAGTGAACATAAGGAAAGTAAACAAGTCACCAGACGGTTTAATAAAAAATGGAAAACGTCAGAGAGTCAAGTTATCTAGTCTGAAATTAACGTTACCCATCACGGAATAAATAGCTCTACGAGAAGAACTCGTATGATTGATGACCGGTCAAGACTCTTTCAGCCGCCGTACCTTCACCTCGCGGATGTAATGATATCCCCGCCTGCCGATGCCTGACCTCTAGTTACAAATCAGTAACTTCATAATGTTAATATTATAATATTATCTTGCTACAAGTAGGTACATAAGCGAGGAAGTTTTTGTAACAATTACAATTTGTTGCGCAGGCCGCGGTACAATAGTCAGTTGCGGCTGTGTACATATACCCCATTGTACGACGGCTATAACAAATTTTCGTCATGACATAATTCAGTATGATGTGTGGAAAACTAGCGAATTCATAAATAATAAATAAGAAATGTTTCTATGTATGAAGTCGATGGTCCGAACTGTGATTTATACACTAACTGGGGTTAAGTAAGGCTGATTTTAATGAAACTATTTTATGAGATTTTATTAGTAAAAATATTTCCATTGTAAGAATGACAGTCCTACCATTGACCGTGTAAGCCAATTCTACTTATTATCATGATCATATTTGTCATAGGATAACCTACCGTTAGCTGCACGTACTTAGGTACGTGTAGCGAAACGAGAAATGTTGTGAATATCATTATGTCTTTTTTTCGTGGTTCATTTTTAAACAACATACATACATTATGCTCACGCCTGAATTCCCCAAAGGGGTAGACAGAAGTAAGTAATTACAATAACTACTTTTCATAGAAGATGAAGATAAGTGCACGCATTAGGTGAGTCTATCGCCGTCTTAGGCACTATATACACGAGGCACGATAGACACACGTCTTTAAATTACTTCGCAGACATGCAGGTTACCTCAAGAAGTTTTTTGCCTTCACCATTGTGTGAAATCACTGCACATAAGTTTTTTTTTGTCCATTACCTCCTTAGGGACGTAAAGTTTTACCAGACTTCTAAGATTATTTTAAATATATTTTTTAGGGACATGCACAAAATAATATTATTCAGTTAATATAAATTTAAAAATCTAATGCATGTCCCGCACACTTACTAATATTCTGACTTTATTGGTGTTGTATCTGCTGGAAATAAAATATTATTACGTCTATGAATGATTGATAAAGGTACAGGGCGTCATGAAATATGAGCGATGATCTTGTATGCGTTCTTGCATTCTATTAATCTATCTCAGTCTGTGTGTACCCCCACTATTTTCGCTGAGTGCTCATAACTCGAAAGCCGAAGAAAATCGAACAATCAAAATTGGGAAAGGGAGGAGAATCCGAAAGCAAAAAATATATATTATTTTGGATAGTTAATAAAAGTATTTATAGCTTTATAAACTTGCTATATACTATGTTATTGCTGTCATAACAAAAAAAAATTTTTTGCATTTTTTATTAAGTTTAGATAACTTGTTTAAATGTAACTACAATAACTAAGGACCAAGGTACATGCCCTGCAATTGGGTGAAATATGTGTTTCTTGTGACCTTAACAATACCTATTCTGTACCATATTTCATGTGAATAAATATCATTTCTATAACTCTGAAGACGTGGGCCCACGTTGTTTGGTTTGCCCACTGTGACGTAATGTCGCACTATTAGAAACATGTCAACATCCAAATCAGAAGCATATAGGTATCATTGTGCAACTAATGAGTACGGGTGATGTTTGCTGATATCGCTGGGTCGTGTTGCCATTGTGCGTCGTATGGTCGCTGTAAACATCATATGCATTGTTATAAATTGTGTTTCATGGGGAAACATGATTAGTAATTACCGTAGAAACGAGCATCAGGGGGCCAAATAAGAACGTTTAAGCAGCGCGCATTAAGAAATTCTTAGTTTTGACGTTTAATATTACGGTACCAAAGTCGCAAAGAAGTTCTTAATAAGATTTGCTTAAACCGAAGATTATAGGCCCCCAACTAAGTAAAACGATCAAAGATATGTTTTCTTATGTACCTACTTAGTTCAAAGGTCAAAATTTGGTCGAAAGCACAAGCCATTGTACTCGTTTGTTATCTTCACTACCTATTTAATCTCATTACGCATACACGCTACGTGTATTTCATAGACGTATCACACTTATTTTTGACGTCAGTAACTCCTCTAGGGTCCTAGACCTTAAATAATTTGTATTTACAAAGCGTGAAGTGGGCAGATACTAAATTTATAATAAAATATGCAAACAGCATTATTAACATGCATAGTTGTTACGTAACTGCCTAGAGTGCCTAGCTAATGTGAGCTATAGTCGAGTTGTATGCACCAGGCAAGCGCCTTGTCACTCGCAACCTGCGTTTGGTAAAACACACCTACATTCCAAGTAAATTGAGATATTTTGAAGACAATCATCATTCCATACACCTGTTCACATTATTGAATGTTTTTAAACAGATTACGTCATCTACTGTAATGGCTGCGAGATAATGACCAGGTTTAAGTGTATGCGTCAAATGAGACGCACTGGCTATTGTTTTATCTGATAGTCGTTCCCATAGTGCTGGCGGTCGAGGTTAACTAATACTAGAGACCCACCCCGGCTTCGCATGGGGTTATTATGAGTTATCCTAAGACTTTTTTTAGTCTTTCTTAAGGTGTACATTATTTTGATCTATCTCGTTTGGTTCAGCCAGTATTGCAATGTAAGCGCAAACAATGTGTTTATTTACTACATCACATTAGAAACCGATATAATTATTAGTGTTCCCATACTGTTTTAGACATGTTCTATACATATAAAAAATCCTCTTGAATCTCCCTATCTGTTAAAAAAGCGCATCAAAATCGACACTGTTTTTTCCTACGTAGTGATCACACACCTAATGAACTTTAATTACGCAATTGGGGGATCTATAGAACATATAAGGATTAATTGCGTTTCATTATATCTTCTTATCTCTATTATCAAACTTGCTATTAAGAAACAAACGATGGCTCCAAATGTGCGCAGAGTAACATAACTAGGAAACAACTTGGTCAAATATAAAACGAAGCATTTCGGAAGTAAGTATAAATATGAGGTTGCATCAGATAATTGTAGGCTATTTTGGTGATTTAACGAATAGGTCAGAGAGAGGTAACAGTCGAAACTTATACACATTGTTTCAATTCAGATGAAGTGTAGTCATTTTTTTTAAAGGTGCAGTTAACAGGTTGCTGACACACTGAGCTATTCAAACTAGTTATATATCACATGATTTCATTTTTATCAGAGAACTTGACCTCAAAGTAAATAAATACATATGCTCACGCCTGTATTCCTCGAAGGGGTAGGCACTTTTCACCGAAGATGATTAAGTGTCAGCGTGACAGACGGATTTATCACAGTCTTACTGAATTACTTCTTATGCATAAGCAGGTTTCCTCCCTATGTTTTCCTTCACCGTAAAGTTCGTGGTGAGAAATCACTGTACATAAGTTTTTAGACAAACTCATTGGTACAGGCCCCGCTGGGGTTCGGGCAGCCAGTAGGTCTAAAAAGGCCACCATAATGGATCCGAATATGATTCATCATCGAAATGATAAAATTGGTGCTTATGTGCAATTCATATTATGATTCACGAATGCTTACAATAATTGTAGGTCCTTAACTAATTTTTTATGATGATATTTGTCACAAAAGCAATTCATAGTTTGTGGACCATTTTAGGAATCTTTATAGGAATGTGTGAAACAGGTGAATTGCAAAATATTAATAATTCGTGAATCATAATTTGAATGGCACCTAAGTGACGTTTCGATGATGTATCATATTCGGATCACATTATGATTCGCCCAAACTCTTTAAAATCCTTACGTTATTTATGAATTAATAACTCTCTTACAGTTATTGACATCGGCTTTACGTAAATTAAGCTTCATGGAAACCATACTTGAAATGATTTGTTCGCAGCGTGACACTCTTACACGCATTACATATATATTTATATGTATATATTTTTTACGATAACAAGCAAGCCAGACATTAAAGCAGGAAGCACAGGTACTAGTTTTTCAAAGGTATTTTTTTCTATGTTAAATTATTATACGCATAGCTTAAACGATCACGTGTTTGTGCGCACGGGCAATAACTTTTGAATAAAATACCTCGGAACGTATTTCAATAAGTTGAAGTCTCAGTATATGTAAATGACGTTAAGCTAAGCTTTAACCTAAGATTGTGAATAATAAAATCAATAAAATATTACACCTACAGAATCTTAATCAAAAAACATGTCTTACATTAGTGTAAGACTAATAACAGAATACCTGGACAAACTTAATTACGAAGAAACTGAAAAACTTATTGAAATGCATAAATATTGAGATCTATTGTAAAGCGACAGCCCGAGATACAGGTTCAACCTAGTTCGGGAAGGAGCTTAATGTTAGCTCATACGGCATTAATTTATAAGCTACACGAGGAAATTATGTATAAATTTTGTGGTTAAATAAATAAATATTCTATTCTATTCTAACCCCGACTTGAGGCCAAGTGATTTCCATTAACTTGTAAAAAAAATACATCCCAGAACAATCTTTAATGAGGTGGTAAAGTTACATTTGACGGATTAATTGTGAATGGAGGATGTGGAGCAGCCAAAGAGTCATATTGATATTATTAAATATTTTTTTGAATCCTAATATTAATAAGACTTAAGATTTTTTAATAGTTTGGTATTAATGAAATGATCAATTAACATTTCCACCGGCAAGAGAAGCGAATTTCGATAAGATTGTTGCTAAAAACATGAATTTAACCCAGCAGGTAATAATTTTAATGGCAGGGTCCCATTCGGCCTACCCTGGGCTTGTCCTCCCGCTTCGCTAGTAGAAACAATGCAAAATGTACGGGAATGACATAAGTCACGTGACTGATTTATGTATTTTTTATCGTTTCTATTAGCGTAAACGCGAGAGAATGTTATTTTCTCTAGGCCTATTGAAATGCAGCATCGAAAAGCGTGACTACACCGCATATAAATATGAAGGCTTTTGATAATATTAGCATCAACAAGTTTATCGTGTGAAGCTATCGAATATTATCCGTAGATCTGCAACTAGTTTACAAGAAAATTAAGATACAATAATAATATATGCGAGAAGCGAGTAAACCAGTCACGATCTTACAACGTTATAACTAATAAATGAAAAAAAAAACTGCCCAGAAGCCAGGTTCGTAAATTGGCAATATGAACTCAAGTTAAGAATGTTATTACAATATTCGGTGGCACACTTGCAATGTCTCCTGATTATATATGTTTCAACCCTGCTGCCAGTTGACAGGGATGGCGCAATAATATAACAAAATAACGAGTATTATCAGAAAAATATTCAAATTCAACCTCTTAATATTTTTATGATAAACTAAATGACTCGGAAGGTTGCCTTAATGGTGTATCATCATTAACATTATTTTCCGTCATGCAATTCTTGAAACTTGAATGAAATCCATACATTACAGCCCTGCCGGATTTAATGCGAGCCAATTGAGTCGATTCCACAAAATCATTTCCACTAGCTGTTGATTGAAATCAATTAAGCGCAACCGTAGAAAACGGCAGTGATTTTTGCAATATTTTCACCATGTTCCCACGAACTGCCATCACGGAGTACATTTGTTTTCACTTCCTGCGTTCCATTCCTGTCATCGTTAAATAATGAGCTTTTCAAGGTCCAACAGTAAATTGGCTTGGTCATGCACGGTACATTACCCCACAATATCACGGCTACAATTTCGTGCATTAACGCGTAATGTGAAAATTACTGCACTATTCGTTGTTTACATTCATTTCATTTCTTTATGACGTTTTTTGACAGTGAAGCGTCATGAAATATATTAATTTATTATAACAGAAAAAAACAAGAAATCATTGGCGTTATGTAGTTATATCGAATGTGTTTACGTTTTGAAATCAAACTATAACGATATCATCGCGTCATACTTACATACAAATAAAACAAACGAAAATCTGAATTTACTGGATTCAATCTGAATTTAATGAATTCAACCCGGTATGGCCTTTTTAGAGGTATGACCAGTTTTATTCTATGAGAATAAAAAATCACTCTTCTACTATCATAACAAAATTGGTGCACGTGGATTAAACTCATGATTGTCTTACTTTGCGATCATTCAAAACGCTTAAGTTTCGCGTGAAAATAACAATTTTTCAAGTCCAACATTTTAATAGCATTCTAATTCGAATTTCAATGGTTCAAATCAATAAATAAATAATTGTTGAACATTTGTTTCTTTATTAAGTTCAATATATAATTATATTTATCATTGGAAATCACTGGTTTAACCCTCAATTTAGTTGACCAGTCACGAATATTTTATTACTAATTAAATACCAAATTTTATAATCACTCATTGCTTGCATATACGATTAAGATAATATTGAGTCGAATGAAAAAGTTAATTATTGGACTGAAATGTTAAACGGTCGAGTTGTACTGACCGGCATAATGTGTAAAATATTAATTCCTTTTTTTTATAGCAGTTACGTCTGATATAAATGTACATAGATTGATATGATTTGATGACCTTGAGGCATCTATACAATTACTGCCATAACTACATTTAATTTGACGATCGAACAATGATTGCATATAACAATATATTAATTACTATATTACCTTATTTCAATAAATAATATGAATGACTAAACTAATTCATAATATATAAAAACGTGATACCTGCTAACAACGCAGTTAAATTTTCTTATCACAGACATCGGGCATGAAACTAATAAAAATGTAATCGATCACGAATCTACAGTTAAGGAAAAGTTTAAACCTTCTTCGAATACTAAAAGTAGCGTAGATCTAGTGTTATTTGACTGAGTGACAGTAACAGATATATACACTTCTTATATATCTATCCCTTAGTGTGCAGAACTAATGTCACAGCACGATTAGTTGCTCTTGCTGGTAAGGCCTCTACGCGGAAATTATTCACTTTAATATCCTCGCATCTCAACCTTAATTTTTATTACATATTCTGCCAGCAATTGGCGCTCAATGCTATCTTCCTAGTAAGGACGTGAGACTCATCAATATAATTATACAAGTAGAAAATTATACAGATAATATCCAACACACCAAAAGGGACACGAGTCCGTTCGAATGGTTATGAATTACTTACAAGGACCGATACTCACATAGAAACTTGTCTTGACCGATTTTGTTTGTATGTTTTTGGTTCGGGCAAACGTATTAAACATTATTTTATTAACTAAAAATATAGGAACTAAAATTAAATAGTATTATACTAGTGCTTGACATTGACAGGCAGAATAACAGCTTTTTACTAAACGTACTGTAACCTACGGTAATGGCTTTTTTTTAAAACCATTTTCGATTTTTTGTTGGTTTCGGCTAATCTCCGAAGGGATAGCTGATGTGAGTTAGTTAAAAGATGCATCCGTGATATTAATAAAAATTGATTAACATGTAATAATGATTTACATATAAAGTGCAATAAAATATAACGACCGCTTTTACTTATACTGTAACAATTTTAAAATAGCATTCATCTTTATCTACTGCACGAAGGGTGATTGGAAAATTGCAGCTACAATGTATCTTTTATATCGCGGAAATGTAGGCTTATTATCGTGCATTAGGTATACGATAGTGCATTAATTGGTGACCAAGGTCGCAACACAATGGCGAGCTGGCCACCCGCTATGCAACAATTGCGCTCCCTACGCAATCGACCGGCTGGCCGATATCAAATACTATTCAGTACCCCAAGAATAGGTTTTAACACGTTTTTACGGTGACGATATCGACTGCGTATTTTCTTTATTTTGTATGCTAATGAAAAAATCGCACCAACCGCCGGTTGGTAAAAAAAAGTAGCCGCATAACGAAGACGTTCGAGCGTATACATATAATGTCGACAATTTCGTTTGCATATTAGTGTGATCCGCCATCTTAGGCATTCTATACAACTGCAATTGTAGTTAGGAAAAACTATTAAACGATATCGTCTACATTGAGACACGTCTAATTATAGGTTTGGGATAAGCACATCTTTTAAATTCAATATTCATTGGTAAGTTATTGACTATGCAGTTTTATGAAACTGTGGAAGAATCTGCTTCATCTTAAGTGACCAAAATAATTGTCCACTGTTATTTTTATATTGATATAAGTACTGATATTGCTGCCTTTGTTGATTTGATTTCTTGATGTTTATTCCTCTGAATATTCAAAATAATGTAGCATTCTATTAGTGAGAGAATTTTAAAAATCGAGCCAATATGTTTAAGTTTATTCATACAAAAAATTTATTGTAGATTTGTATTTATATTCTACTGACATTAATTCCTGTTTTTGCTCGTGTCGTTTATAGGTTATTATAGAAATTGGTTCTGATTGGATGTTTAATAATTTTGAATGACATTCGGGCAGTGCACGTGGCATTTATAGCATAAAGGCAGACGACCTGCGTCGCCTCTGACCCTCGCTTGTTCAACCTCAACGCATCTTTGGCAATATCTTCAATTTGCAATAACTGCTTATTAACGAACAAAGGTTGTGTTTTCCAACTGCATCACTGTGTGTTATACGGCTAAAGGAATTCCGACACAAACGGCATTTATGTTGATTGTGATCTAAAATGCAGGGCTTCCTTGTGAGCATAAACTATGCAAACCCTTCTCTTAGCGGTGCTTTATTAGTTTGTTAATGTAATGTTTGGTATTCTAATCATATTAGGAATGCGCTGTGGATACATTAATGTAAGAGAAAATACGAACATCTAAAAAATCATTACGGTTGGGTTTTTCAAACATATGTTAATAAAGTGAATATTTTATGTTTTATAGTTTAAAAAGCACATTAAGTATTAAGATTTATCTGTACTTAAATGCAAATTGCTGCTTATGGAACATAATTTATATTTAATATTATATTTTATAACATACACATCAACAACCTAAAACTATTTTTACCTAACATGAAAGATGTAGAATAATTCATTTGGGTCAGGGATATTCAATTGTCATAAATTATAAAACGGTCAAAACGCAAGGAAAACAGGCACTTAACTAAAAAAGTTGAGTGTTGCATACAATAATCAATCTGGTCACGCAAATTCGTATTGTTGCCTGGTGTTGACCTTTTGTCTGATTTGTTACTTTGATACTTAGGACTCAACTAGAAACTTCTGAAGTAAATCTTCACACGATTACTCAAAGCACCATGGCTAAATACTTATGTAGGTATATTTTATATGTATATATTTGTTTTTATTTAAAATTGACATACATATTTGCATTGGAACTGTGTCCATGTGACTTATTTTGTATTCATAAAAGTAAACCAAAATTTTTCGAAAAAAATAACCTTTGAGTTTCTTGCCTGGATCTTCTCAGTAAAAGCAATACCTTCCGAAAGTAGCGGAGGCATGTATAATTTTGTCATTCTGACATTTTGAAAGTACTTAGTTAAAAGTCTAATCAAGTAAAGATATTTTTAATTGATTAAACTTCAAAATTATATTATATTTACTTTGCGTTTGTGTTTACGATGGAATTTAATTTAGGGCACAATGGGATTGCCCTGAACTCTCAGGCTATCAAAAGTTTGCCGGAAGATCCGGCTCGTAGGACCAAATTTGTCTGTTTGAAATTCAGAGCTACCCGACTGGGGATTCTACCTCAACCTTACTTGATTTAAAGCAGTGTTGATTTCTGGCGATGAGGAACGAGCTTCAAGGAGGGGAGGAGGAAGTATGCTCGAATCTAACGCGTAGCAAGTCATGCATTATATTATTATAAATCATGTATCATACGTCATATGGCGACTCCCAAAACTTTTATTTAAAACTTTTATTACGTTTGTTAGTGAATTAGCTCATTAGTATTTAAATTTATTTCGCTCGAAACCAGTATCTGCAGTTGGCGAATTAACGGATTCGTTGGACGTCAACCGGTATCCAATGTATTTCCTTGATTCGCGAGATAAATGTAGTAAAATGTAGATCGTGTACATTCCAAAGCATAAACTGGTTCCGAGTATTTCTCGGGACTGCTTATTCGCTCAGCATTGGAATATTATTTTATTGTCTGCATTTTAGACTGTTAATGTACATACATACATATGCTCACGCCTATATTCCCCGAAGGGGTAGGCAGAGGTGTTGTTATCACAACACCCACTTTTCACCGAATTTGAATAAGTGCCAACGTGACAGATGGTGAGTCTATCGCCGTCTCAGGCACTATACATACGTCTTTGAATTACTTCTCAGAAATATGCAGGTTTCCTTATGATGTTTTCCTTCACCGTAAAGCACGTGGTGTGAAATCACTGTACATAAGTTTTTTAGAAAACTCATTGGTACAGGCCCCGCTGGGATTCGAACTTGCGTCGCTTGCGTAGCAGGCGACTGCTCTAACCCCGAGGCCACCACGGCTCTTCACTGTTAATATAAAAGTTGCTATTGACTCTGGACTCAAACACGGTTAAATTTTTCATTCCGCGTCAAGTGAAGTAAAGTCACGTTTTTTTCTGATTCTGTCTGGTTCCATTAACATGCAACGCAGACTTTATGTTACACAACCAACTGACTAAATAATTCATATTAATTATATTCCTTCCTAAATAAAGTGAATTAACACCGATCGGTAAAATATATTTTTTCATTCAACATTATTGTGGGATAATTCTACGAGAAGTACCACGGAGATGCAATCAAGTATCTACTTGAAGATTCTTGACCCCGCTTGTCTGAGGCATACGTTATGTGCGATTCCAACCTATCCTTAGTATTCAAAGCCTCGCAGATGTAACGGGCTGTGCGCATGTAATCGTGGCTTCAATGAATCTAAAATAAGTTTATCTTACACGCTATGCTATAGTTAATAAACGGACAATTAATCCACTAGCTTGCATGGGATCGAACCGACTGAAACCAGCCAGAAACGGTTGATCTGGACAAAGTCGGTTTTGAGTCGTTGCTCCCACATTTGCAATTCACCGTAAAGAACAAAAGAAAAAAAAGAAAAACTTAGACCAGTTGATAGTTAGCTAATTTAATAATCCACTATCGATTTCAACGATATCAACAACAAAGTACCGAGTTAAGCAATTACTGCGTTCTTCCTCGCGTGGATTTATAGACCCGACATCGATTCCTGCCTTTGATTTGAATTAGACACGCGCCTCTTCTCGTCTGAGAACAGCTTTTTTAATTTTTTGTTGGTATCAAACACAAATACATCCAGCACAAGAACAAAACATTGCGTCAGTCTACGCGCAGATTAATTTTTACGATTTTTAGTTTTTTGGGGGAATAATTAAGATTGTTTTGAAGGTTTTTTGGCAGCTTCTGAGTGGGATTTTCCTAAAGGGGGTTCCCAAGGTATTGCAGTGTGAACAGCCTCTTTGGTTCTCATTATTCGGAGCAGGTGCAGTATTTATTACCATAAAACATAATAACCTGTACACCTTGCCAATTTTCAAGAACGGATTCTTAGTAGGAAAATATCCTTAACTAATATGTGGGTAAGTCAGTTCTGTTCTTTCCAACTAAAGAAGACGACCACCGAATTATCAGCGATAAGGCCGTGGAACAAGTTGTTTTTATTTGATAATTCAAGTACTGGTAGACCTCATAACTTTAATATCATCATCTTTAAAGTTGAATTTTTCGAAGTATTTTTACCAAACACATTTTTATGCACAATAATGTCCGTAGGTACGTAATTAAAAATAAATAAACTTTATATATCTTTCTTTATTTATACGGTAACTTAGAAGTCAAAACTAAGATAAATATATGTTGATGGAAAATAACAGATGACTGTGCATCTGAAAATGTACAGTTGTATGGCGTCATCTTTTCAGGGAATTGGAGGATAAAAACAAGGCGATTAGTGTGCGAATCATGAAGTGTAGTTATTGCTGGATTATTACGGACTAAGTACGATAAGAAGTCATGATTTTCTTAACCGAAAATGTTATGATCTTACAGATGCGAAGCCCCGGATTTCTTCTCTTGCAATACCGGGAACACCTATGGGGAGGTATAAATATACTCATTGAATGTATTTATTAATAACGTTTTTAGAGTTCTGAACCCAGAAGTCTGTCTGTCCGTCTGTCTACTGTGGACAGTTGATCCATCCAACAAACGTGATTTTTTTGCTCGATTATGCAGATAAAGGTACCCTTCGTGCGCGTTCCGACTTGCACTTGGCCGGTTTTTAGGTATATTATGATGTGTGCTTTAAATGCCGAATTAAGGATAGATATATATTTTATTATTAAAAACATAAATACCTATTTGTATGTATTTAAAATGTAATCCTACAAGTGTTTTTCATACGACGTGTGGATTTTTGGAAGACAAAAACTATAATGCAATGTATATTTTAATGTAAATATTCGTACGATAGGATCCGCCACACCTCCTTGTCGTGACGTTTTGGAATGTAAGCCTCGCTTGGCCTTACGACGGATATTGTATGATTACATCTTAAATGACGTCATACATCACGATATTTATTACAATAAAAAGGGCAAAGAAACATACAGAGTCTAGACTTTTTAAGCGCACATTTTTGTCATCGCACATGTAGAACATCGGCTGTGGCACATATGAATTTAAATATAAAATCAAAATTATGATATTTTTTTATTTTCATTTATAGACATTTATTTTATTAAAATTTGGAATATTATTGTTGTTCACAATAAAAATAAGTACTGAGTCATGTTCCATATATATCACCCAATAAGCATCGGTACGAATTTTGTAATCTCAAACAACTACGCTTTACCACAAAAATAAATCTACATTTCTATTATAAAGGGGAAAGATATGTATTTTTGTGTGTATGTTTGTAATGAATAAACTCAGACACTATTGTGCCGATTTCAAAAATTCTTTCACTATTGGAAAGCTACATCATGAGCGAGTAACGTAAGTTTTATTTTATCCCCGTATTCCCGCGGGAAAGGGAACTACGCGAGTGAAACTGCGTGACGTCCGCTAAAACGACAAAAAATATAAAAAAAATACGGATACCTTATTTTTATTCGTATTGATATACCACCAGCCGATGTTCTGTGCCGAAAATGCGCGCCTAGACTTTTAGATCCTAAATTATTTAATAAAAAGTTTTAAGTTAAAAGCGTAAATTAAAATAGAATGATTAAAAAAATTACAAGAGCAAAAAACGGCGTATTGTTTTAGTTATAATCTTGATAAAAAAAACCGATCATTGGACGAACCAAAATATCGCATAAAATATTATGTTTCCGTTAAACGTTATTAGTACATTGTGGATTGTAAACATTGGCTTTATGAATGTATTTGATTTACAAGCTAAATCGTTAGGCGTTCTTTTATATAACTTAGCACGGTCCGACCTTGTACTGGAGCTATAAATCATAGTTCTGCAGTTTGCACATCATTGCTATGTAAGCAAACAAGTACAGACGCATGATAACATAGAAGCATTAAATCAATGTCTTTGATTTTGCTTACATTTATTTAAATAAATAGAAGATTGAGAATTTAAAAAAAAACATTGCCTATTTGTATAATGTCTCAGTGCGATTTTTTTTTGTTAAATTCACATAGTATTATTCTTGTTAAACTGATTTTAATTTAGAAACGTTAAATAAGTATACACATGCAATGCTACATTTGACGATGGGCAAAAGTGTATGGCGCATACAACCTAACTCTATAGATCAGTTTATTCTATATCTAATAGAAAGAAATGGATTAAACCAAATCATACAAATCGATTATTATATGATTATAATAACATAGCATATAGCAACATCATACGCAACAAAAATCTCCCAATCTTCCAGTCAAAGTATGTTTTACGGTAATGATCAGATCGAACTTCATCTATTTTGTAATGTCACGAGGAAACCGAATTACAATTATATTTCATCCCTTGTAACATATAATAAAATCAGTGCATCATCCAATTAATGTTTGAAAAAACCAACACAACAGCTTTCCCTATACTTGCTACTACTTAAATATTATATTTGCTATCGTAATTTCAGCATTATTATGCACTTATGGCACGTCTTGGGACTTTTCACAACTCATAAAATAAACACATTTCCAGTAACACCAACGTAAAATAGATTCTAGGAACTTGACAATACTTTGAAAACGGATAATGAAGTTTGTTTAAATACAACGTCCGCAGGTAATGCTGGTTTGTTATTTTTATATTATAATTTTCCTCAGTAGCACATGTGTTGGCAAAGTTGTTATGTAGTAAGTTCACCATAAGGATACGGCATTCTTTCTATGCTTATCATCATGGTTGACGAAATGTTCACGACGTCTGGCTGTCGGTTGTTCTCAGAAGATTAGTTTCCGAAGGGGGATGCTTAATATGATTTAATAATTGTATTTTTTATCTCATGTGCCTGATGTTTGTTTTACTTGAATTTGTTTAAACGAATACTAGACCAACCCCGGATGAAAACTATGTCCATATCTTTTTAAATGTGTATCACAAACCAAGAATCCTTAATCTATGTTATGTAATAAGGGAGTTAGACTATTATTGAACCTCTTAACAACATAGCAAACTTGTAAGCGGTTTATAAATACTGAAACTTTAGTTGTTATGGAAAGTTGTAACATATTTGATATCCAGGTAACACGCTTTAGAAGATAAAAATCAAGTTAATTATTAGCTACAGGTCCCGTCACGAGCTATGACCGCGCCAGACAGAGACAGACACATAATAATATTTGCGCATTCAAGGTTATCGCTCATAGCTCGTAACGGCGACTGTTAAAATGCAATAGGCATCATGGGATAACACGTAACACATTGCCCTTGTATTTTTTTTAGACAATTAAGTACGGCGCCACATTAATATTTCCTATCCTGTTTTTTGACATTAACAACTGTCACATGTCACATAGTGCTGTCATTCACGTGATGTGTTCGATCTATAATATCCTCATAATGTATTACCTTGTCACTACCAGATTATGTATTACGATATGTCGCTTAATGTAGTTTTTGTTAGCATTGTTTAAGCTGGCGTGTAAATATATGTTAAGCTTATCATGACTGGATCTATTCGAAGCTTATTTATACATCTAACTATAGTCAAGTTGGAATGAACATTCGTTGATGTCCATTTATTTTAGACCGTTTTACTGTCAAACGTTTTTTTCTTTTAAATTAAGTGTGTGTAGTATTGTTACCATAACTTTTCTTGGACAAAGAAATTAAGCTATAGGCTGCATACAGTTGAGGTTCGCGGCTAAGTACGTACAAATAAAAGCAATTATCATCGCTCTGATCTTAGACTGCACTGTTAGGTACTCGATCAGAGTTTTTCACTGCCGTCACATGTCATCGCGCCGACGTAAACGCAGATTTGAATAGAATCGAAACAGCGCGATCTGTCAAAAACCAAAATTTTTTTTATTTGACAGATCGCACTGTTTCGAAAAAAAAACATTGGTTGAAAACGCGTCATTGTTTTTGTTTACAACTAAGATAATAAACAGTTCGTATCAACATATTTAATTAACAAATCAGAGCCTCGGAGGTTAAGTGAAGGCCAATGTAACCGAACGTGTTCATAGACCTTCTAAAATAATATAAATTGTCTATGCTTATAATAGAACTGAATTCGAATTCGGTAGATTACTTAATTATTTATTGATTTTGGAATTGATACATACTTTTTTTCCTTTGGTCAGCCCATCGCCCCGACACTACAGGATGGATTGAATGAAATTGACGGTCACCGAGTAACGTAATAGACACTTTTTTTTCCGAAAATAGGAACGTTTGGAACGGATTAAAACTCGGCCCATTACGAATTGTATGTAGACAAAGTCGCGGGCTAATGCTATTATTTACTAATAATTCAGTTTTTAACCAGAAAACCATTATCAAAACAAGGCTAATCGTATACTAATTAGATACAAACTGTAATGACTCATAAGTCGTAGACAATACGAAGGTATTTCCAATAACTTTAAATGTGGATTTGGCGAACCAACGGTTATTGAAACGGCTATAACGATAATTATTTAAAAGCTTTTATTAATCCATTGAATATCTAAGGTACTAATATAATAATACTAAGGTGTGATATATGCGTCGATATTGTAGAAAAGTCTTTCAACCATCCTATAAATTACCTTATTTTATTTTTTGCATGGTATATTATTGAATTATATCTTACTTAACTGATCTTAGCTATTATCAATATCTAAATAAACAATATTTCTATCTTTTGGAAACTATGTCAACGTTTCGCGAATTTTAACTACAAATGTAAATGATCACGTCAAACGTCTCAACTCATAATATACGAGTTTACAGTTACGTTTATAAAACAGGTAAACTGTATAAACTATTATAAGCAAATAAACAGACAGACATATCTAATTTAAATAAACCTTTAGTGGGAACACCTTTGACTCTCGCATGTTAATCAAAGCTTTATCTAAACGTTTGGACATTAATTAAAAGCTATACAGACACAATTTCGTAACGGCTTTTACGTAGTTTTTTTTTTCATTTTATGTGATGGCTACAATTAATGTGTTCGTTCTAATTTTTTTCAATTTAATTGAATAAATATTATGTAAAAGAATTTAATAAATTTTATTCAATACTTTGAACAGAAAATAAATTGATATGAAATAGGCTCACGTCTTCGACATAGTATACAGCTTTCATCGCAAAGTTTTCTTTTAACGTAAAATACGTGATGTGGTCGTAACTATTAAAAAAAATGTGCGTTGGGATTTGAACATTTTGAACTTGCGTATCTTTGGGTATTTTTCGACATTAATTCCTTTGAAAAATGTAATTTTACTTATTTTAAGAATCTAAAACAGAAGATATTTATAATCAGATTTAATACGACATGCCATCCGAGCGATCCATTTCGTACCCGAGGTTTTTACTCAAGAATACGACGTTATTTCTACGGCATACACTTTCCTTAGATAGCTTTTTATAGAGGCGGCTACTCAGGCGTGATCTGGTTTTTCAAGTTTTCTGACCACTCCAAGATACTAACGTCGTTAAAATTACATCCAATACTATTTTAAGTTGGATATTAAATAACCATACAATGTAACGGATAAATTATATTTAAATCTATGTACTTATTTAAAAACTGAGCAAACGAATTACATAAGTGTGGTACGGAAACAGGTTCATAGCACTTAATTACACGTATTCGCACAAGAAGATTTGCAAAGAAAAGCAGCACAGAAAAACTATTTGTTACGCCAACAACGATTTAGTGAAAGTGACCATCGCTGACTAATTCACTTAACGAAAGCCTTTGACATACCTTTTGTTTATCTAACATTAGTTTAAGGAAATAAAACGTGAATTATCGTAGTCATGGAATGGAACGACACTCCACGTTTAATAACCGGTACTTAATTATTAACAAGAATTAAGTAGCAACGTATATCTTACATACATATAATCACGCTTGTATTCGCCGAAGGGGTAAGCAGAGGTGTTGTAATAACAACCTTCCACCCCACATTCCACCAAATATTATTAAGTGCCAACGTGGCAAAGGGTGAGTCCAACGCCGTCTCATGCACTATACATACGTCATTGAATTAGTCTTTGAACTTCTCAGACATATGCAGGTATCCTCACGATGTTTTCTGCCACAGTGAAACACATAGCGTGAAATCACTGCACATAAGTTTTTTTAGAAAAACCATTGGTGCAGGCTCCACAGGGATTCAAACTTGCCTCGCTTGCGTAGCGGGCGAGTGCTCAAACCCCAAGGCTACCACGACTTAATTAAGAATTAAGTCACAACTATGTAGTTATTCTGTACTGCATTTATTTCAACCCATGATGTTTGCATTAATGCATGTAGTATATCATATTTTACATTAATTATAAATTTTAACGAGACATGATAACGCCACGCCATCCTATCATTAGAATGCTTAAATTCGAGGTCATGTACCAAATAAGGGATCGAACTCAAACCAACGTGATTACGTGCGTTGACTGGGTAAGTACTTTGACAGTGATACGTACTTACATATCGCCAGAAATATTATCAGATTATCATCGCCATGCCCTTATCCCACGTTCCCGTATTTTTCTCATACATATTTCTCTGTCAGCCATATCTGTATTCACTCCCATTCTAGTCATATCATTTTTCACACAATCTATACACCGTATGTATAATCTATCTGTATATTTAGAAATTACAATGCTGAAAACTTTTGCCGATGCTCTCTAATGTTAGGTACAACCAGCTAATCAACAATTAAACGTGATATTGTTGAACCAGTCAAATTGATTTGGTTTAACATGAACCAATTATGACTACATTAGTGAAGGGCGGTTCAAACCGGTGTGTGCCAGTATCGCCACCTGAACGATTCTTAATAACTTCAAGTCTTCAACACAACTGCCACCATCAAGCTCCAATACGTTCTATTAATAATAATACTCAGACACAAGGTCACGAGTTTTCGAACATGGCTGCTTCATCACGTATAAATAATGTTATAGGAACTAATGCATATTTAGCGCCAATCGATTGTTTACTAATCGACCTCACGATTACATTATTTGTCAACATCGTTATTCTCAATAATACACACGTCGTATTTCCGCTTGCTTGGACTAGATGTAGCAAAGGAGATGTCACGAGAAAAATTACTTATATGTTCCCGTATATATTACATATATATCTGTCGTCCGCAGCTGCGCTTGCGCGGTACTAAGATTTCGACCGCTATTTTATTTATTTAGTGATGGAATTCCGTAAAACCTTAATTTTCACCTTCACCTCTCAAAGGACACACCACCGACCAAATTGTATGTTCCTAGGACCAGCGGTTTAAGCTCTGCGTTGATTTCAGTCAATCGTCTTTAATATGTATAGATTTTAACTCTAGCGCATTAAACAGGTTAAAATACTTGACAGACAATGCTAAAGGAATATTATGAATCGACAAAAACAGAATAAGGATATAAAAAGCGTACGTTAATAATAATATACAAATTGAATGAACTAACTAAGCTATCTTGTGTTTGCAAAAATATTAATCTACATGGAAAAATGAATACCGCTGAGGACAGTTTATTGCCAGATATCGAAACAAAATAACTACCATCCCACGATTGTTAAAAATTGTAAAGGTAACATCGGTTACGGGTTGGTTCGACGACCAACCTTCAATTATGATTAAAGCTCCCGGCAGACTTATGAACGACTGCCAAATACGTTCAATTAAACGTCTTTGATGTTTAGCGTCGGAAGACATCGGGCGGCTTTATATTATATGTTCGCCGAGGCATGGAGCGAATTCAATTGAACAACCGCAATTAATTAACTTCGCTGATCCAAAGTACATGAGCATTAAGTGCCTTATGGATAACCAAGGACATGCAAAATCTTAGATCTATGTTAGGCATAAATTAAATTAAACATGTTTAGTGTATACGAAATGGAATATTGAGTGATTTAGAAAGTATTGCCGACGTGCATAAGATTATAATATTTGCAGTCGACGAGTCTCGTAGACATCCATTACTCTGTATTGACGCTATAACCGTATTTACGTCATTATGACGTATACGATTACAACATACATGTTTATACATATTAATAGAGAGTGCTGAGACGTCAGGCATAGTAATTAATGGCTGCATTCTAAGCACTACGATGTGGTTAGTAAGGTTTGTTTTTAATTGAATTTTTGTGAATTAATGTATGCCCTGACCTTATCTTTATGATCATACTATTCATTAAATGTCGTAAGTAAGTATATGGCTACATGACGTGTATACGTCTAGTAGGTATGTCCGTACATTATTATTTATGATATTGCTATGCGTATTATTATTATTGCATATATTTGCAATATGCTATATTTTTTATTAATTTATATTTTTATTTATTATCCTCTTTTGGATTTAAGATTACTTAAGTGAATTTTCTTAAACTGGTGAACTGTCAATAATTCTAATGAAATGTATGCAGTTAGATCAAAATAATAATTATCGTATATTATTACAATATTTTTTTGTGATAGCACACATAACATCGAATTTCAAAGAACTGCGCTAGTACTCCAAACTTGAATTATCAATGTAATTGACATCTGTCGAGTTGACAAGCAGATATCCCTGTATAAATTACAAAATACTTAGTTAATATTAAATAAGATTATAAGTACGTAATTAAAATCTTTGGAAGGTAGATAATAAACATGTTATTATATTTTTATCTTGGGTAGCTTAATTAAACATGATTTATATAGATGCTAGCACAAAAGTCAGTTATTTCTCTTAATTGGAGAACCAATCAGGTTCCAAATATAAAAATTACCGTATCAATTACTAGTTTTTATGACTTCTAAATATAAAATAGTCAGGTGAGACGTTCGGCTTGGTTTTAAATATTTTTACATAATATCATTGTCTATGGTCACCCTGAGTCTCGGAAGACAATGGAGTAATACTTTAGTCTTTTTTCATACTATCTATATCTAAACTTCATATTGTAAAAGGAAAGATTTGTATTTTTGTATGCAACTTCAAAAGTAATGCATCGATTTGAAAAGCTCTTTCAGCATTATTTTATTCCCATACTCCCACGAGAGCGGTAATCGGCCACATCCAATAGTAATTTTATATACACTACAGTGTTCAGGCAGAAGCCCTTCGCGTCCTCTTTGATAATTTATTTGTACGGCTTTTGATGACGGCCATTGATTGACGAGAGTGATTGCGTAAGTAAATAATTTGAGGATATTTAAAATAAATCGCGCCAAAATAAAAAAGTTACATATAGGTAATTGTACGGAATGTGTTAGCTATAGTGGTGCTCATTAGTAACGTTCGAGATATGCCTAGCCATTTGCCACCAGGCTATATGTATGCTCGTTCTTCCAGTTTTGTAGTATACAATAGTAATTCATACCTATGCTCACGCCTGTATTCCCCGAAGGTTTAGGTGGAGGTTTACTTACATTGCACCCACGTTTCGATAGTTATCTTTAAGTCCCATATTATAGAGGCGAGCCTTTTGCCATTAGCCGGAAACTGATGCAAACTCCGGAACGCTACTGGAACCCAGGACCTCGTATTCCGTAGTAGCGCTTGCGACCACTAGACCAACGAGGCGGTCTCTCTCAAAAATAATAATAGTGACTATCTTATGTTATACTACTATCATGATGAGTAATATCCTAGATATCATCGTTGCAGCACTTCCTAACGTAAAATTATTATAAATACAATCACGTGCTTGGCTACTGCACGTGGACGCGGAAATGTGTTTTCCATTTCCACATACAGAGGAAACCATTGTACCTGCATTTATAATTTATACTACAGGATGAATCTCCGAGTTATTGAGATGGATGGCTCTATTAATAACCCTTTCAATGCAATTCACATATACATTGTTACATGTTTATTTCCTGCAAGGTTTTTAAGATTTCATATCCCGTAACAAAACAGGCTGTCGAAGTGCCAACGTCATAGTTTCGAATGTCATTTAGATTTCTAGAGACAACATGGCTTCGACTAGTTAATATTAATACATACAACGTGTTGAATGGTGAATGTGAATATTGGAAACTCTTTCATTCATAGCCGGCTAAACAAACAGGTACCACGCCGTCACGGCGGTATTGTTCACAAACAGCATTTGTGGCGAAACACAATCGTACTTTGTAAAATACCATTGACTTTTACATCACAACACGCTAGCGAGCCAGTGCTGTAATTGCTGTGAGATATTACCTTCGTACAGTTTTTTGAAATGCCTCTAGCACAGGGGCCTTATCTTAACGCCATGTGTGTCAGTGGCAGATTTATACACATCATGTACCTATCGGTCTCGTAATCATTGTCAAACTATCATGGCAACAAGAAGTCATGGGCTCCAGCCTCTGGATTATGTATTCGTTCAATAAGTTTCAATTTTGTTTTCTGAGAACCGGCAATTCGGATAAATAAATAAGAAAACATCGAATTTATAATTATTTGAGATGTATCATAGCTTTCTCTCAATGCTCTTCCCCTTCAAATCAAATCGATTGAAACCCATACAATAATAATCTGGCTGTTCCAAGCAATTCATGCAGTCCAATAACCTCCGCAATAATCGACTGATGTCCCATTCTCACCCTTGAAGTTTGGTTCGACTCGACGTGAGTCGAAAATGTAACTCAGTAACATATAAAGGCTACTGATTTATAAGAATCATTATGCTTCATTATAACTTTTCACCAAATTAGCTTATAATATGTACCCATCTACATTATTTTAAGTAGGTGTTATCATAAAATTTTCGAAATTTCGAAATATACCACAAATAAAATATCACGTGTGTTGACATTCAAAAGATGTCCTTGTGCAATAGATAAATAATAAGTATCCATTGTCGTGCAATGAATCTAATTGGGATAACTTAAGTATTCACGACACATATTTAGGGTTCACGTATTTTTGTTGCTCTATGTGTCGCCTTAATCTAGACTTCATTACAGGAAACTATAGGCAAATCAGGAATATCGCTTCGTTTCATTAATTAATTAATTTAATTAATTCAGGGCAAAGGTACACGCTGAGTCATGGCGTATTTGAATTACATTGCTTTTTACCATTAACTTACATTTTCTGCAAGTGTGTGGGTGGCAAATAAACTTTTCATTATATTTGTCAATATGAAAGAAACACACAGTATATAAGTGTTTTTGGATCCAATGAGATAAATCGTTATAATAGATATGTTATGCTTAAAGTAATCGGCGCGGTCCCAGGTGAACAGTATGAAAGATTAGCATATGAAAACGTCCCAATTCCGAAGATTTCGGGTGCTCACTTTACGCTCACATGAGATATGCCTCTTTTGTTGTATTAAATATCATTGGTGGAAACTTATCGGAATTGGACAGATACCTTTAAGCTCAGTATTTTATTTTATAGAGTCTTTAAACAATTAAATATTATTTCATTTAATTCGCAATAAGTTGTTTTAATTGATTGACTATCTGTAGCTACGAAATTTGAATTAATTTATTACCTTGATAGTATTTTGGTAAATGACAATGATGTTCCTTCCTCGAAGATCAAGGGGATTGTCATTATAAATGTAACAAATGAGGATGAATGTGAGACCATTCTTAAACAAGCAACATTTTTTTTTCTACATCAATCAGCGGAGGCATTAATAGATGTCCCTACACGCAAGGCTAAATATAACCTTTCCGCAAGCTGCTCATGATTCATGGACGGAACGAGATATTAATCAATGTCGTAGTAATGAATGAATTGCCACTATTAACATGGTCCAAGAGGCTAAGAACCTTTGCTTACTTATTGTGGGATACTTGGAAATCACGAATGTTGGCAATTTTCCTAATACTTTTTGCTCATGAGACCGGGTGGTCGCAGAATAAAGAAACTGACTTTTTTTATTTATATTTTAGTCTGCAACGCGACACGGCTATTGTAACATAGCTAAAATGGAGAGAATAAACAAAATCTTCAAAGTCAATTAAATTGATTATTATATTCCTAATAGTTGGGAAATAATATTTAGATAGTCGCTTTATTAGGGAGGGGAGGCCTTTTCCCAGCAGCGGGATAAATAGAGCTCTTAATAAATAAATAATTATTATTTTTATCGCTATTATATATATCGCATTATTAGCGAGGTCCTTGCGCGTTTCTCCAGTAATCCTTACGGTAAAGATTTTATTGCGGAGATCAAAAGTTGTATTTGCTATTTTTAAATTAAAAACTATTGTATGTTTTCTAGATACAAAAAAAACCAACGTGATTTCATCCTACTTACACCAAAAAAGCGTAAGTTTGTTGTTACGCGTATCTTATTAGCGGTTTTCGCATAAACTGAATGGCTTCTATTTAAAACTTTACAATAATATGGCTTATACATCAGAATAACTCATAGGCTATAATTTATAAAGATACTGTGTGAAATAAGCCTGCAGTCATAGCATTAAAATACTATTTATTATTTACTAGCAAGTAGCGTATTACACCCCAAAGTGATGGGAAGTATTTTTTTTTAAGATTACTCCATACAAAACTTTGAACTTTCTCTGCTGTCTATAAAATATAATATAGTTTTTAGCTAACTCCTTTATTTTAGTAAAAACCGTATTCCAATATTATAGTAATCCGTAACGTATTTCAGGAGAATGATGCGTTCAAACAGACCAAATAGTTTTATATGGAAATTATGAGTCATTTTTTTTTACCTACTATTTATAGAGTATTAAAATATATTTAAACCCACCCATGGGTTTAAATATATGTTATTACTCACGTATTTACATTCTGGTAATACGACCGAGAAACAATTAGCTCAGCGTTGAGTTGATGACAAATGATGTAAAATATACCCGTAATATAAGGTGGTATTTTTATTCATCTTAAGGTTATTGAACTTGTATTGTTAGACGAAGTTTCGCGAAGTCAATTGACTAGAAATCGAAAGGATGGATGTGAAACTAAATATCGATTCGCGAATCGATTCAGAGATTTGATTTTGTGAAAGTGTTAATAGGCGTACCTACATCGTTTGCTAGACAAACTAGTGTTTGTACAAAGCAAATGCGATGAGAACTATAAATATTACGCTTTTTGTGAAACAATTAAGTATTTGACATATTTTTAATAATCTATCCCTAAGTAGAATAAACAGAGCAGTGATTACCTTGTCACGTTTTTAGAACATTTAAAAAATGCTGAATAGCTTACGAGCTCAGTAACACATTTATTTATTAGACTAGCTGTGCCAACCGGTTTCACCCGCGTAGATTTAATTTAATTCCCGCGGTACCCCAAAAGTTTTATTTTAATAAAAGCCAGTGAAATTCCCGTTAAAATCGGTCTAGCCTTTTCAGACAAACTCGGAACAAACAGACAGACAGAATATTGAAAATTTGTATTTCTAGGTTACTTTCATATGCATTTAGTGAAAAGAAGTTATATTAGAATTACAAACAGACACGTCAATTTTATTTATCTGTATAGAGTATAGATTACGCTGCATCGTTCACTATGGTGAACAATTTTTTTTTATTTGTCATCGATTTAGGTATTTTTTGTTCAAGGGCGGATGTGGATGGTTTGCATTGTCATCTGTACGTCAGGGCAGATCCTCAAAGCATAAATGGGTGGTATTTCCCCGAGTCTTGTTTGGTATATATCGAAAATTTCGATATTCACGGCTTCAGCAATTATTTTCGATTCGAAATTAATTGCTGAAGCCGTGAAGGCTCGCCTCTTTATGGCGTAGGTACTTCGCAGCTATATAGCGCATACTTGCGTATTAGGGCTGTGACTTCTAATGAATCATAAACAGCTGAAATTATTTTGGTAATGTTTGAATGTCAGAAAAAGAAATTATTATTATAAGTTACTTAGATATGTGCTCTTGCGGACTTTTTTGTGGATGTTAATAAGACCTACAAACCCGTAGTACATCATTTTGTTTTACTGTCAATAGTTTTTGCAGCGTACTCATTAGGTTACACGATCGCAATTTTCTGCCTATTTTTTGAAAATTCCTCCCTCGATAAATGAACAATCCAACGCTGAAAGATTTATTGAAATCGGACCAGGTTCCTGAGATTAGCTCTTTCAAACAAACAAACAAACTCTGTAGCTTTATAATATTAGTTTAGATTTAAGAAAAGAAGAGAAGAAGAAAAGATTTATGGTGGCCGCGGGGTTTGAGCAGTCGCCCGCTACGCAAGCGAAGCAAGTTCGAATCCCAAAGGAGCCTGTACCAATGAGTTTTACTGAAAACTTATGTGCAGAAATTTCAAACCACGGGCTTTATTGTGAAGGAAACCTGCATATGTCTGAGAAGTAATTCAAAGGCGTATGTATAGTGCTCGAGACGGCGATTGATTCACCATCTGTCACGTTCACACTTAATCGTCTTCGGTGAAAAGTGGCCGTTGTTATTACAACACCTCTGCCTACCCCGTCGGGGAATACAGGCATGAGCATATTATATATGTTTTAAGATCTATTGAATATGTGATTGAGTCGTTATATTGTGACGTATTTAACGCTGTAATCTACACTATCATTATAAAGAGGAAATATTTGTATTTTTGTATGTGTGTTTGTTGTAACTCAAAAACTATTGTTCCGATTTCAAAAATTCTTTTACCATTGGAAAGCTACATCATCAGCGAGTTACTTAGGCTTTATTTTATTTCCGTGCTCCCACGGGAACGGGAACTACGCGGGTGAAACCGCGTGACGTCCGCTAGTATATTTTTAAAGACAAGTCTGTAATGGACTAGACTATGATTCACTCAGCTATAATTTATGGTAGTTTCTATTAATGTCAAGATATCGTATCTTAATGAAGGTGGACATGACTTGTAAGACAAAGGGATGCAAATAATAGAGTTAACATTACTGAGCTACAATCACACGCCCTCGTATCCCTGAGAGTGACAAGTGTTATTCAATTTAATACTATGTGTGCCCCTCGGATTCACCCGCAGAGACTTGCTTGACAGAGACGGCGTCAGGGCGACGGGTCACTTCCATCTATAAAGGTTGAGGACGGCGATGGATGGCATTCACGTCATACTGGTGAAAAGGTACTGCTTGTGGGGGCTGGTCATCTCAAGCTACACAATTAGACGTAGTACCTACTTTTAGTTTTTATATATTTTTATCGACTTTTGTGCACTGGCCCATGGGCTTATATTTTTTACTCAAACTTGTAAAATAATTTGAAAAGAGTAATTACTGTTTTTTTGCCGGGTTCTTATCAGTAGGGGAAAGTACTTTGTTAAGAGTCTGATCAAATGAACATATTTTGAATTTTATATAATTTCACCGTATAAATAAGCCGTGGTAGCCTCTGGGTTTGAGCAGTCGCCTGCTACGCAAGCGACGCAAGTTCGAATCCCAGCAGGGCCTGTACCAATGATGTTTTCTAAAATACTTATGTACAGTGATTTCACACAACGTGATTTTACGGTGAAGGAAAAAATCGTGAGGAAACCTGCATATTTCTGAGAAGTAATTCAATGACGTATGTAAAGACGGCGATGGACTCAGCATCTGTCACGTTGGCACTTAATCATCTTCGGTGAAAAGTGGGTGTTGTGATTACAGCACCTCTGCCTACCCCTTCGGGGAATACAGGCGTGAGCATATGTATGTTTAATTTCATAGTTGGGTTTACTACACGGATGCCTAAGTTATCAGCGAAAGTCCCGTTAAAATCGGTCCAGACGTATATACATTCATATTATGCATTTAGTGAAGAAAAGCTGTTGATTTGGAATTGCAAACAGACACTTCAATTTTATTTATTTGTAAAGATGTAAAGTTCAACGCAACACAAGTAAAAAAACGTAAATGAAATATAATTAAAAACAACAACTTTGTGTTTTTCACACGCTTGGCTTGTTTCTTGAAGATTCATAATAACTATTTACTAGTTACGATAACATGAAATAGTGTTGGCGTAAGTATCTAGATTCTGTGAATTTTATTAATTCTACCCGTGACTAAAACTACTTTATATTTATTTTTCATTTGAAATGTACGTGCTAATTTATATATGTCCCCGAAGAGGTAAACAGAGGTGTTGCAACAACAACACCCACATTTCACCGAATATGGTTAAGTGCCAACGTGACAGAGGTGAGTCGATGTTTTCCTTCACCGTAGAGCACGTGGTGTGAATTCACTGCACATAAGTTTTTAGGTCCCGCTGGGATTTGAACTTGCGTCGTTTACGTAGCAGGCGATCTGCTCGATACATTTACATTTCTGTGTTATTATTATGTGTGCATATCGATAGTTATATTCAACTTTGTTGTTAGTAAATAACGAAATGGCTGTGCTTGAATAAATCTATTTTCCATCTTACTGATGATTCACCTGATACGTTTTGTTCATATCGTCCACGGTGTTCTTGTATACTTTAAAGTTGGAAAGCACAGTCCGTCGTCTCATCTATACATCGATATTTTGTGCATTGGAACAGGGTCCATTGGGTTTATGTGATATTGTGATTTACATAGTATTTCTACAAAATATTAAAAATATTTTTGTAAATGTAATAATTGAGTTTCTTGACAGTTTATTCTCATTAAAAGAAAAATATTCTGATTTCTGATTTTTGGAATCATTGGGTACTTAATCCTAAAAGCTTAAATGGTTTGCTTCGTTATTAATGTTTTCTGACTGGTATTTATATACCGAGGCATTTGAAATATAAGATTTTATTATTCTGTGCCCTGCGGTTTTTGACCCGCGAAACCCTAATGTTTTTTGAATAAAAGTAGCCTGTGTTACTGCTTGTAACATTAGCTATCTACCAGTAAAAGTCCCGATAAAATTGGTCCAGCCGTTTCGGAGATTAGCCAGAACAAACAGGAAGACAGACAGATAAAAAAAAATTAAATAACTGGTTTCCTCATTTCAGTACCTTATATACCTTCATATGAATTTAGTGAAAAGCTGTTATTTTGGTATTACAAACACACTTAAATTTTATTTATCTGTATAGTATATATTTCAGTCTCTTTTACGATTTCACTATTCGAGCCTGTTTGTTTCATATTTGAAGTAAAGGAGACAAGACAGGCATCATTGTTTACATGAATTGTAAATGAACATATGTTAAATACTTGTTGAAAATATTGCTAACATTATGAATGTATCAATTAGCACACATTATTTTATATTGATATTATTAATGTGTGGAAAACAGCTGTTATGTACCTATGATATGTGACAAGTTTGAGTTCAAACACATTTCAGTGTGAATCATTTTTATGAAAATAATATGTAGTGGCGTCCAATACGAACTTACAAAGGGCAAGAAAAGCAAAGTGTTTGTTTACTAATATTATATAGATTCTGAGAGAAGAGATTATTAATAAAACCGTACTACTAAGACTTAAAATTATACAGTATTTTTAGGTCTTAGTGATATGTGTAATTATAGTTCCTACAAAATGAGACATAAGATTAAAATAAAAAACATTGAAGTAAAGTTTGTCCAAAAAACCAAAATTTGAAAGTTCTTTCACTAATAGAAAGCAGTTTGAACCTGTGATGAAATGTTAAATAAAATACGGCGCTAAATGTACAACAAGTTACGCTTATTCTGAGCGTTTCAGATAAACATGTTGTTTTGCAAACTTCGCGTATATTTAATAGCGAGCGTATCCGGTAGGTAAAGTGTATCGAAGTTACGTCTAAGCTACGTCGAAATGAAATGAGCCGTGTCGTTGAAAGTGGCCAAGGTTGCTGTCGCCGGCGAGAGCTGGACCTTGCAGTGTTGCATGTTCTTTACAAATGTGTTTATTTCTTTAGTCTCATTCAAGAAGGTGGTTGGCGCAATCAATAAGTTAGTTCGAGCTGATTGCTTGATTCAATCGGCGGGACCGGCGACGGCGGCTCGGGTCTAGGCAAGCTTTCCTGGTGTAGTAATCCAATATGCGGAGAAAGGAACTGCGCATAACCAGCCGCACACCACTAGCTTTTCAGACAAATAATTAATTCGAGTGAGGCTGACTATGTCACAGAAGTTGTTCAACCGGCGCGGCGGCGGTGACGCAGACACATTACCAAAACAACTGGGGCGACGATTCGCTCATTTCCAATCATTTTAGATTTGTGAAACAAAATATTGTTTCTAATTATGTACGTTTTTATACTACAAAGTTGGCAAACAAACTTATAGTCCGCCTGATGGTTAACGGCTACTGCACCACTTGAGTAAATAAATATACTATTTACTTATGGAGAACCAACCTTACTCACCGCAAGAACACAACACTACTCTAGGGAAGGAATATTTAACTTTAGTCTTCTGTCAGGTCGGTAAAGTCCTCAGCCGGGCAGCTCCGAATACCGAACTAAACATCACGTTGTGCCCAATACTACAATAATACAATATGTTTTATTTACCTTTAACCAACCAAGAGTGTTATTGGTATCATACGAACTTAAAGGTTGACAGTGTGCAAATCACAGTCATTCTTGAGATCGAAAGACCTTTGAAAAGGTCTAGAAATCTCCTAGTTAAGGTCGAAACATGTTGACAACAGGTATCAGTCGCGTAGGGACTAACTGAGTAACAAGCTGATGACTTGGCTTAACTTGTACTTTTTGAAAAGGTAAATAGTTTTAGTGACACGCGAACCAGCGATTAGCAAACATTTTTATAATACAAAATGTGATTTTGACGAATGTTCACGAAAATTGCGGCCGATCTTCTGAGATTTATGCGCATATTTGACGGACAAAAAATCACAATCCATTTGAACTTTATGGTTAAGTTTGCAAATTTGGTTAATCTCATGAAGTACAATATTTTTCCTAAAACTCAATATTTTTTGATTGATGGTTTTTGAGCAAGTGCAGATGCAATGTAAGGCATAAACATTTTGGTTAACTTTGCTGATCGAATTAATTATTTAGATAGGTTTTATTAGTAAGATAGGTCTCCTGAGTTCCGATTCCGAGAGCGGACGTTAAGCCGGCGGCGCCGGTTGCCAATCCTTGGTAGTCGTCACAGGTCTGGATTACCGGTTTTCTTCGTAAAACGGGTTACGAAGGTCAGATGGCAATTTGTGTAATAATTAAGTGATCAAACAAACCAGATTTAATCAAGTGCCGACCCCAAAAATGTATGGGATAAGGCCAGGTAGATTAATGAAGATGTAAGCGTGGTACGTACTACGTGTTTGCCGTTGACGTCGGTGGGTGGGGAGCCCCGCGGGACCGAGGCAGCGCCGGACGAGGCAGGCCAGCCCCAGCTACAACCAGACAGACTGTCAGCATCGGGCCACAGCACAGCAGCGCACAGCTCCAATATAGACAATCGCCAGGGTCGCATAGCAATATTCTACACTTATAATCCATGTTCCAAATACGAAATGCGGAACAACAAGAAATTACATTCTGATTTAAGCCCACTTTTATGTTCCACATTGCAAATATTCCTGTTTGGACCCACATTTAGTAACTCTGCTAGGTAGGAAAAAGATTATGAGTTTAATAAACATTGAGATTGTACGTTCAGTTCTACTAACATAAGCAGTTGGGCGTGCATCAAAATATTGGGTCGAAGCAGGAATAGCGAATGGGAGAAAACAAGCATTGATTGTCAAATCAATTATGAAGTAGTGTTCGAGCCAATACGTAGCTGAATGAATTGTGTGCTAAAGCGGATTTAAAGCGTAGTCCAAAATGGTTTAACTTAAAGCATCATACACTGCTAAAAGTATGGTATTTTGCAATAGTAGACACGGCTACTCATATCTTTTCTTAGGAGGCGGAATTTCTTACATTTTTTGCGGATCTCCTTGAATCAGTGTACAATAAAATCGAGGGAATACCTTTGAATAGTCGATTTGCAAATCTACTTTTGATGCTGATCGTACAATAAACATTCCTGATAGCATTGACTAGCCTTTCCGCGTGGTTGGTGGCAAAGTAACACAAATATACAGTTACATATTACCATACCACGAACACGAGAATACGTGTACGCGGCTATGGCATAATAAACGTTATGTTACATTCAAATCTTCTAACCAACAATACAAATATTGGTATAAAACATCAAAATGTGTCCATTGACCCCGTAGTGTAAACAAAATATGTGTTACAACAAGTTATGAGTCAAAATGTATTTATATTTTCTGAGGGCTACCCCAGGGCATGTACGTCATACATACCTTTATGAATTGTCATTGAAATTATTGTTATATGACGAAGAACTGGTAATTTTTCAGTGTAATGGTACTGTACTGATATCAGACTAAAATTATACATACATATTATATATAAAAGGATAATTTGTAAGTTTGTATGAGGGAGGAAGCTTCGAAACTACCTAGGTACCTACTATTTTACCAGTATTTAGAACAGACTTTAAATATTTTAAAATAAAAGTTACTAAAGCTAGAACATTATACAATTAATTAAATAAAATGTTTGAACTTGGGACGAAGATAGAAAGACCTAGGTAATTACGCACCGGAGTATACTACGATCTGAGGCATTGTTACTCATAAAGTGAGTAATGCGCTTTGGAGGTCAGCGCTCATTAATCGTGACGGCACTTGTGTCATGATAATTATAGTAATAATACAGTCAGGAATGTAACCCATTTTCATTTCTCATTGTTAAAGTTGTGCGAGCGATCATTCTACAAGTGCGGCCTTGACAATACTGAGACTGGCTAGATGTAACGGACTACGCGACAAAGAAAAACCAACTTTGGCTGTTACTTTTGAATTTGGAGTATTTCAAAAGTAATTATTTTAAATACAGAAGTGGTTATTTCAGATTCAAATTTAAACGCCATATTCCTGTATGTCGTACCACTCTTATCTCGAAAAAAATAACAAGGAGGTTCTATGTTAGAAGTCTAAAATTAAATAAAAAAAAATCTTGTTTTTTTTTATTGATTCATATTTATTCAATTACAACAAGGCGGACAGTTTGTTTGACAACTCACAAAAGTCCATGCTATTTAATTCCGTGTAAACGATGCAAATGTTCTGTACTAGATGTTTCTTTATACTTAGCCTATTTCGATTTATTTTTTATCAATCAAACGAATTGTGTTTGCTTACCGGTATTTCTTTGTTGCTCGAAACGGAAATTGGATATGAAATTGTAAGGGGACTAAGGAAGTACGCTGTACAAAAAATGTTAGTTGTCAATAATCATATGACTGACTTACGAACTATTTATTGTGTTGTATATTAGACATATTAAAGGCCAGTTTTGAATTGAGATTACATACATATTTGTAGTGTATGCGCTATCTATGGCATACATACTCTGCCTCGTGTGCATCTGTGGGTTAGCTAAACGTCACTGTCACTGAAGCCGCGGGCGGGAAAGTGCAGTGAAGCTATCACATAATATGTGGGCATTGTCGAGCCAGTGTTAGTGATTGTGCATGTAAATTATAATACAGGTAAAGGAATTCAGCAACCCCTACAATATTGTTTATAGATATAGGTTGAGTGTAAACACGCAGAAAAAATATTGATAAACTGGCTGGGTCCCGCCGTTTTATCCACTAAGGATCAATAATAAATAATTTCAATAATACAAAAGCAGCGTGACTCCTTTTAAAAATCAACTGTCCACCCGTTTTAGAAATTAGCCGCAACAAACAGACATAAAAAGAAAATTTTTGAAAATTTCCTTTATTTATCTGTGTATAGATGAACATAAATACAAATCTATTCTCTTTATAATATTAGTGAAGATACACCTAATATCCAGGTAAACTGTGATATAAGACGAGTATTGTAACACCCATCATGTGGTACCAGGAAAATAACAGAACCACGAGCAATTAAACTAACGAAGTCCAATGTATTGAAAATTACATCTCAATTAAAGGTGATAATGTCAAGCAAGTTGTCATGGTATATCAAGATCGTCGTAACAAACCAGTATATGAGAAGTAGCGTGTAAAAAAGGAATATAAATAAAATTTACGACAAATTAATTGATACGACTAAATGCAAACTTTAGTTATGCTTGTTAATTAATTATGTTTTAAGTCGGCTGTAAACACATATGCCTACTCCTTTGGGACCCTTGCTTGTAAAATGTAATTTTAATATTGTATAAAACAAACTTTCATCCCCTATTTTATCTCCTTGGGGGTAGAATTAATCAAAATTCTTAGCGGATGCCTACGTCTTAACATCTACCTGCATGCCAAATTTCAGCCCGATCCGTCCAGTGGTTTGGGCTGTGCTGTACCTTTGAGTTATATATATTTAGACAATTTAACCCGGTTATCTTTGTGTCACCTTTTCCTTTATTTATTATTTATGTTTTTCACCATTTAAACCTTCCCTGAAGTTTCATAAATATATCAATATCCAAATCAGTCCAGCCAAGTTTTAGTGAGACTAAGCGACAATCCTGTTAAATTATAATAAACCGGAACAAACCGCTAGACAGACGTTTTTTTTTTATGTTAGTAACGTACTTACATACTTTCATACGCAATTTGTAAAAACCAGTTAATTTGGAGTTACAAACAGACACCTCAGTTTTAATTATCAACTATACTTTACTTTATAGATGAGATATATATGTATAGGTGAACCTTTGTTATGGTGTGTTTGTTTTATTTAAATAAATAAGTAGTTGACGTCGATGACGTCGATGAGGTCGCAAAGATGCATAACAGCATTTAGTTCCGCTTCTCCGTTATTAGACACAAAGACGTGATCACGTTTTATTAATAAAGATAAGTATATACACATTTTACACGGCCATTTTTGTTAATAAAATACAAATATTTATTAATATTTACTGTTCTCGGAATATTACCGCACCGTTATGGAATTTTTTCAATTGTTGTGACACATTTGCTATTGCGCATATCATTCGATCAGCATAATCAAGCAACCCTTACCCAAGCCAGTAGTTGGATGGGTGACCGCCCGAATTTTCTCGGTGCCTCGGAGAGTACGTTAAGCCCTCGGTCCCGGTTGCGAATTTATCATCATTGGCAATCGTTACAGGACAACTGTTTTAACTCAGATTACCGATTTTCCTCTTAGAAGAGGTTGCGAAGATCAGATGGCAGTCGCTTTGATTCGTATAAAAAACGATCAGTCTCAGCGGGTTGAATCAAGTGCCCCAACAATGTATGGGATAAGGCCAGGGAGACGATATTTTTTTTTTTTTTAAATATCAGTTTTCTTACTAAAATATTTTCTTCTGTATCGGTTGAATATATCTCGGAACCGAATAATTCTATAAGTTTTTCGTTTAAATAGATTAACAATACACAGCTTCTCGCAAACTTTGGCCAATGATGCAATTTTACGAAACGACAAATTGAGCGCAACATTTGCAACGTACATTGATCACCACTCTTCAAAACAATTAAGATACTTAATCATCATTAGCCTTACAAAGGAGAAGAAGCCTTAGGTCATTTATTTGATACGGGTCCATCAGGAAGAATGGGCCATGTTTCTCAGGCACTCGGCGGCTTCTTTGTCTCAATGTTTACATCTATTGTTATATCACTTCAACGATAGTTTGTTTAAATAACTTACAGTTCGTATCAGCTAGTAAGAACTTATATGCCAACTCTTCGGAGAACAAGGATTGATTAGATTTGTTCTTTAAATGGTATTTGTTAAGCAACATGTTGGAAGGCAGAGCAGAGCAGACTGTGTCCATGGGCTTATAGTTGCTTAAGTGATTTATTTTGTATTTTTAAAATTGTATAATATTTTTGAAAAGCGTAATTACTGAGTATCTTGCTAGATTCTTCTGAGTAAAAACAACCTTCCGAACTTGGCGGTAGTATGTATAATCCTGTATAATCACGTCATTCTGATTTGAAAGTACTTTGTATAAAGCCTAATGGGATAAAGATATTTTTGAGTTGGAGTTTGAGAGAACTTTAAATTATTATTTAAAGGTTTTTTTTTATAATACTCTTTACCAGTCCAAGCTGAAAAAGTATCAAGTATCTATGAACTATACTAAAATTAAAAAAAAGTCTAAATTTGTTTGTATTTTTGTAAGGAACAGGCTCCGAAACTGAGGCATCTTATAAAATTCACTGATATAATTATATGAGTGAGGAACAAATGTTATGTTGTTAAATTTTCAGGTATTGCTTGCAACCGGTGATGGTGCTAGTATCACCAATATTTGAATTGTCTTATTTAGAATAAATCAGTCTCATTTTCCAATGAATTCACGACACTAAGTCTAAAGCTAAGACACTAACGCTAAGAATAAATGCCAAGAGCACAGTCTGTTTTGAAGTTAAGTACTTATAATGTTCCCGGGGAATGTTTTCACTTTCTGAATGCGGTTACTATGGTTAAAGTAGTTGTGAGTGATCGTTTGCGGTTTGTGTATCAAGTTGTCGACCAGACGCTGGGTTTTTTAATTCAATTGTTATTTTGTCATCACATAGTACTTGAATGTAAAAAAGTTTTGAGTTCTCTCATAATATTGATTAATGGTTTACGATGTACCAACATGGTGTCACTACAGTTTTTGTAAATATTATTAGTTCAAAAGTTCATATGAGACCGGGTTGATACCCTAAGAAATGAAACGTACGATTTTCATTAAAGCAATTTAACGTTACGGGTTAGCCGTTTTAGTATGATCGCGAGAAGTGCTTTATTACAAATAGTTTGAAACTGTTGCGGGAAATTAAGGAACCTGTGGCCTATAATCTCATATGCTATGATAGTTTACACAATTATAATTTTTTCAGGCTTTTTAATGCTGATATCATGGACATTTGGTTGGATATAATTTCAAAATACTTAATCAATTAATTATATTTATGTGACACTGAGTAAAGCGGAATTAGTTATATTGTGTGATATACCTCATCTCGAGTTTGACTTATGATGAGGTACAACATGTCTGCCGCTATGAATTGAGACTTAATTGTATCGAAGCCGTGCAAATTAAGATTCTTTTTAGGATGTTGGCTGGATGACGCCATAAATGATTAACTACGGTTCTCGAGATACCCTAATTGATTGTTACGGTCGTTTGGGAGATCCGGCTTCAAGAAAAAACTACGAGTACAAAGCAAATAAAATTGTTATTAATAGTTACTTTCAGGATTTTTATTAATGCTATTGCCACTAAGTGATTATATACAATGTGTATTATTAGTGATGTCATAGTTATGTGGCATCGTGGTGTGATTATCAGCCTCATAATAGGTATTCAGACCTCTTAAGTTAAATAAAGCAGAGTCAGTCAAAGTGGTGTTCCTGTGTGAAATATTTTTTGATACGACTATGGCGAACAAGCCTTCAGTACGCCTGATAGTAAGCAGCTCCTGCGATCTATTAATGCTTGTAACACCAAGTGTCACAAGCAACCACGATGCCTACCGATAAAGTAACGCGCGAGAAGAATGAAATTCCTATGCATCATATAATGACAAATATTGCTAGCGTAGCGAGTCCACTCCTACTCTTTCTTTCGAATAGGCAGGAAAAAAATAAAAAAATTGTTTAACACGTTTATTATTTTCAATTTGTGACCTTTTTTGTTGTATTATACTATCGTATAGTAAAATAAAGTGCTGTAGAAATTGAGCATTGTCCACGATATGCACTGTGCTTTCTACTATAATGTTATTGTTTCATGTTATTATGTGTATGTGGACATCAATAATATTAATTTTCCATCAACGCAATTTCCCGGTAAACTACCAACTACAAAGCCTAAGAGTAGCGTAACATCGTCAGAAAAAAATAGGTAAATGTTTGTAACCCAATGTGTCTATGTATAAATTATTACTTATCTTTGGTGCGAGATATGCCTGACCCTCATTTATGATCCACCTGGGGATCAATTTTAATTAATAAATATTTTCTTTGCCACTCTGATTCACCCTGCCATGCTGTGATACTCAGCAACTAAATTAATAAATTATTTTTTAACAAATAAACTAAGTAGGTATATGAGTGATAGTAAAATTTCATATCCAGAATTTCAACCCCAAATTTCATTCCCTTAGGGGTTGAATATCGGAAACCTCCTCACCAAGAACACACCCTGTAAATGTCATGTCACTAGGACAAGACTTTGGCTCTGAGGCGATTCATATACGTCTGTCTCAAAATAAGAGAAAAACTATTGTATCAATAAGAGCTCATGGTAAGGCCTCAGGGCTTGTATATATATGCATAGGTGTTGATGTAGAAGTGTACATTTAAAGAGAATTACTAGTCATGTTTCGCTTTAATAAGGTTTTTCTATTAAACACATGCCATGCATGATGGCATCCAAATAATACTAATGGGATTTTTTATATATTTTTTGCCATTACACATTCCTACTAATTAGGCGATGTTGGTAACATTCATTCCTTTGTGTTATTAGAATAATCTAGCATTATAAAATATAATAATTTACCTTCAAAGCATTCTTTTTTATTGCTGAAATTATATGCGTATATACTAGCCCGAAGCTTTGCTCGCGTAGCAGTAATGTTTCACATACAAACTTTCAAACCCCTATTTCACCCCCTTAAGGGCAGATTTATGAATAATTTGTATTTTATCGTATGAGAAATATGTGTGCAGGATTTCCATTTCCCAACCTTTAGGGGTATAATAAACTCCTTTGACCTATATTTTTAGCGATTGATTGAATCTAGCGTAAGAGTAATATCCTTCCGGACCAAAATATGTAGAACCACATCTACATATTTTTTGGCAATATATTGTTGTGTGCCCTTAATGTGGTCTCTAATTCCCTTAGTCAATCAAACAAGACTTAGCAAATCAATAAAATTATAACATGACGGAGCAAGCATTAATCAATACAAGTGCGGCTTGCGTTTAATAGAATTATTCCCTAGGAAATGATTTAATGCACAAACTGATTTACACACAAGTTACTGGCATAAAGGACATCGACCCTTTTTACCACAGTTTGCAAGCCCTTAAGGCTTACACAGACTTCATCCTTATTTTTTTACGACACAATGTCAATCCCCCTTTTTGTTCGTAAATAAAAACTCGTTTGACACGTAACATTGGCACGTTGGCCGCAGGCTGTTGCAATACATTTTATAATGCGCTTGCAATTTATTCCACGTCACTGTCGATTAATAACTTTATTCAGAATGTTTAACCCCACATTAATCTTCTCTTAAAATCTTTGAAATAACTGCCTTAAGTCATCAATTTATTGATAAGTACAATTTTATATTGTGTGCCCCGCGGTTTTGCCCGTGTAGAGTTCATTTCATGGTGGACCCGCGAAGCCTTGACGACTTTTTACATAAAAGTAGCCTAAACTACTCCTTGTAACATTATCTTCCTGCCAGTGAAAGTCCCGTAAAAATCGGTACAGCAATTTTGAATATTAGCCGGAACAAACAGACAGACAGAAAAAAAAATTGGATTTCTATATCAGTACTGTGTATATTTTCATTTGCATTTAGTGAAGAGCTCTTATTTTGGAATTAAAAACAGACACTTAGGAGGAAATATTTAATTCAAGCGGTTTCAGAGCTACAAAAGAGCCCACCACGTGAAGCCGAGAATAATATACTTTAATATCGAGAATAATAAAGAAAACGGGTACGTTGTCTGATGTTAATACACAAATAAGTAATAAACGGTAAAACAGTTTTCATATAAAATGACGTAGCTCCCTAATATTGTATAACTTACGTTAAATAAAGAGTTATGAGTAACAGAAACAAGTGCCTTCTTCACTTGTTTATTTATCACTGACAATAATGAAAAATAAATCATACGTGTGGTTGAACTGCGTCATGTATGTTACCACGAAAATGCATTTGTTTTTCTCAACAATAGATTCGTTATCAATTTATTATTCATAGAAATAATAGGAATTGAATGGTGAACACGTTGGTAATCTAAATAAGTATCCACAATAGGTACCTCTTTTCCATTTACCAGCCCTAAGTGAATATCTATCTAAACAGATAAATTAAATTGAAGTGTTTTTGTAATACCAAAATAACAGTTTTTCACTAAATACATATAAAATTATATTCGGTATTACATACGCATACATATGCTCACGCCTGTATTCCCCGAAGGGGTAGGCAGAGGTGTTGTTATCACTACATCCACTTTTCACCGGATTTGAATGAGTGCCAACGTGACAGATGGTGAGTCTATCGCCGTCTCAGGCACTATACATACGTCTTTGAATTACTTCTCAGAAATATGCAGGTTTCCTTACGATGTTTTCCTTCACTGTGAAGCACGTGGTGTGAAATCACTGTATATAAGTTTTTTTACAAAAACTCATTGGTACAGGCCCCGTTGGGATGGGGTGCAAGGCCAGGAGACCTCCTCGTGTGCCCGACCCATTGTTTGTCCTAAGGATACGTCCGAGGGAACGACAATGGCTTCGGGCCGGTGCACCCTGGACGTCGCCGACGGACTCTTCGGGGGCCTCCATCGAGTGACTTTGCTCCTCGATGGCGATCCCTGGGGACGCCGTCGTCGATGACCGACTTCTGGCACTCGACGCAGGTGGCGGAGGTGGAATTCGCTCCTTGTGCGTCTCTGTTCAGCAGAGATGACAACGGATGCGAGCCTGCGTCACCCATTCCCAAGGCCCGGCGTGCCTATGGGAACTAGACCTTCTGTCTAGGGCTGGGGGGTGATACCCAGTCAAACGTCAGGGGGATGGGGAGGCACTCCGAAAGGGGTGCCCGGGGTTGACGCTATCTCGCTCGTCACCCCGTGAATGCCGTAATCACCGGCTCTTCCTTCAACGATTCCAGTTAGCGAGGCTGGATACGTCGGGGAGTCGGTGACCGGAGAGGGCTTGCCTTAATTGGCCGGCCTGCGAGGAGCAAACCTCTATAAAAATCCGACAGCGAAGTCGTGAAAACCTGAGAGGCTCTGGGCCACCTCTCAGTATGTAAGTCCCCCATTGTCGGAATGGGCGTCACCCGGCAATGGTTCATACTTCGTCCCATTCTCGTGGGAATAGTTATGAATCCTGAATTAAAAAAAACTCAAAAACTGATGGTGGTAGAAGGAGACGGGGAGAAATCCCTAGATGGGAAGGTGTCCGCGGGGGAGAAGCAGCTGCTGACCCCCGTGGTCGTGATGGAGAGCTGCAGTAGTGGAGCACCTGTGGCGATAAGAACAAGGTCGCAGAAGAGGAGTAGGACCAACTCCGGCTCCTCCTGCGGTGAGCAGATGGCCGCCAAGGTTGGTTCGGCGACGCGTGGGCGAGCGCGCTCAGGCGCAGCAACGCGTATAACGCGCGACGGGTCGGGCCGCTTCATCCGGCCTCCCACACCTTGCGCGGGAAGCGAACGCGAGGAGGACAGCGACGCGACATCAGATATGTCCCTCGTGTCGCTGACCTCAGTGGAGGCAGACGCTGCGTGCAGGCCCGGCCCTTCAGGAACGAACCGCGCGGCGTTCTTTAAGGACGACGCGGACGACCTGTCCGGTTCCGAATTGGCCCTGACCAACACCAGGGCCAAGAAGAAGCTGCCCTCTGTGGAAGAGCTGAAGAAGAGGATGGAAGGGTTGCCCACCGATGAGCTGGGCACCCTTATAAAGGAGCAGCAGACGGCGGTGGAACGGGTTGCGGACAGGTCGAAGCACCTGAAGGGCAACTTCGTGCACCAGCTTCGTGTGAGTGCACGAAGGACCGAGGCGGCGTCGCTTGTCCTAGCGATGCGCACATCCGCGGGCGCCAACACCGAAAGGTTGGAGCGCGAGAACGCGGATCTGCGCTCGCAGATGGCGGCCCTCTCTGCCCGGATGGAGAAGCTCACGGAGGAGCTCTCTGTTCTCCGTGGGGCGGGCAGGGTAGGAGCCAGCGATGCCGCCTCGGCACTGCCCTCGGGTGCTGAGGACCTCACGCGCGCTATCATGGTCCAGGTTGGGACCATGATTAGCGCGCGGTTTGAGGCCCTGGAGGAGCGGTTGCTCCCCGAGGGGCGCACGCGTCCCCCATTGGCTGCGGATGCCAGGAGGGCAGCTCAGGCGCCTGTCGCGCCGCCTGCTGCACCGTCTATCGTGCCACCCTTCTGCCCAGTAGCCCCGGCCCCTGGGGCACCTGCCCCGGAGGTGCGGGGACGTAAGAGGGGGGGGAGGAAGAGCCGGAACAAGCGGAAATCCGCAGCTGCCGCGGTGCTGCCGTCCGCTGCTCCTTCTGCGGCTCCGCGGGCAGTCCAGGCGCCACCCCCCCAGGTGGCATGGAGCACGGTGGTGGGGCGTAAGGCCCAACCGAAGGCCGGGCCGAGTGGGGGGCCCCAGCGGTCTCCTCCCGCTAAGCCTGCGTCCCGGCCACCGCCGTCGCGCAAGCCGGAGAGGGCACCCGCGCGGCTGCCAGCTGTCGCAGCGATCACTGTGACGATCCCGGAGGGATCGGAGGTCACGTACGCTGCGGTGATGGCAGCCGCGAGGGAAAGGGTAAAGCTCGCCGACCTTGGCATTTCGAGTCTTAGGAATCGGAAGGCCATAACCGGCGGGCTTATCCTGGAGGTCCCGGATCCGGACTCTGCCTCCAAGGCCGACGCGCTCGCGAGTCGCATGCGGGAGTCCCTCGCAGACTTGGGCGTGCGAATTGTGCGCCCAGTGAAAACGGGGGACGTGAGGGTGTTGGACCTCAATGAGGCCATCACCCCCGAAGACGTGGCGACCGCGATCGCTGAGGCTGGGGGCTGCGCGGCGGCGGACGTAAAAGTGGGCGTCATAAAGCGCCCCTCGCGTCTGGCGCTTGGGACCGTATGGGTCCGCTGCCCACTCACCGCGGTGCGCAAGTTGGTCACAGCTGGGCGCATCACGGTTGGGTGGGTGTCGGTGCGGGTTGAGGCACTGGAGGCACGGCCTTTGCAGTGCTTCCGGTGCCTCGAGATCGGCCACGTGCGTAGCACATGTCCGAGCACCACGGATCGGAGCACCATGTGCTACGCATGTGGCGAGGCGGACCACCGGGCGAGTGAGTGCACTCGCCCGCTAAAGTGCCCGCTCTGCGCGGACCTGGGCCGGCCCTCTGGCCACAGGATGGGGGGCAAGAAATGCTCTGCCCCTCGTGGCAAGAGGGGCCGTAAGCCGGGTCCCGCGCAGCCGAGCGGCACGGGTCCGGCTCGGTCGGGTTCTGCCCCGACCGAGGCGGCAAAGAAGGCCCCAGCACGGCCTTAAGGCCCCAAAGAGCCCTGCAGTGCAACCTGAACCACTGTCGCGCGGCGCAGGACTTGTTCCAGCAGTCCGTCGCGCAGTGGTCGGTTGCACTGGCGGTGGTGGCGGAGCCATATCGCGTCGTCCCAAACCATCCTCGCTGGTTTGGTGACGACATGGACTCCGTCGCCATATACTGGGGTGGCGGTAGCGGCGACCCTCCCTGCTCCCTCATTGAGAGGGGGCTGGGATACGTCGCCGTGAGCTGGGGCCGCATAGTCGTTGTGGGCTGCTATGTCTCCCCCAACTGTACCCTCGCCGTCTACGAGGCGTACCTGGACGGGGTGGCCAACTGCATTCGCAGATGTCTGCCCCGTCCCGTGCTCGTCCTGGGTGACTTCAACGCTCACTCTCGTGAGTGGGGGAGCGCCCGGGATGACCCAAAGGGGGAGACAGTGCTGGAATGGGCGGCGGCGCTGGACCTCCGGTTGCTTAACCGGGGGTCCGTCAGCACCTGCGTGCGCTGGCAGGGGGAGTCGATCGTGGACCTTTCGTGGGCGACTCCCCAGGCAGCGCGCATGGTGACGGGGTGGAGAGTGGCGGAGGAGATGGTCACACTATCCGACCATCGCTATATTGCGATGGATGTGGCCATCCGCCTTCCCCGCCCCGACAGCCGCCGCCGTAGCAGCCCGCCGCGACGATGGTCTCTCAAGCGGCTGGACAGAGATCGTCTCTGCGCCGCAGCCATCGTCGCGGCCTGGCCTGAGGGCCTAGAGGAAGGGATCCTGCCCGATCCTGAAAGAGAAGCCGCCTGGTTCCGGGACACGATGACGTCCATATGTGACGCGTCGATGCCCCGGACCAGACCTGCCAAGCCCCGGGCCGTGTACTGGTGGTCGGATAGCATCGCGGAGCTGCGCGAGATATGCCTCCGCGCCCGTCGCCAGTACACGCGTGCCCGGAGAAGAAGGCGAGCCACAGCCGGAGAGTTGGGTGGAGCCTACGTGGCATACCGAGGCGCCACGAAGGCGCTGCAGGCAGCCATTGCCAGCGCCAAGGCTCGGTCGTGGGATGAGCTCATCGGGGGACTGGAGAGGGATCCATGGGGCCGCCCGTACAAGATGGTACTGGGCAAGCTGCGCCCGTGGGTCCCTCCGTTGACGGAAACTCTGGACCCGGCATTCGTGGAGAGGGTAGTTGATACCCTCTTCCCCAGGGTCCAGAGCAGTCCCGCACCCCCTCCTTCGGAACCGACCATCTGGTCCGAAGAGTTGGGGGTGACGACCGATGAGCTGGACCGAGCCGTGAGGCGCCTCGGAGCCCGAAACACGGCACCAGGCCCCGACGGAATTCCTGGTCGGGCCTGGGTGTTGGCTCTACCCAACGGGCTGGGGGACAGGCTGCGGCGGCTGTTCAACGACTGCCTACGCTGCGGCGTGTTCCCCAGTGGCTGGAAAGTGGCTGGGTTGGTTCTCCTCCATAAGGATGGAAGACCCGCGGACTCCTCCTCCGCGTATCGTCCTCTCTGCCTACTAGATGAGGCGGGTAAGCTGCTCGAAAGAGTGTTGGCTGACCGCCTCAGTACGCACCTGACGAGCGTCGGGCCGGACCTGTCGGAAGACCAATTTGGCTTCCGACGCGCGCGGTCGACAGTGGACGCGATCATACGCGTCCGAACACTGTCGACGCAGGCTGTATCCCGGGGCGGAGTGGCGTTGGCTGTCAGTCTTGACATAGTCAACGCCTTCAACAGCCTGCCCTGGGATGCAATATGGGGGGCCCTGGTGTACCACCGCGTGCCCCCCTACCTGCAGCGCGTGGTCCGTGCCTACTTGCACGACAGGTGCGTGCAATATGTGGGCGGAGATGGACGACTCCACCGGAGGGAGGTGTACTGCGGGGTCCCACAGGGATCGGTCCTAGGGCCACTCCTGTGGAACCTCGCGTACGATGCGGTCCTGCGGGTCGACCGCCCCGACGGCGTTAGCGTCGTCTGCTATGCGGACGACACGCTGGTGCTGGCCGTCGGGGCGACATTCGAGGAGACCAACCGGCTCGCCGAGCTTGGCGTGGCATGCGTCGTGGAGAAAATCCACGAGCTGGGCCTTCGGGTAGCGCCGGAGAAGACCGAGGCGCTGTGGTTCCACAAACTCCCGAGGGGAAGGGAACCACCCAGCTCGTCGGTTCGCGTAGGTGACGTGGAGGTCCGGGTGGGACGGTACTTGAAGTACCTAGGTCTCACCCTGGACGGACGCTGGGGCTTTGAGGAGCACTTCAGCCGCATGGTCCCCCGGATCAAGAGGGTAGCGGGTGCATTGCACAGACTGCTGCCCAATCTCGGGGGGCCGAGTGAAGGAGTCCGCCGCCTCTATGCGGGGGTCGTGCGATCCGTGGCTCTCTACGGAGCACCCGTCTGGTCCTCCAGACTGGGTGTTAGGCGCTGCAGAACTATGTATAATAGTATGCAGCGTCCTATGGCCATCCGGGTCGCACGGGGGTACCGTACCCTATCCTTTGAGGCGGCCACTGTCCTGGCGCGGTTTCCGCCCCTGGACATCCTGGCGGAGATGGATGCTCGTGTTTACGACCGTCTCCGCCGGGCGGACGGAACCGCGCCTCCTAATGCGGCTGAAGTGCGCAGGCAGGAGCACCGACGTGCGCTTTTGGCGTGGCGGGAGCGGCTGTGTGAGCCGCAGAACGCCCGCCAACGCGCTGTCGGTGCAATTTTGCCGAGCCTCGGGCCCTGGCTAAAGAGGAAGGACCACGTCACCTTCCGGCTGACGCAGGTACTCACCGGACACGGGTGTTTCGGTGAGTACCTGAATCGGATCGGTCGCGAACCGACGGCGCAATGCCACCATTGCGGCTGTGACCGGGATTCCGCACAGCACACGCTGGAGCAGTGCCCAGCGTGGAGCTCGGAGCGTCGAGTCCTGGTCACCAGGATCGGGCAGGACCTCTCACTGCCACGCGTAGTGACGGCTATGCTGGCAGACAGAGAGGCATGGAGGGCCGTAGTCTCCTTCTGCGAGACGGTAATGTCCCAGAAGGAGACCTCCGAGCGGGATCGGGAGAGAGCCGATCCCTCTCGGAGACGACGGCGACGGCGGGGCGGAGGCAACGCACGCCCCGGTCCGTCCACCCAATAGCCAGGGTCTAAGAATATGGCTATGGTATCCCCTGCCTGTCGTAAGAGGCGACTAAAAGGGGGCCGGAGGGCCTGCTGGCGGTGGTCGGGGTGGGAGCTTTGACCACCGGCGCGGGCCCGGGAAGGTGGCAGCGCGATGTGGCTCGCGCTGCCTTGCACAGCGAGGTCTCCAGGGGCGGCGTCACAGCTGCCCCGGGGATGTGCCCCGGCAAAGTGTGGGGGGACACCGGTGCGTTCTATCAGAGTACCCGGAGTCCCCCCTGAGCACTGAGGATGGCCACCGGGGGGGTTTTAGTGCGGTAAGAATCCCACATACCCCGATCTGCCTCTCCCAGGGCGGTCGGGGACCTTTTGAAGGTTTCCCCCTCGTCAACAAAAAAAAAAAAAAAAAAAAAAGGCCCCGTTGGGATTCGAACTTGCGTCGCTTGCGTAGCAGGCGACTGCTCTAACCCCGAAGCCACCACGGCTCTTCGGTATTAATGTAGCGGTAGTGAACCTCTTTCGCTATAATGTTTCTTATTTATATTAAATTCAAATATTGTTAAAAAGTGATTTGATACAAGATGTCGGAATGACATCAGAAAAAAGATTTTTATGTTTCTGGTTGTAAATAAAATATCTAAGTGATTGCCTCGAATAAAACGGACCCAATTATTGTTGCGTATTTAATTACTACACTGACTTAAAAAAACTATCTTTCAAACTTTTTCTCTCTGTCTGTCGGTTTGTTCCGGGTAATCCCTCTTAACGGGTCTTTAACTGGCAGAAATTTTAGGGATCCGCGGGAATTAAATTAAATATAAGCGGGTGAAACCGCAGGGCACAGCTAGTATTTTATAAAATTGATTTCGCGTATCACCCAACAACTCTCACGATTCGGATGAAATATTGTATATTTACCTAGATAAGGTTGCATTTTACTTTTAATTAGTGGTGGCTTAAAATCCTATATATTGCTATATTTGAATAAACTATTTATGAGCGATCATTTTCGTTAATCTCAAGATCCAACCTAATAAACACGGTAAAACTGCAGCTGTTATATCAAGGGAGAGTATACTATTGCGGTTATCATTTTTAGTATTTACTTATCTTGAATGTCTTTAGTTCAGTTTTATAACTAACTAGCAATATAGCCTATATTAATCAGTGATAATGTAGCATTGAAATGGTATAAGATTTTTTTTAAATCGGGCCAGTACTTTTTGAGCTTCGTTAGCTACAAACATTCTTATATGCAAATCTTTCCTCTTTATAATATTAGTATAAATACATTCCGTGTTATATTTTACGTACACGAAACAATGGTAGACGTTGCCTGCGTAAGTATACGGCTCGTTAAAATACGGCGTAAATGCTATGTATTATTCTGATTTACGAAGACGCATATATTCAAATTGCGGAGATTTTGGGCGTTGAGAAAAATACGCTGTTTTTAGTATATTATCTGTTCAAATACGCAAACTAAAAAATACTTCAAACATGAGGTTAGTAGCAGAGTCTCGATGCGGAATGTTTGTTAAACTATTTGAGTATTACGCAAAAACTAAACGGCGTACGCAGTATTACCACAAAGTACTCAACAGAGCAATAAAACTTAACACTTTATTATGCAACTCAAATAGGTTTCGGTTTAATGTGTTTCAAATGTATAAAAGAAATTCTCAATGCAGTTCTTTGGTTTTGTGCAGAATCCATAGCTGAACAGGAACTATTCCACTCTTTTCTTCGTATCATGACGATATGATAAAATTACTTTTTGTAAAATTTATCTATTGGTTTAAATATATAATAGCTGTGTAATTAAAAAAATCCGCATGCCTACTTATCTGTTTTTGCTTATTATTAATATAAAGGCTATTACATAATATTTTGGTTATTAAGAAAAATACAATTTTTCTTTATCATTTTAAGAATTCAAAAATTGTGGGTCGACTGACAAGGATTGAAATATAAATAAAGCTAATTTCTTGGGAACTACATTCCTAACAATAATAATGATCAATGACGGTTGCTTTAATATAAAAAAAAGCACAGTGTGTATCAACATAGTTATAATGGAATTTAACGAATGGTTGTCATTAAAATTGTAAAACAAAATATGTGTGCGTAATTTGCAGTTTTAAATACCTTCATGTTTTGTGTTTAAATTAAGTGATAATTATAATTCTTTGACTGATATATAATATATGATCATTAATTCTTCACGAAAAAACACTAAAGTTGTTAATATTTACATACATCGTGAGGAAACCTGCATATTTCTGAGAAGTAATTCAATGAGGTATTTACGTTTTTTGTTAAATAAATAAATAAATGTAAAGTATCTGAGACGGCGATGGACTCACCATCTGTCACGTTGGCACTTAATCATCTTCGGTGAAAAGTGGGTGTTGTAATTACAACACCTCTGCCTACCCTTTCGGAGAATACAGGAGTGAGCATATGTATTGTGAATAGTTTCATTCTTTCGAAGTATCTGTATATTATTTTCCAAAGATATAGTTATATCCTAGGCTTCATCATATTCACGCGTCCTTTTATTAATATCATAATCCTCACTTACCTCATTTAAGTACTTGTGTATCGGAAAATGTTTGACTATTATAACACTGCCATAACATTTATATAGCGCTGTAAAATTACCAATTAATATGAAACACAGCACAGTTATGTGATTTCATTTTGGTGTTTAGCGTTACGTGATTTGATATTCGGTAATATTTAAGTGCCTAAATCTTGTGCGTGTTTTACCCACGATGAAATTTTTACATCTTTGAAACCTTTATTAGCGTATTTCCTGCTGTGACATATTTTACAAAAACTATAAAAAAGAATTCAGTACATGTTTGTCAGATTTCTTATTCATGGGATCGATATTTAGTAACATTACTTAGTTACTTTAAAAATCTACTTAAATAACGATTAGGTTATTAATTATTTCATAATTATATAAAGACAATATTTTACATTAGATTTTATTCGATACTTCACAGGACTGATTTGAGAAACGAAAAATTTATATTTTTATTAAAATATATTGATTAATAAAAATATATTTTTCTTCATTTATATCGTTAAGAAATTTGACCCATAGGGTAAACTGCAAGGCATTATCCCCAAACCGTACTTGATGTGTCTCAAAGGGGTAGACAGCCTAATGGTGTACTGAGCATTTACCCAAATATGTTTGCCAATCATCTTTTTATCTCTAATAAATAATCCTTAAATATTTAGTCACCATAACACATAATAGAAGCTACAGTGTAAATGATAAATATTCAAATCCGTTCAGATGTACAATCTGCTTCCTGTCTGTGCGACCTACGCGGTAATAAAACAACAATAATTATCACTCATTAAAACAAAGATTTTTCTTAGATTAGATGGACGACGGCTGTAATTAATACGGTTAATTTCCTACGGTAGGTACTAAATCATTGTTTTCAATACGAGGACTTCTAATGTTGTTTCGCGTTCTAGCAAATTCGAGGTTTGCCTGAAATGTACTTCAACGCGTCCTCTTTTGAGGTTTATAACAGGAATACGTTGCCCAATAATAGCTTTATAAGATACCTACATCATGTTTCTCCCTATGAAGAGCTCGTGGCACAGTTGCTATTGCGCATATCCTTCGATCAGCGAAGTTAAGCAACCCTAACCCTAGCCAGTAATTGGATGGGAGACCGCCCGAGTTCCCTCCCTGCTTCGGAGAGCACGTTAAGCCGTCGGTCCCGGTTGCCAATTTATCATCTTTGGCAATCGTTACAGTATAATCGGAGGCCTAAAATAGTCTGACAACTGGTTTAACCCAGATCACAGAATTACCTCGTTAAAGAGGTTGCGAAGGTCAGATGGCAGTCGCTTCGTATAAAAATCAAGTGATCAGCCACATCGGGTTGAATCAAGTGCCGACCCCAACAATGTATGGGATAAGGCCAGGGCGATGATGATTATTGTTCTCCCTACTCAGTCTCCCGTACAAGAAGTCTGCCACCATAAAACAAATGAAAAAACCTTTGATTTTAAAGGCCACTCAAGGCCTTTGAGACGTCTACAAACTACAATTTCGCGTACAAAATTGGAGGATGCTCGTGTTTGCGACGAACTTGAATTTTGAGAGACGTTTCAATGACATCTTACTTATAATATGCAAGTGATGCACCGTTCACGTTGTTTTAATACACACAACGTTTGGATTCGTATCAAACAATTTTTATAGATCCCCTAATAATAACAAAACATGGTTTAATTGAAGACTAGACCACATTCGAACTAACTCGATCCCTTTTTAAATCCGTAGCACAGTAAGAGATGGAGTTACTTTTAAACCAAGAATTATCTTAGTCTATGTTATGTTATGTTATAAGGGGAAGATAGTTCAATGGTTTGTACGCTCCGTTGTTTCAATATAATGTCTTTTTTATTTTCTTTACATGTAAATGGATAATTACTTTTTCATGACGATGCAATTAAACAATTCATGTCCAATCGATCATATAAAAACACGATACAGGAAGGCATGGCGATTCACTCATTAAATTCTTATCGTTAGTACTTCGCTTTTCTTCTAACATAATTGTACCGACTTCGCGATGTTCCGACGAATAATTAATTTGCCCTATAATAGAGCTAAAAAGTGATGCCCGTACCCTGTGCCTTATTTTGTAGAACTTTATTTACTATATTTTTACATATTTAGATGCGTCACTTGTATTTAATTGTCAATAATATCAAGAACTCAGGCAACTTATATTCAAAGCAGTATGAATACTAGAGCATTTTTTTTTCAAATAAGAATATTTGATTACTGCCAATACGTCGTGGTCGCTTATAATCTCAAAGATACTAGCGTCTGTGTGTGTGTCATTAACATTTTTTTCTTAGATTGCGTACTGCTTGTAGGAAGCTCGTATGTAAACTGTGGTATCAGGTTAGGTTTTATTTGTAGGTAGGTACCGTTCATTGATTTCATCCTCGTAAACACTAATAAAACCACTTGACATACGAACAATCACCAATGGTCAGAATTGATCGGTATGTTTCAATCATAACAATTCAGTCTAAGTAACATGTGATGTCTGTAACTTATTATTTACTACTGGAATATGATCATTGCTTAGTGATTTATGGTATTCATAAACAACATCAAGTATTTTAAACACATGTGTTTAAGTTCGTGCCAAAGACAACTAAAATACTTAACTTTAAATGTCACAAAACTATGAAGGCCTTTGAACTATAATATTTAGATGACGTCAAGCTACAATAACGTATACAATTTAAGTAGGAAGACGCTCAGTCGGTCATTGGTTCAACCCAATGTGATTGATCACCAAAATCTTACACAAAGCAACTGTAATCTGACCTTCGCAACCCCTTTCACGAGGAATATCGGTTACGCGGTTAAAACCAGTTGCCAGACTTTCTTAGGCTTCCTGACCTGTAACGGTTGCCAAAGATGTCCATTTGGCAACCTCCGTGCTCTCTGCTCTCTGCGGAGGATATACAGATGGAAATTCATATACTACTTACGATGTAAATGTAAGTACGGGGAAAGACGTCTCTACGTAGTGGTTCAGCTAGCCTCTAACAGGAGCTGCTGAAGGCAGGCTATCTATAACGTTACATAGGCGACAATTCATGTGATCACGATCTTCAGTAATGAAGCTGCCGACCACGGAGATTAGCAGACAAAGTGTTTTTTATAAAAACTAACATCCTAGTTGGTGGCAGAGATGGTGTGGTCTTGAGCGTCACAAAAGATCGAATACTTTATTTGTTCATAGGCCATCGGATCTGGCCATAGTTACAGCCTATTGTTCATAAGATCACGAGTGCTATTATGATCGTTTATCGATTAGATATGGACCGGTGTCGAATGTTAGTGGACAAGTGCACATTGTTGGGTAATTAACCTTAGCAAATCGGCAGATAAGGTGTTGCAGACTGACATTAAGGTGAGCGCAAGTTGTAACCTCCACATACATAAGTCAATTATGACAATTATTATTATGTAAGGCATTCAAGTATATTTCTAATCAATTTAATCGATTTTCTGATTGACTTAAGTTCTGTTTGTCTTGGAATTTATTCAATAACATCCCATCAAATAAAATTTTATTTAAGGTTTAGGGCACTTATAATATATATAAGTAAGGTCAATATTAAATAAATATGAAACACTTGGATATAATAAAAGAGGGGAAAAATATTAAGGGGCGCATTTTATTTCGATAATATTATGCATGTCTCTGACTTCAAGTTTTAATATAATGATTGAATTGGAGTAAAATTTAAAATTCTTATACTAGCTGTACCCCACGGTTTCACCTGCGTAGACTTATTTTCATGGATGGCACGCGGAACCCTAATGTTTTTATAGCCTGAGTATGTGCCAGTCAAGTCCCATTAAAATCGTTTTTTTTTATGTGAGCACCGTATCATACATTCATTTATTTATTTAGTGAAAAGCTAATAATTTGTAATTACAAACAAACAGACGATTCGACTTTAATTATCTGTATCGATGTATGGATAATAAAGTATATGCGAACTTGTATATCAAAGATGCTGAAACACGGGCTACTGATGAAACGTCGCGTCAAGTATATTCTTGTTTATTAGATTAGTCTTAGAGTATTCTTCAAAATAACACAGAATTTAAACCGGATAACTTCCTTTGAAATGAAAATATTAATACTGTAAAAGGAGGATTTACTATCCACTAATTCATATAAGGATCCCAAGACGCGGATTCCTAAGAACAGCGCGACGGTCTCCCAACTAATTCCATCAAAATCTTAGTTCAACTTTAAGACAACCTTGTGGTAATAATTTAATTAACGATCATTATTAGTTTGTTTTTAGTTGAATATACAAACAACATTCCTCAGGGTACATAAATTGAATATAATTACCTATAAGTACCTAATGTTGAGTCTAATTAAAGGTACTTGACGTAATTAATTTATTGTTTTTAATAGCTTTGAATATGTTTTTTGCTCAAAAATATACTTTTGGTAATAATAAGTGAATAATGCTAACACCAAGGATTGTTTTATTGTAATTTTGGAATAACAATCAGACACTTCAATTTTATTTATCTGTATAGATATATAAACTTACAGCTAGTGCTAATGCACTTATATAAAACAAAACTATAATAGAGACAATGTACAACTATAGATTCTCAAACTATGTATGCATGAGATACGGCAGCGAATCTGCGAAGTCAGCGTCTTAGATCGTGGGCAGTCGGACTGCTTATTAACCGACTTCAAAAAAGGGAGCAGTTCTCAATTGGACCGTATGGTTTTTTCTGGCGTGACAAGTACGTAACGTCGGATAAACAGTGGATACCTTCGGGGGCTAACTCAGCATATAATTAAAAAAAAGTGTTATGTAGGTACACCCCTTGAAACAAGCCTTCAAACAATGTATTAGTACATAGCCTTCATATTCCGTCGCGCCTATCATTTGTCCTAAATGCCAAGTATCGTTTATGTAAACACATACTTGCTTAGATACAAGACGATGACACACGCCAGAATCAGTGTTTTTCTTTGTATAACCGATTTATTTAGAAATTAACGGTGCTGTAACAGATAACGTATTGACCGTCTGGTATTTACAATGTTTTGGTGATAACGCTTCACTTATCGTCACCAATGTACCTGGTAACAATTATGGTAATATTATTTTACTTCCTGGGACAGGAGTGATACCATCACACGGAATCCCTCGTGAGGCCTTATCCCCTGGCCTTATCCCATACATTGTTGGGGTTGGCTTTATTCAACCCGATGTGGCTGACCACTTGATTTTTATACGAAGCGAGTACCATCTGACCTTCGCGACCCCTTTGACGAGGAAAAATCTGTGATCTTAAACCAGTTGTCAGACTATTTTAGGCCTCCGACCGACTTGTAACGATTGCCAAAGATGATAAATTGGCAACCGGGACCGACGGCTTAACGTGCTCTCCGAGGCACGGAGGGAACTCGGGCGACCCTCCATCCAAATGCTAGCTAGGGTTATGATTGCGTAACTTCGCTAATCGAATGATATGCGAAATAGCACGAGCTCTAGACAACGGATGTAATACTTAAATACTTTTTTTTTATAACAAACACACAGACACCAGGCAAGCAATGTTTTCCCTGACGCGGGAATCGAACCCGCGACACCTAGAATAGCAGTCAGGTATAGTAACTACTAGACAAACAGTGTAGGCGTCAAATTGCAAAATGTATAAGACGCTAACAATTTTTTCTGCGTGATTCTGAAAGGCTTCTCAGCGTCGCACTTGATGTCGACTGTCGGTCTCAAAGGTACGAAATGGAACTGTATGACAAATTAGGCCTGGGAGCCAGGATCAGTCGGAGCAGACCTTGGTTGGTTGAATGAAACACCGTAACTTGGGCGGTCCTGGTATTTATTGATTCCACAACTACGTAAAGAAATGTGTGTGCTATATACGTTATGAAAAGAGACTTTCGACAGCGCGATCTAAAAAGATATAACGCCATCTTGTGAGAAATAGTTACACTAACATGGTGAAAGGTATTCTACGTTTAACAGGAACTTTATCGTTTATGTATTATGTATCAATTTCTTCTAAAGCTTTACATAATAACGCGGCTGTTGGTACGGCGGACCAGTTCCGTCACATCTTCACGGCACAGCTACACCTCGACACACAACCTTCAATGCTACATATTGACGTTACATAAACAAACAGCGTATGGCCTCGATCATCACTAAGGATTTCGACTACTAAGATCGATGTCACACAGTTGGTTTGCAAAAATAATGAACATAATACTATGATATTGACAATTCTCTATAAGACTTGGTTGTGTATTATTTGGAATTATTCCTCTGTTATTTTTTGACCAATTTTTCACTATATTTTTGATTAAAAAAGCATGATTAGCTACTCATTTTTATACGCAGTTCGTATCTTATATCATCAAATATAACAAAAAAGAACTAATTAATGGTTCTATTTAATATAGTTCTAATTAATATTCAAGATGCAAGAATTTAATCATTCTTAACTTTGTGTACTTGCTAAATAACAACTATTGTAACATATACATTTTATGAATAATTAAAAATATTCCATCACATATAATGCCAAAGCTGTGTGCCTAATCAAGCGTGGCGAAATCAGAAAACGAAACGTTTCGGAAGCGAACATAGGATAAAATATAATACTAGCGACCAAAAACATATTTGCTAACTCGCCTCAATTCACGCATATAATAGACGTTTAGTTTGTTTTTAGTTTTCGTTTTGTTTTTATCGAGAACTAATAAGCCAGTACTTTCGTAGATATCGGTACTTGTCACTTTTGACCCTATCGTGGTCAACACAAGGCAGAAAATCCTTTACCCTCGCACTTTTCAGTTTATCTCGGGGCTTTGCGCCCATTTAATTGTTTCTGATATGGCTTTCCTTTTCTCAATAAACATTAAGACACGTTTAAGTTATTCGAAGCGTGAACTGTGTCGTGGTGTGATTTTTATGTACCAAATGTAAAAACTCGATTTTCGAAAGTCATTCTCGTCTCTTTCTAAAATTGTGTGAGAGAATGAGATGTGTGATGTTTTGTCTGTTGGACGCGTGCGTGTTCTGCAAGGCTATTACAGATTCCGCACACGCTGTATCGCGGCGAAACAACCTTGTTGCAAGGCTCTTTGGGTAGTGCGACGACAATAAAATGAGGTGGCTCCTTACAAGCACCATTCTCGCGTCGCTTATCAATACCATAGCCAGTGATCGGCAAACTGCGGCCTGCGGACGATATTTCTGTAGCCCGCGACAAAGCCAATAAATCTGTTTTCTAACATTTCGTAGAAAGTTCTTACGTTTAAAAAATTAGGGAATCCGCGAAATAAAACCACTCATAAGATTAGTCTCCGTGAGTGATAGGTTTTGGTTATGTTTAATGTTTTGACAGAATTTTACACACCGTTTTGACTTGGAATGGCGGAAATTACTGCTTTGCATTCTCAACATGACGCCGTTATATCTGTAAACTGTAAATTGTTTTGACATTTTATTGTTATTCAAGATTCCTATACACATTACAACCCACGCTTAGAACACATTATATGTAATATTCTTAATATTAAATAGTAAAGTTGACACACAAAATATCTGAGGCAAAAGTTCTTATTACAGGGACACCTGACTATTTGCCATCATAGATTGACAATGATTTATGAGACAGATGTACATGGCGTGTATAAATCTGTCACTGTCACACAGACATACTATCATGGCAATAACGTGGCACAGCACATAAATGACGTATACGCTATCGGATATGAAGCGACATCCCTTGTTGACGCTACATCTATTCCGCTTTTAAACTCGTATAAGTGCGCGTTTGTGTGAGTGTGTAATTTTGATTTTTTTCCTAACTGCTTGTAAAGGTTATATTTAAACTTTGACCGTTGGCAGCACAAGCGAATTGTAAGACCCCGGACAAACCAATAGTAGAAAGATTATTCGTCATGTTAAAAAAAATATTTTAGTAATTTGCCGAATAACTATTCGTTGTCCCATGAATAAGCAATCCTGGGTTTTGTAATCTTTGACAATTAAATACAAGTGAAACTCTCAAAATCTATACAATATACAAATCGAATGTGATTATGTGCTAGTGATAAGCATTATATAATTGAATGCTGAACGTTATGGGGCATCACTTTTTGGCCGTATCTCAGGGCGGTACTCGTTGGACAAGGTAAAGGTGTCCAACTGGAGTGTTCATTAATCGAATCGTAAAGGTAATCCGTGACAATTGGCGATTTATAGGTTTTTGTTTTTAGGAGTTTCTGGTCGGGTTCTTCTCAGCAAACGCAACCTTCCGGTGGTAACGTTTATGTACTGTATGATGTATATTTTTTCTGTGTCCTACTGACGATATACAAATTGTACTTACATAAAGTACTTTGTAGGAAGCCTTATCAAACAAAAAAACTTATTTAGAATTTTAATGTTATACCAATATTGAAGTTATAAGTTACGACAACCATGTAAGTGCTTACAATGACTGCAATTTAATAACTTCTTCACTATATATATTTTTGATTCCAATCCACGACCTTTTGCATACCGTACTCGTATGTACCTGTCTTTTGCATGTTAAGGAGACCACTTGGAACCAACATTAAGAATTTCATATTCGATCAGATTTTAAATGCATTGATTTTTCTGGTTGGCAAGCAGACCTTGTTATCTCGCTATAATATTCCAATGATAGGTGGTATACCATGATGTAAATTAAAAAATATTAGGTTATTCAATGAAGATTAGATGGATGCCAGAGACACAGTATAACTTTACAAGCAGGCAGTATGGAATCATTTTGAAATAAAATAGTTAGCTCCGCTGAGCGCGAGGATTTTAAAATATACTTTTTTATTTACTGTCAAAAAATGTGGAATTTCGTTTCGAAGTTTGAAAAAAAAAACTGTAAATCACGTGAAGTATGTATACGCGATCGGGCACGAGGTGACAATCCTTATCGACTATTCGTACATGTGCGCATCTGTGTGTGTAATTTTGAACGATTTGTACCTACTTACCTTACTGCTTATATTTATACTGTACCAGAGATAAGGTGCATTTCCGTCTTATGGTTAATACATCTCTCCCGAGAATCAGGACCGAACATCGACTTAACCTCTAAAGCATACATAGTTGGTAAAGTGAGTTGACCGTTCTATTGTTACGTTTGGTAAACAACATTTCGTTGTAAGGTAAGTCGGTCGTAACCGCACGTACGCAATGGTTAAACAACGTCAATAGTTTATCTTACCAATAACTTTATCTGCTTGCTTGACAATCATTGTAAACTGACCGTTTATCCGCAAGTTCGTCTGTGCGTCGTTGAAGAAGTATAAAACGTATAGACAAAGATATTTAAGCTATCTTCATGCTATTAAACAAAAACGACTTAAACTTTATTAGTAAAATATCAGCTGAAACTACAAAATAAGAATTCTAAACAAGCAAATGATAAAATATAAAAAGACTGACTACTGCAAAAGCCTAATGTGGTGTAAGGTTGAACATAAATAGTACGCTCATTACGATCCATTGACAGCGACAAGGAAAATTACTTGAGATACCAGGACTTTTTTGCCCCCAGTTTTGATCTTTTAATCCAAGTTCTGCTCCGATTGATCCCGGCTTCATGCGACTTACTTGTTATGAACGAGGGGGTCAGATAAAAATGAAGATAGATCAGCTAAAAACAGCAATAAACTAAAGTATTTGTTTGTTTCCTAGTGAAGAAAATACCTTAACAAGTACATACATATGCTCACGCCTGAATTCCCCGAAGGGGTAGGCAGAGGTGTTGTTATAACAACACCCACTTTTCACCTAAGCTGATTAAGTTCCAACTTCAAAGATGGTGAGTTTTGAATTATTTCTCAGACATGTTTTACTGAAGTAAAACGCGTCGGTAAAAAGTTACGGTGAACCGTAAAGCACGTGGTGTAAAATCACTATACATATGTTTTTAGAACAACGCATTGGTATATGCCCCGCTATGTTTCGAACTTGCGTCGCTTGCCTAGCAGGCGACTGCTCCAACCTCACCACGGCTCTTAAACGTATTACTCTTAACGGGATATTCGTAATTAAATTTAGCGCAAGTGCTGTACTAAGTTACTAAGCGACATCCACACAAACGCTCACCTTATCCGTCCGTTACACAATCGTAAATATGTTGCAGATTAGCTAGTTACCCAATCAGAGGGCTGTCGTCATCCAATACAAATAGCTCGGCTGTATTGGTGTGACAGTGGTTGGGAAGCGGCCGCGAATGGACCGCTCAATATTTGCGTACTGTTATCATATATTGACTCGAAATCAGCTGTGAAAGGTCAATAGCTGGTCGCGTGGCACACATTAGGGTTTACACAAGTTATTTTGCATATCTGGTCGGTGCACTGTTAAATATTTTGTTGATTATTTATATTTTTTTTGGCTTTGCCTCATTAGGTACAATATAAACAGATGATAAAAACAGAACGACTATTGATTTTATAAGAAAAAAATACAAAATCCTTCCTTCCTCCTTATATTTGATTTTTATTCGTTATGTAATCTACTTAATAATAATATTTAAAAAAAAATACATGGATACAGTAAAAATATCCAACATTTAGGATATTCTTTCAAAAAAGTTTTAAAGCATCGCTAGACCTTACTATATTGTGCTTAAGTGGCTTTAGACACCAGCAGCTTTATAATTGTAATGAACTTTGTAAATCGGAAACTTAGGATCAAAACATTGCTGTAACAATTAATGTTCAGGTCAAACAAAATTCAGGTAAAACCCGACTTCGGGTTAACGGGACAAGGCTATCGAAGATCCGGTAACATTTTCTGATCTGTATTCATATGTAAAATCTCGTAATTTTCGATAACCTCCCTATATAAACTCCTAGTTACAGCCTAAGTTTAAATAATGTCCTCCATAAGTGAACTGGGGGCCAACTATGATCACTTAAGCAGCGCGTGCAAAGAACATCTTAGCTTTGACGTTTAATTTTCCGGTACCAAAATGGAACGTCAAAACTCAGAAGTTCTTAATACGCTCTGCTTAAACCGATGATGGTAGATCCCTGCCCAAAGATAGAATTTGACAGGTATGTTTTAACGTCGATGATTTTCGTTGCGTATTGGGATGACTGGAATTTTGTTGATACTTTTCAGAGGCAGGTTGTGGTTGAATTTCAAAGATGTCAGATCAAAACATTTGCATCCACAACAATAGGCATTCTAAGTAGTCTACGTTAAAAAAATACAAAACCAAAAACAAAATAAATATGCTCACGCCATCCCAGAAAGGCCCCCAAGTAGTAAGCAGTGGTGTTGAGACAACAACAACCACATTTCACCAAATATGATTAAGTACCAACGTCGGTCCATCGCCGTCTCAGGCTCTATACATACGTCTTTGAATTACTTCTCAGACGTATGAAGGTTTCCTTCACCGTAAAGCACGTACGACACACATGAGTTTTTAGAAAATCTCATTGCTTGGAACTTGCATCGCTTGCGTAGCAGGCGACTGCTCAAACCTCAAGGCCACCACGTCATAAAATGTTAAAACGAAGTACTTCATTAAGACATCATCAAACAACAATTTGCTAACAAAATAGAAGGACGCTCAAATTTGAGATAAATAGTTTTGAGTGACGTTTCAGGACCAGGCCAAAGTGTGATCAGGCCAGCTCGGTCTAGATCAGTCAATCTTTCACTTTTTCCAAGCACCATTTGAAATATGTTACAACCGCTTTGTGAAGACATCAATCTCAAACAAGTAGTAACAGCGTAACCGATTCGCAAGTGGGTGCTACATATATTTCTTGTATGCATTTTTTTGCCAGTTTACCGTAATATAATTCAGTGCTACAAATGTAATGAGCCGTAATGATAATACGTTCATTAATCAATAAATTTTAACTTAATATTTTATCATTCTGGCAACTTAGTATTCAGTAAATAGGTCTGTACATACCCTTAAGGGTCACCATTGCCGATTTAAGCAGAGCATATTAAGAACTTCTGAGCGTTGACGTTCCATTTTGGTATTGAACAAATATTAATAAAATATTATACTTTTGTTTGAAATAGGCTTAAGAAATCGGGCATTCAGTGACCTAGGTCCCTGTTTATAATATATTCAAATATTCTCGACACATTTGAGCCCACAATGAGCAGTTTTGTTACACTATAAACCTCTATTGTAACGCCATCCGCCTGTAAATTATATGAATATTTACAGGCGGATGACGGATGGATTGTATTAAAATATTATAAGTGTACACAGGGTGTATTGTACTTATGTTTTGTCATAATTAGCAAGAAGGTGCTTTATTTCGGAGACCTCCGATTATATGCATAATATTTACCTCCTTCTTTACTGCATTATGTTGCGGCTAATTATGACCAGGCATGTCGTAAGGATATTATCATTTTCAATAAATTTCAGGTGTTCATATATTTATATTTTCAGTAACTGACTTCAAAAAAATAGAAGAGAGTTTCTCAATTCGACGGTTTAAATTCTTTATTATAGGTGATCGCTGATATCTGTGTCGTTTATAAACCGATATGTTTTTATTACAATTATCTATAAGTCACATAATATCACACATACAATATAAAACACGTATAAAAGTTTTAGAAAAATATAAGAGAGAGTTGAGGGTTTTTCAGACATATTAAATTTCCATAAGAAAGATTATAGCGAGTTAATCTTAGGAGATTACTTATGATGCTGACGGGAGGAACCATTTTACCATACACGAATTTGGCACAGCGTAGCGCAACGGAATATTTCCCCGTTTTCTCACATTAAGATAATTTGACAAGATAAATTGTGGAAAAAGATAAAATAATTTTCTCAATAGAATACATAATGTTCTTGAAATAGACGCAAATATGCGCGATTGCACAATTAAAACTTATCAAAACATTACAGCGTGAACTTGTGTAGCGTGCTGTACCTACACGTGACTTCACACATCGCTCTAGCTGTGGAATTTATCATAAAATATTATGATTCACTTTCATATAATAGGTGAATTTCTACAATTATGCACAGTCAATGAGTGAAGTGTCGGTAGGTCACTAGGGCTAATAGAATGAGCTAAAATCGCTATAGAACGTACCTATGAAGTTAAACTGTTGCTGACGTCTTTGATCACCAAAAGGCAACAGAATTTTAGCAAATTAATTAATGAAATACATATTAATTTAGTTATAGCAGAGATTTTTATTCTAAGACGAGGTTTTGACAATGATCTATGTTTGAGCTGAGTACTTAGGTATATCATATATTATCACCCTAATAGAGCAATATGGAAGATTTACGTTTGAATGGAGTACGGATGTGGTATACGCCCTTATTGATGGATCTGGGAGATAGACAAATTAGAAATTGAACAGGTTGCAAGTGCATGACCACTGGCAAAGGCCCGCGTACCGTTGTGCACAAACGATGTCAGTTGTTCTATCTGTGCCAATAACGGTACACTATTCCTAACATATTTGCTTTGTACATTTATGGTCAATAATCTAATACCAACTAGTGTTAACACTGTTCCTAAAAAATGTTAACTGAGTTGACAGTACTAGGACGATTTTCCACCGACTAAATCTATACACATATATAAATTAGATTTGTTTGTTTGTAATTCCAAGAGCTTTTCACTAAATACATATGAAATAATATATATTTAAACGGTATAGACATAAATAAAACAATTAAAAAAAAACTGGCTGTCTTTCTTTTTGTCTGTTTGTTCCGTGGTGTAACCACGTGACGTCCGCTAGTGTACGATATTCATTCAAATCTTATAGCTAGTTTTATATGAAGATTATTAATTACATTTAATATCGTAAATATTTATGAAAACGTAAGTAAAAACTACTGGCTGGGGACTGGAAATATTAATAGTAATATTAAATCCTCATAATTCAATGATTATCTGAATGATACGTAATATTGCAAAGTTATTGTTGTTCATCAAATAGGAAATACGGATTGATTAAATTAGAATATCATTTAATAAGCAGTTGGCCTCACGACTGAGGATACCAGGTAAAGTAAACACCCTGTGTTTTTCTTGGTTCTTGACCTTCTTAAGCCATCTTCACGTTAATATCAAATATATATATAGCTGAGTATTTATTTATTATTATTTTTACATTACAATATACTTCATTGCCAATCACATTAAGAACAACGTATAATGATTATTTAAATAACTTTTATAAAATAAAACCCCTCTATACCCCATAATCGGACTATTACTATGTCCATCCCTTTTAAAACCCGTGTCACGGAAAGAGACGGGGTTAATTTAAAAAAAAAGGACTATCGTAGTCTATGTTTTGCAATAATGAGGAGACTTATTACAACATTTTATTGATCAAAACAAGTTCATATTTTCTAATACCTATACCTAAGTTCGTTTTTAGATTTGATTAATAACTATTTTTACGCAGCAAGCGAGCGTTGTGATAGGTATAGCTACATTATATACGGTCTAGACTTTTAAGGTTATGTTATGTGGCATTGACTGGTGGTACATATCAATTAAATAAAAAGTACCAGATTTTTTTTCGTCGTCATAAAGGACAGTGTAGGACAGGAAAGTGTAGTTGTTGGAATTACTAAAGGTTCGATGCTTTTTGGATGATATATGGAAAAATAAGACAATGCTTATATTTGTTGTGAAATGAAATACTAAAAACTTGAATGCCTCAAAATTGTATAATATAAATAAAGTAACATAAAAAATAAATTTTACGGGGTTTTTTTTATTTTATTGCTTAAAACGTGCGCCTGAAAGGTCTCACAGGGGACAGGCACATCCTTCCCTGTCACATATGTTTTTTCTTACATACTTGTGTTGAACGCAGATAGCATTCTAAGTTATCGTGAGAAAAGTGTTACAAGTATAATGGTTATGCGTTTCATAAGTTCGATACACCTATTTCTGATAAGGTTAGTTTACCAACAGCGCGCTGCGATAGACCAAACGTGACCACGTGAAAACGAATGCAGCTATTATGGAAAATAAACCGTAAAATTATGAGGAATATGTAAATAAATTAATCATTTTATGAAGCGATATATTTAAAAAATGGATTTAGGGTCACAGAACTTTACTGCACTATGTTACAGCACAGCCCTAACATGACCTCTTGTTACCATGGTAGATTGTAAATTATTAAGAGACAGATGTATACGATGTGTATAAGTCTATCACTGTCACGCAATGGCAATAAGGGCTCGTAGTACGGCAAAATAAATCGTACTTTGATCGGTGGACCAACTATCATGTCTCTAAGCAGAACTTCTGAGCTTTGACGTTCCATTTTTGTACCGTAAGTTCAAACTTCGAAGCTAAGAAGTTCTTAATACGTGCTGCTTAAACGATGATGGTTGGCCCCAAGTTTCATTTAATCGGCAGCGATTGCCAAATAAAAAACAACTCGTGTGCATTGAGTGAACTCGGTACCTAGTGTCATGCGCATATCCTATTGGTGGGCACGAGTAAAGTTGCTTAACTTCGCCAATCAATCGATTCACGCAACATCAAATTGAGAACCCCTCGACGCCGTGAATATATTAGGCAAGTACTTATTTGTTTAAATACAACCGACCTTGGCTTATGTTGTTTAAGCATAAGTAACACAAGTTTATTTTTAAATGTTCGATATATGTATTTTTAGACCCAGTTTAGGTTAACATTTTAAGCAAACGAGGTTAATAGACTCGCAGGCTCGTAATATTTTATAACACGATTAATATTATGAACGTTTTTAAGTTCTTAGAAATCTCTATTGTCTTACTTTACTTACAGGAAAAAAATACAGAGGATGAAGGCGGGGACAACAGCTACTTATTGCCTACTTCATTACAATCGTAAATTAACGCGTTATTATAATTGGTAATTTTATTAGATTGAACTCAGCTGTTAATCAAACTGCCACCTTGCCAAGTTATTTAGGTTTCGGAGAGTTGCAAAGATAAAATTGAACTTTATCGTCTATGAATTATGTATCAATTTCGATGCTGAGAAGGCTTACTCAATAATCTAATTCTCTCTACTTCATTCATTGTAAATTATTATGACTATCGCAGTTAGATTTTGCCCAATAATTGAATATAGCACACATATAGCTTTATATCCCAGTATTAGACAATCTCTTATTGTAGGAAATAACTAAGATATCAAATACTACTAGAAAAAAACACAATTTAATCAGAATATAGATATCAAGTGGTATATTATTAAAAAGAACGTTCTAAAGTCCAGATTGATGGGGTTAATAACTTTCAATTATTAAAAAAAATACTTTGATACTGATACTTCACAACTTAACTGTAACACGTCCAATTGGAAATATTATACTTGTAACAAATTTAAACAGATTTGGGTATATGCCAAGGTTAACTACCAAATTCTTAAGTATTCGACTAAAAGCGGAATATTTTAATCGTTGTTTCCTAAATGCGTTAGGAAGTGGAATGGTTACAGAATTTACTAGCGACGACACGACAATTAACAACTAGCACACAGATTTCGACCCATTTATGCATAAGTGACGAGTATTAGACAAAAATATATTAAGTAATTAGAAGGAAAAATGCTTAACAACGGATTCGGAGCGATTGTCAACTGGGCCGTTCTGATCTGTAAAGTCTAAAATGTTTATGGTCCTTAAAAAGTCCTATAATAATATCATTAACATTACCCCACTATGAGGAGCTCGTGGCACAGTTGCTATTGCGCATATCATTCGATCAGCGAAGTTAAGCAACCTTACCTATAGCCAGTAATGGGATGGGTGACCGCCCGAGTTCTCCCTCCGTGCCTCGGAGAGCACGTTAAGCCGTCGGTCCCGGTTGCCAATTTATCATCTTTGGCAATCGTTACAGATCAGTCGGAGGCCTATAATAGTCTGACAACTGGTTTAACCTAGATCACAGATTTTCCTCGTTAAAGGGGCTGCGAAGGTCAGATGGCAGTTGCTTCATAAAAAATGAAGTGATCAGCCACATCGGGTTGAAACAAGTGCCGACCCCAACAGTGTATGGGATAAGGCCAGAGAGATGATAACATTACCCGCTGTTAAGAAAGCACAAAAGTTTATATGCATGATTTCTTAAACGTTATGTCAGCGTTTTTATATGAATAAGGAAAACAATATTTATAAATTAATTGAGACAAATACCACGTCATAACATCTATTTTGTAACTGCTTGTAAACTAATCACCACTCCAACGGCGTCCTTCACATTCACACGTAAACAAAATGATGCATTTTTTATCGCTTTACATTTATACTAGATGCAAATACAAGCCAATTTAAATTTAACGAAATTTTTATGTATAATATAATATTATTGCGAAATCAACCTTATTACAATAATGTTCATGCTTTTCACGTAATCGCGTTTGACAATGACGAATAGAAGTTCAACATTGAATTTTAATTTTATCTCACTCCCAATTTCTAATAAAATCTAATTGAATGGCCGATTTATTCGCCATTGATCCGTGTCTATGTTTATTATCTATAAACATAACGATAATACATAATTATAATGTACTACTATCTTACATCCATACTAGCTGTGCCCCGCAGTTTCACCCGCGTAGTGTTAATTTTATGGGGGGTCCTGGAACCCTAATATTTTTTTAATAGTAGCCTAATTTACTAGTGAAAATCGGTCCAGCCGTTTCGGAGATTAGCCGGAACAAACAGACAGACAGACGGACAGATGCTCGAAGAAAATATAAAAAAATTGGTTTTTCTACCTACAAACAGACACTTCAATTTAATTTATCTGTATAGAAAGAATATAGAATGTATAGAATATAGATATAGATTGTCACGAATCACGCCGCGCGGCTCCCGTTTGGCAAAGACAATTATCAACTGATTCTTGGTAAAATACATAAATAGTGAATAAAACGATGGCTTTATTCGTTTTTAATATTATTCGTGGCTATAAAAGTAAACTTCCACGTGCAAATGTAAATATTTGCTTAGAATTACACGTGAGCCAAACATTTCAACTATGAGCAAGTTTGATGGTTTATGTAAAAAATTAATAGAGAATAATCTGTGTCGTAAAATGACTAAAATATCATCAGTAGCTGGGTGTAATTAACTTAATGAATAGGAGATAAGGGACATAGATGTTACTGGTAGATGGCCAAACCAGTTGCCATTTATCTATTCATTAGCATTAACTGGCCCATGAAGTTATCAGTTAATTAGTGAAATGCAACTAGGATAGTTAGATAGCTCGACTATCTTACGTACGTTTTAAACACAAATGATATATTTACAGACTTTTGTCACAGTTTTTTAGTAAGGAAAGTCGAGGTCGGACCAATTTAAATGCATAAGTTGAGTCGTAGTAAGTCTTAAGTTTTTCTTAGAATCTTTTAACTGCATTAACTGTGGTAATTGATTTCAATTCGATATGACTTCTCGAATCAATTGGATAGCAATGGACAATCCATTTCAGGGTTTGTTTAGATATTTTAATCCGCAACAACAAATTAAAAAGACGGTCGGTAAAAAGTTTCGATCAAGCTATTACGTTTGAGATCAGTTATTTTATTTTACTAGTATATCGATGCTTATTTAAAAACTAGCTGTGCCTCGCGGCTTTACCCGCTAAATTTCCCATTTTCATAATCATATTTTTTCAAATAAGTAGTCTAAATTACTCTTTGTAACATTAGCTATCTGCCAGTTAGCTAGCTGTTATTTTGTTATTACAAACAGTCACTTAAATTTTATTTATCTGTATAACATGTATTCTCGAGTTGAATCGAGCGTGGCTCTTTGACTCGATACACGTAAATGGGTCAACTTTAAAAAATGTCCTGTTTAATATCAATAAGTGGAGCCTTGACTGTGCGTTGACTGTGGAGTGCATTTTTATACATTGCCAAATCCACACTCGGAACCTGTTCCTTCCTTATCTCGGCATCCGAGACCGGTCGTGCGATAGGCGTGTTAAGACGAAAATAACCTGAAAAATAACCGACTGCCATGAGCTGGCCAAAAAAGCAGCTCTGCATATCAGATTTGTTCCCAATTGTACTTAAGTGGAATATCCAACTGTCATTGGATGTGTGTCGCGATTGATTAAACATTATTGCATTGAAATGTATTGTAATTTACAGTACTCGGAATGTTCGATAAATATGCATCATTAAAATAAAAACCTGTTCTGAATGTCACGTGTTAACTGAGAAAAAATGGAGAACGGCTCACCGTTGTATTTCACTGGGTGTAACAACATCAACGTATAATATCTACATTTATTGTGTCAATGTATTGCTGTACAAAGTTTTATGCTTGCCTAGGTCAGTCACACCACAGCAGTATACGATAACAATATTCAAACTGAGTCATCATCATCATCCTCCTGCCGTTATCCCTTGTTATTTTGGGTCTGCGCAATGTGTTCTTCTCTTCCATTTCTCTCTATCAGCCGTCATATTTGTATTCACTCCTATTTTAGCCATTTCAATATTCAAACTGAGTATTTATTAAAAAATAAGACATGAATATTGGAATATTTTACTCTTGAGTTAACCGATAATTAATTAACGTAGTAGTACCTTACCTTAGTTTCAAACATTCGATAATGGAATGGTATATCTATATTCAAACTTTCAACCTCATTTGGTATTTCGGGTAACCCCTTTGCTGTAGATAACGACAGCTAATAAAGAGCATAGGTACTTACCCTCCAAATTTCATATTACTACTACAAATGGTTTAAGCTGTACGTTCATATGATAAGTCAGTCAGTCAGGACTTCGATAATGGTATTATATTATATAAATTCCAGAATTCCAGTGATTTCACACCTTGTGCTTTACGGTGAAGGAAAACATCGTGAGGAAACCTGCATATTTCTGAGAAGTAATTCAAAGACGCATGTATAGTGCCTGAGACGGTGATAGACTCACCATCTGTAACGTTGGCACCCAATCAAATTCGGTGAAAAGTGGGTGTTGTGATAACAACACCTCTGCCTACCCCTTCGGGGAATACAGGCGTGAGCATATGTTCCAGAAACGATACATACTCGTTTAATTAACAAAATTATATTTGAATGTTATGAAATTAATTACTGTTCAGTACGACATTAAAATTTAAATTTAATAATATTTTCAATCAAAGACTTAGCTGAAACTTAAAGCTGATAGAGACATTTAGTCATAGAGTTTAGGTATTATATTTATAGTATTATTACTAGCTGTGCCCCGCGGTTTCACCCGCGTCATCATACCATATCAATATCAATCCATAAAAGTAGCCTAAACTTTTATTTATCTGCATGTACAGATTTTTCGGGATATCCTATCCTATCCTATGTCCTTCTCCTGGTTCTAAGCTACATCCCCACCAATTTTCAGCCAAATCGGTTCAGCCGTTCTTTAGTTATAAATAGTGTAACTAACACGACGTTCTTTTATATATATAGATTTAGTTTGAAGAGATTGTAATATTCGCAAGACACTGTAGGTATTATCTAAACTATATCAAATATTTCAAGCACATGTGCGTGTGTTAATCACAAAAAGTATAAACGATTTATAACACATCTGACAAAAAAATTATCATTTAATAAAAAATAACGGACTTCGGTGAATTGTAATGTTTTTGTCGCCTTTTTTCTGTCTTCGCATTCAAAGAACTTGATTGATTGTTTTAAAACTCATATGCTTTTTTCTACATCGTGATGTTCGCAGCTTTCAAGTTGAACGAAAATAAAGTTACTTACTAAAAGTCTTTTTAAAAAAAGACATTACAGGTCGAGCAGTAAAAATAAAAGAAGAAAACAATAATACCCTCATTCTAGGTTATGCTTAACATTCTTTAGATAATCTATACATACAAATAAATAAAACTGAAGTGTCTGCGTGTAATTCCAAAATAACAACTTTTCACTAAATGCATATGATAGTATATACGGTACTGACATAAAAATTTTATTTTTTATTTTTACATGTTGGTCTGTCTGTCTGTCTGTCTGATTGTTCCGGGTAATCTCTGAAACGGCTCGATATATGTTAACGGTAATTAATATGATTAATATTATTCATTTTATATTTGCAATGGTTTAGTAATCCTAGAGCCGTGGTGGCCTCGGGGTTTGAGCAGTCGCC